>CM059785.1:20172593-22707593 GCA_030435695.1 Brachymystax lenok tsinlingensis
GTACGTTTGCCCAATGACAAAGAAATTATCAGTCTATAATTTTAATGGTAGGTTTATTTGAACAGTGAGAGACAGAATAACAACAAAAAATCCAGAAAAACGCATGTGAAAAATGTTATAAATTGATTTGCATTTTAATGAGGGAAATAAGTATTTGACCCCCTCTCAATCAGAAAGATTTCTGGCTCCCAGGTGTCTTTTATACAGGTAACGAGCTGAGATTAGGAGCACACTCTTAAAGGGAGTGCTCCTAATCTGTTTGTTACCTGTATAAAAGACACCTGTCCACAGAAGCACTCAATCAATCAGATTCCAAACTCTCCACCATGGCCAAGACCAAAGAGCTCTCCAAGGATGTCACGGACAAGATTGTAGACCTACACAAGGCTGGAATGGGCTACAAGACCATCGCCAAGCAGCTTGGTGAGAAGGTGACAACAGTTGGGGCTCCATGCAAGATCTCACCTCGTGGAGTTGCAATGATCATGAGAACGGTGAGGAATCAGCCCAGAACTACACGGGAGGATCTTGTCAATGATCTCAAGGCAGCTGGGACCATAGTCACCAAGAAAACAATTGGTAACACACTACGCTGTGAAGGACTGAAGTCCTGCAGCGGCCGCAAGGTCCCCCTGCTCAAAAAAGCACATATACATGCCCGTCTGAAGTTTGCCAATGAACATCTGAATGATTCAGAGGACAACTGGGTGAAAGTGTTGTGGTCAGATGAGACAAATGGAGCTCTTTGGCATCAACTCAACTCGCCGTGTTTGGAGGAGGAGGAATGCTGCCTATGACCCCAAGAACACCATGCCCACCGTCAAACATGGAAGTGGAAACATTATGCTTTGGGGGTGTTTTTCTGCTAATGGGACAGGACAACTTCACCGCATCAAAGGGACCATGGACGGGGCCATGTACCGTCAAATCTTGGTTGAGAACCTCCTTCCCTCAGCCAGGACATTGAAAATGGGTCGTGGATGGGTATTCCAGCATGACAATGACCCAAAACACACGGCCAAGGCAACAAAGGAGTGGCTCAAGAAGAAGCACATTAAGGTCCTGAAGTGGCCTAGCCAGTCTCCAGACCTTAATCCCATAGAAAATCTGTGGAGGGAGCTGAAGGTTCGAGTTGCCAAACGTCAGCCTCGAAACCTTAATGACTTGGAGAAGATACGCAAAGAGGAGTGGGACAAAATCCCTCCTGAGAGATGTGTGCAAACCTGGGGCCAAATACAAGAAACGTCTGACCTCTGTGATTGCCAACAAGGATTTTGCCACCAAGTACTAAGTCATGTTTTGCAGAGGGATCAAATACTTATTTCCCTCATTAAAATGCAAATCAATTTATTCAATTTTTCAAATGAATTTTCTGGATTTTTTGTTGTTATTCTGTCTCTCACTGTTCAAATACACCTACCATTAAAATTATAGACTGAACATGACTTTGTCAGTGGGCAAACGTACACATTCAGCAGGGGATTAAATACTTTTTTCCCTCACTGTACCGCAGTTTAAACTGTCTCCTCGGATCTAAATAGGAACATACAGTACATACATTAGCTTTTATGTCCTCTGGCCCTGTTATACAGCTATTTTCTACTCCCCCATGAGAACTATCTGGTCTGTCCCTCAACACTTCCCTCTTCTCAAGTCACATAGTTTTAGGCTTACCGTGTATAGAGCAATGTCCTGTTTTGTCACTTGCAGACCTGGGTTCAAATAGTATTTGAAATCTTTCATACTTTTAGTGTTTGCTTTAGGCACCTGGAGTACCAGATGAGTTTGTGCTTTTTCTACAATTCCATTGGTTCCATTGCGCCAGGCAAGCTCAATCAAGCCAGCTAATGTTTTTTGAAATGATTTCAGTAGTTGTATTTGAGCCCAGGTGTGGTCATTTGCACCACGTTTTTCATAGGAAGTGTTTTTGTGTTCGTCCCTTTGAAATTAGGATAGTTATACTTGCTTAATAGATTCTTTGATTCATACAATCAGACCTGTATGGAATGGCGTCGGCTCATTGTTGGTAGTGCAAGCCTGTCAAAGCTGTGAATAAATGTCTCATTCTTCCATTCAACAGCTGTGGTGATGTATGCTCCCTAATTTGCTTACGTTTGTTGTTGTTCTCTGAGAGATGGGGTCGGTCAGATTTTGTACTTGCCCGCATGGTTGCACTCCACACATTACTATTGTGTTTGTGCAGACCAGAGACGGTGGGTGGTAGCTAGTGTGTTGTGCTGCGGTTGGCTCCTGTTATGGTCTGCTCTGACCTGCTTAGTCTCAGGTTTTGGCCCAAATGGCACCCTATTCCCTTTATAGGGCTCTGGTCAAAAGTAGTTCTCTATATAGGGAATATGGTGCCATTTTGGACGTACAAATACAGTGAAGCAAAGGGACCTAGTCATACCTGAGATCCGTCTTCCATTGTGTCCATGTCATGCTTCAAGTCTCAACAGGCACCTGTATGAGGGCCCTTCTTCCTTCTGGCTCCAATCCACTCCATCAGTGAGGAGCAACAACTTACTGTTAACAGGCTAACACGCACAACAATAGTCATTCAATGGAAAAGCTTTGATGATAATCGTGCTCTTTGAGGCTGAAGAACCAGTTTGGCTGATTTGAGTTTGTTGCTGACAGACAACGTGTACTCTCCTGTCTGTCTTCACCAGACCTGGGTTCAAGTGCTATTAGAAGTCTTTGAAATACTTTGTTTGTTCTAGCCTGCCTGGAGTGCCAGATGGGCGGGGTTTACAGTTGTGGGGACAATTCTATTGGTCCATCAAGCCGAGCAAACTCAACCATGCACAGATAAAGTATTTGAAATTATTTTGAATAGTGTTTGAACCCAGCTTTGGTCTCCACACTAAGGCTTCTGGGGATTGGCCACAGTCCTCCGTTTGC
This sequence comes from Brachymystax lenok tsinlingensis, assembly GCA_030435695.1. Taxonomy (NCBI): domain Eukaryota; kingdom Metazoa; phylum Chordata; class Actinopteri; order Salmoniformes; family Salmonidae; genus Brachymystax; species Brachymystax lenok. The sequence continues at coordinate 20,175,495 of CM059785.1, forward strand.
ATTCTTTATGTCACTAAGACAACCTGGAAGAAGCCATCAGACTGAGAGCAGGATTTTCTCCTGACGGATTCTCAGGAGAAAATCCTGATTCTCATGTTGACACTGGCCTCTTCCCCTTATGTCATATGTAGAAGAGAAGGCATGTTTTTTAATTGTATTATTTGACCTTTATTTAACCAGGTAAGCTAGTTGAGAACAAGTTCTCATTTACAACTGCGACCTGACCAAGATAAAGCAAAGCAGTGCAACACAAACAACAACACAGAGTTACACAAGGAATAAACAAACATACAGTAGAAAAAGACGATATACTATACAGTGTGTGCAAATGAGGTAGGATAACAGAGGTAGGCAATAAATAGGCCATAGTGGCGAAATAATTACAATATAGAAATTAATAACCTCTCAGGGATTGCTGGGGCGCTAGCGGGCTGCTCCCGACACTACCAGGTGAAATGTAAGGCGCCAAATTCAAAATCCAAAAGTTGAATTATTAAACATCCACCAATATACAAGTGTTCCATACTCATCAAAAGCTCTGTTTCCTGGCAATTTCACAGCGTTGTCAGATTTCAAAAAGGCTTTACGGCGAAAGCAGCACATTTGATTGTTTGAGGGTAGCACCTCACATATTTTTCCCATAGCCATGAATCGATTAGCCATCATGGCACACACATAACACATTTCACAGCGAAAACAAATCAATTACCTGTTGAAGAACTTCTGCTGAGGTCATCCTAAGTGTCCAACGAAGACAATCCATGGTTCTTTTGTTAGAAAAAGTAATGTATTTTATCCATACATCCTCCATTTGGTTCGCGGCGTTATAATCAGAAAGCGACAGCCTCCACTAGTCCATTGAAGCGTGGCGAGAACTTCGTTCATCTTATACCTATAAACTTGTCCAAGAACAATCAAACATAGTTTTAAATGTATCCTTAGGAACACTTTACGTAGATTTACTATTATAAATCAACCGGAATATAAACTGATCGATAAAGACGGTAAAAGACACTGCGCGCTTTGTCGGGAACGCAGCACTGGGTACTGTTTACATAAAAGGTAACTTCCTGGTTTGCTCTTATTCTCTGGTCTAATTCATCCAAAATGAAATTTTACACTGTCTCGAGACTGTTGACATCTAAAGGAAGCGATGGGTACTGCATTCATATGCCCTTATATGGTCATTTTCATGAGGAGGGTTCCCAATGAGGCACTCTGTCAAAACCACTTTTTCCAGGACAGAAATTCCTCGGGGTTTCGCCTGCCATATGCGTTCTGTTTCACTCACAGACAAATGGTTAACACTTTTGGAAAATTCAGAGTGTTTCCTATCCAATGGTACTAAATATGTGCATATCCTATTTTCTGGGCCTGAATGGGAGGCATTTTACTTTGGGCACGCCAGGCTCTCCAAAACCGACCCCTCAGCTGCCACTCCCTAACAAGTTAAACACTGGAGTGATAGATGTGCAGAAGATGAGTGTACAAGTAGAGATACTGGGGTGCAAAGGAGCAAAAATAAATAAAATGGATAACAGTATGGGAAGGAGGTAGTTGGATGGGCTATTTACAGATAGGCTATGTACAGGTGCAATGATCTGTGAGCTGCTCTGACAGCTGGTGCTTAAAGCTAGTGAGGGAGATATGAGTCTCCAGCTTCATTGATTTTTGCAGTTCGTTCCAGTCATTGGCAGAAGAGAACTGGAAGGAAAGGCGGCCGAAGGAGGAATTGGCTTTGTGGGTGACCAGTGAAATATACTTGCTGGAGCGTGTGGTACGGGTGGGTGTTGCTATGGTGACCAGTGAGCTGAGATAAGGCGGGGCTTTACCTAGCAAAGACTTATAGATGACCTGGAGCCAGTGGGTTTAGCGACGAATATGAAGCGAGGGCCAGCCAACGAGAGCATACAGGTCACAGTGGTGGGTAGTATATGGGGCTTTGGTGACAAAACGGATAGCACTGTGATAGACTGCATCCAATTTGTTGAGTAGAGTGTTTGAGGCTATTTTGTAAATGACATCGCCGAAGTCAAGGATCGGTCGGATAGTCAGTTTTACGATGGTATGTTTGGCAGCATGAGTGAAGGATGCTTTGTTGCGAAATAGGAAGATAATTCTAGATTTAATTTCGGATTGGATATGCTTAATGTGAGTCTGGAAGGAGAGTTTACAGTCTAACCAGACACCTAGGTATTTGTAGTTGTCCACATATTCTAAGTCAGAACCGTCCAGAGTAGTGATGCTGGGCGGGCGGGCAGGTGTGGGCTGCGATCGGTTGAAGAGCATGCATTTAGTTTTACTTGCATTTAAGAGCAGTTGGAGTCCACGGAAGGAGAGTTGTATGGCAATGAAGCTCATCTGGAGGTTAGTTAACAGTGTCCAAAGAAGGGCCAGAAGTATCACGAATGGTGTTGTCTGCGTAGAGGTGGATCAGTGAATCACCAGCAGCAAGAGCGACGCCATTGATGTATACAGAGAAAAGTCGGCCAGAGGATTGAACCCTGTGGCACCCCCATAGAGACTGCCAGAGGTCCGGACAACAGGCCCTCCGATGTTAGATGTGGTTTCTTGTAAAATAAAAAATATCTATATATATATTTTTTTACAAAGCTAAACATTTGTTGTTGCTTTTATATCAGTTTTTTCGACAGTGTAGGAAGTTATATTTTGACAGGTGGACTTTGAAGAGAAATGCAAAAATCAGCAATTACTGTATATAGTCAGTTTACCAAAGCACACAGCAGCATACAAAGCTCCTGTATTCAACTCTTCTTCCTCTCTCTCCCTCCTTTCCCCACTCTCTCTTCCCCCTCTTTCCTTCTCCCTCCCCTCTCTTTCTCTTTAACCTCCCTGCAGCCAACCACCTTCAGCCCAACAGTGCCAAAGCAGAGACACCCTGGTAAGTGAGACTGTGAGACCCCCCTTTATGCTATTGGCCACTCCTCAGTTCTCACCCCCCTCAGTTCAGTCTTATGCAGTAGTCTTACTGCCTTTGGCTGTGGTGTGACTCGTGTACTGATCACTGCATGCCCACTCTGCTCTTAAGCTATGGAATGCCTGCGAAGGACAAGAGGAGCCAGTTCCGTCAGAAAGGCAGGAGTATGAACTCAACAGGATCAGGGAAGAGCAGCACCACTGTGTCCAGGTGAGCAGACAAGTAGACAGGCCCTGAGCCAAGAGCTGGGGTTTTGGGGATGACAATCCCTGTAACTGGGACATTTCAGGTCAGGTCCCAAGAAAAACTGAAAAGCAGACATATAATAGATCAAGTTTAATACAATATTGGGTCTGACGTTAGCCAAAATGTTCTGAGTTTGAGGTACTCCGTTTAAGCTCAGGTTTTTCATTTGACTTAATCTCACTAGTTACATTTTGCTGTAGAGTGCCATTATGTATGCTTTCATACTTGGAGACCTGTAATACCTGGCTTGTGTGTTCTGTTCTGTCCAGTGTGTCTGAGTTATTGGACCTCTATGAAGAGGATCCAGAAGAGATCCTGTATAACCTGGGGTTCGGCCGGGAGGAGCCGGACATCGCCTCTAAGATCCCCACGCGCTTCTTCAACGGCTCCTCCGGAGCTAAGGGCATCGACATCAAGGTCTATCTTGGAGCACAGCTGCAACGCATGGAGATGGAGAACCCCAACTATGCCCTGACAAGTACCAGCTTTAACTCGCTTTTTTTTCATACGCTTTGTCTCTTCCTCGCTGTCCGTTTTTCTTGCTTTCTCTTTCTCTCTTCTCCCTTCCCCTCTGCGAGCTGTGAAAACCCTGTATGGTCTGATAACACTGATCATCTTGCTGTTCACTGCTATATAATGGTCCAGACAGACAACAGTGTACAACCTACGTACATGCAGACCAACAGGTAGTGATGAAGGAATATGGAAAGAAAGAGTGTCAGCTGGAGTGCGGCACAGCGGGGTGATGGTACGGTGGTGTGGTGGGGATGGTAGGTGGTGTAGTGCATGATGGTGGTAGTGTTGGGGTGGGTTATGGTTGGAATGAATTGTTTGGATGTGGTGGTGAGTTGGGAGTAGTGATGGGGGAAAAATGTATACGGTTACATATCACAATATTATTTTGGATGATATTATATCAATACTTTGACTCTCGATTTGTATTTTAATTTTTTTAATAATTCTATGTAGCATTAGCTAGTGTTAGTTGGCAGTACCTGCGCCAGCATTTTTCACCCAACAGCTTGTTCTTCATCTTCTTTTTAAATAGTGAGCCAAGATGTTTTCAGCACTTATTTCCATGACTGATCAAAACTCATTTAGTCATTTTCTCAGCCCTATAGTGAGAAATATTTTTGGAACATCAAATCACCATAAAATCATAGTATCAAATCACCATAAAATCATAGTATCAAATCACCATAAAATCATAGTATCAAATCACCATAAAATCATAGTATCAAATCACCATACATATTGAATCAAGAAAAGCAACACATCATATCGGCACCTAAGTATGGTGATAATATGGTATGGTGAGGTCCCTGGTAATTCCCAGCCCTAGTCTGGTATCTTTGTAGGTGGTGTAATAATCAATGGCACACCATCAGTCAATGGGTTCCGTTCCCACCGAACCATTGCATTGTGGGTAGGTTTCTTGTTCTTCTCTTCCTCTTGGCAGATTTAGCTTCTGTCTGCCAAACAAGTGCATGTAGATCTGGGTGGCCTGGGCTGGAAGCTGGGATGGAGAGAGTGCATGTAGATCTGGGTGGCCTGGGCTGGAAGCTGGGATGGAGAGAGTGCATGTAGATCTGGGTGGCCTGGGCTGGAAGCTGGGATGGAGAGAGTGCATGTAGATCTGGGTGGCCTGGGCTGGAAGCTGGGATGGAGAGAGTGCATGTAGATCTGGGTGGCCTGGGCTGGAAGCTGGGATGGAGAGAGTGCATGTAGATCTGGGTGGCCTGGGCTGGATGCTGGGATGGAGAGAGTGCATGTAGATCTGGGTGGCCTGGGCTGGAAGCTGGGATGGAGAGAGTGCATGTAGATCTGGGTGGCCTGGGCTGGAAGCTGGGATGGAGAGAGTGCATGTAGATCTGGGTGGCCTGGGCTGGAAGCTGGGATGGAGAGAGTGCATGTAGATCTGGGGGCCTGGGCTGGAAGCTGGGATGGAGAGAGTGCATGTAGATCTGGGTGGCCTGGGCTGGAAGCTGGGATGGAGAGAGTGCATGTAGATCTGGGGGCCTGGGCTGGAAGCTGGGATGGAGAGAGTGCATGTAGATCTGGGGGCCTGGGCTGGAAGCTGGGATGGAGAGAGTGCATGTAGATCTGGGGGCCTGGGCTGGAAGCTGGGATGGAGAGAGTGCATGTAGATCTGGGGGCCTGGGCTGGAAGCTGGGATGGAGAGAGTGAGGGCCCATTCCAGTGCAGCTGGGTGAACAGAGCGCAGCACAAGGAAGCCTTTGTCTTCTATTGGGCAAACAATGTGGTGACCAGAGCGGCAGAGAGAGAGGGTCTACCTCCCAAATGGCACCCTATTCCCTATATAGTGCACAACTTTCGACCAGAGCCCTCCCTATGGGCCCTGGTCAAAAGTAGCGCACTGTATAGGGTATCATTTAAGACACCCCCAAAAAGAGATGGAGTGGAGGACCTGATTCTTCTCTGTACTCTGCTCACATCGGGCCTCACACACATTGGTCCTGGGTCTGTTCAGTCTGCCAGAGCACACGGCACCATGCACCAGCCGCTTTACTCTTTATTGACCCATATTAGCATAACTTGTTGTCGGAGACCGAGGTGTGTGTGTGTGTGTGTGTGTGTGTGTGTGATCTGAGTCGGGGACAAAGCAGCCACTCTGCACCCTGGCTGGCCAGCCAGAGAGGAACAGGAAGGGGACAGAGAGAGGGGCCTCAGCCTTGTAACAGCTCTCCAGTCAGTTTCATCTTCATCTGGTCCAGATTACATGTTAAAGGGGGATGAGTATCTGTCTTTTCAATCCCTTTTGACGTTTCACCCCTCCGTTAAGTTGATGTGAGGAGTTTTTGTCATCTACCTATTGAGTTGTTGATGAGCTGCAGCAGCCCCACCACTAACTGGAGGCCCTGCTGTTTCTGTTTCAGAACAGTGGACTGACTTGACCTATAGCACACTGAGCACAGACGGCTCTGCAGGGATTTAGGAGTCAGGACTTCTAAGGGTTCTAGGGATCGTAGATCAGTGAGCGTCCTCCGAAGGTTCAGACTCTGGAATGTACAATTCTGCTGCTGTCTGTCTCAGTGATGTTCCATCATGTACTGCAGTTAGCAGCTCAACGTCCTGGAACAGCTGGGCAGCCCTCTTCTCCTCAATGTCATGTTGATTTTTCTCATGTAAGTCCTGTTTTCTCTCCCTGAGAACGTCCCTGGGGTTCTGGCTGTGAGCAGCTAAAAGGGAATGGCGCTCTCATAATAATTATAAAGGCCTTGTGAAATTACACTTCCTACTTCTGTTTTATTCTGTGGTCTTATTCTGTGGAGTCAGCTGTGGTCAGGAATCAGGAAGAGACTGTTCTGGGCTCACAGAGATAATGGCCAGAGGAAGTATTGGTTACTTACTTGCAGAAGTATATTAGTCGTTTACATGCATGTGGTTGGGATAGATATCATGGTGACTGGCGCACTTAGTCACTCGGACTGTTGCATTATCCTGTCGTTCATGACACACTGTAAATGTGGCTAGGTGTATTCTCTGGAACGTCATTGCGATGATGGATCAAGGGAGTTATGGTTGCCCTGTGATAGGCCTATCTGCGCCCATGGGGCTGGTATGAACGTCAGGATGCAGCTTTGTCTTTCATCATCCTCCAAACTAACTACACCCATGATGAGGGCTGAATCGGCTGCTATAAGAGGGGACATATTCCCAAACTAACTACACCCATGATGAGGGCTGAATCGGCTGCTATAAGAGAGGACATATTCCCAAACTAACTACACCCATGATGAGGGCTGAATCGGCTGCTATAAGAGGGGACATATTCCCAGGCGTTCTGGGGACTAGCTAGCTTGAGCCTTTGGGTCAAAAGACTCAGCAGGCCATTGTTTCTATTAGTTTCCTCTCTTTATCAAGTTGATCAAGTCTTATTCTTTCCCCAGAGCTTGAATTTTAATTCTAGTTTCCTCTCTTTCTTCTCCCCCCCAAAGGTCGTTTCCGTCAGATCGAGGTCCTGACCACGGTGGCCAACGAGTTCTTCCATCTCTACTCCCAGGTCTCCGGCCAGCCTGTCCAGAAGATCTGCAGCCTGGATGGGGAACCCCTCACCATCGTCCCTCCTTCTCCTCTGAAGAGGAACAACTCAGCCCTGAACGCAGCCAAGATCCTGAAGAAGACAATCACTAAACACAACCTGCTGGGTGGGTTGGGGATGGGGGGGGCTCCAACCATCACAGCCCTGTCTACTACAGAGAAACTGGCAGACCATGTGAGTCCAGGTCCAGGGGACAGCGCCGTCACAACTGACTCTGACCATAAGGGTGAGCTCAAGCAGAAGGCCTTTAGGAAGAAGGACTCTCCATCTCTGGCCACGGTGACTGAGGAGAGCCACTCTGGAGGCAGCACTGAGGCCACCCTAAGCGTCAATGGAGACCACCCTGGAGTGAATGGAGATGGCCAGGCGTTGACCCAGGAGGGTGACCTGAGCCTGTCCAACGACGCCGACTTGGAGAAAGAGCACCAAGACATTCAACTGAAGGGCCAGCGAACAATCACATCAACCCCAGACAAAGAACCTAACTACAGCCTGCTGCCCAACCCTCACATCGCCCACCTCCGCACACAGACCAAGGACTCCTTTGAGATGGAAGAGGTAGGGCTATACTCACACACAAGGTTTGAGGCGGGGTTCAATTATTGGCTTAGTTGTAATGTTCTCCTGCCTTTTCAGTTTAAGTTTTGACTGCACACAGAAGGTTGGGGAGAGGGGTTCAATTCTGATCGTAGTACAGCCCTCAGTTCAATACAAAGTTGTGTTTTCTTATCTTTCATCGCTTGATTGTGTTTCCCACAATCCTGGTTTTAGCTGTCCTAGCAGATATTGTGAGAAAAGCGAAGGACACGAACTCCAGTTTATAATTAAGTTTGAATGGTAAGAGAGAGCATATGGACGACCCTGGAGGCTGTTCTTATTGTGGCTGGATCTGGTCTTCCCCTCCTCTCCAGATCTTCCAGAACAGGGTTGTTATAGTTCCGCTATCTGGAGGGGGGTGTATGTATCACAAGTGTGTCTGTGTAGAAATGGCCTGAGGGGGAAAAGGCATAGCTCTCAAGTTTAAAATATGACTTGGTTAATATCATTGCGACCTGTTGTTATTCATCCTCATAATAATAGTGTAGTTTTTTTGTCTGACTTTTTTTTGTTGTCTGTGTTTTACCACACAATAGATGTAAATGCCTTTTCTGTCTGTCTCTGTGTCTGTCTCTGTGTGTGTGTCTGTCTCTGTGTGTGTCTCTGTCTCTGTGTGTGTCTCTGTCTCTGTGTGTCTCTCTGTCTCTGTGTGTGTGTCTCTGTCTCTGTGTGTGTGTCTCTGTCTCTGTGTGTGTGTCTCTGTGTGTGTGTCTGTCTGTCTCTGTGTGTGTGTCTGTCTGTCTCTGTGTGTGTGTCTGTCTGTCTCTGTGTGTCTGTCTCTGTGTGTCTGTCTCTGTGTGTCTGTCTCTGTGTGTGTGTGTCTGTCTGTCTCTGTGTGTGTGTCTCTGTCTCTGTGTGTCTGTCTCTGTCTCTGTGTGTCTGTCTCTGTCTCTGTGTGTCTGTCTCTGTCTCTGTGTGTCTGTCTCTGTGTGTGTGTGTCTGTCTGTCTCTGTGTGTGTGTCTCTGTCTGTCTCTGTGTGTGTGTCTCTGTCTGTCTCTGTGTGTGTGTCTCTGTGTGTGTGTCTCTGTCTGTCTCTGTGTGTGTGTCTCTGTGTGTGTGTCTCTGTCTCTGTGTGTGTGTCTGTCTGTCTCTCTCTCTGTCTCTCTCTCTGTCTCTCTCTCTGTCTCTCTCTGTCTCTCTCTCTGTCTCTCTCTCTGTCTCTCTCTCTGTCTCTCTCTCTGTCTCTCTCTGTGTGTCTCTCTGTCTCTCTCTGTGTGTCTGTCTCTCTCTGTGTGTCTGTCTCTGTGTGTGTCTGTCTCTGTGTGTGTCTGTCTCTGTGTGTGTCTGTCTCTGTGTGTGTCTGTCTCTGTGTGTGTATGTCTCTCTCTGTGTATGTCTCTCTCTGTGTGTGTGTGTGTGTGTCTCTCTGTCTCTCTCTGTGTGTCTCTCTGTCTCTCTCTGTGTGTCTCTCTCTGTGTGTCTGTCTCTGTGTGTCTGTCTCTGTCTCTGTGTGTCTGTCTCTGTGTGTGTGTGTGTGTCTCTCTCTGTGTGTCTCTCTCTGTGTGTGTCTGTGTGTCTCTCTCTGTGTGTGTCTGTCTCTCTCTCTCTGTGTGTCTGTCTCTCTCTCTCTGTGTGTCTGTCTCTCTCTCGCTGTGTGTCTGTCTCTCTCTGTCTCTCTCTCTCTGTCTGTCTGTCTGTCTGTCTGTCTGTCTGTCTGTCTGTGTCTCTGTCTTTGTCTGTCTCTTTGTCTGCCTGCCTCTGCGTGTGTCTGTCTGCCTCTGTCTGTCTGCCTCTGTGTGTGTCTGTCTGTGTCTGTCTGCCTCTGCCTCTGTGTGTGTCTGTCTGTCTTTGTGTGTGTCTGTCTGCCTCTGTGTGTGTCTGTCTGCCTCTGTGTGTGTCTGTCTGCCTCTGTGTGTGTCTGTCTGCCTCTGTGTGTGTCTGTCTGTCTTTGTGTGTGTCTGTCTGCCTCTGTGTCTTTGTGTGTGTCTGTCTGCCTCTGTGTGTGTCTGTCTGCCTCTGTGTCTTTGTGTGTCTGTCTGCCTCTGTGTCTTTGTGTGTCTGTCTGCCTCTGTGTCTTTGTGTGTCTGTCTCTCTGTGTGTGTGTGTGTGTCTCTGTGTCTGTCTCTCTCTGTCTTTGTCTCTGCCTGTGTCTGTTTGTCTCTGTCTGTCTCTCTGTGTTTGCGTGTGTCTGTGTGTCTCTGTGTCTGTGTGTGTGTCTTTCAGGTCCAGAGTAATGAGGATGAGGCTTTACCTGGGACACACAGCACCTCTAGAGCTGGCAGTGGTGAGTTTGGCCTGCATATTATATGCCGTATAACACAGTATAGAGGCTCATACATGCTTATAACAAGTCATAAAGCATTATACCTTTTTAGATGAATGTAAAGTGTTACTGAACTTTCCATAGTGGATGTCCACTAATATGAAGAATGACAATATTTTCTCTGCTTCATCAGTAGAATCAGTTAACTGGTCATAATCATTTTTTACCTTATGGCAGGTAATTAAATACTTAAGGTCATTTTCTAACTTCAGTGTACTCTGATGAAATATTCCATAGTGGCTGTTTAGACAAAAAATACTTAGACATAAAAAGACAGGTCTATCCTGTCCCGTTTTGTTCACCGATAATGAATTGTAGCATAAGTTTTAGATTAGTGAAGTCAGGGAAGAGGGTAGATATTTAGGGATTCCTCTTCATTGTAGTGATTGAATTAAGTTTAATTTAGCTTTTATTTCTAAGAACATTGGTACTTAGGACACATGGCCCCATGACAATCCATTACAAGTGGGTGACCCATCTAAAACAGAGGGCCGTTTGTAGATAAAACCTTGTATAACCACTAAGCATGTTTCTTTTCCGACTGACCATGATAATAGAGCCTCAGGGGTGTGCTCTTTAGGGAATCACTATACTCCAGACCACACTATTTACAAATAGTTTTTAACTATATTTTTCGTAGCTGTGTCTATTTACCACCACAAACCGATGCTGGCACTAACACCGCACTCAACGAGCTGTATCCATAAGCAAACAAGAAAATGCTCATCCATAGCTGCCGCTCCTAGTGGCCAGGGACGTTAATGCAGGGAAACTTAAATCAGCTTCTACCAGCATTTTACATGTGCAACCAGACCACCTGTACTCCACACACAGAGACGCGTATAAAGCTCTCCCTCGCCCTCCATTTGGCAAATCTGACCGTAACACTATTATCCTGATTCCTACTAAAGCAGGACGTACCAGTGACTCGCTCAATTTGGAATTGGTCAGATGACGCAGATGCTAAGCTAGAGGACTGTTTTGTTAGCACAGACTGGAATATGTTCCGGGATTCACCCGATGGCATTGAGGAGTGTACCACATCAGACATTGGCTTCATCAATAAGTGCATCGACAATGTCGTCCCCACAGTGACCGTACGTACATGCCCCAACCAGAAGCCATGGATTACAGGCAACATCTGCACTGAGCTAAAAGGGTAGAGCTGCCGCTTTCAAGGAGCAGGACTCTAACCCAGACGCTTATAAAAAATCCCACTATTGCACTCCACACTGCCCTTTCCCACCTGGACAAAAGGAACACCTACGTGAGAATGCTGTTCATTGACTGCAGCTCAGCATTCAACACCATAGTGCCCACAAAGCTCATCACTAAGCTAAGGACCCTGGGACTTAACACCTCCCTCTGCAACTGGATCCTGGACTTCCTGATGAGACGCCCCCAGGTGGTGAGGGTATGAAACAAATCTGCCACGCTGATCCTCAACACGGGGGCCCCACAGGGGTGCGTGCTTAGTACCCTCCTATACTCCCTGTTTACCCTTGACTGCGTGGCCAATCACGACTCCAACACCATCATTAAAGTTTGCAGACAACACAACGGTGGTAGGCCTGATCAGCGACAACAATGAAACAGCCTATAGGGAGGAGGTCAGGGAGCTGGCAGTGTGCTGCCAGGACAACAACCTCTCTCTCAACGTGATCAAGACAAAAGAGATGATAGTGGACTAAAGGAGGGCTGAGCACGCCCCCATTCTCATTGACGGTGCTGTAGTGGAGTAGGTTGAGTGCTTCAAGTGTCCACAGCACCAACAAACTATCATGGTCCAAACACACCAAGACAGTTGTGAAGAGGGCAGGACAATGCCTATTCACCCTCAGGAGACTGAACATATTTGGCATAGGTCCCCAGATCCTCAAAGGTTCTACAGCTGCACCATCGAGAGCATCTTGACTGGTTGCATTACCGCCTGGTATGGCAACTGCTCGGCCTCCAACTGCAAGGCACTACAGAAGGTAGTGCATACTGCCCAGTACATCACTGGGGCCAAACTTCCTGCCAACCAAGGACCTCTATACCAGGCGGTGTCGGAGGAAGGCACAAAAAATTCAAAAGATTCCAGCCACCCTAGTTATAGACTGTTCTGTCTGGTACCACACGGCAAGTAGTACCGGAGCACCAAGTCTAGGTCCAAAAGGCTTCTTACCCCTTTTACCCCTATTTTTTACTTTTACTCTCAACTATTTTCATAATTGCGTTTTTGGTTAACCTGTTACGGATCCAGTCCCGTGAACAGGATCGGTTTTGACAACATCTGGTGAAATGCAGAGCGCCAAATTCAAATTACAAAAATACTCATTTCAAACATTAATGAAAATACAAATGCTGCACACCCTTCAAAAGCTTAGACTCTTGTTAATCTAACAGCATTGTCAGATATAGCTCCGTTTGGTTGGCGCGTTTTGTTCAGTAATCCACCTGCCCAAAGGCTTTCATCCATGCAGACAAACGATATCCCAAAAGTACCCGTAAAGTTTGTCAAAAAGTCAAACAGCATTTGTATTCAATACTCAGATACCCTAAAATGAATATAAACTATAATATTTCAGACGGAATATAACCTGCTGAATAGAAGAGAAAAAGAACTGAGCGCGCATTCCCTGTTACGCGCAAAATCCAAAACAGGACACTTGACGTGAACTCAGGAACAAGTGGTCTTACCCCCTTGATTTTCATGATTGAAGCTTCAAACCTTTTTCTAAAGACTGTTGACATCTAGTGGAAACCATAGGAACTGCAATCTGGGGGTTAAACTATGAGGCTTTGAATAGCTGGCCTATTGAAAACAGTGTGACATGGCTGATTCAGACATCCCGGATGGATTTTGCTCGGGTTTTTGCCTGCCATATCAGTTCTGTTATACTCACAGACATTATTTTAACAGTTTTAGAAACTTCAGAGGGTTTTCTATCCAATGCATATCCTAGCTTCTGGGCCTGAGTAACAGGCAGTTTACTTTGGTAACAGGCAGTTTACGTTTTTCATCCAAACTTCAAAATACTGCCCCCTAGCCCTAAGAAGTTAAGCAGCTTTGAAAATTCCAGAAAATGATGTCATGGCTTTAGAAGCTTCTGATAGGCTAATTGACATCATTTGAGTCAATTGGAGGTGCACCTATGGATGTATTTCAAGACCTACCTTCAAATTCAGTGCCTCTTTGCTTGACATCATGGGAAAATCAAAAGAAATCAGCCAAGACCTCATAAAAAAATTGTAGATCCCCACAAGTCTGCTTCATCCTTGGAGCAATTTCCAAACGCCTGAAGGTACCACGTTCATCTCTACAAACAATAGCATGCAAGTATAAACCCCATGGGACCACGCAGCCGTCATACCACTCAGGAAGGAGAAGCGTTCTGTCTCCTAGAGATGAACGTATTTTGGTGTGAAAAAATCTAATCAATCCCAGAACAACAGCAAAGGACCTTGTGAAGATGCTGGATGAAATGGGTACAAAAGTATCTATATCCACAGTAAAATGAGTCCTATATCGACCTAACCTGAACGGCCGCTCAGAAAGGAAGGAGCCACTGTTCCAAAACCACCATAAAAAAGCCAGACTACGGTTTGCAACTGCACATGGGGACAAAGATCATACTTTTTGGAGCAATGTCCTCTGGTCTGATGAAACAAAAATAGAACTGTTTGGCCATATGTTTGGAGGAAAAGGGGGGAGGCTTGCAAGCTGAAGAACACCATCCCAACCGTGAAGCACGGGGGTGCCAGCATCATGTTGTGGGGGTGCTTTTCTGCAGGAGGGACTGGTGCACTTCACAAAATAGATGGCATCATGAGGGGGGGAAATTATGTGTATATATTGAAGCAACATCTCAAGACATCAGTCAGGAAGTTAAAGCTTGGTCACAAATGGGTCTTCCAAAAGGACAATGACCCCAAGCATACTTCCAAAGTTGTGGCAAAATGGCTTAAGGACAATAAAGTCAAGGTATTGGAGTGGCTGTCACAAAGTCCTGACCTCAATCCTATAGAAAAATTTGTGGGCAGAACTGAAAAAGCGTGTGCGAGCAAGGAGGCCTATAAACCTGACTCAGTTACACCAGCTCTGTCAGGAGGAATGGGCCAAAATTCACACAACTTATTGTGGGAATCTTGTGGAAGGCTACCTGAAACGTTTGACCCAACTTAAACATTTTTAAAGGCTACCAAATACTAATTGAGTGTATGTAAACTTCTGACCCACTGGGAATGTGATGAAAGAAATTAAAGCTTGATCCTAACTGACCTAAGACAGGGAATTTTTACTAGGATTTGTGAAAAACTGAGTTTAAATGTATTTGGCTAAGGTGTATGTAAACTTCCGAATTCAACTGTATGTTTGACTCTACACCGTGAAATGTTAAATTATTTATTTTGTTTAAATCCAGATTGATGGTCCTTCTTACACTGACATCTTCCTTTAACTCTCTCATTTTCTCTCTCCCTCCCTCTGTCCATTACAGAGCAACTACTAAGAACAGCCAGCCAGCAGTCAGACAGTAGTGGCTTTGCAGAGGACCCTTCTACTGACGGCTCAGCTAACTATCTAAAGGTACAGGAGAGCTCTGACAGCTGTGACAGTGAGACCACAGTGACGTCTCACGCTGGGGAGGGGACCACTCCTCTAGCCCTGGAACACCCTGCCTTTGAGAGGCTGCAGGGGGAGGAGGAGGGGGAGGTGCAGACGCCCTCTGTCCCACAGGATCACCTTGTGGAGGACGGGAGGAGGAGCTGGAGCCCTAATGGGGAGGAGGAGCAACAGGGGGTGCCACAGTACTCCACCCATCAGTTACCTAAACAAGGAGACAGAGGGGTGGCCCAAGACTCAGAGCAGGACCAGAAGCATAACACTGCTGAGGAAGCTGCTTCTGTTCATGCCTCTGACACTCCTCAGTCAACTCCTGATACTTACCGTGCTGCTGAGCCTCACGTGGAGGCTGATCCTGGTTCTACAGAAGACCATGGCTCCGTCCCGGCCCCAGACTGCAGCTCTTCTAGTGCCCCAGCCAGGGAGGGTGTGCCTGACAGGGTGGAGATGGAAGCCAGAACCCCCAGCCCTAGCCCCAGTTGCCCTAGCCTAGGTGCCTCAGCCAGGGTCCAAGGGGCCCTTTACAGGGCCCAGCAGAGGGCCTCGTCCTCAGGCCTCCAGGGTCACCAGATGGAGGGGAAGTTGACAGCCAGGGATTTGTTCAGGAGAAGAGCCCCCCTGACGAGGTCCCGATCCCTGCCTACCTCCCTCCTCAGCCCCTCCCGTGTGGTCTCCTCTGTCAGGATCCAGTTTGGCCAGGGTACAGTCAAGCACTGCACCCAGCCAGCCTTCTCCTACCGATACACCCCAGAAGACGAGGAGGAGGAGGTGGGGTCCATCGTGGAAGAGGAGGAGGTAGAGGTAGAGGAGGAGGTGGTAGAGGAGGATGAGGGTCAGAGGAGAGAGAGCTGTCGCTCTACCCTGATTATCAACAGAGGGACCGAGCTATCACATGGCCCCGGGCTACAAAGAGATGGTGAACTGAGAAAGCTTCAGGGCGGGGTGCCTCCTTACCCCCTGGCCATCCCCCGCCACCTGACCCGCTCAACCGTCTCACTGCACAGCCACAGCCCCCCTCCTGAGTGGGAAGAGAGGCCTCTGGGGGAGCACCACCGTGCCTGGAGCACATGTAGCGTACCTAACCTCACGCAACGTAACCTGGCCCACTTCAATAACCCTAACCTCACCCAACATAACCTGTCCCACTTCAATAACCCTAACCTCACCCAACGTAACCTGGCCCACTTCAATAACCCTAACCTCACCCAGCACATCAACCCTAACTCCAACCTATCACAGCACTACCTAGCCCAACACAATCAACCTAACCTTACTCAACACAACCTTGCTCAACACAATACCCCTAACCCAGCCCAGTACAACCCCACTCTGCCCCATGGCAGTGTCCCCAACCTAGCCCAATACAGCAATCCTAATCCCTACTTGTCCCACCACAATAGTCGCACCCTACCCCATGGCAGTGTCCCAAACTTGTTCCAGTATCAGCCCTCCACCCACCACCACCACATCCTCCATGGCCTCCCTACCCATCCATATGGTAGTGTACCTAACCTTCCCCAGCACGCAGCTCCCACATTACCCCAGCATGTGGCCCCTAACTGTCCTCCCTATAGTGCTCTGTACACTAACAACATGGGTAACACTCTTCCACACAACTTCCCCTGTTCCCTGTGCAGCTCCTCCTGTAACAGCCCGCCCTGTAGTGCCCCCTTCAGCTCAACTTACCAGAACTACAACGAGCAGAACCGCAACAATCCTTATACTGCCCATAGCTCTTACTCTAACCCGCCACACACACCTTCCAACCTGCCTCCACATCTCTCTACTGCCCCCTATGGAGGACCATACAGTACTCCATACTTGGGCCACCACCCTCTGATCCCCTACCCCCATGACCCTATGGCTACAACCTCCCGTCTTCCCCCAGCCCTGTCTACCACTGAGATGCAACTGAGAAGGGTCCTTCACGACATCAGAGGAACTGTACAGAACTTGGCTCAGGTGAGACAAAACAACCACATAGGTGTTATACAACTTTTTGCAAGGCTCTTTGCAGTTTTAACAGCTAGTCTCTGACGTGAGCACTATAATGATTCATCTTATGCTGTTTCACTTTCCATCCCACCCATAATGCAAACAGACATTTGCAACACAGTTTATCAGTGACTAAGTATTTTATCTATGGTTTCTCTGCCCTCAAGAATTCATCAGAACGCGGAGCAGACACTCCCTCCGACATGTTCAACCCTCAGAGACCTGCCCAGCCACTGTTTGAGGTATACACTCACCTGAACTGCCACTTTTAAACAAATTAAATGAATGATTACCAATCCTGTCCTCAAACCTCCCTGTGGGTGTGTCTCATGTGGGTTAGGATAAAGGAGAAAGACAAATGTTTGTGTCTCTGACAATAGACAGTCATATTCTTCCTCTTCTGCATCCCCTCCTTCATTCAGACTTCTCTCCAGGAGCTGCAGGCTAAGAGAAGGAGTCTGAATGTGTTCCGGACTCAGATGATGGACCTGGAACTGTCCCTGATGAAACAACAGGCGTTAGTCTACCAGCACCTCAGTCATGACGAGAGGTAGGCTAGAGGCCCTCACCATGGCTAGCACACGGATGTTGGCATAGTCTGTGCTTGCCAGGCAGACAGACAGTGTTAACAGTGTCTCTCTCTCTCTCTCTCTGTTTGTGCTTGCCAGGCAGGCAGACAGTGTTAACAGTGTCTCTCTCTGTTTGTGCTTGCCAGGCAGACAGACAGTGTTAACAGTGTCTCTCTCTCTGTTTGTGCTTGCCAGGCAGGCAGACAGTGTTAACAGTGTCTCTCTCTCTCTCTGTTTGTGCTTGCCAGGCAGGCAGACAGTGTTAACAGTGTCTCTCTCTGTTTGTGCTTGCCAGGCAGGAGGCGGAGCAGCTGCAGGGTCTACGGTCTGAAGTGAGACAGGAGCTGCAGGAACTAGAGCTCCAGCTGGAGGATCGGCTGCTGTCCCTGAACGAACAGCTCCGCTCTGCCAGCCAGCACAGTCTCTACCGCCACAGCATGGTCAGTACCTGGAACTACATCTGGAAACACAGGCGCACACACACAGGCAGATACCATTTCTCTCTCTCTCTCTCTCTGTCTTTCTCTTTTCTCAACTCCTAAACATTTTTGATAAATGGTTTGTCATGACTGTTTTCCCGTGGCACCAGTACTGTGGGTTCCGCTGGGTTCTTCTCATTTGACATGACATCAGGCTACATGTACGTCACTACTCTGGTGTTTGTTGTTTAGCCACCCATCATATCATCACCTACCCCTCCTCTCCCGTATTGTACCGTTAGTGTTGTTGATCTCTCTCTCCTGTAGGGTATGAAGAGAGGTCACAGCATGGACAGCCTGTCTAACAGTTCTGCTCTGAGAGCTATGGAGCCGGTGAGTACCTGCATTGACTCTAGGCTGTTCTTTTCTAGGTCATTCCTCTAGACTGGTCCTCCTGTTAATGGTGTGTGCTCTATTCATAGAAATATAGTGAAAAATGAATGTTTTTACTTCCTTGCTAGTATTGGTACCGTCAATGGCTCCCGGTCAAACCATCAGAGCATTGACTTGAAAAGGGATGTCTGTACTAGTCAATCTAATTTTATGGTTCTACTATTGTCACACTTCTTTCCTCACTGTGTGACGTGTGGTTTCTCCCTCCAGATGTCAGACCTGCTGAGGGAGCAGCTGTACCTGCAGACAGAGCTTGGCTATGAGGGCAGGGCAGAGGGCGGAGCTAGCATGGCCCCTAGCTCAGGCCTCTCTTCCAGGTCAGCCAGTCCAACGAGGTCCTCTGGACGTCACCCTGGCCCATCCCACACCCCGGAGCTGTCCCTCCCAGGTCCCCAGAAGACTGGGATGTACCGGGCTTCAGTCTCCCTCACCCCGGCACCCCCTCCACGGCCTGGTGCTGCCACATGGGTACCCCAGTGCTCAGACCATGCACTGCCAGTGCAAGGTCCTGAAGACGGAGAGGAGGTTGGAGGAGGGCGAGCAGCTGTAGACCCTCACCTACTGGAGGAGAGGGGCAAAGAGAGAGGAGGACTAGGAGGAGGAAGAGCAGACAACCCCCATCTACAGGAGCTCATAAAGGAGGTTTGTGAGACCGAAAGTTATCTTAGTTTCTGTTTTTGAATAGTAGAGAACATTAAGGAGTGTCCTTACCTGAACTGCCCAAATTGGCCTTGCCCTACAGTATTTGTTTGAAGTTGAATAGGGAATGCAATATTGCCCAAATGTCCAGGACATATTTTATTATGTCCTTGGCTGATATGGATAGAAACTTATTTCTGCTGACACACGAGGTGATTATGTAGCTATTGACAGACGGTTCCGCTCATTAAAAATAATTTACTGGTCTGATTTTAAGAGGTTGGCAGGGGACAAATGGAGCACATTTTAAAGGTCCAAAAGGAAACTTGGAACTTTTGAATCCTGTTGGCTATGTCTTAGCCATGTGGCCTGATGTAACTGTCTGGCGGTGTCCCAGTACTTCTGAGGGATGAGAGATGTTCTTTCTCAGTTCTCTGTTTGATACCTCTCAGTACAGGATGTTCCTGGTATTCAGCGAGGTGAAACTTTCAGAACATTGCAGATAGAAATGTATTAAATAACAATGTTCCATTATGTTTAAGATATCAAACCTACAGGAAATTGACTTTTCCCTGGTGTCCTTGTATTTTGAGTGAACATAGTATTTGTGTGTTTGAACATCGTTCCATCTCTGTACCTTCTCTCCCCACTTTAGATTAAAGACAGTCTAGCTGATGAGATCCGACAGGAGATAGTCAACGAGCTCCTCGCTGCCGTGTCTCCACGACGATCACCTGTGTCGACCAGAGAATATCCGCTGTGAACATGACGACAGGTCCTATATCATTAATTCATTAGTTGTATAAATCGGTCCTTCGAGCCGGATCGACCTGTTCCAATTCAACCTGTAGCCCTCGGCGGGTGCCTCCATTTCTAAAAGAATGTTGTTGTTTTCCCTTGCAGTTGAACACTGATGAGGCCTGGTGAAGTCTACCCAACCTGAACACTGGTGAAACCATGCACTGAACAGCCCAACAACCCCTTAACACTGTTTCAACTATTTCCAGAGATCATGGCAGATACGTTAACACTGTGTTTCTACCATAGGAATAGAATTATATTTCTATGGTTTCTACTTCAGAGAGTGTGACAGTGGCTGGTGCCTTAACATGCCTGGTGACCTGGGAGACACAAATTATGCTGTATATTTGCTTTTATAGTGAACTCTCTTCTGTCTTAACGGTCCAATTTCAAACACAGAATGTTACTTAGTGTGTTTATTTTGCTGAGGACTAACTATTTATGTTGTTAAAAAAAAATCATGGGAACGTTAACCCAAAATGAAATCATTTTGACCTGCAAAAATGTGTTTAAGGTTAATTCTAGGATTTTTTTCTCCAATTCCACCCTGGCTGTCTGTGACGTTATGTTACGTTAGGCCTATGCTATGATCCTGACGTTGTGTAGGGGTTGTATTTAAGCACGTAGATGTGGGTCAGAGTACATGTCTTGTCCTGAAGGTGAAAGGTGACCAAGGTTGAGGAGACCTAAGGCCTGGTTGATGATAATGGTTGTATGGGAGTTTAGTGTCTGCTGTAAATGACCATGCCCTCTTCTAATGCAACCTCTATGAGGAATGAACCAGACCTGGGTTCAAATACTATTTGAAATACTTTGAGCATTTGCTCTTGCCTGCCATGAGTGTCAGATAGATGGGGTTAACTGTTTTGGGACTATTATATTAGTTAATTAATCCAGGCATGCTCAGATAAAGTATTTGCACCCAGGTCTAGAACTAACTGTGCAATACATTTCACTGTCTCTGAACTTGAAAAGATCAATAGTAGAAACTACTGTTTTTGAAACGCACCACTTGAAGACAAGTGTATGCATTATATTAATTCCACACTTTTGTCCTGGGTCGTGTTCATTTAGGGTTATAATGGAAAACGTTTTAAAGCATTTTTCAACTAAATGAAAGAGTTTCTTATTGGACCAATAAGTCCAGTTAGTCTCTCCCCTGTTTCAGTCCATTTTCCTCCTTTTGGTGGTTAATGAATCCGACCCAGATGTACGCGTTTCACGTGAAAAACAAACAAAAAAACTTTCACATTCCTAACTGTATTTCTTATCTTAAACAGATGTTAAAACCACTAAATGTATTTGTCCTGATATATTTTCTTTAAAGGATTGAGGAAAGAGATACTGTAAAAGAGAGACTGCTATCTTGAACTGGAGAGTAGAATGAACCGTCTATCTCATCTGATAGACTCTGGTAGAACTATCAATAGAGCCTATTGTTCCCGCTCATACTTATGGACAGAATAATTGTGTATTTATGAGTATATTATATTTCAAATGTGAGGATTATAATGTTGTATTTTCCTGCTGGATTTGTAATTCTAAGATAAAACAGACATTTATTTTACCACAGATGTTTAATTATATTGTATTCCAAAATGATTTATTGTTACTAACTGATTTATTTCCATATGTGGCTACTTCCTGCTAATGGACAGCTTCTTTTTAATCGGATTTTGTTGTTTATCTTTATCTTGGGATGCATGAGGGATTGTCTCTATAGCAAATAATAAAGATTGTATTTATTTTCAATAGATTTGGAGTGGTTTTATTTGTGGGCTACACTAATTCTAAGTTGATAGCATTGTTTTCATAGTGTGCTCCTCTGTTCAGAGTCCATCTCAGAAATGTTTGTTTATGACTAAAAATAAAACCCTTTTAATTTGATAGCAGAGAAATCCAATGTAGCCTGTGATCACCATGGTAACCTGGCTCTGCAAAAGGGCATATTGTAGGACTGTCAGGTGGGTTGTGGGTAAAAATAGGTGTTCTGGGATTTGATACAGGGTACCAGGCAATTGTACTAGTGGTTCTAGAATGAGCGGTCTGAACAGGAGGAGAATGAACCGCTGATAGAGGTGGTCGTTGGAAGTTTACACACACATTCCATTAAGGGATTCAATGACGTTTCTCAATAGATAATACAGGTACATCACAACCCCTCCCCACACTCTTTTTTTATTTCACTGATATTTTTCAAGAAGGAGAGTGATGGAGTGCTGCATCAGATGACCTGGCCTCTACAATCACCCGACCTCAACCCAATTGTGATGGTTTTTGGATGAGTTGGACTGCAGAGTGAAGGAAAAGCAGTCAACAAGTGCTCAGCATATGTAGGAACTCCTTCAAGACTGTTGGAAAAGTATTCCAGATGAAGCTGGTTGAGAGAATGCCAAGAGTGCACAAAGCTGCCAAGGCAAAGGCTGGCTAAGAATCTAAAATATATTTAGATTTGTTTAACACTTTTTGGGTTACAACATGATTCCATGTGTTATTTCATAGTTTTAATGTCTTCCCTATTCAACAATGTAGAAAATATTTTTTTTAAATAAAGACAAACCCTTGAATGAGTAGGTGTGTCCAAACTTTTGACTGGTACTGTATGTTGAGATGTTTTGGTGCTTAATACCTGTAGATTATCTGTACTTATGGTCAAACTCAGACTAACATGCAACTGATAACATCACCTTCCCCCTAAATGCTGAACTGCAGTGGCACCCAGAGTCGCCTGTCTGGCCTGCTCCATACTTCCAGACCCTGCCTTTCATTCTCCAGAGGTAGCAGGTGTTTAGAGGCTCAGAATGACCTCAGAGCATAA
This sequence comes from Brachymystax lenok tsinlingensis, assembly GCA_030435695.1. NCBI lineage: Eukaryota > Metazoa > Chordata > Actinopteri > Salmoniformes > Salmonidae > Brachymystax > Brachymystax lenok. Next base: position 20,197,903 of record CM059785.1, read on the forward strand.
ATGGGCACTATTGACAGCAGGGCAAAAACATACTGTCCCAACATGTGGGTACTGAGGTTTGCATCCCAAATGGCTCCCTATGACCAAGGCTCTGGTGAAAGTAGTGCACTACATAGGGAGAAGGGTTCCATTTGTGACAGCCACAGACTTTGGTCCAGTGTGGGCCTGTTTGTGTGTCGCTGTCTGACTTGGCGAGGTCTAAATAACAGGTCTGTGTTGCTGAGGTTATTAATTTTCTCCAGAGCTTTCCTTTATATGGTTTTACTGTGGACAGCACTTTGATTCCTGGAGAACTAGAGGACTTGGTGTGAACATTACATCAGTGTACTGTATTTTGTGTCATCTCTTTCCAGCTTGGATCCTCTGCCATTCCAAGACAGATGCCAGACAGAGAGAAATTGCTCATTTACGGCTCATCTATCAAAGTCCTCATTGAGGACTGACGGTATGTCAGTATGTTGTTGTGGTTTTGCCACCTCACCTTACTGAAATGGAAAAGTGTTGGTCAGCCCTTGCAGACTACTACACCATCCCCCAAATGTTTTATTCATTTATTATGTATTTATTTATCTTTGTACATTGGATTTATATCAGGCTAGAGGAATATTGGAATCCAAGGCAAACAATACATAACGTTCTCTTGGATTGTGAGTCTTCCTGAGCTAAGAGAGTACTGCTGAGTTCAGACCACAGTAAGCAGTTTGAATGTACAGGCATGAGATTTGAGTGTTGTCTTGTGTTACTCAAGGGTTTTGCTCAATATAAAACTATGAAACATGACAGGTTTAAGCATACATCACAGAATGTTAGCATTTTTCAGTCCCCTCCCCTGGGGAGAGAGAGGGGGTGAAGAGGCCAGTGACTTCTTGAACTTGGGTTATCAATAATTAACATTGCACCAGCCTTGTTCCTCCGAGGGCTTATATTGCACTTCTGGGCTGCGGTGTCATTATACAGAGAGAGAGCACTCGACCCAGCTGGGGGAAGGGAGACTGCTGGGGTAGTGAACTGGACACTAGAGGAGTATGTGAGGTTGTGGAGTGCATATCTCTCTCTCTCTCTCTCTCTCTCTCTCTCTCTCTCTCTCTCTCTCTCTCTCTCTCTCTCTCTCTCTCTCTCTCTCTCTCGGAAGGGGGCTGGGGGAGGCAGGTTGGGCTGTCCAGTAAAGCTATCCCAGGGCTCATAAGGAAGGGAAAGGAACAGAAGAGAAGAGAGGCTGCTGCTGTGTGCAGCTGCTCCCAACGCAGTCCCCTCTCTTCCTCTCTTTCTCTTACTTTCTTTCTTTCCTACTCTCTCTTTCCACTCAAAACATGGAGTCCAACATGGAGTCCAACAGTCCTAAGAAGATCCAGTTCTCTGTGCCTGTGTTTCAGAGTCAGCTGGACCCTCAGGCATCGGAGCATGTGAGTAAAAACATTCAGTTTCACCACAATGATATGGTAATAAATGTTTTTACTATTATGACATGGTAATGGGATGGTAATGTGAGGTTAATGGGATGGTGGGCTTGTTGAAGGAGTGTGTGCTGTGAAGAGCTAGCCCCTCTTGAGACTGACTGGCAGAATAAGCTTTACTTTGATCATATTATGCCTGGTTGGAAAATGTTTTATGACATGGGTTTTCCCCTGCCCCCACCACTTTCTGGACTTATTTGTTACAATCTTAGTTGCCTAAATGTTATTCCAACTTCTCAGTGCTTTGAGTGAATATTGATTGGGATTTTTTTTAGCTATTTTGATTGTATCCTTATTTGTCACTATTATGATTTTAGCAAGATAGCTTCATCCCAATTTTTGTCCAACCTCTCCTCTCCTCACCACCACCTCCACACCCACCCCTCTCCAAACCTACAGTACCAGTCAAAAGTTTGAACACACCTAATCATTCAAGGGTTTTTCTTTATTTTTAGAATTTTCTACATTGTTGAATAATAGGGAAGATATCAAAACTATGAAATAACACATATTAAATCATGTAGTAAGCAAAAAAGTGTTAAATAAATCTAAATATATTTTAGAACCTTCTCAAAGTAGCCACCCTTTGCCTTGATGACAGCTTTGCACACTCTTGGCATTCTCTCAGCCAGCTTCACCTGGAAACCTTTTCCCAACAGTCTTGCAGGAGTTCCCACATATGCTGAGCACTTGTTGGCTGCTTTTCCTTCACTCTGCGGTCCAACTCATCCAAAGCCATCTCAATTGGGTTGAAGTCGGGTGATTGTGGAGGCCATGCTGGTTAAGTGTACCTTGAATTCAAAATAAATCACTGACAGTGTCGCCATCACACCTCCTCCATGCTTCACGGTGGGAACCACACATGCAGAGATCATCCCTTCGCCTACTCTGCGTGTCACAAAGACATGGCGGTTGGAACCAAAAATCTCACATTTGGACTCATCAGACCAAAGGACAGATTTCCACCGGTCTAATGTCCATTGCTCGTGTTTCTTGGCCCAAGCAAGTCTCTTCTTATTGGTGTCTTTTAGTAGTGGCTTCTTTGCAGCAATTCGACCATGAAGGCCTGATTCACACAGTCTCCTCTGAACAGTTGATGTTGACATGTGTCTGATACTTGAACTCTGTGAAGCGCGTTTATTAGGGATGCAATTTCTGAGGCTGGTAACTCTAGTGGCCTTATCCTTTGCAGCAGAGGTAACTCTGGGTCTTCTTTTCCTATGGTGGTCCTCATGAGAGAAAGTTTCATCATAGCGCTTGATGGTTTTTGCGACTATACTTGAAGAAACTTTCAGTTCTTGAAATTTTGACCTTCATGTTTTAAAGTAATGATGGACTGTCGTTTCTCTTTGGACTCCTGAGTGGTGCAGCGGTCTAAGGCGTTGCATGTCAGTGCTAGAGGCGTCACTACAGACCCTGGTTCGATTCCAAACTGTATCACAACCGGCCGTGATTGGGAGTCCCACAGGGTGGCGCACAATTGTCCCAGCGTCGTCCAGGTTAGGGTTTGGCCATCAATGTAAATAAGAATTTGTTCTTAACTGACTTAGTTAAATAAAGATTAAATTAAGAAAAAATATTTGAGCTGTTCTTGCCATAATATGGGCTTTGTATTTTATATCTTCTGTATACCACCCCTACCTTGTCACAACACAACTGATTGGCTCAAACGCATTAAGAAGAAATTCTACAAATTAACTTTTAACAAGGCATACCTGTTAATTGAAATGCATTCCAGGTGACTACCTCATGAAGCTGGATGAGAGAATGCCAATAGTGTGCAAAGCTGTCATCAAGGCAAAGGGTGGCTACTTTGAAGAATCTCAAATATAAAATATATTTTGATTTGTTTAACACTTTTTCGGTTACTACATGATTCCATGTGTGTTATTTCATAGTTGTGATGTCTTCACTATTATTCTACAAGGTAGAAAATAGAACAAATAAAGACTGGTACTGTAGGTCATTGATTGTATTGACACTAAACTCTGCTCTACCACTGTGTAAAACATGCACACACAGCAAGTCTGTATCATACGCTACTGGGTTACTGGTGCTTGTTGTCTGTCTCCAGTTATCTTCAGCGCCACACTTGAACACCTCTCTTTCCTGTACTGTCCCGTCTTGTCCTATCCCACCATGTCCTGTCTCCACCTAACAGATCCGTAAGAGGAGACCTACACCAGCTACCCATGTCATCTATCTTCCACCAGACCTAACTGCAGCAGGTAAGACACTGCTACTGAGTGAGGAACAGGGTTGGGGTCAATTCATTCAATTCAGGAAATAAACTGAAATTCCAATTCCAATTGCAATTTCCTCACTGAAAAGCAATGGAATTGGAATATCTGTTATGTCCTGTGTTAAAATGGAATGTGTGGCCAGAATGTTGAAGCCATTTGCCAAGCTTCACTCCGCATGACTCGCAAACTGTCATGGAAGTTTTGTGTCTTCATGTGACAATTGTTTTATTTTTTGTTATGCTCTAGGCTACTGGCATTGAGCTTATTGTGCTCCAGTAGAGGCTAATTTGAGTTTAGAGGGGTTTTGTTTATGTATGTATCCCAACTTACTTGAGTTTTACTGCTGAAGAGAATAATTAAGACTTTTTGGCTCGATCTCCTTATGTAAATAAAGTGTTTTCTTTCAGATCCGTCTGTTGATATTTAATGAAAAGCTGTGGGATATGGAGTTTTGTTAATAAGGGTTGAATGAGGGCTTGAGACTATTCTTATGGGGTACACAACATTGAGTGTTACTATAAGAGGTCTGGGGGGAGAAGGATGGATGGAGGGTGATAGGAGGATGGATGGAGGGTGATAGGATGGATGGAGGGTGATAGGATGGATGGTGATAGGAGGATGGATGGAGGTTGATAGAAGAATGGGTAGGGTGATATGATGGCTGGAGGGTGACAGAAGGATGGATAGAGGGTGATAGAAGGATGAATGGAGGATGGATGGAGGGTGATAGGAGGATGGATGGAGGGTGATAGGATGGATGGAGGGTGATAGGATGGATGGTGATAGAAGGATGGATGGAGGTTGATAGAAGAATGGGTAGGGTGATATGATGGCTGGAGGGTGACAGAAGGATGGATAGAGGGTGATAGAAGGATGAATGGAGGATGGATGGAGGGTGATAGGAGGATGGATGGAGGGTGATAGGATGGATGGAGGGTGATAGGATGGATGGTGATAGAAGGATGGATGGAGGTTGATAGAAGAATGGGTAGGGTGATATGATGGCTGGAGGGTGACAGAAGGATGGATAGAGGGTGATAGAAGGATAAATGGAGGGTGATAGGAGGATGGATGGAGGGTGATAGGATGGATGGAGGTTGATAGAAGGATGGATGGAGATTGATAGAAGGATGGATTAAGGTTAATAGAAGGATGGGTGGAGGGTGATAGGCTGGATGGAGGGTGACAGAAGGATGAATGGAGGGTGATAGGAGGATGGATGGAGGGTGATAGGATGGATGGAGGGTGATAGGATGGAGGGTGATAGAAGGATGGATGGAGGTTGATAGAAGAATGGGTAGGGTGATATGATGGCTGGAGGGTGACAGAAGGATGGATAGAGGGTGATAGAAGGATAAATGGAGGGTGATAGGAGGATGGATGGAGGGTGATAGGATGGATGGAGGTTGATAGAAGGATGGATGGAGATTGATAGAAGGATGGATTAAGGTTAATAGAAGGATGGGTGGAGGGTGATAGGCTGGATGGAGGGTGACAGAAGGATGAATGGAGGGTGATAGGAGGATGGATGGAGGGTGATAGGATGGATGGAGGGTGATAGGATGGATGGAGGTTGATAGAAGGATGGATGGAGATTGATAGAAGGATGGATTAAGGTTAATAGAAGGATGGGTGGAGGGTGATAGGATGGATGGAGGGTGATAGAAGGATGGATAGAGGTTGATAGAAGGATGGATGGAGGTTGATAGAAGGATGGATGGAGGGTGATAGAAGGATGGATGGAGGTTAATAGAAGGATAGGTGGAGGGTGGAGGGTGATAGGATGGATGGAGGGTGACAGAAGGATGGATAGAGGGTGATAGAAGGATGAATGGAGGGTGATAGGAGGATGGATGGAGGGTGATAGGATGGATGGAGGGAGATAGGATGGATGGAGGTTGATAGAAGGATGGATGGAGATTGATAGAAGGATGGATTAAGGTTAATAGAAGGATGGGTGGAGGGTGATAGAAGGATGGATGGAGGTTGATAGAAGGATGGATGGAGGGTGATAGAAGGATGGATGGAGGGTGATAGAAGGATGGATAGAGGTTGATAGAAGGATGGGTGGAGGGTGATAGAAGGATGGATGGAGGGTGATAGAAGGATGGATGGAGGGTGATAGAAGGATGGATGGAGGTTGATAGAAGGATGGATGGAGGTTGATAGAAGGATGGATGGAGGGTGATAGAAGGATGGATGGAGGGTGATAGAAGGATGGATGGAGGGTGATAGAAGGATGGATGGAGGTTGATAGAAGGATGGTTGGAGGTTGATAGAAGGATGGATGGAGGGTGATAGAAGGATGGATGGAGGGTGATAGAAGGATGGATGGAGGTTGATAGAAGGATGGATGGAGGGTGATAGAAGGTTGGATGGAGGGTGATAGAAGGATGGATGGAGGGTGATAGAAGGATGGATGGAGGTTGATAAAAGGATGGATGGAGGGTGATAGAAGGATGGATGGAGGGTGATAGAAGGATGGATGGAGGGTGATAGAAAGATGGATGGAGGGTGATAGAAAGATGGATGGAGGGTGATAGAAAGATGGATGGAGGGTGATAGAAGGATGGATGGAGGGTGATAGAAGGATGGATGGAGGGTGATAGAAGGATGGATGGAGGGTGATAGAAAGATGGATGGAGGGTGATGTCGGCCCTAGTGAATGGGAGTAACCAGAAGAGTGTAAAAAAGAAAGACAAGCCTGTGCACAGCAAGGTGAATGTTCTGTTTGTGTTGCGTCATCCTGAAACAGTGAGATTGGAATCTAACCTGGAGTGAGAGATCCAGAACATTGTGTGAGAGGGTCACGATGTGACATCAGCACAAATACCTTCCCTGTGACACAGCCACAGCTTACAGCTCAGACTCCAGCACAGCCTGCTACTTAGCCACAGTCACAACTCATACACTGCAGCACAGTCACAGCAAAACAAGCTGCCCTGTCCACACTCTGGTCCTCCCCACTACTTTTGGAAAGGTCACCATAGAGTAAGACTGGGAGGCCCCCAGGCACAGCTGTGGATGACAGTGAGACAGTGAGAAGAGGCCAGAAGGACCAAACTAGAGATGTGTCTGTAACAGAGAGTACAGGAGCTGTCTGTAATAAAACACTGGTGTATGTTTTACACTTCAAAGCTGATAGAAAAGCTGTGCGTGCCTGTACAGTACACACACAGGTTGTATCTATCCCATTGCACTGAGAAAGGGAAATGGTTGGTACTGTTAATTGATGGAGGGTGTGCTGGCACATATTTTCCTCATAGAGAGTTCCTGGCAGAGAGTAGGGGGTGTTCTTGACTGCATCCCAAATGACACTCTATTCCCTATATCAGGAGTATTCAACTCTTACCCATCAAGGTCCGGCGCCTGCTGGTTTTCTGTTTTAAGTGATCATTTATTGCACCCACCTGGTGTCTCATCTAAATCCCTGATCAGAGGAGAACAATTTAAAAAAGCAGTGGAACTGGCTTCGAGGTCCAGAGTTGAGTTTGAGGGCCCTATATAGTGCACTACCTTTTACCCTATTGGCTCTGGTCAAAAGTAGTACACTACCTTTAACCCTATTGGCTCTGGTCAAAAGAGGTGCACTTCATAGGAAATAGGGTTCCATTTGGGACACTCATGTCTCAGTGACAAACCATCTAACACAAATCTACTGGGTGGCAATTAAATAGTCTGACAGTAGCCAGGCTTGGGCCCTGCATCCAGGAGCCAGCTTAGAGGTGTTACATTGTCAGAATGGCATCGGTGTGTGTGTGTGTGTGTGTTGCATCACAGACCCAGGTTGTCTTTCTTTTTATCCATGGATTTCTTCCTCCTCAGTTCCAGGTCTGTGTTTTATGGCAGACTTAGGTAACTGGAGATGATTGTGGACTACAGGAAAAAGAGGACCGAGCACGCCCCCATTCTCATCGACGGGGCTGCAGTGGAGCAGGTTGAGAGCTTCAAGTTCCTTGGTGTCCACATCACCAACAAACTAACATGGTCCAGTCCAAGCACACCAAGAAAGTCATGAAGATGGCACAACAAAACCTATTCCCCCTCAGGAGACTGAAAAGATTTCGCATCGGTCCTCAGATCCTCAAAAGGTTCTACAGCTGCACCATCGAGAGCATCCTGACTGGTTGCATCACTGCCTGGTATGGCAACTGCTCGGCCTCCGACCGCAAGGCACTACAGAGGGTAGTGCGAACGGCCCAGTACATCACTGGGGCCAAGCTTCCTGCCATCCAGGACCTTTATACCAGGCAGTGTCAGAAGAAGGCCCTAAAAATTGTCAAAGACTCCAGCCACCCTAGTCATAGACTGTTCTCTCTGCTACCGCATGGCAAGCGGTACCGGAGTGCCAAGTCTAGGTCCAAGAGGCTTCTAAACAGCTTCTACCCCCAAGCCATAAGACTCGTGAACATCTAATCAAATGGCTACCCAGACAAATGGCTACCCCGGCCTCAGAGGACAACATACTGTACAATACAGGGCTTGTGTGTTGCCCCATGCCATGCATTCAACAAATTGGTCATGTTAATGTGTTTCACATGTTGTGCTTCCGTTCATGTACTTCTACTGTGTTGGCCTCAGAAAACAACATAGGCTTGTCTGTGATGCAGTCCAATTCAATTATAAACGTGGTCATGAGTGTTTCACATGTTTGTACTGTCCTTGTGTTCTCCTCAGCAAACAAAAGCTAGAAGGTTTTATTAATGGCCCAGTGCTGTTCATTCAACAAAATGGTCAGTTAGTTATTGATTTTAAGCTCCAGCTGTCATGTTCATGGCGATGAAACCCATCATCAGAACTGTCTCAATGACACCCTATGAATCACCCTCTGCTTGCTGGAGATCTCAATTTCAATTCAGAGAAATGTCAATGGAGGTGGAGAGGAATAGAGTGGATGAGTCACCAGTCAGCCATTAGAGCCTGAGGTCAGCAGTGATCTGGACACTGAACCTTAAACTCTCAGCCTCTAGGTGACCATCTTATCTCTCTCCATCTCTCTCCCAGGGTCTTAGTCTATAATCAACCATGTCACATTCTGTGTGTGTGTGTGTGTGTGTGTGTGTGTGTGTGTGTGTGTGTGTGTGTGTGTGTGTGTGTGTGTGTGTGTGTGTGTGTGTGTGTGGGGGAGGGTTGGGTGGGGGGGTTGCAGAGCCTCAACACACAGATAGTGATGTGCCGACTCCAGCCTAACTGTCTGCTTTTCTCTCCCATAGATGACAAGCATCAAGGAGAGGTAGGTTACACACACTGTCACTCATACCCGGCTGCTCTGTTTCAAACTCATGTCATGTCACAAATATAATTTCCCATAAAATCAACTCTTATTTAAATGTTGCATGTTTGGATATGTACAGTATAGCCAGATTGCAAAAACCTCATCCCTAGCTGTTGTCTATGGTTCAGGAGGCATTTCTGATGCAGTTGTCATTGATTCCTGAAATAGCATCAGTGAAATGGGATCTCTGGCTCTGCCTTGTTGGTTCTCATGCTGTTCTTTTCCACCCGCACCATTCCTCCTCTACACCTCCTCCCTCCATCCCTCTACACCACCAGGTCCAGAGTGCAGAGTCGTCTCCTGCTCAGAGGAAACACAGCGTCTACACTCCACCCACCATGAAAGGTACAGTACAGGACCTTGTTCACACAAACTGCCATAACATGATGGGATGGAAGTGCCATTAGTTCATACTCTCCCTTTTATTCTGGCGAGTGTAGGAAACACTGATGAAACGTCTGTAGTCAGCATTATACCCCCACAGAGACCACTGAAGTGTGTGACAGAGCTAGTCAGGTGCTGACTTAGACAGGAGGTAGCACTGTAAATCTACATTAGATATTGATTGACTGACCAGGGAAGCTACACAATCCTACTGCATGTCTCTCAAATAGATAGTTGTTATTCAGAAAATATGGACAGAGGATCACAACTCATTTCAGCACAACAGCCTATTTATGGTCCAATTTTATACCACAACAAATATTTTCTTCACAAACCTGTCTTTGTATATCCAACATGGCCAAACACCCCAGGCTGGATGGCCTTGAATTCAGTTGCATGCTGAATATGGTCCAGTAAAATAATCTGTCCAGTTTTGTACATGGCTGGAAGGCATAGGGCTACAGATTATACTGGTAATTAATGCAATTACGGAAACACAAAAACAACATTCTGTGTTCCCAGAAAAAATCTCAAAGGAAATAGAAAACACATTTATCAGTCACGAGAGCAAAGGTTAAGATCAGAGTAGGAGACCAATTTCCGTACACCATTATAATTGTGTTCATTGGACCTCTATAATGTACTGCGTGTGTCCTCCACAGGCAGAGAGCCCACAGACTGCTGTAGAGGCCACGGTGAGGACAGAGACAGCCGGCCTCCTACCAGACTGCCCCAGTCCCACACAGATACACTGGCCCTAGCAGATGAGCTATCAGGGGACCTGCCACGACTGGCAGACACACCGAGGCGCAAAGACACCCCCTACCAACACCAGCCTCCCTTTACTCCAGGTAAGGCCATCACAACTCCACACATATGGAGTGAGATAGCTGCCAAAAGGTTGAACGTACGTATCATTTGGATCGTACGAAATTGATACGTACATTTTTAGGATCGTAAGAAAAGCCATGCGTGAAACATAACGTAAACGTAAACCCTATGTTACGACTCTGAATGAACATTCACACGTTCGATTCTTACTTTACGTCACCATTTACTCGGTTACAAATGTTTTTTTATATGTACAAACTTTTGGCAGTAGACAAACAATAGCTAGTTTAGGTTAGCTAGTCAATCAAGCAACTCAAGCCCAGACGTTAGAGTTGCTTTGCAGCTTCCGGTGTCATTTTCAAAATAAAAGTCTAGTGTTGCATCCTAAGACACTGGGTTCTTTTACTGAAGACTCCAAAGCTTATAATAAACGGAACAGATGTATTTAATGTTCTCCTTAACACATTCCAGTCGACTACTCTCTATCAGTGTCTTCAGCCCAACTCCCCAATACATCACTGAACTTTAACCACCCTTGCATCTCGTAATCCAATCAGTTCAATGCAAGAACGGAAACCCCATCGTCATTTGTTAATTCAAATAACTCAACCCCTACATACAAATCCCACTGGCTATTTGCAACCATTTTAAATCTAAACTCATTAACACATAATACATTTCTCAATACACCACACTCCTCCCCGGAAATTCTCACTTCCTCTGAAAACATCCTTGATGAACACTATGGGTTTTCCAAAATAGTTCCACGTATCAACTCATATACAACCTGTTTACAGATTCAATTGGTCCAGAGGCTTTCTGACTATTTTTGGCCTCTCATGACGCTCTGGACCCTCAGGCTCACGGCCTGACACAATCTGTGTCTCTGTATGCGTTCCCGTCACAGTCGTAGTGTCCAAGTCCCAATCAGAGATGTTCCACTCTGACACATTCAGGCCTTCTCTTTCATTGTGTTGCATCATCATTTGATCCACATGCTTTTTACACAATTTTCCCTCAGTCTGCACCCAGTAGGTTACAGGACCAAGTACCCTTTTCACAACCCCGGGTACCCATTTCTCTCGCTCTCCTCCCCGGTCATCTCGGGCAAGCACTGTTAGTTCACGACTGAAAAAAAACAAAGACACTTGCCCACCCCCTTGTCCTGTATCTTAGACTGCATGTCAGCTGAACATCTGGGTTTAACCTGTCTTTTTAGGAACAACTCTGCTGGAGCTTTTCTAGTTGTAGCATGTGGCGTAATCCTGTAAGCAAACAGAAAGTTGTCCACACTATGCTGTACAGGCCGTCCTGAAGACTTGTCCTTCTCTAGAGCCTGTTTTAGATTCTGCACAAGTCACTCTGCTGCGCCATTTGAAGCTGCATGATATGGAACCGACTTTATGTGTTTCACCCCTTTCAACTGGGAGAATGTCTCCATCGCTTTTGACACCAGTTGCGGTCCATTGTCTGAAACACACTCCTCAACTAACCCGTAGGCTGAGCACATTCCCTGGAGTGTCTCTACCGTGGCTGTAGCTGAAGTATTACTCATACACTTTACTTCTGGCCAGCGTGAGTATGCATCCGTGACTACTAAGAACTGGTGCTGTCCCTTTTGAGCAGGACCTCTCAGGCCATTTCCAAGGATGCACTGGTACAAGGTTCGGCATTAGAGTGGCACACCTGGCATCTCCTTACCATGTCTTATATGTCTGAGTCTAACCTGGGCCACCAAAAGTGGCTCCTTGCAAGAGCTTTCATTTTGACCATGCCCCAGTGGTATTCATGTAGCTCTTTCAGTAGGTCCCTCTGTAGAGTAGACCGACACCACCGCTCTCATACCCCATAACACACAATCACTTTCTACAGTGAGCTCATCCCTTCTCACCCAATAAGGCTTTAGTTCAGGATCAGTAACATGGTTAGGCCACCCTGTAAGTGTGATGTGCTTCACTATTGCCAAACCCTTGCCCTTGATAGTTGCCCTAGCTATGTCCTTAGCTAAAACGGGAAGTACATCTAAAAATAACACTCAATAGTTTGGATTGCCCCCTCATGGGAAGCCTAGATAACCCATCTGCATTAGCATGCTGCTGAGAAGACTTGTATTGTACTGATATGCAGCTAGTATTAACGCCACCTCTGGAGTCTGGCTGCTGCTAGAGCTGGAACTCCTGTTTTTGGTCCTAGTATTTTCACAAGATGCTGATGGTCTGTCAGCAATGTAAACGTACGACCATGTAGGTAGTCATAGAATGTCATTACCCCAAATATGATCCCTAGGGCCTCCTTCTCTATTTGGGAATACTTCACCTCTGTCTTAGTGAGTGTGTGAAGAATATGCAATAGGCCTCTACCAAATTTTCAGCAGCGTAAACGTCTTTGAACCCACAACTGTTAGAAACACCGCTCTTCAGTTGTCAGCTATCTCGTTTGCCTCCAAAAACAGCAAAAATCGCACCTCATATGTGCTGAAGCTCTTGTTAGCCTCCTAGAAACACAAACCGGTCTCATTACTGAAAGTGCCATGGCTCTCAATAGCCCACGCGCCTTCCCAGCTGACCAGCTACTTTACTAGTACTAGCTAACTTTATAGCTTGTTCACTCAGATGGTCATCAGTAGTCTGAGGATTTTGTCTCAGAATTCCTTTATCCTCATCGGCAGTTGTTGCATCCTTTTACTGAAGACTCCAAAGCTTATAATAAACGGAACAGATGTATTTAATGTTCTCCTTAACACATTCCAGTCGACTACTCTCTATCAGTTCAATGCAAGAACGGAAACCCCATTGTCATTTGTTAATTCAAATAACTCAACCCCTGCATACAAATCCCACTGGCTATTTGCAACCATTTTAAATCTAAACTCATTAACACATAATACATTTCTCAATACACCACATCTAGAGCTTGTTTTAGAACTGCATTCAATAACAACGTTGTACCAGTAGATAGCGTAGTATAGGCTTGGGCCTTTACTTGTGTGAGAATGATGAAGACACAGAAGAGACTTGTCTAGAATAACCTCCTGAGCTGCAAAATAGAAAGTATTTTTTTTATTTATGCTAGGCCTATTCCGCTATCTACAGTTGAAGTCAGAAGTTTACGTACACTTAGGTTGGAGTCATTAAAACTCGTTTTTCAACCACCACAAATTTCTTGTTAACAAACTATAGTTTTGGCAAGTCGGTTAGGACATCTACTTTGTGCATGACATAAGACATTTTTCCAACAATTGTTTACAGATTATTTCACTTATAATTCACTGTATCACAATTCCAGTGGGTCAGAAGTTTACATACACTAAGTTGACTTTGCCTTTAAACAGCTTGGAAAATTCAAGAAAATGATGTCTTGGCTTTAGAAGCTTCTGATAGGCAAATTCACATAATTTGAGTACCTGTGGATGTATTTCAAGGCCTATCTTCAAACTCAGTGCCTCTTTGCTTGACATCATGGGAAAATCATGAAAACCTCGCTCATCTGTACAAACAATAGTACACAAGTGTAAACACCATGGGACCACACAGCCGTCATACCGCTCAGGAAGGAGAAGTGTTTTGTTTCCTTGAGATGAACGTACTTTGGTGCGAAAAGTGCAAATCAATCCCAGAACAACAGCAAAGGACCTTGTGAAGATGCTGGAGGAAACAGGTACAAAAGTATCTATATCCACGGTAAAACGAGTCCTATATTGAAATAATCTGAAAGGCCGCTCAGCAGGGAAGAAGCCACTGCTCCAAAACCGCCATAAAAAAGCCAGACTACAGTTTGCAACTGCACATGGGGACAAAGATCTTACTTTTTGGAGCAATGTCCTCTGGTCTGATGAAACAAAAATAAAACTGTTTGGCCATAATGACCATCGTTATGTTTGGAGGACAAAGGGGGAGGCTTGCAAGTCGAAGAACACCATCCCAACCGTGAAGCACGGGAGTGGCAGCATCATGTTGTGGGGGTGCTTTTCTGCAGGAGGGACTGGTGCACTTCACAAAATAGATAGCATCATGAGGATGGAAAATTATGGGGATATATTGAAGCAACATCTCAAGACATCAGTCAGGAAGTTAAAGCTTGGTTGCAAATTGCTCTTCCAAATGGACAATGACCCCAAGCATACTTCCAAAGTTGTGGCAAAATGGCTTAAGGACAATAAAGTCAAGGTATTGGAGTGGCCATCAAAGCCCTAACCTCAACCCTATAAAAGATTTGTGGGCAGAACTAAAAAAGTGTGTGCAAGCAAGGAGGCCTACAAACCTGACTCAGTTACACCAGCTCTGTCAGGAGGAATGGGCCAAAATTCACCCAACTTATTGTGGGAAGCTTGTGGAAGGCTTACCGAAATGTTTGACTCAAGTTAAACAATTTAAAGGCAATGCTACCAAATACTAATTGAGTGTATGTAAACTTCTGGACCACTGGGAATGTAATGAAATAAATAAATCTGAAATATATCATTCTCTTTACTTTATTCTGACATTTCGCATTCTTAAAATAAAGTGGTGATCCTAACTGACCTAAGACAGGGAATTTTTACTAGGATTAAATGTCAGGAATTGTTAAAAACTGAGTTTAAATGTACTTGGCTAAGGTGTATGTAAACTTCCGACTTCAACTGTAAATATGCCATGCTGTTGTGTTATTTAATGGCCATATAATTGCTAAATTAATTTTTATAGCCGCATGGGGCTACTGTGGTGATCATGTAACCTAATGAATCACACTTTTTAGGCATTTTGACTGTTGTATTAGTGAATTCCACTCTGTATGTAGGCTTGTTATATCTATTTGCGTTACACAACCCCATCACGCAGAGGCAATATCTATATCAATAAATGAGACGAAACAAAATATTGATTAAGTCTTGGCTATAATCTGTCCTGAGCGAAATAGCCAAGGGGTCCCAAATGGTCAAGACTATCTATAGCCTATTCTTATTGACAGCTCTATTTTCCCTATCAGCCACTGCACGTGCTTCTTCAACTATTTTGTTTACATTTTATTTAGAGGCTATATTTTTAAGGGGAGCGCTGTAATAAAAACATTTATAAAACACAGAGTTCTAAAATTATTCCGCAAGACACTAGTACCCAAAATGATAGCCGAAATTGCAATGCCTACAAGATGGTCTATTTTTTATTTGGATAGGTCTAAATTAAACATTGAATTATTAAAGTGATAGGCTAAAGAACTTAGATCATTTTGAATACACACATGGATTTCCATAGACAAATGGATAAGATTGTTCTATTCTCTTTGATTTAGTTCCTATTGCAACTCAAACACATGTCTGAATGGATGACATACTGACTGACTAAATTGAATGAAGGATGAATTAAATGTTCAAGTATGTTGGAATGACGATTTGCACGCATCATGCATGCTCTGCACTTTATTTGGCTAGTAGCTAAAAGGGCCTACATTACAGTATAATGACTATGGCTGCATGCCTCCAGAAGGGCATCTTCTGAGGCTCAGCGATGCTTTTCTGAAGGCGCATGGTGCTGCATGGAGATCACAAGTTTGTCAACTGGGCAGCAAGATTTTGAGTGCTGAAATAAATATCAAAACATTCTATAAAAAAATATTTTTAGTAGCAAAGACTTCAGTGGTCATACATAATTCATAGATTCACCAAAAATCTGTTATTATTCTGTTTCATTATTTCTGGTAGATACTACTGGTTATGATTCATTATTCCTGGTAGATACTCCTGGTTATGATTCATTATTCCTGATAGATACCACTGGTTATGTTTCATTATTCGGGGCGGCAGGTAGCCTAGTGGTTCACTCTAGAGTGTTGGACTAGTAACCGAAAGGTTTCAAGATTGAATCCCCGAGCTGACAAGGTAAAAATCTGTCGTTCTGCCCCTGAACAAGACTGTTCCTAGGCCGTCATTGAAAATAAGAATTTATTCTTAACTGACTTGCTTAGTTAAATAAAGGTAAAATAAAAAAAAATCCTGGTAGATACTACTGGTTATGATTGCAGACTTGGGATGGTGCAATATTGAATTAGTCATATTTTGATAAGGTGCATGCATGGTGATGTCCACGTCACACAGAGATAAGAGATATAGAGATACTGTAGAGATACACCTAGCAGACTGAAACTTCCCTGTTGTAGGCATAATACAGATGGTGCTAGCTCGATTTGCGCTGGCAAACAAATCCATGACATTAGCTACTTAAATGCAAAGTAATCTCAATTGAGGAGTAATAGGGAATTGAGACTTTTTACTTGGAAACGTGCAGGATACCTCTTTCCGGTTCCCTGACTTACGTTCTTTTTATATACTGTGTTATGTTTGTTTGCGTAGCACTCCTTACAGGGCGTTTGGTGCATATTTTTTTGTTGGTGATATGAAACTGCCAAAACTCTGAAAGGTATCATTGTACATCAGAATTTCAACACAATATTTGTTCAAGCCTAAAATGTTAGTCCATATTCGTAACATGGTGTTTGTATGTTGACAGATTTACGCTTCATGTTTCACTCATGGCTTTTCTTACGATCCTAACAATAGGTACGTTCAACCTATTGGCAGGTATCGCGCTGCATACACACCATACAGCCCATCAACACACTGGGCCTGATGTGGAAGTCTACTGTACTCTAGTAGCCTGGAACCAAATCTCTATCGCCACGCCTTACCTACGAATTTCTCAGGAGGCTATTTGGTATTCAGATTTACCATATTTAGTCGCGTAACACGCTCTGCAGGTGTGACTCATTTGGGCACTCTTGAATAAATGTCATTCAACCGTTGAAAACTCGCCCACTTGCTTGCCAGCAGATTTCCCCCTGGAGTTTTTAGTCAATTTGGTTTTCAGTACATTTATCTCAAGCCATCCCTTTAAATACGTTACACCTTTAATTCGAATTTTGTCGACAGACTCAATAGAATAAATACATCGAGAGGTTCAGATTATAGGGATCAATGAAAGAAGGCCATCTATACATATACAGATCGTGTAGGTTATTTATGCACATTTTATGGTTAGGAACGTTTGTATGAATCATTAAAATGCACGAAATACATTATATTGATGAAAAAACTTAAACGGAATGATGCAAAAATAAATGTATGTGGGTATTACCGACGGTGGGGCCCGATAAATGTCTAACATTTAACATGGTACATTTAGAAAAACATTATAAAGCAGTGCAGGCGCGCAAGATGGCGGTCAGTGCAGACACTGAGTATTTTTTGGTAGCTGAAGGGATTATTGGATTTCCTCACCCAAATAGGACCATTTGGTCATTTCTAAGGTCATAAAACCCTGTATGAATATGGTTTAGTTTGTTTACCAAAGTAATGTATTACTTTCTGCAAGTTATTCACCTCAAACCATTAAGTTAGCGACAACAATAGATAGCCAGATCAGCTAGCTAGCTCAAAATGTCTACATGGAAACTTCCACGACCAGAACCAAAATAAAATAAATTGAGAAATAATCAGATGGACAATTAACCGCAAAATATGGAATGGTTTTGGGTACTCCTCTTCAGAATGTAACTGTGGGGGGAAGTACTGCGGTAAGTGATGAAAATCTGGTGAGCACTGACAACAATGCTGACTCAGGCCGTTACTTTACGACTACGACACTCCAGTCAAGCCCCAGGGGAGAAAGACGAGAGGGCAAGAGGGTATGTCACCTCTTGAGATGCAAAACAATATGTGATGCTTTTGACAGCAAAGAGAGGTGAAAGGGCAAATGGCTTGGAGGACACGGTTAGGGAGAATACGATGAAAATTGAGTCCATAAAAAAAACATGTTGACTTTATCTATGGAGAAGTGAAAACTAACAGATCCAGCATTGTAAATCCTGAGTTTAATAATCTATGTCTTGGTCTTAGATTATTCGATAAAAAATACTTCACTTGGAGTAACAAGGACATGTCCAGACAGTCAAGAATTGACTTCTGGTTGATTTATGATTCATTAGATAACACTGTAGTCAAGGTATCAATTGAACCATCAATTCTTACTGATCATAAAGTTATATACTTATCTTTAAATATGAATGGATCTGAAGTTAATAAACCGAATCAGAGTTATTGGAAACTCAATAGTAGACTGTTGGAAGATGATCATTACAAGATGGATGCCAAAGATATTATACAAGAAAATTGGAGGAAAGCCCAACTATTTAAGTCTTATGGGAAATATTGGTAATTAATGAATTATGAAATATGACAAACAGCCATGAAGAGAGGTAAAGAAATGGCTGAACTTAAAAGATTGAGGGAAGAGAGTCTTGTTAAGGAAATACTTTGCCTAAACTCCATGGAGGACCTTGATTTTTTATTTATTTCACCTTTATTTAACCAGGTAGGCTAGTTGAGAACAAGTTCTCATTTACAACTGCGACCTGGCCAAGATAAAGCAAAGGAGTGCAGTGCAAAACAAACAACACAGAGTTACACATGGGATAAACAAACGTACAGTCAATAACAATAGAAAATCTATATACAGTGTGTGAAAAAGGAAAGGGTCAGTTATTTTCTTTACAACTAGAAATGGACCGAATGTATGAAGAGAGAGCAAAAGGGGCATTTGTAAGATCAAGGAGGAGGTGGTTGGAGGAAGGTGGAAAAAAAACACAAAATACTTTTACAATTTAGAGAGAAAAAAATCAGAATTTACCTCTATTCATAAGCTTAAAATAGATGTTAAAAAAAATGAAAAACCCAAAGATATTTCAAAATATGTTTTAGAATTCTATGGTAATCTTTACACCAGTAATGCCTGTTCTACTAGTGACATATCTCTTTCTAGACTCTGTCAAAGACAATGCAAAATTCATAGATGAAGACTTCTAAAAGTCTTGTGATTCAATTATTTCTATTAATGAAATAACAAAATGTATCAGCAAGTTAAAAGAGAACAAATCTCCAGGGAATTATGACATTATTAGTGAATTCTATACATATTTTTTGAATTTATATTTAATGTTTTTAAAGAGGCGATTGATTTAGGGGTCCTGCCTGTTTCTAGGATACAATGCTACATTTCTGTAATCCCCAAACCAAACAAAGATCCTATGATGTTAGGAAAATTGGCGACCATTCACATTAATGAACAATGATGGAAGCTACTTGCATCCATCTTTGCAGAGACTTAAAAAAAGGTATTGACCAAATCATTGCTTTATGAAGGCCAGACATACAGTACCAGTCAAAAGTTTGGACACACCTACTCATTCCAGGGTTTTTCTTTACATTGTAGAATATTAGTGAAGACATCAAAACTATGAAATAACACATATGGAATCATGTAGTAACTAAAAAAGTGTTAAACAGATCAAAATATATTTTATATTTATTGGTCACACAAGTTATGGCACTTCATATCAATAAGGATAGTTTTAGGGGTATTCAGATACAAAATAAAGAGAGAAAATGTTCACAATTGGCTGACGACACCACTATTTTTTTTGAAAGATCATAATGAAGTCAGGAAAGCTATTGAGTGTATCAATGCCTTCTCAACTGTATCTGGTTTATCTCTGAATATTAGGAAATGGGAATTATTTGCGTTGAAAAGATGTGACTTAAACTCAGTAATATATATGTAAAATATGTGATCATATATCTTGGTATTAAAGTTAGCAAAGATCAGAAAGAAAGGGCCAACTTACATTTCTGTCCTATTGTAGAGAAAATTGGAAAGAGATTTAACTCCTGGTTATTAAGAGATATTTCTTTATCTGGATGTGTAATTTAGTCAAAATCTGAAGGTCTGTTCAGATTTGTTTATACCTCCCTTGCCTTGGATGTTCCTCTGTCAGTAACTAAAATGGTTGATACTAAATTATTTAACTCCAATGGAGGAATAAACCTCATTATTTAAGAAAAGTGGCAATGTGTAGCACCCAAAGTGATGGAAGGGTTGAATGCTATGGATTTTAAAACCTATAATATAATCTTTAAAATCAAATGGATTCAAAACTATTTAAGAAATAAGGATTGCATTTGGAATATAATCCCTAATTTAATATTCCAACAAATTGGTGGTCTAGAATTCTTACTCAAATGCAACTTTGATGTGGGTAAAATCCATATTAAGCTTGCTAACTTCCATAAACAAGTACTTCTGACTTGGAACCTCATGTACAAAAAATGTTCCCACATAGATATACAATCTGTAATAATAAAGACATAAAATACAAAAACAAGTCTTTATTTTCCCAGAACTGGTTTGACAACAGCATTATCTGGGTTAAACAATTGTTGAATAACGATGGACTATATGATTATCCAGAATTTATGAGAACACAATGTTACATTCACTCCTGAGGAGTATCATATTGTTGTTAGAGATGTCCCTAAACGTGCTATTCTTCTTTTAGGAGAATATAACAATACTCCCAAGTGCAACTGTTGAGGATTTTGTAGCCTCAATACAGTTAGAAGGATGTCAATATGTTACTATTCCCTCTGCTAAAATGTACTGGAATGCAGCTCTAGGACGTGGACTGGAACAAAGTCTTGTTGTTGTCTGGTAAATATATTATATATCTAATAAGGTGAAGTATCATATAAACTCATTCCTAGAATCTACCCTATAAAGACCTTTATTATACACAGATTTAAACTAGCTATTGATAACAAATGCGTATTTTGTGGTTGTGACCCAGAGACTCTTGACCGTTTATTTTGGGACTGTTCTTATGTCAGATGCTTTTGGAGTGAGTTAATGTTAATTTGAGAGACTGATAGGTTTTATTTTGATCCAAATAATATGGACCCTGATTTAACTTTCATTGTTCATTTGTTTATTTTTCATGGTATATTCTTTATCCATAAAATGAAGTGGGCGGAGTGCTAACCGCTCTTCACATTGTTTAAGATAGAATTGAAATATTATTTGGAAATGATCAGTAAGTGTAAAAACAAAAAAGCAATAAGCACCATAAAACTTTTTGGCAAATTGAAAATGTATCTCGATATGTAATGCCCCTGTCTGTTAGGTTTATGTACTCTTGTTTGTATAATTCTGTTTTGCTATTTGTTTAAAAAAAATCTAATGAATAAAGCATGGAGAATGGTGTTCTCTATAGAAAAAAGAAAGTAGAGGCTTTTTCCACTTGGAACCGGTTTGCTCGACCATATTCATGGTATCTTCACGCTTAAAGGAGGTGGAATTAATTAGAGAATTAAATCAAGGACAGAACATGGCATATCTGTAGACCAGAGGAGGCTGGTGGGGGGAGCTATAGGAGGATGTTCTTATTGTAATGGCTCGAATGACATAAATGGAATGGAGTCAAAACATGTCATACCTTCCCATTTATTAAATTCCAGAAATTACAATGAGCCCGTCCTCCTATAGCTCCACCCACCAGCCTCCACTGCTGTAGACACCTCCACCTTCATTTATTCAAGCTCCACCTCAGACGAGTAGTGGGTGAATCTCATGCTATTCTCATGCTTAAGTTCAAGGTTAGAATACACATAGAGAGAAAAGCCATAAAAAGGGAATGACATTTCATTTACGGTGCGGTTAACTGGAGTTGGAATCTGGGCCTATGTGCTGCCTTGCCACCTCAACACCTCAACGGTCTAGGACCAGGCCAGTCCTCTAGTCAAGTAGGCCAGGAAAAGCCTATGTTGTTTTATTTGTAGAATGCTTAGCAACAGATGTAGCTCAACACTGTTGTTTAGGAGGTGAGGGTGAACAAATTCACATTATCAAGTCTAGTGAGTCACACACTATGTACTATATTTTCTTGAGACAACGGCTTGTGGGTTGATGTTGATCAGTGATGTAGTGGGGCGGGGGACTCTAATCACCATTTGCATTGAAAAATGTAATGCTCCCTATACTTTCAATGCTTTTTTCCACAAAAAAA
Source organism: Brachymystax lenok tsinlingensis (assembly GCA_030435695.1). Classification (NCBI taxonomy): domain Eukaryota; kingdom Metazoa; phylum Chordata; class Actinopteri; order Salmoniformes; family Salmonidae; genus Brachymystax; species Brachymystax lenok. The sequence continues at coordinate 20,219,955 of CM059785.1, forward strand.
GCTGGGTAAACCACTACACCACTGATGTAGATTGTAGTCAGCGGATATGAGTCAGAAAGAATATTGAGTCATAAGAGTGGTCATCACTGAGCGTTTATCAAGAGAGTGAAAAAAGCTCTTTGAAACATGAGCTGTTGATTGTAGCTGCAAGGAGCACTCTGGTAATCTTAACTAACAGATGGTCTGGTCACAGGACAGATGACGGTTGACCCCTATGCTGACACAAACAGCATCATGCTTACACACAACAACACAGCATCATCCTCTGAAACACTTACTACAGTCCCAACACTGATGGACATATAGTTTAATCCTTTGACAGCAAGGGGACTACACAGACAGCAATTATCGTAGTTTAGGCTTGTAGATCATGACACAGTGTGTGTCAGTGTGAAGAGCTTGTAGCTTTTAGAACATACTGAGGGGGGTTCTTATTGATCTCTCTGATGTGACTGCAGTCACAGTCTGCCACATTACCCATGACTATCCAGCACTCTGTCTGTCCAATCCCCAGGGGTCAAGCTGCTCAAGAGCAAATCAAAAGTATCCTTCCCTGAGGAGGAGGAAGAGAAAGAAGAGGAGGGGGAGGAGAAAGAGGAGGAAGACAAGCAGAAGAACTAGGATCCAAAGTGAAGAGGAACACAAACTGTAGATCCATGTTTCACATGACTGGGTTAAGAACTCTTGGTTAGAAATTGATCTAAACTTGATCAGGTTATCATTTCTAACTTGATAATCCATTTTATTCAGCCTCGTATTGTTGAGGTCAAGAAAGGACAATTTAATTAATTTCTCTGCACTGTATCTCAAACTCTTATTTTAAAAAAGTCTTGGTTATGTATGGTTGATTATCATTATATATTGTAATAAGAGAGTATGTGGGGAATATCAACAGCAATACTGACTGATATGCAGTGAACGTTCACTGGAAATATACAGATTTTTGTTTTCATTTTCTTCTAAAAGAAAATAACATCTACTTCTATTTTTGGCATCTCACATTGTCATCTCATAATGTAAAAACACTTGCTGATATTTCACATATATTTTTGTAGTATTTTATACTGAAACTGGGCTTTTGTGCATACAGTATAGCAGACTTGTGTACTACAGTACTCTGAGGTACGAACAAAGACGTCCTGCAAACAAGGGTCTTCTCCGGAGTTCTGGAGTGTCTTAAGTCCTAATAAAGTTACTCATTTTATGAACACTTGACGAAACCTGTATGTTTCTTCATCATTCATTATTGTACAAAAATGACAAATAAACGTAATTTCTAAAGCCTCATGGACACGTAATATAACCCCTATTGCCAAACCCTCTCTTCTGAATGGCAGGCAGCATTATTTTAGTAGGCTAATTGTTATCTCAGCAAATTAATTATGGGAAGATTTCATAACACAAAATAAAAATATGTACCCATACATGTAGTCGAGTGTATTTCTTGTGTCAATAAAAGGAGTGTAGCTGTATGTAAACAGCATTACAAGGGGAAAGGTATGCAACAGCACCCCCAAGTGGGTAATATACAGTAAGTAAGAGATGATCTGTGCCTTGACGTGTTATATTTCATCACTGAAAATGTCTGTTGACATACATAGGTTAACATGCACAGAAGTAAACCACATCCATGTTCTCCTTTTGGTAGATATTTTAATTATTAAACATGAAATGAACTACACAGAGGGAAAAGTACACTGTGCATTCAGTACCACGGATAGAACTCTTGTTAAAGGGTATGCACAAAAACACAAGAAAGAGAGAGAGCTCAACATTACATTTAAACTACTCAATCAGTGTGAGGAGTGAAGTCTCTGATGGCCATTGACTAGAGCAGTGAAGTCTGGTATAGTTTCTGACATCGCTATGCACAGGATTTCTGAAAGTCGAGAGTAAGTAAGAGATGATCTGTGCCTTGACGTGTTATATTTCATCACTGAAAATGTCTGTTGACATACATAGGTTAACCCAAACAGTACAAACATCTTCTGAGCATTTGTCCTAATCTTTGGAAAGTTTTGTTCATCGAGAGATGCATAGAACCTCATCAGTGACATTGGAGAACTATTCAAAACATTCACTACATCAGACTGAAGGTCGATAAGCTTAAGTTGCAGGTCAGTGGGAGCGTTATCCACATTGAAGGTGAAAAAATAGGATCCCGCTGGGCATCTGATAGGGAACAGACTAGTAGTGTCAGAAGGTGGGTGAGACTGTTTGCTTCTACTTGGCTGGTCAGGAGGAGTAATTTTCCCTTGAAGGCTTTGACAAGGCTGTACATCTGATGTGCAAAAAGGCCCTTCCCTTGTAGTTTGGAATTCAGTTCATTCATGAGGGCCATGATGTCCATTCTTTATATTGCAGTTGAGGGAAATCAACATATTTTCCTTCCATTTGCAAAAACTCAGCAATCTCCGACTTCAGGTCCCACACCCTTTTAAGCACCTTCCCCGAACTCAGCCATCTCACATTTGTGTGGTAGGGGAAATCTGCATGACCCGACTCTGTCTCTTCCAACAGTTAAAGATTTTGCTCTTATGAAGTTTACCACTTTAGCAACTGTGTCCACAACATGGCTCATTTTCAGAACACATTTACAGAGCACCCCCTGATGAATAATGCAATGCAGGAAAACAAATTCTGATCTGGGTTCAGCTCAGCTACTTGATCTTGAATCCAATGTTTTTTCCTGTCAAGTTTGGGCACCCATCAGTGGTCAAAACTCAGTTCAAAACTCAGTCCCACACACTTATTAACCTCCTCCAATAAATCTTTCCCTGTGGTTGTGCTCTTCATTGACTGCACTGAAGCAAGCTCCTCTGTAATTTCAAAGTCTGGGGTTTTGCCTCGTAAGAACATCAACAACTGCACCGTGTCACGCGCATCACTGCTCTCATCCAGGGCCAAGGAGAAATAGGTTTACTTAAATCCTTTACTTTGTCTTTCAATTGTTGCTCCATATTCTCTGCGATGTCCTCAACACACCGTGTCACTGTTCGTCTTGACAGGGAAACATTTTAAAACATCTCTTTCTTGTCAGGGCAAAGTATTGCTGCAGAGTCAATTAAACATTATTTAATGAATTCGGCCTCAGCGAATGGCTTGCTATGTTTAGCAATTTTGTGGGACAATACATAGCTAGCTCTCGCAATTCCATAGTTTGCTGAATGCAGTTTTGTGAAAAGTCCTTGCTGTTTTTGCAACTGAGAAAGCAACTCTTTTGATGCACTTGACAAGTTGTAGTCTTTCAAGACAGCAGTGCTCTCTTTGCACACTAAGCACACAGCTTTCCCTGATACCACAATAAAGAAATATTTCAATGTCCACTCTTGTTGGAACACCCTACATTCATTGTCTACTTTAAAAAAACGAATTTTTGCGCAATTTCTAGCTAGCTACTATTTGTAACTGTGACGTGTGTGTCAGCCTGTCAGTCACTGTCTGTCCTCGTGCAGTTGTTATTTATACGTGCCTTAAATACATGTCCCACAAGCGGTGGGAGTTAAATCATTACAGAAAGGTGAGTATTCATTGGGCTTTAAATTTGGACGACAAATACGTTCTTCAAAACGTTACTATCGCAAATTCTTTATATGATCTGAGCATGATTCTGCGGGCCGAATTGAATCAGGTCGCAGGCCACATACGGCCCCCAGGCCGGCCTTTGCCCAGGCCTGCCCTAGAGTAAAATCTGTGTATGTCGACAGATCAACAGAGAACACTATCATGATTGTCCTATTCTCACGCTTGCGGTCTTATATAGTGAGTGTGTACCGTGCAGACCCATCTGAAAGACCAAATGAAAATAGACAGATAAATAGACCATAAAGACTTAATGAAAATAGACAAAAACCACTTGCGGTGAAAAGTGGAGCATGAAGACCCCTATCTTTAATAAATAACAATAAAATCAATCAGAACAAATTTACAATAAAAAACAAATATAATGCCTGTTGAATCAGGAAGTGGCAGTGTTGTTGGGTAGCCTATCAAAATCAAGGGCTCTGAAGAGACTCCTCCCCCTGCTCAAGGACTGGCTCAGGGCCTTCTCCTGCAAGCAACAACAGTTACCATGACAACACAGCGTCGCTCAGCTGTAACCTTGACAACCCTCCACTCGGCAGCAATCTATCTCTTCGACACTTGGTCACAGATGGCCTTAACTGACAACACAATTATAGAAACGAGAAAAATACCACATAGCTATAGCTTACTGACAGGGCAACAGCATTGTTAAAAGGCATGACTGTTGGTTTCACTGTGCTATTGTGCTGTGTTGTATTGTGTTGTATTGCATTGCATGTTGTTGTGTTGCGTTATGTTACGTTGCACTACATTATGTTGCATTGTTGTATTGTACATTCTATCGTATATTGTGTCATATATATCGTATATCGTATCATATCATATTATACCGTATCATAACGCTAGCTAACATTCCTACCGTTCCATGGTAGGTGTTCAGGAGAGATGGAACCAAGTGATGTTGTCTCTTTATCCTCAGACGGTGACAGAGGTCTGTGAGGACCGTGGTCCAGCTCTGAGTCCTCCTGGGAAGAGTTTGTGGAGTTTGTGTTTGTGTTGTTCATCAGTTCATTGAAGAGCTCTGATTGGAGCTCCTTGCTGTGTCTCTCAGGGCTGGTGTGAGTCAACGTAACCTCTGTGTTCATCAGGGACTCCTCCTCTGGGTCAGAAGTCAACTCAGCTTGCTCTTTCCTCGCCAACTCTGAAGAAACAAGATAACACAAGCAACGGGAATGAACCTGTAATGTCATGTCATAGTCTTCTGACAATGGAAAGAACATGAAACACTGAAAGAGGCATAGGTAGTCAGGTGACTAAAGAAGACGAATAAAAAATAGAAGAAGAAGAACAACAACAACAACAACAACTATACCTTGTACAGAGAGCTCCTTCCATCTGTCTTTGTTGTGTTGGATGACCTCTGCCAGTGTGTGTCTGACCCGTTTCAGGTCGATGCCAGACAGGCTATAGTCTGTAGTGAGCCCCTGGTCAACCCCCTGGCTGGACCCTCGACCACTGTGTCTCTGGACTGACTCCACCACCGTCACCGACCCACTACCTGTCAAACTGAACCAACAAGCAACATACAACAGAAACTCTGTCAAATTACATCCCTTCTGTCAAATATATGTTGACAACGTAAGTCAGAATGACTCTGACACCAACTCTTTGTGTGGCTGTCCTAATATGGACATATTATATAGAACAGAAAACACTGGAGTGATACTTGGTTGCTAATTCCACAGCTTAGAACGATCATAGAGATAGAATAGAGAGAAGTTCTGAGTGTGAGTGGTACTGATGATACTGGTAGGAATTTTGAATACGTCAGTGATGCTAATCTGGGAAAACTGAGCCGGGAAAACTGTGATTTTCCAGAGTTTATAATAATGGGAATGTGCCTCACCTTGACCTGCGGACACCAGTGTCGTGTGACTTTAAGGTATCCTCTATGAGAGGTGTAATGATCTTCTCGGTCGTGTCCACCAACACAGAGAATGTGGGTTCTACTATGAAGTCAATGAACCCTGGGAGACAGACAGAGAATCTGATGATTGTCCTTTTCAGAGAAACAGGAGAAAAAACTGTGTGATGTTACAGCAAATGTAATTTATGATGACAGACAGGGAAGATTCCCATACTTTATCGTAGCAAGGGAAAAATATCTGATAGTTTCTCAAATGTCCACATGGTGGCACATTTGAGCTATGGCCTGTCTGAGTACACAAACCCTTCAGAGCTGTATGAAACAGTTCACAGGAAGGGGGGCAATAACAGGGTGTGATGCTCACCTATTTGTGAATGGGCAATCATGGTAGCTTTACGATCACACAGAGGAGAGAATGGCAGCCCTAACTCAACCTCCTTATCGCCCTGTAAAAAACAACAACAATACAACAACCATATCAATGCAGAATGGCTCTACTGTATAATGTAACATGATTCGCTACAATACCCATAATGCTCAATGTAACAGTTGTTCCAAGTGAAGATATTCCTAAAGCTATTGGAATGGTATCCCATATCCTTAGCAATACAGGATACATACATAATACAGTGATCAAGTCAGGGACTGTAGGGTAGGACTTTGTTTGTACTGTACCTGTCTGAAGAACTCCTCCATCAGGGCCTGTGTCCATCGGTAGTGCAGCTTCCAGGCCTTGGCTGGGTGGCTGATGTCAGCTGCATGCAGCATCAGAGACAGGGCTTTAGCCTTGTCTACTCTGTAGAAACAACAGTACATAAGCTAACACAAATACATATACACTGATACACTAAGACAGACAGCCAGAGAGCATCAGAGATACAGTAGGGCTTAGTAGTAGCCTGGTCTACTCTGTCAATCAACCACACAGACAACAGTACATCAGATCACTCAAGACAGACAGGCAGGCAGGCACACGCACGCACACACGCACACGCACACACACAGGGATATCATACAGGGACACATAAAGGATTGAGATGAAAGGCATGGTCCAGAGAGCTGGGGCTATAGGTTAGGGTTCAGGGGTCGGGGCTAAGGGCTAAGGGATAAGAGTTCAGGGGTCATAGGTCAGGGTCCAGAGACAGTCCACTCACCCCTCGGGCTGCTGCAGGGCGTTCCTCATGGTTTTGATCTGCTGGAAATGGCAGGACATGTCTGTACTCATCACCATCTCAATCACCAGGGTCCGCAGTTCTCTGACAGACAGACAGGGGAGAGTTAGGTGAAAGATCGGGGTGAGCTATGGGACATTCCATAATTACTGAATCACAGCCAGAAGATGACTGACCACCCCTCAGAGCCTGGTTTCTCTCCAGGTTTCTTCCTAGGTTCCTGCATTTCTAGGGAGTTTTTCCTAGCCACCATGCTTCTACATTTGCATCGCTTGCTCTAAGGTGTTTTATGCTGGGTTTCTGTATAAGCACTTTGTGACAACTGCTGATGTTAAAAGGGCTTTATAAATGCACTATCTATACAAAAGTATGTGGACACCCCTTCAAATTAGTGTATTCAGCTATTTCAGCCATAACCGTTGCTGACAGGTGTATACAATTGAGCACACAGCCATGCAATCTCCATAGACAAACATTGGCAGTAGAATGGCCTTACTGAAGAGCTCAGTGACTTTCAACATGGCACAGTCATAGGATGCCACCTTTCCAACAAGTCAGTTCATTTATTTTCTGCCCTGCTAGAGCTGCCCCAGTCAACTGTAAGTGCTGTTAATGTGAAGTGAAAATGTCTAGGAGCAACAACGGCCCAGCCGGGAAGTGGTAGGCCACAAAGCTCCCAGGACGGGGTCGCCGAGTTCTGAAGCGTGTAGTGCGTAAAAATTGTCTGTCCTCGGTTGCAACGTTCACTACCGAGTTCCAAACTGCCTCTGGAAACAAGGTCAGCACAAAAATTTTTGTCGGGAGCTTCATGAAATGGGTTTCCATGGCCGAGCAGATCACCATGCGAATGCCAAGCCTTGGTGGTGTAAAGCTCGCCGTCATTGGACTCTGGAGCAGTGGAAACGGGTTCTCTGGAGTGATGAATCATGCTTCACCGTCTTGCAGTCCAACAGACTAATATGGATTTGGCGGATGCCAGGAGAATGCTACAGTGCCTTGCAAAAGTATTCATCCCTCTTGGCGTTTTTCCTATTTTGTTGCATTAAAACCTGTAATTTAAATAGATTTTTATTTTTATTTTATTTAATGGACATACACAAAATAGTCAAAATTGATGAATTGAAATGAAAAAAAATTACTTGTTTCAAAACAATTATACAAAATTAAAACGGAAAAGTGGTGCGTGCATACTGTTTGTATTCACCCCCTTTGCTATGAATCCCCTAAATAAGATCCGGTGCAATCAATTACCTTCAGAAGTCACATAATTAGTTAAATAAAGTCCACCTGTGTGCAATCTAAGTGTCACATGGTCTCAGTATATATACACCTGTTCTGAAAGAGTCCCATTGTCTGCAACACTACTAAGCAAGGGGCACCACCAAGCAAGCGGCCCCATGAAGACCAAGGAGCTCTCCAAACAGGTCAGGGACAAAGTTGTGGTGAAGTACAGATCAGGGTTGGGTTATAAAAAAATATCAGAAACTTTGAACATCCCATGGAGCACCAATAAATCCATTGTTAAAAAATTTAAAGAATATGGCACCACAACAAACCTGCCAAGAGAGGGCCGCCCACCAAAACTCACGGACCAGGCAAGGAGGGCATTAATCAGAGAGGCAACAAAGAGACCAAAGATAACCCTGAAGGAGCTGCAAAGCTCCACAGCGGAGATTGGAGTATCTGTCCATAGGACCACTTTAAGCTGTACACTCCACAAAGCTGGGATTTACGGAAGAGTGGCCAGAAAAAAGCCATTGCTTAAAGAACAAAATAAGCAATCACGTTTGGTGTTTGCCAAAAGGCATGTGGGAGACTCCCCAAACATATGGAAGAAGGTACTCTGGTCAGATGAGACAAAAATGTTGTTTTGTGGCCATCAAGGAAAACGCTATGTCTGGTGCAAACCCAACACCTCTCATCACCCCGAGAACACCATCTCCACAGTGAAGCATGGTGGTGGCAGCATCATGCTATGGGGATGTTTTTCATCGGCAGGGACTGGGAAACTGGTCAGAATTGAAGCAATGATGGATGGCGTTAAATACAGGGAAATTCTTGAGGGAAACCTGTTTCAGTCTTCCAGAGATTTGAGTACAGCGGTTCACCTTCCAGCAGGACAATGCATACTGCTAAAGCAACACTTGAGTGGTTTAAGGGGAAACATTTAAATGTCTTGGAATGGCCTAGTCAAAGCCCAGACCTCAATCCAATTGAGAATCTGTGGTATGACTTAAAGATGGCTGTACACCAGCGGAACCCATCCAACTTGAAGGAGCTGAAGCAGTTTTGCCTTGAAGAATGGGCAAAAATCCCAGTGGCTAGATCTGCTAAGTTTATAGAGACATACCCCAAGAGACTTGCAGCTGTAATTGCTGCAAAAGGTGGCTCTACAAAGTATTGACTTTGGGTGGGTGAATAGTTATGCACGCTCAAGTTTTCAGTTTTTTGTGTTATTTCTTGTTTGTTTCACAAAAAATATAAATATTGCATCTTCAAAGTGGCAGGCATGTTGTGTAAGTCAAATGATACAACCCCCCCAAAATCTATTTTAATTCCAGGTTGTAAGGCAACAAAATAGGAAAAATGCCAGGGGGGATACTTTCGCAAGCAACTGTACCTCCCTGAATGCATTGTGCCAACTGTAAAGTTTGGTGGATGAGGAATAACGGCCTGGGGCTGTTGTTCATGGTTCAGGCTAGGCCCCTTAGTAACAGCGAAGGAAAATCTTAATGCTACAGCATACAATGACATTCTAGTCAATTCTGTGCTTCCAATGTTGTGGCAACAGTTTAGGGAAAGCCCTTTCCTGTTTCAGCATGGCAATGCCCCCGTGCACAAAGTGAGGTCCATACAGAAATTGTTTGTCAAGATCTTCACTGGCCTGCACAGAGCCCTGACCTCAACCCCATTGAACACCTTTAGGATGAATTGGAATTGCGAGCCAGGCCAAATCGCTCAACATCAATGCCTGACCCCACTAACGCTCGTGTGGCTAAATGGAATCAAGTCCCTGCAGCAATGTTTCAACATCTAGCGGAAGAGTGGAGGTTGTTATAGCAGCAAAAGGGGAACCAACTCCACATTAATGCCCATGATTTTGGAATGAGATGAGTATATGTCCACATACTTTTGGTCATGTAGTTTGATTGATTGATTGAATGTGACATATTCTCTCTGTCATCCAGGTTATATAATAGTCTTGCATTAACATACACCACACCACATTTGTATCCAAACCTAGAATCAAGGCTAAGTATCCAGGTTATGTTACAGTTCTTGCCCCTTCGTTCTTCGAAGTGTTGATCTCAATCAATTCATCAAATGTATTTTCTAAAGCCCTTTTTACATCAGCAGTTGTCACAAAGTGCTTTACAGATATCGAGACTAAAACCCCAATGCTTGAGGATCTGAGGAGTCTTTCTTTACTCACCGCCAGTCATCCTTTGACAGGTTGACCAGTATGTTCATCTCATCTTCTTGCATAAGTCTGTAGGCAGCACTGACATGGTGGTTCTCCAGGACTGACCGGTCATTGTACAGGATGGCCACCTCTGACCTGGAGAGAGGAAGAGAAGAAGCAGAAGAAGAGGGAAGAGAAGGTGTGATTATTCATTGTGCCACATGGGGCTTCCCAGACTGGATTACTTTACCAGGTAGCCAACTTGTATGGAAACACTACCCCAGTGGGCAAAACTGGTTGAAGCGGCTTCATTCTGACCAGTTTTGAAATGACGATTGTGATTATGATAGCAATGGTAGCGACTCGAGATGGTAGCGATTTTCCTGTTGAGAAAACCAATTTCAGTCTGGAGATTAGAACATAATCACAGAAGGGGAGTTTGAACAATACCTTCATTTTCTCACCACACAACAACCCTCATGTCTAAAGCACCAGAAGCCTTTCTGATCATTGTTATTAGACTGGAAAGCCATGCAGAGGTTTAAACTAAGTGAAGAGTTTAATCTCTCTCCCTCTCTCACACATTCTCACTGTCTCTCTTTTGTTGCTATCCCTTCTTATCACTGAGGTCAATGCTGCAATATTGATTATTCTTATTGTGCACTTCACTTTATTGGGTTGTTTAAATGGGTGCCTTCACTTAAATGGGTTCTTTATACGGCCATGTTCCTTTCTTCAGGCTCCACTGGCATTCATTAGTCAGGGTCAGACTGGCTGCACTGTCTGTCTATCTGTCTGGGAGGCAAGTGGTGTACTAAAAGTACAATACAAGGACATCTTCAGTTTAACATTGGTATTGATAGGATGGAATGAATGGAAATAAATAATTATCGTTGAGTCATTAATCAGTCTATTAGGTCGATCACTATCAGTGGTACAGTAGCTAAGTGTTGTTGTGTCAAACTTCAGGAATTAAAATATTTACTGACAGAAGAATACGGACACACTCACCTGGTCTGAATGTGAAAGTTGTTGGTTGTCCCAGTGTGTTCAAAGTCATGGATAGCTGCAGCAAACACCATGGCTAGAATGTCCAGTTCAGTGAGCCAGTGCTGAGAGAGAGAGAGAGAGAGAGAGAGAGAGAGAGAGAGAGAGAGAGAGAGAGAGAGAGAGAGAGAGAGAGAGAGAGAGAGAGAGAGAGAGAGAGAGAGAGAGAGAGAGAGAGAGAGAGAGAGAGAGATTGTAACAAGAAACACAATCAGAACCTGTCCTTTGATTTGTCTATGATGCTGGGGGACAATTCATTGCACGAACGTGTGTGTGTGAGAGACTCACCATAATGCCAGTGTGGAGCATCAGATAGTGTGCTGTCTGTGTGACGTCAGCAGCGTGGATCAGGTTGTGGTAGGGGTTTCTGTGTTTGCTGTAGCCCACCTCTAGAGCCTCTATGAAGGACACCAGAGATGACACTGGAATCTGGGGAAGAACAGGGAGGTTAAGACACCAGCGGCAGGTAGCCTAGTGGTTAAAGCATTGGGCTAGTAACCAAAAGGTTGCAAGATCGAATCCCTGAGCTGACAAGGTAAAAATCTGTCGTTCTGCCCCTGAACAAGGCAGTTAACCCACTGTTCCTAAGCTGTCATTGAAAATAAGAATTTGTTCTTAACTGACTTGCCTAGTTAAATAAAAAAGAAGACACTGGTATCTGAACAGGGAGGTTAAGACACCAGAGATGACACTGGTATCTGGGTTAGAACAGAGAGGTGATGACACTGGTATCTGGGTTAGAACAGAGAAGTTAAGACACCAGAGATGACACTGGTATCTGGGTTAGAACAGAGAGGTTAGGTCTGCCTGATAAATTGTGAAGATGGGATGCACTCCACCCCCAAAATAATTGTAAAAATCAAGTATATTCTGTCTTTTAATCAAAGATCACAATTTTAAAAAGACAGAAACAAAAGCCAGAGCTCAAAGTTTCAGCTAGATGAACAACTAGAAGGTGAATGGCTCCGTGCGGGGTCACAGAGGGCCAGTTTCACCACAGACAACCACTAACACAGTGAGTTCCAGGCAACTGGAGAGACAGAAGTGAAATGTTATCACGCACATCATTATACTTTCAAATTTGTAGTGCAGGGAATTACATCCCCAGAGCTGACTTCAATACAGAAAGGATAACTCCTGCACACTCCTGCAATATACTGTATTACATCTGCACGTTGTTTATTGTCCAAATTGTTATGTGTGCGGGAGTTAGCTTTTCTACAATGAAGCTGGAGAGATAAAGAGATACACGTGTGGGGGCTTCGTGTACATGTACTGTAGCTTGTGTGCAAGCTTAACTTCTATTGTTTAATCAGACTAAGAGCAGAGCATGGCCCAGAACACTGCTAAACCCACTATCTGTAGATGACTATCTGTAGGCGACTATCTATGGGTGACTATATATACAGTAGGCAACTATCTGTAGGCGACTATCTATAGGTGACTACCATTATGTGACCTTCTGTAGGCGACTATCTGTAGGCGACTATCTATGGGTGACTATCATTAGGTGACTATCTGTAGGCAACTATCTGTAGGTGACTATCTATGGGTGACTATATATACAGTAGGCAACTATCTGTAAGCGACTATCCATAGGTGACTATCTGTAGGTGACTATCTGAAGGTGACTATATATGCTGCAGGTGACTATATAGGTGACTATCTGTAGGTGACTATATATATACAGTAGGTAACTAGTAGGTGACTATCTGTAGGTGACTATCTATGGGTGACTTATCTGTAGGTGACTATATATACAGTAGGCAACTATCTGTAGGTGACCATCTATGGGTGACTATCTGTAGGTGACCATCTGTAGGTGACTATCTATGGGTGACTATCTGTAGGTGACTATATATACAGTAGGTGACTATCTGTAGGTGACAATATATGCAGTAGGCAACTATCTGTAGGTGACCATCTATAGGTGACTATCTGTAGGTGGCTATATATACAGCAGGTGACTATCTGCAGGTGACCATCAGTAGGTGACTACATATACAGTAGGCAACTATCTGTAGGCGACTATCTATGGGTGACTATCATTAGGTGACCTTCTGTAGGTGACCTTCTGTAGGCGACTATCTATGGGTGACTATATATACAGTAGGCAACTATCTGTAGGCGACTATCCAGGGGTGACTATCTATGGGTGACTATCATTAGGTGACTATATATATACAGTAGGCGACTAGTAGGTGACTATCTATGGATGACTACCTGTAGGTGACTATATATACAGTAGGTGACTATCTGTAGGTGAATAAAAATACAGTAGGCAACTATCTGTAGGTGACCATCTATGGGTGACTATCTGTAGGTGACCATCTGTAGGTGACTATATATACAGTAGGTGACTATCTGTAGGTGACAATATATGCAGTAGGCAACTATCTGTAGGTGACTATCTATGGGTGACTATCTGTAGGTGACTATACAGTGGGGCAAAAAAGTATTTAGTCAGCCACCAATTGTGCAAGTTCTCCAACTTAAAAAGATGAGAGAGGCCTGTAATTTTCATCATAGGTACACTTCAACTATGACAGACAAAATGAGAAAAAGAAATCCAGAAAATCACATTGTAGGATTTGTAATTTATTTATTTGCAAATTATGGTGGAAAATAAGTATTTGGTCAATACCAAAAGTTTATCTCAATACTTTGTTATATACCCTTTGTTGGCAATGACAGAGGTCAAACGTTTTCTGTAAGTCTTCACAAGGTTTTCACACACTGTTGCTGGTATTTTGGCCCATTCCTCCATGCAGATCTCCTCTAGAGCAGTGATGATTTGGGGCTGTCGCTGGGCAACACGGACTTTCAACTCCCTCCAAAGATTTTCTATGGGGTTGAGATCTGGAGACTGGCTAGGCCACTCCAGGACCTTGAAATGCTTCTTCACGAAGCCACTCCTTCGTTGCCCAGGCGGTGTGTTTGGGATCATTGTCATGCTGAAAGACCCAGCCACGTTTCATCTTCAATGCCCTTGCTGATGGAAGGAGGTTTTCACTCAAAATCTCACGATACATGGCCCCATTCATTCTTTCCTTTACACGGATCAGTCGTCCTGGTCCTTTGCAGAAAAAACAGCCCCAAAGCATGATGTTTCCACCCCATGCTTCACAGTAGGTATGGTGTTCTTTGGATGCAACTCAGAATTCTTTGTCCTCCAAACACGACGAGTTGAGTTTTTACCAAAAAGTTCTATTTTGGTTTCATCTGACCATATGACTTTCTCCCAATCCTCATCTGGATCATCCAAATGCTCTCTAGCAAACTTCAGACGGGCCTGAACATGTACTGGCTTAAGCAGGGGGACACGTCTGGCACTGCAGGATTTGAGTCCCTGGCGGCGTAGTGTGTTACTGATGGTAGGCTTTGTTACTTTGGTCCCAGCTCTCTGCAGGTCATTCACTAGGTCCCCGTGTGGTTCTGGGATTTTTGCTCACCGTTCTTGTGATCATTTTGACCCCACGGGGTGAGATCTTGCGTGGAGCCCCAGATCGAGGAAGATTATCAGTGGTCTTGTATGTCTTCCATTTCCTAATAATTGCTCCCACAGTTGATTTCTTCAAACTAAGCTGCTTACCTATTGCAGATTCAGTCTTCCCAACCTGGTGCAGGTCTACAATTTTGTTTCTGGTGTCCTTTGACAGCTCTTTGGTCTTGGCCATAGTAGAGTTTGGAGTGTGACTGTTTGAGGTTGTGGACAGGTGTCTTTTATACTGATAACAAGTTCAAACAGGTGCCATTAATACAGGTAACGAGTGGAGGACAGGAGCCTCTTAAAGAAGAAGTTACAGGTCTGTGAGAGCCAGAAATCTTGCTTGTTTGTATGTGACCAAATACTTATTTTCCACCATAATTTGCAAATAAATTCATTAAAAATCCTACAATGTGATTTTCTTGTTTTTTTTCCTCATTTTGTCTGTCATAGTTGAAGTGTACCTATGATGAAAATTACAGGCCTCTCTCATCTTTTTAAGTGAGAGAGCTTGCACAATTGGTGGCTGACTAAATACTTTTTTGCCCCACTGTATATACAGTAGGTGACTATCTGTAGGTGACAATATATTCAGTAGGCAACTATCTGTAGGTGACCATCTATAGGTGACTATCTGTAGATGGCTATATATACAGCAGGTGGCTATCTGCAGGTGACTATATATACAGTAGGCAACTATCTGTAGGCGACTATCTATGGGTGACTATCATTAGGTGACTATCTGTAGGCGACCATCTATAGGAGACTATCTATGGGTGACTATCATTAGGTGACTATTTGTAGGCAACCATCTGTAGGTGACTATCTATGGGTGACTATCTGTAGGTGACTATATATACAGTAGGTGACTATCTGTAGGCAACTATCTGTAGGTGACTATCTATGGGTGACTATTTGTAGGTGACTATATATACAGTAGGTGACTATCTGTAGGTGACTATCTGTAGTTGACAATCTGTAGGTGACTATATATACAGTAGGCAACTATCTGTAGGTGACTATCTATGGGTGACTATGGTCCTGTTCCTCTGCTCTGACATTTGTTGCTGACACATGCCATATCTTACAACACCTGGATAGGTATTTTATATCAGCTAACCACATCATATGTTACAGCAATCTGGTGCCCGACGGCACAGTCCATGCAACGTCTGAGCAGTGGAACACGACCTATCTTTAGGTGACTATCTGTAGGTGACAGGGCTGAGGTGACAGAGATGTAAATATGTATAGATCGGGTATTGATGGATTCACAAGGTGGGGCTACAAACAATATGACTTGGAATAGAGGGTCACTGTTGTATGATCTGTAACACATTACAGCTACATACAATTACTACGTGCCTCAGGCCCTGCTGTGTGTTCTGGGCCCTGCTCTTAGTTATGTCATGTAGTGTTATGTAGTGTTATGTAGCCCTTATGACAGAGCGTTCAAGTACCCCTTATGACAGAGCGTTCAAGTAGCCCTTATAACAGAGCGTTCAAGTAAAGTCCAACCATATGATCATATTAATGAAAAGATTATCCTCAAATTGGGATCAAAGCACAGTAAGTGTCGGTGATATTCTCACCACTCATCTAACAGAGGACATGTACAAACTCTCATCTAAAATCAGACAAAGAGATGAGGACAAAGAACAGAACAGTGTGAGGTTGGAGTGTTAAACGATGTCTTCATGAGGCACCCAGAGGCCTATGGTGTAGAACAGACGACAGAGGGAGACACACACACACACACAATACCAACACATGCATGCACTCACAAACAGACACACACACACACACACACACACACACACACACACACACACACACACACACACACACACACACACACACACACACACACACACACACACACACACACACACACACACACACACACACACACACACACACACACACACACACACACACACACATATTTCAGGGACCCTTTTTGGCTCTTGAGTGCTACTTTCAGAATTACTGGTTTAAAAGTTTACAAAACCTCTGTTCAGTCACTCACACACACATATAGATGCAATCACACACAGAGATAGATGCACTTACACACTCAGATAGATGCACTCACACACACAGATAGATGCACTCACACACACACACACAGATAGATGCACTCACACACACACACACAGATAGATGCACTCACACACACAGATAGATGCACTCACACACAGAGATAGATGCACTCACACACACAGATAGATGCACTTACACACACAGATAGATGCACTTACACACACACAGATAGATACACTTACACACACACACAGATAGATGCAATCACACACAGAGCTAGATGCACTTACACACACAGAGATAGATGCACTCACACACAGATAGATACACTTACACACACACACAGATAGATGCACTCACACACAGAGATAGATGCACTTACACACAGAGATAGATGCACACACACACACACACACACACACACCCTGATGTTAATGATCAAGAGAGAGACTGAAGAGAGACTAACCCTGAAGCGGTTGATCAGATCATAGCGGGTGAGCAGTTCGTACACCAGGAACTTTAATGCATGTTCACTGCTGGCCTCGTGGAGCGCAAACACATCAAAGGACCAGTTATCTACATCCTGTAAACAATCAGATGATGTCAGGGATGATGACAGCACAGAATTAAATAGAACACACATTGGGTTCTATAAAATATAACGTATTACTTATACACAATAACACATTTTATCATCTCTATGGATTTCAGAATAGGATGATGTTATGATAAAGTCAGGTACATCTTGTACAGCTGTAATAAAGCCTGTATTCTGTATCATTATGAATGATATGACACCGTTTATTATCCCTGTAATGTTTTAAAATGGCATCTTTCCCATCTCAAAAGATTATATCAAATCAGCTAAAATCATTGTAATTGAGGAAATCTGTTCCCAAATATACCCACAAATAAAAAGAAAGACGTGATCATGTCTCAATGTAATCAAGGTATGAAGTGATTGTTATTTTAATATTTTATCTCTTTTTGAGCTTACTCGTGCTCAATTTGTAATGTTCAACATTTTATTAGAATTACACTTCAGCCCACTACAATCTGCTCGGACAAAAATCGGGCTGAATCTAGTTGCCTACCCTTACTGTATAGTAGGCATAGTAATGGTAATATGATGTACAGTATCAAGCACCTTCAAAGCAGCGATGGCAGCTGGAGGGTACGTCAGCCCAGCCATGTTAGACGTCCGTCTGTACATCCTGAAGACAGATACACAATCATTAGGTAGTTAGACAAAAGAACTGCAATATGCCCAGCGGGCAAAACGGGTTGAAATAATGTTCGAATAATTAGTGGTTGTAATGATTCCATTTAATATCAGTTTTGCCTGCTGTGGCAGCTTGTGTACATGTACTTTGCATACATAGAAAACACAAGGACAACAAACAACGGCTGATGATTTCAATTGTATACATCCCTTTATGGTATCAAAATGCTACAGTCGCATAAAGACACAATACCACAATACGTTTTCAACAATAACCAGTAATGGTGGGATCAACATTAATTACATAAAAAAAAACTAAAAGGCAGCAAGGCTTTTGAGAAGGCATTCTTTGTAGATAAAATTGTTTTGGGCCAGCCAGAACTAAACCAAAGACTGGGTGTTGAAAGGGGTGAGGGGGAGGGATGAGACATGACTGTTAAATAAGGCCAAAGAAAGACTGGGCTGTGGAAACAGCAACAAAGAAATACTGGCCTTTGGAAACAGCAACAAAGAAATACTGGCCTTTGGAAACAGCAACAAAGAAATACTGGCCTTTGGAAACAGCAACAAAGAAATACTGGCCTTTGGAAACGGCAACAAAGAAATACTGGCCTTTGGAAACGGCAACAAAGAAATACTGGCCTTTGGAAACGGCAACAAAGAAAGACTTGCCTTTGGAAACAGCAACAAAGAAAGCCTGGGCTTTAGAAACAGCAACAAAGAAAGACTGGGCTTTGGAAACAGCAACAAAGAAAGACTGGGCTTTGGAAACAGCAACAAAGAAAGACTGGCCTTTGGAAACAGCAACAAAGAAAGACTGGCCTTTGGAAACAGCAACAATGAAAGACTGGGCTTTGGAAACAGCAACAAAGAAAGTGGGCATGGAAACAACAACAAAAAAAGACTGAGCTTTGGAAACAGCAGCAAAGAAACACTGGCCTTTGGAAACAGAAACAAAGAAAGGTGTGACATGTCGGAACCCAGCCAAGTTCACTCTGTTTTTCAAGTGTCTCTGCGGGCAATGGTCAAAAGTAGTGCACTATATAGGGAATAGGGTACAATTTGGAACTCATCCTACATGTAGGTAATAAAAGAGAAGAAGAATCTGGCAGGCTGGACTGTATTCTCCTCTCTCCTCTTCTCTGAGAATGTTAGTAATCATAGACATGTTGGTTTTTCACAGGATAATCTGGGCTGAAGAGACCATACTGTCTGACGGACATACTGTATAACTGTAACTTCTGGCGCCGACAGAGATGGTCCACCAACCAGGACAATAGACTGGATCCCAGCCGGAGACCCAAAACAACGGCGGCGCAGGAGAAGGGAGAGTCGCGGCGGTCTTCTGGTCAGGCTCTGTAGACGGGCACATCGCGCACCGCTCCCGAGTATACTACTTGCCAATGTCCAGTCACTGGACAACAAGGTAGACGAAATCCGAGCAAGGGTTGCCTTCCAGAGAGACATCAGCGACTGCAACGTTCTTTCCTTCACGGAAACATGGCTCACTCAGGACACGTTATCAGAGTCGGTACAGCCACATGGTTTCTTCACGCATCGCGCCGACAGAAACAAACATCTATCTGGTAAGAAGAAGGGCGGGGGTGTGTGCCTTATGATTAACGAGTCGTGGTGTGATCATAACAACATACAGGTACTCAAGTCCTTTTGTTATCCTGACATAGAATACCTTAGAATCAAATGCCGACCGCATTATCTACCAAGAGAATTCTCCTCGATTATAATCACAGTCGCATATATCCCCCCTCAAGCTGACACATCGACGGCACTGTAAGAAATTCATTGGACTCTATGTAAACTGGAAACCACATATCCTGAGGCTGCATTTATTGTGGCTTCGGAATTTAACAAGGCTAATCTGAAAACAAGGCTCCCTAAATGTGCGACCCGGGCTGACAAAATCCTGGATCATTGTTATTCTAACTTCTGCGACGCATACAAGGCCATTCTCCGCCCTCCTTTCGGCAAGTCTGACCATGACTCCATTTTGTTGCTCCCAGCCTACAGACAGAAACTAAAACAGGAAACACCCGTGCTCAGGTCTGTTCAACGCTGGTCCGAGCAATCTGATTCCACGCTTCAAGATTGCTTCGAGCACATGAACTGGGATGTGTTCTGGATAGCATCAGACAACAACATTGATGTATACGCTGATTCGGTGAGCGAGTTTATTAGCAAGTGCATCGGTGATGTTGTACCCATAGCAACTATTAAAACCTTCCCCAACCAGAAACCATGGATTGTTGGCAGCATTCGCGCAAAACTGAAAGCGACGAACCCCTGCTTTTAACCAGGGTAAGGCGACCGGAAACATGACTGAATACAAACAGTGTAGCTATTCCCTCCGCAAGGCAATCAAACAAGCTAAGCGTCAATATAGAGACAAAGTAGAGTCACGATTCAACGGTTCAGACACGAGAGGAATGTGGCAGGGTCTACAGTCAATCACGGACTACAAAAAGAAAACCAGCCCGTCGCGGACCATGATGTCCTGCTCCCTGACAAACTAAACAACTTCTTTGCTCGCTTTGAGGACAATACAGTGCCACCGACACGGCCCGCTCACCTTCACCGCAGCCAACGTGAGTAAAACATTTAAGCGTGTTAACCCTCGCAAGGCTGCCTGCCCAGATGGCATCCCTAACTGTGTCCTCAGAGCATGCGCAGACCAGCGGGCTGTTGTGTTTACGGACATATTTAATCAATCCGTATCCCAGTCTGCAGTTCCCACACGCTTCAAGAGGGCCACTAATTGTTCCTGTTCCCAAGAAAGCTAAGGTAACTGAGCTAAATGACTATCGCCCCGTAGAACTCACTTCCGAAGTGCTTTGAGAGACTAGTCAAGGATCATATCACCTCCATCCTACCAGACACCCTAGACCCACTCCAATTTGCTTACCGTCCCAATAGGTCCACAGACGACGCAATCGCAATCACACTGCACACTGCCCTAACCCATCTGGACAAGAGGAATACCTATGTAAGAATGCTGTTCATTGACTGCAGCTCAGCATTTAACACCATAGTACCCTCCAAGCTCGTCATTAAGCTCGAGACCCTAGGTCTCAACCCAGCCCTGTGCAACTGGGTCCTGGACTTCCTGACGGGCTCGCACCAGGTGGTGAGAGTAGGAAACAACATCTCCACCCCACTGATCCTCAACACTGGGGCCCCACAAGGGTGCGTTCTCAGCTCTCTCCTGTACTCCCTGGTCACCCATGACTGCGTGGCCAAGCACGCCTCCAACTCAATCATCAAGTTTGCTTACGACACTACAGTGGTAGGCTTGATTACCAACAACGACGAGACGGCCTACAGGGAGGAGGTGAGGGCCCTCGGAGTGTGGTGTCAGGAAAATAACCTCTCACTCTACGTCAACAAAACTAAGGAGATGATCGTGGACTTCAGGAAACAGCAGAGGGAGCACCCCCCTATCCTATCGACGGGAAAGTAGTGGAGAAGGTGGAAAGTTTTAAGTTCCTCGGCGTACACATCACGGACAAACTGAAATGGTCCACCCACAACGACAGCGTGGTGAAGAAGGCGCAACAGCGCCTCTTCAACCTCAGGAGGCTGAAGAAATTCGGCTTGTCACCAAAAACACTCACAAACTTCTACAGATGCACAATCGAGAGCATCCTGTCGGGCTGTATCACCGCCTGGTACGGCAACTGCTCCGCCCACAACCGTAAGGCTCTCCAGAGGGTAGTGAGGACTGCACAACGCATCAAACTACCTGCCCTCCAGGACACCTACACCACCCGATGTCACAGGAAGGCCAATAAGATCATCAAGGACAACAACCACCCGAGCCACTGCCTGTTCACCCCGCTATCATCCAGAAGGCGAGGCCAGTACAGGTGCATCAAAGCTGGGACCGAGAGACTGAAAAACAGCTTCTATCTCAAGGCCATCAGACTGTTAAACAGCCATCTCTAACATTGAGTTGCTGCTGCCAACATACTGACTCAAATCTCTAGCCACTTTAAATAATAGAAAATTGGATGTAACAAATGTATCACTAGCCACTTTAAACCATTTTTTTTATAATGTTTACATATCCAACATTACTCATCTCATATGTATACACTGTACTCTATACCATCTACTGAATCTTGTCTATGCCGTTCGGCCATCGACTCAAATCTCAAATTTGATTTGATTTAACGACAGATCTTACAACATTCTTAACATATGGTATTACAACACACATTTTATAACTCAAATTATACTGTTGGCCACTAAAGAAGAAACCATCAAAACGCATTAAGCATTAACCTATTTAGTTTGACTAATTTGAGAAATAAATTAAGAAATAAAAATTCCAACTGTCGAACCATGAAATCTCAAATACCTGCATTGTGCCTTTCATTTTGTAATACTCAGCTTCAGGAGATAAAGATGTAGAGGATTGTTTTCAACAGGTGTATATGGCACACTGAAATAGCCTAGTAGTTGCCATGGGAATAAGAGTGAGACACAGGCCCTACGAGCAGCTCGAGGAGATTGAGACGCATTGCTGAATATGATGTTTACATATTCATGTTGGTGCCCACTGTAAGTAGGCAATTATGCTCAAGAAAGAGTATGCACATTTCACTAATGTCCATTTCTATTACTGGCAGAATGTCTGTTATTCTTTACTTCTAAGAGCAACACCACAACTGAAAGCCACCATATCTGTTTGTGCCCAGGTTTTGAATAATAACCATTTTCTTTTGAAAGGCAGAATGACAGTTGTGTTTTCCTTTTAAGAAACAACACTACCTCCGAAGTAATTCATAGGAGCTTCTAATACAAGTGTTGATGGTTTGATGGTATGTTGTTTTTGTACTTATCTGTACATGTCTCTGCATACTTATCAATATCAATAGCCTACTATAATTCTCTTATAGGGTTGTTTTCCCATGCCTCATAAAAGTGCAATCTATCAATGAAAAAGAGTGTGTGTGTGTTTGGTTTTACTATCCATGTGGGGGCCAGAAGAAGGACAGTAAAACAAGGAACATTTTGCCTGTCCCCACAATGAATAGTAAAGCAAGGAAAAAGGCTATTTTAGGCTCAGGGGTTAGAGTTACAATTAGGGTTAGGCGTTAGGTTTATGTGGTTTAAGGAAAATAGGATTTTGAATGGGAATCAATTATTTGGTCCACACAAGGATAGTAAAACAAACGTACGTGTGTGTGCGTGTGTGTGTGTGTACCTCTCGACGAAGATGCCAGCCTGCACAGCATGGACGATGCTCCTGAACCGTGGTTTCTCCTCGGGTCGTCTCCTGACCACGCCCATCTTCCTGGTGAAGGTTGAGGCCAGCCAATCACGCACCTCCATGGGCACAGAGTCCGCCTGGATGTCACTGAGCTCATCCTCAGTGTCCAGAAGACGCCTGGTAGGGGGACATCAAGGGACAGAGTCACACTCCGGCTCACATAGAATACACGTTACACAAATGTACCAGCACCATTCTATACCTCATTACCCTACCATACTACACCTCATAACCCTACCATACTATACCTCATAACCCTACCATACTATACCTCATAACCCTACCATACTATACCTCATTACCCTACCATACTGTACCACACAACATTACCATACTATACCTCACAACCCTACCATACTATACCTCACAACCCTACCATACTATACCTCACAACCCTACCATACTATACCTCTCAACCCTACCATACTATAGCTAATAACCCTACCATACTATATCTCACAACCCTACCATACTATACCTCACAACCCTACCATACTATACCTCATAACCTTACCATACTATACCTCATAACCCTACCATACTATACCTCACAACCCTACCATACTATACCTCACAACCATACCATACTATACCTCACAACCCTACCATACTATACCTCACAACCCTACCATATACCTCATAACCTTACCATACTATACCTCATAACCCTACCATACTATACCTCACAACCCTACCATATTATACCTCACAACCCTACAATACTATACCTCACAACCCTACCATACTATAACTCACAACCATACCATACTATACCTCACAACCATACCATACTATACCTCACAACCCTACCATACTATACCTCATAACCTTACTATACTATACCTCATAACCCTACCATACTATACCTCATAACCCTACCATACTATACCTCACAACCCTACCATACTATGCCTCTCAACCCTACCATACAATACCTCACAAACCTACCATACTATACCTCACAACCCTACCATACTATACCTCATAACCCTACCATACTATACCTCACAACCCTACCATACTATACCTCACAACCCTACCATACTATACCTCACAACCCTACCATACTATACCTCACAACCCTACCATACTATACATCATAACAATACCACACTATACCTCATAACCCTACCATACTATACCTCATAACCCTACCATACTATACCTCATACCCCTACCATACTATACCTCATAACCCTACCATACTACACCTCATAACCCTACCATACTATACCTCATAACCCTACCATACTATACCTCATAACCCTACCATACTATACCTCATTACCCTACCATACTGTACCACACAACATTACCATACTATACCTCACAACCCTACCATACTATACCTCACAACCCTACCATACTATACCTCATAACCCTACCATACTATACCTCATAACCCTACCATACTATACCTCATACCCCTACCATACTATACCTCATAACCCTACCATACTACACCTCATAACCCTACCATACTATACCTCATAACCCTACCATACTATACCTCATAACCCTACCATACTATACCTCATTACCCTACCATACTGTACCACACAACATTACCATACTATACCTCACAACCCTACCATACTATACCTCACAACCCTACCATACTATACCTCACAACCCTACCATACTATACCTCTCAACCCTACCATACTATAGCTAATAACCCTACCATACTATATCTCACAACCCTACCATACTATACCTCACAACCCTACCATACTATACCTCATAACCTTACCATACTATACCTCATAACCCTACCATACTATACCTCACAACCCTACCATACTATACCTCACAACCATACCATACTATACCTCACAACCCTACCATACTATACCTCACAACCCTACCATATACCTCATAACCTTACCATACTATACCTCATAACCCTACCATACTATACCTCACAACCCTACCATATTATACCTCACAACCCTACAATACTATACCTCACAACCCTACCATACTATAACTCACAACCATACCATACTATACCTCACAACCATACCATACTATACCTCACAACCCTACCATACTATACCTCATAACCTTACTATACTATACCTCATAACCCTACCATACTATACCTCATAACCCTACCATACTATACCTCACAACCCTACCATACTATGCCTCTCAACCCTACCATACAATACCTCACAAACCTACCATACTATACCCTCACAACCCTACCATACTATGCCTCATAACCCTACCATACTATACCTCATAACCCTACCATACTATACCTCACAACCCTACCATACTATACCTCACAACCCTACCATACTATACCTCACAACCCTACCATACTATACATCATAACAATACCACACTATACCTCATAACCCTACCATACTATACCTCATAACCCTACCATACTATACCTCATACCCCTACCATACTATACCTCATAACCCTACCATACTACACCTCATAACCCTACCATACTATACCTCATAACCCTACCATACTATACCTCATAACCCTACCATACTATACCTCATTACCCTACCATACTGTACCACACAACATTACCATACTATACCTCACAACCCTACCATACTATACCTCACAACCCTACCATACTATACCTCACAACCCTACCATACTATACCTCACAACCCTACCATACTATACCTCTCAACCCTACCATACTATAGCTAATAACCCTACCATACTATATCTCACAACCCTACCATACTATACCTCACAACCCTACCATACTATACCTCATAACCTTACCATACTATACCTCATAACCCTACCATACTATACCTCACAACCCTACCATACTATACCTCACAACCATACCATACTATACCTCACAACCCTACCATACTATACCTCACAACCCTACCATATACCTCATAACCTTACCATACTATACCTCATAACCCTACCATACTATACCTCACAACCCTACCATATTATACCTCACAACCCTACAATACTATACCTCACAACCCTACCATACTATACCTCACAACCATACCATACTATACCTCACAACCCTACCATACTATACCTCATAACCTTACCATACTATACCTCATAACCCTACCATACTATACCTCACAACCCTACCATACTATACCTCACAACCCTACCATACTATGCCTCTCAACCCTACCATACAATACCTCACAAACCTACCATACTATACCTCACAACCCTACCATACTATACCTCATAACCCTACCATACTATACCTCACAACCCTACCATACTATACCTCACAACCCTACCATACTATACCTCACAACCCTACCATACTATACCTCACAACCCTACCATACTATACATCATAACAATACCACACTATACCTCATAACCCTACCATACTATACCTCATACCCCTACCATACTATACCTCATAACCCTACCATACTATACCTCATAACCCTACCATACTATACCTCATAACCCTACCATACTATACCTCATACCCCTACCATACTATACCTCATAACCCTACCATACTATACCTCACAACCCTACCATACTATACCTCACAACCCTACCATACTATACCTCACAACCCTACCATACTATACTTCACAACCCTACCATACTATACCTCTCAACCCTACCATACTATAGCTAATAACCCTACCATACTATACCTCACAACCATACCATACTATACCTCACAACCATACCATACGATACCTCACAACCCTACCATACTATACCTCATAACCTTACCATACTATACCTCATAACCCTACCATACTATACCTCACAACCCTACCATACTATACCTCACAACCCTACCATACTATGCCTCTCAACCCTACCATACAATACCTCACAAACCTACCATACTATACCTCACAACCCTACCATACTATACCTCATAACCCTACCATACTATACCTCACAACCCTACCATACTATACCTCACAACCCTACCATACTATACCTCACAACCCTACCATACTATACCTCACAACCCTACCATACTATACATCATAACAATACCACACTATACCTCATAACCCTACCATACTATACCTCATAACCCTACCATACTATACCTCATACCCCTACCATACTATACCTCATAACCCTACCATACTATACCTCACAACCCTACCATACTATACCTCACAACCCTACCATACTATACCTCACAACCCTACCATACTATACCTCACAACCCTACCATACTATACCTCTCAACCCTACCATACTATACCTCACAACCCTACCATACTATACAGTGAGGGAAAAAAGTATTTGATCCCCTGCTGATTTTGTACAGAAATGATCAGTCTATAATTTTAATGACTATAATTGTAATGGTAGGTTTATTTGAACAGTGAGAGACAAAGTAACAACAAAAAAATCCATAAAAACGCATGTGAAAAATGTTATAAATTGATTTGCATTTTAATGAGGGAAATAAGTATTTGACCCCCTCTCAATCAGAAAGATTTCTGGCTCCCAGCTGTCTTTTATACAGGTAACAAGCTGAGATTAGGAGCACACTCTTAAAGGGAGTGCTCCTAATCTCAGTTTGTTACCTGTATAAAAGACACCTGTCCACAGAAGCAATCAATCAATAAGATTCCAAACTCTCCACCATGGCCAAGACCAAAGAGCTCTCCAAGGACGTCAGGGGCAAGATTGTAGACCTACACAAGGCTGGAATGGGCTACAAGACCATCACCAAGCAGCTTGGTGAGAAGGTGACAACAGTTGGTGCGATTATTCGCAAATGGAAGAAACACAAAAGAACTGTCAATCTCCCTCGGCCTGGGGCTCCATGCAAGATCTCACCTCGCGGAGTTGCAATGATCATGAGAATGGTGAGGAATCAGCCCAGAACTACATGGGAGGATTTTGTAAATGATCTCAAGGCAGCTGGGACCATAGTCACCAAGAAAACAATTGGTAACACACTACGCCGTGAAGGACTGAAATCCTGCAGCGCCCGCAAGGTCCCCCTGCTCAAGAAAGCACATATACATGCCCGTCTGAAGTTTGCCAATGAACATCTGAATGATTCAGAGGACAACTGGGTGAAAGTGTTGTGGTCAGATGAGACCAAAATGGAGCTCTTTGGCATCAACTCAACTCGCCGTGTTTGGAGGAGAAGGAATGCTGCCTATGACCCCAAGAACACCATCCCCACCGTCAAACATGGAGGTGGAAACATTATGCTTTGGCGGTGTTTTTCTGCTAAGGGGACAGGACAACTTCACCGCATCAAAGGGACGATGGACGGGGCCATGTACCGTCAAATCTTGGGTGAGAACCTCCTTCCCTCAGCCAGGGCATTGAAAATGGGTCGTGGATGGGTATTCCAGCATGACAATGACCCAAAACACACGGCCAAGGCAACAAAG
Source organism: Brachymystax lenok tsinlingensis (assembly GCA_030435695.1). Lineage (NCBI taxonomy): Eukaryota > Metazoa > Chordata > Actinopteri > Salmoniformes > Salmonidae > Brachymystax > Brachymystax lenok. Next base: position 20,248,443 of record CM059785.1, read on the forward strand.
GAGTGGCTCAAGAAGAAGCACATTAAGGTCCTGGAGTGGCCTAGCCAGTCTCCAGACCTTAGTCCCATAGAAAATCTGTGGAGGGAGCTGAAGGTTCGAGTTGCCAAACGTCAGCCTCGAAACCTTAATGACTTGGAGAAGATCCGCAAAGAGGAGTGGGACAAATTCCCTCCTGAGATGTGTGCAAACCTGGTGGCCAACTACAAGAAACGTCTGTCCTCTGTGATTGCCAACAAGGGTTTTGCCACCAAGTACTATGTCATGTTTTGCAGAGGGGTCAAATACTTATTTCCCTCATTAAAATGCAAATCAATTTATAAAAATTTTCACATGCGTTTTTATGGATTTCTTTGTTGTTATTCTGTCTCTCACTGTTCAAATCAACCTACCATTAAAATTATAGACTGATCATTTCTTTGTCAGTGGGCAAACGTACAAAATCAGCAGGGGATCAAATACTTTTTTTCCCTCACTGTACCTCTACCCACATGTACAGTGCATTCGGAAAGTATTCAGACCCCTTGACTTTTTCCACATTTTGTTAAGTTACAGCTTTATTCTAAAATGGATTAAATAGTTTTCCCCCCCTCATATATCTACACACAATACCCCATAATGTCAAAGCATAAACAGGTTTTTAGAACTTTTCGCAAATGTATTAAAAATATATTTTTAACATAAGTATTCAGACCCTTTACTCAGTACTTTGTAGAAGCACCTTTGGCAGTCATTACAGCCTCAGTTCTTCTTGGGTATGATGCTAAAAGCTTGGAACACCTGTATTTGGGGAGTTTCTCCCATTCTTCTCTGCAGATCCTCTCAAGGTCTGTCAGGTTGGATGGGTAACGTCTCTGCACAGCTATTTTCAGGTCTCTCCAGAGATGTTTGACCGGGTTCAAGTCCGAGCTCTGGCTGGGCCACTCAAGGACAATCAGAGACTTGCCCCGAAGCCACTCCTGCGTTATCGTGGCTGTGTGCTTACGGTCGTTGTCCTGTTGCTCCGTTCATCTTTCCCTTGATCAAGACTAGTCTCCCTGTCCCTGCCACTGAAAAACATCCCTACAGCATGATGCTGCCACCACCACGCTTCACTGTAGGGATGGTGCCAGATTTTCACCAGACGTGACGCTTGGAATTCAGGCCAAAGAGTTCAATCTTGGTTTCATCAGACCAGAGAATCTTGTTTCTCATGGTCTGAGAGTACTTTAGTTGCCTTTTGGCAAACTGCAAGTGGGCTATCATGTGCCTTTTACTGAGGAGTGGCTTCCGTCTGGCCGCTGTACCATTAAGGCCTGATTGGTAGAGTGCTGCAGAGATGGTTGTACTTCTGGAAGGTTCTCCCATCTCCACAGAGGAACTCTGGAGCACTGTCAGTGTGACCATTGGGCTCATGGTCACCTCACTGACCTAGGCCCTTCTCCCCCAATTGCTCAGTTTGGCCAGGCAGCCAGCTCTAGGAAGATTCTTGGTGGTTCCAAACTTCTTCCATTTAAGAATGATGGAGGCCACTGTGTTCTTGGAGACCTTCAATGCTGCAGACATTTTTTGGTACCCTTCCCCAGATCTGTGCCTAGACACAATCCTACCTTGGAGCTCTACGGACAATTCTTTTGACTTCATGGTTTGATTTTTTCTCTGACATGCACTGTCAACTGTGGGACCTTATATAGACAGGTGTGTGCCTTTCCAAATCATGTCCAACAATTTGTAGAAACATCTCAAGGATGTTCAACGGAATTTCATAGCAAAGGGTCTGAATACTTATGTAAATAAGATATTTCTGTTTTTTATTATTTACACATTTGCAAACATTTATAAAAACCTGATTTTGCTTTGTTATTATGGGGTGTTGTGTGTAGATTGACGGGAATTTTTTTTTCTTTAATTTATTTTAGAATAAGGCTATAACGTAACAAAATTTGGAAAATGCACTGTACATACAATATTACCTCCATTCCCTCAACTACCTCGTACCCCTGCACATTGACTCGCTACTGGTACTCCTTGTATATAGCCTCGTTATTGTTTTTACTGTGTTTGTCTTACTTTTGAACTCTGCACTGTTGGCAATGGGCTCATAAGGAAGAATTTTACTGTTAAGTCTAAACCTGTTGTATCCGGGAATGTGACCAATACAATTTTATTTGATGATTTGATTTGTTGTCTTTTGCCAAATCATGAATAAACATAACAGAGTCAGTGATAAGGTGTCTCCTTGTTTTACACCTTAGGGTGTGGGAAACCAATCTGTACGATATTCATTAACATTAATATTTCGATTTTGGTCATTTAGCGGGAGCTCTTGTCCTTACAGTTAGTTAATTCAACCAAGGTTGATAAAAAAACAAAACATCACAGTCATAGCAGGTTAAAACTTTCTGTAACCATTACTGAAAATGTTGTTTGAGTTAAGGATACATGGACACATGGTCTTCAAAATAATTGTAATTACAAGATATTTTATGATATCTCTGACTATCACTGGATAGTGGCAATACAATACTGAGAAATTCATGGTAATTTGACGCCAGAGGAATGAAACACAGTTCAATACAGTGAAATTGACTACTAAACTGTAAGAAAATTATTTTTACCTTATTTCACTGTAATTACAAGGGATTAGAACAAGTAGGTTGGCTGTAGGCATTTGCATATTAATAAATACTAGGTGTTTTATATCACTTGTACTTCTAGAGGCCTAAAACAAAGGCTTCTAAATTGGCCATGATTACAGGGCAAAAGAGATCAAATGGATAGGTGTAAATATTTAACCCATTTAAGACCCACTAGCACTCTGATCTGTTCCCTATATACATGTGCCAGCAATTCTTTTTCCTCCCACAATATTTCTCCACAGTGCAGCATAATTTACAGTACACTGCAGTAAATATATAGTGAAACAGCAATACAGTACTTTATTGTTGAATTAAAAATAAAATCAGTATTCGCTAACAGTGACTATATAATTATATATTATTTATTTGATATTTGGGGAAACACTACCACATATAACTTAAATTGGTACAGCACTCTCACTAAAGGGTGCAACAAATATAGCCTCTTACAAGTCACACCTCAATATCTGTTAATGAGTTAGAAACAACAATACCATGCACCCACTAGTGGTCAAAAGGTTTGTGGCCCTCCAAAACTGCAGTATGGCACTATATTCTTAATTACAGTAACTTACTGTCAAAAATCAGCCAGTAAGTTACTGTAGAATTTTACAAGGTTTGTCACATTATTTAAATACAGTATATTTCCGTATTCTGTGGGGGTACAGCATTCTCACTCATGGGAGCAACAAATATAGCCTCTGACAAGACACACCTTAAAATATGTTAATGAGCCAGACACTCTTTCCCCACCCACAACATTTTCCCACAATGCACAATAAATAATATTTTTAAACACATTTATGGTATTTTATTGTGCATTGTACAGTGTTTTACTGTTGAAATTACCTAAAGGTCTTACAGTGTGCTGTAAAACAAATGTACGGTATTTTACTGTGCATTCTATGGTAATCTACTGCATTCAGTGTATATTTATTTAACTAGGCAAGTCAGTTAAGAACAGATTATTATTTACAATGACGGCCTACCCCGGCCAACGCTGGACCAATAGTGTGCCGCCCTATGGGACTTATAATCACGGCCAGATGTAAATCAAGTACTGCAGTGACGCCTCTTGCACTGAGATGCAGTGTCTTAGACCACTGCGCCACTCAGGAGTATACAGTATCGGGAGTATACAGTATCATACTGTTGATTAATACAGTAAGTTACTGATAAAATTACAAAAACGGCTAACAGTGTAGTATACTGTAGGTTACATTTCCTGCAAAGGTATGCTATAAATGTCACTCACACTAGGCATCGTAAGAGCATGTAGCTAATAAAAGTGTAATTTGTTTCCATTGCTGACTGTAATGTAATGAGTTGAGAGGCCAGGTATATTGGGTCTTGTAAATGTATGTTTACCTGTCCTGGTATGGAGCTATGTGATCTCCAGTAAATGTCTTTTTACCTGTCCTGGTATGGAGCTGTGTGATCTCCAGTAAATGTATGTTTACCTGTCCTGGTATGGAGCTGTGTGTTTCTGAAGGCTGGATGGAGTTCTAACTGAATGAAGTGTAACTGACAGGTTCTCTTTCCACTGCAGTTCGTTTTGTTTCCCTTCTTCCTGTCTCACAGTGAGTCATCTTGTTTTACTGAGGAAAATAGCCTTGATGATTTACTAACTGGAAAACAGATCTTTAGTCTTCATGTGAAAGAAAATGTGGCCAATGAAGGAAAAGAGAGGCAGATACTTTTCACGATGTGATTATAGTGTCAACATTAGTTTAGATGCTAACGTAAGGAAATTAGGGATATAGAATCGCGATAAGGGTGCAGGTCAGGACTTCCTTCTGCAAGTAATTATTCTGAAATTGTAATACTGAGCGACAGTGAAAATAAATAATTATTAATTATGATGGGGAACAAAATTACTACACAAATATGATTCAATCAAAATCTATGGGCACTGATCAAGTAATGCACTACATAGTAAATATGGTGCCATTTAGGATGCGCACAAAGAACGACTTCATTGCAGTTTGTTTTGTTTCCCTTCTTCCTGTCTCACAGTGAGTCATCTTATTTAACTGAGGAAAATAGCCTTGGTGATTTACTAACTGGAAAACAGATCTTTAGTCTTCATGAAAATGTGGCCAATGAAGAAATAGAGAAGCAGATATTTTTAATGAGATAATTATAGTGTCAACATTAGATTAGATACTAACGTAAGGAAATTAGGTGTATAGAATGGTGATGAGGGTGCAGGTCAGGACTTCCTTCTGCAAGTCATTATTCTGAAATTGTAAAACTGAACGACCGTAAAAAACAAAAATAAACGACATAGTAAATATGGTGCCATTTGGGATGCACACAAAGAACGACTTCATTATTTTGTTTGGATCAATCTTCTGGAACTGTAGCAGTGCTTTCTGGCAAACATGCCTTGTATTGTGGTGATTGAAGAGAGTTCTAGCACTGAGGACCAAAGCCTTGTAAATGAAGAGTCAATACTAAAGGGAGGGAGATAGAATTGGGGCCTCAGAGAGAGAGAGAGAGAGAGAGAGAGAGAGAGAGAGAGAGAGAGAGAGAGAGAGAGAGAGAGAGAGAATGAGACAAGGTAGAGAGAGGGGGGAAAGTAAGAAAGACGGAGGTAGAAAGAGAGAGGGAAAGAGAGAGGGACCGAGAGAGAAAGACAGAAGTAGAGAGAGAGAGAGAGAGAGAGAGAGAGAGAGATGGAGAGAGAGATGTTGAACATGAGCTCTGTCAACATGCCTGCATGTGATCAGTCTACAGGCTACGCAAACACCTACTTATCGTTGGAGAGCACAGCTGAGCTGACACTCTACAGTCTGCATAAACAACTACAGCCACAACAGCCCAGACTGAGGGGGGGGGATCAGTCAGAATCTAGTTTAATAGTCTCCACCATGGAGAGATGGAAAGCTTCCCACATGGAGTTGAAGAAGTAAAGCAGGGAGTGGATCAGCCTCCTTTCAGTTTATCTGCCATCCCATTTGAAGACAGACATTCCCCCCTGACGTTCTCTCCCTGTCTCTGGCTTCAACACACATATACGCATACACACACACATGCACACGCACGTGCACGCACACACACACGCACACACACACCAGTCATTGATGCCTGGAGGGACAACCTTAATCAGTAGAATAAAGGGCCAGACACAGAGAGAACTGAGACACAGAGAGAGAACTGAGACACATAGGGAGAACTGAAGGGCTTTGATAAGCATACACAAAGACACTGTTTGTATTGGAAACGTCACTTTCCAAACTGTCTGAGCTAAGGCACTAAAACAGAATAGTACTGCACTGGTAGTACTGCACTCGATTCTGCCAAGGAATTTTATCATCAGAATATGTTTTATATCTATGACTTGTATTTTCTGTGAGTTGTATTTGTGCCGTTCTTTCCTGTACCTTCATAATAATGAATAATAATGAATAATAATAATAATCTGAGTGTGAGTTGTATTTTGTGCCGTTCTTTCCTGTACCTTCAGCCGTGCAGAGAGTGCTATATGCTTGATGTAGTCATGCATGAAATGGAATTTCTTTGAAATGCACTCACCTGGTTTCATCGATATAGACTGCCTCTAGAACAGAGGCTGCATACTCTATATTCTTCCTCAGGTCCACCACGTTCACTTCTCCCTTGTCCAGCTGCTTCACCAGGCATCTCAATCTGTAAAGAGCAAGGTGGATCCACATTTCATCCTCATATATGAGCTGATGAACACTGGATAATACTTACAGTATGGAGAACAGTATGTCAATACGACTCAACTGTGCCATTATATTATGTGTCAAAGAGTCCACTTATTCTATAGGCCTACAACATATTCTATATCAACTGACAGTCAGCTTTAATACTAGCCTATACGTCACCGGGTTAGGTCAAAGACCAATGGTTTGAGAATTTGAGACAGTATATATATTACAGTTATTGATCTGTTATATTGTGCAGATAGCAGCAGTAGTAAAACAGGTCAGCCATGACAGACATTTGATACTAATGAATACTCTACCACATAATCCAATCAAATCGTTCTATTTTAGATGGTTCAGACGGATCTTAAGTCCTACAGCACAGAATCACATTGACTAATTTTACAATGCCAACAACTAAAGCTTTCAGTATGTACACCAAACTTTTTGAGAAAACACACAAAGCCAATGTCCTTGAAACTGCCATTAAAGTTCTACAAGGGAAGCAGTTCTCATTATCCTGCAGTATTTTTTCTGTTTTTTTATTCATGAACTGCAAAGGCACAGAAGGTAGAGAGGGAGCGTGTCTTTACTGTAAGTAGGAAGAACTGTCAGGATCAGTCGTCCAGCCGCAGCAGAAAGGATCTGGGCTGGTGTGTGTGTGTGTGTGTGTATGTCTCTCCCAGTGTGTGTGAAACCATCCAAAGAACTAGCACCATTGAACTCCACCGACCGTCTGATCAACAAAGCCCAGAAAGTGAGTGGCGTCTGTGATGCCTTTGGTTCTGCTTGCATACAACTTTAAATGTTTACCACGGGACTAATGCTTCATTAAAAACAACAGGGGATTGACACAGAGCCATGCCTCGCCTCAGCGGGCACACACAGTCTCCAAACCCCAGACCCCCAACTAACCAACAAACCAACCTTCAGCAAAATGACTTAGGATGCGTCCCAAATGGCACCCTGTTCCCCAAATAGTGCACTACTTTTGACCAGAGGGCCTGTAGGGTTCTGGTCAAAAGTAGTGCACTATATAGGGAATAGGGTGCCATTTGGGACAAATCCTAATATCCCATAAGAGGAGCATCACCATACCCTGTTTTAAATCTGAGATCAAATCAACTCCTTCCAGTGTGTTTCAAGGACTCTGTTATTATGTGAATAATAGAGGAGGATTAAAAAGCAATAGACATGTGGTTTATAATAATACATCATCCTAAAACACAAGCTGTTAAAAGCATTGAGCAACAGGATCAACTGACTGAAAGCCAGAATACTGTAAAGAAAACACACACACATACAATAGTACAGAAAACAACTCATGAATATACCTACAACGTGGGCAAGGGAACGCCATCTCTAGTACAAAGTGAGCAGAATGTAGCCTACATGCAGTGGAGAGTCTGTGATAAGCATTGGACTTTATCCTGCCTTTACTGTGGGCTTATTTTCCTTTTCTAGTCCTTCTTCTTCCTTTCTTCTTTTTAGTCCTTCCTTCTTCGTATGTCTTCAAAGGGGAAACTGCAGGATACCACTCTGCCAATGTAGATGAGTGAGCCAAGTGCCAAGCCTACACCATTCCATTGTGTTGAGATTTAATTGAAGCTCTGACTGACTACCATTGACAAACTGCCAGCCCCAGCACTGGCTTGTTCTGTAGGCTAAAACAAGACAACCTCCTAGGAGAGTCTCAGCCTACATGGAGATCGTAAATAATGGCGACACCTGTAGCACCTAATAATGGTCTGTAATATCAACATATTTCACTACATGACTCTAGTGAGGATGCAGAAAGTAAACACTTGCCTTGCATAAACAAGCAGTAGAGAGCTATCTCTTCCACATTGTCAACTGCCTGTGTTATTACATTTACACTCTCAGGAAAAACAGGTGCTGTTTAGAACCCTCTATGAAGGATTCTACCAAGAACCATTTTATCATCTAAAGGTTCTTCATAGAACCCTCTAAGGGTTCTACCGAGGACACGTTTATCTTTGGAGGGTTCTATGAAGAACAGTTCCACCAGCTTTTAAAATGTATTTATTTATGACATTACACTACATACAGTGTATCATTAGGCCTTTCTTTGAGGAGCTAGTTACATCCTAGCACAGTGGTGTTACGAAACTCCTGGTTTACAGGCCACATCAGGCCTGCAAGTCACATTATACTAGCTTGCAATGTGATATTTAATTCCTATTGGAATCCAGCCAGAGTTAGGATATCCAACAAGTGGAATGTTTTAATCACCCGTAACCTGCATTCAGAAAGACTGCCACGGTAGGGAAGATTGAATACTGAGACTACCTCAATCATCTAAACTGGAACAACCATCTCAGTAACGAGTGCAATAAGTCCAACTACTAACAGATTGTATAGTTTAGAAAAATGTATGCTGTTTATCTTTGTGTAGCATAACATTTATTAACCAATCAATGCAAAAACCCAGATATTAAAACAAACAATTCTGAAAATCACCCTGCAATAGAGCATGCTGGGAATATGATATACGGTTCTATGTAGAACCCTTCTTGCCTTCCAAAAAGGGTTCTTCAGATCAAAACGGTTCATGGTAGAACCATATTCCTCCACAAAGAACCCTTTTGGAACCCTTTTTTCTAAGAGTATACTGTGACATTTAGACTGATATAGAGTATCTGGTGCACTTAGGATGAAAGTGAGATGCAGCCAGGGTGAGAGTTGGCAACAGCCCCTCAAAACTACCGCCTCCCCATCTCACTTATCACACAGACACTCAGCAGCAGCAGGCTCACACAGATCTTTTTGTATTCAAAACGTGTCTCAGAGTAAGAGGGCTGATCTAGGGCAGGGCCCTCCTGTCCATGTAGTCTTACTTACTAGGATTTAAAGGCCAAACTGCTGCTATTTCAACACAGCTACTCTGAAACTCTTTGGGAATAGGTCATAAAGACCGCGTTTAGACCGCAGTTTGAAACCACAGAAATAGTTCATGGGTAATGGGTTGGGGCATAACAACAGGGCTGTTCCCACCCACAGTGTTTCCATCCGTAGCTTTATCAATCATTTGACCTTTTCCTCTGTCACTCTCCATGGCACTGGCCTGATGGCTTACATCTCACACACACTGGACCAGACCAATCACACAGCAGATACATATAAATACAGGCCCTGATTGGTGGATCTATCTGGGTCACAATAACACAACCTTGCCTTAGGAAGTAGTGAACTAAAATGATTTTCTCTTCCCTGTGTCTTCAGTAAGTTTTGGTAACCTATATGTTGACATATTGACAGAAGATTCGGACGAAAGTGGCAGTATATCAATACCTGAAACACCCACATAGGTGTTCAGTATTGAGACTCTTCTGAGAAGAAAACCTTGGACTGTACAACCGTAAAGGGACTAAAGACAGGTCAAATACATGTTACAGCAAGTTTAGTTGTATAAGTCATATCTTTCTCAACAACTGGGTTGCACATTGAGTTCACATGAGCTCTGGGAATCTTTGTTTGACATTTGGAAGGGAGGGCTTAGGACATTTGGATGTCTCTCAGATGACGCAGTAGGTTCCATCCCAAATGACATCATATTCCCTACATAGTGCACTACATTTGACCACCGTGCTCTGGGCCCTGGTAAAAAAGTAGTGCACTATATAAGGAATAGGGTGTCATTTGGGATGCAAACGTAGCCTTATCTTTGCTGTCCAAGACTTCAACTCAGAGCTCAATATAATGAGACACATTATCATGTTACTGTGACTATACAATAACCATTATATTCATCAGAGGGTTAAAGTTAAAGCAGTACCATATTTTGAGTATATTTGTCATAGCACCACATAGACAGTATTTAAGAGGACCCTTGGGGACCTGTGTGGGGTTTTTAAAGAATGAACATGAACCAGGTTAAAATGAGCCAGGGTCAGTTAAAATAGGTATTATGTGGAACTGTACCGCCTTCACAACCCAAAGGGTCTGATTTGAGCTGCATCCGACTGGACATGTCAGACCTAGCCCCAGAGTGGAGATCCCTGTTCTGGGATTCCCTCCTCAGGGACACACTACCTCCAGCCTTAATGCTCCAGGTGGCAGGACATATGGGGGAAAGACTCAAAACTACCAGGATTGACCTGAGTGGAGATATCTGCTTTGGGACTCCCTCCTAGCAGCACACTACCTCCAGCCTCATTCAAAACAACCGGGACTGGCCAGCCTTTACATAGTATAGAATCTACACTCTACAGGTGCTGGTAGTGGTGGTGACATTGTAAAGGGGTTTACGAGAGAGTATTTTCCTTTGAGTTAACTGTGCCCTTCTCCTTGGAGGGTGCTGCTGCCGTCACTAGGGCACCAGAGGACACGGTGACAGGGTTGGGGCCCCAGAGGGCACGGTGACAGGGCTGGGGCCCCAGAGGGCACGGTGACAGGGCAGGGGCCCCAGAGGGCACGGTGACAGGGCTGGGGCCCCAGAGGGCACGGTGACAGGGCTGGGCCCCCAGAGGGCACGGTGACAGGGCTGGGGCCCCAGAGGGCACGGTCACTGGGCTGGAGCCCCAGAGGGCACGGTGACAGGGCTGGGGACACAGAGGGCACGGTGACAGGGCTGGGGCCCCAGAGGGTACGGTGACAGGGCTGGGGCTGAAGCACCGTGCTCTGTTGCCCTGCTGCCTGCTCTGCCAACCTCTCAGACAGACTGATCCAACATTCCTCACTCCTAAAGATGGCACCCAAAGGATTAATTTGCGACCCGATAACGACTCGTTTCCTAGAAACAGCAGAGGATGATTACCTCTCTGGAAATAAAATATTCCCTTTCAAGTATGAAAAAAGATAAAGGGGGCAGGCTATTGAGAGCATGTTGTCTGACTGTGAACTATACTGGTTTTGTGCATCATTTATCTATACAAATAAACAGATCTGTACCATGGTGGTGCCCCACGCATACAGAGGCCAAACAAGAATACTTTTCATGTTGCCAAGAAATCCTGTCCCAGATTGGCAACATATTCCCTATTTAGTGCACTACTTTTGACCAGGGTCCACTGTGTTTGGGTTGTTGTCTTTAATGGCTTCTCAATAAACTACTTCCCATGCTTTCAGATTGTAATCAACATGGTCTCACAGAAGGGATCTGTTGATGGCAATAACAATAACATCACTGTATGGTAACAGGCCATTACCAAGACAGAAAATGACTCAACGTGTAATTTAATGTTGATACAAAAAAAAATGAATCAAAACAAAATACATTCAACTTTTGAATGTTTTTACTGATTGTGGAATATTGACTTTTTCTTTCTGTGAAAACAACTTTGTAAGGGAAACAAGGTTGTGAGTTTTACAAGCGTCTTACCATTCAAGGTCCTCTCATTCTGAGAGGTGAGTGGTTCCAGTACTCTTGGTAACTTTCCAGTTCAGATGCTCAAGCTCTTAAAAACCGCCCATTCACTGGCCTATAAACACACTTGGTGAGAACGGGCCCTCGTTGTGTTATGTTATCACTGGTCTAAGCCTGGCCTGCTCTCTGCTTTCTAAAGACCTGCAGGCCTCCAGTGACACTGGATCTGTTCAATTCAAACATGTTCACAGGCCTGGGGTTATTAAACCAAGCGGACAAAAGCAATTTAAAGCCGGTGTATGTTGCAGACCCTAACCACAACCCTTACCATTAACCTGCCTTTCACCCTAACCATCCATGCTATGTGACATACAATGCATTCGGAAAGTATTCACTTTAATTTTGTTACGTTACAGCCTTATTCTAAAATTGATAACATTGTTTTTTTCCCCCTCATATATCTACACACAATACCCCATAATGACAAAGAAAAACAGGTTTTTAGAAATTCTTGCAAATTTATTAGAAAAAAATTTGAAATATTACATTTACATAAGTATTCATACCCTTCACTCAGTACTTTGCTGAAGCACCTTTGGCAGAGATTAAAGCCTCAAGTTGTTTTGGGTATGACGCTACAAGTTTGGCACACCTGTATTTGGGGAGTTTCTCCCATTATTTTCTGCAGATCCTCTCAAGCTCTGTCAGGGTGGATGGGGAGTGTCGCTGTACAGCTATTTTCAGGTCTCTCCAGAGATGTTAGATCGGGTTCAAGTCCAGGCTCTGGCTGGGCCACTCAAGGACATTCAGCGACTTGTCCCGAAGCCCCTCCTGCGTTGTCTTAGCTGTGTGCTTAGGGTCGTTGTCCTGATGGAAGGTGAACCTTTGCCCGCAGTCTGAGGTCCTGAGCGCTCTGGAGCAGGTTATCATCAAGGATCTCTCTGTTCTTCGCTCCGATCATCCTTCCCTTGATCCTGACTAGTCTCCCAGTCCATGCGGCTGAAAATCATCCTCACAGCATGATGCTGCCACCACCATACTTCACAGTAAGGATGGTGCCAGGTTTCCTCCAGACGTGAATACTTGGCATTCAGACCAAAGAGTTCAATCTTGGTTTCATCAGACCAGAAAATAGTGTTTCTCATGATCTGAGAGTCTTTCAGGTGCCTTTAAGCAAACTTCAGGCAGACTGTCATTTACTGAGGAGTGGCTTCTGTCTGGCTACTCTACCATAAAGGCCTGATTGGTGGAGTGCTGCAGAGATGGTTGTCCTTCTGGAAGGTTCTCCCATCTCCACAGAGGAACTCTGGAGCTCTGTCAGAGTGACCATCGGGTTCTTGGTCACCTCACTGACCAAGGCCCTTCTCCCCTGATTGCTCAGTTTGGCTCTAGGAAGAGGCTTGGTGGTCCAAACTTCTTCAATTTAAGAATGATGGAGGCCACTGTGTTCTTGGGGACCTTCAATGTATAAACTGCCTTAATTTCTCTGGACCCCTTGAAGAGTAGCTGCTGCTTTGGCAGCAGCTAATGGGGATCCATGAGAAATATCAATACAAATGCTGCAGACATTTTTTGGTACCCTTCCCCAGATCTGTGCCTCGACACAATCCTGCCTCGGAGCTCTACGGACAATTCCTTCGACCTCATGGCTTGGTTTTTGCTTTGACACGCACTGTCAACTGTGGGACCTTATATAGACAGGTGTGTGCCTTCCCAAATCATGTCCAATCAATTGACTTTACCACAGGTGGACTCCAATCAAATTATAAAAACATCTCAAGGATGATCAATGGAAACAGGATGCACCTGAGTTAAATTTCGAGTGTCATATCAAAGTCTGAATGCTTATGTACATTATTTCATTTTTTATACATTTGCAAAAATGTATAAAAACCTGTTTTCACTTTGTCATTATGGGGCATTGTGTGTAGATTGATGAAGACATTTGTTTATTTAATCCATATTAGAATAAGGCTGTAACGAAACAAAATGTGTTATAAGTCAAGGGGTCTGAATACTTTATGAATTTACTGTATAGGCTAAGATGTATGTCATAATAGTGATATACTGTATACATAGTATGTCATAATAGTGATTGACTGTATAAGTAGTATGTCATAATAGTGATATACTGTATAAGTAGTATGTCATAATAGTGATATACTGTATACGTAGTATGTCATAATAGTGATATACTGTATAAGTAGTATGTCATAATAGTGATATACTGTATAAATAATATGTCAACTTATGTGACATACTGTATAACTAAAGTAGTTAAATGCCACCATTTTGAAATATTCGTGTGTGTTTGACTGGCCTGTAGGTTTCAGTATGGGCAGACAGGCAGACAGACAGACAGACATCACTGTGGTGTAGTGGGAGCCTGGCAGTCCTAACTAAACCAACAGGTATGTTTCTCTGACTCGCCACAGACTTCATAACTTCACGGCAGATCATATCACACATAGAATGAGTTACTGACTGTTTCTGGATTGTAAACTGGTATCTTGGGTTCCCACTTAAAGTCCTCTAGCGTGGTCCCTAAATGGATCTCCTGGGTCTTTTTGTAATCCTAGTTTTAGACACACACACACATTCACAATCCTTCACTCTGAACAGTATCTCTGTTGGACATCTCACCCTACTAGTCTGCAGAGATTTCAGCTTTTCACAGGGCCAACAATGGATCCGTACTTCCACCAGCCCTGGTTCCACCTTCTCTGGGGGATGATGTCTTACGTCAGTCGTCCTGGGAATGGTGTGACAAATGAGTCCAAAATGCTATATTCAACTGAGGGGAAAACAGGCACAGCTCTCACTCTTGAAGTGAGTATGGTGTGATAAACAAGAGAAATGAAGCTACAGCAGCGCTGAGAGGAGGGTAATTACATGAGTCTCCTGGGTGCTATATGATAAATCATACAGTGATGTGCTGTAAGCATATGTTCTCTTTGAAGAGACAGGGTGCTGGGAGAGAAATCAGTCAATTTATTAACAGCTAGACCTCGACTGCACATTGACGAAGCACCATGATATTGCAAGGACAGACTCTATGCCAAGTGTAAGGCATTGGGTTAGAATGATGCCATCTGTCGGAAGACAATGCACTACATTGTCACTCAAGGTATCTTTGGGAAGCGTGATGGTTCTATGTGGAACAAAACTGACTCAAATAAGCCCTTGAGCCCTTCAATAGCTAAAGAACCTTTATTTGGCACTAAACACATTTATTAGTATGTATAGCATGGCTCTGATCACAAGGCTACAGAGAGCATGTAGTCAGGAGACAGGAGGTTCCTGAAGAGTGAATACCCTCCTCCTCCCTCACCTCTGTTACCATCCTGCTCTCCCTAGTGATGGGGAAAGAATGCTTCTGGAAGCATTGAGGCTTTCCAGCCAATTGTGTCAAAAATAATTTCATTACTCGAGGCTTTGAGCAACACAGTGTACACTAGTGGCACATGCTGGTCAAAACAATTTAGAGCAGACAAATTATTATAGATGACGTCCCACACACCGTTGCACGTGCGCAGCGTAGCCTTTTTGTCTTGTACCGAAACCAATACCAAACCAATCAGGTGGTTGTTCGACGAAACGATGATTCGGACGTCATTGATCACGTGCTTCTGATAAAGTGATACGGGCATCGGCACACTGCTTTGACGTAAACTGCTTAGTGATTTTAGCTCATACCTTGGACCTCTGGTATCAAACATAACATCACTAGTTCTCTCCCCTCCCTCCATCACCGTTGTGTTATCATCCTCCTGTTGTGTTCTACATGTGATAGGAGGGCTAAGACTCATTACCAAGAAGGTCTGCAGGAGGAAATCCCAGCTGACTGGGGAGGTTACTGATGTCAGTGAGATCATTACACGCCTGTCAAATCCACTTTGGGTATCTCTCTCTCTCTCTCTCTCTCTCTCTCTCTCTCTCTCTCTCTCTCATTTTGAGGAGCACTATAAGTAATATGAGGAGTAAGGGGGTTTATTGATGTTCATGATAATTTTGATTTGACACTGATTTTAAATACTTTACTGGAAATAAACATATAGACTTGATATAATGGGATGTGAAAAATATTAAGACAAACATTGACTGTGAGGACTTGAAAAACTAACAGGAGAAGTGCGCTGTACCATCTGAGAGACGGATAATCTACTGTACAGTACACTGTGAAGTCTGACACGTCCCACATCACTACAGTATCACACCCACACGCAACCAGCAGTTCCCCATACTCCCATCATAGCAGATTACTATTCTGAGTGCTGTACTGTAAGTTGAAGAGTAGGCTATGGGGTCAATGGTTTCAGAGTTGACACACACACACATACGGCCATATGAAAAACAGATGATGCTCTTTCTAGGGGAATTGTCAGAGGCCTCTCACTCTCTCTCTGATCATAACCATCTGTAGACCTGACAGCTGATGTGAATTATATCATAACACCACACACACACATACACTCACACACGTACATCTCCTAATTGGTCAGTCTGTATCACTTTGAGGCAGACAGGGAAGATCCTTTATGTGGATAATATTTGGCATGCAATACCACAGCCACAGCATAAATCACTACTTTAAATAGGGGGAATATTAATATGAAACAAAGAGTGTCAGTTCATTCCCAACAGTTCATTCCCATTCCCAACAAAGAGTTCTTATCATTCCCAATGGTGCAGTGCAGCTAAAACAAACCATACAGATCAGCTTACCAAGAGTCCAGGAGTTACACCAAACAAACCATACAGATCAGCTTACCAAGAGTCCAGGAGTTACACCAAACAAACCATACAGATCAGCTTACCAAGAGTCCAGGAGTTACACCAAACAAACCATACAGATCAGCTTACCAAGAGTCCAGGAGTTACACCAAACAAACCATACAGATCAGCTTACCAAGAGTCCAGGAGTTACACCAAACAAACCATACAGATCAGCTTACCAAGAGTCCAGGAGTTACACTAAACAAACCATACAGATCAGCTTACCAAGAGTCCAGGAGTTACACCAAACAAACCATACAGATCAGCTTACCAAGAGTCCAGGAGTTACACCAAACAAACCATACAGATCAGCTTACCAAGAGTCCAGGAGTTACACCAAACAAACCATACAGATCAGCTTACCAAGAGTCCAGGAGTTACACTAAACAAACCATACAGATCAGCTTACCAAGAGTCCAGGAGTTACACCAAACAAACCATACAGATCAGCTTACCAAGAGTCCAGGAGTTACACCAAACAAACCATACAGATCAGCTTACCAAGAGTCCAGGAGTTACACTAAACAAACCATACAGATCAGCTTACCAAGAGTCCAGGAGTTACACCAAACAAACCATACAGAAAACTGCTGAGAATCACAAGAAATCACAGCTGGCAATAGAAGTACGAGGCCAGAAATACCCAATATACTGTGG
Organism: Brachymystax lenok tsinlingensis; assembly: GCA_030435695.1. Classification (NCBI taxonomy): domain Eukaryota; kingdom Metazoa; phylum Chordata; class Actinopteri; order Salmoniformes; family Salmonidae; genus Brachymystax; species Brachymystax lenok. The sequence goes on from CM059785.1 coordinate 20,265,491, forward strand.
TGCTTTGCTTCAAACCCAAGTGGCACAGCGGTCTAACACACTGCATCTCAGTGCAAGAGGTGTCACTACAGTCCCTGGTTCAAACCCAGGCTGTATCACATCTGGCCATGATTGGTCCCATAGGGCGTCGCACAATTGGCCCAGCGTTGTCCGGTTTGGCCGGGGTAGGCCATCATTGTAAATAAGAATTTGTTCTTAACTGACTTGCCTATTTAAGTAAAAGACCTGACGACAACCAGTCAGCTGTTTTCTGTTATACAATAGCCGAGCAACATGTGCTTCATGCGTGCTAGTTTTAGTACAGAAATAAACCATGAAAACTGGAGCCTAAACTTTTCTAACCATAGAGGGGAAACTATTCGCTCTTTGTCTTAGCTAAAAGAATTATACCAGTCTCTGCTAAATAATAGTTTAATATGATCTTGGTCAACCTAATTTACCTTGGTGATTAGTCTTCTTTGCTGTTCTCTGTAGCTCTGAACTCAACACCCCTTTAGTACACCCCATATACTGTCCACACTGTCTATACACACCATTATACACCCTGAGTGTACAGGAACACCCGCTCTTTCCATTACATAAACTGACCAGGTGAATCCAGGTGAAGGCTATGATTCTTTATTGATGTCACTTGTTAAATCCACTTCAATCAGTGTAGATGAAGGGAAGGAGACAGGCTAAAGAAAGATTTTTTAAGCCTTGAGACAATTGAGACATGGATTGTGTATGTGTGCCATTGAGAAGTGAAGATTTAAGTGCCTTTGATTGGGGTATGGTAGTAGGTGCCAGGCGCACCAGTTTGAGTGTGCAAAAACTACAACACTGTTTGTTTTTTCACGCTCAACAGTTTCCTGTGTGTATCAAGAATGGTCCACCATCCAAAGGACATCCAGCCAACTTGACACAACTGTAGGAGAGAATTGGAGTCAACATGGGCCAGCATCCCTGTGGCACACTTTCGACACCTTGTAGTAGAGTCCATGCCCCGATGAATTGAGGCTGTTCTGAGGGCAAAAGGGAGTGCAACTCAATATTAGGAAGCTGTTCTTAACCCCCTGAGTCAATACATGTTAGAATCACCTTCAGCAGCGATTACAGCTGTGACTCTTTCTGGGTAAGTCTCTAAGAGCTTTGCACACCTGGATTGTACAATATTTGCACATTATTATTTTTCAAGTTCTTCAAACTCTGTCAAGTTGGTTGTTGATCATTGCTAGACAGCGATTTTCAAGAAATGTTTTACTCCTGAACTTATTTAGGCTTGCCATAACAAAGACGTTGAATACTAATTGATTCAAGACATTTCAGTTTTAAATGTTTTATTAATTTGTAAAAATTCATAAAAACATAATTCCACTTCGACATTATGTGGTATTGTGTGTTGGCCAGTGACACAAAATCTCAAGTTAACCAATTTCAAATTCTGGCTGTAACACAACAAAACGTGGAAAAAGTCAAGGGGTGTGAACCTTCTGACGTAAAGTAGATGGACTTGGGAAATTCTGTCAGACTCTGTCAGACTCAGTGCAGATTGATTCTGAACAATGTAAGAACACTTCCTACCCCTGAGAAACAAGTGCTTTGAAACATCTTTAAAACAGCAGATTATGAAGTGAAGTAGCTTCTAAATATTGATGTGCCTGGGCTGACTGGGAGAGCAGAGCACATAGAGCAACAAGATCTCAGTCTCAATTAAATATTCAATGTTTGTCAGAAGGGGGGAGGAGGGGGGATAAACGTACAGTGCCATCAGAAAGTATTCAAACCCCTTGACTTATTGCACATTTTGTTGTGTTACAGCTTGAATTCAAAATGGCTTAAATATATTTTTTATCTCACCCATCTACACACAATACCCCACAATGACAAAGTGAAAACATGTTTTTAGAAATGTTTGCAAATGTATTGAAAAATAAATACAGAAATATCACATTTACATAAGTATTCAGACCCTTTACTCAGTACTTTGCTGAAGCATCTTCGACATCGATGACAGCCTCAAGTCTTCTTGGGTATTACGCTACAAGTTTGGCACACCAGTATTTGGGGAGTTTCTCCGATTCTTCTCTGCAGATCCTCTCAAGCTCTGTCAGGTTGGATGGGGAACGTCGCAGCACAGCTATTTTCAGCTCTCTCCAGAGATGTTTGATCGGGTTGAAGTCCAGGCTCTGGCTGGGCCACTCAAGGACATTCAGAGACTTGTCCCAAAGCCAGGCCTGCGTTGTCTTGGCTGTGTGCTTAGGGTCGTTATTCTGTTGGAAGGTGAACCTTCTCTCTGGACTAGTCTCCCAGTCCCTGCAGCAGAAAAACATCCCCACAGCATGATGCTGCCACTACCATGCTTCACAGTAGGGATGGTGCCAGGTTTCCTCCAGACGTGACGCTTTGCATTCAGGCCAAATAGTTCAATCTTGGTTTCATCAGACCAGAGAATCTTGTTTCTCATGGTCTGAGTCTTTTAGGTACCTTTTGGCAAACTCCAAGCGGGCTGTCATGTGCCTTTTACTGAGGAGTGGCTTCCGTCTGGCCACTCTACCATAAATTCCTGATTGGTAGAGTGCTGCAGAGATGGTTGTACTTCTGGCACTTATGAAATGCTTGTAATTATAGTTCAGTATTCCATAGTAACATCTGACAAAAATATCTAAAGACACTCAACCAGCAAACTTTGTGGAAATTAATATTTGTGTCATTCTCAAAACTTTTGGCCACGGCTGTACTGACAGATGTAGCCAATTAAATTGTCTATCACTATAGAATATGCATAAAATGCATCGTCCAAACTTCTGCCTATGCCCACACATATTGTCTGAACAAAATGTAATATTTTTAAAACCCTCAAACATAGGCATAGGCTACCTCATTTCAAAATAGTCGTGAGTCAGTCGTGAGTGACAATTCTTCACGTTTTACCGGTGAAACGTCCAGCCTGAATCTCCATGCCAATCATTTGATTGATCTCTTGAATTACTGTTTCGTGAGAGCAGATGGTGTTAACAAACTATTAGACTTTCTTATATTGTATTTCTTATATACAGTGGGGCAAAAAAGTATTTAGTCAGCCACCAATTGTGCAAGTTCTCTCACTTAAAAAGATGAGAGAGGCCTGTAATTTTCATCATAGGTACACTTCAACTATGACAGACAAAATGAGGAAAAAAAACAAGAAAATCACATTGTAGGATTTTTAATGAATTTATTTGCAAATTATGGTGGAAAATAAGTATTTGGTCACATACAAACAAGCAAGATTTCTGGCTCTCACAGACCTGTAACTTCTTCTTTAAGAGGCTCCTCTGTCCTCCACTCGTTACCTGTATTAATGGCACCTGTTTGAACTTGTTATCAGTATAAAAGACACCTGTCCACAACCTCAAACAGTCACACTCCAAACTCTACTATGGCTAAGACCAAAGAGCTGTCAAAGGACACCAGAAACAAAATTGTAGACCTGCACCAGGTTGGGAAGACTGAATCTGCAATAGGTAAGCAGCTTAGTTTGAAGAAATCAACTGTGGGAGCAATTATTAGGAAATGGAAGACATACAAGACCACTGATAATCTTCCTCGATCTGGGGCTCCACGCAAGATCTCACCCCGTGGGGTCAAAATGATCACAAGAACGGTGAGCAAAAATCCCAGAACCACACGGGGGACCTAGTGAATGACCTGCAGAGAGCTGGGACCAAAGTAACAAAGCCTACCATCAGTAACACACTACGCCGCCAGGGACTCAAATCCTGCAGTGCCAGACGTGTCCCCCTGCTTAAGCCAGTACATGTTCAGGCCCGTCTGAAGTTTGCTAGAGAGCATTTGGATGATCCAGATGAGGATTGGGAGAATGTCATATGGTCAGATGAAACCAAAATAGAACTTTTTTGGTAAAAACTCAACTCGTCGTGTTTGGAGGACAAAGAATTCTGAGTTGCATCCAAAGAACACCATACCTACTGTGAAGCATGGGGGTGGAAACATCATGCTTTGGGGCTGTTTTTCTGCAAAGGGACCAGGACGACTGATCCGTGTAAAGGAAAGAATGAATGGGGCCATGTATCGTGAGATTTTGAGTGAAAACCTCCTTCCATCAGCAAGGGCATTGAAGATGAAACGTGGCTGGGTCTTTCAGCATGACAATGATCCCAAACACACCGCCCGAACGAAGGAGTGGCTTCAGAAGAAGCATTTCAAGGTCCTGGAGTGGCCTAGCCAGTCTCCAGATCTCAACCCCATAGAAAATCTTTGGAGGGAGTTGAAAGTCCGTGTTGCCCAGCGACAGCCCCAAAACATCACTGCTCTAGAGGAGATCTGCATGGAGGAATGGGCCAAAATACCAGCAACAGTGTGTGAAAACCTTGTGAAGACTTACAGAAAACGTTTGACCTCTGTCATTGCCACCAAAGGGTATATAACAAAGTATTGAGATAAACTTTTGGTATTGACCAAATACTTATTTTCCACCATAATTTGCAAATAAATAAATTACAAATCCTACAATGTGATTTTCTGGATTTCTTTTTCTCATTTTGTCTGTCATAGTTGAAGTGTACCTATGATGAAAATTACAGGCCTCTCTCATCTTTTTAAGTTGGAGAACTTGCACAATTGGTGGCTGACTAAATACTTTTTTGCCCCACTGTATCTGTTTGCTTTCAACTCTATTGAGTTTGGGTGCATGATCATTTGTTTTGACTATTCAGCTTCATCCTAAAATCTCATTATAAATGAGAAGGTGTTTCTGGTGTAACAGTAACGTTAAAGGCCTACTATGTCTACAATACACCCTATTACAGAATAAAAGAAAACAGAGAGGTGAACTATCAATCATAAAATTTATTTGCATAGATTATACATGCTATCAAATCAATTGACCAAGTAGTGACCATACATCCAGAGAGAAGAGGTAAGTAACCACCATTTACACCTCTAGGCTGCTATACATATTTATTTGGTTTGTCATTCTATCGTTTTTCATGGAATTTTAGTGGTAATGAAATATAATTTATTTATAATTTATCAGAATACATTTTCCAGGAATAGTTTTACCAACTCTGTGTATTCCCAAATTGAAAAAAGTGAGTGAGGGAGCACCGCTGTTCTGCACTCCGCCCCTGGGTAAGGGTTAAGGTTAGCCATAAACAACTTGACGGTTGTCAAGTTTAGGTAAAACTTCCAACTGGTTAAGGTTCAAACAGAACAAATTTAAACAAGTATCTAGCACTGGGATTGAACCTGCGATCCTTTCAGCTGAGGTGCACGGTTTAAGCCCTTCCTCTATCCCCATCCACAACACCATAGCAAGCTGCGAGCCTACTAGATGATAATATGTGCTCAGGTTGCCCATAGTGGACAGTATTGAAGGCATTTCCCGACGTCCTGGGGACCTGGACAAACGTTGAATATCTGGTGTGATGTTGCTGCAGGGACCTGTTGCACAGCTGCATCTCTTTACCAGCCCTCCCTCCTTCCTGTTTTACATGGTAAATAGCCATTAGTAACCTGCCTGTAAAAACGGTCCCTGCCAGTGAACCATGCCACAATGTTCTGCTTCTAATGACCGTATAACCACAACAGAAAACAGACAGGAGTAGTTAGTTTACTCTATTTCCAACTCCTTTGAAACACGCACACACAAAGCCTTTTCTCACTCACTCACACACACACACAGCCTATGTGTGCGATAACAGCGAGAGAGAGCTCTGGGAATTATCAAGCCATGATATAGGACTCTAATTACTGCAACATACCCAGCTAGCACATTTGGTTCCTTGGAAGTTGTGGGAACGTTCCCATTGGTTCTGTAAACAAAGCCATAGGTTTCCTGACTGGGCCTTCTGAGAACAGTTCTGGGAACGTACATTTTTAGGTAGAAGGGAGTTTGAGAATGTTTTACTATGGTTCCCTGAAAGTTTTCCTAGAAGGTTTTATTAACGTTCTAGGAACGGAAATTATAGGTTATTTGAAGGTAATTAAAGAACGTTCTGAGAACATGTTTCAATAAGACTTTTAATAACACTGCGAGCTTAGTTTGGGTTAACTGTTTTGAACTCCAAGCAGAGATGGAAATAAATTTGCTTAGGTATTAATCATGCAAACATAATTTTTTTTACTGTGGCACGGCATCAGTCAAACCTATGATCTCCTGCTGTCTATGCATGGAATTAGCCCACTGTGCCACCAGGATGAGCTAGCATGCCACGTTTTATTTAAATCAAACAAAACCGATCATTTTAGTCTATTCTAACAGATCCCATTTCAAAGGAAACAAGCCCTCATTAAGATCAGGTGTGGTCATTTGGTGGGCGTGGCCAACACACCAGAACACACTTAACAAGATAGAGGAGAGCGTTTTGGTGACGCTGGGAACGGAATTTACACTGAGTATACATTAAGAACACCTTCTCTTTCCATGACGTTGACTGACCAGGTGAATCCAGGTTAAAGCTATGATCCTTTATTGATGTCACTGGTTAAATCTACTTCAATCAGTGTAGGTGAAGCGGAGGAGACAGGTTAAAGAAGTATGTGTGCCATTCAGAGGGTGAATGGGAAAGACAAAATCTTTAAGTGCCTTTGAACAGAGTACGGTAGTAGGTGCCAGGCGCATCAGTTTGTGCCAAGAACTGCAACACTGCTGGGTTTTTCACACTCAACAGTTTCCAATGTGTATCAAGAACGGTCCACCACCCAAAGGACATCCAGCCAACTTGACACAACTGTGGGAAGCATTGGAGTCAACATGGGCCAGCATTCCTGTGGAATGCTTTCGACAACCTTGGAGAGTCCATGCCCCAACGAATTGAGGCTGTTCTGAGGCCAAAAGGAGGGTGCAACTCAATATTAGGAAGATGTTCCTAATGTTTGATATACTGAGTGTATATGTTTTTAAATAACATTCTTAGAAGGCACATCGACAGATTTTTCACACAGTCGGTGTGCGGATTTAAACCAGCGACCTTCGGTTACTGACCCAATGCTTTTAACTGCTAGGCTACCTGCCGCCCACGCAGGACAGAGAGAGCAAGCTAGTAGTTTAATATTGTCCTTCACACTCCACAGGAGCAGGGAAGAGAGGCAGCAGGGAAGAGAGGCAACAGGCAGGTAGGTAGAGAGACCTAGTAGTAGTGGTTTCCATTTGGGTAATTGCTCTGTCAAAGGGACGCAGCAGCAGCAGCAGGAGGGGCAGCAGCCAGATAGGTAGAGAGACTTTGCTAGTTGTAATTTTGTCGGGATGGACGGTTGCTCTTTCTGTCTTACCTGAAGACGGGTCTGTGGAGAAGCTTCCTCTTGATTGTGACATACTCTTCCATTTAAAGTGTGAGTCCAGACTGGGCTGTGTTGGGGATAGGAGCAGGGAGCTCTGTGTGAGGCTGGGCTGTCTCCAGCTGCTCCTCTCCTCACGTTGCACTGTGCTGCTCTGAGACTGAGACGACTAGTCCTGCTTGGTCACTGCTAGTCCCCCTAGTCCCTGGTCCTGCCCCTCTCGCTGCTCTCCCTCTCTCTGCTCTCTCTCTCTCCCTCTCTCTGTTCTCTATCTCTGACAGCTCAGTAAGAAAGGTCATAGAGGCCACATCACAGTGTTGCTTTTCTACTCTCAGACGGAGAGAGCCAGGGGAGCAGAGGAGCTCGGAATGACCCGGAAACACACACCACACACAGGAACACAAACACACGCATAGACTCACACATTGTCTTTATCTCTGCGGGTCACTCACCCTCTGGACTCAAACCTGTGTGTGTGTGTGTGTGTGTGTGTGTGTGTGTGCGACCTACAGAACAGTTCCCCTGATAGGAGGGATTTGAACCCCGCAGCATCCCCAATATCACTCAACTTCGTCACTGCTGCCTCAACTTCAAGCTGTCCCGCAAATTTTCGGGATAGAGGCTGGTCAGAGGGGCTGGCTGAACGTCAAAACATGGTCATTAAATCACATTATGGATTTTATTCTGCCGGAATAATGTGTGGATGGTGCAATGCAATGCAGAGCAAAGCGCCTCACTTCTGGTAAGGGGTGTGTGTGTGTTTGTGCATGTGTGTCCGTGTGTGAGTGTGCGTAGGGGGAGGGGGACCACAGAGCGGCGGGAGGCCTGGCCCTGCGATGGTTTAATCAACAGAAGATTGGGTTGTTTAACTTATGTGAAGCTGAGGCACGCTCTCTCCCCAGCCCAACTGGTGGAAACTTATGATAAACATCACCAACATTTGGGAATGCGTCCCAAATGGCACCCAATTCCCTACATAGAGTCCTATGGTCCCTGGTCAAAAACGAGTGCATTATATAGGAAATAGGGTGCTATTTGGGACTCCAAAGGTTAATTAGCAGAGCAGCAGAGGGCCATTCCTTCTGGAGCTGGAAGCAAACACTAAAACTCTATCCTCCTGATGGAAGACTTCACACACAAGCACATGCACACTAGCACACACACTTGCAAACACACTCACACACACAGAAATGTGGGTTTTAGGGGAAAAGCAAGAACAGTCCAGGAAGTCCTGATTGACAAATGCACTGTTGTGCACAACATGAGACATTTCCTAAATTCTAACTTGTCCATGTCACACAGCAAATATTGATTGAGTGTGCTATCTGGACTGTATTCAAAATGAGTTTGCCAAACAATTTAGGACATTCGGGAGAATCAACACCACTACAGCACGGCCGTAATCAACACATATTCTGTTAACTCATCAGTCAGTAAATCAACTCTATCTTCCATTCATAAAGATTTGTTCTAATGAGTGGATGCGCTTTGAAAAAAAATCTCAATGTAGACTTTGGTGTAGGCCTAAGTTTCAGCTAAAGTTTCAACCCCCGTTGCGTGTCCTGATGGACCCCATAACTTGATTAATCAGAAAATAGCATAACTTGGGAAAATTCTCAATCAAATACATATCATCAACGTATAACAACAAACAATATCTAATCAAGCACTTCCAAGCCATTTTCCTGACAGCTTGGATCTCATCATGTCTTTAGCAGGAGGAAACACTTAATGAAAGCAGGAGGGAAAGAAAAGCTGTTTAAAAGAATGACTCACAGCTGTAATCACTGCGAAGGGTGATTCTAACATGTACAGAGCATTCAGAAAGTATTCAGACCCCTTGACTTTTTCCATATTTTTTTACGTTACAGCCTTATTCTAAAATGGATTAAATACAATGTTTTCCTCATCAATCTACACACAATAGCCCATAATGACAAAGTGAAAACAGAAATACCTTATTTACATAAGTATTCAGACCCTTTGCTATGAGACTGGAAATTGAGCTCAAGTGCATTCTGTTTCCATTGATCATCCTTGAGATGTTTCTACAACTTGATTGGAGTCCACCTGTGGAAAGGCACACACCTGTCTATATAAGGTGCATGTCAGAGCAACAACCAAGTGCATGTCAGAGCAACAACCAAGCTATGAGGTCGAAGGAATTGTCCGTAGAGCTCCGAGACAGGATTGTGTCGAGGCACAAAACATTTCTGCAGCATTGAAGGTCCCTAAGAACACAGTAGCCTCCAAGTTTGGAACCACCAAGACTCTTCCTAGAGCTGGCCGCTTGGCCAAACTGAGCAATCATGGGAGAAGGGCCTTGGTCAGGGAGGTGACCAAGAACCTGATGGTCGCTCTGACAGAGCTCTAGAGTTCCTCTGTGGAGATGGGAGAACCTTCCAGAAGGACAACCATCTCTGGGGCACTCCAACAATCAGGGCCTTTATGGTAGAATGGCCAGACGGAAGCCACTCCTCAGTAAAAGGCACACGACAGCTCGCTTGGAGTTTGCCAAAAGGCACCTAAAGACTCTCAAACCATGAGAAACAATATTCTCTGATCTGATGAATCCAAGATTGAACTCTTTGGCCTGAATGCCAAGCGGCACGTCTGGAGGAAACCTGGCACCATCCCTACGGTGAAGCATGGTGGTGGCAGCATCATGCTGTGAGGACGTTCTTCAGCGGCAGGGACTGTGAGACTAGTCAGGATCGAGGGAAAGATGGGGTGATGGTTCACCTTCCAACAAGACAATGACCCTAAACAATGACCCAAAGTCTCTGAATGTCCTTGAGTGGCCCAGCCAGAGCCCAGACTTGAACCCGATTGAACATCTCTGGAGAGACCTGAAAATAGCTGTCCCCATCCAACCTGCAGAGAAGAATTGAATAAACTCCCCAAATACAGGTGTGCCAAGAAGACTCGAGGCTGTAACCGCTGCCAAAGGTGCTTCAACAAAGTACTGAGAAAATGCTTATGTAAATGTAATAATAGTACTTATGTATAGTGGGGCAAAACAGTATTTAGTCAGCCACCAATTGTGCAAGTTCTCCAACTTAAAAAGATGAGAGAGGCCTGTAATTTTCATCAAAGGTACACTTCAACTATGACAGACGAAATGAGAAAAAGAAATCCAGAAAATAACATTGTAGGATTTTTTATGAATTTATTTGCAAATTATGGTGGAAAATAAGTATTTGGTCAATAACAAAAGTTTATCTCAATACTTTGTTACAGTGGGGGAAAAAAGTATTTAGTCAGCCACCAATTGTGCAAGTTCTCTCACTTAAAAAGATGAGAGAGGCCTGTAATTTTCATCATAGGTACACTTCAACTATGACAGACAAAATGAGGAAAAAATCCAGAAAATCACATTGTAGGATTTTTATGAATTTATTTGCAAATTATGGTGGAAAATAAGTATTTGGTCACATACAAACAAGCAAGATTTCTGGCTCTCACAGACCTGTAACTTCTTCTTTAAGAGGCTCCACTGTCCTCCACTCATTACCTGTATTAATGGCACCTGTTTGAACTTGTTATCAGTATAAAAGACACCTGTCCACAACCTCAAACAGTCACACTCCAAACTCCACTATGGCCAAGACCAAAGATCTGTCAAAGGACACCAGAAACAAAATTGTAGACCTGCACCAGGTTGGGAAGATGAGGATTGGGAGAATGTCAGATGAAACCAAAATATAACTTTTTGGTAAAAACTCAACTCGTCGTGTTTGGAGGACAAAGAATGCTGAGTTGCATCCAAATTGTAGGATTTTTTATGAATTTATTTGCAAATTATGTTGGAAAATAAGTATTTGGTCAATAACAAAAGTTTATCTCAATACTTTGTTATATACCCTTTGTTGGCAATGACAGAGGTCACACGTTTTCTGTAAGTCTTCACAAGGTTTTCACACACTGTTGCTGGTATTTTGGCCCATTCCTCCATGCAGATCTCCTCTAGAGCAGTGATGTTTTGGGGCTGTCGCTGGGCAACACGGACTTTCAAAGATTTTCTATGGGGTTGAGATCTGGAGACTGGCTAGGCCACTCCAGGACCTTGAAATGCTTCTACGAAGCCACTCCTTCGGTTGCCGGGCGGTGTGTTTGGGATCATTGTCATGCTGAAAGACCCAGCCACGTTTCATCTTCAATGCCCTTGCTGATGGAAGGAGGTTTTCACTCAAAATCTCACGATACATGGCCCCATTCATTCTTTCCTTTACACGGATCAGTCGTCCTGGTCCCTTTGCAGAAAACAGCCCCAAAGCATGATGTTTCCACCCCATGCTTCACAGTAGGTATGGTGTTCTTTGGATGCAACTCAGAATTCTTTGTCCTCCAAACACGACGAGTTGAGTTTTTACCAAAAAGTTCTATTTTGGTTTCATCTGACCATATGACATTCTCCCAATCCTCATCTGGATCATCCAAATGCTCTCTAGCAAACTTCAGACGGGCCTGAACATGTACTGGCTTAAGCAGGGGGACACGTCTGGCACTGCAGGATTTGAGTCCCTGGCGGCGTAGTGTGTTACTGATGGTAGGCTTTGTTACTTTGGTCCCAGCTCTCTGCAGGTCATTCACTAGGTCCCCGTGTGGTTCTGGGATTTTTGCTCACCGTTCTTGTGATCATTTTGACCCCACGGGTGAGATCTTGCGTGGAGCCCCAGATCGAGGAAGATTATCAGTGGTCTTGTATGTCTTCCATTTCCTAATAATTGCTCCCACAGTTGATTTCTTCAAACCAAGCTGCTTACCTATTGCAGATTCAGTCTTCCCAACCTGGTGCAGGTCTACAATTTTGTTTCTGGTGTCCTTTGACAGCTCTTTGGTCTTGGCCATAGTGGAGTTTGGAGTGTGACTGTTTGAGGTTGTGGATAGGTGTCTTTTATACTGATAACAAGTTCAAACAGGTGCCATTAATACAGGTAACGAGTGGAGGACAGAGGAGCCTCTTAAAGAAGAAGTTACAGGTCTGTGAGAGCCAGAAATCTTGCTTGTTTGTATGTGACCAAATACTTATTTTCCACCATAATTTGCAAATAAATTCATTAAAAATCCTACAATGTGATTTTCTGGATTTTTTTTCCTCATTTTGTCTGTCATAGTTGAAGTGTACTTATGATGAAAATTACAGGCCTCTCTCATCTTTTTAAGTGAGAGAACTTGCACAATTGGTGGCTGACTAAATACTTTTTTTGCCCCACTGTATATGTAAACATGTTTTTGCTTTGCCATTATGGGGTATTGTGTGTAGATTGATGAGGATTTTTTTTTTTTAAATACATTTTAGAATAAGGCTGTAACGTAACAATTAGGAAAAGGTCAAGTAGTCTGAATACTTTCCGAATGCACTGTAGATACTGTACTACTCTACTGTTCCATGGCTGAGGGGCACTGACTGGCTGACTGACAAGCCTGTAAGAAATGACATATAGGCTAGGCCTAACTGACACAATATCACAGGCTATATCAGGCTGTAACTGACAGAAAATATTCCAGGCTAGCCTATATCGAGGCTATACCTAACCTGACACGATATCACAAGGGAAAACTTGACAAGAAGCAACAAGTGTTCACATAATCTTGGAACTCAGAATTAAACCTTGCATGGCCTAGCTAGCTCAGCCAGGTGACAACCCTACGACTGCTAGCTAGCTATTCGATATGTTAACAGTCTGTCATCAGCAACTATTGTTCATTTGGTCTTTCAGCACAACTGTCTGTTGTCCAGCAGGGAAGGAACTAAAAATCTCACATCAAAGCTCACTTCAGAATGGAAAATATGTACTGGCAGTGGCACCACAATTACTTATGCAACTCTTATAAACTAGAAAGCTGAAACATGGAAGTGCTCTCTCCTCTCCTCCCACCAGCCAGACAGCTTTGGGACTGCCTTTACAAGGGTACTGCTGACTGCTGTGGTATTGAACTAACTTCAGGTGGTGGGGGTGTATTGATAAAGGGGGTGGTAGGTTGGAGTGGGGTGTATAGTTGTCATGGCATGGTTTTGGCTCGAGGTTCTGGACAGTATGGTACTGCATTTAAACTATGTTTTCCTGCACTGTTGTCTCCAGGGAGGGTTAGTGTCTGTGTGTGTGCATGTGTTTTTATTTTATTTTTTATTTAACCTTTATTTAACTAGGCAAGACAGTTAAGAACAAATTCTTATTTACAATGACGGCCTAGGAACAGTGGGTTAACTGCCTTGTTCAGGGGGAGAACGACATATTTTTACCTTGTCAGCTCAGGATTTAGATCTAGCAACCTTTCAGTTACTGGCCCAGCACTCTAACCACTGGGCTACCTGCTGCCCCAATGTGTAAAGGGTCACCTGTTGTTTCCAGTTCCACACAAATTCTCAGTGTAGTGAAAGTCAGGCTTTATCTGACTTGGTGACCTGTAACTACCTCTCCACCCCATCTCCCCCAAAAACAAAAGCACACTTTCCCCCCTCACCACATGGCCTACGGGGCAGGCTATAGGACAAGTCCAGACAAAGAGGTATGGAGGGCTAGCACCTGCTCCCCTCGTCTCGCTCTCTCTGCAGGTAAGCCCATCTGATGCCTGTCATGCTCAGCCCCTATCAGTTTCATGTGGAGCAAGTCCGTATCCTGAGGAAACAGGGAGGTAGGGTTTTAGGTAGGTTTTTAATTGGACCAGGACCAGCTGGTAGAGGACGGGAGAGGTGGAGAGAGTCATGGGTGGTGTAATAGAGTAATAGGCAGATAATAACAACTCATGGATGTGATTGTGGTTGGAGTAACATACAGGAACTCCCTGCGACGGCTCTCAAGGAACTGCACTATTTGCAAACTAGAAACCGCATATTCTGAGGCCACATTTATTGTAGCTGGGGACTTTACTAAAGGAAATCTGAGGAAAACGCTTCCGGAATTCTATCAACACATCTCCTGTGCTACACGTGCATCAAGGACTCTGGAACATTGCTACTCTCCCTTCCGGGACGGCTACAAGGCCCTCCCCCGCCCTCCCTTCGGCAAATCAGATCACTCCTCCATTCTGCTCCTCCCCACCTATAGGCAGAAACTTGGTAAGGACTGTGGTAAGGACTGTTCAATGTTGGTTTGACAAATCAGAATCTATGCTTCAGGATTTTCTTTTTCTTCACACGGACTGGGAAATGTTCCGGGTCACCTCTGAGAATAGTATTGACGTATACACTGACTCGGTGACTGGGTTCATCAGGAGGTGCATAGAGGATTTTGTTCCCTCTGTCTCAAAACCAAAAACCGTGGATAGATGGCAACACCATAGTGCTCAGCCTTCAACACCATAGTGCCCTCCAAGCTCATCAGTAAGCTCAGGGCCCAGGGTCTGAACCCCTCCCTGTGCAACTGGGTCATGGACTTCTAACGGGCAGACGGCAAGTGGTGAAGGTAGGCAACAACATCTCCGCCACGCTGATCCCCAACATTGGGGCCCCACAGGGTGTGTGCTCAGTCTCCTCCTGTACTCACGCTTCACCCATGACTGCGTGGCGATGCACGTCTCCAACTCAGTCATCAAGTTTGCTGATGACACAACAGTTCTATTACCAACAACAACAAGACAGCCTACATGGAGGAGGTGAGAGGCCTGGCGGAATGGTGCCAGGAAAATAACCTCTGCCTCAATAATAAACAAAACAAAAGAAGCTGATCATGGACTACAGGAGACTGCAGAGAGAGCACGCCCACATCCACATCGACGGGGACACAGGGGAGAAGGTGAAAAGCTTCAAGTTCCTCTGAGTGCACATCACTGATGACTTAAAGAAGTATGTATTGGCCCCTAAGATCCTCACAAACTTCTACAGAATCACCATTGAGAGCATCCTATCGAGATTTATCAACACCTGGTACAGTAATTTCACCGTCCGTAACCGCAGGGCTCGCCAGAGGGTGATGCGTTCAGCCCAACGCATCATCCTCAAGGACATCTATAGCAACTGGTGTCACACGAAGGCCAAGAAGATCATCAAGGACCTCAGCCTCCCGGGACCGAGAGACTAATGAACAGCTTCATTAGTCAGACTGTTAAATTGTCACTACTAGCTGGCCTCCGCCCAGTACCCTGCCCTGAACCTTAGTCACGGTTACTAGCCGGCTACCACCCGGTACTCTACAGATTCTTCAGGATTGGTGTCCCTTCCACGGGATGGTTGAGCTAACGTAGGCTAATGCGATTAGCATGAGGTTGTAAGTAACAAGAACATTTCCCAGGACATAGACATATCTGATATTGGCAGAAAGCTTAGCTTCTTGTTAATCTAACTGCACAGTCCAATTTACAGTAGCTATTAAAGTGAAAGAATACCATGCTATTATTTGAGGAGAGTGCACAATTTTGAACATGAAAAGTTATTAATAAACAAATTAGGCACATTTGGGCAGTCTTGATACAAAATACAGAAATGCAATGGTTCATTGGATCAGTCTAAAACTTTGCATATACACTGCTGCCATCTAGTGGCCAAAATCGAAATTGCACCTGAGCTGGACTAATAGATTATGGCCTTTCTCTTGCATTTCAAAGATGATGGTACAAAAAAGAATACGAAAGAACAGTTGGTTTTTTCTTTGTATTATCTTTTACCAGATCTATTGTGTTATATTCTACTACATTCATTTCACATTTCCATAAACTTCCATGTGTTTCCTTTCAAATGGTACCAGGAATATGCATATCCTTGCTTCAGGGCCTGAGCTACAGGCAGTTAGATTTGGGTATGTCATTTTAGGTGAAAATTGAAAAAAAAGGGCCCGATCCTTAAGAGGGTCTACTCTTCACCTTAGAGACTCTGCACCTTAGAGACTGCTGACCTGACATTTTATTCCTTTTACTGCTTTCTTCAAAAATCTATATCACAGTTTTTGTTTTTTAATCAGTTATTCTATACACATTGTTTTTCCTCACTCTCTTTTCAAGAGAGTTCTTTGCTGTTAGTCAAAATGAGACGTACACTATCCTATACTTAATTCAAATGTATTCATTTGTATTTTTATTTTACCAATTTATCCAACACAACAAATCACTGAGTAACACTTCATATTTTCAAGCATGGTGGTGGCATCATCATGTTATTGGTATGCTTGTTATCGACAAGGACTAGGGAGTTTTGTAGGATAAGTTGGACCGCAGAGTGAAGGAGAAGCAGTGAACAAGTGCTCAGCATATGTGGGAACTCCTTCAAGACTGTTGGAAAAGCGATCCAGGTGAAGCTGGTTGAAAGAATGCAAAGAGTGTGCAAAGCTGTCATCAAGGCAAAGGGTGGCTACTTTGAGGAATATTCTGGGTGTGCACCAGCTCATGTTTTTTAATCTACTTTGAGGAATCTAACATCTAAAATATATTTTGATTTGTTTAACACTTTTTTGGTTACTACATGATTCCATGTGTTATTTTAAGTTTTGATGTCTTCTATGTTATTCTACGTAGAAAATAGTAAAAATAATGAAAAACCCTTGAATGAGTCCAAACTTTTGACTGGTACTGTAAATCGACTTGAAAATCTATGCCAAGACTTGAAAATGGCTGTCTAACAATGATATTTATATTCCGGACTCTGACATTGCTTGTTCTGATATATATATTTTTTTTACTTTTTGGATTATGTGTGTATTGTTTTGTATTGCTAGGTATTACTACACTGTTGGAGCTAGAAACACAAGCACTTCGCTGCACCTGCGATAACATCTGCAAATCTGTGTACGTGACCAATAATTATGATTTGATTTTAAAGAGAAGATGGGTATTTTTGGATAGAGGTGTGTTAAGGCGTTCACATGCTTCCCAGCCGAACCAGTTCGGTAGAGTTTGTGCATATATTATGAAGACATTTTGTTTGTTTTGGACTTCGGAGAGTTTTTTTGGGTCTGTTCGGTCACACAAATTATACACCCCTTTGTCGGTGATTGGTCAACAGTATGATTCTTTAATAAAGTCTTTGCTGTCATTGAACAAGAGACGACTAATTTTCATGCACAAAAATTCATTTTCTTTAGTTGTAAATATTAAATTGCGCGACTAAGATCCCCTCCGCAAAATTAGTGACAGATTTATCTTATTTTGAGGAAGTGTATTTTTTTTATTTAACTTGGCAGGTCAGTTAAGAACTAATTCTTATTTACAATGACGGCCTACCCAAACCCGGACAACGCTGAGCCAATTGTGCATCGCCATATGGGACTCCCAATCACAGCCAGATGTAATACAGCCTGGACTCGACCCAGGGTCTGTAGTGACCCCTTTTGCACTGAGATGCAGTGCCTTAGACCACTGCGCCACTCGGGAGCGCTGCCTATGATGTCTCAAAATGGACAAACAGTACTATTGTGCTTTTTGATTGTTTTTCAAGCAAAGGTCTTTTAAGGGAGTATGCGAGCAAACTTGTTCGGTTCGCTTAGCCAACTTCGGCTAGCCGCCAGCCGAACTGAAGAATGCTGACGCCTTTACTGGTGGTGAATCCCTAGCTCTACTGAATGAATGGCCATGCCCATGAAGGTGCCCCAAGACTTCTGTCCTGCTGGCTGTTAGTTTTCACCCATCTCTCTGGCTCTCTCTGATCCCGTCTGTCTCTGATCCCGTCTGTCTCTTGCACTCTTTCTTTCTAAATCCCCCATCCCCATTTCTCTCTCCCTTCCCTCCTCCCTTTCTTCTCTCATCCCTGCATAGAGTTAGCTGTGCCACGTGTGTAAGTTATGTGCCAGACAGTGGTGGGTTAAGGCTGAGGGTGAGCGTCCTGCCCTAAATAACTTGGCCTACTTCTGCACTGCACTCAGCTCAGGGGCTGTGTGTGTGTGTTAGTGTTAGTGTGTGTGTTAGTGTGTGTGTGTGTGAGAGAAAGTTGCTTTGGATAAAAGCAAAAATATATTATTATTGCTGATTTTAGCAACCCAGAACCATGTAGAATCTCAGTCACTGGTCAGTGTTGGGCCTGAGCCAGCCAAATATTGGTGTTGGCTGTGGTGCATGGAATACAGGGCTATATTTGGATGCCATATAATTGCTTTACCATGTTTTTTTCCATTATTTTTTTCTTAAACGCAAAACATATCCTTTTTGGCTTGTTTGAGGATCCAAATAAATCCCAAGTTACAATTTTCTTGATATTGTTTGAAAACCTAGAGATGACCCTTTCCAGCAAATGGAGAGAGGGAGGATAGCCATTTACTATGATCTGATGTTGTGAGTGATAAAGAGAGAGAGAGAGAAAGCGAGAGAAAGCAAGACAAAGAGAGAGAGAAAATCTATCTGATGTTGATTCAGATCTGCAATAAACGACAACAAATTGGCTGTATGTGAAATGCATGAATCATGACAGAATAATGCAAAAATAACATGGAGATTAGTCCAGTTCATTAATCCAAAGGAGACTCTGATGCCAGATGGCCAGAGCCATGATGTACTGCACAGTATGTTACTAAGAGAGGAAAGATGCTTGGGGGCCAACCATACTGTAGGCAAGCCTTAAACTAGACCAAAGAACTGACATATGAATGAGGACTCACCCAGAACCAAATCTTATGTGTGTGCTGGCCTGCTACGTTTCATCTGTTACAAGAGACCGAGGACTCTGAGACACAATCAAGTGCTAGTGCATTAGCTAGGCCTACTCCTAACTATGTGTCTAGTGTAGCTGAATTATTCCTAACTATGTGTCTAGTATAGCTGAATTATTCCTAACTATGTGTCTAGTGTAGCTGAATTATTCCTAACTATGTGTCTAGTGTAGCTGAATTATTCCTAACAATGTGTCTAGTGTAGCTGAATTATTCCTAACTATGTGTCTAGTGTAGCTGAATTATTCCTAACTACGTATCTAGTGTAGCTGAATTATTCCTAACAGTGTGTCTAGTGTAGCTGAATTATTCCTAACTATGTGTCTAGTGTAGCTGAATTATTCCTAACTATGTGTCTAGTGTAGCTGAATTATTCCTAACAATGTGTCTAGTGTAGCTGAATTATTCCTAACAATGTGTCTAGTGTAGCTGAATTATTCCTAACTATGTGTCTAGTGTAGCTGAATTACTCCTAACTATGTGTCTGGTGTAGCTGAATTATTCCTAACAATGTGTCTAGTATAGCTGAATTATTCCTAACTATGTGTCTAGTGTAGCTGAATTATTCCTAACAATGTGTCTAGTGTAGCTGAATTATTCCTAACTACGTATCTAGTGTAGCTGAATTATTCCTAACAGTGTGTCTAGTGTAGCTGAATTATTCCTAACAATGTGTCTAGTGTAGCTGAATTATTCCTAACTATGTGTCTAGTGTAGCTGAATTATTCCTAACTACATTATCTAGTGTAGCTGAATTATTCCTAACAGTGTGTCTAGTGTAGCTGAATTATTCCTAACTATGTGTCTAGTGTAGCTGAATTATTCCTAACTATGTGTCTAGTGTAGCTGAATTATTCCTAACAATGTGTCTAGTGTAGCTGAATTATTCCTAACAATGTGTCTAGTGTAGCTGAATTATTCCTAACTATGTGTCTAGTGTAGCTGAATTACTCCTAACTATGTGTCTGGTGTAGCTGAATTATTCCTAACAATGTGTCTAGTATAGCTGAATTATTCCTAACTATGTGTCTAGTGTAGCTGAATTATTCCTAACAATGTGTCTAGTGTAGCTGAATTATTCCTAACTACGTATCTAGTGTAGCTGAATTATTCCTAACAGTGTGTCTAGTGTAGCTGAATTATTCCTAACAATGTGTCTAGTGTAGCTGAATTATTCCTAACTATGTGTCTAGTGTAGCTGAATTATTCCTAACTATGTGTCTAGTGTAGCTGAATTATTCCTAACAATGTGTCTAGTATAGCTGAATTATTCCTAACTATGTGTCTAGTGTAGCTGAATTATTCCTAACAATGTGTCTAGTATAGCTGAATTATTACTAACAATGTGTCTAGTATAGCTGAATTATTCCTAACTATGTGTCTAGTGTAGCTGAATTATTCCTAACAATGTGTCTAGTATAGCTGAATTATTCCTAACTATGTGTCTAGTGTAGCTGAATTATTCCTAACTATGTGTCTAGTGTAGCTGAATTATTCCTAACAATGTGTCTAGTATAGCTGAATTATTCCTAACAATGTGTCTAGTGTAGCTGAATTATTCCTAACTATGTATCTAGTATAACTGTCCAACTGTGTGTGTGTGTGTGCGTGTCCATGCGCGTGCGTGTGTGTATGTGTGCAACAGCTTAAGTAATGTCTTTCCTCCCTGTGTCTGACAGACAGACAGACAGACAGACAGGTTGTGTCTTCTATTTTATGACTGTTAACTTCCTAGGAAATTCCTAGTGAGGGTATTCCTGTAAGTGCCAGGCAGACCTCGGGTTCAAATACTATTACAAATTTTTCAGATACTTAGTGTTTGCTCTATCCTGCCTGGAATGCCAGATGGGCGCAGTTTGTTATTTTAGGACTATTCTATCAGTCCATTAAGTCAGGCAAGCTCAATTGAGCTGAAATACAGTATTTGAAATTATTTCAAATAGTATTTGAACCCAGGTTTGGTGGCTGGTCTGGTCATGGTCTCCTTGCCCTGACAGGAGTGGAAGGAAACAGTTCACTACTCTGTAGCTCTGCATTTAGCTCTTACCGTATCTGTGCCATGGAAAAAAGGCGCAACCCCATTCGGCTGTTAGCATGTGATTGTGATAGCCCTGTTAGGCCTGTGGGGCTATAGGGGAGGCTTGGCAGTATGCTGGGTGGAGTTTTTAGTCTTGTACTCGCTGTACACACACATCCTATAATTCCTGGGATTCAGTGTTTGTTAGTGATGAACAATTCATATAATGAACCTCCAATGGTGACAACAGTGAGTGCTCTCATCCTGAAACCCTGTATTATGCATTCATTCACAGCACTGTGCGTAAATCTCAAGCCATGGCCCCAGACAGTGACACATATGTGCTGCTATAGCAACAATGAAATGGAATGATTTGTCTATCTATAACCTACTATAACGAAAGTGTTGATGTTAAGATAAATATAAAATCACTATGGATGCCTTTTCAGCTATTAGTACATGCTGAATGATATGAAAGAACTGATAAAATGGCTGATAAAAGACCAAAATGTGTCCAATGAACTGTATAGATAGAGAGATGAAATACTATACAACACGTTGGCCAAATTTCAATGGACAGGTAATAAGCTGAACAGTTAGACTAGCTATTTCAAAAATAGGAAACCTAATCTTGATGTTTGGTTGTTTGCCGAAATCATTAGAGGGAGCCTGAGGTACTGTACGTGAGACATATTGAATGTGGGGAATTGGAATTGGTAATTGCATTGCCAACACTTTCATTCTATGGCAGAATTGGTTGTAAGGAAATATGGCGCTGCAGGGTCTAATCAAGAGGAGAAAAGAGAGGAGCAGACAGGCAGTTCTGTTGAGAATAGACAGTCAACATCAAGGGATTCTAATAGAAAGAGGAATGATAAGAGAGCATCATGGAATTCCACAAAAGCCAGGACAGAATATTCACTGCCGGTTGTATCTTAGTCTAAGATATTGTTCAGACATTCTTGTAGTTATGGCTAAACAAGTGTCCTCTACATCCCACTATGTGGACAGGTCGCTAGTGACCTAATGTTCATGGCCTGAGACTGACCTATTTTCAGTGGTGTGGCAAACTGCCAACAACATACTGTATGTGTATTTGATCAGATGCCAAGTTGTTCAAAGACATGCCCTCTTTCAGAAACCATTTAAACATTATAACAATGAAGGCCACATTCCTGAATAGAATGGCTACACATCACAATGATTAAGAGCTGATTAAGAACTGCCCATCATTGGCAAGTGTGACAATGAAGAAAAAAAACCCAGAGAGAACAAAACAGCTAGTTGCCAGGAAACACCACAGCACAGTGGATCAATCAACCAATCTGCTGCTAGGTCAGGGACAGCATACATGTACGTATGTACACAATAGAAGGTTACAGCTCGATTGGAGTCACAGCACACGCAAGTACACACACGCACACACACACACACTACAAGGGTTTGGATTTGGGTGGATAGGGTTTAAGGAGTTTTAAATGTTTTATTTTACCCTTATTTTACCAGGTAAGTTGACTGAGTATACATTCTCATTTACAGCAATGACCTGGGGAATAGTTACAGAGGAGAGGAAGGGGGATGAATGAGCCAATTGGAAGCTGGCGATGATCAGGTGGCCATGATTGTACAGTATGAGGGCCAGATTGGGAATTTAGCCAGGACACCGGGGTTAACACCCCTACTCTTACGATAAGTGCCATGGGATCTTTAGTGACCACAGAGGGTCAGGATACCCGTTTAACGTCCCATCCGAAAGACAGAGCCACTGAGCATACATGCACACTACAGAAGAGACGAGACGGAGATGCTTCAAGGACAGGGTTCTGTGCACACCACAGAAGCATTGGAGTCAGAGACGTACCGTAGCTACTGAGCATAACACAAGGTATAGATGGAGAGGAGAGGAGTTAAAGCCAGGGATACTATTGCCATCTACCCTATCCTCTGCACAATCTGGAGTCAAGCTGCATGTACTATGAATACTTCATCTCTTCATTCAGTTGACTGTCAGAGACACAGCTTGATTTATATGCTGGATCAAAAGCTTTTACACCCTTGGAAATAAAATGTAGGAACAGTGGCTAAAATAGTGTTGGATATGATAATATGTTAGAGAGGGCTTGAGTGTAAACATTGGCCAAGTACACTATTGCTTTTACACTGAATGCTTTTAGACAATATAAAAGTAAATGTAATTGCAAAAATATACTTAAGTATCAAAAGTGAAAGTATCAATCATTTCAAATTGATTAAATTAAGCAAACCAGACAGCACAATTATTATTATTATTTAAAAAAAAATACGGATAGCCAGGGGCACACTACAACACGCAGACATCATTTACAAATTAATGAGTACGCCAAATCAGAGACAGTAGGGATGCCCAGGGATGTTCTCTTGATAAGTGCGTGAATTGGGCCATTTTCCTGTCCTGCTAAGCATTCAAAACGTAACGAGTACTTTTGGGTGTGAGGGAAAATCTATGGAGTAAAAAGTACATTATTTTCTTTAGGAATGTAGTGAAGTAAAAGTTGTCAAAAATATAAATAGTAAAGTACAGTACAGATACCCCAAAAAACGACTTAAGTAATACATAAGTACTTTGCACACTGGTACTTAGTAGAGTTGTAGGATCTTCATTTAACCTATATTGATTCAGCTGCATTGGTTCTACAGCTGCACCATCGAGAGCATCCTGACTGCTTGCATCACTGCCTGGCATCGCAACTGCTCGGCCTCCGACCGCAAAGCACTACAGAGGGTAGTGCGTAAGGCCCAGTACATCACTGGGGCCAAGCTTCCCGCCATCCAGGACCTCTATACCAGGCGGTGTCAGAGGAAGGCCCTAAAAATTATATTTTATTATGTTATTATCTATGCATGGTCACTTTAACTCTACCTACATGTACATATTACCTCAATTACCTCGACTAACTGGTGCCCCCGCACAGTGACTCTGTACCGGTACCCCCTGTATATAGCCTCGCTATTGTTATTTTACTGCTGCTGTTTAATTATTTGTTACTGTTATTCTTTTTTTTTTTTTTTTACTTAACACATTTTTCTTTTTAACTTCTTAAAGCATTGTTGGTTAATTTTTTATTTTATTTTATTTCACCTTTAATTAACCAGGTAGGCAAGTTGAGAACAAGTTCTCATTTACAACTGCGACCTGGCCAAGATAAAGAAAAAGCAGTTGACACATACAACAACACAGAGTTACACATGGAGTAAAACAAACATACAGTCAATAATACAGTAGAAAAAAACAAATCTATATACAAAGAGTGCAAATGAGGTAGGATAAGGAAGGTAAGGCAATAAATAGGCCATGGTGGCAAAGTAATTACAATATAGCATTTAAACACTGGAATGGTAGATGTGCAGTAGATGAATGTGCAATGTAGAAAAACTGGGGTGCAAAGGAACAAGATAAATAAATAAATATGGTAGGGGATGAGGTAGTTGGTTGGGCTATTTACAGATGGGCTATATACAGGTGCAGGGGTCTGTGAACTGCTCTGACAGCTGGTGCTTAAAGCTGGTGAGGGAGATAAGTGTCTCCAGTTTCAGAGATTTTTGTAGTTCCTTCCAGTCATTGGCAGCAGAGAACTGGAAGGAGAGTCGGCCAAAGGAGGAATTGGCTTTGGTGGTGACCAGTGAGATATACCTGCTGGAGCGCGTGCTACGGGTTGGTGCTGCTATGGTGACCAGCGAGCTGAGATAAGGCGGGACTTTACCTAGCAGGGATGACCTGGAGCCAGTGGGTATGGCGATGAGTGTAAAGCGAGGGCCAGCCAACGAGAGCGTACAGGTCGCAGTGGTGGGTGGTATATGGGGCGTTGGTAACAAAACGGATGGCACTGTGATAGACTGCATCCAATTTGTTGAGTAGGGTATTGGAAGCTATTTTATAAATGACATCACCGAAGTCGAGGAGGATCGGTAGGATGGTCAGTTTTACGAGGGTATGTTTGGCAGCATGAGTGAAGGATGCTTTGTTTGCGAAAAGGGCTTGTAAGTAAGCATTTCACTATAAGGTCTACACCTGTTGTATTTGGCACATGTGACAAATAACATATGATTTGATTTGACTATTGTCACAGACAAAAAATCCTGCAGCAACCTGATTTGAGCGTTTAGTCCATAATGTTGCTTGATCGGTGGTTTGGCTATTAGCTGACCAAAAGTAGGCTACATAAAAAGTGCAATACTCTTAATATAACTGTGTGTTTAGTGTGGGTTTTCAATGAATTTATGTAAATCACAAAGCTCATCTACATTTTCCTGCAGTGCAGGAAAAATTATCAGCAACACAAGAGTGATTAAATTAAGAACCTACATCTGTAGGTCTGCACTATGCATCTGGACTCTGCTCACTCTGGAGACAAGCTGCATGTACTGTGAATACATCATCTGTCACAATCTTCTAGCGGGACAGACCAAGATGCAGCGAGGTTTCCAGTGTACATACTTTTATTTACACGTAACGTAACTGGCAAAACAATACAAAGATCGTAACTCCGGCGTGGCTCAACTAAAGCACACACCCACTATAACATGCAACTCTAATGTTAATATAAACAATGACCCACAACCCCAGTAATGAAAAAGAACAAACATATATATGGTTCCCAATTAGAGGTAACGACAATCAGCTGCCTCTAATTGGGAACCATCAAACCAACATAGAAATATAACACCTAGAACACAAAACCCTTCTAACCAAAACTCAAACTAAACACCAGCCTGCTAAACCAGTCCTGGACGTTACATCATCTCTTCACACTTTTACTGAGACAGCTTGACTGACAGTTGGCTCTTAGAGTCACAGCTTGACTCATATCTGTTCTGCTCATATCATTGATGCCTGATGAAAAGCTATTACGCTCTAACAGTAGATAGAGCTTCAGTAAACAGATGGCCCATTTTAGCTATGGCATCCTCAAAGCTAAATCTGAACGGCACTTTCCAGAATTTTGGGTTTTAATTCCAATTGATTGATTGAAGTGAACACATTTTGAACATACTGTATAGTATCCCCTGTTGATGTCACATTGAGAGGATTGAGTGGGATAGTTCATCAGGTACCTCTAGTGGAGAGAACTCTATGGGCCATCTGAAACTACTCTATGTATGATTCAATATTTGAAAGTCATTATTGCTACAAAAACTGTTTCAATCAAAACCATGAACTAACATTATCTATTCATGAAAAGGTATCCGAATGATGGTTTATCAATCACTGAACCCTGTTTTAAACCAGCAGAGAATGGGCAATAACTCCATGCGATCTGTGCAACTACACAGTTCACAACAATTCCCTTAAGCGACTGCTCCCTGAATCATTGGCCAAATACTGTACCCTCTAATCTCTCATGGAGAGATGCAATTAACACAGGATGGTATCGCACGGTCTGTCAATACACTGTGGGATGCGACGACTAACAAGGAACTTTGTTCCGGTGCACAGATTTTTCCATCACCCTCTAACCACATTGCCACAGTTTTGTTGAATACTGTATAACCACATCTCTACAGTTCAGTTCTGTTGAATACTGTATAACCACATCTCTACAGTTCAGTTCTGTTGAATACTGTATAACCACATCTCTACAGTTCAGTTCTGTTGAATACTGTATAACAACATCTCTACAGTTCAGTTCTGTTGAATACTGTAAAACCACACCTCTACAGTTCAGTTCTGTTGAATACTGTATAACCACATCTCTACAGTTCAGTTCTGTTGAATACTGTATAACCACATCTCTACAGTTCAGTTCTGTTGAATACTGTATAACAACATCTCTACAGTTCAGTTCTGTTGAATACTGTATAACCACATCTCTACAGTTCAGTTCTGTTGAATACTGTATAACCACATCTCTACAGTTCAGTTCTGTTGAATACTGTATAACCACATCTCTACAGTTCAGTTCTGTTGAATACTGTATAACCACACCTCTACAGTTCAGTTCTGTTGAATACTGTATAACCACATCTCTACAGTTCAGTTCTGTTGAATACTGTATAACAACATCTCTATAGTTCAGTTCTGTTGAATACTGTAAAACCACATCTCTACAGTTCAGTTCTGTTGAATACTGTATAACCACATCTCTACAGTTCAGTTCTGTTGAATACTGTATAACCACATCTCTACAGTTCAGTTCTGTTGAATACTGTATAACCACATCTCTACAGTTCAGTTCTGTTGAATACTGTATAACCACACCTCTACAGTTCAGTTCTGTTGAATACTGTATAACCACATCTCTACAGTTCAGTTCTGTTGAATACTGTATAACCACATCTCTACAGTTCAGTTCTGTTGAATACTGTATAACCACATCTCTACAGTTCAGTTCTGTTGAATACTGTATAACCACATCTCTACAGTTCAGTTCTGTTGAATACTGTATAACCACACCTCTACAGTTCAGTTCTGTTGAATACTGTATAACCACATCTCTACAGTTCAGTTCTGTTGAATACTGTATAACCACATCTCTACAGTTCAGTTCTGTTGCACCTGGCTCTACGTACTGCAGTGGAATACTAATGCAGAGTTCCGTATCATTATATTTCTCCACACTTCACAACCCACACCCACCCTTACATCTCAGAGAAAGACAGACAGACGGAGCTGTGCTAAGGGCCTGGCTGTCTCAGACAAGGGCCATTGTAGAAGAGCACCTCTCTGTGAGCATGTTACATAAATGCAAACGTTCAACAGGAGAATGCATAGTGCAGCTGGGACGTGTGTGTGTGTGCCTGCGTCTCCCTCTGTTTGTGTTTGTGTGTGAAGGCCACTTCATCCAACTTAACATTATCTGAATGTGCTCTCTGTGAGAGCCACTGACCCCACCAGAGTTCATCCATACTGTAGGAAAGGGATGTATCAAGTAGTGTTGCATAATTCTGGGAATTTTCAATAAATTCCCTGGTTTTCCCGAAATCCCAGTTGGAGGATTCCCGGAATCAGGAGGAAATAAGCTTGATCTAAAGAAACATCTACCAATGCTTTGTGTTATACATTTGTAGGCTAATGACTGTATGCATAAGATAAGAAGAGTTAGTATCCTTATATAGCATGTGGGCATGTTTGATAAAGTAGAGAGACAGTAGACAGACAGACAGACACCATGGGACGTACCTTTGAGACGTGTTTTTGTACTTCTGCCTGAAAAACAAGATGAGGAGTATACATTAGATTAATAGGCCATACAATGTACACCATCATTCTGAGATAGAGCTGCAGCCTATATGGCACCCTATTCCCTTATAGTGCACTTTTGACCAGACCTTTCGGTGCACTAAATAGCAGGGTTGGGCTCAATTCAGAATTTTCAAATGGACTCCCATTCAACTCATGAGTTGAAATTGAATTGGCTACACACTAGAATTTGAGTTTTAGTTACAGGAAGTAGAATTTAATTCAGTGCAATTCAAAGAAATTCCACTCAGTGATAGAACACTTAATTGAATATGACAGGTCACACTTCCAGATACCAAAGAATATATCACTTTTCTCTGGAAACAATGTTCATATACTCTTTTAACCTTAGTGCTTAGGATAGCCAATTATATTTCCACCAACCATTGCATTTCTTTAGCTTCTTTTTGAAGGCCTTGAGGTCAACTTTAGGGATAAACTAATGCATTCTGGGAGTAGTTATTTCAACAATATTTTATATGCATGTATATAACGACGTTGGATGTTTTATGTACAAGATGTATATTTTTATAGACAGCAACAATAATATAGAATAGAAGAGGAATTAGAATTTCATTGAATCGCACTGAATTCAATTATATTTCCTTTAATTCAAATTCGAATTGAAATTATGTAACCTGTTTACTACTTCAATTAAAATTCAACAACCCTGCTAAATAGGGAATAGGGTGGCATTTGAGAGTAGAGCCCTGCGAGGGCACGGATCTTAAGCCCGGGCCCTACCCATGCCTGCAATGTTCAGGCCCTCCCCTACCCAGTCACAATTGATTCTGCCAAATTTAAGGCCCTGCCTGAAACCCGAAATCAGAAATAAGTTAGTAAATCCATTGGCTGCTGCTCTCTGTCTGTCACTTGTTCTCTGCGTGCAGCTCGCTCTGCATGCGCTCTGCTCATGGCAGCTCTGTCTGTGCGTATCCATAGCAACGGCTCCGCTTGGGCTGCTCTGCTCAATTTAGAGACATGAGAGAGCAGTTAGCTTTTAGCTACTTTTTGTCACTCTAAACTCCGACAACATTATTATTTTCTGTGAAATAATCTCTCCTATTTTATATTTGACGAGGTTGAAGCACTTCTGACATCATGTTATGATCTTAGTCAGATATGACTGAGCATGAGCAAATGGTTCAGCTTCAAAATGTTAGTGATCAATTTAGTGATACCCGAGGCCTGCCCGTGCCTTAGTTATAGATTAATAAACAGGCTCTACCCAATGTATAATGTTGGGGCCCGTCGGGTTCGGGTCGGGTAGGAGAGCTCTATTTGAGAGACACTGACCTAGAAAGAAATAATGAGTGAGTTTCTGCTACGGAGCAGTATTGTCTGGGGGATTCAGACTAGTCATGTAGGACCTATTTTTCTGTTTTCCCTCTTCTCTCCAGTCAGTCACCTTCTAACTGTAGGGGAGGACTCTCTCTCTCACACACACACACACACACACACACACACACACACACACACACACACACACACACACACACACACACACACACACACACACACACACACACACACACACACACACACACACACACACACACCAACAAGAACACACACATCAAATCAAATAAATCAAATTTAATTTGTCACATACACATGGTTAGCAGATGTTAATGCGAGTGTAGTGAAATGCTTGTGCTTCTAGTTCCGACCATGCAGTAGTATCTAACAAGTAATCTAACAACAAGAACACACACACCAACAAGAACACACACACACCAACAAGATCACACACATATACACACACCAACAAGAGCACACACACACCAACAAGAACACACACACACCAACAAGATCACACACATATACACACACCAACAAGAGCACACACACACCAACAAGAACCCCCACACACACACACCAACACGTTTCATCTGGTGTGAAGATCCAGTGAAGATGAGGAATGTAGGTAGAGGAATTATTACACTCACAGCAATCATCAACATCAGTAAATGATGCATCACACAAATTGTGTTTGTCTCATTTTATTTAAAAAACTTTAAACCATTTTTAATGCGAAGTTATGAGATAAGCACTTAATCACTCAAATTTTGCGTAATCATTTTGGAAATGATTTCCTCCTGGACTGCTATATTGAGAAATGTGGCCCTGTATATTGTTGTTGACATAACCTGATGACTCCTCCAGTCCCCAAACAGAATTCTGGTAACACTGAAACAAGAAAGAAGAAGAAGAAGCGGAAGAAGGACAGGAAGAGTGCTCAACCACAAGCAGCTAGAGAGCAGCAACAGTCAGTCAAAAGCAGAGAGGAAATAACGGGTGCAGGTAGACTATAAGCAGATGTTCCTCTGCCGGAGGGCGGAGGTTCAACTTATATGGCGACACCCCCTTCAAACTCAAGCCCTAGGATGGAGCTGGTGGATGCGTGGCCAAGCACGCCTCCAACTCAATCATCAAGTTTGCTGACGACACTACAGTGGTAGGCTTGATTACCAACAACGACGAGACGGCGTACAGGGAGGAGGTGAGGGCCCTCGGAGTGTGGTGTCAGGAAAATAACCTCTCACTCAATGTCAACAAAACTAAGGAGATGATCGTGGACTTCAGGAAACAGGAGAAGGAGCACCCCCCTATCCACATCGACGGGACAGTAGTGGAGAAGGTGGAAAGTTTTAAGTTCCTCGGAATACACATCACGGACAAACTGAATTGGACCACCCACACAGACAGCGTGGTGAAGAAGGCGCAACAGCGCCTCTTCAACCTCAGGAGGCTGAAGAAATTTGGCTTGTCACCAAAATCACTTACAAACTTCTACAGATGCACAATCGAGAGCATCCTGTCGGGCTGTATCACCGCCTGGTACGGCAACTGCTCCGCCCACAACCGTAAGGCTCGCCAGAGGGTAGTGAGGACTGCACAATGCATCACCGGGGGCAAACTAGCCACTTTAAACAATTTTGTATATAATGTATATAATGTTTACATATCCGACATTACTCATATCAAATGTATCCACTGTACTCTAAACCATCTACTGAATCTTGCCTATGCCGTTCGGCCATCGACTCAAATCTCTAGCCACTTTAATAATTATAATTGGATGAAATAAATGTATCACTAGCCACTTTAAACGATGCATTTATATAATGTTTACATATCCTACATTACTCATCTCATATGTATATGCTGTACTCCGTACCATCTACTGCATCTTGCCTACGCCGATCAGCCATCGCTCATCCATATATTTATATGTACATACTTGTATTCATTCCTTTACTCTTGTTTGTATAAGGTAGTTGTTGTGAATTTGTTAGATTACTTGTTAGATACTACTGCATGGTCGGAACTAGAAGCACAAGCATTTCGCTACACTCGCATTAACATCTGCTAACCATGTGTATGTGACAAATAAAATTTGATTTGATTTGAGTTGCCTGATGTCACGTGGGCCATGAAGCAGATGACACCACTGCCTGTATGTCCCCCTGTCTGTCCGCCTCTATGTCCCCCTGTATGTCCCCGTGTATGTCTGCCTCTATGTCCCCCTGTATGTCCCCCTGTATGTCTGCCTGTATGTCTGCCTGTAGGTCCCCCCGTATGTCCCTCTGTATGTCTGCCTCTATGTCCCCCTGTATGTCCCCCTGTCTGTCTGCCTGTATGTCCCCCTGTATGTCCCCCTGTATGTCTGCCAGTATGTCTGCCTGTATATCCCCCTGTATGTCTGCCTCTATGTCTCCCTGTATGTCCCCCTGTATGTCCCCCTGTGTGTCCCCCTGTATGTCCCCCTGTATGTTTGCCTGTATGGCTGCCTGTATTTCCCCCTGTATATCCCCCTGTATGTCTGCCTGTGTGTCCCCTGTATGTCTGCCTGTATGTCCCCCTGTATGTCTGCCTGTATGTCCCCCTGTATGTTCCCCTGTATATCACCCTGTATGTCTGCCTCCAAGTCCCCCTGTATGTCTGCCTGTATGTCTGCCTGAATGTCCGCCAGCATGTCCCCCTGTATGTCCCCCTGTATGTCTGCCTCTATGTCCCCCTGTATGTCCCCCTGTATGTCTGCCTGTATGTCTGCCTGTATGTCCTCCCGTATGTCCCTCTGTATGTCTGCCTCTATGTCCCCCTGTATGTCCCCCAGTCTGTCTGCCTGTATGTCCCCCTGTATGTCTGCCAGTATGTCTGCCTGTATGTCCCCCTGTATGTCTGCCTCTATGTCTCCCTGTATGTCCCCCTGTATGTCCCCCTGTGTGTCCCCCTGTATGTCCTCCTGTATGTTTGCCTGTATGGCTGCCTGTATGCCCCCTGTATGTCCCCCTGTATGTCTGCCTGTGTGTCCCCCTGTATGTGACCTGTATGTCCCCCTGCATGCCCTCCTGTATGTCCCCCTGTATGTCCCCCTCTGTGTCCCCCTGTATGTCCCCCTGTATGTTTGCCTGTATGGCTGCCTGTATGTCCCCCTGTATGTCTGCCTGTGTGTCCCCCTGTATGTGACCTGTATGTCCCCCTGCATGTCCCCCTGTATGTGACCCTGTATGTCCCCCTGTATGTCCCCCTGTATGTGACCCTGTATGTCCCCTTGTGTGTCTGCCTGTATGTCCCCCTGTATGTCTGCCTGTATGTCCCCCTGCGCTCTGGAGCAGGTAATCATCTAGGATCTCTCTGTACTTTGCTCCGTTCATCTTTCCCTCGATCCTGACTAGTCTCCCAGTCCCTGCCGCTAAAAAATCATCCTCACAGCATGATGCTGCCACCACCATGCTTCACCGTAGGGATGGTGCAAGGTTTCTTCCAGACGTGAATACTGGCATTCAGGCCAAAGAGTTTAATCTTGGTTTCTTCAGACCAGATAATCTAGTCTTTTAGGTGCCTTTTGGCAAACTCCAGGAGGGCTGTCTTGTGCCTTTTACTGAAGAGTAGCTTCCGTCTGGCAAATCTACCATGAAGGCCGTTGTCCTTCTGGAAGGTTCTCCCATCGCCACAGAGGAACTCTGGAGCTCTGTCAGAGAGACCATCGGGTCACCTCCCTGACCAAAGCCCTTCCCCTCCGATTGCTCAGTTTGGCCCAGCAGGCAGCTCTAGGAATTGTCTTGGTGGTTCCAAACTTCTTCCATTTAAGAATGATTGAGGCCACTGACATTTTTTGGTACCCTTCCCCAGATCTGTGCCTCGACACAATCCGGTTTCAGAGCTCTACGGACAATTCCTTCTACCTCTTGGCTTGGTCTTTTCTCTGAAATGCACTGTCAACTGTGGGACCTTATGTAGACAGGTGTGTGCCTTTCCAAATCATGTCCAATCAATTGAATTTACCACAGGTGGACTCCAGTCAAGTTGTAGAAACATCTCAAGAATGATCAATGGAAACAGAATGCACCTGATATCAATTTAGAGTCTCATAGCATAGGGTCTGAATACTTATGTGAATAAGGTATTTCTGTTTCCCTTTGTCATTATGGGGCATTGTGTGTAGATTGATGAGGATTTTTTTTTTATTTAATCAATTTTAGAATAAGGCTGTAACGTAACAAAATGTGGAAAAAGGGAAGGGGCCTGAGTACTTTCTGAATGCACTGTAAACAGAGGCTCAGTGTGACACCATGTTATTGGAGGGATAGGGAGCAGTGCTCAGTGTGACACCATGTTATTGGAGGGATAGGGAGCAGTGCTCAGTGTGACACCATGTTATTGGAGGGATAGGGAGCAGTGCTCAGTGTGACACCATGTTATTGGAGGGATAGGGAGCAGTGCTCAGTGTGACACCATGTTATTGGAGGGATAGGGAGCAGTGCTCAGTGGAGAGACCTGGCTAAATGTAAAAAGGGCTTTATAAATACATTTGATTTGATTTGATTAAATTGTGTGTGTGTGTGTGTGTGTGTGCGTGTGCGTGTGCGTGTGTGCTGCTCTTTGTGAGCCGAGGTGATTAGAACGTTTTTTAATCTCTGAGATCAGCCAGTTAACCAGCCAGCCAGCCAGAAACAGCCAGTCAGCGGTCACCGTTTCCCCCAGTGTGCTGACTTAGATCAGCCCGCCTAAAGATGATGGACAGAAATCTGCCCTGCTCTACTCTAACCTGTTCTCATCTACTCTACTCTCCTTCTCCCCTCTCCCCCCCTCCTCTCCTCTTCCATCCTCAGCTCTTCTCTTCTCTCCTTTGCGCCTTCTGTCCTCTCTTCTACTCCCCTCTCTCCTCCTCTCCTCTGCCCTCTTCCTTTCATCTCCTCTCCTCTCTTCTCCTCTCCTCCTATCCTCTCTTCTCCTCTTCTCTTTCCCTTCCTCTCCTCTCCCCTCCTCTCCTTTCTCCTCTCTTCCGGTACTCTCCTCTTCTCTCCCCTCTTCTCCTCTCTCCTATGTTACTCTCTCAGACACGACAGAGTCAGCACTACCCCTCTGCTCTCCTCTGCTCCATAGCAACACACCTGTCTGTCTCCTGCACCAGCGAGCCACAGGTATTCAGGGCATTACATTGAGAGAACTTGTCCCACACTCCAGATTGGGAGAGGAGCAGTGTGTGTGTGTGCGTGGGTGGGTGGAGATGCTCAGGGGACAGGGTGTGACTAAGGACTATGTGATCAGGGATTTCAGCGGTAGAGTGTGTGTAGGCGCAAATGTGTATATTGAGCGTGACTGCACATTATAATGAACTATTGAATACATAATGGGTTTAGAAAATCTTCAGTGATAAACAGTTTGCTACTACTGAGATACATGTTTGTCAGATACAACAGCTACATAATTGACCCATTCATTTGTTGCAAGCTGTGAAATTATATATTATGTAATAGCATATTAGTCTAATTATGCTGCCAGCTGTATTTAGCTTGATCAATTTGTTGTGGAAACATATTGATTATAAGGTAAAAACAGAACTGCAGAAGAACACATATTATACCATTATAACTTCCATTCATTCATTCAATCATTAATTAATTGATTAATTAACTAATTAAATACAAGTGCAGGTACCTACCTGACTACCAACTTACCTACATACCTATCTGCTTTACATATATACGTGGCACCTTAATCAGGGAGGACGGGTTCTTGGTAATGACTGTAGCGGATGGTTTGATGCCATTCCATTTGCTCCGTTTCAGCCATTATTATGAGCCGTCCTCCCCTCAGCAGCCTCCACTGCTACATACATTTGTTCATACATACATTGAAATCATGAAATTTACAAACCTACAGTTCTAGTGCTTTATACACACATTGTTTACAAAACAAAGATGTGCACATAAGAATATTACTAAACGTGCTTCAATATACAGTATAGTGATGGAAAACTAAGACACTGCAGAAACGCGTCAGAACCGGCATCATTCAACACTGCATAATTTCTGATAACAAATAAACATTTCACAAGAGCTTGAAATAACCTCACTCTTTCAACCACCCTTACAGATCACATGCCTCTAAGTCAGTCCCTCGCTGGGGAAGTTAAACACTAAAGAAGGGATGAAAGAAAGAGAACTTACATTCCCTTGAGTCGCATCCACATTTTCTCCGTCTGCTCAGTCTTTGGGTACTTTAGGGAGTTTTTGTCCATGCTATCTGTGTATGTACACAGTTCATCCATGCTGAATGTGTTATAATGTGCAGCGGTTAACTGTGGTATCTCAGGTACGTACAGCAGCCCTCTCTCTGTCTGCACTCTGCAGTGTGAATCCCTGAATCCTCAGAGCACTCCTCAGTCCGGTCCTCAGAGCATCCTCCCTGTGCTGTAGACACGGGAGTCTTGTCTCTTCTCTCCTCTCTACAGCTCCTGCATTACTTGTCTCATTAACCTATTAGTGTATCAGAGCAGAGAGAGAGAGACAGCGGCTTCACACACTGCAGCTCTGTCAGACAGGCAGGACGGAACCACTCTCCACTACACACTGTCACTCACTGTCTCACTGTCTGACTGTCAGATGGTTTAATCTCTCTCTAGAGTACCTCTCTCTCTCTCACTTTCTCTATCTCTCCCACTCTCAATCTCTCTCTAGTACTTCTCTCTCTGTTTCTCTCTGTGTGTGTTTCTCCCTCTGGTTCTTTCTTTCTTTCTCTCTCTCTCTCTCTCTCTCTCTCTCTCTCTCTCTCTCTCTCTCTCTCTCTCTCTCTCTCTCTCTCTCTCTCTCTCTCTCTCTCTCTCTCTCTCTCTCTCTCTCTCTCTCTCTCTCTCTCTCGCACCTCTCTGATCACTCTCTCACCATGCGGTTTTACTGCTCTGTGTATACTGATGGTGCAGCTGCTTTATAAAACCCCCACTCCTGTGCAATGCTCCATCCATCCACCACATAGGTGCTGGTAGGTAGGTGGGTAGTGTTCCTTTGACAGACAGAGAGGGATGGTGGGGTACAGAAACGCAGAAGTAGCAGATGGTATCAGACACGACAGAGTCAGCATCACCAAATCCTGCGATCACAGAGCGTTCAGAGCAGTCAGACTATGGTGAGCGGCTCCACCACACAGAAGCAGAGGCAGAGATTCCTCTCTCACCAAGAGGAGTTCAGTTGCATTTCCTCACATCAAGATCCAATGTAACGTGATGTGGCCAGTAGATGCGCATCACAAGCTGTAGCAGCAGTATCGTCTACGGCTCTCACATTAAATGCGCCTCCGTTTGTCCAGGCAGTTCTATTGAGAGATGCTAGAGATGCTTATGGCACAAGTATCAAGCCCACCTAGAAATCTCTCAGTGCGCCTCGCTGAGAGAACTACAAACAGCTGAGGCAGCCAGGGAAAAAGAGCATCGGCAGCTGTAGAATAGATCCAAGTCCTAGAGCTTGCTACGGTTGGTTCCTTTATTATCACCAAGGTGCAGTAGCAATGAACTAAAGCAGATCGGTAGCAGCATTTTGCATCCTGACTCCTCTCAGTACCTCCTCTTACAGTATATCGTCCTGCTGCTGAGGCTGCTACATCTCACCCTCCATTCCACTACTGTCACTCCGGCTTTCGCTGCAGGAAGGAAGGAAGGAATGGAGAGCTCTGATCTGATGAAAATGTCTTGATTGTTTGTGAAGAAAAAAAGGCACTGTGGCTGATTAGTTGGACAGGGGGAAGAAGAAAAAATAGAGAAAGAGGGAAGAAAAGAAAGAGAGGGAAGATAAGAATGGAGAGATAAAGGTAGTGTAGCTAGAAGGCTTGTGATAAAGGTCAGTACTCTACACTTGCCGTTAATCATTCAAAATTATGGCAGGAGCTGGAGAAAAACAAGGTCCAATAGAGAAAAGGGGAATGTTCACTCACTGTTCTCAGTGCTACCTTTTTGTGATGAACATATAAGATTATACTGTAGCTATTCTACATTTCACCATGTCACTTCTCTACCTAGAATTCATTTCAAGGGTGCACACTGCACTGTGCAGGTCTCTCAGAACAGAATAATCCCAATAAGGAAGAGAAGAGACAAAAGATCAGCAAACGTTTCAAGTTTTATTAGTTGTATGTACTGGATACGCATGGCATACATCATCCAACTAAATGATTACTTGCAGGTTCCTTCTTGACAATGCAACAACAATAAGAAATAATAAAAGATTGGAATACGAACATAAAGTAAATGGCAGTAGAATATACTTCATATTTTTTTGCATAAGTATAATACAGGAAGGCACAATTTATAATCCAATATTCACACGTGTATTGGGGAAGGGTGGGGATGAGGGGAAGGGGTGTACAGTGCCTTCAGAAAGCAGTGCCTTTTCCAGATGCTTTGTTGTAATCAGAAATTATGTTTTGACTGTTTGAACTGATTTTCCTTCAAAGATATTTAAATCATTGGAAAACAGCAACATAAACCGTCAATAACGG
The DNA here is from genome assembly GCA_030435695.1 of Brachymystax lenok tsinlingensis. Classification (NCBI taxonomy): domain Eukaryota; kingdom Metazoa; phylum Chordata; class Actinopteri; order Salmoniformes; family Salmonidae; genus Brachymystax; species Brachymystax lenok. Next base: position 20,303,337 of record CM059785.1, read on the forward strand.
TAAACGGGAACATTCACCCTGAGCAAGTCAATCAAACATTATTCTTCCTATTTACTCCCTGCTCCGTGATTGATAAGATGGGTTGCTGTGGTAACACATTTTCTTGTTACACAAATGGCTTCTTAGTACAGAGGGTGATGACTTGACTGCTGTAAAAAAAATATATATATATAACAACAGAGAAGAATGGACCTGATGCCAAGAGAGAGGGGAGCTTATTCTTTTTTGATATACTTTTTATGTATTGGTTTGAGGGGAGCTTATTCGAATGCTTGAAGTATTTTTTTCTTTGAAACAAACTGTTTTTCTTCCCTGAAGTGCTGAAGGACAACTGTATAACAAATAACATTTACTTCCATTCAGCGTCACAAAAGAATCCCATGTCTTTCTGCCTTATTGTCTTTGGGCAGAATTCTACAGAAGAGAACATAGCTAAGTAAGTTCTAGGGCTATGTAAGACTAATTTCTCCTGCAATAATATTGTTATGCAGAAAGACAATTTCCATAATCCTAAAGAATGAATGTCTTATTTATGAATAACACATTAGCCGTAGGAAGCTAAGCTCCCTTCAACAGTGCACACTAATAAATGTGTGAATGTCAATCTCCCCCCCGGAGAGGGCACATGTCAATAAACATAAGCAGAAATGGGTATTGGATGTATAGAATCGTACGTACTGTACGTTAGCCTATATACTGTAGGTTATGTTACAGTGTGCTGCTCAAGGCCACATCCTTCCTTTCAACCCCCTGCATAAAGGCAGAGCTGTCATCAGTGTACATCTGATGCAGAGCACACACACACACAGTTCCATGCAAGAGGCATTAAGGGGCAAAGGCATTAAATCTGCTCTAATTAACTCTGCTTTCAATCCAGTCTGTGATACAACGACAGATACCTGCCAGGCCAGTGAATGGCCAAATAATGAACATGATTTGACTTCTATAAACATTTGTCTTCAAGCTTTATTGACCCAGTAATGCACTGACAGACACACAGCCTTGACATCAGAGATCAGGGGAAACAATCATCATCAGGACAGGAAGGCGATGGTTAGCAGAGAAAGCACTGTGTTATAACACACCTTTCAGTTAAATGGCTTTCTAAGTACCTACAGACAGTATGACAGTATGACTGTCTGCATGTTTATCTCCAACAGCAGTAAAAAATTATACAAGGTGATTTACATTTTACTCTTCAAGTACGTGCTCAAAACTTGTAAAGAAAAAGTATAACTGCTAAGTTAAAGTTGGTATCATGACAGCCAAGTCCAGTACACAACCCCTATCCCCTAGCTGTTCTGTGTTAGAAGATCTGGATGAACCGGACAGACAGATGAAAACAATATGGCAGAGCCTCATCTAGCTTAGCCTCATCAAATCAAATCAAATGTTATTGGTCACATACAAGTGATTAGCAGATGTTATTGCGGGTGTAGCGAAATGCTTGTGCTTCTAGCTCCGACAGTGCAGTAATATCTAACAAGTAATATCTAACAAATTACACAACATATACCTAATACACACAAATCTAAGTAGGAATGAATTAAGACTATTTACATATGGACGAGAGATGTCAGAGCGGAACGGACTAAGATACAGCAGAATAGTATAGAAAACAGTATACACAGTGGGGAAAAAAGTATTTAGTCAGCCACCAATTGTGCAAGTTCTCTCACTTAAAAAGATGAGAGAGGCCTGTAATTTTCATCATAGGTACACTTCAACTATGACAGACAAAATGAGGAAAATAAATCCAGAAAATCACATTGTAGGATTTTTTATGAATTTATTTGCAAATTATGGTGGAAAATAAGTATTTGGTCAATAACAAAAGTTTATCTCAATACTTTGTTATATACCCTTTGTTGGCAAAGACAGAGGTCAAATGTTATCTGTAAGTCTTCACAAGGTTTTCACACACTGTTGCTGGTATTTTGGCCCATTCCTCCATGCAGATCTCCTCTAGAGCAGTGATGTTTTGGGGCTGTCGCTGGGCAACACAGACTTTCAACTCCCTCCAAAGATTTTCTATGGGGTTGAGATCTGGAGACTGGCTAGGCCACTCCAGGACCTTGAAATGCTTCTTACGAAGCCACTCCGTTGCCCGGGCGGTGTGTTTGGGATCATTGTCATGCTGAAAGACCCAGCCACGTTTCATCTTCAATGCCCTTGCTGATGGAAGGAGGTTTTCACTCAAAATCTCACGATACATGGCCCCATTCATTCTTTCCTTTACACGGATCAGTCGTCCTGGTCCCTTTGCAGAAAAACAGCCCCAAAGCATGATGTTTCCACCCCCATGCTTCACAGTAGGTATGGTGTTCTTTGGATGCAACTCAGCATTCTTTGTCCTCCAAACACGACGAGTTGAGTTTTTACCAAAAAGTTATATTTTGGTTTCATCTGACATTCTCCCAATCCTCATCTGGATCATCCAAATGCTCTCTAGCAAACTTCAGACGGGCCTGAACATGTACTGGCTTAAGCAGGGGGACACGTCTGGCACTGCAGGATTTGAGTCCCTGGCGGCGTAGTGTGTTACTGATGGTAGGCTTTGTTACTTTGGTCCCAGCTCTCTGCAGGTCATTCACTAGGTCCCCGTGTGGTTCTGGGATTTTTGCTCACCGTTCTTGTGATCATTTTGACCCCACGGGTGAGATCTTGCGTGGAGCCCCAGATCGAGGAAGATTATCAGTGGTCTTGTATGTCTTCCATTTCCTAATAATTGCTCCCACAGTTGATTTCTTCAAACCAAGCTGCTTACCTATTGCAGATTCAGTCTTCCCAACCTGGTGCAGGTCTACAATTTTGTTTCTGGTGTCCTTTGACAGCTCTTTGGTCTTGGCCATAGTGGAGTTTGGAGTGTGACTGTTTGAGGTTGTGGACAGGTGTCTTTATACTGATAACAAGTTCAAACAGGTGCCATTAATACAGGTAATGAGTGGAGGACAGAGGAGCCTCTTAAAGAAGAAGTTACAGGTCTGTGAGAGCCAGAAATCTTGCTTGTTTGTATGTGACCAAATACTTATTTTCCACCATAATTTGCAAATAAATTCATAAAAAATCCTACAATGTGATTTTCTGGATTATTTTTCCTCATTTTGTCTGTCATAGTTGAAGTGTACCTATGATGAAAATTACAGGCCTCTCTCATCTTTTTAAGTGAGAGAACTTGCACAATTGGTGGCTGACTAAATACTTTTTTTCCCCACTGTACACATGAGATGAGTAATGCCAGATATGTAAATATTAAGTGACCAAGATACCGTAGAATAGTATAGAACACAACAAAGTATATACATATGAGATGAGTATGCCAGACACATGTATGTAAACATTATTAAAGTGACTAGTGTTCCTTAAAATAGCCAGTGATTCCTAGTCTACGCCTATAGGCAGCAGCCTCTAATGGGCTAGTGATTGCTGTTTAACAGTCTGATGGCCCTGAGATAGAAGCTGTCTTTCAGTCTCTCGGTCCCAGCTTTGATGCACCTGTACTGACCTCGCCTTCTGGATGATAGCGGGGTGAACAGGCAGTGGCTCGGGTGGTTGATGTCCTTGATGATCTTTTTGGCCTTCTTGTGACATTGGGTGCTGTAGGTTATCCTGGAAGGCGGGTAGTTTGCCCCCGGGAATGCGTTGGGCAGACTGCACCCCCCTCTGGAGAACCTTTCGGTTGTGGGCGGTACAGTTGCCGTACCAGGCAGTGATACAGCCCGACAGGATGCTTTCAATTGCGCTTCTGTAAAAATGTATGAGGGTTTTAAGTGACAAGCCAAATGTCTTTAGCCTCCTGAGGTTGAAGAGGCTCTGTTGCACCTTCTTCACCACACTGTCTTTGTGGGTGGTCCATTTCAGTTTGTTAGTGATGTGTACGCCATGGAACTTGAAGCTTTCCACCTTCTCCACTGCGGTCCCGTCGATATAGATAGGGGGGTGCACCCTCTACTGTTTCCTGAAGTCCACGATCATCTCCTTTGTTTTGTTGATGTTGAGTGAGAGGTTGTTTAGGCCCATTGAAAGTCTCTTACTGACCTCATATAAACAAATGTGGCTGTGAAACGCTGCTATCACCATGGAGACCAATCCTGAATAAGGCAATAAGTGAAAATCTAATCTCTTTAATTAGATTAATATGTTGGCATTTACTTTGGATGAGCACAAGGGACAGACAATGCCCAAGAGAAAAGAGATTTAGATATGAGGGTGGATATAAGGCTATAGGGTTAGGGTGATCATTCTTCTTGTTTCATTACATTAACATATAGTATATTATGTCCTGGCTCGTTAGTTATTGATTGTGTACGTCCCAAATGGCATTCTATTCCTAATGATAGCGAACTATATTTGACAAGGACCCATAGTGTTTTGGTCAAAAGTAGTGTACTATGTAGGGAAGTGGGTGCCATTTGGGATGCAGTTTTTGAGCTTCAAAGGAAAATTTCCAGAATTATATTTTCATGGGCTCCATTGTAAAAGCTGATGGTACTGATCACTGCAGCGTTTTAAGGGGAAAACTGGAGAGACATTAAATAAAACAGAATCCCCTGTAGATTAATTAGAACTGTCTGCATTTCCTTAATCTTCTGTATTCATTTACAAAGTATTCATTATGCTTCACAAACTGGGAACAAAAGAGAGCCCTGGCCAAAGAGAGCCCTCTGGGTTTCTCTATGGGGAGTTAGGCCAGGGCGTGACTAGGGTTTTCTATGGGACTCTATGTTGTTTTTTTGTGTTGGTTCCCAATTAGAGGCAGTATGTCGTTGCCTCTAATTGGGAATCCTATTTAGTTTTGTTCCCTTCCCCACCTGCCTTGTGGGTTATTGTTTGTTTTGTGTATAATGTGCTGCTGCGCTACACATTAGTTGTCCGATCTGTTGGTTGTTAATTGTTGTTTTTTTTGTAAGTTTCACATTCAAAATTAAAAGATGTGGAACTCCATCCGCGCTGCACCCTGGTCCGCTTCTTTACAAGATCGTGACAGAATAACCCACCACAAAAGGACCAAGCAGCGTGCCCAGGCGCAGGATACGCAGTTCTGGACCAGGGAGGAGATAATGGGGGGCTGTGAGACCCATCCTTGGCGGGAGAAGCCAAGGAGGGAGGAAGCACAGCGGCGACGCCAGGGTCCAGGGTCACAGCAACCGCAAGATTTTTTTTGGGGGGGGCACATGGGGCTGCCAGGTGAAAAGAGAGGAGAGCCTGAATGGAGGAACTTAAAGGAGTTCAAGGAAGGATATGAGAGAGAGGTATGGGCAAGGAAGGAGATGCAGCGCAGGCGCCTAGAAGAGCGTCTGCCCAGCCCGGTACGTACAGTGCCGGCTCCCAGCACCCACCCTGAGGTGCATTTCGTCAGTCCGGTAGGACCTAAGCCGGCTCCACGCACCAGGATGCCAGTGCGCCTCCCCAGCCCAGTACGTCCTGTTCCGGCTCCACGCATCAGGCCTCCAGGGTGTCGTCTCAGCCCAGTACGTCCTGTTCCGGCTCCTCGCACCAGGCCTCCAGGGTGTCGTCCCAGCCCAGTACGTCCTGTTCCGGCTCCACCGACCAGGCCTCCAGGGTGTCGTCCCAGCCCAGTACGTCCTGTTCCGGCTCCACCGACCAGGCCTCCAGGGTGTCGTCCCAGCCCAGTACGTCCTGTTACGGCTCCACGCACCAGGCCTCCAGGGTGTCGTCCCAGCCCAGTACGTCCTGTTGCGGCTCCACGCACCAGACTTGGCGCTCCGGTACCGCTTGCCGTGCGGTAGCAGAGAAAACAGTCTATTACTTGGGTGACTGGAGTCTCTGACAATTTTCTGGGTTTTCCTCTGACACCGCCTATTATATAGGTCTTGGATGGCAGGAAGCTTGGCCCCAGTGATGTACTGGGCCGTTCGCACTACCCTCCGTAGCGCCTTACCGTCAGATGCTGAGCAATTGCCATACCAGGCGGTAATGCAACCGGTCAGGATGCTCTCGATGGTGCAGCAGTAGAACCTTTTGAGAATCTGGGGACCCATGCCAAATCTTTTCAGTCTCCTGAAGGGGAAAAGGTATTGTTGTGCCCTCTTCACGACTGTCTTGGTGTGTTTGGACCATGATAGTTTGTTGGTGATGTGGACACCAAGGAACTTGAAACTCTCGACCCGCTCCACTACAGCCCCATCAATGTTAATGTGGGCCTGTTCGGCCCACCTTTTCCTGTAGTCCACGATCAGCTCCTTTGTCTTGCTCACATTAAGGGAGAGGTTGTTGTCCTGGCACCACACTGCCAGTTCTCTGACCTCCTCCCTATAGGCCGTCTCATCGTTGTCGGTGATCAGGCCTACCACTGTTGTGTTGTCAGCAAACTTAATGATGGTGTTGGAGTCGTGTTTGGCCACGCAGTCATGGGTGAACAGGCAATAAAGGATAGGACTAAGTACACACCTCTGTGGGGCCCCAGTGTTAAGGATCAGCATGGCAGACGTGTTGTTGCCTACTTTTACCACCTGGGGACAGCCCGTCAGGAAGTCCAGGATCCAGTTGCAGAGATAGGTGTTTAGTCCCAGAGTCTTCGTGGGCCCTATTGTGTTGTACGCTGAGCTGTAGTCAATGAACAGCATTCTCACGTAGGTGTTCCTTTTGTCCAGATAAGAAAGGGCAGTGTGGAGTGCAATTGAGATTGGGTCATCTGTGGATCTGTTGGGGCGGTATGCAAATTGGAGTGGGTCTAAGGTGTCCGGGAGGATGCTGTTGATGTGGGCCATGACCAGCCTTTCAAAGCACTTCATGGCTACCGACGTGAGTGCCAAGGGGTGATAATCATTTAGGCAGGTTACCTTCGCTACCTTGGGTACAGGGACTATGGTGGTGTGCTTGAAACATGGTTGGTATTACAGACTCGGTCAGGGAGAGGTTGAAAATGTCAGTGAAGACAGTTGGTCCGCGCATGCTTTGAGTACACGTCCTGGTAATCCGTCTGGTCTAGCAGCTTTGTGAATGTTGACCTGTTTAAAGGTTTTGTTCACATCGGCTAACGAGAGCGTTACCACACAGTCATCCAGAACAGCTGGTTCTCTCGTGCATGCTTCAGTGTTGCTTGCCTCAAAGCGAGCATAAAAGGCATTTAGCTCGTATGGTTGGCTCGCGTCACTGGAAAGCTTGCATCTGGTTTTCCCTTTGTAGTCCGTAACAGTTTTCAAGACCTGCCACATCCGACGAGTATCAGAGCCGGTGTAGTAGGATTCAATCTTAATCCTGTATTGACGCTTTGCTTGTTTGATGGTTCGTCTGAAGGCATAGCGGGATTTCTTTTAAGCGTCCGGATTAGTCCCCCACTCCTTGAAAGCGGCAGCTCTAGCCTTTAGCTCAGTGCGGATGCTCCCTGTAATCCATGGTTTCTGGTTGGGGTATGTACGTACAGTCACTGTGGGGACGACGTCATCGATGCACTTGTTGATGAAGCTGATGACTGAGGTTTTGTATTCCTCAATGCCATTAGATGAATCCCGAAACATATTCCAGTCTGTGCTAACAAAACAGTCCTGTAGTGTAGCATCCGCGTCATCTAACCACTTCCGTATTGAGCGAGTCACTGGTACTCCCTGCTTTAGTTTTTGCTTGTAAGCAGGAATCAGGAGGATAGAATTATGGTCAGATTTGCCAAATAGAGGGTGGGGGAGAGCTTTGTATGCATCTCTGTGTGTGGAGTAAAGGTGGTCTAGGATTTATTTTTCCCTGGTTGCACATGTGGCATGCTGGTAAAACTTTTGTACAACTGATTTAAGTTTGCCTGCATTAAAGTCCCCGGCCACTAGGAGCGCCACTTCTGGGTGAGCAATTTCTTCTTTGCTTATGGCCTTATAAAGTTGATTAAGAGGGGTCTTAGAGCCAGCTTCGCTTTGTGGTGGAAAATAGACGGCTACGAATAATACAGATGAGAAATCTCTTGGTAGATAGTGTGGTCGACAGCTTATCATAAGGTACTCTACCTCAGGCGAGCAATACCTCGAGACTTCTTTAATATTAGACATTGTGCACCAGCTGTTACTGACAAAAAGACACACACCCCCACCCCTCGTCTTACCAGAGGTAGCGTATCTGTTATGCCGGTGCATGGAAAATCCCGGCAGCTCTATATTGTCAGTTTCTTCGTTCAACCACGTCTCTGTGAAAAATAAGATGTTACAGTTTTTAATGTCCCGTTGGTAGGATAATCTTAATAGTAGGTCATACATGTTATTTTCCAACGATTGCACGTTAGCAAGGAGAATGGAAGGCATTGGGAGTTCGCCTCTGGATTCTCAGATGGATCCCCTGATCTGCGTTCCCTTTTCCGTTGTCTTTTCTTCACGCAAGAGGCGTGGATCTGGGCCTGTTCTAGTGAAAGCAGGATATCCTTCTCGTTGGACTCCTTAAAGGAAAAAGTTTCTTCCAGTCCGCGGTGAGTAATTGCTATTCTGATGTCCAGAAGTTATTTTCGGTCATAAGAGACGGTAGCAGCAACATTATGTACACAATAAGTAAAAAAAAAATAAGTTACACAAAACCCTTTTTTTACAAAATTGCACAATTGGTTGGGAGAATGTAAAACGTCAGCCATGTTCTTCGGTGCCATTTCAGTAATATATAGGGAGACACAGTCACCGTGTCACTGTGACAAATGGCTCCTGTGACCTCAGTATTATGTGGTGTTACTCAGACCTACATCCTCTGATTGGGGTCAGAGCTGTACTGGTCCTGGCAGCTAGCTATCATGTGTGGATGAGTGTAGCAAGGTCAAGGGTTCAATTCAAGGATCACACATACACATTCAAAAAATGTATGCACTTACTGTAATTTAGTTGCTTTCCATAAAAGTGTCTGCTAAGAGACATACAGTATATTATTACATATATTTTTCTTAGTATGTGGCTGCCCTACATTCTTATTTCACTGTGTTGCACCTTGGCTCTTTGCAGGCTGAAACATTGAGGTAGACTGTTTCTCCTTCGATGGTGCAAAGGATTGTTAATATTGCAAAGTGTTCATGATTTCAATACCAGGACTTTGACTGCAATATATTTATGAGAGCAACAGAGGAGCAGAGTGGACTTGTTGCTATGGCTACCTGAGCCTGAGCATGTGTGTCTGTGTGTTTCTGCATTAGAAAAGATGCCAAAGCATTGCATTTCATTACTCCCACCATTTATAACCCCCACGCAAAACATAGCATTTTGCTAATGAATCAAAGAGGATCAAAGAGGATATTTTAATGTGATATAGAATCTACATAACAAATCCAAGTGTATATCAAACTATCCGTCTCGAAGAACCAGTGTGCTGGGACAGGGAACGATGAAACAGATTATTTTGAACTTGCAAGAATTCCCTACCTCCTATGTCTCGTATGCCCTCTTGGGATCTTTTGCCACTATATCTATCCTTGCTCTTAAATGTGACAACAACCCTGTGAAGTGAGGTGATAGATATAGTAATAAGTCAACATGAGAATCGGCAATTGTGACAGCCTGTTGTAGCTGTCCAGTCTCCCTTTGGGTCCCTTACCTGATCTTGGGGTCTTTGGCTGCAGTTACATTGTTCTCCTTCCCTGATCCTCCTGTCCCAGTCCCTGTCCTTGGCTGCAGCCGAGGCCGGACTCCCACAGTGCTACACCTGGTCCTCAGTGGCCAGGACGAGGGGTGGGATGGCTGGTGGGATGCTGGGTGGGATGGCTTGTGCACCGTGAAGATGGAGTGCAGTGAGTCACCTGGCAGGAAAGGAGGACCAGACTGTTAGAACCACACCTCAGACAACACACTGTGAATCGTGTCCTGAATCGTTTCTGTGATTCCTTGTGTCCTTTCTACTCACCTCCTTCTCAAAATGTCACAGAAGGAGGTGAGGACCAGGGTTGAATATTTCCCCTGTATTTTACAAATGTTCCATCCCGAGAATAAATCACTTTTCTCCAGGTATTTCCAGCCAAAACCGGAAGTGTCATTCAAAAGCATTATAAAGTATATACTGTAAATATGTCTAGATTTGATTAGAGCTTTGATCAGTATAAAAAGTCTAACCTGATGCTAGCTGAGCCTGATGAGCCATATTTTAAATACATTTTATGAGCCCTACATAAACAACATTTAATGAGCCCAAGACCAAAAAAGCGCAAATGATTGTGCCATTATCCAATACACATATGACATAGTCTACTGCACATTACGCAAGACAGAAAAACATAAAAGCCCATAGATGTAGCTAGCTATATGCTCTCTTGGGTAAATAAATTAAACTTGCTTCAGTAGGCTAATCTTTTTGAGTGTGAACTGTATTGTATTATATTGTATTACTGTATATGGAGTGGAATTATGCACATTGTTCAAACCATGATGAAGCAGAAGAGAACATGCGATTCTAATGCAGCACATGCGGCCTACCAAGTTACAAGTATAGGCTAGCGAATTTGATTCCAAAAAAAATTGAAATATAACAGGGCCTACTGTATTTGTATAATTAGTAGACTGATGCATATACTGTATACCTTTCATAATATTTCCCCTAATGTTATTAGTCTCCCTCCTATCTCACTCTCTATTGTTGCTTCGTTCCGTCCTTGCTTTCAAGAGGATAGTTTTTTTAAGGAGAGGCCAGCAAAGCACAGGTGCATGCGTATTGCGCAAGAAACAGAGGCCTAAAGTTAGAAGCTTATTATGCATAACCCATCATTAATTAGCTAAATATAAGGCTAATACTGCAGTGAATTTATTACCTGAAAGAGGTAGGCTAGGACATCTACTGAATATATAGGGCTATTCTGTATATCAATCTAGAACAGGATTATCTATTTTGGATGCAATTTGAATGGGGTTGATAGAGATAGAGAAAGACTGTGAGAGAGTGCTCACGCGTGCACTGATTTAAAGCAACGATATTCAAGTGAAAGGCTGTTTTAAAAAACAAAGTGACCCCTGAAAGCCAGACGGAGATTTGTAAATTAGACATGTATTCTGTCTTTATATTACTCTAGCATAGGCTATGCGGCAGCAAATGTAGACCTACCTGTCACAAGTAAAAAAGTTACCATGATGAGATGATAGGTCTACAATACATGCATTGTGAACTGGGTTCCATACTGAGATGGGCTGTCTGTCCCCAGCCTGAGCGTTGATGATTCATCATGCAGAGGCCATAGAGAAGCCAGATTTAGACATCACACATAATTTAAAAGTTCAATTTCACGCCATGCTGTTCATATAAATAATGTATTATAATTTACCGGTTTCTCGCATTTATTTATCCCAGGAAAAGGGAGTGGTTTTGGGCAGTAAAACCCGGTAAATATCAGTAACCGGGTTCCCTCAATTTAACCTTAGTGAGGACAGAGGCACGAGCAATCAAGGAAAATGCTTTTGAAAGATGGAGTGCAGTGAGTCAACTGTCAGTAGATAGAGGGAGGGAGCAGGTTAGAATTACATTGCTGACAACGCATTTTACACATTGTTCAGCACAACAACACACTGGTCAAGACTGTGACTGATGCAAGAGTAGCTTACAGTATATTGGATCAGATTTGTCAGGGCATACTACACAGGATTCTTTTTGTGGAACATTTCCAGTGTTGATTCAGGAGTTAAATGTACTCTTTAAAAATGAAATTAACACTCAATGGTGTAAAATATCACTTTGGAGAGTAAAACGGTCCCATCAAAACCACACCCATCATTATCATATTTCTCACCATGCTCTACTTCAGGTAAAACATTTGGGGGGGATTGTTTTCAATATCTATGTTTTTGCATGTACATTGATTGATTTATGAATCTAATGCTACACAAAGATAAATAACATATCTAAACTAATCCAATCAGTTAGTTCGATTTATTGCACCTATTACTGAAATTGTTGTTCCAGTTTAAATGTTTTAGGTAGTCTTCTTACCAATGTCCCTACCCCTGACAATCATTCTGAATGCAGGTTGAGGGTGAATAAAAATGTGTTGGATATTCTAACTCTGGCTGGCTGGATTCCAATAGGAAATACAATACAAAAATTTGACTTGCAGGCCTGACGTGGCCTTTAAACCAGGAGTTTCCTAACAACACTGTGTTAGGGTAAAACCAGGCCATCAAAGTAACACCTTGTTGTATTTTAATGATAGCATTCGCCTAGGTACTCACTTGGTGAAAGCCACAGGCCTTTAAAAGGAAATAATTAAATTACAGTGTCTCTGTCACTAACAAATACAGTCATGGATGGTAACTCTACAGTTAACTCAAAAAGAAAAGGCACCCTGGGAAATATGCAAAATAGGCTTTACATAATACAGTGATAAAACAACACCAAAAAATGATTTACTGTAACACTACAGGTGTTAATTTCTTACACTGAGAAAGTGTAACAGCGTCAGCACTAAGCAAAGTGAGTCTAGTTTACTCTAAATCAAGTGTCATGTTTTACACTGTAGGTGCTGCGTATTACCCTACAGTAGACCTATGCAAACACCACAACCAAGTTCAGTTACACAGTTTAAGAGTTGAATGGGGAACACTGCAACAGAGTTAAATCTTTAACACTTTCAAAAGTGTTATTTTAACTCCAGTTCAGTGGGACTCATGCTCACTGAAAATAGTGTACATTAAACAAACCCTGACAATCTCCACCAAATATGCTTCTACCTATTTCTAGAAGTAATTTCCTTGATGTCTATGGAGAAATGATGACCATCCGACATTCTATTAGAATACGAATGTATTATTGTCATCTAGGAATGTCTAATTATTTCATCCCACTAGCAGTGTTTAAATATGGACGTCATTAATATACTAATGGTTTTCCAGAGAGTCTTTTTCTTGTTAGGCCTAGAGCGCAAAGTCATCAGGATGAAAACGAGACAATATTAACAGAAATCCATTACTGTAATTAAAACAGAGAGAGAGAGAGAGAGAGAGAGAGAGAGAGAGAGAGAGAGAGAGAGATGGGGGGTGGGAGAGAGAGAGTGTGAGTAAGTAAGTGAGAAAGAGGTGGGTGGGCTAGACAGAAAGAGGGAGAAGGAAAGAGAAAGAAAAGGAGAGAGAGAAAAGAGAGTCAGTGAATACAATGATTTGTACACATCATGTATAAGCTTTTTTAAACAACCGATCACTGTTAGCGGTGCCGTATCTAGGCATATGTGACATAAGTGGGAACACAGGGCCCCTCGGCCGCTAGGCCCCCAAAAAAGCATAAAACAAATTATGAAGTCAGTCGGGGTCTCAACTTACTGTTTGGACATTAACTTTAAAGCTGCACATTTTTCTCTCCACCACCAAGAGGGGTCCACTAAAATGTTTTGCCCACGAGGTAGGGGGGCCCCCCAACCAAATCACGTTTAGGGTCCCCAAAACACTAGAAACGGCCCTGACTGTTAGAGACAGTCAGTCAGTGGTTAAACAGGTTGCCATGGAGACACAGTCAGTGTAGCCCTTTCAAAGTTAGCAGAGCACACTAATGTAATGGCAAAGCTTCTAATCCATGATGTACACAGCAAATTAAATAAGATAGACACTGAACAGTGTTGCATTAACACACTGCTTAGTGTAAGGCTTTATTGCATGTTTGCATATTTGCCTTGCCTTTCAAGTCAATTGTTGCGTTACCACCATAATTGAATATATAACATACAATCTACTTGCAGTGAAGCCGATCAACATCTACATCACATTAGTCATCTAACAAACTCCCATCCAGAGCGACCCACGGAAGCAACCAGCGTCAACTCCCTGCTCAAGGGCACGTCAACAGATCTCCCACAAGGTCAAAAACGGGAACCCAGCGGCCCAAGCTTCCAACCGCCAGGCCACCAGCCCTCCAAGATCCCCCCCACAGTTCCCCAAGAGCTGCCCCTCAACCATCTGAGAACCCCCTTAAAAAAATCATAACAGCAAGGCCTACTGACTATGGTTGTGTGTACGTGTGTGCATTTGAATGAGAGTGTGTGTATTTGTGTGCAAACACCTGCATGGCATCAACCTCACACAAACATACAGTTGAAGTCGGACATACACCTTAGCCAAATACATTTAAACTCAGTTTTTCACAATTCCTGATATTTAATCCTAGTAAAAAGTCCCTGTCTCAGGTCAGTTAGGATCACCACTTTATTTTAAGAATGTGAAATGTCAGAATAATAGTAGAGAGAATTATTTATTTCAGCTTTTATTTATTTCATTACATTCCCAGTGGGTCAGAAGTTTACATACACTCAATTAGTATTTGGTAGCATTGCCTTTAAATTGTTTAACTTGGGTCAAACGTTTCGGGTAGCCTTCCACAAGCTTCCCACAATAAGTTGGGTGAATTTTGGCCCATTCCTCCTGACAGAGCTGGTGCAACTGAGTCAGGTTTGTAGGCATCCTTGCTCGCACACGCTTTTTCAGTTCTGCCCACAAATTTTCTATAGGATTGAGGTCAGGGCTTTCTGATGGCCACTCCAAGACCTTGACTTTGTTGTCCTTAAGCCATTTTGCCACAACTTTGGAAGTATGATTGGGGTCATTGTCCATTTGGAAGACCCATTTGCGACCAAGCTTTAACTTCCTGACTGATGTCTTGAGATGTAGCTTCAATATATCCACATAATTTCCCTTCCTCATGATGCCATCTATTTTGTGAAGTTCACCAGTCCCTCCTGCAGAAAAGCACCCCCACAACATGATGCTGTCACCCCCGTGCTTCACGGTTGGGATGGTGTTCTTCGGCTTGCAAGCCTCCCCCTTTTTCCTCCAAACACAACGATGGTCATTATGGCCAAACAGTTCTATTTTTGTTTCATCAGACCAGAGGACATTTCTCCAAAAAGTATGATCTTTGTTGCCATGTGCAATTTCAAACCGTAGTCAGTTTTTTTTTTATGGCGGTTTTGAAGCAGTGTCTTCTTCCTTGCTGAGCGGCCTTTCAGGTTATGTCGATATAGGACTCGTTTTACTGTGGATATAGATACTTTTGTACCTGTTTCCTCCAGAATCTTCACAAGTTCCTTTGCTGTTGTTCTGGGATTGATTTGCACTTTTCGCACCAAAGTACGTTCATCTCTAAGAGACAGAACGCGTCTCCTTCCTGAGTGGTTTGACGGCTGCGTGGTCCCATGGTGTTTATACTTGCATACTATTGTTTGTACAGATGAACGTGGCACCTTCAGGCGTTTGGAAATTGCTCCCAAGGATGAACCAGACCTGTGGAGGTCTACAATTTTTTTTTATGAGGTCTTGGCTGATTTCTTTTGATTTTCCCATAATATCAAGCAAAGAGGCACTGAGTTTGAAGGTAGGCCTTGAAATACATCCACAGGTACACCTCCAATTGACTCAAATGATGTCAATTAGCCTATCAGAAACTTCTAAAGCCATGACATCATTTTCTGGAATTTTCCAAGCTGTTTAACTTAGTGTATGTAAACTTCTGACCCACTGGAATTGTGATACAGTGAATTATAAGTGAAATAATCTGTCTGTAAACAATTGTTGGAAAAATTAAAGTGCACAAAGTAGTTGTCCTAACCAACTTGCCATAACTATAGTTTGTTAACAAGAAATTTGTGGAGTGGTTGAAAAACAAGTTTTAATGATTCCAACCTAAGTGTATGTAAACTTCCGACTTCAACTGTACGTTAGCTGTAACAATACTGCCCCTCGGTGTCATTCAAACATACTTCTTGTTATGTTTTATTCTGACTTTATTTTTGTACTTTTATCTTTGACCGTCATTCTGTGCCCAGCCCAGCAACTCCACTCCCACTTGTCTCCAATTCCACATCCCAACCCTCAGCTTCCCTCAGCCCATGCCATCTATCCCTGCTGGCAACCATCTTCGGATTTCGATGCACCATTTACATTTCAACTATGCTGTGATGTATAACATACAATTTGAATCTATCTAATCAAATATAATCCACAGATTATGAGTTGAAGGTAAATACTTTTACTAAGAGGAAACCTGGCACCATTCCTACGGTGATGGCAGCATCATGCTGTGGGGATGTTTTTCATCGACAAGGACTGGGAGACTAGTCAGAATCGAGGGAAGGATGAAGTGAGCAACTTACAGAGAGATATTTGATGAAAACCTGCTCCAGATCGCTCAGGACCTCAGACTGGGGTGAAGGTTAACCTTCCAACAGGACAACGACCCTAAGCACACAGCCAAGACAATGCAGGAGTGGCTGCGTGACAAGTCTCTGAATGTCCTTGAGAGGCCCAGCGGACATGAACACAATTGAACATCTCTGGAGAGACCTGAAAATAGCTGTGCAGCAACACTCCCCATGCAACCTGACAGAGTATCTGCAGAGAAGAATTGGAGAAACTCCCCAAATACAGGTGTGCCAAGATTGTAGAGTCATACCCAAGAAGACTTAGAAGACTTGTAATCACTGCCGAAGGTGCTTCAACAAAGTACTGAGTAAAGGGTCTGAAACATGTTTTTGCTTTGTCATTATGGGGTATTGTGTGGGGGAAGATTTTTTTTAATAAATGTTAGAATAAGGCTGTAACGTAACAAAATGTAGAAAAAGTCAACGGGTCTGAATACTTTCCGAAGGCACTGTAGTTGGGTTATTTTTTAAAAGAGCCAGGTTGGTTTGTTGATGCTGGGTTAGATTAGAAGACTGGAGGCTTGGTTTAGTAGGGGTGTGACTTTCAGCCAGTAATTTTTGGCCACCAATGAGGGTAAATGTAATTCCAGTTAGTCTGTTCTGTTGAATTGTTATTGCATCGAACACTGACGCGTTTGTTGCTGTATTGAAGCGTACAGAACTGTATGCAAATCCCAAATGTGATATTAACCGCTTTGTTGCAATATGTAATGCGCAATAATTTTCAAGGAATGACAATTCCTTTCACAGGTGGCCAAAAATAACTAGCTAGAAGCCATCTAGGGATTACATTTAAAAACAAGAACCAGCTGCTTGGTCAACCCAGCATGAAAGTGAATGAAAACCCAATTGATGCTTAAATTATGCCATGTTTCGGATAATGTGAACAACCCACCATGTTGGGTTATTCACGCAACCGGTCACATTATGCTGGCTTGCAAAGTGATATGTAATTCCTATTGAAATCCAACCAGAGAGGGGGTATCCAATCTTTTACATTTTCATCACCCACAAGCTGCATTCAGAATGACTGCCAGAGTTGGGAAGACTGAAGTATGAGACTACCTAAAGCATCTAAACTGGAACAACCATTTCAGTAATGGTTGCAATAACTCCAAGCAACATATTGGAGAACGTTTAGAAAATGTATGTCAGTTATATTTGAGAAGCATAAGATTAATTAATCAATCAATGTACATGCAAAAAGATAGATATTGAAATAAACAATTCTTAAAATCAACCTGCAATAGTGCATGCCGGGAAATATGATAATGATGGGCATGGTTTTGGTTAAACACTGGTTATTAGCAGTAACACTGGGGGGTTATTTTACACCAATAAGTGCTAATTCAACACTTACAGAGTTAATTGTTATGTTTAGAGTGTAGTTCCTCTAAATAAGACCTTATGAAATGCGTATTGTGTTAGATATTGAAACTTGAAACTTTAACATATTCCATAGGACGATAACATAACAATTTCCATATTATTGAAAATGGATGAATGCAACAACCATGTCTCTGTCACTAACAAATACAGTCATAGGTGGTAACTCTATAATTCACTCGAAAGGCAAGGCACTTGAAATAAGGCTTTACACCAATCAGTGTGCTACTTTAACACTGTTCCAGTGTCTATACGGGTCCACACTTTCAGTGTTCATTTAATACTCTCAGTGTTGATTTAACACTGGAGAACTTCCTGTGTAACAATAATATAGTCTCAGAGCAAATACATGTTTTCTGTCTCTAGTGAGTATGAACGTTGGGGAATTATAGAGCCCTGAGAGTAGAGGATCCATTGGAGAATAGTGATGGGGGGAAAAAATCTATGCAGTATCGAATCACAATACATACAGTACAGAATCGTGAGAATCGCAATACGTATCGGTACCTAAGTATCATGATAATATCGTATATTGAGGCCCCTGGCAATTCCTAGTCCTAGTGGAAAACAGGGAGGAGCTATAGGAGGATGGGATCATTGTAATGGCTGGAATGGAATCAATGGAATGATACCAAACACATCAAACACATGGAAACAACACGTTTGACTCCGTTCCATTAATTCATTTCCAGCCATTACAATGAGCCTGTATAGCTCTTCCAACCAGCCTCCTTTGGTGGAGAATGTTTAAATCATTCTATAGAACATATATTACAAACTATGAAGATTCAGTTAGGCTGTTGTGTTGTAATACTGTTTCCCCAGTGATATAAAACCGATAATGATATCAGGACATATTTCTTGTTAACTTTGAAAGATTAGCCTATTACAGACATGCTGCTGTGACGTCTTATGAAGAGAAGAGCAGAAGACAAAAGATTGAAGCTGACAATGGGGTGTCAGTGGAATGTCTGTCTATCATGTATTTGAACTGATCTGACTTGCATGAAGCTCAGACCAAACAGACTGACACACACACACGTGCACACACACACACGTGCACACACTCACACACACAGTCAGTCACCTTCATGGAGATCAAGGATTCATTCCAATCTTTATGAGTTATTGAGGAAGAGCAATGACTGAATTTGTGTACATACTGAAAGAGTGAGCCACCAACAATGAACTAAATGTAAACATGCAAATGGTACTTGATAGTTCTATGATACATCAGATGTACTGCTCTGCAATTCCTAATCAAATCATCCCCATGCTGTGTGTGTGTCCTGCCATTGCAGCCCATTAGCAGGCGATCTGATTCTGATTGGATCATGGCACATTCAGGCTCGTGAGAACAGAACACACTAACTGCTTTGTTCTCTGGTTGCCATGGTAAAAGATAAGAACCAGATACACGTGTCCAATAAATACATGAAATAAATAATGAGTTCTGAAACAGAAACCACAGCCACAGGTTACACTGGTTAACAATTTCAAGTCAGGCTGACAGTTATAGGCCTACTCACTATCAATGTTGAATCAATGTGGAAAACTGATAGGATTTGAAAAAAGTCATAAATGTAAGCAAATGTCATCTTTTTTTCACACAACTTTTTACATAAATCGAATGACATGGTGAATTTCTTTGTTGATTTAAAGTTGAATTCACGCTAGTTGACAACGCAACCAAATCAAAATAAGACGTTGAACTGACATCTGTGCCCAGTAGATAGATGGTATGTGGCTACATCTCCCCTCCCCCCTCCCCTTCTCTCTCTCTAAATGTTATCTGTGCAGGCGATTTGACTAGTTGTCCATGACAACATATGTATGTGCTCTGCCACAGAATGCCACATTGTGTGATTTCCACACTGTTGCAGTTGTAAAAACGCTAAAATGCTCCATCTGCTTCAGAAGACTGATAACTTAGACACTTGATGAGAGTCACTGATAACCAGACTGTACTGTGCTCTGATCTTGTTATAACATGTCTGACATTAGGCCTAGCAAATCCAAGTAATGTTTCATTGAAATTGCCATGCATGCTCTGCTCAGAGCAAACCAAATAGGTACAATGTATTGTAAAAACATTTTTATTTAACATTTATTTAACCAGGAAAAGAACATTGAGGATAGAAAGCTCTTTTGCAAGGTGGACCTGGGTACCTGCTAGGGTGGCAGGTAGCCTAGCGGTTAGAGTGCTGGGCCAGTAATCAAAAGGTTCTGTTTCAATTACCTGAGCTGAAAAGCTGGGAAATATGTGGATTTACCTTTGAGCAAGGCACTTAAATCTAATTAGTTCCAGGGGTGCTGTACTACTTTGACTGACCCTGTAAAACAACACATTTCACTGCACCTATCTGGTGTATGTGACAACACAACAACTTTTTTTAAGAGGTCAGCAGGAAGTAGGATATATCCTGAATTTAACATGACCTATTAAAACAAAAACAAGGTCTACTTCCCTGAAAATAACTCTGGCTTTACTGTCAGTCAGCACAGCACCCAACTCTGTACTGTTCACCTTCTAACAAAGCAGCTAACTATCTGCAGTATGATTCTCTTACTGTACGACCTTTCTACTACAACCATCTTAATGGGCATGGCACGAACAAGCACATATTATACAGGAAGGGATTCTCATTGTACACAGAGGGTTTAGCAAAGGAACTGCTTGTTTTGTTTGTTTGCTTTTAACTGTGGGTGGACATCCACTGACTATCCTGAAAGGAATGAGCTGGGGAGACAGGTGTGGTGTAAGACAGAGGAGGAAGTGGCAGGGTAAGTTTCAAACCAATACTTATGTGTGGTCTGGAGTCAGAAGCACTACTAGATCAGACTGGCAAAAAGTAACTGCTTGTTCTACAGTATAAAGCACATTTTTACTCTGAGCATTATTTTCTAACCACCTCAAATTGTTAATGAGTTAGAAAATGCATTATTCTCTTCTACATCATTTTCAAATGGTAACTTTCACAGTCACATTAAACAACATTTCTCATTATTGTGTATCGGCATGACAGTAAAACGCTTGATGTCCAATTAAAACGTCCAATATCCATTGAAACAGGGACGTGCACAGGAATTTTGAGGGGCAGTTGCTCTGACCTGAAAAGGGCACCCCTCCCACCCCCCAAAAAAACACAAAAAAAACTCACGGGTTATATGAAAGACTGAGAATAACAGGGTCTTTATTAAAATATATATACACAAAGAAGTAAAACACTGAAATACAGCACTCAATCACCTTAACTACTACTAATAATAACACAGAAAAACATGACTTGAGTCATGAAAATCCCTACATCAATATCCCTATCAATATCCTATCAAGTCACTGATAGGTTTCTCCAAATTTACATACTAAACATGCAAAGCTTCAAAAGGAGAAGCCGCCTATTAGGGGCCATTTCAACAAAAATCTTCAGAACTTCTTTCTTTGTCGATTCCTATGTCCTTCTCTATGGCCAGCAGGAGGAGGTCAGACAGCCGCTCTTGACCACACTGATTTCTGAGCCTTGATTTGACCAGCTTCAGCTTTGAAAAGGAACGCTTCTACCGCTGCAGTGGACACGGGTAGAGTGGCATATATTTTGATTAGTCTGAATAGTGTGGGAATATGAATGACGTTAGCATTGTTTTCCTTGAATACTTCGAGCATAGACTTGACTGTCCTCTTGGGACACTTGTAAGATGCATGGAAGACTCTCAGCTCTGTTTGAAGGTTGGTCTCTTCCCTGAAGTCCATAAAACTCTCACATAGTGAATGTGCTGTATCAACACCTTGGCTAATATCCTTCCACTGCTCTGGGTCAGTGAGTCTCTGCAGTGACATCACAATGTCCCGAGTTTTCCCTTCCCCGTAAAATCTTCTCTCAAGCTCCTGTCTCAATCTGTCCAGAAAGGTATAGTATGTCCTTCCCCTGTAATATTCCTCCAAGGTCTGGACTGCATCATCTTGTCTTGCTGATTTGGAAGTGTATTTCAGCTTTGCAGGACTTTTCTTTGTCTACCTGGAATATTTGTGGGAATGCTTATGTCATTTTCCTCTGCAATTGTTGTGGCAGTGTTGTATATTTGTGAGAATTGGTTGTCTCTCCTCAGTTCCACTACTCGCTTCAAGACACCATCTAACACAGAGGTAAGCAGCAGCCAAGTCTGGAGTACTTTTGAGGCAACTGATGTCTCCATGAACACTGACGTTGCTATTTCAAGACACAGCAAAATTCAAAATCTATGCTGCTCAACAGCATTTTAGCTTCTCCTGCAGCCAGATCGGGGTCACACTCTCTCAGATCTCTCAAGTACTGTAGGGCAGCAGGAGGACCTTCCTAATTGTCTTTAAAGCATCTTCCTGCAGCTCCACCGGGTGTCTGAAAGCCTCTGTAGTTCAAGGACACGCTGGTCTGGATTCATGGCTTTTTGAGTATCCACAAATGCAGCATGGCGCTTTGTAGAGTTGGCAATGAATGTGTACAGCCTCTCAACGACTGTG
Source organism: Brachymystax lenok tsinlingensis (assembly GCA_030435695.1). Taxonomy (NCBI): domain Eukaryota; kingdom Metazoa; phylum Chordata; class Actinopteri; order Salmoniformes; family Salmonidae; genus Brachymystax; species Brachymystax lenok. The sequence goes on from CM059785.1 coordinate 20,325,293, forward strand.
AAGAAATCCACAAAGTGCTTGTTGGATTTTGCACTCTCAACTAAACGAGATTTAAACAATGTGCATGGCAGTGCACATATAATGCTCTCTCATATTTGTCTCTGAATCCCGGACTGCAGCCCATTGTATGCGTCCACTCATATTGGCAGCTCCATCATATCCCTGTCCACAGACATCTTGAATGTTGAAGTTGTTTTTGCTCAAGTAGCTTCATCACTACATTCTCCAGTGCCTCTCCGTTGTTGATGCCACATCACATAGTTGGACAAAGCGTTCCTTTATAGTCATGTTGTGGACATATCGCACAACAAAGGACACCTGCTCAATATGTGACACATCAGTGGTCTCGCTCCAGCAAAATAGAAAATTGTGATGCTTCTGTCACTTCCTTCTGTATGATTCGTTTCACATAAAGACTAAGTGCTTTTATGAGGTCGTTTTGTGTCCTATTGGACAGGAGAGACACCTGGCACCTTTGGTTTGATGCTTGTTTTTCCTTGACTGCATCAAGATGAAGCCTGAGCACGCTGTCATATTGGCCAAGCAAATCCACCATGTTCAGAAAATTTCCTCTATTTGAACTTGACAAGCCTTCTTCATTTCCCCTAAAGGCCAAAGCTTGTTTGGCCAGATATAATGTGATGTCTATTAAACGGAACATAATATCTCTGTTTTTCTGCCTCTCTCTTTCTTTGGCTGCTTCCATCTGAGAATCAGCTACTGCAAAGCCCTCTGCAGTGTATCTTTGTAAAGGCATTCCACCTAATCATGCTTAGCATATGCAATTCACTGCTGCGGTGCTCCTTAATCTTCACTTTGGCCTGCCTCCACAAGTTTATCCCTACAGACTTCCATCCAGTCCTGCTCTTAAATCTTTCCTCATTCATAAAATTCCTGCAGCTAAAGCAATGCATGGCATCATTCAGTGGAGAATATTCCAGCCAGGGGTCATCGTTATACCATTGGGCTTGAAAAGAGCGCCCATCTGGATTTTTAGGGAACTTTACCATAGGACGGCAAGGCCCGACTGAATTGGAAAATGTGATGAAGGTCTGATCGTATTTAAGATTGCTGCTTTGTACATGAGCTGATCTGTGGGATTAGCCAACCTCAGCAAAAAATCTAAATCTGTTGACTCTGCCCCACCTGTCATCTCAATATCTTCCCTTGCTGATGCTCTCGTCTCCTCATCTCATCCTCTTGCTCATCTATCATTTCCCTATTTTGCCAGTCTGTCCTGATCTCATCTGGGATTGGCTCTGGCTCTGGCTCTCTGAATGCAGCTGATGCACTGGGCTCATCATCTGTCCAATTACATATTATTGTTATTGCCATTATCATTATTATTTTAATGCCCACTAATGGTATTTATGTTCTGCTCAGGCAAGATCTTTGAAAATGACCTCTAAAATAGCCTATGTTTTTTTAGATTACAATTATTTAACCCTGGCTGTACTTTCTAGCATGGTCCTCTCATCTCATATTTGGTGATCATCACTTAAGCCTACCTGCCCTATGTGCCTCCTCCTGGTCCACATTTTCCTCACATAGTCTGGAGGCTTGTGACTGCTCCTCCTCATCTTAAATGTGATGTAATTATGAAACATTGCCATTAGTAGGCTAAAATATGAGTCTGATTAATTAATCAATTTGCCTACACAATGTCATGTCATCTTTATCACAGTGCAAAGTCTCTGTCTCACCTGCTGGTTGGCTCTTTCTGCAGCTAACCCTGCAGTGATGTGCTGCCCTTTGCTGCCTCCCTGAATTGTCTCTCCTCTTCTGAATCCGCCTCTTTTCAGTGGGCATCTTGGCTTCAAACAATACCAAAATAGTGATAGGATTTAGGCATTTAACCATTTTGAATAAAATAAATAATGTGATGCATTACTTCCATCATTCATTCTTCTTGCTAAAAACGAAATGTGAGAAACTAACTATCAGCAGACATGTAGCTTAGTTTGCCTAATGCCTACCAAAAAAGAGTAGCCTAGGCTGCTTTGTCTGCAAGCTATCTGTCTGATTATTTAGGCTAAACGTGGCAAACTCAGCCTGGATTTATGAAGATTTTAATTCATTTCATAAACCTTGATGATGATGATCATTCGTTTGTTATACATCACAAACTCACCTTTTCCGACAACGTTGAGTCGTCTCACCCGACAACCGCGACAATCTCCATCTAGGGCCGCTCATGCAGGCTCAGCTCAGGTGCCGGTCGCGCGCAGCGCTGCAGCCAAGTAAACAGAGTTTGCCCTTCCCCTACTGACTTTCACTTTCGGTGCCCGAATGGAAGTGAATGAGACTTTGCGATTTTTTTTTTTTATCTAGGCCTACGTGAATTATTTTATTTTTTTCCTCGGAAGGGCAACGTGAGTCGAGAAGGGCATATGGGCAGTTGCCCGGGCAACCTGAGCAACCCCCCTGTGCACGTCCCTGCATTGAAATATCCAATGAAATGGAAAGGAAGTTGTAACTGTTGAGACATTACTCTGCCTGCTACTCCCATAAGAGTCTGTAGGTTATGTCTGCGTCCCAAATGGCACAATATTATTTCAGCATTAGTGCACTCCTTTTCCACTATATAGGGGATCGAGTGCCATTTGGGACGCACACTATGGCTTTCTGTTGGAGCTGCCAGCGGTATACAATACTATTTATGGTCCCACTGGACCTGTTACTGGCCAATCTAGTAAAATTGCTCCTGTTCTCTGTTTTCTTCATTACAGTTTGTGAGTTTGCACTCTGCGACTCCGTAGTAGCAATGGGTTCCACATCACTTTGTTTGATGCGACAATTCTCCCTCTCCCTCTTTATTTGTAGTTTATTTTTCTCCCATTTATTTCGACAGGGAGAAATGCTGAGACCAAGGGCTCTTTCACAGATGAGCCCTGCATACACATCAATAGACATCAACACACACCAATATACACTATACACATTACTATACACATCAATATTCACATGAATACACAAAAAGCAAAACACGTTTAAATAAAAAAGCATTCATTTTTCAGTAAAATGGTCCTCAATCATCCTTTTGAATTGTCCTAGAGGAACCAATTCATCACATTTTAGAAAGCCTTGGAGATCACAAGTAAAGTGCAAACTAAAAGCAGATTTACCTAACTCAGTGGAGATTGAAGGGATCTCCAGATTTAGCCATCCCTGAGACCGGGTCTTGTATCTCGAACGTCTGTGAGTTAACAAAGAAGTAAGGTATAGCGGATGTTTATGCAGGAGGGCTTTATAAACAAAAAGACTGCAATGCATCAAATGACAAGACTTAAGAGAGTGTGTGTGTGTGTATGTGTGTGTGTGTTAGTGCATGATAAGTACTGAAACAATTACCTTGAAGCCATATGCACTGTGCAGTCGGCTGTTTTCTGAAATGCTATTGTCAATAGAAGCATTCACATAATAGCTTCAAAAACAACGGCTTGGAGGCAACACACTTAAAACTGTTGTTGCCTCAACTAACACTCTCCAAAACCACATTTCCTCCACATTTCCAGCCTTCATACAATCACACACACACACACACACACACACACACACACACACACACACACACACACACACACACACACACACACACACACACACACACACACACACACACACACACAGAGATGCCATTGGTTTTATTAACCTGCTCACCCTCATCTGTTAGAAACCTCACAGAGCTATCAACAACCAATCAGAGTAAGGGCCACTCCAGAGGTCTGAGAGTGACTTTGGATGAACCTGTGTTCTTTGGCTTCGTTCCAAATGGTACCCTATTCCCTATATAGTGCACTACCTCTGGTCAAAATTTGTGTACCCTAAAGGGAAAATGGTGCCATTTGGGAAGCAGCCTAGGTGATGTTCAGGTGCATCATCATTCTGAAACAATAACAAGGTCAAAGTCATCAGTCCATACAGAAAACCTGGCAGTAAATATTGAGGTTGAATGTCACCAATACAACTGCTGTACAGTATTTTTGTTGTGCGTGGACTGGATGTACGCTTAGTAATTGTTTGTCAGGGCAGGCATCAAGTCAAAGCTGCCTGGGGAAAATATCACTAATGACAGAGTGACTACCATCAGACTGATTGTTAGTTCATGGTCTCTCTGTCTCGTTTTATTTTAAAAAATCCCTTCCAGCCCGCTATTGTTATAACATTGCAGTTAATAACACAAGGCTATGGCTAACATAGCCTATTTATATAACTAGTGATGGGCACTAGAAAGTCCATGTTGATAAAAGCAGAGAGAAGCAGACTGGAAAAGGTCATGTGCTTTTTTGGTGCTAGCTGACTACACCAACCAAAACTTTCTGGTTCCCTGTTCGGCTTAAGGCTAGCTAGCTAACAAACCCCTAAAAACAACACTCACCAGCAATTATAATGGGAAAGACTATAAGGACACAGCTGACGCTTAATGTACCTTACCTTAACTGTAACATTAACCAAACCTTTAACCCTCACCCTGACCCAGAAACCTTACCCTAAGTAATTTTAATCAATTCTGAAATTAAATATTGGTTTGGGAGTCAGGCGTATCCTCATAAACTTTTCCAATTATACCACCAATTAAGTCTTAGATGCTAGCTAGCTACGATAGCTAATGTTAGCATAAATCACTAGCTAGCTAACTAGCAGCACTCATCTTGGCATTCAATCAAAATGGCAGAATCTTCAAAAGAGGCTGGACCGCAAATATTTGTCAAACCAACATGGCAGCTGTGGTGAAAACCCCCATATGAAAAACACCACTAAACAGGTATAAACGAGATTTGTAAACATACTTAAGTTACAAAACAAATAGCTAGTTAGTTGTAGGTAGTTACCCACACTACAAAACTGCTTGTATCATTTAGAAAACATACATATGTGTTTATTAGAAAAGTAAAATTAGTGGTGTTTTTCATATGGGGGTTTTCACCACAGCTGCCATCTTGGTTGAGTGCTGCTGCTCAGAGCAAAAAGGTAAAGGTAAGGCAACATCCCGTTGCCAGCAATATTGCCCGCCAATATTACCCTCAAAAATTGCCAAAGAGCTCATGGCCTTAAAAGGCTGGCAAGGATAAAACCACAGATGAAAGAGAAAAAGTATCTCTTTGATAAAACGATATGAAACGGATCACTACAGTACTATTGAATTATCGTGCTCACCACTATTTATAACCACCTACAAAGACATCAACACTGATTTGTTGGACAAGGTGGGAAATTCATATTAGGAGTTAATTTAATATAGCAAAAAATGTCCCAGGTTCATTTACTAGACATTGTAAAATTGTTGCTAAGATAATTATCTGACAAAAATTAATTAATGATGTCTGCACTTATAATGAAGCCAAACCGTGTTAAAAAAGTATGTCTTACGCACTCGTTGTCAAAGGTGATATATGCCTTGTATTAAATATTATTACGTATATCAGAAGGTAATACATCTGCCAGGGATAAAATATTGTAATCTAATTGAATAGACTCATATATTCTCTGTGTAATCAAGAAACCCATTGGCTCCCTGACATCTCCTTCCTTTTCCACTGAATTAATGTCAGCCCACAAACACCCCACAGCCCTGGAATTAGAACTATTTTCGTGGCATTGAAATAGGCCTGAATGTTCTAAATGTTCTCTGTGTCTACAGGATGGTCTACAACACCCCCATGTGACCTACTTGCTGTGTGTACAGTATGTACTGACATGCATGTGTAACTGATAGATGCACGCACGCACACTACATGTTAATGTTTTTTAAATGTATTTCAATAGTAAAGTATTTTGTCTGTAATGTCTTTTTCGTTATGTGTCAGACCCCAGTAAAACTGTCTGTCACCATTGCCGTCAGCTACTGCGGATCCTAATAAATCAAATAAATCTCAAAACACCACAAGAATAGACTCAGAGGAAATTGGCACATAGAAATCCTCCAGCTGCAAAGGTAAAAATAATCATGTTTACTCATTGTACTGCTTTTAAAGCCATCATATGCAATGTTCATGAATAACATGCTGCATCATTAGGCCTGGTAATCAATACAATTTATGTGGTTCGTTTTTCTATATCACAATAGCTATAGCTATTCACAAATACATGTGAAAGCTTGTATGGCAGAAATACTTGAATAATTGACTAATCAGTCAACAAAAACTATCAATGAGAACCATAATCAACTGCTTCTCTTATTCACAGTTAGCAAGAGGATCAAACAGGATCAAACATTACATTTAATCCTGACTCCTGGCTCCCATCAACATTGCTCAATGGTCTCTGTAATCCTCAGGCACATGGCCCCTATGAATCCATACAAAAAAAAGAGGAAAGGGGAAAGCAATAAGGTAAATGAATTCATGTTTTATCAAAGATCAGCTCTCTGGGTGTGACAAGATAATCCTCTAAGATTAAACAAGCCAAGATGTAAAATAAAGCTTTTGGTTCGGTTCAGTCTTGCCTAGTTAAATAAAGGTTAAATAAATAAATAAAAAATCCAGTCTGACAGAGGCGGACTGGGACAAGAATTAGACATCGCCCAACACTGTCTGCTCCGCACCGATCATTTTATCCACACCAGTCTGTCTGTCTGACGGCTTGTCTGCTTAAGCCTTAAACGTTATAAAAGACAAGCTGATTTAGGCAATATTTAGCAAATTAGTGCCGTTATATGTGTTCCCCAAAATCAACACCTTAATTAATTACTATTACAGGGCTCCAGACTTACATTTTCCCCTGGTGTCACTGGTGACACTAACTTTTAAGGCTCACACACATCGCACCGAATGTGGATTTAGCGTTTGCCATTGTAAAATTGGTGTGCACTTGGTTCGCAAATGCTATGTACTTTCGGCCAGCAAACGCTATTGGTGTGTCTGAGTCCTTACAGTTGGTGGCATCAGGCAATTATCATGACACATGACACAAATCATGAGTAATCATCTTATAAAGTAATTCATAGTGCTTTATTAAGAAGAAGAATACATAGACTACTGAGGTATTCAATAAATAAGATGTTTCATCTAACACGTCCAAGCAAGAATGCATGATTCAAGATATTTTGATCCAGTGATCCAGGGATTGTCATGTATTTTAGGTTGACAATTAGAATTTACTGTAGTTATATTTTACTGTCTGAAAAGTAATCCAGAATTTCCAGACATTTGTTTTGTTCAAGAGAGATGAATTACATCTTTATGTGCACTAACTAATATTATAGGCTAATTCGTTTGGGGTTCAACACCTGAGGAAGGGGAACCTTAAAACATATTAACTAGATCGCTAACTCTAAACATAATACCCACGTTTATAGGCACCCTTTCCGATTTTTACTATGCATAATCTTGGACGTCTAACTGATGGCAAAGTCGGAGCAGGTCTCTTTGCTAATGCCGCATTTGACTTTGACTGCGAGTTCAGCTCAGCTCATCAGAATTCACAAATACATGTGAATGTCACCTTTTTCATTGTTTTATTTTTATATACAAAACATTTTGTGAGTGTGTGCCAATTTCGACCAGCCCACCCAACTAAAAATGGTCCAGCCCATCTGACTTTTGCCAGAATTGCCAAATGGCCAATCCACCACTGCAGTCTGACCACCACTGCAGTCTGAGTAAATTCTAATTGTCAACCTAAAATACATGACAATCCCTGGATCACTGGATCAAAATATCTTGAATCATGCATTCTTGCTTGGACGTGTTAGATGAAACATCTTATTTATTGAATACCTCAGTAGTCTATGTATTCTTCTTCTTAATAAAGCACTATGAATTACTTTATAAGATGATTGATTCCTAGAGGTCACACTCCCTCAAAGAGATGGCATACTATGTTGCACTCCATACACCTGCTCAACACACACACACAGTAGACACACCAGTGTTTCCCCTATATTCACCTAAAGGAGATGATTGTGGACTACAGGAAAAAGAGGACGGAGCACGCCCCCCATTCTCATCGACGGGGCTGTAGTGGAGCAGGTTGAGAGCTTCAAGTTCATTGGCGTCCACACCCCCAACAAACTAACACAGTCCAAGCACACCAAGACAGTTGTGAAGAGGGCACAACAAAACCTATTTCCCCTCAGGAAACTGAAAACATTTGGCATAGGTCCTCAGATCCTCAAAAGGTTCTACAGCTGCACCATCTAGAGCATCCTGACTGGTTGCATCACTGCCTGGTATGGCAACTGCTCGCCCTCCGACCGCAAGGCACTACAGAGGGTAGTGCCTACGGCCCAGTACATCACCTGGGCCAATTCAGAACCTCTATACCAGGCGGTGTCAGAGGAAGGCCCTAAAAATTGTCAAATACTCCAGCCACCCTAGTCATAGATTGTTCTCTCTGCTATTGCACGGCAAGCGGTACGTGAACGCCAAGTCTAGGTCCAAGAGGCTTCTAAACAGCTTCTACCCCCATGCCATAAGACTCCTGAACAGCTAATCAAATGGCTACCCAGACTATTTAATCCGTTCCGTTTGGCCATTAGACTCTGGATGGAACCCAGACGATAGGCTGGCTGTGGCCCCAATAAGCCTGCAGAAGGCCCCCCAAAACCGGGACGAGAATTGGGGACCTCGGTCGGAGACAACGTCCAGGGGAATTCCAAATATCCGGAAGACATGGTTCATGAGGAGCTCAGCAGTCTCCTTGGCCGAAGGCAGCTTGGGCAGGGGAATAAACCGGGCAGCCTTAGAGAACCGGTCTACAACCACTAGGATGACTGTGTTGCCCTGGGATGGAGGAAGTCCCGTAACAAAGTCCAGAGAGAGGTGTGACCATGGCCTGCGAGGAACAGGTAAGGGATGGAGAAGTCCCTGGGGTCGCTGACGTGTCGACTTTCCCTGGTTGCACACAGGGCAGGCCTCAACATAGACCTGCACGTCCTTCTTGATGGACGGCCACCAAAACCGCCGCTGGAGGAATTCCAGTGTGCGAGCACTACCTGGATGGCATGTCAAGGGCGACTCATGACCCCACTGCAAGACGCGGGCCCGAACAGAAAGAGGAACGTACAGGCGTCCGGCGGGACCACCGCCTGGATCGGGCTCATGGACAAGGGCCTCTCGTACCCCTCTTTCTAGTTCCCACTGAAGAGGTGCGACGATCCTAGACCTCGGAATAATCGATGCCAAGGGCTTCTCTTGTATTTCGGGAGAATAGGCTCGAGACAGCGCATCCGGCTTGACGTTCTTGGTGCCAGGTCTGTAAGACAGGAGAAACTGGAATCGATTAAAAAAAAGGGACCATCGTGCTTGCCGAGGGTTCATCCGCTTTGCCTGTTGGAGATATTCCAGGTTCTTGTGGTCTGTGAGAACCTGGAAAGGATGCTGAGCCCCTCAAGCCAATGGCACCACTCTTCCAAGGCCAGTTTTACCTCAAGCAACTCTCGATCCCCCATGTGGTAGTTGCGCTCGGCCTCGGACAGGCGGCGAGACATGAAGGCACAAGGGTGTAATCTTCCATCCTCACCCCTCTGTGACAGGACGGCTCCCACCCCCACCTCTGAAGCGTCCACCTCCACCACGAAAGGTCTTTCTGGGTCAGGGATCACCAGAATCGGAGCAGAAGTGAAGCGGCGCTTGAGATCCTCGAAGGCCCCTGCTGCTTCCGGACCCCAGTGAATCTTGGTCCCTCCTCCCTTGGTAAGTGTCGTCAAGGGGGCTACCACAGAGCTGAAATTCTTAATGAACTTGCGATAGAAGCCAATGAACCGTTGAACCTCCTTGACCGTGGCAGGTGTGGGCCAGTTGTGGACCGCTTTGACCTTCTTGGGATCCATCTCTAGGTGGCCGGGAGTGACAATAAACCCGAGAAACTGAGTCTGGGAAACATGAAATTCACACTTCTCAGGTTTAACGTAGAGGTGATTGTCAAGGAGCCTCTGGAGAACCCTGCTAACATGCCCCTCATGGTCCTTCAGTGACCTCGAGAAGATGAGGATATCGTCCAGGTACACGAAGACGAACAGATTAAGCATATCCCGGAGAACATCATTAATCAGGGCTTGGAATACTGCGGGGGCATTGGTGAGCCCGAACTGCATCACCCGATATTCATAGTGCCCCGTGGGCGTGTTGAAGGCCGTCTTCCATTCGTCTCCTTGCCGGATCCGCACGAGATGGTAAGCATTGCGGAGATCCAGTTTAGTAAAAATGGAAGCCCCTTGAAGCAGCTCAAAAGCAGTGGCCATGAGAGGAAGGGGGTATCGATTCCGAACCGTGATCTTGTTGAGTCCCCGGTAATCAATACAAGGCCTAAGACCCCCGTCTTTCTTTTCAACAAAAAAGAAGCCCGCCCCAGCCGGGGAAGTAGAGGCACAGATGATGCCGGCTGCCAAGGACTCCTTAATGTAGGTGTCCATAGCTGAGTGCTCGGGGGAGGATAAGGAAAAGATCCGACCTCTAGGAGGGCAGGAACCAGGGAGTAGATCAATGGCACAGTCATACGTGCAGTGAGGCGGTAAGGAAGTAGCCCGGGACTTGCTGAACACTGCCTTGAACCGATGGTAAACACTGGGGACTCGGGAGACGTCAACAGACTCTTGAAACTGGGTACTAGGGGCTGAGGGACTCTGAGGCATGCAGGTGAGTTGGCAAGTGGGACCCCAGCTTAGAATGGTGCCAGTAGGCCAGTCGATCTGGGGATTATGTCTGCACAGCCAAGGGGTGACCCAGGATAATAGGATACTCGGGGGAGTCAATGAGATAGAAGGTCTCCTCCTGCTGGTGTTGAAAGATGGTAAGTCGCAGGGACTGAGTCGCCTCTGTAACTTCTCCTGGTTCCAGAGGTCTGCCATCTAAGGCTGTAACTGCCTGGGGTTGAGGAAGTAGTTGGGTAGGGATCTTAAGTTCCTTAGCCAAGGTTAAATCCAGGAAATCACCTGCGGCGCCGGAATCGATCATAGCCTGGACCCGATGCTGGTGGCCCTCCCAGGACAGAGTGGCTGGAATAGCTAGCACAGCGTTAGTAGGAGGAGCTCTAATTTTCCCCATCACAGCCCTCCTGTAGCTAGGCGGGGACAGGCGTTTCCCGAAAGCTTGGGGCAAGTGGAGCGGAAGTGGCCGGCAACCCCGCAGTAGAGGCACCGATGCTCCCTCATGCGACGTTCCCTTTCGTTGGGAGAAAGTCTGGAACGGCCTAACTGCATGTCCTCCGGGGAATCCTGGAGTTGTTCAGGAGCCGGGGAAGCTCTGAATGACGGAGCCCAAACTGGAGAAACAGAGCTGCTCAGAGGAACTTGGGACTGAGACACCTGGCGGCGAGCCATTCTCCGCTCTCTCAGACGATTGTCCAGGCGGATGGCCAATGCTATGAGGGACTCGAGATCCCCAGCTGGTTCTCGGGTGGCTAACTCATCTTGAAGGGGCTCAGATAACCCTCCCTGAAAACAGACCCTCAGCGCTTCATCATTCCATCCGCTCCTTGCTGCTATGGTCCGAAATTCAATGGCAAAATCTGCCGTGCTTTGGGAACCCTGACGGAGAGACAGTAGGCGCTTGGAAGCTTCCCGACCACTGACAGGATGATCGAACACCCGCTTGAACTCTTCTACAAATGCCGCGTAGGAGTCACAACAGGCCTCCTGGGATTGCCACACCGCAGAGGCCCAGGAGAGCGCCTTGTCTGAAAGAAGGGTAATGATGTAAGCAATCTTGGAACGGTCTGTGGGAAAACTTGAGGGTTGGAGCTCAAAGGTGAGGGAGCATTGGGTGAGGAAACCCTGGCAAGAACTTGGATCTCCAGAAAAGGGCTTGGGAGGTGGTAGTCGGGCCTCCGCCACTGGAGAAGGCCTGTCGCCACTGGGGGGTGACCCGGAGGAAGGGGAAGGACCAGGGGGGGGTTCAAAGAGCTGGCGGATGGAACTCATCATATCGGCCAGGAGTTGAGAATGACTGGCCATCAGCTCTTCTTGTCGGCTGAGAACGGCTTCATGGCGCTGGAAAGATGCCTCATGTCGAGCGATCACCGCCAACAGGTCCTTGGAACTGAGTGTTTCTGAGTCCATGATTGACTTGGTTTTTCTGTCACAGGCTGGGCTCAAACTCGGGTCTCAGATGTGGAGAGTTGGGTGTTCTACCCCTTAGCCACAGAGGAGGTATAGTTGGACCCAAACGAAACACTCAAGGCAATACTCCAGGCAAAGTAGATTTAATTTAAAGAAAGGTTCTTTGCACAAAAATAATCCAACAAAAGTTCTTCTCAGAAAGAGGTATACTAACGGAGATAAAGTAAACAAAACAGGAGGAAAAATAAAATAACTTCACGAGGGGAGAAAAACAAAATAAAAATAACTTAGAAAAGCTTACTTGGGATAGCTTAGATCACTTGGAAAGACTCTGTGGGACACAGCAGGAGACACATAGCCAAGACTCAAAAACCAAGTGAGGAACAAGGGGAAAAAACACAGCTAAAATACTCTAGGGGAAACAAGGCACAGGTGACCTGGATAAAGCTAATAAGGACACACGAGGAAGAGCTAAGGCAGAGGGGAACACAGGTGACCTCTAGAGGCCCGGAGACAAACAGGAGGCAGGAAGCTGACAACCTACATGTAGATATTACCTCAATTACCTCGACACCGGTGCCCCCGCACATTGACTCTGTACCGGCACTCCCTGTATATAGCCCCGCTATTGTTATTTACTGCTGCTCTTCAATTATATGTTATTCTTATCTCTTGCTTTAAAAAAAATGTAATTGGTATTTTCTTAAAACTGCATTGTTGGTTAAGGGCTTGTAAGTAAGCATTTCACTGTAAGGTCTACACCTGTTGTATTCAGCGCATGTGACAAATATAATTTGATTTGATTTTTTTTATTTTAATTAATTGCATTTATTCATTTAGCAGCGGTACCCCGCTGCTGCTAAATCGTTGCCGCCACTCCAATCGTTGCCGCCACTCCCCAAATTATTTTATTTTAAAAAAGGTTTCTGCCAAGACACACATTTAAGATCAGAGTAACAAGTTACAACGTATATGTGTAGCATTTGTTTTGTTTTTTAATTAGGTAAATGCAGATGGAAGACCCCATGCTTCAGCCTATTATTTAACGCCGCTATGCTGCATCAGTTAGGCTACAGGTTATAATATTTTAAATGGGAAATTGTATTTCAACTTAATTATGTGTCAATAAACTTTAATTTTAATGCATTTTAAAATAGAATGTCCTTTTAAAAAGTCACCAGAAGCAACCTTCCGTTTGCCACTGCTGCTGAAAAACATTCTAGGGGAAACACTACACACACACACACACACACACACGAACGAACTACAAAAATCGTTGAAACTGGAGACACTTATCTCCCTCACTAGTTTTAAGCACCAGCTGTCAGAGCAGCTCACATATCACTGCACCTTTACATAGCCCAACCAACTAAATCATCCCCTACCGTAGTCATTTATTTATCTTGCTCCTTTTTACTTTGCACATTCATCTACTGCACATTTACCATTCCAGTGTTAAATTGCTATACTGTAGTTACTTTGCCACCATGGCCTATTTATTGCCTTATGTTCCTTATCCTACCTCATTTGCACACATTGTATATAGATGTTTTTATTTTTTTCCTACTGTATTATTGACTGAGTGTTTGTTTACTCCAATGTGTAACTATGTGTTGTTGTATGTGTCGAACTGCTTTGCTTTATCTTGGCCAGGTCGCAGTTGTAAATGAGAACTTGTTCTCAACTAGCCTACCTGGTTAAATAAAGGTGAAATAAAAATAAAAAATAAAACACACACACGGCATGCCATGTTGCACTTAATACACCTGCTCACCCCCTTTATTTCTTCATCCTTTGAGCCTCCAGAGAGAAGTGAGTTTTTTTGTTGCAGGTTTATAGTTACAGGGAGCCATCTAGTGGCCATCCATGTTAGATTAATATCCTCTTTATAAACCTAACGAGAACCCCAGTGCATTAGAATTTCCCTCCACATGCTTAGCAGTTTGACTGATCTTCTGCTAGGTGGCAACAGAAAGAATACTTAATGTTTGTTTATATTCATGAGGACTGATTACATTTACATTTTGATAATTTAAGAGACACGTATTTACAATCAGTGCTTATGGGTCTTTGCAAATACAAAATTAAAGTGGAAGAGGTGACTTGATTACTGAAAATCAAACACTTGTTTTGTTTCAGCTGTGATTGTGTGTGTAATTTGTTGTACAGTCACTGGGGAAGCTAAATTACATAGTGTGCCTTTAAAGGTTTCTGTTGCTCATTGGCCTGACTGCTAACAGGAAATTCACGTATACTGTGTGGCGTGTGGCTTGACATTGCAAGGGCAGTGAATCTTTCTCAGTATCTAACTAACAGTGTGATCTAGACTCTAGGTCTCAGAAATACAGGTGGCATACATCAGGCTCAAACTTCTACATTACAAGGTAATACTGTGGCCTGTGAATGGAAGATGTTTACAAGGCAGGACTGCTCATTACCGTGAGAAGTCAAAGACTTAATTATGCACTATTAAATATAGATGACTAGTCTATTAGCTAGATCCCTATAGGAAGTCAAGAGCTATGTATATCTTTGTATTCAATGAAGGGAACATATGCCTTTCACTATGAAAAAAGCTGTATCACTAATTTTCAAATCTCTCTTCTCTCAGCGGTTGTGAGAGGAGACTATCACATCTGTAATATTTCTCCATTCACACAGAGCAGGCTAATACACAGTTCACTGGAACCATTAAGAGCAAATTAACATCTAAAATTAACAATTTTTTTGATTGTAGAGATGATGGGAAGTTCCTTCTATTGAGGAACTACCGCTGGAAAAATACAGTGCAGACTGACCCTGGTTTGTACTCATTTTAATTTAACAGCTCTTCGCTGTGATTGGGCTGAGTTCATTCCTCTTAATTACGCCTCATGTGGCTGTCTTTAATTGCTTTCCTAGCAGCCGTCTAACAAGCTTTGGCACCAGATAGCAACAAACCTGGGTTTAAATAGTATTTGATCTCTTTCATATACTTTGACCGTTTGCTCTAGCTTGCCTGGAGTGCCATGTGGGCGGGGTTTACAGTTTTGGGAGTGTTCTATTGACCCAGACAAGCTCAATCAAGCCCGGATAAAGTATTTAAATGATTTAAAATAGTATTTGAACCCAGGTCAGGAGAGTGAAGTAGGGCTTGAACCTGCAGTGCGCTCAATATACTGCCCAAAGAGGAAATGTGTGCGTGTGTGTGCGTGCGGTGTGTGTGTGTGTGTGTGTGTGTGTGTGCGCGCTCTCAATCTACTGCCCAGAGAGTAGAGCAGAGGACTCATTATGAATTTCACTGTCTTTGTTCTGCCTACTCAACCCAGTCCAGCGGGCTTAAAATAAAACAGTAAGATTCAGTCATTATCATGGATTTCTAAAGTGTAATGACGACGAAAACAACAACAATATGCTACACAGCAAATTCTCCAGTATTAAATTAACACTGAATTTCCACACCAGTATAGTAGTGATGCGCGGGTTGACTCATAACCCAAAGTACCGGCGGTTATACAGTTGAAGTCGGAAGTTACAATACACCTTATCCAAATACATTTAAACTCAGTTTATCACAATTCCTGACATTTAATCCTTGTAATTCCCTGTCTTAGGTCAGTTAGGATCACCACTTTATTTTAAGAATGTAAAATGTCAGAATAATAGCAGAGAGAATGATTTATTTCAGCTTTATTTTTTTTCATCACATTCCCAGTGGGTCAGAAGTTTACATACACTCAATTAGTATTTGGTAGCATTGCCTTTACATTGTTTAAATTGGGTCAAACGTTTTGGGTAGCCTTCCACAAGCTTCCCACAATAAGTTGGGTGAATTTTGGCCCATTCCTCCTGACAGAGCTGGTGTTTACTGAGTCAGGTTTTTAGGCCACGATTTTTCAGTTCTGCCCACACATTTTCTATAGGATTGAGGTCAGGGCTTTGTGATGGCCACTCCAATACCTTGACTTTGTTGTCCTTAAGCCATTTTGACACAACTTTGGAAGTATGCTTGGGGACATTGTCCATTTGGAAGACCCATTTGCGACTAAGCATTAACTTCCTGACTGATGTCTTGAGATGTTGCTTCAATATATCCACATAATTTCCCCCCCTCATGATGCCATCTATTTTGTGAAGTGCACCAGTCCCTCCTGCAGCAAAGCACCCCCACAACATGATGCTGCCACCCCTGTGCTTTACGGTTGGGATGGTGTTCTTCGGCTTGCAAGCCTCCCCCTTTTTCCTCCAAACATAACGATGGTCATTATGGCCAAACAGTTCTATTTTTATTTTATCAAACCACAGGACATTTCTCCAAAAAGTTTTTTATGGCAGTTTTGAAGCAGTGGCTTCTTCCTTGCTGAGCGGCCTTTCAGGTTATGTCGATATAGGACTCGTTTTACTGTGGATATAGATACTTTTGTACCTTTTTCCTCCAGCATCTTCACAAGGTCCTTTGCTGTTGTTCTGGGATTGATTTGCACTTTTCGCACCAAAGTACGTTCATCTCTAGGAGACAGAACGCGTCTCCTTCCTGAGTGGTATGACGGCTGCGTGGTCCCATGTTGTTTATACTTGCGTACTATTGTTTGTACAGATGAACGTGGTACCTTCAGGCGTTTGGAAATTGCTCCCAAGGAGGGAGGTCTTGGAAGGAGGTCTTTTTCTGAGGTCTTGGCTGATTTCTTTTGATTTTCCCATGATGTCAAGCAAAGAGGCACTGAGTTTGAAGGTAGAAATACATCCACAGGTACACCTTCAATTGACTCAAATTATGTCAATTAGCCTATCAGAAGCTTCTAAAGCTTCTAACGCCATTACATCATTTTCTGGAATTTTCCAAGCTGTTAAAGGCACAGTCAACTTAGTGTATGTAAACTTCTGACCCACAGGAATTGTGATACAGGGAATTATAAGTGAAATAATCTGTCTGTAAACAATTGTTGGAAAAATTACTTGTGTCATGCACAAAGTAGATGTCCTAACCGACTTGCCAAAACTATAGTTTGTTACATACACATAAGTTGGAGTCATTAAAACTTATTTTTCAACCACTCCACAAATTTCTTGTTAACAAACTATAGTTTTGGCAAGTCGGTTAGGACATCTACTTTGTGCATGACACAAGTCATTTTTCCAACAATTGTTTACAGACAGATTTATTTCACTTATAACACACTAAGTTGACTGTGCCTTTAAACAGCTTGGAATATTCCAGAAAATGATGTCATGGCTTTAGAAGCTTCTGATAGGCTAATTGACATAATTTGAGTCAATAAGAGGTGTACCTGTGGATGTATTTCAAGGCCTACCTTCAAGGTATTGAAGGTCCCCAAGAATGCAGTGGCCTCCATCATTCTTAAATGGAAGAATTTTGGAACCACCAAGACTCTTCCTAGAGCTGTACACCCGGCCAAACTGAGCGATTGCGGGAGAAGGGCCTTGGTCAGGGAGGTGACAGAGCTCCAGAGTTCCGCTGTGGAGATGGGGAAAACCTTCCAGAAGGACAACGATCTCTGCAGCACTCCATCAATCAGGCTTTATGGTAGAGTGGCCAGACGGAAGCCACTCCTTAGTAAAAGGCACATGACAGCCCGCTTGCTAAAAGGCACCTAAAGGACTCTCAGACCATGAGAAACAAGATTCTCTGGTCTGATGAAACCAATAATGAACTCTTTGGCCTGAATGTCAAGTGTCACGTCTGGAGGAAACCAGGCACCGCTCATCACCTGGCCAATATCATCCCTATGGTGAACATGTTGATGGCAGCATCATGCTGTGGGGATGTTTTTCAGTGGCAGGGACTGGGAGACTAGTCAGGATCGTGGGAAAGATGAACGGACCAAAGTACAGAGAGATCCTTGATGAAAACCAGCTCCAGAGCGCTCTATACTATAATGACATCGAAGGAGATGGCTGCCGTTATACAATCCCGTAACCAATTGTGCTATTGTGTATGTTTTTTCATGTTATTTGTAACTTATTTTGTACATAATGTTTCTGCCACCGTGTCTTATGACCAAAAATAGTTTCTAGATATCAGGACAGCGATTAATTACCCCGTACTGGAGGAATACTTTTTCTTCAATGAGTCGGACAGGAAGGATTTACTTCAGACGCCCGACAATTCCCTCATCCCATCATTGGCAGGAGAAAGAGACGGAGGTATCGGGGACGACAGTCTGGGGGCCTTGTAAGGTTCAGTGGCCGAGAGGGTAATTTACCTACGTTGGCCTATTAGCCAACGTACAATCAATCGATAATAAAATAGACAAGCTATTTGGCAAATCTGACCATAATTCTATCCTCCTGATTCCTGCTCACAAGCAAAAACTAAAGCAGGAAGCACCAGTGACTCGGTCAATAAGAAAGTGGCCAGATGAAGCAGATGCTAAGCTACAGGACTGTTTTGCTAGCACAGACTGGAATATGTTTCGGGATTCTTCCAAAACACCACATCAGTCACTGGCTTCATCAATAAGTACATCGATGATGTTGTCCCCACAGTGACCGTACGTACATATCCCAACCAGAAGCCATGGATTATAGGCAACATCTCCACTGCGCTAAAGCGTAGAGCTGCCGCTTTCAAGGAGCGGGACTCTAACCCGGAAGCTTATAAGAAATCCCGCTATGACCTCCGATGAACCATCAAACAGTCAAAGACTCAATACAGGACTAAGACTGAATCGTACTACACCGGCTCCGATGCTCGTCGGATGTGGCAGGGCTTGCAAACTATTACAGAATACAAAGGGAAGCACAGCCACGAGCTGCCCAGTGACACAAGCCTACCAGACGAGCTAAATTACTTCTATGCTCGCTTCGAGGCAAGTAACACTGAAGCATGCATGAGAGCATCATCTGTTCCGGATGATATGTGATAACGCTATCCGTAGGTCAACATTTACAAGGCCGCAGGTCCAGACGGATTACCAGGACGTGTACTCCGAGCATGCGCTGACTAACTGGCAAGTGTCACTGACATTTTCAACCTGTCCCTGACTGAGTCTGTAATACCAACATGTTTCAAGCAGACCACCATAGTCCCTGGCACCAAGAACACTAAGGTAACCTGCCTAAATGACTACCGACCCGTAGCACTCACGTCTGTAGCCATGACGTGCTTTGAAAGTCTGGTCATGGCTCACATCAACCCCATTATCCCAGAAATCCAATTTGCATACCGCCCCAACAGATCCACAGATGATGCAATTTCTATTGCACTAACAACTGCCCTTTCCCACCTGGACAAAAGGAACACCTATGTGAGAATGCTATTCATTAACTACAGCTCAGCGTTCAATACCATAGTGCCCTCAAAGCTCATCACTAAGCTAAGGACCCTGGGACTAAAAACCTCACTCTGCAACTGGATTCTGGACTTCCTGACGGGCCGCCCCCAGGTGGTAAGGGTAGGTAACAACACATACGCCACGCTGATCCTCAACACAGGAGCCCCTCAGGGGTGCGTGCTCAGTCCAGTCCTGTACTCCCTGTTCAGTCCAGTCCGGTACCAGAGTGCAAAGTCTAGGTCCAAATGGCTTCTTAACAGCTTCTACCTCCAAGCCATAAGACTTCTGAACAGCTCATCAAAGGGCTACCCAGACCCCTCTTTCACGCTGCTGCTACTCTGTTAATTATCTATGCATAGTCACTTTAACTCTACTTATTTCCTCAATTACCTCGACTAACTGGTGCCCCCGCACATTGACTCTGTACCGGTACCCCCTGTATATAGCCTCGCTATTGTTATTTTACTGCTGCTGTTTCATTATTTGTTACTTTTCTTTTCTATTTTTTACTTAACACTTTTTTTTAATAACTTCTTCAAGAATTGTTGGTTAAGGGCTTGTAAGTAAATATTTTATTGTAATTTATGTATTTGGCGCATGTGACAAATACAACTTGATTTGATTTGATTTTGACCTAAGACTGGGGCAAAGGTTCACCATCCAAAAGGCCAACGCCCCTAAGCACACAACCAAACGCAGGAGTGGCTTAGGGACAAGTCTCTGATTGTCCTTGAGTGGCCCAGCCAGAGCCCGGACTTGAACCCGATCAAACATCTCTTGAGAGACCTGAAAATAGCTGTGTAGTGACGCTCCCCATCCAACCTGACAGAGCTTGATAGGTTCTGCAGAGAGGAATGGAGAAACTCCCCAAATACAGGTGTGCAACGCTCGAGGCATCATAGCCAAGAAGACTCGAGGCTGCCAAAGGTGCTGTGACAAAGTACTGAGTAAAGGGTCTGAATGCTTATGCAAATCGTGATTTACAATATCTTTCATAAGTGTGTTTTGATTGTATTCTGAGGGTGATGTAAATGAGTCCTGTCTCATGTCCAACCCAGGCTGTTATCTGACCAATTTGTTCTTAATAAGGAAGATTTGTAACTTCAATTGACGGTGGTATAATAGGTATAAGGGTGGTATAATATTATCCCCAAAGAAAAAATATTTCAGTGACCTCAGCTGTAAGGGCTATAACAATGTTCAATTTGGCTGTATTTTTGTAGGCTACAGGGGAGGCCATACACATTCGAAAATTACTTCAATATTAGACTGATGTGCAAGCTGCATGATGTTGTCAAAGCCTCAGAAGCCATTATGCAGCTTGCAAACTCCAATGTGGATGTGTTGCACGGTGCAACAAGGTCCTGTGGGTCTGAGTTCCAATGAGTGTTTATGTGCTTCACTCAAACTACCATGGGTGTTGCACAGTAAATGTTGAGATAATGGAAAACTGACATGAAGTGGTCAACATGTTAGCCTAAACCTTTGGAAATACAGTTTGGTTTGATTAGAAATCACAGGTTTTTACCCTACAGTTTTGAAGATTGTCCATGCAGTTTCAACACTGGTAATGATAGGTTATATACTGTATCTAGGGAAATCATGAGGTCTATATGGAATAGTGTTTAGGCTACTGCAAACTGTGAGACTCATCTTGCTTACTTCACAGTTTAAAAGGTGTTATCTAATAACCAGCAAGTTGTAGTCTGTCACAGGCAATGTGAGTATGTTTAGTTGAAATAGGCCTACTGAATGAGAGAAGTAACTGACTGACATTAATACCTGCCTAAATAATTCAATATTTTAAATATCAAGTAATAAGTTGAAAGGCACATCGGTTGTTGTCTTTACAAAATAAAACTGGACACTTTTTTATTCTCTCTATTCAGAGCACTGACATTCACCCTGACAAAAGGGTATATGCTGCGTTGATAAGGGCAACGAAAGTTTCAGCACTTGCCTTCCTCGCTGATGACAGAAACATTCTGCGTCTCTGGAGCGACCTTTTGAACCGCATTTTTAATTACGGCGTTCGGTCCAGTTTCGGTCAGGTGGTTCTCGTTCGCTGCTGTCCACACCGGATCATCCCGCTCCGTGACTATGACCGAGACAACTGCCGTCTTCCGTCGCGTGAGCGTCGAAGAGAGCGTGCCCATGTGGAATATAGAAATCCCCGCCGAAGACTGTCTACATGTGAGAGGTAAAGCTTTCCCGCGAGCGACTCCTCACAGCGGTAGAGAGCCCATGGCCACACCTGTTCTGTTGGATGCAAAATCCATGGCATTTAGTTGGGAGTCTAGTACTAGTCCGTCAGTGTTTTGTCTTCTCGTTTCCCAGCTCGCTGCTATCGATGTTCAGTAGTCTAAATACAGTTGTCTTGTCTACCACAGTATTCCCGCGATTAGGCGGCAATTTAGAGCCGCTCTCTTGTGATTAAATATGACAAGCAAACGCGCCAACAGCATTTGGCATCATTGGTGCCTTATTTACAGATGTGACAGCGTAGGCTAATAAAAATGTATTCATCATCAAATTACACTGCTTTGATGATGTGTGATATTTAGCCCATTAATCAGGGTGCATCTGTCCAATGGTGTAGCAGAGTTTACATAAGTAGCCCATATACTAAATGTTATATTTCATGATTTTAACAGGTTTTAAATTGGTTATTATACATGTGGACATAATATTGTAATTGTAATCAGATGTGCTGTGTTAGGGTATGAAGATCAAAATACAAAAATAATAGAATAGAATAACTTTATAAACTTAATTGAATGGAGATGAACTCTTCAGTAGCAGTATTTTATTAAATATATACAGTGTCTTCAGAAAGTATTCACACCCCTTGACCTTTTCCACAGTATGTTGTGTTACAGCCTGAATTAAAAAATGTATTACATTTAGATTTTTTTTATGTAAAAGTGGTATTGTGTTTTTCCAAATTTTCCAAAATTAATAAAGCATCTTGAGTCAATAAGTATTCAACCCCTTTGTTATTGCAAGCCTAAATAAGTTCAGGAATACAAATGTGCTTAACAGGTCACATAATAAATTGCATGAACTCACTCTGTGTGCAATAATATAGTTTAACCTGTTTTTTAATGACTACCTCATCTCTGTACTCCACACATACAATTATCTGTAAGGTCCCTCAGTCAAGCTGTACATTTCAAACACAGATTCATCCACAAAGAACAGGGAGGTTGTCCAATGCATCTATTGGTAGATGGGTAAAAAAAAAGCATACAGTGAATATCCTTTGGAGCATGGTGAAGTTCTTAATTACACTTTGGATAGTGTATCAATACACCCAGTCACTACAAAGATACAGGCATCCATCCTAACTCGTTTGCTGGAGAGGATGGAAAACGCTCAGGGATTTCACCATGAGGCCAATGGTGACTTTAAAACAGTTACAGAGTTTAATGGCTGTGATAGGAGAAAACTGAGGATGGATCAGCAACATTGTAGTTACACCAAAATACTAACCTAATTGACAGAGTGAAAAAAAGGAAGCCTGTACAGAATAAAAATATTCCAAAACATGCATCCTGTTTGCAACAAGGCACTAACGTAATCCTGCAAAAAATGTGGCAAAGCAATTCACTTTTTATCCTGAATACAAAGTGTTATGTTTGTGGCCAATACAACACATTACTGAGTACCACTCTCCATATTTTCAAGCATAGTGGTGGCTGCATCGTGTTATGGGTATGCTTGTAATCATTAAGGACTGGGGAGTTTTTCAGGATAGAAAAGAAATGGAATAGAGCTAAGCACAGGCAAAATCCTAGAGAAAAACCTTGTTGAGTCTGCTTTCCACCAGACACTGGAAGATAAATTCAGCAGGACAATAACCTAAAACACATCTACACTGGAGTTGCTTACCAAGAAGACGGTGAATGTTCCTGAATGGCCGAATTACAGTTTTGACTTAAATCTAGTTGAAAATCTATGGCAAGACCTGAAAATAGTTGTCTAGCAATGAGCAACAACCAATTTGACAGAGCTTGAAGAATTTTTAAAAGAGTAATGGGCAGATGTTACACAATCCAGGTGTAGAAAGCTCTTAGAGACATACCCAAAAAGGTGCTTCTACAAAGTATTGACTCGGGCGTGAATACTTATGTAAATGAGATGTTTCTGTATTTCATTTTCAATAAATGTGCTAAATTTTCTAAAAATATGTTTTCACTTTGCCATTATGGGGTATCGTGTGTAGATGGGTGAAAAAAATATATTTAATCAATTTTGAATACAGGCTGTAACCCAACAAAATATGGAATAAGTCAATGAACATGAATACTTTGTGACGGCACTGTATATTCTGAATACACACACACATTGATCAAGAGGGTGAATTCATGCATTCATCAATAGATAGGTTCTTGACGAATAATTCACACTAGTTGCCATAACAAATATTATGGAGGAAATGTAAGCAGTACATTGTGTATGGAAGCCAAAATAAAGCAAGGCAACAGTAAACATGTCATCCATCACAAATTATGCAGCGCCACCCTTGGGCCAATCAGTGTAATTTTGTCAATGACAGATCCCTATGGCATGACGCATCATTCTTCCAAGTTTCATCAAAATCGGGCCAGTGTTGTTTAAGATATCACGTGTCACTAATGTACGTACAGTTGGTCACTATAGCGTCCCCCTTGGGCCAATCAGTGTAATTTTGTAAAAGGTGAATCTCTATGGCAAGATGCATCATTCACCAAAGTTTAGTCAAAATCGGGCGAGTGCTGTCTGGGATATCACGTGTGATGATTGTGGACTTCAGGAAACAGGAGAGGGAGCACCCCCCTATCCACATCGAGGGGACAGTAGTGGAGAAGGTGGAAAGTTTTAAGTTCCTCGGCGTACACATCACGGACAAACTGAATTGGTCCACCCACACAGACAGCGTGGTGAAGAAGGCGCAACAGCGCCTCTTCAACCTCAGGAGGCTGAAGAAATTCGGCTTGTCACCAAAATCACTCACAAACTTCTACAGATGCACAATCGAGAGCATCCTGTCGGGCTGTATCACCGCCTTGTACGGCAACTGCTCCGCCCACAACCGTAAGGCTCTCCAGAGGGTAGTGAGGACTGCACAACGCATCACCGGGGGTAAACTACCTGCCCTTCAGGACACCTACACCACCCGATGTCACAGGAAGGCCAAAAAGATCATCAAGGACAACAACCACCCGAGCCACTGCCTGTTCACCCCGCTATCATCCAGAAGGCGAGGTCAGTACAGGTGCATCAAAGCTGGGACTGAGAGACTGAAAAACAGCTTCTACCTCAAGGCCATCAGACTGTTAAACAGCCATCACTAACATTGAGTGGCTGCTGCCAACATACTGACTTAAATCTCTAGCCACTTTAAACATAGGAATTGGATGTAGCAATGTATCACTAGCCACTTTAAACAATTTTGTATATAATGTTTACGTATCTGACATACTCATATCAAATGTATACACTGTACTCTAAACCATCTACTGAATCTTGCCTATGCCGTTCGGCCATCGACTCAAATCTCTAGCCACTTTAATAATTATAATTGGATGAAATAATGTATCACTAGCCACTTTAAACAATGCCATTTATATAATGTTTACATATCCTACATCGCTCATCCATATATTTATATGTACATACTCGTATTCATTCCTTTACTCTTGTTTGTATAAGGTAGTTGTTGTGAATTTGTTAGATTACTTGTTAGATACTACTGCATGGCCCCTGAACTAGAAGCACAAGCATTTCGCTACACTCGCATTAACATCTGCTAACCATGTGTATGTGACAAATAAAATTTGATTTGATTTGATGAACGAACATGCAAATGTACTAAACGGACGGAGACAGATCCACAGTCCACTTCCCGATTTCATTATGAGGGACAAAAATCGAAGAAAACTCAAATAAAATATGTTTACATTCTAGAATAGGGATGGGCAACTGGCGGCCCATGCGACCCACGCCCACCTTTTGTAGTCCCTCAGATGGATTTCCCGAAAATGGTCCCCGACCAACATTTAAAAAAAAATATATATATATGTATGTTTTTTTTTTACTTAGTTGGGATCTTAACTTACTGTTGAGAGTTAGAATGGTAGAATACACAAGGTGCAAATTTGGTTGTGAATCAGCAGTTTTTCTCTTGTTATGTCAGTCATTGACAGTCACTGAATTAGCCATGTCAACTAACAATTTTTAGATTGGTAAGCCATTGTTTTTGATGCACCCACCTCCATCAAAGTTGCTCATCCCTGTTCTTGAACAAGAGTTCACAACATTTTGTTTTGCAGTCAAACATGTTCATATATAACAAATTAACATTAATAAACAACTAATTTCATATACCCATAATCATTATATATCTAAAAGGACTTCTTGAAGGATAGTAATATTTTTTACAATTAAAAATAATTTAAAGCTAAAGATAAGAAAATCGAAAATAATATGTCTGTTACAAAATCATGGAAGTACATTATAACAGTTAAAATCTTGCCTCCAGTAGAATACATCTCGTACTCAACATCCCATCGATTTTTACAATAATACAACTAAGGATGTCCGTAATATTTCTTAAACCAAAATTAACATGAATCAAATTAAAACTCTACATTAAACAACAATATTTTTGTATCAGTTTAGTCAGTTTTCTTTACCTGTCACCCCACACATTTTTGGTACAAAAAAAAGAAAGACTCAAAATTAATTTAAGAATTGTTGCACAGACATGGCATCGTTCATAAAGTTGAGAATTATATATTTATACCTTTCCTATTCAAATTAGATTATTTTCAATTCCATTGTGGCCTCAAACCACACTCAGTGGTTTATAGAAATTGATAACGGGAATGTTTAACTATTGGATAACACTGGCCCCACAATGTATATTGACGGGGCATTGTAGGGCATTTAATGACGGCTAATGAACACCTCAGCAGGATGGTGGGGTCCCTTGGGCATTAGGGGCCATATTAAGATCCAAAATGTCACCCAATTCCCTATATAGTGCATTACGTTTGACCAGGGCCCCAGTGCACAATACTGTATAGGGAATAGAGTGCTATTTCGGACACAGCCCAGGATCTTTATCAGAAGGACCTCTTTATGAGAAACAGTGGCTGATGATGAAATGCATTACTCTGGCGCTGCAGGTGTTGCTGTTGTTGCTCATTCATAGTCCACACCATTGGCTTGTATGCCCCATTTCGGTTTGAAATCTTTCAACTGTTTGACAAAGCCTGGGTTTGGGCATGTGGCTGGCCGGGCTGATTTTACCAAGGCAAATGCATCATCAAAAGGCTTCCCTTCCCTGGACATCAGGTATCCAATGACAACTGAGGCGGACCTCGAGACTCCGGAATTGCAGTGAACCAACACAACTCCTTTCTGAGGGGGAAGAAGAGGGAAACAAGCCTTATGCCAGTAGAATGAAGGCGTACCCAAAAACACTTCATCCCAGTTTGAACAAAAAAGGGAATTAATAGCTCAACTAAGGGACTTGATAATCTAAAAAACCTTTTGAAGTGTCCTGGGATTTTTATTTTTATTTTTATAAAGCCTTTTGTCAGTTTAGTGCTATCCAGTCCAAAAGCACGAGACATGAGGTGCTCGGCTGCTTTAAATATTAATCCCATCCCTTCAATTCAGACAGCCCCAGTAACACAAGATCAATTACATCATCCTGCACTTCATGGGAGTCTAATAAAAGACTATTGTGCTAATCACACACAATGGCACAATTACAAGCTGTAAGGTGATAGAATGATTCTCCCAGTCAGCTAAGCATCATTGATGGTTTGATTAGCCAAGTTGGAGTTACCCCTGCATGGTATCACAGGTTACATAGGGAAATAAAATAGCCACTAGCCACTAACCTCACTAACCTCACTAACCTCACCATTCAATGGAGAGTGGAAACTTATTTCCAATAGGCCAAGTCATTGTAATCATAAACCTTTTGTGAATTTTCAACATGTTGCAGTGTCAGGTTGTTAGGTGACCAGCACAGCATTTTGCTAAAAGGTTGCATAGCAAACAAAGGGCCACTAGATATATGATATTTCTACAACAGGATAAATTATGCATGGTGAAAACTCTGCTGTGTATTATTTATTACGCAGTGTGGATACCTAGAGGTAGTGAGAGGCTCACTGCTGTCCAGTATCAGATATAGGCCAGGTAATAAACTTGAACAGTCAAGGAAATTACTAAAGTTAAGTTAAACAAAGTATCTTAACGTAGAGTAAAGTTGACCTATGTGCTGTACACAGTTGAGTGTTTATCAATAATAAAAGTTAGCAAGTGGAAAAAACTTGTCACCATTCATGATGCTTAGGAATGTTTACTGTCAGGTAAGATGAATGCAGTGAAATATAGGGTATTAAAGCATAAAAAGAAAATGTGAAAATAATTTTAAAAAATAAACTGGATATTACAGCTCCCAATTAGCCTACATTAGCCTACAAGGTTGTGAAAACATGAACAACGTACCTCTGTATTTGCTTGGTCTATGAATTTTGAGCACTCTTGGAAATAGGATGTTATGTCAGTATCAGGAACATCCAGAATGCTCAGTGTTTTATAAATGAACAGGTCTGGAAAGGCGTTTTCAACACCATAGGCTACATTCAATATGTGGGACACCTGAAATGGAAGAAGAACATTTATGAAACGCCAAAACAAAACAGAAGTAGACAGAAAATGATATAAAACATGTCTCTATTACATAAAACAATACCTTATATTTTTTCAAAGTGCCAAAGTCATGTGCAGCATCTTGTGAGCCTACAACAATAATGAACAACCATCAAAGTGTGATCCTGTGAGGCATTTTTTTATGGAAATATAACTGAGCCTATAGAGATTTGGCAGATATGACTTAAACTGTCTGTAGGGAAAAATAAATGTGTTTACATGCAATAATCCAGTGGACTCAGAGTCTCAGTGGCAACAAACTTAAAAAACCCATATCATTTATTGATTCCTCTGTGTGTTTGTGTAGGCGCCTGTCAATTGTATTACGACAGCTAAGTGTCCCCTGTCAATAACACACATCTCATCCACTCACCTAATATTAAATAAGGTTTAATAACTCCAACTTGTAAGTCCCAGCTGTTGTCCTGTACATAGCCGCATGCTGTCTCAGGCTGAGTTTTATCCTCTACAACATGAATAGTAGACCCTTTCCATGTCTCAATAATCCTCCTGCCACTCAATGTTGTCACGCGGGTGCATTGCTTTCTCAAATTGGTCTTGGAAAATGTCTTTATTTCCTGGGCAAGAGACTGCATCACATTTGTCTTCTCAAAACAAAGCAAAGAATAATTGGTATGCTACTCCCTTGGATGTACTGTGAACAGTGCCTAGCTCCTGGTTCAAATGGTCTCCTGCATGTTTTCTGGACAGGTTTTGTTAACCCCAATTTGAAAATTGAGAACTCCTATCAGTCAATATTAGTCAATCAGCCCAAATCAGTCAATCAACCCATATGGGTCCCTGGGCTTTTTTTCTTGGCGTCACAGATGTCACTATCACATGATGCCATTCTGTGTGTGTGTGTGTGTGTGTGTGTGTGTGTGTGTGTGTGTGTGTGTGTGTGTGTGTGTGTGTGTGTGTGTGTGTGTGTGTGTGTGTGTGTGTGTGTGTGTGTGTGTGTGTGTGTGTGTGTGTGTGTGTGTGTGTGTGTGTGTCCGTCCAGTAGGCTGGTGCAGTGGTATTATTTCAAAGTCTGTTTTACATGCTGTCATCATCATTTTCCAACACAAACGAGATACCATTGAATCGAGTATTGACCTAAAGGGCTTGCCCATATGAAGTTTTACACATGCACAGTATTTGTGTTTAAATAATGTATTCTACAACAGGTGGGTCAAAACAAGCATTGTGATTGGTTGAGATGAGTTCTAAGCCTGTTTTAAAAACCAGTTTAGCAAGACTATGTTCTTGATACCATGACAAATGACAAGTATTTAAGAAAATAATAGAATCAAATGTCACACTAATGATAATGACCACCACAAGAATGCAAGGAATACATGCTGGTCCTCTGTAGCTCAGTTGGTAGAGCATTGCAACGCCAGGATAGTGGATTCGATTCCTGGGACCTCCCATTATTAAACATGTATCCACGCATGACTCGCCCAAAAAATTTGAATAATAAAAATGTATAATTTTGAACTATTTTGTCGTGGGTGTAGTGTGGGTGCAGCCTACATATAATAGTGTGTTCCTTCCCTAGCTGATCACGTGACGTGCCTTTGGATTGCAGGAAACAGCCTCGTTTTCGTCAGATAGGACAACACCTAGGAAAAACCGAGTCTGCGACGGGAGAGAGGAGTGGGCTTGGCGAAACCGCTCAACCCACAGAATGGGCGATTTATAACATTTTAACACTCGAGTGTCACTATTTTCACAACAAACAAAACTACAACGATTATTTTACAAGATTTTACAAGATTCAGTAGCTATGTCGGCAACATTGTCGCGCGGCTCGCTCCAACCGGGCCAGCAAAAGCTGGCCGAGAAATTTACCATTCTGAACGACAGAGGCATCGGGATGCTCACTCGTGTCTATAATATCAAGAAGGTAAGGTACTCAGTGTAATTTTTTGGTTTATAGAAAATTGTAACACATTCAAGAGAAATTAAAGATCAAACCCCAAAATGATCTGTGATGGATTTCATTTGAAATCCAAAGGATGACGGCTAGGGCTGCAGAATTCCAGTCAAGGCCCTGTTGAAATGTGTTGCAGAATAAGCTAGCTGTGTGGCTAGCCAAGCTCTGTCATCAATAGCATCGAAATGCCAAATCACTGTTTTCTGAGATTTATCTATTTCAATCTTAGTATAACAATACTAAAAACTCATAGGCTATTGAAAGATGTTGCTCACTGCCTGTGAACGAAACAGTATCTCACTGAAATAGCCTACATGCCTATCTGTGCAATCATTTTTGTGATTGCTGGCTAGCTAACGTTACATAGTTTCTCGTTCATAAATCACCACATTGCTAATATAATATTCAATCAAATTAAGAATGGAATGCAGTTCTAGATTCCTGAGCTATTGTTGGTGAGATTGAAATCGGAGATCAATCAATTTAATGTGAACACATAATTTGTCGGATTAGTAGATACTAGAGTAATAATATTAACACTATCTGACACACATTAGGCCTATATTGTCTGACAGCAGTCAGTTGTTGATGTAGACCATTCTATTCATCCATCACATCACTAAACACTCACTAAACACCCAGCACAAATCAACACACATGACTGTAGGATACTAACCAATGGCACAGCAGTATCTACAGTCGTACATGTATTGGATATGGTTGTTATACAGTTATTGCAGAGTTGTTATTTAATGCCTGATGCATAGCAGCACATAGGTCCTGTTTTTAAAATCGCACAATAAAACACATTTTCGCAGGATAGAAGGGAGAAGTACCTAAAAGAAGGCACCGTTTTAGAGATTATAATGTTGTTGTATTTTTTTACACTTGTAGAAGTGGTGACATTATGATACAGATTCCACACTAGAACCAGTTTCCCAAATTAAGCCGAGTCCTGGACTAAAGAAACATATTAAATGAAAGTGCTTTTTAGTCCAGGACTAGACTTCATCTGTGTCTGGGAAACTGGCCCATGATGTTTAATTTACTAATTTTAAACCGCTATGGAGAAAAACATTCTTAGTAGTAGTAGTATTACTAGTTTAATACTATTCACTATTCATTATTACTTATTCATAGTGGGGACTGGGGAGGTGTCATAAAATGCAGATCTTATACAAGATGTTTCAGTCAGTGTAACAGAAAAGGGCATTCTTAGTGTATCTGTTTATGGCCTTGATACAGTCAGTCCTTTAATGAGAAGAGAGTACTGTGACTGTTTCAAATCGCAACCTATTCCTATCCTCTGGTCAAAAGAGGTGCACTGTGTAGGAAATAGGGTGCCTTTTGGGACACAGACTGTGTATTGGAGATGCTTGGACGACTTTGTGATAATGGCAGCAGATAGAAGATAGCTGGAGGCAGTCCAGCGTGTAGCTGAAAGGAGGCTGGTGGAGAATAAGGCCTCTGCCTGCCTGTCTGCCAGCCAATCAACCCTTGTGCTGACGGCCTACCCGGGCTAGAAGGCTTAGCCTTTAATAGGCACCACAGAATCATCTCTCTCTCTCTCTCTCTCTCTCTCTCTCTCTCTCTCTCTCTCTCTCTCTCTCTCTCTCTCTCTCTCTCTCTCTCTCTCTCTCTCTCTCTCTCTCAATTGAAGTTAGATGGTGATATAAAAACATTATGCAGCCCAAGTAAGATACAGGAAAATAACTTTCCTCAGAACACCAGATGACTATCAAAATGACTACAGGAGTGTCACAACACGCAAGAGCTGAGTTGTCTGCCGATTTCAAATCAAATTATATTTATCACATGTGCCGAATACAGCGGTGAAATGCTTACTTACAAGCCCTTAACCATAAAAGTAACAAATAATTAAAGAGCAGCAGTTTTGCAGACAATCTATCAGTAATATTAGGCCTTTTACTCATACAGTTCCATTTATAAATCTCAAATTTTCATGCTCCCAATAACATTTCTTGTTATTATATAGGCCTAACATTTCTTCTTATTATATAGGCCTAACATTTCTTGCTATTGGAAAAATGTACTTTATTGAAACTGTGGCGGCGTTCGATGCTTGTGAATTGAACTAGCAGATCTGTTGCTTGGCAACTGGTAGGCATTGATAGCACCTATGAAGAATTTCAGATCGTCTTTTTGTTTCAGCTGCGATTGTAGGATGCGGCACAGGCCTACCTCAGTAAATCAAACAACTGGATGCTTCTGCCCAGGCCTACAGGCCTACCTCAGTAAATCAAACAACTGGATGCTTCTGCCCAGGCCTAAGGCCTACAGGCCTACCTCAGTAAATAAAACAACTGGATGCTTCTGCCCAGGCCTAAGGCCTACAGGCCTACCTCAGTAAATCAAACAACTGGATGCTTCTGCCCAGGCCTACAGGCCTACCTCAGTAAATCAAACAACTGGATGCTTCTGCCCAGGCCTAAGGCCTACAGGCCTACCTCAGTAAATCAAACAACTGGATGCTTCTGCCCAGGCCTACAGGCCTACCTCAGTAAATCAAACAACTGGATGCTTCTGCCCAGGCCTAAGGCCTACAGGCCTACCTCAGTAAATCAAACAACTGGAGGCTTCTGCCCAGGCCTAAGGCATACAGGCCTACCACAGGCCTATATCATAGCCCTACTGAACACGCCTACTACTACCACAGGTCTACCCCAGTAAAGCACATTACTGTAGCCTACTGCACAAGTCTACTAGGACTACCTCAGTAAATCAAACTGCTTAGACTAGCAGCTTTATCAAACACAATTAATTGGAGCCTTCATCCAAAATAGAGATATATTTTGTTGATACCCACTCAGCGAGTAACATGTGAATCTGAAGATTCAGTGGCCAACAATATGGGATTATGTACCAAGAACAGTTTATAGCTTAGCATTAGGATTGTTGACAGCAAAACAATGGGACCCCTGATATGACAGCTGGCTGCAAGTGGGACACCACTGTCTGGGCCAGCAGTATTTCTCTTATTATTTTGATGTAATTTACACCAGGGGTTCTCAAACTGCGGTCCGCAGAGTTACTGCAGCCAGATCCCAATATTCTTTTTAGATATATTAATTTTTTATTTTTGACTTAGCATTTATTTATGAATATTACTAACTAACAAATTAAACACATTTTTGCCAATGGATCTGGGAATAAGTTTAGAGGGTGTTATTATTAATTTACAATTCATGTTCTTAACCCTGGGCAACATGGACCTGGGAGGCTCAGATGGGTATTGGTATCCACAATACTCCACCTATTATACATTTTTCAACTCAATGCTTATTGTACTCCCACCCAATTATTATATATATTTTTTTTACATAAATGCGCTGTCATTTAAGATGTAAAACTGCACAGTTTTCTCCTTTCCTCATGGTAAAATGTGTAGAATTGCAGGATATTAGCTTTAAAGCTGCAACAACAACAAAATCTCTGTTTTTTTTTCTCCGATGCCAAGAGGTGGGCCCATAAAATGTTCCTTCCCAGGTCCTGAGAGTTGTACTGCCGAAATCTTAGTAAAACTCTTTGTATGATATTTTTATCTAACTCAAGTTGTGTTCTGTTTATGAAGTGCTCCCTGATAAATTTGCTATCACATAAGTGGTCCCTGGCCCCAAAGAGTTTGAGAACCCCTGACTTACACAACCGCCTAGCTTTTCATGATAAAATATTTCAGATATTTCTGTCATCTCACAGTAATGTTTATGTAGTGTATTTGTGTCACAGAGTGCAATATTTGTTTGAAAAGTGTAAGACTTGTCATAAGCATGTATGACCCCCTTATAATGCAATGCAGAAATGTATGTGTTCAGAAAAATAGACTACTGGCTGAAGAATGTTGCTAAAATTGTCCTCGAGTCGAACATACAGTTGCGGCCTAATATATTGGCACCCTTGCACTTTTCTTAAATTTCCTATTTCAATGAATTTAAATTGAAAATAACTTTGTTCTTCACACCTTATTGGATTTTCAACATTGCAGAACCAATTTTATTTTTGTAAACTTAAGTTTACAATTTGAATTAAAAAAAAAGACAAATGGCATCGACAAGTTATTGGCACCCAGGAGCTAGTACTTGGGCTTGCTGCACCTTTCTACTGAAAATTTGGCCCACTCTTCAGCAGCAAACTGCTCTAATTCTTCAATGTTTGAGGGGTGCCACCCACCAACTGCTGTTTTCAGATCTCACCATAGGTTTTGGATGTGATTCAGATTCAGACCACTCCAGAACAGTCCAGCATCTGTTCTTGAAACATTCCAGGGTGCTTTTTATGTGTGTTTTGGGTTGTCCTGCTGGAACACCCACAACCTTCAACATAGATTTTGGTCACTGGGTTGAACATTGGATAGCAGTACAGCAGAAAAAACACATCATCCATCCATATCTCAATAACCAGATCAAGACTTTATCAGTACAGTAGGAATAGGAATTCAGTCAGCTCCTTGGTATTGTGTGTTTCAGTCCAAGTCCTGATAGACAGAGAGTCCTGATAGACAGAGAGTCCTGATAGACAGAGAGTCCTGATAGACAGAGAGTCCTGATAGACAGAGAGTCCTGTCAGAGGGAGGGAAGAGGTCTCCTATAGATGCAGTAAAGAGGTAAATGGAACGCAGACCGTAGGGGATAGAAGAAATATGATCTAACAAAGCAGATATTTGTCTAATCTGTCATGATTGATGTATTGTAACAGGCCCACAATGTGGTTACTAAAGTCCAATTTTGATATATTTGGCTGTTTTCGCTGCATAACATGTAACAGTTGTTCCTCTTCAGGTATAGAAGAAGTGACTGATAAATGATAACCTTTTGTATTAGCTGGTACCATAGCTGGCATACAGAAATCTGCGGTGCTAGTCAAAGTTGTTTTTAACTGCAATGCAGTTGATTGGTGACGATGACATGAACATGTGTTGGGGTTGACATCCATACAAGCATTTATACTCCGATTTGTACCTCAACATAGTGTGAAATACACATATAAACAATAGCCTAAATGCAGGCTCATTTTTACTGGGGGGCAATGAGAAGACTTGGGACATTTCCCCCACGCATTTCCGTGGAATTTCCATTGTTTGGGTCAAGTTCCATTGACCTCTTTACCGCATCTATGAGGTCAGAGGGAGGGTTTCCTATGAGGACATAGCCTTTACCTCAATCTGTTATTCACTCTCCTATGACCATGTTATCACTGGGGAAGCACTGCTATCACTAGGGAAGCACTGCTATCACTGGGGAAGCACTGTTATCACTGGGGAAGCACTGTTATCACTGGGGAAGCACTGTTATCACTGGGGAAGCACTGGGGAGGAGCAGTTCACACTGGGGAAGGGCGAAGCACTGTTAGCATGGCGAAGCACTGTTAGCATGGGCGAAGCACTGTTAGCATGGCGAAGCACTGTTAGCATGGGCGAAGCACTGCTAGCACTATTAGTAATAGCACTAGAGAAGTGCTTATGGTAGTCAGTGCTGCTCACTAAATTAGACCAAGTTATCTTAACTTAACTGGTCTCAGACCAAGTTTGTGTTGGATGAAGCAGAGAAACATATTTTCTTTTACTCCTTTTTTTATTTTGCACATATTTAAGCAAAAATATATACAACAAAGCTAATTACTGTATGTCATTGTACTGTTAGACATGTTCTGTTATTTTTTAATGTTGTGAATTTATCTTGGAAATGAACAATGAAGTGCCTAACTGCCTATATGAGCTGAGTGAAATGATCAAATATGTTGCCTTAATACTTTATGGGTTGTGTGCATGAAATGTTTTAGGCCATATCATTTTTTGGTTCATTGGTAGATGCACTGGCTTAGCATTTTCCTTGGTTTTACTTGCATGTTTCTGTTCCTACTTGTACTAATCAAACAATACGTTATGTCCTCTCTTAAACTTAAAGCCTTAATCCTCTATGATGTTGCTACTCTAGGAGGAGTGTCCCCAGCACGGTGTGAGATACTGATTGAACAACGCTTTGACAGGCAACACATTAATTATTGTGCACAGTGTAAAGCCAAACTATCCCTCAACAAATATCCCGGAAGTATAACCCGAAGCCTTTTTAATGTAGAGATGCATGGTTCTATGTTTTAAACCTGACTTTACCTGTGTTTACCTGTGTTTACCTGTGTGGTTTTCTCTCTTTCTGTCACAATGCTTCCCTCAGCAAGGACAAGTTTGGAAGGTTTGCTCAGCTCTTCCCTAAATCACTCCCCCCTCGTTCTACCCCTCCCTGCTATCCTACCAGCATCATGTCCAAGAATTACTTGTATACTACTCAGTACTCACAACGTTCACAATTCAACAAACAGGCCCATCCCAAAGTGCAATTGAATCGCTGGAATAATTTTATTAGGTTAAAATATATATAATATTTGCCAGTTTATTTCTTACAAGATAACAGTTGCAAAGACTCTCTAGCTTGTTATTAAAAAAGGTGAGCAACTATAGTCCAACAACTAGATAATAATACATGAAAGCTTTAACCATGGTCATCTTTTGGTTTGTGAGCATCAAATTCACAGTTCCCGGACATTTGCACCACAAAAACAAAAAGTGTGTATTTTTTTAGGTATTGAAGATCAGGCAATGGGAAAAGATAGGGCCTGGTTGAATTCACTGACACTTCATTATGCAATTCAACACTACCCTGCTCTCCTCTGCAAAATGAAAGTGTTCCCTGCATGGATCCATTACATCGTATCACTAATCTTGAATCCAGTCTTGATGATATGAGGATTTGAACATACTCTTTCTCTATATGTTTGTCGCTCTACTGTTTTAGTTTTATTGTATTGTGAACCTCAACTCTTATGTGTTATAGACTGACTGAATACTAAAACCTAACTATTCCTGTTTTGTCAGGCTGCCGTGCATGCCCAGTGTCATATACCATACACTACCCTACCTCAAACATACATCTGCTAACTTTTTGTTGCTTTTAACATCTATATTGTAACACACAGTTCAACTATCTTCTCTCCCGGTAGGAGTATGCCCATGCACTGCTTTCTCACTAACTGCTCTCCAACCTCTCATACAGCACTCTGTCAGTGGAGATGTATTCATACTCACTATCTCAGGCTCTCTCTCATACAGCACTCTGTCAGTGGAGATGTATTCATACTCTCTATCTCAGGCTCTCTCTCATACAGCACTCTGTCAGTGGAGATGTATTCATACTCACTATCTCAGGCTCTCTCTCATACAGCACTCTGTCAGTGGAGATGTATTCATACTCTCTATCTCAGGCTCTCTCTCATACAGCACTCTGTCAGTGGAGATGTATTCATACTCTCTATCTCAGGCTCTCTCTCATACAGCACTCTGTCAGTGGAGATGTATTCATACTCTCTATCTCTCGCTCTCTCATACAGCACTCTGTCAGTGGAGATGTATTCATACTCTCTATCTCTCGCTCTCTCTCATACAGCACTCTGTCAGTGGAGATGTATTCATACTCTCTATCTCTCGCTCTCTCTCATACAGCACTCTGTCAGTGGAGATGTATTCATACTCTCTATCTCAGGCTCTCTCTCTCATACACTCACTCACTCAAAACGTGACCAAAATGCTACCTTATCATCCTATCACTTATCTGCTGTTTTGTTGTTGTTAGTATTATTGTTGATGCATCTTTAGCGTTTGTCTGTGTTTTTGGCCCTCCTCATCATAGGCATGTGGTGACCCCAAAGCCAAACCATCCTATCTAATAGACAAGAACCTGGAGTCCGCTGTCAAGTTCATTGTCAGAAAATTCCCAGCGGTTGAAACACGCAACAACAATGTAAGTCTGTCTACATGTATTTACCAGATGTATTCCATGTTATTTCAGCTCATTTGAATGCTGCTTGGTATCTCTATGCAGTCTTTTACCTATTGCACTACAAGGTCTGTGCAATGAAGTGCATTTATTAATTGCGTTAATTGTTGTAATTAGTCATATTTTAATAATAGTATTTTACCCTTTTGAGATAAAATAGGAATTGAAATTCCATCTGAGATCCATCATCCTATCTCTTCACTATAGATGTATCCACCACATGTACATGTTCTGTATGACTTCTACCTTTTTATAGCTAGCCGTTTTCAGTACAACTAATTCATTCTCACCATGTTTGTCTTTTCAAGTGTTTTTCCACCTGATGCTTAGCTATCACCATTGGCCGGCTTTCTATTTAATTTGAAATGTTAAACTGCTTCTTTGGTGTAGCTGTCATGTGGTTTGCTATGTTGTACTTTTTGCTGCAGTGGTTCATGTTTTACTTGGTCTGTGTTTTTGTTTTGCATGCTTAACTTCTTGGCTTTTTTCTGGAATATTCTTTTGGTAAGTTGAAGCTCCTCAGAGTTTTTTTTTTCTATGTTTTGCATGTCTTATTATTGTCTATGTAGCAGATTTTCATTTAATTTGTTGCTAATTATTCACATTTGTATTATCTTTCACACTCAAGTTTTTCAATACTTTTAGGTAACAGTTAATAGTTAGAATAAGTAACGTTTATGTTGTAAGGCAAGAGACCAAGTGTGTCCCCCAAATGGCACCCTATTCTCATTATAGTGCACAACTTTTACCTAGAGCCCTATGAGCCTTGGTCAAAAGAAGCAAACTACATAGGGAATAGGGTGCTATTTGGGACGCACACCAAAGACAACAATCCAGAAAACATGACTTCATATTTGGCTTGTGAGAGGCTATCATTGGTTAAATAAAGATCCCATTGTGACAGTGTTAAAATGCACTTATGTTATCGAAGGCGACATGAGTGTTTTGGAAAGGTGTTTTTGATTAGAGCTCTACATTTTTGCGTTGTCAAAATGTCACCCTGACCCATTGTGTGATGTCCTTGGTAGTATATCTCAGGATATCTAGTTATTCTAACACATTGAGACCACTCACTGTACTACCAAACATTCACTACCAAACACAGATGTGTACAGTATACAATGTTTGAACTCTTATACCAGATTCCGTCAGCCTTTTTGACTGTGCTCATTGTTCCATAGCATCCATACCATGAACCTTTGTGTGTCTTAAGTTTAACTTTAGAGCACCTTGTTTTTGTTACAATCATGTATTTTTTTTCTACAGCAACAGCTTGCACAACTACAAAAAGAGAAGTCTGAAATCCTTAAGAATCTAGCGTTGTATTACTTCACATTCGTAGATGTGATGGAGTTTAAGGTATGTGCAACTTAAGCATCATTCAATGTAGTGAAAATTAGAGAACAGGTTTTAAGATCCATTGTCAAATAAGCAGTAGCAGGAGCATAATACGACTGTCTTGATACCAATGTACAGTACTTTATATACATGTGTAATGATAATCCATCACAAATCAAAGTTACACTTATTATCAAGGTGCTATACTGTGAAATGTGTATAAGTAGTGTTTTTCTTTCTCTGCTTCCAGGACCATGTCTGTGAGCTGCTGAACACTATTGATGCTTGCCAAGTATTCTTTGATATTGTAAGACACATTTATTTATACAATACATGTAATTACAGATTATATCTGAAAGATGTAAGGGGCAAAGTCTTGATGTTGTTCCTAATTTTGTTCCAATATCTCTCTACAGACAGTAAACTTTGACCTGACCAAAAACTACCTTGACTTAGTAGTGACCTACACTAACCTAATGATGCTACTGTCTCGGATTGAAGAGAGGAAAGCTATCATTGGCCTCTACAACTATGCCCATGAAATGACACATGGATCAAGGTAAAACAATATTAATATTCAAATAAGTTAAGCTTAAAGCTTTTATACGTACAGTTCCAGTGGCATTCTATTAAAATCACACAGTATTTTAGGGAAAATGTAGTGCATGACTAAAACACTCTTTGTATTGTTGATTCGGACTTAGAAATACCTTAGAATTAGTAATATCAACAACGTTGTTGTATGTTTGTTCACCATCTAGTGATCGAGAGTACCCTAGGCTGGGACAGATGATCGTTGACTACGAGAACCCGCTGAAAAAGATGATGGAGGAGTTTGTTCCACATGGGAAGGTGAATAGTGTCACCTATATCTCAACATGTTATGTTCTTGTCCTGAGCACTGACAATGATAACACATATTTTGGTTACGCTGTATTGTAACTTTTATGCTTAAGCCATGTTTATAAATGCTTATATTGTTTTAGTAATACTAGTAATAAGTTAGTTACTAGTAATAAAATACATGTGTTAATAGTTGATTAATGCTTGTTGATGAAAGTTATTATAAACTGTCCTAAATCAATCTCTCCCTCCCCCTCCCTGTAGTCGTTGTCAGACGCCCTGCTCTCCCTCCAGATGGTGTACCCCAGGAGAAACCTGTCTGCTGACCAGTGGAGGAACGCCCAGCTACTCAGTCTCATCAGTGCTCCTAGCACCATGCTCAACCCAGCCCAGTCAGACACAGTGAGTTACCACTCTCAATCCAGCCCAGTCAGACACAGTGAGTTACCACTCTCAACCCAGCCCAGTCAGACACAGTGAGTTACCACTCTCAACCCAGCCCAGTCAGACACAGTGAGTTACCACTCTCAACCCAGCCCAGTCAGACACAGTGAGTTACCACTCTCAACCCAGCCCAGTCAGAGACACAGTGAGTTACCATTCTCAACCCAGCCCAGTCAGACACAGTGAGTTACCACTCTCAACCCAGCCCAGTCAGACACAGTGAGTTACCACTCTCAACCCAGCCTAGTCAGACACAGTGAGTTACCACTCTCAACCCAGCCCAGTCAGACACAGTGAGTTACCACTCTCAACCCAGCCCAGTCAGACACAGTGAGTTACCACTCTCAACCCAGCCCAGTCAGACACAGTGAGTTACCACTCTCAACCCAGCCCAGTCAGACACAGTGAGTTACCACTCTCAACCCAGCCCAGTCAGACACAGTGAGTTACCACACTCAACCCAGCCCAGTCAGACACAGTGAGTTACCACTCTCAACCCAGCCCAGTCAGACACAGTGAGTTACCACTCTCAACCCAGCCCAGTCAGACACAGTGAGTTACCACTCTCAACCCAGCCCAGTCAGACACAGTGAGTTACCACTCTCAACCCAGCCCAGTCAGACACAGTGAGTTACCACTCTCAACCCAGCCCAGTCAGACACAGTGAGTTACCACTCTCAACCCAGCCTAGTCAGACACAGTGAGTTACCACACTCAACCCAGCCCAGTCAGACACAGTGAGTTACCACTCTCAACCCAGCCCAGTCAGACACAGTGAGTTACCACTCTCAACCCAGCCCAGTCAGAGACACAGTGAGTTACCACTCTCAACCCAGCCCAGTCAGACACAGTGAGTTACCACTCTCAACCCAGCCCAGTCAGACACAGTGAGTTACCACTCTCAACCCAGCCCAGTCAGACACAGTGAGTTACCACTCTCAACCCAGCCCAGTCAGACACAGTGAGTTACCACTCTCAACCCAGCCCAGTCAGAGACACAGTGAGTTACCACTCTCAACCCAGCCCAGTCAGACAGTGAGTTACCACACTCAACCCAGCCCAGTCAGACACAGTGAGTCACCACTCTCAACCCAGCCCAGTCAGACACAGTGAGTTACCACTCTCAACCCAGCCCAGTCAGAGACACAGTGAGTTACCACTCTCAACCCAGCCCAGTCAGACACAGTGAGTTACCACACTCAACCCAGCCTAGTCAGACACAGTGAGTTACCACTCTCAACCCAGCCCAGTCAGACACAGTGAGTTACCACACTCAACCCAGCCCAGTCAGACACAGTGAGTTACCACTCTCAACCCAGCCCAGTCAGACACAGTGAGTTACCACACTCAACCCAGCCCAGTCAGACACAGTGAGTTACCACACTCAACCCAGCCCAGTCAGACACAGTGAGTTACCACACTCAACCCAGCCTAGTCAGACACAGTGAGTTACCACACTCAACCCAGCCCAGTCAGACACAGTGAGTTACCACTCTCAACCCAGCCCAGTCAGACACAGTGAGTTACCACTCTCAACCCAGCCCAGTCAGACACAGTGAGTTACCACTCTCAACCCAGCCCAGTCAGACACAGTGAGTTACCACACTCAACCCAGCCCAGTCAGACACAGTGAGTTACCACTCTCAACCCAGCCCAGTCAGACACAGTGAGTTACCACTCTCAACCCAGCCCAGTCAGAGACACAGTGAGTTACCACTCTCAACCCAGCCCAGTCAGACACAGTGAGTTACCACTCTCAACCCAGCCCAGTCAGACACAGTGAGTTACCACACTCAACCCAGCCCAGTCAGACACAGTGAGTTACCACACTCAACCCAGCCCAGTCAGACACAGTGAGTTACCACTCTCAACCCAGCCCAGTCAGACACAGTGAGTTACCACTCTCAACCCAGCCCAGTCAGACACAGTGAGTTACCACACTCAACCCAGCCCAGTCAGACACAGTGAGTTACCACTCTCAACCCAGCCCAGTCAGACACAGTGAGTTACCACACTCAACCCAGCCCAGTCAGACACAGTGAGTTACCACACTCAACCTTTTTGGTTATTACATAATTCCATATGTGTTATTTCATAGTTTTAATGTCGTCACTATTTTTCTACAATGTAGAAAATAGGAAAAATAAGGGGGAAAAACTTGAATGAGTAGGTGTGTTCAAACTTTTGACTGGTTCTGTATATTTTAGTTATTTTCTTTTCACTTTGGAATAATGGAATATTTTGTGTGGATAAAATATGAAAATTAAATCTTTTTCAATCCCACTTTGTAATGCAACAAAATATGAAAAAAGTTCAGTGGTGTAGACTTTCTATAGGCACTGTGGATCTCCGAACACACCATTTCCTGCTCACAGCCACATGCATTGACCTATGATTCTGTTTGTTCTAGATGCCCTGTGAATACTTGTCCCTGGACGCCATGGAGAAGTGGATAGTATGTAAGTGTTTGTTTATAGAGTACAGTCTGACCTAATTGATTTGATAGGTTTATACTATTGGAGGGAATGTGGAGCGTTTTTATTGTAATTCATGGTTCAGGTACAGGTGTATTTAACATCAATGTACATATCTAAAAGTATAACACTTTAAAACAGGTAAAAATAGAAATCAGTCTAGATATTCTTATTCCCCACAAATACTGTATTTGTTTGAATGTTTCACTGTCTTATTTCTGTGCATCTAACTCTCTCTCTGTCCTTGTGTTTGTGTGTCAGTTGGCTTCATCCTGTGTCATGGGGTCCTGAACAGCGACCAGGCAGCTCTGAGCCTGTGGAAGTTGGCTCTTCAGAGCAGCACCTGCCTCTGTCTCTTCAGAGACGAGGTGTTCCACATCCACAAGGCTGCTGAGGACCTCTTCATCAACATCCGCGGGTGAGGGATCACACATTAACACTAACCTTATGGGCTGTTTTCCTGGACTCAGATTAAGCCTAGTCCTGGACTGAAAAGCATGCTCAATGTGGGACAGTGTAAGAATATACCCAGGCATTTGTTACGTGTGTATGAGTAAATTAACTATTCTTCCTTTTCATTTCACAGCTACAATAAGCGTGTGAATGACATCAAAGAGTGCAAAGAACAAGCTCTGTCACATGCGTAAGTGCCTCTCAAATGTATCTAATTGACAGTTTAGGATGCAATTCAACACAGAGGTTTTAAATGGTATTTGCCACACTATCCTCTCCGAATGTGATTGTTTTGTTACAGAGGCTTGATGCACAGAGAAAGACGCAAGTTCTTGAGATCTGCTCTGAAGGAGCTGGCCACAGTCCTATCTGACCAGCCAGGATTACTGGGCCCTAAGGTACTGCACCACTGCTCTTTCATCACTACTCCATTTAGACTGTACACATGATAATGCTAGTTGGACTGCAGTGGAGGCTGCTGAGGGGAGGACGGCTCATAATAATGTCTGGAAAGGAGTAAATGGAATGGCATCAAACACCTGGAAACCATGTGTTTGATGTATTTGATATCATTCTGCTCCAGCCAATACCACGAGCCCGCCCTCCCCAATTAAGGTGCCACCACCTCCTGTGTTGGACTAACACTATACACTCGTTGTGTTAACATGATAATGCTAGCTGGACTAACACTATACACCTGTTGTGTTAACATGATAATGCTAGCTGGACTAACACTATACACCTGTTGTGTTAACATGATAATGCTAGCTGGACTAACACTATACACTCATTGTGTTAACATGATAATGCTAGTTGGACTAACACTATACACCTGTTGTGTTAACATGATAATGCTAGCTGGACTAACACTATACACCTGTTGTGTTAACATGATAATGCTAGCTGGACTAACACTATGCACTCGTTGTGTTAACATGATAATGCTAGCTGGACTAACACTATACACCTGTTGTGTTAACATGATAATGCTAGCTGGACTAACACTATGCACTCGTTGTGTTAACATGATAGTGCTAGTTGGACTAACACTATACACTCGTTGTGTTAACATGATAGTGCTAGTTGGACTAACACTATACACTCGTTGTGTTAACATGATAATGCTAGCTGGACTAACACTATACACCTGTTGTGTTAACATGATAATGCTAGCTGGACTAACACTATACACTCATAGTGTTAACATGATAATGCTAGCTGGACTAACACTATACACCTGTTGTGTTAACATGATAATGCTAGTTGGACTAACACTATACACCTGTTGTGTTAACATGATTATGCTAGCTGGACTAACACTATGCACTCGTTGTGTTAACATGATAATGCTAGCTGGACTAACACTATACACCTGTTGTGTTAACATGATAATGCTAGTTGGACTAACACTATACACCTGTTGTGTTAACATGATAA
The DNA here is from genome assembly GCA_030435695.1 of Brachymystax lenok tsinlingensis. Taxonomy (NCBI): domain Eukaryota; kingdom Metazoa; phylum Chordata; class Actinopteri; order Salmoniformes; family Salmonidae; genus Brachymystax; species Brachymystax lenok. The sequence goes on from CM059785.1 coordinate 20,370,034, forward strand.
TGCTAGTTGGACTAACACTATACACCTGTTGTGTTAACATGATAATGCTAGCTGGACTAACACTATACACCTGTTGTGTTAACATGATAGTGCTAGCTGGACTAACACTATGCACTCGTTGTGTTAACATGATAATGCTAGCTGGACTAACACTATACACTCGTTGTGTTAACATGATAACGCTAGCTGGACTAACACTATACACCTGTTGTGTTAACATGATAATGCTAGCTGGACTAACACTATGCACTCGTTATGTTAACATGATAATGCTAGTTGGACTAACACTATACACTCGTTGTGTTAACATGATAATGCTAGCTGGACTAACACTATACACTCGTTGTGTTAACATGATAATGCTAGCTGGACTAACACTATACACTCGTTGTGTTAACATGATAATGCTAGCTGGACTAACACTATACACTCGTTGTGTTAACATGATAATGCTAGTTGGACTGACACTATACACACTCTAGTTGTGTTAACATGATAATGCTAGTTGAACGAACACTATAGTATAGGCACTCTAGTTGTGTTAACATGATAATGCTAGTTGGACTAATTTTAAGGGGTCAAAGGATTAGGATTAAAATCCTGAATGACCTGTGTAGATCCAGTAGTCCTTACACTCTACTCTCTAAGTGGGCTGTCGCGTCTAATTGATGGGTGATATTAACTATAAAACCTGACTCCTGTCCTCTGCCTAGGCCCTGTTTGTATTCATGGCTCTGTCGTTCGCTCGGGATGAGATCATTTGGCTGCTACGACATGCAGACAACATCCAGAAGAAGAGCACAGATGACTTTATTGACAAGTAAGACATGCTACTGACTCAACTTATAACTATGAGGTTTCCCCTAATGAAGTTTAGTTCTTCTAATGTCTTATACTAAATAAAAATAAAACGCAACAATTTCAAAGATTTTACTGAGTTACAGTTCATATAAGGAAATCAGTCAATTGAATTAATAAATTCATTAGGCCCTAATCTATGGATTTCACATGACAGGGCAGAGGCACAGCCATGGGTGGGGCCTGGCAGGGCATAGGCCCCCACCCACTGGGGAGCCAATCAGAATGAGTTTTTCCCCACAAAAGGGCTTTATTACAGACATAAATACTTCTCCGTTTCATCAGCTGTCCGGGTGGCTGGTCTCAGACAATCCCTCAGGTGAAGAAGCCGTATGTGGAGGTCCTGGGCTGGCATGGTTACATGTGGTCTGCGGTTGTGAGGCCGGTTGGAAGTACTGCCAAATTCTCTAAAACAAAGTTTGAGAAATGAACATTCAATTCTCTGGCAACGGCTCTGATGGACATTCATGCAGTCAACATTCCAATTGCAAGCTCCCTCAACTTGAGACGTCTGTGGCATTGTGTTCTATGCCAAAACTGCACATTTTAGTGTGGCCTTTTATAGTCCCCAGCACAAGGTACACCTGTGAAATGATCATGGTGTTTAATCAGCTTCTTGATATGCCACACCTGTAAGGTGGATGGATTATTTTGGCAAAGGAGAAATGCTCACGAACAGGGATGTAAAGACATTTGTGCACAAAATTTGAGAGAAATGCATATAGAAAGTTTCTGGGATCTTTTGTTTCAGCTAATCAAACATGGGACCAACACTTTACATGTTGCGTTTTATATTTTTGTATAGATAATTATTTATATTCTATGTCCTCAGGCACATTGCAGAGCTGATCTTCTACATGGAGGAGCTGAGGGCCCATGTGAGGAAGTATGGTCCTGTCATGCAGAGGTACTACGTCCAGTACCTGTCTGGCTTCGATGCCGTGGTGCTCAACGAGCTAGTACAGGTAAGACTGCTGTCTGAAGCTCACATGGGCTCCTTCCCAAATGGCACTGTATTCCCTATACAGTGCATACGGAAAGTATTCAGACCCTTTGACTTTTTACACATTTTGTTACGTTACAGACTTATTCTAATATGTATTAAATTGTTTTTTTTGTCATCAATCTTCACACAATACCACATAATGACACATTATTTTTTATTTAAATATCACATTTACGTAAGTATTCAGACCCTTTACTCAGTATTTTGTTGAAGCACCGTTGGCAGCGATTACAGCCTCGCGTCTTTTTGGGTATGACGCTACAAGCTTGGCACACCTGTATTTGGGGAGTTTCTCCCATTCTTCTCTGCAGATCCTCTCAAGTTCTGTCAGGTTGGATGGGGAGCGTCTCTGCACAGCTATTTGCATGTTTCTCCGAAGATGCTCGATCGGGTTCAAGTCCGGGCTCTGGCTGGGACACTGAAGGACATTCAGAGACTTGTCCCGAATTCACTCCTGCGTTGTCTTTGCTGTGTGCTTAGGGTCGTTGTCCTGTTGGAAGGTGAACCTTCGCCCCCAGTCTGAGGTCCTGAGTGCTCTGGAGCAGGTTTTCATCAAGGATCTCTCTGTAATTTGCTCCGTTCATCTTTCCCTCGATCCTGACTAGTTTCCCAGTCCCTGTTGCTGAAAAACATCCCCATAACATGATGCTGCTACCCCCATGCTTCACCGTAAGGATGATGCCAGGTATCCTCCAGACTTGGTATTCAGGCTAGATAATCTTGTTTCTCGTGGTCAGAGTCCTTTAGGTGTCTTTTGGCAAACTCCAAATGGGCTGTTGTGCCTTTTACTGAGGACTGGCTTCCATCTGGCCACTACCATAAAGGCCTTATTGGTGGAGTGCTGCATAGATGATTGCCCTTCTAGAAGGTTCTCCCATCTCCACAGAGGAACTCTGGAGCTCTGTCAGAGTGACCATCGGGTTCTTGGTCACCTCCCTGACCAAGGCCCTTCTCCCCTGATTGCTTAGTTTAGCTCTAGGAAGAGTCTTGGTGGTTCCAAACTTCTTACATTTAAGAATGATGGAGGACACTGTGTTCTTGGGGACATTCAATGCTGCAGAAATGTTTGATACCCTTCCTCAGATCTGTGCTTCAACACAATCCTGTCTCGGAGCTCTACGGACAATTCCTTCGACCTCATGGTTTGGTTTTTACTTTGACATGCACTGTCAACTGTGGGACCTTTATATAGACTGATGTGTGCCTTTCTAAATCATGTCCAATCATTTGAATTTACCACAGATGGACTCTAATCAAGTTGTAGAAACATCTCAAGTATGGTCAATGGAAGCAGGACACACCTGAGCTCAATTTCAAGTCTCATAGCAAAGGGTCTGAATAATTTAAGTATTTTTTTTTTTTTTAATACATTTGCAAAAATGTCTATTAACCTGTGTTCACTTTGTCATTATGGGGTATTGTGTGTAGATTGATTATTTATTTAATCCAGTTTAGAATAAGGCTGTAACAAAACAAAATGTGAAGGGTCTGAATTCTTCCCGAATGCACTGTATATATTGCACTTCATATTTCTATTTTGAAGGAAAACAACAGAGCTGACCACTAGATGGAGACCAAGTATTTTCTTGATTTTATTTTTTGCTTGGCCATGTCTCGCTCTCTGATATGCATTGGGAATTCCTACTTTAAATAGTGTCTAACTGAGGCCCTGTCCTCTTCATTTTCCTCTCCTCTAGAATCTGTCCGTCTGTCCTGAGGATGAGTCCATTATCATGTCCTCCTTCGTCAACACCATGACCTCCCTCGGCGTCAAACAAGGTATTCAACCTAACACGGTCTGCCACTCATATTACAGAAATATTATCAACAATAAACAGTTTCTCATTTAGACTGTTGTTGATAACACCGTTCAATCCATCCTGTTGCTGTACAGTAAATATTCCAGTTTACTTGGTCATGCTTAGTTGTTTTTTATCTAGCCATGTTAGTCTTGAGCACTAAAAGCCGTTGTCTGTTGTTTTGATAATGGCTGAATGATGGACAGATGAAAGGAGGGAGGGCAGATGGCGAGCAGAGTCGTAGCCCAAGCCGCTCTCCACCTCTCCCCTACTCTGCCCTCCCTCCTTCCTGTGTCATGGTGATCCCATATCTGAGTGAATTGTCTCTGTCGGTGTTACAGTGGAAGACGGGGACGTGTTTGATTTCAGGGGCATGAGGCTGGACTGGTTCAGATTGCAGGTAAGAAGCCATCAGGAAAATGAGACCAGCTTTGCGGCTGGAGCTGGGAGGCAGATGTGGGTTCAAATACTATTTGAAATCCTTTCACAATACTTTATCTCTGCTCAATTGAGCTTGCTTGGTGCAATGGAACAAATAGAATAGTCTCAAAAGTATCAAACCCAGCCCATCTGGCACTCCAGGCAGGCTGGAGCGTAGACTTAAAGTATTTTGAAAGATTTTGAATATTATTTGAACCCAGGTCAAGCTGAGAGGCCACTGTGCTCTGTGTGTGTGTCGTAATTAGCACGCATAATTAGCCTGTAATGAGAGAGCAGTGTTTAGCATGCTACACTACTCCAGTTACCTTACTCCTGTCTTACTGTTTCGTGTGTGTGTGTGTGTGTGTGTGTGTGTGTGTGTGTGTGTGTGTGTGTGTGTGTGTGTGTGTGTGTGTGTGTGTGTGTGTGTGTGTGTGTGTGTGCCAATATATAACTGATATAGGACAGTTTAGTATTTTAGATCGTAATGAATAAGAGGGGGGACCTGTTCCTAGATCCACACTCCTACTCTAAGACGCTTTGTGAATACAGGCCCAGAGCGATGTTCTGTGTACCTGTGTGAGAAGCCCCACCGCACATTCATTCATTTAACAGACTAATAAAAGAGAATATGGCCTGAGATACTGTGAGGAGGAGGACAAATGTCTAGACATCATCAAGACATCCGTTTTCTTTTTTATTCATGTGCATGATGTACATGTTATTTGAAGTGATGAAAAATAAATGTCCATGTTCTCAGGGAAAATAACTTATGGATATTGGAAGATAGATTCTGGGCCCCATTCCCTGACCATTTCTTCAAAATGAATTTGGAATGAATGACAATAAATATTCTTCTTTGAAGTAGTGTTTGTTTAAGAATCGTTGCACGTCTTTTATCCTGTCCCAAATAAATCACAACTCACACCAGAAAAGAGAGATGGCATATTATTTTCAAGTGTGGTTGAGTTGAGCTCTCTCACTCTCTCGCTTTTTTTCTCTCTCTCTCAATCACGCTTGACTCCTCAGTACTCTGCTGAGATCAACACAACCACCCCTGCTGCCAGGGACCCACATCACTCTCTTAGCTCAGGGCCTCGGCAAGAAATGCTTCAACTCGGAAAAGTTTCTCAGTTTAGTCAGCAGGCAAGGGGAAAAGAGAAAAGCTTCCATGCGTGGAATGGGGACTGTTTTCCCAACACAGCTGAACAACTATTTTCTCAAGTCTCATGGTTTTTCTACTGGCTGTTCTACAGCCTTCACAGCCAGCCTCTTAACACTATGATAGCAAAAACAGAACTGCTCAGATTACAAAAAGCAGGATGTTGGTTTATTCACTGTGTTTTTGCATTCAGTGTTTGTCAGGGTCAAAGCAAATTCAGAAAGCATTTTAAACATTATGTACAAGAACAGCTGACATGTATGAACAGCTATACTGTATATACAGTATATGCCTATATCTACATATTCAGGTGTCACTGATCCCTAAAAATAGATGATTGTAAATATGTCAGCGAATAATCCTAATTTATCAAGATGGTCCTGAAAGCTTAATGTTTGGATCAGAACCTAAACCTGTCTGTTCCACAAGCATCAAGAACACTGCTTCTAAAGGTTCTACCACATGTGCTCTCTTCTCCTCTGAGCTGCATGTCAACCACAACCCACAAGCCATGTGAGCAGTTACAGCACTATGGCAGACACAGACCTTGTCATAAGCCATATCAATGTTCTTTCTATCTATCAAGTACTTTTCTTTATTTTCTTTAAATCTCTCATAGTTTTATTTTGGAAACTCTTGTTGTTTGTCTGATCCATTAAGTGAACATGTTGGATGAGAAACACAAGCTGCCATTACCACAGTAAGGTCATGTTAGTGATTGTAATCTAAACTGAGTCTTGCATCGTGTCATGATCTAACTCCAACTAGCAGATGTTGGTTGAGCCACAGTTGGACTGGATTGAGGGAAGAGAAACCCTAACCCTCTGTCTTTCTCTCTTTCTCTGTTTTCTCTTGTCATGTCTCTTTTCTCCACAGTGCTGTTTTCTAATTCGGTTCTGACAATGGCATCATGAACATCATGCAACAGCACTTTAACGTTTTGAAATAGGCCTTGAATTTCAATTGTTTTAAAGTTTTCCCCTTGCCTAGTTTTTCTATATATTGTCCTTGCTCAGATGTTTGAACCGCAGTTGTGTGAGTTTAGCACCTGCTAAATGTCTTTGTGGCTGTGGTACCAGGTTGGCATTGAATGCTCTTTAAGTTGGCAGGCGTTTAGAGATGTTGAAACCCAGTGGAACATGTTCGAGTCAACACTTTCGCTGTATTTTCTCACACTTGTGTAGCTCACCATCACTTCTTTCCAAAGAGTATGCGCTTTTATTTTTGGACTCTCAGATTGATTCTCCATGGCCTAGTTGTACCCTGGTAACGCAGATGTTTCACTGCTCTTGTTGTGTTGCCCAAATGACACCCTATTCCCTACATTTTGCACCATAGGGCTCTGGTCAAAAGTAGTGCACTATGTGAGTAGGGTGCCATTTGGGACACAGTTTCAGAACTGTAGCCATTTTCCTTCTGACGATCTCAACGATCAAAGAAAGCATTGTCTTGAACTCTGCAGAGACACCAGAGAGAATCTGTTTTGCATACAGTCTTGGTTTGATACAATATGCTTTGGGAGGAAATTGTGTTGTTTGGCCATTGTCAGTATCAGCAGTATCAAGTTAACACGGACGTATTCCCAGAAATCTTTCCTTAGATGTTAATGATATGGTAACTCATCCAACCACACTTTTCCTTCCAGACTCCCACTGACTTCCAAATTCAAATCGAATCAACTTTTTCTTTAATTCCTAGGAAAGAGGGGTTTTTGGGAAAGTGGCAAAGGAACGCTACTAATAGGAAAATTATTATTTGAAAGACTTCAAACGGCATGATACCAAAAATCTGTTGATTTTGGTATATGACAAATAAAATAGATATAAAACCGCTTCAGCTGTAGACAACATTATATACAGTACCAGTCAAAAGTTTGGACACCTACTCATTCAAGAGGTTTTTCTTTGTTTTTACTATTTTCTACATTGTAGAATAATAGTGAAGATATCAACTATGAAATAACACATATGGAATCATGTAGTAACCAAAAAAGTGTTAAACAAATAGAAATTCTTCAAAGTTGCCACCCTTTGCCTTGATGACAGCTTTGCACACTCTTGGCATTTTCTCAATCATCTTCATGAGGAATGCTTTTCCAACAGTCTTGAAGGAGTTCCCACATATGCTGAGCACTTGTTGGCTGCTTTTCCTTCACTCTGCAGTCCAACTCATCCCAAACCATCTCAATTGGGTTGAGGTCGGGCAAACCACTTTTTTTGGTTATTACATGACTCCATATGTTATTTCATAGTTTTAATGTCTTCACAATTTTTCTACAATGTAGAAAATAGTAAACAGTAGTAAATAGTAAAGAAAAACCCTTGAATGAGTAAGTACTGTACATGAGTACAAAATAGTGAACTGTTAAGTTGTGTTTTGCCCCTGGTCAGACATACCAATAATGCCATGTTTATCTCTTGGTTAGGCCTATACTAGTGTGTCCAAGGCTTCTCTGGGCATCGCAGACCACCGTGAGCTAGGCAAGATGATGAATACCATTATATTCCACACCAAGATGGTGGATTCCCTGGTGGAGATGCTGGTGGAGACATCTGACCTCTCCATATTCTGGTAAGTAAACCTTGTCTGCGCCAGAACAGCCCAAAGGGCAGGAGCATATCTCCTGCTTCCGTAGCGTGAGGCAGCTTGATGTACAAGTACACCCCCTGGACAAGACGCTAGTTTGCAGCAGGGCCTATTCAGGTAGGGGTCTACGTAGACATTTACCTCCATGTTTAGTTCAGTTACACAGCTGTTTAAAACAGTAAAAGGTATTAGGTTATGTAGACTCCATCTTCTGGTAGGCGTCTACATTTGGGATTCAGATTCCTATTTAGAAAAACTTACAGATCCCATTTTTATTTTATTTTTTACTAGGAAAAGCCCATTGAGACCCAGAGTCTATTTTTCATGGAGGCCGCAACAATCAATACATTACACAATTAAAACATACAGCATTACAATACAATTCACCAACATGATCCAGCCTAAAATAAGCATTTACACTCCTCTGTTACAGTCTCCCATCAAAAATGTAAATTCATTCAGTGGCACTAATCTAGATGCAGCATGTACAAGACTATTCCATGCCAGACAAGAAGGCAGTCTTGCCTAATACTGTTAATGTCCTGGGGACTTAAGTAGCAACCACCTAGCAGACCGGGTATGGTAACTGTTGGTGGTGAATAAGACCAGACTATAGAGGTAAAGAGGGAGTTTACCCAAAAGGGCCTTGTAAATGAGCACATACAAATTTCTGCACATATAAAGTGATGTCCAACCCACCATTTTGGTACAAGGTGCAATGGGTGAGTGACTCGGCATTTGTAATAAAGCGAAAGGATGCATGATAAACAGAGTCCAGTCTCTGTAGACGGAGGAGGCTGCATGCATATACAACAAGTCACTATAATCAATTACAGAGAGAAAAGTGGCCTGAACAAGATTCTTTCTAGCCATAAGCAGGAAGCAAGGCGTATTATTAAAATAGAGACCCAATTTCAGTTTCTTTACAATATTATCCATATGAACTTCAAAGGACAACTTGTCATCCAACTATATACCTAGGTATTTGTAGGATGACACTTTTTCAATGGATAAGCCACCAGATGTGACAATGCTAACCTTCTCTGGCTGAGTGTGAGCTCATGAATTTAGTTTTTTGTACATTCAAGACCAGTTTGAGACCATAAAGTGAGGCAGTGACTGAAAAGCAGTCTGGAGCTCTTCAACAGCCTGAACCAGAGAAGGAGCACATGAATATATGACTATTATCTGCATATAGATACAACAACTTCCCAAATAATACATACAAACACAGGAGATAAAATGGAACCCTGGGGCACACCTCTATTAATCTCAAGAAAGCTAGACTTGTGATTGTCAGTATATACACATTGTGTTCTGTCTAAACCAATTTACTGCCCCTTCACTGAGACCAATGTTTCTGAATCTAGCTAGCAACAATTCATGGTCAACTGAATCAAATGCCTTTGATAAATCAACAAATAGAGCAGCACAATGTTTTTTTTTTAATCAGGTACATTTATGTAATTTGCCACTGCCATAGCTGCAGTTGTGGTGCTGTGCCCCGATCTAAAGCCAGACTGAACCCGCTGCTGGGTATGGAATTGGTCAAGAGACTCAAGTTGAAAATGTGAACCACAGGTTCGGTAATAATACTAGCTGCTATCTTAAAGAGGGAGGGATTCAGGTTGTCTGGACCTGCAGACTTTTTTTGTGTCTATTGCCTTTAGTGCTTTATAGACCTCGGGATAAGAAACAGGCTCAAAGTTAATGGTTACATGAGGGCCAATATCATAGTTTACTGTAACATAACTTACATTAGAGGCCTGGGCCCCACCATTATCAAAAACTGAACCAGCAGATATGAAGTGCTTGTTAAAAAAAACCCACAATATCAGCTTTATCCTTCACTTCTTTAGAATCTATCATTAAATGGTCAGGAAGGCCAGAGGATACATTAGAACCTGACACTGATTTGATTAGCTTCCAGAACTTGTTAGGGTTGTTAAGGTTCTCTGTGACTGTATTTAGATAGAAATCTGATTTGGACTTCCTGATCAATCCTGTACATTTGTTTCTTAGTGCTCTGAAGGAGGCACAGTCAACAGGAGCATTTAGTAAAATGGCGCCGGAGCAGAAGGCAGACGTTTTACGTGCACCCAACCGTTTTTTTGTTTGTTTATCTGCGTTGTTTGAAACAGATTTTTTTACTATTTTTGTACATAATGTTGCCGCTACTGTCTCTTATGACCGAAAATAACTTCTAGACATCAGGACTGCGATTACTCACCACGGACTAGCAGAATCCTTTTTCTTGTTTTACGACTCTGACGAGCCCGAGGCGGAGGATATACGGCTCCCTCGGGAACAGGCCCCGACCCCAGTGACCTGCGTGAAGAGGAGGCGGAGAAAGAGAGGCCGGAGGGCGGGCTACCTTCTGAGGAGTAGGAGGCGATCGAATAAACCCCCTCTCCCCTCAATTCTGCTCGCAAACATGCAATCTTTGGACAATAAAATGGACGAGTTATTGGGAAGATTAAACTACCAACGGGACATTAAAAACTGTAACATCTTATGCTTTACAGAGTCGTGGCTGAACAACGACAATATCAACATACTGGTTATACAATGCACCGGCAGGATAGTACAGCGGCGTCTGGTAAGACAAGGGGCGGCGGTCTATGTATTTTTGTAAACAACAGCTGGTGCACGATATTTAAGGAAGTCTCAAGCTATTCCTCGCTTCAGGTAGAGTTTCTCATGATAAGCTGCAGACCACATTACCTACCGAGAGAGTTTTCATCTATATTCTTTGTAGCACAGTCGGAGGCTGGCACTAGATAGCATTGAATGAGCTGTATTCCGCCATAAGCAAACAAGAAAACGCTCAACCAGAGGCGGTGCTCCTAGTAGCCGGGGACTTTAATGTAGGGAAACTTAAATCAGTTTTACCTAATTTCTATTAACATGTTAAATGTGCAACCAGAGGGAAAATAACTCTGGACCACCTATACTCCACACACAGAGATGCATACAAAGCTCTCCCTCGCCCTCCATTTGGCAAGTCTGACCATAATTCTATCCTCCTGATTCCTGCTTACAAGCAAAAATTAAGCAGGAAGCACCAGTGACTAGATCGATTAAAAAAAAAAGTGGTCAGATGAAGCAGATGCTAAGCAACAGGACTGTTTTGCTAGCACAGACTGGAATATGTTCCGGGATTCCTCTAATGACATTGAGGAGTACGCCACATCTGTCATTGGCTTCATCAATAAGTGCAACGATGACGTTGTCCCCACAGTGACCGTACGTACCCCAACCAGAAACCTTGGATTACAGGGAGCATCCGCACTGAGCTAAAGGCTAGAGCTGCCACTTTCAAGGAGCGGGACTCTAACCTGGAAGCTTATAAGAAATCCCTCTATGCCCTCCGACGAACCATCAAACAGGCAAAGTATTAATACAGGATTAAGATCGAAACGTACTACACTGGCTCTGACGCTTGTCGGATGTGACAGGGCCTGCAAACCATTACAGACTACAAAGGGAAGCACAGCCAAGAGCTGCCCAGTGACACGAACCTACCGGACGAGCTAAACTACTTCTATGCTCGCTTCGAGGCAAATAACACTGAAACATGCATGAGGGCACCAGCTGTACCGGAAGACTGTGTGATCACGCTCTCCGCAGCCGATGTAAGACCTTTAGACAGGTCAACATTCACAAGGCCGCAGGGCCAGACGGATTACCAGGAAGTGTACTGCGAGCATGCGCTGACCAACTAGCAAGTGTCTTCACTGACATTTTCAACATCTCCCTGTCGGAGTCTGTGCCCAAGAACACTAAGGTAACCTGCCTAAATGATTACCGACCCGTAGCACTCACGTCTGTAGCAATGAAGTGCTTTGAAAGGCCATCATCCCAGAAACCCTAGACCCACTCCAATTTGCATACCGCCCCAACAGATCCACAGATGATGCAGTCTCTATTGCACTCCACACTGCCCTTTCCCACCTGGACAAAAGGAACACCTATGTGAGAATGCTATTCCTTAACTACAGCTCAGCGTTCAACACCATAGTGCCCTCAAAGCTCATCACTAAGCTAAGGACCCTGGGACTAAACACCTCCCTCGGCAACTGGATCCTGGACATTCTGACGGGCCACCCCTAGGTGGTAAGGGTAGGTAACAACACATCCGCCACGCTGATCCTCAACACAGGGGCCCCTCAGGGGTGCGTGCTCAGCCCCCTCCTGTACTCCCTGTTCACTCATGACTGCATGGCCAGGCACGACTCCAACACCATCATTACATTTGCCGATGACAGAACAGTGGTAAGCCTGATCACCGACAACAACGAGACAGCCTATAGGGAGGAGGTCAGAGACCTGGCCGTGTGGTGCCAGGACAACAACCTCTCCCTCAACGTGATCAAGACAAAGAAGATGATTGTGGACTACAGGAAAAGGAAGACCGAGCATGCCCCCATTCTCATTGACGGGGCTGCGTTTGAGCAGGTTGAGAGCTTCAAATTTCTTGGTGTCCACATCACCAACAAACTAACATGGTCCAAGCACACCAAGACAGTTGTGAAGCGGGCACGACAAAACCTATTCCTCCTCAGGAGACTGAAAAAATTTGGCATGGGTTCTCAGATCCTCAAAAGGTTCTACAGCTGCACCATCTAGAGCATCCTGACTGTTCTCTCTCCTACCACACGGCAAGCGGTACCGGAGCACCAGGTCTATTCACATTGCCCCCCATCTCCACACCACTGCCACACTCTGTTGTCATCTATGCATAATCACTTTAATTAACTCTACCTACATGTACATACTACCTCAACTAACCGGTGCCCCCGCACATTGACTCCGTACCGGCACCCCCTGTATATATTGTTATTTTTTTACGGCTCCTCTTTAATTACTTGTTACTTTTATCTCTTATTCTTATCCGTATTTTTTTAAACTGCACTGTCGGTTAGGGGCTCGTAAGTAAGCATTTCGCTGTTGTATTCAGCGCATGTGACTAATAAAATATGATTTGATTTGTATGTCTAGCTTGAGCCCAAGAGACATTTCTCTTTCTAATGAATTCTGCCAAGTTATCTAAAAACCAGGGATGGTCCCTTCCACTGATTCTACATTTCTTCACAGGGGCAGGCGTATCACAAATGGACAAAAATGTAATATAAGAATAGTCCCAGGCAGTGTCAACATTGGGAATCAGATCATGTAAACGCTTGTTCATCAAACTGTCTAAAATGTCTTTAAAATATAACAGGGTTTGGCTTTGGTCATTTTTGTATTTATAACACAAGCTATTGCATACTGATCACTGACACCTAGTCAATGTGTATTTGTGAAGAGTATTCGTTAGATGAATGTCCAACAGCGTTGGTTTGTTAGGTGCTCTGGGATTTGATCTTCTAGGTGCATTAATTAATTGTGCAAGATTTAGAGTCACATAGTTCTTTAAAAGAGTCCAATACAGATGTAAGAATGTCCCACTTCAAATCTCCTACATGAATGAATTTAGGGCCATTGATGGGCAATTTAATTGAAACACTAAAATACTAATAAAAACACATCAAATTTACATTTACATCTACATTTACATCTACCACTTAATTCAGTTAAAGTCATTTACAAGGAAAACATAGTAAAAGCTAATAGGCTGGATAGCCATCCCTCATCCTCTAAAACCCCATGGTAACTGTTTGTTAGAGAGGAGACGGTTGGAAAGATTTAAATATGATTGTACCAGATGGATGTCTGATGAAGTTTGCAGCTCATGCTCGTTCTATTGCTCTTCTCCTCTCTTTCCTCTCCTCCTCTCTTCCCTCTCTCTCTCCTCCTCCACTCTTCCCTCTCTCTCTCTTCCTTTTTCCCTCTCTCTCTACCTCTTTCCCTCTCTCTCTCTTCTCTCTCTCTCTTCCTCTCTCTCTCTCTTCCTCTTTCCCTCTCTCTTCTTCTCTTCTCTTTCCCTCTCTCTCTCTTCCTCTTTCCCTCTCTCTGTTGCGCTTTCCCTCCTCTCTCTTCCTCTTTCCCCCTCTCTCTCTTCTCCTCTTTCCCCCTCTCTCTCTTCTCCTCTTTCCCCCTCTCTCTCTTCTCCTCTTCCCCCTCTCTCTCTCCCTCTCTCGCTCTCTCTCCTTCTCCCTTCTGATAGCTTTTACAGTCGTGCGTTTGAGAAGATGTTCCAGCAGTGTTTGGAGCTGCCCTCCCAGTCTCGTCACTCCATCTCCTTCCCTCTGCTCTGTACCCACTTCATGAGCTGCACCCATGAGCTCTGTCCTGAGGAGGTGAGTGTCTCATTGAGATATGATCACCGTAAGCATCACTAAGGTCTGGTGGGTCACTCTGCGATAGTCATTTATTAAAGAAATGTATTTTCAACATAACTCATATTCAATTGATCAGGTCGCCCTTGCAAATACGTTTTCAAGGGTCTTTCCTAGTTAAATAAATGAATACATAAAATAGATGTAATGGCCCCTGACATGTTTATGTATAATACATGTAATGTAAAGACTGATGTTTTTGTATGTTTTTTAGATGTCTTTCCAAGAGCTGGAATCTTAAGTAAAATCTACTGGTGCAGTAGCAGCCTATTCCATTTGGACTCATCTCTCTCATTAGTTTTGTAGCTCTTAGGGGGACTGCTAGTCTCAGAGAAACAGGCCATTTCACAGGATGTCTCACACAGGCTGGGAAAGTCTCCTTCAGCTCTGTCTCAGTGCTGCTAGGGCCCATTGCTGCATCCCAAATGGCACGCTATTCCCTATTAGTGAACTACTTTTGGCCACAACTTTTGCCTGCTTTTGGCCACAACTTTTGCCTGGTCAAAAGAGGGCACTAGTAGGGACTAGCGTGCGATTTGGGACACAGCCTCTGTCTCCTTCCGCAGCAGCAGGATGGAGTCACACAGAGAATCAGGAAAGTAACTTCAAATTTTCTAGGGTTGTGGAATGTTGTGTAACGAAGCGTCCAGCGCTGTGGTCCGTGTACCCGGATGTGTACTGAGAAGTAGAGGGCTGAAAAGCATGATTTATTAAATCTGTAGTTGAACCATACACTGGTGCAGCTACTAGCTACTCCCAGGGGGATGTTGAAGCCCTCCGCTCACACAGCCTCCACAACAGATTCCTGTTTCCCTCTCTGCTGAAATACGCCAGCCACATTCATGTTTGTTCCTGCCAAACATGGAGCCCAATATCCATTTATTTAGGTAAATAAGGCATATTTTCGCTCCTAATTGGTAGACAAACAGTACCAAAAGAAGTGGCACAATGGGCGTTCTCATGTGGCCGAGCAGAGTGGTCAAAAGAGGGCCTTTTGCTTAGGAGCTGTCTGAGTGCACTTAGAGAAATAAACTAGATTTATTGAGCCATAGGCTTGGATTTCACAAACTCCCTCTCTCAGCATGTTTTCAAAATGTTCCTCTTCCTATGTCCACTCCTCATAGCTTTGGGCAGCTGCAAACTTTATTTATGTTGGAAAAGCATTGCATTTTTCCAATAATATTTCCATCTTGCACAGAACTTTTTACAGTGGTTTGTATTAACAGTAAAATGACTGTGTCCCAAATGGCACCCTATTCTATTTTTGACCAGGGCTTATCTGACTCGAGTCACAAATTGAATGACTTGAGACTCTGCTTGATATAAAATAACTTGAGACATGACTTGGATTTCGAGCCTCAAGACTCGGGACTCGACTTTGACTGATTACTTAAAATGATCTGGGCAGGTTTTGTAACGTCTTGTCACTCATTTTGTGGCACAGAGTCTCCGTGGATTGCTCTACACGCAGCCAGAGACAGTATCGCAATTGCAAAAATAACTGATTGGCTAGTGAAACGCACACTCTGCCTTCTGATTGAACCAGCAAACTGCCAATCAACACAGGTCGTCTGAGCTAGCGCAGTGAGAAGGTTTTGTGGGGATTGTGAGTGTGAAACTGAATGGGAAAAATATATATTTTTCATACATACTGTTTATATTTTATATTTATACCTTTGCTTATTCGATCTGGTCACCTAACGTTAGCCTACGGCATAGGACCAAATTCTTGTTTCAAAAACTGTGCTTCAGAACCAAAAAGTTGTGCGTCTTAACTGTTGACCAGTCACCAGCATTGTCACGCAAAGGCAGACGCTTGTTTGATATTCTCCAGTTTTGCCTGGCAAAAAGAGAGTCGCCTGCCTACATTAATATTATCCATATAAAGTACTGTTTAGCAATCGGCTACGGACACGTCTTTGCCACTACAAGCTGGTGATTTCATTGATCATTTTTACATTTCAGATAGGCCTAGTTTGGGTGGTTTATAATTGTGTACCTCAGTTTTGGTACTGGCTATATGTCTAAAGATGTAACATCGCACTACCTTCAATACTTACGGGATGAAGATATAACGTTCTGGATAATTAATTATGATATTTGTGAGGAAGAAAAAGACTACAGACAGATCATGCTTTCCATCCGATCCTGCAGCCTCCACTGCGTACAGTTAGGCCGTATGATCCTGCAGCCTCCGCTGCGTACAGTTAGGCCGTATGATCCTGCAGCCTCCGCTGCGTACAGTTAGGCCGTATGATCCTGCAGCCTCCGCTGCGTACAGTTAGGCCGTATGATCCTGCAGCCTCCGCTGCGTACAGGTAGGCCGTATGATCCTGCAGCCTCCGCTGCGTACAGTTAGGCCGTATGATCCTGCAGCCTCCGCTGCGTACAGTTAGGCCGCATGATCCTGCAGCCTCCGCTGCGTACAGTTTGGCCGTAGGATCCTGCAGCCTCCGCTGCGTACAGGTAGGCCGTATGATCCTGCAGCCTCCGCTGCGTACAGTTAGGCCGTATGATCCTGCAGCCTCCGCTGCGTACAGTTAGGCCGCATGATCCTGCAGCCTCCGCTGCGTACAGTTAGGCCGCAGGATCCTGCAGCCTCCGCTGCGTACAGTTAGGCCGCAGGATCCTGCAGCCTCCGCTGCGTACAGTTAGGCCGTATGATCCTGCTGCTCTGACCTCCAGAGAAGTGACAGTGACATGATATCCCTAGTTGATATTGACTGCTAACATGAATGACTTTCAGCTCCAAATGTAAAACGCAGTTTATTTCTGTATCTTGTGTTTTTTGAAAATGCATCACCGTTTATGGCTGTAATGACAGGCTACATTTGCAGAGTGATTTGTGTTCACCCTGTGCACATGTGCATGTCCGTGCACGAGGGGTCGCAAGCTTTGAACCAATCCTTTTTGGGCTTCGCAGGTCAAACAGTTTGAAAACTGCTGAGCTAGTGAACAGATTGCTGATTTGCTGTACAGCTATAGGATCGGGTGCAGCACAAATGTCAAATTATAGGGAGAGATTGACATAAATTAATATCAAATCATAAGTTAATATCAAATCAAATAGTCTCATAAGCCTAGTTAAATAAAGGTCAAATATAAAATAAAATATGCGGCTCTGAAAATGGTTTGGTGATCAAGAATATGAACCGTTTACTTTGCTGTCTGCTAGCCTCCATAAATAGACATAGATTTTTAGTTGAACAAGTCGTTGCTTGTATAGATTTTTTTACTTTACCTGAGACTTGACCTGAAAAAACATGTGACTTGACTCAACTTGACTTGCTCTTAGAATGCACGACTTGGACTTGGATCTACTTGGGACTCGACTTGAGACTTGTGACTTGTGACTCAAATAATAGTGACTTGGTCCCACCTCTGGGGCTCATACATCTCAAATGGCACCCTATTCCCTACATAGTTCCCTGGTCAAATGTAGTGCACTACATAGGGAATAGGATGCCATTTGGGACGTAACCAAGGTCACAGAACTTCAGCGAAAGGTCAGTCTCGGGCATCTGATCTTATTTTTTTAGCAGCTAAACGTCATTTTACATCAGATTTATTTATTCTTTTCCTCAGCATTTTAACCTTTTTAGGCCATAATCATTTCAACAAAAATTAAAATGCAACAATTGTTAGAAAGAAAGCTATTCCATGTGAATTCTTCTCAGAAAATGTTGATTGACTAGATAATTGAAGTATGTTGTGTAAGCACACACACACACACACACACACACACACACACACACAGTATTAATATAGAGTCTGACGTCTGCCGGTTAGCAATGGCCTGAGGGAGACATGAGACCTGTCACTCACAGCTTTAAATTTCAACCTTTGTTCATGTCTTCCATGCCTGGGGGAACAAATAACTCCCCCACCCTCTATGGCTTTCAAAAAGAGCAAACTGAATGGTTTAAAGAGCAAACTGCCATGGGATTCATTTAAGATACTCTTTGAAGAGGTAGGGTTTCAGATGTTTTTGGAAGATGGGCAGGGAATCTGCTGTTCTAGCTTCAGGGGAAAGATGGTTCCACCATTGGCAGGGTTTTTTCTGCATAAAAAAAAGTATTGGACGGACTGCCTAAGAGCTTTTTCTGCCGCCTATGTCCAAACAGTAAATGTAGTCTCGCTCAACCCTCCCACATTTTCCCCACTGCATTTCATATACAGGTTCTGTAGCCAACGTAGACAATTCCCACTCTTTTATTCAGAGAAAATGGCTTGATTCTAGCCCTTAGGTTACCGTTCAAAAGACATGACCCATAATACCGCCACTACTTTTTTTTCCTATCATGCATTGGTGGGCTGCATTTTACATTCATAAAGCATATCGCGGGCTGTTTTAAAACTTAGCTACTTGCGGACCGGACAGTTAACTATTTGTTTAGCCTTTTTCAACTGAACGTGGCCATGGTAACATTACCAGTAGCCTATATGCAAACATTTGGTGGCACATAAAAGAAAGGAAAAGGGATAGCATACAATTGATTGACTAAATTCCTCCTGCCACTTTATTTTGAGTTAATGTGGACCCAGAGACTCAGACTTGACCTCTTGGACTAGGACTCGAGCACTGGGACTCAAGACTTTTAGTTTAGTGACTCAACTACATCATTGGGTGAAACAGTCATTAGCTCCCGTTATACTTTTAGGCATCAATGTGGCTGCGGCGTCTGTGGAATGTTGATAACAATGTCGGGATGAGTGATGGAGGTGTAACCCATACTACTTTGCCAATACTTTACAGCACCATCTGGTGATTGTGCCTGCCTCTCTCTCTCCTCTGTATCCGTCTCGCTGTCTGTGCTTGAGTGTGTCTGTTTGTTTTGTATGTGATGTGTAGTATCTATGTAGGCTGAATTAGGAATTTACATGGCCAGATAATTCTTATATATTCTAATGCAGTGCCATGAAAAAGTATTTGCCTCTTTCTGATTTTCTCTATGTTTGCATCTTTTTGATACTGAATGTTATCAGATCTTCAACCAATGGTCAAGCATGGTGGTGGTAGTGTGATGGTTTGAGGATGTTTTGCTGCCTCAGGACCTGGACAACTTGCCTTAATAGAAGGAACCATGAATTCTGCTCTGTATCAGAGAATTCTACAGGAGAATGTCAGGTCATCCGTCTGTGAGCTTAAGCTGAAGCGCAGCTGGGTCATGCAGCAAGACAATGATCTAAAACACACAATCAAGTCTACATGAAAATGGTTAAAAAGCAACACATTTGAAGTTTTGGAATAGCATAGTCAAAGTCCAGACCTAATCCCAGTTGAGATGTTGTGGCAGGACTTGAAACGAGCAGTTCATGCTTGAAAACTCACATGTTAAAGCAGTTCTGAGTTAAAGCAAGAGTGGGCCAAAATTCCTCCACGGCGATGTGAGAGACTGATCTACAACTACAGGAGGCATTTGGTTGCAGTCATTGCAGCTAGAGGTGGCACAACCAGTTATAGAGTGTAAGGGAGCAATTACTTTTTCACACAGGGGAATTGTGTGTTGCACAACTTTTTTAAATAAGTAAAATAACTTTGTTATTTCTAAACTGGTTCCCTTTATCTAATATTAGGTTTTGGTTGATCTGTTAATGTTCAGTATCAAAAATAGAGAAAATCAGAAAGGGGGCAAATACTTTTTCACAGCACTGTATATGTTTGTCATAATTCTGCTGTTGGGAAGAGAATATGATGTTATCCAGAAAAATATGTTGGTAGGACAAGGCGATGTACTGTGTGTTTGTGCACATGGAAGTCAGTGATTTTGTTTACTATAGGTTAATGAGGCAATACAAATGTGATGTGACTAAAATGAAAGGGCGTTTAGTTTACTAAAATTGCCCACTGCTTTTGTCATTTAGACAATAACTAGACTCAGTCACATTTTTGTAATTTGAATAATGATTAAGACTTAATTATATATTTTTCAAAATTGCTAAGACTCGACTAAATCCAAAATGAACACTGGACTGAGCTGACCCGCAGGGGCCGGACGGCCAAGAGACCAGAGGTGGCAGAACAGAGTGCTCGGGTTGGGGTGTAGGGTTTCAGCATAGCCTGAAGATAGGGAGGGTCAGTTCCCCTTGCTGCTCCGTAGGCAAGCACCATGGTTGTGTAGTGGATGTGAGCCTCGACTGGAAGCCAGTGCCGTGTGTGGAGTAGCGGGGTGACATTGGAGAACTTGGGAAGGTTGAACACCAAGTGGGCTGCGGCATTCTGGATAAGTTGCAGGGGATTTGTGGCACAAGCAGTTGTCTAGACTGGAGATGACCAGAGCCTGGATTAGGATCTTTGCTGCTTCCTGTGTGAGGAAGGGTCGTACTCTATTATAATAATCAACTGAGTATACAAAACATTAGGAACATCTGCTCTTTCCATGACATTGACTGACCAGATGAATCCAGGTGAAAGCAATGATCCCTTATTGATGTCACTTGTTAAATCCACTTCAATCAGTGTAGATGAAGGGAAGGAGACCGGTTAAAGAAGGATTTTTAAGCCTTGAGATAATTGAGACATGGATTGTGTATGTGTACCATTGAGGGTGAATGGGCAAGACAAAATATTTAAGTGCCTTTTTGAATGGGGTATGGTAATTGGGGCCAGGTGCACCGGTTTGTGTCAAGAACTGCAACACTGCTGGGTTTTTCACACTCAACATGATTCACCATCCAGGACATCCAGCCAACTTGACACAACTGTGGGAAGCTGTGGAGTCAACATGGGCCAGCATCCCTGTGGAATGTTTTCGACACCTAATAGAGTCCATGCCCCGACGATTTGAGGCAACAAGGAAAAAGGGGGTGCCACTCAATAGTTGGAAGGTGTTCTTAATGTTTTGTACACTCAGTGTAATATATGCCATTTAGCAGACTTTTATCCAAAGCGACTTAGTCATGCATGCATTTTTATGTATGGGTGGTCCCGGGAATTGAACCCACTATCTTGGCATTGCGAGTGCCATGCTCTACCAACTGAGCAACAGAGGATCTCTACGGATGTTGTAGACTAGAGCATGAACCTGCAGGAGCGAGTCACTGCTTTGATGTTTGCAGAGAATGACAGGGTGTTGTCGATGGTCATGCCAAGGTTCTTTGCATTCTGGGAGAGGGACACAGTTGTCCACCGTGATAGAGAGGTCTTAGAGCGGGCAGCCCTTACCTGGGAGGAAGGGGAGGGGTTGAGCTTCAAGTGATGGACTGACATCCAAGCTGACGTGGGAGTGTCATCCGCATAGCAATGATAGGAGAGATCATGTGAGCCGAGTGACTTTGTGTGTAGACAAAAGAGGAGAGGGCCTAGAACTGAACCACGGGGACACCAGTATTGAGAGCATGTGATGCAGACTCCTCTCCATGTCACCTGGTATGAGCAACCTGCCAGGTAGGACACAATGCAAGTGCAGAGCCTGAAACGCCCAGCCTTAAGAGGACGATCTGATGGTTGATAGTGTTGAAGGTAGTGGATGTATATCTAGGAGGATGAGGAGAGAGGGTCAGCTTTGGCAGAGCGTAGAGCCTCCGTGACACAGAGGAGAGCGGTCTTAGTTGAGTGAGCTGTCTTGAAGCCTGACTGGTTAGGGTCAAGAAGATCGTTCTGAGAGAGATAAAGAGAGAGTTGGTCATAGAAAGTGTGGTGGAAATTCAACACCAGGGACACCTAAAGTCAAGCTTAAATGAATCACTCTTTTATCAGCAAGCTGGAGAGGTTACAACAAACTCTGCACACCGTACATGTCTATCAGAAGCTCTCTTGGGGAGGTCCTGGCAGTTTTCTTATATATGTCTATACTGTACACAGACATGTTATATTTGCATGATTTAGCATAATTAATTAATTGTTACCGGTGGTTCGCACATGTGGCTGACCAATACCTCACGAGGCTTTCTCTCTCCAATTTGAGACCTTGAAACTGAGATACTTTGGTTGTTCCCATAGCAACATTCTGGGAGTCCTACCAAGTTGCTGGTCTATAGTTTTTGACATCAGAGAGGTCAAGTGTTGGTTTCTTGAGGAGGGGAGCAACATTGGCCATCTTGATGAGGAATGGGAGAAGGTCTCCGGAGATGGTCTGGAGAAGGGGATGGAGTCGAGCGGGCAGGTTGTCAGGCGGCTGGACATCACTAGTTGCAGGATTTCATCTGGAGAGAGAGGGGAGAAAGAGGTCAAGGGTAGTTCTGTGAGAGTGGGACCAGTAGACTCCGTAGGCTGAGTGAATAAGGAGTGGATATTGTGGTTGGCAAAGTCATCCGCGAGGAGGGAGGAGGTGGAGGATTAAGGAGGGAAGAGAAGAGAAGGTGGAAAACAGTTTCCTGGGGTTAAAGGCAGAAGTTTGAAATGTAGAGTGATAGAAACCAGCTTTAGCATGGATACATAGGAAGAGAAGGTAGAGAGGAGGGAGTGGAAGGATGATAGGTCCTCTGGAAGTTTAGATTTCCTCCATTTCTGCTCAGCTGCCCGCAGCCCTATTCTGTGAGCTATTCTGTTTGACCAGAGTTGTGTGTGGAGACTGTGTGTGACCAGTTTTAGAGTGTGGCAGTGTGTACTGTTCAATCAGTGTGTACTGTTAAGGGTTGGCTACCTATGAATGACAGGTTCACTCAGACCTCTCTACCCACCTAGAACCTTTTGCTATTCACAAACAGCTATTCTGGTCCTAGATCTGTTTGGCATTGACAAATACGGAAAGAGTTAGATCTGGGACCAGGCTAACAAACATCTGTTCACCTAACCATCCACCAGCCAATCTCCTATAGTGCAAACTGCTTTACCCTGGGTAACATTTTCTTCTCTTTTTCCCTCCTTTCTACAGAGGCATCACATAGGCGACCGTAGCTTGTCCCTGTGCAACATGTTTCTGGATGAGATGGCTAAACAGGCCCGCAACCTCATCACAGACATCTGCACCGAGCAATGCACGCTCAGCGACCAGGTGAGGTTCTGTTGTCATTGTTATTAATCAAAGTCCACACTAAGCGACCAGAGGGCTGTATTACGATACAAGCTAGATCTACTCAGGATTTTCTAAAGTTTCAGTTAGCTTCACTTTCCAGGTCAGGCTTCAGACACACTACAATGGTAGATATTGCTTGTGCCAAAGTCAAAATGAAAGACAAGTCGTCTTGCAAATTCAGCAGGCTATGGTGTGAATAGGCTTGTTGAAGTGTCCTTTTTATTTCATAATGTATTGTTAATGCCGTCTTTGATGTGCTTTTTAATGCACAAGCACCTTTTTTCCCCACTCCTGTTGATAAAATAGTTTTATTAGGCCGAAGTCATACACAAGTTTTACTGTGCGTGAAATTTCAAATGCATTCTGTCATTACGAAATATGTAATGTATTTTAACATTACAATTTTTTTTACTGTTTGGTAGGAGTGGTCTGGGTCTGCTCTCGTGTCATTCCTAACCATCTCATTTATTATAATTACTGAGAAGGGCCGGTCTCCCAGACACAGGTTAAGCCTAGTCATTTAGGCCTAATCTGAGTCCAGAAAACAGGCCCGTAAGGTACATTGAGTGCATACCTTGTTATCTGTATGTTGGAACTATTGTATGTTAGTATGTTGGGCCTATTTACTAGCTATTTAAGTTTTTCAACTGATGACTCAATGTAGGTCTTAAGTCAGATACTTTTCATAAATCTATTTCTGTAATGTACAGGTAAATATGCTTGGGCGGTATCCAGATTTTCATATTGCTATACCATCCTTTTCGCCATCCTGGGATTTACGGTATTACTGGATAAGCACACAAGGGTGTGCTAAAAACGCAAGAAAAGCCCATTGGGCCTCTATTTCCAGAATGCTAACAAAATTATCACGAACTAATAGCAAAATCATATAGACGCTGTTAGCTAAATGCTAACGCTCGAAACCAAACATAAGCTGATTGCAAAGGCCGGCAAATCCAGCTCATGAAGTTATAAAAGCATAGCTTGTAGTTGGGATTAAGGGCTCACCATAGCATAGCTTGTAGTTGGGGTTAAGGGCTCACCACAGCATAGCTTGTAGTTGGGATTAAGGGCTCACCATAGCATATCTTGTAGTTGGGGTTAAGGGCTCACCATAGCATAGCTTGTAGTTGGGGTTAAGAGCTCACCATAGCATAGCTTGTAGTTGGGGTTAAGGGCTCACCATAGCATAGCTTGTAGTTGAGATTAAGGGCTCACCATAGCATAGCTTGTAGTTGGGGTTAAGGGCTCACCATAGCATAGCTTGTAGTTGGGATTAAGGGCTCACCATAGCATATCTTGTAGTTGGGGTTAAGGGCTCACCATAGCATAGCTTGTAGTTGAGATTAAGGGCTCACCATAGCATAGCTTGTAGTTGGGGTTAAGGGCTCACCATAGCATAGTTTGTAGTTGGGATTAAGGGCTCACCATAGCATAGCTTGTAGTTGGGGTTAAGGGCTCACCATAGCATAGCTTGTAGTTGGGGTTAAGGGCTCACCATAGCATAGCTTGTAGTTGGGGTTAAGGGCTCACCATAGCATAGCTTGTAGTTGAGATTAAGGGCTCACCATAGCATAGCTTGTAGTTGGGGTTAAGGGCTCACCATAGCATAGCTTGTAGTTGGGGTTAAGGGCTCACCATAGCATAGCTTGTAGTTGAGATTAAGGGCTCACCATAGCATAGTTTGTAGTTGGGGTTAAGGGCTCACCATAGCATAGTTTGTAGTTGGGATTAAGGGCTCACCATAGCATAGCTTGTAGTTGGGGTTAAGGGCTCACCATAGCATAGTTTGTAGTTGAGATTAAGGGCTCACCATAGCATAGCTTGTAGTTGGGGTTAAGGGCTCACCATAGCATAGCTTGTAGTTGGGATTAAGGGCTCACCATAGCATAGCTTGTAGTTGGGGTTAAGGGCTCACCATAGCATAGCTTGTAGTTGCTGAATGTCATTTTTAGTGAGTGTGGACATTTTACAAGTGAAAGTGAACGGGAGAAATTGTGCAAATGGAGAAAGTTGTGATGCATCCTTTACTGAAAGAAGAGCAGCTTGTGTACACGGAGCAGATGGGAGAAGAACGGAGGAGGAAAAAAACGTTAGTAGGAAACACAGGGAAAAAATGGCAGCTGTACAGAACTCATCCAGAGCTCTTTGACTTCTGGCAGAAAGCCATTAAGATATCTGATGGCAAACATTTAGTAGTGAATTGTATCCAAGTGTAAGTTCATCAGCTCATGTGCGACGCACAGCAGAGACCGATATAGAACACTATGGGCTCACCAGCTCCTGCTGTCTCCTGTCACCTGACTGGCTTAACTGTTGTGACAGGTAAAATGAAGAATGCAATCTGCTTTATCTCCTAACGTATTGCACAAGTTGACTGCAGGTAATAACTTAAGTAGCTAAAAATATTCACATTTATTGAAAGACTTAAAATGGAATAATTTTGATGGTATTGAAAAACAAACCATCCTGTGTCTTTTTCCAAATACCCCGGTATATGTTATATACGGTATACCGCCCAAGCCTAGTAAGTAGAACACGATATGGCCTACATTGTGCACGTTCCAACTAAGTGGAAACATAATTTGTCACTTCATTCCTTATTGGTCTGTGGGTGTTAAAGGGGTTTTCCTGTCCCTGCTGTGCTCCTGTTGCAGCTGCTGCCAAAACATTGTGCCAAAACCATCAGTCAGGCAGTGAACAAGAAGTCAAAGAAGCAGACTGGGAAGAAAGGAGAGCCTGAGAGAGAGAAGCCTGGAGTAGAGAGCATGAGGAAGAACAGGCTGCTGGTCACCAAGTAAGTTGTGTACACTCTGTCGGGTCCCTAAGTAAGGTTAGGGACTCTTTCCCAATGTGTCTATGCTCGATTCGTCCTCTCTGCTCTTTCTCAAAACAAGTTGGAGGGGGACATCCACTGGAAGGTAACTTTGGATATTCTCCTCCAATTTCGAGGAATCAAGGAAAGACTAACTGGGACAGATCCCTGAGACACGGAGACATTTACATTTTTGTCATTTAGCAGACTCCTTTTCCCAGTGTGACTTACAGGAGCAATTACGGTTAAGTGCCTTGCTCAAGGGCACATTGACAGATTTTTCACCAAGTCTGCTCAGGTATTCGAACCAGCGACCTTTCGGTTACTGGCCCAACGCTCTTAACCGGTAGGCTACCTGTCCCCTTCCCCCCTCTCCCATGACCACCTGTCTACTTTCAGATATTTTCAACAGCGCACTATTATTGGATGGTTTTGTAAGTCATGGTCTGTGTGTGTCCCAAATGGCACCCTATTCTCTACAAAGTGCACTACTTTTGACCAGAGCCCTGTGGACACTGGTCAAAAGTAATTCACTACATAGGGAATAGGGTGCCATTTGGGATGCAGACATGGTTTTGCAACCTCATTTTCCACTGTGTGTTAAAAATACCATGCTAAGATTTACTGCCATCACTTGCACTCCCTGCTCTGGGTATTCCACTTGAATTTGGTCCTAACTCGACTACTCTACTCCTAATTCTCAGCTTCCAGTAAGCTGCATAGAAACAGACCATGACCAGGGCTAGCATAATATAGATTTAGGTCTGGGCTAAAAAGGGATGTGTAAAAACAACATTAGCTGTGGTGCTGGAGGAACTTAATCCATCTGCTCGGTCATAGATTTCCCATTTAATCTGAACAAAATTAGTTTTTAATGTCTGCCTAACTGTCTGTGTTCCTAGCCTGGATAAGCTTCACACAGCGCTATCCGAGTTGTGTTTCTCCATCAATTATGTACCCAACATGGTGATATGGGAACACACCTTCACTCCCAGGGAGTACCTCACCTCACACCTGGAGATCCGCTTCACCAAGTGAGTACACACACATGCTTGCACACACACATGCATGCTCACACACGCGTATATATGATCGCACATGTGCACGAACACACACACACAATCTTAGGGAATCCACTCTCCTATTAAAACACCAATCCTCACAGGAGGCTATGAGTGAATTCCTGCAGATAGTCTGACTGCTTCCCACTGTGTTGTAACGTTAGCTGGTCAGTTATGAAACCTGTCTCTCCTCCCCAAACACCAATCCATTGACTATCTCATGCAAAAGGAAGGTGGCTTAGTTTATTGTTATAAATCAAGGAACATTGTCATCCATTTGTTCATTTGAATTAAAATCCCCAGACAGAGTTTAACAATAACCTCTCCTGGGTTTATGATTTTATCTGTGATTTATTGGTCCAACAGACAAATGTTTTTTGGGGTCAGAGTGATTTTTGACATGCATCCAGAATGGGGCCTGACCGGTCCAATGAAATAAACATTGTGCTGGAGAGTAACAGGTATTTTCCACTGGGAGTTAGGGTTGTGACGTTGGTGCTTTGGCTGGCCCGTGTGTGTGAGAGACACGTGGGTGCGTTGGCTGGCCCCTCTCCACAGTGCCGTGAACCCCTCCACTGTCTAGGCTTCCCAGAGAGGAGAGGGCTCACACACATACCCCATTACCGCCACTTACCACTCCGCCCTGCTCCTCCAGATCAGCACAGGATAAAAGTTTTACTGCTCTTAGGTTCCCAGTTCCCAGCACACTTCAGACAGAAGGGAAAAGTGGCTAGTTATTTACAAAATGTTCCTAATGCTCAATCAGGGTGTGAAAAAGCGTTTTATCACTTGTTGCGCCATAGTTTTTTAACCCTGCCATGTTGGATCCGATCTGCCCACTCCACACCAAGTTATCTACGTAGAAATACGGAAAGGTTAGGGATTAGGGAAAACAATACAGCCATTGTTGAACGTTGTTGAAGAGTCGCCCAAACTCCCTGGAGTCCATGTAACTAAGAGTAACGGGGATCATTTGCTGTTGTAAATAGGACTTTATAAGTACATTTGATTGATCCCTATTATTCCAATCTTAACTGTTGGATCTGCCAGTCAAATATCAAATTCCTGGACATGATGAATGCCCTCTCTGCATCTCTGTCAGTTAATTATAAAGAATTGTTCATCATGCCTTTGATTGATTGATTGACTGATCAATCCTGTTTTGTCCCTTCTCTAGGTCTATCGTGGGGATGACCATGTATAACCAGGCAACCCAAGAGATAGCCAAACCATCTGAGCTGCTGACCAGTGTCAGGGCCTACATGACTGTGCTCCAGAGCATAGAGAACTATGTTCAGATAGATATCACCAGGGTGTTCAACAACGTGCTGCTGCAGCAGACACAACATCTGGACAGTCACGGAGAACCAACCATCACCAGCCTCTACACCAACTGGTGAGCCCTTAACCCTAACCCCTTATTCTTAGCCCCCCTAACTCCTTAGCCACTAAACCCACTCAAATGACACACCCCTCCTAGGGATGGCATGGAAGAGCACCAGTAAGCCAGTGACTCAGCCCCTGTAATAGGGTTTGAGGCAGAGAATCCCTGTGGAGAGAGGGGAACCGGCCAGGCAGAGACAGCAAGGGCGGTTCGTTGCTCCAGTGCCTTTCCGTTCAACTTCACACTCCTGGGCCAGACTACACTCAATCATAGGACCTACTGAAGAGATGAGTCTTCAATAAAGACTTAAAGGTTGAGACCAAGTCTGCGTCTCTCACATGGATAGGCAGACCATTCCATAAAAATGGAGCTCTATAGGAGAAAGCCCTGCCTCCAGCTGTTTGCTTAGAGATTTTTGAGACAATAAGAAGGCCCACTGCGTCTTGTGACTGTAGCGTACGTGTACGGCAGGACCAAATCGGAAAGATAGGTAGGAGCAAGTCCATGTAATGCTTTGTAGGTTAGCAGTAAAACCTTGAAATCAGCCCTTGCCTTAACAGGAAGCCATTTTAGAGTGACTAGCACTGGAGTAATATGATAATTTTTTGGTTCTAGTCAAGATTCTAGTAGCCGTGTTGAACACTAACTGATGTCTTTTTACTGCTTTATCCGGGTAGCCGGAAAGTAGGGCATTGCAGTAGTCTAACCTAGAAGTGGCAAAAGCATGGATACATTCTGCATCATTTTTGGACAGAAAGTTTCAGATTTTTGCAATGTTACATAGATGGAAAAAAGCTATCCTTGAAACAGTCTTGATATGTTCGTCAAAAGAGAGATTAGGGTCCTTCAGTTTTATTTGAGACGACTGTACAACCATCAAGATTAATTGTCAGATTCAACAGAAGATATCTTTGTTTCTTGGGACCTAGAAGTAGCATCTCTGTTTTGTCCGAGTTTAAAAGTAGAACATTTGCCGCCATCCACTTCCTTATGTCTGAAACACAGGCTTCCAAGGAGGGCAATTTTGGGGCTTCACCATGTTTCATCGAAATGTACAGCTGTGTATTGTCCACATAGCAGTGAAAGTTAACATTATGTTTCCGAATGACATCACCAAGAGGTAAAATATATAGTGAAAACAATAGTGGTCCTAAAACAGAGCCTTGAGGAACACCGAAATTGGACAAACCATTAGAGGACAAACCATCCACAGAGACAAACTGATATATTTCCGACAGAAAACCAGGCCATGTAGACCAATTTGGGTTTCCAATCTCTCCAAAAGAATGTGGTGATCGATGGTGTCAAAAGCAGCACTAAGGTCTAGGAGCACGAGGACAGATGCAGAGCCTTGGTCTGACGCCATTAAAAGGTCATTTACCACCTTCACAAGTGCAGTCTCTATGATGGGGTCTATGATGGGGTCTTAAACCAGACTGAAGCGTTTTGTATACATTGTTTGTCTTCAGGAAGGCAGTGAACGTGATGTCTGTGAACATCTGAGAAATTGCCTTAACAACCTGCACTGAAATAGACTTTATCTTGATTGGTTTGAATCCCAGCCTTGATCATGCCTTCCATTCAATGACGCAGACACCATACATTCTCTCTGTACTACAGGTATCTGGAGACCTTACTGCGCCAAGTGAGTAACGGACACATAGCTTACTTCCCAGCCATGAAGGCTTTTGTCAACCTGCCTACAGAGAACGAGCTCACCTTCAATGCAGAGGAATACTCTGATATCTCAGGTAAGCTTCATTAGTTTTACTGTCCTTTTAGACACCAATAGACATTCATGTTACTGAGAGTATGAGTCTTATGATTTACTATCTAGAATATTTAAACATTGCTTGTTTATAGCCATAGCAGTGTTGGATGACACAAGGAATCACTGACAAAACATGACCATCTTATGTCGGATGGTTTTGGATAAAACACATGTATGTTTGACATTTGTGGACGATAAAGCACCTTAAGATGACAGAACATTTCCATGATCTTGTGTTGGATTAAAGCAGAACGGCAAATTTCCGTTGGGCATTTATTGGACAATAAAGTCATCTTATTCCTATCTTATTCTCCTTTTCTCAGAGATGCGGTCCCTGTCAGAGCTGCTGGGGCCCTACGGGATGAAGTTCCTCAGTGAGAGTCTCATGTGGCATATCTCTTCCCAGGTGGCTGAGCTCAAGGTGAGGGGTCATGGAGGTCAGGGGTTAAAGGTTGCGGCCCAGAGGTAATCCAGGGTTAACTCAGGGCAGGCTGCGTCATGTTCATTAGGGCACTCCGCCATAGCAAAAAAATAAACAAATTATATATTTTTTTTTTATTGGTCCAAATAGTCCCATCCCAGTTTAGGACCACTTTGTTTTGTTTGGTGCCTAATGAACACGACCCTGGTTTCTCGTTTCTCTAATTCTTAGTGTGTGTCCAAAATGAGACCCTATGCCCTATATCAGGGGTGTTGAACTCATTTTGCCCCAGGGGCCGCATTCGGTCTTCAATGAAGTCCGGAGGGCTGCACTGAATGTTTAAAATATTTCCTTGCCAGTGTGCTGGACAGTCAGTAAATTGTATGAATGTAGGTCCATTATCATTTCTACACAGTTTTGATTTGGTTTTACTCATTTTAAAGTATATCGATTTGTTTTATTATTATCTATTTTATTTTTTACTCAAACCGACCCACGGGCTGGATTGGACCTGTATGTTCTATATAGTGTACTACTTTTGACCTGGGCCCTATGGCGGTCTCCTATGGGATCTGGTCAAAAGTAGTGCACTATATAGGGAATAGGGTGCCATTTCAGATACTGCCTTGTATGAGCCAATAGAGGTTAGAGGCTCTTTCCAGAAGCAGAGTTTTCCCCTGGAAACAGAACCAGACCCACAGCGGAGCAATTTTGTTGTTTCTTCATTATTTGTTAATGAGGTGTTTCCCAGAGCAGAGGCTGTGTGGGTTACTGCTAACCTCTTACTGCTGACTGACTGACGATGGATCAGGTTCCCTACCCTCACTGAATTTTGGGTAACTAATAAGAATTCTATTAAAAAAAAGAGGACCACGGAATTCTGTAGGGTCAGCAAAATATTTTTGATTAGATCTTACACTGAACAAAAATATAAACTCAATATGCAACAATTTCAAAGATTTTACTGAGTTACAGTTCATATAAGTATATCAGTCAATTGAAATAAATCCATTAATCTATGGATTTCACATGACTGGGAATACAAATATGGTGGTTGGTCACAGATGCGTTAAAAAAAAGGTAGGGGCATGGATCAGAAAATCTGGAGTGACTACCATTTGCTGGATATTGGCGGGAACTGAAACGCGCTGTCGTACACAGCAATCCAGAGCATCTCAAACAATGGAAGGCAATGGAAGAACAGGGACATTTTCAGCTTCCAGGAGATGTGTACTGATCCTTGCGACATGGGGCCGTGCATTATAATGCGGAAACATGAGGTGATGGCGGCGGATGAATGGCACTACAATGGGCTTCAAGATCTCGTCACGGTATCCCTTGTGCATTCAAATTGCCATTGTTAAAATGCAATTGTGTTTGTTGTCCGTAGCTTATATCTGCCCATACCATAACCCCACCGCCACCAGCTAACCACTCGCCGCCACGACGTCATACACGCTGTCTGCCATCTGCCCGGTACAGTTGAAACCGTGTTTCCTCCGTGAAGATCACACTTCTCCAGCATGCCAGTGGCCATCGAGGTGAGCATTTTCCGTCTACAACGCCGAACTGCAGTCAGGTCAAGACCCTGGTGAGGACAACGAGCACACAGATGAGCTTCCATGAGATGGCAGTTTCTGACAGTTTGTGCAGAGATTCTTCGGTTGTACAAACCCACAGTTTCATCAGCTGTCCTGGTGGCTGGTCTCAGACGATCCCGCAGGTGAAGAAGCCGGATGTGGAGGTCCTGGGCTGGCAGGGTTACACGTGGGCTGTGCTTGTGAGGCCGGATAAACGTACTTCCAAATTCTCTAAAATGACGTTGGAGGCGGCTTATGGTAGAAAAATGAACATTAAATTCTCTGGCAACAGCTCTGGTGTTGACGTTTCTGCAGTCAGCATGCCAATTGCACACTCCCTCAACTAGACACATCTGTGGCATTGTGTTTTGTTACAAAACTGAACATTTTAGTGGTCTTTTGTCCCCAGCACAAGGTGCACCTGTGTAATGATCATGCTGTTTAATTAGCTTATTGATATGCAACACCTGTCAGGCAGATGGATTATCTTTCCAAAGGAGAAATGCTCACTAACAGGGATGCAAACAAATTTGTGCACCACATTTCTTGAGAAATATTTTTTTTTGTGCGGATGGAACATTTCTGAGATCTTTTATTTCAGCTCATTAAACATGAGACCAACACTTTACATGTTGTGTTTATATTTTGTTCTGTATATTAGACTGGGACAAAATGGGTTTATGGTAAGTGTTAGGAAAGCAGCTAGCCAGCCTATTGATAAACCTACATCAGCACCAAAATCACTTCTAATAGACGTATGGTACATACGTAGACCTCTGCGTTCCGTGGTGTATTATTTGGTTAGTGTTGCACTTTAGAGCTGCAAAATCTCTTTGATTAGATTTAGTCTAACTGTGATGAAAAGGTACTATAGTTAGGGACAAAATCAGTCCTTATAGATATACACTGCCGTTCAAAAGTTTGGGGTCACTTAGAAATGTCCTTGTTTTTGAAAGAAAAGCAAATATTTTGGTCCATTAAAATAACATCAAATTGAAATTGATCAGAAATACAGTGTAGACATTTGTTATTGTTGTAAATGCCTATTGTAGCTAGAAACGGCAGATTTTTTATGGAATATCTACATAGGCGTACAGAGGCTCATTATCAGCAACCATCACTCCTGTGTTCCAATGGTACGTTGTGTTAGCTAATCCAAGTTAGCTAATCCACCGTTTTGCAATTATGTTAGCACAGCTAAAAACTGTTGTGCTGATTTTAAAGAATCAATAAAACGGGCCTTCTTTAGAATAGTTGAGTATCTGGAGCATCAGTATTTGTGGGTTCGATTACAGGCTAAAAATGGCCAGAAACAAAGAACTTTCTTCTGAAACTCGTCAGTCTATTCGTGTTCTGAGAAATGGAGGCTATTCCATGCAAGAAATTGTAAAGAAACTGAAGATCTTGTACAACGCTGTGTACTACTCCCTTCACAGAACCCCAAACTTTTAAACGGTAGTGTGCGTTACATGACACTAATGTCTTTGTTAGTGTTGTGAAACTGTTTTAGAAGAGTTCTTGTTGGAATGTCATTTACCTAAAGAATGATAATCAATGTTAAATTATTTTATCGCAGCAGACTGTCAAAATATTATGCTTGTTTTTTCAAACCGGTCTTTGGATTGTAATATAATTGGTGGTTTGTTTAGTCCCTAGAGCACACATTAGTGTGTCAACATAGCTCTGGTACATATTTATGATTATCTAACATGCAAACGTTTCCCTCCACATCTGAAAGAAATTTGTGAAAATAAAATAATTTTGGTATCTGATTCACAATCAGATGTAGGAATTAAGCATTGGTTTTATTCAGTCTCTGTACCCACCGAGTCGTGGTCATCAAATTACTTTTTTGGCGAATAGTCTCAAAGCAAACTGAAGGAGTGGACTACATGTGAGGCATTGCGAGCGGCACACATGACTGTCTCAACATTTCAAAAACAATCCTTTGGCTCGTTGCGCCAAGACACCCATCACAGAAAAATTCTACGCCTCTAATTGTTTTTGATGGTGTCCCAAATGGCACTCTATTCCCTACATAGGGCTCTGTAGTGCTCTATATAAGGAATAGGGTGCCATTTGGGATACACACGTTGTAAGATCACAGCATAGTTCAACATCTGGTGATGGTAAGGGCCTTTTCCTGTTGTTCAAACGAAGGGGAAAGTCTTTGGAATTAGGATCCCTAATTGATTCCCCAAATAATCCCCTCGCAACTCAGGAGGTCTCTCTCTGTCTGTCTGTCTCTCTGTCTCTCTGTATATACAGTGCATTTGGAAAGTATTTAGACCCCTTTACTTTTTCCACATTTTGTTACCTTACAGCCTTATTCTAAAATTGATTAAGTAGTTTTTTCCCACTCATCAATCTACACACAATAGCCCATAATGACAAATCAAAAACAGGTTTTTAGAAATGTTTGCAATTGTATTAAAAATAAAAAACATCACATTTACATAAGTATTCAGACCCTTTATTCAGTACTTTGTTGAAGCACCTTTGGCAGCGATTACAGCCTCGAGTCTTCTTGGATGGGGAGCATCACTGAACTGAATTTTCAGGTCTTCACTGAATTTTCAGGTCTCTCCAAAGATGCTCGATCGGGTTCAAATCCGGGCTCTGGCTGGGACATTCAGAGACTTGTCCCGAATTCACTCCTGCGTTGTCTTGGCTGTGAGCTTAGGGTCATTGTCCTGCTGGAAGGTGAACCTTCGCCCCAGTCTGAGGGCCTGAGCACTCTGGAGCAGGTTTTCATCAAGGATATCTCTGTACTTTGCTCCATTTGTCTTTCCCTCGATCCTGACTAGTCTCCCAGTCCCTGCCGCTGAAAAACATCCCCACAGCATGATGCTGCCATCACCATGCTTCACCATAGGGATGGTGCCAGGTTTCCTCCAGATGTGACGCTTGGTATTCAGGCCAAAGAGTTCAGTCTTGGTTTCATCAGACCAGAGAATCTTGTTTCTCATGGTCTGAGAGTCCTTTAGGTGCCTTTTGGCAAACTCCAAGCGGGCTGTCATGTGCCTTTTACTGAGGAGTGGCTTCCGTTTGGCCACTCTACCATAAAGACCTGATTGGTGGAGTGCTACAGAGATTGTTGTCCTTCTGGAAGGTTCTCCCATCTCCACAGAGGAATGCTGGAGCTCTGTCAGTGACCATCGGGTTCTTGGTCACCTCTCTGACAAAGGCCCTTCTTCCCTGATTGCTCAGTTTGGTTGGGCAGCCAGCTCTAGGAAGAGTCTTGGTGGTTCCAAACTTCTTCCATTTTAAGAAAGATAGAGGCCACTATGTTTTGGGGGACCTTCAAGGCTGCAGAATTCTTTTGGGATCTTTCCCCAGATCTGTGCCTCGACACAGTCCTTTCTCTGAGCTCTACGTACAATTCCTTCGACCACATGGCTTGGATTTTGCGGGCTGTCATGACATGCACTGTAAACTGTGGGACTTTAAATAGACAGGTGTGTGCCTTTGCAAATCATGTCCAATCAATTGAATTTACCACAGGTGGACTCCAATCAAGTAGAAACATCTCAAGGATGATCAATGGAAACAGGATGCACCTGAGCTCAATTTCGAGTCTCATAGCAAAGGGTCTGAATTTAAATAAATAAGGTATTTCTGTAAAAAAAAAAAATTATACATTTGCAAAAAATTCTAAACCTGTTTTCACTTTGTTATTATGGGGTATTGTGTGTAGATTGATGAGTAAAAAAGTTAGTTTAATCAATTTTAGAATAAGGCTGTAGCAAAGTGTGGAAAAAGTGAATGTCTGAATACTTTCCAAATGCACTGTATATATACTATATATCTCCCAATTTCTCTTCCTTCCACTTTCCTACTCCTCTCCCTGTCTTGCTCAACTCATTCTTCTCCTCTTCAGAAACTGGTGGTGGACAACGTTGAGGTTTTGACCCAGATGAGGACCAGCTTTGACAAGCCTGGAGAAATGGCTGCTCTGTTCAAGAAGCTCTCATGTGGGTACTCTGTCTGTATTTATACTGGCCTGCTCAGTCTTGCTGTGCCAGACAGACACTAGGCTCAGTGCTGCCATGGGCCAAATAACAGATACATGATACATTCTCCCATAAATAAAACTGTTCTGCATACGGACGTTTGGTTGTGGCTGCTGAAGGGCAAAAGTGACGTAACATCTAAATCGTATTTGCATACCTGTAAAATGACTAGAGACATGTCAGTTGTCTGTGAGGCTCACATGTTCTTTGTCTTGGTGTTACAGCAGTCGACAGTGTTCTGAAACGGATGACCATCATCGGCGTTATCCTCTCATTCCGATCGCTGGCTCAGGAGGCACTCCGAGATGTAAGTCGGCTCTTTAAACCCTCTAAAAGTCTAGCTATTTACTTTTGAATTGTAGGACCCCTGTAGGAATAAAAAAATATATATATTATAATGATAATAATACTTCTATAGCCCATAGAAACACATTCATAAATGGAAAAACAGCCAGTAAAAAAATATATAATAACAAATAAGGTTTTAAAGTGTCTGTCCTATATCTAGGAGATATACAAAATCTCAGATTTTTTTATATATTTTTTTATTTTAACACATATTTAACCCCTTTTTTGGTGGGGGTACAAAACTACTTCCATTCATTTTTTTTAACCGGTACCAGGTTACCTTCAGACGAGTCCTGTGACACTTGTGGGGGTCGTAGAGCAAAACGGGGAACACCATCTTGTTTGTGAGAATCATATTAGTATGTAGCCCAAACAGTTCAGAAGCTACAGACAGTAGGTGGCACATTGGCGGTACTGACTTCAGTGGTGTCCCATGGGCAGTGGTGTAAAGTACTTGAAGTAAAAATAATTTTAAGTACTACTTAAGTAGTTTTTTGGGGTTTACTTTACTTACTATTTATATTTTTGACAACTTTTACTCCACTACATTCCTAAAGAAAATAATGTACTTTTTCCTCCTTACGTTTTACCTGACACCCAAAAGTTCTCGTTACATTTTTTATGCTTAGCAGGACAGGAAAATGGTCTAATTCATACACTTGTCAAGAGAACATCCCTGGTCATCCCTACTGCCTCTGATCTGGCAGACTCACTAAACACAAATGCTTCGTTTGTAAATTATGAACTGTGTTGAACTGTGACCCTAGCTATCTGTAAATTTTAAAAACAAGAACATTTGCTTTGGTTTGCTTAATTTAAGACATTTTAAATGATTTTTACTTTTGATACTTAAGTACATTTAAAACCAAATACTTTGATGAAAATTGGGTACTTTTGAAAATGTGGTACTTTTTCCACCACTGCCCGTGGGGCTTATGAGGGTCTTAGAACAAAACGGAAAACACCATTGTGTTCGTTTGAGGCCGACATCGGTGGATGCAGTGGATTAAGACGCAGCCCTATGATATCTCTAGCTTAAACAGACAGATTTGTATGGAGATTCTGTTATTACGTTAATTAGTTTGACGCACGGGTGCATCAATCAACTCTAGGGGGTTAATTTTCCCACACTTGACTGGCATCATATATTGACACAATACAGTACACAATTGTCTTGAGTTGTCTAATGCTGGTTTCTCACATTTCACCCTGTGCTGAAGTTAGTTAAATCAAATATTTCTGGCTTAGTTTTGAGGTAACACATTATCTTCTTCAACAGGTGTTGTCGTGCCACATCCCATTCCTGGTGAGCTCAGTGGAGGACTTCAAGGATCACATTCCCAGAGAGACCGACATGAAGGTGAGAGACACTGTAGGATCTTTAAATTATGCTTTATGAGGTCAAGGTTGTGGGTTCAATTCCCACAAGGATCACATACACTGTACTGTAAATTCC
Organism: Brachymystax lenok tsinlingensis; assembly: GCA_030435695.1. Lineage (NCBI taxonomy): Eukaryota > Metazoa > Chordata > Actinopteri > Salmoniformes > Salmonidae > Brachymystax > Brachymystax lenok. The sequence continues at coordinate 20,407,952 of CM059785.1, forward strand.
TTTGGATTAAAGCATCTGCTAAGTGGCATATATTATTAATATGATATATAAATGGCTGTTGTGTTTGAAGCAGACTGATTCTCTGATGTCCTGTATGTTGATCATCAGGTGGCCATGAATGTGTATGAGCTGTCCTCTGCAGCAGGCCTGCCCTGTGAGATAGACCCTGCCCTAGTGGTGGCCCTCTCCTCCCAGAAGTCAGGTGAGATAGGACGCCATACACTGCTGCATCACACAGCTGATACTTGGAAGTCCATTTCTCTGGATGCACCATTGTTGAGGACGTCGCTATGATTGTGTATTCGATGAAATGACTGTTGAATAATGACTAACTGTAACAGGAACACATGTGAACTAGTATCTTGGATTTAGTCAATCGGCCATTTACAATTTACATTTTGAATTATCGGATATGTTTAGTTGTTGAGCTGAAATTATGATGGCTGTCACATGCCTCAGCCTGAGTTACATGTCCGAACACTGTATAGGGATGACTGATTCACTGTTGAAATCTCAGAGTTTGATAATAAATCTGTTAATAAAGGAGAGTTGGACAAGCATTAGAACTACATTCCCCGCTGTAGTCATGTATCAAACCAATGTTTTCATAAATGAAAAATAAATACATGTCCTGTCAATATTTCATAATCGCAACAGATATGCCAGGCTTTGTTTAGGAAATGTTTTAACACCCCAGCACCCCTGAGGGACATGTTACTTAACAGGACATGTTGATGCTTATACACACTGGTATTAGTTTGTCAAGTCATGTAGCCTGCAGCCATATCCACAATGTGCAGTCCATTCCATATGTGTGTCCCTTCACTTTTTCCATATTTTGTTACATTACAGCCTTATTCTGAAATGGATTAAATAAAAAAAATCCTCATCAATCTACACACAATGCCCCATAATGACAGGTTTTTAGAAATGTTTGCAAAATTATATCTCTACAACTTGATTGGAGTCCACCTGTGGTAAATTCAATTGATTGGACATGATTTGGAATGGCACACACCTGTCTATATAAGGTCCCACAGTTGACAGTGCATGTCAGAGAAAAAACCAAGCCGAAGGAATTGTCCGTAGAGCTCCGAGACAGGATTGTGTCAAGGCACAGATCTGGGGAAGGGTACCAAGAAATGTCTACAGCATAGAAGGTCCCCCAAAACACAGTGGCCTCCATCAATCTCAAATGGAAGAAGTTTGGAACCACCAAGGCTCTTCCTAGAGCTGGCTGCCCGGCCAAACTTAGCAATCGGGAAAGAAGGCCTTGGTCAGGGGCGTGACCTAGAACCCGATGGTCACTCTGCCAGAGCTCCAGAGTTCCTCTGTGGAGATGGGAGAACCTTCCGGAAGGACAACCATCTCTGCAGCACTCCACCAATCAGGCCTTTATGGTAGAGTGGCCAGCTGGAAGCCACTCCTCAGTAAAAGGCACATGACAGCCCGCTTGGAGTTTGCCAAAAGGCACCTAAAGACTCTCAAACCATGAGAAACAATATTCTCTGGTCTGATGAAACCAAGATTGAACTATTTGGCCTGAATGCCAAGTGTCACATCTGGAGGAAACCTGGCACCATCCCTACGGTACAGCATGATGATTGCAGCGTCATGCTGTGGGGATGTTTTTCAGTGGCAGGGACTTGGAAACGAGTCGGGATCGAGGGAAAGATGAACAGAGCAAAGTACAGAGATCCTTGATGAAAACCTGCTCCAGAGCGCTCAGGCCCTCAGACTGGGGTCGAAGGTTCAGGACAACAACCCTAAGCACACAGCCAAGACAACGCAGGAGTGGCTTCAGGACAAGCCTCTGAATGTCCTTGAGTGGCCCAGCCAGAACCCAGAATTGAACCAGATCAAACATCTCTGGAGAGACCTGAAAATAGCTATGCAGCGACGCTCCCCATCCAACCTGACAGAGCTTGAGAGGATCTGCAGAGAAGATTGGAAGAAACTCTCAAAATACAGGTGTGCCAAGCTTGTAGTGTCATACCCAAGAAGTCTCGAGGCTGTAATCGCTGCCAAAGTTGCTTCAACAAAGTACTGAGTAAAGGGTCTGAATACTTATGTAAATGTGACATTTCTAAAAACCTGTTTTTGCTGTCATTATGAGGTGTTTGTGTAGATTGATGAGGGGGGAAAAAACTATTTAGTCAATTTTAGAATAAGGCTGTAACATAACATTTGGGAAAAGGGGTCTGAATACTTTCCGAATGCACTGTATATATATTTTTAAACATGATATTTACTCAATACAAGAGTCTGTGCAAAACAACTTAAAAGAAAAAGAAGGATACCCCTTTGGAGTGTCTTAAAATGGACACTATTCAGCATTGTCATACCCAAGAAGACGTGAGGCTTTAATAGCTGCCAAAGGTGCTTCAACAAAGGCGGAATACTTATGTAAATGTGATATTTCAGTTGAGTTTTTAGATTTTTGGGGCAAAAATATCTAAACCTGTTTTTGCTTTGTCGTTATGGGGTATTGTTTGTATATTGAGGGGAAAATAACTATTTAATCGATTTTAGAATAAGGCTATAATGTAACAAAATGTGGAAAAAGTCAAGGGGTCTTTCCGAATGCACTCTATGTCCCAAATGTTACCCTATTCCCAGAGATTCCTATGTTTGCATCCCAAATGGCACCCTATCCCCTGTATAGGTGTCTGGTCAAAAGTAGCGCACTATAAAGGGAATAGGGTACCATTTGGGACGAAGCCACTGGCTCTCCTCAAGTTCCCAGCCTCTCTCTGTTGCTCTAAGGAAAATACTCAATAACATTGCTTTAACTCTGTCAGAGCCATTAAGAGCCCTGCAGGCCTTTTGGCCAGCAAATACATTTCTATTATGCCCCTGCGGTTCTTATACAAACCTCTGTTTAATATCAAAATAGTTATCGACCCTCAACTTCATCTCCTAGGATGCAAATGGCACTCTTTTCACTATGTAGTGCACTACTTTTGACCAGGGCCCATAGAGAGACCCATGAGGGTCTGGTCAAACGTAGTGCAATGTAGAGAATAGGGTGCCATTTGGGAGGCACTCCTACCCCATGTTGGGTCCACATAGTTGAATCATCTCCCAGTGTTGTCCTGTTAATATAAATTACAGTTAATTACGGAGCCTTATTGTAGTTTGTCTTGGCTAGAGGGTCTTCGTGTTCAGATAATATCCAAATTGGATCCCCTCGATTTCCCCCAAACTGCTATTTTTTTTAATATATTTTTTTCTGTATGTCATGATGCCAAGATAAAGGCGTGCTGTTAAGCTGTCATGGTGATGGTTTGTTAACAGACATTTCCTTTCTTTGGTAACAGAGAACATCAGTCCTGAGGAGGAGTACAAGATAGCGTGCCTGCTGATGGTCTTTGTGGCAGTCTCTATGCCCACCTTGGCAAGCAACGTCATGTCCCAGTATAGCCCTGCTATTGAAGGTACCTGTTCTTAGATACATTAAGTAAATGTTCTATGTACATTTTCAGTCTATTTGTTGTTATACTTATTGATATGGTTCCTTCATAATAGTCCTTGTTAACAGTGCTGTGACATACAGTAATAAGATGTCTTAAGGACATTTTCTATTCATTTGCTGTTACATGTATATGGATTGATGTGGTTTAGTCTCAAGTTAACATTGTAGTAGCTAGTTTTACCCCCAGTGTTTAAAGACATAGTCGAGACACTAATATCTACTTGTCTGTCATCCTTTCACAGGTCACTGCAACAACATCCACTGTCTGGCTAAAGCTGTAAACCAGATCGCTGCAGCTTTGTTCACCATCCACAAGGGCAGCATCGAGGACCGCCTCAAAGAGTTCCTCGCAGTACGTTTTATAGTGATAGTCCATTTGGTTTATACCACACATTTCTCCTCGCCCTTTCTTATTATTTATTATAGGCAGCTCTTTTCTTTCATCTGTTTTCTATGTAATCTCTCTGGTGGGTTTTCCAAAATGCTACAGTTTATGGCACACTTCTCTATATAGTGCACTTCTTTTGGGCCCTGGAATAGGGTGCTATTTGGGACATAGCCACGGTCGTGTAAGAATTTATTACACACAGCGTGGGAGGAGGCAGGATATTTATTTTATTACATTTTTTTATTTTCATGACCGGGATTGATAAACATTAATGTTCCATAAACCTTCTGTGATTCTAAATCATTTTTTATTTTAATATCTGAAATGAATTTTCCTGGATGACGGGGGCTTTTTCTGCATCGCTGAGGAGGAGGGTACAGCACACCACCAACATTGTTTTCCCCTCTGTGTTTCCATTGGAATTATTCCTCATAAAATGTTGTATCTTACTTTGTATATCGCTCCAATATTGTATTACTACAACAGTGTTAAAATATGTAATGTTGTTTCCAGTCTGATACCATGTGAGATGCAGCCCAATCCCCATTCTCTTTGAAACCCTGCTGTGTTTAGTTAAAATCCGAGAGTAAATTTGACCCATGTGTAAACGCTTATCCCACAAGGCAAGATTAGAGTGGTAAACTGTGGTTTGGGATAATTCATAGTGACTGTGTTATAGACTTTAAATGTCTGGTAACGTTGTGCTTTAAATGTCTAGTAACATTGTGAAACGGATGGAAGAGACACAAGTGCCTCTATACATTTGGGACCGATTTCCCCAGACACAGATAAATCTTAGTACAGGACAACAAGTTTGAGTTTGCTGTTTAGTTCAGAAATAGGATTAATCTGTGTCTGGGAAACCGGCCCTCCGTGTGAGAGTTGTTCTTAAAGTGTTCTCCGGTGCAGCTTGGTAACGTCTAGAAACATTGTGAAAAGACACCATGCTTCTTTCAGTGTTAAAGTTTACATTTGACATTTGAGTCATTTAGAAGACAATCTTATCCAGAGCGACTTACAGGAGCAATTATGTTTAAGTGCCTTGCTCAAGGGAACATCGACATTTTGGTTACTGGCACAACACTCTTAACCGCTAGGCTACCTGCCGCCCCGTTTTGAAGTTGTTCTTAAAGCTTCTAGTTCTTTACCATTCTTCTACACAGTCAGTTGAAACTGATTTAAACCGTTCTCTCTCCCGTGCAGCTTGCCTCCTCCAGTTTGCTGAAGATTGGCCAGGAGACTGACAAAACCACAACAAGGAACAGAGAATCTGTCTACTTGCTCCTGGATATGGTGAGTCACATACTCTATGGATGAGTCCCAAATGGCACCCTATTCCCTATATAATGCACAACTATATAGGGCCCCATAGGCCATGGTCAACAGCAGTGCACTATATAGGGAATAGGGTGCCATTTGGGATGCAAATTGTTCTATTTTAACCCTTTATTTAACCAGGAAGTCCTGTTTAGGTCAGAAGAAATGTTTCCCAAGGGAGACCTGGGAAATTCATTTAGGAGAGAGTCCTATACTAGAAATCGATGATACTATATCAGACCGAATGACTAAGAGTTGAGGTTTCATAAATTAAGGCTTACTTTAAATACGGATTTTAATAGTCCGAGTAGATTGGAGTTTTACTGTAGCCCCTGAACTTTGAACTTGACATGCATTTTGACTAAGCTAGCCATCATCTAACACATTGTCACATCATCTAGCTATCATCTAGCCATCATCTAACACATTGTCACATCATCTAGCCATCATCTAACACATTGTCACATCATCTAATTATCATCTAGCCATCATCTAACACATTGTCACATCATCTAATTATCATCTAGCTATCATCTAACACATTGTCACATCATCTAGCTATCATCTAACACATTGTCACATCATCTAGCCATCATCTAACACATTGTCACATCATCTAGCCATCATCTAACACATTGTCACATCATCTAGCCATCATCTAACACATTGTCACATCATCTAATTATCATCTAGCCATCATCTAACACATTGTCACATCATCTAATTATCATCTAGCCATAATCTAACACATTGTCACATCCTCTAATTATCATCTAGCCATCATCTAACACATTGTCACATCATCTAATTATCATCTAGCCATCATCTAGCCATCATCTAACACATTTTCACATCATCTAATTATCATCTAGCCATCATCTAACACCTTGTCACATCATCTAATTATCATCTAGCCATCATCTAGCACATTGTCACATCATCTAATTATCATCTAGCCATCATCTAACACATTGTCACATCATCTAACACATTGTCACATCATCTAGCCATCATCTTAACACATTGTCACATCATCTAGCCATCATCTAACACATTGTCACATCATCTAATTATCATCTAGCCATCATCTAACACATTGTCACATCATCTAGCCATCATCTAACACATTGTCACATCATCTAATTATCATCTAGCCATCATCTAACACATTGTCACATCATCTAGCCATCATCTAACACATTGTCACATCATCTAGCCATCATCTAACACATTGTCACATCATCTAATTATCATCTAGCCATCATCTAACACATTGTCACATCATCTAATTATCATCTAGCCATCATCTAACACATTGTCACATCATCTAATTATCATCTAGCTATCATCTAACACATTGTCACATCATCTAGCTATCATCTAACACATTGTCACATCATCTAGCCATCATCTAACACATTGTCACATCATCTAGCCATCATCTAACACATTGTCACATCATCTAGCCATCATCTAACACATTGTCACATCATCTAATTATCATCTAGCCATCATCTAACACATTGTCACATCATCTAATTATCATCTAGCCATAATCTAACACATTGTCACATCCTCTAATTATCATCTAGCCATCATCTAACACATTGTCACATCATCTAATTATCATCTAGCCATCATCTAGCCATCATCTAACACATTTTCACATCATCTAATTATCATCTAGCCATCATCTAGCACATTGTCACATCATCTAATTATCATCTAGCCATCATCTAACACATTGTCACATCATCTAACACATTGTCACATCATCTAGCCATCATCTTAACACATTGTCACATCATCTAGCCATCATCTAACACATTGTCACATCATCTAATTATCATCTAGCCATCATCTAACACATTGTCACATCATCTAGCCATCATCTAACACATTGTCACATCATCTAATTATCATCTAGCCATCATCTAACACATTGTCACATCATCTAGCCATCATCTAACACATTGTCACATCATCTAGCCATCATCTAACACATTGTCACATCATCTAATTATCATCTAGCCATCATCTAACACATTGTCACATCATCTAGCCATCATCTAACACATTGTCACATCATCTAATTATCATCTAGCCATAATCTAACACATTGTCACATCCTCTAATTATCATCTAGCCATCATCTAACACATTGTCACATCATCTAATTATCATCTAGCCATCATCTAGCCATCATCTAACACATTTTCACATCATCTAATTATCATCTAGCCATCATCTAACACCTTGTCACATCATCTAATTATCATCTAGCCATCATCTAGCACATTGTCACATCATCTAATTATCATCTAGCCATCATCTAACACATTGTCACATCATCTAACACATTGTCACATCATCTAGCCATCATCTTAACACATTGTCACATCATCTAGCCATCATCTAACACATTGTCACATCATCTAATTATCATCTAGCCATCATCTAACACATTGTCACATCATCTAGCCATCATCTAACACATTGTCACATCATCTAATTATCATCTAGCCATCATCTAACACATTGTCACATCATCTAGCCATCATCTAACACATTGTCACATCATCTAATTATCATCTAACTAACACATGTAATATACCAGTTGGTTCCAAGGTCAACATTCTCACTAGCATTGGCCAGCCCAAAGTAGAAAGAAAAGGAACTACTGGAAAATGAGCAGAGCACTATTTTCTCTGGAAAATGAACAGAGCACTATTTTCTTTCTGACTGTATTGAAAAGTACATATGCAGTCATGCATACACATGTATGGTCTTTTGATCACAGAGGCTTACTCATTGGTCTGTGGGATTTGCTTTCCTTTGAAGAATAATCTACAGGAGGGAGGTTGAATAGAAAGACAACTGTAATGGAAAGATGGAAGAATCAGCCACAGTCTTTATCCTGCAGTGGACCTGGCATAGGATAGAACACACACACACGGAGGCACACACACACACACACACACACACACACACACCCTTCTGCCTTATCCATGGGGCTACTCTGCCCTGATAACATAGAAAACAAGGCAAGATCACAAAAGTGTGATTAAACTTAATCTGCATCCCAAATGGCACCCTATTCCCTATATAGCACACTACTTTTGACTAGAGCCGTATGTGGGCCCTGGTCAAAAGTTGTGCACTTATATAGGGAATAGGGTGCCATTTGGGATGCAACCTATGTGTAACTTTGTTCTCACAGTGGTTATTTTGGGTTGTATCCTTATCCATCCATGTGTTTTCTCTGCCAGATTGTGCAGGAGTCCCCATTCCTGACCATGGACCTTCTGGAGTCCTGCTTCCCATATGTGCTGCTCCGTAACGCATACCACGCCGTCTACAAGCAGAGTGTGCCTTCCTCCACCTGAGAGCCCTGAGAGGAGGTGAAAAGAGGATAGAGAGGAGGAAGAGGAGGATGAGAGGCTAGAGAGGAGGATGAGGAGGCTAGAGAGGAGGAAGAGGAGGAGGAGAGGCTAGAGAGGAAGAGGAGGAGGAGAGGCTAGAGAGGAGGAGGAGAAGCTAGAGAGGAAGAGGAGGAGGAAGAGGAGGATGAGAGGCTAGAGAGGAGGATGAGGAGGAGGAGAGGCTAGAGAGGAAGAGGAGGAGGAGAGGCTAGAGAGGAAGAGGAGGAGGAGAGGCTAGAGAGGAGGAAGAGGAGGAGGAGAGGCTAGAGAGGTGGAGAGGCTAGAGAGGAGGAGAGGCTAAAGAGGTGGAGGGGGAGAGAGGAGGAGGGGGAGAGGCTAGAGAGGTGGAGGGGGAGAGAGGAGGAGGGGGAGAGGCTATAGAGGAGGAGAGGGGGAGAGGCTAGAGAGGTGGAGGGGGAGAGAGGAGGAGGGGGAGAGGCTATAGAGGAGGAGGAGGAGGAGAGGCTAGAGAGGAGGAAGAGGAGGAGGAGAGGCTATAGAGGAGGAGGAGGAGAGGCTAGAGGAGAAGCTAGCGAGAGAGGAGAGGGGCAGGGAGAGAGAGAGGCAGGGAGAGAGAGGCAGGGAGGCTAGCGAAAGAGAGAGAGAAGCTAGCGAAAGAGAGAGAGGCAGGGAGGCTAACGAGAGAGAGAGAGGCTAGCGAAAGAGAGAGAGGCAGGGAGGCTAGCGAGAGAGAGAGAGGCAGGGAGGCTAGCGAGAGAGAGAGAGAGGCTAGCGAGAGGGAGAGAGAGAGAGAGAGAGAGGCAGAGAGAGAGAGGAGAGGGAGAGAGAGAGAGAGAGAGAGAGAGAGAGAGAGAGAGAGAGAGAGAGAGAGAGAGAGAGAGAGAGAGAGAGAGAGAGAGAGAGAGAGAGAGAGAGAGAGAGAGAGAGAGAGAGAGAGAGAGAGAGAGAGAGAGAGAGAGAGAGAGAGAGAGAGAGAGAGAGAGAGAGAGAGAGAGAGAGAGAGAGAGAGAGAGAGAGAGAGATTTTGTCTGGAGCCTTAGCATGCAAAGAGTGAAGAAGACAACACCAGGGGACGTATGTATCAAGCTTCTCAGAGTAGGAGTGCTGATTTGAGGTCAGTTTTGCCTTTTGGATCACAATTAATAAGATTTTATTTGGATCCCACTGCTAATCTCTTCCTGGAGTCCAAACAGGAAACAAAACAAAAAATAAAATACATAATATATATAACACTACATAATACAATACAGAATACAATACAAAATGTATAAAAATGTCTGTCTCTTCACAGTCCCCGTTGTGCCGTAAGGTGTTCTTTTATAATAAAAAAAAAAATGTATCTGGTTGTATTGCTAGTTTGAGTTACCTGGGGTGGTAGAGAGTTCCATGTAGTCATGGCTCTATTTAATACTGTGTGTTTCCCAGCCTCTGTTCTGGACCTGGGGGACTGTGAAGATACCTCTGGCGGCATGTCTTGTGTGGTACCAATGAGTGTCCGAACTATGTGCCAACTGCTTGAACAGACCGTTCGATACCTTTAACCCATCAAAACCTGACAAAAAGACTTTGAGCCAGGAGAGATTGACATGCATACCACTGACATTTGCCCTCTGTGTACATTTTCAGTGCAATATGTGCTGCAATGTTCTGGATCAACTGCAATTTTCCTATGTCCTTCTTTGCCGCACATGACTACACAATTGGGCAGTAGTCCAGGTGCGACAAAACTTGGGCCTGTAGGACCTGTCTCGTTGATTTCGATGTCAAGAAAGCAGAACAACTTCTTATCATGAACAGACCTCTTCCCATTTCAGTAAACATTGAGTCTATATGGTTTGACCCATGACAGCTTGCTATCTAGGGTTACACCCAGCAGTTACATGGACAGGGGACCTGATCCTAGATCAGAACTCCTACTCTGAGACGCTTGAAACATGCAGGCAACCCCAGAGCCCTATACTGAGAATACAAATAAATTCCTCTGGACAACTTGAGAGTCTGATATGATGATGTGACCATTGTGGGTGTGCTGTGTTTCATCTTCAGTCTTAAAGAAAACAAAAAATAATATTATTGGTTTTGTGGGATCAGGGTTTTTTCTTTTCACCCAGTTTTATGAATTAATAATTTGTTTACTTAAATGAATCTGATGTAAGCTTTGTTGACAATGATCAGTGGTACACTACACACTACTACTTAATTTAATTTTCAGTTTCTAAATATTGAATGGGTTAAAAAAGATGTAACACTAAAATTGCTATTATGGGTAAAGTGAAGTATTGCAATGTGCAAAACTAATTGCCGATGTTTGGGGAAATGATGATCCACAGTTATTCCATTCACCATCATCATCTGTTGATTATTACAGTATGTGTATCTTTGTGAATTTGTGTTAATTACATGTGTTCTTTTGAGATATTTGCCAAACTGTTGAGAACAATATCAGTTTATATTATTTGGAGCTAAGCTGAAATGTTGGTATTAAACTTAAATATTATGAAAAGTGGTAACAGATGGTTGATATTTGTATAAAGCATAGAATAATTTTTTAACTAAATGCCTCATTGGCATAACCACTCCATTGTACCTGTCTGTACGGTATATAATAAACATTCTTTCATATTTATTGAATGTTAATAAATAGCTCTCCTTTTACCACTTTTATATGTTTTCAATGTTTCAATGAACGGTGTATCCTCCATAACGTGAGAAATAAATCTTAGTCTATATCCACTTACTGGCCTAATGTGTGATTATTATTTTTTTTTTTACATGTTTGAATCTAATCTTCAGGAGAAACTGCACGCAAAATGCCATACATTTTTTTTTTTTTTTTTTTCATTGAAAATAAGAGTTTGTTCTTAACTGACTTGCCTAGTTAAATAAAGGTAAACATACATTACTACAATTAGCCTAATTGTTTGCATTTGAGACATTCGTTTAGAGAAATGTCCACAAAAGTTCAAGCAATCACACTTGGCAGCTAATTGTCAAACTCACATCTGACCTGATTGTCTTATTGTGTTATTGAGTTGGCTTCTCAGTGTATTCTGAAACAAAGGTTGTCTAGACCAACATTGGTCTTGGTACACTTGTTTCGTGCTCCTTTTTTCTTTCTTTGTTGTCAAAATATTAGTGGGGAAGTGTTCCTCCGCCCTGAGGGTCCCGGCCAGCAGCCCTCACATTGACGTTCCCCTAGTCGTAATGTTAAACACCCCCTCAGTCACGTGATCACACACACACAATCAGTATTTTCCATGTTCAAGTTTGACTGGAGGAACAAATGTGAACATTCTAATAATGGCTGACAGATAAATCAGACGACCCTTTGATCTTCTACAAATCTTAAATCCTAAATCTGCTCTCTTTTCCACTGGTACAGTATTTGTGAGAAATTAAATGAAAAGGCTCTTTAAGAAGCTTTCATAACAGAGTAATTTGCTCCACTTTATTTGGCCTAATTTTGCATGGATCCAGAAAACTCTGAAATTATAATTAATGAAATGGTGAACACTGAAATGGTGAATAGGGTATCTTAATTATAATGAACTATCTGACCCTATATGACCTCTTGGTCACATGTAATGTAAACAATCCCTTTAAAATCCTCCATGCTGTTCATTGTATATTATTTAAACACTGTTAGCATAAGGATGCTATTTAACACATTCTTAATATTGTCAACAGCCAATGAGCCTATTAACACTCATCAAAGACAATTGTGTTGTGTTTACACTAGTAATTAGGCTTGATTAAAGTTTCTTGTGTACTTAGCACTGTCCTCATATGTCTTTAGAATGGTGACTTATAACGGTGACTTTATAAAAGGGTTTCATGACTGTTTACTTTTAATCCAAATAAAAATGAATAGGCCTAGCTACTGAAATGAGTTAGGCTAAATAGCCTATTCCATAACGACCAAGCATTTCAAAGAAGGCTTTGGGGCAAGCTATCCAGCCCTGCTTGGTATTGGCTTGAAGCAAGAGAGGAGGAGTGTCCTGGGTCAGATTGAGGCATGATGATGATGCGGAGGGGTAAAAAAGCTGGTCCCGCAGAGTGCGGTCACTGCAGCGCGAACTGGTCTGGGGAGGAACGGATAGAGAGAGCGGAGCCACAGCCCCAGCCCACTTCCACCCGCAATATGATCACCCACGCGCCGATGGAATAAGCAACAAAAGAACAGTGGGAAAACTAAAGGAATCTTCACGTCATCTCCCGCGAGGAATTCGATTCGAATAGGCTTTGTTGTTTTGGTTTTACGCACGAAAGATGACTTTCGTTCCTCGTTCCTTCTATGTGACGCTAAGTTTGGAAACGTCCAGGTAGACAGACAACTTTCGACAGCGACTTTAGGGCTATAGATTTTAGGATTGCATTGAAGTTTATCCATGCCGACTTCATAACCAGGCATTGCATTTAGATTTCAATTTTTGTATTTTGTTATCCTAAACCACCTGTCTGAATATAACTGAGGATGATCATGTTTTCACGCGAGTTCTTCGTCTCCTTCCTCGCGGTTACCTGTCTGTTTGGGATACCCAGAGCGTCCGCAGCGGCATGCGAGCCCATTCGGATCCCGCTATGCAAGTCCATGCCCTGGAACATGACGAAAATGCCAAACCACCTCCACCACAGCACCCAGGCGAACGCAGTCCTAGCCATTGAGCAGTTTGAAGGGCTTCTTGGCACTCAGTGCAGTCCAGATTTACTGTTCTTTCTCTGCGCCATGTACGCTCCAATATGCACTATTGACTTCCAACACGACCCTATCAAGCCCTGCAAGTCGGTGTGTGAACGGGCGAAGTGCGGCTGTGAACCGGTGATGAAGCGGTATAATCACACCTGGCCAGAGAGCTTGGCCTGCGAGGATCTGCCAGTCTATGACCGGGGAGTCTGTATCTCACCAGAGGCCATTGTCAAAGCAGAAGGACCAGGTAGGATAAGGGTGATTGATGATTCCATGGTGTATTTCTGAAATAGATATTGTGAATAAATATAATTCACATAATATAAAGAGAGAGAGATCAAAATGAAAATATGATGTACAATTCTCTACAGCAGCCACTTCTAAGTAAATATTATTCCTCTCTTCCTCAGACAACCCCTACTATCAAGACCCCTCAAAATGCTCACCTGGTAAGATGCATGTGACCCTTGAATATGTTCCCAATATAAAGTGACAAAAAAAATGAACCACAGTTTCCTATTTTATTAGAGGCTACTTGTGAAGTTGATAGGTTGTACTGTTCTTCAGTGAAAATGTTCTCATCATAGTTATTTATATTCAGAATCAACTCCTGACTTTCCAAGTGACTCTCACAATGTCAACTGTAAAGGAGCCAACAATGGTAAAATAATATTCACATTTTCTTTGCTTTATCTAAACATTTTAATACTTTTGCATGGAGCTGTTTTTATCCTAAGACACTGAAAATGTAACCTAATGTGCTTAGAAATGTATGTCCACAATATTTTTGGCTATTGAATTTAGTACTGAAGAATATTTTTTCTGTGCAGTATTATGTTAGAATATGATATAGATTTTGATGTCATGTGTTTTTCATTACATTCATTTCAAGAATGTAATATTGCTGTTCAAAAACCAGATGTTCTACAATTAATCACATCCTTTTATTGTTTCAGATCGATGCAAGTGCAAGTCTGTAAGACTGGGTCTAAAGACCTACCTAAAGAGTAATTACAACTATGGTGGGTTATTTTCTGTATGATTTTCCTAGGCAATTATTTTTGCGGTTCAGAAATGAGTGCGAGAAGATTCCAGAATGAGAGAGATATAGTTAGCTGATTATAACACTGCATGATATTATCATTGTCCTAAAACTCTGGCTGGTATTCCAGACACAGATTAAACCTAGTCCTGGAGTAAAAAGCACTCTCAATGGAATCTCCATCAAAAGTGCTTTTTAGTCCTGGACTAGGCTTAATTCGTGTCCAGGAAACCGGCCCTGAATGTTCAGTAAAACAAGTTGGCTTTCAAATGTAAAGGATCCTAAAATAATCAAATGAACTAAAATCATGTTTTAATCTTTTCCTCACAGTGATTCGTGCGAGGGTGAAAGAGATTAGAAGCAGGAATCATGATCTGAGTGCCATCGTGGAGGTCAAAGACATCCTGAAGTCTTCCTTAGTGAACATCCCTCGTGATACAGTCACACTGTACTACAACTCTGGCTGTCCCTGTCCTCCTCTCACTGCCAACGACGAGTACATCATCATGGGTTACGAGAACGAGGAGAGATCCAGGTACGTCTTTAGCAGGTCGTGTTACTGTATCTCTATTAGCAACAATCATTCATGGAATCATTTATATATTATTGTGTACATCAGCAGAGCTGTCAATTCCAAATTTCATAATTGAAAGCAATGGAGGAGAATAGTAATTGGAATGGAACTTTCAGTTTACTTACTGAATTGAAATGGAATTGACTCCAACCCTGTTGTACATTTTTAAGGAAGGCAGTAGGACCTACTGTAGCGTACTTCCAGCTTTATATAATTCATACCACATTGTAACTCATATGCCACCTACCTTTAGGCTTCTGCTCATCGAAGGCTCCATTGCACAGAAGTGGAAGGACCGTATGGGGAGGAAGGTGAGGCGTTGGGACCAGAGCCGGGGGAACTCGGGGAGAAGCAATATGCGGAGGAGCCGCCACTGATCAACCAAGACGCGTCCCTGTGCAGTGATGATTGGGTTGCAAAATTCCACGAACTTTCCCAAAATTCCACGTCTTCTGGAATCAGGAGGGAATAAGCAAGAAATCTTTGGGGAATTTGGGGAAAGTTACCAGAATGTTGCAACCCTAAATTATGACATATGGGACAACATATGGAGATAGAAAGAAAAGTGTTTGCAGACAGAAAACTGAAATTGCACTATTGCACGTTTTATTTTTCAAAACTGTTGTAGCTGAATGTAGATTCTTTTTTAGTTGTTGCTTTTTTTTGTATTATATTTGTTTATAATTCTATATTTTTTTGGTGTGTTTTCATAATTTCTTTTGCACAAACAAAATGTTCATTTAACAGTGCTGAGTGTGTGTACAGTTGGATGAGACTTGTGAGGGACTTTGCTGGAAGAGTGACAGGGACTGCATCCTACATGGCACCCTATTAACTGTATAGGGAACTTTAGACCTGGCCCAGGCTCTGGTCAAAAGTAGTGAACTATATAGGAAATAGGGTGTCATTTAGGATGCACAAAGGTCTTAGCACAGCATTATGTTAGAAGCACTCTAAAGAAAAATGATGGATATTTATCTAGCAGCTAGAGACTGCACATGGGATGAAGTGGATGTCTTTAAGATGCCAAAGTGCTTTCATGATGGGGTGCTCTGTTATGCTTTATTTCTTTTAAAGGAAACACAAACAAGTTGTAATCTGGCTATTTTCCACTACAAGAGGATTTAACACATTTCAAAAGAGACAAATGAGCAAAGGATGAGGAAGGTGGGAGGCGGGACATATTTTTTGTCAGTATGCGAAGAAAAGTCAGAACGATCCAATAAGACAGAGTATATCATGTCATTGATGACAACACAAAACACGACAACATTGAGCTATTGAAATAATGAATGCATTACATGTAATATGTCTCCCGGCTTAGCTCGCTCTCGCTCTCTTTGGAACTACATTTTGAATTGCTTTCTTATGTCTCATGCTTTGGAGCTCTGATGATTTGCTAAGTGTCTTTCTTACAGTCGTTTTTGGTGCTTTGGGTTTTTCTAAACTGAACTGTAGTTTTATACTTCTCATATACATCACTCTGGTTTGACTTTGTACACAACATACAAACATATATAAATCTATGAAATGCTAACCACCGCTCAATTGTGATTGTAAATCTGATTTGAGTGCTTTATTAAACGTTGTCTGGCTGGTGTCATGTCCAACTCATAGTCCATGGCTGTATGAGCTGTTTTGCACATAATGTGATCAGAAAATGTTTTTATTACAAAACAATATTTTCCTCAGCAAACACGTAGTGTACAGTATTACCCGGACCTGTATAGCCTAACCTACTTGAAGAACTCAACCTGTCCACAATTTAAACTAAATTGACCCGACTAAACTACAACATGGGTAGCCATGACTGGCTGGCCTACACACTTCAACATGTTGAGAGAAGCTTGGTGAGAAGTCTGGACGGTACTGTAAATGGACAGGAGTAAAATGAATGAAGAGGGAAGCTGTATGTATGAGTGGCTACCAGGTTGAGGAAAGTCAGAGAGAGAATCTGGACTGAGGCCAAATCAGCGTACTGCTCGCCTGCTCCTTCCCGGCCTATGAAAGCATTCATGCTCTTAGTCAGAGGGAGTCTGTTAATCATCCAACAGTACACAGTCTCCAAACCAATCGACAGGGAAAGAGTGTCGGCCTCTAATGTGAGATGATGATTGTTTTGACATACAGGGTCTTGCTCGCTGTGAACAGACAAAGCTTGGCCTTGCGCAGTGACAGACAGAAGCAGCAAAACAGATTCTCCTCACACTAAAAGTGGTCTACCAGTGTTACATGAACCATACAAAGTGTATTAGTTTGTCAAGCAACCTAATTCACTACTCAAATGAAGAATAGAGTGCATAGTAAAAAATGCACAATAGAACAAGAATACAATTCATAATTTAACTATTTTACTGTTGCTTACTTGTCATATGAAACTAAATAGGAAAGTGGACAGTTTATTATTTGTCACCCAGGTCAGCGATAATACTGAGGTCTTGAATGCTTCCTGGCCCACACTACTGTACGCCATCAAAGATTCTAAATCTCCCTATGTGAAGTCCATAGAATAAGAATGATGATCATTCTATTTCTATGACAACGTCATCCTGTCGGGTGGTGCCGGAACCATATTTACAGGTGAGCAGAGATGAAGTGTAAGGGAGGAATATATGAGTGAGGAGACTCAACTTAATCATGGACTGTCTGTGGTGAGTTTATGAGCTGATGAACACAAAATATAATGTCAGAAATGTGATGTTGGGTCCATGAATTGGGAGGTCATCTTCAGCCATACACACGCAGGCATGCACAGGTGCACACACACACACACTACTACCCCTGACTTGTTTTACTGCGACCTGACACTTAGGATAAATCGCTCTCATAATTAATCTGTCCCACCTCCTGCATTTTAACGTAAATGATGCACCATATGGGAACCATCAAATCCCAGTACGGTGCAGTGAGAGATGTAAATCTTGTTTTCCGGCGTAGCCTCTCTGCTCAGTAGTGGCTTGTGTCCAAATGGCACCCTATTCCCTATAGTGCACTACCCTATGGGTCAGGGTCAAAAGTAGTGCACTATCTAGGGAATAGGGTGTCATTTGGAACACAGATCAAGTGATGTGAGATCATGGAAGGGGCACCATTCTGTTCCAGGCCAGCGCTTTCCTGCCTCCCTAAACATATTACTGACTGGGTATAGAAGACACATATTTAATGACTTCCATAAGAGCACAGTGAGTGACACACCATTAAGCCCTACTGTACCTGCTACCTCTTGGCTGAAAGCTGAAACTATAGGTCAGATAAAGTGCACTTTTAATCACTCTTCACTCCGCAAAAAGAGTGATTTCTTTCCTCACATTATGACTTTGCAATAATGAAATTATGAATCAGCTCTGAAACAATTTCATTAGAGTTGCCATTTGTCATTCTCCTGTAGAATAATACAATGCAATGATGCATGATGAGAAACTATTCCCTGACTCCAGGCTATTCACCTCTATCTGCTCTCCTTCTATCTGTTCCTCTCCTCTACCTCGCTGGGGAGACTGAGGGAGTATCTGCCCGTTTCCCATGAAAGCTCAGCAGCCCTGTTTCCTGTGCTGGAGCTCAGGGGAAGGCAGGGGGGAGGTGAGGGGATGGGGAGTACCCTGGGTCAAAGCCCTCCCTGGCTCAATGCTCAGAGGTTGTGGCTGGAGAGAGAGAGAGATGAAACGGTCCAGGGATGAGAACACAGTGGCAACACATCAAACTCATCTCTCTCTCTCTCTTTCCATTTCGTCTCCATCTCTCTATTTCCATATTTTCTCAATCTCTCTCGCTCTCTCCATCTATTCTTCATCTCTATCTCTCTCTCTTGCTCTCTCTCTCTCTGTCAGGAACCTCTGTTTTCTCTGTCCGCACCAGTTTGCGGTACGCACCAACCATCGTCACAGAGAGAACACACTGGAACAAAATCTCTCATCACCACAAGCGACCCCTTTGGACCCTTTGGAGGAGATGGCTGATCTGTTCCGTCCTCATTCTCTGGCTTTATGAGTATAAGAGCCACATGTTAGAAGAATTAGCTAGGAAGCATATCAAGACCGGACAAAATGTGTTGAACCAGTGTCCCAGCTGGTTCCATGGTTGCTTTTGTCCCATGTCCAATGCAAACTTACTTGCGTCAGACAAGATTTACCAAGCTGCAACAGACCCTAATTGATTATCTTGTGGTTTATCATTGGTAGAAGTGTGAACAGGCCAGACCATGGGCATTAGAAGTGTGAAACATTAAGTTTGGGTAGATGTATATAGAGGCAGGTTCTGTGCTGCTGCTGTTCTGCTTGTTGCCCAGGCCCAGCGTGTTTAATGTTCCCCCTGGAGAGATGACCTCTACTTCCCCTGCTGATGACTGGCTTCAACGAGGCTTCGCTGAGCCTGTTTGCTGGGCCTCGGGGTGACTGAATGATTACTCCATGTTTATTTTCCTCTGAGAGGTGGAAAAACCCCACCCACCCGACCAACCCGGGGCCACTGGAATGGGTTGGAGCGGAGAGCTGCGGAGCGGTGTGGAGCTGGCAGCACTTCCACCATTTCTGGCGTCAGTGAGTTGTAACACCTTATAACCACAGTGTGGTTTTTATGAGGGGAACATTGAAGTTCACGGAAAACACACAATATAACTTTGAAAGCGTACGTCATTTGAAATAACCATTAGAAAAAATATTGGAATTTTGTTTTGTGTTATAAGCTTTATAATTTCATTGGATAATAGTTCAACTGAGTTTGGTTTATTTTATTTGTAGCTACGTTCCTAAATGAATTTGCTCAAACTGTGTGCGGCAGCCACAGATTAGAATGAAAAAGGTTGGTTCACACAATGAAAAAGTGTCATGCTAAGTAACGTACACGGGGAGTCCCGTGTGGCCCCTATCCTATCTGTTTATGTGTTTCACATAGTGGTAAGTTATACCCAGGAACCCTATATTAAAATTAATGGCTTTTCTCCATCAAGTGCCTGACTTACATTCTCAATTAGAGCGCCTATAAAGTTACCCACAGGTTGTAACTTCACACTGGATTACACTGAGGAAGAATAGAAAAGCATTTTCGATCTTCATGTATTGCTTCCATCCCTCTCCTTGTCTCAAACCAGGGACCCTCTGAACACATCAACAACAGTCACCCACGAAGCATCATTACGTATCTGTCCACAACACAAAAGCCATGGCCCTTGCAGAGCAAGGGAAACAACTACATTAAGGTCTCTGAGCGAGTGGCATCAGCGATTGAACGCTACGCACCCGCTAACTAGCTAGGCATTTCACACCGGCTACATTGAGAACAAAACAATACCTACCTGTCCAGGGACTACAGATAAAAATACAGATGAAACCTAAGTGATGTAAAGTAATCCAGCTGTGTGGGGACCTTGTTGAGAGAGATACATGTCATTATTGTCTATCAGCCTTTTCTCTAGCCCCCCAGGATACCACACCCCACACCACACCATCCCACACCACACTAACCCACCCCACCCCACACTACCAAACACCACCAAACACCACCCCACACCCCACCCCAAACCACCCCACACCACACACACACTGTGCCTGAGTAAGCCCTCTGCTAAGCTAACATATATAATTGTTTTAAGATAGTCATACTAAGGATCATTTAGCTTTGATTTTCAGTTTCAGGACTCCTATAAGTATATCATGTTTAGAAGTGTCTGTCCTAAGTCTGAGAGACCCATATTTAACCCCCACTTTTTACATAGTGGAATCTGTAACGCTTCAGTTTTACAGATTGAATTGAACCCTCAGAGTGTAAAATACATTGAAGGGGCCTCATTATCATATTTCCCAGAATGCTTTGCTGCAGGTTGCTTTTTAGAATGCTTTAATATTTACAGTATGTTTTTGCATGCACATTTATTGAGCTTATAATACACAAAGATAAATAACAAACATTTAATTTTTTACAATAGGTGTTTCCAATAGTTTCTATTGTCTCTAAGAGATTGTCAGTTGAATACGCTCTGTATAAAAATTGTATATATTACCTATCATATCAGTATCTTTTTCTGACTAATAGGATTCCCTCAACATTCCTCTGATGTCCAAAAGCATTCAGGTCAAAATTTCGTGATATAAAACTTTTAACCTGCATATATTTGAAAATGTCTACATTAAATCAGTCCAAAATTGCTTTTTAATTCTATCATGGAAATAATTGTATTTCCTATTACCATGTCATTTACGGTTTCTATGCCTTTAGTTTTCCATGTGGGCCAATTTATCTGTGAATTCTGAAAAGCTATCCAAGGATTGTTCCATAGGGGTGTGTTTTTAGGGAGTGATAGTGGTTCTTGTAGAACACGTTTAATTTTTTTCCATATTGTTATAGTGTTCTTAACTATGAAGTGAAAAGATTCTGGGGATGAACATGCACATCTTTAATTGTACCCATTGTTCCTTTTTAGTGCATTTAACAACACGTCGCAAGTAAAAGCCTTGGGTGGTGAGTTGATACAATTCCAAGTCTGGAAGGTTAAAACCACCCTCTGATTACATTTTTCTAAACTAATCCAATCTGTAAATGTTTGGACTTATTTCACCCGTTATTGAGATGGTTGTTCCAGTTTAGATGGTTTAGGTAGTCTCATATATCAGTCTTCCCTACATTGGCAGTCATTCTAACTGCAGATTGCGGGTGATTAAAAGTTCCAATCGTTAGATATCCTAATTCTGTCTGGATTCCAATAGGATGATATAACGCTTTGCAAGCCAGCATAATATAACTGCCGATATGGGCTGCAAACCATGAGTTCCACAGTGGAAACCTAGTTAGTTGTCCAACTGAATGTATTCAACTGAATGTGTCTTCCGCATTTACAGTTGAAGTCGGAAGTTTACATACACCTTAGCCAAATACATTTAAACTCAGTTTTTCACAATTCCTGACATTTAATCCTAGTAAAAATTCCCTGTTTGACGGTCAGTTAGGAACAAGCTTTTATTTCTTTCATCACATTCCCAGTGGGTCAGAAATTTACATACACTCAATTAGTATTTGGTAGCATTGGGTCAAATGTTTCAGGTAGCCTTCCACAAGCTTCCCACAATAAGTTGGGTGAATTTTGGCCCATTCCTCCTGACAGAGCTGGTGTAACTGAGTCAGTCTCCTTGCTGGCACACGCTTTTTCAGTTCTGCCCACAAATTTTCTATGGGACTGAGGTCAGGGCTTTGTGATGGCCACTCCAATATCTTGACTTTGTTGTCCTTAAGCCATTTTGCCACAACTTTGGAAGTATCCTTGGGGTCATTGTCCATTTGGAAGACCCATTTGCGACCAAGCTTTAACTTCCTGACTGATGTCTTGAGATGTTGCTTCAATATATCCACATAATTTTCCCCCCTCATGATGCCATCTATTTTGTGAAGTGCACCAGTCCCTCCTGCAGCAAAGCACCCCCACAACATGATGCTGCCACCCCCGTGCTTCACGGTTCGGATGGTGTTCTTCAGCTTGCAAGCCTCCCCTTTTTTCCTCCAAACATAACGATGGTCATTATGGCCAAACAGTTCTATTTTTGTTTCATTAGACCAGAGGACATTTCTCCAAAAAGTACAATCTTTGTCCCCATGTGCAGTTGCAAACCGTAGTCTGGCTTTTTATGGCGGTTTTGGAGCAGCGGCTTCTTTCTTGCTGAGCGGCCTTTCATGTTACGTCGATATAGGTCTCGTTTTACTGTGGATATAGATACTTTTGTACCTGTTTCCTCCAGCATCTTCACAAGGTCCTTTGCTGTTGTTCTGGGATTGATTTTCACTTTTCGCACCAAAGTACGTTCATCTCTAGGAGACAGAATGCGTCTCCTTCCTGAGCGGTATGACGGCTGCGTGGTCCCATGGTGTTTATACTTGGGTACTATTGTTTGTACAGATGAACGTGGTATTTTTTTCTGAGGTCTTGGCTGATTTCTTTAGATTTTCCCATAATGTCAAGCAAAGAGGCACTGAGTTTGAAGGTAGGCCTTGAAATACATCCACAGGTACACCTCCAATTGACTCAAATGATGTCAATTAGCTTATGAGAAGCTTTTAAAGCCATGATATCATTTTCTGGAATTTTCCAAGCTGTTTAAAGGCACAGTCATCTTAGTGTATATAACCTTCTGACCCCCCTGGAATTGTGATACTGTGAATTATGAGTGAAATAATCTGTCTGTAAACAATTGTTGGAAAAATTACTTGTGTCATGCACAAAGTATATGTCCTAACCGACTTGCCAAAACTATAATTGGTTAACAAGAAATTTGTGGAGTGGTTGAAAAATAGTTTTAATGACTCCAACCTAAGTGTATGTAAACTTCCCACTTCAACTGTATACTGATTGCCTCCGCAAGGCAATCAAACAAGCTAAGCGTCAGTATAGAGACAAAGTAGTCGCAATTCAACGGCTCAGACACGAGAGGTATGTGGCAGGGTCTACAGTCAATCACGGACTACAAAAAGAAAACCAGCCCCGTCGCGGACCACGATGTCTTGCTCCCAGACAAACTAAACAACTTCTTTGCTCGCTTTGAGGACAATACAGTGCCACTGCCACGGCCCGCTATCAAAACCTGTGGGCTCTCCTTCACTGCAACCAACGTGAGTAAAACATTTAGTTTGTTAACAAGAAATGTGTGGATTGGTTGAAAAACGAGTTTTAACGACTCCAACCTAAGTGTATGTAAACTTCCGACTTCAACTGTAACCCAACCCATCTGAATCAGAGAGGTGTGGGGAGTTGCCTTAATCAACTTCCACCTCTTCAGTACCCGGGGAACAGTGGGTTAACTGCCTTGCTTTGGGGCAGAACGACAGATTTTTACCTTGTCAGCTCAGGGATTCGATCCAGCAACCTTCCAGTTACTGGCCCAATGCTCCAACCACTAGGCTACCTTAGAACACTGTGTCAGGTGAAAAATAGGCTGTCGAAGTATGGTATTGTCCAAAAAAGTAATGCATTGTATAAGCTAGAGTCTACAAGTTAGGGTTATGGCTGGCCGTACGGGAGGTGGCCTGAATGGTAGCCAGCCAGGTTGTTAAAGGTCCACTGCGAAATTTGACGTCCGTCCTGGTAAGCAGGACATCGGGAGATAACTTCTAAACTGGTCACTAGGGGAAATGGTGAGCGCTATGACCACTAAATGGGGTTTGCTAGGACATTGTGAACAGGGATGGTGTTCTGAGTGTCACGTGTTCAATTTGTTATAACCCTATCCCAAACCTGAATCCTTACGTCAGCCATTCAGAATTAATGCTTAAACTTAACCTTCGAAATTTGACGTTTACGGACAAAAGTCGGATTCTGTAGTGAGACTGAGAGCTTGTTGGCCTAGTCTCCCATGACTCTCCTAAGTCTTCAATCAATCATACTACCTCAGCCCTTGAACATGACACATTGCAGAGGTACTGACATGTAGCTACACCACCTGACACTTGACAGACCCCAACAACCACTCCCCACAACCCCACCGAATTAATGCCCAAGACAGCTAGTCAGGGCATATGTGCTCCAGCCTCTCTTAGTGCAATTATGGATATGAATGCCCTTACACATAGTAGGGTAGGCTACTCAGGAAAAGTCCACTTGGTTTTCACCTCATTAAAAGGGTATGTTGTTATTCTGTGGCAGACTGGGGGACTGGGCCATTACAGCAGGTACAGCTGTTTTAACACTCTGGCCTGGCAGCCTGTCAGTGTGAATACAGTACACATCTGTGAGATATTTCAGGTGGATTTGGAGCTCAACACACACACACACACACACACACACACACACACACACACACCCCTCCTCCTCTCCAGAGAGTGCACCTGCAGGGCCAGACAAGGAAGCAGACATTAGTTCTTCTCTCCCAGAACCCAGATCACGACTGCAATGGGCTCATCAGGGTTGAATTGACTGAATTTAAATGGAAATGACAGAAACCCTGGTTGACTCAAACACTTTTTTCCCCTACAGCCTACAGGTAACTGCAAAAATAAAGACAACACTAACATAACATGTATCCCTCATTTACTCAAGTGTTTCCTTTATTTTGTCAGTTACATGTATATTGTAAGTATTTTCAAAAGTGTGTGGAGATTTGTACACTACGTTCAAAGGGATTTCTTTTGATGCTTGGTTTCTTTTGAGTCTCAGGGTTTGCCTAGTCTGCATTTTCCTTTTGTTCTTGTTGATGTCATGCTACAAGCCCTTGATGTTTAGTTCAAACTCTCACAATATGTCCATTGTGACCAGGGATAATCCTCCTGTCCAGCCCACTGGTACTGTAGGCGTGCCTGCCCAGGGACAGGGCATGCATTACGTCATACAGCTAGCACAGCTCTGGGCACATGTGAAAGTGCTTACAATTAGGTATCTGCAGTGGCATGGTGGAGTGAAGGTTTATGGTACTTTAAATCAACCCCTCCCACATCACCCACAAGAGCTGTTGCTCTCTAGATCAGATCGAAGGGGGATTTCTTTGGTAGTGTGTGTGTGTGTGTGCATGTGAAGCATTACATTAGAATTACATTAGTCTCACGGAGGAAAAGGCCATAACAGAATAGAGGAGAGGGGCCTGGATCTGGCTCGGCAGTAGACCTAAAGCACTGAAAACATTTCACTCGTGTCAGTGAACAGTCAGCACCTGAGAAAACATTCACATGAAATTGTAGGAGAAATTAGCAAGCAAAATTGTCTGCTGCTGGAATCACACACAAACGAAGGCCAGCCGTGGACTGAAAGCCAGATTAAACAACTACTGTAGCAGCCAGGGGTGAAACATGGGTGGAGGAGCGAGCTGAAGTTTTAAAAACTAGATTGTGTTTAACAAAGACATTTCCTTATCGTGTAAATAATAGAGCTGAACAGTAATGATGTTTATGCTAACTCCTGTGTAACAGTTGCCATGTTGGAAACAGGGAGTTTTAACTCGCTGCAGCAAAAGGCTACTCTGCTTACTCATATGTGACTCTTGGCTTCACTTTGACTTTAAACAGTCTTTTGCGTGCTAACTTTAATGAACGTTTCTTGGAATATGTATACACCGATTAAGACGAGTTGAGAAACAGATTGCCCATGTATCATGGACAAAAACGTCTGCGTGTCTGCCAGAAAAGTTAATATGACTTTATGAAATTAGAACTGTGTTGAGTAGGTTTACAGGGAAATTCAAATTGACATCCTAAATTTACAAACAACAGCCTTATAACAATAAGGGCTGGATTTAATCTATATCGGCTTGGAATTGCGGAAGATCCGCGTTAAAATGTATAGGTAATTTCCGATCGAGCCGACCTATGCAGCGTTTAGTGTTAATGCAGTTTCCGCAACCACAGGAACATAGCTTTTAATTGTCAATCACACTATAAAGCGGATCTTCAGATCTATGGATTGAATAGTGTCCTTAGAGTGGATTTCCACATAACACGATTATTTGGATAGCCATGGTAGCGTCACCCTCATGTGGGTGCTAGCAAGCAAGGTAGGTAGTGCTAGGTATCAGTAGGGGCTGGAAGCTATAGTGAGCTTCAATTGGTCAATAGCATCGCGGTATTTGCGTAAGGTTCAGCTTTCCCCAACGTTGGTCCTGCCCTGTTCACACATCCTCGCCCATGCTCACATCGCCCAACGATCCCCACCCAGTTCACTCCATTGAAAATGAAGGGGACTCGGAAAGTTTCGTCGCCCGGATAGTGTTATGTCGAAATGCACTATTAGGTCTAGATTCAATCAGATCAAGCGTTAACAAGCGACAGCAGATGTTTTGGGGTGATGCATTGGAGCCCTCAAATCGGTTAGCAGTTGCTCTTGCGATCATTGTCAGAAAGACACACCCGCCCCACCTGTATTAGATGTTCAGAAGGAGAAAGTGTAGGCCGTATAGAAATAATTACATAATAGAAAATCACTAAAGGAAATAATGAGTGTTTCTATCATCCTAATTGGGGTGTAAATTACATCTCATGTTCCAGTGTTCCTAATGGAGGTGTAGATTACATCTCATGTTCCAGTGTTCCTAATGGAGGTGTAGATTACATCTCATGTTCCAGTGTTCCAAATGGAGGTGTAGATTACATCTCATGTTCCAGTGTTCCTAATGGAGGTGTAGATTACATCATGTTCCAGTGTTCCAAATGGAGGTGTAGATTACATCTCATGTTCCAGTGTTCCTAATGGAGGTGTAGATTACATCTCATGTTCCAGTGTTCCTAATGGAGGTGTAGATTACATCTCATGTTCCAGTGTTCCAAATGGAGGTGTAGATTACATGTTATGTTCCAGAGTTCCTACTTGTAAATAAGGCTCCATGGGATTTCTGTTAACACTAATCAGTGTAACTTTTGGGTGATTTTGCTTATTGTATTGTGTACTAACAAAGGCACACCTGAAACAATACCACCAAGTACGTTAGCCATTGACTTGTGCATCCCCCTACAGTAAAACTACAATTTCAATCATATTATATTTGAGTGAAGGTTTTTGGACATATGTTTCTGATAAGGGCCCATGATGTTCATGAAAGCCTACCCTACAGTGTCACAGGAAATGAAGAAGGGAAAGGAGACCCAGGAGGACAGTTTTTCTTGTCAGCAGTTCCTTAGCGTGTGAAATACCGAGGTCAGTTATTCTTTCAGGCACTTTCTCACCACTGTCTGGCAGAGAGAGGACTGTATATGGAGAGTCGGGGTTCTGGGAGCAGGCAACCTTTTGTTAGCAGATATTTGATAACACTGCACAGATGACAGGTCACCTTCATTTGTCATCCAAGAGCAATAGAAAGAAGGATATAGAGAGAGGAGAAGATCTCCTGGAAGCAACAGGACTATGGAGTGGGTAACGCTAGCGTGTACGGACATGACACTGGTAACATTGTACTGTATTTCTAGCTTCTCTTCTATCAAAAGTGATACAATAAGTCTATTTTTTTAAGCACAAAGTAATCTGCCCAGGAAGGGAAACTGGGTGTATTTAGATTTTTTTTAAATTATATTAACTCCACAGCAGATAATTTTCAGAGCCGATCTGATTGGTCAAAAGACCAATTAGTGAAAAAATATCATAATTGGGCTGCCTGTCTAAACTCAGCCCATGTGCCCTCTGATACTGGAAATACCAACTCCTTGTTTCAAAATCAACTCAGTCAAAAGATGGATATAATAAACTGTTCAAAGACATTATGGATGAATACCACATTTTGTAGCTAGTTCTTTGACTTACACAGAAGTACAGTCCGCTTAAAATAGTTGGGATCCTATTTTTGAAATAGTTCAAAGACAACATACGGAACGTGTATCCCAAAGTACAAATGTATTCTCAAACTTTGTACTAACCACAGCTTGCAGAATCCTCTTACAGTAAGCAAAAGATTGCTGGCATAAATAAGATCATATTCCTAATTATCTCAGTAATTGCATTGAAAGGGAAAGGGGATACCTAGTCAGTTGTACAACAATGCATTCAACTGAAATGTGGCTTCGGCATTTAACCCAACCCCTCTGAATCAGAGATGGAATAAGCAAAATACAGTCGGCAACTGTATAAATTTATTAGACATCTTTATTTATTTTGCCAATTTTTCTTACATTTTAACTCTACATTGTTTGGAAAGGGCTCATAAGTAAGCATTTCACGGGAAAAGTCTACACTGGTTGTATTCGGTGCAAGTGACAAATTTAACTTAATTTAATCTGAGCTAAGCATGAGAAGACCAATACATTGTTCTGTTGCCATCTAGTGGATACTTTTAAATATGCAGTGCATTCAGAAAGTATTTGGACCCTTTCCCTTTTTCCACATTTTGTTACGTTACAGCTTTATTCTAAAACTGTTTAAATAATCTCATAAATCTACACACAATACCCCATAATGATAAATCAAAAAGTTTGACAGTTTTGTAAATGTATTAAAACAGAAATACCTTATTTGCATAAGTATTCAGACCATTTGCTATGAGACTCGAAATTGAGCTCAGGTGCATCCTGTTTCCATTGATCATCCTTGAGATGTTTCTACAACTTGATTGGAGTCCACCTGTGGTCAATTGAATTGATTGGACATGATTTGGAAAGGCACACACCTGTCTATATAAGGTCCCACAGTTGACAGTGCACGTCAGAGCAAAAACCAAGCCATGTGGTCAAAGGAATTGTCCGTAGAGCTCCGAAACAGGCTTGTGCCGAGGCACAGATCAGGGGAAGGGTAACAAAAAAATATGTCCAAAAACACAGTGGCCTCATTCTTAAAATGTAAGAAGTTTGGAGAAGGACAACCATCTCTGCAACATTCCACCAATCAGTTATTTATGGTAGAGTGGCCAGACAGAAGCCACTCCTCAGTAAAAGGCACGACAGCCCACTTGGAGTTTGCCAAAAGGCACCTAAAGACTCACAGACAATGAGAAACAAGAATCTCTGGTCTGATGAAACCATGATCGAACTCTTTGGCCTGAATGCCAAGCGTCTGGAGGAAACTTGGCACCATCCCTACAGTGAAGCATGGTGGTGGCAGAATCATGCTGTAGAGATGTTTTTCAGCGGCAGGGACTGGGAGACTAATCAGGATCGAGGGAAAGATGAACGGAGCAAAGTACAGAGAGATCCTTGATGAAAACCTGCTCCAGAGCGCTCAGGACCTCACACTGGGGCGAAGGTTCACCTTCCAACAGGACAACATGGCCAAGACAACGCAGGAGTGGCTTAGGGACAACTCTGAATGTCCTTGAGTGGTCCAGCCAGAGCCCCGACTTGAACCCGATCGAACATCTCTGGAGAGACCTGAAAATAACTGTGCAGCGACGCTGACAGCGCTTGAGAGGATCTGCAGAGAAGAATGGAAGAAACTCCCCAAATACAGGTGTGCCAAGCTTGTAGCGCCATACCCAAGAAGACTCAAGGTTGTGAACGCTGCCAAAGTTGCTTCAACAAAGTACTGAGTAAAGGGTCTGAATACTTATGTGAATGTGATATTTCTAAAAACCTGTTTTTGCGGTCATTATGAGGTGTAGATTGAGGGGGGAAAAAACGATTTAGTCAATTTTAGAATAAGGCTGTAACATAACATTTGGGAAAAGGGGTCTGAATACTTTCCGAATGCACTGTATATATATTTTTAAACATGATATTTACTCAATACAAGAGTCTGTGCAAAACAACTTGAAAGGAAAAGAAGGATACCCCTTTGGAGTGTCTTAAAAGGGACACTATTCAGCATTGTAGTTTAATTTTCAAGACTACGTTTCCACATAAGTTACTATCAAACATCATCCAAGGATAGTATTGTATTTTGAGTTGAAAATACCAGATTACAAAGACATTATATAAAACCGTGCTAGCTTTCCCACATTTCTGGTATGACTGCGTCATCCCACAACTAATCAAACAATTTACATTCACATTTCAGTGACGGCAAACAGTAACATACTAATGAATGATGTGGAGTGAATTGGTAACATATGTCCTGTTAATTGTTTTCAGTGTACAGTATTCCTTTTCTAAACTGTGTTTGTGTGTTTTACTGTATACAGAGGTTGCATACTGAACCCGTAGGCTACCATCAGCAGACA
Organism: Brachymystax lenok tsinlingensis; assembly: GCA_030435695.1. NCBI lineage: Eukaryota > Metazoa > Chordata > Actinopteri > Salmoniformes > Salmonidae > Brachymystax > Brachymystax lenok. The sequence goes on from CM059785.1 coordinate 20,438,354, forward strand.
AACAAATAGATTGGTATCCTCATAATAATACAACCAACACAGTCAGTACAGTGTTGTCACTTCACGGAATGAATAAAACACTGTTCGCTACACTCAAATGGTTCAAGTTGAATCAACACGAAGCATTGACATTGGCAGGCCCATTATAAACTGATAAACTGCCATTTAGTATCATCATAAATATAGGCATAAAATATCTTGTCCCCAACCTACATCAGACAGTACATTCAGATATTAGGCAGGTGGACACCTACCATATGGACACACCACCTATATAACTAGTAAAACCTAAGACAGCGAGTCAGAGTCTTTCCTTATCGTTGAATCAGTTGAGAAACAGGTTTGTTTTGACAGTACGACAATACTGAGGTAACCTTTCAATAACGTCTTTTTTCCTTGGCAGTAATCCTCCTTGCAGAAACAAATCTCTTCTCAGAGTCTTTTTGTTTGTTAAGTGTGTGTGTGTGTGTGTGTGTGTGTGTGTGTGCACGCGCTTGAGACCATCCTTTGTTTCCATTTTCCATACGGAAAACCATCTCAGTGGAATTGACCCCCTTGAACTCACAATTCATCCTACAGAAACAGAGAGAAAAACAAAAAAAAGAGAATGTGATTGTGGTTTGATACACTGAGCCAACACAATCCAAAGTCACTTCAACTAACTATTAACAGTTGAAAAATATATTGCACATGGAAATCATAAGAGAGCTGTTTACGGACACAGGTGGGATGGACTGAGAGTAGCTGAGGGGTGGGTTTAAAAGCTGATGTTCTATAATAGTTGTGACTGAAAACATGATGTATAAGGTATAAGTACCATCTATCTCGATGTAATGTATATCAACATATTTTATTCTTGCTATGTAACTGCTGTAAATATTTTAAAAAGCCACATATGTAAAATGTAGTGTGTAAAATTTAGAGTGCATTCGAAAAGTATTCAGACCTCTTCACTTTTTGTTACGTTACAGCCTTATTCTAAAATTGATGAAATATATATATTTTCTCATCAATCTACACACAATGCCCCATAATGACAAAGGGAAAACAGTTTTTTTTTATTTTATTCAGACCCTTCGCTATGAGACTGAAAATTGAGCTCAGGTACATCCTGTTTCCATTGATCATCCTTTAGATGTTTCTACAACTGGATTGGAGTCCACCTGTGGTAAATTTTATTGATTGGACATGATTTGCAAAGGCACACACCTGTCTATGTAAGGTCCCACAGTTGACAGTGAATTTCAGAGCAAAAAATCAAGCCATGAGGTGGAAGGAACTGTCCGTAGAGCTCCGAGACAGGATTGTGCTGAGGCACAGATTTGGGGAAGGGTACCAAAAATGTTTTGCAGCATTGAAGGTCTTCAAGAACACAGTGGCCTCCATCATTCTTAAATGGAAGAATTTTGGAACCACCAAGACTCTTCCTAGAGCTGGCCGCCCGGCCAAACTGAGCAGTCGGGGGTAAAGGGTCTGAATACTTATTTAAATCTGATATTTCAAGATTTGTTTTATTTTGATAAAAATCTGTTTTAGCTTTGTCATTACGGGGTAGTTTGTAAATTGACGAGGGGAAAAAACGATTTAATCAATTTTACAATAAGGCTAACGTAACAAAATGTGGAAAAAGTCAAGGGCTCTGAATACGTAACAACAAAATAAAAAGTAGTACACATTTTATTTTTGTCCTCCGAAGAAGGGCATGGGGGTGGTGGATGGGCCTAAAAAAAGTAATAATAATAATACATTGAAATAAAAAATGTTAGCAGTCGTCTTGCCTGAATTAGCTAAGCCAAACTCTCACCTAAAAGTATGTTCCAGAGAATAATATATTTCCGCTTAACTGCAAAAAGGTAAGAGATAGCTACTAAGATAAAAAAGTAAAATGGTGATTGCAGAGTTGCTGAACCGCGTAAGAAGCTTACCTTGAAGTTGTCCGCCTTTCCCTGTAACCACGGAGATAACTGCTGGAGCCTCTGGCGGAGGACGTCTGCGATGTTATTAGCATCCCGGCTGTTGACGTGCTCCCCTCCCTGGTCGCGCTGGGGACAGAGGGATGAAAGGAGGAAGGGGTGGAAGGATGGTGGGAGGGGTAGAGGGATGGACGGAGGGACATGGAGGGGTAGAGGGATGGACGGAGGGACATGGAGGGGTAGAGGAATGGACGGAGGGACATGGAGGGGTAGACGGAGGGACATGGAGGGGTAGAGGGATGGACGGAGGGACATGGAGGGGTAGAGGGATGGACGGAGGGACATGGAGGGGTAGGAGGGATGGATGGAGGGACATGGAGGGGTAGAGGGATTAGTTAGGGCACAGTGCTCTGGGGGACTGACTCGGCCTCTCCAATAATATAAATGGTAAACAACTTTAGGCAAGAGGTCCTCGAAGACAAATACTAAATCAAATATACAGTTAAACAAGTTTCAATGAGAATATCTAACTACTGGAACTTCTGATACATAGTAATCAAATGTCTTTAACTTGCAACTTGTAGCTTGTCCTCTAACAAGGACAGGAATAAGTAAGATAATGATAAGCTGCTATGATGAAAACAAACTATCATTGCCCCCTCTGTCAGGTCATTAATATAAAAGAGAATGTGTTGTCTTCTAAATAACTTACCTGGATAAATAGCTAACACATAAAAGTAACCAATCAGGAGTCTCTTACCTTCTTGGTGCCCAGGTGTGGGTAGAATCGGACGCTGGGATAGGCTGTGATGCCAGCTGACTGACAGGTCTGGTAATGGGCCTGACAGTCTACTTTCCCTGCCCTCACACTCCCTTTCACCATCTAGACAAAGAAAGATTGCGTCAGAAAAAGCACCCCTTTCCCTATGTAGTGCACTACTTTTGACCAGGGCCCATAGGGAGACCCATAGCACTCTGGTCAAAAGTAATGCACTACTGAATAGCACACAACTAAGGGCTGTTCTTAGCCGTGAAGCGGAGTGCCAGAAACAGCCCTTAGGAGTGTTATTCATTATGATTCACTGGATCCAATGCCTTTTTTATTTTATGAAACGGTTCCCAACATATTACACAAAGATGAACGACATGTTTTCAGTCAAGTTATTTTAATGAGTAAATTAGATTTTATTTAATCCTTTCACGAGAGGTTATAGTACCCCCAAGCCATAAGACTCCTGAACAGGTAATCAAATGGCTACCCGGAGTATTTGCATTGTGCCCCCGCTGCTGCTACTACTCTCTGTTTATCATATATGCATAGCCACTTTAACTATACATTCATGTACATACTACCTCAATTGGACCGACCAACCAGTGCTCCCGCATATTGGCTAACTAGGCTAACTGCATTGTGTCCCACAACCCGCCACCCCCTCTTTTACGCTACTGCTACTCTCTGTTCATCATATATGCATAGTCACTTTAACCATAACTACATGTACATATACTACCTCAATCAGCCTGACTAACCGGTGTCTGTATGTAGCCTATCTACTTTTACAGCCTCGCTACTGTATATAGCCACATTTTTATTTCTTTACTTACCTATTGGTCACCTAATACCTGTTTGATGTATTTTTTTGGTATATAATTTTTTTTTTTTGCACTATTGGTTAGAGCCTGTAAGTAAGCATTTCACTGTAAGGGCTACACCTGTTGTATTCGGCCCACGTGACAAATAAACTTTGATTTGGACAAAAGCCAGTCATTAGTTCCATTTCTGAGGTTGCTATAAGGCTGGGCGGTATACTGTATTTTATGATATACCGGTACTGATGCAGGGACCGGTTTGGGTTTTTACTTTACCTTCTAGAACGGTATTTGAATGTTTGGTTTGTTAAATGGGATACGCCGTGTTTAACGTCCATTTTTATAGTTTACTTTGCTACTTGAGTCATTTCTCGCCCCGCTCTCTCTCACCATGCACTTTCCACACAGACCTAGCTCCACCCCGTGACTCAAGGAGCACCTTTGTTGTTCTTCGATCACCACGAGAAACTTGCGTTCAGTCTGCACAGTCAATGTAGGACATGTAACAATGTTCAAATCAAATTTTATTGGTCACATCTTTCTAGCTCCAACAGTGCAGTAATATCTAACAATTTCACAACAACAACACACACAAATCTAAGTAAAGGAATGGAATTAAGAATATATAAATATTTGGATGAGCAATGTCACAGCGGCATAGACTAAAATACAGTGGAATAGAATATATACATATGAGATGAGTAATGCGGCAGGCTAGCCTAGTGGTTAGAGCGTTGGACTAGTAAATGAAAGGTTGCAAGTTCAATTCCCCGAGCTGACAAGGTACAAAATCTGTCGTTCTGCCCCTGAACAGGCAGTTAACCCACTGTTCCTAGGCCGTCAATGAAAATAAGTATTTGTTCTTAACTGACTTGTCTAGTTAAATAAAAGGTAAAAAAAAAAAAAAAGCTAAATATGTAAACATTATTAAAGTGACTAGTGTTCCATTATTAAAGTGACTAGTGTTCCATTATTAAAGTGACTAGTGTTCCATTATTAAAGTGACTAGTGTTCCATTATTAAAGTGACTAGTGTTCCATTATTAAAGTGACTAGTGTTCCATTATTAAAGTGACTAGTGTTCCATTATTAAAGTGACTAGTGTTCCATTATTAAAGTGACTAGTGTTCCATTATTAAAGTGACTAGTGTTCCATTATTAAAGTGACTAGTGTTCCATTATTAAAGTGGCCAGTGTTCCATTATTAAAGTGGCCAGTGATTTCAAGTCTATGTATAAAGGGCAGCAGCCTCTAATGTGTTAGTGATGCTATTTAACAGTCTGATGGCCTTGAGATAGAAGCTGTTTTTCAGTCTCTCGGGCCCAGCTTTGATGCACCTTTATTTAATTTTTTTATTTAACCAGGTAGGCCAGTTGAGAACAAGTTCTCATTTACAACTGCGACCTGGCCAAGATAAAGCAAAGCAGTGCGACACAAACAACACTGAGTTACAAATGCAATAAACAAATGTACAGTCAATAACACAATAGAAAAAGTCTATATACAGTGTGTGCAAATGGTGTAAGGAGGTAAGGCAATAAATAGGTCATAGTAGCGAAGAAATTACAAGTTAGCAAATGAACACTGGAGTGATAGATGTGCAGATGATAATGTGCAAGTAGAAATACTGGTGTGCGAAAGAGCAAAAAGTAAATAAAAACAATATGGGGATGAGGTAGGTAGTTGGATGGGCTATTTACAGATGGGCTGTGTACAGCTTAAGCGATCGGTAAGCTGCTCAGATAGCTGATGCTTAAAGTTAGTGAGGGAAATGTAAGTCTCCAGCTTCAGCATACATATTTGTTCTGTGTAACGAACTTCTTTACAACCTCTGATTACTTAAAGATAAGTAATATTTAATGTAAGCTTTGGAATATGAATAATATGACTTTCTTTCCTCATAGAATTGCCTGTGAAGTGGGTAAAGACTCTGGAAGAGGATGGTATGTCAGTCCTCAAGAGTCAGCCTATGTACCTGACCTGTGAGTTGAACAAAGATTTTTGCAATTCGTTCCAGTCATTGGCAGCAGAGAACTGTAAGGAGGTGGAGAAGGTGGAGGTGGTGTTGGAGGTGTTGGCTTTGGGGATGACCAGTGAGATATACCTGCTGGATTGTCCTCGCCTTCTGGATGATAGCGGGGTGAACAGGCAGTGGCTCGGGTGGTTGTTGTCCTTGATGATCTTTTTGGCCTTCCTGTGATATCGGGTGCTGTAGGTGTTCTGGAGGGCAGGTAGTTTGCCCCTGGTGACGCGTAGTGCAGACAGCACCAGCCTCTGGAGAGCCTTGCGGTTGTGGATGGTGCAGTTGCCGTACCAGGCGGTAATACAGCCTGACAGAATGCTCTCAAGTTGGTGAGGGTTCTAGGTGCCAAGACAAATTTCTAAGGCCTCCTGAGGTTGAAGAGGTGCTGTTGCGCCTTCTTCACCACACTGTTTGTGTGGGTGGACCATTTCAGTTTGAAATGTGGATAGGGGGGTTTCCTGCTGTTTTCTGAAGTCCACGATCAGCTCCTTTGTTTTGTTGACGTTGAGTGAGAGGTTATTTTCCTGGCACCACACTCCCAGGGCCCTCACCTCCTCCCTGTAGGCGGTCTCATTGTTGGTAATCAGGCCTTCTACTGTTGTGTCGTCAGCAAACTTGATGATTGAGTAGGAGGCGTCTGGGCCACACAGTCATTGGTGAACAAGGAGTACAGGAGGGGGCTGAGCACGCACCCTTTTGGGGCCCCAGTGTTGACGATCAGCAAAGTGGAGGTATTGTTTCCTACCTTCACCACCTAGGGGCGGCCCGTCAGGAAGTCTAGGACCCAGCTGCAAAGGGCGGGGTTCAGACCCAGGGCCTCAAGCTTAATGATGAGCTTGGAGGGTACTATGGTGTTGAATTCTTAGCTATAGTCAATGAACAGCATTCTTACATAGGTATTCCTCTTGTCCAGATGGGATAGGAGTGTGCAGTGCGATGGCCTACTACTGTTGTGTTGGAGTTGGTTGAAGTTGAATTGATCAGTATAAAACAATCAGAATGGAGAAAGACCCATTGAAATCACTAAGAATATATGTGTTGCCACCCTTGGGTCATGCACTGTTGATGACAACGATGTCGTTTTCACTTTACTTCTTAATATAAATCCACTGGCGTTCTATAATTATACTATTTGTTTGTGATTCTTACATCCGCAAACAGCTAGTTTGTCTTTTCTTAGCAAATTGGGCCTAAATCTTGTTAGCCGCTAATGCTAATCAATAGTTAGTACATTTATTAGCTAGCTAGCTGAGTCAGAGCAAACATAATTAGCTATACAGTCTAATAATACCAGTGATGGTGTAGACCTAAATCAGTATATCTTTGTGCAACAGTCTCTTCTAAATCAACGAGGAAAAATGTAAAGCATGAATATGTTAGCTACATGAAGTAGCTAAGAGAAAACAGTAAATGTATCCAAAGATTATAGGGTCCCCTAGGAAACAGTGTCAAAATTATCTAAAGTGTGTGGAGGAAGTTGATGAAAATGCAGAAAATTATTTTGGGTTGAAGTTGAATTGAACCGTATAAAACAATCAGAATGGAGAACGACCTATTGAAATCACTAAGAACGTATGTGTTGCCACCCTTGGGTCACGCACTACTCATAAAGCTAATTTAGAACTTTTATTATAAAAACAAATAGTCTTTTTTAAATGTTATACCGTGATATGACATTTTGGTTATATGGCCCTGCCGTAGGTTGCTAGCCAAAAGTGCAGGCTGACTAACGTTCTCATTTGGCAAAGGATTTGCTTGCTAGTCAACTAAAGCTAACACAATCACATCAAACTCAACCAATCAGCATCCAAACTACACGTTTTATATTAGTAAATAGGGTGCCATTTGGGCACAGACAAAGAGATGCCCGCCCAGTGGCTCAGACACTTCAGAACCATTACATTATTCAGAGCAGAGACACACCGGGCCCTCCATTGTTACTGTGATACTGTTACCAGCCTAGTGGTCAAAGCACAGTACATGTGTGGAGAGGGAGATACTTAAGTGATAATGCCCGAGAACCCGGTGTTTGGAGGATATATTGGCACGGCTCGTCGAGGGCCAGCAAACCGTACCGATATATCCTCCAAACAACGGCTTTGAGGGCATTACCACTTTTATACAACAGGTTATCAACATATTGAAATAACGATTTACATATATGCTATATTGATTAATTTATTCATACTATTATCACAATATATATTCCCGACACATAACGCTGCCTGCTTGTATGTCTTGTCCAGACTCCCTACAAGTTCATTACTATGGGACATCTGGAGATCCAATTTGAATTTTGAAACAATGTTGCAAATGTCGGAGACAGACAGCAAGGTTTAAACAAATCTCCGTGGTTGAAAACAAAATGTTAGTCTAAAAGAAATGTGAGAATGTCTAGATGCTTTTTATAGTGGAGATCAAGTTTATAAATTGCCTGGCTGGGTTGACGAGACAGTGGATTGCAGTCAGATGGAACAGAGTAAATAGGTATTTTAACTTCATAGATTCAGCCAGTGGTAACTTGTGGAATAGACACCGGCTGGAACGCGGTTTTAACCAATCAGCATTCAGGATTAGACCCACCCGTTGTATAAACTACAATAACTTCGCTCTTGAAAATAACAATGTATTTATATTATAACCATGAATAGGGCCATATTCATGAAGTGTCTCAGAGTAGATCAGTTTAGCCATTCATATCATAATAAATAAGATTAGCCTACATGGACAGGGGGTGCCTGATCCTAGATCAGCGCTCCTACTCTGATGCTTTATGAAAACGGGCCCAGAAAAATGCGTTTGAGAAATGGAGGAGTGGAGAAGATATCTTACCCGAGCGAGGACCTCGAACTCTGGGGCAAAGTGCTGGCATGGTCCACACCACGGAGCATAGAAGTCCACCACCCAGTGATCCTTCCCTCCTATTACCTTGTTCATGAAGTCATCTGGAGTCAGATCCACTGACGCTCTTGGGAGAGTACTAAGACAGACAGACACACACTGCATGAATTCCTTTCTGTTGACCACAAATCAGATACAAATGTTCCAATAATGGTGACTGTTAAAAGGCTAGGACAGAAACACAGAGGAGAGAACTTACCCCATAGCCCAGACTTTGAGAGAGTGAGCATCTCGGTGCCAGCCATTGTAACTCCTGGTGAGAGAAATAAAAACAGCACTCTTATTTACAGACTTTACAACATAACTTACTGTAAACGTTACAATATAATTTAGTGTACATTTTACAACAACCTACTGTAAACTTTACAACATGTAAGCCATATGTACACTTTAAAACATGTAAACTTAGTGTAACCTGTAGAACACGTAAATAGTAACTGTAGTAAGACTGAAAGAACAGTAAGGTACATACTGGTATACGTCTCGTCGGTTGGCGTTCTGAGGGTAGAGGCGTATCTCAGGGTAAGCTCTGACACTCTCTCCTTGGCAAAAGGAGTGGTGTTTCTGACAGTCCACCGTCCCCACCTTTATCATACCATTCACCGCCTGAGACATCAGCAGACAGAAAACAAATTATTCACTAGAGTGGATTAACATTTAGAAAATCTTCTTGACAAATGCATTAAGTTGGATTTGTTGATTACACCCACCCACCCTAGAATAAAATGAGATAATGCTAATATTTTATCTTGATAGATAGATATGTTTCTCTCTCCATCTATGCTAGATTCAAGACCCCAATATCCAGAGAACACGTCAGTGGAAGCTCTGTTGCTGTACCTACTGCCCTACTGAACTTACCTGTGCCATTCTCCTCCACTCTGGCAGCAGGGCTTGGCAGGGCCCACACCAGGGGGCAAAGAAGTCTACCATCCTACTGCCCATTACCCAGTAGGTACTCTATACAGCCTATAGCCACCCTACAATCCACTACCTACCCGTGCCATCCTCCTCCACTCGGGCAGCAGGGCCTGACAGGGCCCACACCAGGGGGCATAGAAGTCCACCATCCAGGTCTCGCTGTGTTTTCTCCTCTTCACCAGCTCTGCAAAGCTGTCTGGGTCCATGGTCACCACCGTGGGGTCGACCAAGTCCTGGAAGAGTGGGGAGAAAGAGGAGTCACTATAGTAGGGATGTACTGTATAACAGTAACAGACAATTCAGACTATTGGCAATGGGAGAGTGCTACATTTCCTCCACAAGGTACAGAAAGTAACTATGTTGAGTCTCTTAGTTTTAAACCTCTGTGGCACTATAAGCACTGGCTCGCAAGGAGATGGCCTGCTACTGTGAACTAGGCTAATGGTAAGCTTCTCACCTGTATGAACTCCAGGATTCCGTCAGCAGAGTGATGTCCCTCGTACTCATGGATGGAGGACTTGTTAAAGATTACCGTGGTCGGGTAAGCATGGATATTATACTGAAAACACAAACACAACATTATTGGTAGCTAGTACTACTTCTGATTAAATATCACGGTGGTTGCGTAGGCGTGGACCGAAAACAGGCACATAGGACATACAGTACGTTACATAACTGTGGTAGCCACTGATACTTTCAGTTATCCATCAAAACCACTAACACATTTAAATTGGTTCATACTCAGGGATGTGATCAGGATATAAAATAGAACATCTTTATTTTGGCCCGGAAAAGTGGATACTGAGCTCACCACACAATCACAGGTGACAGGGCTGGAATGATGGCCCTAGTATGGCTCTGCGCCACAGCCAGAGGAATGATAGCCCTACGCCTAGCCTTGCTACAACACAGCTAGAGGAATGATAGCCCTACACCTAGCCTTGCTACAACACAGACAGAGGAATGATAGCCCTACACCTAGCCTTGCTACAACACAGCTAGAGGAATGATAGCCCTACACCTAGCCTTGCTACAACACAGACAGAGGAATGATAGCTCTAATATGCCTGTATGTCATACAGCCCAGAGGAAAGCAGTAGAAATGCTACCGGAAGAAATAAAATGGCTTTGTTGATATGTGATACTAAGTCCATTGAAAGAAACGCGTATTATTTACTTCAATCATAATAAATACCTTCATTATAGTGAGAAATTATGTCATACAGTAGGGCCAGGATTTGGGGACATAATAAAACTCCGGGAGCGACAGTCTTGCATGGCTGGCTCCTCAATACTAGCCTGGTTGGTAGTCTTCTTAGCTAACATTCCACTCATTTTACACCGCATCATATGCACATGACATGGAGTACAAGGAGTGGAATGCTAGATAAACAGACTGGCAACCAGGCTCCCTCAATATATCTAGGCAGATATTGTGGAATACACAGAAGAATAGCACATCTAGGGGGTTTGGGTTTACGTTTGGTATTTTCTCCCGACACTCACCATGCTGCAGAGTCGCTCGTGCACGGTGCAGTCCAGCGTTCCAAACTTCATTTGACCAAACAGCTGGATCGAGGCTTTCCTCAGCTCAGGGAGGAGAGCACGACAGGGCGGACACCACTATAAGGAAACAGTAGATTAATATTTGTTCATGGACCTCACCCAATGTCTCAGTCAAATCAACAGGATCTAGTCCACTTTACACAACAATAATGTCTGTTTACTTTCAGGGATTAATGTTAGTCACCAACAGATTATTATTTTAATAGCCACACCTAGCTTTATGACTACCAACCCGTAGCACTCACATCTGTAGCCATGAAGTGCTGTAAAAGGCTGGTCAGGGCTCACATCAACACCATCATCCCAGAAACCCTAGACCCACTCCAATTTGCATACCGCCCCAACAGATCCACAGATGATGCAATCTCTATTGCACTCCACACTGCCCTTTCCCACCTGCACAGTAGGAACACCTATGTGAGAATGTTATTCATTGACTACAGCTCAGCGTTCAACACCATAGTGCCCTCAATGCTAATCACTAAGCTAAGGACCCTGGGACTAAACACCTCCCTCTGCAGCTGGATCCTGGACTTCCTGACGGGCCGTCCCCAGGTGGTAAGGAACAACACATCAGTCACGCTGATCCTCAACACGGGGGCCACTCAGGGGAGCATGCTCAGTCCCCTCCTGTACTCCCTGTTCATTCATAACTGCATGGCCAGGCACGACTCCAACACCATCATCAAGTTTGCCGATGACACAACAGTGCTAGGCCTGATCACCGACAACGTTGAGACAGCCTATAGGGAGGTCAGAGACCTGGTCGTGTGGTGCCAGAGCAATAACCACTCCCTCAACATGCTCAAGACTAAGGAGATGATTGTGGACTATAGGAAAAGGAGGACCGAGCACCCCCCATTCTCATCGACGGGGCTGTAGTGGAGCAGGTTGAGACCTTCAAGTTCCTTGGTGTCCACATCACCAACAAGCTACAATTGTCTAAACACACTAAGACAGTCTTGAAGAGGGCGCGACAAAATCTATTCTCCTTAGGAGACTGAAAATATTTGACATGGGTCCTCAGATCCTCAAAAGGTTCTACAGCTGCACCATCGAGAGCATCCTGACTGGCTGCATCACTGCCTGGTATGGCCACTGTTCGGCCTCCGACCGCATGGCACTACAGAGGGTAGTGCGTACGGCCCAGTACATCACTGGGGCCAAGCTTCCAGCCACCCAGGACCTCTATACCAGGTAGTGCCATTGAAAGGCTCTAAAAATTGTGAAAGAATCCAGCCACCCTAGTCAGACTGTTCTCTCGACGCTCCGGTACCAGCGCTCCGGTACCGCACGGCAAGCGGTACCGGAGCGCCAAGTCTAGGTCAAAAAGGCTTCTAAACAGCTTCTACCCCCAAGCCATTAGACTCCTGAACAGCTAATCAAAGAGCTACCCAGACCCCTTTTTTACACTGCTGCTACTCTCTGGTTATTATCTATGCATAGTCACTTTAACTCTACTTACATGTACATATTACCTCAATTACCTTGACTAACCGGTGCCCCTGCACATTGACTGTAATGGTACCCCCTGTATATAGCCTCGCTATTGTTATTTTACTGTTGCTTTTTAATTATTTGTTACTTTTATTTTCTATTTAACACTTATTTTTTCATTGTTGGTTAAGGGCTTGTAAGAATTGTTGGTTAAGGGCTTGTAAGAATTGTTGGTTAAGGGCTTGTAAGTAAGCATTTCACTGTAAGGTTGTATTCGGCACATGTAACGAATACAATGTGATTTGACCTTTCAAATACAGGTCAACACAAAGTCAACTGTGAACATCGATAAGCAAGTAGAGTATTAGTCACTAACATTAGGCTGATACTTACAGGAGCAAAGAAGTCAACTAGCCAGGGCTCCTTTCCATCACTGGGGAAGTTCTCTGGTCTCAGAGTGGTGACATGGGCGCTGACACTCTCCTTAGCAAATGCTATGATGTTATACAGCACATCTTTCCCTGGGACAACAGAAACAGTTTATTTGCCATTTATAAGAAATATATTGGAAATCTTACTCACTCAAGCTCTCATGAAAAACAAAACAAGAATAACAAAATAAATATTTTTTTATTTAACCTTTATTTAAACTAGGCAAGTCAGTTACGAACAAATTCTTATTTACAATGACTGCCTACCCCGGCCAAACCCGGACGACGCTGGACCAATTGTGCGCCGCCCTATGGGACACCCAATCACGGCCAGATGTGATGCAGCCTGGATTCGAACCAGGTACTGCAGTGTCTTAGACGAGAGCCCCCCGAGTGGCGCAGTGAAAAGGAATGCCGAGGGAACTAGAGATAAAATACCAAAATCAATTAGGTTCAAATAAGATGTTGACTTACCATGGTGTATCTCGAAGTCATGAATCCCAAGACCTTTGAAGACAGCGATGCAGGGCTTTTGAATGTAGAAGGAGACGCATAGTTCTGAGTCAGTAAGGCAGTCCACCTTTCCCACCTGAGAAAAAGCACAGAGTACTGGCAGTATTAAACATCCAGATCTCTGAATCAGCGACGTCAATGAACAGTGAATCAGAGAAATATTCATTGTGGATTTCAGACCTTACCTGTATGTGGGCTGCCTTCAGAAGAGCCTTGAGCTTCTTATACTCATGAGACGCCATGGTCTTCTGTCCGAAAGAAAAACTGACCAGCCACCGATGATGGGCCAGTTTACTCTACAGAGACCGAAGGAGAATAGAACACAATAGAACAGGACAAAATAACGGTATTTTTCCTAAATATTTCAGCATCACCACTACAGGTGTTTTCCTCAACTGAAATCATGTCAGACAACAGATTATTTCATGTCAAATATATGTGGTTATTTTTAGTAGGTAGGTCTATTATTATTACTAGGAAGAGGAAAGAACATCAGGACACCACTCAAACATACACAATATTCGAGCCGGCCTTCAAATGTGACAACTGAGTCTGCCTCTCACAGATTGGACTGTACAGAGGACGTTGCACTAAAACACAACCCCCCCCCCGAGGCACAAAAATATATGGTTGTACGAGATGGCAATACAGATGATTTTTACTGTACCTTAGATTTGATTATTGGGTTATTATTACTGTACCTGGAAGGTTTCCTTAGTAAGAGCCTCCAGGTCAGGTAGATGCTGCATCACCTCTCCATAGATCTCTCTGGTATCCAAACTCTGCAGGAACTGTTGTGATGAAACCAATGTTTGTTGACTGTTTCAGAACAGTCACGATTCTATCATCTCATGTCAATAAAACATTTTTAAAAAAGTGTTCTCTTAGCCATGTATGGTGAGGCTTCTTCCTAAACCCATCCTGGGTTTCTCCTTCTCACTTACAAATACAGTCGTGGTCAAAGGTTTTGAGAATGACTCAAATATTAATTTCCACAAAGTTTGCTGCTTCAGTGTCTTTAGATATTTTTGTCAGATGTTACTATGGAATACTGAAGTATAAATACAAGCATTTCATAAGTGTCAAAGGCCTTTATTGACAATTACATGAGGTTGATGCAAAGAGTCAATATTTGCAGTGTTGACCCATCTTTTTCAAGACCTCTGCAATCCACCCTGGCATGCTGTCAATTAACTTCAGGGCCACATCCTGACTGATGGCAGCCCATTCTTGCATAATCAATGCTTGGAGTTTGTCAGAATTTGTAGCGTTTTGTTTGTCCACAAGTTCTCAATGGGATTAAGGTCTGGGGAATTTCCTGGCCATAGACCCAAAATATCCATGTTTTGTTCCCAGAGCCACTTAGTTATCACTTTTACCTTATGGCAAGGTGCTCCATCATGCTAGAAAATGAATTGTTCGTCACCAAACTGTTCCTGGATGGTTGGGAGAAGTTGCTCTCGGAGGATGTGTTGGTACCATTCTTTATTCATGGCTGTGTTCTTAGGCAAAATTGTGAGTGAGCCCACTCCCTTGGCTGAGAAGCAACCCCACACATGAATGGTCTCAGGATGCTTTACTGTTGGCATGACACAGGACTGATGGTTAGTCCTCAGCAGTCCAATCCCTGTACCTTTTGCAGAATATCAGTCGGTCCCTGATGTTTCTCCTGGAGATAAGTGGCTTCTTTGCTGCCCTTCTTGACACCAGGCCTTGGGCGCCCTGAAGCCTTCTTCAAAACAATTGAACCACTCTCCTTGAAGTTCTTGACGATCCGATAAATGGTTGATTTAGGTGCAATCTTACTAGCAGCAATATCCTTGCCTGTGAAGCCCTTTTTGTGCAAATTAATATTTGTGTCATTCTCAAAACCTTTGGCCACGACTGTACATTTCATGTTACAAACAAAACTAAAACATGGACCTCTCTTACCAGCACGCTGCCCTTGTTCTTCAGTGAACTGCCGGGGGGGAAGAAGGCTGTGGTGCTGGTGGTCACCTCAAAGCTGTCACACAACTCAGCCTGTGTTGAGCAGTCCATCCAGCCCACGTTCACTAGACCTTCCTGAAGAGGAAACAAGAGAAGAGACATATTCAGTCAAAATAACAATGTATGCTTCATGAGAAGGTAAACATACAGCATGGGTTCAATGAGGACTTACCAACATTCCTGCTAATTTTTTCCTTGTCTGTGACTCTAGACAGTCTATGAAGAGATCAAACACAGATCATATTTTAACTGTATAGAAAATACAATTCATACCATATTGGTTTCACTAATTCTGACTAAAAGTGTCTTTATTTGTAAACATGACAAAGCATCTCAACGTAACCCTTAACAGCCTGTCTTACCTCCAGAGTCAGCACAGAAGGTGATCAGCCATCCAACTCCAGATGAAAATGCTGCCTCAATCTCAGTGAAGACATTGCCTTGCCACAGCTCTGTAACTCTGCTCTTCACAAACTGCATGCCAAACTTAGTCAAACTCTCCTTGGCTCTATCTCCAAAGTATTTCTCTGGATTCTATTGGGACGACAGAAAGGGATCCGTTTTAGAGGGTTGCTCCTAACACCATGATCAGTGAGTGATAAGTAGCCTGTTCAAAACAGATTTGAGTTATGTGCTAAAACAATGGTGAGCGTAGCATTCAGTCTGGTTTAACCAGGCCACGTGATGCATGACAGAGAAATCCTAAAAGAAAGCTGTGATGTTTCTCCTACTATTCCAGCTTTGTAAATGTAGAGGCTGGGGTAGCTGTTGATGCCTTTGCTTCGACACAGTCTGTTGTTGTCTCCGCAGTTCACTGCTCCTATCCTGATCACTCCATCCATCTCCTTAGCAAACTCCCTCCACTGCAGAAACACACAAACACACACTAAGTAACATAGTATGTTGAAATATTAAACATAGATAACAATTATCAAAGGATAAATGAAGAGGACTTTAAAAAAAAGGTACCTTCTGCAATATCTACTACTGTTCAATGGACATTTTAATTAAGTAATAGCAGTAAATTTTGCAGAACGCACTTTTACAGTGAGTGAGGAAAGGATTACCGTAGGAGCCAGCTCGTGACAGTGATGACAACGAGGGAAGTAGAAGTTGACAAACCAGAGTTCCCCAGAGTTCACTGCTGCATCTATGGTAGTACAGTCAGTATCATAACAACAAACATACCCCACAAAAAAAGTTGGCTCTGAAGGTTCGGAATAGTGTGACATCACTTACCGAAGTCTCCCCTATCTAAAGTGACAATCTCTAGGTCATCATCGTAGATACCTGCAGAAAGAGTAAGATGATAAGTCACATCAACGTCCTGAGGAAATGACTGAACATGTTGCATGTTAGCAGTGGCTTATCAATCCCCTTTCTTCATATTTCTTGTCAATGTTTCCATTTCACTTTCTTAGACTACTCTAAAAAACAATTTACCAAATTCATTTCTATAGTAGTTCCAGCTCTCATATCGTCCTCCTCCCTGCTGCTCGTCCTGCAGACCCTTCTCTCCATACTTGTCATACTTCTTCCTCAGATCGTCATCCTTCAGAACTTCATATGCTCGGGTTACCTTCAGGAACTTGTCGTGGGCAGTTTCATCATGCTGGAGAATGAGAACATAACAAATCAAGTACTGGACTTTGTGGAAAATCCCTAGCCTGCTACCAGATGAGGTTGTGCTGTTTTGTTGTGACAATGACCATAGGATTAAGAAAAACAGCAAAAACAGATCTGGGACCAGACTAGGAAATCACCAGTATGTTGTGATCTGTTATAGCCTATGATAAATTACATTTTAACATGTTATAACATGTTGGACACACCTACTCATTCAAGGGTTTTCTTTATTTTTTACTATTTTCTACATTGTAGAATTATTGTGAAAACATCAAAACTATGAAATAACCTAAATAAGTGTCAAACAATTCTTCAAAGTAGCCACCGTTTGCCTTGATGACTGCTTTGCACACTCTTGGCATTCTCTCAACCAGCTTCATGAGGTAGTCACCTGGGATGCATTTCAATTAACATGTGTGCCTTGACTTGTTAAAAGTTAATCTGTGGATTTTCTTTCCTTCTTAATGCGTTTGAGCCAATCAGTTGTGTTTTGACAAGGCAGGGTTGGTATCAGGACTATTTGGTAAAAGACCAAGTCCACATTATGGCAAGAACAGCTCAAATAAGCAAAGAGAAACAACAGTCAATCATTACTTTAAGACATGGAGGTCAGTCAATCCGGAGAATTTCAAGAACTTTGAAAGTTTCTTCAAGTGTAGTCGCAAAAAACATCAAGCGCTAGGATGAAACTGGCTCTCATGAGGATCGCCACAGGAAAAGAAGACCCAGAGTTACCTCTGCTGCAGAGGTAAGTTACCAGCCTCAGAAAAATCGGCAATTAACTGCACCCCAGATTGCAGCCCAAATAAATGCTTCACAGAGATCAAGTAACAGATACATCTCAACTAGAGGTCGACCGATTATGATTTTTCAATGCAGATACCTATGATTGGAGGACCAAAAAAAGCTGATACCGATTAAATCAGCCGATTTATTTATATATATATATATATATATATATATATATATATATATATATATATATATATATATATATACACACACACACACACTACTCAAAAAATAAAGGAACACTAAAATAACACATCATAGATCTGAATGAATGAAATAATCTTATTAAATACTTTTTCTTTACATAGTTGAATGTGCTGACAACAAAATCACACAAAAATTATCAATGGAAATCAAATTTATCAACCCATGGAGGTCTGGATTTGGAGTCACACTCAAAATTAAAGTGGAAAACCACACTACAGGCTGATCCAACTTTGATGTAATGTCCTTAAAACAAGTCAAAATGAGGCTCAGTAGTGTGTGTGGCCTCCACGTGCCTGAATGACCTCCCTACAACGCCTGGGCATGCTCCTGATGAGGTGGCGGATGGTCTCCTGAGGATCTCCTCCCAGACTTGGACTAAAGCATCCGCCAACTCCTGGACAGTCTGTGGTGCAACGTGGCGTTGGTGGATGGAGCGAGACATGATGTCCCAGATGTGCTCAATTGGATTCAGGTCTGGGGAACGGGCGGGCCAGTCCTTAGCATCAATGCCTTCCTCTTGCAGGAACTGCTGACACACTCCAGCCACATGAGGTCTAGCATTGTCTTGCATTAGGAGGAACCCAGGGCCAACCGCACCAGCATATGGTCTCACAAGGGGTCTGAGGATCTCATCTCGGTACCTAATGGCAGTCAGGCTACCTCTGGCGAGCACATGGAGGGCTGTGCGGCCCCCCAAAGAAATGCCACCCCACACCATGACTGACCCACCGCCAAACCGGTCATGCTGGAGGATGTTGCAGGCAGCAGAACGTTCTCCACGGCGTCTCCAGACTCTGTCACGTGCTCAGTGTGAACCTGCTTTCATCTGTGAAGAGCACAGGGCGCCAGTGGCGAATTTGCCAATCTTGGTGTTCTCTGGCAAATGCCAAACGTCCTGCACGGTGTTGGGCTGTAAGCACAACCCCCACCTGTGGACGTTGGGCCCTCATACCACCCTCATGGAGTCTGTTTCTGACCGTTTGAGCAGACACATGCACATTTGTGGCCTGCTGGAGGTCATTTTGCAGGGCTCTGGCAGTGCTCCTCCTTGCACAAAGGCGGAGGTAGTGGTCCTGCTGCTGGGTTGTTGCCCTCCTACGGCCTCCTCCACGTCTCCTGATGTACTGGCCTGTCTCCTGGTAGCGCCTCCATGCTCTGGACACTACGCTGACAGACACAGCAAACCTTCTTGCCACAGCTCGCATTGATGTGCCATCCTGGATGAGCTGCACTACCTGAGCCACTTGTGTGGGTTGTAGACTCCGTCTCATGCTACCACTAGAGTGAAAGCACCACCAGCATTCAAAAGTGACCAAAACATCAGCCAGGAAGCATAGGAACTGAAGTGGTCTGTGGTCACCACCTTCAGAACCACTCCTTTATTGGGGGTGTCTTGCTAATTGCCTATAATTTCCACCTGTTGTCTATTCCATTTGCACAACAGCATGTGAAATTTATTGTCAATCAGTGTTGCTTCCTAAGTGGACAGTTTGATTTCACAGAAGTGTGATTGACTTGGAGTTACATTGTGTTGTTTAAGTGTTCCCTTTATTTTTTTGAGCAGTGTGTATGTATATATATATATAAATAAATAAATAAAATGACAATTACAACAGTACTGAAAAAACAATAAACACTTACTTTAACTTAATATAATACATCAATAAAATCTATTTAGTCTCAAATAAATAATGAAACATTTTCAGTTTGGTTTAAATAATGCAAAAACAGTGTTGGAGAAGAAAATAAAAGTGCAATGTGTGCCATGTAAAAAAGCTAACGTTTAAATTCCTTGCTCAGAACATATGAAAGTTCAATATTCCCAGTTGAGAGGTTTTAGGTTGTAGTTATTATTGGAATTATGACGCGTCGACTATTTCTCTCTATACTATTTGTATTTCATATACCTTTGACTATTGGATGTTCTTATAAGCACTTATAAGTAATCTTGGGAGTTGATAGGCTTGAACACTTGGGCGGCAGGTAGCCTAGTGGTTAGAGCGTTGGACTAGTAACCGGAAGGTTGCAAGATCGAATCCCCGAGCTGACAAGGTAAAAATCTGTCGTTCTGTCATTGAAAATAAGAATTTGTTCTTAACTGACTTGCCTAGTTAAATGAAGGAATAAAAAAAAAAGTCATAAACAGCACTGCGCTTCAAGCATTGCTAAGAGCAGCTGGCAAACGCAATAAAGTGCTGTTTGAATGAATGCTTACGAGCCTGCTGCTGCCTACCACCGCTCAGTCAGACTGCTCTAAAAAGAATCTGACTTAATTATAACATGATAAACACAGAGATAAGAGCCTTTGGTCATTAATATGGTTAAATCCAGAAACGATCATTTCGAAAACAAAACGTTTATTCTTTCAGTGAAGTACAAAACCGGTGGCAACCCTAAGTCTAAATATTGCTGTTACATTGACCTTCAATGTTATGTCATTATTACGTAAAATTCTGGCAAATTAATTATGGTCTTTGTTAGGAAGAAATGGTCTTCACACAGTTCGCAACGAGCCAGACGGCCCAATCTGTTGCATATACCCTGACTCTGCTTGCACTGAACGCAAGAGAAGTGACACAATTTCCCTAGTTAAATATGCAGGATTGATTTTAAGAAAGGCATTCATGTTTATGGTTAGGTACATTTGTGCAACGATTGTGCTTTTTTCGCAAATGCGCTTTTGTTAAATCATCACTCGTTTGGCGAAGTTGAAGTAGACTGTGATTTGATGATAAATTAACAGGCACCGCATTGATTATATGCAACGCAGGACAGGCTAGTTAACCTAGTACTATCATCAACCATGTGTAGTTAACTAGTAATTGTGTTTTTTTTATAAGATACGTTTAATGCTAGCTAGCAACTTGCTTGGTTCCTTGCAGCCACAAGGTCCTTTTGACGCTGCACTCGCGTAACAGGTGGTCAGCCTGCCACGGAGTTTCCTTGTGGATTGCAATGTAATCGTCCATATACGGCGTCCAAAAAGGCAGATTACAGATTGTCAGAACTTGAAATCGGCCATGCCGATTAATCGGTCAAACTCTAATCTCAACATCAACTGTTCAGAGGAGACTGCGTGAATCAGGCCTTCATGATCTAATTGCTGCAAAGAAACCACTACTAAAAGGACACCAATATGAAGAAGAGACTTGCTTGAGCCAAGAAACACAAACAATGGACATTAGACCGGTGGAAATATGTCCTTTGGTCTGGAGTCCAAATTTGAGATTTTTGGTTCCAACCGCCATGTCTTTGTGAGATGCTGTGTGGGTGAACGGATGATCTCCGCATGTGTATTTCCCACCGTAAAGCATGGAGGAAGAGGTGTGATCGTGTGGGGTGCTATGCTGGTGCCACTGTCAGTGATTTATTTAGAATTCAAGGCACACTTAACCAGCATGGCTACCACAGCATTCTGCAGCGATAAGCCATCCCATCTGGTTTGGGCTTAATGGGACTACCATTTGTTTTTCAACAGGACAATGACCCAACACACCTCCAGGCTGTGTAAGGGCTATTTGACCAAGAAGGAGAGTGATGGAATGCTGCATCAGACAACATGGCCTCCACAAATCACCCGACCTCAAACAAATTGAGATGATTTGGGATGGGTCAGACCGCAGAGTGAAGGAAAAGCAGTCAACAAGTGCTCAGCATACATTGGAACTCCTTCAAGACTGTTGGAAAAGCATTCCAGGTGAAGCTGGTTGAGAGAATGCCAAAAGTGTGCAAAGCTGTCATCAAGGCAAAGGGTGTCTACTTTGAAGAATTTCAAATATATTTTGATTTGTTTAATTTGTTAACCAACTTTTTTGGTTACTATATGATTCCATATGTGTTATTTCTTAGTTTTGATGTCTTCACTATTATTATACAATGTAGAAAATAAAAAAATAAAGAAAAACACTTGAATGAGTAGGGGTTCTAAAACCTTTGACCGGTAGTGTATATCTATAGGGCAGGCTACTCACTGGGTTTTTATCCGGGTGCATGATCAGAGCAAGCCTTTTGAAGGCTTGTCTTATCTCTCTGGTTGTGGCTTCTCTGGACACCTTCAATAATTTATAGTAATCCTCATCAGAGGACACAGAAGCTACCAGACAACTGAAGAGAATCAGTGATCCCAGCAACATTCTGCTCCAAGGCATCTGCTGATTCTGAACTTGACAAGCTTGTCGTGATTTTGCTGGTGGTAGAGATTCCATTGCCACAGGTCACAGTAAACAGTGTTTCAGTGCTGAATCTCTGAAGTTGTTAGTGTCACACACCCACGCTAGGTAGGATAAGCAACCCCAGTATGCTCTGCAGTCTGTCTATGGAGTGAAAGATCAAAATAATTCCAAAATTATTTTTCAGAAAGTGATCTCAACTAGAGATGATTGTATGGTGACAAAATGTGCCAAGTTAGCAATCTAAAACAAATGAAGCTAGCCAACTAGCTATGAACAGAGATGTAACACTTATTTAAATCAGATTATTGTTTCTTTGCAGAAACGCCAGATCATAATCATAAAATCAATTATTCTTTACAAACGGTTCTGTAAAGCTAGCTAGCTCTATCAGGACAGAGCCCACACTAGCTGGCTAACAAGTAACGTTAGCTAGCTAAGTTAACGTTATTGCAGGTACCTACCTCATCATTGAGAACAGATATTTTCTCTGCACATTATCTATTAAATGAACATACTCCGAGATCTTGCAAATTAACGTTACCTTTACCGAGTGAATTGTTGGGCCACTTCCTATCCGGGTTTGGGTCCGGGAGTCGCCGGGTGGTAAGTGTTGAGTTGGCTAAACTAACACGAATATTCACGGTGGTTGAGTGACGTAATCACGCCCGGAAACAGAGCCTCTGCC
This sequence comes from Brachymystax lenok tsinlingensis, assembly GCA_030435695.1. Taxonomy (NCBI): domain Eukaryota; kingdom Metazoa; phylum Chordata; class Actinopteri; order Salmoniformes; family Salmonidae; genus Brachymystax; species Brachymystax lenok. Next base: position 20,461,119 of record CM059785.1, read on the forward strand.
CATAACGGGTGTCACTAGTTACCACCAATGGTTACCACAGCCACAAAAACTATGTCGTAAAAATTCAGGAAAACAAACATTTGCTTTTTGATCTTAATTTAACGTTACGGTTAAAGTTAGGGTTAGGTTTAAAATCACCCCATCTCTCTCTGCATGTCTCATTGTACCCTGATAGGCCTGTATCCTTCTGATTCCCTTGTTGGACTTCATAAGCAACCTTTTCATTAATAGTGTTTTTGAGCTATAGGCTATACAGTGTTCCATAACAAGAAACATACTGTATAATGAATGAGTTGCAGTCAAAAGTTTGGACACACCTACTCATTCCAGGGTTTTTCTTTATTTTATTATTTTTCTACGTTGTAGAATTATAGTGAATACATCAAAAATATGAAATAACACATATGGAATAATGTAGTAACCAAAAAAGTATTAAACAAATCAAAATATATTTTATATTTGAGATTCTTCAAAGTAGCCACCCTTTACCTTGATGACAGCTTTGCACACTTTTGGCATTCTCTCAACCAGCTTCATGAGATAGTCACCTGGAATGCATTTCAATCAACAGGTGTGCCTTGTTAAAAGTTAATTTGTGGAATTTCTGTCTTTAATGGGTTTGAGCCAATCAGTTGTGTTGTGACAAGGTAGGGGTGGTATACAGAAGATAGCCCTATTTGGTAAAAGACCAAGTCCATATTATGGCAAGAACAGCTCAAATAAGGAAAGGGAAACAACAGTCCATCATTAATTTAAGACATGAAGGTCAGAACTTTGAAAGTTCCTTAAATTGCAGTCGCAAAAACCATCAAGCGCTATGATTAAAATGGCTCTCATGAGGGCTGCCACAGGAAAGGAAGACCCAGAGTTACCTCTGCTGCAGAGGATACGTTCATTAGATTTATCAGCCTCAGAAATTGCAGCACAAATAAATGCTTCACACAGTTCAAGTAACAGACACATCTCAACATCAACGGTTCAGAGGAGACTGCGTGAATCAGGCTTTCATGGTTGAATTGCTGCAAAGAAACCACTACTAAAGGACACAAATAATAAGAAGAGACTTGCTTGGGCAAAGAAACATGAGCAATGGACATTAGACCGGTGGAAATGTGTCCTTTGGTCTGATGAGTCCAAATGTGAGATTTTTGGTTCCAATAACTGTGTCTTTGTGTGATGCAGAATAGGTGAACGGATGATCTCCGCATGTGTGGTTCCCACCATGAAGCATGGAGGAGGAGGTGTGATGAATTTACCTGATTTGTTTGATATTAATAGTTAGCAATTAATACTTAACAAATAGGATGATATTTCTGTCCTGTTAGTTCCCTGCAGCTAATCTGGGCGTATGGTCACCATGAGATGGATGTAGTGGGTGTAATCGAGATAGAGATAGCCAGAAGGAGTTTAGAACAATTCCTCGTTGTCTCTAAATCATCCTTGCATCTGGGAAACTAAGCCAGGATGGGGTTAAGATAACAACCCACGTGCAGATAACGACAAGATGAACCCAGAGTGGCTTGTGGTGCTCCTTGGTCTGCATGAGGGGGATTGAACCAACCATGACTGAGCATTGTTAGTGTCAGCTATATACAGTACTCTGCATTTGTGTAAAGGTTAGGTTACTCTGTCCAACACTCAAGGGATATGGGTTGACCAGCCTCATTATTGCAATAATTAATCAATATTAAGTAAAGATGATTGGCTGAAGAAATGACCAAATCTCTCTCGGTACTGAATTTCCACGACACACTGTCTGTGATTTATTTAGAATTCAAAGGCACACTTAACCAGCATTGCTACCACAGCATTTTGCAGCAATATGCCTCCTATCTGGATGCGCTTAGCGGGACTATCATTCCTTTTTCAACAGGACAATGACCCAACACACCTCCAGACTGTGTAAGGGCTATTTGACCAAGAAGGAGAGGGATGGAGTGCTGCATCAGATGACTTGGCCTCCACAGTCACCCAACCTCAACCCAATTGAGATGGTTTGGGATGAGTTAGACAGCAGAGTGAGGGAAAAGCAACCAACATGTGCTCAGCATATGTGGGAACTTCTTTAAAACTTTTGGAAAAGCATTCCAGGTGAAGCTGGTTGAGTTAATGCCAAGACTGTGCAAAGCTGTCATCAAGGCAAAGGGTGGCTACTTTGAAGAATCTCAAATATAAAATAAATTTTGATTTGTTTAACACTTTTTTGGTTACTACATGATTCCATATGTGTTATTTTATAGTTTTGATGTCATCACTATTATTCTACAATGTAGAAAATAGTACAAATAAAGAAAAACCCTTTAATTAGTAGGTGTGTCCATACTTTTGACTGGTACTGTGTGTGTGTGTATATATATCAATCATACTCATTATGTTGATTGATGATCTGTGGCAGCGGTTGTCACTTTCATAATTAGTCTACCTGGCATCTGTAATGCTGACTGTTTAGATTGACAAGCATTTACCCCAACCAATTTATTCTGTGACTTTCATATCTTCAGGACAAATTCACTCTGGAATTTCCAACACACACACACATAACACATGGAATTGTTTTAAGATGGTCATGCCAGGAATCATTTAGCTATTTGATTTTGAATTTTAGTAGTCTATTTATCTATTTTCTTTCTGTTCATTATTCTGATTTTTTGCACCCGTTTTCGTTTTGGTTAGTAGGGCTATTTAAGCCGGTTAAACCCGCCTCCTTTCGTGCGGGATTGGTTGCTATACTTGAGAGCGCATGTACATGTCCCATGGTTTGGGCTACTATTTTGTTTGTTGTATACCGTCTTATTTTCGCCTGTGTGTTTTGGGCGTTGGACATTGTATTTGTGTGAACACATTAAAGACGGTTGTTCCGTTACTCTGCTCTCTGCGCCTGACTCCACACCCACCGCTCTTAGCGTCGTTACAAGTACCCCTTTAGGCATATAAAAATGTTTTGATAAAATATTGAATTTGGCCTTTACTACTAACAAATAAAATTAATAAATGGCAAAAAAATACAGTAAAAAATCGTAAGGAATAAGGTTTTAAAGTGTCTGTCCGATATCTAGGAGATATAAGAAAGCTCAGGAAATATTTTGGTTTTTATGGACAAATATTTAACCTCTTATATTTGTAAGTACAAAACTACCTCTATACTTCCATTCATTTGTATGGGTTACCTTCAGGTGAGTCGAGTGGAGCGGCACTGGCATAATGTAACGCACCCTCTTCCAGAACCTCTTGTTGGGCAGCGTAGACCCCCGCCTAACCTCCTGCCACCTTAAGGTGGCACTCTTGCGGTACAGGTGCTGGAGGGCGGTGGGCAGGTCTGTGTAGCCCCCCTCCCCCATGTCCCCCAACTGGATGAGGATGACGCTCTTTGCACTGTAGACCAGAGCCTGGTGGAGCCCCACCTTACAGTAATAATCTTCTGCTGGGGTCGGTGAAGACAAGTATCCCTACTGGCCCCCTGACCCTTGACCTCCCGACCCTGACCATGAGCTTGAGCAGAGGGTCAGAAATGACTATCAGCTGCATGCAGGCCTCCATCAGCTCCATGCGGTCTGGGGACACCAGAGAACAGAGAGGAGCGGGAAAAGTGTATTACTATTAGACTTGCTTCTTAGAGGTAAGGGCAGTGTCTGAAATAACCAACCTTATTTGGTCTCTTCCATGGAGATTTGGAGATTTGTTCTACACCATTGAGATTTGTTCTACACCAGTGGAGGCTCCTTTTATAAAAACATTAGAAAAGTTATCATTTTTAGATAAAACTATACTAAATTAATATGTCACCAAATGATTGGTTAAAATACACTGTTTTGCAATTAAGGTCTACAGTAACTTCATCAGCTCTGTCTGGGGTAGCACCATGGTGTAGCCAGAGGACAGCTAGCTTCCGTCCTCCTCTGGCTACATTGACTTCAATACAAAACGTATGAGGCTCGTAGGCCTTACCCCCTTCCATAGACATACAGTGGGGCAAAAAAGTATTTAGTCAGCCACCAATTGTGCAAGTTCTCCAACTTAAAAAGATGAGAGAGGCCTGTAATTTTCATCATAGGTACATTTCAACTATGACAGACGAAATGAGAAAAAGAAATCCAGAAAATCACATTGTAGGATTTTTAATTTATTTATTTGCAAATTATGGTGGAAAATAAGTACTTGATCAATAACAAAAGTTTATCTCAATACTTTGTTATATACCCTTTGTTGGCAATGACAGAGGTCAAACGTTTTCTGTAAGTCTTCACAAGGTTTTCACACACTGTTGCTGGTATTTTGGCCCATTCCTCCATGCAGATCTCCTCTAGAGCAGTGATGTTTTGGGGCTGTCGCTGGGCAACACGGACTTTCAACTCCCTCCAAAGATTTTCTATGGGGTTGAGATCTGGAGACTGGCTAGGCCACTCCAGGACCTTGAAATGCTTCTTACGAAGCCACTCCTTCGTTGCCCGGGCGGTGTGCTTGGGATCATTGTCATCCAAATGCTCTCTAGCAAACTTCAGACGGGCCTGAACATGTACTGGCTTAAGCAGGGGGACACGTCTGGCACTGCAGGATTTGAGTCCCTGGCGGCGTAGTGTGTTACTGATGGTAGGCTTTGTTACTTTGGTCCAGCTCTCTGCAGGTCATTCACTAGGTCCCCCCGTGTGGTTCTGGGATTTTTGCTCACCGTTCTTGTGATCATTTTGACCCCACGGGTGAGATCTTGCGTGGAGCCCCAGATCGAGGAAGATTATCAGTGGTCTTGTATGTCTTCCATTTCCTAATAATTGCTCCCACAGTTGATTTCTTCAAACCAAGCTGCTTACCTATTGCAGATTCAGTCTTCCCAACCTGGTGCAGGTCTACAATTTTGTTTCTGGTGTCCTTTGACAGCTCTTTGGTCTTGGCCATAGTGGAGTTTGGAGTGTGACTGTTTGAGGTTGTGGACAGGTGTCTTTTATACTGATAACAAGTTCAAACAGGTGCCATTAATACAGGTAACGAGTGGAGGACAGAGGAGGCTCTTAAAGAAGAAGTTACAGGTCTGTGAGAGCCAGAAATCTTGCTTGTTTGTATGTGACCAAATACTTATTTTCCACCATAATTTGCAAATAAATTCATAAAAAATCCTACAATGTGATTTTTCTGGATTTTTTTTCCTCATTTTGTCTGTCATAGTTGAAGTGTACCTATGATGAAAATTACAGGCCTCTCTCATCTTTTTAAGTGAGAGAACTTGCACAATTGGTGGCTGACTAAATACTTTTTTGCCCCACTGTACATGGTAATTATGACCACTTCCGGCGGACATCCTCCAACCAATCAAACCTTTTGCAGTATGAACTGACATGTTGTCCATCCAATCATAGAATTAGGATCAGAGAATGAACCTATTAAACAATTCCAATTAGTTTTTTTCAAATGACAGGAGACGGAAGAGGTATGTTATAAATACTTTTCTTGGTTTTAGAACTTTATTTGTGTCCAGTTAGTGCAATTTCTTTGACATTTTTAAAAGTTAGGCTTGCTAACTTCAGTAGCTAGCTAGCTACCAGCGCGAGTGTGCAGTTTTCTCCGGCAGAATGATAGAATGTACAACGCTGCCTAATTTTTGGGGGACTTTTTGTTGAAGAACCCCTTTCATTCTCTGGGGTACACAGAAAAGGTGTGAATTAAAAGTGAGGGTCAACCTCTGCCTCCTAGAGGACAGGATGAGACGGAAAGTTCCGCCAACAAGGGAAACTACAAGGAGCTTGCAGAGGTAATTGCACGTTACAACGCTTTACTTGCTGAACATATCAAAATTTCGACTGTCTTTGCTAGGATGTCGAAAACAATTCCGTATAATTTGCTAGCTTTTTTTTCTGCGTGCGCTCAAGTAGGCTTTTCACTTTCCTTCAGTATTTATTTAGCAAAGATGATAACACATAATCACTCCGGACAGACACAAGAAAAAACTCATGACATAAATGTTGCAGCAGCCTAAGCTACACCTAAACATTAGAAATCTGACATGCTGTATGAGATGAAAACAATACTATTTTTCAGTCTGATCAACTGTAGGCTACTAATAAGAGCAGCTGCATAATGTTACATCCTATGCACCCTGTACATCTGATCAGGGTAAACTAATTGGTAACGTTATGTACAGTCGTGGCCAAAGGTTGAGAATGACACAAATATACATTTTCACAAAGTCTGCTGCCTCAGTTTGTATGATGGCTATTTGCATATACTCCAGAATGTCATGAAGAGTGATCAGATGAATTGCAATTAATTGTAAAGTCCCTCTTTGCCATGCAAATGAACTGAATCCCCCAAAAACATTTCCACTGCATTTCAGCCCTGCCACAAAAGGACCAGCTGACATCATGTCAGTGATTCTCTCATTAACACAGGTGTGAGTGTTGACGAGGACAAGGCTGGAGATCACTCTGTCATGCTGATTGAGTTTGAATAACAGACTGGAAGCTTCAAAAGGAGGGTGGTGCTTGGAATCATTGTTCTTCCTCTGCAAAGCATGGTTACCTGCAAGGAAACACGTGCCGTTATCATTGCCTTGCACAAAAAGGGCTTCACAGGCAAGTATATTGCTGCTAGTAAGATTGCACCTAAATCAACCATTTATCGGATCGTCAAGAACTTCAAGGAGAGCGGTTCAATTGTTTTGAAGAAGGCTTCAGGGCGCCCAAGGAAGTCCAGCAAGCGCCAGGACTGTCTCCTAAAGTTGATTCAGCTGCGGGAACAGGGCACCACCAGTACAGAGCTTGCTCAGGAATGGCAGCAGGCAGGTGTGAGTGCATCTGCACACACAGTGAGGCGAAGACTTTTGGAGGATGGCCTGGTGTCAAGAAGGGCAGCAAAGAAGGCACTTCTCTCCAGGAAAAACATCAGGGACACTGATATTCTGCAAAAGGTACAGGGATTGGACTGCTGAGGACTGGGGTAAAGTCATTTTCTCTGATGAATCCCCTTTCCGATTGTTTGCGGCACCCGGAAAAAAGCTTTTCCGGAGGAGACAAGGTGAGCGCTACCATCAGTCCTGTGTCATGCCAACAGTAAATCATCCTGAGACCATTCATGTGTGGGGTTGCTTCTCTGCCAAGGGAGTGGGCTCACTCACAATTTTGCCTAAGAACACAGCCATGAATAAAGAATGGTACCAACACATCCTCCGAGAGCAACTTCTTCCAACCATCCAGGAACAGTTTGGTGACGAACAATGCCTTTTCCAGCATGATGGAGCACCTTGCCATAAGGCAAAAGTGATAACTAAGTGGCTCTGGGAACAAAACATGGATATTTTGGGTCCATGGCCAGGAAACTCCCCAGACCTTAATCCCATTGAGAACTTGTGGTCAATCCTCAAGAGGCGGGTGGACAAACAAAACCCCACAAATTCTGACAAACTCCAAGCATTGATTATGCAAGAATGGGCTGCCATCAGTCAGGATGTGGCCCAGAAGTTAATTGACAGCATGCCAGGGCGGATTGCAGAGGTCTTGAAAAAGATGGGTCAATACTGCAAATATTGACTCTTTGCAGTATAATTGGCATTTGACACTTATGAAATGCTTGTAATTATATTTCAGTATTCCATAGTAACATCTGACAAAAATTTATATTTATAGTCCATTTGTGTGTCAGGAGAAAATGTGAATGTGATCAAATTTAGTTTATATTCAAAATTGGGCTGGCTAGGCTGCCTATACGTTTTTAATCAAAAATGATTAACTGGAATTAATCAGTCAACATAATAGTGATGACAGATGTGAGTAAATGCTTTATAAGGCCTACAGTTGCATAGGCCTGCATGATGCAAACATGCATAAAGGAAGCTCAGCCCTGTGAGGTCTGTTGTCTATCCGTTGTTGTCTATGTGTCTGGGTAGAGGAAATCCCCCTCTTAATCTAGTCTAAGTATAATTTATATGAACAAATATAAGGTAGCTGCAGTTCGACAGAGGTATCATCCCCACCAGGGCCAGGAGTTTTCTTCAGGAGTTTTTTAATTCCATTTAACCTGATTAGGAAAAACTGGGCCCATCATAGCCCATATAAAACCTTTTTACAACTGATTAATCACTGTCATACCTTAAGAAAAAACTCCAGGCCCCAGGGGATAAAAATGTCCCACCTCTTTGGGACCTTTGGTGCCACCAGTCTGCTTGCAGTTGTCAGTTATCATCAGGTATGTGGATGATCAGGGCTTTATTCAGGAATGTTTCTTGGGATACTTTGATGTGTCAAGTGGGTGAGATGCGCAGTCTGTGTTTTACTTTATACATTTTTAGATGTCTGAGTTTAACTTCATAGCAAAACTCGTTGTCCAAACCTCCGATGGCGCAGCTGTAATGGAATGTATAGGCTATTTGCATTTACAGCTGTCCCCTCCTGTTCCCTGATTAAGAGGTGATGACCACTCCACTCCACTACCATTGTCAACTCTCTCCTGACATGAACTGAAGCCACGTCTCATGTGCCCGCTCATCCACTGGCACAGTGAATGTTTCTTCTCCAAGCACTGTGAGTACCCTATCCATTTTTTCTCTGTATTTAGAGTCAATCACACACACAATCACATTATTACACATACATGATTTTACTCCTTGCTTGGACTAACTCATTCTTAGCTTATTTGTCTAATTGTGTAGTGTGTGGTGTTGTTTTTTTTTTTTTTTGTCTTCCCTGTCAAATCCTGCTGGTCAAGCCTCTGAACACCTCAACTCATGCCTCATACCCTCATTCAATCACTGCTGTGATCCCTTTCTAGCACTGTGGAAGTAGTCCTCTCATTCCCATTCACCATAATATTATACTATAAATGTCTTTATTAAATGCTTTAGGTTAAAATAATTAGTCTTTGCAGATTTTTAAAACACACTTTGTCGTCTCCGTGCGTTCCGCGCTATACTGTGGGTCTCCCATCCTCCTCAATTTTTCAAGTCACCAGCCTCCACTGTTCTACACTAGTATTGGGATTGACCCCAGATGGGACCTGCGGAAAAGAGCAGACTAGACATTGGCTACTGCAGACTAGTCTGGCTAAACCTAACTCTCGAAGTCCTCCTGACTTCAAAGTCTGGAATGGCTCTTTGATGTTAACGGCACAATGGTTCGATAATGTGCTTTTACTGGTTGGCTCTCCTCTGTGTCTTTCTCACTAAAACATCCACACCCATAGCCCCCCAAGAGCTGCCTCCTTCCATTACAATGGTTGGATTCTCCAATCCAAACAATGAGAGGTCTCATTGTTTTTATGGGGGGGAGAGAGAGAATTTATGGGACAATTTATGGGGGGAGAGAGACAATTTATGGGGGGAGAGAGAGACAATAAAAACCCATCACCCAATTTCTGAGCGAATTTTGCATTAACAAACAGTCTCCTTTCCAGACCAGGGTTGTCAAAGCTCTCCCTGAGTCACATGGGTTGCATCAGCTAGGCTAACTGCAGACCACAGCACTGCACGATCAGCGTGTCCAATTTAGACATTTACTGTACAGTACACGGTTAGAGTGCTCCTGTGTGGTGTGACTAAGAACTACATGTAAGGACATGTTTATATGGTACCTAAATACTATACCGATAATGTAGACTGAATTAGCATTCTGTACATTGAAGTACAGTATGTAAGTGAAAGTGTTTTCATTAACCTCCCAGTTTGAGTCACCACTGCAGATATCCATTTCCGGTTGTTTATGGTCACACACTTGACTGGTGGTCCTTGATAGTCACTGTGTCTATGGTCAAGATAGCCTTGAAGATACTCAGCCTTGAAGATACCTCCACCTGTCTACAGTTACAAATACACACAAAACATTCACACAGTGAATTCTCAACGGTAAATCTGAGGTCATGTTTTCAAGGAAATGTTTAACTTATGTTGCCTTGTTCTCAAAAACAATTATGTGTGTGTACCTGGTGAGGTTCACTGAGTAGCCTTGCTGCTGCGAGCACACATTCACTCCATTCATCTCCCACCACACGTGACAGTTGTCTTCGATGTTTTGCACACAAAACGCTTCACACCTCAACTTCTTAGTGGTGTCTATGAAGAACAAGAGATACTATGAAGACAGAGATATACACAAGTATATGAAAGTATTTGACCCCTACTCAGCTTTGTCGAACTCTGTGCTTCCATCTCTAGGCAGGTTGATCTGAGAAGGAGGAGAGGCAGAGGGAGCTGAAGGAGACAAGCACACAGTCCAGTCAGAAATATACTTTTTGATAAATAAAAAAAGTTCTTATTGATTTTGATGATTGTTGCTGCCAAAGTTCACACGTGATATTAGGGTTTCTTTTGATGTTTTTTTATCCTGTTTGTTTTAGATTTTCATGTACCGGGTGTGGCCTCGTGTACCGGGTGTGGCCTCGTGTACCGGGTGTGGCCTCGTGTACCTGGTGTAGCCTCTAGTACCTAGTGTAGCCTCTAGTACCTAGTGTAGCCTCTAGTACCTAGTGTAGCGTCATGTACCTAGTGGTTCCATGTTTGTAATTGTATTTGTAAAATTGCGGACCCTGTTGCCATATTGGATGAGGACTGTTTATCTCAGTAAAGATCAAATCTAATAAATCCAATGCTGAGCAGAATGACAGAGCTAACATCAAGCCACAACCTATTTACCTTGGACCTTCAGTCTCCTGGATGCAGAAGTCTTGAGGACGTTCCGGTTGTGCTCCCACGTGCACACATGTGTAGATGCCCTTATCTGCTTTGGAGGCGTTGAAAACCCATAGATTACTCTCACACTCGTTCAGAATGAGACTGAAATTCTGTTCTTAAAGACAAAAAAGTAGAACTGCAGTAGAAGACACCTGATTCCAATTAAAGGCTTGATGATTGTTAGTGCTGGGCTAGAACAAAACATGTGCAACACTTAGGAGCTTTAGGACAGGAGTTGAGAACCAATGGTACATAGTCTTGCAGGTTTGAGGTTTGTGTTAGCATTCCGGTCATGTTCAGTACCTTATACCAGGTTAAGTTTCCTTTCACATTCTGGCACAGTTGTTCCACGGAGTCAGGACATGGGATAGTGATGTTTGCCAGCTGAACAGGACTGAGTGGTTGAACGGTTGGGCTTTGACCACAATCACCTCTGTCACAAACATGAGACAGGTGTCTGCTGCCTTCCTCCTGATACATATACAGTGACCAGCTATCATGAATACACACACACACACACACACACACACACACACACACATACACACACACACACACACACACACACACATCGCCTAAATCACACACACAGCATCTCCAGCGTCCTCCATCTCGATATTCAAAATCCACAGTGTCTTCTCCCACAGCAGTCTTTCCTGTCTCCCTGGTCAGCTCTCTCCCAGTACTTGGGTTGTACCCTGAGATGTTATAGGGGACGCTGCGATAGTTGAACACGTTGAGGTCCACCAGGGTGGAGGTCAACATGGCAGCATCACCGGAAACTGAAAAGATCGGCTCAATCTCTCGTCCTTTGTCCACACAGAGCTCTGCACACCAAGAGTATATAGAGTAAAGGCAAACATGCAGTACAGGGGATGTTTGAGAACCAACATCTTATTTAACGAGGCCCCCTCTTACAGAACAGAATATGTTGTGGAAATGATGCATGCAAAATTTATGTGGATTCATAAATTATGCAATTATTACACTGTGTAATAGAGTTTTTAAAGAGATATATATATATATATTTTTAATCTCTGCTAAACTTTCAGAACACCAATAAACATGCACACAGATGTTTGCAGGCTTGCGGAATCAAAGACTGTAATTCCATCAATACCCACCAGAGGTCAGAGTTAAGTAATGACAAAATGAAGGACCATGTTTCTGGTTATAGTTTAATTCAATCAGTACTTCTAGCTGTCCTCATAGCATGATTGATTACTGACTGGAAGTCCATGGTAAAGTTAATCCTACTGTAATTACCCCCTACAGCCTTGCAGCTGCCAGTGAGACAGAGGAATGAGAAGAGGAAGATCTGACTTAAAACCTAACAAAGAGACACAGATAAACACTTGTGAGTTTAAGTAAGACATTGCCATAGCAACACTGCATGATAGGCTCAAACAAACTATCAGAATCAAGGGTCACAGCACTGTTCAAAATCTTCAGCAAACAAAATGATCACACACAAAATGTATCATGCCTCTCTGATCATCCACTGAATCACTCACTTGTCAACTGAATGTCTGTTTTCCACACAAACACACCATAGAGCTAGAGGCAATCTAGGGCCTTTACGGAGTCACCACGGTAGTCAACAACCATAGCCCATGGCAGGCAGGCAGGCAGACTAATACCTGGAACAAATGACCCATTCCACCACATGAAGACAAACTGACATCTCCAGGGCTCTGGATAACTAAAGCTAAGACATAAAACAACTATAACGGAGAGAGAAAATGATCACCAAGGGTGAGCAACCCTAACCCTGGAGAACCACCCTGCTGCACTCAAACCCTTAACACCTGATTCTACTAGCTGCTCACCAGGACTGATTAGTTGAATCAAAAATCGAAATCAAAGTTTATTTGTCGCATATAGTTTAGTAAATGTTATAGAGTCAAGGTCAGTGTTCTGAAAGCTAAGCTTCCTGTTCCCAGCTGGTCTGGATTGACACACTGCATGACTTGACTCTTGGACTTCAAGCTTCCGAGAAGAACATCAAGGCAGTACAAAATATACAAAAAAAAACAATGTCAACTGCCTGAACCCTAGTCAACACTTTACTCAGAAGTCAACCACACACACCACTACACAAGACCGAAAATTCCACTCCTGGGGTTGACTTACTTTTTAGCAGGTTACTCTTTAGTCCTCATCCAAGGCCACAGCTCTGCACGCTCTCTCTGTAACACGTGCATGGTCCGGGATTTTTACTCCATGATCATACAGAGTACTAACCAGCCATGACTAACACATTCCTAGCACTTTAGCAACGCACATGGGAAGACAGATAAGGTTTCTGTCACTTGCACACATAGCACAACTTCCTGACTTTAGTCATTCATTTGTGGAGGGTGTCCAAGCCTTCAACACAATTCTCCCCAAGCATATAAATGACAACAGGAAGCGTGCTTTTTGTGATAAGTTACAGGAGTTCCTCAAAATCCTGAAACCTCAAAGAATGGATCTTACAAGAAGCTAATGGTTAAATCTAGATCTTTGAAGTTACTTCTCTAGTTTCACTGGTTAAAGGTGCTACACATAGGATTTTATTTTATATTTTGCAATGTAATTTGAGAAAACGTCCATAATATATCTGCAGTAATAGTGGAATGATAGTGTTTCACAGTATTACTTACCTGCCAGTGTTGTGATTGGCTGTGATAATTGCCTATTGTTTTCTCCCGCCGAAACTGTGTCTGTTGTCAAAACGGGAAAGCTGTTCTGACTTTGTGGCTGTGTTACCTAGTGGAAATCCCTTGGTCATTTCCCGGTTGCAAAAATTCTACACTGTTTGCTCAATTTCTGTTCATGTGAGAAAACAAGCACTGAATAGTGTAGCGGATCTATAGATATCTACTAGGATGATAGCAGATACCCATAGACTTCCAGTAATTGCCTTAATGCAAGTTAGCATTGGCTTGAGAAACTACCTCTAACATCCTTCATATTGGACACATAAAAATGGTATCCACGACTTCATCTGACTCTGGGGAAGTAGATAAAGGACCTCATTGTCAAAATACCGAAGTATCCTTTTAAGGCATGCAGTGTGAACAAGGCTTTAGAGCGCCTCCAGGCAGAGCTGCATGGTGGGGACTAGTTAATGAGCCATTGCAATTGAGACATAACATGAGCTCCATGGTGGAGTTGCTTCTCCGTGTGGACCACAAACCTTATTGAAGACACTGTTGTGGTAGCCAGGTGGACCTCAGCTTCAGGACCATTCAAAAATCTATAAAGTTTCTCTTTTATCAGAACTGACTTTAAACCTGCTGTTAATCCTTCCTAATGGCTACCGTCATGCTACATAAAAAGCCCAAGTGTACCAACAGTTTGCAGTAACAATTACAATACTTTCATGAATTGATGTACCTTCTTAGAGATGATAAAAGGTCCTCCTCTTCACTTTGTTTCACTCTGAGTGGTTTCTGGCTCACGGAAGGGTGATTTTAAGGAAGATACTTCAGGTTGACAAGACAGTGCTGGAGGTTGTTTTCTTGAGGTGTGAAACAACCTCAGCTGGATTTTAGAATCTCCAGTACTCCTAACCACACTTTCTTTGAAATGGCCTATGATCACATTGGATTACAGTAAGGCAGGTTACCAGTCACAGCCAGTCCTACCTGTATGTAAGCTAGACATAACAGAAGAGCTAGCACACAACCAACTCGTGCAAACCGCCACACCCTTTCTGGGAAGTGTCTGGGAAGTTTCAGGACTGTGCTTTAATAAATCATAAGGTATTTGTTAATATTCAGCTTCATTTAATATTAAATGTCAGTAAGCACTTTGGCCTACTAATAAATAACAGAATTCAGACAAATCAAATACATTGTATAGAACGTACTGGGCACGCTTCATTAAAACTCAGATGTGGTGTGTATGTACAACACGGTGGTAAATTGTGTGTGTATGTGCGTGTGTTTGAGTTGCTCTGCCAAGATGATCGGAATTAACACAAAACTGTGCATTTTACAACATAAATTGTCAGGATGATCAATCATCCCGCCTCAAATAACACTCACCCCAGAGGATCAGTCCTCCAAAGTCTGATTCAATAAATGTTCATGAAAATGTGTTGTGAGAGGCAGATACAACATTTATACTCTCCATGGGATCAGAAGTCCTTTCATTCAACATATTTCCTCCTTATGTCTAATACGGTCCTCTCCAAAGCCCATCACAAGTTCAACAGGCTGTTCTTCTCTGGGCACCGTCTTTCTGCAGACGGGGGAACGCCACATACAGCTTCCCATCAGAGTCTGTTGCATGCAGGACAGGGACAGGTAAAACAAAATAGGTGTGTTAGTGCTGGGCTGGAACAAAAGTCCCCACAAACCTGCCTAACAGGAGGCTTGGTTATCAATGACACCATAGTTGCTTGTGTTTCATGGTAACATGGCCTATTCAGTGCCTCGTATGAAACTTTCTCTCTTGGTTTCCTCTGTCATGGAAAATGCTGTGCTATCATACAGTAGCTGTGGGATGTGTTACAGTACCTTGCTACTGATTTTACATGGTCAGGTGGGGAGTGGGAAACATGCGTGTGTGTGGGTTTAAGTGTGGGCCTGGGGGTTTGTGGGGAGACATGCTGTATGTATCTGGTGTAGGAATGCATGTTTATGTTAGTGCGAGTTTCCATTTAGTGAATGCACAGTATGCAATGAGTCTGCAGATAGTGTGTATGTGTTCGTGCGTGTGTTTGCCCATGTCTGCATGTGCGTGCTCAGCCATGTTTCTAGTAATGTGTGTGCTTGGGCAGTATATGTGTG
The DNA here is from genome assembly GCA_030435695.1 of Brachymystax lenok tsinlingensis. Classification (NCBI taxonomy): domain Eukaryota; kingdom Metazoa; phylum Chordata; class Actinopteri; order Salmoniformes; family Salmonidae; genus Brachymystax; species Brachymystax lenok. The sequence continues at coordinate 20,476,545 of CM059785.1, forward strand.
GTAAAGTGTCTCATTGCGTACCGGTGTTAGTGTAGAGAAGCGGGAACACCCTCCTTAGCGACAGTACGATGTCAATCTTAAAGCGATGGTAAACAACAGTAACCACCAATACCAGACAAGTCAGTAGTACCCCAATAAGGAGCAGGTAGTTTGGATCTGTGCAGAAAAAGAGAGAAGATAGCATGTATAACATTTTTTTACCCAAAGTCAAGCTGACTGGCTTTAATGCTTCAACCAGTTTCTTCAAAAGTGGTGAGGTTGCAGTTATGATACACTATCAAAACAAGGGTAAAGAGACAGGATAATATGCGTGTGATCTCTTTTGAAACAACTGTGTGATCCTCCAGAAAGTATTGTCTAACCTGTAGGCTGTAGTGTGAAGGAGGCTGAAGGACTGCCTCTGTCGCTGGAAACCTTACACGTGTAGCTAATGTAAAAGTCTTCCTCTTCCACCATCAAGAATTTCAAATTACGCTCCAACCATACCCTCTTCTCTTCTCTCCACTCCCTGGTTTAGGGGGAGGGGAAGAGAGTGAGAGAAGACAGACAAGTTCCCCCTTGTGAACACACAATCAAACCATCATGGCCACAGTTCACAGAATAGCAATGTATGTTATGTTAAGTTCCATTCAAAACAAGCACTACTGTATGTATTCAGGTAAACGGATCCTATCGTAATCTTAGTGCTATACCTGATATGATACCAACAGTTTAGATACTATACAGTAGAGTAGCACAGAATACATGTAAAGACCGACGCCGGAGTAGAGAAGCAGGTATGGGGAGTCAACATTTAATAAGGAACAGACATGGACCAGCGTCAACACACGGGTAACATAACTTCTTAGGGAGTAGCTCCCGAGGTCACGGTTTTGGAGAGCCTGGCGTGCCCAGGGTAAAATGCCTCCCACTCAGGCCCAGAAAATAGGATATGCACATATTTAGTACCATTGGATAGGAAACACTGAAGTTTAAGAGTGTTCAAATTATGTCTTTGAGTATAACAGAACGGATATGGCAGGCGAAAACCGGAGGAATTTCTGTCCTGGAAAAAGTGATTGACACATTTTGAACCCCTCTGTTACGGATACAGGTATCCTGTGTGTGTTTGTTTTCTCTCCTTCTGCCCTACTCACAGGTGTCACTCATCAGCCGTCATCAATCACCAATCAGAAGACACACCTGCTCCTTTTCCCTTACCCAATCACATCCCTTTTCCCTTGGTTTAAAACCCCAGTCAGTTATCTCCCTCTAGCTTGTTTTTGGTATGTAGCACTCTTGGTTTGTTAATGACTCTCGTATATGCGTTGCGCTCTTGTTGTTTTGGTAGCTCTCTTTGTTTTGTAGCTCCAGAGCTCTAGCTCGGTGTAGTATTTGTGAAGCCCAGTTGATGTTGGTTTGGTTGTGTGTGCGCTATCTCTTTTGTGTAGGTGCCAACATCTCACATTAACTGTGAGTATGTACTGTGGTGTTATATTGCTGTGTGTTTGTTGGTGGAAAAGGGGATAACCAGACAAGTCGCCCTTGGGCATACATTACCCGTAGGAAACCCTGTGTTAAATACATTAGTTAGAACTGGGCGGACCACCCACTGTATTTAGTTAGCTAGCTGTTAGTGACGCAGGTAGATTAGCTTAGGGGTTTTTGAATATATATTATTTCTTTCCTTGGGTCCGGCTCAGCCCCTTTTCCCCACACCTCTTTACCATGTGTTTAAAATAAACCTTGTGTTTGACGGTAGATTTAAGTTGTCTGTGTTTTTGTTCTCACTGTTCCCTTTTCACCATAGTAATTTGCACAAGATATGTTGCGGGTCTCTATTCCATTCCCCCTAGACCACGGGGTAAAAGGGATTCGTAACACCCTCCCTTATGAAAATGCCTATATAAGGGAGTATGATTTCAGTACCTATTGCTTCCACTGGATGTCAGTCTCTAGACAGTGTTTTGATTCTATTTAGTTGCTTTAGATGGCAGAAGAAGAATTAGGAAGTGGCCACACAGAAGTCAAAAGAAGAGAATGCGCGTTGCCGGCTTGCGCGCTCTGGTTTTTTTCCTTTTCTATCGCCCAGTTTATATTCCGGTTGAAATATTATACATTAAAGTGTTCCTAAGGATACATCAATGATGTTTGATTGTTCTTGTACAAGTTTATAGGTTGAACAAGTTCTCTTCACGTTTCAATGGGCGAGTGGACGCTGGTGGTTGTTGTCCTTGATGATCTTTTTGGCCTTCCTGTGACATCGGGTGGTGTAGGTGTCCTGGAGGGCAGGTAGTTTACCCCCGGTGATGCGTTGTGCAGTCCTCACTACCCTCTGGAGAGCCTTACGGTTGTGGGCTGAGCAGTTGCCGTACCAGGCAGGGCTGGGTCGAGACCTAGGGTCTTAGCTTGTCATTTAGCTCGGAGGGTACTATGGTGTTAAATGCTGAGCTGTAGTCGATGAACAGCATTCTTACATAGGTATTCCTCTTGTCCAGATGGGTTAGGGCAGTATGCAGTGTGATTGCGTCATTTGTGGACCGATTGGGACAGTAAGCAAATTGGAGTGGGTCCAGGTGATATGATCCTCTACTAGTCTCTCAAAGCACTTCATGATGACAGAAGTGAGTGCTATTACATCTAAGGTCCCTCACTCGAGCAGTGAATTTCAAACAGATTCTACGACAAAGACCAGGAAGGATTTACAATGCCTCGCAAAGGGCACCTATTGGTAGATGGGTAAAATAAAAAAAGCAGACAACTAATATCCCTTTTAGGATGAAATAAATGGTGTTTCAATACACCCATTCACTGCAAAGATACAGGTGTCCTTAACTCAGTTGTCGGAGAGGAAGGAAGTCGCTTAAGGATTTCACAATGAGGCCAATGGGGTCTTTAAAACAGTTAGTTTAATGGATGTGATAGGAAAAACTGGGGATGGACCAACAACGTAGTCACTCCACAATACTAACCTAATTGACAGAGTGAAAAGATGGAAGCCTATACAGAAAATAAATATTACAAAACATGCATCCTGTTCGCAATAAAGCACTAAAGTAAAACTGCAAAAATAGTAGCAGAGCACTTCACTTTTTGTCCTGAACAAAAAGTATTGTGTTGCATTGGATTTTCCAAACATTCTACCCCTCTTCCTATTTTCAAGCATAGTGGTGGCTGCATCATGTTATGGGTATGCTCGTAATCATTAAGGACTGCAGAGTTTTCATAATACAATAAATTGAATTAATTTCTTACAACAGGCACTGGGAGATGAATTCAGCAGGTCAATAACCTTAAACAAGGCCAAATCTACACTGAAGTTGCTTACGAAGAAGACAGTGAATGTTCCTGAGTGGCCGATTGAAAGTTTAGACATATTCTTCTTGAAAATCTAGTGGCAAGACCAGAAATTGGTTGTCTAGCAATGATCAATAACCAATTTGACAGAGGTTGAAGAATGTTGAAATAATGGGGAAATGTTGCAGTCCTGTTAGGAAAGCTCTTAGAGACTCACCCAGAAAGACTCACCGCCATAATCACTACAAAGGTGTCACGGTCTTGTACAGAATTGGACCAAGGCGCAACATGTATGGGGTTCCACATGTTTATACAAAATGGAGCCAACAATAAAGGCAAGGCGGACCGTAACATCAGTAAACCACATGCACTAACAGAAACAATAACCCACAAACGCACGTGGGCAAGGGAACAAACTAAATAGGATTCCCAATTAGAGGAAACGACATACAGCTGCCTCTAATTGGGAACCAACACAAAAAAACAACAGAGTCCCATAGAAAACCCTAGTCACGCCCTGGCCTAACTCCCCATAGAGAAACCCAGAGGGCTCTCTATGGCCAGGGCGTGACAAAAGGTGATACTAACATGTATTGAGTCATGGAGTTGAATACTGTAATCAGATATATCAGTGTTCTATTTTTAAAATATATATCTTTAAACATTTTAGAATTTTTGTTACACTTTGACAATACAAAGTATTTTGTATAGATCGTTAACAAAAAGGACAATTAAATTCCTTTTAATGCCACTTTGAAACACAACAAGATGTGTGAACTTTCTGAAGGCACTGTATCTCTTTTGGCTGTGGTAAGGATTGGGGGTATATGGTAATAATCTGATCCTAGATCTGTGGTTAGGGACAACTTTTATGAGCTATGCCAGCAATACTCACCGTCCACCGTACCGTTTATGGGCTCTGAGATCCTGCCGCTGAGCCCTTCCAAGTTAAAGGTCATGGTACAGGTGTAGAACGCACGGTCCTCAAGGATGACCGTTTCTACTTGGAGAAACTCCATAGCGTTGAGACTGACATAGCTAAACCTGTTCCACAAGGGATCATCTTCCACAATGGGTTCACAGCCCTGACAAGGTTCAAATAGAATTGCACACTGAAAGGTAGTGGTAATGGAATATGGCTAGTAGTACAAAATGAATACACAATTACAGATAAGTTCTGATAATGTCTTACCTTAGAATAACTATTCTCAGAACAATTCAATGCAGTACAATGTGTGAGAGCAATGAACAATGTAAAGTGTATATACTGTGTCTGAAGTAACATTGTCTCAAATGTAGTCACTAGTAGTCACTAGTAGTAATAACCCTATAGTTTTAAACACAAATTAAGCATACATAGAAACGGACTGAATGACTGAAAGGAAAGATTTCGAACAGGCTTTCCAGCACTGTCAGGCATGGGACCAGAAATCCGCCCTGGCATTTCTGACACACCAGACCCTTTTTCCTTTGAGGCCCCGTCATTGGCTCATTTTCTTTCTTTGAGGCCCCCAAAAGGCCAGTTTTTTGTCTCTGTGGCCCCCATTCTCAGCCACATAATTATAATTTTGTAAAAAAATTAAAAAGTTAGACGATCCCATTGGGCTAAAAAAGGACCAGCCCATTCGGTACTTTCCCGAAATGCCATATGGTCAGTCCTCCCCTGCTGTCAGGCGTCCCCTCTCAACACTCTCCTATTGCACTGCACTGTTTGTTTACCCCATTGGACTCACCTTGTACCACTGGATGGAGTCAGTCCACTTCACTGTCCACACCAGTCCACTTCACTGTCTCCCACACAAACACACTCCAGAGCTACACAGCAAATTATCCAGTGTTAAATCAACACCAAGTGTTAAATTAACACTGAAAGTGGGGACCCCTATAGACACTGGAGCATTTTAAATAAACACACTGCTTGGTGTAAAGCCTTATTTTTTTTATTATATATTTTTTCCTAGATTGCATTGACTTTCAAGTGAATTGTAGAGTTACAGTACTATCCGAGACTGTATTTGTTAGTAACAGAGACATGGTTGTTGCATTCATCCATTTTCAGTCCTAGGGACTGAGTCCTAGGGATCCTGAGCAAATGTGTTATCATAAATTATCATAAATTGATTATTATTTAACACAATACAATACATATTTCATATGGCCTAGTGTTAAGGGCCTACATAACTGAACATAACAATTAAATGTTGAATTAACACTCATTGTTGTAAAATAACCCCAGTGTTGATAAGGATTGGCCCCATTTTTCTATTTTTGCCTAAAATGACACCCAAATCGAACTGCCTGTAGCTCAGCCCCTGAAGCAAGGATATGCATATTCTTGGTACCAACTGAAAGGAAACGTTAATGGAATGTAGGAGAATATAACACATTAGATCTGGTAAAAGATAACACAAAGAAAACTACAACTTTTTATTATATTTTTTTTTTGGTTCCATAATCTTTGAAATGGAAGAGAAAGGCCATAATGTATTATTCCAGCCCAGGTGCAATTTTTGGTTCATTGGTTGACACTGCATGTCTGATTGACAGGAACAACAGGTGAGGCTGTTAGTCTGAGCAGACAGTCAGAACAAATATTTAGGCCTATATTATTTTATTTCTTTTTTTGTTCTTTGACTAATTTAAATAACTACCACCTTTTAACCAACATCGGAGAAGACGTTTGCAGAGGGGCATGGTTTACACAGCTAGATAGCTACTCTACTGGTGCCAAAATGTGACTGAATGTTGTCAACAAATGTAATTACAAGTTTACCCTATTAATCTATGGCAAATCTTTTGATAATTCACATCTTAATTTTTTAAAATGTTTATAAATAGATTCGGCTCTTCTGATATGCGAGACGGCTCCCAACGTTCACCTACAAGAGTCGGCTGTTAGAGCCTACTCGTTCGCGAACGACCCATCACTAATATTTCATAAGGCCTTATTTTTGCAGCTATAGTTTTACCCTAATACAGGGGCCTGAAACTCATACACGTCACGTGCTTTAATAAATCATACAAGGTTTGTTAATAGTCAGCTCACCATTTAGAAAACATTTAATAGCAAATGTCAGTAAGCTGTTCATAAAAACTTTGGCCTCTTAATAAATAACTGCATCCATAAATATTAGTTTAAACACTTATAGATTATCTCAATGGATGATTAACAAATCCCGAAAAAAAAATATTTTACCAATCCTAAATAAATAAAATAAAAATGTTTAAGTAGACAAATAAAGACATCAAATACATTGTATAGAATGTACTGGGCACTCTTTATTAAAGCTCTCTCACAGATGTGGTGTGTGTGTGCATGCGTGTGTGTTTGAGTGGCTCTGCCAATATGTTCAGAATTAATACACTCTTAACTGTGCATTTTACAACATTAATTGAAAGGATCATCAATCATCATCCCGCCTCAAATAAATATCATCCCAGAGGATCAGTCCTCCAAAGTCTGATTCAAGAAGATTTCATGAAAATGTGTCTTGAGAGTCAGGTACAACATTGTATACTCTCCATGGTATCAGAAGTCCCTTCATTCAACATATTTCCTCCTTAGGTCAAACACTGTCCTCTCCAAAGTCCATCCATCCCATCACAAGTTCAACAGGTGGTTCTTCTCTGGGGACTTCGTTCTTATGCCCCTCACTGGCATATAATACCTCAGCTCCTTCCAGAAGTGCGAGGACAAGGAAAGAGAGGGTGAGGAGAGAGGGGACGAAGCCAGCTCCCCTCTTTTCTCCTCCACTTCCTCTTCTCCCCAACTCCCACACCTCAACCCTTTGGTCCTCCTTGTCTTGCTACTCTTCCACCAGCAGACAGCGCCCTGGCGCTCCCGGAGGTGACGCACCGACTCGGGGAAGAGGGCCAGCTGTGTAGGAGTGACCTCCTCCAGCTCCACCAGGACCACCTTAAGGGAGCCCTCCAGCAGGGCATGGTGCATGGCCGTCTGCCTCTCGAAGCTCTGCCAGGCCTCCAGAACACCGCTGCTGCTGTCACTATGGCCTCCACTGCAGAACGTAGAGCCAGAGTAGACCAGGAGGAGACGCCGACTGGCCGGCATGCTCTCCTCCACAGCATCTACTACGGCTAGAGAGGGAGGCGGGAGGAGAAAAGGGAGAGGGGGGCAGGGAGGAGGGAGGAGAGAGGGGAAGGGGGATAGGGAGGATGGAGGAGAAGAGGGAAAGGGTGGAGAAGAAGGAGATAGGGGGGCAGGAAGGAGGGAGGAGAAGAAGGAGATGGAGGGGTAGGAAGGGAGGAGAAGAGGGGGCAGGGAGGAGGGATGGGAAGAGGGAGAAGGGAGGAGAATAGGGAGCGGGAGGATAAGAAGGAGATGGGGGCAGGAAGGAGGGAGGAGAAGAGAGGGATAGGGGGCAGGGAGGTGGGAGGAGAAGAGGGAGAGGGGGCAGGGAGGTGGAGGAGAAGAGGGAGAGGCGAGAAGGGAGGAGGGAGGAGAAGAGGGAGATGGGGGCAGGAAGGAGGGAGGAGAAGAGGGAGAGGGGTAAGGGAGGAGAAGAGGGATAGGGAGCCAGGGAGGAGGGAGGAGAAAAGAGAAGGAGAGGGGGGGCAGGGAGGAGGGAGGAGAAGAGGGATTGGGGGGCAGGGAGGAGAAAAGGGGAAGGGGGAAAGAGATGAGGGAGGAAAGGAGGGAGAGGGGGAAAGGGAGCAAGGAAAATGGTTATTAAAACTTTGTTTTACCATTAAGATGGTTTCAGAAGGTCTTTATGACACATATTTCATCATCATGCTACATGTCTACTAATGCCAATGTTAGGATAGTCTTGTGGAACCTAGAGCCCCAGGGTCGAACCAAGATGTCTTACCTTCCCCTGGTAGGCTGTCCCGGCCCAGTATGAATAGCCTGTAGCCATACCTCCCCTCCAGAACCTGGGGCAACGTGTGGAGGGCAAACATCTCTGCCTCCCCACAGTCCCTGCCCCCATCCCCAAACAGACGTGGGTACGCCACGTACGCATCATACTGCTTCCCATCAGAGTCTGCCGCATGCAGGACAGGGACAGGTAAAACAAAATAGATGTGTTAGTGCTGGGCTGGAGCAAAAGTCTCCACAAACCTGCCTAACAGAGGAGGCTTGGTTATTAATGACACCATAGTTTCTTGTGTTTCATGGTAACATGGCCTATTCAGTGCCTGGTGTAGGAATGCATGTTTATGTTAGGGCGAGTTTCCATTTTTATAGAATGCACAGTATGCAATGAGTCTGCAGATAGTGTGTATGTGTGCATGCGTGCGTGTGTGTGCATGTCTGCGTGCTCAGCCATGTTTCTAGTAATGTTTCCATGAGTGTGCTTGGGCAGTATATGTGTGGTAAAGTGTCTCTCATTGCGTACCGGTGTTTGTGTAGAGAAGCGGGAACACCCTCCTTAGCGACAGCACGATGTCAATCTTAAAGCGATGGTAAACAACAACAGTAACAGTAAACACCAATACCAGACAAGTCAGTAGTACCCCAATAAGGAGCAGGTAGTTTGGATCTGTGCAGAAAAAGAGAGAAGATAGCATGTATAACATTTTTTTACCCAAAGTCAAGCTGACTGGCTTTAATGCTTCAACCAGTTTCTTCAAAAGTGGTGAGGTTGCAGTTATGATACACTATCAAAACAAGGGTAAAGAGACAGGATAATATGCGTGTGATCTCTTTTGAAACAACTGTGTGATCCTCCAGAAAGTATTGTCTAACCTGTAGGCTGTAGTGTGAAGGAGGCTGAAGGACTGCCTCTGTCGCTGGAAACCTTACACGTGTAGCTAATGTAAAAGTCTTCCTCTTCCACCATCAAGAATTTCAAATTACGCTCCAACCATACCCTCTTCTCTTCTCTCCACTCCCTGGTTTAGGGGGAGGGGAAGAGAGTGAGAGAAGACAGACAAGTTCCCCCTTGTGAACACACAATCAAACCATCATGGCCACAGTTCACAGAATAGCAATGTATGTTATGTTAAGTTCCATTCAAAACAAGCACTACTGTATGTATTCAGGTAAACGGATCCTATCGTAATCTTAGTGCTATACCTGATATGATACCAACAGTTTAGATACTATACAGTAGAGTAGCACAGAATACATGTAAAGACCGACGCCGGAGTAGAGAAGCAGGTATGGGGAGTCAACATTTAATAAGGAACAGATATTGACCAGCGTCAACACACGGGTAACATAACGACATACGACAATTAAATCAACAGCGGGGAACAGACTGGGCAACTGACAGATACAGGGGAGGTAATAAAACAGGTGATTGAATCCAGGTGAGTCCAATAATTCGCTGATGCGCGCGACGAGATAAGCAGGTGTGCGTCATGATGGTGGCAGGAGTGCACAGTGCTGGGCAGACTGGCGCGAGAGAGCGGTAGCAGGCGTGACAAGACCGGCATATTCAGTGCCATGAAAAAAAGTATTTTAGATTTTCTCTATTTTTGCATATTTTCTATACTGAATGTTATCAGATCTTCAAACAAAACCTAATATTAGGTAAAGAGAACCTGAGTGTAGAAAAATAATATATATATATACTTATTTCATTTACTTAATTAAAGTTATGCAACTCTAATTGCTCCCTTACACTCTATAACTCGTTGTGCCACCTTTAGCTGCAATGACTGCAACCAAATGCTTCCTGCAGTTGTAGATCAGTCTCTCACATCGCTGTGGAGGAATTTTGGCCCACTCTTGCATGCAGAATTGCTTTAACTCAGCGACATTTGTGAGTTTTCAAGCATGAACTGCTCGTTTCAATTCCTGTTACAACATCTCAACTGGGATTAGATTTGGACTTTGACTAGGCCATTACAAAACTTCACATTTGTTGCTTTTTAACCATTTTCATGTAGACTTGATTGTGTGTTTTGGATCATTGTCTTGCTGCATGACCCAGCTACGCTTCAGCTTCAACTCACAGACAGAAAGTTGTCCAGGTTCTGAGGCACAGGGGAATTGGGTAGTGCATAACGTTGATCATTTTTTTAACTTTTATTTGTAAACTCAGCTTCCCTTTATCTAATATTAGGTTTTGGTTGAAGATCTGATAACATTCAGTATCAAAAATATACAAAAAAAAAGAGAATCAGAAAGGGGTCAAATACTTCTTCACAGATATGTAGAATTCTTACATTGTGTATTGTGATGCTGTTGTGTTGTCTCAACCTACCTTTGTGATTCCTGAAAGATTCTCCCAGAGTCAATTTGGGAAATTGAGTTCTCTCTAGCTATCCAATTCAAATGTGCAAAATGTTTATTCCCCACACTCAGCACAAACACCCGACACGTCTTATTGAAGGAAGAACCTAGGGGGCAAACATTGAATTCTTTATTTGCATCATGAATTAAAATAACTGTACAAACAAAAACACACACACACACACACACACACGCACGAACGAACAAACACATGCACACACATATACAGTACATGTTCGATAGTGGCTTACTCACCCACATCTGCTTTGATGATCTCATTGGCAGGTTCAACCACGTTGGGCACCAGGAAATACTCCACTGAAATTATGATAGTGATTCATAAACATCATAGACAGAAATATGCAGTCAACAGACCCTATTGAACACAACCATTTCTAAGCTCTCACAGAGCAAAGTTTCAAAGCAGCCTCTATGAAATCATAACCTCTGATTCAGGGTCATGTACTGTACAGTGTCTTCAGAAGGTGTTCACACCCCTTTACTTTTTCCACATTTTGTTGTGTTACAGCTTGAATTTAAAATTGATTCAATTTAAATCTTTGTATCACTGGCCAACACACAGTATCCCATAATGTGAAAGTGGAATTATGTTTTTCGAAGTGTTTACAAATTAATAAAATATGTAAAGCTGAAATGTCTTGAGTCAATAAGTATTCAACCCCTTTGTTATGGCAAGTCTAAGTTAGTTCAGGAGTAAAATGTTGCTTAACAAGTCACATAATAAGTTGCATGGACTCACTCTGTGTGCAATAACAGTGATTAACATACAGCACAATTTCATGTAAGGTCCCTCAGTCGAGCAGTACATTTCAAACACAGATTCTACAACAAAGACCAGGGAGGTTTTCCAATGCCTCGCAAACAAGGGCACCTACTGGTAGATGGGTAAAATAAAAAATAAAGCAGACAATGAATATCCCTTTGAGCATGGTGAAATAAGTTCAGGAGTAAAATTAATTACACTTTGGATGGGTACAGTTTTGTTGGTGTTTCAATACACCCATTCACTGCAACGATACAGGTGTCCTTCTTAACTCAGTTGTCGGAGAGGAAGGAAGTCGCTTAAGGATTTCACAATGAGGCCAATGGTGTCTTTAAAACAGTTACGGAGTTTAATGGATGTGATAGGAAAAAACTGAGGATGGACCAACAACAACGTAGTCACTCCACAATACTAACCTAATTGACAGAGTGAAAAGATGGAAGCCTATACAGAAAATACATTTTACAAAACATGCATCCTGTTTGCAATAAGGCACTAAAGTAAAACTGCAAAGTGGCAGAGCAATTCACGTTTTGTCCTGAATACAGTCTTATGTTTGTGGAAAATCTAATGCAACACACTACTGACTACCCCTCTCCCTTTTTTCAAGCATAGTGGTGGCTGCATAGTGGTGGCTGTTATGGGTATGCTTGTATTCGTTAAGTACTGGGGAGTTTTTCATCAGAAAAAAAAACGGAATTCAGCTAAACACAGGCAAAATCGTGGAGGCAAAGCTGGTTCCGTCTGCCTTCCACGAGGCACTGGGAGATGAATTCACCATTCAGCAATAACCTTAAACACAAGGCCAAATCTACACTGAAGTTGCTTACCAAGAAGACAGTGAATGTTCCTGAGTGACCGATTTACAGTTTAGACTTAAATCTGCTTGAAAATCTATGGCAAGACCAGAAAATGGTTGTATAACAATGAACAACAACCAATTTGACCGAGCTTGAAGAATTTAGAAAATAATAATGTTGCACAATCCTGTTAGGAAAGCTCTTAGAGACTTACTCAGAAAGACTCACAGCTATAATCGCTACAAAGGTGATACTAACATGTATTGACTCAGGGATTTGAATACTTATGTAATCAGATATATTAGTCTTATTTTTTTATATATATTTTTTATATATTTTAGATTTTGTTTTACACTTTGACATTATTTTGTATAGATCGTTAACAAAAAGGACAATTAAATTCATTTTAATGCCACTTTGAAACACAACAAGGTGTGAGAACTTTCTGAAGGCACTGTATCTCTTTTGGCTGTGGTAAGGATTGGGGGTATATGGTAATAATCTGATCCTAGATCTGTGGTTAGGGACAACTTTTATGAGCTATGCCAGCAATACTCACCGTCCACCGTACCGTTGATGGTCTCTGAGATCCTGCCGCTGAGCCCTTCCAAGTTAAAGGTCATGGTACAGGTGTAGAACGCACGGTCCTCAAGGATGACCGTTTCTACTTGGAGAAACTCCATAGCGTTGAGACTGACATAGCTAAACCTGTTCCACAAGGGATCATCTTCCACAATGGGTTCACAGCCCTGACAAGGTTCAAATAGAATTGCACACTGAAAGGTAGTGGTAATGGAATATGGCTAGTAGTACAAAATGAATACACAATTACAGATAAGTTCTGATAATGTCTTACCTTAGAAGAACTATTCTCAGAACAATTCAATGCAGTACAATGTGTGAGAGCAATGAACAATGTAAAGTGTATATACTGTGTCTGAAGTAACATTGTCTCAAATGTAGTCACTAGTAGTAATAACCCTATATTCCTGGAGTTTTAAACACAAATTAAGCATACATAGAAACGGACTTCAAACAGGCTTTCCAGCACTGTCAGGCATGGGACCAGAAATCCACCCTGGCATTTCTGACACACCAGACCCGTTTTCCATTGAGGCGCCGACATTGGCTCATTTTCTTTCCTTGAGGCCCCCAAAAGGCCAGTTTGTCTATGTGGGCCCCAATTCTTAGCCAGATAATTATAATTTTGTAAAGAAAAATCAAGTTAGACGATCCCATTGGGCTAAAAAAGGACCAGCCCATTCGGTATTTTCCCGAAATGCCATATGGCCAGTCCACCCCTGCTGTCAGGCGTCCCCTCTCAACAGTACCCATTGCACTGCACTCTCTGTCTGTTTACCCCAATTGGACTCACCTTGTACCACTGGATGGAGTGATTGTCCACTTCCCTGATATGGTCACTCAATGGGCAGCTCAGGAGAGAGCTGGCTGTGTTAGTCAGGAACTGGTGGGCCTTTTCTGGTCGACCGCATTCTTCTGGGTTGGTGTGGTTCACAATCAGTAAGGCCACCTTCTTGTAGCACGAGGAGGGTAGTCTGTTATCAAAGATAACAGGAAATATTTACACCATACACACATATACACACACAACAGACAAAAGTATAGCCCCTACCTCACAACACACTCATAGTCTCCGGCGTCCTCCATCGTGATGTTAAAAATCCAGAGTGTCTTCCCCCGCACCAGAGTCTTTCCTGTCTCCCTGGACAGCTCTGTCCCAGTCCTTAGGTAATACCATGAGATGTTATAGGGGATGCTGCAGTTGTTGAACACTTTGAGGTCCAGGGTGGATGTCAACATGGCAGCATCACCGGAAACGGAAAAGACCCGCTCAGTCTCTCGTCCTTTGTCCTCACAGTGCTCTGCACACAAAGAGTATATAGAGTAGAGGCAAACATGCAGTACAGGGGCTGTTGGGGAAAGGATGCACACCAAAAAAGTATGCAATTATTACGCATGTCATGTAGTATGCACAGACAGAGTTTTTACAGAGGTAGTCCCTTCAAAATATATCTCTTCACAACAACTTCTCCAGTGTTCATTTTTTTATTAACACTGATGGTGTTAAATCAATAATGAAAGTGTTGAGTCTGTGGACCCATATAGACACCAGAACAGTGTTAAATGGACACACTGATTAGTGTAAAGCCTTATTCAAATATTTCCCACAGTGCCTTGCCTTTTGAACAAATTGTAGAGTTACCACCCATGACTGTATTTTTTAGTGACAGAGACATAATGTCACGATCTCCAGTATGGACGGACCAAGACGCAGCGACGCTTCCAGTATACACACTTTATTTTAACATAACTGGCAAAATAACAAACAAATGAAGATTGTAACTCTGGTGTGGCTAAACATGCGCGCACCACTAAACATACTAGATAAACATCTATCAAACAATGACTCACAAAACCCCAGTGAAAAAGCACAAACATATATACGGTTCCCAGTTAGAGGTAACGATAATCAGCTGCCTCTAATTGGGAACCTTAACTCAACATAGAAATATCACACCTAGAACACAAAACCCTATAACCCAAAACTCAAACTAAAGACCAGCCTGCTAAACCAGGCCTGGACGTTACACATAATTGTTGCATTCATCAATTTTTTGGTCCTGAACACTTCAAAAAGAGAGATCCTAAGTGAATATGTTGTCAAAAAATATATATATTTAACACAATGCAATTGTACTTCATAAGCCCTTATTTGCTGGCATAGTTTTAACCTAATACAGGGGCCTGAAACTCATACACGTCACTTTGAACTTAAACCATGTCCATCATCATATTTCCCAGCATGCTCTATTGCAGGATTTTTTTATTTTTTATTGTTTGTTTCAATATCTATGTTTGTACAGGTACATTGGCACATTGATTGATTAAGTGCCCATTGGCAACAAATGTAAACCTTGTGTTCTGAGAGTGTAATACAAGGGCCTGAAATCCATGGTTTACAAGCCACATCAGGCCTGCAAATTACAGTATGTTGGTTTACAAGGTGATGTGTAATTCCTATTGAAATCCAATCAGTGGGTGGATATCCAACAGTTGGAAAATGAATTCACCTGCATCCTGCATTCAGAGTGACTGTCTGGGTTTGGAACATTAGGAACTAAGTGAGTTGAACTAACTGATTGGATCAGTTTAGGAAAATGTGTGTCATTTGTCTTTGTGTAATGTACGATAAATCAGTCAATCAATGTATGTGCATAAACATAGATATTGAAAAAACAATTCTAAAACATCAACCTGCAATAGAGCTAAGCAGTAAGTTAATGAAATTAGATGATCTTTGAAGGAAACCAGATCAAATGACGATGATCAAAGTATTAAAAATTGATTCTACATTGATAAAGTTTGATCATAAAGTTACTGGTCCCTTCCCCCAGGTCAAACACTTAGATTCATTATTTAGGTAACAACGTGACATCAACTTAACTCTTATTTTAATACACCAATGGTACTGTACCATGATATTCTCGTACCTAATTTAAATAACTACCACGTTTTAACGTTTGCAGAGGGGCATGGTTTACACAGCTAGATAGCTACTCTACTAGTGACAAAATGTGACTGAATGTTGTCAGCAAATATAATTACAAGTTTACCCTATTAATCTATGGCAAAGATTCTAATATGTTTCCCCTTTCACCCGTGCCTGGTATTAGCTAGTTACTGGCTAGCCAGGTCTTCAGCCAGCATGGAACAAAAGGGGGGGAAGGGTAGTTCAAAACTCTGACGCAGTTTTTAAGTCAACACATCCATCAGTGGTGCTGGGAAACACATAATAAAAGACATCCCAAACGGGAGATGGATATATATAAAAAATGAAATCATTCATGGAATTTCAATGTTGTTTGAGTTGCTTTTTGTGTCACCAAATTAGCTTGAGTTGATTTTACTGCGATAATGCTCACTTTATCCAAGTTGCTTGACAGAAGCGTTTCAAAGAGCTGTCAGTCAAGGCGAGCTAATGAATATAAGCTCACCGCCCACTCAGCTTGACTTTTTAAACTTCCTGGTAGTTAGCCATGAGAGAAAAATGACAGACTTTCAGAATGACTGTTCAGGACCTTTAAAACTGCACGCAGAGATTTGCAGCATTGCTTTATAAAATTATATAATTCCATCAACACCCACCAGAGGTCAGATTTAAGTCATGACAAAGTGAAGGACCATGTTTCTGGTTATAGAGCTGTTGATTTGTTTTTGATTTGTTGATTGATTGATTGATGGCTGATGAATTCTGTGGGCATAGTTCATCCTACTTACCTCCTACTGCCTTGGAGTTGCCAGTGAAACAGAGGAGTGAAAAGAGCAAGAGCTGCAACATCTGACTCCAATCCATAGCTGAAACAAAGAGACACACAGAATCACTTGTGACCTTTAGTCAGACTCAAACAAACTATTAGAATCAAGGGTCACATCACACTGTCCAAAATCTTCATCAAGCAAAATGATCTCACATACAAAAGTGTCATGCTTTTTTCTGACTATCCACTGAATCCCTTACTTGTCAACTGAATGTCTGTCTCCCACACGAACACACTCCAGAGCTACACAGCAAATTATCCAGTGTTAAATCAACACCGGGAGGGTTAAATTAACACTGAAAGTGGGAACCCCTATAGACACTAGAGCATTTTAAATAAACACACTGCTTGGTGTAAAGCCTTATTTTAATTTTTTTCCTAGAGTGCATTGCCTTTCAAGTGAATTGTAGAATTACAGTGCTATCCGTGACTGTATTTGTTAGTGACAAAGACATGGTTGTTGCATTCATTCATTTTCAGTCCAAGGGACTTCACCAAGTGAGATCCTGAGCAAATATGTTATCATAAATAGTTTATTATTTAACACAATACAATACATATTTAATTTGGCCTAATGTTAAGGGCCTACTCTGAACATAACAATTAAATGTTGAATTAACACTCATTGTTGTAAAATAACCCCAGTGTTGGTGTTAATAGCCAGAGTTGAACCAAAACCACGCTGATCATTATCGTATTTCACAGCGTGCTCTATATTTTCACAGCGTGCTCTATTGTTTACACACAGATTATTTCACTTATAATTCACTGTATCACAATTCCAGTGGGTCAGAAGTTTACATACACTAAGTTGACTGTGCCTTTAAAAAGCTTGAAATATTCCAAAAAATGATGTCATGGCTTTAGAAGCTTCTGAAAGGCTAATTTACATAACTTGAGTCAATTGGAGATGTACCTGTGGATGTATTTCAAGGCCTACCTTCAAACTCATTGCCTCTTTGCTTGACATCATGGAAAAATCTAAAGAAATCAGCCAAGACCTCAGAAACAAAATGTAGACCTCCACAAGTCTGGTTCATCCTTGGGAGCAATTTCCCAACGCCTGAAGGCACCACATTCATCTGTACAAACAATAGTATGCAAGTATAAACGCCATGGGCCCGCGCAGCCATCATACCACTCAGGAAGGAGACGCGTTCTGTCTCCTAGAGATTAACGTACTTTGGTGCAAAAAGAGCAAATCAATCCCAGAACAACAGCAAAGGACCTTGTAAAGATGCTGGAGGAAACCGGAAAAAAAGTATCTATATCCACAATAAAACGAGTCCTATATCGACATAACCTGAAAGGCCGCTCAGCACGGAAGAAGCCACTGCTCCAAAACCTCCATAAAAAAGCCAGACAATGGTTTGCAACTGCACATGGGGTCAAAGATTGTACTTTTTGGAGAAATGTCCTCTGGTCTGACGAAACAAAAAATAGAACTGTTTGGCCTTAATGACAATCATTATGTTTTGAGGAAAAAGGGGGAGGCTTGCAAGCCGAAGAACACCATCCGAACCGTGAAGCACGGGGGTGGCAGCATCATGTTGTGGGGGTGCTTTGCTGCAGGAGGGACTGGTGCACTTCACAAAATAGATGGCATCATGAGGAAAGAAAATTATGTGTATATATTGAAGCAGCATCTCAAGATATCAGTCAGGAAGTTAAAGCTTGGTCGCAAATGGGTCTTCCAAATGGACAATGACCCCAAAAATACTTCCAAAGTTTGGCAAAATGGCTTAAGGACAACAAAGTCAAGATATTGGAGTGGCCATCACAAAGCCCTGACCTCAATCCCATAGAAAATGTGTGGTCAGAACTGAAAAAGCGCATGCGAGCAAGCAGGCCTACAAACCTGACTCCGTAACACCAGCTCTGTCAGGAGGAATTGGCTAAAAATCCCCCAACTTATTGTGAGAAGCTTGTGGAATGCTATCCAAAACGTTTGACCCAAGATAAACAATTTAAAGGCAATGCTACCAAATACTAATTGAGTGTATGTAAACTCCTGACCCACTGGGGATGTGATGAAAGAAACAAAAGCTGAAATATATCATTCTCTCTATAGTTATTCTGACATTTCACATTCCTAAAATAAAGTGGTGATTTTAACTGACCTAAGACAGGGAATTTGTACTAGGATTAAATGTCAGAAATTGTGAAAAAATGAGTTTAAATGTATTTGGCTAAGGTGTATGTAAATTTCCGACTTCAACTGTAGATTATATATAAAATGTAATCCATGGGCCAAATTCGGCCAGTGGGCCTCCAGTTTGGGAAGAATGATATACACACACATTCACACGCATTACATACTCACACATAAGTAACACACACACGCATACCGACAACACAAACACAACACAAACACACACTTTTACACATATTATAGCTTAATCGTAGGGACCACAAACCTTACTATAGACAGTCTGTTGTGGAAGCAAGGTGGGCCTCATGACATAGCTGCTGGACCATTCTAGATAACGCTTTACTCTATTATCAGAATAATCTGAAACATGCTGTTAATCCTTCCTAGTGGCTACATACAGTGAGGGAAAAAAGTATTTGATCCCCTGCTGATTTTGTACATTTGCCCACTGACAAAGAAATTATCAGTCTATAATTTTAATGGTAGGTTTATTTGAATAGTGAGAGACAGAATAACAACAACAAAATCCAGAAAAACGCATGTGAAGTTTTTTATGATTGCAAATGTATTTTAATGAGGGAAATAAGTATTTGACCCCTCTGCAAAACATGACAGTACTTGGTGGCAAAATCCTTGTTGGCAATCACAGACGTTTCTTGCAGTTGGCCACCAGGTTAGCACACATCTCAGGAGGGATTTTGTCCCACTCCTCTTTGCAGATCTTCTCCAAGTCATTAAGGTTTCGAGGCTGACGTTTGGCAACTCGAACCTTCAGCTCCCTCCACAGATTTTCTATGGGAGTAAGGTCTGGAGACTGGCTCGGTCACTCCAGGACCTTAATGTGCTTCTTCTTGAGCCACTCCTTTGTTTCCTTGGCTGTGTGTTTTGGGTCATTGTCATGCTGGAATACCCATCCACGACCCATTTTCAATGCCCTGGCTGAGGGAAGGAGGTTCTCACCCGAAATTTGACGGTACATGGCCCTGTCCATCGTCCCTTTGATGCGGTGAAGTTGTCCTGTCCCCTTAGCAGAAAAACACCCCCAAAGCAGAATGTTTCCACCTCCATGTTTGACAGTGGGCATGGTGTTCTTGGGGTCATAGGCAGCATTCCTCCTCCTCCAAACACGGCGAGTTGAGTTGATGCCAAAGAGCTCCATTTTGGTCTCATCTGACCACAACACTTTCACCCAGATGTCCTCTGAATCATTCAGATGTTCATTGGCAAACTTCAGACGGGCATGTATATGTGCTTTCTTGAGCAGGGGGACCTTGCGGGCGCTGCAGGATTTCAGTCCTTCACAGTGTAGTGTGTTACCAATTGTTTTCTTGGTGACTATGGTCCCAGCTGCCTTGAGATCATTGACAAGATCCTCCCGTGTAGTTCTGGGCTGATTCCTCACCGTTCTCATGATCATTGCAACTCCACGAGGTGAGATCTTGCATGGAGACCCAGGCCGAGGGAGATTGACAGTTCTTTTGTGTTTCTTCCATTTGCAAATAATCGCACCAACTGTTGTCACCTTCTCACCAAGCTGCTTGGCGATGGTCTTGTAGCCCATTCCAGCCTTGTGTAGGTCTACAATCTTGTCTCTGACTTTCTTGGAGAGCTCTTTGGTCTTGGCCATGGTGGAGAGTTTGGAATCTGATTGATTGATTGCTTCTGTGGACAGGTGTCTTTTATACAGGTAGCAAACTGAGATTAGGAGCACTCCCTTTAAGAGTGTGCTCCTAATCTCAGCTCGTTACCTGTATAAAAGACACCTGGGAGCCAGAAATCTTTCTGATTGAGAGGGGGTCAAATACTTATTTCCCTCATTAAAATGCAATTCCATTTATAACATTTTCACATGTGTTTTTCTGGATTTTGTTGTTGTTATTCTGTCTCTCACTGTTCAAATAAACCTACTATTAAAATTATAGACTGATCATTTCTTTGTCAGTGGGCAAACGTACAAAATCAGCAGGGGATCAAATACTTTTTTCCCTCACTGTACATAAGCCTAAGTCTACCAATAGTTTGTAGTAACAATTGCAGTACCTATATGAATCCATTTACCTTCTTAGAGATGATAAACCCAAGGTGCTCCTCTTCACTTTGTTTCACACAGATGGGTTTCAGGTTTGCTGAAGTGTGATTTTAAGTTAAATTCTTTAGGTTGACAAGACAATGCTGTGGGTTGTTTTCTTGAGGTGTGAATCCTCAGCTGGATTTCCCCCCTTCGGATTTGAGAATCCCCAGTCCTAACCAAACAGAGGTACAGGAGTGAGACAGGAGATGTATTATACCCCCCGCCTTTTAGGGGCCCTGCCTTCTCTCTTAGAGCTAGCAACATAGATGCACTTCTTGGAAGCCATCGTGCAGTCACACAACCACAGGCGCACACAGACTCTCGCTCCAACACTCAGGTGGGGGGAAACTATGCAACCACAAATTTTCTCTACTTTTCGTCTCTGGTTTTGGTTTGATTTTAGTCTTAGATCTCAATGGAAATAGGTCAACTTAAATGTATGAATCCAGCAATAGATAAAATACTACCCAAATAATGTTTGTATATGGGGCCTCCTGAGTGGTGCAGCAGTTTAAGGCACTGCATCGCTGTGCAAGAGGCATCATTACAGATCCGGGTTTGATCCCGGGGTGTGTCGCAGCCGGCTGAGACCGGGAGACCCATTAAGATTTGTACAATTGGCCCAGCATCGTCCGGGTTAAAGGAGGGTTTGGCCGGCTGGGATGTCCTTGTCCCATCGCGCTCTAGCGACTTCTTGTGGCGGCCGGGCGCATGCACGCTGACTTCGGTCACCAGCTGTACAGCGTTTCCTCCAACACATTGGTGCGGCTGGCTTCCTGGTTAAGCAAGCAGTGTGTCAAGAAGCAGTGAGGCTTGGCGGGGTTGTGTTTCGGAGGACGCATGGCTCTCAACCTTCACCTCTCCCAAGTCTGTACAGGAGTTGTAGCGATGGGAAAAGACTAACTACCATATGGATATCAAATAAAATGGTTTTTGTCACATGCGCCAAATATAAACAGGTGTAGACCTTACAGTGAAATACTTACGAGCCCTTAACCAACAATCCAGTTTTAAGAATAATACCTAAAAACATAATAAATAAAAGTAACAAATAATTAAAGAGTAGCAGTAAAATAACAATAGCGAGGCTATATTCAAGGGGTACTGGTACAGAGTCAATGTGCAGGGACACTGGTTATTCAAGGTAATGTAGGTAATATGTAGAGTTATTAAAGTGACTATGCATAGATAATAAACAGCGAGTAGCAGCAGCGTAAAAGAGGGGGTGGGGGGCAATACAAATAGTGTAGTCTGGGTAGCCATTTGATTTGATGTTCAGGAGTCTTATGGCTTGGGGGTAGAAGCTGTTTAGAAGCATCTTGGATCTAGACCTGTTCTATCCTGCCGATAGTGTATAACCCACCAGCTGTATGTTATTCATGTCGTAGTTCAGCCACGACTCGGTGAAACATAAGCTATTACAGTTTTTAATGTCCCGTTGGTAGGATACACGTGCTTGTAGTTCCTCCACTATTATCCGGTGATTGTACGTTGGCCAATAGTACCGATGACAAAGGAAGATTAGCCACTCGTCGCCGGATCCTTGCAAGGCACCCCGTTCTCCTTCCGCGAGATCTGTCTTTTTCTCCCGCGAATGACGGGAATGAGGGCCTCGTCGGGTGTCTGGAGTAAATCCCTCTCGTCCGAATCATTAAAGAGAAATTATTCGTCCAGTTCAAGGTGTGTAATCGCTGATCTGATTTCCAGAAGCTCTTTTCGGTCATAAGAGACGGTAACAGCAACATTACGTACAAAATAAGTTACAAACAATGCAGATTTTTTTTTAAATATCACGGTTTAGAGAGCCATCTTCTTAAAACATGCGGTGGCGATATCACAACAACAAAAAAATAAAGGAAAAAAGGGGTAAAAAGTGTGAGAAAAAAAGGTTTGTATTTTGGTGATTTAGCATTTACTGCCACTTTTGGCATTTCTTATTTACCCAAAATAACAACAAATTTACTAATTCTGTCAGGAACCATAAACTGTTATTGGCTGTGGCCATTTTATTTGACAAGACATAGATTTATGTAACGGAGAAGCAGGTGCAGTAAGTGAGTTTAATAATAACTAACATGGAGAGATGGGGGAGTAATCAAGGTGGTGCTGAAGTCCAGGTGTGCGTAATGATGGATTTCCAGGACCGATGGTTAATAAACCGGCGACGTCTAGCGCCGGAGCAGGCTGACGCGCGGTTCCAACCGCAGGATGACACCAGCCAGAGGAACAGCCCCTAGGACGAGGAGCGGACCGGTCGGCAAAGGTGGAAATCTCAGATGATGTTGGGATCTATAATGTCGTCCACCGGCACCCAACACCGTTAATCTGGACCTTACCCCTCCCAGGCACCAGGTACTGGAGCCGATCCCCAAGACGTTGGGAGTCCAGGAGCGATTTGACGGTACAGGCGAGGCTTCCCTTTATGTCCAGGGGAGGCGGAGGGGTGTCGTGGGGGATGGCATCAGCCAGGGGACCAGGAACCACCGGCCTGAGGAGGGAAACATGAAAAGAGGGTGAGATCCGGTAGTTAGTGGGGAGCTGTAATCTATATGTCACCTCATTGATCCTCCGCAGTACCTTGAACTGCCCCACAAACTGGGGGCTCAGCTTCTTACAGGGCAGGTGGAGTGGGAGGTTCCTGTTGGAGAGCCAGACGCAATCACCAGGATGGAACGCGGGAGCCTCACTGCGGTGGCGATGCGCCTGTGTTATAGATTATTTTATATGGTTTAAATGTTTAATGATGACTAAATGAATTATACTCCTAAAATAATGAGATAACCAGTACAGTATTTTTAAAAAATGGCTTGAATGTGTGTGCATAGAAAAATAGGAACCAGTGACAGACAGCATGTGATCACTGTGGAACTGATAAGAGGAAGAAGGCCTCTCCAGCCAGAGAGGGGAAAATATCGTTGGGCTTGTAATAGGATTGTGTAACATGTTGCAGGACAAGATTAGTAAATGTATGTTTTGAAGTGGACAAGGAGGGACATATGTGACGCTATTTGTATGGACATTTATGACGCTATGTGTGACTATATAAGCGAATGTGCATTGTATCTCAGCAGAGCTCTCGCGTGAATAAACCTTTGACATAATAAACCTTTGCAGCTGGGTATCTGTCTGTTTCATCTTAACCAAAGCTTTACGACCTTTGCGTTACAGACAGAGTAGGTTAATAGAAGTTCATTTTAGAACATTGAGAACAAAATTTCCATAACAGCCTGCTCTTTCTAGTGGTGGACTGCGTGCTGGTACCTCATGTGGGCATCGTTCCAAACGGCTTCTGCGTGCCTGAACCTCTCGTTCACCACAGGAGCGTCGGTATGGCTCATAGTCCACAGAGCCAAGGCTGGCTTATTTCCCAGAACACACTGGAATGGAGTCAGCCCGGTGGAGGAGTGACAATGAATTCTGGGCATACTCCGCACAGGGAAGGAATCCGTCCCACTCCTCTTGCTGGTCCTTACAGTGCCTCCTCAAGAACCTCCCCAGCTCCTGGTTTATCCTCTCCACCTGCCTGTTAGACTGAGGCCGGTACCTGGAAGTGAGGCTGACAGTGCCCCCTTCTTCTCCATGAGGTGTTCCATACCCATGACTTGAATTGGGGGCCTTGTGTCACGACTTCTGCCGGAGTTGGTGCCTCTCCTTGTTCGGGCGGCGCTCGGCGCTCGGCGTCGCCGGTCTTCCAGCCATCATCGATCCATTTTTCATGTCTTGTCTTTCCACACACCTGGTTTCTATTCCATTCATTACATGTTGTGTATTTAACCCTCTGTTTCTGACATGTCCTTGTCCGGAATTGTTTGCTGTATAGTGCTTGTTGCATGTTATGTTTACTGGTGTGTTACGGGTATTTTCAGCCCATGTACTCTCGTGTTATTTTGTACCATTTTGGTTGTTATATTAAATGACTATGGTTAGTACCAAGTTTTGCTCTCCTGTGCCTGACTTCTCTGCCACCAGTTACGCAACCCTTACACCTTGGTCGGAGAGGATGTCCTCCGGAAGGCCATAGTGTCGAAAAACCTGCTGGATCAGTGCCTCAGCAACCTGGAGAGCGGTAGGGAGACCAGAGAGAGGGATAAAATGGCAGGAGTTAGAGAATCTGTCCACAACTCCAAATGGTGGTGAAACCATCAGAGGGGAGATCAGTGACAAAAATCTATGGACAGACCAGGGATGCTGAGGCATGGGAAGGAGTTTCACTGCAGGAGCGTGCCGGGGAGATTTGGTTTGGGCACATACGGAACAGAAGTTGACGTAGCGAGCGACGTCCTGCACCAAGGTGGGCCACAATCACTTTCCAGAGATCGATTGAATAGTGCGGGTGATACCTGGATGTCCAGAAACAACAGCTGTTTGCGCCCAGGTCAACCCCATGGGAACATAGGTGCGCTCAGGAGGACAGGTATCAGGTGCTGGTTCCCTCGCCACGGCCTGGCGAATGTCCACATCTACGTCGCAGAGCACAAGGGCTACGACTCAAGAGGGCGGAATTATGGGTGTACTCAGCACAGGAACCTCTCCCGAATCTTCGAGACCGCTTGCCGCGGGTTCAGTCGCCTCGCTGTCTGTATGTACTCCAGGTTCCGATGGTCGGTGAGGATGATAAATGGGTCCTTTGCGCCCTCCAGCCAGTGTCTCTACTCCTCAAATGCCAACTTCACTGCCAGGAGCTCCCGATCTCCGACGTCATAGTTCCTCGCTGCAGGAGACAGTAATATGCACATGGATATAATTTCTGTGGATTACCTTGTTGTTGGGACAGGAAAGCACCTAAACCTTCTTCTGAAACGTCCACCTCCACCTCAAAGGGCAACATAAGATATGGGTGTTCGAGCAATGGGGGAAGAGGTGAAATGTCCCTTAAGTAGGTGGGAGGATTCTTCAGATTCCGGACTCCACCCCAACTTACGGGGACCACCCTTGAGGAGAGAGATGAGAGGAGAGGCGATAATCTAAAGTTCTTAATGAAACGACAGTAGAAGTTGGCAAACCCCCAAAAAATGTTTAACCCCTTTATGGTGGATTGGACTGGCCATGACCTGACAGCATCGATCTTCTTACCATCCATCATCACTCCTTGCGGGTCGATCTGGTAACCCAAAAAAGAGAGAGCATCCTGATGTAATTGGCACTTCTCCGCTTTGACACACAGGTGGTTGGCCAGGAGGCATTCCAGGACTACTCGGACAAGAACAATGTGATCCTCCAAGGTAGCCAAGTAGACCAGGATGTCGTCGATATACACGACCACCTGGCGTCCTAGCATGTCTCGGAACACCTCATTAATGCCTGGAACACTGACGGAGCATTGGCTAATCTATAAGGCATCACCAAGTACTCGAAGTGACCAGACGTTGTGCTGAAAGCTGTTTTCCATTCATCCCCTCCCATAAATGATTGTAGGCACTCCGCAGGTCCAATTTGGTAAAGAACGGGCCTCGCGCAGTTATTCGATCACGGCCGGCACCAAAGGGAGAGGGTAGTAGTACTTTGTGATGATGGAATTCAGACCTCTGCAATCAATGCACATTTCTGCCCTGCTAGAGCTGCCCCGGTCAACTGTAATTGCTGTTATTGTGAAGTGGAAATGTCTAGGATCAACAATGGCTCAGCGGCAAAGTGGTAAGCCACACAAGCTCACAGAACTGGACAGCTGAGTGCTGAAGCACGTAAAATCATCAGTTCGGTTGAAACACTCATTACCGAGTTCTAAACTTCCTCTGGAAGCAACGTCAGCACAAGAACTGTTAGTCGGAAACTTCATGAAATGGGTTTCCATGACTGAGCATGCTCACCATGCGCACCATGCGCCAACAGTCGGCTGGAGTGGTGTAAAGTTTGCCGCCATTGGATTCTGGAGCAGTGGAAACATGTTCTCTGGAGGGATAAATCACGCTTCTCCATCTGGCAGTCCGATGGACGAACACTACCTAACCCAATGTGTAGTGCCAACTGTAAAGTTTGGTGGATGGGGAATAATGGTCTGGGACTTTTTTTTATGATTCGGGTAGGACCCTTAGTTCCACTAATTCTCTTGTGGCTGAATGGAATCAAGTCCCTGCAGCTCTCGTCGTCGATAAACTATATATTGATAACCAGTTGGACAGAGACACAAAGACTACTCCATGGCAAAAATTACAATGTTCTTATAGACGAGGAAAATAATGAAACTACCCCAATTCTAGCCCAGTTATGGATTGTAATAATACAATAAAAAATATAGCTTTTCTATCTATTTTCAAATATAACTAATTGGAACACAAAAGCACTAATTCAACATGGTGAAGATAAAAACTCAGTAAACAGAAGGCACAGTATGTGTGGATGGTGTAGTGTGTGTTTTTTTATGTCTGGGAAAGTGTGGCGTTGAGTGAGAAAGGAAATGGTTGCATATCCCAGAACCAATGTATTGCTGTAAGCGGGGTGTGAGAGAGCTTTCAATGTTGTTGTCACGTTCAGGCCTGATTTTGACAGGCTAGCGTGTTTAGTTTCGTTTTGGTGTAGGGTTTTTTCTGTTCTAGGTGTTGTGTTTCTATGTTGGGGTAATGGTTCCCAATTAGAGGCAGCTGTGTGCCGTTACCTCTAATTGGGAACCATATATGTGTTTGTAGTTTTCACTAGGGGTTTGTGGGTTATTGTTTGAGCATAGCTTTGTGTTTCAGTCTATGTTATTGTTACGATCTTTGTTTTTGTTCGTTTTGTCCCAGTTACGTGTATTAAATAAAGCATGTATACTGGATACCTCGCTGCGCCTTGGTCTGTCCCTCACGGAGATCGTGACAGTTGTTCAGATGATGGATATACTTTTTATAATGAATTATACGTCTTATTTATTTATTGTCCTATCATGGTGGAACATGTTTTAAAATAAATTATACATTTGGTTTATGTATTGTCCTTTCATGGGGAACTACATTTAAAAAAAAAAATTATATATCTAATTTATTTATTTATGATCCTTATGTGGACAGGTGTCTTTTATACAGGTAACAAGCTGAGATTAGGAGCACTCCCTTTAAGAGTGTGCTCCTAATCTCATCTCGTTACCTGTATAAGACACCTGGGAGCCAGAAATCTTTCTGATTGAGAGGGGGTCAAATATTTATTTCCCTCATTAAAATGCCAATCAATTTATAACATTTTTCACATGCGTTTTTCTGGATTTTTTTGTTGTTATTCTGTCTCTCACTGTTCAAATAAACCTACCATTAAAATTATAGACTGATCATTTCTTTGTCAGTGGGCAAACGTACAAAATCAGCAGGGGATCAAATACTATTATCCCTCACTGTATAATTTGAACGCTTTCTCTTCACTGTACAAAGGGCGACTCGACGGTGGATTTTATGAACATAACGCGCCAACCAAACAGAGATTTATGGATATAATAAATTACTTTTTCTAACAAAAGAACCATGGATTGTATTGGTTGGACACTTGGAATGCCCTCAGCAGAAGATCTTCGAAAGGTAAGTGATTTATTTTAGCTCTTATATGTGTTTGTGTGACCCGCGCTGGATATTACCCACGCTGTGATATTGCCAAGACTCAGAGCTTTTGATGACTATGCAACACTTGTATATTGATGAATGTTTAATAATACAACTTTTGGATTTTGACTTTGGCGCCTTCCATTTCACCGGGTAGTGTCGGGAATGGGGCGCAGGCGCCCCGGTTATCCCTAAGAGGTTTTTAAAGTAGCTAGAGATTTGAGTCAGTATGTTGGCAGCAGCCACTCAATGTTAGTGATGGCTGTTTAACAGTCTGATGACCTTGAGATAGAAGCTGTTTTTCAGTCTCTCGGTCCCAGCTTTGATGCACCTGTACTGGCCTCGCCTTCTGGATGATAGCGGGGTGAACAGTCAGAGACTCGGGTGGTTTTTGTCCTTGATGATCTTTTTGGCCTCCCTGTGACATCGGGTGGTGTAGGTGTCCTGGAGGGCAGGTAGTTTGCCCCCGGTGATGCGTTGTGCAGACCTCACGACCCTCTGGAGAGCCTTACGGTTGTGGGCGGAGCAGTTGCCGTATCAGGCGGTGATACAGCCCGACAGGATGCTCTCGATTGTGCATATGTAAAAGTTTGTGAGTGTTTTTGGTGACAAGCCAAATATCTTCAGCCTCCTGAGGTAGAAGAGGCGTTGTTGCGCCTTCTTCACCACGTTGTCTGTGTGGGTGGACCATTTCCATTTGTCCGTGATGTGTATGCCGAGGAACTTAAAACTTTCCACCTTCTCCACTACTGTCCCGTCGATGTGTATAGGGGGGTGCTCCCTCTGCTGTTTCCTGAAGTCCACGATCATCTCTTTTGTTTTGTTGAAGTTGAGTGTGAGGTTATTTTCCTGACACCACACTACGAGGGCCCTCACCTCCTCCCTGTAGGCCGTCTCGTCGTTGTTGGTAATCAAGCCTACCACTGTAGTGTCGTCTGCAAACTTGATGATTGAGTTGGATGTGTGCATGGCCACGCAGTCATGGATGAACAGGGAGTACAGGAGAGGGCTGGGAACGCACCCTTGTGGGGCCTCAGTGTTGAGGATCAGCGGGGTTGAGATGTTGTTTCCTACCCTCACCACCTGGGAGCGGTCTGTCAAAAAGTCCAGGACCCAGTTGCACAGGGCGGGGTCGAGACCCAGGGTCTCGAGCTTAATGACGAGTTTGGAGGGTACTATGGTGTTAAATGCTGAGCTGTAGTCGATGAACAGCATTCTTACATAGGTATTCCTCTTGTCCAGATGGGTTAGGGCAGAAGAGTTCGTGTCAGTGTGATGGAACCGCCTTTCTGACCAGAGTGCTTAAAAGAACTCGCTAAGAATTAACATATCAGCCCAGAAAACGGGAAACGGTAGTCCACACATTTGAAATGGTGAGACCAGCAGATGGACAGCATGAACTGAACTTTACGAATGGTTGAAACTCTAAGAGTCAACACGAGGTGAGAAGATAACCTCCATTACGAGACCAGAAACATTCACAGTCTGCAGCTGTGCTCCTAAAAGTGGTCCAAGAACTTTGACTAAAGACATGAGGTGGGAAGGAAGAAATCCCATCTCAGACAATCGCTGGTGCATCTTAGTCTGTTCTATTTGAACACCTCCACTACCAGAGAAGCTCTACAACTAAGAAAGACATGTGACCTCCGGTGGACAAGCTGAGCCTTATACAGAAGCCGAGCCTTACACTGAAGTGGTAACTAACAACCACCCCGTCACCATAGAAAGGTTGATTGGTTCAACAGAGAAAAGACAGACAAAGACATGTAAATATATTACATTTCTTACCCAGATGGGCGGTGGTTCATGTGTATTATTAAGTATTAAAATTACTTTGAGGGTAGTTTGAAAATGTATCCAAGTGTTCTCTCTCTTTGTCTCTCCCTTACTTTACCCCCTTCCATTGTGTAACAAGCAATGATATCGTGTCAGTCCACTAGGGTATTTTATCTCATGTAAGTGTGTATGTGTATTGTGTGTTATTATTTAGTTAGTAAATAAATAATTAAATCAATTGGTGTAGTACTGAATAATCAGAAAAGGACTGGGTTCTTGCAGAGTCAAGAGGTCTGCAACTTTCAGAATGAGACTGGTATGAGGTGATGATTAATAATTGACTGTTATTGATCTATCTTTAGATCTTTAGAGTTTCTTTTGGGAGATGCTAACTCGTTTAACAACTTATTCCGTGGTGCTCCTAATGTGTTAATTGTTACATGATTAATTTAATCTGGTAACAATTAAACATAGAAGGTAATTATTCAATAAATAACAGTCATCACGTTAGTGAAAGTCATGTCACAACATAACGTTGGAGGAAATACGTTCCTAGTGACATAACGTTGGAGGAAATACATTCCTAGTGACAAAACGTTGGAGGAAATACGTTCCTAGCCTATGTTTTCTGGCTTCATCAATGCTAGTCAGCTACCTAATATTTAGAAGAAGAAAGAAAAATGTTTTGCTACAGGTATGCTAACCCATTTGCAATCCCTTTACCATTGCTTGCCAGCTACAGAGGTAAGCTGGCTAATTACCTACAGTAGTTACTGTATTCAAGATGTTGTTGTGTTAAAACGTCTTAGGGATCAGTGGGGCGCTATTGACCCACCAACGACAACATCCGGAAAAATTCAGAGCGCCAAATTCAAATTACAAATGTAGTATTATTAAACATTAAACATTCATGAAAATACAATTGTTGCACACTGTTCAAAAGCTTAGAAAATTGACAATCTCACAGCGTTAGATTTCAAAAAGGCTTTACGGCGAAAGCATAACATTTGATTGTCTGAGAACAGCGCCCCGTGTACTTCCTCCATTAGCATAAAAACATAACCCGCACGGGTGTCACAAAACTCATAAAAATAGTTAAAATAAATCACTTACCTTTGAAGATCTTCTTCTGATGGCAATCCAAAGTGTCCAAGCAAGACAATCAATGTTCCTTTTGTTCGAAAAAGTCCCTCTTTATACCATAAAGCTCCATTTGGTTGGCGTGTTCTGTTCAGAAAATCCACTGTCCACTCATCCATTATACAAGACATACAGAGCGTTAAAAATATGTATATTAACAATAATATTTCACACAGATAATATATTGGGCGAAAGATCCCGTGCGCCAAAAACAAAATGTACTTCCTCACTCCACTTGGATAAACTTATTCTACTCCCTTATTTTTCAAGATAAACGCATGAAACCTTGTCTAAAGACTGTTGACATCTAGTGGAAGCCATAGGTACTGCAACCTGGGATGTGGATCTAAGCATTTCCTATAGCAAGTCAATGGAAAAGGAGGCAGCTCACAGAATCACAATTTCTCTGATGGATTTTCCTCAGGTTTTTGCCTGCCATATCAGTTCTGTTATACTCACAGACATTATTTTAACAGTTTTTGAAACGTCAGAGTGTTTTCCATCCAATACTACTAATTATGTGCATATCCTAGTTTCTGGGCCTGAGTACAAGGCATTTTACTTTGGGCACGCCAGACTCTCCAAAACTCTGAACACTACTCCCTATTAATATCATATTTTGCCTATTCCACCGTTTGCAGAATGCATACTGGCATTTGAATATAGTGTGGGAAAAGGGAATCCGGAAGCAATGTGGACACATTTAAATGTAGGTGTAGACGTATGACGTATTCGGAATTCCGTGATAAAAACTCAATGATCAGAATATAAAAACTACATTAACTGTCGAGTATTGACACAGCCTCACAAGACTATGCTAACACACTTAATACACCAGGGATCATCAACTAGATTTGAACGCAAGAAGTCAAAACATATATAATATTAGACTCAAACAATAATGTCAAACCTTGCTTACATTTCTATACAATCACATCTATATTATGCATGGGAATACTTTGGAACAGATTTCCAAAATTCAAATCACTTGGAGCTGATTTACTGGTGTTTTTACAGTTATAGGTTTGGACACACACCTACTCATTCAAATTATTATTATTTTTTTAAACTATTTTCTACATTGTAGAATAATAGTGAAGACATAAAAAATATGAAATAACACATATGGAGTCATGTAGTAACCAAAAAAGTGTTAAACAAATCAATATATATTTAGGATTTTTAGATTCTTCAAAGTAGTCACCTTTTTGTCTTGATGACAGCTTTGAACACTCTTATATGTATATATACAGTTGAAGTCGAAAGTTTACATACACCTTAGCCAAATACATTTAAACTCAGTTTTTCACAATTCCTAACATTTAATCCTAGTAAACATTCCCTGTCTTAGGTCAGTTAGGATCACCACTTTATTTTAAGAATGTGAAATGTCAGAATGATTATAGAGAATGATTTATTTCAGCATTTATTTCTTTCATCACATTCCCAGTGGGTCAGAAGTTTACATACACTCAATTAGTATTTGGCAGCATTGCCTTTAAATTGTTTAACTTGGGTCAAACGTTTTGGGTAGCCTTCCACAAGCTTCCCACAATAAGTTGGGTGAATTCTGGCCCATTCCTCCTGACAGAGCTGGTGTAACGGAGTCAGGTTTGTAGGCCTCCTTGCTCGCACACACTTTTTCAGTTCTGACCACAAATTTTCTATAGGATTGAGGTCAGGGATTTGTGATGGCCACTCCAATACCTTGACTTTGTTGTCCTTAAGTCATTTTGTCACAACTTGGGTTGTTGTCCATTTGGAAGACCCATTTGCGACCAAGCTTTAACTTCCTGACTGATGTCTTGAGATGTTGCTTCAACATATCCACATAATTTTCCCTCCTCGTGATACCATCTATTTTGTGAAGTGCACCAGTCCCTCCTGCAGAAAAGCACCCCCACAACATGATGTTGCCACCCCCGTGCTTCCCCCTTTTTCCTCCAAAGATAACGATGGTCATTATGGCCAAACAGTTCTAGTTTTGTTTCATCAGACCAGAGGACATTTCTCCAAAAAGTACAATCTTTGTCCCCATGTGCAGTTGCAAACCGTAGTCTGACTTTTCTATGGTGGTTAGGGAGCAGTAGCTTCTTCCTTGCTGAGAGGCCTTTCAGGTTATTTCGATAAAGGACTCGTTTTACTGTGGATATAGACACTGTTGTACCTGTTTCCTCCAATCCATTTACCTTCTTAGAGATGATAAACCTAAGGTGCTCTGAGGGGTTTCATGTTCGCTGTAGTGTGATTTTAAGTTAAACTCTTTAGGATGACAAGAATGCTGGAGGTTATTTTCTTGAGTTGTAAATCCCCAGCTGGATTTTCCCCCATTTGATTTGAGAATCCGCAGTCCTAACCAAACAGAGGTACATGAGTGAGTCAGAAGATGTATGATACCCCCGCCTTTTAGGGGCCCTGCCCTACTTCTATCCTAGAGCTAGGAAGTGGCTTCTACCTCAGAAATCCACAGCAACATCATGTAGATGCACTTCTTGGAACCTATCGTGCAGTCACACAACCACAGGTGCACACGGACTCTCACACAAACACACAGAGGTTAATACTCAGGTGGGGGGAACTATGCAACTACCAACTTTCTCTTATTGTCATCTCTCATTTGTTTGATTTTAGTCTTGCTGATCTCAAGGGAATAGGTCAACTTAAATCTATGAAACCAATAGTTAGATAGATAAAATACTACCCAAATTAAGTTTGTATATGGGGCCTCCCTAGTGGCCCCTTTTGGTCATGTAGTGTATGTGTGTGAACCATTGTTGAATTTAAACTTAATAAGATCTCAAGTTACTTTGTGTGGTAAACGTCAAATGTTTTCGCAATGGGAAGTAGTAGTTGTGCATTTAGATTGCCCTAATGGTTGTACACTTAACCTAATGGTTGTGTTTTTGTGTTTTTATGATTGGGACCTACTGGCTTATTATGTTTGATTGAATTGACTGCTGTCTTTCCTTCGACCCTATGCAGTGGTGCAGTGATGCCTGGAGAAGTGGGTTCTGTGAAGGAAAGGCGCCCTGTGTGAAAAAATCCTGTTTTCCTATATTTTTTCAGATTTTCACTCTCAAAATCACACTTAAAAAAAAAAAACAACAATGCTTAAACCACATCAGGACAACATTATTGAGGTCTGGGGAAAAATCTAAAATATTTTTGTGTGGGTATAGTTTGTGTGGGTGTATTATTCTGTCAGGTAGGCCTACATTGCAGTCAACATTTAATTGGAAAGTTGAGTTTAATTGAAGAGTTTAATGAGGGATATCGGAGAGAGGTGTTG
The DNA here is from genome assembly GCA_030435695.1 of Brachymystax lenok tsinlingensis. Classification (NCBI taxonomy): domain Eukaryota; kingdom Metazoa; phylum Chordata; class Actinopteri; order Salmoniformes; family Salmonidae; genus Brachymystax; species Brachymystax lenok. The sequence continues at coordinate 20,510,876 of CM059785.1, forward strand.
GCAGGGTGCAGCGCACGTGTTTAGAGGAGCGTGTCACCAGTCCAGTGCAACCTGTGCCGGCTCCATGCAACAGGCCTCCAGTGCGCCTTCCCAGCCGGGTACGTCCTGTGCCGGCTCCCCACACCCGTCCTGAAGAGCGTGTCACCAGTCTGGTGCAACCTGTGCCGGCTCCATGCAACAGGCCTCCAGTGCGCCTTCCCAGCTGGGTACGTCTTGTGCCGGCTCCCCGCACTCGCCCTGAAGAGAGTGTCACCAGTCCGGTGCAACCTGTGCCGGCTCCACGCACCAGGCCTCCAGTGCGCCTTCCCAGCCTGGTGCCTAGGCCGGAGCCTTCCTCTGCGCCGGTGCCCAGTCCAGGCATGGCGTCCTGTCCTGCTCCAAGGCCGGAGCCTTCCTCTGCGCTGGTGCCCAGTCCAGGCATGGCGTCCAGTCCCGCTCCAAGCCCGGAGCCTTCCTCTGCGCCGGGGTCTAGTCCGGGCACGGTGTTCAGCCCGGCTCCATGGCTGGATCTGCAGCCTGAGCGGGTGCTACGTCCCACACCGGAGCCGCCACCGACGCCAGTCGCCCACCCGAACCCTCCCCATCGAGTTTGAGGTTTTGCGGCAGGAGTCCGCACCTTTGGGGGGGGGGGTACTGTCACGCCCTTGCCATAGAAAGCCCTCAGGGTTCTCTATGGTGTTTTAGGTCAGGACGTGACTAAGGGGGGTTTTCTAGTTGTTTTATTTCTATTTTGGGGTTGTGTATGGTTCCCAATTAGAGACAGCTGTTATTCGTTACCTCTAATTGAGGATCATAGTGTGTTCCTTTCCCACCTGTGTTTGTGGGATATTGTTTTAGTTAGTGCCGTTGAGTGCTACGTATTGTGCTCCGTGCGACAACCAGTTAAGAGTTGAGCGCTCTTGCTGCCTGCAGATGATATTCCACTGAAACTAGTTTATCAACTATATTTCACATTCTTTGTGATTGTGTAGGCTACTTTGTGCATGATTTCTCTATTGTACTACATAATTAACAAGTCATATATCTCCACTACACTACTTTCATACGCAACAGAAGGGATTAATATGTGCATGGCCAATGCTTTTTACTCCATGATCATACAGAGTACTAACCGGCAGCAACAACTAACACATAGCATACATTAAAGATATACTCATAAATTAATGGTATACTGTATACCCATTGACTCTTAAAGGATATAACGTATAAATCCCTCATGAGCTTAGTTCAACTGTCGTACACCATCAGAACCAAAATAAACACTGTATAGCCTCAAAACATGGTTAACTCTGATGGTGATATCATAGATGTGTCTATGAATTTGAGCGGTTATATTTCTCCAGGCCCATCCCTCAGGTGGGGGGTCCACTTTGTTATTTTTTCAATTAAGAATTCTAGCTTTAAAGTTACTTCAAATCAAATCAAAGTTTGTTTGTCACGTTTGCCAAATACAACAGGTGAAGCATTACAGTGAAATGCTTACTTACAGGCTCTAACCAATTGTGCAAAAAAGGTATAAGGTGAACAATAGGTAAGTAAGAAATAAAAACACCAGGAAAAAGACAGTGAAAAATAACAGTAGCGAGGCTATATACAGTAGCGAGGCTATAAAAGTATTGAGGCTACATACAGACACCGGTTAGTCAGGCTGATTGAGGTAGTATGTACATGTAGAAATGGTTAGAGTGACTATGCATGTATGATGAACAGAGAGTAGCAGTAGCGTAAAAGAGGGGTTGGCGGGTGGTGGGTGGCGGGAAACAATGCAGATAGATAGCCCGGTTAGCCAATGTGCGGGAGCACTGGTTGGTCGGGCCAATTGAGGTAGTATGTACATGAATGTATAGTTAAAGTGACTATGCATATATGATAAACAGAGAGTAGCAGCAGCGTAAAAGAGGGGTTGGGGGGGCACACAATGCAAATAGTCCGGGTAGCCATTTGATTACCTGTTCAAGAGTCTTATGGCTTGTGATTTTCTGGATTTCTTTTTCTCATTTCGTCTGTCATAGTTGAAGTGTACCTATGATGAAAATTACAGGCCTCTCTCATCTTTTTAAGTTGGAGAACTTGCACAATTGGTGGCTGACTAAATACTTTTTTGCCCCACTGTATCTGATGTTATAGCAGAATGATAGTGTTTCACAGTATTACTGTACTTACCCACCAGTGTTGTGATTGGCTGTGATATTCACTTATTGTTTTCTCCCGCCGGAGCGGCATCTGTTGTCAAAATGGAAAAGCTGTTCTGACTTTGTGTCTATGTCAGTTCTTGGTTGACACTGTTCGCTTAATTTAAGTTTATGTCAGAAAAGAAACAATGAATAGTGTAGGGAATCTATGCTACCATATACCCATAGACTTCCAGTCATTGCGCTAATGCTAGTTAGCATTGGCTTTCGAAACTACCTCTAACTTCCTTCATACTGGACACATACAAATGATATCCTCAAGTTCTCTTGGGAAGTAGATAAAGAGCTTCATTGCCACAATCCTGAAGTATCATTTTAAAGCCTGCAGTGTGAACAAGGCTTTAGAGGGCCTCCAGGCAGAGCTACATGGTGGGGACACAACATGAGCTCCATGATGGAGTTGCTTCTCCGTGCGGACCACAAACCTTACTGAAGACATTGTGTTGTGGTAGCCAGGTGGAACTCATGACATACAGCGCATTCGGAAAGTATTCAGACCCCTTGACTTTTGCCACATTTTGTTACGTTACAATCTTATTCTAAAACGTATTAAATATTTATTTCCCCCTCATCAATCTGCACACAATACCCCATAATGACAAAGCAAAAACAGGTTTTTAGTAATGTTTGCAAATGTATTAAACGGAAATATCACATTCACTTAAGTGTTCAGACCCTTTACTCAGTACTTTGTTGAAGCCCCTTTGGCAGCGATTACAGACTCGAGTCGTCTTGGGTATGACGCTACAAGCTTGGCACACCTGTATTTGGAGGGTTTCTCCTATTCTTTTCTGCAGATCCTCTCAAGCTCTGTCAGGTTGGATGGGGAGCGTTGCTGCACAGTTGTATTTTCAGGTCTCTCCGGAGATGTTCAATCGGGTTCAAGTCCAGGCTCTGGCTGAGCCACTCAAGGACATTCAGAGACTTGTCCCAAAGCCACTCCTGCTTTGTCTTGGCTGTGTGCTTAGGGTCGTTGTCCTGTTGGAAGGTGAACCTTTACCACAGTCTGAGGTCCTGAGCGCTCTGGAGCAGGTTTTCATCAAGGATCTCTTTGTACTTTGCTCTGTTCATAATTGCCTCAATCTGGACTAGTCACCCAGTCCCTGCCACTGAAAAAATACCCACAGCATGATGCTGCCACCACCGTGCTTCACCGTAGGGATGGTGCCAGGTTTCCCCCAGATGTGACACTTGGCATTCAGGCCAAAGAGTTCAATCTTGGTTTCATCAGACCAGAGAATCTTGTTTCTCATGGTCTGTGAGTCTTTAGGTGACTTTTGGCAAACTCCAAGCGGACTGTCATATGCCTTTTACTGAGGAGTGGCTTCCGTCTGGCCACTCTACCATAAAGGCCTGATTGGTGGAGTGCTGCAGAGATGGTTGTCCTTTTGTAAGGTTCTCCCATCTCCACAGAGGAACTCTAGAGTTCTGTCAGAGTGACCATTGGGTTCTTGGTCACCTCCCTGACCAAGGCCCTTCTCCCCCGATTGCTCAGTTTGGCCGGACGGCCAGCTGTAAGAAGAATCTTGGTGGTACCAAACTTCTTCCATTAAAGAATGATGGAGGCCACTGTGTTCTTGGGGATCTGCAATGCTGTAGAATTTGTATGTACCCTTCCCCAGATGTGTGCCTCGACACAATCCTGTCTCTGAGCTCTACGGACAATTCCTTCGACCTCACGGCTTGGTTTTTGCTGTGAAATACATTGTCAGCTGTGGGACCTTGTATAGGTGTGTGCCTTTCTAAATCATGTCTATTTAATTGAATTTACCACAGGTGGACTCCAATCAAGTTGTTGAAATGTCTCAAGGGTGATCTATGGAAACAGGATGCACCTGAGCTCAATTTCGAGACTCATAGCAAAGGGTCTGAATATTATGTAAATAAGGTATTTCAGTTTATTACATTTGCAAAGTTTCTAAAAACCTGTTTTCACTTTGTCAATATGGGGTGTTATGTGTAGATTGCTGAGGAATTTGTAATCCATTTTAGAATAAGGCTTTAATGTAATGTGGAAAAAGTCAAGGGGTCTGAATACTACCGAATGCACTGTACAGTACAGTACCAGTCAAAGTTTGGACACACCTACTCATTCAGGAGTTTTTCTTTATTTGTACTATTTTCCACAATGTAGAATAATAGTGAAGACATCAACAACTATGAAAAAATGCATATGGAATCATGATGTAATCACAGAAAAAGTGTTAAACAAATAAAAGTATATTATATATTTGAGATTATTCAAAGTAGTCACCCTTTGCCTTAATGACAGCTTTGCACACTCTTGGCATTCTCTCAATCAACTTCATGAGGTAGTCACCTGGAATGCATTTCAATTAGCAGGTGTGCCTTGTTAAAAGTTAATTTGTGGAATTTCTTTCCTTCGTAATGCGTTTGAGCCAATCAGTTGTGTTGTGACAAGGTAGGGGTGTTATACAGAAGATAGCCCTATTTGGTAAAAGACCAAGTCCAGGTCAAGAACAGGTCAAATAAGCGAAGAGAAACAACAGTCCATCATTGCTTTAAGAAAAGAAGGTCAGACAATGCGGAGTAGGTCAAGAACTTCGAACGTTTCTTCAAGTGCAGTCGCAAAAACCATCAAGAGCTATGATAAAACTGTCTCTTATGAGTTCTGCCACACGAAAGGAAGACCCAGTTACCTCTGCTGCAGAGGATAAGTTCTTTAGAGTTACCAGCCTCAGAAATCGACAATTAAATACACCTCAGATTGCAGCCCAAATAAACGCATAGCGTTGAGATTGCCTGCAATGACAACAAGCTCAGTCCGATGATGCTGTGACACACCGCCCCAGACCATGACGGACCCTCCACCTCCAAATCGATCCCACTCCAGAGTACAGGCCTCGGTGTAACGCTCATTCCTTCAACGATAAACGTGAATTCGACCATCACCCTGGTGAGACAAAGCCGCAACACGTCAGTGAAGAGCACTTTTTGCCAGTCCTGTCTGGTCCAGCGACGGTGGGTTTGTGCCCATAGGCGACGTTGTTGCCGGTGATGTCTGGTGAGGACCTGCCTTACAACAGGCCTACAAGCCCTCAGTCCAGCCTCTCTCAGCCTATTGCGGACAGTCTGAGCACTGATGGAGGGATTGTGCGTTCCTGGTGTAACTCGGGCAGTTGTTGTTACCATCCTGTACCTGTCCCGTAGGTGTGATGTTCGGATGTACTGATCCTGTGCAGGTGTTGTTAAACGTGGACTGCCACTGCGAGGATGATCAGCTGTACGTCTTGTCTCCCTGTAGCACTGTCTTAGGCATCTCACAGTACGGACATTGCAATTTATTGCCCTGGCCACATCTGCAGTCCTCATGCCTCATTGCAGCATGCCTAAGGCACGTTCATGCAGATGAGCAGGGACCGTGGGCATCTTTCTTTTAGTGTTTTTCAGAGTCAGTAGAAAGGCCTCTTTAGTGTCCTAAATTTTCATAACTGTGACCTTAATTGCCTACCGTCTGTAAGCTGTTAGTGTCTTAACTACCGTTCCACAGGTGCATGTTCATTAAATGTTTATGGTTCATTGAACAAGCATGGGAAACAGTTTTTAAACCCTTTACAATGAAGATGTGTGTTATCTGGATTTTTACAAATTATCTATGAAAGACAGGGTCCTGAAAAAGGGAAATTTCTTTTTTTGCTGACTTTATATATACAGTGGGGCAAAAAAGGATTTAGTCAGCCACCAATTGTGCAAGTTCTCCAACTTAAAAAGATGAGAGAGGCCTGTAATTTTCATCATAGGTACACTTCAACTATGACAGACGAAATGAGAAAAAGAAATCCAGAAAATCACATTGTAGGATTTGTAATTTATTTATTTGCAAATTATGGTGGAAAATAAGTATTTGGTCAATAACAAAAGTTTATCTCAATACTTTGTTATATACCCTTTGTTGGCAATGACAGAGGTCAAACGTTTTGTGTAAGTCTTCACAAGGTTTTCACACACTGTTGCTGGTATTTTGGCCCATTCCTCCATGCAGATCTCCTCTAGAGCAGTGATGTTTTGGGGCTGTCGCTGGGCAACACGGACTTTCAACTCCCTCCAAAGATTTTCTATGGGGTTGAGATCTGGAGACTGGCTAGGCTACTCCAGGACCTTGAAATGCTTCTTACGAAGCCACTCCTTCGTTGCCCGGGCGGTGTGTTTGGGATCATTGTCATGCTGAAAGACCCAGCCACGTTTCATCTTCAATGCCCTTGCTGATGGTAGGCTTTGTTACTTTGGTCCCAGCTCTCTGCAGGTCATTCACTACGTCCCCCCGTGTGGTTCTGGGATTTTTGCTCACCGTTCTTGTGATCATTTTGACCCCACGGGGTGAGATCTTGCGTGGAGCCCCAGATTGAGGAAGATTATCAGTGGTCTTGTATGTCTTCCATTTCCTAATAATTGCTCCCACAGTTGATTTCTTCAAACCAAGCTGCTTACCTATTGCAGATTCAGTCTTCCCAACCTGGTCAGGTCTACAATTTTGTTTCTGGTGTCCTTTGACAGCTCTTTGGTCTTGGCCATAGTGGAGTTTGGAGTGTGACTGTTTGAGGTTGTGGACAGGTGTCTTTTATACTGATAACAAGTTCAAACAGGTGCCATTAATACAGGTGACGAGTGGAGGACAGAGTAGCCTCTTAAAGAAGAAGTTACAGGTCTGTGAGAGCCAGAAATCTTGCTTGTTTGTATGTGACCAAATACTTATTTTCCACCATAATTTGCTAATAAATTCATAAAAAATCCTACAATGTGATTTTCTGGATTTTTTTTCCTCATTTTGTCTGTCATAGTTGAAGTGTACCTATGATGAAAATTACAGGCCTCTCTCATCTTTTTAAGTGAGAGAACTTGCACAATTGGTGGCTGACTAAATACTTTTTTGCCCCACTGTATATACAAAAAGTATTATATTTTATTCTTTCTTGAGTAAGGCATCTCCAAAAATCTCAGTGCTTTCTGTCGTGGAGGGGCAATACAGAGGGTAGGTGTTGATGATCTTCTCTACTTGCGCCGTGATTGTCTCAGTGTTCTGTCACTCATCACCACAAAATCTACATGGAGAGCTTGAAAGTTCAAGCACCCTTGGGTGCTGCCATAGATTTACATTAGAAGTGCCCATCCAAAAGGCTCAAGGTTATTGGCCACAGATAAAATTACGTCAAATCCCGTTAGATCTACCGTAGCTTTGATTGGACTGATCATGTCAACGTCAAACTTTCAAACTCTTAGCTAGCAAGCTACACAAGCAGTCATCATCATGAATCACGTTAACAATCTACTGGCAAATCCTTTTCAATCCTTGTCATATGAAGAGAAATCAGGGATAAACATATCGGTGCTCATCGGCCAATTAACATAAACATTACACAACAAGTTGGAAATCGCAAATTCAACAATGAGTGGTTTGGAAGGAATCATTGGCTAACTGCAAGCATTGATAAGCAATCCCTATTTTGCTTCCCCTGCCTGCCATTTGGTGGAGAGGGTGTGTGGTCCAAGTCTGGGTTTAAGGGTCTCTTTTTCTAGCTTAAAGGATAAACATTCACACGCAACACCATGGACCAGAAAAAGTTGAATACACTGGCCATGCTGTCAAGCCGGCATGACATCTGCCGCGCTCAAAACAACTGGGAACGCAGAAAAAAATTAGCTCTGACTGGGAAAATACATTTTGAACGGTCATCCAACTCAGAATTCCAAGTTGGGAACTCTGGCCTCTTTCTAGAGTTCCTAGTTGTCTTGAAAGCACCATGAATCCAGAGAATGCCAGACTTTGATGACAAAGTTTAATGGAAAAATTTGCCCAAAAGAAGGACCACCGCGCCACATTCCTGTTTAAGTGGGCACAGCATAACTGTGAGTCCAAAAATGTCTTGTATGCTGCTGCATAAATTATGTAATATGCCAGGGAGATATGTATACTGTAGCTAAGAAAGTAATACTAAGTGTATGTTGTGTAGTAAGCTGTTAGTAACCTATGTGCCTCACCCTAATAATTTGGTCCCTTTCCCCCTCATAACCTACTGTTCTGACTTGGTAACTGTTGGACCATTCTAAAATCTATAAAGCGTTACTCTTTTATCAGAACTAACTTTAAACATGCTGTTAATCCTTCCTAATGGCTACCTTCATGCTACATAAAAAGCCCAAGTGTATCAACAGTTTGCAGCAACAATTACAATACTTTCATGAATCTATGTACCTTCTTAGAGATGATAAACCCAAGGTCCTCATCTTCACTTCGTTTCACACTGAGTGGTTTCAGGTTCACTGAAGTGTGATTTTAAGGAAGATTCATCAGTTTGACAAGACAACGCTGGAGAAAGTTTTTGGACAGCCAACACATACCCTAGTGTATCTTTAGTATGTACCTAATCAAATCAAGCTTGTTAGTGTGTGCACATCTTGTTGTTACAGCCTGAACTCGAAATGGATTAAATTGTTTTTTTTTCCTACATACAATACCCCAATATGACAAAATTAAAACATGTTTTTTTTTTATCTTTGCAAATGTCTTGAAAATAAAATACAGAAACATCTATTTTACGAATGTATTCAGACCTCTGAGTCAATATATGATAGAATCACCTTTGGCAGCAATTACAGCGGAGTCTTTATAGGTACGCCCCTCATAGCTTTGCACACCTGGACTGTACAATATTTGCACATCTTTTTTAAATTACTCAAGCTCTGTCAAGTTGGTTGTTGATCATTGCATGACAGCCAAGTCTTGCCATTCAGGAACAATGTTGTCTTGGTAAGAAACTCCAGTGTATATTTGGCCTTGTATTTTAGGTTATTGTCCTACTGAAAGGTACATTTGTCTCCCAGTGTCTGTTGGAAAGCAGACCAAACCAGGTATTCCACTCAGGTTTTGCCTGTGCTCAGCTCTACTCATTTTATTTGTATCCTAAAAAACTCCCTAGCCCTTGCTGATGACAAACATACCCATAATATGATGCAGCCACCACCAAAATATGAAGTGGTACTCAGTGATGTGTTGTGTTGGATTTGTCCCAAACATAACGCTTTATATTCAGGACATAAAAGTACATTTCTCTGCCACATTTTTTTCAGTTCTACTTTAGTGCCTTGTTGCAAACAGGATGCATGTTTGGAATTTTTTTAATTCTGTGCAGGCCTCCTTTTCACTCTGTAATTTAAGTTAGTATTGTGGAGTATGTACAATGTTGTTGATCCAAACCTCAGTTTTCTCTTATCACAGCTATTAAACTCTGTAACTGTTTTAAAGTCACCATTGGCCTCATGCTGAAATCCCTGAGTGGTTTCCTTCCTCTCTGTCAACTGAGTTGGGAAGGACACCTGTATCTTTGTAGTGACTGGGTGTATTGATACACCATCCAAAGTGTAATTAATAACTTCACCATGCTCAAAGGGATATTCAGTGTCTGCTCGGCGGTCCCATTCTGTGAGCTGGTGTGGCCAACTGTACCACTTCACGGCTGAGATGTTGTTGCTTCTAGAATCTAGACGTTTCCACTTCACAATAACATAACTTACAGTTGAACGGGGCAGCTCTAGCAAGGCAGAAATTATACAAACTGACTTTTTGGAAAGTTGGCATCCTATGACAGTGCCATATTGAAAGTCACTGCCAATGTATGTCTATGGAGATTGCAATGACTGTGTGCTCGATTTTATACACCCGTCAGCAATGGGTGTGGCTGAAATAGCCAAATCCACTAATCTGAAGGGTTGTCCACATACTTTTGTATATAATGTATTTGTTGTAGAAAAGATTTCTTATCATCAGGGACATACTATTGGATAATGCATGATGACATTCTCGCACTCTCCTCTTCAAGAATTCAGTCAGTCAGAGAGGTGACAAGACAAAAGACTACAGTAAATCTTTAAATTACTTTAGAGTTTATTCAAAGAGAAAAGACCTTCAGGAAAATACAAGACTTCCTGTCATACACAGAGAGCACATAAGTTAGAGTAGCATGGCAGAAACACTGGCGAAAAACACCCAAGCCTGACTGACATCCAAGCCTGCAAGGAACGGACTTCATGTCACTACAATGTCCCCACACTGCTGGGAACGACGTTATGGGATCATCTGGAAAATCAAATGTTGCATGTGTATTCTTTATTGTGTTTTGAGTTGTTTATTTGAGAAAAACAAAACAAAAAATTGCATAATTAAGGATTATGGATGAAAATAATGTTCAATATAAAACAAGCTAAAAAAAACTAATATCATGATACACATTAGTGTAACAAAACATTGTCTCTGTAAACACTGCCATTTTCTCAACCTAACATGAGCGTTATAATATTCAACCACTGCAGAGTACATAAACTATTGTTAAGCTTCTTAACTAAGTCTAAAACGTAATGCTTCAAGTGAGATCTTAAAAAAGTATATTTTCAACATAGTGGTTTCGTCATTCCTTTTACACTTTTAATGTTGCCATCTTGGCACTTTTTTAAAACATAAAATCAGCAAGCGAATGCTTTTCAGATTGCGAAAAAAAAGGTACGTTTTTCCATTAATAAGAATTTCAATAACCATAACCTTAATAAACTCACTTATGCCACTCATGAAGGCCTTGATGTAACCAGAAAGACAAAGTGGGTCAGCGCGGGGGGGACTATTCAACACACACACAGCATTGGGGTTTGCTTTTCAAACTGGTTTCTTTTCCATTTATAAAAGAAGTTGCCTTGTGAAACAATTCTGTGATGTATAATTTGCAGTGGCTTTCCCACAGCTCTACACACCGAATGGCATGACAGTTAGTAGGAGAAAGACCCAAATCAGAGAGTGATTGACCCACAATAGCTTTGATCCATCATCATCATTAAAACACAGTTGTGTTCCTTGGGAAAAGTAGGGTAATCCTGCTCAGGAAAATAATATTATTAATGTTGTTTGTCACCATGGTTTAGGCAGGTCAGATAGATACCCTGTCGTGAGAGAGCCGTGGCAGGGAATATTGCAGTGCATTGAATAGTCTTCAGATGTACAGAAGTACAGACTATACCCTTTAACATTGAACAAAAAAAAAAGATTCTGCCCAAAGTGGGTTTCTGTGGTGAACACTTTCAGAGAGCTGTAGAATCACAGCGTCACCCATGCTCTGGCTCCTGATGACCAGTCTGCTCTCCTCTGATTTGAAACAGTTGTTTCATTTTGCCTTCCATTGACAAGCTGACACATCACACGAGAAGGACAAGAAGTAGAGCTCAAGACTTCTTTATTGAGCCTGGCAATGTTGTTTACAGTTAAACACTGAGATCTAAGCCCTGTTAGCGAATCAGGTTGATTAAGCTACTGTGAGCATACTGGACCCACAGGAAACTACTGTAGCCTAGCAACTTCTCAACTCAGAGCTGTTAACGCTCAAGCCCCGATTCACTTTAAAACATTGAGTTTGTGAAAGGAGTCACAACCTAGTCTCAGAAACGATTCAGAATTGCCCCAAAAATCGACATCTTCCTTAGAGCCTCCATTGTTAAATATTCACTTGTGTCAACTTGAAATTGAACATGAAATTGATCACTTGTGACAAGGAACAAAAATACAATTCTCATGCCTTTGACCACCACACAGTATATTTCTTTCTACATTCTTGACACTTAGTGCATTGCATTCATAAAAAGATACAAATGAAAAACAACAATAAAACACCACAGTTTTTTCCATCCACCAACAATGAGTCCATTGAGTTTTGCTGACCATGTGTAACCTTTCTGCTACAAAAACTTACATTGACACCCCTCCTCTCTCATCGATTGGCTCCTTTACAACCACACACATACTGTATATGACCTGAACCTTCTCCTCCACTCTCTTTTATTATATCTGTCTATTCCCATCAGGACCATGTCCTCCATCCTGGACTCTGATGGTCCAAGCCGGATCACAGCGTCATGTTGGACTGAGGATTCCACTAACATGACCATTGAAACTATGAATGATATTAAATTAACATTTATAATACATAGATACTATTTAAATGTTTTACCCATCCACTCTCTGACTCCTAAAGCATTTGAATGTGTTGTGGGTTGGAATAAAAGCAAACAAAACTGGAGGCTATGTGCATTGTGATTTTTAAAACCAAGGTAAAAGAAATATTAACTCCAAATAGTTCCACTTTTTTTATGGAATCATAATAAAATAAAAAATACTATTCTGAAGTCCATCTGGTTAAAATCCTTTTCCATGAACTTGCCCATTAAAATACGGTAGCTGTCCTAACTATCAACACACTCCAGCTGAGTCCTCTCAGATACCAGACTTACGGTAAAATGCATAGGCCCTTCCCACACACTGTCGTCATGACAGCACTGAGCCTAGAATCAATTGGCTCCCTTGCTCAGCTTCTTTATTCCTGCCTCCTCCCTGACTGACAGCTTCAACCCCCCCTGCAGTCAGCAATCATTGGACCAAACAGAAAGACATTGACATACACTACTGTAGCATTAACACTGTATGCTCCGCCCCCTGCCCCTCCTTCGCTAAGGAAAGGGGTGGAGGGAAGGGAGGCTCCTGAAATATGAGCAGAAGATGCAGAGAGTAGTTAGTAGTAGACTTCAAGCCCATACCACAGGCAGGAACTAGGAACGACACATACACACAGAGAGGTCACACGCCTTCAGGGCAACGGCCCCGCACAGACGTGTGTCCACAATCTTTTGAGCACCAAAGTGGGGCAAGCTGTTCCCCCCCTTTCTTCACATTTTTTTATTTGATTTATAATCAATTAACTTCATTTTTTACAATGCTCATATCTGGTATTCACGGCTAGGGCAACATCACCTGGATGTTGTGTATCCTCAATATAGCACAATGCTCCGGGTCGAAGGTATTGATTATGTCGGAGGTGGTTGGCTTTTGTCCGTTGGTGTCGCTGAACGTCGGGTAAAACGTGGTTGGTTGGTTTCCAGTGTAGAGGGGGCGTGGTCTCTCTACCAGCTGAGCAGAGAGGTGCGCCCCAGGGTCATAAAGTACACCTGGCTGGCTCCTCCGGATCGCACCGAGGCAAAGAACACCTGCGAACGGGAACACATGCACACACGTCAGTCAATAACGAAACAAATCAGTGACATCAGTAATGACCTTAGGCTGTAAAACAGTGATCACTGTGTTCGTAATGGATGCTCAGTTAAACGACCTGTCTGGATTTGTCAGACGCTTGCTAAAATACTTTAATGAGCAAGCCTTCCTTCATGACCCGGCCTTGGTATAGAATCAGCTTGATCCCCTCTGTCAAAGACGCTTGGACCTACTTTTTTTATATTTTCAGTGGTATTGTTAACACACTCCCATAAAGAAATGAGAATTAAAAACAGGTTCAGCCCCTGGTTCGACCGTGATCTGGCAGAGTTACTCCACCTCGAGAATTCCATTTGGCGAAAGGCTTGGCACATGTATACTCAGGCTGACTGGCTCTTTGTCAGGCAAATGAGAAATAAGTACACTCAGGCGAGCAGTTCTCTCTCTGTGGGTCTAATCCCAATAAGTTTTGGAAAACAGTTAAAGACCTGGAGAATAAACCCTCCTCTTCACAGCTGCCCATGTCCCTTTATGTTGATGATGTGGCTGTTACTGACAAGGACCACATGGCTGAGCTCTTTAAATCACCACTTCATTAAGTCAGGATTCCTATTTGACACAGCTATTGCCCGTCCAACATTTCCTCATCTCCCACCCCTTCCAATGCAACTAGCCCCGATGCTCTTCCCACTTTTTCCCCTGCCCTGCTAAAGGTTTCTCACTGCAGGCAGTCACTGAGTTGACTTGGCCAAAGCTTTGATACAGTAGACCATTCCATTCTTGTGGGCCAGCTAAGGAGTATTGGTGTTTCTGAGGGGTCTTTGGCAGTCTATAAAGTCAGAACATCTGCTGTCTCAGCCACTGCCTGTCACCAAGGGAGTACCTCAAGGCTCGATCCTAAGCCCCACGCTCTTCTCAATTTACATCAACAACATAGCTCAGGCAGTAGGAAGCTCTCTCATCCATTTATATGCAGATGATAGTCTTATACTCAGCGGGCCCCTCCCCGGATTTTGTGTTAAACGCTCTATGACAAAGCTTTCTTAGTGTCAAACAAGCTTTCTCTGCCCTTAACCATGTTCTGAACACCTCTAAAACAAAGGTAATGTGGTTTGGTAAGAAGAATGCCCCTCTCCCTACTGGTGTGATTACTACCTCCAAGGGTTTAGAGTTTGAGGTAGTCACCTCATACAAGTACTTGGGAGTATGGCCTGACGGTACACTGTACACAGAACATATCAAAGCTGCAGGCTAAGGTTAAATCTAGACTTGGTTTCCTCCATCGTAATCACTCCTCTTTCACCCCAGCTGCCAAACTAACCCTGATTCAGATGACCATCCTACCCATGCTAGATTACGGAGATATAATTTATAGATTGGCAGGTAAGGGTGCTCTCGAGCGGCTAGATTTTCTTTACCGTTCGGCATCAGATTTCCCACCAATGCTCCTTATTGGACACATCACTGCACTCTATACTCCTCTGCAAACTGGTAATCGCTGTGTACCCATTGCAAGACCCACTGGTTGATGCTTATTTATAAAACCCTCTTAGGCCTTACTCCCCCCTATCTGAGATACCTACTGCAGCCCACATCCTCCACATGCAACACCGGTTCTGCTAGGTTCTGCTAGTCACATTCTGTTAAAGGTCCCCAAAGCACACACATCCCTGTGTCACTCCTCTTTTCAGTTCTCTGCAGCTAGTGACTGGAGAGAGCTGCAAAAAACTCAAAATGGACAGTTTTATCTCCATCTCTTCATTCAAAGACTCAATCATGGACACTCTTACTGACAGTGTGGCTGCTTTGCATGATGTATTGTTGTCTCTACCTTCTTGCCTTCTAGTGCTGTTGTCTGTGCCCAATAATGCTTGTACCATGTTGTGTTGCTGCCATGTTGTGTTGCTACCATATTGTTGTCATGTGGTGTTGCTACAATGCTGTGTTGTCATGTGTTGCTGCCATGCTATGTTGCTGTCTTAGGTCTCTCTTTATGTAGCGTTGTGGTGTCTCTCGTCATAATGTGTGTTTTGTCATTTATTTGTATTTTTTAATCACAGCCCCCTCCCCGCCGAAGGCCTTTTGCTTTTGGCAGGCCGTCATTGTAAATAAGAACTTAACTGACTTGCCTAGTTCAATAAAGGTTAAATAAAAATAAATAAACATCATCGCTTAGTTATCACTGTCACAAAGTCACAACTTCCGGACCTGTCTCCATGCTGCTATTTGTTGCTACTTGGCCACCTGCCAACCTTTTGTTTTTTACTTTTACTAACCGTTTAATCAAAATCTGCATTTAACAAATTTACCAACGTCTTAGTTTTTACCCCGCTCTACTATTTTCATTAAACTTTTTCACCCCAGACGCTTTACCTGGACATGGTTTTACAGGACCTCCACCAGCCAAAAAAGCTAAGTAGTAACATTAACACTATGCCATTTAATTGCAGTCACTGTATTCATAATATACAGGAGAACTATCGCCTTATGGTGAGGATAGCCGTGTTTCAAGCCCAGCTTTAGATGCAATCATTAGGCAAGGGAAGTTTAAGTGTAGGAAAGGATGAAACAGCATCTGTGCCACCAGTAAGTACAGATAGTAGTATAAATATCCCCACACAGTCCACGAAGCCGGACAATTTTCTGGAAAGAAATGCTGTCGGCATACTCAACCGGTGTCGCTCATTCATCCGACAGAAACTTTCAACCGGTTTTCCCCATTAAGCAATGAGTTGGAGTCAGAGGCCGAGCCTTCTCAGGTCTCTCCTCCACCCGTAATGGGGTCTGAGCTGCCGAAGCCTCCCATTATTAGCTCTGACAAATTGAAAACCCTAGTCATTGGCAACTCAATAACCCACAGTATTAGATTTAAAAATAATAATCTAGCAATACACTGTTTACCTGGGGGCAGGGCTACTGACGTTAAGGCTAATCTGAAGATGGTGCTGGCTGAAGCTAAAACTGGCGAGTGTTGAGAGTATAGGGATATTGTTATCCACGTCGGCATCAACGATGTTAGGATGAAACAGTCAGAGGTCACCAAGAGCAACATAGCTTCAGCGTGTAAACTAGGTAGAAAGATGTGTCGGCATCGAGTAATTGTCTCTGGCCCCCACCCAGTTTGGGGGAGTGATGAGCTCTACAGCAGTCTCAGTTTTCAACCAGCGATTGAGTTGTGTTTTCTGCCCTTCCCAAAACATAGAATTTGTAGATAATTGGCCCCCTTTCTGGGACTCACCCACAAACAGGACCAGGCCTGGCCTGCTGAGGAGTGACTGACTCCATCCTAGCTGGGGGAGTGCTCTCATCTTATCTATGAACATAGACAGGACTCCTCTAGCTCCACAATGAGATGGCCTGCTGCCTGGCCTGCTGCCAGGCGGTGTTCGCCTTAGCAATCTCACTGGAATAAAGACCTCCTCCATTCCTGTCATTACTGAAAGAGATTGTGATATCTCACATCTCAAAATAGGGTTACTTAATGTTAGATCCCTCACGTCCAAGGTAGTCATAGTCAATTAACTAATCACCGATCATAATCTTGATGTGATTGGCTTGACTGAAACATGGCTTAAGCCTGATGAATTTACTGTGTTAAATGAGGCCTCTCCTCCTGGTTACAATAGTGAGTGACTGGTGAGCGTCTAGTCATGTAATCTATGCAGCCTAATCAATCACTTTTTATAGCTACTGTTTACAGGCCTCCTGGGCCATATACAGCGTTCCTCACAGAGTTCCCTGATTTTCCTATTGGATCTTGTAGTCATGGCAGATAACATTCAAATTTTTGGTGACTTTAATATTCACATGGAAAAGTCCACAGACCCACTCCAAAAGGCTTACGGAGCCATCATCAAATACTTATTTCCCTCATTAAAATGCGAATCAATTTATAAAAATTTTCACATGCGTTTTTTCTGGATTTTTTTGTTGTTATTCTGTCTCTCACTGTTCAAATAAACCTACCATTAAAATGATAGACTGATCATTTCTTTGTCAGTGGGCAAACGTACAAAATCAGCAGGGGATAAAATACTATTTTCCCTCACTGTATCCAAGGATCTAAATTTAACAATGCATAATACCCTAGATGCAGTCACACCCCTAAAAACAAAAAACATTTGTCACAAGAAATTATCTCCCTGGTATACAGAAAATACCCGAGCCCTGAAGCAAGATTCCAGAAAATTGGAACGGAAATAGCGCTCCACCAAATTGGAAGTCATCTGACTAGCTTGGAAAGACAGTACTGTGCAATATCGAAGAGTCCTCACTGCTGCTCAATCATCCTATTTTTCCAACCTAATTGCAACCTAAGAAAATGACCGACTCCTCTTTGAATCTGCGTATTTCTCCATAGCTCACTTGTCCTGAGTCTGCAAAGACAAGTTTTAATCCTGTATCTCTTGACACATTCATGAAAATAGTCATGGCCTCTAAACCTTCAAGCTGCATACTGGACTTTATTCCAACTAAACTACTGAATAAGCTACTTCCTGTGCTTGACCCTCCTGTTGAACATAATAAAAGGCTCCCTATCAACCGGATGTGTACCAAACTCAATAAAAGTGGCAGTAATAAATTATCTCTTGAAAAAGCCAAACCTTGACCCGGAAAATGTAAAAATCGGCCTATATCGAACCTCTTCATTAAATATTCTACCTCTTGGTGATGTCATTCGGAAACACAATGTCAACTTTCACTGCTATGCGGATGACACACAGCTGTACATTTTGATGAAACATGGTGAAGCCCCAAAATTGCCTACCTGGAAGCCTATGTTTCAGACATAAGGAAGTGGATGGTGGCAAATGTTTTATTTTTAAACTCGGGAAAAACAGAGATGCTAGTTCTAGGTCCCAAGAAACAAAGATATCTGCTGTTGGATCCGACAATAAATCTTGAAGGTTGTACAGTCTCAAATAAAACAGTGAAGGACCAATTATATTTCAAGGACAACTTTTTTTCCATCTTTGTAACATTGCAAAAATGATGTGTAGAATTACAACATTATGTTAATCACATTACTTTTAAATTAGAATGTATTCCTATATTAGTATTTTCACAATGTCTGTTCTTCTGAGAGGAGTCTCTGAGGCTTAACACTGACAGCTGATTTACGATGCCTTGGTGATAAAACCTAAAGACTGCATTCCATTCCACGATTAGTGTCTGTGTGCCTGTCTGCCAGTACAAGGCATTCCCTCCCTTCAGTTAATTTCTCCCACATGGCAGATGAATACTGGACTTCATAAATTAAGTGAAGGACCTGGTGTCCTAAGTGTATAAACAAGTAGAAAATGACCTAGAGACAGAAACCTGGTGCAATGTAAATCTTGCTGTCTGTTGCATGAGAGCATAATCTACCTTTGTATAATTTCACAAATCTGTTGTTTGTCCTGTATTCAGGAGGATGTGTCTTAATTATAAAATGCTGTGGCTTAGTTCTGCTTGTAGAGTTCTTAGTGATTATCTTAAGGGTGGTTACCGACCAACTCCTTTACTGCAGTAATTAAAAAATAAAGTTCAATTGTTTTGAAGAAATCTAAAAGTCTCTCTCCTTTGATTAGAATAATTCCACGACACCATGCTTTTGTCATGTCTAGATTAGACTACTGCAATGCTCTACTCTCCGGCTACCCGGATAAAGCAGTAAAAAGACATCAGTTAGTGTTCAACACGGCTGCTAGAATCTTGACTAGAACCAAAGAATTGTATCATATTACTCCAGTACTAGCCTCTCTACACTGGCTTTCTGTTAAGGCTAGGGCTGATTTCAAGGTTTTACTGCTAACCTACAAATATTTCATGGGCTTGCTCCTATCTATCTCTCCGATTTGGTCCTGCCGTACATACCTTCACAAGGCGCAGGCCTCCTTATTGTCCCTAGAACTTCTAAGCAAACAGCTGGAGGCAGGGCTTTCTCCTATAGAGCTCAATTTTCATGGAATGGTCTGCCTATTCATGTGTGAGACAGAGTCGGTCTCAACCTTTAAGTCTTTACTGAAGACTCATCTTATCAGTAGGTACTATGATTGAGTGTAGTCTGGCCCAGGGGTGCGAAGGTGAACAGCAAGGCACTGGAGCAAAGAACCGCCCTTGCTGTCTCTGCCTGACCGGCTCCCCTCTCTCCACTCTGCCTCTGACCCTATTATGGGGGCTGAGTCACTGGCTTACTAGTGCTCCTCTATGCCGTCCCTAGGAGTGGTGTGTCACTTGAGTGGGTTGAGTCACAGATGTGATCTTCCTGTCTGGTTTTGCGCCCCCTCGGATTCGTGAGGTGGAGAAGATCTTTGTGGGTTATACTCAGCCTTAACTCAGGGTAGTAAATTGGGGTCTGATGATATCCCACTAGTGATGTGGGGGGAATGCTTTGGTAAAGTGGGTGGGGGTTATATCCGGCCTGGTTGGCCCTGTCCGGGGGTATCGTCGGATGGGGACACAGTGTCCCCTGACCCCCCCACAGTCTCAGCCTCCAGTATCTATACTGCAATAGTCTATGTGCCGGGGGGGGGCTAGGGTCAGTCGGTTATATCTGGTGTAATTATCCTGTCTTATCTGGTGTCCTGTGTGAATTTAAGGTCTATGTCTCAGGACTACCTGGCCTGATTACTCCTGGCTGTCCCCAGTCCACCTGGTTGTCCTGCTGCTCCAGTTTCAACTGTTCTGCCTGCGGCTATAAAACCCTGACCTGTTCACCGGACGTGTTACCTTGTCCCGGACCTGCTGTTTTCAACTCTCTCTCTCTCTACTGCACCTTCTGTCTTGACCTCTGAATGCTCGGCTATGAAAAGCCAACTGACATTTACTCCTGAGATACTGACCTATTGCACCCTCTACAACCACTGTGATTATTATTTGACCCTGCTGGTCATCTATGAACGTTTGAACATCTTGAAGAACAATCAGGCCTCAATGGCCATAATCTCCACCCGGCCACCCCTCAGAGCCTGGATCCTCTCTAGGTTTCTTCCTAGGTTCCTGCCTTTCTAGGGAGTGTTTCCTAGCCACCGTGTTTCTATATCTGCATTTCTTGCTGTTTGGGGTTTTTGGTTGGATTTCTGTATAGCACTTCTGCTGATGTAATAGGGGTTTATAAATACATTTGACTGATTGATCGGTGATACATCAAGGTAGGGGCGAACTTACAGACATGCATATGATCCATCCATTGTGACCATGGAAATCAAGATGTGTCGTCATGAATCTTAAGAAACCTCTAGTGATAACAATGCAGAGAATTCCTGTATAAACAACAGTCAGTAAAATCTATGGTAAAGCTATATCAACCACCAGGAAGTTAAACCCAATAAATGATCTGGCCTCTGGATTGTCTAACAACTTCCCAGAAGTATACAGTGCATTCAGAAAGTATTCAGACCCCTCAACTTACAGCCTTATTATAAAATTGATTCAATTGTTTTCCCCCCCTTATCTATCAACACATAATACCCCATAATGACAAAGCAAAAAGAGTTTCGATTTTTGTGCATTTTTCTTATTTTTTACTGAAATATGACATTTACATAAGTATTCAAACCCTTTATGTTATTTCATTGTTTTGATGTCTTCACTATTATTCTACAATGTAGAGAATAGTAAAAATGAAGAAAAACCCTTGAATGAGTATGTGTGTCCAAACTTTTGACTGATACTGTATATACTAGGCGGTGTCAGAGGAAGGCCCACATTTTTTTATTTTAAAGACTCCAGTCACCCAAGTCATAGAATGTTCTCTCTGCTACCGCAAGGCAAGCGGTACCGGAGCGCCAAGTCTAGCACCAAAAGGCTCCTTAACAGCTTCTACCCCGAAGCCATGTTGTATTCAGCGCATGTGACAAATCAAATTAGATTTTGACAAGAGTTATTTGTGTAAACAGACCTGGGGAGAGTACCTCCAAATGTGTGTGTACGTGTCCAGGGGTCTCACCTTGTCGTTGACTGATACTGTATATACTAGGCGGTGTCAGAGGAAGGCCCACATTTTTTTATTTTAAAGACTCCAGTCACCCAAGTCATAGAATGTTCTCTCTGCTACCGCAAGGCAAGCGGTACCGGAGCGCCAAGTCTAGCACCAAAAGGCTCCTTAACAGCTTCTACCCCGAAGCCATGTTGTATTCAGCGCATGTGACAAATCAAATTAGATTTTGACAAGAGTTATTTGTGTAAACAGACCTGGGGAGAGTACCTCCAAATGTGTGTGTACGTGTCCAGGGGTCTCACCTTGTCGTTCCTCTCACACAAGAACTTGAGTCTCTGGGCTCTCTTGTGCATGAAGACTCCGTCCAGATGTCCAGTCTCCACAGATCTGATCTCTATGGCTTTCTCCCCCCAGCCCATTATCTGGTTAGAACGGATATAGGCTACAGAGAGAAAGACAAAGAGGGGGATGGGGCTGTGAGTTGGTGGGATGGCAACCGAGTTAACATGTTTAAATACTTAATTTAAGGACCTATTGTGTGTGAGTGTGTCTGTGTCCACTTACCCACAGAGGTGGGCATCTCGCCCCACTGCAGCACCACGTCCTTGGTGATGCGTCCGTAGGTGTTGACATAGACACCCTCGTCCTCGTAACACACCAGCAGCTCAATGCCATCTGTGTTGGGCAGGATGATGATTGCATGGGACTGGATACTGGTCTGGATCTACAGAGGCAGAGAGACAGACACAGAGACAGAGAGCGAGAAAGAGAGAGCGTGAGAGCGAGAGAGAAAGAGAGACAGGAATAGAAGAAAGGATAGGAGAGAGAGCGAAAGAGGGAGAGAGAGAGAAATTAATTCAATAATAAAATGTTATCCTTGAACAAAAAGGCGTAAGAGAAGGGGATGAGAGGCTCTATAGACATGAGTGTGTTTCTTACATGGGTGGGCAGGTAGATGTCGTAGACGGCCCCTGAGTCCACGTCCACAGCATGAAATCCGTTACTGGAGCCATATATTACCTTTAACCTCTGACCCTCCTCCACCGTCAGGTCAACCAGCAGGGGCTTGTGCACCAGGTCACCAAACGACTGCAGGGGTCAATCAGGGGGCAAAGGTTATTCACATACAGTACAGTAGTGTGTGCATGTGTGTCTGGGACATGACAATTGACAATAGCTGCATAACTAATTGAATAGATAGATGTAAGTGAATAGCTATCATTCATAAGCAGGGGCATCTAAGGTTTCACCTTGAAAGCCATGAATTTGTGATAGGGCTTCGGTGCCCATGCATAGACCTCCACCGAGTTCTTCAGGGCCAGAACCAAAAACTTGATCCTCTCGTATTTCACTGGGGAATAAACCAGAGGGGACCCATGAGGATGTTGCCATAAGGAGACACCAACTAACAGGGTCAATTCAGAGCATCCTCAAGACATTTAATGACACAGTAGCCTTATTGTTTTTAAGTTCTCTGCCCCAGATACTATATGTAGTAGGAAATCAAATTCTACCAAAATGCTATTAGCTGACATATATTACAGTCTTATTATCTTACTCAGAGATGTGACAGTGCAGAATTGGGGACATGGCGTTTGCTGGGTAGACAGAGGGTGTTTCGTATGTTGCTGTAGATTTCATTACCAAACTCTGGACTTTATCTCTTCCAACATGTTTCAGTCATGAAGTGCTGACTTATAAAACAGTGGTTCCTAAACATGTTTGTGCAGACTCATTTGACCATAACATCAACTTCTATGCAAAAACTGTCCTCAATTTTCTCAGCAAAATTTACTTTCCATGCTTTCAACTCCACTGGCCAGATGCATGCTGGAGATGGAACATACCAACTTTGTAGTGAACAGCACCCTCCAGGTCTCCCACAGTGACCCAGCCCTGCTTCTTCTCCACCTCAGGGTCGTTGTGCAGGATCTTGTTCCTCAACCAGGACAGATAGTACACACGCAACTTGTTCTTCTTGCCTTCACGGGACAGGGTCAGACAAGCGGGAGAGGTCAAGAGTCAGGGTACCTACAATATATAATCCATATGTAATAGCACAGGGGGTGAAGTTTCCCCTAGGTACAGATCTAGGATCAGCTTCCCTTCCCCCAATCCTAAACTTAACCATTAGTGGGGAAAATACCAAACTGACCTAAAATCAGCGTGTAGGGGCAACTTCACCCTACTCCTATGTAATGGGTGGAGGAAGCCGTCTTTATTGTACACACCTATTTCAATGAATAAAGGCATTATTGGAGTTTTTACTATGTATTTAATTATTGGTTTCAATTGTGATGAAAAGATTTGACATCATTATCAATACTAGTACAGAGGATATGCTGAGTCAGTGACAGGGTCTGTATTGTTGTAGAATCTGTACTGAATATTTGACAACACGTTGCAACCTAACGGAATATTGTGTTTGTAAATTTAGGTCAAGCTCGAGGTCAAATTGAAAGACAACATTTTCTGTAAACTGACCAACAAGTCGGCACACACACACACACACACACAACTTTAATATTAATCTACTGAGAATGATAAAGTACAATGACTTGAAGAATAAAAATATGTATTTCTATCTATCTAAGCTAAAAACTGAAGAAGCAACATCAAATTGTCTCAACGTCTCTTTTGAGCATGGACCCTTTCTTCATTCATTGCAAAATGACATCAAAATGACAGATGACACTGCATCTGTGTGTGTTTCCGTGCTTCCACCATGGAAACCTTTGTGTGTGTGTCAGTGGACATACAATACAAATGTATGATATTCTACACTAACTGGCCATTTACTTGATTTCCTCTGGCTGAATGTCTGTTCGGTGACACCAGAGGAGCCAGTATAGGTTGTTACAGTGAATGAATGACGTGACCACAGCACAAGAAAGAGAAGCAGGAACCTACAGTCAGACACCGCCCGACAGCTTTGCACGAATGGTCTCATCAGAGAGATCACCTAGACATCTTAAAAGTGTGTGTGTGTTATGTATTCACCTTATTTGTTGGATATGTAACAATTATTTACTTAACAAACAGTAAGATATTTCTGTCCTGCTAATGCTGTGTTTTATGGTCTCCACTCTAGCACCCTGCAGCTAGTCTGGGTGTTGAGGACATGGGTTCTACTAGAGATAGCTTGAAGCTGATAATTGATTGATGTTGGTGATAAAAACCTAAAAGTCGGCATTCCATAGACAAGATGTGGTGTGTGTGACCCGAGATAGAGATAGCCTGGAAGAGTTTAGAACAATGCCTCATTGTCTCATCTTCCTGGCATCTGGGAAACTAAGCCGGGTTGGGGATAAAACACCATCCTGTGTAGATAACCAAAGGTGGCTTATGGGAGATGGAACCATTGTGACTAAGCATTTTTAGGTCCTATATAATATAATTATTTTCATTTTCATCACTCTCAGCCTAACAGTAAGAACAAGACTGTTTGGCTGACGGTTTCATTATTGCAATAATTAATCAATATTAAATAAAGATGATTGTTTGAAGACATGACCAAGTCTCTCTCAGTATTGAATTTCACACGACAGTGTTTGCATGTCTGTGTTTTCCCATGTACAGTTGAAGTCTGAAGTTTACATACACCTTAGCCAAATACATTTAAACTCAGTTTTTCACAATTCCTGACATTTAATCCTAGTAAAAATTCCCTGTCTTAGGTCAGTTAGGATCACCACTTTATTTGAAGAATGTGAAATGTCAGAATAATAGTAGAGAGAATAATTTATTTCAGCTTTTTTTTTTTTTTTACACACACTCAATTAGTATTTGGTAGCATTGCCTTTAAATTGTTTAATGTGGGTCAAACGTTTCGGGTAGCCTTCCACAAGTTTTCCACAATAAGTTGGGTGAATTTTTGCCCATTCCTCCTGACAGAGCTGCTGTAACTGAGTAAGGTTTGTAGGCCTCCTTGCTCGCACACGCTTTTTCAGTTCTGCCCACATATTTTCAACAGGATTGAGGTCAGGGTTTTGTGATGGCCACTCCAATACCTTGACTTTGTTGTCCTTAAGCCATTTTGCCACAACTTTGGAAGTATGCTTGGGTCATTGTCCATTTGGAGGACCCATTTGCGATCAAGCTTTAACTTCCTGACTGATGTCTTGAGATGTTGCTTCAATATATCCACATCATTTTCCTCCCTCATGATGCCATCTATTTTGTGAAGTGCACCAGTCCCTCCTGCAGCAAAGCACCTCCACAACATGATGCTGCCACCCCCGTCCCCCTTTTTCCTCCAAACACAACGATGGTCATTATGGCCAAACAGTTCTATTTTTGTTTAATCAGACCAGAGGACATTTCTCCAAAAAGTACGATCTTTCTCCCCATGTGCAGTTGCAAACCATAGTCTGGGTTTTTTATGGCTGTTTTGGAGCAGTGGCTTCTTCCTTGCTGAGCGGCCTTTCAGGTTATGTCAACATAGGACTCGTTTTACTGTGGATATAGATACTTTTGTACCCGTTTCCTCCAGCATCTTCACAAGGTCCTTTGCTGTTGTTCTGGGATTGATTTGCACTTTTCGCACCAAAGTACGTTCATCTCTAGGAGACAGAATGCGTCTCTTTCCTGAACGGTATGACGGCTGCGTGGTCCCATGGTGTTTATATTTGCGTACTATTGCTTGTACAGATGAGCGTGGTACCTTCAGGCGTTTGGAAATTGCTCCCAAGGATGAACCAGACTTGTGGAGGTCTACAATTTTTTTCTGAGGTCTTGGCTGATTTCTTTAGATTTTTCCATGATGTCAGGCAAAGAGACACTAAGTTTGAAGGTAGGCCTTGAAATACATCCACAGGTAAACCTCAAATTATGTCAATTAGCCTATCAGAAGCTTCTAAAGTCATGACATCATTTTCTGAAATTTTCCAAGCTGTTTAAAGGCAGTCAACTTCATGTATGTAAACTTCTGACCTACTGGAATTGTGATTACAGTGAAGTGAAATAATCTGTCTGTAAACAATTGTAGGAAAAATGACTTGTGTCTTGTGTCAAAGTAGATGTCCTAACCGACTTGCCAAAACTATAGTTTGTTAACAAGAAATTTGTGGAATGGTTGAAAAACATGTTTTAATGACTCCAACCTAAGTGTATTTAAACGTCCGACTTCAACTGTATGTGTAGTAACTGTGCATGTATAGTGTGTGTAGTAACTATATGTATAGAGTGAACCAACCTGATATAGTAACCAGGACGTTGAGGCCCTCCAGAACGTCCATCTGTTGGAAGCGGCGTCGGCTGATGAGCGGGTACACCTTCCCCTGACCGCTACGATCCAGCAGCATCAGACCACTCTCTGTCCCCACCAGCAGGTTCACTCCTACAAACACTTTCACATTTAGTTTGCTGCCACCTGTGGCTAAGACTGATATGACTGAGATAACTACGTAGCAGAGATAATTGTACCAACTCACCCCAGAGCGCAGCACACAGGATCTCAGAGTTGAACCTCTTCTTGTACTTGCGGATCTCTGGGGTGTCGCTCTGCGGCCGTGTGTTGACAGGGTTCACATTGACCACAGAGCCTTTACGTGACGGGTCTGCCCTCAGTGCCTCCGCCAGCCTGGCGTCGTTCCCAAAAGCTGCAGAGGACAAGGAAGGGATTGTGTGTAAATACAAGCAGGTTATGTTTTACTATCATATATATTCAGTTATATTTAGTATACATTTATATAACTTTTGTATGTTATTAACAGGTGTTCTCTGGTGTTTCCTCAGAATCTAACACCAGGTTGATTGACACTGGAGGGAACCACTCAGATACTACTGAAGGGGACTTGTCATCCAATAAGGGGACTGGGAGAATGGGTTTACCCAGGTTGTTGAGAGCGGCGCCGGATGTAGAGACCTGGAGGAGGCGTGGATCGATAAAAGGAGTGAAGGAGGAGGAGGACTTGTGTTTCTGCATGGTGTTGCTGACAGAATGACTCTAGAGGAGCAGGAGAATAGAACAACAATGAGGATACATAGAAACACATGTATTTCTACCATTATGACATTGACTTACCTGCCAACTCATAGACCAAGACTAGAATGGCAGCAGTGTGTGCAATATGAAATATACAGTGCCTTCGGAAAGTGTTGACTTTTTCCACATTTTGTTATGTTACAGCCTTATTCTAAAATGTATTAAATGCCCCCCCCCCATTTGCCAAGAAATGTTGGCAAATGTATTAAAAATGAAAAGTATTCAGACCCTTTACTCAGTACTTTGTTGAAGCACCTTTGGCAGCGATTACAGCCTCGAGTCTTCTTGGGTATGACGCTACAAGCTTGGCACACCTGTATTTGGAGAGTTTCTCCCATTCTTCTCTGCAGATCGTCAGAAACGCTGTCGGGTTGGATGGGGAGCGTTGCTGCACAGCTATTTTCAGGTCTCTCCAGAGATGTTTGATCGGGTTCAAGTCTGGGCTCTGGCTGGGCCACTCAAGGACATTCAGACACTTGTCCTGAAGCCACTCCTGTGTTGTCTTGGCTGTGTGCTTAGGGTTGTTGTCCTGTTGGAAGGAGAACCTTCGCCCCAGGCTGAGGTCCTGAGTGCTCTGGAGCAGGTTATCATCAAGGATTTCTCTGTACTTTGCTCTGTTCATCTTTGCCTCAATCCTGACTAGTCTCCCAGTCCCTGCCGCTGAAAAACATCTCCACAGCATGATGCTGCCACCACCATGCTTCACCGTAGGGATGGTGTCAGGTTTCCTCCAGATGTGACGCTTAGCATTCAGGACAAAGAGTTCAATCTTGGTTTCATCAGACCAGAGAATCTTGTTTCTCATGGTCTGAGAGTCATTAGGTGCCTTTTGGCAAACAGCAAGCAGGCTGTCATGTGCATTTTACTGTGGAGTGGCTTCCGCCTGACCACTCTACCATAAAGGCTTTATTGGTGGAGTGCTGCAGAGATGGTTGTCCTTTTGGAAGGCTCTATCTCCACAGAGGAACTCTAGAGCTCTGTCAGAGTGACCATCGGGTTGTTGGTCACCTCCCTGACCAAGGCCCTTCTCCCCCGATTGCTCAGTTTGGCCGGGCAGCCAGCTCTAGGCCTGCTCTAGTCTTGGTGGTTCCAAACCTCTTCCATTTAAGAATGTTGGAGGCCACCGTGTTCTTGGGGACCTTCAATCCTGCAGACATTTTTTGGTACCCTTCCCCAGATCTGTGCCTCGACACAATCCTGTCTCGGAGCTCTACGGACAATTCCTTCAACCTTATGACTTGGTATTTGCTCTGACATGCACTGTCAACTGTGGGACCTTATATAGACAGGTGTGTGCCTTTCCAAATCATGTCCAATCAATTGAATTTATCACAGATGGACTCGAGGATGATCTCAAGGATGATCATTGGAATCAGGATGCACCTGAGCTCAATTTTGTGTCTCATAGCAAAGGGGCTGAATACTTATGTAAATAAATAACATTTCTCAAAACTTGTTTTCAGTTTGTCATTATGTGGTATTGTGTGTATATTGCTGAGGAATTTTTTTTTATTTAATACATTTTAGAATAAGGCTGTAACATAGAAAGATGTGGAAAAAGTCAACGGGTCTGAATACTTTCCGAAGGCACTGTATAAGTTCAATATAAAGTTCAAAGACTACCAAACAGAAATGTTGAAAGACAGAAGCAAGAAACTGAGGCAGATGTAAGGAGTATGCAGCTATCAGGCATAGGGAAAAAAAATCACAAAATCACACATTGAAGTAAAGTGAACAAGGCAAAAACAAGAGGTCTCTATGGTGGTGGGTAAAAGTAAAACAGATGGAATGTTCAGGTAAAAACAAAAGCTGAGGAACAAAAATATATTTAAAGGAATGGCTTTTTATGGTAAAGCAATTGCCAGGGCTTATTCATGAAATATGCTACGTTGTAGCCTAGTCTTGAGAGGGTTTCTGAAAGATGTATTTAACGATCTGACTGATTAAAATAAACAAATAATATTCAGTGATAGAGATATTGGGGGCTAAAGGAAAACCTGTAATGGGCCTCCAAAAACATGTAAGCCAGCGCAAGCTAATATAGTCTAAAAAATAAGAAATTAAGTCAAATACCAGAAACTTGCTAAAAATTATCAAAATAATATTTTTTCAATTATCCATCACCACACCACCTTACCTACAGAGCTTGGAGGAAACTAGAGAAGTCGACTCACTCAGAAAAAGGAAACGATAAAGAGCACCACTAGGTGGCCAGAGAGAGAGCAGATGCAACCAGCAGAGGGTGCTCCTTGCAGACCCAGGCCTGAAGGAGGACCAGGGGTTAGAGGGGGGCTGAGGGACGTACCTCCAGGAGCATGCTGAGCTTGTCCATGGGGCTCTGGGGGGAAATGGACATGGTGGGGCTCGCCAGGCTGGAGGGGGAGGGAGAGGAGGAGGCAGAGGAGGAGGGGGAGTGGTGGCTCTGCTGGATCAGGTCAGGCAGGAGGTGAATGCGGCCCACAAAGCCATTTTTCTCCTGGTGGCCTTGGAGACCAGGGTGACCTTGGAGGCCTGGAAGGCCTTGGAGGCCTGGAAGGCCCTGGAGGGCAGGGTGAATCAGCCCGGGGCTGGTGTTAAAGCCAGGGACAGAGCCTTGACCAGGGCTGGGGACAGGTCTCTTTTTGTTGTCACCTGTACTCTGGAAGTAAGAATAGGGGCACACTGTGGGTCTAGGTTTCTTCTTTGCGGTGGAGGGATTATTTTGGCTATTGTGTTAAGGGAAGACTAGTCTACTAAAGTAGTCTAGTAAAGTAGTCTACTGAAGCTACAGTCTACTACTGTAAGAGACTTCAGACACATTCAATTGAGGATTACGTATAAGAGAATGGTCAACAACAGACACCAAAAGTGAAATCATTTTGTTTACATTTATTAATAAATGATTTCTATGACTTTAGTGGAGCCATTAAATGACGTTCAATCTGTTGCAGGACTACCATCTAGCCATTATACTGTCATCTAATGGGGGAGCGGGTGGTTAATACTGGGAGTAGGTCCATTTCTCCAGGCTAACCAACCCCTTTCCGCACTAACCCAAACCCCTTCACCAGCAACACAAAGTAAACAATGACAGAACAAATAAGATGAGGTCCAACACAATATCAAACACAGTGGGTAAACTATAAGGGGACGAATTAGTAAATGAAATACCACAATAAAATAACTAAAAGGTTTACAGTGTGTGACTGATAAATGTTGTTATAAGAGAGGTAGTTGACTCCTGCCAGTCGGCATGGCCTTGGTGCTGGCCTTACCGGTCTGACGATCAGAGTGCCATCTTTACAGGGAGTGGTTTTAGAGTCACTCTCGCCCTCGTCGTGAACGATCAAGGTCTTCACCGGTTCCATCTCTCCGTTGCTTAGTCTGGAGGAGCTGGTGGACGAGGTCGAATAAACAGAGAACCAGGAAGATGGTTAGTGCTGGGGGGAAAAATCAGTACAGTTACATATCGGGATATTATTTTGACGATATATGGTGTCGTTTTCACAATATGGCAATATTATTTTTGCACTAGTTTTCTGTTCCTGCACCAAAACGCCAGTATTTTTCCTTCCTACATGTAGCTTGTTCTTCATCTTCTATTTAAATAGGGAGCCAATTTGTTTAGCACTTTTATTTCCATGACTGATCAAAGCTCGTTTTCTCAAGGATCTCGTCTCTCTGCAGCAGAAGTATGGTTTAGACCATCAAATCGCAATACATATAGAACCCTAATACACATCATATTGGCACCGAAGTATGGTGATATTATCGTATCTTGAGGTCCCTGGCGATTCCCAGTCCTAGTTATAATGACCAGACTTTTCCTTCACTGTAATCACAAGCTCAAATGTCATTGCAATATGATGTCATTGAGTACGTTAAAATGCACACTAATAATTCGATATTAAACTGATTTATGGCACTAGGCAAGTAAACACCTAACTGCTCATCTTAAATCAGCGTGAGGTCATAATCGAAGTAAGCATACAACAATTAAAACACCTATTTTTCTGATCAGTCTTTCAAATTATTAGGACATGTAAATGCCTTAATCAGAGGTCCAGCTGTGTAGTTGATCTGTGCATGTGCTAGCACGAGCACTATCTTAGAAATAGTTTTCACATACACACTTTAATGTGTCCGATCTAAGAATCAAATAGTTATCCCAAAAATAGCATGGTCACTGTGGTAGAATGTTTATTTTTTGATTGGTGATTTTGGGCATTTATCAAAGTCCCATCAGGTAGCCTGTAAACAGGATTATTAGGGAAATCGTTATTCTTGCAAAGCATGTTAACATTTAAATCAAACTATTATATTAATCTGACTATTCACAATAATTGTATTATTGTGTGCATGTAACTGTACTCATTGTGAGAAGGGTTAGGGGTTAGAGTTTAGGTGTCATCATCTACATACACAGCGTGAGAGTCTTCTGGTCCTGAGGTAGACTCCTCTCCTCCCTCCTGGTCCACCTCTTCATCATCCTCATCCTCATCTGTGGTCCCCGACTCCTCACTAGATGAGGAGTAGTCCGTCACCTTGTGGGGGCGTTGCACATCCTCCACCACACGCAGCTCTTTGGCCAGCGCTGTCAGGTCCTGGGGAAGGGGGGTCAGAGGTCAAACTATGCTTCCATCCCTTTCTCTCTCTTTCTTTCAGTCTTGCTCTCACTCTCTTTTTTAGCTCTCTTTCCGGGTTGTGGATGTGTTGCCAGGTCACTCGCAGGGTTAAATGCAGGAGACAGGATGCAGGAAGCTGCTGGGGGAAGAAGTTAGGTCACAGGTGTGCCAGCCAATGAAGAGCCGGCCGGTGAGTAGCAAAGCCAATAGGATATGAGAAAAGAGATGAGTAAGTACATACACTGCTGCCATACTGCCAATGTGTCCACAAGGCTGGAAGAGGTTAGTGAGTCCATCAAGTGACCAGACCCGAGCATACAGTGAAGGAAGTGGCTGCAAGTATGTAAGTGATTGAATGATCCAATAGAAAGAAATAACAAGTATGAGGGGAGGAAATTGAGGTTAAAAGGAACATGAGTAAAATATCACCAATCAGAAGAGAGGCAAGCCATTAGTACAGAACCCATCAGCCAATGAGATCGTCAGTACAAATACACACCCCATTTCATTCATTCTTACAACTTCCCCCTACAGAATTCACAAGTACAGGTAATCCACAGCGCAGAGGGCGAAACACACACACACAAAGACCTATGTCAGATTATTGGAAAACCATCATTCCCACTCAAAACTTAATTCCACCGCTTTCTGAAGTGTCACTGTCACAATACTTAGTGTAGTTCAACACTAGTTAGTACACTAGCTAGACCACTAGTTTCACGGGGGTAAGGTCTCACCGCCAGTCGGTTAGGTCTGACTGACTCCTTCCTCTCCTCAGGTTTTTTCCCAGCATGCTCTGGAAACTGGAAGGGAGAACCGTCAGACTTTGACGAGGCTGAGAGGGGGACAATGGGGGATACTGGTCAGTAAATTAAAGAGCTATGTGGAGAATTGTGCAGAGAATTTAATTGTAAATGTGAGTACTTTGTAAATAGTAATTATGTGTGTGTGTGTGTGTGTGTGTGTCTTGAGAGTGTGCATGTAGGAAACTATGCGTGAAACTATGAATGCATGTGTGTATCAGGGGAATATCCGACTCACAGCGGGCTCTGAACCTCTCCCCTGAGCCACTGTGAGAGCTGGGCTGGGAGCTGGAGTTACTGGAGCCAGAGGAGCTGCAAGTACTACCACTGCCACTCGCTGGCCTGGGAACCAGTTTCTCCACCCGCTCCCACAGCAGACGCGGCTCCGCTGCAGCACTGTGGAGAGAAACAGAGAGGGGTTGTTATAGTATAGACACACAACCTTTACATACTGTATAGACACACATAATCAACCTTTACATAGACACACAATCTTTATATATTGTATAGACGCACATACTTTACATACTGCATAGACAAACAACCTTTACATACTGTATAGACACACATACTTTACATACTGTAGACACACAACCTTAATATACTGTATAGACACACATACTTTACATACTGTAGACACACAACCTTAATATACTGTATAGACACACATACTTTACATAGACACACAAAGTACTTTACATACACTCAGTGGTCAGTTTATTAGGTACACCATCCCGTTCACAGAAACTGTTCACTCCTACAGACAGTGAGTCAGGTGCTCGTGACTTGCTATATAAAGCAGGCAGAAAGGCATCGAGGCATTCAGTTACAGTTCGATTGAATGTTCGAATTGGCAAAATGAGTGACCTAAGTGACTGAGTGTGGTATGATCAGTGACAGGCGTGCCGGTTCCAGTATCTCAGTAACGGCCGGCTTCCTGGGCTTTTCATGCACGACAGTGTCTAGGGTTTACAGAGAATGGTGTGACAAACAAAAAACATCCAGTCAGCGACAGTCCTGTGGGTGAAAACAGCTTGTTGAGAGGTTGAAGGAGAATGCAAATCGTGCAATCTAACAGGCGGGCCACAAAACAGGCAAATAACGGCGCAGTACAATAGTGGTATGCAGAACTGCATCTTGGAACACACAACGTGTCAGTCCTTGTCATGGATGGGCTATTGCAGCGGACGACCACACTGGGTTCCACTCCTATCAGCTAAAAACAAGAAGAAGCGACTCCAGTGGGCATGCGATCACCAACATACAACAATTTAGGAGTGGAAAAACATTGCCTGGTCTGACAAATCCCAGTTCCTGTTGAGTCATGCTGATCGTAGTCAGGAGTACATGGCCCCATCCTGACAGGTGTCAACGGTACTGGCTGGTGTCAGTGGTGTAAAGGTGTGGGCAATGTTTTCTTGGCACACGTTAGGTCCCTTGATACCAATTGAGCAATGTTTCCATGCCCCGAAGAATTCAGACTGTTCTGGGGGCAAAGGGGGGGTCCAACCCGGTACAAGATGGGTGTACCTAATAAACTGTGTAGAGTGTAGACACAAATACTTTACATACACACACATTCTTTACATATAGACATGTTTACAAATACATACAGTACATATTAACATACAGACTCATAAAGAGACATTTCCATAGACACAGACATGCACACAAAGTCTCAAAGGAGATGAAGCTCAGCATTACAGACATGCTAAGAAGGGAAGAGTGTGTGTGCACACACACACACAAATAGGAGACAAGGATATTTGTCTCGCAGGGCAGAACAGTGAGTAATGTAATGTTACATAAATCCAACCCAGTATCCACACATTGAGAAGAGGGCTCTACAGAGAACAGAGACACACAGTGTAGAGGTTTTAAATTAGGGAAAGGGGATACCTAGTCAGTTGCACATTGAATGCATTCAAACGAAATCTGTCTTCTGCATTTAACCCAACCTCCCTGAATAAGAGAGGTGTGGGGGATCCCTTAATCGACATTCACATCATCAGCACCTAGGGAGCAGTTGTTGGGGGTTAACTGCCTTGCTCAAGGGCAGAACAGAAGATCTTTACACCGGGGCCCATTCAGGGATTCAAACCAGCGACCTTTCGGTTACTGGCCCAACGCTCTTAACCGCTAGACTACCTGCCGCCCAGTACTAACAACCCGAATAGAAGTGGAGATGGTGTAGTGGTGAACAGAGGGACAGACGGAGGGAGAGACAGACAGAGTGACAACAAAATAAAGCAAATAGGAGAGATCGAAAGAGAGAAATAAAAAAAACGAGACAGAGAAAAAGATAAATGGAGGGAGATGAAAAGGTACCTGCAGGCGTTCCTCTGGCCCGCCGGGTTGTTAGGCGTGGCATTGGAGTTGCCATGGAGAGGGGAGTCCCTGCGTGACAGTACTGGAGACCTGGACGTTGTCCTCACAGGAACCTTCCACACATACAGATGCCTGCTCACAAACACACTCTACGGGCACATACACACTCTCGGAGGGCGTATGTGTACAAGAGAGT
The DNA here is from genome assembly GCA_030435695.1 of Brachymystax lenok tsinlingensis. Lineage (NCBI taxonomy): Eukaryota > Metazoa > Chordata > Actinopteri > Salmoniformes > Salmonidae > Brachymystax > Brachymystax lenok. Next base: position 20,545,944 of record CM059785.1, read on the forward strand.
GAGACATAGGGGTGCGAGGAGCACAAAAGCTAGACACACTGTTAAGAAAGTCCCCACAACGTTTCTACAACTTCCAAACTATGTCCCTGCATAGTCACACTGCGTAAAGCCAAACCAGTGAAAGAGAGTTCGGTCTGACACAGCAAAAGACAGCATCATATCCACACCAATGTTCCCTCAAATGTTTTTCATCACTGAGCAAATTTCAGGTCTGCTGAGCGCAGAAAATTCTGTGCGTGCTTTTACTGTGAACACTAAGGCTGTACCCGCTTTAAGTTAGTTTTAACAGTGGTCAAGTAGGCTACTGTGGCTTTTTAATCATAATGTAGGCCTACCACAGAGTGACCTACTATTAAAAACAATGGAGAAAATGCATCCCATAACATTTTTACATGGAAATTGCTGTTCTATCATTCAGCCTACAGTAGCAGCCAATGTGTGGTGTTCAATGTAGGCCTTCATTCCATGAGACTTTTGAAAAAAAATAATGTAGGGCTCGACATTAACCTGTTTATCCACTTGTCCTTCAGACAAGGAGGTGACTGAACATTTTGTTTTGTTGTTTGATGCAAGAAACCATTTTACTAAATAAAATGCATCATTAAACCCATACCATTATTGCAGAGAATCAGACAAATTATGCTACCCTCTGCCTATTGGCTACATAGCTTATTCAAGCCAGTTAAAAGTGAATGGCACAGATCCATATATGGCAATGGTATTTTTGCATATAGGCCTACTGCAGCTCTGATTGGTTATGGTGCACAGGTTTGTGTAGAGTCGTGCCTGTCAATGTAATAGAATCCTACTCCGATGTGCTTCTCAGCACACTGATATTTCTTCTGCGCGGCAGTCCCGGGGGAGCTGCGCGCCCACACAGGGGTTGATAAGGGAACACAAAAACAGCTTTAAAGTTATATTATACATTTCAGCATTTCTCTTTAGTAGTTTCCAGGGGACAGGAGGGAGAACAGCTTGAGAAGGAACAGGGGGCAGCATCCAAAGCAAAGCAGGGCGGAACAAAGCCACTCCATTTAGATGGAACGCTAACTAACACTGACATTGATACTAGACACTCCCAAAGGCTTACACAGGAAGGAGGGGGGCAGAATAGGAAATGGCATACTCAAACCTCACCAAAGAAGAGGAAGTGATGTTTGATAGGTAGGCCCTATGTGAAGAGAGGGCAATAATACCACCTCTAATTTGTGTAGATTGGGGGCAAAAAAAGGGCTAACGTCACGATTTCAACATGAGGAATATTTTCCTTGGAGAACGTTTCTAACAGTCTGAATCCTACCCTTTATTTGTGACAGCCTCCAGCGTCCCATTGATTTAGGAGCATCTTTAAAATGCTGAGATGCAACAGCACTCAGCTGGCGAGTGATTGCTGCAGCAGCTTTCTTTTTCTGGTATTTTTACATCAGTCTGCTACGGAGGTCTGGGAGGCTGAACGAGGGAGGGTTCTGAGAGGAGAGACAGAGGGGAATAGAAAACGAGCCTCTAATCCTTTCCTAATGTTCTGCTCTCTCTGAATCCTCTAAGCAGGCCAGGGTGGGAGGAGGTCGCTCCGTCTTAGAATTGTTACTAAGACAAATGTCACTCTGCTCACTCACTCCAATGTTGTCCTCTCCAGCATCTAGTGACTACTAGTATACCGGTCTACAGTTCAGACTTCCTAGAAAAGCTGTCTAATGACTACCAGTTTACTCGACTTTGCCAGGGGATGGGCCTATCTTACCCTGGGAGGGGTGTCGTCTGTGGGGGCCTTGTCAAGGGGCAGGGCCTTGGGCTGGGGGTTGGGCTGCGGGTCAGTGCGTGCGGGTGATGATGGTGCAGGGTGATGGTGCTGCTCCTGAGAGCACAGGTGGAGGTGTGCAAAGCTAGGGACGATGGGCTCACTGAAGGAATGGGAGCGTGAGACGACGAGGGGAGCGGTCAGGTGGGACCACTGTACCTTCCAGAGACAGAGACAGACGGGTGGTGTCAGAGGGGGAGGACACATTGGGAGGAGTGGGGAGGTTTGGGGAAGGAGGAGGGAGACAACAAGAGAACAAGACCACAAACCCAAGCAGCAGACAGTGATTGGATACTGAAGCTTCAGGAAGCATCAAAATGGGCAGAGTTGTCTTGAGACCAATTGGAGGCTTAGGAAGTCAGATGAACCATTTGATTGGTTCACATCACAGACAGCCAATGACTGCTCCATCCGTTTTGATGCTCATGACGCTTCAGTCTCATCACCAGTTGTGAGAATGAGCATGGATCACATAAACAAGGCATACACAGATTAGCTACTGTAGCATCATGCGTAGAGTTTGACACAAACATTCACATAATGGCATGCACACATTCAAGGATACTTTTTCTGGTAACTAAGAGGAGTATAATCCAATATCCATACTAGGTTTATAACTGAATTTATTCCCTTTCCAATTGATTTAAAAAATGCACTGAGAAGCGCTCAGACTGGAAACCCCCAAAAAATGTATCACTCAACAAATGAGTTTTCTGTAACAAGCCCAACACGCCCCATATCTGTCTCTAACGACGTGTCACTAACGAGAGAAAAGTGACTAATCCATTTAATGGCTCTGCTAAACCATTTAGCAATCAATTACATCATCATCATCACCAAACTCCACACTGTTACATCTAATTACCATGACATCCAAAAACAGAATGTTGCCCTGAATGGTGCCCTGTGACATTAATGACTGTATTCACGCTGGGTTGGTTGAGTCTCTGAGCAGATGATATTAGTAATATACTGAGTCACTGTGAAATCAGAAAGATGGATGTGTTTGTGTTGTTTAGCACACAGTCAAGATGTACATGTAGCAGCTCTACCTTTATAAAGGAGTCACCAACCTGCCAATGTACACACACACTCACATTCACACAATAGAGAAAGCAGTTAGAGGTAGAGCGAGTGGATAAAGCTGGTTTTGAGCAATGAGTGGCCAGAATAGAAGCAAGCAGCTTGGACCTCGTAATAACACAGTGGTGGAGGATAGGCTGTCACCCAGGGAAGTATCAAAGATGATGGAGGTACCTATTAAGGGACTAGAAAAGGTCAACTATGTCATCAGTAAGAGACAGAGAACAACACCCACATTTCTCCACACTGAAAGAATTCAGATAGAACAGAGGCTAGAAGACAGTTAGCGAGAGGGAAGAGAGAGTAAATACAAAAACAGAAATCTACTGTAGCTAGTAAGACATCACTACTGCAGATACACAACCCGGAGAGAGAGCGAGAGAGAGAGACCACCCTGTTAGAACTACCTGGAAGGAAGAAGGGATTGGAAAAAGTAGAGCTACGGAAAAGGTCAGAGTAACGAAAGGAGGAACAAGCAACTGGCGATCGGCCATCTTGGTTTTTGTGGTTACCTGGGGTTCCATGGGCCTTTGCATGGCAGGCTGGACAGCAATGGGGGCGTTTCCATTGGCGATGGTCTCGGTGGCGCGGGGAGGAACCGGGGGCTGAATCTTAACCTGGGCGGCCTGAGGAGAACCTTGGATGTTCTTATGGTACCTCTCATCGGCCTGAAGGGACAGAGAGAGGGGGACAGAGTCATTAACCATCATCAGAACAAAAAGGATCGAGCCACAGCAGCAGTGGGAGGGTCAGTAGTAAAACATTTCAGGTTGTCTTTTGAATGACCTGTTACACTAAAGAGGCATTATCATAATTTTCCCAATTTCACAGTATTATTCCAACCGCAGTGTGGAAATATATAAAACACAGGAAAATCATGTTTTTGCACTGGGCATTTAATGTTTTATGTTCATAATAATTTAGTTTGAAGAAGAGACAAATATAAAGAGTTTTTGTTTTTCCAAGATTCTGACAACAGGGGTCTCCATTTGACAACAAAACCCAAACAGGACACTTCCACAAACACTTGATTGTACAGATTGGTGAAACGCTAATACATTGCCATCTGAATGTAGAAAGAATATGGGTAGGTAGCTTGGACATGCATTTTCCCAGGGCTGTATCTGTAGTTTCTATAGAGGCCTCATCCTGAGCAGGAATAGTAACATGACCACTAAAGTGAAAGTCCCTTAAACCGGAAATCAAGCCACACACCCCACATAAAAATGCACACTTTACAGCAGTTTATGACTACAGCAGCAGCACAAGCAAAAGCAGCATTTGACAGTAGCGTCACGGCAATGAAGCTTGGGTTCACCTCTCCAATTGGCTCAGGGGTGGGGTCATTTGGGTCAGGAGTCAGTTGCTGATCTCTTGGATCAATAGTTGTGGGGACTTAGTCCTCTCCTGGATCAATAGTAGATGTGGGGACTTGGTCCTCTCTTGGATCAATAGCAGATGTGGGGACTTGGTCCTCTCTAGGATCAATAGTTGTGGGGACTTGGTCCTCTCTTGGATCAATAGCAGTCGAGGGGACTGAGACCTGTTGGTGGCTGGCTGCAGGGGTTTTGGCTGCTGCTGGAGGAGCAGTAGGTAGGTCTGCTCCTGCTATAGCTGCTTCAGGGCCTTACGCTGCTCCTCCAGCTCCCAACACGTGTTCTACTGAGTGCAGGGTGGTGCATCATCATCTAAACTTGGCACCCCCACTGAACCATGGTGTGTGCTGTTCTATTTGAAGGAATTATGTATACATGATGGCTGGTGTCTTAATGGTACAAGCTGTATCTATGTAACGAGGGAAATGTTGAGTGGGTTTGTATTTTCACTGTTTAAATGCTTAGAAAATATTTACTATTACAATATAGGCCAAATATTGGTTTAAAATGTAAAAAGGAAAAATGACTGAGCTAAAAGCTGATGATGCGTAAGAAGACATGAGGGAGACAGTAAAACATTGGTTGAGAGAGAGAAACGATGACAAGCAATGGTGGTGTGAAGTTGAAGGGATGTGGGTGATCATATCCTCACATTATCTAATGTCCTCGTCAAACCCTGGAGGAACAGAGGCCTTCAACAACATACACAGTGATAACACGTTGCCACGCAGATCAGCTAACAACACACCATCTCAACAGAGTTAGGAACATTGGTAGATAAACAATGAAAACCTTCTCTTCCTGTAGGTAGGACACTCCCACATCCTGGTGACATCCTCAATTAAGGACTGTAATAAACATTCTGGCTTCCCCAACTTGGCCCAGAGAATGAATAACTCCAACCTCAACAGTTAGCTCCATTCAGATATACTGTGATATACTCTAACTAGATATTAAGAGTAGAGTGTGACAATAAATCCATTTTTCAAAACCCTACTACGGAGCAAAATCCATAGATTGCAAACCACTGACTTAGAAGCAAGAAGAACAGATGGATAATGGGGGATATATAGAAGAACAGATGGATAATGGGAGATATACAGTAACAGTCAAAAGTTTGGACACAGCTACTCATTCAAGGGTTTTCTACATTCAAGAGTGTTTTACATTGTAGCATAATAATGAAGACATCAAAACTATGAAATAACACATATAGAATCATGTAACCAAAAAAGTGGTAAACAAATCAAAATATATTTTATATTTGAGCTTCTTCAAAGTAGCCACCTTTTGCCTTGATGACAGCTTTGCACACTCTTGGCATTCTCTCAACCAGCTTCAGGAGGTAGTCACATGGAATGCATTTCAACAGGTGTGCCTTGTTAAACGTTTGTGGAATTTTTTTCCTTCTTTAATGTGTTTGAGCCAATCAGTTGTGTTGTGACAAGGTAGGAGTGGTAAACAGAAGATAGTCCTATTTGGTAAAAGACCAAGTCCATATTATGGCGAGTCAGCTCAAATAAGCAAAGAGAAACGACAGTCCATCATTACCTTAAGAAATGACGGTCAGTCAATCAGAAACATTTCAAGAACTTTGAAAGTTTCTTCAAGTGCAGTCGCAAAATCCATCAAGCGTTATGATGAAACTGGCTCTCATGAGGACCGCCACAGGAAAGGAAGACCAAGAGTTACAGAGTTCAAGTAACAGACACATCTCAACATCAACTGTTCAGAGTAGACTGCATGAATCAGGCCTTCATGGTTGAATTGCTGCAAAGAAACCACTACTAAAGGACAGCAATAAGAGACTTGCTTGGGCCAAGAAACACGAGCAATGGACATTAGACCGGTGGAAATCTGTCCTTTGGTCTGATGAGTCCAAATTTGAGATTTTTGGTTCCAATCGCTGTGTCTTTGTGAGACGCAGAGTAGGTGAACTAACGATCTCTGCATGCGTGGTTCATGAAGCATGGAGGAAGAGGTGTGATGGTGTGGGGGTGCTTTGCTGGTGATACTGATTTATTTAGAATTAAGGCACACCTAACCAGTATGGCTACCACAGCATTCTGAAGCGATACACCATCCCATCTGGTTTGCGCTTAGTGGGACAATCATTTGTTTTTCAACAGGACATTGACCCAACACACCTCCAGGCTGTGTAAGGGCTATTTGACCAAGAAGGGGAGTGATGGAGTGCTGCATCAGATGACCTGGCATCCGCAATCACCCGACCTTAACCCAAGTGAGATGGTTTGGGATGAGTTGGACCACAGAGTGAAGGAAAAGCAGCCAACAAGTGCTCAGCATATGTGGGAACTCCTTCAAGACTGTTGGAAAAGCATTCCAGGTTAAGCTGTTTGACAGAATGCCAAGGGTGTGCAAAGCTGTCATCAAGACTACTTTGAAGAATCTCAAATATGAAATATATTTTGATTTGTTTAACACTTTTTGGGGTTATTACATGATTCCATATGTGTTATTTCATAGTTCTGATGTATTCACTATTCTACAATGTAGAAAATAGTCAAATTAAGAAAAACCCTTGAAAATAGTCAAATTAAGAAAAACCCTTGAATGAGTAGGTGTGTCCAAACTTTTGACTGGTACTGTATAAAAGGTTAGATGAACAGATTGATAATGGGAGATATTCAGATGGATAGAAGAAGATAGGCTTACAGAGTTCGGTCTCACCAGTAGCATGGCCTGTTCATGGAGCAGCTGCTGCTGCAGGATCTCCAGGTGCCTCTGCTCCTCCTCCAGCTGACGACGGATGTACTCCTGTCAATCAAACCACACACACAGCAAGTTTCAGGGGTAGACTACAAGTACTATGAAAGAAACTGTTGTCAATGGAGAGTTCTCCTACCTGCTCCCGGTCAGCCCTCCTCTTCTCCTCCTCAGCCCTCCTGCGCTCCTCCTCCTCTTTACGCCGGCGTTCAACCTCTTCCATGCGCCTCTTGTCGTCCTGCTCCCGGCGACGCTGCTCGCGCTCCTGCTGCCTCCTCATCTCCCGCTCACGACGTTGTTGCTGTGGACAACCACAGGGGTCGACAGAGCAGGCATCAGGAGCAGACATCACTATGAATTAACACTGAGCTAGCTAGCCCTCTTGTTTCTGTTCACCATATCAGGCCTTTATGAGATAAGCTAGCCATTTCTTATTGTGAGCATGTGAGATGCTAGTCTCACTTCCCAGGGTTCACGGTTGGTGGACTACACTACATATGTGCCAAGTTTTACCTGTAGGCTTACCATCACCACTTCAGTAATACTGGAAGGCTTCTCAGTTGGCTAATTAGCGTTGATTTATTGCAGCCATCTATATAAGTACAGTAAGTAGCTCTACACCACTATAAAATAGGTAGGTCTAATCTTGAATGCTAATTGGTTAAAACCGCATTCCAGCCAGTGTCTATTCCACAAGTTGCCACGAGCTAAATCTAGGACGTTAAAATGCTTATTTACTCTGCTCCATCTGACTGCGCAACCCACTGTCTCATCCATCCAGCCAGGCAATTTATAAACTTGATCTCCACTATAAAAAGCATCTATACATTATCTCACATTTATTTACTAACATTTCCTTTTCAACAGTGGAGATTTGTACAAACCTTGCTGTCTGTCTCTCTGACATTTGCAACATTGTTTCAATATTCAAATTCGATCAGGAAAGCAGCATTTCGTAGCCAGTCAAAATCATGATTCAGCTGGCATAATTTTTATGGATATATCCCCAGAAATGTATATTGAAAAAAGGTAAAATGAAATCAGCTAATTTGCAGTCTTTCCAGCTTCAGTTTGAAGTGATTGTGTTACTGTAGCTATGCTGTTGGCAAGCTCCTCTGAACGACAGTGTCCTGATGAGTGAGCACATTTTCTATGCCATGTATCCCAAAACAAATTCATTAGAAAACAGCTTAAACAAATGCAAATGCAGCTACTTTGCTGTTATTCTGGCTGCTAACTGTAAGTTAGCCGTAGTTGGCTACGATAAGAACGTTGCCAGCCAGTATGGAAATGGAACATTTAGAACAAATGACTGTCGCATCCATAGATAGAGAACAAAAAGACGATGACTGGGACGCGTCTCTAGCAACCTTAGATTTGTGTTGGGACTATATCTTGTGGAAGGATGAAAAAGTATGAATAAATTAATCAAAATAATGTTTTTAATGAAAATATGTCAATCATTATTTGAATATGTTGGTAACCCGTTATATAAATGTGATAATGCCCTCGAAGCCGTTGTTTGGTGAAATAACAACACCCATGCCAATATTTCCTCCAAACACTGGCTTCTCTGGCATTATCACTTAAGTAGAATAAGACCTGCAGGACACTGGATGTGGTCCCTAGTTCCATTAAGTACCCTGTGGTGGTCCCTGGCTGCATCATGAAAAAGCATGTCTTCATATTTAACCTTTAAACATGGACTATGGCATATAATTCTCATGCCCTTGGTCAACTCGCCCAAGAGGATTCCCTGACTCTACAGTATAATATGATTCATTAATACATTTTCTCATTTATCGGAAAAAACCCTGTAACTGTAGGAAAGTGTATGCAGAGGTTAAAGCAAAAATAAATCCCATGACTGAAACAAGTCGATCACATTTTTATTGTCTGTGGGTCGAAGTTACACTCCCATTTCATGTAAAACATTCATGACCATCTTCTTTTAGGGAAAGAGGATCCTTTAGTACATGTATTAAACTGTGAGTTTGACCAATTGGAAATCAAACAAAAAAATCGTAATACAATTATCCATATGACGGAAATCTTTAACCCCTGTGTATGGGAAAATGTGTGATTTTGAACTATTCTACACCGGAGGAGCACTCAGCTGTTTTCTGACCCAATTGTACAGGTTATGTGTCTTTAAAGGGGTTCCAAGCAGATAACTTAGACATGATAATATCATGGGGACTACTGCATATAAGGCATGGGTCAGGGAATTGGATGTGCCGTTTTCTGCAGTCTCACTCACTCACTCACTCACTCACTCACTCACTCACAGGCTAAAATAGAGACAGACAGAGCCCTGTGGTCTTCCTCAGAGAGATAAAGGCCAATTAGGAAACACAGCCTAGAGGGACAGAGGCTGCACACAAATACACTAATCACTACACATTACTATAAACACAACACAGAGGGGGGAGACGTCTTGTGAGGAGTGTGTTGACTGCTTTAGCACACACACAAACACACACACATATATGTCCGGACCTCTGGCAGTCTCTATGGGTGTTCCACAGGGTTCAATTCTCGGGCCGACTCTTTTCTCTGTATATATCAATGATGTCGCTCTTGCTGCGGGTGATTCCCTGAATCACCTCTATGCAGACGACACCATTCTGTATACTTCTGGCCCTTCTTTTGACACTGTGTTAACTAACCTCCAAACGAGCTTCAATGCCATACAACATTCCTTCCGTGGCCTCCAACTGCTCTTAAATGCTAGTAAAACCAAATGCATGCTTTTCAACCGTTCGCTGCCTGCACCCGCCCGCCCGACTAGCATCACTACCCTGGACGACTCTGACCTAGAATATGTGGACAACTACAAATACCTAGGTGTCTGGCTAGACTGTAAACTCTCCTTCCAGACTCACATTAAACATCTCCAATCCAAAGTCAAATCTAGAATCGGCTTTCTATTTCGCAACAAAGCCTCCTTCACTCATGCCGCCAAACTTGCCCTAGTAAAACTGACTATCCTACCGATCCTCGACTTCGGCGATGTCATCTACAAAAAAGCTTCCTATACTCTACTCAGCAAACTGGATGCAGTCTATCACAGTGCCATCCGCTTTGTCACCAAAGCCCCTTATACCACCCACCACTGCGACCTGTATGCTCTAGTACATACTCGTCGCCAGACCCACTGGCTCCAGGTCATCTACAAGCCCCTGCTAGGTAAAGCCCCGCCTTATCTCAGCTCGCTGGTAACCATAGCAGCACCCACCCGTAGCTCCAGCAGGTATATCTCACTGGTCACCCCCAAAGCCAATTCCTCATTTGGCCACCTTTCCTTCCAGTTCTCTGCTGCCAATTAATGGAACGAACAACAAAAATCTATGAAACTGGAGACACTTATATCCCTCACTAGCTTTAAGCACCAGCTGTCAGAGCAGCTCACAGAGCACTGCACCTGTACACTGCACCAACTACCTCATCCCCTACCGTATTCATTTATTTATCTTGCTCCTTTGCACCCCAATATTTCTACTTTGCACATTCATCTACTGCACATCTACCATTCCAGTGTTAAATTGCTATATTGTAATTACTTCGCCAACATGGCCTATTTATTGCCTTATGTTCCTTATCTTACCTCATTTGCACACATTGTATATAGATTTTAATTATTTTTTCTACTGTATGTTTGTTTACTCCAATGTGTAACTCTGTGTTGTTGTATGTGTCGAACTGCTTTGCTTTATCTTGGCCAGGTCGCAGTTGTAAATGAGAACTTGTTCTCAACTGGCCTACCAGGTTAAATAAAGGTGAAATAAAAAATAAAATACACAATTTATGGGTGCAGACTGCAGAGTAAAATGAACCAACACAAACCATTAGACAGGGAGAGAGAATACACACATACAATCTTAGTACACACATAGACACTCTTTCATACCTCCTCCAGCCTCCTCCTCTGCTCCTTCTGCTGCTCGATGCGTTTCTGCCTCTCTGCCAGTAGTTGGCGCTTGTATTCTTCCTGCTCCCGGAGCTGCTGCTCCTGCAAGAGCTGCTGTCTGCGCAGGGCCTCCGAGCGCTCCTTGTTCTCTTGCTGCAGACGGATGAAATCCCTACGCAGGGTTGACTCCCCCCTGGTTGGTTCACTATGGAGCTACAGGACAAAGACATACGTTAGTATGGAGCACGATGGAGCTATGGACCAAACAGACACTTTAGCTAACGCATTTGCTATTAGTATGTTGGCTAGTTTTTGCCATAGGTACATGTGGGTTAGTTACCTGGGCTCCCCCCTCCTGCTCCTGAGCTTCCTCCTCCTCTTCCTCACTCCCGCTGTACTCATACTCAGTCTCATCTAGAGAAGAGAGGAATGGTGAGGATGTTTAAATCAAATCAAATGTATTGGTCACATACACATTGGTTAGCCGATGTTAATGCGAGTGTAGCGAAATGCTTGTGCTTCTAGTTGCGACCATGCAGTAATATCTAACAAGTAATCTAACAATTTCACAACAACTACCTTACACACACAAGTGTAAAGGAATGAATAAGAATATGTACATATAAATATACGGATGAGCGATGGCCGAACGGCATAGGCAAGATGCAGTAGACGGTATAGAGTACAATATATACATATGAGATGAGTAATGTAGGGTATGTATGTAAACGTTATATAAGGGTCATTGTTTAAAGTGACTAACGATACATTTATTATATCAGATTTTTTATTACTAAAGTGGCTAGAGGTTTGAGTCAGTATGTTGGCAGCACTCAATGTTAGTAATGGCTGTTTAACAGTCTGATGGCCTTGAGATAGAAGCTGTCTTTCAGTCTCTCGGTCCCAACTTTGATGCACCTGTACTGACCTCGCCTTCTGGATGATAGCGGGGTGAACAGGCAGTGGCTCGGGTGGTTGTTGTCCTTGATGATCTTTTTGGCCTTCCTGTGACATCGGGTGGTGTAGGTGTCCTGGAGGGCAGGTAGTTTACCACCGGTGATGCGTTGTGCGGACCTCACTACCCTCTGGAGAGCCTTACGGTTGTGGGTGGAGCAGTTGTCGTACCAGGCGGTGATACAACCCGCTGTTGCGCCTTCTTCACCACGCTGTCTGTGTGGGTGGACCATTTCAGTTTGTCCGTGATGTGTACACCGAGGAACTTAAAACTTTCCACCTTCTCCACTACTGTCCTGTCGATGTGGATAGGGCCTGCTCCCTCTGCAGTTTCCTGAAGTCCACGATCGTCTCCTTTGTTTTGTTGACATTGAGTGTGAGGTTATTTTCTTGACACCACAATACGAGGGCCCTCACCTCCTCCCTGTAGGCCGTCTCGATGTTGTTGGTAATCAAGCCTACAACTGTAGTGTCATCTGCAAACTTGATGATTGAGTTGGAGGCGTGCATGGCCATGCAGTCATGGGTGAACAGGGAGTACAGGAGAGGGCTGAGAACGCACCCTTGTGGGGCCCCAGTGTTGAGGATCAGCGGGGTGGAGACTTTGTTCCCTACCCTCACCACCTGGGGGCGGCCCATCAGAAAGTCCGGGACCCAGTTGCACAGGGCGGGGTCGAGACCCAGGGTCTCGAGCTTAATGACGAGTTTGGAGGGTACTATGGTGTTAAATGCTGAGCTGTAGTCGATGAACAGCATTCTTACATAGGTATTCCTCTTGTCCAGATGGGTTAGGGCAGTGTGCAGTGTGATTTCGTCATCTGTGGACCTGTTGGGGCGGTAAGCAAATTGGAGTGGGTCTAGGGTGTCAGGTAGGGTGGAGGTGATATGATCCTTGACTAGTCTCTCAAAGCTCTTCATGATGACGGAGGAGAGTGCTATAGTCGTTTAGCTCAGTTACCTTGCGACTCTACTTTGTCTCTATACTGACGCTTAGCTTGTTTGATTGCCTTGTGGAGGGAATAGCTACACTGTTTGTATTCGGACATGTTTCCAGTCGCCTTGCCCTGATTAAAAGCAGTGGTTTGCGCTTTCAGTTTTGCGCGAATGCTGCCATCAATCCACGGTTTCTGGTTGGGGAAGGTTTTAATAGTCGCTGTGGGTACAACATCACCGATGCACTTGCTAATAAACTCGCTCACCGAATCAGCATATACATCAATGTTATTGTCCGACGCTATCCGGAACATATCCCAGTCCACGTGATTGAAGCAATCTTGAAGCGTGGAATCAGATTGACATTGGCGAGTAGTATACTCGGGAGCAGTGGGCAATGTGCCTGTCTACGAAGCCTGACCAGAAGACCGCTCCGTTGTTTTGGGTCGCCTGCTGCGATCCGATCCATTGTCCTGGGTGGTGGACCAAACAGAGGATTCGCTTCAGGAAAGTTGTATTTCTGGTCGTAGTGTTGGTAAGTTGACTTTGCTCTTATATCCAATTGTTCTTCCCGGCTGTATGTAATAAGACTTAAGATTTCCTGGGGTAACAGCGTAATAAATAATACATAAAAAGACGAAATACTGCATAGTTTCCTAAGAACGCGAAGCGAGGCGGCCATCTCTGTCGGCACTGGAAGTTCTGTGGTTTTAAGTCCCCAAAAAATATTGTGAAGAAGTGTGTGTGCATTAGTATGTCTAAGACTCACCCTTCTCCCCCCTCTTCTTCTTTGTGCGGTCGATGTGGTCTTTGAGTTGGATGCGGACCTGCCTCTCGTTGGGCTGGTCCCTGATGAAGGGGTGTTTAAGCAGCTGGTCGGTGGGGGGGCGCTGAGTGTAGTTCTTCACCAGGGAGCCCTCGATGAAGCTGCAAAACTTCTTAGACCTGAGGAGAGGAGCCATTTGTTACTTTTTGTGCTATATTTACCAGGGGATGTCAAGCTGAGCTATTTTTTATTTCATCTTTATTTAACTAGGCAAGTCAGTTAAGAACAAATTCTTATTTTACAATGACGGCCTACCCCTTCCCCTAACCTGGACGTGCCCAATTGTGCGCCGCCCAATGGGACTCCCGATCACGGCCGGTTGTGATACAGCCCAGGATCGAACCAGGGTCTGTAGTGACGCCTCTAGCACTGAGATGCAGTGCCTTAGACTGCTGCACTACTCGGGTATGAAAGAGTTTCACCAGTGTCATTGTTCACAGCAGGATTGTAAAATGGTGGCTTTAATGTCTGAAGTCATAACGGCAGAGATTAGTCACACACCATTTCTTTGACTTGAGTCGAGGAGGAGGGTTTCTGGGGATGAGGAAGAGAGCTCTCATTGGATGCATATCGCACAGCGCTGGAAGAAAAGAGCAAACACAGGTCAGACAGAGGAAAACAAACATAATTTCAACCAGGTTTGCCCTCTGGGACAAATAGTAGTGTAGAAGTCCAATAGTAAAAGAGTGGCCGTACTTACGAGGAGCTCCCTCAGCCATCTCTATAGCTGTGATTCCAGTGGACCACAAGTCACTCTGCAGGAGAAAACACACTATGAAAGATATGGACACAGCTACCATTGTGTGTGTGTGTGTATGTGTGTGTGTGTGTGTGTGTGTGTGTGTGTGTGTGTGTGTGTGTGTGTGTGTGTGTGTGTGTGCGCGTGTGTGCGTGTGTGCTCGTAAATCTATGCATGCATACGTCTATAGGATGGTAATTACCACCCTCTCTGGTCCTGACAACATCAGCCCCAACCTGCTACTGTACTGTCCCATCAGCCTACACAGCCACATACAATGGCACAAACGCAAACAGCTATCAATCCACCAACTCAACACACCGCTGGACACTGACAGAAAGCAGCATGGTTTTATTGACCGCATCTTACTCTGTAGTCATAGGTGGCGTCTGGGTTCTCGTCGCAGGCGATGACCTCGGGCGCCATCCAATAGGGCGTACCAATGAAGGTGTTCCTCCTACCCACTGTCCGGTCCAGCTGGGCGCTCACACCAAAGTCCACTGGAGGAGGGGGGAGTAGACCAGTCAGAACCAGTTCAAACTAGTTTAACCCTGACATATCAAACCAGCCCCATGCAGTTTAATCCAGCTTAAACCAGTTCATACCAGTAATAAAGCAGTCCCAGTTCCAACCAGGCCCAGCTAAAACCAGGCCCACTTGAAACCAGTTTAAACCAGTTACAAAGCAGTCCCAGTTCCAATCCGGCCCAGCTAAAACCAGGCCCACTTGAAACCAGTTTAAACCAGTGAACTCACCTAGTTTGACCTCTGCGTTCTCAGTCAGCAGCACGTTCTGGCCCTTGATGTCCCGGTGGATCACATGGTGGGCGTGCAGGTGAGCCAACCCCTGAGGAGACACACAGCCATAACAGTCATTTATTGTTTTTTTATCTTACTTGTGGAATCTCCAAAGTTCAAAAATAGGAAGAGTTGGGGCTTCTAGGGCAATTCAGGCGGCTGATTGAGTAACCTTTTACTGAAGAAAGTGTTTGTTTTATATTGTGTTTTGCTTTCGTGTGTATATTGATGTGTATAGTGTATTATGTATATTGATGTGTATGTTTTATAGAGGCCTCATCTGTAAAAGACCTTGGTCTCAGCATGACTCCCTTCCAAAATAAAGGCTACATGAACAAATAAAATAAGCTACAGATCCCAGCATGCAAAAGCATGGAAACTTGTAGGATGTAAATGTGGACTCACCCTGAGGATCTCACGAGAGATGTAAGCAATCCAGTCCTCCTTCAGTGTGTTGCCCTTGGTGTTCTTCACCAGGTCTGTGATGGAGCCTGCACCACAGAACTCCATCACCAGCTAGAGACCCATATAGAGACCCATAGAGAGAGAGAGAGAGAGAGAGAGAGACCCATAGAGAGAGAGAGACCCATAGAGAGAGAGAGAGAGAAAGAAAGAAAGAAAGAAAGAAAGAAAGAAAGAAAGAAAGAAAGAAAGAAAGAAAGAAAGAAAGAGAGAGTTAGAGTAACGTACATACATACACAAGCACACACAAAACACACTATACAGTGTAGATGTGAAAGATTAGAGTCACAGCTGTGAAAACACTAGACCGAGTACTTGAGTCTTTACTGGGAGAACCACTCACTCACCTTCCTTCTCTCTCCCTCTCTCTTTCTAAGAAAACTATAGATGGTTGGCAATAAACCGGAAGTAACCCTGGTCTAGCAAATTATAGCAAGATAAATCCCTCTCTCCCCTACTCCATCCCTCCTCCTCTCCCCCCTTTAGTCTCTTGATGGACCTCCACCTCTGATAATAAAAAATCCCCAGTTTGACAGGGGCCATCAAAGGTAGCACTTTCAGGCAGACACACAGGGGCTGACTCAGAGAGAAGTGAGGTGAGGAAGGGGGAGTTCAATCTTTAGAGGTTTGGAGGAGAGAAGGAAGGGTGGTTTGTGGAGGGTATGCATCAGTGGAGGCTGCTGAGGGGAGAACAGTTCATAATAGTGGTTGGAATGGAGCCTTTGGAATGGCATCAAACACATGAAAACCCTGCGTTTGATGTATTTGATATCATTCCACTTATTCCGCTCCAGCCATTGCCACGAGCCCATCCTCCCCAATTAAGGTGCCACCAACCTCCTGTGGTATGCATGTACCCACTACCCACTCACTTGAGGAGGGATATGGGTGGGATGGAGTTAGGTTGGAGGCAGCTACGGTATCCATCTTTGTCATAGTGATACTAACGTTTGTAGGTGGGGTGATTTGGGCTGTAGGGGTTAAAGCAACCAAAAAAATCCCATTACAAACTTAAGTCGATATCAGATCGTCGGGAAATACTTATACCACAGTTACGGAAGAAAACAATACTAAAGCACACAATTACTATTAGAACTAAAATTTTGATTATATGATATTTTAATTTCATACCTTCTCATATTTTGGTTGCTAGAGACGTGACCCAGTTGTTCGTTCGATTAGTTTGATATTTATGGATGCAACTCAATTGTTTTTTTTACATGTTCCGTTGCCATGCTCGCTGGCAACGTTCTTGTCCCTTGCTTGCTATCTAGCCAACTAACTATGGCTAACACAGTCAGAACCTCTGCAGACAGAATTTCTATTTACATTTGTTTGGATACATCCATAACAACGAGCTGATGATGCCTGCTTTTGCCTGGCATAGCTAGAAATGTTTGCCTTCTCGTCAGGACACTCAGACACTGTTCATTGCGAGGAGATTACATTGCATATCAAACACTAGGCTAGAAGCTAGCTAAATAGTTTGTTGTTAGCAAACCTTCCAATATGACAACCAAATAAAAAAATACCAGTTGCTGAAAACAGCTGGTCAAACTAAAATCGTGGGAGGATTTGATACCATAGCGCCACTTGCGTCATGACTGCAACATAGGGACCAGAGAAATTCATGTTCATCAATCACCACGTTAGGTCATCAGATGGTCCAAAAAAATATGTATCTGCAAAAACAAAGCAATGCTAGCTACACTATATAAACATACAAAAGTATGTGGACACCCCTTCAAATTAGTGGATTCAGCTATTTCAGCCACACCCGTTACTGACAGGTGTATAAAATTAGAGCACACAGCCATGCAATCTTCATAGACAAACATCGGCAGCAGAATTGTGTTACTGAAGAGCTCTGTGACTTTCAACGGGGCACCGTCATAGGATGCCACCTTTCCAACAGGTCAGTTCATCAAATTTCTGCCCTGCTAGATTTGCCCCAGTCAACTGTAAGTGCTGTTATTGTGAAGTGGAAATGTCTAAGAGCAACAACGGCTCAGCCACGAAGTGGTAGGCCACACAATCTCACAGAACGGGACTGCCGAGTGCTGAAGAGTGTAAATATCGTCTGTCCTCGGTTGCAACACTCACTATGGAGTTCCAAACTGCCTCTGGAAGCAACGTAAGCACAATAACTGTTGGTGGGAGCTTCATGAAATGGGTTTCCATGGCCGAGCAGCCGCACACAAGCCTAAGATCACCTTGCACAATGCCAAGTGTCAGCTGGAGTGGTGTAAAGCTCACCGCCACTGGACTCTGGAGCCACTGGCGGTTCTGGGAGGCAAGGGGGCCAGTGCCCCTGTGACAACAATTTTGGACCCCCTTGTGGCCCCCCTAAATGTGGAGTATGAAATAATTTTTGCATAACTAATTTTTGCTATCGTTCCTTTTTTTACATCCGTTATTAGACAGTGGCAACGTGGAACACTAATTAAACCCACACATTTACTAGAGGGACATGGTCTTTTGCCTACTAATGCCTGCAATGAAGTGAAGAAAACGATATGAGAACAAAAATGTCTAATGTAACTGGCCCCTCTAACAGTACAACTGGCCCCAGCTTGGCCCCCCCCCAGTTGAAAGGGTCTAGAACCTCCACTGTCTGGAGCAGTGGAAACGCGTTCTCTGGAGTGATGAATCACGCTTCACCATCTGCCAGCCCAACGGACGAATCTGGGTTTGGAGGGTGCCAGGAGTTACCTGCCCGAATGCATAGTGCCAACTGTAAAGTTTGGTGGAGGAGGAATAATGGTCTGGGGCTGTTTTTCATGGTTTGGGCTATGCCCCGTTGTTCCAGTGAAGGGAAATCTCAACACTACAGCATACAATGACATTCTAGACAATTCTGTGCTTCCAACTTTGTGGCAACAGTTTGGGGAAGGCCCTTTGCTGTTTCAGCATGACAATGTCCCTGTGCATAAAGCAAGGTCCCTGTGCACAAAGCAAGGTCCATACAGAAATGGTTTGTTGATATTGGTGTGGAAGAACTCGACTGGCCTGCACAAAGCCCTGACCTCAACCCCATCGAACACCTCTGGGATGAATTGGAACGCCTACTGCGAGCCAGGCCTAATCGCCCAACATCAGTGAACAACCTCACTAATGTTCTTGTGGTTGAATGGAAGCAAGTCCCCGGAGCAATGCTCCAACATCTAGTGGAAATCCTTCCCAGAAGAGTGGAGGCTGTTATAGCAGCAAAGGGGGACCAACTCCATATTAAGGCCCATGATTTTGGAATGATGTTTGACGAGCAGGTGTCCACATACTTTTTGTTGTTTAGCTAGCTACCCTTTTCCTTGTTGGACCTGAATTGATAAGATATCCAATTTCGGTTTGTGTGGTTGTTGGTTTAGCTTTCTGTAACTTTGTAGCAAGTACGGTCTGCATGTGTAGGTGCATATTGCGTCATGATTGCAAGTTGTCCTGATATCTTTTCCAACTGTCCCGTTATCTGGTGTTAATATCCATTCTAGAATGCCCTTCCAGCCAATCAGAAACGAGTGTCAACAATGCTGTGGCAAAAATATATATTTCATTTCTACATACTTTTGACCTAGTTTTAGTGTGGCCTGGAGTGTGTGTTTTACCTAAACCTCTCGTCATCCATATGATGTAAATCCGACGCAGTGACAGAGAACTTTAACCCCTGGGGCTGAGGGAAAGCGGGAGGTAAACCAACTTACCCATAGCTGGTCGTCGTGTCCTGGGGGGCTCTTCTTGATGAAGGCTCCGTAGTAGGTGGCTATGTTTCTGTGGTGGGAGTACTTCTTCAGCATATTAATCTCCAGTTTAATCTCCTCCTCTTCATCCTATAAAGAGCGCAAGAGAGCAAATGAGAGAGACCATTAATTGAGTTAATGTCTCCCAGATGACCCGATAACAGTTTAATCTGGGAGCCCCCAAGACAAACAAACAACCAACCAAACACGTCTCACACGTCTCACACACACACACACACACACACACACACACACACACACACACACACACACACACACACACACACACACACACACACACACACACACACACACACACACACACACACACACACACACACACACACACACACACACCCTAACAAGCTATTTGTTTGGTTATGATGGCTTATGAGATGACCACTCTTGGCATTCTTCAGACCGTAAGTTTATTGTAATCATGACAACAACAATAACAGAACAGGCTGGTATTTATTCAACCACATTATGAGCCTAGTAAATACCACAATTTATTGACTTTCAGTCAAACAAAGACTGTTGAAGAGCATGGCAGTAAAAACACAGTGTGTAGGATTCACTCATAAACCATGTCAGGCATCCATTTGATGATAAAACATAGATTCAGTGTCATTTTTAACAATACTCCCTCAACATGTGGTCTTCCTGTTGGTAGAATGACGTGACATTTCCCCTGCCTGATTTTATCATTCAGAGAGGGGGGAGAGAGAGAGACAGAGAGAGAGAGGAGCTGACAGACAGAAGCAGTTGGGGGTCTGGGTTACAGCTGCTCAGGCAAGGAGATATGACATCATCTCTCTCCTCTATCTCACCTTCACATCAGTCTGCACTCTCCTTAACCTCATCTCTCATCAACCCATCTTCTCTCACTCTGTCCTTCGTATGCCCCACTTTCCTCATTGTCCTGATGCTACAATCCCCATTCTAACTCATGAAATGGTGGGAGAAGGTGGTATCAGCCATCATACAGATAGTATCACACAATGGAACAAATAAGAGTGATGTGCAACCCTTTTTTTACTGGGTGCGAGAGTGATGCAACACCTCCGCCAACCATTTTCTCACCTGCACTGTAAAGATATTCAGCTGGGAGAGAGGAGAGAGAGAAAGCACGAGAGAGAGAGAGAGAAAGCACGAGAGAGAGAAAGCACGAGAGAGCACAAGAGAGAGTGGAAAGATGGAGAGGCTGTGTCTGTATCAGGGCTTTTACTAAGAACTTCTGACTACTATAGAATCACAGTGAATGATAGCCAACAGCAAACTTTCTGAAAGGTTAGGGGAGCAGGCCTCTAGATAGTACAGCCCTCTGCTCTGCCGCAAGTAGACCTAATGTGATTAGAAGTTATACAGTGAGACACAGAGAGGCAGGGAGAGGAGTGGGAGGTAGAGAAAGAGCAAGAGCAAGAGAGGAAGGGAGAGAGGAGAGATGGGTAGTGAAGCTAAAGAGAGCAAGACAGAGAGAGATGGAGCAAGACAGAGGGTGCGAGGGAAAGCGACCAAGAGAAAAAGGGCAGCGATGGGAAGAGAGGGAGAGAAAAAGGGACAGAAGAGCGAGACAGTGGTCAGGAGAGGTGAAGAGAACCAAGCGGCTGAGCGCCTTAGACCCCTCCCATAATCCCACTGCACTTCAGCTGAACCTTCTGAGAGGAGGAGGAAAGAAAAACAAACTCTCCCTCCCTCCCCTTCTCTGTGCTGTATGTAGAACAGGATGTGGTATCTGGGTCAGTGCACATATGCTGAGATGAGCCTGTAAAGTGAAGTGAAGCTAGAACTATATTGGAGCGGTCTCTAGATCTACTGTAATCTGTTCTATACAGGAACACACGTACATGGTAGGGAGCTTGGCCAGAAGTACTAGGCTGACAATACATATTTCCATCCTAGGCATTGACCCTATAACTGGTGTGCACCACCACTACACACCTAAATGATGCTACCTGACTCTGTTTCTTCAAGTAGTAGGCTACAACAACACAGTTCAACAAAATATACCGAAAATACCTCAAGTAATAGCTCACAAACAGATGTTTTCTGCTGACCAGGAGTTCCTAGATGGCACATATCATATGTCCTGTCAGTTCACTAGACTAGCTTATCTATCCCCCTGCAGGACAACCAGAGAACATTTTTAAAAAAATAAACAAGCTACTCCAACCCAAATAACTCTTGCTCCTGGCAAACACCCAAACCTCAACTGAATTGTTTATTTTACAAAACGGCTCTCAAAAACCCTCCTCTCAATAAAGAGCTGATGTGTGTAAAATATCTCTAACGTGTAGATCCCCAGTAGGACTGTACAGCCACATTCTCTGTGCTCCTACTGACTATCCATCCTTCTCCCTGTCCTAATCGCTATTCCATCTTTTCTTTAGTCTCTATTTTGCAACGTTCACATGAGAAATGAAAGGACTGTTCTCAGATGTCTTTTCAAATCAACTACTAGAGACATTGTAGGAAGATGCTTTGTCATGTAGACAAATTCAGTATAACATTTGCTTAGTGACAATAGCCTGGGTCTGTCTTTCTGTTCAGGCACCATAAGAGACACTGTTTTGGCAAATGGGTGGAGGCAGACACTTTGTATATACACACACACCTCGAAAGAAGGCTGACTTCACAAGACATGACAGGGGGTCCGTAGAGGCTGTGTGCAACCCTCCTCCAGAGTATCTGAACACCAGAGCTCTCAGCACTGACTAACGCTGCCCTGGGCTACATAAAACCACCTCCATCCAGCTCCAAACACAAACTCAGCTTTGTGGCATGAAGAGGAAAAACACAGAGGTTGAAGCCCTACATTCATATAAGCCTGATATTATGGCTATTTTAGGAGGGAAAATATTGACTAGGGGAATTGGGGAAAGGAGAGAGAGCAAGGAGTGGTGGAGGTTTATCTTGGCGACTGTTGCTATCCTGCTACAGTATTTGTGTTTTGGTTGAAATTAAAGACATACTGTATCTAGGGCCTCGGATGCAATAAAACTCAATTTGGGATATGTCTCAAATCTACATGGGCTAGAATGTGGCTATAGAGTATTTATTATTAAGCATTGCTGGATCATTGAGTCAAGTACTTTTACTTGATTTGGTCTTGACATAACGTCTGACAAGGGATGTAATTTGTGTATCTAATCGTTTGGGTCTTAAAAAGGAAATGTCTCTCTGAGGAGCCTATTGGAGGGAATATAAAGTCTAGAATGAGTCCAAGGAAGGATTAGACCGTGATGTTATAAATCAACAGATTATTCAGGAACTAGTATATCAACACTGGGAACCAAAATGGAACTCTTAATGAATGGAAGTGAATGTGTCGGAGCAAATGGACAACCAAGTAAAGCTATGGCGACTACCAAGTAAAACTGACAGTCAAACCAGCGCTATGTTAAATCACACACAAACCTCACTCAATCGAGCACCAGCTTACCTCTGTGACGTCCATGACCTTGATGGCCGCCAGTTGTCCTGTCTTGACATGTCGGCCCTGCAGAGAGAAAAAGGGATGAATTAATGACGTAATTTCAACCCTGACATGCAAAGTATCCACGTGACGTAGTTTCAGTCAGAAAGAGCTTGAGTGCTTGATCCCAGACTGAGAACTGGTGATTCCTTGATTCCTAACCATGAGTTATTACTCTACATGACGATCATGGAAACACCAGACATCAGATACCTAAGCAACAACCCTGTCCATATCATCAGCGCCATGCTTTTCTCTTTTCAGCTGAAACACCAGTCTTTAGTTACCTCCGAATGGGAATGACTCTAACCACTGCAGACTTCAATGACATCATATTTTCTGTTAACAGAGGAATCAGCAGAATAGAGGAGGGGACCACTCTGCAGTGAAACTGCCAGACAGAGAGAGGGTCAGTGAAGGGTAGGGGAATAACACTGCTGCAGGATTGGGTTTCCTTTGTCTGAACCGGTGACACCTGAGCTGGACCTGACCCCCCCTGTCTAAAATGGGAGAGTCCGGGCGCTGAGTGATGAGGGATTAACCCACTTCGGCTCAGTGGGGGAGGGGGTAATGAGGGGGTCACAGGCTTTGTTGGTCTGACTGGAAGCAGACTAGTAGGATGACTAGTCAAAGAAAGAAGTAGGTTCACAACCTTGAATTAAAACATTGCATTTTCTACTGCTTAAAAATCATAATCACAGTAAGCTAGTTGTAAGAGAGAGAGAGAGAGAGATGAGAAACAGAGAATCCCAGAATCAAGACAGCTCAGTTGAGTTTGGGAGTCAGTCTCACAGTGCTAGTCATTATTCCAGAATGCTTTAGTCTCCTCAGTGCCCTGCTTGGCGCAACCTCCATGACAACCTGTCCTACCACGGCTTTTAACAGAGAGGGAGAAGAGAAGGCTGAAGTAGAGGAGTGACAGGTCTAGTGAGTGTGTGTGTGTGTGTCTATCCTCAGGGCTTGGCAACCCTGCCTGAGTCGCACTAGACAGGACACAGATTTAAAAGCTCTGCTGAGAGAGGACTCTGAAAGACACCCCACCGAGGGCAGGGATCTCAGCCAGGCAGCAGCAACACAGGACCTCCCAGCACAGGACCCAACGAGGACCCTGCCAGCTACCATACAGACTGCACCACAACACCATTGGGCTGCCCAGGGATACGCCAGACCAGAAAGGCCCCATAAATGAACCACACACTCACTATCAAACAGAACGGGACTAACTATTTCCCTGTTTAATGACAGGCAGGGGTAGGGCAGCTGTTGTCCTGGGGGGGTCCTGTCTGGGAGAGGGGGTAATCTAATCTGGAGATCTGTCTAAGGACTGTGGGGATTAAAGAATGTCTCACCAGTCCACATTCACACAAACACACATAGGTACAACACAAAGAGCAGCCTGTTGTAAGCATAACATAAAAAGTCCCATCACTGCTACATACCAACAACTACATAAAGCCAAATTGCAGAGTTACAATTCCTATACTGTTCATGTATTGAATTGGTCTTTCGATAATGGTGCAGAATGGTCATCTAACAGCGGTGTTATTACCCAGCGATGTTATTACCTTGACAAGACCTTTAGAGTGAGAAGGCTTGGCTGAAGTCCAGTAAATGGCTTCTATCATTGAGGCCACTCCAGTCACGAGTCTCTCTAACTCCTATCAGTGTGCTGTGAGGCTTTCAGTGGACTGTAATGGACTCATTTGGCTCACGCGTGTGTGTGTGTGTGTGTGTGTGTGTGTGTGTGTGTGTGTGTGTGTGTGTGTGTGTGTGTGTGTGTGTGTGTGTGTGTGTGTGTGTGTGTGTGTGTGTGTGTGTGTGTGTGTGTGTGTGTGTGTGTGTGTGTGTGTGTGTGTGTGTGTGTGTGTGTGTGTGTGTGTGTGTGTGTGTGTGCGCGTGTGTGCGCGCGCAATGGATGACTCCGCTAAGCTGGTATAATGGCCACACATGCTTGAGCAAGATGGATGCTGCAGTTAAATGGAAGCTGATGGAAGTTGACCACTAGCGTCCTTCACTCTGAGTGACCACTATGTACTCAGACACACACACAAACACAGTACCAGTCAAAATTTGGACACAACTACTCATTCAAGTGTTTCTTTATTTTTACATTTTCTACATTGTAGACTAATACTACAAACATAAAAACTATTAAATAAAACATTTGGAATCATATAGTAACCAGAAAAGTGTTAAACAAATCAAAATATATTTTTGATTGTTCAAAGTAGCCACCCTTTGTCTTGATGACAGCTTTGTACACTCTTGGCATTCTCTAAACAAGCTTTATGAGGTATTCACCTGGAATGCTTTCAATTAACAGGTGTGCCTTGTTAAAAGTTAAATAAGGGAATATCTTTCCTTCTTAATGTGTTTAAGCCAATCAGGTGTGCTGTGAAAAGGACAGATTTCGATTTGGGAAAAGACCAAGTCCATATTACGGCAAGAACAGTTCAAATAAGCAAACAGAAATGACAGTCCATCATTACTTTAAAGACATGAAGGTCAGTCATTCCGGAACATTTCAAGAACTTTGAACGTTTCTTCAAGTGCAGTTGCAAAAACCATCAAGCGCTATGATGAAACTGGCTCTCATGAGGACCGCCACAGGAACGGAAGACCAAGAGTTACCTCTGCTGCAGAGGATAAGTTAATTAGAGTTAGCAACCTAAGAAATTTCAGCCCAAATAAATGCTACACAGAGTTCAAGTAACAGACACATCTCAACATCAACTGTTCAGAGGACACTCTGTGAATCAGGCCTTCATGGTCGATTTGCTGCAAAGAAACCACTACTAAAGGACACCAATAAGAAGAAGAGACTTGCTTGGGCCAAGAAACATGAGCAATGGCCAATAGACCGGTGGAAATCTGTCCTTTGTTCTGAGGAGTTTCAACTGCTGTGTCTTTGTGAGGCGCAGTCTAGGTGAACTGATGATCTCTGCATGTGTGGTTCCCACCGTGAAGCATGGAGGAGGAGGTATGATGGTGTTTTGCTGGTGACACTGTCAGTGATTTTTTTAGAATTCAAGGCACACTTAACCAGCATGGCTACCACAGCATTCTGCAGCGATACGCCATCCCATCTGGTTTGCGCTTAGAGGGACTATTATTTGTTTTTCAACAGGACAATGACCCAGAACACACTTCCAGGCTGTGTATGGGCTATTTGACCAAGAAAGACAGGGATGGAATGCTACATCAGATGACCTGGCCTCCACAGCCACCCGACCTCAACCCAATTGAGATGGCTTGGTATGAGTTGGACCGCAGAGTGAAGGAAAAGCAGCCAACAAGTGCTCAGCGGCGTCTGGTAAGACAAGGGGTGGTGGTCTATGTATTTTTGTAAACAACAGCTGTTGCACGATATCTAAGGAAGTTTCGAGATATTGCTCGCTTGAGGTAGAGTATCTCATGATAAGCTGTAGACCACACTACCTACCGAGAGAGTTTGCATCTGTATTCTTTGTAGCTGTTTACATACCACCACAGTCAGAGGCTGGCACTAAGATAGCATTGAATGAGCTGCATTCCGCCATAAGCAAACAAGAAAAAGCTCACCCAGAGGCAGAGCTCCTAGTAGCCGGGGACTTTAATGCAGGGAAACTTCAATCAGTTTTACCAAATTTCTATCAGCATGTTAAATGTGCAACCACCTATACTCCACACACAGAGACGCATACAAAGCTCTCCTTCGCCCTCCATTTGGCAAATCTGACAATAATTCTATCCTCCTGATTCCTGCTTACAAGCAAAAATTTAAGCAGGAAGCACCCGTGACTAGATCAATAAAAAAGTGGTCAGATGAAGCAGATGCTAAGCTACAGGACTGTTTTGCTAGCACAGACTGGAACATGTTCTGGGATTCCTCCAACGGCATTGAGGAGTACACCACATCGGTCATTGGCTTCATCAATAAGTGCATCGATGACGTCGTCCCCACAGTGACCGTACGTACATACCCCAACCAGAAGCCATGGATTACAGGCAGCATCCGCACTGAGCTAAAGGCAAGAGCTGGCACTTTTAAGGAGCGGGACTCTAACCCGGAAGCTTATAAGAAATCCCGCTATGCCCTCCGACGAACCAACAAACAGGTAAAGCGTCAATACAGGACTAAGATAAAGTCATACTACAGCGGATAAGTGCATCAATGACGTCGTCCCCACAGTGACTGTACGTACATACCCCAACCAGAAGCCATGAATTACAGGCAGCATCCGCACTGAGCTAAAGGCAAGAGCTGCCGCTTTCAAGGAGCGTGACTCTAACCCGGAAGCTTATAAGAAATCCCGCTGTGCCCTCCGTCGAACCACCAAACAGGCAAAGCAGGACTAAGATCAAGTCGTACTACACCGGCTCTGATGCTCGTCGGATGTGGCAGGGCCTGCAAACCATTACAGACTACAAAGGGAAGCACCGCCGAAAGCTTCCCATTGACACAAGCCTACCAGATGAGCTAAACTGCTTCTATGCTCGCTTCGAGGGAAATAACACTGAAACATGCATGAGAGCACCAGCTGTACCGTGTGATCACGCTCTCTCGCAGCAGATGTGAGTAAGACCTTTAGACAGGTCAACATTCACAAGGCTACTGGGCCAGATGGATTACCAGGACGTGTACTGCGAGCATGCGTTGACCAACTAACAAGTGTCTTCACTAACATTTTCAACCTCTCCCAGTCCGAGTCTGTAATATCAACATCTTTTTAAGCAGATCGCCATAGTGCCTGTGCCCAAGAACACTAAGGTAACCTGCCTAAATGCCTACCGACCCGTATCTCTCGTCTGTAGCCATGAAGTGCTTTGAAATGCTGGTCATGGCTCACATCAACACCATCATCCCAGAAACCCTAGACCCACTCCAATTTGCATACCGCCCCAACAGATCCACAGATGATGTAGTCTCTATTGCACTCCACACAACCCTTTTCCACCCCGACAAAAGGAACACCTATGTGAGAATGCTATTAATTTACTACAGCTCAGCGTTCAACACCATAGTGCCCTCAAAGCTCATCAATAAGCTAAGGACCATGGGACTGAACACCTCCCTCTGAAACTGGGTCCTGGACTTCCTGACGGGCCGCCCCCAGGTGGTAAGGGTAGGTAACAACACATCTGCCATGCTGAACCTCAACACAGGGGCCCCTCAGGAGTGCGTGCTCAGCCCCCTCCTGTACTCCCTGTTCACTCATGACTACATGGCCAGGCACGACTCCAACTCCATCATTAAATTTGCAGATGACACAACAGTGGTAGGCCTGATCACCGACAACAACGAGACTGACCTCCTCCTTATAGGCTGAGACCTGGCCGTGTGGTGCCAGGACAACAACCTCTCACTCAACGTGATCAAGACAAAAGAGATGATTGTGGACTACAGGATAAAGAGGACTGAGCACGCCCCCATTCTTATCGATGGGGCTGCAGTGGAGCAGGTTGAGAGCTTCAAGTTCCTTGGTGTCCACATCACCAACAAACTAACATGGTCCAAGCACATCATTACAGGCGTGAAGCGGGCACGACAAAACTTATTCCCCCCCTCAGGAGACTGAAAAGACTGAAAAGGCATTGGTCCTCAGATCCTCAAAAGGTTCTACAGCTGCACCATTGAGAGCATCCTGACTGGTTGCATCACTGCCTGGTATGGAAAATGCTCGGCCTCCGACCGCAAGGCACTACAGAGGGTACCAGTACATCACTGGGGCCAAGCTTCCTGCCATCCAGGACCTCTATACCAGGCGGGGTCAGAGGAAGGCCCTAAAAATTGTCAAAGACTCCAGCCACCCTAGTCATACACTGTTCTCTCTGCTATGCATAGTCACTTTAATTAACTCTACCTACATGTACATACTATCTCAAATAACTGGTGCCCCCGCACATTGACTCCGTACCAGCACCCCCCTGTATATATTGTTATTTTTTTTACTGCTGCTCTTTAATTACTTGTTACTTTTATCTCTTATTCTTATCTGTGATTTTTGAAACTGCACTGTTGGTTAGGGGCTCGTACAGTGAGGGAAATAAGTATTTGACCCCTCTGCAAAACATGACTTTGTGATTGCCAACAAGGGTTTTGGCACCGAGGTCAGACGTTTCTTGTAGTTGGCCACCAGGTTTGCACACATCTCAGGAGGGATTTTGTCCCACTCCTCTTTGTAGATCTTCTCCAAGTCACTAAGGTTTCGAGGCTGACGTTTGGCAACTCGAACCTTCAGCTCCCTCCACAGATTTTCTATGGGATTAAGGTCTAGAGACTGGCTAGGCCAGGACCTTAATGTGCTTCTTCTTGAGCCACTCCTTGGCTGTGTGTTTTGGGTCATTGTCATGCTGGAATACCCATCCATGACCCATTTTCAATGCCCTGGCTGAGGGAAGGAGTTTCTCACCCAAGATTTGATGGTACATGGCCCCGTCCATCATCCCTTTGATGCGGTGAAGTTGTCCTGTCCCCTTAGCAGAAAAACACCCCCAAAGCATAATGTTTCCACCTCCATGTTTGACGGTGTGGATGGTGTTCTTGGGGTCATAGGCAGCATTCCTCCTCCTCCAAACACGGCGAGTTGAGTTGATACCAAAGAGCTCCATTTGGTCTCATCTGACCACAACACTTTCACCCAGTTGTCCTCTGAATCATTCAGATGTTCATGGGCAAACTTCAGACGGGCATGTATATGTGCTTTCTTGAGCAGGGGGACCTTGTGGGCGCTGCAGGATTTCAGTCTTTCACGCGTAGTGTGTTGCCAATTGTTTTCTTGGTGACTATGGTCCCAGCTGCCTTGAGATCATTGACAAGATCCTCCCGTGTAGTTCTGGGCTGATTACTCACCGTTCTCATGATCATTGCAACTCCACGAGGTGAAATGTTGCATGGAGCCCCAGGCCGAGGGAGATTGACAGTTCTTTTGTGTTTCTTCCATTTGCGAATAATCGCACGAACTGTTGTCACCTTCTCACCAAGATGCTTGGCGATGGTCTTGTAGCCCATTCCAGCCTTGTGTAGGTCTACAATCTTGTCCCTGACATCCTTGGAGAGCTCTTTGGTCTTGGCCATGGTGGAGAGTTTGGAATCTTATTGATTGATTGCTAACTTTAAGAGTGTGCTCCTAATCTCAGCTCGTTACCTGTATAAAAGACACCTGGGAGCCAGAAATCTTTCTGATTGAGAGGGGTTCAAATACTTATTTCCCTCATTAAAATGCAAATCAATTTATAAAAATTTTCACATGTGCTTTTCTGGATTTTTTTGTTGTTATTCTGTCTCTCACTGTTCAAAAAACCTACCATTAAAATTATAGACTGATCATTTCTTTGTCAGTGGGCAAACGTACAAAATCAGCAGGGGATAAAATACTTTTTTCCCTCACTGTAAGTAAGCATTTCACTGTAAGGTCTACACCTTTTTGTATTCGGCGCATGTGACTAATATAATTTAATTTGATATGATATGTGGGAACTCCTTCAAGACTGTTGGAAAAGCATTCAATGTGAACCTGGTTGAGAGAATGCCAAGAGTGTGCAAAGCTTCTAGGCAAAGGGTGGCTACTTTGAAGAACCTCAAAAATTAAATATATTTTGATTTGTTTAACACTTTTTTGGTTACTACATGATTCCATATGTGTTTTTTCATAGTTGTGATGTCTCCACTATTATTCTACAATGCAGAAAATAGTAAAAATTAAGAAAATAACTGGAATGAGTAGGTGTCCAAACTTTTGACTGGTACTGTATATACATACACACATAACATGCACTCACACGAGAGGTGGAGGAGAGGGGTGGGGGAGGAGAGGGAAAGGGAAGAACAGAAGGAAAAAAAAAAGAGTCTGAAGGCCAAGTTTTTCTGCTGATCTAAGCTGTTTTCCGGCAGAATCTGGGAAAAGTGTGTCAACTGGACCTAATCACAGTCCCTCCCCACACACAAAAACATGCACAAACTCTCAGATACCATTACAGACTGGGTGCAAACGGTAGGCAGGGCTGGTATAGGTGCTCTGACTATGATGATGTCAGTGTCAGCCTTTGGCTGTGTCTCAATGAGCTGTCTCTCACTCGCTCACTCTTTCCCTCCTTCCCTTGCTCTCTACTTCGAGGGGTTTGGTTTCAGGCCTCTTTGAAGTAAAATAACCCACAAATGATTGGCACCCAACCAGCTAGCTTTCAGAGGTGTGCGTGCATGCATGCGTGCGTGCGTGCTTGCATATATATAAGTGTGTGTAGGAGTTTGTGTGTGTGTGTGTCTGTTCTCTCCCAGACCAATCACCGGAGGTCAACTTCACTATGACATCATCATCCTTTCAGGTTCCTCTACTTCAGACAGTCTTGAGTCTGCATTCTGTTTGCCTAACACAAACAGATGCACGCACACACACACAAACAGGAGCATGCTCACACACACAAAAAGGACAATAACCCCCCCCACCATGTGAGTGTTTCTATTTTCTGTGCATTAACTTCCCCATAACTTGCTCTATGACCAGTCTCTGTGCTGTATCATAATGTCTCTTCTCTACCCAACCCTGATGAACAGTTTCCAGTCTGTACTCTCTGCCACTAGTCAGTCAAATATAGGAAGTAGTGGTTAGTTTGGCTTGAATTCAATAAAAACAAATTACATAAAATACTAAAGTCCACCGTCTCAGTTGACTGTGCAAAACTTACATCTTTGACCACAAGCAAACCATTTTGGAGTGACTTACTCCATAATAGTAATTTCACAAAACTTTGGTCATGTTCCAACAGTCTTGAAAGGCCTTTTTCCTTCAACCTTCTAACTCCCCCTCCAGTAATCACCAAGGGAAGGAGATGTGGTAATTAAGCCTTCTAGGACTATGGGTACCAGACCCCTTCAGTTAATAAGATAATCATTCTGGGAGTCTGACCTCTGACTCCAGCACACAAGGGGTTAATCTAGAGTCCTCATTAAAAGGACCAGAGCACCATTTGGCTTCCTGTCTGGTCGACCTTCCCAAACCATAACCCAACACCCATCCCAAACTAACTAACCTCACCTCTTTTCTACAAATGGCAACAAATGGTAGAACATGAATTATTCTCCTATACAGTAAATAATGGTGACAGCCCAGGACTGACTGGAACTAGTTAGTACAGATGCAGTGAGAGGAGAACCTATGAGTGTTCTCTCAGACCACCAGTTTGGATTTACCTTGTTGTGTTTATGTTTGACTGGAGGCAGGGGAGGGGATGTGGGGGCTGTTTGCTTTAACTGTGAACAGTAGAGAGAGAGAGGCAGCAGTTTGTCTTCACCAGAGTAGAGGAAAAGGACATTAAGGTGAAAGAATGGAAAAGAAGCGTAGTCGTAATGGCAGTGACAGTGCTGCTACTGATGATGTTAGGGACCATAAAAGTGATGGAGGCAATGATGTCAGTGATGATGACTAGCATTAATGTGTCAGTCTGTTGTTTACTGTTGCAGCCAAAAGAACGTGCCCATTTGACTTACTGTAGAGCGGAACTACACACACACACACACACACACACACACACACAGTAGGAGGAAATCAATCAAAACAAAGAATGCAACAGAATGCAAAAGCAGTAGTATATCAAGTACAGAACACACCAAAGCAGAAAACTGAAAAAGAGTGAAAAGTGAATAAAGCAGTAGAGTATAGGAAGTGTGTAGTTCAGTGTCTTTTGTCTGAGGAAGATAAAAGCCAGATAAGACAGACACCAGAGAGCTACTTCCCTGAGGAAATACCAGGGAAGTAGAGTCATCCTGTACCAGCACACACAAACGTGAAGGTTCTCACACACATTTAATTTTCTTTATTTAATCTTTATTTAACTAGGCAAGTCAGAACAAATTCTTATTTACAATGACGGCCTACCACGGCCAAATCCTCCCCTAACCCGGACGAAGCTGGGACAATTGTGCGCATCCCTGTGGGACTCCCGATCATAGCCTATTGTGATACAGCCCAGCATCGAACCAGGGTCTGTAGTGACACCTCTAGGACTGAGATGCAGTGCCTTAGACCGCTGCGCCACTCAGGAGCCTATACACAGTCCTGTTTTCCCGTGTCTATCAATACCGAAATGCCACCATGCAAAACTAAAATGTCCATGACTGGAAACTGGCCCTAAGCACAATGAAAGAGAGCGCAAGAGAACGAGAAAGAGCGAGAAAAAGCGAGACAAAGTTTGTGTGTGTGTGTGTGTGTCTATAGTAGTAGTGCTCCATGCCTGCACCTGGCCCTCTTGTCCCATTCCCCAAGCCTAGAGGGGTGCAATAAAGAACCCCTTGTCCCAAAAACTGGAGGTGCACACATACAACCACACACACACACAATACAGAGCACTCCAGCCCGCTCAAGCACACTGAGGAGGGAGACAAGAGACAAGAGAACCAGAGCAGAGGAATTAATGTTGAAGCACTGCATTCTAGATACCAGAACATAATTAATGTTGAAGCACTGCATTCTAGATACCAGAACATAATTCATGTTGAAGCACTGCATTCTAGATACCAGAACATAATTCATGTTGAAGCACTGCATTCTAGATACCAGAACAGAATGAATGTTGAAGCACTGCATTCTAGATACCAGAACATAATTAATGTTGAAGCACTGAATTCTAGATACCAGAACAGAATGAATGTTGAAGCACTGTATTCTAGATACCAGAACAGAATGAATGTTGAAGCACTGTATTCTAGATACCAGAACAGAATTAGCACACCAGAAGGCTTTTTGTTGTTGTTGCTTTTCTGATATACGTTTATTTCAATCTCATGTACACACACTTACACGTGAACAGATGTACACTTATGAACGAACATGCAACACACTGACACAGAAAAACCCAAACACACCATGCAACCACTCCTGACGGGAGCAATTTAGTGCAGCACAGCTCTGTAAAAGGCCTGTGATGTAGACTTATGTGCAAGAACACGCAGGGGAATACACCACTGCCACTCTCGAGCAAGGGATTAGAGCTTTTTCATGGAAATTCTAAAGCCAAAAATGTTGAACATTCAACTGCCAAAACATAGAAAATATTCCATTGTCTCTGTCAGATCCACATCGGGTAGACAAAAGAAAAATAAGAAATTACTATGATATAAAATATTTCAGGTGTATATTACTTACTTTTATTTGATGAATATCATTTCTCATTCCTTAAAGTCATCATCTCATCTCAGCTCAGGCAGTAGCAGCCAGCCAGCCAACCATCAAACATGATCTCTGTTCTCCCCATACTGTACTGTCTTTAGTTGTCCAATTTTGCTAGTCTAGCCTTCCTAAGAATGGTGAAGAGCTGTCTGACAATCTTTTAACTCGTTATTCAAAGAAGATGAGGCATAATTTCAGGAACTCTCTCTATCCCTCTTTCTCATCGTTGTGTTGTGTACATATGCAGTATGTGTGTAATCTAACCTAACGTAGCATGCCTAAAAGTGTATCCATATCTGTCCGAGACAGAAAATAGCAGGCTCAATGGATTATGGTCGTTGTAGTTAATTACAACGTTTCAGCGCTGAACTAGGTTGAATATTGGCTTAATGAAAACTACAACTTTCTTCAGCCCAGCATCCCATTTAGTTAATGACTTCATTTCTCTCATTAATCATTTGATTTCTCTAGAGAAACTAAACTAAATAGTATTCAAGTAATTGAACCGATGTCAGTCAATTAGTTGTTAAATAATGTATAAAACATTTTACCAAACTGCTGACTGAAGACGGGACAGCCGGGCATTCGTGCGGTTGAATCCGCTTCTGCAGTAACATGGACTAGTAGGTGATGACACTGTTGTTCCTTGCTGAAACAAGCAAGGTGTTGTAGCAAACGAGCACACATAGAAAAGTTCAACAGCAGGACACAGAAATAGAATCTATGGCAGCACATGCAGTCAGGAGCAGAGGAAAACACATATACAGTGCCTTTGGAAAGTATTCAGACCCCTTGACATTTTCCACATTTTGAAACGTTACAGCCTTATTCTAAAATGGATTAAATAAATAAAAATCCTCAGCAATCTACACACAATAACCCATAATGACAAAGAGAAAAACAGTTCTTTTTTATGTTTGCAAATGTATTAAAAATAAAAAACAGAAATAACTTATTTAAATAAGTATTCAGACCCTTTTCTATGAGACCCGAAATTGAGCTCAGGTGCATCCTGTTCCATTGATAATTCTTGAGATGTTTATACAACTTGATTGGAGTCCACCTTTGGTAAATTCAATTGATTGGACATGATTTGGAAAGGCACACACCAGTCTATATAAGGTCCCACAGTTGACAGTGCATATCAGAGCAAATACCAAGCCATGAGGTCAAAAGGAATTGTCCGTAGAGCTCCGAGACATGATTGTGTCAAGGGAACAGATTTGGTGAAGGGTACCAAAAAAATGGCTGCAGCATTGAAGGTCCCCAAGAACACGGTGGCCTCCAACATTCTTAAATGGAAGAAGTTTGGAACCACCAAGACTCTTCCTAGAGCTGGCCGTCAGGCCAAACTGAGCAATCGGTGGAGAAGGACCTTGGTCAGGGAGGTGACCAAGAACCCGATGGTCACTGACAGAGATCCAGAGTTCTGAATACTTTCTGAAGGCACTGTATATATACAGTGAGGGAAAAAAGTATTTGATCCCCTGTTGATTTTGTACGTTTGCCCAATGACAAAGAAATTATCAGTCTATAATTTTAATGGTAGGTTTATTTGAACAGTGAGAGACAGAATAACAACAACAAAAAAATCCAGAAAAACGCATATGAAAAATGTTAGAAATTGATTTGCATTTTAATGAGGGAAATAAGTATTTGACCCCCTCTCAATCAGAAAGATTTCTGGCTCCCAAGTGTCTTTTAGACAGGTAACGAGCTGAGATTAGGAGCACACTCTTAAAGGGAGTGCTCCTAATCTCAGTTTGTTACCTGTATAAAAAGACACCTGTCCACAGAAGTAATCAATCAATAAGATTCCAAACTCTCCACCATGGCCAAGACCAAAGAGCTCTCCAAGGATGTCAGGGACAAGATTGTAGACCTACACAAGGCTGGAATTGTCTACAAGACCATCGCCAAGCATCTTGGTGAGAAGGTGACAACAGTTGGTGCGATTATTCGCAAATGGAAGAAACACAAAAGAACTGTCAATCTCCTTCGGCCTGGCGCTCCATGCAAGATCTCACCTCGTGGAGTTGCAATGATCATAAGAACGGTGAGGAATCAGCCCAGAACTACATGGGAGGATATTGTTAATGATCTCAAGGCAGCTGGGACCATAGTCACCAAGAAAACAATTGGTAACACACTACGCCGTGAAGGACTGAAATCCTGCAGCGCCCGCAAGGTCCCCCTGCTCAAGAAAGCGCATTTACATGCCCGTCTGAAGTTTGCCAATGAACATCTGAATGATTCACCTTAATCCCTCCAGACCTTAAGAGGAGTGGGACAAAATCCCTTCCGAGATGTGTGCAAACCTGGTGGCCAACTACAAGAAACGTCTGACCTCTGTAATTGCCAACAAGGGTTTTGCCACCAAGTACTAAGTCATGCTTTGCAGAGGGGTCAAATACTTATTTCCCTCATTAAAATGCAAATCAATTTATAACATTTTTCACGTGCGTTTTCTGGATTTTTTTGTTGTTATTCTGTCTCTCATTGTTCAAATAAACCTACCATTAAAATTACAGACTGATCATTTCTTTGTCAGTGGGCAAACGTACAAAATCAGCAGGGGATCAAATACTTTTTCCCTCACTGTATATAGTTGAAGTCAGAAGTTTACATATACCTTAGCCAAATACATTTAAACTCAGTTTTTCACAATTCCTGACATTTCATCCTAGTAAAGATTCCCTGTCTTAGGTCAGTTAGGATCACCACTTTATTTTAAGAATGTGAAATGTCAGAATAATAGTAGAGAGAATTATTTATTTCAGCTTTTATTTCTTTCATCACATTCCGAGTGGGTCAGAAGTTTACATACACTCAATTAGTATTTGGTAGCACTGCTTTAAATTGTTTAACTTGGGTCAAACATTTCGGGTAGCCTTCCACAAGCTTCCCACAATAAGTTGGGTGAAGTTTGGCCCATTCCTCCTGACAGAGCTGGTGTAACTGAGTCAGGTTTGTAGGCCTCCTTGCTCGCACACGCTTTTTCAGTTCCGCCCACATATTTTCTACAGGATTAAGGTCAAGGCTTTGTGATGGCCACTCCACTACCTTGACTTTGTTATCCTTAAGCCATTTTGCCAGAACTTTGGAAGTATGCTTGGGGTCATTGTCCATTTGGAAGACCCATTTGCGACCAAGCTTTAACTTCCTGACTGATGTCTTGAGATGTTGCTTCAATACATCCACATCATTTTTTCTCCCTTATGATGCCATCTATTTTGTGAAGTGCACCAGTCCCTCCTGCAGCAAAGCACCCTCACAACATGATGCTGCCACCCCCGTGCTTCACGGTTGGGATGGTGTTCTACGGCTTGCAAGCTTCCCCCTTTTTCCTCCAACTGACTCAAATTATGTCAATTAGCCTATCAGAAGCTTCTAAAGCCATGACATCATTTTCTGGAATTTTCCAAGCTGTTTAAAGGCACAGTCAACTTAGTGTATGTGAACTTCTGACCCACTGGAATTGTGATACAGTGAATTATAAGTGAAATAATCTGTCTGTAAACAATTGTTGGAAAAATTACTTGTGTCATGCACAAAGTAGATGTGCTAACAGACTTGCCAAAGCTATAGTTTGTTAACAAGAAATTTGTGGAGTGGTTGAAAAATGAGTTTTAATGACTCCAACCTAAGTGTATGTAAACTTCCGACTTCAACTGTATATAAAACTTTTTTTTTGTTGTTGCCATTTTGTTATTACGGAGACCACGGTCATTTGGACTTGCCAATTACAGTCATCCAAAATTCCATGACCGTCACAGCCGTAGGTGTAAGTGTGTGTTGCACATACCATCAGGTCAAGTACTAGTAAGTAAGAAGTTAAATTCTGGGCAGTGGCACAACTTTCCCACACCTAAGGGTGCTCAGCCCATATTTAGATCCACTGGGGCTTGAGTCACACACACACACGGTTTATAAGTGGTGATAGACTACAATATGAAAGGTTTTCCAAAATCAGCACCCTGTGAAGTAAATCTCTACGCTTCCGCCAGACATGCCGCAGAGAGACCTTCTAAGCATAACACCTTCAGATATAAACATAAGGCCATTAGGAGACAGTAAAACAGGCAAAACATTTTTTTTATGTAACCTTTATTTAACTAGGCAAGTCAGTTAAGAACAAATTATTATTGACAGTGACAGCCTACCCCGTCCAAACCCGGGCGACACTGGTCACATTTTGCATGGGCTTTAAACACAGTGAGTTCACAGACTGGCTGACAGTACATGGCGAAGCAAAATGGCTGCTTTGGTTTCTGAAGGCATGACTGGTATCTCAAACCAGTGAATATGTTGGTCCCATTGGCCCAGTTTGCTGCTTTGCTTACCTGTTTGTCCTGCCTAGAACCTTATAGCGAAACATTGCTTCAACCATCTAGCATTTGTCGGGAGCCAGAAGCTAGGAAATGACTGCAGCTCCGCTATGCATTCCATGATTTATGGTGTGTAGCTTACAGACAGACAGAGGATCACCACCTCCCCTCTATCATACACCCATCCCCTCCTCACATTCCTCATTTGAAGCAGCAGAATCACTAGTAAAATAGCCAGGGGAGTGGAGCTGGAGGTGTTAGAGAGGCAGTCCCGTCCCCCTTCCCCCCCAGGCCAGAGAGCCAGGCCTGAGCCCCTGAATAAAACCAAGTGAAGCCCTGGGCACACAGGAGGATTACCGCGCTGTCCGACGCCATTATTCATGTTATTACGGAGCACAATCATCTGGAGAGCTGCCTCGCCCTGTCAGATCCACCTTGTCCAGAGGGAGAGAAGGGGAGCATTGATGATTGTATTTCATAGACTCATTCAGAGCGTGTGGATCTGGGATGAGTGAATTACAGAGATACAAATCAGAGAATCCACAAAACAAATGGGCTCAAAGGAAAGCTTTCTTAGACTAACATTGGGGGGATAAAACAATGAGGATTTGGAGCCTGAAGAAGTTACAAGCTAAAGTGGCTAGCTAGATGCTAATCATATCCATCGTCCAGAATTAGGGCTCTCAAACTATTTAAAATATTCATAGATCCGAGTTAATGGCATTAGTTAACCACAATTTAGAATGTCAAAATCCCCCCCAAAGAAAACAATAAATAATCTGTATCAGAATGTTTTTAAATGGCATTTCCTCCATAAACACAAAAGTTACTGTAACATTACAGCAACTACTAGTACCCGCAAAACACCAGTCTCAACGTCAACAGTGAAGAGGCGACTCAGGGATGCTGGCCTTCTAGGCATAGTTGCAGAGAAAAAGCCATATCTCAGACTGGCCAAGAAAAAGAAAAGATTAAGATGGGCACTGGTGTTTTGCGGGTACTATTTAATGAAGCTACCAGTTGAGGACTTGTGAGGCATCTGTTTCTCAAACTAGACACACTAATGTACTTGTCCTCTTGCTCAGTTGTGCACCAGGGCCTCCCACTCTTTCTATTCTGGTTAGAGCCAGTTTGTGCTGTTCTGTGAAGGGAGTAGTACACAGCGTTGTACGAGATCTTCAGTTTCTTGGCAATTTCTCGCATGGAATAGCCTTCATTTCTCAGAACAAGAATGGACTGACGAGTTTCAGTCCTTTGTTTCTGGCCATTATGAGCCTGTAATCTAACCCACAAATCCTGATGCTCCAGATACTCAACTAGTCTGAAGAAGGCCAGTTTTATTCCTTCTTTAAAATCGGACAAAGGTTTTCAGCTGTGCTAACATAATTGCAAAACGGTTTCCTAATGATCAATTAGCCTTTTAAAATTATAAACTTGGATTAGCTAACACAACGTGCCATAGGAAAACAGGAGTGATGGTTGCTGATAATGGACCTCTGTACGCCTATGTAGATATTCCATTAAAAGAAATCTGCTTTTTCCAGCTACAATGGTAATTTTCATCATTAACAATGTCTACACTGTATTTTTGATCAATATGTTGTTATTTCAAATGGACAAAACATGTGCTTTTCTTTCAAAAACAAGGACATTTCTAAGTGACCCCAAACTTTTGAACGGTAGTGTACGTACAGTTGATTACTATAGCATCCATCCTGGGCCAATCAGTGTAATTTTGTAAATGCCAGATCTCTATGTCAAGATGCATCATTCACCCAAGTTTTGTCAAAATCAGAACAGTGGTGTCTGAGATACCGCATGGGTTAGCTAGACTCATATCCCTGGGCATGTGTGCCAAATCAAACAGGT
This sequence comes from Brachymystax lenok tsinlingensis, assembly GCA_030435695.1. NCBI lineage: Eukaryota > Metazoa > Chordata > Actinopteri > Salmoniformes > Salmonidae > Brachymystax > Brachymystax lenok. The sequence goes on from CM059785.1 coordinate 20,586,096, forward strand.
CAAGAGATATAAACGTGCCCGTTAGAGTGCCACCATGTAGTCGATATGAATGTTCTTGCATATGTAGAGTCTTGACAGTGTTAGCAACATGTAGACCCAATTTTGTTACAATACCAATATCCTTGACTGATTTATATGCATTTATGTGCCAGCACATCCACATTAATGTTTATTGGTCAACTACAAAGGTATGTTGTTTTAGGTACTAGTCTGGAAGAGAGACCTTTTGTCCATAGATGCCACAAATCAAGCATTGCACAAATCAGTAATTCGGTGCCAGAAGAGAAGCGCTTTAAGTGTTTTTCACAAAATTGTAAATGCCGGAAAATCCATCATGGCATACCTTATGAATAGCCAAGGCAAATTTGTTATTTGTGAGAGGGACCAATATAAACTCAGCAAAAAAAGAAACATCCCTTTTTCAGGACCCTGTCTTTCAAAGATAATTTGTAAAAATCCAAATAACTTCACAGATCTTCATTGTAAAGGGTTTAAACAATTAATGAACATGCACCTGTGGAACGGTCGTTAAGACACTAACAGCTTACAGACGGTAGGCAATTAAGGTCACAGTTATGAAAACTTAGGACACTAAAGAGGCCTTTCTACCGACTCCGAAAAACACCAGAAGAAAGATGCCCAGGCTCCCTGCTCATCTGCGTGAACGTGCCTTAGGCATGCTGCAAGGAGGCATGAGGACTGCAGATGTGGCCAGGGCAATAAATTGCATTGTCCGTATTGTGAGACGCCTAAGATAGCGCTACAGGGAGACAGGACGGACAGCTGATCGGAGGGTGAGGGCTAGGGCCATTCCCCCCAGACATGTCCAGGAACTTGCAGGTGCCTAGGTGGAAGAGTGGGGTAACATCTCACAGCAAGAACTGGCAAATCTGGTGCAGTCCATGAGGAGGAGATGCATTGCAGTACTTAATGCAGCTGGTGGCCACACCAGATACTGACTGTTACTTTTGATTTTGACCCCCCCTTTGTTCAGGGACACATTATTCAATTTATGTTAGCCACATGTCTGTTTATGCAGTTTATGTCTCAGTTGTTGAATCTTGTTATGTTCATACAAATATTTATACTTGTTAAGTTTGCTGAAAATAAACACAGTTGACAGTGAGAGGACGTTTCTTTTTTTGCTGAGTTTACCTAATTTCATGACTTTTAAAAGTTGTAATTGTCAATCTCTTGTTATAGCGCCACCATCTGGCCAATCAGTGTAATAGTGTAAATGCAGGATCCTCATGGCAAGACGCATCATTCACCCATGTTAGTCAAAATTGGGTCAGTGCAGTCTGAGATATCACGTGACTATTGTACTAACGAACGGAGACAAAACCACGTTCCCTCTAAGCAGCATGCAGCTCCCCTGGGACTGCAGCGCAGAAGAAATATCAGCCCACTCAAGAAGCACGAGATTGAACTTCACTCAACTTCACTTTCCCTTTAGCTAACACTATCAACTTTTCCTCTACTATAGGAATTGCCAATATTAGCAATTTCAATGCAATTTAGCGAAACGTAACTATGCAAGAGATTTTCTTGTAGGCAGAACGCACCGGATGGGGGATTCTATTGCATTGATAGGCACGACTCAACTGTACTCTACAGACAGGTGCGGCATAACCAATCAGAGCTGCAGTATCCCTTTATGCAAATACATCATTGCCATATATGGATCTGTGCCGAGTAGATGTGCCGAGTAGATGCTCTTGTTTTGAGATCCAAGCGAGAGCTGCACGTGTGCACATTTGTTCCTTATCTTTGCGAGTAAGTTCATTATTAGCCAGCAATGGGGGAGTTACAAGAGCACAAAAAGTGTGCATTTCCAGACATCTTTGAAAAGCGAGTCAAGTAAAGAGCTTTTTTTCTGTCTTAAAGGAGCAGTGTTGTATTTTGAGACAGGCTTGAAAAAGCTAAGTAGCCAATAGGCAGCATAATTTGTCTTATTCTCTGTAATAATTAACTTTATTTTGTAGAGTGGTGTCTTACATAAAAAAATATTCAGTCACCTCCTTATCTGAAGGACAAGTTGATAAACGGAACGTAGGCCTACATTGAACACCACACATTGGCTGCTACTGTAGGCTGAATGATAGAACAGCTATTTCCATGTAAAACTGTACTGTGATGCATTTTCTCTATTGTTTTTGATGGTAGTCCATGCTGATTGGCCTAAATTATGATCAAATAGCCACAGTAGTCTGCTTGGCCACTGTTATAACTATCTTAAAGCGGGTAAAGTGTTCACAGTAAACATTTTGCCAGAAGTTGCACAGAATTTTCACAACGTTCAAGTTTGCATTTCATCGTGGGGTCAACAGACAGGAGGAGAGAGAAAGGGAGATAAATTGAGAGAATTTATAAGTGAAGCCTGGTTTTGCGGAGGTAATTATCCTCTTAGGCGCCAGAACCTGATAAAACCAAACCAAACCAAACCAAACCTGGAACCAATGCTACGGCTAATCATAGAGGGGAGAGCAGGGGAAAGCGGTAACTGAATTAGCAGGAGCTGTCTGTGTTAGCTATTAGCCTATCTGCCCTCTTAAACGGATGGAGAGCGCTAATGGCTGAACTAGCCTAGCTCTTATTAGCAAATAAGATGAGCTGCTAGGTCTGGCATCCAGTTATGATTTATACTCCAAGCTCTGATATTAGGATTCATTATTGCTATGGGGAGTGACAATTACCTTAGATAACATCCGGATGGGGGAACTGAATAAAACCAGACCACTAGGAGATTATTATAACTATGCTTAGAAATGCAGGACAATGTCAATGCCAACTAGCCACTTACCTACTGCACTGTTGAGCAACCCAAAATACAGCCCAACCAGTCAACTAACAGATCATCTCACAGCACCATTAACACGAGCAGATAATGGAGTCTCAGAATCATTTTACACACCAACCATTTCAAGGACAGACACTCCATCGGATACAGTGCAGCCAGCTAGTTATAGCTACAGGCAGCCGTTATGAAACAACACGGACGCATGTCTGTTGTCTGACACGACTTCAATAGTGATCCGTTGTTCAGCCTGCCTGGTCTCATTTGCCTTCCTGTATGTGAAAAGTCAAAGGCCTAGTTTCTCTGGCTGGGTAGTGATGCAAGAAGAGCACTGCTACAGACATCTATTAGCCTCTGCTGTTTTCTAAATGCAGCATGCCTGAATACTGTACAAATGATGTATCTAAGAGCGCTACATAGTACATGAGCACTGGAGAGACACACACACAGCAGTATTTTACTCCTTTTTTCTTTCCATTCCATTGGGTTATAGGGGTTAATACAGAAAGCATATGTATTCTTTATCAAGCCTCTGGGGGAGATGTGTGTGTGTGTGATTGTGAATGTAGGGTAGGCCTATACGCATCTCTTATGCAAATGCATAGTGTAAAGCATCAGTGCATTCTTGCATGAATGTGCACCCTCAGCGAGGACAGAAACAACCGGAATCGGATGCATCCGGTTTTTAAGGGAGATGGAAGAGATCCTGTGGACGTTAACAAGGCGACAATCCATCTTAACTCCTCCTCTACAATTACTGGATTGGTTGAACAGTCAGGACCAGAATGTGGGGAATCCCACTCAGGCGTTTCTTTTACGCCTGCTACGTAAGGTTAATGAATGTGTGACTGGAGAAGTGTACATCTGGAAGAGTGGGTGAGGGAGTGTGTGTGTGTTTGTGAGTTGGTGAGTTGGTTCTTCTCTCCTTGTGGGGACCTAAAATCCCCCAAAGGATAGTAAAACAAGGAACATTCCCACGTCCCCATGAGGACAAAGGCTATTTTAAGCTTAGCGGTTAGGTTTACAATTAGGGTTAGAGTAAAGTGTTAGTGCTTATGTTTAGGGTTTGGGTTACGAGTTAAGGTTAGGGTTAGGGTTTAGGGAGAAAAATTTTTTCAACTGAAATAAATTGTAGGGCCCCATGAGGATAGAAGAACAAAACATGTGTGTGTGTCATCTTCTTGACCTTCTTGACTGGACACACAACAGTGCAGTGGTGGCATGGTGTGCATATTCTCATTCCCATAACACATAAGCCTCTGGGTGCACTACAGAGCGCAAGGATTGCATCCCCATGGAAACAAGCCAACATCATAATCCTGATTTAGCTCTGTCATAAAGACTATAGAGGTCAAAGGTCAGAAAGGTCTCCAACCTACCCAAACATCCACACTATTTCTAATCATATGTATTGTATTCATACATCACTGAGTGGCAGTAATGTGATGGAAAGATTGAGAGGACAGGTAAAGATGGAGAGTGCTGCATTGCAGGTGGTCCTGGCGGTGTATATACGTAGGTGCAGTTTGACAGAGACAGGGTTGTCCCGTCCACTCCACTCTGCAGGCTGGGTTTATAATCTGTTTCTCTGGTCGGCCTGTATGACGAGAGGCTGCAGCACACACACACCACCAACTTTCCCAGGGCCAAGGAGAGACCCTCCCATACCAGCTCCTTTAAGTGCACTGAGCCATAACATCACAGCACACGCCAAGCTCCAATCACAGAGGATTGTATGGAGTATGATATCGAAGACACTCCAGCCAATGACAAACCAGGGATTCCTGCTTCCTTCCCTTCCCCTTGACAACTCATCCATGTAAATTCTTTGGACTCGTCATTCTCAAAAGGAGTGGATAGGCGGGATAGGATCCTGGATAACTATGCGTCCGAAAGAAAGAGGAGCTATTCTGGATGTGTCTGTAGGTGGATGCTAGCAAAGAGCTCCACTAGCCTAGTCCATGAAAGCAGCTTGACAGGGAGAGTCAAACGCTTCTGAAAACCAAATGAAAAACTCTCTTTCTAGGATCTATCCTGCTCTGTCATTTCTCCACATCTCCCAGACAGGAAGCTGCTGTTGGGGCCTTTGAGTCCACCAGGCCTCCTCATGGCTCCATAACCGTCCATTTTGTGGGAACAAATGGGGTGATATCTAAACCACTGGAGCTTTTTACACAGGCATTTTTATCACCTCCTCAAAGGGCCGGGGTTATGATAAATATATGTCCTTGTGATGAGGAGGTTTCATATTCACAGTAATAAAAGAGTGTCTCTTTGGTGCAGGGAAGGGCGAGGCTCAGTTAATTAAGACAGAGTTGTTTTAACCGCCAGTAAAAACAAATGCCAAAAAAGGAGAACCGGGGAATGAGAAACATTACACTGGAGATTGGATAACAGTCCTTGAGAGGAACACAGTGCCCGGTGTTGTTTCGTCGAGATTTTCTTCCTCACGGCACGCAATGGTGGCTAGCCTGACACAATGAGCCGCTTCAGAGACGAGCTTCTCCCCCAAAGCTGAGCAGCTGCAGGACACAGAATTCTGCTCCGGCAACGCCATGGACAGCCCAAATTATTTAAGTTGACCTTCTTTGCCAAGAACTGCACAAGCATAGACATGGTCAGCAAGAGTGCTGTAAAGTTGTGTGAACCATAGAAGTTGTGATAGAAGAGAGCATTCTGTTGTCGGGCAATGGCATTGGAAAGCCAAAAATGTATGCGTCCTCTTTTACAAAAACCAGAGTCCTTTTCAGGCAACTGCATGGACAGTCCAGACTCTGTTGGTCCGCTTCTCTATCAAAAACACGTATTGTAGGCTACTGTGGTCCTTGTGACATCCATTATAAAAAGCCTTAGCACTGGGAGGTAGAGGATGGGGAGTTGTCATAATGAAGCTTATCCACCCTCTCAGTTCCAAAACAACCCCACATACCAACATGTCAACAAGGAGACATTAATGCTTGTTGTCGCACCGGGTCAAACCCCAGCCCTCTTAGTGAGAGGGTGACACATTCAACACCCATCCACCTCCTGTTCCAGGGGAGTAACCCGAAAACAAGGCCTCAGACTGGGTGTACCTCCGGGATCTGTACTGGTACCACTCATTAAGGTGGGGATTTACAGAACAGGATACAGTCAAAGCACAAGGTCATACAACAAACATACAAAAGCTGACTATTGGGTGCTTTGTTAGCTAAACACTCAGGAGGCTGAAACCTGTGTTTGTCTTAGATTAGGTGTTTATGTGTGTATTTTAATACTAATCATATCACCAATCATAATGAACACACAATCCAAGGCTAATAATAGCAGACACCATTTTGTCCGCTATTCAGACCCCTAATACAGGAGCAGAGCTCCACTCGGCGTCTTCCTTCTGTAAACATGTACACAGTGCAAGGGTTCTTTCAGTCGGTGTGTGTGTGTGTGTGTGTGTGTGTGTGTGTGTGCTCTGCGCGCGTGCGAGAGAGAGCTGGGCGATATGGACAAAAATCCATATTGCGGTAAATTGTATGAGTTGATGCGATAACGATAAATAGAACAATCTGCACCACAATTTTGTTTATTTATCCTTTAAACAGCTAATTAGACAATTGGAGCCATCAATTGTCCCCCAGATCTCCCAGATTATCAACCTTATTTCATGTCAAACTTCACATTTCTAATCGTAATGAACGATATCAGCAAAATAATAAGTGATCGTATGGTTGTCGATACTTTTCAGTTTATCGTCCCAGCTCTAGTGTGTGTGTGTGTGTGTGTGTGTGTGTGTGTGTGTGTGTGTGTGTGTGTGTGTGTGTGTGTGTGTGTGTGTGTGTGTGTGTGTGTGTGTGTGTGTGTGTGTGTGTGTGTGTGTGTGTGTGTGTGTGTGTGTGTGTGTGTGTGTGTGTGTGTGTGTGTGTACTAAAACAAAATATGCCTGTGCATTAATAGTGTGTGCGCCTATGAGAGACCGTATGCATGTTATCGTGGTTGGAGGACTCAGCAGAAAGATGGACTGGGACGTGGAACGCTCTTAAACTGAGCAAACAGTTGGAGGCTGTGAAGGCCTGTTAGCGCAAAACCCTGATTCCTGGGCTAGCCTAGCGCCCTCACCCTGAACCACTAACCAGATCACATATGACTGCAGCACCCTGCATCTGCCTGAAACACATACTAACCCACAATGCAGCCCTGCTGCGCTACAAAAATAGCTGTTAATCCACAGCGAGAGGAGAAGCAGACAGAGAGAGCAGGTTAACCCTTCACGTGCCAGTCTGCTAGATACCAGCAGCGCTGGAGTTAATGAGCTCCCAGGCTTCTGCATCTGGTCTGACAAAACCTTCTGTCATTTAGGCTACACAGCCAGGAAATAGGAGATCATTTATTTAGATGGCTAGGAGAACAAGAGAGGGGATTACAATAGAGGATAGAGAAGACAGAGAGATGGGAGAAGAAAGAGGGAGAGAGAGGGAAAAATAAAACATTTAACCATATGCCCATCCAGGCAACAGTCTGTAAACCCTGTCGTAGGTTTCTGTTCAGGTAAACTTGCCTCTCCCTTGCATCCTCATCAGCTTCGGTCTGTCCTCAATTCCCCCTCCTCCATCTGTTCTTCATTATGATGTCCCCCTATGCTTTATCCTCCCAGAATGCTTTGCATGAGATGACAGAAGAAAATAACAAATCCTTCCTAAAAATAGGCCTGAGCTACAGTCCACAAGGAGAGAGAAGTTTGGCTGTGATTATAATGGTATGGAAGGGAAGAAGAAAACTGCTGATGGTAAAACAGATTGGTGGTTGGAAGGTGTTTTTAAGGACAGCATTAGCCACTAGTCAGCAGGAGAGCAGACAGAATAGGAGCCAAATCAGCACGACATGATAAATTACTTTATTTTACGCAATCTGTTCCTGCCTCACCAGAATATAACATTATTGTGGTTTTTATTTTAGGGGGGGGGTGACCTAATTCTCAGCAATGGACCACTGCTGGTACGAAAACAAACAAACTCCCCTATAAAGCACTGTGGGCTTGTGAGGCCCGAGCTCATAAATTGTCCCAAAGCAACTGTGCACAACAGCACTCAGGAGAGAGATAGAGCTTGGCAAGACTTTGCAATTTCCTACTGGGCCTGACACAGATCAACTGATTCACTAGCTCGGTCACTCTCTCTCGCTTCACTCAGGGGAGCGGCCTAATATAGCAGCTATACCTGTCTGCCTCACAAGTTGCCATGGGACCATGGTTGCCAAGGGCTTGTTTTAATCATATGGAGGGGATGGTGGGTGTTAGTCAGGAAGAACAAGAGTGAGAAAGAGGGAGGGAGAGAGAGCGTAATTACAAAATGATTACAGTGCAGAGTGATGATAATAAAAGAAAGAATGAGGCCTTCACAGAGAGAATGAGATATTTACCAAGTAGGAAGAGGGGGAAGGGAGGTAGTAGTGATGGGGAAAACATCGCTACAGTTACATATCGCAATATTTTTGGAGGACATTATATCGATATTTGACTCAGTTTCGATTTGTTATATATATATATATATATATATATATTTTTTTTTTTTACATGTATCATATTTTTTACTACTGTAGGTAGCGTTAGCTAGGGCTAGTCAGCTGTACTGGCACCAAAACTCCAGTATTTTTCATCCTATAGCTTGTTCTCTTTTTAAAGTGAGCCAACATGTTTTCAGCACTGTTATTTCCCTGACTGATCAAAACTTGTTTTCTCATGCTCTCTCGTCTCTCTGCAGAAGATATATAGTGAGCAAAATGTTTGGAACATCAAATTGCAATAAAATCTCAGTACATATAGAATTGTGAGATGCAATACATATCGTCTCATCCCCAGCCCTAGGAGGGATGATGAAAGAGAGGGAGGAAGGGAGGGAGAGAGAGAGAGTTTTATGAGTACACAGATCTTCCATGCATCCAAGGCATTTATGTGTTGTGTACTGTTGTTGACTTCCATTGATGCTTTTTCCGCTTGACACACACACACACACACACCACAGTGACGAACAGAAGATTTACTGTGATGCATTACTGTTGTTTTCGAGTACCATCCCTGACCCACCCTTTAGTGCCACAATCTGGGGTCTGATTTTCCCTCATTCATAAGTGGGATTGTGTGTGTGTGTGTGTGTGTGTGTGTGTGTGTGTGTGTGTGTGTGTGTGTGTGTGTGTGTGTGTGTGTGTGTGTCGCGCGCGTTATGGAAAAAGTGAACCTGTGGAACTAATGAATGACATCAGCTAACACAGTTGGTCAACTCACTAAAGTGGCCAAGTCAACACCAACGAGATAAATTCCCCTTCGCACACCACATCACGTGACGCGCCTAATGTATGTGCCCACATAATATGGTGGCTTGTATCATGTCATGCTGAAGACATGCACTGTCAGTCTGTCCGTATGTCCTTCTTGTCAGAGTCTGACCTACAAATATGTGTAGCACGCACGCACACAGATTAGGGATGGGTAGGCTAGCCCAAACAGGTTAAAGTGGTTGAAAAACGAGTTTTAATGACTCCAACCTAAGTGTATGTAAACTTCTGACTTCAACTGTACATATATGGCAATTTAGCAATTAAGATGTGTTATCTGTAATGGTTATGACAAATTAGGAATTGTTGCGCACTGTTGGCGTATAGACAAATGCAAACATTTTTTTCCAGTGTGGGCCTTGTGTTCTAAAAATAGTTTAAAAAATGTCAAATACCCATCCCTAAAGCACGCACCAGTCACAGCCCCTGAGCTGAGTGCAGTGCAGAAGTAGGGCAAGTGATTTAAGGCAGGATGCTCACCCTCAGCCTTAACCCACCACTGTCCGGCACATAACTTACACACGTGGCACAGCTAACTCTATGTAGGGATGAAAGAAGAAAGGGAGGAGGGAAGGGAGAGAGAAATGGGGATGGGGGATTTAGAAAGAAAGAGTGCAAGAGACAGACAGGATCAGAGACAGACGGGATCAGAGAGAACCAGAGAGATGGGTGAAAACGAACAGCCAGCAGGACAGAAGTCTTGGGGCACCTTCATGGGCATGGCCATTCATTCAGTAGAGCTAGGGATTCACCACCAGTAACACACCTCTATCCAAAAATACCCTGGTCCATCTTGTCTCTATTACACCACACAGGGCTCTCTCCTCCCCTCCCATCCTCTGCCAGCTGGTCCTGAGCCCAGCAATTAAAGACCTGCCTAAATCCCTCTACCTCCCTGTTTCCTCAGGGTACGGTCCTGCTCCACATGAAACTGATAGGGGCTGAGCATGACAGGCATCAGTTGGGCTTACCTGCAGAGAGCGAGGCGAGGGGAGGAGGTGCTAGCCCTCCTCTTTGTCTGGACTTGTCCTACAGTCTGCCCTGTAGGCCATGTGGTGAGGGGGGAAAGTGTGCTTTTGTTTTTGGGGGAGATGGGGTGGAGAGGTAGTTACAGGTCACCAAGTCAGTTAAAGCCTGAATTTCACTACACTGAGAATCGCTGTGTGGAACTGGAAACAGATGACCCTTTACGCACACACACACCTACCTTGGAAACAACAGTGCACCACAACATGGAACCAGAGTTTAAATGAAGTACCATACTGTCCAGAACCCTGAGACAAAACCATGGCAACTCATCGCCATGACAACTATACCGCATCCCCCTAACCTACCACCCACTTCCCCTCAATGAATACACCCCCACCACCTGTGCAACTGAGACAAACTTAGTCGGAACTGCAAGGCTTTTGAGGAGAGAGAGGAGAGAGGAGGGAAGGTCTTTGTGAAGTTATTTCAATACCTTAGCAGTACCCTTGTGAAGGGGGTCCCAGTGCTGTATATAAGCTGGCTGGTGGGAGAGGATTGCAGCAGTTCTTTCCCTCTTGTTAAAGGCAGTGTTGGCATGTAGAACACCTTGCTAATTAGTCTTCTAGCTCAGAGCAAAGAGTTGGCACAGACAGAGGAGAGGAGGAGGAGAGAGAAAGAGGCTGCCCTTCTCTTGCCTGGTGTCAAAATGCCCACGGCTGCATCTACAACTACAATGAGACAAGGCTTGCACTATTCACCTCCACTGTAGCAAACGGGGTGGTGAGTGTGTGTTGGCTGTGTATATGTACATACACCACACACACAGTCAAAAGTTTGGAAACACCTACTCATCGAATCATGTAGTAACCAAAAAAGTGGTAAACAAATCAAAATATATTTAATATTTGAGATTCTTCAAAGTAGTCACCCTTTGCCTTGATGACAGCTTTGCACACGCTTGTCATTCTCTCAACCAGCTTCGAGGTAGTCACCTGGAATTAATTTCAATTAACAGGTGTGCCTTGTTAAAAGTGAATTTGTTTGAGCAGCTTGCATGTTGCCACAGAATTTGTTCTTAACTGATTCCATATGTGTTATTTCATAGGTGTGATGTCTTCACTATTATTCTACAATGTAGAAAATAGTAAAAACAAAGAACAAGCCTGGAATGAGTAGGTGTGTCCAAACTTTTGACTGGTACCTGCTTAATTAATTTGAATAATTTTATGGTGTTTCTATTTCAATAAAAAAACTAAAAACCCTGGGTTTCCGTTAGGATTGAACTGAAAATATAGCGCTGTACAACGTGACAGTCGGGAGTACAGTACTGGGCTATTTAGCTAAAGAATCCTTGTGTCGTGTGGGCGGGGCACCAAGGAGACCGGGGTTCAATTCCCCAACAGAGGAAGGAGTAGGCTGTCCTTGTAAGTAAGAATTTGTTCTTAACTGACTTGCCTCGTTAAATAAAGGTTACACTAAGAGCATAACATTTCTGCACCCTAATTTTCTAATTCTAGTCTAACCAATACCCAAACGGAGATTAAGTGAAAATAAAAATGTCATTGATTTATCAAGACCAGTCCCCATACTTGTCAAGACCAGTCCCCAGACCAGTCCCCATACAGAGCATTGCGAAACGGTGCTAAAATCCGTTTGCTTCAACTTCAATATGCTCTTTAAATAAATAAGACCTACACCACTTTTAACCGGGCATTGTTCAACACTAGTGAGACTCATGTTGCCTACGGTAGGCCTACAGTATATCGAAAAACATGACGTGACTCTCCGCCAATAATTACATATAGAGGATTGGAGGATTCTAAATTAAAACCAAAAGCCGGCACGGGTATCGAACCTGCATCTGTAGCAACGCCCATCCACTTCGGAGCAAAGTATCAAAATATAGAGAGGTGTTGGTAAAGGTTTATTGTCCTGCTAATACTGTACATGGTGTCCAGGTCAGGATAACCAAAACATTTCTTTATTAAAAGACTATCAGAAAGAATGTTGGTACGTATTTATTTTGATCCAAAGACATGAATGAGTGAGTCACTCAGCTTTATGTAGGTGCTGGATATATGACTGTGTCATCAACTTGATAATATATAATGATATTTTGGAGGTTATTTCGTCTTCAAAAAAACGAAAGAGAGCGATTGTAATCTGAATAAAAGGCAAAAATAATATTTGTAAAGGCAAAAACATTTTTTTCTGTTTTTAGAGGGAGAGAAACGCAGGGCCAATTGTGCGCCTCCCATAAAGGCCAAAATACAGCTCTGCTAATAGCCATAATGGCGCTGTACAACATGACCGTGTGTTTGAAAGAGTATTTTCCAGTAAGCAACAATTTGTTTACCTTCATTAGACAACTTTGTTCCAATATTTCTGTAATTCACTGATATGTATTCCCATAGTAATTTGTTATGGATCCATAACTAAATAAACATCAGCAGTTTGAAAGAGTATTTTTATCATTATTTTATTAACGAAAGCATAAAGATGTTGATGAAAAAAATACTGTACTGCTGTTTTGAGTTGGAAATGTAACACTTCAGAGTACTTAAGCATCAAATACATTGCAGGTAGGGGGGATGTTCACACCTACAGTAACCGGGCTATAAAGAGTCTATTGTCTTGCTAATCGGACTACAAGTGTTTGAAAACCTGTTTTAAAAATGCCACCAGCTGTCCATTACTACTGTAAATAAAAACACAGCACCTTGTTTACATTCTTTATTGTAAGAACAATGTCATAAATAATTTGTATCTACCTTTCCAATTACTTTTAGAGTTTGGGATTAATTTGATTAATATTATGGTATTTTTATTCCAAGGAAAATGAAAAACCCTCTGGGATGGAACGGAAAATACGGCGCTGTACAACGTGACAGTCGGGAGTACAGTACTGAGCTATTTAGCTAAAGAATCCAGTTTTTGGAGAGTCTGGCGTGCCCAAAGTAAAATGCCTGCCACTCAGTCCCAGAAAATAGGATATGCACATTTAGTACCATTTGATAGGAAACACTCTGAAGTTTCTAAAAGTGTTAACATAATGTCTGAGTATAACAGAACTGATATAGCAGGCGAAAACCAGAGGAAAATCCATCCGGAATTGCAGTTTTTTGTGACCTTTGCTTTGTTTGAGACTCTCCCCATTGACTTCAATGCAATCCAGCTCCGAGATTGCAGTACCTATGGCTTCCACTAGATGTCAACAGTCTTTATACAAATCCTGGAAGCTGTAGCAGTGAGCAGAACGGATAGGAACAGGAAATGGTCAAGGGAGCTCAGATGTCAACAAGATTTCTTGGGCGCGAGACTGGGTGCGCGCCCCACTTTATTTTACTTATATAACGTTTAGGTGACCATCCGAGGGAAATATTATCGCTAATATTCATAAAAGGATAGCTAAGGATGCATTATAACTGGTCTTTGATTTGTTTAGGAAAAGTTTATAGGTATATTTGAACACGTTCTCTTCACGTTTCAATGGGCGATTCGACGTTGGATTTTCTGAACATAACGCGCCAACCAAACGGAGATTTATGGATATAATAAATGACTTTTTCTAACAAAAGAACAATTGGATGTCTTCGTTGGACACTTGGGAAGCCCTCAGCAGAAGTTCTTCGAAAGGTAAGCGATTTGTTTTAGCTGTGATATGGGTTTTGTGTGACCCGAGCTGGTTTATGAATTTATGCTAATGCATAAATATTAGAGGTGCTATCCTCAAACAATCAAATGTTTTGCTTTCACCGTAAAGCCTTTTTGAAATCTGACAACGCTGCGATATTGCCAAGAAGCAGAGCTTTTGATGGCTATGCAACACTTGTATATTGATGAATGTTTAATAATTCAAATTTGGGATTTTGAATTTGGCGCCTTACATTTCACCGGGTAGTGTCAGGAGTGGCCCGCTAACGCGCCGGTGCTCCCTAAGTAGTTTTTAAGCATAATCAGTGCTCTAACTCCCCCTTGCACTGGTCTGGAGCAATGAAGTGGTGACGCAGGGCACCGTACTAAACCACAAATTACATCTAAGTCCCACGGCGTAAGCTCGCAACTTTTGAAGGAGGAACCACTGTAAGGGCTATTTGACCAAGAAGGAGAGTGATGGAGTGCTGCATCAGATGACCTGGCCTCCACAATCACCCAACCTCAACCCAATTGAGATGGTTTGGGATGAGTTGGCTGCTTTTCCTTCACTCTGCGGTCCAACAAGTGCTCAGCATATTTGGGAACTCCTTCAAGACTGTTGGAAAAGCATTCCTCATGAAGCTGGTTGAGAGAATGCCAAGAGTGTGCAAAGCTGTCATGAAGGCAAAGGGTGGCTACATTAAAGAATCTTAAATATAAAATATATTTTGATTTGTTTACCACTTTTTTTGGTTACTTCACGATTCCATATGTGTTACTTCATAGTTTTGATGTCTTCACTATTATTCTACAATGTAGAAAATAGTAAAAAATAAAAATATAAAATTGTAGCTGTGTCCAAACTTTTGACTGGTACTGTATGTGTGTGCTACTCAGGGTATTCAAATAATTTAAATGTGATACGGGGGAGTGTCTCAACACAAGCCTGTGTATGTGTCCAGTCAGTGCATGTGAAAGAGTGTCAGTGTTCAACTCTGAATCTCCATCAGTGTGTGGAAGTATGTATGTGTGTTAGATAGACTATGAGGACGTATCTTTGTGTGCATATGTGCGTTTGAAATGCACGTTCTCTCGGGAGTTTAGAGAGTCTGCCCAGCTACAGGAGGAAGTGCTCTGGTGCTCTGCTCCAATCACAGGCCTGGGTTCTAGTCAGGTGACCTGTGTTCTAGTCAGGTGACCTGTGTTCTAGTCAGGTGACCTGTGTTCTAGTCAAGTGACCTGTGTTCTAGTCAAGTGACCTGTGTTCTAGTCAAGTGACCTGTGTTCTAGTCAAGTGACTTGGGCAGCACTCAAGTGTTGTGAATCAGATTAAAACCACCTTAATGAGGCCCACAGTTATTCAGTCAGCCAGTTCAACCAGCCAGTCAGTCTAACCAGCTGCCTGGCCCTGACAGTGGAGGGGAAGGGGCTGAAAGGAAAGAGGCGGCCCCCAATTAAGAAAAACAGCCATTATAAGAATCAGGGATATATGGAGATTTCATGGAAGTGTGTTAAGTGAGTGTGTGTGGGAAGTGGGGGAGTGTATGTGAAGGACAACTACAAAATAAGACAAATTAAACGTTGTACAAATAAACACACTGATACAAACTGATAGATATATTTAAGGTTAAACCAAAATGGAAGTCAATGGGGCCATGGTCAGAAATGTGTTTGGAGGAGATACAACTTTTATGCAATCCATCACGATTCTCCTCCATGTAAATACAAAAAGCTATTAAAACATAGAAGAGTGAGGTACAACATTACAGCAGGGGTGTCAAACTCATTTTGTCTCAGGGGCCGCATCCGGTCTTCAATGAGGGCCGGAAAGCCACACTGATATTTCCTCGCCACCAAAATTTGTTCCCTGACTCTCTAGATGTCATTTAGGTGATTATTAGCGAGCTGGACACAAACTGTATGACTGCAGGTCCATTATCATTTTTACACAGTTTGAATTTGGTTTTAGTCATTTTAAAGTATATAGTTATTTATTTACTCAAACCACTGGCATGCGGGCCATATGTTTGATACCCCTAAACTAAAGTGAATACAGCCTGATATACCAACAGAGTCTCACTACTGAGAGTGGTATAAGCTATTCCAATGGACACCTGCTGTTTTTCGTCTTATTTTTATGCTACATTCCCCAATCTCTCCTTAAAACCTTGTGCCCACACAGATCAGAAAGACTGCCTCAGTCTGCCCCCCCCAATCCTTATATCCCCTATACCCAGTCCAGATGGCAGATGGCCTCCCACAGAGTAGCATGATAAACCCTAAAGGCTCAGACAAGCCACAACTGTCATTAAGAACAAACACAACACACAGAGTTAGACCTTTCAAGACACAGAACCTGAAGATATATACCTAAGAGCTAGTGAATGTCTTGCAGCCAGAAGCCACAAGATAATGTCTCTCATCCTAAACTGCTAGTACCACCATTCATCGGACCTTGCTTGATTGACTACACTAATAGACAGAATACATAAGACAGTCATACTATCTCCTTGTGTCACCCCTCTCAGGGTGTGGTTTCTCCAGAGCCCGCCCGCCCGCTAACAGTTGCCCTTCTGTCTGTCCGGTACACACGGATCTGATGGCAGCTGGCCAGCCACAGCGGACATTTTGGTGTGGAACAGAGAGGCCTTCTCAGTCAGAAGGAGGTCAGAAATAGATAGCGGAATGAAGGAGCTGTTGCCTGTGAGGCCAGTTAGCACCAGGCTCTCTGTATCTAACAGACAACTCTTTTGAGAATCAATACAGCCAGGTGAGCGAGAGAGCAAGAGAGAGAGAGAAGGAGAGTGACATCTGACTAAGCTAAACCTACTACAACACACCACGGGACACTTATCAGGACACATCGAACACACATGACTGATGAACTGACAGTGACATGACGTGTGCCATTGGACGTGTGTGCGTTCCTGTGTAGACCTATGACTCCTAGCCATCTACTGGTCTCCTCCTGGGTTTAGATAGAATAACTCAGAAAAGACTCCTGCATGTCTAGCTAACCCTCTCTAGGGATAGAGCTGCAGCCTCATTTTGAAAGACCTAAAAGCCAGCGGAACACACTTGTTCTCTACACACTACATAGACATAATACTGTAATGTCTTCTTCAGACCAAATGAAACAATGCAAGCCTTGCAAAATAGTATTGTGGACTTCAAAGTTGTATCTGTGAAGAAAGTATCCAGTGAGCTGTCAAACCCACACAGAGGAAATAGTGTTTTCACAGAAATGCACTTAAAAAGAAGATCAGTGCTGTCACTGTCTCTGGGAGCTAGAATGTCTGTCTATTTACCCCATTGTCTGAATTTATTAGTCATTGGGCCGCCCTATAACAGAGCATGAACACATACTGAGTGCATTGTATAACAATCTGTCTCTTCACAGGGGACATAAAGATGCTTATGGTTTGGAAATGAATGAGTCTGAAGGAGATCAGGACAAACAAGCAGCTGGTGCTTGTGATGATAGTATTTTGTTGGAGGCACGCAAGCGAAGAACAACGCTTAGCCCTTATTGATCAGGTCTCAACTCCCTTCACTGCGTCTTCATTTTCCTATCATATGGGGAGGGAGGGAGTGGGTGGGCATGGTGCACGGGGGGGCTAGCTGGGTAGATGGAAGGACCAAAGCTAGCTTTATTACCAGGGGGACAAGTTAAAAAGGGGGAGGAGGTAAATGGATGATTTGATGTAACAAGATTTAAATGAGGGGGGTAAAGTTGCCTCCCAGTCACATCATGGCCATAAGCTGCTCGTTAGATATGGCTATGCATGGCTGGATAATGGGCCAGCCACCTGACCTGAGGGTATTTAGAGGGGTGAGCATTAGGCCGAGCCCCTGTGCTTGGGTGGCCGGGCTCTGGGAAGGAAAGGACAACTGCAGTCTCTATTAAACTCTTGTTTAGGGCGAGTCGAGCCAGCGCTTTCAGTACGCAGTAGCAGTGACTTCATCTAGGTAGAATGTCGGTATGTTCATGAAGGACCTACACCTGAAGCAGGTAATGAGGGGAAACTAGGTGTTAACCACAAACAGTGTGTTAATTAGGTGGTAGCTAATGCCATGGACTGGTGTGCCTGACATTACTGTGAGAAGGAGCAATCCAGCATTAAATTTACACTTTCCTTATGTTTTTTTTAAAGACACCAGCAGGGATGATGGTTTGAATCAGCAGAGGGTGGAAATGAAAGTCAGGTGAAAAATCAGGCCTTACTTCTTGCCAGGCTTCGAGTACATTTAAACTGCTGTAAGTAAGTGTAGGTGCCCACTACAAACTACATGGACAGTGCACCGCATCACACCTCCCACCCGCATCACACCTCCCACCATGGACCATATCCCTGTTCCTCACTCGCTCTCTCATATTTGTCCTCTATCATCTCTTGTAGACCTAGGGCAGATGGAGGAGGAGGTGGTGGAGGGTCAGGACAGGGGGAGATCTCTAAAGCAGCCAGCTCTTGCAGAGCCAAGCCAAAATTCCCCTGGCCCATCTGTAAAGTGCTGCAACGCTATCGCTCTGTCTTTGCCAGTATTTACTCTGATGTACGGTATTGATGCTCAACCCAAACATCAGCCTGATAAAAGCCCTCGGTCCCGGAGAGAGAAGGAGGAAAAGAAGAAGCCCGAGTTCAAAAAGCAAGCTCAGCCAACCATGCCTACGTGCTTCAAACGAATGGAAAAGATAGACTGACACAGAACCTTCCTTCCACCATGATCCAAAAATATGCACTGGACTTTTCCCTGGTAAACTTAATGATAGCTACGGGAGCTGATCTTGAGGTGCAGCCATAAAGGAATGTGTTATGCATAGGTGTGGGTGAGGCACATAAAGTACCAGTCAAAAGTTGGACACACCTACTCATTCAAGGATTTTTCTTTATTTTTACTATTTTCTACATTGTAGAATAATAGTGAAGACATCAAAACTATGAAATAACGCATATGGAATAATGTAGTAACCAAAAAAGTGTTAAACAAATCAAAATATATTTATATTTGAGATTCTTCAAAGTAGCCACCCTTTGCCTTGACGACAGCTTTGCACTCTTGGCATTCTCTCAACCAGCTTCATGAGGTAGTCAGCTGGAATGAATTTCAATTAAACAGGTGTGCCTTGTTAAAAGTGAATTTGTGGAATTTCTTTCCTGCTTAATGTGTTTGAGCCAATCGGTTGTGTTGTGACAAGGTATGGGTGGTATGCAAAAGATAGCCATATTTGGTAAAAGGTCAAATCTATATTATGGCAAGAACAGCTCAAATAAGCAATCAGACTCATTCAACATCTTTCTCTGTGTCCAAAATGGAACTTTGGATTGACATTGCAATAAAGACTGTGGGGTTTGGAGGTATCCAGATTTTCATATCCTTCTGTCACCCAGGGATTTACTGTATTACCGGCTTGGTACACAAGGGGGCGCCAAAACGCTAGAAATACCATTGGGCATCTATTACCAGAATGCTAACAAAATTAGCACAAGTAATAGAACATTTCCATGGAGGCTGCTAGCTAAATATGCTAAATAAGCACAAACAAAAATAAACAAATTGCAAAGACAGGCAATCCAGCTCATAAAGTTATACACTTATAGGGAGGAGCTAACCGAAGAGTTTGGTGAGTTTGGACATGCTCTGCTCGGAGAAGAGGAGGGAGGAGCAGACGGCCAAGAACGGAGAAGAGAAAAAAACTCAAGGAAATCAAGACAGCAGTGGCAGCTGTACAAATAACTCATCCAAAGGGCTTTGACTTCTCAAACACGGCTGAAAGCGAACACAATATGATGCCCTGTCACCTTATTAATTCATCCACTTACTTAGATAGCAAGTTAAAAACTTAAGGTCGTGTTAACACAGAATTCAGCATTTTCCTAAACACTCGAAATATGACGGCCATGCATCGTTTCGCAAAAAATACCTTGCTTTTTTATTGTAAGCTCATTTACTTGTGTGGCTGGCAGTCAAATAGTGTTACACTTCTGTTGTCATCTGATGAAAATTTATCCATTTTCTGAATGTGTTGCACTAATGTATTTTCTGTTAAGGAAAACTATAGTTACACGTCCCTAATCACTCTATAGAAGCAAAAAAACACTTGACTTTCAATATAAAACCCTGTCAATAGAGAACTGGACTCACTTGCTCACGATTTCTCCCATTATTTACAAACCCCTGACTGGCTCAACTGTTCTGGGTAACTACGTAAGCTTCATAACGTAAAATAATGTGACAGGTGAAATGAAGAACGCAATCTACTTTATCTCCTAATGCATTGCACAAGTTGAAAAAAAATATCGATAAATATCCAAATGTATTGAAAAACTTCAAAGAAATCATTTCAACGGTATTGACGGTATTGAATAACCAGCCCCGTGGCTATTTCCAAATACCCCGGTATACACAGTACACCGCTCAAGCCACCAACTTCTCGTCATTTCATGATGACTTCTGCCATTTTGCTACTTCCTCACGTCTGATTAACATCCACCAGCTCTCTACAGCAAAGCTGATGACCAAGCAAACAATATCAAGTTCCTTGAAAATAACCATGTCAGACTAACTAGAATTAACTGAACCGTTGACCAGTTGTAGAATGGACTAGACAGTTATTATAAGGGGTTCGAATTGGGTTAAACCATTTACCCCCACGGGGGAAATGCTAGACTTACTTGTTGACTGACAGTGTGGGTAGGATGCTTTTAGGATTAGAGAGTGTGAGACATGCATGCAGAATGTCCCATTACAACTCCTGCTGGGTCTTACCCTCTAAACAAAAACAAAAACAAAAACTTTTGATTATGGGATTCTCTCTCTCTATGTTGACTCCAATGCTTCCCACAGTTGTGTCAAGTTGGCTGGATGTCCTTTGGGTGATGGACCATACTTGATACATACAGGAAACTGTTCAGCATGAAGAACCCAGCAGTGTTGCAGTTCTTGACACAAACCAGTGTGCCTGGCACCTACTACCATACCCCTTTCAAATGCACTTAAATCTTTTGTCTTGCCCATTCACCCTATGAATGGCACACATACACAATCCATGTCTCAATTGTCTCAAGGCTTAAAAATCCTTCTTTAACCTGTCTCCTCCCCTTCAGCTACACTGATTGAAGTGGATTTAACAAGTGACATCAATAACGGATCATAGCTTTCACCTGGGCTCACCTGGTCAGTCTGTCATTTTCTTAATGTGTTGCATACTCAGTGTAGTTTGTATTTACAATGGTGTTTGTGCTTCACTGGTTGCCCTTTAATTGTGGCAACAGGTCACAAATATTCCTGCTGTGATTGCACACTGTGGTATTTCACCTAATAGACATGGGAGTTTATCAAAATTTAATTTGGGAGTTTATCAAAATTGGATTTGTTTTCTTTGTGGGTCTGTGTAATCTGAGGGAAATCTCTCTCTCCATCGCAACAGCTGCTATCCACACAGCTACAAAAAAGGCACACAGCTGCCATTAGCACGTCTGAATATGATGGCCAATCAAAAAGGGCTGTAGATCGAATATACACATGCAGATCCTAACACAAACACACACAGCTGTGGATAAAAACATATGCAAACTCCAAACACACACCAAGACTGAGGCACTAAAATGAATGTGGGATATGGGAAACTCTCTATTTTAATGACCGAGGAGGCTTTATCCACCGGCAGCCTTAGGGGCCTTCATGATGTTGGCAGTCCCTAAACAAAATGATTTGATGTAACATTTCTTTATGCCCGGTTATTTAAATATAGCAAATTGTTTATGTGCCAGTCCCCAGAGCTAAGAAGACATTGTATCTAGCTACTCATGGTGAAATGATTTCATATAAAACAAGATGATTCAGTCAAGGATATCATCTGCTCTCAAGAGAAAATGGCTGCTACAGAATGTATGTTTTTAGATTTATGTACAGAGAATATCTGCTACAGTCCCTAAAAGGAAGACAACCTGTCAGCACACACCCAAATGCAGAGTGGATAGTTTTAGACAGAATTAAGATAATGACACACTACAGAAAACTCTTGGTTGTATCTTGATGTTGACATTCTGTGGATACCTGGAGGGAGGAGGGGCCTGTATCTTCAGTAGCGGTGTGTGGGTAAAATCACCAGGGAAGCCAATACAGAAGAATAGGCATATTACAACCTTCCGTTGTTTGCTCTATAACCTGTTAGTTCATATGCCTGGACACCATGATATATACAGTTGAAGTCGGAAGTTTACATACACTTAGGTTGGAGTCATTAAAACTCGTTTTTCAACCACTCCACAAATTTCTTGTTAACAAACTATAGTTTTAGCAAGTCAGTAAGGACATCTATTGAGTGCATGACAAGTAATTTTTCCAACAATTGTTTACAGACAGATTATTTCACTTATAATTCACTGTATCACAAACTCAGTGCCTCTTTGCTTGACATCATGGACAAATCTAAAGAAATCAGCCAAGAACTCAAAATGTGAGACCTCCACAAGTCTGGTTCATCCTTGGGAGCAATTTCCAAATGCCTGAAGGTACCACGTTCATCTGTGCAAACAATAGTACGCAAGTATAAACACCATGGGACCACGCAGCTGTCATACTGCTCAGGAAGGAGACCCGTTCTGTCTCCTAGAGATGAACGTACTTTGGTGCGAAAAGTGCAAATCAATCCCAGAACAACAGCAAAGGACCTTTTGAAGATGTTGGAGGTAACAGGTACAAAAGTATCTATATCCACAGTAAAACTAGTCCTATATATATATCGACATAACCTGAAAGGCCGCTCAGCAAGGAAGAAACCACTGTTCCAAAACCGCCAGAAAAAAAGCCAGACTACGGTTTGCAACTACACATGGGGCCAAAAATCTTACTTTTTGGAGAAATGTCCTCTAGTCTGATGAAACAAAAATAGAACTGTTTGGCCATAATGACCATCGTTATGTTTGGAGGAAAAGCCGAAGAACAACATCCCAACCGTAAAGCACAAGGTTGGCAGCATCATGTTGTGGGGGTGCTTTGCTGCAGGAGGGCCTGGTGCACTTCACAAAATAGATGGCATCATGAGGATGGAAAATTATGTGGATATATTGAAGCAACATCACAAGACATCAGTCAGGAAGTTAAAGCTTGGTCGCAAATGGGTCTTCCAAATGGACAATGACCACAAGCATACTTCCAAAGTTGTGGCAAAATGGCTTAAGGACAACAAAGTCAAGGTATTTGAGAGGCAATCACAAAGCCCTGACCTCAATCCTGTGGGTATAACTGAAAAAGCGTGTGCGCGCAAAGAGGCATACCAACCTGACTCAGTTACATCAGCTCTGTCAGGAGGAATGGGCCAAAATTCACCCAACTTATTGTGGGAAGCTTGTGGAAGGCTACCCGAAATGTTTGACCCAAGTTAAACAATTTAAAGGCAATGCTACCAAATACTAATTGAGTGTATGTAAACTCCTGACCCACTGGGAATGTGATGAAATAAATAAAAGCTGAAATAAATAATTCTCTACTATTATTCTGACATTTCACATTCTTAAAATAAAGTGGTGATCCTAACTGACCTAAAACAGGTAATTTTTAATATTTAATAGGATTAAATGTCAGGAATTGTGAAAAACTGAGTTTAAATGTATTTGGCTAAGGTGTATGTACACTTCCGACTTCAACTGTAGGCCTAAAGGCAGAGACAATGCGAAAACAGTGGCAGAATAATTTCAACCACACATTTCTTTCATCACAATCCCGGAGAGCAACATCTGTCCGGTGAAGTCCACAAAACATATTGCATGTAACAAACAGTTACATGTCCTAGGCATGGTCAAGCAAAGTAATGTTTCTGACAAATTCCACAAGTCGCAAAGAAAACAGGAGCTGCTTCCACTATTCCAGCACCATTTCAACATCTAATCACCTATGCTTAGTCTAATACAATGACAACTAAAAGATAGCAAAAAGTCCAATCAACGTAAGCTAAATATGACATGGCTGTCCATGGTACTATCACTCGGTCACACAGTACACGCTTTTTGTTTTTGTTGTCCTAGACTACCTGGCTAAAATACTTGCTCACTAGCCTAACTTCCTTTCATGGGCAATGATGTGCCAGGCCAGTAGCTAACATTAGCATACTACAGTGGGGAAAAAAAGTATTTAGTCAGCCACCAATTGTGCAAGTTCTCTCACTTAAAAAGATGAGAGAGGCCTGTAATTTTCATCATAGGTTCACTTCAACTATGCCAGACAAAATGAGGAAAAAAAATCCAGAAAATCACATTGTAGGATTTTTTATGAATTTATTTGCAAATTATGGTGGAAAATAAGTATTTGGTCACATACAAACAAGCAAGATTTCTGGCTCTCACAGACCTGTAACTTCTTCTTTAAGAGGCTCCTCTGTCCTCCACTCATTACCTGTATTAATGGCACCTGTTTGAACTTGTTATCAGTATAAAAGACACCTGTCCACAACCTCAAACAGTCACACTCCAAACTCCACTATGGCCAAGATCAAAGAGCTGTCAAAGGACACCAGAAACAAAATTGTAGACCTGCACCAGGTTGGGAAGACTGAATCTGCAATAGGTAAGCAGCTTGGTTTGAAGAAATCAACTGTGGGAGCAATTATTAGGAAATGGAAGACATACAAGACCACTGATAATCTTCCTCGATCTGGGGCTCCACGCAAGATCTCACCCGTGGGGTCAAAATGATCACAAGAACGGTGAGCAAAAATCCCAGAACCACACAGGGGACCTAGTGAATGACCTGCAGAGAGCTGGGACCAAAGTAACAAAGCCTACCATCAGTAACACACTACGCCGCCAGGGACTCAAATCCTGCAGTGCCAGACGTGTCCCCCTGCTTAAGCCAGTACATGTTCAGGCCGTCTAAAGTTTGCTAGAGAGCATTTGGATGATCCAGATGAGGATTGGGAGAATGTCAGATGAAACCAAAATAGAACTTTTTGGTAAAAACTCAACTCGTCGTGTTTGGAGGACAAAGAATGCTGAGTTGCATCCAAAGAACACCATACCTACTGTGAAGCATGGGGGTGGAAACATCATGCTTTGGGGCTGTTTTTCTGCAAAGGGACCAGGACGACTGATCCGTGTAAAGGAAAGAATGAATGGGGCCATGTATCGTGAGATTTTGAGTAAAAACCTCCTTCCATCAGCAAGGGCATTGAAGATGAAACGTGGCTGGGTCTTTCAGCATGACAATGATCCCAAACACACCGCTGGCAACGAAGGAGTGGCCGTAAGAAGCATTTCAAGGTCCTGGAGTGGCCTAGCCAGTCTCCAGATCTCAACCCCATAGAAAATCTTTGAAAGTCCGTGGTTGCCCAGCGACAGCCCCAAAACATCACTGCTCTAGAGGAGATCTGCATGGAGGAATGGGCCAAAATACCAGCAACAGTGTGTGAAAACCTTGTGAAGACTTACAGAAAACGTTTGACCTCTGTCATTGCCAACAAAGGGTATATAACAAAGTATTGAGATAAACTTTTGTTATTGACCAAATACTTATTTTCCACCATAATTTGCAAATAAATTCATAAAAAATCCTACAATGTGATTTTCTGGATTTTTTTTCCTCATTTTGTCTGTCATAGTTGAAGTGAACCTATGATGAAAATTACAGGCCTCTCTCATCTTTTTAAGTGAGAGAACTTGCACAATTGGTGGCTGACTAAATACTTTTTTTCCCCACTGTAGCTACATGTTTAACTTCCATCCTCTCAGGCCAGGGGCACAATGTATGAATTTATGGTTGATCAGAATCGCCATTATAATCATTGGCCAGTACGGAGAATTAAGTAAAACCACAAGTGCAAATCCCTATCTCCATCCATGGCTAATTTAGGAAAGGGCCGATTTTAGCTAGCTAGCCACCAGAGGACAACAACACAATGAGATGCAACAAATACATTTTTTTTCTGTCAATAATGACATTTGGCTTGTGATTGGTCTGAAGCCAAACCCAAACTGGCTTCCCTTGACAATTTTTTTGGGTGCGCCAGGACCATTCACAGCTGAGCTCACTCAGTTTAGCTCAATGCTAATTGGCTATTATTTTAATCAAGGGATGCCAAATGCTCGCTGGCTTCCCATGCATTCAATGCTATGGGCGGCAACAATGTCACACTCTTTCTGATCAGACATTAGATAGATACGCTACACAGATATGCTTTGCCAGCAGCATACCACCCTGCATCCCACTGCTGGCTTGCTTCTGAAGCTAAGCAGGGTTGGTCCCTGGATGGGAGACCAGATGCTGCTGGAAGTGGTGTTGGAGGGCCAGTAGGAGGCACCCTTTTCTCTGGTCTAAAAAAAATATATCCCATTGCCCTGTGTGTAGGGTGCCGTCTTTCAGATGGGATGTTAAACAGGTGGACTGACTCTCTGTGGTCGCTAAAGATCTAATGGCATTTATTGTAAGAGTAGGGGGTATTAACCCCGGTGTCCTGGCTAAATTCCCAATCTGACCCTCATACCATCATGGTAACCTAATCCTCCCCAGTTTACAATTGGCTCATTTGTCCCTCTCCTCTGTAACTGTTCCCCAAGTTGTTGTGGTAATTTAGAATGTGTTCTCAGTCAACTTACCGGTTAAAAAAAAAAAAAACATACTGAGACAGAGGGATGCTTTCTACGGTGAGATACATTCAGCCTCTTGAGAATTGAAGAAAATTTATGAGAGATGCAAGACAAAACAATTTGGGACACCTGGCTTACCTTGGCGTCCATGAATACACACCACCATGTATCCTCACTCTGAACCTCTGACATGTCCTCTGATTATTACATGTTTCTATCATACCTTGCTGAACAGCGATGTAGGTTGATGGAGGTCAGCTTTGATTACTGTATCACTGGATATTGACTGACTCAGTTCCTCACTAGGCCCCTGTGTGATCTGCACTGATCCAGTCCTGGTCAGCCCAGTCATTGTATACAGTAGGGTGTAGTAGTGTACACTGTGAATCCATGTGTTCACGGAGGACTCAACTGTCCAAATGTTAGTTTTACAAATAATTTTATGTCAAATAAGTTTATGTATTTGACATATGTAATTAATTACATCATCTATATAGTGCAATTTATTTGGCTTTGAGTTTGCACTTTTGAGACTATCCCATTGCATATACTACGAGGCAAGCTAAATCATTATCAAATGTGTTATTTTAAAGTTTTCAACCAATATATTTGACCCAGGTCTAATAGTTTTCTAATGGAATCCATGTGACCAATAAATCTGGCGACACAGGGTGATGCAAGTCGTCGATTCTGAACAAGTCTGGACATATTCTCAATTTCTACCAGGTAACAGCAGCTTCAAAACAACAGGATGTGATGTAGGTAGGCTGCTCTAACCACTCTCTGGTGACATGGGGAAGGGGTGAGGGTAGCTGGATACTGTAGGCGCAATCTCCTCCACATCGAATCCCATGCTGAGCTAGTCGACTGTTATTACAGTGGCATGTCAATTTGCCTATCACCTCATCGGATCTGAATATACAGTAGGCCTAACTAGAAGGCGCAACCTTGCACACCCAGTAGCGCAACGGGAGAAGTGTGTCAGGCTCCTATGATAGCCTAAGCAATGCCAGGAAAATGAGGGGCTGGTTTGGCTTACATGTTGTTGACGGATAAATAAACTAACAGTTGGTAAGTCCTAACACAATAAAACACAAAAATCGCTAAGAAAATTAAAGGCACAGTTATATAGGTTGGCCTTTACATCTCAGCGCATTACTAATCCAGTCCAGACCGCACTGGTCCAACGGTCTATAATTGCAGCTTCTCTTGAGCAGGGAGAAAAATAAATGTTTGAGCTAGTTTCCGGCTATTTAGAGTATATAGCCTATATGGAATATGAAAATCCAAACAAACCTTGTATACTTGTCCATAGGTGCCATTGCCGACCACTTCCACCAGTTCGAAAATACCAGCTGGGTCCTATAAAATTAAATGATCAGATGGTTAACATTTACCAAATAACGGTTTGTGAGAGAGGGATGGTTTAGTATGGGCTACGTTACAACCCGTTAAATCAGGTGGTTGCGACCGAATTGCCTCATATCCCAGAGCATTGCAAACAAAAGAATGATAGGAACTCAGCCATCTAACGGTATCCACACCAAGAACAACACATACTATTTGTGACACATTTTACCAGGGTTTATCCCATGGTGGCGTCAATAAAATTACAATAAAAGGATTTAAACAGAAAATAACACAAATCCTCATAACATGTATTGCACTCACCCGCAAAGAGGCAAGGTCTATATCCACTAGACTTTTAGCTGGAGACTCGTTCGCCATTTTTCAATAATTAATAGAAATTGCAACGTCTATTTTAGTCCCTTCAAGTAAATTGTCTATATGCAATGCCGTAATCTCATCATTGAAATTGTTATCTTATTCCTTGCTAATGTAATGTCGATCCAAAGCGGGTTTTTCTTTGTAAACTACTCCCGTCGTTGTCGTGTGGACGCGATTACTCCATATTGCGCTACCACGGTTGGCAGTGAGCTTGCTCCTCTCAATTCTCCGCCCTGCCCCTCTCTCGCTCTCAATTCAATTTAAGAGCGTTATCTCTCGTTCTCGCTCTTCCACTCACTCCACTGTAAAGCCTCACCAACACAGGAAGCAGAAGCAGTCAGTGTCTGAGACAGATAGACCGAGAGAAAGACGCTGCAGGTGCAGGGGGAATGGATGGAGAGAATAATAGTGAAGAGCTCCCCCATCAGTAATTAATCCAAAGATGCTGAATTTATGTGCTCTGCTGCTAAACTCATAATAATGACTTTTTGAGCATTGTTGTTTTCCTGTAGTTTTCATAAAACCACATCCATGCAAGTACACAACCTTTATTTGATCCTGGGTCTGTTATTCAAATGGTATGGGTGGGAGGGGGATTAAATTAGAGATCAGTGTCACCTTTTGTATTTATTCATGTTTACGATGGATAAATAAACTGTTTATTATATTATGGTAAGGTGTAACCAAAATGTGTTTATGTGCTTGCAAGGGCTCTCTCTCTTTCTGCTGTCTGACAGTTTGTGCAGACAATGTTTACAGTGGTAGACAGCTGCTAAACAGCTGAATCGTGCTGAATCAATACATCCTATCAAAACATTGACTTAACCAACACAAGATGGACAAACCTTCTTTATAAATCTATGAAAACACCCTCCATTTTTCTCTGAGGCATGTGCTGTAGGCAACACAGTAACATGGTGAATGTCGCCAACCTCCAGCTCTCTATGTCAGATGAAGAGTTAATTAGAGCATGTGAAATGGAAGCAGTGATAAATATTTCACCATTGCTGTCAACCCTGGTATTGTTGTTGGGTTTTATCCCATTGCTTCCAACACCAATGAATATCAGCAGACTTTTTTGCAAACTCGTTTCATGTCATACGCAATGGCTGAAATGTCAGTGAGCAGGCTGTTTGTCCAGGCTGTGTCCCAAAGCAAGGTGCTCTTCATGGGGATCAGTTCCCTACCCGTGCCCCATGACTCAACTAAGACAGGCCCATGAAGGCCCCAAATTATCCTGTATATAACAGCAGTCATTGCTGCTGAAGAACTAGGTTAGTCTTGCTGTCCCACCATCAACATCACAGTACTACAGTTTGTAAATGTGTTTATCTTGCTGCCATCGTTAAAATGGTTCCCTATTTCTCCCGGCCACAGCTGTCTTTACAATGTGGCAATGTCACAGTTCTTCTAGCTGAGGACATGTACATTATTTACTGCTGTACGTACGTCTGACTGCTGGATATTGTCTGAGCGGGCCGCTGAGGCCCTGGACTGTGGGAAAAAATATATGACAGTTGGAAGTATGTACAATGCATTCGGAAAGTATTCAGACCCCTTCCCTTTTTCAAAATGTTGTTATGTTACAGTCTTATTCTAAAATGTATTAAATAAAAAAAAAATCTTCATCAATCTACACACAATACCCCATAATGACAAAGTGAAAACAGTTTTTAGAAATGTTAGCAATTAATGTATTAAAAATAAAAAACATATTATACCTTATTTACATAAGTATTCAGACCCTTTGCTATGAGACTCGAAATTGATCTCAGGTGCATCCTGTTTCCATTGATCATCCTGTGGTAAATTAAATTGATTGGACATGATTTGGAAAGGCACACACCTGTCTATATAAGGTCCCACTTTTGACAGTGCATGTCAGAGCAAAAACCAAGCCATGCAGTCGAAAGGAATTGTCCGTAAATCTCCGAGACGGGATTGTGTCGAGGCACAGTTCTGGGGAAGGGTACCAAAACATTTCCGCAGCATTTAAGGTCCCCAAGAACACAGTGGCCTCCATTGTTCTTAAATTAAGCAGTTTGGAACCACCAAGTCTCTTTCTAGAGCTGGCCGCCCGGCCAAACTGAGCAATCGGGGGAGAAGGGCCTTGGTCAGGGAGGTGACCAAGAACCCGATGGTCACTCTGACAGAGCTCCAGAGTTCCTCTGTGGAGATGCTAGAACCTTCCAGAAGGACAACCATCTCTGCAGCACTCCACCAATCAGGCCTTTATGGTAGTGTGGCCAGACGGAAGCCACTCCTAGTAAAAGGCATAACAGCCCCCTATGAGTTTGCTAAAAGGCACCTAAAGGACTCTAACCATGAGAAACAAGATTCTCTGGTCTGATTAAACTGAGATTGAACTCTTTGGCCTGAATGCCAAGGGTCACGTCTGGGGGAAATCTGGCACCATCCCTACGGTGAATCAAGGTGGTGGCAGCATCAGGCAGTTGGGATGTTTTTCAGCGGCAGGGACTGGGAGACTACCCAGGATCAAGGGAAAGATGAATAAAGTAAGGTACAGAGCGATCCTTGATTAAAACCTGCTCCAGAGCACTCAGGAACTCAGACTGGGGTGAAAGTTTACCTTCCAACAGGACAACAACCTGACAGAGATGGCAGCCTCGCTTCACGTTCTCAGGAAACTATGCAGTATTTTGTTTTTTTATGTATTACTTCTTACATTGTTACCCCGGGAAATATTAAGTTTTATTACATACAACCGGGAGGAACTATTGGATATAAGAGCAACGTCAACTTACAAACATTACGACCAGGAATACGACTTTCCCGAAGCGGATTCTCTGTTTGGTACCCCAACTAGGACAATAGACTGGATCCCAGCGGCGGTCTTCTGGTCAAGCTACGTCGACGGTCGCATCGTGCACCTCTCCAGAGTATTTTAATCGCCAATGTCCAGTCTCTGGACAACAAAGTGGACGAAATCAGAGCGAGGGTTGCCTTCCAGAGAGACATCCGAGACTGCAATGTTCTTTGCTTCACGGAAACATGGCTCCCTCAGGACACGTTATCTGAGTCGGTACAACCACCTGGTTTCTCCACGCATCGCGCCGACAGAAACAAACATCTATCTGGTAAGAAGAAGGGCGGGGGTGTGTGTCTTATGATTAACGAGACGTGGTGTGATCATAACAACATACAGGAACTCAAGTCCTTTTGTTCACCTGACATTGAATTCCTTACAATCAAATGCCGACCGCATTATCTACCAAGAGAATTCTCAATTATAATCACAGCCGTGTACATCCCCCCCAAGCTGACACATCGACGGCACTGAAAGAAATTCATTGGACTCTATGTAAATTGGAAACCACATATCCTGAGGCTGCATTTATTGTGGCTGGGGATTTTAATCAAGGCTAATTTGAAAACAAGGCTCCCGAAATTTTACCAGCATATCGAATGTGCCACCCGGGCTGGTAAAATCCTGGATTATTGTTATTCTAACTTCCGTGATGCATACAAGGCTATTCTCCGCCCTCCTTTTGGCAAGTCTGACCATAACTCCATTTTGTTGCTCCCAGCCTACAAACAGAAACTAAAACAGGAAACGCCTGTTCTCAGGTCTATTCAACGCTGGTCCGACCAATCTGATTCCATGCTGCAAGATTGCTTCGAGCACGTGGACTGGGATATGTTCCGGACAGCATCTGACAACAACATTGATGTATACGCTGATTCGGTGAGCGAAGTTTATTAGCAAGTGCATTGGTGATGTGGTACCCATAGCAACTATTAAAACCTTCCCCAACCAGAAACCGTGGATTGATGGCAGCATTCGCAAGAAACTGAAAGCGCGAACCACTGCTTTTAACCAGGGTAAGGCTACCGGAAACATGACTGAATACAAACAGTGTAGCTATTCCCTCCGCAAGGCAATCAAACAAGCTAAGCGTCAATATAGAGACAAAGTAGAGTCACAATTCAACGGCTCAGACACGAGAGGAATGTGGCAGGGTCTACAGTCAATCACGGACTACAAAAAGAAAATCAGCCCCGTCGCGGACCACGAAGTCCTGCTCCCAGACAAACTAAACAACTTCTTTGCTCGCTTTGAGGATAATACAGTGCCACCAACACGGCCCGCTACCAAAACCTGCGGGCTCACCTTCACCGCAGCCAACGTGAGGAAAACATTTAAATGTGTTAACCCTCGCAAGGCTGCTGGCCCAGATGGCATCCCTGGCCGTGTCCTCAGAGCATGCTCAGACCAGCCCCGTAGCACTCACTTCCGTCATCATGAAGTGCTTTGAGAGACTAGTCAAGGATCATATCACCTCCATTCTTCAAGACACCTTGGACCCACTCCAATTTGCTTACCGTCCCAATAGGTCCACAGACGACGCAATCGCAATCACACAGCATACTGCCCTAACCCATCTGCACAAGAGGAATACTTATGTAAGAATGCTGTTCATCGACTACAGCTCAGCATTTAACACCATATTTCCCTCCAAGCTCATCATTAAGCTCGAGACCCTAGGTCTCGACCCAGCCCTATGCAACTGGGTCCTGGACTTCCTGACGGGCCGGCCCCAGGTGGTGAGGGTAGGAAACAACACCTCCACCCCGCTGATCCTCAACACTGGGGCCCCACAAGGTTGCGTTCTCAGCCCTCTCCTGTACTCCCTGTTTACCCATGACTGCGTGGCCAAGCACGCATCCAACTCAATCATCAAGTTTGCTGACGACACTACAGTGGTAGGCTTGATTACCAACAACAACGAGACGGCCTACAGGGAGGAGGTGAGGGCCCTCGGAGTGTGGTGTCAGGAAAATAACCTCTCACTCAATGTCAACAAAACAAAGGAGATGATCGTGGACTTCAGGAAACAGGAGAGGGAGCACCCCCCTATCCACATCGACAGGACAGTAGTGGAGAAGGTGGAAAGTTCCTCGGTGTACACATCACGGACAAACTGAATTGGACCACCCATACAGACAGCGTGGTGAAGAAGGCGCAACAGCGCCTCTTCAACCTCAGGAGGCTGAGGAAATTCAGCTTGTCATCAAAATCACTCACAAACTTCTACAGATGCACAATCGAGAGCATCCTGTCGGGCTGTATCACCGCCTGGTACGGCAACTGCTCAGCCCACAACCGTAAGGCTCTCCAGAGGGTAGTGAGGACTGCACAACGCATCACCGGGGGTAAACTACCTGCCCTTCAGGACACCTACACCACCCGATGTCACAGGAAGGCCAAAAAGATCATCAAGGACAACAACCACCGAAGCCACTGCTTGTTCACCCCGCTATCATCCAGAAGGCGAGGTCAGTACAGGTGCATCAAAGCTGGGACCGAGAGACTGAAAAACAGCTTCTACCTCAAGGCCATCAGACTGTTAAATAGCCATCACTAACATTGAGTGGCTGCTGCCAACATACTGACTTAAATCTCTAGCCACTTTAAAAATAGAAATTGGATGTAACACTAGCCACATTAAACAATTTTGTATATAATGTTTACATATCCAACATTACTCATATCAAATGTATACACTGTACTCTAAACTGTCTACTGAATCTTGCCTATGCCGTTCGGCCATCGACTCAAATCTCTAGCCACTTTAATAATTATAGTTGGATGAAATAAATGTATCACTAGCCACTTTAAACAATGCATTTATATAATGTTTACATATCCTACATTACTCATCTCATATGTATATACTGTACTCCATACCATCTACTGCATCTTGCCTACACCGATCAGCCATCGCTCATCCATATATTTATATATACACATACTCGTATTCATTCATTTACTCTTGTGTGTATAAGGTAGTTGTTGTGAATTTGTTAGATTACTTGTTAGATACTACTGCATGGTCGGAACTAGAAGCACAAGCATTTCGCTACACTCGCATTAACATCTGCTGACCATGTGTATGTGACAAATAAAATTTGATTTGATTTGAAGCACACAGTCAAGATAACGCAGGAGTTGCTTCGGGACAAGTCTCTGAGTATATACACTATCGTTCAAAAGTTTGGGGTCACTTAGAAATGTCCTTGTTTTTGAAAGAAAACTGAGTAGAGTGTTAGAGGCTATTTTGTAAATGACATCGCCGAAGTCAAGGATCAGTAATATAGTCAGTTTTACAGCATGAGTGAAGGTTTGCTGTGAAATGGGAAGCCGATTCTATATTTAATTTAGGATTGGAGATGCTTAAAGTGAGTCTGGAAGGAGAGTTTACAGTCTAAGCAGACACCTAGGTATGGTGAACCAGGCGAGGCAGTCATTAGAGAGACCAAGCCTGTTGAGTCTGCCGATAAGAATGCGGTGATTGACAAGAGTCGAAAGCCTTGGCCAGGTCGATGAATACGGCTGCACAGTATTGTCTTTTATCGATGGCGGTTATGATATCGTTTAGGACCTTGAGCGTGGCTGAGGTGCACCCATGACCAGCTCGGAAACCAGATTGCATAGCGGAGAAGGTATTCGAAATGGTCGGTTATCTGTTTGTTAACTTGGCTTTCGAAGACTTGAGAAAGGCAGGGTAGGATAGATATAGGTCTGTAACAGTTTGGGTCTAGAGTGTCACTCCCTTTGAAGAGGGGGATGACCGCGGCAGCTTTCCAGTCTTTAGGGATCTCAGACGATACAAAAGAGAGTTTGAACAGGCTAGTAATAGGGGTTGCAACAACATTTTAGAAAGAGAGGGTCCAGATTGTCTAGCCCAGCTGATTTGTAGGGGTCCAGATTTTGCAGCTCTTTCAGAACATCTGTGGGGGGTGCAGGGCTGTTGACCGGGGTAGGGGTAGCCAGGTGGAAAGCATGGCCAACCGAAGAAAAATGCTTATTGAAATTCTCGATTATCGTAGATTTATCGGTGGTGACAGTGTTTCGTAGCCTATTCTCCATGGACTTTACAGTGTCCCATAACTTTTTGGAGTTTGTGCTACAGGATGCAAATTTCTGTTTGAAAAAGCTAGCATTTGCTTTCCCAACTGCCTGTGTATATTGGTTCCTAACGTCCCTGAAAAGTTGCATATCGCGGGGGCTATTCGATGCTAATGCAGTACGCCACAGGATGTTTTTGTGCTGGTCAAGGGCAGTCAGGTCTGGAGTGAACCAAGGGCTATATCTGTTCTTAGTTTTAAAAAATTTAATGGGGCATGCTTATTTAAGATGGTGAGGAAAGCACTTTTAAAGAATAACCAGGCATCCTCTACTGATGGAATGAGGTCAATATCTTTCCAGGATACCCGGGCCAGGTCGATTAGAAAGGCCTGCTCGCTGAAGTGTTTTAGGGAGCGTTTGACAGTGATGAGGGGTGGTCGTTTGACCGCGGTCACCTAACAGTACTAACTCTGAAGATAAATGGGGCGCAATTAATTCACATATGGTGTCCAGGGCACAGCTGGGGGCTGAGGGGGGTCTATAACAAGCGGCAACAGTGAGATACTTATTTCTGGAAAGGTGGATTTTTAAAAGTAGAAGCTCGAACTGTTTGGGCACAGACCTGGATAGCATGACAGAACTCTGCAGGCTAACTCCACCCCCTTTGGCAGTTCTATCTTGGCGGAAAATGTTGTAGTTGGGGATGGAAATGTCAGAATTTTTGGTGGCCTTCCTAAGCCAGGATTCAGGCACGGCTAGGACATCAGGGTTGGCGGAGTGTGCTAAAGCAGTGAATAAAGCAAACTTAGGGAGGAGGCTTCTGATGTTAACATGCATGAAACCAAGGCTTTTACAGAAGTCAACAAATTATAGCGCCTGGGGAATAGGAGTGGAACTGGGGGCTACAGGGCCTGGGTTAACCCCTACATCACCAGAGGAACAGAGGAGGAGTAGGATAAGGGTACGGCTAAAGGCTATAAGAACTGGTTGTCTAGTGCGTTGGGGACAGAGAATAAAAGGAGCAGATTTCTTGGCATGGTAGAATAAATTCAAGGCATAATGTACAGACAAGGGTATGGTAGGATGTGAGTACAGTGGAGGTAAACCTAGGCGCTGAGTGACGATGAGAGAGGTTTTCGTCTCTGGAGGGACAAGTTAAGCCAGATGAGGTCTCCGCATGTGTGTGGGGTGGGACGAAAGAGCTATTTAAGGCATTTTGAGCGGGACTGAAGGCTCTACAGTGAAATAAAACAGTAGAAACTAGCCAAGACAGCAGTAGACAAGGCATATTGACATTAGAGAGAGGCATAAAGCAATCACAGGTGTTGATCAGGAGAGCTAAGACAACAATGGGTAAATGTCAATGAATGGGCAGAGCGGGTCAGTTAGGTACATACAGGACCTGAGCTAGAGGCTGGGGCCGACAGGTAAACAAAATGAGGTACCGTGTTATTGAAACAGTCCAGGGGGCATCAGCTGTGTAGCCCAGTGATCATAGGGTCAAAACAGCAGCAATAGGTGAGTCAGGGTGCTTTTCGGTAGTCACTACTACGCTAGGCGAGCAGGGGACATAGCGTTCAGAAAAGCTAGTGGGCCGGGGGCTAGTAGATGGTTCTTTGGCGACATCGTAACAGAATATCCTGTTGAGACCACATCGGGCGATCACGTCGGCAGTCCACTCGTGATGGATCGGCGGGGCTCCGTGTCGACAAGAAAGGGTTCAGGACAATTGTTAAAGGAGGTATTCCACAGGGGATGCTGGCCCAGGTTGACTCCAATGCTTTCCACAGTTGTGTCAAGTTGGCTGGATGTCCTTTGGGTGGTGGGCCATTCTTGATACACACAGGAAACTGTTGAGTGTGAAAAACCCAGCAGTGTTGCAGGTCTTGACACACTCAAACCAGTGCGCCTGGCACCTACTACCTTACCCCCGTTCAAAGGAACTTAAATATTTTTTCTTGCCCATTCACCCCGTAAATGGCACACATAAGCAATCCATGTCTCAGTTGTCTCAAGGCTTGAAAATCTTTCTTTAACCTGTCTCCTCCCCTTCATCTACACCAGCGGTAGGCAACCCTGTTCCTGGAGTGCCACAGATACTGCAAGATTTAGTTCCAACTAGACACCACACCTGACCAACTGAGCTAGTTGATCAGTTCAGTGGTTTCCTAAATCCAACACACCTGGTCTTCCAAGTTGGTTAAATAAAAAGCTTTACTAGGGTTGCCTAACCCTGATCTACGCTGATTGCAGTGGATTTAACTGGTGACATCAATAAGGGATCATAGCATTTACCTGGATTCACCTGGTCTGTGTCATGGAAAGAGCAGATGTTCCTAATGTTTTGTACACTCAGTGTATGGTAATGTACCTTTCTTTAATGCCAACACTCTATACATTACAATGATGTCACTTTCCAAATGTGCATTCCCTCACAGAATCTAATTTGGCAATATGGGAAGTAAACAGTTCCTCGGTTCCTAAACATTTCCTCATCACTCAGTCTGTGTGATTTCTCTCATGTAAGCAGATCCAAATATGCCCAAAACAAAATCTCTCATTAACCATTGCGGTCTATAAAAGTAGAGTACAGTTCAATATTTGAGCATCCAAACATAATATTTAAACATTGTCTGTCCTAGCAACCTCATACCTCCCCCTACACTAGAGCTGGTTGGGTAAACAGAAGAGATGCACCTCAGTGTGTGTGTGTGTGTGTGTGTGTGTGTGTGTGTGTGTGTGTGTGTGTGTGTGTGTGTGTGTGTGTGTGTGTGTGTGTGTGTGTGTGTGTGTGTGTGTGTGTGTGTGTGTGTGTGTGTGTGTGTGTGTGTGTGTGTGTGTGTGTGTGTGTGTTTGCGTACTTGCCTCAGGGACGCAAAAGTGGAAAACAAGAGCAAACACTTTGAAGAGGGAGGTACAGACTTGGGAGTGCAAATGAAAGGACACTCGAAGCAGAGCCATTCAATTCTTCCTGTTTATACAGTATTACAGTTAACCACCTTTACAACCTGTGGTGTCTGATAACTGTCACACTGTGCTTGTACACACAGAGAAAAGCAGAAAAGCAGAGCCATTTGCATACAGTATAAAGGCGACAGGTGTGGGCAAAAAGACAGTGTTTGTTCTGGACCCATCCAGCTACCACAGCACTCCAGATACAATCACACACTTTCACAGATTGTCTGCACTGAGGTGAGGAAGAGGGAGGGAGGGATTTTATGGGCAGGTGAACGATATGAAGAGTTTTCCCTTGGCCCTTTACCCCATAATATACACTAGAGACAAGGATAACATTTTTGACACCCTTCTAATCAAATGCAACCCATCTTTTACTCCTGCTGAGTAGACAGTACCTCAGGTACTCTGGTCTAGAAAACAATGTGACAATATTCAAATGACTATGCAAATACTCCTCGTGTCTGTGTTGTAATTCCAGTTCAACCCAGTTACACAACTAGTTTCATATTTACAGATAAGATGTGTATGGTGTTTGAGGGGAGAATATACAGGATGTGTGTGTGTAACTCAAAAGCCTAAGCCAATTTCACGCACCTCCAGGGGGATAGGTTCATTACAAAAAGATAATCTAAATTAAATGAGATGCCAACAAACATAATATCTCATGGGATCTGTTGGTTCAAGCATCATGTGATACGATGATACAGTTCCAGGCTTCTGTACTGTCATGCACCACAAGTGTGTGTGTGTGTGTGCGTGTGCGTGTGCGCACACCTGAGTGCTTGAGTGTGTTTTGCAAACACGTGAGTAAGGGCTGTGACAGGATCAGCAAAGACCTGGAGTTCCAGCTGGATGATGACTTACTCAAGTCACCTACCATAACAAAAACAACTCTACAACATTACACGGCAAAGATTACTTTACAGAGACATCCTCAAACCTGTTCCTTCTGTCAGATAAACCTTAAACCATGTATAAACATGTACAGATAAACCATACACACAGCTAGCTGTAGGCTATACATTCTCAAGCTGATTGATGTAGACACAGACTAACACACGGCACATGAAATTAGGAAAAATATTAAATTACTTTGATCAATCTATTGGGAAATAGATTAAGGTTCTGAATCAACATATTCAAGGCCTTATATTGACATCTGTGCTGAGCATCTAGGTGACCATCAAAGGCAGACTGGGGTGTGTTCTGTCTGTTGTTGTCACAAAGGGAGAACATGAGCTGTCTGTCTGAGTGTCTGTGAACTCAGTGCCCCAAAAATCACCACACTGAGTGACTCATCTACTGTAACTCTCCACTACCACCAGGTGGTCAAACAACATTACTGCAGTCCACCAACAGCTAAAAGCTCAACGTCACTGCCCAGCAACAGCCACACTGCGGACTGACTATACACTGTGTACAAAACTTTACGAACAGCTGGGCTGTGACAGTCAGGTTGTGGCGCTACCACAGTGCATGCTGGGTATAATTGCTGTCACAATTGGTCCAGTGGCAGTCTGGGCTAGGAACACATTTTTTATTTAACTAGGTAAGTCAGTTAAGAACAAATTCTTATTTACAATGACGGCCTACCCCGGCCAAGCCCTAACCAGGGCGACGCCCTATGGGACTCCCAATCACGGCCGCTTGTGATACAGCCTGGAATCGAACCAGATCTGTAGTCTGATCAGCCTCTAGTACTGATATGCAGTGCCTTAGACCACTGCGCCACTCGGGAGCCCCCTGAGCTCTCCTTGTTCCCATGCCACCAGGCCAGCATTGCTATCACACTCCATCTGAGCACTGACTTTCTGGGGCTCACAGGGTACTGCACACAGAGACACGGTTAGAGGTTAGAAAGGAAAACACACACAGTTAAAGGGGAATATAGGGCTCTGGAAAGCCAGGGCCCTCCAATTGGTGTGATATGTTACGTTTCATATGGTATGTATTCATTTGTGTATGTCCATCATCCATTTATTATGATATGTTACGAATTACAATTCGTATGATATGTTACAGATTGCAAATATGTAACAAATTCCAATTTGTTGTGGCTAAAGTTAGCAAGGTGGCTAGGTGACTAATGCTAAAGTTAGCTAGGTAGCTACCATTAGCTAGGCTAGGGGTTAAGTTTAGGGTTAGGAATTAGGTTAAATGGTTAGGAGATGGGTTAGCTAACATGCTATGTAGTTGCATAGTAGCTAATTAGCTAACATGCTAAAGTTGTCCATTATGACCTGCTCATATAATCCTTACCCAAAAACAGAAGTGTGACTGCAGCTAAATCTAAAAGATTTATGGAAAATAAATTATCCATCTCCCTTTACTGTAGTCTTTCTATTCATGTTGGTGTGGGGCCAGGAGTTTTCCTGACCCTCGTACCTGAGCAGGACTCACTCCATGCTCTAATCTCTTGACCCATGTTATAGGCTGCCCTTCAGTTTGGGACTGGAGTTTTCTTCCTGAACAGGAAAACACCTAGCCCTAATACAGTGCCTTGCAAAAGTATTCACCCCCCTTGGTGTTTAAAACCTGTAATTTAAATAGATTTTTATTTGGATTTCATGTAATGGACATACACAAAATAGTCAAAATTGGTGAAGTGAAATGAAAAAATTACAAAAAAATGTAAAACGGAAAAGTGGTGCGTGCATTTGTATTCATCCCCTTTGCTATGAAGCCCCTAAATAAGATCTGGTGCAACCAATTACCTTCAGAAGTCACATAATTAGTTAAATAAAGTCCACTTGTGCGCAATCTAAGTGTCACATGATCTGTCACATGATCTCAGTATATATACACCTGTTCTGAAAGGCCCCAGAGTCTGCAACACCACTAAGCAAGGGGCACCACCAAGCAAGCGGCACCATGAAGACCAAAGAGCTCTCCAAACAGGTCAGGGACAAAGTTGTGGAGAAGTACAGATTAGGGTTGGGTTATAAAAAATATCCTAAACTTTGAACATCCCACAGAGCACCATTAAATCCATTTAAAAATGGAAAAAATATGGCACCACAACAAACCTGCCAAGAGAGGGCGGCTCACCAAAACTCACGGACCAGGCAAGGAGGGCATTAATCAGAGAGGCAACAAAGAGACCAAAGATAACCCTGAAGGAGCTGCAAAGCTCCACAGCGGAGATTGGAGTATCTGTCCATAGGACCACTTTAAGCCGTACACTCCACAGAGCTGGGCTTTACGGAAGAGTGGCCAGAAAAAAAAGCCATTGCTTAAGAAAAGAAATTGCAAACATGTTTTGTGTTCGCCAAAAGGCATGTGGGAGACTCCGCAAACTAATGGAAGAAGGTACTCTGGTCAGATGAGACTAAAATTGAACTTTTTGGCCATCAAGGAAAACGCTATGTCTGGCGCACACCCAACACCTCTCATCACCCCGAGAATACCATCCCCACAGTGAAGCATGGTGATGGCAGCTTCATGCTGTGGGGATGTTTTTCATCGGCAGGGACTGGGAAACTGGTCAGAATGAAGGACTGATGGATGGCGCCAACTACATGGAAATTCTTGAGGGAAACCTGTTTCAGTCTTCCAGAGATTTGAGACTGGGACGGTGGTTCACTTTCCAGCAGGACAATGACCCTAAGCATACTGCTGAAGCAACACTCGAGTGGTTTAAGGGGAAACATTTAAATGTCTTGGAATGGCCTAGTCAAAGCCCAGACCTCAATCCAAATGAGAATCTGTGGTATGACTTCCTGTACACCAGCGGAACCCATCCAACTTGAAGGGGCTGGAGCAGTTTTGCCTTGAAGAATGGGCAAAAATCCCAGTGGCTAGATCTGCCAAGCATATAGAGACATACCCCAAGAGACTTGCAGCTGTAATTGCTGCAAAAGGTGGCTCTACAAAGTATTGACTTGGGGGGGTGAATAGTTATGAACGCTCAAGTTTTCCGTTTTTTTTGTCTTATTTCTTGTTTGGTTCACAATAAAAAAATATTTTTAATCTTCAAAGTGGTAGGCATGTTGTGTAAATCAAATGATACAAACACCCCAAAAATCTATTTTAATTCCAGGTTGTAAGG
This sequence comes from Brachymystax lenok tsinlingensis, assembly GCA_030435695.1. NCBI lineage: Eukaryota > Metazoa > Chordata > Actinopteri > Salmoniformes > Salmonidae > Brachymystax > Brachymystax lenok. The sequence continues at coordinate 20,627,987 of CM059785.1, forward strand.
CAACAAAATAGGAAAAATACCAAGGGGGGTGAATACTTTCGCAAGCCACTGTACATCATTGGGCAAGCATAATTGGGAGTCAATCTATATTATGTATTTTCTAACCAAGGGATGAGATTTGTATGGACTGATCAGTGGCGATTTTAGCATGTAAATCTTGGTGGGGCAAAAAAATAATAATGTGGGATGCACGCCAGCAAAGCCACAACACTAAATTAATTGCACTATAACGGTGATAAACGGTGCCCACAAACTGTTAGGGCCTACATAAAGCTGTCCAAATAGCAGAGTCCCAACCGCAGTCCCAACACCTTACCACTGCTACACCTGGCTATCAGCGGAGCCTTTTCTGGCATCGTGATAGTTAATTCAGCCTCACTTACTGCCTTTTAAAAAAACACAACTGATATGGCTAAATTGCTTAAACAAATGTGGTTTCTACTGACAATTGAGATGTACAAACTGGCATAAGGGGACGAAAAGACGCAATCTGTAATTTCAATTAAGACATTAATGAGCGAGCTAGGACGGACGTAGTAAATCTAACTATTTGTTCAGTACTTTTGAAATGTACAGCGACAGAATTCAGAACATGTGCCGTTCTTACAGTGTTCTTCCTGTACTCCAAGTCAGAACCGTAGGATAAATAAAGGGGGCATATAAGCAGCCAATGAAAGCTCTTACAATATTTGATGATTACATTTCTCAAAAACAGGTTATAGGCTATGTGTGCATCACCAAGTCAGAACAGTAGGCGAAATTAAGAGGTGAAAATATACCAAATTATTAGGGTGAGGCACATGGGCTACTAACAGCTTACTATACAACATACACATAGTATTACTTTCTTAGCTACAGTATACATATCTCCCTGGCATATTACATAATTTATGCAGCAGAATACAATACATTTTTGGACTCACCTTGTTGTGCTGTGCCCACTTGAACAGGAAGGTGGCGCGGCAGTCCTTTGTGGGCAAGTTTTGTGATCAAACTTTGTCACCAAAGTCTGGCATTCTCTGGATTTATGGTCCTTTCAAGACAACTGTGAACTGTAAGAAAAATAAAAAGTTTGAATCATGATTACGTCAGTGATCTTCAGGTCGTAGCTCTAGAAAGAGGCCCGAGTTCCCAATTCATAATTCTGAGTTGGAGGAAAGTTCCAAAGTTTTTTCCCAGACGTAGCTCATTTTTCCAGAGTTCCCAGTTGTCTTGAACTCACTAAAGTCCGATTTTGCAGTTCAGAGTTAACAGTTGTTTTGAGCGCGGCACAAGTCATGCTTCATTGACAGCATGGCCAATGTTGAATGTTTATAATTTTAAAATTGGAAAAGAGACCCTTAATCTTGGGACCACACAACCACTCCACTGAACAGCAGGCTAATGATTGCTTTGCAATGCTTACAGTTAGCCACTGATTCCTTCCAAACCACTCATTGTTGAATTTGCGATTCCAAACTTGTTGTGTAATGTTTATGTCCGATGGCCGATGAGCACCGATACATCTATAATTTCTCTTCATTATTTATTTTCATATGACAAGGATTAAAAAGGATTTGCCAGTAGAATGTTGACTTGATTCATGATGATGACTGCTAGCTAAGATTTTGAAAGCATGATGTTAACATGATCAGTCCAATCAAAGCTACTGTAGATATAACATGATTTGATGTCATTTCATCTGTGGCCAATGACCTTGAGCCTTCTTGGATGGGCACTTCTAATGTAACTCTATGGGAGCACCCAACGGGCTTGAATTTTAGAGCACTACCCTTAGACTTGGCAGTGATGTAGTGTCCCCATGAGTGACAGAACACTGAGCCAATCACAGAGCGATGCTCAGGCAAGCCTTGCTAAAAATGTGAGGCTCAAAACAGGTGGGGCCCTTTGCCCCACTTGCCCTGAATGATGGGTCACCACTGGGACTGATTAAGACTCATACTGTTATGGCTGGTTTATAGTCAGTCTGAATGGACACTGCCTGAAGTGAAACAGTCCCTGTGAAGTTACATAAGAGACAGCTTGAAATGTACTTAGGTGGAGGGGCTGGTCCAAAATAGGGGAGGGTTGTTGGTTATCAAAACGTCACGCCAGGGTAAGCCTACATGAAACACTGCCCTTATTTTAAGTATTTCTAAAAATCCCCTATGGGAAAAATTAATGGTGGAAAAACAATTTGGAACCATTTCTCTGTTTGACCACTAGGTTTTATGGGTATTATGACACCGCCACTGGGGGGAGTCTGAAAGGCAGGAAGGCAGGCAACAAGTTTAGACCCAAAATAAGACAATAGAGACAAATTGGGATTATTTTGGACATATTTTGTAGAGAGAAACCTCTCGAGGTCAGGAGGCCAACTCACTTCCTTGACAACTTCCTTCACAACAGCTCTGCGCTGCTCTGCGAAGAAGAATATGAATGCCCTGACTCTTGCAGAGGCCATATCACCGTAAATGCTGCACGGCCAACGCAGACGTCAGATTGACCATGCACCGCCTTTTAGAGACATCCCCAAAATACTAGACCACTCTCACAAACAAGATGTTCTTCATTTTGCTCTACGACCCCCACAAGTGTCACGGGACTAGTATGAAGGTAACCCGGGACCAGTACCAAAAATGAATGGAAGTAGTTTTGCACCCCCCACAAAAATAAGTTAAATATATATATATATATATATATATATATATATATCCTGACCTTTCTTATATCTCCTAGATATAGTAGACACTTCAAAACCTTATTCCTTATCATTTATTTGACTGTCTGTTTTGCCATTTATGAACGTGTTATTCAATGTGTAAAATAGTAGTAAAGGCCGAATTCAATATTTTATCAAATAATATAAAATACAATTATACCTACAGGTCCTAAAATTGGGGATATTCTACAAAGATCTGAATAAATATTATAGGAGACTTGTTTTCCTCTATGAGAGTAATTTGCATGTAATGTGCTCTGTGTTTGTCTCTGCAAAACATGCTCTCAATCCATTATCTCTACTGTGGTTTAGTTGGTTCAGCTTCCTGTTCAGATAACATCACAATGATATGCCGACAATTCATCTTTTTTACCACTTCAAGGAAAACAATCAGAAACTAAATACATTTCAGACATGTCTAAACATGAGTGTTTTATTATTCCAGATACAAAATTGATGCAGCTCCTTTTACAAATATACATGGGAAATGCAGTCATATCACCACCCAAAAAGGAGTTACGCTTCAATCAGATCAAGGAGAAACAAAATAATTATACTTAAGACATTGTAAAGGCCCCAGAGTTTACATTGATAATCATATAACAGTTAAATCACCCAACTTATATTCACAATACATAATATACATTTAAGTGCAAAGCAGAAACATAAGAGATGAAACAGAATGGTTAAACCCCAATTCCTCCCCAGAGCCACCTACAGTACATTATCGTTGTTTTGGACTATCATTTGGATTATCATAGTTTGATTACATTAAACTATGATACACTATATGACCAAAAGTATGTGGACCTGCTCGAACATCTTATTCCAAAATCATGGGCATTAATATGGAGTTGGTCCTCCCTTTGCTGCTAGAACAGCCTCCACTCTTCCGGTCTTCCGGGAAGGCTTTGCACTAGATGTTGGAACATTGCTGCAGGGACTTGCTTCCATTCAGCACAAGAGCATTAGTGAGGTCAGGCGATTAGGCCTGGCTCGCAGTCAGCGTTCCAATTCATCCCAAAGGTGTTCGATGGGGTTGAGGTCAGGGCTCTGTGCAGGCCAGTCAATTTCTTCCACACTGATCTCAAAACAACAAAAAATCCATATGGACCTCGCTTTGTGCACGGGGGCATGATCATGCTGAAACAGGAAAGGGCCTTCCCCAAACTGTTGCCACAAAGTTAGAAGCACAGAATCATCTAGAACAGGGTGGGCAATTCCAGTCCTCAACAGCCTGATTGGTGTCACAGTTTTGCCCCAGCCCCATCTGACTCCAATAATCACCTAATCATGATATTCAGCTTAGAATGCAATTTGATTAATCACCTGTGTTTGCTATGGATGGAGAAAAAGTGTGACACCAATCAGGCCCCCAAGGACTGGAGTAGCCCACCCCTGGTCTAGAATGTCACATGCCGTAGCGTTAAGATTTCCCTTCACTGGAACTAAGGGGGCCTAGCCCGTACCACGAAAAACAGCCCCAGACTATTATTCCTCCTCCACCAAACATTACAGTGGGCACTAGGCAGTTGGGCAGGTAGTGTTCTCCACCAAATCCAGGTTTGTCCGTCAGACTGCGATGGTGAAGCATTATACCAGAGAACGCTTTTCCACTGCTCCAGACTACAATGGCGGCGAGCTTTACACCACTCCAGCCGACGCTTGGCATTGCACATGGTGATCTTGGGCTTGTGTGTGGCTGCTCGGCCATGAAAACCCCATTCATTCAGCTCCCGAATGACAGTTATTGTGCTGAGGTTGCGTCCAGAGGCAGTTTGGAACTATGTAATGAATGTTGCAATCGAGGACAGACTATTTTTACAGGCTTCAGCACTCAACTTTCCCGTTCTGTGAGCTTGTGTGGCCTACCACTTCGCGGCTGAGCCGATGTTGCTCCTAGACTTTTCCACTTCACAATAACAGCACTTACAGTTGAATGGGGCAGCTCTAGCAGGGAAGACATTTGACTAACTGACTTGTTAGAAAGGTGGCATTCTATGATGGTGACACGTTGAAAGTCACACAGATCTTCAGTAAGGCCACTCTACTGCCAATGTTTGTCTATGAATATTGCATGGCTGTGTGCTTGATTTTATACACCGGTCAGCCCACTCCCATACATCCTCTGCAGGGTAGTCCCTCCACTCCCAACCTCAAGCCCCACGCGCTGCTCTCTACACTCCTGAAATAGCCTAATCCACTCATTTTAATAGGTGTCCACATACATACAAAAGTATGTTCATAAACAATGTCAAATTACAGTGGAGAAATGCATGTCTTTATTTTACTGAAAGTTTACAAAATGTCAATATGAGTTTAACCCCAAATCTCTAATCTACATTTAAACCAATTTTAGGACTCTTTAGCAGTTCTATGATGTGCGCAATTATTACTTCATCACTATTATTGAGGCATATACAGTTGAAGTCAGAAGTTTACATACACTTAGGTTGGAGTCATTAAAACTCATTTTTCAACCACTCCACAAATTTCTTGTTAACAAACTAGTTTTGGCAAGGCGGTTAGGACATCTACTTTGTGCATGACACAAGTAATTTTTTCAACAATTGTTCACAGACAGATTATTTCACTTATAATTTACTGTATCACAATTCCAGTGGGTCAGAAGTTTACTTACACTAAGTTGACTGTGTCTTTAAACAGCTTGGAAAATTCCAGAAAATGATGTCATGGCTTTAGAAGCTTCTGATATGCCAATTGACATCATTTGAGTCAATTGGAGGTGTACCTGTGGATGTATTTCAAGGCCTACCTTCAAACTCAGTGCCTCTTTGCTTGACATCATGAGAAAATCAAAAGAAAATCAGCCAAGACCTCAGAAAATAAATTGTAGACTTCCACAAATCTGGTTCATCCTTGGGAGAAATTTCCAAACGCCTGAAGGTACCACGTTCATCTGTACAAACAATAGTATGCAACTATAAACACCATGGGACCACGCAGCCGTCATACCGCTCAGGAAGGAGACGCGTTCTGTCTCCTAGAGATGAACGTACTTTGGTGCGAAAAGTGCAAATCAATCCCAGAACAACAGCAAAGGACCTTGTGAAGATGCTGGAGGAAACGGGTACAAAAGTATCTATATCCACAGTAAAACGAGTCAACATAACCTGAAAGGCCGCTCAGCAAGGAAGAAGCCACTGCTCCAAAACCGCCATAAAAAAGCCAGACTACGGTTTGCAACTGCACATGGGGACAAAGATCGTACTTTTTGGATAAATGTCCTCTGGTCTGATTAAACAAAAATATAACTGTTTGGCAATAATGACCATCGTTATGTTTGGAGGAAAAAGGGGGAGGCTTGCAAGCCGTAGAACATCCCAACCGTGAAGCACAGAGGTGGCAGCATCATCTTGTGGGGGTGCTTTGCTGCAGGAGGGACTGGTGCACTTCGCAAAATAGATGGCATCTTGAGGATGGAAAATTATGTGGATATATTGAAGCAACATCTCAAGACATCAGTCAGGAAGTTAAAGCTTGGTCGCAAATGGGTCTTCCAAATGGACAATGACCCCAAGCATACTTCCAAAGTTGTGGCAAAATGGCATAACAACAAAGTCAAGGTATTGGAGTGGCCATCACAAAGCCATGACCTCAATCCTATAGAACATTTGTAGGCAGAACAGAAAAAGTGCGAGCAAGGAGGCCTACAAACCGGACTCAGTTACACCAGCTCTGTCAGGAGGAATGGGACAAGATTCACCCAACTTATTGTGGGAAGCTTGTGGAATGCTACCTGAACCGTTTGACCCAAGTTAAACAATTGAAAGGCAATACTACCAAATACTAATTGGCTGTATGTAAACTTCTGACCCACTGGGGATGTGAAGAAATAAAATCTGGAGGAAAAAAATTATAATCATCACTACTATTATTCTGACATTTCACTCTTAAAATAAAGTGGTGATCCTAACTGACCTAAAACAGGGGATTTTTACTAGGATTAAATGTCAGGAACTGTGAAAAACTGAGTGTAAATGTATTTGGCTAAGGTTTATGAAAACTTCCGACTTCAACTATACATATGACTGGGCTAGATGCAAAACTTCTGGTTTTGCATCCATTTCCCCAGTCATTTAGAAATGAATGAGAAGCAGCCATTTAAGCAGGAGCACATTCTCATATGTACACCTAGTCCATTTGGAGGGTTCTATCGCTCTGGGTTTTGCAAGAGTCTCTCACCATAGTCATCAGGGATTAAACAGAAACATAACACCCAAACTAAAGACAACCCAATACATTCGGCATTGGTTTCTTTTTCAGTCACACAAATAATTTGTTGGTACTTGTCAGGTCTTTTTATTTTTCTTGTAAAAAAAAAAAAAAAATGTACACCAAGTCACAACATTGTGGACCCAACACCATTAATTGGTTGGCCCAGTTCTGTTCAGTTCTGGCACAGCATGACAGTCACCAGTCTGATTATCGTGCTCGCTTATTCCCTCCCTTGAGAGAGAGGGGACAGAAGAAGTTGAGAGATCGCGTGACAAAGTCCATAGTTCCAGTGAGTTCTTGTGAGAGGACAGGTGAACTGGACATTGATAGGTAGATAGATGGATAACCAGAAACAATGACCTCCCTATCCCACCCCCTACAATCCAACCCAATGTCTTCTTCAGATTCAGAGAGCGCCATTTGTAAAGGAGTCAAAGGCATTTCCCTCATATGAAAGCTGATGAGTGGGTTTACTGAATGAGTGAATGACCATGCATGGTCCTAGCGGTTGTGGTGGCAGCTGAGCGGTCATCGGGGTCTCTTGCGCGTGACAAAGATCAGGACCCTGCGGATGGCAATGAGGCGGTTCTTGAGGGAGGGCATGGCCAGGATGGTGAGCTGGGCACGGTTGTCAAGAGGCAGCACAGCCAACAGCCACCAAGCCCACGCTGGACCACTGGGATTACCCTGGAGGGAGAGGAGGGAGGAAGTCAACTTGATAACAGCAACACACTCAATCACTATATGACATGAGTGCGTGAGTCTCACCAAGAGAGACGTGCGTGTGTGTGTGAGAGAGATGGTTAGGTTAGTGTCGTACCTGTGGGTCAAAGTCCTTCCCAGGTAGGTGTCCAAAGTGGCTGATTATCTGGCTCTTCATGTTGTCTTTAAGGGAGGTGAACCAGCCGCTGGCCTGGTCGTACACAGAGACATAAAGCTTCTGCAGCTCCGCTAACTCCTGGCCCTCCACCTGACCACACACACAATATAAAACAGTTAGCACACACTCTAATCACACTAAACGTACAAAAGTGAGGATACAAAAATCTATAATGCACTTTTTGTATCCACATACATGACCTTCCTCACACACAGTGTTTGACAGTACACACCAACACACCTTCTTATCCTCCAGGTACTCGATCTTGGCCGTGTTGTATCCGTCTCTCTGGCCGTGGCTCAGTACTTTGAAGCGGGACACACCGATGGTGTCGACCACAGACCTCCCATCAGGGAAAAACTTGACGTCCTTGACCTCCAGCATGCAGCCGTAATCAGCAAAACCCTTCAACTCGTCAGCGATGCACATGCCAAACTGTTTGGTGCCGGTCTCCATGGAGCGGCGGATCATGAGGCGGTAGCGTGGTTCGAAGATGTGCAGTGGACAGGGGATGGTGGGGAAGGCCACAGTGCACACAAAGATCGGCACTTCCTGGTTCAAGCTAGGGTGGAAGGAGGGACATGAGATTGGTCAGTGATTAGCATAAAAAGCAGGACTTTTGAAGTCTCGAGGTTGCAACTACAGCTATTGATTTAATGGTAAATTAATCCTAAGTAAAGTAATCAAATCTGTGACTCACTTTGACAGTTCCTTCATCTCCTCCTCATGGATCTTCTTCCTCTCCGCCAGCTCGTCTCCCAGGTAACGCTGCAGCACCTCTTCCATCAGCAGGGTCTTGTTGAACCCTCTAGTAGCCAGATACTGGAATTACACAGTGGAATAGGACATTACATTCACATTCGATTGGATCATCCATGTCTTTTGTGCATTTTATATTGGTCCAATATCCTAGTTTAATACCGGTGTCAGAGGAAGCTTTGTGCCAACTTTGTTTTTGTCACGCTAAATCATCTCTGTCACACAAAACAGAAATTACAGCCATCATTTTCATAATCACCAGCTCTGCCATAAGCCTTCCATCCACACGTAGAGCACAGCTACTTTGTGTGTGTGTATATATATACCTCAGAGAGGTTCTCTTTGCAGAGAGGGCAGTTGGGGTTGTGGTCCAGACAGCGCTCGAGACACTTGAGGCAGAAGGTGTGTCCACAGGGGGTGGCAACGGGCTCAAAGAACAGCCTGGAAGAAACACAATAACAGGAGCTTTATCAGTAGAGGTAATTATCACCATTGACTGAAAATCAAACATCCTGAGTACTTAACCGTAAAGATAAACTTGTGTGGTGGTTGGTTGATGGTCCTCTTACCTCATACAGAGGGAGCACTCCATATCTCTACTGTCGAGCAGGTCTGTGGACACCGTCCTTCCCCAGAGGGAAGCAGCAGGAAGGTGAGAGGAGGAGCAGGCTTCATCTGGTCTGAGCAGTTTTGAGGGAGAGCTGAAGGCTGGGCCGTCCCCACTGTGTCTCCTCTTGAGGCTGCCTGGGGGGGCAGGCTGGGCAGACAGGACACCGGCCAGGCTCTTGGAGTCTTCTAGCAAGGGCTTCTCAGCTTCACTGCTGGGGGACAGGGGATGTTTGGAATAGTCTGAGGGACCATCGCACAAAGAACTCTTACTCACTCTGAACTCTAAGTCCTGGAGAATGGAAAAGGAGAGAGGGGTTACTAGGAGAAATAGGTGTGTGGGGGTGTAAATGTGTGTGTGTGTGTGTATGTATGTACTGACCTGTGAGGAGCAGCCAGGCCCCTGTGGCGTGGTGAAGAGGTTTAGAGAGCCGTACAGGGCGGGGGGCTTGAGGCGGCGAGTGGAGGGACCACCCTGTAGAGGATGTATGGGAGTGGGCTGACCGTCCTTCTCAAACACTGACGAGAACAGCTCACTAAGCACCTACAAAAACAGAGAACACACACTGTCAGTAAGTACACTCATACAATGTCATAGCACTCATAAGTAGCTTATAACTCTTAATCACCCTCTGACACTGGCACACTCTCCTTCCCAACTTGCCTCAATGCTCTCTCTGTAAGAAAGGTGTTTCACTGTACATGTACATGAACTAGTACCCATAGTGTAAAGGGAATATGTGACAGTGGAAATAGAGGACATGGCTCACATACTGAACAGATGGTCTTGTCATAATGACAGTACATATTGCAGTGAATATGTAACAGCAGTGGAGATACTAAAACAGGCCACAGTGACAGCTGGAATGGGGGCATTGCGTCATCACCTATTGTGGAGCAGGATTTAAAACCAAACTAATCCTAAGCATGAAGCCAGATTTACACTGTGATATCATACATAGTGATACTGCATTAGTACCATAACAACTGTAATTGTACTGTCATTTTTTATACTATTGTAATGTGACATTAAGGGCATTGTGTTTGTGGTTGAGCCTGTGTAATGGAAATAAATGGACAAAAGAGTTTGAAACTTTTTACATTTTTGAACTCACTTCAACAGGAATACTGAATTGAAGGGGAGTAAAATTGTGTATTACCTTCTGGGCTTCCAGCTTCACCATCATCCAATCAGGTTTCAGTGCCACACACATGAAGTACTCCTTTAAGGCCTCATCGTTGCGGTTGGCTTTACTCAAGGCTGAGGCCTTGATGTAGTGGGCCTGGGAAAACACAGCGAGAGGAAAAACATTTTGAGTAGGGACACACAAAGAAGAGTAGGAACTACTCTACTGGCATTTCAATTATACCTCTAAAGTATGTGTTCAAAACACTGATAATGGCTCATCTGAATATTGTTACAGTGACCTTCCTAAACGATTTAAGAGACAACATTTAAAAACAGCTAAACATGGGAATCTAATCCCCAACTTGATAATTCTTGTCATAACATCCAGGAGCTCTTCAACCAGGTCAACATAAGCTCTTCCCTATTCACAGTGCCTGGGTTTCATCTCTATCTGTTCTATTTTGCATGTCTATGCCAGCAGTGGTAATTTGCATATTAACATGCACACACAAGCGTGTAGCATCCTATCTCACCCGTGAACACACACACAGCAGCATCCAAATCATACTATAACACATACATAGCTACACAGTCCTAAGCATGTATAAATGTGTTGGGTGTTAGCTGGGTCAGCCTGTGGCTGTGGAGAGGTAGTGGGTATTCATTACATAACTGCAGCAGGTAGCCTAGCGGTTGAGAGGGTTGTGTCAGTAACCGAAAGGTTGCTGGTTGGTTCAAATCCCCGAGTAGACTAAGTACAAAATCTGTCGATGTGTCCATGAGCAAGGCACTTAACCCAAATTGCTCCTGTAAATCACTCTGGATAAGAGCCTCTGCTAAATGACTAAAATTTCAAATGTGAATAACTATGCAGAGACATTAATATTTTAGGCCCAGATATACAGAGACCATCTAGTGGTCTATACTCTGCTGGGTAGATTGAGTTGCATATCTATTTCTCTCACCTGTGGCCAGAGAGGTTTGAGTCTACACATGCTCTCTGCATCCTGGATGGCCTGGCTGTAGTTCTTACTCTCCAAGTGCAGCTCAGCACGCTGTCCCAGTAGCCGACCTACAGATGGCGCTGCACAACAGAGAGAACAAGCAGAATGAGAAATTTGAATTTACACCTTTTCAAACAGGTACATTGTTGTGACCTTGGATGTTAATCACAATATGACATTTGCTACTGAACAGAGGGCAGGCAGCCATTCTGTAAATGCAGACAATCCTACAGTCAGACAACAACCAAATGCTTTATCATGTGCAAACAGAAGAAACCATTAAACATTTCCCTTGAATCAGAATATTGCACTGTAATCTCCCATGCACAATTGGTGCTGGGAATTAGGCCTACAATAGCATGTATCACCCTTCTGGCTAGTGGGGAGGGGAGAGGATAAGGTCAACATTCTGATTAATGATTGTCTATTTTTGGCTAATCTCTGTGGATGATATGACTCCGCTGTGCCACAATTTACACAACCGGGTTAGTAGCTGACATTAAAGCAGAACGAATGGTGTCAGAGCTGCTGTGCTATGATGTGGGGCCAGCCTCTACTGAAACCCCAAAAGAGTTTAATCACACTGATGCTGGCTCGCTCTCACTCCTGACTGACTCAATGCTCTCTCTGTATTAAGGGTCAGGACACAAGTTTTTTTCTATGGGACTAATTAGGGGCCTGAGTTTTACTTGGTCAAACTCAGGTCACACAGTTGGGGAAAACAACTCCTGGCAGAACGGAGGAGGGAGTGACCTAAATCCCGGCAGCTTCTCTAAATAAGAAACACATGGAGCATGTTGGTAAAATGATAGCTGGTGGGGGAAAGACTGAATGGAGTTCAGTACATTTTAATGTAACAGCACAACCATTATGCAATTAATATTATATCAATCCATGGGGTATGAGACTCAAGTCAGAGTAGAAATGTGGGTTAGGTAATCGGGGGGGGGCTACAGGGCTTATGAAATAATTGCTTCGAAAGGTGCAGTGTCGCCCCCTATCGGTGACACGATGTGAAATAGTGAAAAGTAGGTCATCTGGTCTACCAGATCTATCTGGTTTTAATTCGGTAAAGGGGTTACATAAAATACATAATCTGTTCTAAAACATAAGAATCCGACAATTGCTTATCCCAACTGTAAAGGTTACATTATCTTACCCAGTTCCAAGGCTTTGTTGTACTTCTCCAAAGCATCTGTGTAGTCGTGCTTCTTCTGTGAGACCTCACCTTCTATCCAATGCCTCCTGGCTTTACTTTCAGACTCGAACCATTTATCCAACAAACTACTGAGGATGACATTTACTCTAAGCCCAATGGGTAGAATCTGTACGTCTTTTTTGTTCAGTTTATGTTTGCATTGTATGCAGTCTTTGACAGCTTCCTTTTCTAAACAATGTTTGCAAAACGTATGGCCGCACTCCAACGTGGTTGGTTCGGACAGTAAACACCTACAAAGGCGGCACGAAAACAAGTCCAGGGGTTCGTCCTCAAATGCCTCTGTATCGGCCTCAACACAATCGTCTCCTTTCCCACTTTTATGACAACTCGTTGCCTTCCCATGAATGTTTAGCTCCTTCTCGCGAAGAGTCCGTGCTATGTTTACAACCAAAAGCTGCAATTCGTCCGGTCGAAGTTTGCCAATGTTGGCCGCCGTGCAGTACGAGTCAAGCGCCTCCGCTATCCGCCCCGCCTGGGCAAGAGCGTCAGCTTTGCGCAAACAGATGCCCCGGTCTGGATGCTGGAGGTCCAACAGCTGAGAGCTATAGATTTCCGCGGCAAGGTCGTAGTCACCTGCCCGAGTTGCTTCCTCTGCCACCTCGAGCATTTCAGTGCATATACCCGCTGCTCCAGGGCTGGATACCGCGTGGACAAACTGGTGAGCTTGGATTCCCGTCTCCATTTTCGTCTCGGACTATAATGTGAAGCTAGCTAGCAGTGTTGAAAACTTAACTGTTAAGCGGACAAAAACACTCCTTACTCATCACAAAAATACTTCAGACTATATTTTACATGTGCCATTGTGAAAGACTCGTGTTGTTTTCCAAGAGAAGAGCTAGTAGGCCTTATTCCGCGAGAGCCGAATAGAACACGCACCAAGCTGGTGACTAATGTCAAAATAGCTCGTATGAAGACTTCCCATTTTGTCAACCTATATATACACCGATTCTGCATTACAGCACCGTAATGCCCATTTCCCGTGTGCCTAACGTTAGTTGGCTGACATAACCAAACCTCCAATCTGTGACATAACGTTAACTTCGCTAGCTACGCCTCCTCAAAATACAGCAAGAAGGCGGTCTGTAACTGCTGGCTAGCAAAACATTGTTGGCAGTTAAAATCCTTCATCGGAGGTTTGCAAATGTCCTACTCCGTTTAAATAGCCAATTAACTGTTAGGAAAAATACAATTAAAAGGCAAGTATCTGGTCCTCGCGTCCTCTAGCTTGCTGTTCCGTTGAAGAATTCAATTTCAGAGACGTATCGCCGCGCACATAAGCACGTGTCGTTATCTGTGAAACGTCATTGGTCCATTATATGGTACGACGCAACATTGTATATGCTCCAATTCCATCAACCTTGTAAATCGCCGGGCCCTCACAGTCATGTAACAAACGGTGGGATATATTGTTTTATGTAATCATTTACATAAGAAGCAAAGCGAGAATAACCCTTACATTTGTTTTGAGAACACCGTCAAAACATATTGCAGTGATTTAAAAGACACGGAAAACTGTAATCCTATCATTTGAAAATGTGGTCAAAATTGCTGGCGGATGCCATTTTCAAAACAGCAACTTTAGGCATTATTCGATATGATAATAACAAGAATATGACCAACTCCGATAGCAGGCTAAGTAGCTACAAAATGTATAATTTTGTAATGGCTGTGAAAGACTCTCCCTAACTATCTCTTCCTCTCTCCATCTCTCAGCCAGCGTTTGTGTAATTTGAAAGATGTATAAGGCTGACCTCAGCTTTTATGATGATTTACATCTCCCAAAGTGCCCCTGTGACAACAATTTTGGACCCCCTTGTGGCCCCCCTAAATGTGGAGTATGAAATCATTTTTGCATAACTAATTTTTGCTATCGTTTTTTTTTTTACATCCATTATTAGACAGTGGCAACGTGGAACACTAATTAAACCCACACATTTACTAGAGGGACATGGTCTTTTGCCTACTAATGCCTGCAATGAAGTGAAGAAAACGATATGACAACAATAACGTCTAATGTAACTGGCCCCTCTAACAGTACAACTGGCCCCAGCTTGCCCCCCCCCAGTTGAAAGGGTCTAGAACCTCCACTGGGCCTCATGAATCATAAACAACTGGCTGCTGCTCTACCCATCGCAATGTTCTAAACTAAAGCACAGGGAAGATACATCCTTTATCTTTAAGAGAGAATGTTTTGTTTTAAGATTATATCACACAGTTGTTGCACCTCTCAAGGTAAACTCTTTAAAAGTCTCTCATGTTGTTTGACCTGTCTAGTCTATGACACAACCCATCCGTCATAGGAACACTGTGTTGATTGCTCACACACTGTGTCTGTTGCTCACATCACATATTATGAAACACTCAGGGTTATTTTCCTGAATGTAGAACAGTTATATAGAACTATACACACTGAATACAAAACATTAAGAACACCTTCCTAATATTGTGTTGCTGGAAGTCCATTGAGTGGTGGACCATTCTTGATACACACGGGAAACTGTTTGTGCGTGAAAAACCCACCAGCATTGCCGTTCTTGACACAAACCGGTAGCCTGACAGCTACTACTATATCCTGTTCAATGGTACTTGAATCTTTTGTCTTGCCCATTCACCCTCTGAATGGCACACATACACAATCCATGTCTCAACTGTCTCAAGCAGTGGTCGTAAGCCTATGCGTACAACGTAAGCCTTTGCGTACAAAACATACGCCTATGCAACATTAACCAATTAAAAACAGTTCTGTAGCAATGAAGTTTGTTCAGTAGGTTATAGGCCCAATACATTATCATTGCATATTGGCTACGCTTGAATTGCCATGCCAATGTTGTTCTTCTCAGACCATTTTGAAATTATTTAAAAAAATTGTAGGTATATGATCACACTGGTATAAATAATTTGTTATACAGTACCAGTCAAAAGTTTGGATACACCTACTCATTCCAAGGTTTTTCTTTATTTTCACTATTTTCTACATTGTAGAGTAATAGTGAGGACATTAAAACTATGAAATAACACATGGAATCATGTAGTAACCAAGAAAGTGTTAAACAAATTTGAGATTCTTCAAAGTAGCCACCCTTTGCCTTGATGACAGCTTTGCACACTCTTGGCATTCTCTCAACCAGCTTCATGAGGTAGTCACCTGGAATGCATTTCAATTAACAGGTGTGCCTTGTTAAAAGTTCATCTGTGGATTAGATGGTTCTGCAGCGATACGCCATCCCATTTCGTTTATGCTTAGTTGGACTATCATTTGTTTTTCAACAGGACAATGACCCATCACATCTCCAGACTGTGTAAGGGCTATTTGACCAAGAAGGAGAGTAATGGGGTGCTGCATCAGATGACCTGGCCTCCACAATCACCCGACCTCAACCCAATTGAGATGGTTTGGGATGAGTTGGACCGCAGAGTGAAGGATAAGCAACCAACAGGTGCTCTGCACATGTAGGAAATCCTTCAAGACTGTTGAAAAATAATTCCAGGTAAAGCTGGTTGAGAGGATGCCAAGAGTGTGCAAAGCTGTCATCAAGGCAAATGGTGGCTACTTGAATGAGTAGGTGTGTCAAAACTTTTTTTTTACTGGACTGATGCCCTGCATCTGATGGTCCGTCTGAGGGGAGGGAGGGAACAGCAGCGAGGCTGCCTCTCACCGTACTCACCATTCCTCCTCTCTCCCTCCCTCCCTCCACTGAGAAAATGGGACAGTCTTCCAGTTGATGGCAAACTTAAGTCGCACTGCAATTCTTCTGCATCATGCACCAATTCATTTTGTTACTCCTATGACCAGAGAAAGTGAAATATTCCTCGATATTAAAAAATACACAAGCCGCCAATAATAACTATGCAAGATTTTTTGAAACACGCATTTTATGGCTTATAAAAGTGTTGACAGTGCTGAATAACAACTTAAACATAAACGTACAGCAACGAGCTGCAATTTGTATGAGTATTTGTTGAGTCACTCTGTAGTCATGGTTTTAAAAGTTTTCAAATCTCACATTATCAACTTTGATGTGCGGTCCAGGCTTCATTTTACAGTCTATTGGACGAGGAAACTGTGCAGACATGATGATCTGAGCTATCTGATTTGCCAGAGGTAGACGAATAGGTACACCTGATTTGTTCTATGGGCCTTCCGGGTAGGCAGAATTCTACCTTCAGACACATTAAATGGTTAAAATTGGTAACATAGCCTTCCTGGCGCTAGGGCTGCTGAATCAAGTGCACCTTCCATCAACAGCTACAGTCTGTAACCTATAGGCAGGTAATATGGCTTTAGGTTCATCTGCCTCACTTAAAGCCCATTCTGGTGGGAAGCTGCTATAGATCACCAAGTGCAAACAGTCAGTATCTGGATAACAGGTGGGAAATGCTTGATAATGTATGTGATTTCAACAGAGAGGTATATTTTCTGGGTGATTTAAATATTACTGGCTTTCATCAAGCTGCCCACTCAAGAAAAAGCTTCAAACAGTAACCAGTGCCTGCAACCTGGTTCAGGTTATCGGTCAACCTACCAGGCTAGTTAG
Source organism: Brachymystax lenok tsinlingensis (assembly GCA_030435695.1). Taxonomy (NCBI): domain Eukaryota; kingdom Metazoa; phylum Chordata; class Actinopteri; order Salmoniformes; family Salmonidae; genus Brachymystax; species Brachymystax lenok. Next base: position 20,645,059 of record CM059785.1, read on the forward strand.
CACAGGAATGAAATCATCAACATGTATTGATCACATCTTTACTAATGCTGCAGAAATTTGCTTGAAAGCACTATCCAAATCCATATGATGTAGTGATCACAATATAGTAGCCATATCTAGGAAAACCAAAGTTCCAAAGGCTTGGCCTAATATAGTGTATAAGAGGTCAGACAATAAGTTTTGTAGTGATTCCTATGTTATTGATGTGAAGAATATCTGTTGGTCCGTGGTGTGTAATGAGGAGCAAACAGACACTGCACTTGACACATTTATGAAATTGCATAGTCCAGTTGCTAATAAGCATGCACCAATTAAGAAAATGACCGTAAAAACTATTAAATCCCCTGGATTGATGAGGAATTGAAAACTTGGTTGAGAGGGAAGAGGCAAAAGGAATTGCAAATTGAGAAATCATGTGACTAAACTGAATAAAAAGAAGAAGAAACTACACTATGAAACAAAGATAAATGAAATAAAGAATGACAGTAAAAAAGCTTTGGAGCACCTTAAATTACATTTAGGGAAAAAAGGCAAAGCTTCATCACTCATTGAATCAGATGGCTCATCTATCACAAAACCAACTGATATTGCCAACTACTTTAATGATCTTTTTCATTGGCAAGATTAGCAAACTTATGCATGACATGCCAACAACAAATGCTGGCACTACACATCCCAGTATATCTGACCAAATAATGAAAGACAAGCATTGTAATTTTAAAATCCGTAAAGTTAGTGTGGAAGAGGTGAAAAAATTATTGTTGTCTATCGACAATGACAAGCCTCCAGGGTCTGACAACTTGGATGGAAAATTACTGAGGATAATAGCGGACGATATTGCCACTCCTATTTGCCATATTTGAATTTTAAGCCTACTAGAATGTGTGTGCCCCCAGGCTTGGAAGGAAGCAAAAGTCATTCCGCTACCTAAGAATAGTAAAGCCCCCTTTAGTGGCCCAAATAGCCGACCAATCAGCCTGTTACCAACCCTTAGTAAACTTTAGGAAAAAATGTTGTTTTACCAGATACAATATTGTTAATTTGTTTACTATAAAATAGCAAACTTTCAGCATGCTTATAGAGAAGGACATTCAACAAGCACAGCACTTACCCAAATGACTGATGATTGGCTGAGAGAAATTGATGATAAAAAGGTTGTGGGGGCTGTTATGTTAGACTTCAGTGCGGTTTTTGACATTATCAATCAAAGTCTGCTGCTGGCAAAACTTATGTGTTATGGCTTTACACCCCCTGCTATATTGTGGATAAAGAGTTACCTGTCTAACAGAACACAGAGGGTGTTCTTTTGTGGACGCCTCTCCAACATAATCCAGGTAGAATCAGGAATTCCCCAAGGCAGCTGTCTAGGCCCATTACTTGTTTCAATCTTTACTAATGAATTGCCACTGGCTTTGAGTAAAGCCAGAGTGTCTATGTATGCTGATGACTCGATACATGTCAACTACTACAGCAACTGAAATGACTGCAACACTTAACAAAGAGTTGCTGTTAGTTTCAGAGTGCGTAGCAAGGAATAAGTTATTCCTAAACAGTAGCTAAGATGGGGAGAAGTATGTCCATAATAAAGTGCTGCTCTACCTCCTTCTTAACAGCACTATCAACAAGGCAGGTCATACAGGCCCTAGTTCTGTCGCACCTGGACTACTGTTCAGTCATGTGGTCAGGTGCCACAAAAAAGGATTTAGGAAAATTGAAATTGGTTCAGAACAGGGCAGCACAGCTGGTCCTTGGGTGTACACAGAGAGCTAATATTAATAATATGCATGTCAATCTCTCCTGGCTCCAAGTGGAGGAGAGATTGACAAGTTGAGGAGACTAAATTACTTGGCGTTACCTTAGATTGTAAACTGTCATGGTCAAAACATATAGATTCAATGGTTGCAAAGATGGGGAGAGGTCTAGCCGTAATAAAGAGATGCTCTGCTTTTTTGACACCACACTCCACAAAGCAAGTTCTGCAGGCTCTAGTTTTGTCTAATCTTGATTATTGTCCAGTGCTGCAAGGAAAGACCTAGTTAAGCTGCAGCTGGCCCAGAACAGAGTGGCACGTTTTGCTCTTAATTGTAATCAGAGGGCTAATATTAACACTATGCATGACAGTCTCTCTTGGCTAAGAGTTGAGGAGAGACTGACTGCATCACTTCTTATTTTTATAAGAAACAATGTGTTGAAAATCCCAAATTGTTTGCATAGTCAACATACACACAGCTCTGACACACACACTTATCTCACCAGACATGCCACCAGGGGTCTTTTCATAGTCCCCAAATCCAGAACAAATTCAAGAAAACGTACTGTATTATATTTCATGGAACTTCTTTCCATCTCATATTTCTCAAATAAACATCAAACCTGGTTTCAAAAAAACAGATAAAGCAACACCTCGCGGCACAATGCCTCTCCCCTCTTTGACCTAGATAGCTTGTGTGTATGCATTGATATGTAGGCTACGTGTGCCTTTTAAAAATGTATGTAGTTCTGTCATTTAGCTGTTCTTGTCTAATGATGTTCTGTATTATGTCATTCTGTATTATGTTTCATGTTTCATGTTTTGTGTGGACCCCAGGAAGAGTAGCTGCTGCTTTTGTAACAGCTAATGGAGATCCTAATAAAATACCAAATACCACTACTTGGATTTAAGAGAGGTATTGACATGTTGAATGCACCGAGCTGTCTGTTTAAACTACTGGCGCACAGCTCGGACCCATGCATGCCCCACAAGACATGCCACCAGAGGTCTCTTCACAATCCCCAAGTCCAGAACAGACTATGGAAGGCGCACAGTACTACATAGAGCCATGACTACATGGAACTCTATTCCACATCAAGTAACTCATGCAAGTAGTAAAATTAGATTTAAAAAACATATAAATAAAACACCTTATGGAACAGCGGGGACTGTGAAGCAACACAAACATAGGCACAGACACACACACATACACATGGATTTTGTACTGTAGATATGTGCTAGTTGTGGAGTAGGGGCCTAAGGGCACACAGTGTGTTGTGAAATCTGTGAATGTATTGTAATGTTTTTAAAAATGTATAAACTGCCTTAATTTTGCTGAACCCACATTTTTTACATTTTCGCCATTTAGCAGACCCTCTTATCCAGAGCAACACCCGTGTTAAGTCCCTTGCGCAAGGGCACATCGACAGATTTTTCACCTAGTCGGCTCGGGGATTCAAACCAGAAACATTTTAGTTGTGTGGATGACGTATTATATATGCTAATGGGGATCCATAGTAAATACAAATACAGCGTGAAATTAAAAAAATAATTGGAACGCAATGCTTTATTGTTGGTTTATGTACAGAAATGTTTGGTGATCGACTAGTAATGGCTTGGAGGTCAACCGGTTGGTGACCACTGGTCTAAAGGCTTAAAAATCCTTCTTAAACCTGTCTCCCCCCCTTCATCTAGACTGATTGAAGTGTATTTAACAAATAACATCAATAAGGGTTCATAGCTTTCATCTAGATTCACCTGGTCAGGCTATGTTATGGAAAGAGCAGGTCTTCTTAATGTTTTGTACACTCAGTGTATATAACAGTTTATCGCAGAGCCCACAATGGCAAAAAATCCTTCTTAAACCTGTCTCCCCCCTTCATCTAGACTGATTGAAGTGTATTTAACAAATAACATCAATAAAGGTTCATAGCTTTCATCTGGATTCACCTGGTCAGGCTATGTCATGGAAAGAGCAGGTGTTCTTAATGTTTTGTACACACACAAAAGCAGAACAGGCTCTTAGGGTCTCATCTGGTCAGCATCCATGCAGACATCAACGAGGTGAAGAAAAGCCAAAACCTCTGTTGTAAAAACTATTTAATCCCTGAAGCATAATAATCCGTGGCTAACCTGAGATTCTCGTTAAGAAGAGTAATCTATAGGATTCCCGTTCAGGAAGAAACTCACTGTTATGAAACTCACTGACAGAGTGGAAAGGCCTCCCAGTATGTTATGCACGTTTCACCACATTCACCACAGTTAAGTAATGAGTATCTACACAGTATCTCATGAGTCACCATGACTAGTGATGTTATAAAATGTTGACATATGAGTTATATTTCGTAAGAGTTATGTTGGCATAAGAGTTGGGATAAGATCATGCCAGAAGGTGCTGAACAAAGTGACATATTTGGGCCTTTAAATTGCACAAAAAAAGTCCAGTAATACAGTTAGGGTTATTGACCATATCATATACTGGTATTTGGGGACCAGAAACACAGAACAGGCCGTTGACATTATCAGGATTACCTTGGTCAGGATTTGGCAGAGCTAAATGACATTCATGATATCACAGTATTCGGGAAAAGTTCCAGTTGCCACTTGTCTAGAAAAAAAAACCCAGAACATACCTGTTGGTTAAAACAGTCATTATACAATACTAACTAATTTGCCCTCATGCAAGATTCATGACATATTCCTTTTAACTTTTTTTACATTTTCGCCATTTAGCAGACCCTCTATCCAGAGCAACACTAGTGTTAAGTGCCTTGCGCAAGGGCACATCGACAGATTGTTCACCTAGTCGGCTCGGGATTCAAACGAGCAACCTTTCGGTTGTGTGGATGACGTATTATATATGCATGCAAACCTTCCACGCTCGCTATTGATTCAAACAGCCCCAAGAGACGTTGTTTCTAATTTCATTGCGCAATTGTCAATTCAAACAAAGGAAAACAACATAACTTGGGGCTTGTTGTTGAGCTTAAGATGCAAACAGGGCTACTTGACAACAACAGTCATACTCGTTTTGCGCCTCTTTTGCCTCAAATTGCCGGCTGTGACCACTTGATAAGGTGATTAGCCAGGGTTGGAGTATGCCCTGAGTGGCCACACGTAACGGTCACCTCTGGTGGCTGTGCTGATAGATGGCTTGAGTCTGAAGCCAGCTATACTTCCTTTAAGGGCATTAGTTATTTTTCCTATGTTCAAATAAAATGACAGGTTTTACTTTAAAAACATACTACCACAACTACCAGCCCGGGTAGAGACCCTCACAGGTAGATACTTCCAGAATACAGAGTGTGCATGGGTAGTAGGTAAAGTAGTAGGTAAACAAAGACACTGTCTAAACATTGTTACGGTTGGTTGGATTGAATCCCAGAGGTCAGGCCTCTCTCTCACGGAGGAAGTGAAGGCTTAGCTACCTGGGTTGGACTGGCCCCATGTAATCCCCTCTAATCAAGGCCGCTATGTCTATTTGGTTGCATAATTTGTTCAGAAAGATTTAGCTGGATTTGGATTTGCGTAATGCCATTGACATAGTTATTATTTTGATTGTCAGTGATCGCAATGTAATTGAATTGACAGTTTGATATATGACATTTATATTTGAAAAATGATTTCTCAACACTTTCACTGAGAACCAAAGCCATCTCTGTTCAAACAATGATTTAATTTAAGAACCAAAGACAAACTTTCATATATACAGTGAGGGAAAAAAGTATTTGATCCCCTGTTGATTTTGTACGTTTGCCCACTAACAAAGAAATGATCAGTCTATAATTTTAATGGTAGGTTTATTTGAACAGTGAGAGACAGAATACCAAACAAAAAAATCCAGCAAAACGCATGTGAAAAATGTTAGAAATTGATTTGCACTTTAATGAGGGAAACAAGTATTTGACCCCTCTGCAAAACATGACTTAGTACTTGGTGGCAATACCCTTGTTGGCAATCACAGAGGTCAGGCGTTTCTTGTAATTGGCCACCAGGTTAGCACACATCTCAGGAGGGATTTTGTCCCACTCCTCTTTGCAGATCTTCTCCAAGTCATTAAGGTTTCGAGGCTGACGTTTGGCAACTCGAACCTTCAGCTCCCTCCACAGATTTTCTATGGGATTAAGGTCTGGAGACTGGCTAGGCCACTCCAGGACCTTAATGTGCTTCTTCTTGAGCCACTCCTTTGTTGCCTTGGCCGTGTGTTTTGGGTCATTGTCATGCTGGAATACCCATCATTCATCCACGACCCATTTTCAATGCCCTGGCTGAGGGAAGGAGGTTCTCACCCAGGATTTGACGGTACATGGCCCCGTCCATCATCCCTTTGATGCGGTGAAGTTGTCCTGTCCCCTTAGCAGAAAAACACTGCAAAAGCATAATGTTTCCACCTCCATGTTTGACGGTGGGGATGGTGTTCTTGGGGTCATAGGCAGCATTCCTCCTCCTCCAAACACGGCGAGTTGAGTTGATGCCAAAGAGCTCCATTTTGGTCTCATCTGACCACAACACTTTCACCCAGTTGTCCTCTGAATCATTCAGATGTTCATTGGCAAACTTCAGACGGGCATGTATATGTGCTTTCTTGAGCAGGGGGACCTTGCGGGCGCTGCAGGATTTCAGTCCTTCACGGCGTGTTACCAATTGTTTTCTTGGTGACTATGGTCCCAGCTGCCTTGAGATCATTGACAAGATCCTCCCGTGTAGTTCTGGGCTGATTCCTCACCGTTCTCATGATCATTGCAACTCCACGAGGTGAGATCTTGCATGGAGCCCCAGGCCAAGGGAGATTGACAGTTCTTTTGTGTTTCTTCCATTTGCGAATAATCGCACCAACTGTTTATCACCTTCTCACCAAGCAGCTTGGCGATGGTCTTGTAGCCCATTCCAGCCTTGTGTATGTCTACAATCTTGTCCCTGACATCCTTGGAGAGCTCTTTGGTCTTGGCCATGGTGGAGAGTTTGGAATCTGATTGATTGATTGCTTCTGTGGACAGGTGTCTTTTATACAGGTAACAAACTGAGATTAGGAGCACTCCCTTTAAGAGTGTGCTTCTAATCTCAGCTCGTTACCTGTATAAAAGACACCTGGGAGCCAGAAATCTTTCTGATTGAGAGGGGGTCAAATAATTATTTCCCTCATTAAAATGTAAATCAATTCATAACATTTTTCACATGTGTTTTTCTGGATTGTTTGGTTGTTATTCTGTCTCTCACTGTTCAAATAAACCTACCATTAAAATTATAGGCTGATCATTTCTTTGTCAGTGGGCAAACATACAAAATCAGCAGGGGATCAAATACTTTTTTCCCTCATTGTACAGTGGAGTTTGAAATGATTGACATCTTGATAAAGATTGTCAAAAATTACTATATAAAATAAATTATTCAAATAGTGAGCTATGTATGCAAAATAAAGGGGAATGATATTTTATACTAATACAATTGCTCAGAGAAATATTTTGTTTAACAAGTAATAATATTTTTTCTCAAAAAGGTAGGGGTAAAAATTATTGACACCCCTGTTTTCAGTACTTTTCAATACCTCACCTTGCGAGGATAACGGCACTGACCCTTTTTCTAATGTTTTATGAGTTGGAGAACACATTTGGAGGGATTTTAGACCATTCCTTCATACAGAATCCTTCCAGATCTTTGAAATCCTTCATCTGCGCTTATGAACTGCCCTCTTCAGTTCAAACCACAGGTTTCAATGAGTTAAGTCCAGAGATGGGGATGGCCATTGCAAAATGTTTATTTTTGTGCCCAATTAAAAATGTATTTTTAAGGACTTTGATGTGTGCTTTGGGTTATTGTCTTGCTGAATGATACACTTGCGGATAGGTTTCAACCTCCTAGCAGAGGCAACCAGGTTTTGGGCAAGAATATCCTGGTACTGGGTTCATTATGCTGTTGACCTTAGCATTCTCATTTTGACGCCAAACCCACCAGTGGTGTGCGTGGCCAAAGAGCTCTGTTTTCATGTCATTCAACAATGTAAACGCCTGGAGGTTGGCACTTGGATTGGCACTTGGATTGGGATCCGGTGCTTTGGTCGTGATGACAATAGAGCTCTTTGGCCACGGACACCAGTGGTGGGTTTGGCGTCGAAATGAGAATGCTTGAGCAGAAAATAACCCGATATCTACTGTAAAATATGGTGGGGTCTTTGATGTTATGATGCAATTTTGCTTCCTCTGGTCCTGGGGCTCTTGTTCAGGTCAACGGCTTCATAAACTTTACCCAGTACCAGGATATTTTAGCCGAAAACCTGGTTGCCTCTGCCAGGAGGCTGGGTCGTTCCATGTCATTTCAGCAAGCCATGACACCCACCAATCACACATTGTTCTGAAATTGTTTTGGTCATTAGAAACAGATAATATTAGCATTCCTGCAACATTATTTTGTTGAAATATAATTAGATCTGAGAAATTAAGATAATTGATTGTACCCAAATTGGCCATTTTAATTTATAGGATTTATATAATGTTCAATAAATATAGTACCTAACATCTGATTTGGACCAAACTTTTTTCTAACAATGAGTAAGATGAGAAATCCAAATAAATGGTCAAAAGCCACCCACGGACCCCATGCCAATCCCAACAACGAGTATACAGTATTGTAACGTAGATGTTGGGAGTCGAGAAGCAGGTGGTAAGTTTAATATAACAAACATGAAACGATACAACGTAGGAGTAGGGTCTAGACATGAACAACATAAACAATACTGCCTGGGGAAAGAACCTAAGGGAGTGCCAAATAAAGGGGAGGTAATAAGGTCCAGGTGTGCCTAATGATGAAGTGCAGGTGCGTGTAATGATGAATGCCAGGTGCGCGCAATGATGGTTTTGAGGACCGTTTGTTAGCAAACTGGCGGCGTCGAACGCTGGAGGGCAGGATTGGGAGTAGATGTGACAGTACCCCCCCGGCTCCAGCCATAGGATGACGCAGGCCAGAGAGACGGCCCCGAGGACGAGTAGCGGGCCGGTCCGGATGGCGAAGGTGGAAATAACAGATGATATTGGGATCCAGAAAGTCCTCCACCGGAACCCAACACTGCTGCTCTGGGCCATACCCCTCCCAGGATGGAACACGGGAGTCTCACTGCGGTGGAGGTCTGCCTGCTCCTTCTGATGGTGGATGGCTCGCTGGAGTCTCACGTGATCCTCGCTCCACACTTCTTCTGCGTGCCTGAACTCATCAATCGCAGGAGTTTCGGTCTGGCCCGGGATCCATGGAGCCAGAGCCAGCTGAAAACCCAGAACACACTTGAAGGGAGTCAGCCCGGTGGAGGAGTGATGTAACGAACTCTCCATGCCGGTCCTTGCAGTGACTCCTCATGAACCTCCCCAGCTCCTGGTTCATCCTCTCCACCTACCCGTTGGACTGAGGCCTGTACCCATAAGTGAGGCTGACCGTGACACTTAGCTTCTCCATAAAGGCTCGCCAGACCCGTGATGTGAATTTAGGGCCACGGGCTGAGGCACGGGAAGGGGAAGGAGTTTCCCTGCTGGAGCGTGCCGTGGGGATTTGGTTTGAGCACATACAGAACAGGAGTTGACGTAGCAACTAAAGTCCTGCACCAAGGTAGGCCACCAATACTTCTCGGAGATAGATTGGGTGATGCAAGAAATACCTGTCCAGCAAAGACAGCTGTGTGCACCCAGGTCAGCAGCCAATCCCTTATCCCCATGGGAACATAGATGCACTCAGGAGGACAGGTAGTGGGGTGCTTGACTTAACATCGGCTTTGGTGTTCCTTGAACCTGGGCGATAGGTCAGCGTGAAGTCAAATCTTGTAAAGAAAGGGCCCACCTTGTCTGGCGTGGATTCAGTCTCCTCGCTGTCCATATGTACTCCAGGTTCCGATGGTCGTGAGGATGACGAATGGGTGCTTGGCGCCCTCAAGCCAGTGTCTCCACTCCTCTAATGCCAACTTCGCCGCCAGGAGCTCTTAATCACCGACGTCGTAATTCCTCAGTTTCTTAGAGTAATATGCACACGGATAAAAATGTTGTGAATTACTTTGTTGTTGAGACAGAACTGCCCCCACGCCCACCTCTGAAGCGTCCACCTCCACCACAAAGGGTATCGTGGGATCTGGGTGTTTGAGCAATGGGGCGGAGGTGAAACGTCCCTTAAGTAGGCGGAAGGCCTCGTCAGCTGCTGGACTCCACACCAACCTACGGGGATCACCCTTGAGGAGAGGTGAGAGGTGCGGCGAGGGAGCTGAAGTTCCTGATGAAACTGCAGTAGGTTGACAAACCCCCAAAACCATTGTAACCCCTTTATGGTGGTTGGGACTGGCCCTGACTTGACCGCATCTACCTTCTTGAACATCTTCACTCCTTGCGGGCTGATTTGGTAGCCAAAGAAGTAGACAGCCTCCTGATGAACTGACACTTCTCAGCCTTGACAAACAGGTGATTAGCCAGGAGTCATTCCAGGACTACTCGGAAGTGAGCGATGTGATCCTCCAAGGTAGCCGAGTAGACTAGGATGTCGTAGATATACCAGATCATCTGGCTTCCGAGCATGTCCCGGAACACCTCGTTGACGAATGCCTGGAACACTGACGGAGCATTGGCTAAGCCAAATGGCATCACCAAGTACTTGTAAGGACAGGACATCGGGGCTAAAAGCTGTCTTCCATTCATCCCCTTCCCAGATGCGGATGAGATTGTATGCACTCCGCAGGTCCAATTTAGTAAAGAACCGGGCTCTGCGGAGCTGTTGGATGGCTACAGGCACCAACGGGAGAGGGTTACGGTACTTGGTGGCGATTTCATTGAGTCCTCTGTAATCAATACATGGGTGTAACCCTCCATCCTTCTTGGCCACAAAGAAGAAACCCGCCGACGCAGGAGAAGTGGTTGTGCCGATGAAACATTGAAGCGCCTCATGCATGTAATCCTCCATGGCCTGGGATTCAGCCACCGACAGAGGGTAGATGCATCTGCGCGGGGGCACAGAGCCTGCAAGCAGGTCGATGGCAGTCCCAGGGGCGATGAGGGAGACAGGTGGCGCGGGTTTTGGAAAATACCTCCCGCAGGTCCTGGTATACCTCCGGGATGTTGGGCTGAAGGGCAACCACAGGACTCTCAACCGACGTGGAACCACAGGGGATGGGGAAGCAGGTCCTCCGGCATTCGGGTGCCCAGTCTGTGATTTTCATCCTCGACCATGAGATGGATCAGGTTGTGAGGTTGAAGCCAAGGGAGGCTGAGGATGATCTTGTGAGCTGGTGCACTGGTGATGAAGAAGGGGATGTTCTCCTGATGGATGGACTCCACGGTGAGGTGGTGTGGAACCTTATGGCCGATTATCCAGGGCTTGAACCGGGAAAGGAGAGGAGAGCGGGTATGAGGTGATGTTGAGAGAGGAGGCAAGGGCCTGCTCAATAAAGTTCCCCGTGGCACCGGACTCCACTAATGCAGTAGAAACAGTACATGAGGGACAGTCAACTAGTGCGATCGACACCAAAAAGGGTTTGGCCAAAAGTGATGAAGAAGGGATACACACACCTACCCCAGGAGGTGGAAGATCACGTGACCGTCCCTCTGCTCTCATGGATCCTGAGTTGGGACTTACCAGACACTGCTGGAGCTGATGCACTCCTTGACCACAATAGAGACAGAGCCCCAGCTGTCTCTGTCTGCATTGCTGTGGGGGAGGCGTGTGACCCCTACCTCCATGGGTTCAGGCTCTGATGATTTAAGTCAAAACTGTAACTAAGCCACTCAGGAACATTCAATGTTGTCTTGGTACGCAACTCCAGTGTATATTGGCCTTGTGTTATAAGTTATTGTCCTGCTGAAAGGTACATTTCTCTCCTAGTACTGGAAAGCAGACTGAACCAGGTTTTCCTCTAGGATTTTGCCTGTGCTTAGCATTTATTTTTAGCCTAAAAAACTCCCTAGTCCTTGCCAATGAAGACGTGATACAGCTACCACAATGCTTGAAAATATGAAGAGTGGTACTCAGTGATGTGTTGTGTTGGATTTGCCCCAAACATAACGCTTTGTATTCAGGACATGTTTTGCGGTTTTACTTTAGTGCCTTGTTGTTGGTTTTTTTATTTTTTTTATTTTACCTTTATTTAACTAGGCAAGCCAGTTAAGAACAAATTCTTATTTACAATGATGGCCTACCCCGGCCAAACCCTAACCCGGATGACGCTGGGCCGATTGTGCGACGCCCCATGGGACTCCCAATCATGGCCGGTTGTGATACAGTCTGGAATCGAACCAGGGTCTGTAGTGACACCTCTAGCAAGTGAAGACATCAAAACTAGGAATAACACATATGGAATCATGTAGTAACCAAAAAAGTGTTAAATAAATCAAAATATAAAGTAGCCACTCTTTGCCTTGATGACAGCTTTGCACACTCTTGGCAGTCTCTCAACCAGCTTCATGTGGTTGTCACCTGGAATGCTTTTCAATTAATAGGTGTGCCTTGTTAAAAGTTAATTTGGGGAATTTCTTTCCTTCTTTAATGCGTTTGAGCCAATCAGTTGTGTTTTGACAAGACAGGGGTGGAGTACAGAAGATATCCCTATCTGGTAAAGGACAAAGTCCATATTATTAAAAGAACAGATCAAATAAGCAAAGAGAAATTACAGTCCATCATTACTTTAAGACATGAAGGTTAGTCAATATGGAACATTTCAAGAACCTCATGAGGACCACCACAGGAAAGGAAGACCCAGAGTTACCTATGCCGTAGAGGATAAGTTCATTAGAGTTACCAGCCTCAGAAATTGCAGCCCAAATAAATGCTTCACAGAGTTCAAGTAATCTCAACATCAACTGTTCAGAGGAGACTGCGTGAATCAGGCCTTTCTGGTCGAATTGCTGCAAAGAAGCCACTACTAAAGGACACTAATAAGAAGAAGAGACTTGATTGGGCCAAGAAACACGAACAATGGATATTAAACCGGTGGAAATCTGTCCTTTGATCTGATGAGTCCAAATTTGAGATTTTTGGTTCCAACAGTCATGTCTTTGTGAGAAACAGAGTAGGTGAATGGATGATCTCCGCATGTGATCTCAATCCCGCCCTGTGCAATTGGGTCCTGGACTTCCCGACGGGCCGCCCCCAGGTGGTGAAGGTAGGAAACAACATCTCCACTTCGCTGATCCTCAACACTGGAGACCCTCAAGGGTGCGTGCTCAGCCCCCTCTTGTACTCACTGTTCACCCATGACTGCGTGGCCATGCACGCCTCCAACTCAATCATCAAGTTTGTAGACAACATTACAGTAGTAGGCTTGATTACCAACAACGACGAGACAGCCTATAGGGAGGAGGTGAAGGCACTCGGAGTGTGGTGTCAGGAAAACAACCTCTCACTCAACGTCAACAAAGCAAAAGAGATGATCGTGGACTTTAGGAAGCAGCAGAGGGAGCACTCCCCTATCCACATTGATGAGACAGCAGTGGAGAAGGTAGAAAGTTTTAAGTTCCTCGGCGTACACATCACGGACAAAGTGAAATGGTCCTCCTACACAGACAGTGTGGTAAAGAAGCTCAGGAGGCTGAAGAAATTTGGCTTGTCACCTAAAACCCTCACAAACTTTTACAGACGCACAACTGAGAGCATCCTGTCGGGCTGTATCACCACCTGGTATGGCAATTGCACCGCCCACAACTGCAGGGCTCTCCAGAGGGTGGTGTGGTCTGCACAACGCATCACCAGGGGGAAACTACCTGCCCTCCAGGACACCTACAGCACCCGATGTCACAGGAAGGCCAAAAATATCATCAATAACAACAACCACCCGAGCCACTGCCTGTTCACCCCGCTACCATCCAGAAGGTGAGGTCAGTACAGGTGCATCAAAGCTGGGACAGAGAGACAGAAGCTGTTTTTCAATCTCAAGGCCATCAGACTGTTAAACAGCCATCACTAACACAGAGAGGTTGATGCCTACATACAGACTTGAAATCATTGGCCACTTTAATAAATGGATCACTAGTCACTTTAATAATGTCACTTCAATAATGTTTACATATCTTGCATTACTCATCTCATATGTATATACTGTATTTTATTCCATCTATTGCATCTTACCTATGCCGCTCGGTCATTGCTCATCCATCTATATATATTCTTATTCCATTCTTTTACTTAGATTTGTGTGTATTTGGTAGTTGTTGTGGAATTGTTAGATTACTTGTTAGATATTGCTGCACTGTCGGAACTAGAAGCACAAGCATTTTGCTACACTCGCAATAACATCTGCTAACCATGTGTATGTGACCAATAACATTTTATTTTATTTGATGTGTGGTTCCCACCGTGAAGCATGGAGGAGGAGGTGTGATAGTGTGGGCGTGCTTTGCTGGTGACACTGTCTGTGATTTAAGAAGAATTTAAGGCACACTTAACCAGCATGGCTACCACAGCATTCTGCAGCAATACGCCATCCCATCTGGTTTGTGCTTAGTTGGACTATCTTTTGTTTTTCAACAGGACAATGACCCAACACACCAGGCTTTGTAAGGTCAATTTGACCAATAAGGAGAGTGATGGAGTGCTGCATCAGATGACCTGGCCTCCACAGTCAACCGACCTCAACCCAATTGAGATGGTTTGGGATGAGTTGGACCGGAGAGTGAAGGAAAACAGCCAACAAGTGCTCAGCATGTGGGAACTCCTTCAAGACTGCTGGAAAAGCATTCCAGGTGAAGCTGGTTGAGAGAATGCCAAGAGTGTCAAAGCTGTCATCAAGGCAAAGGGTGGCTACTTTGAAGATTTTCAAATATAAAATATATTTTGATTCATTTAACACTTTATTGGTTACTACATGATTCCATATGTGTTATTTAATAGTTTTGATGTCTTCACTATTATTCTGCAATGTAGAAAATAGTCAAAACAAAGAAAAACCCTTGAATGAGGTGTGTCCAAACTTTTGACTGGTACTGTATGTGATCATATACAAATGTAAGCAAGGTTTGAAATGATTATGTTTTAGTGAAATATTATACATGTATTTGTTTGGGCTTCTTGCAGTATATTTGCTGTCTACAAATGATTTGTAATTATGTTCTGGCCCCCTGACCATCCTCAAAAAAAATGTATGGCCGCGGCTGAATCTAGTTGATGATCCCTGATCTAAAGGCTTGGTTTCCTTACCATGTTTATTTTTTATTTTACCTTTATTTATACAGGTTTTTTCTCATTGAGATAACATCTCTTTTCCAAGAGAGACCTGGTCCGATAGCAGCAGGGGGAACAACATTTCAGACAAAACAACTTACATACACTAACACAACATTAAACAAAACACACATACAGTATAACAAAAACAATTTACGTTAAAAAAACAAAAGTCTTGACTAAAAACAGCTGGCCTTAAAACAATTACACTCCTCTATGACATATACATCGATGAAGTGTTTATACTCCACCAACGAAACTAGATCATCAAATGTTTTAATGTTCAGGAGAGAATTACAGGACCACGGAGCTAAGTAACTAAAACTATTTCTACCATGACCTGCTATAATATTCGGTACTGTTAGAAGCAAATAAGAATGGGACCGTAATTTATATTTATTTACCGACCTGACAAAAAAATAACAGAGATCAAATGGCATTTTACCAAATATGGGTAATAAATCAGTGTATACCAGTGTTTAAGCCTACGCAAGGTCAATGACCACCAGCCAACAGCAATGTGGAATTCACAATGATTTGTAATGAACCTGAGGGCTGCATGATACACTGAATCAAGTGCTCTCAGGGTAGTGGCTGAGGCCTGCATATACAGTGGGGCAAAAAAGTATTTAGTCAGCCACCAATTGTGCAAGTTCTCTCACTTAAAAAGATGAGAGATGCCTGTAATTTTCATCATAGGTACACTTCAACTATGACAGACAAAATGAGGAAACAAAATCCAGAAAATCACATTGTAGGATTTTTTATGAATTTATTTGCAAATTATGGTGGAAAATAAGTATTTGGTCACATACAAACAAGCAAGATTTCTGGCTCTCACAGACCTGTAACTTCTTCTTTAAGAGGCTCCTCTGTCCTCCACTCGTTACCTGTATTAATGGCACCTGTTTGAACTTGTTATCAGTATAAAAGACACCTGTCCACAACCTCAAACAGTCACACTCCAAACTCCACTATGGCCAAGACCAAAGAGCTGTCAAAGGACACCAGAAACAAAATTGTAGACCTGCACCAGGTTGGGAAGACTGAATCTGCAATAGGTAAGCAGCTTGGTTTAAAGAAATCAACTGTGGGAGCAATTATTAGGAAATGGAAGACATACAAGACCACTGATAATCTTCCTCGATCTGAGGCTCCACGCAAGATCTCACCCCATGGGGTCAAAATGATCACAAGAACGGTGAGCAAAAATCCCAGAACCACACGGGGGGACCTAGTGAATGACCTGCAGAGAGCTGGGACCAAAGTAACAAAGCCTACCATCAGTAACACACTACGCCGCCAGGGACTCAAATCCTGCAGTGCCAGACGTGTCCCCCTGCTTAAGCCAGTACATGTTCAGGCCCGTCTGAAGTTTGCTAGAGAGCATTTGGATGATCCAGATGAGGATTGGGAGAATGTCATATGGTCAGATGAAACCAAAATAGAACTTTTTGGTAAAAACTCAACTCGTCGTGTTTGGAGGACAAAGAATGCTGAGTTGCATCCAAAGAACACCATACCTACTGTGAAGCATGGGGTGGAAACATCATGCTTTGGGGCTGTTTTTCTGCAAAGGGACCAGGACGACTGATCCGTGTAAAGGAAAGAATGAATGGGGCCATGTATCGTGAGATTTTGAGTGAAAACCTCCTTCCATCAGCAAGGGCATTGAAGATGAAACGTGGCTGGGTCTTTCAGCATGACAATGATCCCAAACACACCGCCCGGGCAACGAAGGAGTGGCTTCGTAAGAAGCATTTCAAGGTCCTAGCCAGTCTCCAGATCTCAACCCCATCTTTGGAGGGAGTTGAAAGTCCGTGTTGCCCAGCGACAGCCCCAAAACATCACTGCTCTAGAGGAGATCTGCATGGAGGAATGGGCCAAAATACCAGCAACAGTGTGTGAAAACCTTGTGAAGACTTACAGAAAACGTTTGACCTCTGTCATTGCCAACAAAGGGTATATAACAAAGTATTGAGATAAACTTTTGTTATTGACCAAATACTTATTTTCCACCATAATTTGCAAATAAATAAATTAAAAATCCTACAATGTGATTTTTCTGGACTTCTTTTTCTCATTTCGTCTGTCATAGTTGAAGTGTACCTATGATGAAAATTACAGGCCTCTCTCATCTTTTTAAGTTGGAGAACTTGCACAATTGGTGGCTGACTAAATACTTTTTTGCCCCACTGTATATAACATCACTCAAATCTAAAACCACCAGTAATGTACATCGTACCAACTCCTTCCTGGCCTCAAAACAAACAAGTCTGATGCCTCAAGTTCTCTACATGCACAGTGAAGCTCAGCTTATCATCAACCCACACACCCACATATTTGTACACTTGCTCTATATTATGTCCAGCCAATGTAGCAATGACATGATTAGTAACATGCCTGGCATTTGAAAATACCATGCATTTGTTTTTACCCGAATTTAGAACCAGCTTTAAATCATACAGATTCTGTTGTATGATGTTAAATGCTCTTTGGGCATTTTCAAAAGCTAAAGATAAACTGCTACCACTTAAATAAAGAACAGTATCATCTGCATAAAAATGAACATCCGCTGTTTCAATAAGATCCCCAATGTTGTTGATATTAAAATGAACAACAGTGGGCAACAGTGCGGAACACCTGAGCACACCTCTATGGACTCAGATTTACAACCATCCACCATTACACATTGTGTACGATTTGATAGGTAATTTATGAACCAATCTAGAGCATGACCAGTAATTCCACAACATTTTAACCTTTGTACTAACACAGCATGGTCCACGGTGTCAAAAGCCTTCGACAAATCAATAAAGACAGACACACAATGTAACTTCCTATCAAGAGCACAGTGGATGTCATTTAAAACCTTCAATGTTGCTGAAACAGTGCTGTGGCTGGACCTAAAACCTGATTGAATTCCATTTAAGATGTTGTTTTCTTGGAAGTAGGCCTTTAACTGCCTACTAATTTATTTATTTTTTAATTTTTATTTCACCTTTATTTAACCAGGTAGGAAAGTTGAGAACAAATTTGTCACAACAGCTAGGAGTGGTGGGTGTGGAGTCAGGCGCAGAGAGCAGGGTGTAGGGAAAAATATTCATTTTTTAATGCGGCGCGTAAATATAACGCCCCAAACACAACAGGCGCACACAATACAAAGACGTCCCAAAACAGGAACGAGAGAACATACACGTCAGCCGAACGTCCACCAAACAAACAGAGAAACAAGCCCGCACGAAATGAGGTGGGCTTGACCGGCTTAAATAGCCCTAGAAAATACAAACACAAAACAGGTGCAAACAATAAGAAAATCAATATAAAGAAAAGGAGGATCGGTGGCAGCTAATAGGCCGGTGACGATGACCGCCAGCGGCCTCGAGGACGACCCGGAGGGCAAGGCGCAGGGCGATCCGGGTGAAGGCGGTGAAACTCCACCAGTAGTGACGGATCCAAAATATCCGCCACCGGGGCCCTCCGGCACCTCACCTTCCTGCAGGGGACCAGTTACCACCAGCCTGAGGAGAGACACATGAAACGAGGTGTTAATGCGGTTGTAAGATGGAAGCTGTAGCCTATAACACACCTCGTTTATCCTCAGGACTTTAAATGGCCCCACACACTGCGGCCCCAGCTTCCGGCAGGGCAAGCGGAGGGCAGGTTCCGGGTCGAGAGCCAGACCCGGTCCCCCGGTGCGAACACGGGGGCCTCACTGCGGTGACGGTCAGCACTCCTCTTTTGCCGCCCACCAGCCTGTTTTAGTGACTCCTGGACGGCTCTCCATGTCTCCTTTGAGCACTGCACCCACTCCTCCACCGCAGGAGCTTCAGTCTGGCTCTGATGAAATGGTGCCAGGACCGGCTGGTAGCCCAACACGCACTGGAACGGTGACATGTTTGTGGAGGAGTGACGGAGTGAGTTCTGCGCCACCTACGCCCATGGAAACGTACCTCGCCCACTCACCGGGCCGGTCCTGGCAATACGACCTCAGAAACCTACCCACCTCCTGGTTCACTCTCTCCACCTGCCCATTACTCTCAGGGTGAAAACCTGAGGTCAGGCTGATCGAGACCCCCAGACGCTCCATAAACACCCTCCACACTCGGGAAGTGAACTGGGGGCCCCGATCAGAAACAATGTCCTCAGGCACCCCGTAGTGCCGGAAGACGTGGGTAAACAGGGCCTCTGCAGTCTGTAGGGCCGTAGGGAGACCGGGCAACGTGATAAGACGACAGGACTTAGAGAACCGATCCACAACGACCAGGATCGTGGTGTTCCCCTGGGACGGAGGAAGATCCGTGAGGAAATCCACCGACAGGTGTGACCACGGCCGTTGTGGAATGGGGAGGGGCTGTAACTTCCCTCTAGGCAGGTGTCTAGGAGCCTTACTCTGAGCGCACACCGAACAGGAGGAGACATAAAACCTCACGTCCTTAGCCAACGTGGGCCACCAGTATTTCCCCCTAAGACCCCGCACTGTCCTCTCAATTCCCGGATGACCCGAAGAGGGTAGCGTATGAGCCCACCGAATCAATTTGTCACGAACACCAAGCGGCATGTACTGGCGACCTGTAGGACACTGAGGAGGCGCAGGTTCCAACCGCCGTGCCCGCTCGATGTCCGCGTCCACCTCCCATACCACCGGTAACCAGACATGACGCAGGAAGGATGGGAGTAGGCTCGATGGACCGCTCCTCGGTGTCATAGAGACGGGACAGCGCGTTGGCCTTAGTATTCTGGGAAGCTGGCCTATAGGAGATCTTGAACTGAAAGCGGGTAAAAAACATGGCCCACCTAGCCTGCCGCGGATTCAGTCTCCTCGCTGCCCGGATATACTCCAGATTACGGTGGTCAGTCCAGATGAGAAAAGGGTGCTTAGCCCCCTCAAGCCAATGTCTCCACACCTTCAGAGCTCTGACCACAGCTAACAACTCCCGGTCCCCCACGTCATAGTTACGCTCCGCCGGACCGAGCTTCCTTGAAAAGAAAGCGCAGGGACGGAGTTTCGGTGGCATGCCCGAGCGCTGTGATAGCACGGCTCCAACAACAGCCTCAGACGCGTCCACCTCCACTATGAACGCCAAAGAGGGGTCCGGATGAGCCAGCAAGGGAGCGTTAGTGAACAGCTCCTTCAAACGACTGAAAGCTCTGTCCGCCTCCGCCGACCACCACAAACGAGCCGGCCCCCCCTTCAGCAGTGAGGTAATGGGAGCAGCCACCTGGCCAAAACCCCGGATAAACCTCCGGTAGTAATTGGCAAACCCTAAAAACCGCTGCACCTCCTTTACCGTGGTCGGAGTCGGCCAATTACGCACGGCTCTAATGCGGTCACACTCCATCACCACCCCAGAGGTGGAAATGCGATACCCCAGGAAGGAAACGGCTTGTTTGGAAAACACACATTTCTCCGCCTTGACGTACAGGTCATGCTCCAGCAGTCGCCCAAGTACTTTGCGCACCAGAGACACATGCGCGGCGCGTGTGGCGGAATAGAACAATATATCATCTATATACACCACGACACCCTGCCCGTGCAGGTCCCTGAGAATCTCGTCCACGAAAGATTGAAAGACGGCTGGAGCATTCTTCAACCCATACGGCATGATGAGGTACTCATAATGACCCGATGTAGTACTAAACGCTGTCATCCACTCATCTCCCTCCCGGATATGCACCAGATTATATGCGCTCCTGAGGTCCAGTTTTGTGAAGAAACGCGCCCCGTGAAATGATTCAACCGCCGTAGCAATGAGAGGTAGCGGGTAACTAAATCCCACTGTGATGGCATTTAGACCTCTGTAATCAATGCACGGCCGCAGACCTCCCTCCTTCTTCTTCACAAAAAAGAAACTCGAGGAGACGGGTGATATGGAGGGCCGAATGTACCCCTGTCGCAGAGATTCAGTGATATAGGTCTCCATAGCCACTGTCTCCTCCTGTGACAATGGGTACACGTGACTCCTGGGAAGTGTTGCGTTTACCTGGAGGTTTATCGCGCAATCCCCTCGTCGATGAGGTGGTAATTTGGTCGCCCTCTTTTTACAGAAGGCGATAGCCAAATCGGCATATTCAGAGGGAATGCGCACAGTGGAAACCTGGTCTGGACTCTCCACCGTTGTGGCACCGATGGAAACTCCTTCACACCTACCTGAACACTCCTCTGACCACCCCTGGAGAGCCCCCTGTTTCCACGAAATCATAGGGTTGTGCTTAGCCAGCCAGGGAATCCCCAGCACCACTGGAAACGCAGGCGCATCAATGAGGTACAGACTAATCCGCTCCCCATGACCCCCCTGCGTTACCATGTCCAGCGGAACCGTGGCCTCCCTGACCAGCCCTGACCCTAACGGTCGGCTATCTAGGGAGTGCACGGGGAAGGGTTGCTCTATCAACACTAGCGGAATACCTAGTCTCAATTCGAGTCCGCGATCAATAAAGTTCCCAGCTGCGCCTGAATCGACTAGCGCCTTATGCTGGAGAGAGGGGAAAAAACTCAGGGAAAGAGATTAATACAAACATGTGACCAAGAGGGAGCTCTGAGTGAGTCTGGTGCCGACTCACCTGGGGTGACCGAGCAGTGCTCTGCCTGCCCTCTCGATTCCCAGGGGGGCTCCCCCAGCACCGATCGGCAGTGTGTCCTCTCCGACCACAACTGGTGCAGGAGGAGCCTCCTCCTCCGGTTGCCCTCGATGCCGCCCCGCCTAACTCCATAGGGATAGGAGCGGAAGGCCTGGGAGGTGGAACGAACAGGGCCCTTTCCGGACCGTCCGCGAGCCGCCAGCTCATCGAGGGAGAGTGTAGCGTCTCGACACGCCAACTCCCTGCGGACATCCTCCCGGAGACTACAGCGGTAGTGGTCGATCAGGGCCGGGTCGTTCCAACCCGCTCCAGCAGCCAGGGTCCGAAACTCCAGTGCGAAGTCCTGCGCACTCCTCGTCTCCTGTCTCAGGTGAAACAGCCGTTCACCCGCCGCTCGGCCCTCTGGTGGGTGGTCGAACACGGCCCGGAACCGGCGGGCGAACTCCGGGTAGTGGTCCCTGGCGGACTCTGAGCTATCCCACACTGCGTTGGCCCATTCCAGGGCTCTACCCGTCAGACAGGAGACGAGGGCGCTCACGCTCTCCTCTCCAGAGTCGGGCGGACGGTGGCCAGGTATAACTCCAACTGGAGCAAGAACCCCTTACATCCAGCCGCTGTCCCATCGTACTCCCTAGGGGGGGCGAGACGGAGCGAGCTGGATCCGGACGCCGCCGGAGGAGTCTGTTGAGGCGGGGAAGGTTGGGCGGGCGAGGGGAAAGAGACCGCTCCCCTCCCATCGGTCCATTCTCTCCATCATCTGGTCCATTGCTGACCCGATCTGGTGGAGGACGGTGGTGTGGTGGAGGACACACTCCTCCATAAATGGGAGAGGGGGAGTCGCTGCTCCTGCTGACTCCATGTAGGGCTGGTGCGGGCTTCTATCACGACAGCTAGGAGTGGTGGGTGTGGAGTCAGGCGCAGAGAGCAGGGTGTAGTGAAAAATATTCATTTTATAATGCGGCGCGTAAATATAACGCCCCAAACACAACAGGCGCACACAATACAAAGGCGGCCCAAAACAGGAACGAGAGAACATGCCAACATACACGTCAGCCGAACGTCCACCAAACAAACAGAGAAACAAGCCCGCACGAAAGGAGGCGGGCTTGACCGGCTTAAATAGCCCTAGAAAATACAAACACAAAACAGGTGCAAACAATAAGAAAATCAATATAAAGAAAAGGAGGATCGGTGGCAGCTAATAGGCCCGGTGACGATGACCGCCGAACGCCGCCCGAACAGGCAGAGGAGCCACCATCGGTGGAAGTCGTGACAAAATAGGCAATAAATAGGCCATGGTGGCGAAGTAATTACAGTATAGCAATTTAACACTGGAATGGTAAATGTGCAGTAGATGAATGTGCAAAGTAAGAATACTGGGGTGCAAAGGAGCAAGATAAATAAATGAATACGGTAGGGGATGAGGTAGTTGGTTGGGCTATGTACAGGTGCAGTGATTTGTGAGCTGCTCTGACAGCAGGTGCTTAAAGCTAGTGAGGGAGATACGTGTCTCCAGTTTCAGTGATTTTTGTAGTTCGTTCCAGTCATTGGCAGCAGAGAACTGGAAGGAAAGGCGGCCAAAAGAGGAATTGGCTTTGGGGGTGACCAGTGAGATATACCTGCTGGAGCGTGTGCTACGGGTGGGTGCTGCTATGGTTACCAGCGAGCTGAGATAAGCCGGGCTTTACCTAGCAGGGACTTGTAGATGACCTGGAGCCAGTGGGTCTGGCGACGAGTATGTAGCGAGTGCCAGCCGACTAGAGCATACAGGTCGCAGTGGTGGGTGGTATAAGGGGCTTTGGTGACAAAGCGGATGGCACTGTGATAGACTGCATCCAGTTTGCTGAGTAGAGTATTGGAAGCTGTTTTGTAGATGACATCGCCGAAGTCGAGGATCGGTAGGATAGTCAGTTTTACTAGTGCAAGTTTGGCAGCGTGAGTGAAGGAGGCTTTGTTGCGAAATAGAAAGCCGATTCTAGATTTAATTTTGGATTGGAGATGTTTAATGTGAGTCGGGAAGGAGAGTTTACAGTCTAGCCAGACACCTAGGTAATTGTAGTTGTCCACGTATTCTAGGTCAGGGTAGTGATGCTAGTCAGGCGGGCGGGCGGGCGGGTGCAGGCAGCGATCGGTTGGTTTTACTAGCGTTTAAGGAGTGTTGTATGGCCACGGAAGGAGTGTTGTATGGCATTGAAGCTCGTTTGGAGGTTAGTTAACATAGTGTCCAAAGAAGGGCCAGAAGTATACAGAATGGTGTCAAGTAGCGAAGGATCTCCACCTTTCAGGAGAGGCAGTACAAAAGCAGATTTCCATAACTTGGGTATTTCATTAACATCAAGCGTGAGGTTAAAAATACATGTTAAGGGGTGAGCAATGATGTCTGCAGCTAGGTGTAGGAGGCGGGGGTCTAGTTCATCAGGGCCAGGGAATTTTTTTCCATCATTTTCTTTCAGGGCATTACACACTTCTGCAACAGAGAAGGATGACCTGGTGAAGGAGTACACAGGGTTGTCTGGTAAATTCATAGGGGCCTCAATTATACCTTTGACCTTTTCAAATAAACTGCCTGCATCAGACACAGAGAACTGATACTATATACTCGTTGTTTGGGTGGGATTGGTGTGGGTTGTTGTCACGAGAATTTTGTTCTATCTCAGAACTCTTATATCAAATCAGACTATAACTGTATCTGTTTCCTGGAGTTTGTAAAGCTCCAGTTATAAGAAACAAACAGAGTCCTGAACTGCAATGGTCAGGTTTTATTCAGAGAACGTTCTGAATTCACAATGGGAACACAGTCTTTTATATGTACATACAATTTAACTCCACCCCGCTTTAGGCGGGCTGTGTTTAACATATTTACAGCTTATCACTTCTAAACAGTTTTCTAACCGTTTCTAACCATTTCTCCCCCTCCCTGGGTGGAGAACCCGTTTTCCTGTTATTGGTTTCACAGTTATAAATCGTCTGTTGACAGTTCTCCTTTTCCTCTGTTATCTCAACTCCATCCTGCTTAGGTTGCAAAATAGTAACACGATGTCTTAGTCTTTTAAAAAGTTCTAGTCCTACACATTATAGATTTATTGTCTTATTCCTCTAACACATATTACATACATTTTCAGGGTTAAATATTCTTAGTCATTACTTAAACATACAATTTCCTATATCAATCCACCCTTTGACTAAATATTATCCATTGAAAATAAAATAAATTATACCACACCAAACAAAAAACATTTTATAAAGAAATAACACCACACCAACAAAAAAAACAAATTACAGATAAGAAATCTAACGTGAGGTCTATTACTACTTCCAATCATAACTCTTTCTGTTTAGGATTTTCGCTACATTTTCGCTACATTCACACATTAGAACCAAGAAAAGTTTTATATCATTTCAGGTCTTTAGGGTCGAATTGATCGTCAGTATCCTCCAGTCCTGGAGGCCTGTAGCGTTCATCCCATTAGTCTGAGTTCGGAATAGGTCCATACCTCACCATCTGCTGAGTCACCGCATTCTCCAACGCCTTACTCACTAACCCTCGGACACAAGGAATCAGACAACATCCACATAATACAAGAATACCCAAAATGGTGGCCACTATGGTCTTCCATTTCCCAAACATTTCATCAAACCATCCCATCACAGAGGTATTAACCCCTGAATTCTCAGCCCACTCTTCCCTCAAGGCTGTCAGTCCTGCCAGAGCCCTAGTAACTGTACCATCTGGGGCAGTGTTGTTAGGAATAAAAATACAACAATGTCCCCCCAACATACTGCAGACGCCACCCTTTTCAGCCAATAACATATCTAGAGCCAATCTATTTTGCCAGATCATGAGGGAGGTGGCGGATAATTGTTCAGAGATTCCCATCACTGCGTCTCTAGTCTTTTTCACAAATCCTGGTGGATTATAATATATATAATTGATCCAATCAGCATTTTTATTTATCGTTACCCACCAGAAGAACGTAGTGGTAAAGCCCTCCCCAATCTGATTCATAGCTTTGTATTCGTCTGGAACTTCTCTGGGGATGCCTATCCATCCAAATAGAACCGCCTTCATTAGAACCTAGATTTCTCTTTTTTCTAGTTATCCCATCCAGAACTGGCCACTAATGTCTAATCCTAACTGGTTGGACCAATAATACAGAGACACAAGTGCCCCTCCACCCTTTCGGTAATATCTGTCTTAGGCGTCCTTTATTGGTACAAGCCCACCACACATCAGTTATAGGAGCTGTGAGGTTGAGAATTTTCTCCTGTACTTCTGAACCCAAATCAGTCACATTAACAACAGACTTACATCTATTGGGATCCACTACAAGACCTGGGTCTTTCGTGAAGTTGGTCTCTACCAACTGGATTAGTGAACAGGAAATATCTTGTCCATAATCATCAGCGTAAGCCCAATACTTTCTTTCCGTGTCTATTTCTGCAACTCTTTAGAGGGTTACTACTACATCTACTCTACAGTCATTAATATCCAAACTTTGTTTAAAAACCCCATCGGGATCACTCTCCGTTCTCATACCCCCGGTCCCCAAGTATGTTTATTATATAACTTGTCTTTTCGACATCATATAATTTGTACCAGAGGTGGTGGATCAGGATGTATTAAAAAGATCATCAAAACTATGATGGAGCTCAAGGTTCCCCATATTCCAAAAAAACGCCAACTCTCTCCTGCCCTTAGCCAGTCTGCTAGGTACCACCCCATACTCACACTACAGTGATGATAGGTCGGGGTAGGAAATCTTCGTTAACAGAAGCGACCCCCAGACCCTATCAGTCCAGTTCTGATCTCTAACTCTGCGTGTGTTCCACAGTGTTTGTATGTGTTCCTACCTTTTTTCAGTGGGTAACGTGGACCCAGGTTGCTCTTTCTGCTATTCTAATGGCAAAGGCTGTGACCAACAGAACCTGGTATGGCCCCTCCCAGCGGGGGCTGCTTCCAGTCTTTCCTTCTCAACGATTGAATCCACACCCAGTCATCTGGTTGGATTGAGTGAATCACGTTTTCTGTAATTCACCTATGGGACACAAAATCTTTGACATACAAGTGTGGTTAAAACCTCTTAGGGATCACCGGCACGCTAGCGGGCCGTTCCCGACACTACCCGGTGAAATGTAAGACGCCAAATTCCAAATCCAAAAGTTTAATTATTAAACATTCATCAATATACAAGTATTGCATAGTCATCAAAAGCTCTGATTCTTGGCAATATCACAGCATTGTCAGATTTTAAAAAGGCTTTACGGCGAAAGCACAATATTTGATTGTTTGAGGATAGCGCCTCACCTATTTTCCACATTAGCATAAATTCATATCCAGCGCGGGTCACACAAAACCCATATAAGAGCTAAAATAAATCACTTACCTTTCGAAGAACTTCTGCTGAGGGCATCCCAAGTGTCCAAGGAAGACATCCAATGATTCTTTTGTTAGAAAAAGTTATTTATTATATCCATAAATCTCCGTTTGGTTGGTGCGTTATGTTCAGAAAATCCACCGTCGAGTCGCCCATTGAACCGTGAAGAGAACGCGTTGAAATTATACCTATCAACTTTGTCCAAACAAATCAAACATCATTTATAATGTATCCTTAGGTACACTTTTATGTATATTTACTATAATATTTCAACCGGATGATAACCTGAACGATAGGAAAGGAAAAAAGCGCGCGAGACTGTGAACGCGCATGTCATTCTATTGACTTCCTGGGTCCACTTCTAAATTCTTCTTCTATTCGCTTCTAATTCAACCTAACGTCTTGAAACCCTGTCTAAAGACTGTTGACATCCAGTGGAAGCCATAGGTACTGCAGTCTGAGTCCTAGATAACATTAAATCCCATAGGCAGCCAGGAGAAAAAGGTAATCTAAAAAAAAAACTGCAAATCCAAATGGATTTTCCTCTAGTTTTCACCTGCTATATCAGTTCTGTTATACTCACAGCCATTATTTTAACGGTTGTAGAAACGTCAGAGTGTTTCCTATCCAATAGTATAAATTATGTGCATATCCTAGTTTATGGGCTTGAGTGGCAGGTATTTTACTTTGGGCACGCCAGACTCTCCAAAACCGACACCTCGGCTGCCGCTCCCTAAGAAGTTTTAACAAACAATCTTCTCATGTGTTCTGCTACTATTGTCGGTATCTATCTCTGTCTGCTCTTGTCCACCTAACTCGGTCATTCGGTATATTTATCTATAATTGTTTAAACACCACTTCTTCCCTTCCCTTCACCTTCACTTTGGGGCAGCAGGGTAGCCTAGTGGTTAGAGTGTGGGACTAGTTCAAATCCCCGAGCTGACAAGGTACAAATCTGTCGTTCTGCCCCTGAACAGGCAATTAACCCACTGTTCCTAGGTCGTCATTGAAAATAAGAATTTGTTCTTAACTGACTAGCCTAGTAAAATAAAGGTAAAAAAAAAAAAATCCTAGTGAGAAATCCTAAATTAATTTCCAATTGCTGGAAAGGATATTTCGAAGAGGGATATTTGCCCTGTGGTGCACTCTGTCTTCCTTGGTGGTTGCTCTGAGCACAGATAAGACATCAGGATTTTTTAAATTTTTAATAGTTAGTTATTCCATATGCTACAAAGTGTTTCCTAATCTGCTCTACCATCCCCCCCCGCTGACACATGGCTTTGCCCATGTGTCAAAATAGCCGCTTAATCACACTCAGCAGAAGATGTGATGCTATTCTTTTAAGCGTTATGCCTTTTGTGACAAACTCAATACTGAAAATAGTATCTGAAATGACAACACTATCTCTGCCACTTTCACCATGATCTGGGTATGTGTAATGTTCAATTAAATCCCCATATTGTGTACAGTTAGCTGCTCTCCTTCTTCTATGAGCTGTCTCCTGTAACCATATACAGTCTCTGGGAATGATACTCCTCTATCATTACATCTAACCCATAACACACTATACTCCTAATGCATTTTCTACAGTCATAAACATACTAACACATTCTCAAATCAGTCAGTCAATATACATCATTCCCTCCTCTGGAACAATGAACACCCTCATGTTCCACAAAACCTAAAAACATATTGACTTGAAAAGAGAAACAAAATACATGTACAATAACTTAGCACCATTCATTGATGCGATGTAACATAATAAATGTAATTCAGCGTAAAACAACAAAAAACTTTAATGGTGTCCCACGCTATCATCCAGTGATTCCTTAAACAAACCACCTCCCCTCACGATGACACTTAGAGATACGTTTCTGGAAACTCTCTCAGCCACATAAATGTTATCAGCAAATCTACCCCTCATCATGCTTTAGCAATTTTCTCTCTCGCAGTATCCCAATCACAACGGACATTTCACAAATTATCCAAACCCGAATTTAGAATGACTAACCTCCCTGCTTACTTTGAGTCTAGGCTCCAATTCCAGTTTATCAATTTAGCACAGATCATCCCCGTTAGAACATACATTTATAAACAACCTTTTATTACCGGTCATAACTCTTCTCATTACAGCCCCTCTTTGTCCCTGTTTTCTTGTCATGAGTGGCCTGGTAAAGAAAGATCCGTATCTCAATGCATCCCTAGGTTAAATAGTTAGCAGGGTGTATACCACCACCCCCCTTTCCTTCACCGGCACTTTTAATCCCACACTTCAGTGAGACCTCCGCAATCGCGCAGACCGTCCGTGTGTGCTGGTGTGCGTGTGTTAAACCATATGTTAAAATCAAACAGAATTGGCCAGGCCTTTCCATGCTTAAATTAGACATTCCTACACCCATTCACGTTATTTTAAACATACTTATGAACAATCAACACATTTAATAGCTGTCTTAAATGATTATTTCTGTTAACCATTTCTAAATATAATACTTTTTCCTGTCTCAAATGTAGTCAATTTTTCAGATGAAGAACTTAGTGATATTTGAGCTAACTCAAATACCTCACATTCAGTATTTAGCTCGTTCTCCTCTCCTGTCTGTCCCAAACCTAGTCAGGACTCATCTTCCTCCTCTTCCTCGGAGTCTAGCGATAGGCGCTTATCCTTCTCTCCTTTCTGGGCTGGGTTTGTCATTCTTTCCCTTTCTTGTCTTTTCGCACTCGTGGCGAATATGTCCCTTCCTCCCACAATAATCGCAGGGGGCTGGGCAGTCCCTCACGAAGTGCCCTGTCTTCTGACAATTAAAACACTTCCTCTTTCCTTTCTAACCTACACCGGTGGAACCTTTGTTCCCGGAATTCTATCCCTTTATTTTCTCTGTCATGGGTGCCGAGGGAACTGGCAATCCGACCTGTACAGTCCATGTCTGACTTGGCTCTACCTTCTTATCGACTTCCTTTTGATCTTTTCATCCACTTGCCTTTTTTTTTTTTTTCTATTCCTTCCACTCTTTTTCGGGCTTCATAGAGCCTTACCCTAGCTGTATCAAGCCCTTCCACTTGCTGTCCTCCTACTCTATCTTCACAGACTTTGTGGATCTGTTTTATCATGGTCTCTAATTTGTCTACACGTCCCTCAAATCCATACTTCTTTCTATACCTTGGACCATAATATATCTTCCATATTACAGAGTCTCCTTACGCCTAGGTATGGTTTATACGGCATATATCTCTCATCTCCCGTAAGTTCGGGAACCTCTTTTGAGGATTTACCTCCCATGTTGATATTATCAATATATCTCAAATGTATCTCAACTCCCTTGAAAGCACTTTTCCCTTGGATTTCATTATTAGGTGTGACTTTTGATTAGATCTATGATTAAATAAATATTAATGAACCATTTAATTGTTTCATCTTTATAAAACAACCGTCCTCTCTCACACGACCTATTATAAATCCCTAGAAATACTTTTCCCTTGGAGTATTGAAATACATCTCAGATGTATCTCAACTTACTTGGATTTAAATCCCTTGGTGGCTTATATCTGTATGTTCATAAGTATGTTTAACTTGTTAGGGATCGGCTCATGAGGTGAAGGTTTTGGAGAGCCTGGCATGCCCAAAGTAAAATGCCTCCCATTCAGGCCCAGAAAATAGGATATGCACATATTTAGTACCATTGGATAGGAAACACTCTGAATTTTCCAAAAGTGTTAACCATTTGTCTGTGAGTGAAACAGAACGCATATGGCAGGCGAAACCCCCGAGGAATTTCTGTCCTGGAAAAAGTGATTTTGACACATTGCTCATTTGGAACCCCTCCCTCATGAAAATAACCATATAAGGGCATATGAATGCAGTACCCATCGCTTCATCTGGATGTCAACAGTCTCGAGACAGTGTAAATTTTCAATTTGGATGAATTAGACCAGAGAATAAGAGCAAACCAGGAAGTGTACTTTTTATGTCAACAGTACCCAGTGTGCGCTCCCGACAAGGCGTGCAGTGTCTTTTTTACCGTCTTTATCGATCAGTTTATATTCCGGTTGATTTATAATAGTAAATATACGTAAAAGTGTTCCTAAGGCTACATTGAAAACTATGTTTGATTGTTCTTGGACAAGTTTATAGGTATAAGATGAACAAGTTCTCGTCACGTTTCAATGGAGGAGTGGAGGCTGTCGTTTCTGATTATAACGCGCAAACCAAATGGAGATTTATGGATAAAATACATTACTTTTTCTAACAAAAGAACCATGGATTGTCTTCGTTGGACACTTAGGATGACCTCAGCAGAAGTTCTTCAACAGGTAATTGATTTGTTTTCGCTGTGAAATGTGTTATGTGTGTGCCATGATGGCTAATGGATTCATGGCTATGGGAAAATATATGTGAGGTGCTACCCTCAAACAATCAAATGTGCTGCTTTCGCTGTAAAGCCTTTTGAAATCTGACAACGCTGTGATATTGCCAAGAAACAGAGCTTTTGATGAGTATGGAACACTTGTATATTGGTGGATGTTTAATAATTCAACTTTTGGATTTTGAATTTGGCGCCTTGCATTTCACTGGTAGTGTAGGGATTGGGGCGCTAGCCCCCAGCAATCCCTGAGAGGTTAATACAATTCTTCTCTTTCTTTTGGAATTTTATTAGATGTGACTTTTGAGCAAATATTAGGTCTCACACTTATACAACTTTGAATAATTATTGGTTAACACTATCGGTAACCCCAAGGTCGTAAAGCTCCAGTTTCATGAGACAGATAGAGTAACAGCAAATCTACAGTTGTTTATGACTCTTGACTTATATTTTATTTCTCACACATGCTATTTTTATTCCTGTCACGCCCTGACCTGTATGAGCCTGGTTATGTTTCATTTTGGTTGGGTTGGGCATTCTAGGTTCTTTTGTATTTCTATGTTTTGGCTGAGTATGGCTCTCAATCAGGGACAGCTGTCTATCGTTGTCTCTGATTGGGAACCATACTTAAGCAGCCCTTTTCCCCTCCAGTGTTTGTGGGAAGTTGACTGTTAGGGTGTATGTTGTGACACTGTTTGAGCTTCGGTTGTTGTTTTTGTTTCGGTGAGTTGAAGAAATAAACATGTTTTTCTCAACCCGGCACGCTGCGCCTTGGTCGATTAATGAAGATCGTGCCAATTCCGTTGGACTTTATTATTAGGCGCGACTCTTGATTCAGATCTGTGATTAATTTAACTCACTTAATTATTCTATAACCCCTATCCTATGTGGATCTTATTATTAGGGTGTGACTCTTGAGCAAACTTATGACTAAATATAATATTGAGTTATATAAATCATCCAATCCCATAGGGGGCTCTTATAAGTATGTTTAATATAATTCAAATAGTTTTGGAAACAGAACAACCATCCTTTCTCACGACACCTATTTTATATCCCTCCTTAATAATCGACCTGTTACTTCTAAAGGTCTCTGAATTATTAAGCTAGTTTAGTTGTGTACCTTAGGTCTTTGCGGACCTGTCCTTCCTTCCTACCGGTTTTACTTGAGGTTTTAGTGCCGTCTCTCGTATGTATAGAATACTCATTATTATCCAATTTTCTCTACACAAAACTCCTGGACACGGTATACCAAACTCAAATACCTTCCTTCCTAGATCTAGACAGTATTTACTTCCGCCGATACCAATATTCTAAACAAAATTTTTACTTGCTGTTTTAAATATCTAATAAGTGTTAGATTTTACCCCCAAATCAATGAATAAAGACTGCTGACCTCCTCCTTGCAGACTGTGAAAAGCAATTTTGGTTGGATCTCGTCACTGCCTCTGTCACTCTAGGTATACACCCGCCTGCAATAGCACCCCAATGTCAGGGGGCAGGTCTTTGATCTTACGGATAAATCATCAGCCCGTGCACGGAATTCGGTGTGTTATCTTTGGACGACAGAAATAGATATTGAGATCCGGGACCAAATTGTCACGAGAATTATGTTCTATCTCAGAACTATTATATCAAATCAGACTATAACTCTATCTGTTTCCTGTGGTTTGTAAAGCTCCAGTTATAAGAAACAAACAGAGTCCCGAACTGCAATGGTCAGGTTTTATTCAGAGAACGTTCTGAATTCACAATGGGAACACAGTCTTTTATATGTACATACAATTTAACTCCACCCCGCTTTAGGCGGGCTGTGTTTAACATATTTACAGCTTATCACTTCTAAACAGTTTTCTAACCGTTTCTAACCATTTCTCCCCCTCCCTGGGTGGAGAACCTGTTTTCCTGTTATTGGTTTCACAGTTATAAATCGTCTGTCGACAGTTCTCCTTTTCCTCTGTTATCTCAACTCCATCCTGCTTAGGTTGCAAAATAGTAACACGATGTCTTAGTCTTTAAAAAAGTTATAGTCCTACACATTATAGATTTATTGTCTTATTACTCTAACACCTATTACATACATTTTCAGGGTTAAATATTCTTAGTCATTACTTAAACATACAAATTCCTATATCAGTTGTGGAGGGTCTGTGGGTGGATTTTGACCATTTGGATTTCTCATCTTACTCATTGTTAGAAAAAAGTTTGTTCCAAATCAGATGTTAGGTACTATATTTATTGAATATTATATGAATCCTATAAATAAAAATCTCCAATTTGGATGCAATCAATTAGCTTAATTTCTCAAAGATCAAATTATATTCATACAAAATAATGTTGCAGGAATGCTAATCTTATCTATTTGTAACAACAGAAACGTTTTCAGAACCATCTGAGATAGAGGGTGTCGAGATTCTCTTTCTGTTGCCTTTTGAGGTGGAACGACCCAGCTGAAACTTGGCCGCGGGTGGATCTACAGCAAGACAATAACCTCAAGCACACATCAAAATCCACAAATAAATTGTTAATTAGCCACAAAATCAACATTTTGCAATGGCCATCTCAGTCTTCAGACATGAAACCCATTGAAAACCTGTGGTTTGAATTGAAGAGGGCAGTCCATAAGCGCAGACAAAGAATATCAAGGATCTGGAAGGAATCTGTATAGAGGAATGGTCTAAGATCCCTCCTAATGTGTTCTCTAACTCATAAAACATTTTAGAAAAAGGGTCAGTGCCGTTATCCTGGCACAGTGAGGTTTTGAAAGGTGTGTCAGTAATCTTGACACCTACCTTTTTGAGAAAAACAAAATCTCTTTCTTTGAGCAATTGAATTAGTATAAAGTTAGGTGTTGGTTAGTCTTATGGCTTGGGGGTAGAAGCTGTTTAGAAGACTCTTGGACCTAGACTTGGTGCTCCGGTACCGCTTGCTGTGTGGTAGCAGGGAGAACAGTCTATGACTAGGGTGGCTGGAGTCTTTGACCATTTTTATGGCCTTCCTCTGACACCGCCTGGTATAGAGGTCCTGGATGGCTGGCCCCAGTGATGTACTGGGCCGTTCGCAATACCCTCTGTAGTGCCTTGCGGTCGGAGTCTGAGCAGTTGCCATACCAGGCAGTGATGCAACCAGTCAGGATGCTCTCGATGGTGCAGCTGTAGAACCATTTGAGGACCAATGCCAAATCTTTTCAGTCTCCTGAGGGGAATAGGTTTTGTCGTGCCCTCTTCACGACTGTCTTGGTGTGCTTGGACCATGTTATGATGTGGACACCAAGAAACTCGAATCTCTCAACCTACTCCACACAGCCCCGTCGATGAGAATGGGGGTGTGCTCGGCCCTCTTTTTCCTGTAGTCCACAATCATCTCCTTTGTCTTGATCACGTTGAGGGAGAGATTGTTGTCCTGGCACCACACGGCCAGGTCTCTGACCTCCTCCCTATAGGCTGTCTCGTCGTTGTCGGTGATCAGGCCTACCACTGTTGTGTCATCGGCAAACTTAATGATGGTGTTGGAGTCGTGCCTGGCCTTGCAGTCATGAGTGAACAGGAGGGCACTGAGCACACACCCCTGAGTGGCCCCTGTGTTGAGGATCAGCGTGGCGAATGTGTTGTTACCTACCCTTACCACCTGGAGGCGGCCTGTCAGGAAGTCCAGGATCAAGTTGCAGAGGGAGGTGTTCAGTCCCAGGGTCCTTAGCTTATTGATGAGCTTTGAGGGCACTATGGTGTTGAACGCTGAGCTGTAGTCAATGAATAGCATTCTCACATAGGTGTTCCTTTTCTCCAGGTGGGAAAGGGCAGTGTGGAGTGCAATAGAAATTGCGTAATCTGTGGATCTGTTGGGGAGGTATGCAAATTGGGGTGGGTCTAGGGTTTCTGGGATAATGGTGTTGATGTGAGCCATGACCAGCCTTACAGACGTGAGTGCTATGGGTCGGTAGTCATTTAGGCAGGTTACCTTAGTGTACTTGGGCACAGGCACTATGGTGGTATGCTTAAAACATGTTGGTATTACAGACTTGGACAGGGAGAGGTTGAAAATATCAGTGAAGACACTTGCCATTTGGTCAGCGCATGCTCGCAGTACACGTCCTGGTAATCCGTCTGGCCCTGCGGCCTTGTGAATGTTGACCTGTTTAAAGGTCTTACTCACATCGGCTGCGGAGGGCGTGATCACACAGTCTTCCGGAACAGCTGGTGCTCTCATGCATGTTTCAGTGTTATTTGCCTCGAAGTGAGTAGGAGTTCAGCTCATCTGGTAGGCTCGTGTCACTGGGCAGCTCTCGGCTGTGCTTACCTTTTTGTAGTCTGTAATGGTTTGCAAGCCCTTCCACATCCGACGAGCGTCAGAGCCGGTGTAGTACGATTCGATCTTAGTCCTGTATTGATGCTTTGCCTGTTTGATGGTTCGTCGGAGGGCATAGCGGGATTTCTTATAAGCTTCCAGGTTAGAGTCCCGCTCCTTGAAAGCGGAAGCTCTTGCCTTTAGCTCAGTGCGGATGTTGCCTGTAATCCATCGCTTCTGGTTGGGGTATGTACATACGGTCACTGTGGGGACGACGTCATCGATGCACTTATTGATGAAGCCAGTGACTGATGTGGTGTACTCCTCAATGCCATTAGAGGAATCCCGGAACATATTCCAGTCTGTGCTAGCAAAACAGTCCTGTAGCTTAGCATCTGCTTCATCTGACCACTTTTTTATTGATCTAGTCACAGGTGCTTCCTGCTTTAATTTTTGCTTGTAAGCAGGAATCAGGAGGATAGAATTATGGTCAGATTAGCCACAGTCAAGGGAGAGCTTTGTATGCATCTCTGTGTGTGGAGTAAAGGTGTCCCAGAGTTTTTTTTTCCCTCTGGTTGTACATTTAACATTTCTATTACTATTATTTTACTAGGCAAGTCAGTTAAGAACAAATTCTTATTTTCAATGACAGCCTAGGAACAGTGGGTTAACTGCCTTTTCAGGGGCAGAACGACAGATTTGTACCTTGTCAGCTCAGGGAATTGAACTTGCAACCTTTTGGTTACTAGTCCAACACTCTAACCACAAGGCTACCCTACCCATGCTGATAGAAATTTGGTAAAACGGATTTAAGTTTCCGTGCATTAATGTCCCCGGCGCGCCACCTCTGGGTGAGCGTTTTCTTTTTTGCTTATGGCGGAATACAGCTCATTCAATGCTGTCTTAGTGCCAGCCTCTGACTGTGGTGTTATGTAAACAACTACGACAAATACAGATGAAAACTCTCTAAGTAGATAGTGTGGTCTACAGCTTATCATGAGATACTGTACCTCAGGCGAGCAATAGCTCGAGACTTCCTTAGATATCGTGCACCAGCTGTTATTTACAAAAAATACACTCCAGCCGTATTTATTTGGACAGTGAAGCAAAAATGTATACATTTTGCTCTATACTCCAGGATTTTGGATTTGAGATCAATTGTTTCTTGCGACTACAAACTTGTTGGATGCATTTACAGCTTGTTTTGCTAGTGTTTCGGATTATGTTTTGCCCAATAGGAACTGAATGGTGAATCATGTATTGTCATTTTGGAGTCACTTTTTTTGTAAATAAGAATAGAAGATGTTTCTTCTACATTATTGTGGATGCTACCATGGTTATGGATAATCATGAATGATGAGAGGTTACAGAGGCACAAAGCTCCCATGCTAACCTCCCCTGTTATTGGTAATGGTGAGAGGTTGGCGTGTTTTGTTGTAGCCTCTGTAACTTTCTCAGGCATCATGATTCATGATTTATTCATGATTTGTCTTAAACATGGCATTATCAGAATAAATTTAGAATACATTTCTACTCGTTTAGAAGGAAAATTACTCCAGTCGTCATTCACCATTCAGTTCCTATTAGGCAAAACATAACCTAAAACAACCAAAACAAACTGCCAATGTATCCAACATTGGATCCAACAGTTTGTAGAGTCACAAGCTTGATGTAGCAGTCATTGTGTGCTAGGAATGTGGGACCAAATACTCAACATTTGACGACTTTAATACACTATAAGTAAATTTGTCCAAATATGACTTCTTCAAATGGGGGGACTAGATACAGTATATAAAGTGCTTTATTTTCTAAACGCTAAAACATATATGAACGAAAATACCCTAAAATAAACGGTGGCATTCTGTACTGTCGCCCCATATAAAACATTTGACCCCAATTTTAAAAATGTAGCTTCAGTGTCCAAATAAATAGAGTGGGGAGTGTATGTCTGTGTCTATAGGCTAGATGTTTTGTACTGGGGTTGCCTATCTTAACCTCATCAGGTCAAGCAACATGGTCCATTTTGATATAATCTGCATAGAAATCACCCAGTAGTGCATAATCTAAATTCAGTAAAAGCCCAGATTTCCTGTTGTGATGCGTTAGTGACGTACATGTAGTCTGTAATAGGCTCATTAATGATTCACACTATGTAGTTTCTAGTCTCTGCTCATGTAGTGCCCCTCTTCAAGGCATGGAACATGGATCAACTGCTGCTTTTACACAGTCAGCCCAATTCTGATATTTTGACCAATCAGATCAGCTCTAGAAAAAATCTGACGAGAAAAGATTTGATCTGATTGATCAAAACAAAAGACCAACCAGTGGAACACAGCCTTAGAGTAATAATAATGAATTAATTTATTGGCATTCTCTGTCCCTCATATTAATGAACGTGTACTTATTCTGCTTTAGTGAGACAAGTGGCAAGTCTGACCATAGCTCAAGCAGACACTAGTGCTTGTTCAGGATTTTCAACTTGTTCATTATCTGATTCTATACAGAAGATGTTTGTCTGCTACCATTATACACCACAGGATGGCACCCTGTCCTTTACAGGCTTATTCCAGTTTCGTTCTAATAAAAAAATGTAAACCCTTTTTTGCCGTTGGTTGTAAGACAACATACTGAGTCATCAACAGACTTGTAGGCTCCATCCTAGCGAGTCATCCAGCATAAACTGAGATATGACCTTTGTTGAAGAGAGAAGTGTTCAGTCTGTCATTGACTGGGCTAGGATGACAAACCTAGTCAATCTATTACAGACGCACGACCACAGCATCACAGTGTTAAATTCCTGGAATTAAGTTCTATGACCAACAATAAACTGAATCATAAAATCTAGATTTGTCCCATCCCTGTCCAGCCTGACCAGTACTGTCAATAATGAAAGTTTAACTACAGCTGAATAGATAAACATTAAATGCTACCTAATTTGCTCATAGACACATTTCAGTGAGAATACACAGCATTGTGTGTGCAAGATGGCGCTTTTTTGTCCCCTAACTTTTAAAAGACGGAAGACCAAATAAGTTAAGGTAGGACAACTTAAATGTTCAGCTGTGATGTAGTGTGTTTATAGTAGAGTCATTTAGTCAATAAAACAATATTCACTGTCTGAAAGAAAAACATTCTAAAGGTTATTAATTAAAACATTAAACTACAGCAATGGGTTGTTTTAACCGTATTACCATCGACACTCACATTTACCACTTTGCATTGAAAAAAAACAATCAAAGGAGGATCAAAAGTTTTTTTAAATACTGAGCAGGATATGTGTGTTTACTGGGCCCTACTGTCAGGCATTGACAGCCCCCGTCACGCTGCCCCCTATAATGCCCGTATAATGATGTTTACGTCCCACTAATTCCTATAAAACCGTCTAATCTAGGGACAGGTGATTTGACACCTTCTAGGGTGTCCCCTGACATTTGACTGTGATTCATAGGATCCCTGGAACTGGGCATGTGGCTGTGTGCTAACGTCATATCTCGTCGTAGCCATGTCTCTCTGTAATTAACACGGTGCTGAAGGCCTCACACCTTCACCAAGGTAGGCATTTACACTCTCTACTCCCTCAGAGGTTAATACCATCCAATGAAAGGAAGACGGAGTGGATATTGTCACATTATTTTCACGTACCAACAGGGAAACAGAAAAGATTGGGAGCCAATAATTAGTACACGATTAAGGAAACTCAATATAATGAGCCAATAACTTTTACTACTCATCTGAGTGTGCTTAAGATCAGGATAAAATCACATCAAATAGTTGTGTAGAATGCAACTGAAAGGGAATCCTCATGGGAGATTCCCTGATTTCAAGGTTTTACTGCTAACTCACACAGCATTACATGGGCATTTTTATTTATTTTTTATTTCACCTTTATTTAACCAGGTAGGCCAGTTGAGAACAAGTTCTAATAATAAACTGCGACCTGGCCAAGATAAAAAGCGAAGTGTCACGTCCTGGCCATAGATAGCCCTCTGGCTTCTCTATGGTGTTTTGGTCAGGACGTGACCAGGTTTTTTTTTTGTGCTCTATGTTGTATTTTCTATGTTTGGTTTTGGATGGTTCCCAATTAGAGGCAGCTGATTGTCGTTGTCTCTA
Organism: Brachymystax lenok tsinlingensis; assembly: GCA_030435695.1. NCBI lineage: Eukaryota > Metazoa > Chordata > Actinopteri > Salmoniformes > Salmonidae > Brachymystax > Brachymystax lenok. Next base: position 20,684,688 of record CM059785.1, read on the forward strand.
ATTGGGGACCATACTTAGTTTGTTCATTCCCCCACATGGTTTGTGGGTTATTGTTTTTGTTAGTGTTAGACGTATTGTCTGAGCTGTTGTTTTGTTCTTGTATATTTTGGGAAGTGTCACTGTATTAAAGATGTGGAACTACCAAAACGCTGCACCTTGGTCCAATCCTTCCAGCGATCGTGACACAAAGCAGTGAGACACAAACAACAACACAGAGTTACACATGGAATAAACAAACGTACAGTCAATAACACAATAGAAAAAAAAAAAATATATATATACAGTGTGTGCAAATGAGGTAGGATTAGGGAGGTAAGGCAATAAATAGGCCTTAGTGGTGAAGTAATTACAATTTAGCAATTAAACACTGGAGTGATAGATGTGCAGAAGATGAATGCGCAAGTAGAGATACTGGGGTGCAAAGGAATAAAAAAAAATAACATGGGGATGAGGTAGTTGGATGGGCTATTTACAGATGGGCTATGTACAGGTGCAATGATCTGTGAGCTGCTCTGACAGCTGATCCTTAAAGTTAGTGAGGGAGATATGAGTCTCCATCTTCAGTGATTTTTGCAATGCATTCCAGTCATTGGCAGCAGAGAACTGGAAGGAAAGGCGGCCAAAGGAGGAATTGGCTTTGGGGGTGACCAGTGAAATATACCTGCTGGAGCGCGTGCTACGGGTGGGTGCTGCTATGGTGACCAGTGAGCTGAGATAAGGCGGGGCTTTACCTAGCAAAGACTTATAGATGACCTGGAGCCAGTGGGTTTGGGGACAAATATGAAGCGATTGCCAGCCAATGAGAGCATACAGGTCGCAGTGGTGGGTAGTATATGGGGCTCAACCTTTAAGTCTTTATTGAAGACTCATCACTTCAGTAGGTCCTATGATTGAGTGTAGTCTGGCCCAGGGGTTTGAAAGTGAACAGAAAGGCACTGGAGCGACGAACCGCCCTTGCTGGCTGGTTCCCCTCTCTACACTGTGAATTTCTGCCTCTAACCCTATTATGGGGGCTGAGTCACCGGTTTACTGGTGCTCTTCCATGCCGTCCCTAGGAGGGGTGCATCACTTGAATAGGCGTAGTCACTGACATGATCTTCCTGTCTGGGTTGGCGCCCCCCTCAGGTTCGTGCCGTGGGGGAGATCTTTGTGGGCTATACTCAGCCTTGTCTCAGGGTAGTTGGTGCTTTGAAGATATCCCTGTAGTGGTGTGGGGGCTGTGCTTTGGCAAAGTGGGTGAGGTTATATCCTGCCTGGTTGGCCCTGTCCGGGGGTATCGTCAGGCAGAGCCACAGTGTCTCTCAACCCCTCCTGTCTCAGCCTCCAGTATTTCTGCTGCAATAGTTTATGTGTTGGGGGGCTAGGGTCAGTCTGTTATATCTGGAGTATTTCTCCTGTCTTTTCTGGTGTCCTGTGTGAATTTAAGTATGCTCTCTCTAATTCTCTCTCTCCCCTTCCCCTCCCAGAGCACCTGAGCCCTGGTACCATGCCTCAGGACTACCTTGCCTGATGACTCCTCGCTGTCCCCAGTCCACCTGGTCATGCTGCTGCTCCAGTTTCAACTGTTCTGCCTGCGGCTATGGAACTCTGACCTGTTCACAGGACGTGCTACCTTGTCCCAGACCTGCTGTCGACTCTCTCTACCGCACCTGCTGTCTCTTACTCTGAATGCTCGGGGATGAAAAGCCAACTAACATTTACTCCTGAGGTGCTGACCTGTTGCACCCTCTACAACCACTGTGATTATTATTATTTGACCCTGCTGGTCATCTATGAACGTCTATGAAAAAAAAACATTTCAAGAACACAAACGTTGTGTTGACAGAAAAACAGATATACACACTCTCTTGCTCTCACTCACACTCACTGTAACACACACACACTGCCCTGCATCATGCAAAAATCACCAGGTTCAATGCAGTTTTGGGATCAATTCCATGTAAATTCTAGTAAATTCAGAAAGCACACTGAAATTCCAAACCTTGAGAAAAATGTGGAATTGGAATTTGGTTTGCTTTCAGAATTGACTGCAATTAAAATGGCATTTACCCTAACCCTGGTTTAATAGGTATTCTGATATTTATAAAGGAACAAGTGTGCTATCATCTAACAGAGGAGGGATGAGTTCCAAGTCATAAACACTTGTGTCTGTGCAACTGTCAATAGTCATGCAGGGTGTCATGCATACGCAGAGTTTCATGCATATGTACGTGTTGTAATCATCAACTGTCTTGTGTGATTGCCCTGAAAAGAACAGCAACAGCAAAAATAGGAAACTAGTGATGAAGAGGCCATTTAAAAGCGTCCGGGCCACTGTGCTGTTCTGAGGCTCATTTTGAGATAGATTGTGTCCCTCTTTAGAGGACTCTTCAGATCCTGACGCAGTCTCAGAAATACTCATACTAAACAAGGTTCCCCCTTAATGGAGAATACGAGCATCGGCTATCAGGTGACTGCTCTCTCTCTCATTCCACCTCTCTCCTTTTTGGCATTTCTTTCTCTGCCTCTCATTTCATCTACTGTATCTCCCTCTTTCTCTCTTTCTCTGTATAGCCTTCTATCTCCCCCTTTATCACTCTCATGTGAGGCTTTAGCTTTATGTGTGGTATCTCTCTGGAGTTACCTGTGGGAACAGTGGGAGTCATCAACACAGTGGAACAGGAAAGGTTCTTGTTGGCTAGCAGGGATTAAAATCAGATGGGCTAATTGGTTCAAAGCAGGGGGCAGATCAATGCTGCGGGTCAAGCCATCTGAGGCAGTACACTCATGGATTTTTATGCCATTTAAATTCTAAGCATTATTCGCCTAAGCATAAGTCCAAACAGTGCAAAAATAAATATATATATATATATATATATTTTTTTTTTAATTCATTTTCAGGATGGAAAAAATGCTTTTAGTGTAAAATGAAATGATTAAAACCAGATATAAAGTATGTAGAAAAGATAATGGACCTATATATTTTTTTAAATAATATCATCTTTGAGAATTTACAATCTCCAAAATGAAAGCTAGACAGTCGGGGAGAATGAAAATTACTAAAACTATTAATTTAGCAGTATTTATTTTGTTATTATGTTTGAGCAAAATAACACAGCAATAGGCATGGCAAAATGCAATGAATTGCCAGAAATTTGCTTTAAAACTGCCATATTTTCTCTACACCGCCAAAATGTTCTGTACAATTCAGGCGTGCCGAAGGGCCGACCGTGCCTATTGCCACGCCTCCTGATGTAACCGGTGTGAAATGGCTAATTAGTTAGTGGGGTGCGCGCTAACAGCATTTCAATCGGTGACGTCACTCGCTCTGAGACCTTGAAGTAGTTGTACTCCTTGCACTGCAAGGGCCGTGGCTTTTGTAGAGTGATGGGTAACAATGCTTCGTGGGTGTCAGTTGTTGATGTGTGCAGAGGGTCCCTGGTTCGAGCCCATGGTAGCTGCGAGGAGAGGGACGGAAGCTATACTGTTACACTGACAAGGCCACCGCCTAAGACCCTTTTTGAGCCATGCCTCTAGGTTTGCTGTAGTTGGTCCCTCAATCCAGATTACAGTGTTGGCAAATCAATACAATGGCTTATTAGAGGTATAAATCTTACCCACCTGTCTCTGAGGCTCATCTCTGAAATGTACTGTCCTTTCTACACTGAACAAAAATATATAAGCAACATGCAACAATTTAAAAGATTTTACTGAGTTACAGTTCATATAAGGAAATCAATCAATTGAAATAAATAAATTAGGCACTGATCTATGGATTTCACATGACTGGGAATACAGATATGCATCTGTTGGTCACAGATACCTTAAAAAAAAGGTAGGGCCGTGGATGAGAAAACAAGTCAGTATCTGGTGTGACCACTATTTGCCTCATGCAGCGCGACACATCTCCTTCGTAGTTGATCAGGCTGTTCATTGTGGCCTGTGGAATGTGATCCCACTCCTCTTCAATGGCTGTGCGAAGTTGCTGGATATTGGTGGGAACTGGAACACGCTGTCGTACATGTCGATCCAGAGCATCCCAAACATGCTCAATGGGTGACATGTCTGGTGAGTATGCAGGCTATGGAAGAACTAGTACATTTTCAGCTTCCAGGAATTGCATTATCATGCTGAAACATGAAGTGATGGCTGTGGATGAATGGCACGACAATGGGCCTCAGGATCTTGTCACGGTATCTCTGTGCATTCAAATTGCCATCGATAAAATGCAATTGTGTTCGTTGTCTGTAGCTTATGCCTGCCCATACCATAACCCCACCGCCACCATAGGGCATTCTGTTCACAGTGTTGACATCAGCTAACCGCTCTCCCACACAACTCCATACATTCTGTCTGTCATCTGCCCGGTACAGTTGAAACCGGGGATTCATCTGTGAAGAGCACACTTTCCCAGCGTGGCAGTGGCAATCGAAGGTGAGCATTTGCCCACTGAAGTCAGTTATGATGCCGAACTGCAGTCAGGTCAAGACCCTAGTGAGGATGACAATGAGCTTCCCTGAGACTGTTTCTGACAGTTTGGGCAGAAATTCTTTGGTTGTGCAAACCCAGAGTTTCATCAACTGTCCGGGTGCGTGGTCTCAGACTATCCCGTGGTCGAAGAAGCCGGATGTGGAGTTCCTGGGCTGGGGTGGTTACACGTGGTCTGCGGTTGTGATGCTGGTTGGACATACTGCCAAATTCTCTCAAACGACATTACAGGCGGCTTATGGTAGAGGAATTAACATTAAATTCTCTGGCAACAGCTCTGGTGGACATTCCTGCAGTCAGCATGCCAATTGGACACTCCCTCAACTTGAGACATCAGTGGCATAGTGTTGTGTGACAAAACTGCACATTTTAGAGTGGCCTTTTATTGTCCCCAGCACAAGGTCCACCTGTGTAATGATCATGCTGTTTAATCAGCTTCTTGATATGCCACACCTGTCAGGTGGATGGATTATCTTGGCAAAGGAGAAATGCTCACAAACAGGGATGTAAACACATTTGTGCACAACATTTGAGAGAAATAAGCTTTTTGTGCATATGGAACATTTCTGGGATCTTTTATTTCAGCTCATGAAACATGGGATCAACACTTTGCATGTTGCGTTTATATTTTATTGCAGTATAATATGGTCGATACAACAGAATCACTGCTCAGGGAACCTAGAACATAGTAAGGATATGTTAAGCTGAAGTCTAACTGCAAAAGTTTTGTTTTTCCATCATAGAGCATAGTGACTCTGTCATAAGCAGGATGTTATAGGATGCAATAAGCATTCAGAACCATGTTATAAGCAATCATGACTACTAATTAACATAGACTAAACAGACAGCATAGAGAATTTACATGTGGTTGTGTTTTACATGTTCCAAAGCGGGACACTCCTTGAGTGTTCTGCCCTATTTTCCATCCATGGTCAATCGAACAGGTACAGCAAATCCACAGCCTCTCTGGAATATTGTTTCCAGGTGAAACTCTATACACCGACCCACACTTTCAGATTTCACACTTACATAGGGAAACCGGCCCCAGCAATCACAGTCATTCTCTGTGGTCAAACTAATGAAGACTTAAAAATTACACTTAAATATCATTAAATGTACACAGACAACACTGACATTCATGTAGCTTCAGTTAGGTGAGATTAGAAGAGGCAAATGAGACTAACACCCTTGCTTTTCTTAAAATAACCCTGGCCCTTGTCTTTGCTGTTAGCTACTTTATTGAGGAAAAACTGTAAGCTACTTGTACTATGACTGTGATATGTGGCTGTCTCCCCTAGCTATCTTAAGATGAAGGCACTAACTGTAAGTTGCTCTTGATAAGAGCGATTGCTAAGTAACAAAAATGTAAATGTAGATGACACATTTTCATTCAAAACAATTCACTGATTTCATTCTCAAGATCACAGATTTAAAAGATTGGTAAATAGATACACACACAGATATATGACATCCAGGTTGGGTAGGTTACATTGTAAATGTAATATGTTACAGTTACCTGTCCAAAATTGTAATCAGAAACGTAACTTTTGTATTACACAAACTCAGTAACGTAATCTGATTACATTCAGTTACTTTTAGATTACTTCCCCCTTAAGAGGCATTAGAAGAAGACACAAATGTGTGTTACCAATTGAAAGACATCTATTGCAGGATACATCAATGTTAAAGTTTACATAGCTGGCCATATGGATGTAAAATTTTACTTTATGGGTTTGTTATGTAGGCTTCTTCAAACCAATCGCGCCTAGTTAGATCTTTACATTAAAAACCAAAGTCTATCAGAATTCCAGTCATTCCAATAAATGATATACCTCTTGATCTTCAAGAATAGGACTTGGAAATATGGAAGTATATATTAGCAAAATTGCTTTACCTGAGCCCCAAAACTATGGACTTATTAGCCAGCCCTAGTCTGTTGGAGGACTGATTGGGCTCATTGGTTCGAGTTGAAAAAGAAATGCTGCGCTCTTGGAATGGTATGCTTTGAGCACCACTGAAAAGTGCTATTTACATGTGAAAAATGAATGCCATTTCCTGCATTTGCTATAGGCCTATTGTTGACCTTTTTTGTTGGTGACACTTTGATATCTTGAAAATATGCAGCTGTTTAAAGGGCAAATCCACAGATGAAACAATAACAAAACTGCAGCCTAGCCTCTATTTTTGTAAAAGCTGAGGGATGGGCCTGGAGAAATGTAACCACTCTCAGATTAATAGACAAAGCTATGGTAAATAGATACACGCAAGGACTGATCATCCATGATATCAAAATTATTGTTTTAACCATGTTATGCTATACAGTGTTTGTATGTTTACAAACATTGGAGAAAAACAAGCTTATATTTTGGGTTCTCATGGAGTGTGACAGTTGAACTAAGCTCATGAGCCATTTATAAGTTATATTCTTCAAGAATCAATGGATATATATATATAATGTATACAGTACCAGTCAAAAGTTTGGACACACCTACTCATTCAAGGGTTTTTCTTTATTTTTTACTATTTTCTACATTGTAGTATAATAGAGAAGACATCAAAACTATGAAATAACACATATGGAATCATGTAGTAGCCAAATCAAAATGTATTTTATATTTGAGATTCTTCAACGTAGCCACCTTTTGCCTTGATGACAGCTTTGCACACTCTTGGCATTCTCTCAACCAGCTTCATGAGGTAGTCACCAGGAATGCATTTCAATTAACAGGTGTGCCTTGTTAAAAGTTAATTTGTGGAATTTCTTTCCTTCTTTAATGTGTTTGAGCCAATCAGTTGTTTTGTGACAAGGTAGGGGTGGTATACAGCCCTATTTAGTAAAAGACTAAGTCCATATTATAGCAAGAACAGCTCAAATAACGAAAGAGAAATAACAGTCCATCATTACTTTAAGTTATGATGGTCAGTCAATCCGGGAAATTTCAATAGCTTTGAAAGTTTCTTCAAGTGCAGTCACAAAAACCATCAAGCGCTATGATGAAACTGGCTCTCATGAGGACCGCCACAGGAAAGGAAGACCCAGAGGTACCTCTGCTGCAGAGGATAAGTTCATTAGAGGTACCAACCTCAGAAATTGCAGCCCAAATAAATGCTTCACAGAGTTCAAGTAACAGACACATATCAACATCAACTGTTTAGAGGAGACTGCGTGAATCAGGCCTTCGTGGTTGAATTGCTGCAAAGAAGCCACTACTAATGGACACCAATAAAAAGAAGAGACTTGCTGTGGGCCAAGATACACAAGCAATGGACATTAGATCGGTGGAAATCTGTCCTTTGGTCTGATGAGTCCAAATTTGAGATTTTTGGTTCCAACCGCCGTGTCTTTGAAGGACGCAGAGTAGGTGAACGGATGATCTTCGCATGTGTGGTTCCCATCGTGAAGCATGGAGGAGCAGGTGTGATGGTGTGGGGTGCTTTGCTGGTGACACTGTCAGTGATTTATTTAGAATTCAAGGCACACTTAACCAGCATGGCTACCACAGCATTCTGCAGCGATACGCCATCCCATCTGGTTTGCGCTTAGTGGGACTATCATTTGTTTTTCAACAGAACAATGACCCAACACACATCGAGGCTGTGTAAGGGCTATTTGACCAAGAAGGAGAGTGACGGAGTGCTGCATCAGATGACCAACCACCCAACCTCAACCCAATTGAGATGGTTTGTGATGAGTTGGAATGCAGAATGAAAGAAAAGCGACCAACAAGTGCTCAGCATATGTGGGAACTCCTTCAAGACTGTTGGAAAAGCATTCCTCATGAAGCTGGAGAATGCCAAGAGTGTGCAAAGTTGTCATCAAGGCAAAGGGTGGTTACTTTGAAGATTTGAAAATATAACATGTAATTTGATTTGTTTAACACTTTTTTGGCCTTTGAATGAATAGGTGTGTCCAAACTTTTTACAAGTACTGTATATAATTTATAAGTCCAAAAATGGATGTAGCAGCTACAGATTGTCCCTTTAAGTCTATCAAAAGTGTGCGAGTTTGAGCATGTGTCCATTAGACCTATGGATTCTTTTTCACTGGCTGTCTGCTGGTTTAAAAAACAATGATTGATAGGCAGCTTAAACTTCTGGAATTAAACCAGTATTGGGTTCAAATACACACTTAGATTTGTGAACAACTACCCACAACAACCACAATCCATACGGCGCAAATAGCTAAATGAAAAGGCAGCAGTGTGATTCACATCAATGCGCTATGTATATATCAATAATAAGTGATATCCGTATCGCCGTAAACTACACCACTACTGTCATCCTTACCTTCTAGAGTTTATTCAATTTGGAAAGTCTTTGGATGCCGACAGCAGTCACACCATTGGAAGACATCACTTGGACTGTAGCCTACAAAAACATATTCCTGCTCTTTTCCCGCGTCCATCAAACACATTTGGTGTGTCATCATAGTGCTCTCAGATTTATGGTCAGACTCGCTCACGTTGAACAAATTTAAATTTGTGCCTATTTTCAATGCTGTATGAATTTCTTTGAGAAAAACGAGAAGTGTCAAATACTTTTTTGGCAAACATTCTTTCTGAATTTAAAAGTAAACCTCGAAGTAATCATCTAGTTTTTCAAAAGTATCTGTAATCTGGTTACAATATTTTTGCTGGTAATGTAACGGATTACAGTTACAGTTTTTTTTGTAATCCCTTACATGTAACAAATTGCATGTAATCCATTACTCCCCAACATTTACTTGGTTGTTTATGGTTTTCAATGAACTTGAACATCACGTGGTCATTATTCATCACCATTTCCTATAATCAAGTGCACTGAAATAATATTTGACACCAGTTGTGTAACTTCCATTTCGATTTTATGTTTGGTTGACATGCTGTTTTTGATGGATTTCTTTGATTTAGTTTCCATATCTAAATGTATCTTAAAACCGTTCAAAATGACGATGGAGAGGGGACCTGCGCACAAACACTCACCTGATGACCAAGGAGACCAGTGGGACGTTGATTGGTCACCTCTGCGTGGGAGATGATGCTTCTCCCATCAATTATGTCGGATGAGATAGTCAGTAGAGTTCAATTCTGTGACCTGACGTGGCAATATAACAAGACTTCCTCGGGCAGCACCCCCAAACCAAACACAGAGAGCATATACCCTCACCAAAGCGCATTAGAATCTCATAGCTCGAGATGAGCGCTTCATATCTTCAACAACTTTGCATACTTCAATTGGTATGGTGCCTTGGATGCTGGAAGGCGACAGGTGAGAGAGATTATTCATATAATTTAAATGAACTTATTTAGGCTATCTAAATCTGAAAATCTGAAATGTATATTGTTGATATTGTTGGCTATTACATGCCTTTTTAGTGTATGTTATAATTTGATAAAATTACTTTTTTTCTTTCTGTAGAGGCTAGTCCATACAAAGAGTGTGAACATGGAATTGCTTTCAGAAGGGTATGGGACTTTGTTTTTAATGCATGCCTTTACCTGAAAAGTGCAAATAAAAGGCAAATGTGTAATTCAAACAAATATTGTGAAATTAGTTTTTAAATAAATTATTCATTACTTATGAATGGATTATCAGATTGACAACAAGGCTACATTTCCTTACCTGATACCAGTGACAAAGTGTTAACATGTAGTATGAAGGTGTTCTAGACCCAAATCATTCAATATATGCCTTGAATGTGTATCACTCTATCTGTATCTCTGTGTCAGTCTTTCACTGTTTAAACATCTCAGTCCTCTATTGTGTTCATCAGAGGAGAGTTCTGGTCACAGATGGCATTAGTGTTGTCTACTTTGTTTACACCACTGGAGAAATCTCATCTGTGTCTGATAAGGGGTCTGCAGGTGATTCCAACCAGATTAAATGGTGCCTCTTGTTACTTGTGGAGGCTGGGCTAGGTTATACATGGAGAGGGGGTTGGGGACACACAATTAAGTCACTCTAACTTAAATCAGACTGGTGGGGGACGGGATGAGGGGGATACGAATATATAGGACTTCCCCCCACTCCTATCAACTAGACACGCCGATGACAGAGACACGATCATTACTTTGCAATAGGTACAGTATACATTAGACAATGGATGTCATGTACAACAGCTTTTATGTTTTCTTGGGTTTAGTGCCTTTAGATGTGTTATAGACTTGTGTTTTATCATTGACCATTGATTTGTCTGCTGCAGGGTCCTGGGATCCAGACTGATGTTGGTGATATGATGGGGAGAGATCAGAATGAGGTAAGGCTTAGCTACCGTATGACTCAATCTTATCAGATTATATATGATAGCAGCTCTGACGCCAGTGTAATTATTCTCTCCCTATCACAGGAGCAAGTTCAGAATGTTTTCAAAAGAGTAAGTTCCTCAACAATATCACACCCTATTCCTAAATACTTGTTTATAACTTATTCCTCAATATACTGAGGTAAACTTGCAGGTGCAATATTCATTGTCTTTGGAACAGTATTGACTTTGTATATGCTCTTTTCGTCAGTTCCTGTTTCACTATTCAAAGGCCAACTCGGAAGACTCTGTACAGCATGCGGTAATTAGAAAAAGACTCCTTGATGCACAAACTGTATTTCCATATTGCTTCAGAATGTCAGTGAATTATGTCCGAGAGCAAATTAGAACTATGTACACACCCTCAAACAACCATGTACAATGTCTCAGGCATATAAGCAAAAGTGTCATTGGATTTCCTGGATGGCACAGTATGGGATTTTGTCTTTAGATGATAACATGCTGTATTTGTTACAACATGTTTCATTGATCTGATTATTTAGTAATTACATGTGATTGGAATCTAAGAGGCATTCCCCTCTCTAGTCCCATTCAGTGCACCCGCTGATGCGCCTGTCACCCAAACTGTCTCAGAGGAGAAAGAAGCAGCTCATGCTTTTGGTAAGGACCCTGTGCTGTTTCAACCTTGATGATTAGCAGAATATCAATATTGAAGCAGGAGACTACAAGGACACTGCTGACCTGCAAGACGACTAACTAAACTCTAAATCTGACCCTAACCTTAACCAAACCCTTAACCCTGACCTTTACGTGATTTTAACCAATTCTGAAATTAAATATCGGTTTGCAGGTCAGCAGTGTCCGTGTAGCCTTTTCTGATTGAAGCTAAGAGTTTGTGAAAGCTTCTCCAGTGCCTTTCTCTTAGAGGTTGAGGACCACAGTCTTTCTGTGGCCAGTCCGCAAGGCTCAATCAAGGTACAATATGTACTTTAGACATACAGTATATACTACCCCTGACTAGAATCTAAATAATTAAAAGTTAGAACAAAGTAGACAATTCAAGAAATGCCACAAACTATGACCGAGGTTCTCTCTATTCCCTGCTACACAGAAGCTCCAGGATGTCCCTGATGGTGTGATGTAAAAATCTGACTTTGGAATAACTGGACAGAAGACAACAGCACACTGCAACCCCCCTGAACATTGAGCACAAAATGTCAGACTGAGGGACAGACAGAAGCAGCATCCTCAGTGTTTTCTGGCAATGGACTTGATATTGTTGAGAAATAAATTATTGGAGATAAATATAACTGCATTGCAGATTGTTTAGTGTCTTCCTGATTTCAGTTGGTAAATGTAAATATTTAGTAATTTAAGATGAGGATTCTGTACTTTGCCATTTTGTAGACAATTGCACATACACAAATTCAGACCGCTATCTCTGAAAAGTGAACGCCTCTGAACATACAGTCAAATACATCAAAGAAGTCCTGTGATGGTTACACAGATCAGGGTGAACACTTTATAAAAACCGTCAACTTATTATGGCATGGGTAAATGGCTACTTACATTTAATTTAAACAATTACAAATGTATTCATTTCTATTGTCATTTATTATGAAACGTATATGTTAAATAAAAAAGGACAACATTTTTAACCAAATGTTCTGTAAAAACACAAGTTCAGATCTGATTTAGGAGAATGATCTCGTAACATAAGAGATCTTTCAACCGGGGAGGCATAGTACTCTGATGGAGCCTCTCTGCTGACTTAGCATAGAGAGAGGGAGAGGTGTGCAGTTCACCACATCACCACAGGAGAGAGCCATCCTCACAAACAGTGATGGTTGAGCGTTAGAGTAATGTATTTAGTGTTACGCGGCTAGTCCTCTTCGGAGTCACTGTCTTTCTGTGTGGGGAGAGTGGATCGGATCGACGACATCAGCTTGTCTTCAATCTGCTTCTTGGGGTTTTCTTCCAGGTCTGTCTTGACAGCGCCAGATTCTGATAACCTCCACTCCAGCTCTGAGGATGATAGGATAAAGCAGATTTAAACATCTAGTAGAGAAAGTAAGACATTGTCATTCAAAACTGACAATGCACAAATCTGAGGGTGAGATGTGTATACATTGGACAGCACAAACTGCCATATCATGTAGCTAATAGTATCCTATGAAAGTCTAGCTGAGGCGATTGTCTATTACCCTCAACTTTGAGGTTCATGCCCCCGAAGACCAGAGGCCCGATGTACTGTGCCTTCATCTCTCCCTCGTGGTAGACAAAGATGGTGGGTAGGTTGTGGTCGGGGTAGTTGGGGATGCATGTGGTGGAGATGGACTTGAGGAACTTGGTCTGGGGGAATTTCCTGGCCATCTCTGACAGATGCTGGTTTATCAGGGTGCACAGAGGAATTCTGGGAGGATGAGAGAATGGAACAGAGATTCAATTACAATGGGTCAATTAGTTAAATCTATATATTTGGCAGATAGACCTATTCAGTGCAATTTAAAAAGGACCACTTAATCAGGCGTATAAGAATAAAAAATAAATTAAAACCTTGTTTCATGATTTTCAAATAAGGTCTTGGCCAATAAAGTTATCAGATCTCGAAGAAAATCTAACAGAACACTCACCCCTGTTTGTAGAGATGCAGCACAACCCAGATGCCCTCTCCAGCTTTGTTCACCTCCTTGATGTAGTCCTGCCCAGAGATCTCCACTACTTCTCCAAAGCAATTCTTTATCTGGGTGGCTTTCCATTCTGCAAGCCTCTTTTGCCTGGTGAGAGGGAAATGGAGAGAGTTTAGGCAATGGAGGTGAATTCTGGTAATAACAAGGTCATAACATTGTAATTCTCTATTTGTGATGTAAAAGGCTCTATCACCATTAACATGGTAGCCACAATGGATCTTTACATTTTTCAGCATCTCTTTTAATGGCAGTAGGTTGTATTAAGGAACTGACAATAAGTTCTGAAAGGCACTTGCCTATCAAGTGAGTATTTGTAGTTCCCCAAAGACTGAAAATGTGCTGTTTATACACAGACATAGAGAAGGAATCAGAAATTCTTCGCAGTTAGGTTGTTTTCCATAAAATAATTAACATGCCCAATAGGGCAACCACAGAGCCGGCTCAACTTGCCGATTGCTCAGCTATGGCCCCGGGCCATATGGCAGCCAATACCTGTTGGTATGTATAATGTACCATCTTAGTAATGCTTTGAAACCTGTAAATCTCGATGGCGGCCTCATCCTCTTCACTGAAGTCATCCTCATTCTCATCCAGCTGGTCCAGAGTCATACTCTCATAGGTTTTTACTGGTCACAAAACACCCCAGGAATTGCAAGTCAGAAAAAGTACCATTTATGATATTAAAACTACTAACAGAGGATGCTGTTGGCCAAGTATCAGCCTTCCAAAACCATGTCCTGTTAGTTAAAAATTAAGAATAACAGAAAAACTATTCCTAGACCAGTTCAGGAAAACTAGTCCCAGAGGTAGCTATATGATGATATTAATAGCCACCTCTTACCAACAGATTCTTGCTGAAGAACAATCTGCTGCTCTAGAGCGTCCTCATCAACATCATCCTGAGTTTTCTCCTTGGGAGGAAGGATCCCCTTCTTCCTCAGGATGTCATTCCACTCGGTATCTGCGTTAGGGTCCTGAGATTGAGAAATAACAGACCATTGGAGTTGTATTACTGCACTCAAACAGTGTTGTTGGTTTGCCATTCTGTACTACCACATAGTTTTTAAACCATCTATAGCTAGGCTCTTTGGCATTACCAAAGATACTTATAACTACCCGTAACGACCTTTTTATCTGTGGCATTACAACTAACATTAGCGAACATTAGCTAACGTTTATCCAGCTAACGTTAGCTATGTCCCAATCAAGGGGGCATGCGAACATAAACGTCAGCTATGACTTTCATGAATACTTTTTCTATAGCTAGAAACTAATAGCTAATAACTTTACAAACCTGCATTTTTTAACTGTTCAAGACAGACGCTGAAATCACAAACTTATCTCCCCAGACACGGAAATAGAAGGACCTCACCCACATTTCTTCCGGAGTAAAACAAGATATTCAAATATGAATAAACGTGAATACTTGTCAGTTATCTCAAATATAAACTTCTTTCAGAGTAATTGAACAATAATGTATTTTGTCGGGTGTTTTATATGCATTATTATCAGAAAACTGGCTCCAGCCAGAAAGTCAAGGAACAATAATAAAGGTTGCACTGATATCCGTTTTGCATCTCCAATATGTCCATATAAGGAGTGGGAAAGCTACTTTCCGTATGTGGCAGCTGAGTGAGACAACAGCTGCACCTAAAAATCACGCTGTGCTGTCAGTCTCTGGGGTGACCAAGTTTATGAGGGTGGGGTTACACAGAGGTCCAAAACATTTCTAAACATTGCTGGCCTGTTTTTGTGTGTAGTATATGTATTTCTGTGTTCCAATATGATATCCTAATACAAGTATTCCCAAACGGGGGTAATGCAGTCGGGAGTACGCATAATAAAACATTTATTCACATGCATTTAAAAAAAAAATGTTTTTACATTTCTTCACATTTTCAAACAGTTATTGGGCTATACATTAGGGTGAGTTTTTCTTCTCGCCTGAGTAGCCTCGTTTCACTGCCAAAAATAAAATTAAACCATCTAGTGTTCAGCGAAATAACAACACAATGTAAAATACAGGTAGCCTTGTCAAATAATTAACATCCAATCACATTAACCGTTACTCTCTCGCGGGAATTCCGAAAACGGTCCGTATGTAACGGAATGAGCAGCAGCTACGTAAATGGATAGATGGTTAAAAAAGTAAGGCCCGCGTCCATAGAGACACATACCAGCTCTACTGGTTATACTGCTACTACCTGCAGTACTACACCTGTCAACAACACAAGTTGTTCTGCTTCCACGAGCACATCCAATGCTAGCATCAGTAATTCTACATTTGTTGTTAGCCCAGCTAGCATGGACACTGACAGTTGTGAATCTGATGCAGTTGAAGAGCTACTGCCCCTCTACCCGGGAAAGCACCGAACAACAGACAGGGACGTTGGACCATCGAAGAGGCGCAAATATGATGAGAACTACATTTATTTGGGGTTCACTTATATTGGGAGTAGTGCCTTTCCTCAGCCACAGTGTGTTATATGTGCAAAAGTACTATCTCACAACTTGATGAAACCTTCAATCTTGCGCAGACATTTAGAAACAGAACATGCCAATTTAAAAAATAAGCCACAGGATGTTTTTGAGCGAGAATGAAGACGACTTTCGAGTAGTAAGACTTGTATAAAAGCAACAGCTAGTATATTAATAAGAAGGGGCTAGAAGCGTCTTATATGGCGAGCTACTGAGTGGCTAGGACAGGCAAGCCCCATACGATTGTGCGGAGGACTTCATTCTTCCTGCTGCCGCGGATATGGCTGGGGGAAAAGGCAAAAAGAAACTACAGAAAATACTTCATCAAATGACACTGTTTCATGACTCATCAGTGACATGGCAGGAGATGTTTTGAAACAATTACTGCTTCGCTTACAAGCCGGTGAATTCAACGCGTTACAGCTGGATGAGTCAACCGACGTTGCGTGCCTGACACTCAAGTCCGTTACGTTTATGTGGGGTCAATTAACGCTTCGAACACACCGACTGTGTCATTGCATCACTGCTGCATAACATTTTGCGCAGCTAGGCAACTATACTTACGCTTCGAACACACCGACTGCGTCATTGCATCACGGCTGCATAACATTTTGCGCATCTAGGCAACTATACTGATGCAGGTATCTTTTGCAGATTGTCGCATGCGGTTGGACACATGGAGGAGAGAATCATTTTCGCAGTATCCTCAAAACCGTGTCTTTTTGACACAACTGCTGACAGCTACAGGGACATAAACACAAAAAATGCTGCTTGGAGACAAGTGTCCACGATAGTAGGATTGCCAGGTCAGTTTAGTAGTGAGCTGGTGCTATATGTGGCTAGTTAGTGTGGGAATCTGACATTTTTACACCATGGTACTATTAACAATTGCTATTAATTATATTGAGTGTTGTTCTGTAAAGATGTGTGTATGTGTAAGCTTTGTGCAAACATCTTGTGACAGTTGCAGACTTGTGGTTAAGTTGGGGGATGGGGTGCATATCACAAGACTTAGTCTGGTGGAAAAGTACCGAGCTACTTAAATCAGGAACTGAAACAACGGTCAACAACGGTCACAATTGTCACAATATGGGTGAGGGGTACAGACAGTTTGGATGGAACATCAAACAAGATAACAACAAGAGGACAACTCACGAGGAGCGCCATGAGGCAGGGACCTGCCTGTGCGCCTACGATAGGTTGGGCAAGCCTAAAACCACGCCCAGTCTCTACGCTGACAGGCCAGCTCATGAAGCAGGAACTAAAACTGTCAGGGTATTTAACCTCTTCCAGCTAGGGTCCCATTTTCCAAATTTTCGCCTGTCTGACGTGCCCAAAGTTAAATGCCTACCACTCATGGCCAGAAACTAGGATATTTACATATTTAGTACTATTGGATAGGAAACACTCTGAAGTTTATAAAACCATTAAGATATAGTCTGTGGCTATTCCAGAACAGATTTAGCAGGCAAAAACCAGAGAGATTTCTGTCCGGAATTTATTTTTTCTGTTGCTCTCCTCTCATTTTGAAGCCCATGTAATATTTTTCTATGGGGAATAGGACCGAGGTTGCAGTACTTATGGCTTCCACTAGATGTCAACAGTCTCTGGAAAGGGTATGGAGGAAAAAGCTCTGACCAGATCCTTAGAGAGAGAATTACTACGGGTAGGGAAAAAGGTAAACAGACGTGCACGTTCACGAGCGTGAGCAGCCCAGCGTGACCAACTTTCTTTTCGTCTTTAACGTTTCACTTACCGTTCTTGTAAAATATGATCGCTATTATTCATAAAAGAATACATAAGGATGCATTATTAATGATATTTGATTTGTTTGTGAAAAGATGAGAGGTATAATTTGAGCGATCCCTTCACTGTAAAACGGGCGAGTAGACTGACAATGCTTGGTGGAGTAGCTGAACGTAACGTGCCAAAAACAACGGATATTTATGGATATAATTATTTACTTTTTCTAACAAAGAACCATGGATTATCTTGTTTGGACACTTGGGAAGACCTCAGAAGAAGTTATTTGAAAGGTAAGCGATTTATATTAGCTGTGATATGGATATTTTGAGAACCGAGCTGGATATGAATTTATGCTAATGTGGAAAATATGTGAGGTACTAGCCTCAAACAATCAAATGTAGTGCTTTCGCCGTAAAGCCTTTTTAAAATCTGACAACGCAGTGATATTGCCAAGCAGAGCTTTTGATGGCTATGCAACACTATGCAACACTTGTATATCGAAAGTTAAATATTACGAATATGTATTACGAATATGTATTTTGAATTTGGCGCGTTATGTTTGCTCTGAAAACGATCCCGCTAAAGGGATCGGCGCGCTAAGAGGTTAACAAGAACATTTTGGGGTGTTAGAGAGATCTCTGTTTGCCCTGCGTGGTGTTACAGTGAACCCGTATATACGAAAATTGCATTGACCATTTATTGCTTGACTAATATTAAAAAACATAGAAGATTCTCAGTGACTCTGTGTCACCTTTTGTCCTGATACCATATTTGATTTTCGCAAACCTAACAATTGGTGACCCCGACGTGATGTGGTGACGGACATCGCTGGAGATTGACGTGCCAGCCGATTGGCCAGTACTGTCGTCGGACGGTGTGTCTCACAAATCCTGACCGGTCAACTAAAAAAGGTAAGCAGACACCTATTGTGAATAACTAAAGTTCTGCACATTGGCATTATCCAAATTAAATTTTGTGAGTCACCTGTTTGACGTAAGTTACTAAATTACATGAATTATTATAATTGGCAAGAGTAATTAAATGTGATATATGTGTTGTGGTAAATGCAATTTTAATTGGCCAAGATATGATATGATATAACGAGTGAATGTGATGTACTAGGTGAGATGCCAAGTGTGTATGAATAGGGTGAGATGCCCAAGTATGTGTGAGGGTGGGGATTAATGCAACAGCGAATGAAGTGTACTAGGTGAGATGCCAAGTGTGAATGAATAGGGTGAGATGCCCAAGTATGTGTGAGGGTGGGGATTAATGCAACAGCGAATGAAGTGTACTAGGGTGAGATGCCCAATTGTGTATGAATAAGGTGAACTGCCAAAGTATGTATGAATAAGGTGAGATGCCAAGTGTGTATGAATAGGGTGAGATGCCCAGGGTGAGATGCCCCAATATGCGTGAATAGGGTGAGATGCTCTAGTATGTATGTTGGATGAATGAAGTACACTTGATATCCAATAGTGAGAAGCGGGATATCGGTCTGAATGATTTAAAAGGTGAGATGCCTGCAGATGAGATGTCTGCGTTGCATTAATTTAAAACTGCAGAGTGTTTGTAGTACATTAGATATTTCAGTTGGAGCTGGTATCGGTGAGAATGTTTTTTTTTTTAAAGGTCGCGGACCTACAGATGAGATGTCTGTGCCAGAGTTATATCATTGAATATTGGGAATGGGTACACTACATAAGGGGAAAGTGATACGTTAACGCACCTAGAATTTACTTGTTTTGGCTATATACAAGAATAATAGAAAATTAAGTGAGCCCATTTAGGTCCTAAAAACCTCAGTGAATATATAGCCCTATCTGAACGCATGCCCAGAGTAGGAACTATTTTACCCCAATATCTCGAGAAATAAGTACATTTTTATCATGGAACACAAAGATGTTGAGAAAGTGTTGAAAACACTGAAATCAACACTAGAAGTAAATGGAGGAAAGAATGGGAAGGAGTGGGAGAAAAGGGGGAGAAAAACTATACAAAGAGTGGATTGAGGAGGGCAGTATTATTTCACCCTCCGGACTCCCTGGTGAAGGAGAGCCGGGGAGAATACTGGACTCACTGAAAAGAAGAACATATAAAGCCGTCTTTGAGTGGAAGCAAGGAGGGGAACAGACGAAAGGAAAAGCAAAAGACGTGATGGAGAAGGCTAAATTGAAGGAACGCATAGGATTGGCTATGTTGGAGAAACTCAAGAAAATGTGTACAAAAGAAGACCCACCAAAACCACAGGGAGGTGGGCTGTACCCAGAGCTCCCTACAACACCACCACCCCTATGATGGTCCACGGGTCATGGCTCCGGTCATGGATCTCACAGCCACGGTGAACTACAAAAAGAGAGCAGAATCACAAGAAGGAGGAACCTGGGTCCGAAATGAAGACCTCCAGGATAGAAGTGAGAGTGTGCAAATTTTGCTAGATGCAGCAAAACTGATGCAGCAGAATGTAGAACAACTCAGTAGAATACCAGCGGGAACTGAAAGTGATATGTGTGTGACGGATGTGCAGAACAGAGGAGGACTTGTAAGTGAGAGTGAGAGCGTGTCTGGACGAAGTGAAGACACACATCAACAAACGGAGGAGTCTAGGAGAAGATATTACAGAGAATGGATAGAAGAGGGCAGCCTCATCGCGCCCAACCGTCTCCCAGTCGACGGGGAGCCCGGTAGAATATTAAAGATGCTGAAACAAAAAACAGAACTTTCACCGAGTGGAAACAGGAGGGTTAACAGCGCAGGGGTAAGATGATCTAGAAAGTTTGAATTAACTAGTTCATTAGTGGATATTAAGTTTAAAATGGATATTAACGTTGTATTTCGCCACATTCGAACCATCGCTAAACATTTAGATTTGACGTTCAATGTTGATAAAATATTATGCTATGAAATCTACTGCATAATAGCTATCAAATTGGTCTATTGGAAATTGGGATAACAGTGTTTGTACATGATTATGGCAGTGAGAGACCAACCTTACAATACCGTGTGTGTGTGATGTGAATGGGTGTAGGAACAATCAATGCGATTGCGGAGGTCTCACTGAAGTGTGGGATTTAATTTGTATAGAACTGTTTTGTGAATCCCTGAATAGTTGAACAATTCCTGGTGAAAACTGATCACTTTCACTAGAAATTGAGGAAAAAACAAAACCCAGGAGAATTTAATTAGAAACACTATTTTCTATCCAAATTGTACTATTACTTCAGGAGATTATTATTATCTCCTTAGGAAATGATATGGATAGTGTTTGGGGAATAGAGCCTTGTTCAGTCTGCATGTAGGAGTAGAGAGAGAGTTTTGGGCTGAACACACGTGTGTTAGAACATGCAGTAAGACAACCATCAGGATTACTCCGGGGCAGTGGGGAGTATATGGGGTGAAAGGGGTAGGCGCCCATCGCCAGACAGTGCAGATGAGGAGGATAAGATAGATACTGAATTACTAGGTATTTGAGTTAGCTACAGTAGATTTGGCTCTAGCACAGGAACAGAAACCATTTTAACATTGTTCTGACTCATGAGGCTTCAGGGGGGGAAGCAATGGTACCGGTGCTGATTTCCAAGTTGTGTCCCGTTAACCTATTGGGAAGAGATGTGATGTCACTTTTGAATATTGCTGTACCACCCACTGAAAGGGGCATGAAGGCCCACATAGTTAGGAACAACATGGTCATCAGTGGGGACAGCGAACCTTGTTGCTGGTATAGTCAGGACTTAGTCAGAACGGTGGGGGAGTATGGGTTATTGTGTATCAAAGGGAAAGAAGATTAATGACTGGGTATCCGTGGAGGGAGGGGTTGCGCACAGCCCATCCGCAGACAGATACCGTAGGAAGTTTTGTTTTGCATTCCCTAGATATGACTGTTCGTTTACTCAGACTGTGGACTGTAGGGAGGGGGTCATAGACGTCAGCTTTGACCTAGAAACAATGGGGGAAGAAGGATAAGCCAGTGGCTTGTATTATATTGTTAAATATGCCAAATCTAACAATTGAGCGATGTACTACTTTGAACCCCTCTGCTTTAATCCCAATAGCCACTGACGGGTGCCCCCATGACTTTGTGGTGGAGACGGAGAAAGTTGTTCTCCCCAGACCAGATCTAATTGATTTGCCTTTGCCAGATGCTGAAATTTCTATGATTTATAGATGAGTCTTTAAGATAGAACTCAGATGTTTCAAATGCAACTGGGTATGATGTTGTTACTCTTACTAAAAACTTAGAGGCTGAATCACGACCTAGTCACTATTCTGTGCAGCAGACAGAAATTTAGATGTTATGATTTCTCCATTCTTAGATATGGTAGAGATGTTAGATATTTGTTATGATAGAGCCATTTTTAGATATGGTAGTGTTTTGATACAGGGGCAGAGCCCTGTATCAACAGGAGGGATATGATAGGATATGATGATAGGTAGGATTTGATAGAGATGATATTTAGATATGGTAGAGATATATGATAGAGATGATATTTAGATATGGTAGAGATTGTTGGACAACACAAATTACTTAATAATTTTTTTTGTTAATATAATATTATAGAATGCATGTTTGCTATGATTAAAAGTAGGTTAAGATAGACACACCTGAGTACAGGATGAAATTAGAGTTAGGAAGATACAGTAGCAGATCACATTAGAAGTTGTTTGCTAACCACACCTGTATGTCAGAGATTTCATGCCCAACAGAAGAACTACAGAAGGAGGTGAGCCATACGACCCTGCCTGGTGACTCGGTGTGGGTCCAGTCTCTGGAGAAAAAGGACTGGAAGCAGCCCTGTTGGGAAGGTCCCTACCAGGTTATGTTGGTCACAGCCTTTGCCATTAGAATATCAGAAAGAGCAACCTGGGTCAACGTTACCCACTGCAGAAAGGTAGGAACACATACAAACACCGTGGAGCACACCCAGAGTTAAAGAGCAGAACTGGACCAATAGGGTCTGGGGGTCGCCTCTGTTAACGAAGATTTCCTACCCCGACCTATCATCACTGTAGTGTGTTCACTAGAGGTGTGAGTATGGGGTGGTACATAGCAGACTGGCTAAGGGCAGGAGAGGGTTGGCGGTTTTTGGGATATGGGGTACCTTGAGCTGCATCATAGTTTTGATGATCTTTTTTATAAATCCTGATTCAACACCTCTAGTATAAATTATATGTCGCTGACAGGTTTAAGAAGTAAAAGACTAGTTATATAATACCCGACCCCTCATGAATAAGAAGGATATAAAGAAGGAGTCCAAATAGGCGATGATGTCAGATTTAAGGTAAATATTAAACACTTCCCTAATAGAGCAGGAATATGGGTGCATAATAAATTGTATAGGATAATTCAGGACTTTATATTTCTGTTTGGGACCCACTTCATCTTGTTCCTGGCCTAGGTAATTAAACATACTTGGGGACCGGGTTATGTGTATGGAGTTTAAAACAAAGCATGGATATTAATGACTGTAGAGTAGAAATTAGCAGTAACCCTCCAAAGAGTCACAGGAACAAACACGGAATGAAGGTATTGGGCTTACACTGATGATTGTGGACTCGATTTTTCCTGTTCATTAATCCAGTCGGTGGAGACCAACTTCACGAAAGACCCAGGTCTTGTAATGGATCTCAATAGATGTCTGTCAATGTGACTGATTTGGGTTCAGAAGTATAGGAGAAAATTCTAAACCTTACAGATTCTATAACTGATGTGAGGTGGGCTTGTACCAATGAAGGAGGACTCTGACAGGCATTACCTAAAGAGTGGAGGGGCACTTGTGTTCTGGTATTATTGGTCCAACCAGTTAGGATTAGACATCAGAGACCAGTTCTGGACGGGATAACTAGAAAAAGGAGAAATATAGGTTCTAATGTAGGCAGTTCTGTTTGGAAGGATGTCATAGGTATCGCCAGAGAAGTTCCGGACGAGTATAAAGCTATGACTCAGATTGGGGAGGGTTTTATCACTACGTTCTTCTGGTGGGTAATGATAACAAAAAATGTTGATTGGATCAATTATATGTATTATAATAAACAAGGATTTGTGAATAAGACTAGAGATGCAGTGATGGGAATCTCTGAACAATTATCTGCCACCTCCCTCATGACCTAGCAAAATAGGTTGGCTCTAGATTGGCTGAAAGGGTGGCGTCTGCAGAATGATGGGGAAATAATGTGCTGTACCTTCTTTCCCAATAACATAGCTCCAGCTCTGACGAGTTGGTTTGACAATATGTTTGGGCAATGGAAAAATGTAATGATTACTGGGTTTCACCTGTATGACTGTGTTTGGTGTGGTTTGATTCCATGTGTGTGAGATTTTGTGTCTAGGTCTCTGGAAAAGGCGGTGATGATTCTCCAGGGCCTTGCCAGACTCAGACCATGTGATGACAGATACATGCCTTCTAGATGGACAGAGAATGCTGTTGGTTTTAATCCAGAGAAACCTGAATCAGATTAAACCATTTTTAATGTTTAGTAATGTTGTCTATGTGATAAAGTTTATAATGAAAATCCTAACTAGAAATGTTATGATTCGATATATGCCTAGAACAGTAATTGTTGTGGTTCAGATGTAAATACATGTATCGGTTTTGTATAATCGTTTTATGTGACAATGATAATTAATCAAAATAGATGTGGTGTCATTATTAATTCTAATCATTATAGATGGGTGATTGTGTGTAAAGATTTAGTCAGAAGGGTGAATTGTTATAGATTTTATGTTTTGATGACTAAATGTTTGTACTTAATACTAAGAATATTCCATTCTGAAAATGTATGCAATAGAGATAGGGTTACAAGACAAATGGCAGTCCAATTAATGTGTGTGTGTGTCTAGATATTAACTTGGTGTGCAGAAGTATGACTTCATTTAGGGGGTGTCTGGGAGAACAAAGAATTATTTGATTCTACCAGACACATGCGAGAGGCCCAAGGCCCTTGAAAGACAGGAGAGATAGTTAACAGAACTCCCAAGTTTGACTTCGAAGATTGTGATAAGGAATGAATGGGTACTGTGGGAAGACACTATTTCTGGGCTGGGGTGGAGGAGGGTGACCCGTTCTCCTGGTTGGGTGAGTGGTTTGGTAAGTACTCTTCTCTGGTGGTTACTGGATTTCTGACCCTAATAATTGCGTTTGTTCTGCTACTGTGTTGTGGGGCCTGTGTCATACCTTGTCTCCGAAAGTCCATCACAGACGTTGTTACAGCCTCCGGTATGATGCCATTGCTTCAGACCAATGATGGGGACACTGACTCCGCACTTCGGCACCAGCTGGGGCTAGCTGAAGACGACCCCTGGTTCGCTGTAGATGACGTGGTAGACGGGTCTCCAATTGCCTGAGCGTGTTTGTCTCCTTCTCTTATAGGTGACGGATTAGGAGTAGATAAGAGTATCTGTTGATTTACTGTTTTATTCTTTTTGTTTAGCATTTTCTACCTTTTTTACTAATTTTGTTTGTGTGACACCCTTGCGGGTGTCAAAAGGGGGACTCAAAAATTCATATCAATTTATTCTACTTTATGACTATGTATTTTTCTTATTTGAGCTGTTGTTCTCTTTTTAAGGAAGGTTTTAAGTTCCTAGGTGGCTGGTAGCCAATCTAGTACGTGGAAATTACATATGGAGGACACAAAGGTTTATTTTGTATTTCTCTTGTTAGCTTTTCTATTATTTTGGTCACACCTTTGTAGGTGTGAAAAGGGGGATTGTGGGAATCTGACATTTTTACACCATGGTACTATTAACAATTGCTATTAATTATATTGGGTGTTGTTCTGTAAAGATGTGTGTATGTGTAAGCTTTGTGCAAACATCTTGTGACAGTTGCAGTTGGGGTTAAGTTGGGGGATGGGGTGCATATCACAAGACTTAGTCTGGTGGAAAAGTACCGAGCTACTTAAATCAGGAACTGAAACAACGGTCAACAACAGTCACAATTGTCACAATATGGGTGAGGGGTGCAGACAGTTTGGATGGAACATCAAACAAGATAACAACAAGAGGACAACTCACGAGGAGCGCCATGAGGCAGGGACCTGCCTGTGCGCCTACGATATGTTGGGCAAGCCTAAAACCACGCCCAGTCTCTACGCTGACAGGCCAGCTCATGAAGCAGGAACTAAAACTGTCAGGGTATTTAACAAGAACATTTTGGGGTGTTAGAGAGATCTCTGTTTGCCCTGCGTGGTGTTACAGTGAACCCGTATATATGAAAATTGCATTGACCATTTATTGCTTGACTAATATTAAAAAACATAGAAGATTCTCAGTGACTCTGTGTCACCTTTTGTCCTGATACCATATTTGATTTTCGCAACCCTAACATTAGCTAGCTAGCTAACCTAGCTTGCTAACCTAGCCAATGAGGTGTGTGTGTGTGAAAGAAATAGTCATATAAATTATGCTAGTTACTACCCCTGATAACTTTCCCAAATAATCATGTTTGAAAAAGTGTGTATGTCAGATTAATAGAAATGGTAGATACTACTGTACCCCTGATAATTTGGTCAGATAACCGTCTGTATGTACAGTAGGTGACATGTCCATGATAGCTATCTAATAACTATAGTTATGCTAGGTAATGGTTTGACACTACTGTACCCCTGATAATTTGGTCAGATAACCGTCTGTATGTACAGTAGGTGACATGTCCATGATAGCTATCAAATAACTATAGTTATGCTAGGTAATGGTTTGACACTACTGTACCCCTGATAATTTGGTCAGATAACCGTCTGTGTGTACAGTAGGTGACATGTCCCCTACTACGTCTAGGCTTTATGAGTAGTGCCTGTATCTGTCTGCAGTTGTGCCAAAGATACATGCTCTTGTTGTTCTCTTACAGATTACAGGCTACACATTTTTACACACACATACACCTTTCAATAGTTTTATTTTTTTAAACATTTTTACAACACACATACCTGTCATGTTCTGTCCTGTACTTGAATACTTATTAAATTATGTTTTCACAGTCAGTTGTTTCATTTGTTTATTAATATCTCATTTAGACTTAATCTGTTTATTTCTTCCCTACACCTTTGCAGATCTAAGACAAGATTAAAGTAAAAACACATTCTCTTTCTAATTAGGGCTTTTTCCACCTGTATTTTGTCAGGCCAGTGAACATGGTGGTAAACTGTACTATTTGTATGGACCCTAGGTTACCCTTTCCCTTTGTCGTATAACCTTAATTAGTGCTCCCGCTCACCTGATGTACCAGGTGTGTATAATACTGACGTTAATGGGAGAGGGAAGGGGTTAAAATAACCTTTGTGTTAGGGGGCTCTTAAAAGAGCTGTTTCACTCCACGGCATGCTGCCATGGGACTTCACCTGCTCTGGCGATGAGAAGTAGGTGGTCAGCTTCTCCCTCACCTGGAGTGCCTGTCTGGGGCGTTGTTGGCACCTGCCCTGGTGACATCAGGTAGGTGACCATTTGGCTTGCCCATCTCCATCCGGAGCGGCTCCTGGAATGACCTCCGCAGGTAGTTGTGGAGAACACATGTGGCCTTAACGCAGGCATCGACATTTGAGGGGCTGAGACCAAGCACTCTCCGATACATTCTCCACCGGGCTGCCATAGTCCCAAAGGCGCATTCAACAACTAACCTTGCCCTGGACAGTCGTTTGTTAAAGATCCTCACAGGTTTTGGCAATGGCAGCTGGCGTCCAGCGTTGGGGCCCTGAGGTTGGGTCTCAAAGAGAAGGCCTCGTCGCCGACGAAGACGTGGGGAACAGGTCCCAGGTCTTTAGCCCCAGGGAGTGATCCAGGTGGTGGAATCTCCAGAGTGCCATCCTGAAGTGCCTGGCCGAAGGCAGAGTCCCGGAGGGTCCTGCCATTACTTCCCTTGCCGTAAGCACCAACAATGACAACACGGAAATAGTAGATGACATCTACTACAGCCAAGAGTACAACTGAATATGTACCCTTGTAGTTGTAGAATTGTGAACCCGAGCATGGTGGAGCCTGGATTACTACATGTTTCCTGTCAATGGAGCCAAGACAGTTGGGTAAATTCCACCTCTCCAGGAACTGGCAGCGATGGCCCTCCAGTCTTCCTCCTTGGGAACAGGCATGCATTCACCAACCAGACAGTCCCAAATGGCTTGTGCCACAGAGGGGACAATGCCTGCCACTGTGGTGGACCTACCAACTCGGAAGCTGAATCCGATGGTCCTGTAGGACTCCCCTGTCGCCAAGAATCTAAAATATAATTCAAAATAATTATCAATAGTGTGTAACTTGACTTCCACCCACATATTTTATCTACTCATATAGCTACCTCATTACTGTTTATTATGCTCTACTAATTATATTGTAATACTCATCAACCATCTTTAACAATGCCTTGAAACAGTACAATTCAGTCTATGACTATATCAATCAACTGTAGCCCAGCCCAGGCCAACTCTACTCTTAGAAAGAATGGTACTATCTACTTAAAAGGGTTCTCCGGGTGTCCCCATAAGAGAGCCCTTTGAAGAACCCTTTTTGGTTCCAGGTAGTACCCTTTTTGGTTCCAGGTAGAACACTTTTGGTTCCAAGTAGAACCCTACTAGGTTCCATGTATAACCTTTTCCCCAAAGGGTTATACCTGGAACCAAAAAGGCTTATCCTATGGGGAAATCAGGACACTAAGAATGTAATGAATGACTGTAACTGTCTTGAACAACAATGGGTCCTGGAGAAGACTAGCCTACCTTCATCAGGGCAGAAGGCACCTCAACTTTCTTTTCATTTGGTAACATTGCATAATTAAAAAAGGATTATAAACCAACTTTGGGAAAGGTTATAGTCCTAATGAACATTCTGTAAAAGTACATCTGATGTCAAATAGGGACTATTAACTAGAGAGCCCTTTAGCTAGCTAGGTTGCACATAAAAACAATGTATCAAATATCAATCAATTATGGTATCAAAGGCTTTAAAAATGTACTAGAATTTAGCTTACCGGAGACAAATCGCCAGGCGTTCATCTGGGCTGATGGACTCCCAGTAGTTGGTATCCATCCGGGCGATCCTGGCTCCAACCATCTGGAGCAGGTGATCGAACTGGCTTCGGTCCAGACAAAAGTAACTTCGGAATTCCTCTCCAACCAGTCGAAGCTCTTGAATGATTATTATTGCATTTCGCTCCAAAACTGCATTTTGGAGGGAAATTATATTATAGGCTCTCACAATTAATTTGTGGATGTCATCGAATAAATAATATACTTGGCAAATAAATGAATACAAAACATAAAGAAATTCTACCGTCAAACTGTTTTTATTATGTTTTTTTTTACTGGATATGTGTGCAACAAAAATTCAACATTCACATTTTCCTACTTTCTGTCAAGTCTACGCATACAATTTGATGCATACGTTCGATAAATCAGACGTATGCACCACACATAACGCACTGCAACTGCCTCTGCAACGCAATGCCGCAAGACAAACGCAGCGTTCCATTCAAAAGGAATGTACTTCTGGTGTATCAAAACGCAATGACACAGTCGGTGTGTTCGAAGCGTAAGGAAGATATACTCTTTTGCAAACCACTGGAAACCAGGACAACAGGAGAGGATTTTTTTTAAAGTACTGGACAGCTTTGTGACATCAAAAGGACTTTGGTGGTCAAGATGTGTTGGTATCTGTACTGATGGTGCAAAAGCCATGACAGTGAGACAGGTAATCCGCGTGCAAGCAGTTGCTCCCGACGCCACTTGGGTACACTGCAGCATCCACCGAGAGGCTCTTGCTGCCAAAGTAATGCCTGACAGCTTGAAAGACGTTTTGGACACTACAGTTAACATGGTTAAGGCACCTGAACTCTCGTGTATTTTCGTCACTATGCAATTATATGGGCAGCGACCATGTAACGCTTGTACAACATACAGAAGTGCGCTGGTTATCAAGGGGCAAAGTATTGACACGTTTTTTTTTAATTGAGAGATGAGTTTAAAGTTTTCTTTACTGACCATCATTTTCACTTGTTTGACCGCTTGAATGATGACGAGTTTCTCACACGACTGGCCTATCTGGGTGATGTTTTTTCTCGCCTGAATGATCTGAATCTAGGATTACAGAGACTCTCCGCAACTATATTTAATGTGCAGGACAAAATTGAGTCTATGATTAAGAAGCTGGAGCTCTTCTCTGTCTGCATTAACAAGGACAACACACAGGTCTTTCCATCATTGTATGTTTTTTTTGTGTGCTAATGAACTCAAGCTTACGGACAATGTCAAATGTGATATAGCGAAGCACCTGAGTTGTGCACAATTACAAAGGTATGGATGACACAAACAACTGGATTCGTTATCCCGTTCATGCCCAGCCTCCAGTCCACTTACCGATATCTGAACAAGAGAGCCTCATCAAAATTGCAACAAGCGGTTCTGTGAAAATTAAATTTACTCAGAGTATCCTGCCTTGGCAAATCACGCTGTTAAAACATTGATGCCTTTTTACAACCACGTGCCTATGTGACAGTGGATTTTCAAGCACACCCTTCTCATTAACCTGTGGTGAGTTATTCACAATTTTCGATGAACAAATAAAGTTTTTTATGTAAGATGGATAAATAAAGAGCACAATTATTGATTATTATTATATCATTATTTGTGCCCTAGTCCTATAAGAGCTCTTTGTCACGTCCCACGATCCGGGTTGTGACAAAAACTCACACTCATTCTTATATTTAATAAATGTATCGTATAGTGTGTGTGTGGCAGGCTTACAATGATGGCAAAAAAACAACATTTGAGAGTGCGCTGACCCTGGTGCTAGAGGGGGTACGCAGCTGGAGGTTGAATGTTTGAAAGGGGTACGGGACAATAAAGAGTTTGGGAACCACTGTCCTATTACATTCAGTGCTGTAAAGTACTTAAGTAAAAATTCTTTAAAGTACTACTTATTTTGTTTTTTGGGGTATCTGTACTTTACTATTTATATTTTTAAGTACTTTTACTTCACTACATTCCTAAAGAAAATAATATACTTTTTACTCCATACATTTTTCCTGACACCCAAAAGTAGTCATTACATTTTGAATGCTTAGCTGCAGTAGTTTATGTGTCAGGGGGCTAGGGTCCGTCTGTTATATCTGGAGTATTTCTTCTCTTATCTGGTGTCCTGTGTGAATTTAAGTATGCTCTCTCTAATTATCTCTCTCTCTTTCTTTTTTCTTCTTCTCTCTCTCTCTCTCTCTCTCTCTCTCTCTCTCTCGGAGGACCTGAGCATTAGGACCATTCCTCAAGGCCTACCTGGCCTGATGACTCCTTGATGTCCCGAGTCCACCTGGCCGTGCTGCTTCTCCAGTTTCAACTGTTCTGCCTGTTTTATGAACATTTTAAAATCTTGTCCATGTTCTGTTATAATCTGCACCCGGCACAGCCAGAAGAGGACTGGCCACCCCTCACAGCCTGGTTCCTCTCTAGGTTTCTTCCTAGGTTTTGGCCTTTCTAGGGAGTTTTTCCTAGCCACCGTGCTTTTACACCTGCATTGCTTGCTGTTTGGGGTTTTAGGCTGGGTTTCTGTACAGCACTCTGTGACATCAGCTGATGTAAGAAGGGCTTTATAAATAAATTTGATTTGATTTAACAGGACAGGAAAATGGTCCAAATCACACACTTATCAAGAGAACATCCCCTGGTCATCCCTACTGCCTCTGATCTGGAAGATTCACTAAATACACATGCTTCATTTGTAAATTATTTCTGAGTGTTGGAGTGTGCCCCTGGCATTCCGTAAATAAAAAAAAATAAGAAAATGGTGCCGTCTGGTTTGCTTAATATAAGGAATTACAAATGATTTATACTTTTACTTTTGATATTTAAGTATATTTAAGAAATAAAATAAATGTCCTTTTGATACTTAAGTATATTTAAAACCAAATACTTTTAGACTATTACTCAATTAATATTTTACTGGGTGATTTTCACATTTTCTGCTATTACTCAATTATATAAATTGGGTACTTTTTCCACCACAGTATATATGAAATTTTTACATTTAGCAGACACTCGTATCCAGAACAACTAGGGTTACGTGCTTTGCTCAAGAGCATATTGACAGATTTTTCATCTAGTCGGCTCAGGGATTCAAGCCTGTGACCTTTCGGTTACTGGCCCAGTGTTCTTAACAGCTACGCTGCCACCCTTATATAAGGGTGTCACACCCTGATCTGGCTCACCTGTCCTTGTGATTGTCTCCACCCCCTCCAGGTGTCGCTTATTATTCCCAGTGTATATATCCCTGTGTTTCCTGTCTCTCTGTGCCAATTTGTCTTGTTTGCCAAGTCAACCAGAGGTTTTCCATGCTCTTATTCTTCCCCAGTCTCTGTTTGTTTCTAGTCCTCCTGGTTTCTACCCTTGCCTGTCCTGACTCCGAACCCGCCTGCCTGACCACTCTGCCTGTTCTGACTACCAGCCTGCCTATCCCCTTGTACTGTTTTTGGACTCGGATCTGGTTTCTGACCCCTGCCTGGCCTGACCATAAGACTGCCTGGCCTGACCTCGAGACTGCCTATTGTCTGGTACTGTTTGGACTCTGACCTGGTTTATGAACTCTCGCCTATCCCCCGACCTGCCTTTGCCTACTCCATTTGTTATAATAAATATCATAGCTCTACCATCTGCCTCCTGATTCTGCATTTGGGTCTTGCCTTGTGCCCTGATGAAGGGTGGCCTTTGGAAAGTATTCAGACCCCTTGACTTTTTCCATATTTTGTTAGGTTACAGCCTTATTCTAAAATTTATTAAATCGTTTTTCCCCTCTCAATCTACACACAATACCCCCTAAATGACAAAGCAAAAATAGGATTTTACAAATATTTGCTAACTGATCAAAAATGAAAAACTGAAATATTACCTTTACGTAAGTATTCAGACCTTTACTCAGTACTTTGTGTAAGCACCTTTAGCAGCAAATACAGCCTAAAGTCTTCTTGGGTATGACGCTACAAGCTTGGCACACCTGTATTTGGGGAGTTTCTCCCATTCTTCTCTGCAGATCCTTTCAAGCTCTGTCAGGTTGGATGGGAAACGTTGCTGCACAGCTATTTTCATCTCCAGAGATGTTCGATTGGGTTCAAGTCCACTCAATGAAATTCAGAGACTTGTCCCGAGGCCACTCCTGCATTGTCTTGGATGTCGTTGTCAGGTCGTTGTCCTATTGGAAGGTGAACCTTTGCCCCAGCCTGAGGTCCGGAGCACTCTGGAGCAGGTTTTCATCAAGGATCTCTCTGTACTTTGCTCTGTTCATCTTTGCCTCGATCCTGGCTAGTGTTCCAGTCCCTGCCGCTGTAAAACATCCCCATAGCGTGATGCTGCCACCACCATGCTTCAATGTAGGGATTGTGCCAGGTTTCCTCCAGACGTGATGCTTGGAATTCAGGCGTTGAATTTAGGTGCCTTTTGGCAAACTCTAAGCTGGCTGTCATATGCCTTTTACTGAGGAGTGGCTTCTGTCTGGCCACTCTACCATAAAGGCCTGATTGGTGGAGTGCTGCAGGGATGGTTGTCCTTCTGGAAGGTTCTCCTATCTCCACAGAGGAACTCCAGAGTTCTGTCAGAGTGACCATCGGGTTTTTGGTCACCTCCATGACCAAGGACCTTCGCCCCCAATTGCTCAGTTTGGCCGGGTGGCCAGCTCTAGGAAGAGTCTTGGTGGTTCAAAACTTCTACCATAAGAATTATGGAGGCCACTGTGTTCTTGGGGACCTTCAATGATACAGACATTTTTTGGTACCCTTCCCCAGATCTGTGCCTCGACACAATCCTGTCTCTGAGCTTTACGGACAATTCCTTCGACCACATGGCTTGGGTTTTGCTCTGACATGCACTGTCAACTGTGGGACCTTATATAGACAGGTGTGTGCCTTTCCAAATCATGTCCAATTAATTGAATTGACCACAAGTGGACTCCAATCAAGTTGTAGTATCCTCTCAAGGCTTACTCTTTTCTCTGTATATATCAATGATGTCGCTCTTGCTGCTGCTTGCTCCTGGTAATTCTCTGATCCACCTCTACGCAGACGACACCATTCTGTATACATCTGGCCCTTCTTTGGACACTGTGCTAACAAACCTCCAAACAAGCTTCAATGCCACACAATACTCCTTCCGAGGCCTCCAACTGCTTTTAAATGCAAGTAAACTAAGTGCATGCTCTTCAACCGATTTCTGCCCGCACCCTCCCGCCCGACTAGCATCACTACTCTGGACAGTTCTGACTTGTGGACAACTACAAATACATAGGTGTCTGGGTAGACTGTAAACTCTCCTTCCAGACTCACATTAAGCATCTCCAATCCAAAATTAAACCTAGAATCGGCTTCCTATTTCGCAACAAAGCCTCCTTCACTCATGCTGCCAAACATACCCTCGTAAAACTGACTATCCTACCGATCCTTGAATTTGGCGATGTCATTTACAAAATAGCCTCCAGCACTCTACTCAGCAATTTGGATGTAGTCTATCACAGTGCCATCCGTTTTGTCACCAAAGCCCCAAATACTACCCACCACTGTGACCTGTATGCTTTCGTTGGCTGGCCCTCATTACATATTAGTCGCCAAAACCATTGGCTCCAGGTCATCTATAAGTCTATGCTAGGTAAAGCCCTGCCTTATCTCAGCTCATTGGTCACCATAGCAACACCCACCCGTAGCACGCGCTCCAGCAGGTATATTTCACTGGTCACCCCCAAAGCCAACACTTTCTTTGGCCGCCTTTCCTTCCAGTTCTCTGCTGCCAATGACTGGAACGAATTGCAAAAATCACTGAAGCTGGAGTCTTATATCTCACTCTCTAACTTTAAGTGTCAGCTGTCAGAGAAGCTTACCGATCACTGTACCTGTACACAGCCAATCTGTAAATGGCACACCCAACTACCTCATCCCCATATTGTTACTTATCCTCTTGCTCTTTTGCACCCCAGTATCTCTACTTGCACATCATCATCTGCACGTCTATCACTGCAGTGTTAATGCTAAATTGTAATTATTTCGCCTCCATGGCCTATTTATTGCTTTACCTCCCTACTATTCTACATTTGCACACACTGTACATATATTTTTCTATTGTGTTATTGACTGTACGTTTGTTTATGTGTAACTCTGTGTTGTTGTTTTTGCTTTGCCTTATCTTGGCCAGGTCGCAGTTGTAAATGAGTACTTGTTCTCAACTGACCTACCTGCTTAAATAAAGGTGAAATATATATATATATTTAAATGATCAATGGAAACAGGATGCATCTGAGCTCAATTCCCGAGTCTCATAGCAAAGGGTCTGAATACTTATGTAAATAAGGTATTTCTGTTTTTTTATTTGCATAAATTTGGCAAAAATTCAAAATAGCTGTTTTCGATTTCTCATTATGGGGTATTGTGTGTAGATAAATAAAATAAAATAAAATAGAATAAGGCTGTAATGTAGAAAATGTAGAAAAAGTCAAGGGGTCTGAATACTTTCCAAAGACACAAATATATTTTGTTATATTTTAGATTCTTCAAAGTAGCCACCTTTTGCCTTGATGACAGCTTTGCACACTCTTGGCATTCTCTCAACCAGTTCAATGAAGAATGCTATTCCAACAGTCTTGAAGGAGTTCCCACATATGCTGAGCACTTGTTGGCTACTTTTCGTTCACTCTGTTGTGCAACTGATCCCAAACCATCTGAATTGGGTTGAGGTCGGGTGATTGTGGAGGCCAGGTCATCTGATGCAGCACTCCATCACTCTCCTTCTTAGTCAAATAGCCCTTACACAGCCTCGATGTACAGTGGGGCAAAAAAGTATTTAGTCAGCCACCAATTGTGCAAGTTCTCTCACTTAAAAAGATGAGAGAGGCCTGTAATTTTCATCATAGGTACATTTCAACTATGACAGACAAAATGAGGGAAAAAAATCCAGAAAATCACATTGTAGGATTTTTAATGAATTTATTTGCAAATTATGGTGGAAAATAAGTATTTGGTCACATACAAACAAGCAAGATTTCTGGCTCTCACAGACCTGTAACTTCTTCTTTAAGAGGCTCCTGTGTCCTCCACTCGTTACCTGTATTAATGGCACCTGTTTGAACTTGTTATCAGTATAAAAGACACCTGTCCACAACCTCAAACAGTCACACTCCAAACTCCACTATGGCCAAGACCAAAGAGCTGTCAAAGGACACCAGAAACAAATTTGTAGACCTGCACCAGGTTGGGAAGACTGAATCTGTAATAGGTAAGCAGCTTGGTTTGAAGAAATCAACTGTGGGAGCAATTATTAGGAAATGGAAGACATACAAGACCACTGATAATCTTCCTCGATCTGGGGCTCCACGCAAGATCTCACCCGTGGGGTCAAAATGATCACAAGAACGGTGAGCAAAAATCCCAGAACCACACGGGGACCTAGTGAATGACCTGCAGAGAGCTGGGACCAAAGTAACAAAGCCTACCATCAGTAACACACTACGCCGCCAGGGACTCAAATCCTGCAGTGCCAGACGTGTCCCCCTGCTTAAGCCAGTACATGTTCAGGCCCGTCTGAAGTTTGCTAGAGAGCATTTGGATGATCCAGATGAGGATTGGGAGAATGTCATATGGTCAGATGAAACCAAAATATAACTTTTTGGTAAAAACTCAACTCGTCGTGTTTGGAGGACAAAGAATGCTGAGTTGCATCCAAAGAACACCATACCTACTGTGAAGCATGGGGGTGGAAACATCATGCTTTGGGGCTGTTTTTCTGCAAAGGGACCAGGACGACTGATCCGTGTAAAGGAAAGAATGAATGGGGCCATGTATCGTGAGATTTTGAGTGAAAACCTCCTTCCATCAGCAAGGGCATTGAAGATGAAACGTGGCTGGGTCTTTCAGCATGACAATGATCCCAAACACACCGCCCGGGCAACGAAGGAGTGGCTTCGTAAGAAGCATTTCAAGGTCCTAGCCAGTCTCCAGATCTCAACCCCATCTTTGGAGGGAGTTGAAAGTCCGTGTTGCCCAGCGACAGCCCCAAAACATCACTGCTCTAGAGGAGATCTGCATGGAGGAATGGGCCAAAATACCAGCAACAGTGTGTGAAAACCTTGTGAAGACTTACAGAAAACGTTTGACCTCTGTCATTGCCAACAAAGGGTATATAACAAAGTATTGAGATAAACTTTTGATATTGACCAAATACTTATTTTCCACCATAATTTGCAAATAAATAAATAAAAAAATCCTACAATGGGATTTTCTGGATTTCTTTTTCTCATTTCGTCTGTCATAGTTGAAGTGTACCTATGATGAAAATTACAGGCCTCTCTCATCTTTTTAAGTTGGAGAACTTGCACAATTGGTGGCTGACTAAATACTTTTTTGCCCCACTGTATGTTGGGTCATTGTCCTGTTGAAAAACAAATGATAGTCCCACTAAGCGCAAACCACATGGGATGGCGTATCGCTGAAGAATGCTGTGGTAGCCATGCAGGTTAAGTGTGCCTTGAATTCGAAATAAATCACTGACAGTGTCACCAGCAAAGCACCCCACTGTTTTGGTGAATCAGGCGCAGGATAGCAGTGATGCGTGGACAAGGTATTTAATAAACCAAAGCACCAGTATACAACAAAATACGAAAGGTGCGTAAAAAATACCGGTCACAATGTACCCCTGCCCCAGGGATTCGGAGACATATGTTTCCATAGCCGCCATTTCCTCTTGCGACAGGGGATACACATGACTCCTGGGAAATGCTGCGTCTACCAGGAGATTTATCGCACAATCCCCTCTCGTCGATGGGGTGGTAATTGAGTCGCCTTCCTTTTACAGAAGGCGAGAGCCAAATCGGCATATTCAGAGGGGATGCGCACGGTGGAGACCTGGTCTGGACTTTCCACCGTAGTAGCACCGATGGAAACCCCTAAACACCTCTCCGAGCACTTTCGTGACCACCCCGTGAGAGCCCTCTGTTGCCATGAAATAGTGGGGTCATAACAGGCCAACCAGGGTAGGCCTAGCACCACGGGAAACGCAGGAGAATCAATAAGGAAGAGACTGATTCTCTCCTTGTGACCCTCCTGCGTAACCATGCTCAGTGGAGCGGTGGCCTCCCTAATTAGCCCTGACCCTAATGGTATACTATCTAGGGCGTGCACAGGGAAGGGCATATCGACTGGCACAATAGGGATCCCTAAACTATGGGCAAATGATCTGTCCAAAAAATTCCCAGCTGCGCCTGAATCTACGAGCGCCTTATGCTGGAAATGCGGGGGAAAACTCAGGAAAATTAATAAACAAAAACATGTGAGCATCACACCTGCTCCTCCATGCTTCACGGTGGGAACCACACATGCGAAGATCATCCGTTCACCTACTCTGCGTCTCACAAAGACACGGCGGTTGGAACCGAAAATCTCAAATTTGGACTCATCAGACCAAACAACATATTTCCACCCGTTTAATGTCCATTGCTCGTTTTTCTTGGCCCAAGCAAGTCTCTTCTTCCTTTTGGTGACCTTTAGTAGTGGTTTCTTTGCAGCAATCTGAGGTGCAGTTAACTCTAATGAACTTATCCTCTGCAGCAGAGGTAACTTTCCTGTACAGTCCTCATGAGAGCCAGTTTCATCATAGCACTTCATGGTTTTTGTGACTGCACTTGAAGAAACTTCCAAAGTTCTTGAAATGTTCCGGATGGACTGTTTTAAAGTAATGATGGACTGTCGTTTTTCCTTTCTTATTTGAGCTGTTCTTGCCATAATATGGACTTGGTATTTTACCAAATAGGGCTATCTTCTGTATACCACCCCTACCTTGTCACAACACAAATGATTGGCTCAAACGCATTAAGAAGGAAAGTAAATCACCAAATGAACCATTAACAAGGCACACCTTTTAAATGAAATGTTTTCCAGTGGACTACCTCATGAAGCTGGTTGAGAAAATGCCAAGAGTGTGCAAAGCTGTCGTCAAGGCAAAGGGTGGCTACTTTGAAGAAACTCAAATATAACATACCGTTGAAGTTGGAAGTACATACACTTAGGTTGGAGTCATTAAAACTCGTTTTTCAACCGCTCCACACATTTCTTGTTAACAAACTATAGTTTTGTCAAGTCGGTTAGGACATCTACTTAGTGCATGACACAAGTCATTTTTCCAACAATTGCTTACAGACAGATTATTTCACTTATAATTCATTGTATCACAATACCAGTGGGTCAGAAGTTTACATACACTAAGTTGACTGTGCCTTTAAACAGCTTGGAAAATTCCAAAAAAATTATGTCATGGCTTTAGAAGCTTCTGATAGGCTAATTGACATAATTTGAGTCAATTGGAGGTGTACTTGTGGATGTATTTCAAAGCCTCTTTGCTTGACATCATGGGGAAATCAATAGAACTCAGCCATGACCTCAGAAAAGAAATTGTAGACCTCCACAAGTCTGGTTCATCCTTGGGAGCAATTTCCAAACGTCTGAAGGTACCACGTTCATCTGTACAAACAATAGTACGCAAGTATAAACACCATGGGAGCACGCAGCCTTCATACCGCTCAGGAAGGAGACGCGTTCTGTCTCCTAGAGATGAACGTACTTTGGTGAGAAAAGTGCAAATCAATCCCAGAACAACAGCAAAAAGACGTTGTGAAGATGCTGGAGGAAACAGGTACAAAAGTATCTATATCCACAGTAAAACGAGTCCTATATCGACATAACCTGGAAGGCCGCTCAGCAAGGAAGGAGCCACTGCTCCAAAACCGCCATAAGAATGCCAGACTACGGTTTGCAACTGCACATGGGGACAAAGATCGTACTTTTTGGAGAAATGTCTTCTGGTCTGATGAAACAAAAATAGAACTGTTTAGGCATAATGACCATCGTTATGTTCGGAGGAAAAAGGGGGAGGCTTACAAGCCGAAGAACACCATTCCAACCTTGAATCATGGTGGTGGCAGCATCATGTTGTGGGGGTGCTTTGCTGCAGGAGGGATTAGAGGGACTAAGTAGATGGCATCATGAAGATGGAAAATTATTTGGATATATTGAAGCAACATCTCAAGACATCAGTCAGGAAGTTAAAGCTTGGTCGCAAATGGGTCTTCCACATGGACAATGACCCCAAGCATACATCCAAAGTTGAGGCAAAATGGCATAATGACAACAAAGTCAAGGTATTGGAGTGGCCATCACAAAGCCCTGACCTCAATCCTACAGAAAAGTTGTGGGCAGAACTGAAAAAGCGTGTGCTGGCAAGGAGGCCTACAAACCTGACTCAGTTACACCAGCTCTGTCAGGAGGAATGGGCCAAAATTCAGCCAACTTATTGTGGGAAGCTTGTGGAAGGCTACCCGAAATGTTTGACCCAGGTTAAACAATTTAAAGGTAATATTTCTAATTGAGTGTATGTAAACTTCTGACCCACTGGGAATGTGATGAAAGAAATAAAAGCTGAAATAAATTATTCTCTCTATTATTATTCTGACATTTCACATTCTTAAAATAAAGTGGTGATCCTAACTGACCTAAGACAGGGAATCTTTACTAGGATTAAATGTCAGGAATTGTGAAAAACTGAGTTTAAATGTATTTAGCTACTGTGTATGTAAACTTCAGACTTCAACTGTATATATAGTTATTACAGTTATATAGTTATTTTTTTTAAATCCATAATTATTTTCAATGTAGTTATGATGAGTATAGGCTATGAAATCATGAATTTATGATATGGATATGTCAATCTTGATCTTGTGATGATCAATGATATGGTTGCTCTAAAAAAAAAAATGTTGTGATGGGGAGAGTATGGGGAGAGTATTACTGACGTGTGTTAATTCTCACCATAGTTTAAAACATAAATCATTTAGAAATTCTCTTTGTTGATTATCCCCAGCATGCATGTTGTAACCAATATTTTACCACAGAAGTAGGCTAACTCTATATTGCAACTTCCATATAGAACATTCTGTAATGTTCTATATGGTGAAGTACATTCTGTACTTCACCGACATTGCATTGATTTGTCACTAAATTAATATATGGTATGATCAAAAACGATTAAATTGTAAACTATAAGAGAAAGAGAATGCATCTAAAAATCTAAAATCTGTATTTACACACATTATTCAATTTAATGTGAGGGAGGTAGAGTGACAATAGGTTACTAGGTCATCTAACTGACATGCATAGTAGTAATGATAATAAGTCATTGTAATTATAATGCAGAATTGATACAATAGATGTCGTCAACATTCATCTTCTGATTTATTTGTTTATTTAAACCCATTTACTATGGACAAACAAACAATGTGTTAACGATCCAATTCCATTCCCAGATTGAGTTTTGTATGATAAACTGTTTCAATTAATACTATTCATAATAACCAATCACAACGGGCCAGTGAAATTAAACTTCCTCGCTTTCGCCGGAAATATGGGAAGGAAAGGTTGAATGCGGAAATGAGACTCTCGCTGTGAGGAGTACTTGTACAGTTGCGATCGGGAGGGTGAGAGAAAATATAAACAGAAGACGCCTGCGTTCTCGGGCAGTCATGGATGATTCTGAAAATCAATGTTTTTTCTCCGGCGCTTGGAACTGATGAAGAAGTGTGCATGCTATCAACAGCAACGACAATCTGCGTTATTTTGTTTTCGTTCAATTCTCTTTTTCAATCTCTTCCTTTGAAAGAATGTGGTTGAAT
This sequence comes from Brachymystax lenok tsinlingensis, assembly GCA_030435695.1. NCBI lineage: Eukaryota > Metazoa > Chordata > Actinopteri > Salmoniformes > Salmonidae > Brachymystax > Brachymystax lenok. Next base: position 20,725,969 of record CM059785.1, read on the forward strand.
CCAGAGGAAGTTTTGCTGAAAAACGCGCTGAAGCTTTGGGTTACCGAAAAATCTAACGATTTCTTCATTTTGCAGCGCAGAAGAGGACATGGGGATTCAGGGGGAAAATTTACAGGTAATACGCCAGCTACTCCCATTCATCTCACTGTCTTTCGTCTGATTTAAACAGCTTTAGTAGCCTATATTACCACTTGGACACCAGTTTACGCTACGCAACACAGTAACAACTAATTTATAAACAATTTTGCAAATAGCTGCGATTCAACCAATATTTTTGGGGTTGATATTGTGCTGGGAGTATGTATCCCAGAGTGTCTCCGAGCATAATGTCGAAAGACAATTATTGGTTGAATTGCAGCTACAGTATGTTGCAACTTGCCATAGCCTTGACTACAGTGTAGGATCCGGTTTTTACAAAGCTTGGAAACAAGTGTTTTCCCCATATTTGGGATCATCAAAACAATGTTTTCTTTGCAACTTAAAATAATATGTGCCATTAAGCCTTGGAGCAATAACAGGCAACTTGTTAACATATCACATATCTTTTGGACTGTGTATTTTGTTTCAGGTCTTCATAGATTTTTTACAATTTCCATATGGTTTTTGTCTGATGATGGACCATGATAAGGTGTCTTGTTTTTGTGTAATCTTTATTGGTATTTTCACAGATAGAACTGTATACATCAGGCACAAGAGAGGATAGGGAGTATCATCTCATAAAAACAATATAACATTTCCTGGCAAGAGTTTAGAGTATTTGTTTGTTGCCATGGTTTCCAAAGTAAATCTGTGGGATGAAAGGTCAGAAGAAGCCATAGTTTTTGGCTCTTACAAAACCACACCCTAGTTGTGTTATGGGAAGAGAAGAACAAGTACAATATCAAGTGGAAAAAATAAATCCATGATTTGATTAAGATAAAACATAAATAGGGTATTGAGCAGCACTGAAACATCTGCAACGTCTAGTACTCTGTCACTAGCTACAATAACTTCTGCTTCCTATTTCACAATGAACACTTTCCTGTGAGGGACATTTAAGGTTTCCTTTCTCTTGACCTCTGAGCACAATGTACATGTCCATTGTCCACAGACATACAAACTCAGTGAACAATATAAGAACAAAATACATGATTTACAGTGCTTACATTTTACAATGTAAGCACTGTGAAGTAAGCGGTTAGGTGACATATATGTTTGTGTTGCCAGGGTACGATGGTTCAGAGCGGCAGACAGGCAGAGCTTAATAGTTGTGGTCTGGGATGGGCAGTGCTCCAGGAGAGAGTTATTTGTCTGGTGTTCAGTTTGTCTTCCATCCCTCTCCTATTTTGTGGCGGAGCGGTTGGGTGGGTGTGGGAATGCCAAACACTAGATAGTGATCTCATAGCGACCAGACTGTAGCCTAATGAAAGTAGTAAGCCTAATGCCAGCCTAATGCCTTGTCTTGCATGCTGTGTGCTTATTACACATTTGATTGGCCGAATCATTAACAGACTGTTCTAGGAAACTCAATTTTTTATTATATTTGAGGCCATGTGCTGCAGTTGACTGTTAGCCACACTTTGATGGGACTGTTTTTACCAGCTCTCCCTAAATGCTCCATTCTGTTGAAAATGGCTGTGCATAGCAAAGGAAAGACAGAATTAAAACTAGACAAGAGGGACTAGTGTTTGGTGGCTTTGGCCTCAGTGGAAATCATGATCCTGATTAGCAGTGGAGTTAGAGATACTATGATGATGAGTCTAGGCTCTGTTATGGTACCTCAGGATATTAGAGAGTGTATCTGGTTCCTTTAAGGTGAGGACTGGTGGGGTGGAGGAGGTTGTTCCAAGTTTAATTTAGCCTTCTCAACACCTAATAAATACAAATGAGTTTGGGATGTTAGGGACTCTCTTAAGTTTGTAGTTTTTATGCCATGGCTTTGGGGCTTCACATGTGGAGGATTTGTGGAGAGGGAGGGGGTTTCGATTCCAATACTGTTACCTTATGATGCTAGTGGACCAATGTAGTGACAAACAGAGAAGAACACTACTTATGCTGAACCTCTTAATAGCTTTTAAGTCTATGTTATGTTCTCACATAATGTGGCCATTATGAGACTGTTAGTGATCATTAGTGGTACCAGTTTATGTCCCATCTCTTTTGTAATGTCTCAAGGCCGGCATCCAGTGCTCATTGTGGAATGTCTGAGTCTGTTCTACACATGATAATGCCTTTAGCTTTCTGGTGTTATGTGTAATAGGTGCCGTTGTACCACATCTGCTTAAAGACACAATCTGTAAAACTTCCTGCTGTTCAACTAATGAGAACCATCTACATTATTGTAGAACATGCCTTATGAGCTTAGTACAATTGTCTTACCCAATGAAAATATATGATATAACCGTTCATATGGGTTGGTATAATGTTGCCTCTCTCCTATGTGTCAATGAGCTCATTGATATGTGTGTGTTGTCAGATGGTATTTCTCAGTAATTTCTGGTCTCTTTCTGTGTCTGACTGCTCTGGTCTGTCCAGGTCTTCTGGTGGGAGCTCTGGACACAGTGTTGGACTCCAATGCCCGGGTCACACCGTTCCGTATCCTGCTACAGGTGCCTGGGTCACAGGTCAGCTGGACTATAGCTTGTGGTAAGCTCTCTGAAATGTCTCTCCTTTTCCTCTCTCCGATTCTCATATTTGTCGGTCGGTAGGTCCCTGCTTCTACTCTCTTTCTCTTGCTCTCTCTATGTGTATCTATCTCTCTGATGTGTGTGTTGTTATACAGGTGCTGCTGTCGAGGACATGAACAGGCATTGGGACTGGCTGGTCCAGAACCTACTCCACTCTCTCTCAGTGTTTGAAAACAAGGAGGATGTCGCCAGCTTCGTCAAAGGGAAAGTCAAGGTACTGTACTATTAGAATAAGATTAACTATAGACCTGTGATACTCTGTAAATACTATGTAGGCCTACTAGCAAAAACCACTTTGTTCAACTTAATCTGGCTCTCAAATGTTGGTCTCTCTCCTCTTGACTTTCTTTTCTATTTCTGTGTATCTTGCTCTCAACCCCTGTTTTATATTTTCGTTTTTGTTTCTCTTCCTCTTTTTCTTTCTCTCATTGCCCATTTTTTTCTCTTTCTCCCCTAGGGTCTGATAGCAGAGGAGGTGAGGGGGAAGCAGGCGGCTCAGGAGGAGGACCCAGAGAAGTTCCGGGAGGTACTGCTGAAGTTTGAGCTGCGTTTTGGCCTGCCCTCCTCAGAGAAGCTGGTCACCACCTACTCCTGCTGCTGCTGGAAGGGGCGTGTCCCCCGGCATGGCTGGCTCTACCTCAGCATCAACCACATGGCCTTCTACTCCTTCCTGCTGGGAAAGGAAGGTCCGTCTCTTAAATGCTCCCCCTTTAATTAGCACAAAGAATAGCCCCCAGTCTTACTGGTTGTGAACTGGTTGTGTCTGCTTAATTAGCAACTCTAACCTCTGTTTTCCAGTTGTAAAGATCACAAGCCCTTTATATGTCTTGTGAACTGTGACATACTTTCCACAGTAAACATTGTGCCTTTTCAGTTAAAGGTTTTGTATAATTCCAATTTGTACAATATCTTACGAATTTGTAAGTGCTGAAGATCCTGTTCAATCTCTGTAACCATTGAAATCCCTTCAGGGTACAGTGACTTCTAAACCTGACCTTTGACCATTTCTCTCTCACTCAGTGAAGTTTGTGATCCCGTGGGCGGAGGTGACGAGGCTGGAGCGGGTCTCCACTGGCCTCATGACGGACATGGTGCGTGTGACAACGCGGCGGCGCCAGCGGGACTTCTCTATGTTCCTGAGTATGGATGAGGCGTTCGGGGTCATGGGTCAGCTGGCTGACATCGCACTGCAACGCCTGCTGGACAGCGGAGGTCTGGAACTGGACCAAGTCCTCCAGCAGTCCTCCAACATCACCAAGAGGTCAGAGGGAAACGCAGAATAAGTTAGATGAAGTTGTAGCGTATTGTTGTGTAAAGGAGGGTGGGGGATTTTGTGTGGGTGTGTCATTTGGTTTGTTCAGGTTCATATTATCTGTTCCTTGTTGACTTGCCTCTGAGAGGATTGGATTGGCGTCAGCAATATGATTGATCGGTTGCTTTCCTGATTAAATAGTTTGATAAACAGTAGTTTAATAAGTTTGTCTCATTGTTATCTGATTTGGTCAAAAGAGACCTCATCATGCACTTCCTGAAAATCCCTGATATCTTGACTAATTTACTTCCCTCTAGTTTCCGACCATCCTCTGTTTAACCTTGCATCATAGTGTGACTGAATGTGTGTGTTTTAGTTCCACCTGTAGTACATTAACCATAACATTTTCAAGTTTTGTGTGTGTAAAAGTGTAAAATTATGAGTTTGCAGTGGTAAAGATTGTACTTTAGAGCTGAGATAAAGCATTCAGTTATATCTCTCTATGGTTGTAACAGACTGTTTAGTTGTATTATTTAGTTGGTAACTTCCTTGTGTGCAACTCTTGCCAAGTGGGTGATATTTTTGTCCCTCCCCCATCATTCAGCCTAGTGTAAATTCCTCATCACCATAACAGGAAGTGAAAAATGATCTGACCTAAATTGCAGTGACCAATATAGTCTGCCTGTATCTGAGTGTATCTGGATTCTTTATACATTTTCCTTGTCATAGCTGTCAGTCAGAAATGTCTGGGTCACTAAAGGTAACGAGGCCATGAGGATTCACCCTCAGTCCCTCTTTTACTCTCTCTCTCTATCCTGGAGGAGAATTCCTAACTGTCACTCATTTTCTACAGAACAGATCTCTGTCTGTGTCACTCTAACTCTTCCCCCTGTCAGCTAAGTAACTTTCTATGAGTGTCACACTCTAACTCTTCCCCTTTCCCTTCAGGGTTCTGGAGGAGCAGGCGTTGAGGGCGTACGTCCTGGCTCTTTTCCGGCTACCGCGGGCAGAGTGTCTCCAGGAGGTGGCGCTGTGTTCAGTGTGGACGCCCCATGCCCGGTGCCACACAGCAGGAACGCTCTACACCACCGACAGCTACCTATGCTTCGCCAGTCGAGAGGAGGGCCACTGCAGCTTGCTTATCCCCCTTTCAGAGGTAGTCATCGTACCATACTGCAGTTGACTCTGCTGGTTAAACTTTAATGCTGGCTTACCACTGTTTACAGTGTACAAGTGTTGTTGGAAGTGTTAGAGCTTACACCTTTAGCCTTAAGCTTTACCATGGTTAACTACATTAGTTGCTATACACCAGAGTCATTTATAGAGATGTATGGCTCTTGCATACGTAAACAAGTTATTCAAAGTTTATTACTGTGTTAATACCGTTTTATCATATCATATTTTTCCTTACTGTACCATACTACCAACATTTCCTTGGCTCTTGACCTTTTACCTCTGTCTCCTCCTGTGCTGCCAGGTGATCTCCATAGAGAAGGCTGAGAGCACCAGCCTGCTGCCCAACCCAGTGATCGTCAGTGTGAGGAGTAAGAAGGCCTTCCAGCTGATCGAGCTGCAGGACAGAGACAGCCTGGTGGACAGTCTGACGTCACGGCTCAGAGCCCTACAATGGAAACACTCCATGTTCCACAGCAAGAAATCTCTGGTATGCTACAGGAACACTACCAGCCCCTAAATGTCTGTCAATTACACACATCATATCTCATGGTGGTGCCCAACAGGCCTAGTCCAAGAAGCAGAATGTAACTGCAATGCAAGACATATATGATTACTGCTAGTATTTTTGCACACAAGTTAGTCATTCATTGTGTATATTTGACTAATTCTGGTGTTTGGGTGCTCCAGACGTCCTCGTCTCCCTACTACACCTTCTACTATGACACCATGTACTGTGACGGGGAGGAGATCGAGGAGAGACCACTACGCCACACAGTGAACACAGAGGCTCTGATGGCATACTACCACCACTCTCAACCTGACAGCAACAATAGCACGGCTGTGAGTATGGAAACTAGTGCACCGTTGACCATAACCCTGATATGGCTGGAACCTCCTTTATTATGATGTTTACATAGCAGATACCAAAATAATGGTGGCTGCAGGGATAGAAGGGCCATATTGGCCAATGTGTATAGGCTTGACATAACATTGGTTGCCTGTTTCTGTTTTAAGAAACTCCTTTGTTCTTGTCATGCTAAATATTTATTAGGCTAAATTAGAATTCTAAATGTTTAGCATGACAACAACAAAGGAGTTGCTTTAACAAAAAGTGGCAACTAAACATCAAGCCTATTAGAAACAGACTGGCAACCATGGTATGGTACAGTGAAGGAAAAAAGTATTTGATCCCATGCTGATTTTGTACATTTGCCCACTGACAAAGTAATTATCAGTCTATAATTTTAATGGTAGGTTTATTTGAACAGTGAGAGACAGAATAACAAAAATAAAAATCAGAAAAACGCATGTGAAATTTTTTATAAATAAGTATTTGACCCCTCTGCAAAACATGACTTAGTACTTGGTGGCAAAACCCTTGTTGGCAATCACAGAGGTCAGACGTTTCTTGTAGGTGGCCACCAGGTTAGCACACATCTCAGGAGGGATTTTATCCCACTCCTCTTTGCAGATCTTCTCCAAGTCATTAAGGTTTCGAGGCTGACGTTTGGCAACTCGAACCTTCAGCCCCCCTTCACAGATTTTCTATGGGATTAAGGTCTGGAGACTGGCTAGGCCACTCCAGGACCTTAATGTGCTTCTTCTTGAGCCACTCCTTTGTTGCCTTGGCCGTGTGTTTTGGGTCATTGTCATGCTGGAATACCCATCCACGACCCATTTTCAATGCCCTGGCTGAGGGAAGGAGGTTCTCACCCAAGATTTGACGGTACATGGCCCCATCCATCGTCCCTTTGATGCAGTGAAGTTGTCCTGTCCCCTTAGCAGCAAAGCATAATGTTTCCACCTCCATGTTTGACGGTGGGGATGGTGTTCTTGGGGTCATAGGTAGCATTCCTCCTCCTCCAAACACGGCGAGTTGAGTTGATGCCAAAGAGCTCCATTTTGGTCTCATCTGACCACAACACTTTCACCCAGTTGTCAAACTTCAGACGGGCATGTATATGTGCTTTCTTGAGCAGGCGGACCTTGCGGGCGCTGCAGGATTTCAGTCCTTCACGGCGTAGTGTGTTACCAATTGTTTTCTTGGTGACTATGGTCCCAGCTGCCTTGAGATCATTGACAAGATCCTCCCGTGTAGTTCTAGGCTGATTCCTCACCGTTCTCATGATCATTGCAACTCCACGAGGTGAGATCTTGCATGGAGCCCCAGGCCGAGGGAGATCATTAAAATGCAAATCCATTTATAACATTTTTCACATGCGTTTTTCTGGATTTTTTTGTTGTTATTCTGTCTCTCACTGTTCAAATAAACCTACCATTAAAATTATAGACTGATAATTTCTTTGTCAGTGGGCAAACGTACAAAATCAACAGGGGATCAAATACTTTTTTCCCTCACTGTATTTGATATAGTGGTAATTCTGGGATGAGTTTGTGATTCTGTTACATCTGTTTCATTATTTAAACATGTATTGATCCCTAGTCTCCATCTGGCTGGCACACTGGGTAACTTTACCTCCCAAGGCTATTGCTGAGAATGTGCTTACAGTACTACAATACTTGGTTTGCTCAAGGGTGTGTGTGTCCTGTGTATGTGTGTGTCCTGTGTGTGTGTGTGTGTCCTGTAGACCATGGAGCAGGTGAAAGAGCGTCTGTGGGATGACCACTTCTCTGCGTATGGTCGAGGCGTCCACATGTTCCGCACAGAGAAGATCCAGAAGCTGGTTGCCATGGGGATACCAGAGTCGCTACGGGGAGAGCTATGGATGACCTTCTCTGGTGAGGGGTAGAGGAGTCTGAGGTCATTGGTTGCTATAACAACAGGTCAAATATACAGTACCAGTCAAAAGTTTGGACACACCTACTCATTCAAGGGTTTTTCTTTATTTGTACTATTTTCTACATTGTAGAATAATAGTGAAGACCTCAACAACACATATGGAATCATGTAGTAACCAAAAAAGTGTTAAACAAATCAAAATGTATTTTATATTTGAGATTGTTCAAAGTAGCCACCCTTTACCATGATGACAGCTTTGCACACTCTTGGCATTCTCTCAACCAGCTTCATGAGGAATGCTTTTCCAACAGTCAATTGGGTTGAGGTTGAGTGATTGTGGAGGCCAGGTCATCTGATGCAGCACTTGAAAAACAAATGATAGTTCCACTAAGCGCAAACCAGATGGGATGGCGTATCGCTGCAGAATGCTGTGGTAGCCAGGCTGGTTAAGTGTGCCTTGAACTTTAAATAAATCACAAACAGTGTCACCAAAAAAGCACCCCCACACCATCACACCTCCTCCGTGTTTCACTGTGGGAACCACACTTGCAGAGATCATCCGCTCACCTACTCAGCGCCTCACAATAACACGCCGGTTGGAACCGGTCCAATGTCCATTGCTCGTGTTTCTTGGCCCAAGCAATTAACTTCTTCTTATTGGAGTCCTTTAGTAGTGGTTTCTTTGCAGCAATTCAACCACGAAGGCCTGATTCAGTAAGATATTTGTCTCTTACTTGAACTCTGTGAAGAATTTATTTGGGCTGCAATCTGAGGTACAGTTAACTCTAATGAATTTATCATCTGCAGCAGAGGTAACTCTGGGTCTTCCTTTCCTGTGGCGGTCCTCATGAAAGCCAGTTTCAACATAGCGCTTGATGTTTTGTGCGACTGCACTTGAAGAAACTTTCAAAGTTCTTGAAATTTTCCAAATTGACTGACCTTCATATCTTAAAGTAATGATGGACACACCTGTTAATTGAAATGCATTCCTGGTAACTACCTCATGAAGCTGGTTGAGAGAATACGAAAAGTGTCCAAAGCTGTCATCAAGGCAAAGGGTGGCTACTTTGAAGTATCTCAAATATAAAATATATTTACATTTTTTAAAACACTTTTTTGGTTACTTTATCATTCCATATGTGTTATTTCATAGTTTTGATGTCTTCACTATTATTCTACAATAGTAAAAATAAAGAAAAACCCTTGAATGAGTAGTTGTATCCAAACTTTTGACTGGTACTCTATTTAAGGGTGGGGCTATCTTTAGGCTAGATATCTGTATATCCTCAAAGGAGGGATAGAGAGTACTGTTCTGTGTTCTGCTCGACTGCCTACTTTCAGTTCCTTTGCCTAGCATTCATGGTATGTGCCATTTTATCTTAGAGTTTGGGGAGGGGCTTTTACCAGGCAAGCAGTTTGCTTTTTTCAGAACCAGAAGTCTTGATGCAACTTTGTAGTCTATTCTCAGGGATCCTGCTTTGCTTTATTCTGTTAGTGTCAGAGTTGATGTCATATGGAATCCGGATCAGCAGGATTTAGTGGGCATACAAATAGCTTGTGACCTCATCTCCAATGAAAACAAGCAATTAGGCCTGTGTGAACACACACTGCACAGACTGCACCAGAAACAGACTGGCAGCAGACTGTTGCTCCACTCCACTGTGATGGACTTGAACAGACTGTTTTCTTTGCTCCCATATCAAACTATCCCCAGTCACCTGTTTACTCCCTCTCAATGTTCTAAACGCATCACATCCTCGAGAGGGAGTCAACAAAGGGCATGAGCTCCAAACAAGCCTTGTCCCAAAGTAACCCCTATATTTTTGGTGTTTGCAGATCTGAAGGAACCAGATAGGTAACTTATCCATTCCTTTCAGATCTGCAAACTCTTTCGGGTAGGAACGAAAGAGAAGGGTTAGGGCCCAGGGGATGTTTTCCGACCAGGCCTTCATGTACATGTAAGTGCTTATATGCTGTTGCTGTGTAACACCGACACCATTCCCCCTGGAAACACAGACTCATCATCAGAGTTGGCATCCCACCCAGACTACTACTCGGGGCTGGTGACGGAGTCTATAGGGCACAGCAGCCTGGCCACGGAGGAGATTGAGAGAGACCTGCACCGCTCGCTGCCCGACCACCCCGCCTTCCAGAACGTCACGGGCATCGCTGCCCTGCGCCGCGTCCTCACCGCATATGCCCACCGCAACCCCAAGATTGGCTACTGCCAGGTAAGGTATCCACTACCATACAGTAACCTATGTCACAATGTGTATACAGTGCAGGTAGAGTATAACTGACTGCCTGTCATTCCTCCTAGTCAATGAATATCCTGGCATCTGTGCTGCTGCTGTACACTAAAGAGGAGGAGGCCTTCTGGCTGCTGGTGGCTGTGTGTGAGAGAATGCTGCCTGACTATTTCAACCGCAGAGTCATAGGTGAGAGGTCAAACTGACCTGCATAGGTTTACCACTGCTATTGTTACTACATTGCTATTACTACAGCGATGGTTCGTCTACTTCCACTTTTACTGACATCATAGCTAGTACTGTACATTAGATGAAGTACTAAAAATGAAACTATCAAAACCATAGCAGATCGAATGTGGGGGGTTTTCTCCGTCAGGGCTGTTTTTCTGCCCTGACTGCAACAGAGTCAACAATAACTCAAGGCGTGCGTGAAGCGGGTGCTGAAACACAAGCTAATTTCCTGTGCTTTGTGCCACTATTTATTTCTGGCGCATATGAAATGCATTCAAAGTCATTTCCTCTTCTGGTCTGTTCTGCTTTGAAATTGCAGTTGTTTACTTATTCATCTCTATTTGGCTTCCTGGTTCAAATAAAGTCTTAAAATATCACTTATCTGGGATATTGCACAATGAGAACATGTCATTCTCACACGCATGTGTGGAAGTCAAGAAATCATGAGTATACACGTGTACAGTCGTGGCCAAATGTTTTGAGAATGACACAAATATTTATTTTCAAAGTCTGCTGCCTCAGTTTGTATGATAGCAAATTTTCATATACTCCATGTCATGTCATGAAGAGTGATCAGATGAATTGCAATTAATTGCAAAGTCCCTCTTTTCCATGCAAATGAACTGAATCCCCCAAAAACATTTCCACTGCATTTCAGCCCTGCCACAAAAGGATCAGCTGACATCATGTCAGTGATTATCTCGTTAACACAGGTGTGAGTGTTGACGAGAACAAGGCTGGAGATCACTCTGTCATGCTGATTGAGTTTGAATAACAGACTGGAAGCTTCAAAAGGAGGGTGGTGCTTTGAATCATTGTTCTTCCTCGGTCAACCATGGTTACCTGCAAGGAAACACGTGCCGTCATCATTGCTTTGCACAAAAAGGGATTCACTGGCAAGGATATTGCTGCTAGTAAGATTGCACCTAAATCAACCATTTATCGGATCATCAAGAACTTCAAGGAGAGCGGTTCAATTGTTGTGAAGAAGGCTTCAGGACGCCCAAGAAAGTCCAGCAAGTGCCAGGACTGTCTCCTAAAGTTGATTTAGCTGCGGGATCAGGGCACCACCAGTACAGAGCTTGCTCAGGAATGGCAGCAGGCAGGTGTGAGTGCATCTGCACGCACAGTGAGGCGAAGACCTTTGGAGGATGGCCTGGTGTCAAGAAGGGCAGCAAAGAAGCCACTTCTCTTCAGGAAAAACATCAGGGACAGACTGATATTCTGCAAAAGGTACAGGGATTGGACTGCTGAGGACTGGGGTAAAGTCATTTTCTCTGATGAATCTGCTACCATCAGTCCTGTGTCATGCCAACAGTAAATGATCCTGAGACCATTCATGTGTGGGGTTGCTTCTCAGCCAAGGGAGTGGGCTCACTCACAATTTTGCCTTAAGAACACAGCCATGAATAAAGAATGGTACCAACACATTCGCAGAGAGCAACTTCTCCCAACCATCCAGGAACAGTTTGGTCACGAACAATGCCTTTTCCAGCATGATGGAGCACCTTGCCATAAGGCTCGGGGAACAAAACATCGATATTTTGGGTCCATGGCCAGGAAACTCCCCAGACCTTAATCCCATTGAGAACTTGTGGTCAATCCTCAAGAGGCGGGTGGACAAACAAAACCCTACAAATTCTGACAAACTCCAAGCATTGATTATGCAAGAATGGGCTGCCATCAGTCAGGATGTGGCCCAGAAGTTAATTGACAGCATGCCAGGGCGGATTGCAGAGGTCTTGAAAAAGAAGGGTCAACACTGCAAATATTTGCATCAACTTCATGTAATTGTCAATAAAAGCCTTTGACACTTATGAAATGCTTGTAATTATACTTCAGTATTCCATATTAACATCTGACGAAAATATCTAAAGACACTGAAGCAGCAAACTTTGTGGAAATTAATTTGTGTAATTCTCAACTTTTGGCCACGACTGTATACAGCATACATCCACAAGACCAACATTAATTTCCCTCTATGGGATGATAAAGGATGTTCTGTACTTCAATAGAGGTGTACGTACATCAGTTTATTAATGTAGATTTTCACGTGTTTGCAGGTGCTCAGGTGGACCAGTCAGTGTTTGAAGAGCTGATCCAGGAGCGTCTTCCCGAGCTGGCCGAGCACATTCCCGACCTCTCCCCCCTCTCTTCCCTCTCCCTGTCCTGGTTCCTCACCCTCTTCCTCAGTGTGCTTCCCTTCCGCAGTGCCGTCTGTGTGGTAGACTGCTTCTTCTTCCACGGCATCAAAGCCATCTTCCAGCTGGGGCTAGCTGTGCTGGATGCGAACGCTGCGGCACTGGGTGCTAGTGCAGATGACGGCCAGGCCCTCATGATCCTCACTGGGTAATGCATATGGAGGAATACATGCATGTCTACACACAGTTCACTCAAGCATAGTCTACATTCTCACACAAAACCTCTCTGCCTGCAGCTTTCTGGACCGCGTGAAGTACGATGAGAATCCGTCTCCACCTGCCCCTCACCCTCCCTCGTCTCCGAGTGGGGAGGAGGAGGGCAGCCCGCCTGCAGAACTACACACCCTGATCACTGACCTCATCACTGACTCCTATGAGGTAAGACAGCGCTGCAATACTCCCTCCACACCACCAGAGGGTAGTGGTGAAAGTGTGGCACTGATGTTTGTTCTCGTTGTGTGTCCCTGTCCTGTTTTGTCAGAAATTTGGAGACCTGACGGTGAGACAGATAGAGCGGTTGCGATGCAGACACCGCATCCAGGTTCTCCAAGCACACGAGGACATCACCAAGGAGAACGCGGTGGGTCTCTCATATCACATCTCAAACAGTCACACGCATGCATGCAATACACCATGACCAAAGGTTGAAATCTTACACTTTTCCTCTCCAAACTGCTTGACCCTTCCCCTCTCTCTCTGTGTGTAGCTCAGGGTGGTGACCCCAGATGTCTCTCTCTCCCCTGAAAACCTTGCTGATGTCTACGACCTCTTCAAGGTACTTCAGTTAAATAAAGGTGTATTGAATTGATCTTCCCAGGACCACTAAGAAAGTTATTGCCAGAGCACGATGATAACGTCCTCCACATATAGTCCAACTGTACAACAACACATCTGTGTCTGTTTCTCTTATAGACAGAGCACTTCATCAACCTGTACTGGGGTGATGGGAGCACCACAGTGGCTCTCCAGCACCATGACCCAGGCCAGCCCTATGTGGAGCAGTACAGAGTGGACCGGGCCCAGTTCAAAAGCCTGTACGTGCTACTGGTTCCCTGGCTGTGTGGCCTCCACACTGACACTGTGGCCCACCGGACCTTCACACTGCTGGACCAGGACAGAGACTTACTCATCACCTTCAGAAAGTTTGCCGGGTGGCTGGGTATTTTTTTTAAACGTTCATTTGAAACCGGGACAATGTACAACAAAACACACGTTTCAGAAGTGAGAAGGGTTGTGTTGCACCAGATTTAGCTAACAGCTCATTTACATCTGGAGTGTGTGTGTGTGTGAAGCAAGAGTAAGAGGGAGGGTGTGTGTTTAAAAGAGGTAGGGAGAGTGAGTATGTGTATGCCTGAAGAGATGTGTGTAATATGAGTGCTTCCATGGGCATCTGTAATTCAGCCCACCAAGGTTTTATGGGAATCAATATGCAGCCAAGGCTTTTAGAAGGAGCTGCCACTGCTGTGTACAGTACATTGGAGGACTGAAGGAGAGAAATTATGTAAATTCACCTCTTAAACTCAGAGCTGAAGGGCTCCCTCTGTGGTCCTCTATCATTTAGACAAGACAGTATAAACACTAACTGACACACATTGTGATTTAAAGCCAATGGCTGGCTGTTGGAGATGTTAATCACTTGTAATGGTGACAATTCTGTGTCTCTCTCTCGGCATCAGACACACTATACTGTGAGGAACTGAATGAGAAGATCAGACTTCTGTATCGTTTGCACATACCTCCAGGTGGGTCACATAGCCTTCCTACAGTGTTTTGCTCCTCTTTAAGACATGTACTTTAGCTGGACATGCAACTAGCTTTAACTAGAGATCCATTAACATTCATCTTAACGCGACTGTCTCCTGTAGCTCTGACTGAGAGTGAGGATGACCCGTCTCCACTGAAGAGCCCTCTGCTGTCCACTACCAGACCACTCCATATAGAGATGCCTAATGGTAACTATTCATGCTTCAAGTGTTCTTCACGTTTCTAGCTCTGTCCTGTTCAGATGATCACGTTGATGTAGCTCCTGATGTGTGTGTTCATGTTGAAGAGGAGATCAGAGACTATCAGGAGCAGTTGAAGCAGATGCTGAAGGACCTGGCTCAGGAGAAGAATGTGGAGAAACCGCTACCCTTAATGAACCAGGTACATACAATGCAGTCCATTCGGAAAGGATTCAGACCCCTTGACTTTTTCCACATTTTGGTACGTTACAGCCTTATTATAAAAATAAAAATAATCCCCCTCAGCAATCTATAATGACAAATCGAAAAGTTTGACATTTTTGCACATTTATTAAAAATAAAAAACATACCTTATTTACATAAGTATTCAGACCCTTGGCTATGAGACTCGAAATTGAGTTCCGGTGCATACTGTTTCCATTGATCATCCTTGAGATGTTTCTACAACTTCATTGGAGTCCACCTGTGGTAAATTCAATTGATTGGACATGATTTGGAAAGGCACACACCTGTCTATATAAGTGACAGTGCATGTCAGAGCAAAAACCAAGTCACGAGGTTGAAGAAATTGTCCGTAGAGCTCCGAGACAGGATTGTGTCGAGGCACAGATCTGGGGAAGGGTACCAAAACCTCTCTGCAGCATTGAAGGTCCCCAAGAACACAGTGGTCTCCATCATTCTTAAATGGAAGTTTAAAACCACCAAGACTCTTCCTAGAGCTGGCTGCCTGGCCAAACTGAGCAATCGGGGGAGAAGGGCCTTGGTCAGGGAGGTGACCAAGAACCCGATGGTGACAGAGATCCAGAGTTCCTCTTTGGAGATGGGAGAACCTTCGAGAAGGACAACCATCTCTGCAGCACTCCACCAATCAGTTTGGCAAAAGGCACCTAAAAGACTCTGACCATGAGAAACAAGATTCTCTGGTCTGATGAAACCAAGATTGAACTCTTTGGCCTGAATGCCAAGCGACACGTCTGGAGGAAACCTGGAACCATGCTCTGGATATGTTTTTCACCAGCAGGAACTGGGAGACTAGTCAGGATCGAGGCAAAGATGAACGGAGCAAAGTACAGAAGGATCCTTGACAAAAACCTGCTCCAGAGTGCTCAGGACCTCAGACTGGGGCAACAGGACAACGACCCTAAGCACACAGCCAAGACAACGAAAAAGTGGCTTCGGGACAAGTCTCTATGTCCTTGGGTGGCCCAGCCAGAGCCTGGACTTGAAACCGATCGAACATCTCTGGAGAGACCTGAAAATAGATGTGCAGCGACGCTCCCCATCCAACCTGACAGCGCTTGAGAGGATCTGCAGAGAAGGATGGGAGAAACTCCCCAAATACAGCTGTGCCAAGCTTGTAGCGTCATACCCAAGAAGACTTGAGGCTGTAATCGCTGCCAACGGTGCTTCAACAAAGTACTGAGTAAAGGGTCTAAATACTTATGTATTAAAAATAAACTGATAAGTTACATTTGCAAAAATGTTTTAACCTCATTATGGGGTATGTGTGTTGATTGATGAGGATTATAAAAATAAATAAAACATTTGGAATAAGACTAACGTAACAAAATGTGGAAAAAGTCAAAGGGTCTGAATACTTTCCGAATGCACTGTACAATTAGGAAGGAATTCAATCAGGGACCCAATAACCAGTCATTAAGTCACAGTAAAGGTATAATAAACTTGTATTGTTTTCTACAGAGGGAGTTCATCCAGTTCTGTAAGACCCTCTACAGCATGTTCCATGGCAACCAAGATGAGAACGAGCTCTTTCAGGCCATCGCTACAGTGACCAGTCTGGTGCTGCAGATCGGTGAGGTCGGCCACCGCAGCCGGTCAGAGGTCAGCAGTGAGGGCGGGGCCGGAGGCGAGGTAGAGGATCACAGGGAGGGGAGTCAAGAAGACCACACTGTCTTCAGCATCAAAGAGGGAGATGGAGAGAGGCAGGAGGGGACCAGGAAGAGTTCCGAGTGGTCTGAGAGTCCGAGCGAGTGGACAGTCAGCTACGCTCAGATCCTGGCCTCGCTCCTCACAGAACAGCAGCTGGTCAACTTCTTTGAGAAACCGCTGGACCTGTCAGCAAAGGTAGCTGTAGCAAAGGTGAAACAGTACAATGAAAGGGCTGGTTCAGCAAGGAACCAGCAAGGGCTGCTTCAGCAAGGAACCAGCTTTTTTAACATGACCATGTGACCCAATACTGGGCTTCTAATCTAGTTGCTTGTCTAGATGCCAGGCACATATGTCGCCAGTAAGTTGCATGTGTCCTCCATCCTACAAGGATGAGTGTGTATCAAGAGTCCATATGTGCCTATATTGAGTTGTAGGTCTGTCAAGCACAAGGGAGAAGTACTGTAGATGTGTAGGTCTTCCTATCCTGATGAAATGTGGCCTTGTCTTCTGGGACCAACCGCTCAGTTTGAAAACAGGTTTACCAAAACCAGAGGTGGCTGAGACGTGCATGATAATCATTGAAGACTACATGTATCAGTCAATCATATATAATATATATATATACACATACTACTGTGAGAATGTCCCACACATGAGCTACTACATGAAACACCATGAAAAGGGATATTGTTAACATTTCTCAGTATTTATACACGTTTTCATTCTCCTTCATCCAGTCTATGAAATGGGAACAAATTCACATTTTATTTTACATTGGCTGCCTGGTTGGTAATACAGCCTAGGCAGGATCTTGTTTGCCATATCTTCCAACCTCAAGTAGAGCAGACAAGTGTTATTTTCCTGCCAAATATTTGTCTTTACTGCGAAATGTTTGTCATACAATAATGGACGTTGGAATCTTGCCTTTGTGTGCAACATTGTAAATGTACACTTAAATATTTTGTCCTGTATTGATCTAATGTATTTTGTTCTTTAAGAATTCCTATTTTAAGTGTTCTATAACTGTTTATGAGCCTGTTATTCTACCAAGCACATTTCTTAATTCAAGTGTTAGTGACCAGTATTATATTATAGACCAAAGTCTTACACCTTCTCAAAATCAGTTGATACCAACTACACAAACGATACCGCTGTGCCTCAGATTTTGTTAAATGGGTCTTCTATACAGAGAACTTGATTTTGCCAATAAAAATCAGTAATGACATTTAGTTTTGGGTTATTCCAGAACCACTGTCCAGTTCACTGATGCACTTTTGATTTTTACATTTGATTTTTTTAGTGCACTGAAGTTCACTTGAGGTGCATTATAAATGGGACCTTGGATCAATTCTTTAACATCAATTTCATGTCTGCTGCACAAAGTCTAACATGGTTTGTTTGTAAATCATTAAAACAATATTTGCCTCATCCATGTCTTGTCTTTCAAAGATTGATTCACTAAGGAGATTGTAGACCCTCAAAAGCCCATTGTGTAATGGAATGTCCACCAGAGCTATTGCCAGATAATTTTATGTTAATTTCTCTACCATAAGCTGCCTCCGTTTTAGAGAATTTGGCATTATGTCCAACCGGTCTCACAACCGCAGACCATGTGTAACCATGCCAGCCCAGAACCTCCACATCCAGCTTCTTCACCTGCGGGACCGTCTTAAGTCCAGCCACCCGGACAGCTGATGAAACTGGGTTTGCACAATCAAAGAATTTCTGCACAAACTGTCAGAAACCATCTCGGGAATTCTCATCTTAGTCCTCACCAGGGTCTTGACCTGACTGCAGTTCGGCGTTGTAACAGACTTCAGTGGGCAAATGCTTACCTTCAATGGCCACTGGCACGCTGGAGAAGTGTGCTCGTCACAGGTGAATCCCAGTTTCAACTACCGGGCAGACAGCAATGTTGTGAACAGAGTGCCCAATGGCGGTGGTGGAGTTATGGTATGGACAGGCATAAGCTATGGACAACGAACACAATTGCATTTTACCGATGGCAATTTGGCAATACCATGACAAGATCCTGAGGCCCATTGTCGTGCCATTCATCCGCCGCCATCATGTTTCAGCAAGATAATGCACAGCCCTATGTCAAAAGGATCTGTACACAATTCCTGGAAGCTGAAAATTTCCCAGTTCCTCCATGGCCTGCGTACTCACCAGACATGTGACCCGTTGAGCATGTTTGGGATGCTCTGGATCGACAGCGTGTTCCAGTTCCTGCAAATATCCAGCAACTTCGCACAGCCATTGAAGAGTTGGACAACATTCCACAGGCCACAATCAACAGCCTGAGGCAAATGGTGGTCACACCAGATACTGACTGGTTTTCTGATCCACACCCTTGGGACCAACAGATGCATAATCCTATGAATATATGGATTTATATCAATTGACTGATTTCCTTACATGAACTGTAACTCAGTTAAATCTTTGAAATTGTTGCGTTTATAATTTTTGTTCAGTGTATATCCAAGCACTATACCAGACACTTGCTCTAGAAATAATTTATTTTCATGTAAGCATTTCATTGGACGGTGTATCCCGTACATACAACTAATAAAACTTGAAACTATATAAGCATAAATTGCTCCATCAAGAATCCCAATTAGTGATTGTATAAACTTGTATATAATCCAAGACTACAGTCTTTTAAATGTATTTTAACACCAGTGAATAATTAGTTCTCATCCACATTGACTGTCTGCAGACCTGTAGAGAAAAAAAAACATCTGAATCAGTCAAGTCTTCAACAGGCAAATGAGGAAAATAACAGCACTGAACTCACTCTGAGCGAAGTAACGTTCACAGATCCTCTACTTTGTATACCCATTTGCATGCATCTGATCTGAAAATAAGGCTGCCACAACTTGTTCTTCAGTGTCACCCACACAGGGATATTTTGCACCTTGTCGGTGACAAAAGTATAGCTAATGTCAAACACACCAGATCACCAATCTCAGAAATGTAAGAGTACACTTCTGGATACTAGTCAGCACAGCACATGGTCAAGCAAGTCTTGGGCTTACCTTTGTATGTCGTGACAGGGACGTATGTGACGAGGGTATACAGTTTATTGGGAGAGTCCTCATCTTCATTGCGTTTCCTTGACAGGCGCACACGCATACGGTATGGGACATTCCTGAAATAACATACAAATTATCAGTTGGCATGGAGAAACTGTGCTTAGTTTTAGTGCATTGCATCTAAGTGCATGGCATTGCAGAACAATGTATACAGGCATCAACTTCTACTATTTGCACCAACTCTACACCCATCGCCAAGCATACCAGGATATCAGTTTGCTCTGAAGCCAGCACTGACTGGCCAGCACTGGCTCGGTCAAAGTGGCTATCTGTTGGTGTAACTAGCCTCTACCACTTGATATTGGGACAATACTGCATAAAGCAGATAGGAGGGAGAGTGGTTTATATTTTGCTGAGAGATGGAAGGGGAGAGAGACACAGAGAGATCCTGATGCTCAACTATCCATTAGACCTAAAATTGGACAGAATGTGTGTCACTGAAATCAACAATCAACTGTCTATAGCACAAAAGTATCCCCAACATCCATAGAAAAGGAATGTGAGGCCCATGAACTACAGTTTCACTGTGGCAGCCATTCTGGCCAGTACAGTCCATTGTAGAGGAAGCACTGAATTTGACAAGGCTGCAAAGACAGAATTCAGCATAGTCTGGTTCATATTCAAGTTAAGTGCATGTCATCACAACACTCCTTGCAGCCACAGCATTAACCTGTAGTAGACTGTACCTGCAACTCATGGTCCCTCAGAGGGTTAGATGAGTATTAGTTTTAAAATTGAGCAGATCAAGGAAAGTCCATAGCCAGCTGGTCCCTGGTACAGAATAGCTTTTGGCTCTGATGTAAGAAAAAAAAGAGTTTGCTTACCTCACCCCCTTGGTCCACACGGCCTTGTTCAGACGAGTGTCGATACGCACGTCAGGGGTTCCCATCTCCTTCATGGCGAACTTCCGGATCTCCTTGAGAGCGCGAGGTGCCCTTCTCTTAAAGGAGCTGAAGGGACACAGGAACAAGAAGCAATGTTAGTTACATCACCAAACAGCTCACATGATTATCAAATGAGGTTGATACAAAGCATCACTTGTCAAAGCAAGCAAAGGCAACTTTTATGAGCAACATAACAAGAAAAGCCATTAGCGTGCCTTAAAACCAGACAAACTCAATTGGAGTAGTGCGTTGTGGGAAGGTCTTTGTGTTACGTTGTCTGTACATCAGAAATGCTGCAACAAAGTATACTATCCATCAACCAAAGCATAGAACAACAGTTTTACCAAAATGTTCTCTTTACCCCACCACACTGCTGCATTGGACATGCGTTTTGGTTTGAACATACTCTTATGACTACGGCCAGGACGGCCAGGACAATACCAGTATTGCAGTATCATGGCAAGGAAACAAAACAAAGTAGATTTAACTTTAGAAAAACAGCCCTAATGTTGGAAACATCATGTTGTCATCCAGAGTGACATTTATTTATATTCCAAGCTATAGCACACAATATTTTACATACAGGTTTTTAAAGACCTCTCAGGGATTGCTGGGGCGCTAGCGGGCTGCTCCCGACACTACCAGGTGAAATGTAAAGCGCCAAATTCAAAATCCCAAAGTTGAATTATTAAACATCCACCAATATACAAGTGTTCCATACTCATCAAAAGCTATGTTTCTTGGCAATATCACAGCGTTGTCAGATTTCAAAAAGGCTTTACGGCGAAAGCAGCACATTTGATTGTTTGAGGGTAGCACCTCACATATTTTTCCCATAGCAATGAATCGATTAGCCATCATGGCACACACAACACATTTCACAGCGAAAACAAATCAATTACCTGTTGAAGAACTTCTGCTGAGGTCATCCTAAGTGTCCAACGAAGACAATCCATGGTTCTTTTGTTAGAAAAAGTAATGTATTTTATCCATAAATCCTCCATTTGTTTCGCGCGTTATAATCAGAAACGACAGCCTCCACTCCTCCATTGAAACGTGACGAGAACTCGTTCATCTTATACCTATAAACTTGTCCAAGAACAATCAAACATAGTTTTAAATGTATCCTTAGGAACACTTTACGTATATTTACTATTATAAATCAACCGGAATATAAACTGATTGATAAAGACGGTAAAAAAGACACTGCGCGCCTTCTCGGGAACGCGCACTGGGTACTGTTGACATAAAAGAGACACTTCCTGGTTTGCTCTTATTCTCTGGTCTAATTCATCCAAAATGAAATTTTACACTGTTGACATCTAAAGGAAGCGATGGGTACTGCATTCATATGCCCTTATATGGTCATTTTCATGAGGGAGGGGTTCCCAAATGAGCAATGTGTCAAAATCACTTTTTCCAGGACAGAAATTCCTCGGGGTTTCACCTGCTATATGCGTTCTGTTTTACTCACAGACAAATGGTTAACAGTTTTGGAAAATTCAGAGTGTTTCCTATCCAATGGTACCAAATATGTGCATATCCTATTTTCTGGGCC
Organism: Brachymystax lenok tsinlingensis; assembly: GCA_030435695.1. NCBI lineage: Eukaryota > Metazoa > Chordata > Actinopteri > Salmoniformes > Salmonidae > Brachymystax > Brachymystax lenok. The sequence goes on from CM059785.1 coordinate 20,747,875, forward strand.
TGAATGGGAGGCATTTTACTTTGGGCACGCCAGGCTCTCCAAAACCGACCCCTCAGCTGCCACTCCCTAACAAGTTAAAGGACCAAATCGTTAGGTCTGCTTCGCATTTTCATTTTTGCCAAGGAAAAAATATTGCAGCCCTACTGATGACTATGCCCATAATTGCATTCCAAAACAAGCATCCAACAATTAACTACACTACACCGCATACGCGGTTTTTATCCAGCCACAACTCGAATGAAAAGTAGAGCCACAACATTTTCAGCAGCCTAAGTCCAATAACATTGGCACCTCTTTCCCACAGGGATCAGCATACTTCCAACATACAGCATGTACAAAATCAAAACAATGCTAAATGCATTAGCACTTTACATTGAGGAAAGGATTGACATGAAGAGTTTCCCTATTGCAAGTGAACTGAGCAGTTGTGCTAGTTGAGCCTGCTTGAAGGTTGCCGCATTGGGAAGGTGATACAAATCTAATTACAACATTTTGTGAAAACAACCAAACTGCAAATTATTCCAGTAACCTAAAACGGATCTCTCGTTCTACCCCATTAAAAAAAACATTTTTGGCAGTGGGCAAGCGGAGCCTACTCTGATTTTTTTCATACTGACAACCAACATAAAATTCCAGAACTGATCTTTCTGGTGTAAGTGAAAGGCAGGCAATAATGTATATGGCATTTCTTCATGCAAATAAGTTACATTTTGATGATCATGATCGTTGGTCAACCAAAAAAATACTCCTGATTTTCCAGATGGGTAAGTGCCTTTCAGATCTTAATCTCAATCCGTCAAGGTGAGACTTTCTACTTGCATTTGAGCAAAAGACCCCCGACAACTGTTAATTATACTTGTTTAGTGCTACAGCCCAGCAAATTGACTATCCAGAAAAGAACAGCAATCACAGCAGCAAAGACATCATAATGCAAGCGGAAGTAAACATACAGCACTTCATGAAAACCTAGTGCAGAGAACCCCCTTCCATAACTCAACAATAGCGGAGTGGTGCCATGCCCCAAACAGTGTACTCACACGCCATGTATGCGCTTGTGGATGTTGACCGTGTACTCCCTGGTCACAACCTCGTTGATGGCAGAACGCCCCTTCTTTTTTTCACTGCCCTTCTTGTTTGGCGCCATCTATGAAAATACATAACATAAAACATTGATAGACCTTCAGCTCACTTACATTCAGCTTGTAAGACATGCATTTCTTTAGTGTCCACTGTTTATTTGACTCACTACAGTGTGGCATTTCTACCAAGCCACTGACTTAGCTTGTGGCTACTTGACTGGTTAAGTCTTGCCATGAAAGTAAACAGTGACTAGTGAAGTGTAATGGTAAATTAAATTACTATATTAAATATATGTAATGGGTTTACCTGTGGTGTACTCATTAGTCAGATTCCGTTTCAAAACGTTGTCTGTTGCAAAACGTTGTGAAACGGAAACCGTTCACTCTAGGAACCAAACCTACCTCAATGTCCAATATAAACTCAGGTTTCCGTTGCAAAACCTTTGCTACAGAATCCGCCTAATGAATACGCCTCAGATAACACTTGAGCCAGGTAACCAGTGTTTGCAATTCTGTCTGATGACGCCAGGCACTATGGCCAACTTCAGCTAGCTAATGATGCCGGCATATAGTGGTCTAATTAGCTGGTTTCACTGTGATTGCACATTGACAACAAAAAACTGTGAACCAGAAATTGTGGGCCTCAGACAAAACGGTAAACATAGCACTAATTCGCTCTATAACCGAGACATTTATAACAGAATAGCTCCTTTTAGCTGACTACTGGTTAGCATACTGGTGGCTACACATTTCCATATACATTTACAATTGTTCCTTTGGGCATAACCCTTCACAATTACATCGTTTACGGAGTTCAGTGTCTCATATTGTAATTATGTGATGAAAACGACGGATTACATAAACGCAGGGCCAAGATGAAGTTGGATAATTAACACAAATTTCCCAAAACAGTACTCACACTGCCCGAGAAATGTCGGAAAGGAAGTTGCAAGGGCTTGTGGGTACTAAAGAGAATAATAGGTTCACATCTGCGTCGTTAATAATAACGGAATTATTTGTTGCAGTGCGTATACAAACTAGAATTAATTGACACAAACTTTGTAAAAAATGCTTTATCTGTAATTTGTAGATAAGTGTTGGTGTAAGTCCAGAGCAAGCAGAAAAACACGAATAATCCACTGCACTACATTTCCCAGAATGCGCGTTGTTACCGGGGTCGTGTCAAAGGTCAAAATCCTACGCTCCAATGTTGTGAACGAAGTGGAAACGGATGAAGAAATTGACAGCTAAGAAAAGCTAGCTAATTTACTTCTTATTTAACCTTCGATAATAAGCACATTTATGCTTTTAGATCATTAAGATTGTTATGTACATTTTTTGACCAAGGTCGATATTGTTAAGATGTATAATTTTGTTTTATAATGACTTTAGTCTTTACTGACAAACTATCAAGCTAACTAGCAAGAGCTAATAACATTTACTAACGTTAATTGTTAACGTTAGCTAGCTGTCCACATCTGCTCTCCGGTGGAGTTCATGGAAATGTAACTAGCTTATTTTTCAGTTTTATAGTATAAACTGAATAATGCTATTTACCTGTAATTATTAAAGACTAATAGCAAGCAGTGATTGATCATTTTAGTCACGTAGCTAAAAGCTAGCAGCTTGCTACTGTAGCCATCACTACAAATAGGAAAAATGACACTCGCCCCGAAGGAGCTCTCCAACCTCTTGGGAATCATCTCTGAGGAAGCTTGCACCAATACTTTCGAAAGTCTGTCAACCGCGTTTCATCATTACTTCGCAAAGGCCGAACATTTCCGAGTGGGTTCGGTGTTGGTGATGCTGCTGCAACAGCCAGATCTTCTGCCCAGCTCTGCCCAGCGCCTCACCGCCCTCTATCTTCTATGGGAGATGTACCGCACAGAGCCTCTTGCCGCCAACCCCTTTGCCGCTGTCTTTGCTCACTTGCTGAACCCCTCACCAGTTGGGGAGGAACAGGAGAAACAATTGTCAGGTGTGTATCCATACTCCTATCAGTGTGCATAGTGATAGGTATTGTTAAAAGTGTGTGTTGCTTTCATCCACAGGTAGTTAAGTAATGTCTCAACCCAGGTCTATGCTGAACATTGACATTTCAAGTACTTACTGATCATTTTACTGTCCACAGGATTCTTGCCACCCATAACACAGCCTGAGAAGTTCTTCCTCTCCCAGCTGATGCTGGCACCTCCAAGGGAACTCTTCAAGAAGACCCCCAGACAGGTGTCATGCATGGACATGGGGAACATGCCACAGTCCATAGACATTAGTGGGCTGCAGTTGGCCTTGGCAGGTACAGTATCAGAATGTATGCACTCATGTTTGTTGTATGGAGGATGGTTATAGAACCTCAAGAATTTTAGGCAGCTCAAAAATAATTATGTATGAAAACAGATATTTGCCTGTGTTGAGACATACCACCTCTCATATCCTTATTGTAGTACAACAGACAGTTCTTTACACTTTATTATGCTGCATTTCTAACACTTAATATGTAAACTCTCTTATCTCTCTCTCTCTTCTTGACCCTGCAGAGCGCCAGTCAGAGCTACCCACCCAGAGTAAGGCCAGCTTCCCCAGCATCCTCAGCGACCCGGACCCAGATTCCTCCAACTCTGGGTTTGACAGCTCAGTGGCCAATCAGATCACAGAGTCCCTGGTCACTGGGCCTCGACCTGCATTGGAGAGTAAGTGGAGCATTTAATCAATCACCATGTTATGAGTCTATCTGTTATGTTTATGGAGGACATGCAGTATCAGTCAAAAGTTTGGACACACCTACTCATTATAGGGTTTTTCTTTATTTTTACTATTTTCTACATTGCAGAATAATAGTGAAAACATCAAAACTATGAAAGAACACATATAGAATCATGTAGTAACCAAAAAAGTGTTAAACAAATCAAAATCTATTTTATATTTGAGATTCTTCAAAGTAGCCAGCCTTTGCTTGATGATATCTTTGCACACTCTTGCATTCTCTCAAGCAGCTTCATGAGGTAGTCACCTACATTTCAATCAACAGGTATGCCTTGTTAAAAGTACATTTGTGGAATTTCTTTCCTTAATGCGTTTGAGCCAATCAGTTGTGTTGTGACTAGGTAGGGGTGGTATACAGAAGATAGCCCTATTTGGTAAAAAAACAAGTTAATGTTATGGCAAGAAAAGCTCAAATAAGCAAAGAGAAATGACAGTCCATTACTTTAAGACATGAAGGTCAGTAAATCCGGAAAATTTCAAGAGCTTTGAAAGTTTCTCCAAGTGCAGTCGCAAAAACCATCAAGCACTATACTGAAACTGGCTCTCATGAGGACCGCCACAGGAAAGGAAGACCCAGAGTTACCTCTGCTGCAGAGGATAAGTTCATTAGAGTTTCCAGCCTCAGAAATTGCAGCCCAAATAAATGCTTCACAGAGTTCAAGTAACAGACACATCTCAACATCAACTGTTCAGGGGACACTGCGTGAATCAGGCCTTCATGGTCAAATTGCTGCAAAGAAACCACTACTAAAGGATACTAATAATAAGAAGAGACTTGCTTGGGCCAAGAAACAAGAACAGTGGACATTAGACCGGTGGAAATATGTCCTTTGGTCTGATGAGTACAAATTTGAGATTTTTGGTTCCAACCGCCGTGTCTTTGTGAGACCCAGAGTAGATGAACGGATGATCTCCGCATGTGTGGTTCCCACCGTGAAGCATGGAGGAGGAGGTGTGTTGGTGCTTTGCCGGTGACACTGTCTGTGATTTTATTTAGAATTCAAGGTACACTTAACCAGCATGGCTACCACAGCATTCTGCTGCGATTCGCCATTCCATCTCGTTTGCGTTTAGTGGGACTATTATTTGTTTTTCAACAGGACAATGACCCAACACACCTCCAGGCTGTGTAAGGGTTATTTGTCCAAGAAGGAGAGTGATGGAGTTCTGCATCAGAAGACCTGGCCTCCACAATCACCCAACCTCAACCCAATTGAGATGGTTTGGGATGTGTTAGACTGCAGAGTAAAGGAAAAGCCGCCAACAAGTGCTCAGCATATGTGGGAACTCCTTCAAGACTGTTGGAATAGCATTCCAGGTGAAGCTGGTTGAGAGAATGCCAAGAGTGTGCAAAGCTGTCATCAAGGCAAAGGGTGGCTACTTTGAGGAATCAAAATTCAAAAATTCACTTTTTTGGGGTGATTCCATATGTGTTATTTCATAGTTTTGATGTCTTCACTATTATTCTACAATGTAGAAAATAGTGAAAACGAAAGAAAAACCCTTGAATGAGTAGGTGTGTCCAAACTTTTGACTGGTACTGTAAGTTAGGAGTATGTTAATGTACACAAACACATATTTGTCTTTTCATTAGCTTGGTATTGTAATGATACAGTGAAGGGCACTAAGTGGCCAGTTTATAAGGTACACCCATCTAGTACTGGGTCAGCTGCCCCTTTGCCTCCAGAACAGACTGAATTCTTCAGATTATGGATTCTACAAGGTGTGGCGTTTAAAATGTTGCTCAGTTGGTATCAAGAGACCTAACGTGTGCCAGGAAAACATTCCCCACGCCATTACACCACTGCCACCAGCTAATAGGAGTAGAACCCGGTGTGGTCGTCTGCTGCAATCGCCCATCTGTGAAAAGGACCGACGAGTTGTGTGTTCCGAGATGCCGTTCTTCACACCATTGTTGTACTATGCCATTATTTGACTGTTTGTTAGCTTGCACGATTCTTATCAACAAGCTGTTTTCACCCACAGGACTGCCACTGACCGGATGTTTTTTGTTTGTCGCACCATTCTCAGTAATCCCTAGACACTGTCGTGCGTGAAAAGCTCAGGAGGCCGAATGTTTCTGAGATACTGGAACCAGCGTGCTGGCACAGACTGTCAAACATCTCTCAAAGTTGTTTAGGGAACTCGTTTTGCACATTCTAATGTTCAATCGAACAGTAACTAAATGCCTTGGTGTCTGTCTGCTTGCTTTATATAGCAAGCTATGGCCATGTGACTCAATGTCTGTAGGAGCGAACCATTTTTGTGAACTGGGTGGTGTACCTAATAAACTGGCCACTGAGTGTATATAGGATATCCCAAGTATCACGTAAGCCAAGCCACATACTCAGTCTGTCAGCTACCTGTGACCCTCCCTCTCCCCAGGTCACTTCCGTCCGGAATTCATCCGGCCGCCCCCTCCGCTGCACGTGTGTGAAGACGAGCTGGCGTGGCTGAACCCCACAGAGCCAGACCACAGTGTGCAGTGGGACCGCTCTATGTGTGTAAAGAACAGCACGGGGGTGGAGATCAAACGCATCATGGCCAAGGCATTCAAGAGCCCGCTGTCTGCCCAGCAGCAGTCACAGGTGAGTAGACAGGTACACTGTCTACTCAAAACTGTATTTTATATATTTCAAATATCCTTAACCTTCGTTTGTGAATTCAAACTGAATGTCTCTCGTAATATTGCTGCCTCTCCCTACAGCTCCTGGGTGAGCTGGAAAAGGATCCTAAACTGGTGTACCACATCGGTCTGACCCCTGCCAAGCTGCCCGACCTGGTGGAGAACAACCCTCTGGTGGCCATTGAGATGCTGCTCAAACTAATGCAGTCCAGCCAGATCACGGAGTACTTCTCCGTCCTGGTCAACATGGACATGTCCCTGCACTCCATGGAGGTGGTCAACAGGTGGGGACTTTGGATAGAATTTGATTCATACAATTCAGTTGTCTACAATCAGTTTTCAATATAGGTATAGTTTTAAAATGTGTTTATTTTTCTGTCTATTTATGAGGTTATTCTTTGTGTGCGCAGGCTGACAACTGCTGTGGACCTCCCACCAGAGTTCATTCATCTATACATCTCCAACTGTATCTCCACATGTGAACAGATCAAAGACAAGTACATGCAGGTAAGGAGGACTGTGGAAGGGCCATGGCAGGAGCCTGTAGCTTACTGTTTGACCTGAAAAGCTTCTCAGAAAATTGTAACAGGAAGTTAATTTGTGGGTGATCCCCGTTCAAGGTGACTGTTCAATACTAATGTTAGTCAATGCTCCACTGTGTTTGCCAGTGTTCCAGATGTGTCTGTGTAAAACCTCTCTGTTTCCATTGGCAGAACCGCCTGGTGCGCCTGGTGTGTGTGTTCCTGCAGTCTCTGATCCGGAACAAGATCATCAACGTGCAGGACCTGTTCATCGAGGTGCAGGCCTTCTGCATTGAGTTCAGCCGTATACGTGAGGCAGCTGGCCTCTTCCGCCTTCTCAAGACCCTAGATACAGGAGAAACACCCCCTGAGGCGAAACCGGCCAAATAACAGTACATAGAGAACGTGGCACTAGCCTGACCTGCCAAATAACACTCCCCAGGGAGTAAGCCCACAGAGGCACTATCAGCTAAATAGCGCCCCAACCAAGAGATACTGACCAAGGCTGTATAACCACCCAGACAATCCTCACGATCTCACCAGTACCCGCCTGGAGTAAGGTTTGAACTCAGTTACTGTTTTTCCCCTCTCTTTTCTGGACAAAGATATTTTGAAAATCCATTTTGAAACAGTGTTTTTTTTTTCCCCTTCAGAGATTGAAGCTTGTCGGTTTTGTTTCATTAAATGGATATGTGATGAACCATCTGGGTTTTTGGCTTATATTTTCTACAGTGAGTCATACTGTACATGCAAATATAGGATTGGTGGGTTCTGTTTATTATGTGTTCTCTATGTTTTTAAGTGAACTAGATGGTTTATCATATGAGTAGATTGTTAATGCAGAACAACTATTTGTAAGTAGACTGCTCATACTGTATAGGTGTAGAGTATGTGTATTACAATACGTGTGAACAAAACCAAGTAACAACATTCTTTTTAAATTATTTTAATACAAAAACAAATCAGTTTCTCTGATGTCTTTATTTTAAGTCTGAAAGCAAAATGGTCTCTATTTAAAACCACATCATTAATAGCATCAATTAAAGAAGTAAAAAGTAAAGTTAGAAAGAGCTTAATCTCGTATCAAAATAAGATGCTCAACTTTCTGATATTTGTGGTATATTTCTAGTATTATAAATTTTTATCTGCTCTTCGCTATATTAGGCCTTAGTTTTGAATCCCTGATTTCCTGACATACTAGCTATATTATTGAAATTGTCCTGACTTAGTGAGCTGACTGATAACAGCTTCGGGTGATGTGTTCTGTGGTGTCGTGACCCCTACACCCTCTTCATGCCCCGGGCCATCAGGCAGGCGAACACCGTCATCACCATCTTAGGTTTGACCTCCACCAGGTCCTCAGGCAGGGCATACACCCGCGCTCCAATCTTCCTGGCCATGGAGATGGCATACCTGACAACAGTTAGGATTAAGAGGAGATGTGTTAGTGGGGATATCTTTCCATCTGTTAACTTGAACGTTTCCTCTTTCATCATGCTAGTACCTACATTTGATTATCATCACATAGTACGTACTTGGCATTATTGAGCTTCTCCTCCTCAGTCAGGTCCTCCACCTTGATTAGGTCATAGCGGATAGAGCCTGGCTGGATGGCATCAATCAGGTCCAGAACTGGCATACTGGTGGCAATGGACCCATCCTACAGAGGCACAGACACACACTGAGCTATTGCTGTGGAGGGTGCTGTATTTGTATTTTTTTCTACTGCTTAGTGACTAAATGAAGTCTAGAACTTCAAAAAAGGTACCATGGTCAGGAAAAGGTTAAACAGCAAAGGTACAGCCTACCTTGAATCCAGAGATGGTCCCTTTGCCAGCCTGTGTGAGTGTATCGTTGACCCAGGTGACGATGGTGTCGTCATTCACCTTCTGCCCGTCACCAAGCTCCTCCAGAATGTTCAGTGTGTACCTGAGAGAAAGAGATGGATCCTTTTAAATGTGGAATTATGGAGTATGCATTGGGCCTGCATATAGTTTTTTTTTCCTGATCACATGACCGGAACAGGAAAAATGTATAATCTGAAGCATTTTAACAGTATTCTGTTGCATTACCTCCTCATCAGCTGCCAGAGCAGGGCTTGGGTGAGTTTTCTGTTGCCTTCATTCAGGTCCTGTCCAGCGATGCCCACCAGGGAGAACTTGGCCTCATTCTTCCCCAGCTCCACTGCATAGTTACAGTTCTCCAACTGGCACAGACAAACAATCAATCAGTAATCAGTCAATCAATTGAAAAGCTTAACTGAAAATCTGTATAAATCAGAAATAAACAACAGTTGGACTGATCCTACAACCTTCTTAGACTCAACAACCCTGAAGAAATTATCAGCAGACAAAAAATAATCACAAAAAACAGATCACCCACCCAAAAAAGATTAGATACTGTTAAAATGTTTGCGTGGAGAAAAGCACCAGGAATGGACTGCGTTCCCATATACTTAGCACCCCTATTTTCACAAATGTCAACACAGATCACTCAATTCAGTGCTTCTTAGTTCCATGTATCAAAAAGGTTTTCAGTTATATTAAAACCAGGAGAATCTGGAGAGTCCACTGCTGATTACAGACCTGTAAGTTTAATAAATTGTGACAATAAAAAAATAACAAAACTCATAAGCAATAGAATGGGAAAAGTCTTCCCAGACTTGATCCATATCAATCAAACATAGTTTATTAAGAATATACACTTACAAACAAATACAATAACATGTTTCAGTTTAATACAATACGCTAAAAAACAAGATATAGATTCATCAATAATGTCTGTTGATGCCGAAAAGGCTTTTCGTCCGTCTTGAATGGACTGTTCTATTCAAAACTTTGGAAGCGTTCAACTTTCCAGCAGAATTAATACATTTTATAAAAATATTATATAAATGTCCTTGTGCAAAAATATACACAAATAATACATTAACTGCTGAAATTGCTTTAGAAAGATGCACAAGACAGGATGTCCTCTTTCCTCCATCCTGTTTGCACTGGCAATTGAACCGCTTGCAGAACGAATTAGACAAGACCCAAATGTAACAGGTATCAGCATTGGTAATATCAACTAAACTTATTTGCAGATGATCTCCTGATATACCTGGCCAATATTGAAAACTCAATGCCCCCCTTGCTAAAAATATTTTAATAATACTCAAAAATCGTGATTGGGAGTCCCATAGGGCGGTGCACTATGGCCCAGCGTCATCCGGGGTAGGGGAGGGGGTAGGCCGTCATTGTAAAATAAGAATTTGTTCTTAACTGACTTGCCTAGTTAAATAAAGGTTAGAGGTAAAATAAACCTCTTCAGAATGGCATGGCTCCCAAAGTATTTATATTCATTCTTGGTAATGCCAACTACCTCACCGAAGACATTCTTTAAAAAAGTATACTCGGTCATAACAGACATTATATGGGCAAATAAACCTCAGAACAGCCTCAATTCGTCTAGACTCTACAAGGTATCGAAAGCGTTCCCCAGGGATGCTGGCCCATGTTGACTCCAATGTTTCCCACAGTTTTGTCAAGTTGGCTAGATGTCCGTTGGGTTGTGGACAATTCTTGATACACACAGGAAACTGTTGAGCGTGAAAACCCCAGCATCCTTATTTAACCTGTCTCCTCCCCTTCATCTACACTAATTGAAGTGTATTTAACAAGTGACATCAATAAGGGATCATAGGTTTCACCTGGATTTACCTGGTCAGTCTATGTCATAGAAAGAACAGGTGTTCTTAATGTTTTTTATACTCAGTGTAGTTAAATGCACTAAATAGGACCAATGGGTACATATTGAAGACGTGCATGCTCATCCCCAGAATCTTTTTACGTGTCTATTTTCAAAGAATAAAGCTAAGAACAGTAACATCTTCATAGCTAAGAACACTATAACAATATGGAAGAAAATGAAACGTGTTCTACAAGAACCAATATCACTCCCTAAAAACACACCCCTATGGAACAATCCTTGGATAGCTTTTCAGAATTCACAGATAAATTGGCCCACATGGACATCTAAAGACATAGACACCATTAATGACTTGGTAATAGGAAATACAATTATTTCCATTATAGAATTAAAAGGGAATTTTGGACTGACCAATGTAGATATTTTTAAATACTTGCAACTTAAAAGTTTCATATTTGTGAAATTTCTATTTGAAATCTTTTGGACGTCAGAGCCATCTTGAGGGAATCCTATTTGAGTCAGAAAATGATATTCATATGAAAGGCAAATGCCTTGGGAAAAGTATTCAGACCCCTTGACTTTTTCCACATTTTGTTACGTTACATCCTTATTCTAAAATGGATTAAATAAATACAAATCCTCAGCAATCTACAAACAATATCCCACAAGGACAAAGTGAAAACAGGTTTTTAGAAATTTTGGGACATTTTTGCAAAAACAGAAATACCTTATTTACATAAGTATTCAGACCCTTTGCTATGAGACTCGAAATTGAGCTTAGGTGCATCCTGTTTCCATTGAGCGTCCTTGAGATGTTTCAACTTGATTGGAGTCCACCTGTGGTAAATTCAATTGATCGGACATGATTTGTAAAGGCACACACCGGTCTATTTAAGGTCCCACAGTTGACAGTGCATGTCAGAGCAAAAGCCAAGCCATGAGGTCGAAGGAATTGTCCGTAGAGCTCTGAGACAGGATTGTGTCGAGGCACAGATTTGGGGAACGGTACCAAAACCTCTCTGCAGCATTGAAGGTCCGCAAGAACACAGTGGCCTCCATCATTCTTAAATGGAAGAAGTTTGGAACCACCAAGACTCTTCCTAGAGTTGGCTGCCCGGCCAAACTGAGCAATCAGGGGAGAAGGGCCTTGGTCAGGGAGGTGACCAAGAACCTGATGGTCACTCTGACAGAGCTCCAGAGTTCCTCTTTGGAGATGGGAGAACCTTCCAGAAGGACAACCATCTCTGCAGCACTCCACCAATCAGGCCTTTATGGTGGACTGGCCAGACAAAAGCCTCTCCAAAGTAAAAGGCACACGACAGCCCGCTTGGAGTTAGCCAAAAGGCCCCTAAAGACTCTCAGACCATGAGAAACAAGATTCTCTGGTCTGATGAAACCAAGATTGAACTCTTTGGCCTGAATGCCAAGTGTCACATCTGGAGGAAAGCTGGCACCATCCCTACGGTGAAGCATGGTAGTGGCAGCATCATGCTGTGGGGATTCTTTCAGCGCTACAGAGAGATCCTTGATGAAAACCTGCGCCAGATCGCTCAGGACCTCAGACTGGGGCGAAGGTTCACCTTCCAACAGGATAACGATCCTAAGCACACAGCCAAGACAACACAGGAGTGGCTTCGGGACAAGTCTCTGAATGTCCTTGAGTGGCCCAGCCAGTTCCCAGACTTGAACCCGATCTAACATTTCTGGAGAGACCTGAAAATAGCTGTGCAGCAACTCTCCCCATCCAACCTGACAGAGCTTGAGATGATCTGCAGAGAAGAATTGGAGAAACTCCCCAAATACAGGTGTGCCAAGCTTGTAGAGTTATACCTAAGAAGACACGAGGCTGTAATCGCTGCCAAATGTCCTTCAACAAAGTACTGAGTAAAGGGTCTGAATACTTATGTAAATGTGATATTTCCGTTTTTTTATTTTGTCATTATACATCATTGTCATTATGAGGTATTGTGTGTAGATTGATGAGGGGGAAAAACAATTTAATCAATTTTAGAATAAGGCTGTAACCTAACAAAATGTGGAAAAAGTCAAGGGGTCTGAATACTTTCCGAATGCACTGTACAAAACCTTGCAGAGAGCCTATCCAACAGACAATCTCTTAGAAAAAAACAAGATACAAAATTCACAAATTCTACAGCACAACGACAGAGTCATGTATTAAGTGTAAAACTAACAATGACTCAATAATCAATGCCTCCTGGGAATGCTATATAGTCCAAAAGTTATCAGTGGAGTTAGAAAGTTGGTTGTCGTAAGTATTGCAATGTAAATGTGCTTTTAATCTGTCTGCGTATTTCAAGTATATGAAGGTGCAGTGAGATACCTGATGGGTTGAACGATACTTTTCTCGTCAATCATCTTGAAAAAACGTAAACTTAAGAACTGGAAGTCAACCAAACCTCCATCGTTAACACAATGGAAAGGTAAAAAACTTTCTTATCTAAATGTTGAAAGTGCGTGGGTGACGGAGAGAAACAAAATGGTGCAGTTTGAGGCTATGTGGCGGATAATGATGTGGGTGCTGGAGATGGGGGTGTGAGCAGGTGGGTCTGGGTAGGTGTGATATTTGTGTGCGTCTGTATGTGTATGTTTTGCACTTTGAGAGAACTCATATTGTTCCTAGTCTCACCTTCTTCATGTTGCTGCCCAGTTTGGAGTAAGGGGGTTTGTTTACTCTGTCCCAATCCACTGGCACATTGATCTTCTCATAGAGCTGGAAGATGACCAAAGCATCATCTATGTCCCTGTAAAACATGCACTCACACTTTGAATGAGTGCGGTTTCCAAATGATTGTAAATGGTGTGTAATAAGATGGAGTGACCAGTACTTACACATAGAGGTGGTTGACACGAGGGTTGACCCCAAGGGAGTTCATCCAGTTCCTGAAGGTGCGCTCCTCTCTGGTCTCACCTGGAAGTGACAGACAACATTACACACTGGTTCAGGCCTTGTATATATGGTTTATATTATAATCAGGAAGAGGGGATGCTCAGGAACTGGGTTATGGTCTGGTCCCAACACTGACCCTCGATGGAGCTCCAGTCGATGTCCTGGTTCTCAGGCTTCTTCAGGGCAGGGTACTTGTTGAACAGGTTGGCAATGTATGCTAAGTTCAGTTTAGGGTTGCCGCGGACCACGTCGGTTGCTGTGACGAACTGCCGGCAGCCCAGACGGTCAGCCTGCTCCAACATGCACTCTGCTCTCTTTATGTCCTCTTTCTCCTGCAGGGGGCGGTAGGGAGATCTTTAACAGCAACATCTGATGTATCACTCATTGATAATATGGTCAATTTATCAGGAATTTTTAACCTAGGTGGCTAGAACAACAACACTGTCTGTTGATCAGGTTGGCTGAAATATACATTTGAAGCTGCAACATGTAACTTTTTGGGCAACCCGACCAAATTCACATAGAAATGTTAGTAATAGATGTATCATTCTCATTGATAGGAAGTCTAAGAAGGGGTAGATGTTCTATGTGCACTATTTCTATGGTTCCCGTTCTTAAGTTAAGTTTCTGCGTCTTTTATTTTCCGTTTTGTACACCAAGCTTCAATCAGCTGAAAATACAATATTTTTTGTTATTGAAAAAAATTATTCACAGCGGTTTAGATGGTACAATGATTCTCTACAGCAGTGGTTCCCAACCTTTGGGGAACCAACGTTTTTAGCCGTCATTGTAAGCGTGCCACACACACACTATACGATACATTTATTAAACATAAGAATGAGTGTGAGTTTTTGTCACAACTCGGCTCGTGGGAAGTGGCAAAGAGCTCTTATAGGATCAGGGCACAAATAATAATATAATAATCAATAATTTTGCTCTTTATTTAGCCATCTTACATATAAAACCTTATTTGTTCATAGAATATTAACTCTGCAATGATGGGTTGTATTGGAGAGTCTCAGTCTTAAATAATTTCCCACACACAGTCTGTGCCTGTATTTAGTTTTCATGGGCAATGGGCATCAGTGTCTTAACAGCACGATTTGCCAAGAAATCTGGCAGTGGCTTCTGACTGAATAAAATGTTCACAGAACCGCTTGTTGCAATTTCGATGAGGCTATCGGTAAGTGGTATCGGTAAGTGATATCGGTAAGTGGACTGGAGGCATGGAATGAAAGGGATAACGAACCCAGTTGTTTGTGCAGTCCGTTTCGGTAAAGTACCTGCGTAATTGCGCACCCAGCTCACTCAGGTGCTTTGCTATATCACATTTGACATTGTCCGTAAGCTTGAGTTCATTTGCACACAAAATATCATACAATGATGGCAAGACCTATGTGTTGTCCTTGTTAATGCAGACAGAAAAGAGCTCCAACTTCTTAATCATAGCCTCAATTGTGTCCCTCAAATTGAATATAGTTGCGGAGAGTCCCTGTAATCCTAGATTCAGATCATTCAGGCGAGAAAAAACATCACCCAGATAGGCCAGTCGTGTGAGAAACTCGTCATCATGCAAGCGGTCAGACAAGTGAAAATTATGGTCAGTAAAGAAAACTTTAAGTTCATCTCTCAATTCAAAAAAATGTGTCAATACTTTGCCCCTTGATAACCAGCGCACTTCTGTATGTTGTAAAAGCGTTACATGGTCGATGCCCATATCATTGCATAGTGACGAAAATACACGAGAGTTCAGTGGCCTTGCTTTAACAAAGTTAACCATTTTCACTGTAGTGTCCAAAATGTCTTTCAAGCTGTCAGGCATTCCCTTGGCAGCAAGAGCCTCTCGGTGGATGCTGCAGTGTACGCAAGTGGCGACGGGAGCAACTGCTTGCACGCGGATTACCTCTCCACTGTCTCCCTGTCATGGCTTTTGCGCCATCATTACAGATAACAACACATCTTGACCACCAAAGTCCATTTGATGTCACAAAGCTGTCCAGTACTTTAAACATATCCTCTCATGTTGTCCTGGTTCACAGTGGTTTGCAGAAGAGGATGTCTTCCTTAATTGACCCCCCATAAACGTAACGGACATGTACCATGTCTGTTGACTCATCCAGCTCTAATGCATAGAATTCACTGGCTTATATGCGAAGCAGTAATTTTTTCGAAACATCTCCTGCCATTTCACTGATGCGTCATGAAACAGTGTTGTTTGATGAAGACATTGTCTGTATAGTTTTTTTGGCCTTTTCCCCCAGCATTGTCCCAGCCATATCCGCGGCAGCAGGAAGAATTAAGTCCTCCACAAAAGTATGGGACTTGCCTGTCCTAGCCACTCGGTAGCTCACCATATAAGACGCTTCTAGCTCCTTCTAATTAATGGTATCTGTTGCTTTTATACATGTCTTACTACTCGAAAGTCGTCTTTATTCTCACTCAAAAAACTCCCGTGGCTTATTTTTCAAATTGTCATTTCGTTTCTAAATGTCTGCGCAAGAGTGAAAGTTTCCTGCGAGAGAGTAACGGTTAATGTTGTGATGTTAATTATTTGACTAGGCTACCTGTATTTGACTAGGCTACCTGTACTCTACCTGTGTTGTTATTTCGCTGAACACTAGATGGTTTAATTTTATTTTTGGCAGTGAAACGAGGCAACATTTTTAAATGTGAATCACATTTTTATTTGGCGTACCTCCGACGGCATTGCCCGTACCCCCAGTACCCCAGATTGGGAATACCTGCTCTACACTATACATTGCTTGTATTGTCACATCCATTTGGCGAACTATTCGAATTTTAGCAACCAGGAAATGGCGGAAATATTGCACCTTCATTGGTTGATGTTTCTAGTGTAGGAGGAGCATGTACCCTTATCCCTGAAACGTCGATGGCAATAGGAGGGATTCCCTCCTCATCTCCCTTAGGGGCCACTTGGTTCAGGATGTTGTAGTAGGCCTTAGAATCCTGTAATGCAAAACAGAAAATTAATACAATCACAAATGCACCAGAAGATCCTGGAGCGACACAGTATGACAATCAAGATCCGACATAGTGTGTATGAACCACCTTTATGTCAGAGCTGAAGTTGTTGATCTTGGAGCAGCCGGCCTCCTCCAGGTGATAGTTGGCCCAGCGCAGCAGCAGCTCCTCTGGGGACAGCTTCATCAGGTCCTCCAGGCTCTCCCCATCCCTCAGCAGGGCTATCAGAGCTGCACACACACACCATTGATAGAATTATACACACACATAAATTCAAACAAGGCTACAGAGATCAGTGACGTACAGTACTGTAGATATATAGACAACACACATGCATATTGAAAGCCCATATTCAAATAAAGATTTAACACACACACACACCTTCGTTCCTGCTGATCTCGATGTCAGCAAACAAGCCGATCTTGATGACTTGCCAGAGCAGGCCCAGGACCAGATGCTGTCTGCCTTCCTTCAGGTCCTCTGCTCCGATGTTTACCACGTGGCAGCCAATGGCCGACGCAGAGTTCAGAGCCAGGTTCAGATTCTCCTATTAGAGCACAGCACAGACACAGCATACTGTAGATGTGTATGACATAGTGTATATAATGACAAAGAAAATAAACTACTGTGTCAATGGGTTATACAAAGCTGCTGTCCTGTGATAGTCATGTGGTGTTACAGTAATGTCTGTAAAAGGTTACCTGGATGGTGAAGGGTGTGAGCTTCTTCTTGTTGATGGTTCTTTCATCGATGGTGTCCGGAACAGACTGGTTGATCATCTTACTACCAGGTGAAGGAGAGATGCATAGTTAGATATCAATGGAATATTGCCATAGGGATTGGTTTTACTCTAAAGTAAGTCTATGAGACCAGTTAGAAAGTACCATAAAACGATCCCATCTCCGACAGCGGTGAACAGGTCGTTGGTGGTGGGGTCCATGGGGAGGACATGCTTGCAGTCTGGGTCTTTCTCCAAGGCCTTATTCACCCAGTTCACAAAAGCAACTTTCTCCTCCTCTGTCAGTGGAGAAAGGTGTGGTTATGGGGGTGAATGCACAATATACAGTATTTGTATTTATGGAAAATATTTATATACATTAGCCAATCAGAGACGTTCAGATATGTGACTTCACAGACCAGGAAGAGTTGTTGTACTTATGGATTGTTCTAGACATAGAGATAGATGTGGTTCTGTATGTCTCATTTGAATGATTAGTGCTTCCTGTGTCATGTTGTCTACAGATGTGTCTAGAGAGTGACTCAAATAGATAGCTCGGGGGCATTCTCAGCCAGTGAAACAAGTAGGGGCAGTCACCTGAGTAGGAGTGCTGTGTGCCTGAGCTGGACTGCTCTGAGGTTCCTGCTACGGCATAGATGCCCTCCTTCTTGTTGATGGCTTTCTTGAAGGTCTTAGCAACTTCTGTACTCTTCAGTCCATGGACCACCTTAGTGAAAGGACAAATGGTGGTGAGGTGAGACCATGTATCTCTGGTGTCATGTCAAAATGTATTAAGCTATGTTCTGCTGTTCTTTGACATTGACTTTTTGTAAATGCCATTGATTTTAACCTTTTGAACTCTGAACTTACATTAGCAAACTCGTCGAAGGTGACTTTGCCGTCATGCAGGTCTCCTGTCTTGGTGAGATCCTGGATGATCTCTCTGACTCTGTATCCTGGCAACGGCAGGTTGGCAGCTTTGAACAGGTCATTGAGCTCTTTTGTGCCAATGTGGCCATGAGAGTCCACATCTGGAACAGGATGGATAAGTCAAAGGTCATGTAAAATGTAGCCTTGTTGAATGCATAATGAGTCAGTGACCCAGAATAAAAGAGAGAGAGTGAAGTGTGTCTATGATGTATCAACTATGTTTCAGTTTCCGTCTTAGTATGGGGGAATCAGGATTGGAGTTAGTTCAGGTTCCCTGTCAGGCTCTCACCGATCTTAGCAAAGGCTTCTCTCAGTTCTTCCAACTCATCTTGAGAAATCTGTGCTGGAGCAGCCATTTTGTGGGATCTGAAACCATCAAATACAACTTCAACTTTATAAACCAATACAATACTGAACATACTCAACAAGGAGGAACATACTGTACGTTGTCACTGTGATAATTGCTAAAAAAAAAAATATTTGCTGTATCCAGTGGTTCTTGGCTCTGATGTCTATTTCATTCTAAAGTATCCTGCTTCTAGTGAGCTACTTCATACTTTTTCTGGTGAGGTAATTCACACCATTCATGTGTCTTTATTACACCACTTTGCAACTGCAAGTCATTATCACAAAACAAGCATTTCCAAGTATCCCCAACAACACACATACAAAGTCATCATGAGGATATTGCTTAAGATGTGTGTGAAATAGGGAGAATAATCTGTTATGCAATTCAGAGAAGTTTGTCTTGTGACATTCTGTGTGGTTAGCCAGACCAACTCAAAGTTTGTGCGTGAGTATGTGTTTATCGGAAACTCCTCTGAATTCTTCCTCATCTGCCTTAGGACTATACTTAGGACTGCCTGAGGACTAAGTATACATTCTAGGCCTCAGACTGAGTTAAGAGTGGAGTACAGGTTGCTATAGTGATAACAGACAGGAAGAATGGCTGCCATTTCACTGTGTTGCTTCATTGAGAGCTCTACGGCTGTAAACCACAGACACAGCGAGAGATATAAGGTCACGTTAGATACAGAGACCCACTTTAAACTAGGTCTGCTCTGCTTGCCTCTGAGGTATGAAGTTTGGGGATGAGTAACAAATGTCTCTCTTTCCATTGTCACCCACCTCATCAGATCAAACCTGAGTGGCTCTTAGAGATTACATCTATGGTTTTCTAAACCTATAGTATGGAGAAGGGTCTAGAGACCATTTTTCATCTATATTCAACAATGTATGTATTGTAGTAGCCCACTTCTTTATTATTAATTATTTTAAAAAATAATATTTTTTCTCCCCAATTTCGACACATGCCTGCTTAAACCGGAATCCAGCCGCACCAATGTGTCAGAGGAAACATCGTTCACCTGATGACCGAGGTCAGCCTGCAGGCGCCCGGCCTGCCACAGGGTCGCTAGAGTGCGATGAGCCAAGTAAAGCCCCCCCGGCCCTAACCCGGACCACACTGGGCCAATTGTGCGCCGCCCTATGGGACTCCCGATCACGGCCGGTTGTGATACAGCCCAGGATCGAACCCGGGTCTGTAGTGACGCCTTAGACTCGTGAGGCCCAGTAGCACACTTCTAAATGCTAAAATAAGTAAGAACAAGGAGATCTGGATTTTGTTACCTTTCTCCCACCATAGCTATAGAGGTCAGAAGCGAAACTGATGTATTTTCACACCATGTTTCAAAATGACCAGCTCTGTCACTGTCATTTCACACAATGACAGTGTGATGTTCACTAATCTAACAATATGATATTATTGCCTTATTAAGGCCGACATTTACCCAGACTTTATTTTTTGATGATGAAGTAAATTGGTCTTTGCATTTTGATCATGAGGGGCGTTATCTTTCACGAGGCAAATACAGTTCCTTGATTTGAAATCCCTAAAACCCTCATCTGTCATCAAGGATTACCTGTGGACTCAGTCACTAAAATCATCAAGGGCCTCTATGGAAATAAAACTGCACTACCCACAAACATCAGTCATGGTACCGCAGATTTCACATGTAAATCTTGTTCTCTTTTGAACAGACAGCTTATTCATTATGTACTAAGAAAATAATCAAACAGTAAGGTACATTTGCATGGATTAGATATAGGAAGGGAGGTTTATTGGAACAATATTATGATGTGGACATTTACCAAAGCCAATATGTCTGTCACTCAAAGTAATATTTATACAGCAATCAATTGTGCTTCCTCGGTTTCTCTCAATTGTTTTGTATTCAAAGGCACATTCCTTTAAGTGTAGTGTGTGTTATTGATTCTTCAAGCACTATTGAAAGACAAAATATATATTATTGATTGTTCATCATTTTAAAATGGCTACAGCAGTGTGAGTTCAAGAAAATACAAATTCACGTGTCAGCCAATTCCACATGCTGATGCACCTTATTCGATGAATAGTGAAGATATGGTGGAAATTTTTAGAAAAAGTAAATTTATATCTGAGTTACTGTTAGCTTTCACATGTTAGAATACTTTTCAGTAGTTGCAGCAAGGCTAACCACAACCCAACTAACTTCCTGTTTAACCACTGTGCAATGGTTTACTTCTGCTCTCTGCCACCATAGTCTGCTGACTTTACAGTCAAGACATGGCAATTCTGCACATTGAGCAGCATGTCTACTACACATGCTGCCCTCAGATTCCAGGACGACACTATCTATTAACACTCACAGGACTATCTGTGAACCCTTATGGACTGTTAAAGCAACAGAAATGCATCATCATCATTCATCCTCATCAGAATCAACGTGTAGTCCACAGACCATTTTACCAGCAGATTCAACGTAATAACGACACTTGCAGAGGAACACAGTGACACTGAGAGGCCCCTAGGTCAGGATATTTAATTACCTGAGGGAGGTGAGTTGACTGGCGGATCTGTCTGTGAGTCTGTCTGTGTCACTTTCCTTCCTTCAGTGTGTCTGCTGCTCTCACTGCTTGACAGGCAGGCAGTGCACTGTCTCTCCCTCAGAAGTCAAGCGACAATGAATCTATTCAAATAAATGAGGAAGGAAGTGACACGCGAACCAAGACAACTTCACTAAGAGGAATGTCTTTATATGGCAATCTACTTTCTGCCACGGGCCTATCAAAGTGATCAGTCTGACAATAATATTCTACTCAGTTTTGTGTTTGTGTAGGTTTGTGTATTTTTTTACTTAACCTTTATTTAACTAGGCAAGTCAGTTAAGAACAAATTCTTATTTACAATGACGACCTACCAAAAGGCAAAAGGCCTCCTGCGGGGACGGGGGCCTGGGATTAAAAAAATAAAACAATAAATACAATATAAATATAGGACAAAACACACATCATAACAAGAGAGACACAACACTACATAAAGAGAGACCTAAGACAACAGCATAACAAGGCACCAACACATGACAAAACAGCATGGTAGCAACACAACATGACAACAACATGGTAGCAACACAACATGGCAGAAGCAGAAAAACATGGTACAAACATTATTGGGCAAAGTCAACAGCACAAAGGTCAAGAAGGTAGAGACAACAATACATCATATTGTATATGTTCTATTCAGTTTAGTGATGTATTTTATGATGACTTTAGTGACAACTAGGGTTGCACATTTTGGGGAATATTCAGAGGTGGAAACTTTCTGTGGGGATTAACGGGAATATATGGGAATTAACGGAAATATATGCAAAAATGTTTTGCATTGGATATATTTACCATATTTACCATAACATATGGAGATATCATAAGTAGACTCTCCTTCCAGACTCACATCAAACATCTCCAATCCAAAATTAAATCTATAATTGGTTTCCTATTTCGCAACAAAGCATCCTTCACTCATGCTGCCAAACATACCCTTGTAAAACTGACCATCCTACCAATCCTCGACTTCGATGATGTCATTTACAAAATAGCCTCCAATACTCTACTCAACAAATTGGATGTAGTCTATCACAGTGCCATCCGTTTTGTCACCAAAGCCCCATATACCACCCACCACTGCGACCTGTACGCTCTCGTTGGTTGGCCCTCGCTTTACACTCATCACCATACCCACTGGCTCCAGGTCATCTACAAGTCCCTGCTAGGTAAAGCCCCGCTTTATCTCACCTCGCTGGTCACCATAGCAGCACCCGTAGCACGCGCTCCAGCAGGTATATCTCACTGGTCACCCCTAAAGCCAATTCCTCCTTTGGCCGACTTTCCTTACAGTTCTCTGCTGTCAATGACTGGAATGAACTACAAAAATCTCTCACAGCTCACAGACCCTTGCACCTGTATATAGCCCATCTGTAAATAGCCCAACCAACTACCTCATCCCCTACCGTATTTTTTTAAAAATCTTGTTCCTTTGCACCCCAGTTTTTCTACATTGCACACTCATCTACTGCACATCTACCATTCCAGTGTTTAAATGCTATATTGTAATTACTTTGCCACCATGGCCTATTTATTGCCTTACCTTCCTTATCTTACCTCATTTGCACTCTTTGTATATAGATTTGTTTTTCTACTGTATTATTGACTGTATGTTTGTTTTACTCCATGTGTAACTCTGTGTTGTTGTATGTGTCGAACTGCTTTGATTTATCTTGGCCAGGTCACAGTTGTAAATGAGAACTTGTTCTCAACTTGCCTACCTGGTTAAATAAAGGTGAAATAAAATAAAATAAATAACAAAGACATAATTGCAAATGATTCAATCCTTCCAATAGAAATAAAAAAAACAATTTAGTTACGAATTGAACTTTAATTAAATGAGTTGACTCTTTGCATGGGATGATTTCACTGAACAACAAAAGAAAGGGAATATTGAATGATCCCCAATGATCCATCGCATCTCCCAAAAACGTTTTCAACATACATCTGTAAAATGATAGTCTAGAAACTAAAGCTTTGGTTGTCTTCCTCTCAGGCTTCCATGTCTTCTCCCTGGACCTCCTCAATGTCCACCTCTTGAACCTCTTGGACTCTGCCTCATCTTCACTGTCACTTTTCAACCTTGTTGAGGATGGCTCGTTGTCAGGCTCAAGAAGCCTCAAATTTGCTCAGATGGCCACCAATTTTTCAACCCTTGAATTGGTCAACCTGTTGCGTGCTTTGGTGTGTGTGTTCCCAAACAAGGACCAGTTGCGCTCTGAGGTGGCTGATGTTGGTGGGATTTGGAGGATTATGGAGGCAACAGGGGAAAGAGCCTCAGATCCACAAAGTCCCTTCCACCAGGTGGCTGATAAGATATGTTGGCACGACTGCCATATTGCATCTCCATCCCAAAGTCCTTGCTTGGAAGTGTACTTTGCCAGACTGCCAAGAACCTTGCCCTCATCCAGGCCAAGGTGGCGAGACACGGTAGTGATGACACCATAGGCCTTGTTGAATTCTGCACCAGACAGGATGCTCTTGCCAGCATACTTGGGGTCCATCATGCACACTGCGGCATGTATGGGCTTCAGGCAGAAGTCTTCACGCTTTTTGATGTATTTCAGAACTGCAGTTTCCTCTGCTTGGAGCAACAGTGAAGTGGGCAGGGCAGTACGGATTTCTTCTCTTACATCTGCAAGCAGAGTCTGAACATCCGACAGGATGGCATTGTCTCCCTCAATCAGTGCAATGGCTACTGCTATAGGTTTAAGGAATTTCAGGCTGCTTACCACTCTCTCCCAAAATGCATCATCCAGGAGGATCCCCTTGGATCCCCTCAGGAGACTGAAAAGATTTGTCATGGGCACCCAGATCCTCAAACGGTTCTACAGCTGCACCATCGAGAGCATCCTGACCGGTTGCATCACTGCCTGTTATGGCAACTGCTCGGCATACGACCGTAAGGCGCTACAGAGGGTAGTGCGTACGGCCCAGTACATCACTGGGGTCAAGCTTCCTGCCATCCAGGACCTATATAATAGGCGGTGTCAGAGGAAAGCCCATAAATTTGTCAGAGACTCCAGTCACCCAAGTGTTTTCTCTGCTACCGCACGGCAAGCGGTACCGGAGCGCCAAGTCTAGGACCAAAAGGCTCCTCAACAGCTTCTACCCCCAAGCCATTAGACTGCTGAAAAATTCATAAAAATCGCCAACGGACAATTTACATTGACAATTGTCCGAGGTCATTGGTAACTGCCTTCAGCTCATCTGCAATATAGAGACCGGTGTGTCTGTTGTCTCTTGTGTCTGTGCTCTTGTAGAATACTGGTTGAGAGGTGGAGATGATGTAGTTAATTATTCCTTGCCCACTAACATTTGACCACCCATCAGAGACGATTGCAAAACAGTCTGATTTCTCTATGATTTGCTTGACCTTCACTTGAACTCTGCATCCAGCAAATGAGTAGATAAAGCATGTCTGGTTGGAGGGATGTATGCTGGGCGAAGAATATTCAGAAATCTCTTCCAATACCCACTGCCTGTGAGCATCAGAGGTGAACCAGTTGCATGCACAGTTTGAGCAAGACATTCGTCAGCATTTCTCTGACTAAATTCCTCCATTGATAATTCTGCATCTTTGTTGCATTCTTCACATATGACTTGGCACAGTATTTGCACATGTACACAACTTTTCCTTCTATATTAGCTGCAGTGAAATGTCTCCACACATCAGATCGTGCCCGTAGCATTTTCCTGTAAAGATTAGAAAAAAATAGTTAAAAAAAATAAATAATAATAATACAATTCCATGTACAGATAAATAGTTAAGCAGTTAGATTAAACAACTCCTATGTAAGATAAATGTTTTAAAATGAAACATGTATGGAAACTGTCAGTGTGTTTCATTTTGAGTGTGCTCCCTTAGGTTACCGCTGGAGGGCACCCTTACTTTGTTTCTAGTGTCCAGGTTACCCTGATCGTTATTATTGGTTTTACCTGTGGTTGATTGCCCTCTCGGTTCACCTGTTGCCTGGCTATTTAGGTTCCTCTGTGGGCAGGGATCTTTGCTTAGGTCTCATGTTTTGATTAGTGTGCTATTGCTTTGTTTTTTATGTGAGGACCTTAGTAAATGTTCTGGATTTATCTTTAAATCTGCCTGCTTGTGTTTCACTGTGCCTGTGTTCGTACTAGTATTATTGTCACAGAAACAGGTGAATTAACACTCCTCAGTTAGCAGGCTCAAGCAAGCTAAAACCCACATGGTTGAAAAAACTAACTAGCAGAAATTGTTAACAAGATAGAAATGATTTAAACACTTTGCTTAAACACTTTGTCATATTAAATATATTCACCCCACCAAGTATTGTAATCTAAAAAAAAACAGAACGCATGTAGTCCTTGGCTCAGACAGTGTAGTAGTGTGGGCTCAATAGCATCTCATTAGTGTGCAAGATCTTGAGAATCAGCTGTACATGTGATGGAAGAGTGCACTGCACATGCAGAGGGTTGCAATTCCATTGAATTGGGGATTGTTTCACCAAAATATGCCACAAGACCTAAAATTGCCTTATGTGTATCCCACAAAAAAGGTTCACCATTATAAATTACTTTTATTTACGAATTTAAGCTAAATTCCCGGGCTTAACTTCCCATGGAAAACTTCTGGAAAAAATGCGGAAATGTACAGGAAAGTTTCGAACCCTTTGCAACCCTAGTGACAACCAATAAAATGAAGTTATATTAAATATTATCTTCATATATAAGTTCAATGACAGTTATTGCAGTAGTTTGACATCATCCTCCTTAGCCATATTGAAAGTGTCTCAGTTGTCATTGGTTAGCTTGTCAACAATTCACCTGTGCACAGATTCATGTCTGGACTAGTCCCAGGCCAGGCATTCTCAACAATACTGCTTTATCCCAATGAATGACTATGTGGCAGGGTCTACAGAACAACGCGGATTACAGAAGAAAACCAGCCCCGTCGCGGACATCGATGTCTTGCTGACAAATTAAACAACTTTGCACGCTTTGAGGACAATACATAGAGTGCCACCGACGCAGCCCGCTACCCAAAGACTGTGGGCTCTCCTTCTCTGTGGCCGATGTGAGTAAAATATTTAAACGTGTTAACCCTCGCAGGGCTGTTGGCCCAGACGGCATCCCTAGCCGTGTCCTCAGAGCATGCGCAAGCCAGTTGGCTGGTGTGTTTACGGACATATTCAATTAATCCATATTCCAGTCTGCTGTCCCCACTTTCTTCAAGATGGCCATTGTTCCAATTCCCAAGAAAGCTAAGGTAACTGAACTAAATGAATATCACCTCGTAGCACTCACTTCTGTCATCCTGAAGTGCTTTGAGACTAGTCAAGGATCATATCACCTCCACTCTACCTGTCACCCTGACCCACTTCAATTTGCTTACCGCCCCAATAGGTCCACAGATGATGCAATCGCCATCACACTGCACACTGCCCTATCCCATCTGGACAAGAGGAATACCTATGTAAGAATGCTGTTCATTAACTACAGCTCAGCATTCAACACCATAGTACCCTCCAAACTCATCATTAAGCTTGAGACCCTGGGTCTCGACCCTGCCCTGTGCAACTGGGTCCTGGACTTCCTGACGGGCCGCCCCCAGGTGGTGAAGGTAGGAAACAACATCTCCACTCCGCTGATTCTCAACACTGGGGGCCCCACAAGGGTGTGTTCTCAGCCCCCTCCTGTACTCCCTGTTCACCCACGACTGCGTGGCCATGCACACCTCCAACTCAATCATCAAGTTTGCAGACGACACAACAGTGGTAGTCTTGATTACCAACAACGACGAGACAGCCGACAGGGAGGAAGGGAGGTCCCTCAGAGTGTGTCAAGAAAATAACCTCTCACTCAATGTCAGCAAAACAAAAGAGATGATCATGGACTTCAGGAAACAGCAAAGGGAGCAGCCCCCTATCCACATCGAAAGGACAGCAGTGGAGAAGGTGGAAAGTTTTAAGTTCCTTGGTGTTCATATCACTGACAAACTGAAATGGTCCACGCACACAGACAGTGTGGTGAAGAAGGCGCAACAGCGCCTCTTCAATCTCAGGAGGCTGAAAAAATGTGGCATGTCACCGAAAACCCTCACTAACTTTTAAAGGTGCACAATTGAGAGCATAGTGTCGGGCTGTATCAGCGCATGGGCAACTGCCCCGCCCACAACCGCAAGGCTCTCCAGAGGGTGGTGCGGTCTGCAAAACACATCACCGGGGGCAAACTGCCTGCCCTCGAGGACCTACAACACCCGATGTCACAGGAAGGCAAAAAAGATAATCAAGGACAAAAACCACCCCACTGTCTGTTCACCCTACTTCCATCCAGAAGGTGAGGTCGGTACAGGTGCATCAAAGCTGGGACAGAGAGAAAACAGCTTCTATCTCAAGGCCATCAGATTGTTAAACAGTAACCACTAGCACAGAGAGGTGGCTGCTTACCTACAGACTTGATATCATTGGCCACTTAAATGGAACACTAGTCACTTTAATAATGCCACTTTAAGAATGTTTACATATCTCGCATTACTCATCTCATATGTATATGTTTACTGTATCCTTCACTATCTATTCTTTACTATCTATTGCATCTTAGCCACTCTGTCACTGCTCATCCATATATTTTATACTCATATATTCTCATCCCATTCCTTTACTAGATTGTGTGTATTAGGTTTTGTTGTGGAATTGTTAGATATTACCTGTTAGATACTGCTGCACTGTTGGATCTAGAAGCATAAGCATTTCACTACTCTCGCAATAACATCTGCTAACCATGTGTATGACCAATACAATTTGATTATATAGACCTAAACAGATGTGTCTAGTCTATGAGACAGTAAACTGTTTTACTTGTAAAACACTTGTCTATTTTGTCACACTTAACATAGTCATACATACCTTTTCTGCCATATTTGCATTGACATACTGTAGTGTGGTAGCAGACCTTTCTGCTCCTTTGAACCTGGTTGACTCAGATTCTTTGATTTGATTGACGGTTGCTATGGCGGTTGCCAAGGAAAACTCAGCGGTGAGTTTGCCCCCAAAAAGTGACAATATGATGTAAATTAGCTAACTAAATGCGACATTACGAATGTGATGCTTATTTTGAACGTGTTTCAAATGTCATTATTTGGTATATTCATTGGTTGCTGTTATTCTGACTCGTTGTTGGTTAGCTTAGCTGGCTAGCTAAGTAATCTGTTTCCTTTGTGTCAACAACTAACGTTAACGTTAATGTTGCGTTTAGACAAGGGACGCAGAACCCGTCTTAGAGTCGGTATAGCGGGACAAGAAAGAGGGCGGCGACAAAAGGAAGGCCGCACGATGGTATGCGTTGCTATGGTGATTTTAGCAAACAACCCGTGCAAATCAACATTCGGTAGAAAACAAGGCTACGACAGACGCCAAAAGTTGAAATGTTTTAACTGTCTGGCGGTAAATCCCGTTTACTGTGGCGGCTGACGGCATATACAATCGTGCGTTCATTGAAAACAATGGCTTCCGGTTTTCCGTCTACCCGACGCCGTCTACCTCCTACCACATGAACGCAGCATTAGGCTTGCCAGTTTTGCTCCCTCTGTTGATTAATTAGCTATTTACAACAGATTAACCAGGGAATGAAGTTTAGGTTATATTGGGCAGACACTTGATGCTGATGAGACTGGATAGGTAGCATATAAAGACTTTGGTGATGGCTCTAATTTACCTAGCTAGCTAACTCTAGGACTTTTATATTATTTCCATCATACTGCTACCATTGGCTCCCATTTCAAATCAAATCCAAGTTTATTTGTCACGTTCACCGAATACAACATGTGTAAGTGACAGTGAAATGCTTACTTACAGGCTCTAGGAAACAAACAAAAAAAGTTATTAGGTGAACAATAGGTAAGTAAAGAAATAAAAACAACAGTAAAAAGACAGTGAAAAATAACAGTAGCGAGGCTACATACAGTAGCGAGGCTATATACAGGCACCGGTTAGTCGGGCTGATTAAGGTAGTATGTACATTTACAACTTCATGAAATATTTGTAGATTGATTTGTCAGACATTTATGCTACTGTAAATGTCTACAGTTAACTTAGCTACTTTACTTTTTGCCAGGAATTAAAAACGTTCATGTGGAGTCGCTATGCCATCAGAACATGCAAGGCTTCTTCAGTGGCCTTTGCCCCCTAAAAAGATTCCCCCCATTGTGAAACCACTTCTTCCGCCTATACTTTCAGGTAAGTTAAGTACTTTACCTTCATTGAGCATGTCTCATTGCACTTGATAACTGCAGGAAGCATACAATTCTTATCCTTCTTGATCTAGGCCTATGTTTGATGCAACTGTTAAGTGTCATGGGGAACTTGTGAACTCAATTGTATTTGTTTTCTCCAGGTATGATCATAGACTCATTGCCATCAACAGAGAGAAAGGCTCTGAAGGACAGTGCCACAGAGGGGAGGGAGTCGATCTGCCACGTGCTTCCTCGTTGGGACTATGACCCTGCAGCCTTCAGTGGCCCCCACTCCCCTGACCTCAGTCCCAACGATGCTGATGCCTAAAATAATAGAGGGCTTCTCCTGTAAACCCCCATGCACCCTCCCTAAAATCCCCCACCTCTACCACCTCAAGACAGACCCCAGATGCACCCCTTCTCCCCCTACCTTTAGCTTCAATGTTTTCCTGCGGGACCCTATTGGCGGTGGTGTGCCCCAGTTGCTGGAGGGCCTGAAGAAAGTGGCCCTGTCTTGCTGCAACTACAGGAAGCTGATTGGGTTCTTCCTAATGTAACTGCATCAAGGGCAGCGGGCTGAAGTGTCCAAGCAGCTGATGTCCACTGAGAAAGTGCCAGAGGCCAAGACCAGGATCCCACAGAGGCAGATCATATGTGAAACACACTGTATATAATATGTTAAAAGATGACCTGCCATTGTAGTAGGTTAGAGTCCAGATTGTGGTGTGTTCATTATGCACCAGTACTAGTGTATTATTAAGTGAGTATTGTATGACAAGGATGCTTTCTTGTGTAAGTTACAGTGGTGTACTGTTTCTTCATGCGTATTGTGTGTGTGTGTGTGTGTTCTGATAAAAACTGACAATTGATCCGTATGGAGGTGCAGGCTCAGATGATGTCAGTGGAGCTGTCAGGGAGATGAGACCAACAGGTCTGAGCAGAAGTCTGTGGAGATCTGGGTACCACCAGGGGAAAGACGATATGTTCAGAAGCAGGAAAACATATACCCAGGCAAGAACATGTTTGCCTTCTCACTTACTATACCATAACCAACACTACATGAACAACCCTCTTAAAACACACCTTTTTAATGGTGCTTTTCCTTATGGTGCTTTTTAGTCGATCAGTTTTGATTTGTTATTCTTTTGTTTTTTGTCGTCTTATGTTTGTTGTATAGTAAATACATTTCAGTTTTTATTTTCCTGTGTAGCACATTGCGTTGCATTCCTTGTCTGAAATGTGCTGTATAAATAAAGCTTGATTTGATTTGATTGTTGAGTTGTTTGTACTAAACCAAGCTCAGAATTTCTTGTAGAAAATTAATCCACTTTTCATTTGAGCAGGAATGGAGGTAATCCATCAGCCCATCTAAGCTGGCCATACTCGACTGTCTGATAGAGGGGGGCAAGGCATTCACCCTGAAGGTGCTGTGTGTTGACTGTGTGTGTGTGGTTTTGTAATTATTGCCAATTATTTATATATTATTTATTCCTTATGCATTGAAAACCTTTGTTGCCTTTGAGTCTGCAGCATAATTGAGAGTGACAAACACAACCATCCTTTGTTCGACCTAACATTAAAAGGAAATAAAACAACTATCACTCAAATATAGCATAACAGGAAGTAGAAGAGGAATATGTGAGCTAGAGCTGCTCTTTCTCTCTAAACCTTGGAGGGATTCACAGTGTGTTTTCTCAGGCCCACTTCATCGCCCTGCTTCCTGATCTGACTCCTCTGTCCCAGAGCCTGTTCTACCTTAACCTGTCCTTCAATGACCTCACTATCTTCCCAGTGGAAGTGAGATGCCTTGTGAACTGAGACAAACCACGAGCATGTCATACCGAATTACGGGGGATTATTTTAGAGCTTATTTATCTGAAAAGGGTCTTCTGAAAGCATGTCACAAAATGTGACATGCTGTTTGTCCTACCTACAGGCTGTACCAGCTGCCCTCTGCAGTTTCTAGATGTATCCTACAACCTTCTCTCATCCCTAACCAATGGCATCAGATAACTCAGGTACCATCCAGCTAAGGCAAGGTTGCAAAGACCATAATATAGAGCTTTTCCCAAGATCTTACATTGTGTGGGGGTAACTCACCCATTCCAACACCTTTGTATAGTACCCACCTTGTGTTATTATTGTACCAGAACACCTCCGGCTGCAGGACTCTGGAATACCTGAATGTGTAGGGGGAACCAGTTGCCTGGCCTGCCCTGTGCCTCTCCCTCACACAGCTCAGGATGTCCAACAACTACATAAACCCCTACTTCTGGAAGAGCTGCACCCAGAACTCCCCCCAAGAGCCGCAACACTCGGCCACTATGGCCCTTTCTCTCACAGACCCCTGCCTGCGCTATGCCAGCCTGCCCCATGAGGCACAGCTAGCCCTCAGCAGGTACACACAGCCCTGGTCAGATACAATTGATCAAGTACAGTATAATAGCTAAAGGCCATGCTTTAAGAGGTGAAAGGGGTGACTTGTGTGTGTGTGTGTGTGTGTGTTTTTGTGTTGCCAGGGTGAGTGTATGTGACTGCTGTAGGGGTTCTATGTACTAACCTGACCTCAAGGTGATCTGGCCCTGCTACAACATATTTGGACTTGTTAGAAGATCACCTAGGGGTCATGATTAGTCTGTACTAAATGTTTGATGAATTATAATAATTGATTATGCTTATGTTGTATTAATAGAAGGGGAGGGGTTATAAGACCCTCCTTACATTTATAGGGTCCTAGACTACAGATTAACAATATATATTCATTGTAGAGGTTTTAGTATTGTATTGTTCCACAATTGTTTTAGTTCTCTCTCTGCTTCTTATAAAGAGGCCCTCTGAGAAATGTGTGAATTATTGCATGGGGTCTGTGAGCAAAGATAAGCATAGAGCCCGGGAGTGGAAGAGAAGAGATAAGAAAGTTAGTCAGACTTTCCACAATAAATCAACTTTGGGGAGTGAACATTTAGTGCCTAGCTTTTAGATAAACACTGGAACTCTATGTTAGTGTAGTGGATGCATTGACTTGGTCTGATAAGTAGATAATAATAACGAATGCAGTGACATCACAAGGGGGTTGGCTACAAGCATGATAAAATCAATTTAGACTTTCCCTATCAAGTAGCGTTTTGCTTTAATTCTGACGTCATATGTAAACAACGAAATATGGACCAATCACAGACACGCACCTCAACAGACAGCTCTACAACTACTTCTGGTGTCAAAGTTTGTGTTGTCAAGATGGCTGGCCATGATCATCATCTGTCTGCTCATGCGACTTCATCAGGTAATAATCATTAAATAAGATGTTACTTTGTTTCTAACACCTGTCGTAGTAAATGCAGATCGTAGTTATCTTAACCTTACAGTTCTTGCCAACAGAAACTGGCTATATGAAGAAAGAACAAGGGACAGTCATAGATAGCTAACGTTAGCTAGTTAATAACCATATCTATGACCATAAAGAAAGAACAAGTGACAGTCATAGCTAGCTAACTTAGTAGCCATATCTATAACTAAGAAAATGCGTTTTAAAATTGAAGTTTTTTGTATCGACATGACATTGTCAAATTCATAGCTAGCTAGCTAGCTACTGAGAACCAGTCAGTCAGCCACCATGGTGTTATAGCTAGCAGTATAATTCTTCTTGTCTTCAAAACAGATTAGTATGGACCATGGTGCTGCCATGCGTGTATCTGAACTTGGTGCTGACTCTGCTTCTACTGGTCATGGGTGTCCAAATGTGGCTGCAGAGGAGTCGGAAAGTATGCCTGGCTCATCACGGCTCCCCAGCGGTGGCCTTTTTCCACCCCTACTGCAATGCAGGATGTGTTGAGTTGTGTCTCTTCTGTGTCTTCCCTCCCGTAGATACCCAAACATCTTTGTTGTGTAAACCGGTGACCAAGATGTGACGGGGGAACAGATACTGGAGGGCGCCACGACAGTGATTCAACATCAGGCTGCCTTGTCCTGTGACTTTCATATTCCTGATGAACTGTCTCCTGCTGGAGGCTAGCTGGAGCAGAGCATGTGCTCCATGTTCCTGGGCAGGGAGGCCCTCACATCCTTTGTTCCAGACCTCCTATATGGACTCCATGGGCTATGCCTTCACTCTGCCTATCTTCCGGCTACCTGGGAGGATGTTGGGTGGGCTATGCCTTCACTCTGCCTATCTTCCGGCTACCTGGGAGGATGTTGGGTGGGCAGCTATGTGCATTACCCCACCGTCAGTACTAACATGCTGTCTGTGGTGAGAAAGAGGAACCCCAGGTCAGTACTGTTTATTTTAATTACATAAAGCATATTGATATTGTTATTAATTGTGATACAGAAGATAATGTGCTCTTTAATAGTGTGTTTTTGTTATAGGCCTAGTTATCAAACTTGTGATTTTCCTCTGCAATCATCCACTCCCTCCTACAATCCCAACAGGTTCAACAATGCAGACTACATCTCAACTAACCCTGTCCTTAGTATGGCTAAGGTGATGTACTACTGTGCCTTCGCTCTGATCTACTGCCTACCTGGCTCCTGCTGCGACGTCGTCATGGTCAACTCAACCTGGACACTGGGCCACATCCTGGCTCTGTGGCGCGCTCCCAGCCGCACCGGCGTGGTCTACCCGCCCTGTGACATCCGTTCCTTCCTTAACATGCCATTGGAGGACGAGGTGGAAGGGGAGATTATCGGAGACAGGAATTGCCATTCGATAGTGTCCGTGGGTCAGTTCCGACCAGAGAAAGACCACCGGCTACAGATAAGGGCATTTCAGAAGCTTCTGGAGAGGAAATGGGCGGGCCCAGGACGGCAGGAGTCTCAGACTGGTGTTGATTGGTTGCTGTTGTAACCAGGAGGATGAGGATAGAGTGCTGATGCTAAGGGGGTTGTGCCAGGAGCTGGGTGTGACAGACAGGGTGGAGTTTAAACTCAACGTTTCCTTTGAGGAGCTAAAGAGGGAGCTGGTGGATGCCACCATTGGCCTGCACACTATGTGGAATGAGCATTTTGGCATAGGTATTAATCTTATCTCTACCATCTTATTATCTTCAGTCTTTTAGACAAGTATTGTAAATGCCAGACTCGTGATCCCTGTCCCTACTCTGCCTCCTCTTCTCTTCTGTCTCAGGTGTCGTAGAATTAATGGCTGCAGGGACTTCTGGTTCACAAGTCTGCCGGCCCCAAGCTGGACATCGTGGTTCCCTACGAGGGTGGACAGACTGGCTTCCTGGCCGACAGCGAGGACCGCTACGCCACCGCCATGGAAACCATACTGACCCTGTCGTCGGCGGCACGGCTGAAGATCTGGCGGAACCATGAGTTTGACTCTAGCTTCCTGTCTTTCATGGAACCTCTGATAGGAACACAGCAGCGGACAGCTCAGAGCTGATCGGACAGCTCAGAGCTTCTGCTCTTTTCTGTCCATAAAAACAAATGAATTTGTGGAAGAGGCAGGACAGGCCAGGAGCAAGGAAGGAGGTTGTGGTCAAGCAAGGCATCCCCCGGGTCTTAGTGTCCTCATATTTTCTCGCAACAGGTATAGATTAGTTACTACATTTTCCTTTCCCAACATGGGTTTGTTGTGTTTGAAGCCAACTTAATTAAGGTTACAGCTCACAGCTGTGTGGGGGAGAGGGGGCGTTAAGGAATGCATCCACATATATACCCACACTTTTATACACACACACTTTAAAATTTATTTTTTATCCTTGTATTTTGTGAAAGGAAAAAAAATGTTTTGTTTATTCCTCTTTTTAGGACAGTTTCAGCATTATAGACATGGGTGTATCTGTGGTCCATTTGGCCTGTCCCACAGCTTCCTTCAATGATGGATTGCGAGTTTCTCTGTTGATGAACTTCTGGCCAATGATGGACTGTCTGTTAATTGATGCGAGTCCAGATATGCTGTGAACGTGGTGGTTGCTGATGTATCTTGGTTGTCTGTAAGCCATTTTTATTGCCATGTTTTGGATTCTCTGTAGCCGATTCATCTGCTGTGGTGAAGCTGTTATCCAGGCTGGTAAGGCGTATTCAAAGAGAGATCGGATGTAGCTGATGTAGACTTTCAACACTGTCTGCGGTGAGGCTCCATATTTTCTTCTGCAGTGTTTTTAGGTGGTTTAGTCTTTTTCGTCCCTCTCTCTCTGTTCGCTATATGGGATGTCCAGTACATGTTCTTCTGGAAGGTGACTCCAAGGAATTTAGCTTATTTTTCTACTTTTATTGTTTCACCGTAGAGTTTGAGATCTATGGGTTTCTTGTTTTTTTTTGCTGGTGCTTCTTGTAAAGAGGACACATTGGGTCTTTTGTGGGTTCAGTTTTACTCGGCAACATGTTAGACCACGTCTCGATCTCTTCAATAGACTTCTGGAGTTTTTTTGCAGCGAGTTGAGGACATTTGGAGCTGGTCCAGTAGCAGAGGTCATCGGCAAACTGGGAGACTTGGTCTATGGTGGGTGGAGGGTAGTAGATATCTGATCTGTATAGTAGAAAGAGCAGTGTGCTTAGGACTGCCCCCTGTGGAACACCTGCTTCAGGGGTAAATGGTGAGGATATTGCTGTGGAGACCTTCACTTTAATTGTACGGTTGTGGAGAAAGCTGGTTTCTGATTTCTGATGAAGAGTGGTATTTTGAGATTGGAGTCTGCAAGCCGGTAGCACAACCCGTTGTGCCACATTTGACCAAATGCTTTTTCTAGATCTTTTTTCTTGAAGTTCCAAAGGATGTCCTCTGACAGTCTTAGAATGTTATCGGCTTTTCTGAAGCCAGCTTGGTGGATTCCAAGGAGGCCCATTTCCTCAGTGTGGCTGCTCAGTCTTTGGGGAGAGTACTCTCTCAAACAGCTTCCCAACATGACTGAGGAGGCTGATTGGTCTGTAACTAGTGACGTTGTATGGGTCTTTACCAGGTTTGTGAATCATTGTGACAACTGCAGATTTCCAAGGTAGGGGAAAATAACCTCTTCACCACATGTCTCATGGAAGGCTAGAAAGGAGGTGTAGGTATTCATCAGGTGCTTGTTTGATGAGTGTGCTGTCAATGTTGTCTTCCCCAGGTGCTTTGTTTTTTGTTTTTTTCAGATGACTCTTGATTTCTTCAATAGTAACAGAGCGGGTGAGGGGATAGTCTACTGGTGTCAGATTTGGAGGATATACTGTTTTCTGTTTCTGTCGACAATGATTTTCCAGTCTTTATCGAAGAGGGGATCATTGGGACTGAATGAACATTTTGTAGGTGGTTTCTAAACAGTATTGCTTTTCTTTCGTTGTCTTCGATGAGTTGGCCTTGAGACTTTAGCACAGGTATAATATTATTGGTTTTGTCTCCGTTTGTTTAGATTTTTTTTCCAGAAGGTCCGGGGGTTGGTGTCTGCATCTAGCTGGTGATAAAAGGCAGTCCACTGTTTCTGTTTGTGGAGGGTGAGTTGATTTCTGATATGGTTCTGTAGCCGATTAACTTCTGTTTTCAAGTTTGGTGCTCTTGTTCTAATAATCTCTCCGGACCTTTCTCTTCTGCTTGAGACTGAGGATATGTGGTGGGAGTTGTTGTTGTGGTGGTTTGATGGTGGTAAGTGAAATAGTCTCTTCCCGGGCCTGGATGAGGATACTCCCGATTTCTCCCAGCCAGCTGGTCCAAATCCTTGGGGTTCTGTGTTGTTACTGCACTATTTGTTATCTTGCCTGTAATGTATTTTTCCCAGTTTGCTTTCTTGTAGTTGTATTTTTGTTTCGCCGGTGCTTGTTGAAGTTGGAGAGAAAAGGAGGCAAGGACAGGAAGGTAGTCACTTCCCATGTCATGGCTGACGGAGAAGCTAAGGAGTTTAGAAGACAGGTCCGGGGAGCAGAGGACAAGATCAAGGATGTCTGCCTTGGAGGTGGAAGAATGGATGTGTGTGGGCTCATTGGTGTTGAGGATGGCCAGGTTTGTGTTGTCGAGGATATCCCTTAATACTCTTCCCGAGTGATTTGTAGTATTACAGTTGAAATCAATGTGTTTGGCATTAAAGTCTCCCATTATGATGGTATGGCCATTGTTGTCTGCAAGGGCAGTGATACATTTTCCGGTGGGTGTTGTTGTGGGTGGACAGTATACAGTGGCTATCAGAAGAGCTGTATGTCCATTTAATGGTATTTTTGCTGCAGTGTATTCATTGTTGCTGAGTTCTTCGGTGAGGTCAAAAACAGCTTCAGAGTACTCGATTCCTACCTTTAAAAGCAGTGCCACACCCCCTCTGCATCCCTCTGGTCGATCCTTTCTTAGAATGTTAAAGCCAGGAATACGGAATCTTGTATTAGTTCTTAGAAAGGTTTTGTTGATAGAGGCAATGCTAGTTTGCTTTTCTAGAAGAAGTTGCATCTGCTCCTGCTTGTTTCTCCTTATGCTTCTGGTGTAATGTAAGACATTTAGTGGAGTAGCCATTTGGTTTGGAGTGTAGTTAAGACTATAAAAGGTGATTCAGAGTTAAGAGGTAGGGCCGTCTCTGTGCTTCTTTATGCTGTCCATAACTCTCTTTACCATTTCTTCGTCTCTGCATATTCCTTTCAAATCCTCCTGCAGGTGATTGGTGTTGGTGAGAGGCTGAGAGCCGGAGAAGCTTGGTGTTGTGAGAGACTGTTGGTATTGGCTGTGCTGATGGTAGCAGTAGCTCTGGTGAGCTTGGTCGTTGTGAGGGCTAAATAGGTGGGGCATTGTCTGGAGACCGATGAGTGGGCGCCACCACAGTTAGCATCACTTTTTTTCTTTGAGGCATTCTTTATGGTGGTGGTTTTCAGCACATCGCAGACATTTGACCTGGTTTTTGCAATCGGTGGATGTGTGATTGAATTCTTGACATTTGTAGCATTGTTTAATGCTGGTGGGGGGTGGCCGTGCTCTTTCCACCCTAATGTGGAAGTAGTTCATGTAGAATCCGTCTAGCAGTAGGCCAGGCGCGTCGTCCCGGGTTTTTGAGGTGAATATGGATGAAAGTAGTTGGTTGCGGTGTGGCTCGGCTGACAATCCTGTATACTTTAGTGGTTGTAATGCGCTGCCTCTCCAGCTCCTGCTGGATTTCTTCGTTGGTGGTTTCAATTTGAATGCCCTTGATGATTAGCTGTTTGGTGAGTTTGTTGTCTTGGGTGGTTTGGTTTCCTCTCTGTGCCAACCTACACTTTATCTTTGCCCCATTAAAGGCCCCTGTGGGCCAGGGGGTAAGGAGGGAGTTCAGAGAGTGGATATCCTTGACAAATACAAGGATTCCACCTCTTCTCATCAGGATGAGTTTTTGCTGTTGGATATGAGGTTTATTGCGAAAGGATTTCTTTGTAGATGTCTTTGTTTGAAGGAGGTGGGAGGGCATCACTGTTCAAGAAGTTAATTACCACAAGAGACAGTTTCTCCTTGTCGCTTGTGCTTTCCCTTGTAGCCCATTTTTGTGGGTGGATACTGTACAGCTTCCCATATCTTCCCATATTCTGAGTGACAATATCAGAAAAGGTATCTTGAAGTGGGGATGGAGGTAGGGCTTGTGGAGGGTTGGTTGCTGTGGTATCGCCGTGTACAAGTGCCATGCTCATTTTCACGAGGGTCTGCCTGCTTATGTTATACTGCCAACCTGTGGCAAGAATAGGTAGCACCAAACTTTACCCTGCAGTTTAGAAAAATGTAAGACCGGTCTACTACGTTAAAGTTTGGGCCAATTGATACCTATTCTTGCCACAGGTTGGCTCATAATAAAGGCTGGAACAGAGCAAAGCCATGTATTTGATACCATTCTACTCCAGCCACTACCATGAGGCCGTCCTCCCCAATTAAGGTGCCACCAACCTCCTGTGACGTCTACT
This sequence comes from Brachymystax lenok tsinlingensis, assembly GCA_030435695.1. Lineage (NCBI taxonomy): Eukaryota > Metazoa > Chordata > Actinopteri > Salmoniformes > Salmonidae > Brachymystax > Brachymystax lenok. Next base: position 20,787,033 of record CM059785.1, read on the forward strand.
TATAGCCACAAGGAAAAAATATATGCAAGTTATATTGCTGAAAATTATAAAGATAGTTTACTCAAACTTGCTGTTTTTTGTAGAAAGGCATCCATTAACACAGTCCTTGTTCCACTTAAATCTCACAGTAAAGAATAATATGAAAACTAATTTTCTGGCTGTTGCTTCTTATTGGCCTCACAGTCCTCATCTGAAGCCTGGGTATCCCTTGGTTGCTCTGCCTGAGTCTTACACCCTGCAGATTGGGCTTGAGTCTGAGAGGGTTTACCCTCTATGGAGGTGTAACCAGTGGGCTCTATCACAGGGTGTATTTGCTGGAGATGTACAGTTTCCTGACTGTCTAACTCTATTTCCCCCACTACTCCATCTGTTACAACCTTCTCTCCTTCCTCCTCTTTCACACTCTCTCCATCCTCCATTATAAAAAGGTTCATCATTGACTCTGCCACCTCCTCTCTCAGCTCATCTTCAGACTCCTCAAAGTTCCTGAGGAAGGAGAGATTGAAAAATGTAGGAAGAATGAAATGTCATAAAGGTTGGCCTAGTAACACAAGCACATTGTCAGTATCAGCCCATTGTCACACTCACGTGTCGTCATCATCCGACCTGGGCTCTAGACGCTCTTCGTCCATCTCCACATCTGAGTCTTCATCCTCCTCCGCTTTTTCCTCTGTCTCGGCTCCCTCTTTCTCCGGCTCCTTGGCGCGGTCTTTCTCAGTCAATGGTTCTAAGAGGGAAGGAGAAAGGTGTCTAATTGATGTGCTCGTATTTGAGAATCCTAGACCTAGGGAGAATCTCAATTGCATACTCCTCGCATCCTCTCAACTCACCTCCTCCTCAAAACCCAAAGCCAGAGGTCCCTTCCATGTGACTTTCTCCGCCAATGGGTTTTGAGAAGGCGAGGAGAGAGGACGCGATGAGTATGCAATTGAGATTCTCCCTATCAATCTAAAACCCTGGGGTCAAGTCTAAGAGGAGTCTGACCTGGCGTTACGGAGTCCAGGGTGGAGGTTAGCTCAGCCTGGCCCAAGGCATGGAGCAGGGTGTTGGGGGGACCCTCTCCCCACTGTCTCCTCTCACCTATAGCCATCCCCTCGAGATCTGCAGCATCACCTGGGGGAAGGAAGAGAGTACGGTACTGACCCTGCAGAACACTGACACTAAGGAAAAATCCTAATTGTTTTTTTGTCAACTCCTGCGTCCTCTCTCTCGGCAAGGAGAGGGAAAGTAGACAAAAATGCACTTGTATGAAGTTAGACTCCTTCTCCAATCATGTCGTCAGGCAAATTCCATATACAGGGTGGAATCCCAAAATAAATGTGTACATTCGTAAAAACTATTTAAGTTAGTTGTTCAAGACATTTATAGATAAAAGGATAAGTAGCCTATAGTTTTTAAATATGTTTAAGCTTTCCTCCTGCAAGAAAACAACAGCTGATTCAAAGGGAGTGTGGCGGATTAAAAAACACATCCACACTTGCCGCCGGGAGGATACTCTTGTGGATCCTTTGGCGAAGTATGTAATTGAGGAGGGTAGCATACTCCTCGGTTCGCCTACTAACAAATTGACACTCTCCTTGACCACTTATCGGTTTCTGGGACACGAAGGAGAGAGGACAGAGGAGGGATTGGTCCTGGCCGCTTCAAAACTCATTGGAGGACCGCTGGTTTTCTCATCCAGTGGGTTTTGAGAAGGAGGCAAGGAGAGAGGAGAGAGGACACGAGGAGTATGCACTTGAGATTCTTCCATTGTGTCCCTCCCACTCACCCAGTTCAGGCACAGCCATGGTGGTACACACTGATGACACGTCCATCTCAGCCAAGGCATCCAGTAGGGTCTGTGGTGCTGCCTGGCCCCACCCCTTCCTCACCTCTGACCTGGGCGTGCCTTCATCCTGCCCTGCCCCCAACTCTGCCCCGGACCAATCCCTGTGCCTCAGCTCCTCCCCTGCCTGGAAGCTCAGGGTCTGGTTCAGTGGGTCCACCTCCTAGACACACACACACCACCGGGTAAGCGGTGAGATGCTTGAGAGCCCCACTTTTGTCCTAAGTGAAGTCACACACCATGTTGAAATGAACATACTCACTCAGGCAACATAGTAACATGCCATCTTTTACCTCTTGCTCGTCTTCCTTTTTGTCCTCCACTATTCTCTCCTCGTCCCTCTTCTCCTCTTTTTCTTTCTCTTCATCCACTTGAATCCTTTCATCATTTAACTTGATCTCAAACATGATAGCTTTCTTGTCTTTGTGCTTCTTCTGTAGCTCTCTCCTCTCCAGTCTGTTCTCCTGCCTGATCTGTCTCAGGGCTCTTTCAATGTCCTAAATGTTGCAGATAGACATTTAAGATATAGAGCTGTAATTATTATTTCTGGTGCGAGACTTCTGTTTTACACAATCCATTTCTATGTGAACGTTCGCAATAAGCCGCTGGTCTTACCTGGTCAGGTTGGGGTCTGTCTCTGTCCTGGTCTCCACTATGTGTTGGTGGCTCTATGTGTCTGGGCTTCTCTACCAGGTATGTGCCTGGTTTCACTTGTGGCTGGGGCTGAAAAGATATGTCTGTTCTGTTAATATGAATGTCATTATATTGACTTAAATTCTGGAAAAGTCTGTGTTTGGTACAGTGAGAATGGTATTAGAAACGTGCAGTGGTGTTTTGCAGATAGCACGTGCTTGTGATAAAGAATGGTAGGGCATAGGGAATGACAGAGAAACCTTTATGTCAATATGTTGTTGTGTTTACCTCAGCATCAGCTCTCATTCTGAGATCTCTCATCTCATTATAATATTGCTGTCTGATGTGCTGCAACTTCCGTAGATACTCCTACACATATAGACATGAACCTGAATGTTTGACAAATAAACAATAAATCACGTATTCACTTTTCTGCACCTTCTCTTGCCGTTCCATCTTACCTGCTGCCCATCCTGCCTCCTGTCGTGAGGTGTGGGTGGGTGTGCAGGTCGCCCTGCCCCCTGGTCCTGCTCAGGCTGTCTGTAACGCTCAGCGTCTGCTGTGGAGGGCCGCAGGCCCTGGGTGTGAAAAAGGGAAGGGCCAGGGTTCAGATTTACAGATACAATACATCAGCAGCATATCCCGTTTTTCAAGTATTTAACAGAAGCTAACAAACAGCTGGCTGTTTCAGCATAATACAGCCTGACACTCACCAGCTGTTTCTCTGCCCTCAGCTTGTACTGGTTGGCCTCCTGTCTCCTTTGGTGGTATTCATTACGAGCAGCGGCCACCCTGAAGGCCGAACACACACAAATTAACAAAAGCCTGCAAACCCTGTATCTCGCAAGGACCAGGTTTGAAGAACACTTCATTATTCTATAATTATGGTTATGCTTGACTGAACACTCACAATTGATAAGGTTCTGGGTGATTCTCTCTGTCATCATAGCCCTCCACAGGTCTCTCCTGAACCACCGGAGGATGACAGGAGGGAAGAGGATGATGAGGAGGTAGAGGGGAGTATCTCCTCTGGATGGCGTCCAGCTGGGCATGGTAGTGGTTGTAAGGGTTGACTTCAGCCTGACCGCCCCACCTGGGGTCCTGTTGACCGTATTGTCTGGCCACTGGAACCTTAATCTGTGCTGCTAGTGGATTAAATGGCTGAGGGAAAAAAAATAAACCCAAAAGATTAGATGGAACAAGATAAGCTGGAATTTCAGCGGTACAGTTCTAGGAACATGCTTTCAGTGGTACAGTTCTAGGAACATGCTTTCAGTGGTACAGTTCTAGGAACATGCTTTCAGTGGTACAGTTCTAGGAACATGCTTTCAGTGGTACAGTTCTAGGAACATGCTTTCAGTGGTACAGTTCTAGGAACATGCTTTCATGTAGTAGCTGTTATACAGTAGTAGGCTACTGTAGGAGTAACTGATATAGTTTTGTTTTAGACAGGTGAGTTACTTTGTGCTGTGGCATGACTCTGGTAGGGGGTTTCCACTCTGGTTTGGGGGGCGGTTTCTTCACAGAGGGCCCAGGCTTCGACCGAGGAGGAGGCCTCTCTGAGACTCTGGCTTTGGGGACTATTTCTGGACCCAACAGAGGACGAAAAAATGGAAAGTTACAAAAAAGGAAAAGGAGATACATACAGTATGCAGTTAACAGATAGGAGGTACATCATTGTGATGAAATATCACAAGTTACAGGTCTTTTATGCTAGCACAGACTGGAATGTGTTCCGGGATTCCTCCGATGGCATTGAGTACACCACATCAGTCACTGGCTTCATCAATAAGTGCATCGATGACGTCGTCCCCACAGTGACCGTACGTACATACCCCAACCAGAAGCCATGGATTACAGGCAATATCCAAACTGAGCTAAAGGATAGAGCTGCTGCTTTCAAGGAGCAGGACTCTAACCCGGAAGCCTATAAGAAATCCCGCTATGCTCTCAGACGAATCATCAAGCAGGCAAAGCGTCAATACAGGACTAAGATTGAATCGTAGTACACCGGCTCCGATGCTCGTCGGATGTGGCAGGGCTTGCAAACTATTACAGACTACAAAGAGAAGCACAGCCGCAGGCTGCCCAGTGACACGAGCCTACCAGACGAGCTAAATTACTTCTATGCTCGCCTCGGAGCAAGTAACACTGTGTGATCACTTTCTGTAGCCGATGTGAGTAAGACCTTTAAACAGGTCAACATCCACAAGGCTGCAGGGCCAGACGGATTACCAGGATGTGTACTCTGAGCATGCGCTGACGAAATGGAAAGTGCCTTCACTAACATTTTCAACCTGTCCCTTACCGAGTCTGTTATACTAACATGTTTCAGGCAGACCACCATAGTCCCTGTGCCCAAGAACACTAAGGCAACCTGCCCAAATGACTACCGACCCGTTAGCAAACCATGAGACCTGGCCGTGTGGTGCCAGGACAACAACCTCTCCCTCAACGTGATCAAGACAAAGGAGAGGATTGTGGACTACAGGAAAAGGAGGACAAAGCATGCCTACATTCTCATCGGCGGGGCTGTAGTGGAGCAGGTTGAGAGATTCAAGTTCCTTGGTGTCCACATCACCAACAAACTATTATGGTCCTTACACACTAAGACAGTCGTGAAGGCGGCACGACAAAACCTATTTCCCCTCAGCAGACTGTTCTCTCTGCTACCGCACGGCAAGCGGTACCGGAGCGCCAAGTCTAGGTCAAAAAGGCTTCTAAACAGCTTCTACCCCCAAGCCATTAGACTCCTGAACAGCTAATCAAAGAGCTACCCAGACCCCTTTTTACACTGCTGCTACTCTCTGGTTATTATCTATGCATAGTCACTTTAACTCTACTTACATGTACATATTACCTCAATTACCTCGACCATCCGGTGCCCCCACACAGTGACTCTGTACCGGTACCCCCTGTATATAGCCTCGCTATTGTTATTTTACTGCTGCTGTTTGATTGCTGTTACTGCTGTTGTTACTTTTATTTTTAAAAATTTTTACTTAACACTTATTTTTCTTAACTTCTTAAAGTATTGTTGGTTAAGGGCTTGTAAGTAAGCATTTCACTGTACAGTCTACACCTGCTGTAATCGGCGCATGCGACAAATAAAATTTGATTTGACATCATTGCGATGTTGAGTTGGCATACCCAGTCAAGTCAATGTTGCTATAATGGTACCATAACAATACAGGTGCCAGAAATGACATGTCAGCACTGGCATGCTTCCTAATAGAATGACAACAGTCTAATGCCATTCACAAAATGATTGTACTCTGAGAATGAGAGACACGGCTGACGTCATTTACATTTCTTGCCCAGGAATCTTTGAACTGGGCTCACAGTTCAGTTCTGTGCAACTGGTTTTGATGCCAAGAGTTTTAGTGAATGTATTCTGATGAACAGATATTGGAGAGCATGCTATGACCCTGCCCACCAGGTGGTGTAACTGAAAACACTTCATCACAGCTACTGTGAAGCAAAGCCTATGAGCCAAGCCTATTTAAGTAGGAAACTTTGTTGTTTGGTAATGTGTGGCTGAAACCATTCTGAGAAAAGCTAATGATTATATTAAGGGGATGGATGGACTCAGACAGATATACAGCAATACAATATTTTTGCTTATGTCCCTTAAGTGTGTGTACCGGTGATCTGTACTGGTGCGGCCCGCACTCTAGGCAGTGGGCCTGAAGCTCTCTTTCTGTGCAGCACTGTGTGGCTGAATTCCTCCTCAATGACCTAGAAACACCCAGAACAGAGTAAGGAAACAGCACAGGACATCCTGAAGTTAACACAATAATACAATAACACACACACACACACTGTACATGTTTGTTTTACTATCCTTTTGGGGACCAAACAATTGATTCCCATTCAAAATCCTATTTTCCATAACCCCTAACCTTAACCCTAACCTTAAACCCAAACCCTTAACTCCTAACCCTAATTCTAACCTTAACCATAAACCTAACCCTTAAGGCTAAAATATGTTTTCTTGAGGGGACTGGAAAAATGTTCCTTGTTTTTGGTTTTACTATCCTTGTGGGGACCAGAAGTCCTCACAAGGATAATAAAACCAAAAACACACACACACAAACATACAACCTAATAATATCTGTTCTTGACAAGAAGTCACAAGACTTCTACAAAGTGTGAGTAGTTAGCACATTTGGGTTGTGCAAGTTTTGTTTAACCGTTTCAACCCAAAAAGATTTCAATGTTAATTTCTGGAAACAGAAAGTCACCCCTCTGTTTATAATTATCTGTGTCTAAGGGGAAACGTATAGATAGGTTACCGGCCGAGCCCCCAGTCCCTCTTGGTTCCCTAGTAGTTACCTGGGGGTCCAGGTGTTTGCTGATGTGTTTCTCCAGGAAGGGCCGTTTGAGGACAGAGTTTACGGAGGGCCGGTCTCGCGGGCTGACCTTGAACAGCTGAGTGACCAGCAGGCGCAGGTCGTAGGAGTAGCGGGTGGAGACTGGGTTATAGCGCCCCCTACAGATCTTCACTACCAGCTGCCTCAGGCTGTTGCCCTCAAACTGCAGGTGGAGAGAAATACTATTGAGATAGTGTGGCTTTGAATTGCATGTGTGTGTGCATTTGTAGCAGTGCTTACTGGATGTCTGAGGGTGCAGAGCTCATACAGGACACAGCCCAGAGACCAGATATCCCTGAGGAACAGAGAGAACCAGTCAAAGATTGCTATTGAATATAAGAGCAATCATTATAAAATGCACAAGGGTACTTTTCAGTTGTGGAAATGGTGGATGACAGTTTATGATGTATATGATGATCTGTGAACCATTTGTGAGAAGCTAATAGAGGGGAAACGACACATAAATGGGTGTGACAGTGAAACTCCCTCTCTAACCCAGCTAGTGTCAAAACAGACCAGTTCTAGAAAGCAGAACAATAGCTGCCTAGACAAAGTGTGTATGTGTGCCTATTAATGAAGGGAGGACACCCATTTCAGACTAGCCAGAATGAGAGTATGATGGAAAAAAGGTGTGGAGTTGTTGCAGCCACATGGCTGATTGATCAGGCAGCTAGCTAATGCTCTACAGTCCTGTGTACTTGCTTCACTGTTTACACAAACACAAGTTCCAACACGAAATACATTATGTCACACAGTGTTTTGATTGCTCAGTTGGTCAGATGGAGCAAGGTGTTTGCAAGACAACAGGTATGGCCATATACTGAATAAATGTGTTAACTTCTCCCCACAGTCAGTCAGTGTCTCATCAGGTAACATATCACCATATTAGACACCGCCGACATATGTTATTGGTAGAAAGTAGCACAGGGTCTATTTTTGGGTTGTCTAAACACATAACAGCATAACAGGAAATCCTGTGGTTGTGCTAGCTAGAGGTACAGTAGCTAATTTCACACTGACATTTTGGCTTTTACTTTTGCAGGCCAAGACACTGGATGAATCAACGTTGTTTCCACATAATTTCAACCCAAAAAATCTATGTGATGACAAACTAACTGGATTTCATGTTTTTTTTCACCCAATTTCTTTAAAAAAAAAATCTGTTGATTTCACGTTAGTTGACAACTCAAACAAATGTAAATCAAAACTAGACGTTGAACTGACGTCTGTGTCCAGTGGGAGGCTGTGTGTGAATAAGAGAGAAAGACATCGATAGATGGAGTGAGAGAGAGAGAGTAATAAAAAGGGAGGATAATATGGTACATACGTTTTGTTATTGTACGGTCTGTTGTCACAGATCTCAGGAGACAGGTAATATGGCGTCCCAACACAGGTCCTGGCTAGCTCCATGGTACTAGCCAATCACATTCATCAGAACATAAATATACATGAGTTGTAATACACAATGTAACAGTATGGTTGTGGAATGTGGAATGCTAATAACATGGTTTGGAACATGTCCTAGCTCTCTGTAATCAGCAGCTGTTATGGAGAAAATACCAGTAGTCTCTTTCCTGGCTGTGAGTCTTCTGCCACTATCATAGAAACTCACTTGTTTAACATTCTTGCAATGCCAAAGTCTCCCAGCTTGGCTTTCAACCCCTTCTTGGTAAGGAATATATTCTAGAGGAAAGCAATACAAAAACAAAACAATGATCAGAGTAGATCAAGTTGTTATAAGTGGTACCTGTGCTTTGATATCTATGTGGCTTTTGTCTGACTATGACAGCTGTTTAATACCTGTGCTTTGATGTCTCTGTGCAAAACCTTCCTGTCATGGATGTGCTTCAGTCCCAAACAGATCTGTACAAACAAATCCACTATCTGAGTGGGAACAAAATAGTTTACATGATTATTTCTTTGAACCCTGTGTGTGTGTCTGTGTGTGTGTGTGTGTGTGTGTGTGTGTGTGTGTGTGTGTGTGTGGTGTGTCTCAGTGGAGGCTGCTGAGGGGAGGACGGCTCATAATAATGTCTGGAACGGCGCTAATGAAATGGCATCCAATACATGGAAACCATGTGTTTGATGTATTTGATACAATTCCACTCATTCCGCTGTAGCCATTACCATGAGCCCGTCCTCCCCAATTACGGTGCCACCAACCTCCTGTTGTGTGTGTGTCTGTACCTGCTCCTCAGTAAACATAACCCCTCTTTGCATACTGATCTTCTTCATCAGATCTCCTCCATCACAGTACTCCATCACTATGTACAGGTTAGTGCTCTCTGTTTCAGACAGGATAAACTGATCAACATCACACACAAGCAAGCATGTACGCATGCATGCATACACACACACACACACACACAGACATATTGACTGGATACAAACCCTGAAATGATTTGAAAAAGGTGACGATATTTGGATGCTTCATCTTTGCAAGCAGCATGACTTCCTTTTTGGATGCTTCTTTTTCCATAGGTGACATCTATGAATGACATTGCAACAAAAAAGGGGATGGAAATTCTCATAAAAAAATCCTGGCCTACTGGTTAAAACAATGCAGTCGGTTGTGTAGAGGCTAGGTTATGACTGGATGAGCATCACAGATAAGTCTATGGTTGGTACCTTTCTGAGGTTGATCTCTTTGACCACGCACTGTCTCTCACCACCCCTGTCTCTGTCCCTGTCCAGGGCCAGGAAGGCCTTCCCAAATGCCCCCTCTCCAATCTGATGGACCACCTCATACTGGTTCATAACACCACACTTGAGGAAACTGGGAGAAACTTTGTGGTTTTGAAAACACACAGCTATCATCATACATTTACAATTAATCATTATGTGTGTTCTCAGCAAATGAGACCTCCTCTAAGTGCATGAACTAAGTGCATGAACTAATGCAATTTCAAAGACATGAGAATGGTGTGGATTTCATATGCTTAATTCATCACGCCACATTTATTAATAGCAAGATGCGATGGCGGGTGATAGCGCTATTCCTGTCATTGGATGGATCAGATGATACCCACAAAATCAGCTGCCAAAACGCCCGCGTCAGCCCGTTACCATGGTGACAGATACACAGAGCCGATGTGCTAGCTTGTCTGCTAGCTAGTTTACTAACCTTCTTTGGTGTAATATTGGGCTTTACTTTACATTAAAAACAAACAAACAAACAAAAGTGGTACTTACCAAGACGACACGTTCCCTTTCAAATGTACATTTGTGGGAACACTGTGTGGTGATGTGTGTTTTTCAACAGAGTTAAATCTAACCCGAAAAGTATGTTGACACTGATGGCAGGATGCACAAAAAAGCAAAGTACTCTGGGACTTGTAGGCAATGTCTTCAATACAATGGTCTACCTGGAGCCAAATACTAGGAGTGTCATATTTCAAGGTCTAATTATTAGAGAGATTTTATGGCAATGTTTGTTACACTTCTTTCAATGGAATATTCTGGCAATGCGGAATCAAATATTTAGCACTGAGCAAAATTACCAACACCGAAAGCACACTTCATTAAGATGGATTTGGTAACAGGAGCCATCTAAACTAGTGGTGTCAAGAGCCTGAAATGTATCATACATATATCCTCAGTGCATTCAGTTATTATTACACTGTTAATGAGGGACAAATGTGTTCCAATGAAATGGTCGACACCACATTATAAATATCATTACATACCATGATGACATGGTTATGCATCAAGGATTGATGAAATGTATATTAATAACGCAATTCTATCTTTAATTTATCTTTAACTGGTAATCTGATATGGGTTTGTGGCAAGTGCAAAGACAAGTCACTTTTTAAAACTTGGTATGGCAGCTGATTTTTTAGGCTTATTCAAGACCCAGGGATCATATGGCTGTTACAAGATTAGCCTATATCACACCCAAAGTTGAAATGCAAGGGAGTGTGTTTGTGCTCCAGACCAGTCAGTGGATAAGGTGCAGCATGACCAACTAATGTCAATGTAAGTTATACCCTATAGCACAGGCCTGTGAGCAGAAACACAGGACACCAGCTAGCCATAAGGCCTCTACTGTATATGGGATCAGTGACTCTTTACGAGGCATCCCCAGACTCATAGCACTCCATGTAATCCCCTGCATTACCAGCATCTCTTTGGTCTGTCACCAGAGCTGAGCTCTCCTACAGGGTCAGTGGATGGCCAGCCCTCTGTGTGCATATGCGCTTCACAGATTCCTCCTCTAACTGGGAGCAATGTTCCCACGATGCAAACATGGAAACACGTACAGCCCGAAATACACACATGCACATCACTTTAGATTCTAACCTGTACTGCACCTTTTCTTAACAAAAATACTGATACACCTCTTAGATTCAAAATATCTATTTGATGCGATTCATATGAATACATAAGCCGCAAGACTTGACCTTGTCCCTAACCTGTGTCAGTGCAGTGGAGAATAAGAGCTATTTAATCATTCATCCTCTCTGGTGTGAAGTGACAGCAACCATTCAAGAACATCAGGCAACCGAATTCAAAGAGCATATTCCATGAATCAGTGACTCAGCACAGGCCTCAAATTTATGACAGGAAGTTCCTACTTCCTACTCTGGGCTGACAGCCTTATTGATGGCTGGCATCTCCCTCCTCACAGAGGGAACTAGCTTACGACAGGAGTCTAACGACTGCTATATCGGTCTCTTCTTGTCGCCTGTCTACATGTTCCCCTGCCATCTGTATATGTGTGCGTGGGTGGGTGCGTGCGTTTAGAAAAGGGTGACAGAGAAAGCAGGATGTTCGAGACGGGAGTGTAAGTCACAGAATTTTGATAATACTGAGAAATTAAAAAAGATTGTCCCAACATGGACTAACTAAACTGAGAGAAAGTAAGGATTGGTTATTCAAAACAATATCAAAAAGGTGCTCACAAAAGCATATGTACTCTACATGCTGTAGAAAAATCCATAGGACCCTCATCACATTGAGTATGTCGGTGTGAAGGTGAACCAGCAGAACCCATCTGGCGTCTCTACCATGACACCCTTCTGCAAGGTCCAACTCATTAGGATCTTAATCAGAGAGATTTCCACTATGATCATATAACAGGGCTTATAGTTATAATGCGTGTCAATTGATAGCTATCAGAGACGAGATACTGCTACGGGAGCAAACGTAAGCAAATGCGGCCACACAAAATAGACAGAGCATACAGTCAATAGGATCCAATGACAACAGAGGCGAAGCCAGCATGACTACATTCAAAATAGTGGCAAATGTGTTCACATGAATAGGGCTGACATAAAGACAGGAATGGATGAGGTTGCCAAATGTAAAACAATGTACATGTGTATTAAAGGAAAGCATCTATACTTTTACACTGCATTCGTAAAGTATTCAGTCGTCTTGACTTTTTCCACATTGTTATGTTACAGCCTTATTCTAAAATGGATTAAATAGTCCCCCCTTCATCAATCTACACACAATACCCCATAACAAAACAAAAACAGGTTTTTAGAAATGTTTCAAATTTATACAATCTTTTTTCATGTCCAATACATGCAATTTACCACAGGTGGACTCCAATTAAGTTGTAGAAATATCAAGGAGGATCAATGGAAACAGAATGCACCTGAGCTCAATTTCGAGTCTCATAGACAGTGGTGGAAAAGTATCCAATTGTCATAAAAGTGAAGATACCTTAATAGAAAATTACTCAAGTAAAAGTAATCCAGTAAAATTCTACTTGAGTAAGTCTAAAAGTATTTGGTTTAAAATATACATCCGCCAGTCGGTGGAGGGGGCTCTCGAGTGCATCACTACAGACCCTGGTTCGATTCCCGGCTGTATCACAAACGGCCTTGATTGGGAGTCCCATAGAACGGCGCACAATTGGCCCAGCGTCGTCCGGGTTAGGGTTTGGCCGGGGTAGGCCGTCATTGTAAATAAGAATTTGTGCTTAATTGACTTGCCTAGTTAAAATAAAGGTTAAATAAACAACTTAAAAAGTACATGTAATTACTAAAATATACTTAAGTATCAAAAGTAAAAGTATAAATAATTTCAAATTACTTATGTTAAGCAAACCAGACGGTAACATTTTTTTTTTTTTTTAATTTACGGATAACCAGAGGCACACTCCAACATTCAGACATCATTTACAAATGAAGCATGTGTTTAGTGAGTCTGCCAGATCAGGGGCAGTAGGGATGACCAGGGTTGTTCTGTTGATAAATGCGTGAATTGGATAATTTTTCTGTCCTGCAAAGCATTCAAAATGTAACAAGTTTTTTTGGGTGTCATTGAAAACGTATGGAGTGAAAAGTACAATATTTTCTTAAGGAATGTAGCGAAGTAAAAGCAGTCAATACTATTTATATTTAAGTACAAATACCACCCAAAAGTACTTTAAAGTATTTTTACACCACAGGTCATAGCAAAGGGTCTGAATACTTTTGTAAATAAGGTATTTCTGTTTTCGCCTTGTCAAAATAATAGTATTCGTTTTAGAATAAGGCTGTAACTTAATAAAGTGTGTTAAAAGTCAAGGGGTCTGAATACTTTCCTAATGCACTGTTTATGACAAACTCCATGTAATCCCCTGTATGACCAGCATCTCTGTGTGGTCTGTCAGAGTAAAATGTGGCATTAAGGAACACACTGGCCACACTATAATATCTGTATTACTGGTTTAAGATTTATTGTGGTGTTGGTCATATCTTTACAGAGGTTATATACAAATTAGTACGAGTGATAAAAAAAATAAAAGTACATTTGGAGAAAGAAACATTCACTAAAATTAATTGTGAAAAAAAGATTGCGTGTTTGTTTTACTTTGCTGTATAAGAATGAATACATTTCCGATTCGAATTCTTTAGATATTTGTCTTGGTTTTGATTTATTCTTAAAGCTAGATGAAGAAAACATGAATCCACACTCTTATCTTATGTTTTACAGTTAAGAAATAATATTTGCAGTATATTAATAGTTCCAGCAGACAATTAAAATATAAAACCTAGAAACTCCTTGGAATAGTCCCTTCTAAAACCAGGTTCAATGGTACAAAAGTATCAATTTTCCATGCCTTTGCACATTTTCATTTCTGTACTAAAAAATACAATTAGATTCTGTTTCATTAAGTCTATACCATACATGTTCTGCATCATATTCAACCCTTCATCATAGTTCTAGATTATTCAAGTAATCTAAACATTTGACAAGCTAGCAGTCCCGCCCTCAAAAAGATCCTCACTAAAATAGAACCCTATGGTCTTTTGTTGAAGAATTGCATAATAAAAAAATACACGCAACTGACTGTTACCCTTTTTTACATGTTTTAAGCAGAGACGAATTTCCCCTTTTCACATTACAATTCTCACGCACACAAAACTACCTGAAGTAAAATATCAAATGGAAACATTTAAAACAGAGAAAACTACAATTACAAATCTCCAACTGTGCTCCCAGTAAAATGAAGCGAGGTTGTATAGAGACGATGTGCCACTTTTCCCACGGCCACAACAACGGCACTAGGGCTCACAGATCAAGGTCTCCACCACAAACTTGTTCTCAAAGTGACGGATCTTGAGGCAGTTGAGAGCTTCACGCTTCTGCATACCTGTAATGTGGGGGATGGAGAGAATAAAATGCTGATCTACACCTGATAAAACCCCTTATGAGCTGCCACAATATGGTGGTTGGTTGTTCATACAGGCTCATACAAGACTTGGGAAAACATAATTTTGGAAAGGTATGAATCAGATATGTCGCAATGCCCATATGGTAGTTTTGTAAGACCTGTGTGTGCGCGCTTGTGCGAACACATGCACATCTTCGTGTGAGAGGTGTGTTAGGTATGTGAGGTCTAACTGTGTGCTTAGAGACCAGTCGTCAGTCAATATCTCATGCAAAAAAAGCCTGAATGTAGCCCTTTTCCTTTGGGCATGTTAGCATAATTATTCACTTGTCCAAACAATTATGTAGCGTGTGTGTGTGATCTGTGATGTATATGCATGCGTGTTGTATATGTGCATGTGTGTATTTATACAGGTCTGTGTGTACTGACCCAGGATCCTGTCTCTGCGCTCCAGCTTGTAGGTTTCCTTGCCCTGGCAGAGGTTGTTAATGAAGTATCCCAGTTGTTCCACATCCTCTAGGCGCTCAGTTACCACCATCTCTTCATGGACCAGGTAGGACTGGGGCAGGTAGGTACCAGCCTGGGGAAGGGGGGAAGGGGTACAACATTGAATAACATATCCTATCAGTATGAGCTAGAGCTACTGGGTGGTTCATTTCAAAACATTAATTAAAAACCACTGAAACGGTCTTATAATCATTTAAAAAATAGTATAAGATTACATTGGGTGTGCAGAAAAGTGGGTAAGAAATCGAATGTATTACTATCATTATTGTAACATAATTCATGAAGCAGTTCCTGTTACCTTGATGTTGACCAACAGCTCCAGGAAGTCCTTGGGAGGCATGACGATGGAGGTGTTGAGGGGGATGACGTAGCATTTGTTCAGGAACAGGTCCAGGTAAGCAGTCAGTCTCTGTGGAGGGGAGCCAACAGTACAAACGCAGTCAGAGAACAACCTCATGGAACTCCACTGAACACAGAAAATCCATGATCTGTGGATGGTTATCCCCACAGAAACATCACAGTGGTTAGCACTAAACAGCAGGGTTAAATTTATTCAATTTCCTTACCCTTTGGAAGTCGTGGACGATGTCGGCGGGGTCACTGTCGTCGAACTCAGGCACGGGTACATTGATGAGAGCCACCTCCTGGTCCTCCAGTACGCGGATGTTCTCCTGGATCATCTTAAATCTGGAGGGCAGGTCCACCTCCACATCCTCCTCCTCCAGGATCATCATGTCTTCTTCACGGTACTTCACCCCGCACACAAACACCTGGCCCTCCTGGTGGACGGGAGGACACACAGCACTTGGTGGAAAACGTTTATATTTATATTTTTTACTACATGGAGCTTTACCCTTCTAGCATCATGTCTCTTGTCAATTACAAAATTGAACTATAAGGTTGTATTCAAATACAATAAGTTCTTAAAAAAGTGTCAATTAGATTAGAATCAAGCCAGCTACCATGTATTCAGTAAGCCGTAGATCGACGCTGGGGTCTGAGTAATCCAGTCTCACCTCCAGGATGTAGTACCTGTACAGGTAGGCCCCTCCCACCACCACGCCAGACAGCATGAGAGCCAGGCCCAAGCCCAGGCACATACACCAGCACCAGGCCTTGGACTGCTGACGCACCGGTAGAGCCACCTCTGGATCCTGGAGAAACACAGAGAGAAGAGGGAGGATGTGTGACAGACACTGTTTATTGTTTTGAAATGTGACAAAAGAACGCATTTAATTCTTCATTGTCAAGTGCACAGTTCACCACAGATGTTTCCAAGTCATTTAATCCTCATCTTTCTCTTTACTCCTCACCTCATTCACCTGAAACACTTCTCACCATCTCTACACTCTCCTTTCCCTGCCCTTTCTCTCCAATTGCCATGCATTTCTCTAACTTTCCTTGTCCCTCTCACCCCTACTTCCCTCACTTGCTTCCAGGCAGTGTAGGAGGGATGGGCACAGGCAGCCAAACTAGTTATGAGAGTTTTGGCAACACTCCTGTTTCAAAACAACAAAAAGAGGTGGGGCTCAATGTTGATAGAGGGAGCAGCACATTGGGAGGGGGGGCTGAGTCCAAACAAAGGCTGTGTTTGAAGAGGGCTCCAGAATCCACCCGAGGCACAGAACAGGGTGAGTCATCATAATGCAAATCAGAGAAACAAATAAGCACCATGAGGGAGAGAGAGAAAGAAGACATGAGAAATAGAGAGCAGAAGGAGAACATAGAAAGAAGAGGGTGGGGAGTAGACCATTTATATTCCCAATAGCTTGACTTGAATGATGTCATATGATTAGTCAATTTGTTATATCACAACCTGCTTGATCCTTGGACCTTTGTGTAATAAAGCTGGTCTTATGATCCTTCTGAATTAATAAATTCAGTCTCAAGTTCATTCCTTTGATTGTTATTTAGGGAATTTGAGACGGGTCAAATATCTACTGGGCTCTACAGTGTAGCGTTGTCACGATACCAGAATTTTGACTTCGATACCAATACCAGGTTCAGTATCACGATTCTCGATACCATCACGATACTCAATACCAAAACCACAACAAAAAAAGTCACAGAATGGCATTTAATACAGACAGAAATACAATCATTTTGATATTTGTTTTTACCAATCTAACTACAGAACGGTAATCATTTATTTGAATGGTAAATCTATAATGACAAACTGGGTAAATCAAGATGTAGCCTAGGCCTATTTACAATACAGTCCAATAGGAATGTGTGCAAACAGTGAGTTATTGATCTTGTTTTGGCTGATTTTACAGGGCTACAGATGTGAATCTGTTTCCATTCCATTCGGGACTTATTTTATTGTACTGATCAACAACATTTGCATAGAAGTGGCTTATTTGATCAAAGTAATTTTAATTGTATTTGTTTAATCATAGTACAAAATGATCAACAACCTACATCCCTACAACAAACATGTCTAACAAAACACAGGTATAAACAAAAAACACACGGCAAAAAAAAGAACGTCCCTTTTTCAGGACCTTGTCTTTCAAAGATAATTCGTAAAAATCCAAATAACTTCACAGATCTTCATAGTAAAGGGTTTAAACACTGTTTCCCATGCTTGTTCAATGAACCAACCACAATTAATGAACATGCACCTGTGGAACGGTCGTTAAGACACTCTATTCTGTGAGGTTTTCCCAAAAATCGAGTAAGTCAGATCTTCACCTTTTTCACAAATTTCGACAACATAGAACTACAGAATCTGTAGAATCTTAAAGTGCACTTCCTTAAATTTGTTTGGTATACAATATTTGTGAGGCATCAACCAAGCTTTTTTCCAGACAATGTCAGGAATAAGCATGTTCCAGAAAGATTTTCCTCTAGGCGTAAGTTGGATCCATGAATGGAAAAGTTCTTATGTATTTATTATCAAATCAAAGTTTATTTCTCACGTGCGTCTGAATACAACAGGTGTTGACCTTACAGTGAAATGCTTACTTACAGGCTCTAACCAATAGTGCAAAAAAAAGGTATTAGGTGAACAATAGGTAAGTAAAGAAATAAAAACAACAGTAAAAAAAGACAGGCTATATACAGTAGCGAGGCTATTTACAGACACCGGTTAGTCAGGCTGATTGAGGTAGTATATGTACATGTAGTTATGGTTAAAGTGACTATGTATATATGATGAACAGAGTAGCAGTAGCGTAAAAAAGGGGTTGGCGGGTGGCGGGACACAATGCAGATAGATAGCCCGGTAAGTCAATGTGCGGGAGCACTGGTTGGTCGGTCCAATTGAGGTAGTATGTACATGAATGTATAGTTAAAGTGGCTATGCATATATGATAAACAGAAAGTAGCAGCAGCGGGGGGGGCACACAATGCAAAAAGTCCAGGTAGCCATTTGATTACCTGTTCAGGAGTCTTATGGCTTGGGGGTAAAAACTGTTGAGAAGCCTTTTTGTCCTAGACTTGCCATGCGGTAGTAGAGAGAACAGTCTATGACTGGGGTCTTTGACAATTTTTAGGGCCTTCCTCTGTCACCGCCTGGTGTAGAGGTCCTGGATGGTAGGCAGCTTAGGCCCAGTGATGTACTGGGCCGTACGCACTACCCTCTGTAGTGCCTTGCGGTCAGAGGCGGAGCAATTGCTGTACCAGGCAGTGATGCAACTAGTCAGGATGCTCTCAATGTTGCAGCTGTAGAACCTTTTGAGGATCTCAGGACCCATGCCAAATCTTTTTAGTCTCCTCAGCTGGAATAGGCTTTGTTGTGCCCTCTTCACGACTGTCTTGGTGTGTTTGGACCATTCTAGCTTGTTGTTGATGTGGACACCAAGGAACTTGAAGCTCTCAACCTGCTCCACTACAGCCCCGTCGATGAGAATGGGGCGTGCTGGTCCTCCTTTTCCTGTAGTCCACAATCATCTCCTTAGTCTTGGTTACGTTGAGGGAGAGGTTGTTGTCCTGGCACCACACGGCCAGGTCTCTGACGTCCTCCTTATAGGCTGTCTCGTCGTTGTCGGTGATCAGGCCTACCACGGTTGTGTCGTCTGCAAACTTAATGATGGTGTTGGAGTCGTGCCTGGCCATGCAGTCGTGAGTGAACAGGGAGTACAGGAGGGAACTGAGAACACACCCCTGGGGGGCTCCAGTGTTGAGGATCAGCGTGGCAGATGTGTTGCTACCTACCCTCACCACCTGGGGGGGCGGCCCGTCAGGAAGTCCAGGATCCAGTTGCAGAGGGAGGTGTTTAGTCCCAGGATCCTTAGCTTAGTGATGAGCTTTGAGGGTACTATGGTGTTGAACGCTGAGCTGTCGTCAATGAATAACATTCTCACATAAGTGTTCCCTTTGTCCAGGTGGGAAAGGGCAGTGTGGAGTGCAATAGAGATTGCATCATTTGTTTGTCGCAGGGCATAGCAGAATTTCTTGTAAACTTCCGGGTTAGAGTCTCGCACCTTGAAAGCGGCAGCTCTACCCTTTAGCTCAGTGTGAATGCTGCCTGTAATCCATGGCTTCTGGTTGGGGTATGTACGTACAGTCACTGTGGGGACGACGTCCTCGATGCACTTATTGATAAAGCCAGTGACTGATGTGGTGTACTCCTCGATGCCTTCGGAGGAATCCCGGAACATGTTCCAGTCTGTGCTAGCAAAACAGTCCTGTAGTTTAGCATCTGCTTCATCTGACCACTTTTTTATAGACCGAGTTACTGGTACTTCCTGCTTTAATTTTTGCTTGTAAGCAGGAATCAGGAGGATAGACTTATGGTTGGATTTACCAAATGGAGGGCGAGGGAGAGCTTTGTACACGTCTCTGTGTGTGGAGTACAGGTGATCTAGAATGTTTTTCCCCCTGGTTGCACATTTAACATGTTGATGGAGATGTGGTAGAACTGATTTAAGTTTCCCTGCATTAAAGTCTCCAGCCACTAGGAGCGCCGCCTCTGGGTGAGTGGTTTCCTGTTTGCTTATTTCCTTATACAGCTGAATGAGTGCGGTCTTAGTGCCAGCATCTGTCTGTGGTGGTAAATAAACAGCCACGATAGCTGAAAACTCTAGCCAAGTAGTGTGGCCTGCAATTTATCACAATACACTACTTCAGGCGAGCCAAATCTAGAGACTTCCTTAGATTTCGTGCACAGACAGCCCCCCCTCGTCTTACCGGAGTGTTCTGTTCTATCTTGCCGGTGCAGCGTGAATCCCGTTAGCTGAATATCCATGTCATTCAGCCACGATTCTGTGAAACATAGGATGTTGCAGTCCCGTTGGTAGGATATTTGTGATCGTACCTCATCTAATTTATTGTCCAATGACTGCACGTTGGAGAGAAGTATTGACGGTAGCGGCAGCTTTCCCAATCGCCTTCTCCGGGTCCTGACCAGGCACCTGGCTCTTTGCCCCCTGTACCTGCGTCGCTTCCTCTTGCGAATAACTGGGATGTCGGCCCTGCCGGGTGTTTTGAGAATATCATGTGAGTCTTGCTTGTTGTTGAAAACAATCTGTCTAATCTGAGGTGAGTGATCGCTGTCCTGATATCCAGAAGCTCTTTTCTGCCGTAAGATACGGTTGCAGAAACATTAATGTACAAAATAGAAGTTAGAAATAACGCGAAAAAAAACACATAATAGCACAATTGGTTAGGCGCCCGTAAAACGGCTGCCATTTCTTCCGGCGCCATTTTATGAAAATAAATCTGTCGATTTCTCAAGTAAGCCCATGCCTTCCAAACTGAGTTCTGGATAAGCTCTGTGATAATCACCAAAGTTAAGATGAGTTTTCATTTGTGTAGTTAGACCACTGGGAAAAGATTTGATCACAGAAATAAAATATCTGAAAGGTATTGGAAACTCAATGTTATAAATTGTTCATATTGTTCATATTACCCCTGTTGTCAAAAACATCAAGAACAAAGACAATATTCCTCTCATGCCAGCTAGGGTAGAATAAGGACATATTCCTTACAGTTATGTCTGAATTATTACACAAAAGAGCTTTATGTGGGGGAAAAATTGTGCAGGAAACATATTTCCCGGGACATTAAAGCTTGTTGGTGAAACCTAGCCAATTTAGCAGGTAATCATTCAGGAATATAATTACATTTCAGTAAAAATGGAAGACCTCCCAACTTAAACACATTGTTTTGGAATTAAATACCAAATTAATTCTGTATTGACCAAACATATTTTCAACCAATTGATCTTGAAAGTGATATTCATGCCAACAAAATCAACACTTCCAGACCTCCTTCAGCTCTTATTTGAGAGGACTGACTTTTTTAGTTTCTTGACTATCTGGAAAAATAAGTCTCAAAAAGGTCTTGATCTTTTTTACAGGTAGGGGGATTTAGCAATAAAGATAATGGAGGGGTACACAAAGCGAGACAGTCCCTCTGCTTGGGGGCAGAAGCACTCTCCCAAGTATAGAAAGATCCCTTTGTATCAAATTATTAAATATATTCTTGGTTCTTAATTTTAGGAGAGAAATTCATATGTTGTCTGACTAAGTGGTTTTTTGACAGATTTATTCCTAAATATTTAACACAGTCCTTTGCTTATTTGATCAAAGTGTGCGCAGTCTCTAACCAGTAATGATGTAATTCACGAGGCAAGAGGGGTCCGCCCGGTCATGGCTAGAAAGGATCGAGCTTTTGACAAAATAACGTCAGATTTGACTTTTCATAGCAGGCTAGAACTTACACAGCAGGTCAGGAGAATTAGGTTAAGAAAAGGGTCAGCATTTTTTTTATATGCTAAAAATACAACATTTAAAATTTAACTTTTGATGTTAATTTTACAAAACCTTCTGGCCATAACCAGGCCACCCGGAGTCAGATCGCTGAGACAATAGGTCTCTTTCATGTCTCTCCCAAAGATTAAGTAAACAAATAAAGTTTGTGTCAATCAGCATATTTTGCATTATGGTATCAAACAACGTACCAAGGTTGAATTGATGATAGCTTAAGCTGTAAGCTAGCAACAAAGGTTAGCCTACAAAGCTGGAAGCTACCGGTAACTTTTTGCCTTGTAAAAAGTGTTCTAGCCTGTATGGACATTGTTCATTACTGTTTGCAAAACAGTTTCAACATATCATGTTGCATTATTCAAGTGTGTTAACATCAGTGGCTAGAGCGTTGGACTAGTAACCGAAAGGTTGCAAGATCAAATCCCCGAGCTGACTAGGTAAAAATTTGTTGTTCTGCCCCTGAACAAGGGTTACACTGTTCCTAGGCAGTCATTGGAAATTAGAATTTGTTCTTAACTGACTTGCCTAGTTAAATAAAGGTAAAAAAAAATAAAGTGCAGCATGAGTGGGGAGCTAACATCCAACTATTATTTTTGTTGTGCTCCTACATTTCTTTATGAGCACTTCCATTTTTTCAACTTAGGCGCACATGTGCTTCTTGTAAAAAAAGGTCAGCTTAGAGCACTTATCTAAAAAGGGAGGACTGGCACCCACCTAAAGGCACTGCTGGCTATAAAGAACAGCAGAGTGCTCTGATCCACGGCCATAAACTTTGAGCTGATTGAGGTTGACAGAGGGAGTAAGTCAGGTGGACACACAAACAAATGTGTTTATCAACCAGCTAACATGGGATTTCACAGACCTTAATGGACTCTGACCAGCGATAAGGTCTCCCTTCTTTAAAACATGCCAAGGCATATCCCCTCCACCAACTGCATATCACCTTGTGAAGGGGTTTTCTAGACATTGGTTGACCCCTGGTCTAGCTGACCAAGGTAATGGGAGAGGGTGGGTAATGGCATTGGCAGACAATCATTATCCACCACCAAAGAATTAACATTCTTCAGTAACACCCAGACGTACATTTCAACAAGAAGAAGTTCTCGAGTTGTCCTCCGAAGAAACAAGTTTGCTGACTGATTGTTGAGCCCATCTTTACAGTTGATATAAAAAGGTATGACTGTATGGGTCAGTGTTTCTAGGTCAAATGAGCTCATTAAAAGGAAGATACCTTTTTTTAACCAAACTTCAGCTGAAAAG
The DNA here is from genome assembly GCA_030435695.1 of Brachymystax lenok tsinlingensis. Lineage (NCBI taxonomy): Eukaryota > Metazoa > Chordata > Actinopteri > Salmoniformes > Salmonidae > Brachymystax > Brachymystax lenok. The sequence goes on from CM059785.1 coordinate 20,809,953, forward strand.
CTACAGCGCAATGAGAAGCAAGCAACTCGCGCCTTCCCAAGTCAACCAGCCTGACCTCAATCAATTTAATAACGTCAACAACTCGGAGCAGCAGAGCGGCTTTCTAGGAAGATCAAAATCTGTCAAGAGACTGGAGAAAGAGCAAGTGGGAGAAACTGGGACATTTTCAGCTTCCAGGAATTGTGTACAGATCCTTGCGACATGGGGCCATGCATTATCATGCTTAAACGAGGCGATGGCGGCAGATGAATGGCACGACAATGGGCCTCAGTATCTCTTCACGGTAAAATGTGTTCGTTGTCTGTAGCTGATGCCTGCCCATACCATAACCCCACCGCTCGACCAGACGACGTCATACACATCTGCCCGGTACAGTTGCAACCAGGATTAATTTGTCAAGAGCACACTTCTCCAGTGTGCGAGTGGAAATCGAAGGTCAGCATTTGTCAACTGAAGTCGGTTACGACGCCGAACTTACTATCTGGTCAAGACCCTGGTGAAGACGACGAGCACGGTTAGAGAGTTTGTGGAGAAATTCTTTGGTTGTGCAAACCCACAGTTTCAGCGGGTGTCTCGTCTCAGACCATCCCGCAGGTGAAGAAGCCAGATGAGGGGTTCCTGGGCTGGTGTGGTTACACATGGTCTGCGGTTGGGAGGCTGGTTGGATGTACTGCTAAATTCTCTAAAATGACATTGGATGTGGTTTATGGTAGAGAAATGAACAGCTCTGGTGGACATTCCTGCAGTCAGCATGCCAATTGCACACTCTCTCAAAACTTGAGACATCTGTGGCATTGAGTTGTGTGACAAAACTTCTCATTATAGAGTGTTCTTTTATTTTCCCCACCTGTGTAATGATCACTCTGGTTAATCAGCTTCTTAATATGCCACACCAGTCAGGTGAAAGGATTATATTGGCAAAAGGAGAAATGCTCACTAACAGGGATGTAAACAAATTCGTGCACAAAACGAGAGAAATATGATTTTTGTGCATTTGGAACATTTCTGGGATCTTTTATTTCTGCCAATGACAACAACTGATTCAAATTATGTGGTGGGCCTACATCTCACACCAAAACACACTCAGTGATCACATCTCTAGCAGGGGGAGTTCACTGCTTACTTCCTGTACTTCTCAGAGATGGTTTTGTACCAGTCTGGTAGTGTAAGCACAGTTTAAGTCAGAAGTTCATTAAAACTAGTTTTTCAACCACTCCACAAATTTCTTGTTAACAAACTACATTTTTGGCAAGTCGGTTAGAATATATACTTTGTGCATGACACAAATAATTTTTCCAACAACTGTTTACAGACAGATTATTTCACTTATAATTCACTGTATCACAATTCCAGTGGGTCAGAAGTTTACATACCCTAAGTTGACTGTGCCTTTAAGCTTAGCTTGGAAAATTCCAGAAAATTATGTCATGGCTTTAGAAGCTTATGTTATGCTAATTGACATCATGAATCAATTGGAGGTGTACCTGTGGATGTATTTCAAGGCCTACCTTCAAACTCAGTGCCTCTTTGCTTGACATCATGGGAAAATCAAGAAGAAATCAGCCAAGACCTCAGAAAAAACTTTTTGTAGACCTCCACAAGTCTGGTTCATCCTTGGAAGCAATTTCCAAACGCCTGAAGGTACCACGTTCATCTGTACAAACAATAGTATGCAAGTATAAACACCATGGGACCATGCAGCCATCATACCGCTCAGGAAGGAGACGCGTTCTGTCTCCTAGAGATGAGCATACTTTGGTGTAAAAATGCGCAAATCAATCCCAGAACAACAGCAAAGGACCTTGTGAAGATGCTGGAGGAACAGGTAGAAAAGTATCTATATCCACAGAAAAAGGAGTCCTATATCGACATAACCTGAAAGGCCGCTCAGCAAGGAAGAAGCCACTGCTCCAAAACCGCAATAAAAAAGCCAGACTACGGTTTGCAACTGCACATGGGGACAAAGATCGTACTTTTTGGATAAATGTCCTCTGGTCTGATTAAACAAAAATATAACTGTTTGGCAATAATGACCATCGTTATGTTTGGAGGAAAAAGGGGGAGGCTTGCAAGCCGAAGAACACCATCACAACCGTGAAGCACGGGGGTGGCAGTACCATGTTGTGGGGGTGCTTTGCTGCAGGAGGGACTGGTGCACTTCACAAAATAGATGGCATCATGAGGTAGGAAAATGATGTGGATATATTGAAGCAACATCTCAAGACACCAGTCAGGAAGTTAAAGCTTGCTTGCAAATGGGACTTCCAAATGAACAAGGACCCCAAGCATACTTCCAAAGTTGTTGCAAAATGGCAAAAGGACAACAAAGTCAAGGTATTGGAGTGGCCATCACAAAGCCCTGACCTCAATCCTACAGAAAATGTGTGGGCAGAACTGAAAAAGCGTGTGTGAGCAAGGAGGCCTACAAACCTGACTCAGTTACACCACCTCTGTCAGGAGGAATGGGCCAACATTCACCCAACTTATTGTGGGAAGCTTGTGGAAGGCTACCCAAAACGTTTGACCTAAACAAATTAAAGGCAATGCTACCAAATACTAATTGAGTATATGTAAACTTCTGACCCACTGGGAATGTAATGAAAGAAACAAAAGCTGAAATAAATCATTCTCTATTATTATTTCACATTCTTAAAATAAAGTGCTGATCCTAACTGACCTAAGACAGGGAATTTATACTAGGATTAAATGTCAGGGATTGTGAAAACAGAGTTGAAATGTATTTGGCTAAGGTGTATGTAAACTTCAGACTTCAACTGTATGTGCCCAAAACCATGAACGTGACCAAACATGCCAACCGATGGGTTTCAGAACTTCTGAAACACCCCAGTGTCTTTGATGTGGATACACTCAGTTTGGAGTAAGAGACTTTACCAAAGTTTACTCTCATATCATGACCCACATACTTTCCCTCAGGTTTTTTCTCTCATTGAAATCTGACCGCAAGGCTGCTGCGCTCAAATGAACTTGAGTTCTGTTCTCTGGCCAGCTACAATTCACTTCCTCTTTTGTGTTCGTCTGTTCTGACAATGTTTATTTCCCCATTTCCGTGAAAGAAGGGTTAGAACATACACACATCCAGAGGCTTGAAGCTGGTAGGGGATATCCAAGTAGATATTCATCAGGGGACAGAAAAAAAAAAGACCTAATGGTCTTGATAAAGACCAAGTGTCGATAAAGTTACAATTCATTTATTTTAGACTCCAGCATTTGCTTGAAAATACTTGACGTGCTTTACTGTATGCAGCTTAATCTTTTCCTAATGCCTATACTTTGTTCATGTTTACTCTCCCCACTCTGCTCAGACAGAGATTGGCTTCCGCTCTACTGCTCTGCCAAGCCCCCTCAGGCCACTGGCTCTTCATCTGGGCTGCAGTCACGCTAGGGTGATGATCAATGCTCTGTCTGTGTGTCCAAACCACCCATATCAAGAAAACCAATACACACTAACACTTGTGCTAAATGCTCCGTTCCTTATATGGTACGAGACACCACATGAGCTATGTGTTTGAGCTTCAAAGTGTTGCTGGGTCATCACCCCTTTGGAGGCAGAAGCCACAACAGAAAGACGTATGCTTTACCTTTGAATATCATCATGATGGTGGTCTCACATGGTATAGAGGGAACCATAAGCTACGTGGGTTGAGAGGGTTTATTTATGGGTTTCAAAATGTTGTTTTGGCCTCTCCTTTCTCCCTATGGCCTTGTGAGAGCTGCTCACACTTCCTATTGTAAGAAAACTAAAATGGTTGCGTCAGAGAGTCCTCCTATCCCTAAGCTTTTCTTCTTCGTCGTCTAGCCTCTCCCTCTGTTCCGACCAACACTCATCTGTCCCTCAGGTGTGTTCTTGCAAGTTTACACTTGCTTTCCAACCTGCTGCTGCCATGAATGACGATGATACAGCAGGTGTGGCCAAGTTCAGTATGCAAACTACCTGGCCTAGATTAGGCCTATATCTAATTCAGTGGTACTGACTGTCTTCATGACCAAGCTGTGCTGTATTACAGTGACATTTACATTCTCATAAATGACAGATGAGTATAATTTGTTTAACTTCTGAATTTCTATTCCTGTTCTATTCTTATACTATGCCTCCTTCCCAGCAAGGAGAGAAAATACTTCCCTTTCTACTTTCGCATTGAATGAAAGTCTTCATTCTAAAGTTCAGAAATGTAACAATACCCTGAAAAGAGGTAGAATTTCAGTAGCTTGGAGTGAGGTAGTCTATCACTGTGCCAGAGCTACAGTTTCAGTAACTCATGGATTCTCTGTGAAACCTCATCCTTCATTCTGAAAGAGATAATCAGCGTGGAGCTAGAGGCAACCATGTTGTTTAGTCTGTTGGGCACTGTGCAGACTATCTGGGGCCGAGGTGAGCTTGTTCTGGTGTTTAGGGTCAGAGATTGTGAGTTCGGGCTGGGAGTAAATTTCCGCCTGTCTGACGTGCCCAAAGCTGTCACTCAGGCCCAGAAGCTAGGATATGCATATAATTAGTAGCTTTGGATAGAAAAGACTTTGAAGTTTCCAAAACTGTTAAAATGATGTCTGTGGCTATAACAGAACTGATTTGGCAGGCAAAAACCCGAAGGAAATGCGACCAGAAAAAAAAAAATTCTGCTCCCATGCTCTTATTTTGAAAAGCTATTGAAAAGCATTGAATCCGTACACCGTTTTCCTATTCCTATGGCTTCCCCTATATGGTAACAGTTTACTATTGATGGCTTTGGGCTTGTATTTTGAAAAATGAATACGTTTTTTCACATGAAGGAAAGAGTGCGCCGGAAGAAAAACAGTGTTTGGGCGCGTTCTGGGGAGAGCACTCGCGTGGGAATTTTCCTTGTCTATTGAACATAGTTGTTTCCGCGTGAAGTTTTATCGTTTATTAACATTTTAGACAACCTAAGGATTATATAGAGTCTTTGTTTGACAAAAATAGCTGAAGTTCACCGGGAGCAAATTGGACTTTTCTGTCGTCGTTTTGACGGAGGTGTTTCCTGTGGATTTCTGAAATCAATGGCGCCGTCTAAACTGAGTTTTTCGGATATAAATATGTACTTTATCAAACAAAATGAACAGCGGTTTTGTAGCTGGGACACTCCTGGTTGAAAACATCAGAAGATCTTAAAAAGTAAGTGAGTTTTTATATCTTTAATTTTGTGATTGGCCGAGGTTGAGTAGGGTTGAGCAGAGCGTTTAATGGCAGTTAAGCACCCAAGCTAACTGGCTAACGTTGGCTAGCTACTTCCAGACACAAATGAGAGAACACCTCACCATGACAGTTTTACTCACCCTCGCAGAGCTGTTTAGGCTGTTTTCATGTTTTCAAGAGTGCTGGTGACTATAACTGTGCTGCAACAATTGAATTACACTTTTTTTTGCCGACTTTACTGACACCGGCCATATTCTACGGGTGTTGGGAGTTTGTAAATTCATCAGTTATTCTGTGCTCTGGCACACTCAGCCGAGAGGGATCTGAAATCAGAGTAGATAGCCAGCATTAACAATGTCCATTGAAATGCACAACGACTATACCACTTAGCTAAGAATGAAGTGAATAATCAAGTCAATAAACGTTGGGTAGTTAGTTAGTACATACTGCTGTAATGCGTAACTTAACTTATTTGAAAAGTCATTACATTATTACATTGCTCAACATTTAGCATAATTAGTTAAAGCAAAGAATTTGTATCCGCTTTCGTCAGACTTCGGCTGCATATTTTATGCCATTTTCTTCTAATCTGAAAATGTGAAGCCACACCTATTTTCTGAAGAATTGCATTGTGGGCCCTAAAAGCACAGAAATAGTGTCCACTGCTTGTATACGTTGTATTTTGGCAAATTTAGTATGACATCCGGGAACTTTTGGCATACTAACTATATCCATACTATGACCAATATGCAAACGTTATACTAAAGTCACATCACAAATAGTACGGTTAGTATGAGTATTTGAACACAGCCTGAGTGTCAGTCAGTGAAGTGAAAGCTGCAATATGTAACTTTATGGGCAACCTGACCAAATCCACATTGAAAGATTTAACTAAGTCTAAGAAGTGGTAGATATGTTCTGTGTGTGCTATTTCTATGCTTCCCATTCTTAAGTTTTGTTTTTGCGTCTCTTACTTTCGGTTTTCTACACCAGCTTCAAACATCTGAAAACCCAATATTTCTGGTTATTGAAACGATACTTCACAGCGGTTTAGATGGTACAATGATTATCTACAGTATTAGAAGTATTCGAATTTTAGCAACCAGGAAATGGCAGAGTGATTTCTACATCGTTTACCTTGAATGGAGTGAATGTAATGAGAGGATGGACGTTGTCCTCTGCTTGCCTCGAGGCTGGTTGTTTAATCTCTACCACTTTTTGTGGTCGACGCCTTGTGGGAGGCACTAGGCCAAAGCTCCCTGGCTGAGTCTATCAGAGCGATTAGGGTGTAATCCCCCCAGGGATCCACATGCCTCACAGGCTTGTAGAACACACAGGCTCGTAGAACACACAGGCTCGTAGAACACACAGGCTCGTAGAACACACAGGCTCGTAGAACACACAGGCTCAGGTAGCAACATAAGCAGCATGAGCATGCAGTGCCAGTGAAAGAGTACTGTGTACCAGACTACCCCTCTCATCTACTTCAATTTGCACCCCTCACCCCATCTGACTCTCTTCTACAAGGCCCCAACTGTCTGCTGATAGATCAAATGGTTGGTTTTGGCCTGGGCTCTTGACAGGACAATTGGTTCTGCTGAGAGGAGCTATGGCTCCATATGTCCGCATGAGAGAAGGAGATCTGTGGGGTGCAACAACCCAATTTAAGCCTATGACCATAAGCTTTCACCATGGTCATACCATCATGCTTCCACTCGAATTAACCAAAATCACAATACAATAAACTGACACATCCACAAGAACTAGGCAACACAGTACAAAGGCAAGCAAGCACATGTAAATAAACATGCACAGGCAACTAAATCCTTGTCTCCTCCCATCTCCACCCCAACATGCCCAGAATATCTCCTCAGTAATGCGCAGTGAACTTATTGCCAGCAGGTCTTATTTAAGATAGCCATGCTAACCACTTTGCTGTTTGAGCCTAATGAAGAAGAGAGTTCAGAGCCAAGCCAGCTCTACTGTCCGATATGCAAGGGATTCTTTGAGTAAAGGCATAAGACAGAACACAAGGCCTAGTCTGTGCACTGCTGAATATTATTTGATCTTACTTTGTATTCATTTCCATACAAGCCATCGCTCTCCCATATACAGACGGACATTGATACAACCCAAAACTTCCATTCACATAGCCTACTGTACATTTGCATGCCCCATCCTTTATTTACATGCTACAGTTTACATTCATGTACCGACGCGCTGCCACAGCTGTCTAATAACAACTTGCTTAGTAGCTGATACAGCGTTTCCCCTAGTTTTTTTTAAGCAGCAGTGGCAAAGGTAGCTGTCCCCATAGATTTCCAGACATTGCGCTAACAGTAGTTAGAAACTTCCTTCAAACTGCATGCAGTTCATTGGACTATGGGTAAGTAGAAAAAGGGCTTAATTGCCAACATCTTGCACGATCCCTTTAAAAGCACATCTCGGCAGAAATATAAAATATAGAAGCAATTCTATCATATTTTTTGGGAGCCATGGCAACAATTTGGGCCACCGCTGCTAAGTGAATATAGGGGAAACACTGGCTGACTTGTTCAGCTGACAGGAAAAGACTGAAGTGCTAACTCGATATAAGATCAGCTTCTGTGTTCAAACAAGCCGACCAGATAGACATCCCCTTGAAAGTTGCCTAGCAGAGGTCATGCATACACCATGGGGATCTGCCATCAACACGGTCTCGTTCTAGACCTGCTGATGTGTGCTCTCTGGGCAGCTTGTATGTTAGAAAGTGGCTAGTATAGGGCTTTATAAATTAATTAATTTATTTTTTCACAAATTCTGTTTTCTCCATTTAGTTTAAGTTTTCCATTTAAGGTTATTGCTCTACAAATCACATTTAATAGAATATCGAACTTTTGTTGTTTTTCTAAGTCCACAGCAATTCTGATTAGAGCAGGAGACCACTTTTGAGGTCTGGGAAAAATCTAATACATTTTGAGTGTAGTTACCCTTTTGGGTAACCCTAACTGGGCACCAGCCAGAGACCTTTATTTGGTTAGCAGTGTTTCTGTAGCGCTCATGTGATTGCAGAGGTTGCAAAACAAATGACCACTGGATTGATGCAAATAATCATGAGATCATTCTGCCAGGTAGGCATAGGCTACTTTGTAGTTAATATTTAATTGATAAGGTTTTTGGGAAAGCCTTTCCATCTACCAGAAGGCGGTTGTCATTACATTAGCATCATCAATAACAGCTACACAAAGTGGTAGACAAATGCGCACACAGACAGGGGCATTCCTGTGCCGCTGTTCTTTAGAAAGCTGAAGGACTATACAAATCATTTATGTATTTTGTTCATGTCATATGATAATTAAGGAATTTTATACTAACTTCAAATGGAGTTAGTTGATGTCCTAAGTTCAATTAAAAAAATTATATTGTTGAATTTCGTTTCAATGTCTTGATTCCGTGTCTGTCTGCAACGCAGATTTTATAGGGCCCTATAATATTACCATATTCTAGGGTGCCTCTGTGTTGTTAGGAAGTGTCTGTATAATTATGAAGTTGGGCTATATTTACATAATATTAGTGAATTGTTAAGTGGTTGCAGAGCAGCACTCTGGCTTGCTCTTGGCAGAACCCCTGATACACACAAGGCATGTGCAGCTGCCCTGTCTCCTGCCCGCTGCCAATCACTCTGCGCCCGTTAAATCAGGCAGAGTGTGAACAAGAGCCGACCCTCCCACTGTCCATCTCTCACGCCATCTGAGTGGCTACTGCCACTGACCTTCACATTCCCTGAGACTGCTTTATCAGCCAGGGAAGCTTCATCCTGCCTACTGGGAAGTGGTGTGAAAACACCTCCCACCATTTTAGACAGGTTGGTTATTTAGAAACAAAACCACAACTATGGGGCAAAACAGACAGAGTTGGTTTAGACCAGGAGTCTCCAACCCTGTTCCTGGAGATCTACCCTCTTGTAGGTTTCCGCTTCAACCCCAGTTGTAACTAACCCGATTCAGCTTAACAACCAGCTAATTATTAGAATCAGGTGTGCTAGATTAGGGTTGGAGTGAAAAAATACAGGATGGTAGCTCTCCAGGAACAGGGTTGGAGAGCCCTGGCTTAGACTGTTAACATGTCAAATATATTTTGTCTCCAAATGTTTATTGAAAACAAATACACCTGCACAATGAGCACTTTTTATCTCTGAAATACATTAGTTGTTGGTTAGCTAGCTAGAGATTTATTTTGCCATATTAGCATAGACATCAGTCAAAACAAGACATGGTATCAATAAGATACAAAGAGCAGACACGAGCCACCTATGATTCCTCACAAAGCAGCTTCTTGTCATTGTTACTAGCTATCTGACCGTTCAGAATCATAACACACGCACGCCTTCTGGCCATCGATGCATGCGCATCCTTTTCGTGCCATTGTCAGCCAGCCCATCTACAAAGCCCAAGAAATGTTGGCTATTTGGAATGGAGCCTATGCCTAGCAATGCCTCAATGCCTCGAGGAACAATCCTGAATGCATGTTGCCTATTGGGTCCAGGAGAAGGCTACATTGGTCCTCTTGCTTTGCCTCGAAACTCAAAACTTACTGATGTAAACGTTTGGCCAGCACGAAAACGCTGACTTCCCAAAGAAAACAAGATAACGGTCAACAAAATAATTACCCCAAAAGGTTCAAAGGAGCAAGCATACTGTAATGATGGGTCTTCTTCATCTTGGTTACTCAAGTGAATAAAGTCTGAAGATGTTAATGTAAACTAATTATAGCATGTGGAACCACTAGGCAAAGCTACAGAAATCCCCCTGCAGAGGTGAAAAATACATTTGTAGAAGACCACTTCAAACCAGGGAGGAAGAACTTAACTGTGATTATACAGACTGAGACAGAAGGACTATAAGGCCAGAGGCTAAGAATGTGTGGGAAGGTGAAAACCAAAAGCCTATCTCTGTACAGATTGTGGTCAAGATAAAGAGGTCCAATTACAAATTTCTAGTGGAACACAAAAGAAACTCACTGAGGTTGGTGGAAAATCCCACTAATATGAGAAAGTTAGGGTGATAGGTCAAATAGTAGCTGAAGATTTTTTTGTCAATTCAGTTAACACCCTTCCCACAGCAGAGGTGACGGTTTTGGAGAGTCTGGCGTGCCCAAAGTAAAATGCCTGCCACTCAGGCCCAGAAAATAGGATATGCACATAATTAGTACTATTGGATAGGAAACACACTGAAGTTTCTAAAAGTGTTAAAATAATGTATGTGAGTATAACAGAACTGATATTAGGCAAAAACCCGAGGAAAATCCACCCGGATTTGCAGTTTTTTTTGTACATGACCTTTTTCTCCAGGCTGCCTATTGATTTCTATGTTAGGTACTGCAGTCTCAGTCCTAGTTATGGCTTCCACTAGATGTCAACAGTCTTTATACAGTGTTTGGAAGCTCTATCACTAAGCAGAACAGATAGGAAGTGGAAATAGTGAGGGGACCACATTCGTCAACAACGTTTCAGACGCGAGATTGTGAGCGCGCCCCACTTTATTTTCCTTTCCTATCGTTCACGTTATCGTCCGAGTGAAATATTACAGTAAATATACATAAAAGGATACCTAAGGATACATAAATTGTTTGATTTGTTTGGAGAAAATGTATAGGTATAATTTGAACGTGTTCTCTTCGCGGTTCAATGGGCGACTCGACGGTGGATTTTCTGATCATAACGCGCCAACCAAACGGAGATTTATGGATATAATAAATTACTTTTTCTAACAAAAGAACCATTGGATGTCTTCGTTGGACACTTGGGAAGCCCTCAGAAGAAGTTCTTTGAAAGGTAAGTGATTTATTTTAGCTGTGATATGGGTTGTGTGTGACCCGCGCAGGATATGAATTTATGCTAATGTGGAAAATAGGAGAGGTGCTATCCTCAAACAATCAAATGTTGTGCTTTCGCCGTAAAGCCTTTTTGAAATCTGACAACGCTGTGATATTGCCAAGAATCAGAGCTTTTGATGACTATGCAACACTTGTATATTGATGAATGTTTAATAATTCAACTTTTGGATTTTGAATTTGGCGCCTTACATTTCACCAGGTAGTGTCAGGAGCGGCCCGCTAGCGCTGCTTCTCCCTAAGTCGTTTTTAAAACCTACAGTTGCAGGGGGTTGACCACTTTCTCTCCAGTTTGAACTTTGCAAACTATTAAATCCATTTTAATATTCATGTTTACAAAGAGACCGACTCCAAGGCCATTAAATGTATGAATCTTTTGAACTCTATGGACTTTATCCAACATGTTACTGGGCCCACCCATAACCGCAGCCATAATCTGGACCTGGTTATTATATCAACATATCCTCTGTTATTGATGTTTCTTTATCTCATCACCACTGTTTTTTGTACTAGCTTGTAGCCCATAGCACAGGGTAATACTGAACACATTAACTCTGTCTTAACTCTGAACGTACTACAGATCTTATTCCAAGTGTTGCACACTCTTCAAAAGCTTAGAATCTTGGCAATCTCACAGCATAGTCAGATTTCAAAAAGGCTTTACGGCGAAAGCATAACATTTGATTGTCTGACAGCGCCCCGTGTACTTCCTCCATTAGCGTAATAATAAAACCAGCACGGGTGTCACAAAACATAAAAAAAGCTCTAATGGACATCTAGTGGAAGCCATAGGTACTGCAACCTGGGAGCTGGATTTAAGCATTTCCAATAGTAACTCAATGGAAAATGAGCCAGCTCACAGAATCACATTTTCTCGGATGGATTTCCCTCGGATTTTTGCCTGACAAATCAGTTCTGTTATATCCACAGACATTATTTTAACCGTTTTAGAAACTTCAGAGTGTTTTATATCCAATACTACTAATTAAGTGCATATCCTAGCTTCTGGGCCTGAGTAGAAGGCAGTTTACTTTCGGCATGTTTTTCATCCGAACTACAAAATACTGCCCCCTAGCTCAAACAGGTTAAAGCTTGGTCGCAAATGGGTCTTCCAAATGGACAATGACCCCAAGCATACTTCCAAAGTTGTGGAAAAATGGCTTAAGGACAACAAAGTCAAGGTATTGGAGTGGCCATCACAAAGCCCTGACCTCAATCCCATAGAACATTTGTGGGCAGAACTGAAAAAGCATGTGCGAGCAAGGAGGCCTACAAACCTGACTCGGTTACACCAGCTCTGTCAGGAGGAATGGGCCAAAATTCACCCAACTTATTGTGGGAAGCTTGTGGAAGGCTACCCAAAACATTTGACCCAAGTTAAACAATTTAAAGGCAATGCTACCAAATACTAATTGAGTGTATGTAAACTTCTGACCCACTGGGAATGTGATGAAAGAAATAAAAGCTAAAATAAATAATTCTCTCCACTATTATTCTGACATGCCACATTCTTAAAATAAAGTGCTGATCCTAACTGACCTAAGACAGGGAATTTATACTAGGATTAAATGTCAGGGATTGTGAAAACCGAGTTGACACACATATATATATATATATATATACACACACACACACACACATTACCCCTTGACAGCGTTATCAGAAAGCACAACATGATACACAACTTCACATTTGTGTCACCGGAGGATTTTAGCTCCACGGATCAATTATTAGACTATATTAGTGATTTAAATACCTGGATGGCTCACAACTTCCTCTAGCTAAACCAAGACAAGACCGAGGTACTTATTGTCAGAGCCAAAGCACAGAGAGAATCTAGCCGCACATTTGAATTCACAGGCAATAAAGATAAAACACCAGGTAAAAAACCTAGGTGTTATTTTAGATTCTGAACTAAATTTCAAATCACACATTAGGAATGTGACCAAAATAGCTTTTTACCACCTGAGGAACATTGCCACGGTGCAGCCGTTTCTCTCTCAGGCTGATACAGAGAGACTTATTCATGCTTATACTACAAGCAGGCTGGACTACTGTATTGCTCTCCTGTCTGGTCTACCCAAGCATGCCATTGGTCAACTGCAAAACATACAGAATGCTGCAGAACGCGTACTGACCAAGATGGAGAGCACACATTACACCGGTTTTAAGGTCTCTGCACTGGCTGCCTGTGAGATTTAGAATACATTTTAAGAATCTTCTATTGGTTTTTTTAAATCAATCCACAAAATACATGTCAGGCATGCTTTAATGTTATCTACCCACTAGGTCCCTCAGTTATTATGCCCCCAGCCTCTGGAATAGCCTGCCAGAGAACCTGAAGATTCCAAAATATGCTTTCCTGTAAAGCATATTGTCTGAAATGTGCTGTATAAATAAAGCTTGATTTGACTAATGTATGGTAGTTCCATTGGTTCCATTATCCATATTGACTGTATGTAACCCTGTATTGTTTTGTGTTGTGATGAATGTAATACAATGCTCGGCTTGTTGGGAGACCCAAAACAAATTTCCCCAAGGGGCAACAGTCTAGGCCGTGATAATCTTCATAGGTGGAAGGATAGAAGACAGAACTGTGTACTGAAAAATGTATTGAATGGTATGAGTCAGCGAGGGGAGAAAGATGGATTTATTTGCAATGCAGACTCGCCTGCCACTTCATATCATCTTCTCAAAGGCAACCTGGCCAATTGGCATGGATTTGATGATAAGTGAGCAGACATATCAGTGCCGTCTCACGCTCCAGCTCTTCCCATCAGTTGTGAGCATGTGCATTGTCATGTAGGCGTCTGTCCTGCATATTTCATATACCATATTTATTCATGTATTTCACGTGTTTTACTGTTGTTAATGTGCAAGATAAATTCCCCCCCTGGGGACAAAGTTTGTTATTTTAGATTATTTCTAAACACCTGGCATCATACTGTTCTTAGAAATGAATGGTGTGTCTGTCCATTTCTTGGTACAACCAACACTGACAAACAGAATGATGACAATTCCGTGTTGATAACCCTTATCATAACGCTACTGCTGTTAATGGAATGAGAAAGAACAGTTGAGGGTGTATCAATGCAAGCAACAGGGACTGAACACTGAAATAAGTACTGGCTTCAAGTGACAAACAAGTTCCAGCTGATCTCCAAAACTCAAAACATGAATTTACAGTCAGCCTGTCATTATTTAAAAAAATGTTTTACCTTTATTTAACTAGGCAAGTCAGTTAAGAACACATTCTTATTTTCAATGACGGCCTAGGAACAGTGGGTTAACTGCCTGTTCAGCTCCTTTCGGTTACTAGTCCAACGCTCTAACCACTAGGCTACCCTGCCGCCCCACTTGCAACGAAGGGGAAAGAAAGGAGTAACTGGCAGCCCCTGTAGGCTATAATTTAAACATTAGATAATGGTGGTCATTGAATTAATTTTGACACATTTGGCCAATTATTACTTTCGCTTAGTTCAAATGTATCTAATTTCAGTAATTAGCTAGCTATATAATTTACTGGTTAATCTCCGATCTGGCTAAAGGAGCTAACTAGGAGATGGATGGCAAAATTAAGACTTCAATGTCTGTTCAACTGTGACAATGTTTTCTAACGTTATAACCAACGTTAACGTTTTTATTTAACCAAGTAGGCCAGTTGAGAACAAGTTGTCATTTACAACTGCGACCTGGCCAAGATAAAGCAAAGCAGTGCGATCAAAAACAACAGAGTTACACTTAAACAAACGTACAGTCAATAACACAATCCTTGATGGCTATTCGCAGAGTTGTATTTACTCACCTTGTCCTCGGGAATTAGGGTTTCGCTGTCCTTTTTCATGTCCTTCTGCCCGAGGGCCGAATTAAAGGATACCTTCACCATCGTGAAATTTGCACTGGTTGGTTTCAAAAGAACAGAGCGAGTGTGTTTAGCACGTCGAAGATGTTTGGAATCTTGCTGCAGTAGCTACCTCCTACGACGGCGCAGATAAACACACACAGCTCGTGCTGCTCGACTCAACCAAATATTCGCCTGAACTCAACAGCTGAGCGCCGAACTTCCAGAGAAGACTAGTTCCTTCAGTATAGATGTAGCTCCGCCTCTTTCTATGTTGGCCTCGGTGACTCAGCCAACAGAAGGCCGTTTCACTCCTTCCCAACAGACGTCGCTAACAAGCTCTATTTCCACACAACAAAAGATCCTGTTTCCTGTTCTGCGCAGTGGCGTGGAAACAATAATGGCGGTGACTGACAAATCTACCAAAGAGCGGTTATTATCGGTACTTGACGATTTGGAAGTGTTATCCAGGTACGAATGTATTATTTTCTCACCCGAATAATTGTTTCCTGAACAGCCATTCACATGATCTCGTTTGTACTTTATTCAACAATGCCTACGTTTCGTGTTCTGAGTGTAATGTTACTGCTAGGGCAGTGGTTCTCAACCAGGGGTACTGGGACCCCTGGGGGTAATTGGCCTATCCACAGGGGGTACTTGAGAAGACTCATGAGATCATAGGGTTACTGGTCAAATGCACATGAGGGCGTACATTAGGTGTACTCCAGGCAGAGCAGAATTCAGTTGGTGATACAGTAACCGGAAAATGTTGTGAACCACTGTTGTATAGGCTATAACGTCAGCCATATATTGTGTGTATATATATATATATTAAACCCAATGTTACACGTCTTTCAGGGAATTGATAGAGATGCTTGCCCTGTCAAGGAGCCAAAAGCTCCCCCAAGGAGGCGAGGACACCCAGGTAACAGGCACCTGATTCAACCTGAAACTATATTTAAATGTAGCAACAATATCCGCAATCCAAGCTATTCAAAGAATTGTAGAATGTGCACCATACCTGACCATACCACTCAGATTTAGTTTGCATTTTGTGAAATAGGTTTTTGAGACTGCTTTTCTCCACACAACTTTGAGTCAATAGTAGTCTATGTTACAATGTGCAGTCGGTCAGAAGTCTAAGTGCATGTGTTTTGCTGTGGGCAGATCCTGGAGCTGCTGGTGCAGCGAGACAGAGAGTTCCAGGAGCTGATGAGTGTGGCCCAGGATCAGGGCAAGGTGCACCAAGAAATGCAGGTCCTGGAGAAGGAGGTGGAGAAGAGAGACTGCGACATCCAGCAGCTCCAGAAACAGCTGAAGGAGGCTGAACATATACTTGTGAGAATAGCGGAGTTCGAGACGGATAAGAAATCCTAAAGAGACTATACAATGTGTCTCCTTTACTAAATTGGAACACAACAGCACATTGCTTATGGCTTTGATTCAACCTAACCTTTTTTGCCCAAACCTCTCTCTTCTAGGCGACTGCTGTATACCAAGCAAAGGAGAAGCTAAAATCTATTGATAAGGCCAGAAAAGGTGAGCCTGATTTTCACAGCATTCGTCTGAGTAGCTGGAGAGCTTTCTGATACATAAATAGCACCAGAGATTATAGATATGAAAGTAAAATAACTGTTGTCTTTCAGGGAGCATCTCCTCAGAAGAAATAATCAAATATGCCCACAGGATTAGTGCCAGCAATGCAGTGTGTGCCCCTCTCAACTGGGTACCAGGTTTGTCTTCTTTCTGCCCTTTTTGGCTTTTGTTTTGAAGTCATAGATGCCCTTTCCCCCCCAATCACTACCTCCCCCAGATCCTCCTTCCCTTGCATGTTCCTTCTCTCCAGACTGGAATTTCCTCTCTGTAGTGATAGGGACTATTTGAACCTCAGCCTCTATCACAGCAGTGACTAGTATTCACAATACTACAGTAATTACTCTTCAATCGACTTGATGACGTATTCCTTATAACAGGTGATCCACGTAGACCTTACCCAACTGACCTTGAGATGCGCAGTGGAATGTTGGGTCACATGAGCAATCTGCCAACTAATGGCGTGAACGGACACCTCCCTGGAGATGCACTGGCTGCTGGGAGATTGCCGGGTATGCTTTTGTTGTATGTGTGGTTCCTTTCTTCTACAAATTGAGTCAACAGTTTTTTCTTTCTTTCTTCTCCTGTGGTCTGTGTGTTTGATATGATTCTATGGACTATACTGTATAATACTAACCCTATTACGCAGCTTAAATACTCTTTCCTCCCTCCCCTCCTCAGATGTGCTTACACCCCAGTACCCCTGGCAATCGTCCGACGTCTCAGTGGGTATGCTCCCCCCACACCATGGCAACGACTTTGGGCTGGAGCCCCCCGGCCACAACAAAGAGAACGAGGACGACGTGGAAGCCATGTCTACAGACTCATCCAGCAGCAGTAGCGACTCGGACTGACTGGCTGAGTGTGTGTCTGTCCATCCGTCCATCAGCCCGCCCATCTGTGTGTGTATATCTGAATCATCAGCTGACTGTGTGTTGGGAATTGGACACTCCTAGTACCCCGTAGAGCCAGCTATCCATCACACCCATAACCTTTATGAAAAGCTAGAGTTCGATCACTCTGACCCTCTCTTTTCCCAGCTTGTTGATGAAACATTTGTACAAAATTATCTGTCATCCCAAATGTAATACACTATAAATACTTTTGAATGTGGACACCCCTTCAAATTAGTGGATTTGGCTCTTTCAGCCACACCTTTTGGTGACAGGTGCTTCCAACTTTGGCAAAAGTTTGGGGAAGGCCCTTTTCCTGTTTTAGCATGACAATGCCCCCATGTACAAAGTGAGGTCCATAAAGAAATGGTTTGTCGATCGGTGTGGAAGAACTTGACTGGTCTGCACAGAGCCCTAACCTCAACCTCATCGAACACATTTGGGATACATGGTAATGCCGACTACGAGCCAGGCCTAATCGCCCAACATCAGTGCCCGACCTCACTAATGCTCTTGTGGCTGAATGGAAGCATGTCCCCGCAGCAATGTTCCAACATCTAGTGGAAAACCTTTCCAGAAGAGTGGAGGCTGTTATAGCAGCAAATGGGGGACCATGAGCAATGTCATGGTCCCCCCTCATGGACCAACTCCATATTAATGCCCATGACATTAGAATGAGATGTTTGATTAGCAGGTGTCAACATACTTTTGGTCATGTAGTGTATAACAGTCTTTGCTCCCATGTGTAAATAGGTTCGTATATACAGTAGGTTTTTCCAACCTGGATAAATAAATACCACTTTTATGTAAATACGTTTGTTGCACATATCTTAGCGAATACAATTTGAAAGGCCACCATGACCTCGTTTTAAGTATGCATTATATAATGTCCAGTTGACCGTATGTATTTATAGTCTTGTCTTCAAATTTTGAAGACCGTTGAATGTGCGCCAAGCCAATGCAAGGGGCGCTCAGGCGCTTGGTCACTACGCATGCACCCAATTCGTTAGCTTGACAAGGGAACATGGCGGCGTCCCTGATTTGTGGCCGATTGTCGGCTAGCCTGAGAAATTCTGGGGCAAGATCGACACTTAACACTGCATCCAAAGTAAGTCTACGTTGAGAAAAATGTTATGAAATCCGGCTGCCTGTACGTGTGATTATGTTTCTGCTGCACCATCTTCGAAGTCTCGGAGAAATGGGGTGAAATTTGACATTCGCTTATCTCCTTTGAGGTAGCTAGGAAACTGGCTATGTTGCTAGCTCGCCACATTGCTAATGTTTAGCTCGCTAGCTAACGTCGTTGCTTGTTTAGCAATGGCAAGACGAATGTATCAATAAACAATGTATTTAAACCAGCTTATGGGGGTTCAGGGATTTGTGTTTGTTAGCAATAGCTTTTCGCTCACGTACAGTACTAGTTAGTTGTTTAGACCGTGACCTCCAACACAGCTGCCATAGACTAGAGACGACAGGACAGTGGGGTGCCAGGAGCGTCTTGCCCATCGGGGGTACGTGCCCCTTCAGATTTGTCCTATATAATAACACAATTAACAACTTTTTTCTTCTTATTTATAATACTACTATCCACTTAGCAATTTTATGAAGTTGACTTTAGCTAGCCCAACCTCATAACTAGCTACCAAGAAGCAATTTAAAGCTATCAATGTAGTTAGAGCGGCTAGCTTGACCATCTTAGCTGGCATACCTGCTGACAAGGTTGGTAGACTTTAGATAGGGACACAATAACTAAATGTACCGAATAAGACTCACATTACTTTAGATATTTTACCTGGATTTGAGATTTTAGTGATTCAGAGAATCATATTTAGTTTCTTTAAAAAAAAGAACCACCAGTTGGGAGGATACAGACAGCTCAAGAGGAATGCACCCCCCAAAGCATCCTCACATACTTTCTGCCTCCTTGGATTTTTGGGGTGCATGATGACCCTTTGAATGGAGGATATGCACCATCGAAGATGTTGCTCACTTGCACTGACAAAGCTGACATTTTTAGAACCAAGTTGGTCTTTTCAGATTTGAAAAAAAATGGGTTTGATGTTGACAGAATGATTCATTTGACGCCCAAATGACATGTTTAATGCGTTCCTCTTTCATATCTGCAAACTTCCAGTATTGTACACATCTACTCCACATTTTTTGTTGTGTGTATGTGCCCTCTTAGTCTTTTGTGTGGGTGTGGCTATTCTTATTCAGTGTCCTTTCACAGAGCGCTATGTACTCCCCCTGACATATGAGTAGGTACTGTCATGTCACTGCATCATGTACCCCCCCTACATAACTTCTTCTCTACTCTATCCCCCTCCGCCTCCCCTCTCTCCAGGTGCTGGGTGGTTCCTCTAGCCTTCTTGGGGCTCAGCAGCAGGCCCCTCACCTTCAGCAGCAGAGGAACCTCTCCCTGCATGAGTACATGAGCATCGGCCTGCTCAAAGAGGCTGGCGTCTGTGTGCCCGAGGGCAAGGTTGCCAGCTCACCCGATGAAGCCTACTCTGTTGCTAAGGAGATTGGTAAGCCATGCCTTAATAGGATGTGGGCAAATTAATTGGAGTAGGCTAACTTGGGGATGAACACTTTGAATCGGCAGTTGTCCTATATTACAGTGCATTCGGAAAGTACTGTATGTATCTCAATCGCGCTCCACACTGCCCTTTCCCACCTGGACAAAAGGAACACTTATGTGAGAATGCTGTTCATTGACTACAGCTAAGTGTTCAACACCATAGTGCCCACAAAGCTCATCACTAAGCTAAGGACTCTGGGACTGAACACCTCCCTCTGCAACTGGATCCTGGACTTCCTGACAGGCAGCCCCCAAGTGGTAAGGGTAGGCAATATTACATCTGCCACGCTGATCCTCAACATGGGGGCCTCTCAGGGGTGCGTGCTTAGTCCCATCCTGTACTCCCTGTTCACCCACGACTGTGTGGCCAAACCCGACTCCAACATCATCAAGTTTACTGACGACACAACGGTGGTAGGCCTGATCACCGACAACGATGAGACAGCCTATAGGGAAAAGGTCAGAGACCTGGCAGTGTGGTGCCAGGACAACAATCTCTTCCTCAACGTGACCAAGACAAACAATTAATCAAATGGTCACCTGGACTATTTGCATTTTTTGTTTTTACACTGCTGCTACTTGCTGTTTATTTTCTATGCATAGTTACTTTACCCCTACCTACATGTACAAATGACCTTGACTAACCTGTACCCACGCACATTGACTCTGTACCGGTACCCCCTGTATATAGCCTCATTATTGTTATTTAATTGTTACTTTTAAATGTTTTACTTTAGTTTATTTAGTAAATATTTTCTTAACTGCATTGTTGGTTAAGTGCTTGTAAGTAAGAATTTCATGGTGAGGTGTACACCTGTTGTATTCGGCACGTGACAAATACAATTTGATTTTGATGTCAGACAAGGTAGTAGTGGGTGAGTAGTGCGTTCTACATACAATAGGCCTATTTATTGTTGTTTGACTGTGCAATAGTGCTGAGCGATTATCCAAAATGTCTGAGCTTTTTTGTTTTTAAACAACTACAATGACCATAATCCATTGGGTGCCTACTCGTCCTGTCTGTGTTTCTGTTACGCCTGCCATGTTAGGTTATTGTGGGGCAGACAGAGAGAGATGAGATGGAAGAAGGCGCAATAGAAAAGTTTCTATGCGAGATGCAGTATCTCTACAGTATCTCTAGTATCTCTACATTATTTTATTTTTAATAATGTTAAGTGATAAGCAGTAATGGGCAGTCGGTACCATCGGACTTTTATGGATTGTTTTATTCTGTGTTAAAGCATTCAACCCGCATAATGCATAATGCATATTGCATTTCATGTAAAATATATTTTTTACAAAAATGTGATAATTTTTTCATAATCCAAACCTACCTCAAAAGCATGAATCACTCAGCACTACTGAGTAAGGAATGTTGTCAGAGTGGGCTGTAGGCCTATACTGTAATCTAGGGATATCTCTACCATTGTAGTGCCATAATAAGAGGTCGGAGAGAACGTCTGGAAGTTTATGCTAAAGAAAGTGCCGTTTAGGGCTTTTTTTGCTTAGTAGCTTTAATTACTAACGATAGCTAGCATTAGTTGACTGTACCTGATCCAAAACTTCGGTATAAGTCTCATGGTATGTTAAAATACTTAGCTGGCCTGTCCCTTTAGGGGCTGGGGGGGTTACCATTGTTTTGGGGCATTCTGGTATGTGTGTGTGTGTGTGTGTGACAGCTTGTCTGCATTTGCGAATGCTCGAATCAGAAAAAGTGATTTGAATCAAATCGGAGTTAACCAATCTAATTCAAATCTATTAAAATTTTTGGAGTCAGCCCTGGTGTACTTTCTTGTTACTTTGAAAATGCCATGTATACACATTCACCCAAATTTCTCTGGTCTAATCTGAGAGGGCTGCACGCAGAGCCTGTAGCCTACATCTGACATGGTGTGACCTTTGGCCTTGTTTAGGGTGTTTTTAATAGCCTCTGAGGCGGCAGTAGAGACTACAGTCTAAACATAGCACTGAGTGTTGGGCTTGTCTGTAACTGCTACGGTCTCTCTCTCCCTCGTGTGTGTGGGTGTCTCAGGCACCAAGGATCTAGTGGTGAAGGCTCAGGTGTTGGCTGGAGGCCGAGGCAAAGGCACCTTCGAGGGAGGTCTGAAGGGAGGAGTGAAGATTGTCTACTCGTGAGTGTCCGAGACAACTCCTCTCAAACTGCACCCATTTCTACTCTGTGTCAATTCTTCTGTCTCTCTTCCCCTCTCCTACAGTCCAGAGGAGGCCCGGGACATCTCCTCTCAGATGATTGGTCGTAAGCTGTACACCAAGCAGACAGGCGAGCAGGGCCGTATCTGTAACCAGGTTTTCATCTGTGAGCGCAGGTACCCCCGCAGGGAGTACTACTTCGCCATCACCATGGAGAGATCCTTTCAGGTGAGGTCATTCCCGCCCCTTCTCGCCTCAGGTGACAACAGCTGACATCACGCTCAGCCATTCTGGGTCAGGCCGTCAGATTTGACATATTGGGCAGCTGTGTTATTCTTGATTTTGAATGTTGAAGGTGTTGTGTTGGACGGTCCCACTAGATGGCGTAGTGGTAAAGGACATGGCCATAGACATGTTGAAATACTTGGTTATACTTGGATGAGACACCAGTTGTCATTGAGAATTTGAAGACCGATGGATCAATTCAGTCGTTTGTTACATTTATGATAGCCCAGGTACTATTAGGTTAACTATTTAATATCTGCATTGACCCTTTTTGCGCAACTCTTTTGACTCATCACATATGCTGCTGCTTTTTATCATCTATCCAGTCACTTTATCCCTACCTATATGTAGATATCTACCTTGTACCACTGTACTGGTACCCCCATGTATATAGCCAAGTTATCGTTACTCATTGTGTATTTATTAGTGTTATTATTTTTCTGTTTTCCTCTCTGCATTGTTGGGAAGGGCCCTTAAGTAAGCATTTTACTGTTAGTCTACACCTGTTGTTTACGAAGCATGTGACAAATGCATTTTGATTTGCTGTGAGACCTATGTTTGCTCTTTTTTTAGTTTGATTGCCACTTGCCACTCAATGAATGTGTAAAATGATTGGTACTCATAATCTCTCGGCCCCTCCCTCTGAACAGGGCCCCGTGTTGATTGGCAGCTCTCAGGGGGGCGTGAACATCGAGGATGTGGCAGCAGAGAATCCCGACGCCATCGTGAAGGAGCCAATCGACATCATGGAGGGAATCAAGATGGAACAAGCTGTTTCGGTACAGTTGAGATCGGGTTGTAAAAATACCTCTTGATTTGTCTTTTAGATCCCAGGAAACACTACATTCTCTGGTAAATAAACAATACTCCACCTGATTTTAAAGCTAGCTATTTTGGTCCATGTTTAAACAAACGACTTGCGGCAACATTTATATTCAAATGAGGTTTGTCTTGAGTTTCTCTCTAAAGACAAGGGCCTCAGAACCTTATTAGTTAGGCATGTCCCCTCACGCAGTGTAATATCTTTAAACGTCAGGTTTTGACTTTGATATGCTCACGCAACATGCCATCTCACGCACTACATGCCATCTCACGCGTCTCTTAGAGTGCCTGCAATGTTACCATGACCTGACAATGTCTCTCACATTCACTATACCCCTCATTGTCAATTTGTTTCTCCTCTCCTTCAACTCCTCTCACCTTCAATTGAATTTAAGGCTGTTTTACAAGCTGGTAATAGATTTGTAAATGTTGCTAAAGTAGAAATAAATTACAAACACTGTAGATTTGAAGAACCTATATTGATACATTTCTTTCTTTTGCTCCATCTCTTTTCTTGGTCTTCTCTCTGTCTTCTCGCTCTCTCTCCAGATTGCCACAAAGATGGGCTTCCCTGCTGCTCTGATTGACGACGCAGCTGCTAACATAATCAAGCTCTACAACGTCTTCATGAAGTTCGACGCCTCCATGCTGGAGATCAACCCCATGGTGGAGGACGCCTCTGGCCAGGGTACACATACACTTGCTTTTCGTTCCTAGAATGTTGTTAGTCATGCCAGTGTTAAGAGCTGGGTGAGAGGGTTGCTTGGTTGGAGGCTTCTCCCATTGATCTATGACTCACTGTCAATCATTCTCATTAACGCACTCCCAATGAAAAACCCTAGTGTGAATCACTGCACTTCTAACTGATGGGCCAATTAGGCAGCTAAACCCCATGGTACTGAAGGAATGATGGTGTTATTGCACAACCAACCGTTTTCAACATCATAGCCATACGTGGTCGAGTATGGTGCCTGGGTCAAATAAGAGGCCCTATGTTAGCTTTGAAATGTAAAGGCATTCCAGTGCTGATATGTACTTCGAATGACCTTGTGGTTATGGGATGACTTGACCAACCCCATACATACCAGGAGAGTTGATTGACAGTAGGAATGGCCAGTGCTGGCCCTTTGACCCTACTACATTAGCATGCATCTGTAGAGGTCTCTATCTTAGCTGTCACCAACCCAGATATGTACTTGACATGTACTGTACAGCCAACCAAGGTTACACAGTAAAGCTATGTCACAGAACTATACTCAACAAAAATATAAACGCAACATGTAAAGTGTTGGTTTCATGAGCGGAAATAAAAGATCCCAGAAATATTTCATACACGTAAAAAGCTTATTTCTTTCAAAATTTGTGCACACATTTGTTTACATCCCTGTTAGTAAGAATGTATCCTTTGCCAAGATAGTCCATCCACCTGACAGGTGTGGCATATCAAGAAGCTGGTTAAACAGCATGATCATTACAAGGGCTGTCCCCGACTAAAAAAAATCTTGGTCGACCAAGAATTATTTTCACCAATCGATTGGTTAAAAAGGTGTAATTTTCCATATATAGACAAATACTATGTGTTTTAATCAAATCAACTATATGCACTGAGCTTGTCTGATGCTTTAAGCACACTGTTTGATTAAATAATTAAGACACACAAATGACTAGAGGGACTCCGACCACAATTAATTTGATTGTGCCGAGCCTGGTTCAGACTTGCTGTGTAAAAAAAAAAAAAGACAGCGAGTGACTGTGTGACTAGCACCCGTTGTCTTTCTCTCCTTGCTGCAGCGACCACCACAGAACATCAGCAGTGTATTGCGCTGTCCGTGTTGTTGAAGCTGCAACATAATTATAGCTGTTTCTGATTGAAAAGTTATGTTACTGAAATCCCTAATTTGTTTAGGAAAAACATTTCCTATTCCCTCAACCATTGCTCTCTTTACGTGAAACATGACCAATAGGGCGTGACCTATAGCATATCATAATCACACAAATAAATTGGTTATAACAAACTCTGAACACCGTAACACACGTGACAGAAAAATGGATGTGACAAATAAACTAAAAATGGGGAATGTTTACTGGTTGCTCAGGAGGTAAAGGGGAAGTCCGATATGTGGAATAAATGTGATCGTTGTGGAAAATACTGTAGATCAAGAAAAAGGAAGTAAGGAGAAAACGCTACGTGCGTATGATGTGTGCCAAACAGGTGCTGTTTGATTACAATATCACTTTTCTGACCGTTTGGAACAATGTCAACTATTTTAAGCGTACCAGAGAGTCAGTCATTTTTTTTTTTTGTAAAGCCTTTATTACAGCAAAGACTAAAAACAGGAATGGAACGGTTTAGGCCTATTTATTGTTTAGGCTAATAATTAAATGGTCGCTTTTTGTTATTTAATTTGAAAACTAAAATGCTTGATTGCGTTTAAAGTCATGAATGGCTCGTATGCTGTGTGATGACCATAAACGAATAAATGATTGATTGATACAGTAGCCTATAAAAGTATTGAAATATAGGCCTAAGTAAGGTATGGTATTAAGGCTAAACAGAATGTACAAGGCTGCTATACTAAGCCTACTAATGATAATGACATTACTTATTATTATTATTATAATGATGATAATAGTAATAATAACAATAAGGAGAAACAGGTGATGGCTGCAGATGAATGGCACGACAATTGGCCTCAGGAGCTCGTCATGGTATCACTGAGCATTCAAATTGCCATCGATAAAATGGAATTGAGTTTGTCAGTTTATGCCTGCCCATACCATAATCCCACCACCACCATGGGGCACTCTGTTCACAACGTTGACATCAGCAAACCGCTCATCCACAATTCTCTAAAACGACATTGGAGGCGTCTTATGGTAGAGAAATTAACATTAAATTCTCTGGCAGCAGCTCTGTTGGACATTCCTGCAGTCAGCATGCCAATTACACGCTCCCTCAAAACGTGAGACATCTGTGGCATTGTGCAGTGTGACAAAACAACTCTTTTTAGAGTGGCCACAGCCATTGAATAAGAGTGGAACAACATTCCACAGGCCACAATCAACAGCCTGATCAACTATCTGCGAAGGAGATGTCGTGTTGCACTTGCTCATTTTCTGATCCATGCCCCTACTTTTCTTTTTAAGGTACAGTGGGGCAAAAAAGTATTTAGTCAGCCACCAATTGTGCAAGTTCTCTCACTTAAAAAGATGAGAGAGGCCTGTAATTTTCATCATAGGTACACTTCAACTATGACAGACAAAATGAGGGAAAAAAATCCAGAAAATCACATTGTAGGATTTTTAATGAATTTATTTGCAAATTATGGTGGAAAATAAGTATTTGGTCACATACAAACAAGCAAGATTTCTGGCTCTCACAGACCTGTAACTTCTTCTTTAAGAGGCTCCTCTGTCCTCCACTCGTTACCTGTATTAATGGCACCTGTTTGAACTTGTTATCAGTATAAAAGACACCTGTCCACAACCTCAAACAGTCACACTCCAAACTCCACTATGGCCAAGACCAAAGAGCTGTCAAAGGACACCAGAAACAAAATTGTAGACCTGCACCAGGTTGGGAAGACTGAATCTGCAATAGGTAAGCAGCTTGGTTTGAAGAAATCAACTGTGGGAGCAATTATTAGGAAATGGAAGACATACAAGACCACTGATAATCTTCCTCGATCTGGGGCTCCACGCAAGATCTCACCCGTGGGGTCAAAATGATCACAAGAACGGTGAGCAAAAATCCCAGAACCACACGGGGACCTAGTGAATGACCTGCAGAGAGCTGGGACCAAAGTAACAAAGCCTACCATCAGTAACACACTACGCCGCCAGGGACTCAAATCCTGCAGTGCCAGACGTGTCCCCCTGCTTAAGCCAGTACATGTTCAGGCCCGTCTGAAGTTTGCTAGAGAGCATTTGGATGATCCAGATGAGGATTGGGAGAATGTCATATGGTCAGATGAAACTAAAATAGAACCTTTTGGTAAAAACTCAACTCGTCGTGTTTGGAGGACAAAGAATGCTGAGTTACATCCAAAGAACACCATACCTACTGTGAAGCATGGGGGTGGAAACATCATGCTTTGGGGCTGTTTTTCTGCAAAGGGACCAGGACGACTGATCCGTGTAAAGGAAAGAATGAATGGGGCCATGTATCGTGAGATTTTGAGTGACAACCTCCTTCCATCAGCAAGGGCATTGAAGATGAAACGTGGCTGGGTCTTTCAGCATGACAATGATCCCAAACACACCGCCCGGGCAACGAAGGAGTGGCTTCGTAAGAAGCATTTCAAGGTCCTGGAGTGGCCTAGCCAGTCTCCAGATCTCAACCCCATAGAAAATCTTTGGAGGGAGTTGAAAGTCCGTGTTGCCCAGCGACAGCCCCAAAACATCACTGCTCTAGAGGAGATCTGCATGGAGGAATGGGCCAAAATACCAGCAACAGTGTGTGAAAACCTTGTGAAGACTTACACAAAACGTTTGACCTCTGTTATATACCCTTTGTTGGCAATGACAAAGTATTGAGATAAACTTTTGTTATTGACCAAATACTTATTTTCCACCATAATTTGCAAATAAATAAATTAAAAATCCTACAATGTGATTTTCTGGATTTCTTTTTCTCATTTCGTCTGTCATAGTTGAAGTGTACCTATGATGAAAATTACAGGCCTCTCTCATCTTTTTAAGTTGGAGAATTTGCACAATTGGTGGCTGACTAAATACTTTTTTGCCCCACTGTATCTGTGACCACATCTGTATTCCCAGTCATGTTAAATCCATAGATTAGGACCGAATGAATTTATTACAGTTGACTGATTTCCTTATATGATCTGTAACTCAGTAAAATCTTTGAAATTGTTGAATGTTGCGTTTTATATTTTTTTTGTTCAGTATAGATAATCTATTGCACCTTGGACCAGGCATTGGAAAATGTCCCCTCAAAGTAAAAACGGACATCTGCCTCTGGCTTTGTTGTAATGAAGTTACAGGGTCTTTGGGTTTGTCACCCAATGATGATGTCAGCCATCTTGGGCTCAGCCTCTGTCTCCTGTGTGTCCCTCTGACAGTGATGTGCATGGACGCCAAGATCAACTTTGACTCGAACGCAGCGTATCGCCAGAAGAAAGTGTTTGACATGCAGGACTGGACCCAGGAGGATGCCAGGGACCGACAGGCAGCCAAGGCTGACCTCAACTACATTGGCCTGGACGGATCCATCGGGTGTCTGGGTGAGCGCCACAACACACCCACCACTGGTTCACAGCACCACACACCTAGCTTTATAGTAGCAGTAGTGATAGAAATCTATTTCTTTTGTATATTCACTCTATATTCTCTGTGTTTGTGTAGTGAACGGGGCTGGTCTTGCCATGGCCACCATGGACATCATCAAGCTGCATGGTGGCACGCCCGCCAACTTCCTGGATGTGGGGGGCGGAGCTACAGCCCACCAGGTGATGGAGGCCTTTAAACTCATCACCTCTGACAGGAAGGTAAGGACTAGGAATGGGGGACACTTATCACTGTAACACCTAGCATCTCTGGTTGTCATTAAAGAAGCATTAATCTGCAGTAGGCACTCACTTCTCACTGTGGCACCAATAGGCACAGACATGTCACGTATTCCACAGCCCTTCACTCTGACCTCTATCCCCAACTGGAACGGGACGGCTGGGTATCTAGAACAGGAGCAGCCTGCAGTTAATACTATTGATGTTTTGACGGAGTTAGGGGGTAGGGATTCATTAGGAATTCCTGATGTTTGGATCTTCAGGAAGGTTACGGTTGTATAAAGCAACTTTTCAGTACACGCATCCCCTAGTTAGTAGGTGTCTTTTGACAGACATGTCTGGAGTTACCTGAAGATATCAGTAGGATAGCTCACTCTGAGGGTGTGGTTTACTACTGGCGGAACCTATAGGGTGACATTTATCTGTGGGGTTTTGAATGGGGGAGGACTTTAGAGGGAGTACAGGGAGGGATCTAACCTGCTGTGTGACATACAGTTAGTCGTTCATTCATTGATGGGTGAGTAGGTTTTTGAAAGATGGTTATAAGCTCTCATGGGAGATTTGTGGCTAATTTCCTATCATTGTCTCTGTGTTGACACCTGCTTAGTGTGGTCCTAGTGGCGTCTGTGGTTTATTATGGAGCCTCAGTAATGGTGTGGTATTTATAAGTGTTCATTTAAACCGCTACAGTTTTATAATACACATTACATTTACAGTGTGATCTTGATTTTGTTGATGTTATAGGATTTCTTTAAGGTTTGGTTGTGTTATTGTTCCTGTATGAATTTGTGATCAAGCTTTGTGATTGCTTTGTTTTTGGTCTTCTATGGTCAATATCTTCGGTCATGCTTTCATGGTCAACGTCTTTGGTTTGTGGTCCTCAGGTGCAGGCCATCCTTGTGAACATCTTTGGTGGCATCATGAGGTGTGACATCATCGCTCAGGGCATCATCATGGCTGTTACAGACCTGGACCTGAACATCCCCATTGTGGTGCGGTTACAAGGTAAGACTGACCTCCCTCATACCGTCAAGCAATGAGGTAGCCAGCACAATAGCAGCTTGGCACGACCACCCTGTGGCAATTACAGCGAAAACTATTTTAGCTTTGTTATATAGGCTACTGCACTGCCATTTTGGCACACATACTGGTCTGGGAGAGAGGTAGGGGGCGACAGTGGAGCGTGGTCTTTTAAAGGTCAAAGAGCAAGCAGCCTGTCAGGATTAGGCTCTAGTACTTCCCCACACACACACTAGTGATGTGGGTAAAACAATGTATACAGTTGCATATCGCAATATTGTTTTTCCTTCATAGCTTGTTCTCCATCTTTTTTTAAGTAAGGTACCAATTTGTTTTCAGCACTTTAATTTCCATGACTGAAACTTGTTTTCTCATGGCTCACTTGTCTTTCTGCAGCAGACATGGTGAGCAATGTGTTTGGAACATCGAATTGCAAAAAAAATCACAGTATCGAATTGCAATAAATATAGAATTGTCAGAATTGCAATAGGCACAGACATGTCACGTGTTCCACAGCCCTTCACTCTGACCTCTATCCCCAACTGGAACGGGACGGCTGGGTATCTAGAACAGGAGCAGCCTGCAGTTAATACTATTGATGTTTTGACGGAGTTAGGGGGTAGGGATTCATTAGGAATTCCTGATGTTTGGACCTTCAGGAAGGTTACGGTTGTATAAAGCAACTTTTCAGTACACGCATCCCCTAGTTAGTAGGTGTCTTTTGACAGACATGTCTGGAGTTACCTGAAGATATCAGTAGGATAGCTCACTCTGAGGGTGTGGTTTACTACTGGTGGAACCTATAGGGTGACATTTATCGTATCGGACCTAAGTATCACATAATACCGGTGCTGTGGGACCCTGTAGCTCCCAGCCTTATTCCAGCCTCTCCCTTCTGGACATGTTTTGAAACACACAGGGACAAATAGAATGTGTGAAGTTATACAGAACTCAATCACTCATAAACTAAATGTAATTGGACTAAAATGATTTCCTTCACAAACGGTTTAGTTATGTAAAATGAACTTTCACAAATTACAGACTTCTAATTTATCTAGTCTGCTATTTTGATTGAATGCTTTTGTAATCATGATGCAGGGTTATTATTCCAATCGTCTAGCCCAGCTATTCTCAGGGGTATACGCAATGCCGTCAGGGGTACGCCCCCAAAAAATGTCATTCACATTTATTAATTCTTTTTCCTTTTTTTTCCTTCACATTTCAAACAGTCCGTTTATATTTTCCAACTGGGCTATTATACATTTGGGTGATTTATTTTTTTCTCCTCGCCTGAGTAGCCTCGTTTCACTGCCAAAAATAAAATGAAACCATCTAGTGTTCAGCGAAATAACAACACAATGTCAGATACAGGTAGCCTTGTCAAATAATTAACATCCAATCACATTAACCGTTACTCTCTCACGGGGAATTCCACTAACAGTTCGAATGTAGCCAAACTTAGCTCCTGCTCATGTTGGTATCTGTACTGATGGTGCAAAAGCCATGACAGTGAGACATAGTGGAGAGGTAATCCGCGTGCAAGCAGTTGCTCCCGACGCCATTTGGGTACACTGCAGCATCCACCGAGAGGCTCTTGCTGCCAAAGTAATGCCTGACAGCTTGAAAGACGTTTTGGACCCTACAGTGAAAATGGTTAACTTTGTTAAAGCAAGGCCCCTGAACTCTTGTGTATTTTCTGCATTGATATGGGCAGCGACCATGTAACGCTTTTACAACATACAGAAGTGCGCTGGTTATCAAGGGGCAAAGTATTGACACGTTTTTTTTTTAATTGAGAGATGAGCTTAAAGTTTTCTTTACTGACCATTTTAACTTGTCTGACCGCTTGCATGATGACGAGTTTCTCACACGACTGGCCTATCTGGGTGATGTTTTTTCTCTCGCCTGAATGATCTGAATCTAGGATTACAGAGACTCTCCGCAACTATATTTAATGTGCTGGACAAAATTTAGGCTATGATTAAGAAGTTGGAGCTCTTCTCGGTCTGCATTAACAAGGACAACACACGGGTCTTTCCCTCATTGTATGATTTTTTTTTTGTGTGCAAATAAACTCAAGCTTACTGACAATGTCAAATGTGATAAAGCGAAGCACCTGAGTGAGTTGGGTGCACAATTACGCAGGTACGGATGACACAAACAACTGGATTCGTTATCCCTTTCATGCCCTGCCTCCAGTCCACTTACCGATATTTGAGCTATATAAAAGAGAACCAAAGAGCTTTCTAAAAGATCGAGGCTGAAGAGGGACTGCTGTTCTGCTGTGTTTCAGGATCCAGAGTGGACGATGCCAAAGCTCTGATTGCCGCTAGCCCACTGAAGCTCCTGGCCTGTGACGATCTGGACGAGGCCGCTAGAATGGTACACACACACTCCCCTCTCTACCTCTACCCCTCTAAGCACCTGGTCTGGTTTATGTAGGGTGGTGTGCGTGGGCCTGTGTGTGTGGTACAGTAGGTCTATGTGAATGTGAAAAGAAATGTCAGGAACTGTTTGAGGCTCCAGAGCAATGAGGTGTGTGTGTGTGTGAGGGCAGTGTGTAAAATGTGTGTGAGACGAGGGTCACCAACAGGGTAGAGTGTGTGTGCATGCGGTGTGTGTCAATTGACACGTCAGGGTATAGTGACAGTTTAAACCCAGCTCATCGCCATCCTGACTGGCTGAAGTGACACTGCCTGAGCTTTATGACTTTGATTTCTGGCAGAGCTAGCAGCAGTGACATTGAGTCAGAGCAGAGGCCCCCTTCCTCTTATCTCGCCTCTCCATCTATCTTTCCCTCTACCACTAGTCTGGCTTTGCTCTCACTGACTCCCACTATATCTCCTCTCCACTCGCTCTCCTTTGTTTTTGGAGTGTTCTACTCCCCAAAGAGACGAGCATCAGTTAGCCAGCACAATGGCAGCTTGGCATGACCACCCTGTGGTAGTTACAGCCCCCCGCAATTAAAACTATTCACTTATTGTTTTTGTGAGGTTTTTTTTATGAGATCATTCATATAGTTCCCTGCTGCTGTGCTTGTGTTTAAAGTATTCTCTCTCTCTCTCTCGGTTTCCTCTCTTTGCAGGTAGTAAAGCTTTCTGAAATTGTGTCGCTGGCTCAGGAGGCTCATGTGGACATTTCTTTCCAGCTGCCACTCTAAGCCGTGCCCCTTGACTCTACGACCCCATCTGAACCCTGACACCCCACCCCTTGAACAACAAGAAGAGCCTCTCATTACTGAGCGAATACTCCAATACAACACAGCCCACCAACTTCTTCTGTTAGTTCTGTTTCTCTCTCTCTCTGTGGCAAGGCTCCAAAATACACACACTTACAGGTAACTGCCAAATTACAGGAATAAGTAAATTAGGGATACAAAGTTGTCTGGCTACCCAGACTCCTTGCTCCTGCCAAACGCTACGCCACGCCCACAAACGTTAGTTTCTTCACCGCAAAGAGTCTGAATCTGAGTGCCTTCCCGACCCTTCACCAAATGCGAACGCATTCGGGGTCTTCTGATTGGTCCAGAAACTGATGAGTTGAGCCAGAACACACGTGTGTAAAGCGGCGGTTTGAAAATGTCATTGACTTTAACTAATCTTTACTTTCCTCACTCGGTTTTGTTATGTGTGTAGGTGCTTCTTACTGTGGCTCGTCTGTTTGTTCAAGCACACTTATCAGATTAGACATTGGGGGCGCTCCTCCAGATTAGTCCAGTATTATTCGCTCTGTTGTGTTGCTTTTCCCCCCGTGAAGAGAGAATGGTTTTGGTTTCTTTCTCATCACCCTTCTGCCCACCTCTCTCCCTCAGCTCCCACAATGCATAGCACTACTTATAACGCACAAACCCCCAACCTTTCTCTTTTCTGGGAGAGTGGTATTTCTTTGTCTATTTACTGGAGCTTGGGCTCTGAAGGTACAGCTAATTCCCCTTTGAAAAATTATTTATAGTCTAAGTAGGAGGCAAGGCAATGGGTATGTCTACAAGAATATGCTATACAATTAGCCATCAATTAAACACTTAGTTAAGAGGTAAATACAAACTACACTGAGTGTACAACAATAAAGAACATCTTCCTAATTTTGAGTTGCACGCACACACAATCCATGTATCAAGGCTTAAAAATCCTGCTTTAACCTTTCTCCTCCCCTTCATCCACACTGATTTGAAGTGGATTTAACAAGTGACATCAATAAGGGATCATAGCTTTCAGCTTGATTCACCTGGTCAGTCTGTCGTAGAAAGAGCAGGCATTCTTAATGTTTTGTCCACTCAGTGTATATGTTACATTTACAAACATGCTAAAGAGACTTTTCACACCATATTCTTGCAATACTTAGTCAATAAACACATCTTAGGAGCAGGCTCCCCTCCAGGTGGTATGGGTTTTGTACACTGTTCATTCTCCTGGATCAGTGGGTCAGAGAGGGTTACTGCTGGATGAAATGTCACGGTCAGTCATAGTTGTCGTCCACGTCCCCCCCTTTAAGTCTCCTGTCCGCCCCTACAGGAGTGCCTTGTATTGAGTGGTCTGAGATTGCGAGATGGGTTAAGAATGGGGGGGTTTAAAGGGGAGGTGCCCACTGTAAAGACAGCTGCTATGTTGTGACACTGGACTAATACTTGGCAAACACTTGAGCTAAGAAAAGAGTTGATGGAATTTAAATCTCTGTTAGGAGTACCTCTTATGTCAATCATTTCATCTCCATGCAATTTGAAATGTATAGCTGAATAGTGGATAGTCTCTCTCGCTAGACTCAACAGACTTAATACCTGGATAAAGCATTGGTGTACTCTCCTTTACTCCTGAACTAGTAAGAGTTCTTTGTGTGAGTGTTTAGTGTGTGTGATATCTAAACAACTGCTTATCTGGTTGACTGCGTGTTTGTGTATTTGTCTCTTCCATCCTTCTATAGGAGGGTCTCCTAAATAAGTCTGCCACCATGTCACAGAACAACCTTCTTCACTCTGTCCAGGTACATATGACAACAAAAATGGCGGTGGGCCGTGTCCACTCAACTTAAAAGATTGTACTGTAGTTAAGTCTTCTCTGTATTTCTCCGTCTCTCCCTCCGTTCCTCTATCTGTTACTCCCCAGCCCTCAGAACACAGAAACACTTGTTGTAAGACATTTATTATATCTTGTAAATAACGAGACCGCTGTTCTCTTCTATAAAATATGTATGCTCCTCTTGGGGAGTAAAAAAAGTGAAATGAATAAATAGAGAACACCAAATTTGCTTCTTGTTTTAGTTTTGCTGCACTTGCAATGTGAAAGTTGTGTTTACATCTCCTTATGGCTAGTTAGGTTGTTGTCATGTCAACAAAAACAACAGAGGAATTGCTAAAGCACAAATGTATATAATGACCAGGCTCATGTGACAAATTAGCTTCTATACTGTTGATATTAGCATAGTAGTGTTAGATTCTTACAACATTTTCTACATGTATTGCAGTTGCATAAGAATATGTATAGTAATTTCAGCCTCTATTCAAATCTCTGTTCTAACCAATGGAAAATAAAGTTGTATTCCATCTCTAGAGCCACTGCGT
Organism: Brachymystax lenok tsinlingensis; assembly: GCA_030435695.1. NCBI lineage: Eukaryota > Metazoa > Chordata > Actinopteri > Salmoniformes > Salmonidae > Brachymystax > Brachymystax lenok. The sequence continues at coordinate 20,845,256 of CM059785.1, forward strand.
GGATGCATACTGTGTTAAAACTGAATTGTGCACTGACAGCAGGGCTTACCTCCTGTTGCAAGCACCGTCTCTGGAGATGCACTTCAAGGATAAATTAAAAGAATTGAAGATTCTTGAAATTAGGGGCTACAACACATCATACCATAATGTGGAGTCAATAATACTGCCATAATATTAGTGGTTCGCTTGAGTGGCTCTGCTTCTTTCTTTTTCTTTATTTTCCATACAGACATTTTATTTCCCATACAGACAAAACCAACAATTTAAAATAATAATAAAGCAATTTCCATGTCTTCAAGAATAAAACAAGATCGAATAGGCAAAAAAATAAGTCACTGCGTTCTACATATGGAAAAACTATTTTCAAAAAGATAAATACAACGGCAAGAAATAGTATGTGAACTCTTTGGAATTACCTGGATTTTTTTAAACCATTTTCCATAAAATTTGATCTGATCTTCATCTAAGTCACAACAATAGGCAAACTCTGTGAGCTTAAACTAATAACACACAAATTATTGTATTTTTATTGTCTATATTGAATACATAATTTAAATATTCACAGTGTAGGGGTTAGCCTAGCCTAGTGGTTAGAGCGTTGGACTAGTAACCGAAAGGTTGCAAGATTGAATCCCCGAGCTGACAAGGTAAAAATCTGTCGTCTGCCCCTGAACAAGGCAGAGTTAACCCACTGTTCCTAGGCCGTCATTGAAAATAAGAATTTGTTCTTAACTGACTTGCCTAGTTAAATAAAGGTCAAATAAATAGGTTGGGAAAAGTATGTGAACCCCTAGGCTAATGACTTCACCAACAGCTAATTGGAGTCAGGAGTCAACTAACCTGGAGTCGAATCAATGAGATGAGATTGGAGATGGTGGTTAGAGCTGCCCTGTCCCATTAAAAAAATACTCACAAAAGTTTGCTATTCACAAGGAGCATTTCCTGATGTGAACCATGCCTTGAACAAAAGAGATCTCAGAAGACCTAAGATTAAGAATTGTTGCCTTGCATAAAACTGGAAAGGGTTTCAAAAGTATCTCTAAAAGTCAGTCCACGGTAAGACAAATTTTCTATAAATGGAGAAATTTCAGCACTGTTGCTATTCTCCCTAGGAGTGGCCGTCCTGCAAAGATGACTGCAAAATCACAGCGAGAATGCGGTTAAGAAGAATCCTAGAGTCTCAGCTAAAGACAGCTAAAGACTTGATGAGTCTACAATAAGTAAAACACAAAATAATTATGGTATTCATGGGAGGACACCATGGAAGAAGCCACTACTGTCCAGAAAAAACATTGCTGCACCTCTGAAGTTCGCAAAAGAGCACCTGGATGTTCCACAGCGCTACTGGCAAAATATTCTGTGGAAGGAACACAACACTGTGTGGATAAAAAAGGCACCGCACACCAACATCAAAACCTCATGCCAACTGTAAAGTATGGTGGAGGGAGCATCATGGTTTGGGGCTCAAGGACAGCTTGCTATCATCGACGGAAAAAGGAGTTTATCAAGACATTTTGCAGGAGGATGTAAGGCTATCTGTCTGCCAATTGAAGCTCAACAGAAGTTCGGTGATGCAACAGGACAACAACCCAAAAGCCAGAAGTAAATCAACAACAGAATGGCTTGAAAATAAGAAAATGTGCCTTCTGGAGTGGCCCAGTCAGTCCTGACCTCAACCCGATTGAGATGCTCTGGCATGACCGAGCGGTTCAAACCAGACATCCCAAGAATATTGTGAAACTGAAACAGTTTTGTAAAGAGGAATGGTCGAAAATTCCTCCTGACTGTTGTGCAGGTCCGATCCGCAACTACAGGAAACGTTTGGTTGAAGTGATTGCTGCCAAAGGAGGGTCAACCTGTTATTAAATCCAAGGGTTCACATACTTTTTCCACCCTGAACTGTGAATGTTTACACAGTGTGTTCAATAAAGACATTACAAATTATAATTGTTTGTGTGTTATTAGTTTAAGCAGACTGTGTCTATTGTGACTTAGATGAAGACCAGAACAAATGTTATGACCAATTTATGCAGAAATCCATGTAATTCTAAAGGGTTCACATACTTTTTCTTCCCACTGTACGTATATTACCGTCCCACCCCTCTCTCTCTCTCTTCCCCTTCCCGCCCAAACAAATGATTATAATTAATGAATTCCAAATGGTACAAAGAGCAAAACCCAGATGCTTGGTGGGTTATGGGTTGGAATTACCTTCAACAGTATATTCGCACTCATCTATAAACCGAAATACAGGGCTCCAGATATGTAAAAACGAATCAAGTTTACCAGGCTGGAGGAAATAAGTCAGTCTTTCCAGAGGAAACAACCAAAACCGGTTTCTGAGCAGGTTTTGTGCCATTAACTGTGATTGAAGAATTGTTAACCTAGATTTTTGTGTGACATTTCAGTGCAGGGTTAGCCAAGTATCGATCCAGAACGCATTGGAGAGGCCAAAATATTTGAATGTTCCCTTCCACGCCTTTTCCATAAATCTTTAACAATGGGACAGTACCAGATAAGATGTACTGTACATAAGTACCTTTTGTGTTGCATACATTTGGGACATTCCCCAGAACATGCAGGGTCATATTTACAGGTGTAGTTTGTAATTTATGTATAATTTTTAACTGTAGCTCGTGAGTTTATAGAACTGAGTAAACATACTCTTAATCTCATTGGAGCCAAAACATAATTTGCCTGATACATCTTTAACGCACGCAACAGAGTTGTGAGTAAGGCAACAACTAATCAGATTAGCTAAGAGACTTGCAGATTTATTACCATGCTCATATAGTTGTGTCCTATTAATGAATAGCTTTTTTTCTGCTCTTTGAGAGAAGTTTGTTAAAGAGCTGTCGTTACCACCAATTTCTCCCAGCTGTCTTTGGACGGGTGCTGTTTTATGTTCCTGTTCTTAATGAGAAAGTTATATTTCCTGATTTCTTTGTTCAGACATAAAAAAATATATATATTTTTGCAATACTATATGATATCAGGCCATGCAAATAAGCTATGGTGTTTTCCCCAAACATAGATGGATTAGTGTTTTCATTCTCTTTAACAAAAAGTATACTCTCAGGGAAGTCTGGCTCAGACAGGATAGCGTGATTACAACACAAGTTTGCTCTTTGGGGAGTTGGGTTCTTGGAGAACAACTCTATAGAAATGAATGCGTGATCAGAAGTATGGATTGAAATAATTGTACAGCTCCTGACCAGACCAACAAGGTTACTTGGAATGAGGAAGAAGTCTAACCTCAAATATGAACAATGAAGGTTAGAGAAGAAAGTGTAGTCTTTGGTTGAGGGATGTGCTAAATGCCAAATATCAACCAGCCCTATTTCATTAGTTATTTTGCCCAAAGCTTGAGAGCTTTTACCTAATGATTTAGCTCTTGGTGACTTATCAAGATCCTTATCAAGAACACAGTTCCCATCTTCTCCAATGATGGTTATTGATTCATTAAAAGATGAGAGCAATGCTGAAAGGCTACCAAAAAATTGTGGGGGAGATTTGGGAGGAGATTACAGTCGTGGCCAAAAGTTTTGAGAATTACACAAATATTAATTTCCACAAAGTTTGCTGCTTCAGTGTTTTTAGATATTTTTGTCAGATGTTACTATGGAATACTGAAGTATAATTACATTTATAAAGCATTTCATAAGTGTCAAAGGCTTTTATTGACAATTACATGAAGTTGATGCAAAGAGTCAATATTTGCAGTGTTGACCCTTCTTTTTCAAGACCTCTGCAATCTGCCCCTGCTGGGCCACATCCTGACTGATGGCAGCCCATTCTTGCATAATCAATGCTTGGAGTTTGTCAGAATTTGTGGGTTTTTGTTTGTCCACCCGCGTCTTGAGGATTGACCACAAGTTCTCAATGGGATTAAGGTCTGGGGCGTTTCCTGGCCATGGACCCAAAATATCAATGTTTTGTTCCCCGAGCCACTTGCCTTATGGCAAGGTGCTCCATCATGCTGGAAAAGGCATTGTTTGTCACCAAACTGTTCCTGGATGGTTAGGAGAAGTTGCTCTCGGAGGATGTGTTGGTATCATTCTTTATTCATGGCTGTGTTCTTAGGCAAAATTGTGAGTGAGCCAACTCCCTTGGCTGAGAAGCAACCCCACACATGAATGGTCTCAGGATGCTTTAATGCTGGCATGACACAGGACTGATGGTAGCGCTCACCTTGTCTTCTCCGGACAAGCTTTTTTCCGGATGCCCCAAACAATCGGAAGTGACTTTACCCCAGTCCTCTGCAGTCCAATCCCTGTACCTTTTGCAGAATATCAGTCTGTCCCTGATGTTTTTCCTGGAGAGAAGTGGCTTCTTTGCTGCCCTTCTTGATCCTCCAAAAGTCTTCGCCTCACTGTGTGTGCAGATGCACTCACACCTGCCTGCTGCCATTCCTGAGCAAGCTCTGTACTGGTGGTGCCCCGATCCCGCAGCTGAATCAACTTTAGGAGACGGTCCTGGCGCTTGCTGGACTTTCTTGGGCGCTCTGAAGCCTTCTTCACAACAATTGAACCGCTCTCCTTGAAGTTCTTGATGATCTGATAAATGGTTGATTTAGGTGCAATCTTACTGGCAGCAATATCCTTGCCTGTGAAGCCCTTTTTGTGCAAAGCAGGTAACCATGGTTGACAGAGGAAGAACAATGATTCCAAGCACCACCCTCCTTTTGAAGCTTCCAGTCTGTTATTCGAACTCAATCAGCATGACAGAGTGATCTCCAGCCTTGTCCTCGTCATCACTCACACCTGTGCTAACGAGAGAATCACTGACATGTCAGCTGGTCCTTTTGTGGCAGGGCTGAAATGCAGTGGAAATGTTTTTGGGGGATTCAGTTCATTTGCATGGCAAAGAGGGAATTAATTGCAATTCACCTGATCACTCTTCATGACATTCTGGAGTATATGCAAATTGCCATCATACAAACTGAGGCAGCAGACTTGATATTTGCCTGCTTCCAGTGTCATTCAAATTTTTTTTTGCCATGACTGTACACATTAAGAAGGGGAATTTTCTCCCTATATAGATATCCGTTTTATGAAAACATTGCAACCCTCCGAGTCAGATTTAGACATTTCAACTCTGATGGGTAGTTGTTTCTTAATGAGTATAGCCACACCTCTACATTTTCTTTTGAGTACGAAGAAGAGTACACTTGACCGATCCAATCTTTCTTCAACTTTTCATGTTTCATGCCTATGCTTCTCTGATCTGAAAAAAATAAAATAAAATCAAACAGATGTCCTCATGCTCTATACTGATTCATTTCTATTTTTCTTTTGGAGCTCGAAATGATTTGATGTTTTCAGCTGAATCACGGCAACATTACCCCAAATAACGTTGTGGAGACAGGGCACTGATTTTTACCTGCGTAGAGAGGGGGTGTCTGATTTGATTGATGTGCGTCTGGAACCTTCAAAGGGCAGGAGCTAATGGCTGTGGCCCAGTGGGTGATCACTGTGTGGGTGGAATCAGTTATACCGTACTGTAATAAGGTCTTGTTGGCCACAAGGTAATGGGGGTTTGATTGCTGGAGAGGGTATTTTGTATCACTTTAAAGGTTGAGGAGGAAGATAAGGGCTTAAAGAGCTGTGTAGGGTTGGTTTGCTATTCTTTACTGACTGCTTCAAAGACACACTGTGTGATCAATTCTAGCAGTTGAGTTGATTACAGTGATCATTATGAAGACTGGACTCTGCCTGGACCCTAATATAAATATATATATATCTTTTATAAACCTGTTCAAATTCCGGGTTAGAATATTTGAAGAAAGAAGGCAAGAACAAGGCAAGAATTCTGGAGATGTTCCCATATTTTAAAGGTAGGGCATGTCTCTCATGGCTTTGTACATGTGACAGGGGCTGCCAGTATAAACAGACATTGATGTAAAATAAACGAGTTGTCTTATTTCAATGTGAAGGTGATTGAACACGACACACATGAATGTGATCAAAAGCATTGGGTCCCATTTCATCAGGTAAAATATCTATAGCATACCTGATGATGCTCATGTGCATTCTGTTTAAGGAGAAGTTGCATGTTCAAACATACATATATTTGTCACATACACAGTTAATAAGATGCAGCAAAATGCTTAGGTACTTGCTCCCCCCACAATGCAGTGCATTCATTAATAATCAATAACAATGAAAAAACATACATACACACATAGACACACTGTTTCTTTGTTTCATAACATTCAGTCTCTGTTGGGCTCATCAATAGCATCACAAAACTTTGATCATCTTTAATGGGAATATCATTATTTGACAGCAAACATTTCTCTTGCAATGCACATATGTCAGCTTGAGATAAAACAGACTGGAATTGTTTGAAAGTTTACAGAAAAACTCAAACAACATGGGCCATCCTGGATTCAATTATGTTTAGATATTGTGAAGCAGTTATAAAACACGACCATATCTTTATTTATATCTATCTGCCTTACCTTATCCAGTTAGCTGGCATCACCCTCCTAACAAACTTTAATACACTGAACTTCCTGTGTCTGGTGCTGTGTACCAAGAACAGACCAAGACTATGTACACATTTAATGTAGATAAATATCTCCCAGACACTTTTATTAAACTGACTGAACCAGCAACTCAGCAAAGAAAAGCACCATTAGGTAGATAATGAAGGGTATTATCCCTGCTTGTCTGCTGGTGCCTTCAACTAAACTAAATAAACCCAGACACCTTTGGAACATTAGGTCCTAAGCTGGTTGTCCTTATCTGAGGGCGTAGAGAAGCAGTGTTACATCTGTCTTTTCTCACATTAGGATAAACTCCTGCCGGCAACGCCATTACCAGCTGGGTTGAGGTAGAGGAGCTCTTTCCCTGTCTTCTGGTGTCCGCGGCTAATCCTAATCATGCTTGGTCACCAGCCTTCTGTTCTGTTCCTTGGCACACACCACGCTCTGTAAGGAGGATTATGGAGATGTGTCCTAGTTAGCAGGTTGAGCTCGATGTGAGATGGCATTTAGACTGCTTACCCAGAGGGCCTGGGTATGCCAGGGTGCGAAGTACCCGTCAGTCAAACCTCATTCACTGTACGTACATGGTGTACTAACTGTGCAGCTTAGTGGCTGGGAGGGAGAGAGGATGTCCCCTGTCTTGTTATAGTGATTTTCTCTCCTCTTCTCTCACACATCACTCTTTTTTTTTCACTTTCCCATTCACTCTCTCCCTCCATTATCTGTCCCTCTGTGTGTCTGTCTCGCCCTCTCCAGTGCTATATGACAGCAGTGTATACATCTCTATGAGTAAACTCTGCTGGGATGAGTGATTGGGCAGAGCGTTTCCTCCTGTTCGCCTATTCATGCATGATAAAGGGCATCAATCTGACCCTTTCTGTCAAGAATGGGTGGGCGGGTGGGTGGGCAGCAGAGGAGGCTAGTAGGAGGACTGATAGGAGGACGGGTTCATTGTCATGGTTGGAATGAATTGTGGTAGTATAGTAAAAGTTAGTGCGTGGAAAAGCGTACTGCATAAGGGAAGTACCAAAACACCTTGATAGGGGGAGGCAACAGATGATTCATTTGTCCAGATACTCTAGTGGCCGCTATAACAATGAAAATGTTAGGCAGTCGTGGGAGGCAAGATCAGCTGCGACCATTCTAGCAATTGAGAGGGCTATACGCGTGTGAAAAACAGGCACAACTCCGATGTGTTTTTTCTCAAAGTTGCTTGGATGTCACTTGTCCTACTTACAGTGCCTTCAGAAATTATTCACACCCCTTGACTTTTTCCAAATGTTGTGTTACAGCCTGAATTTAAAATTAATAAAATGTAGATTTTATGTCACTGGCCTACACACAATACCCACAATGTCATGGAATTATGGTTTTAGACATTTTTACAAATTCATATATTTTTTTAACGCTGAAATGTATTCAACCCCTTTGTTATGGCAAGCCTAAATAAGTTCGGGAGTAGGTTTGCTTAACAAGTCACATAATAAGTTGCATGGACTAACTCTGTGTGCAATAATTAACTAACATGATTTTTAAATTACTACCTCATCTCTGTACCCACACGTACAATTATCTGTAAGGTCCCTGTCGAGCAGTGAATTTCAAACACAGATTCAACCACAAAGACCAGGGAGGTTTTCCAATGCCTCACAAAGAAGGCACCTATTGGTAGATGGGTAAAAAAAAAGCAGATATTGAATATCCCTTGGAACATGGTGAAGACATTAATTACACTTTGGATGGTGTATCAATACACCCAGTAATTACAAAGATACAGGCATCCTTGCTAACTTAGTTTCTGGATAAGAAGGAAACCGCTCAAGGCCAGAGGTGACTTTAAAACAGTTACAGAGTGATAGGAGAAAACTGAGGATGGATCAGCATTATTGTAGTTACTCCACAATACCAAAGAAAGAGCCAGAAGGAATCCTGTACAGAATAAATGTTTTCCAAAACATGCATCCTGTTAGCAATAAAGCACTAAACTTAAATTGCAAATTGCAAATGTTTTCCAAAACATGCATCCTGTTAGCAATAAAGCACTAAACTTAAATGTGGCAAATGTGACAGAGAAATGAACTTTATGTCCTGAATACAAAGTGTTTTGTTTGGGGCAAATCCAACACAACACACCACTGAGTACCACCCTTCATATTTTCAGCCATGGTGGTGGCTGCATAATGGTATGGGTATGCTTGTCATTAACAAGGACTAGGGAGTTTAGAGCTAAGCACATGCAAAATCCTAGAGGAAAACCTAGTTCAGTGTCAAGCCCTGATCTGTTTCACCTGTCCTTGTGCTTGTCTCCACCCCCTCCAGGTGTCGCCCATCTTCCCCACTTATCCTCTGGGTATTTATACCGGTGTTTTCTGTCTGTCAGTGCCAGTTCGTCTTGTTTGTCAAGCTTACCAGCGGTTATCCTGTCAGCGCCTGTCTTAGGTTTTCGCAACCTCCTGGTTTTTGACCTATGCCTGTCCTGATCCTGTACCCGCCCGCCTGACCACTCTGTCTGTCTCTGACCCTGAGCTTGCCTGCCGTCCTGTACCTTTACTCCTACTCTGGATTACCTGTCGTTTGCCTGCCCCTGTTACAATAAAAAAAAATACTTCAGTCTGCACTTGGGTCTTACCTTGATACCTGACAGTTCAGTCTGCTTTCCAAGAGACACTGGGAGACAAATAACCTAAAACTCAAGGCCAGCAGGACAATAACCTAAAACTCAAGGCCGAACATGCACTGGAGTTGCTTACTAAGATGACATTGAATGTTCCTGAGTGGCCTAGCTACAGTTTACTTAAAATGGCTTGAAAATCTGTTGCAAGACTTGGAAATCGCTGTCCTAGCAATGATCGATAACCAATTTGACAGAGCTTGAATAATTTTTTAAAGAAGAATGTACAAATATTGTACAATACAGATGTGCAAAGCTCTTAGAGACTTACCCAGAAAGACTCACAGCTGTAAATGCTGCCAAAGGTGATTATAATATGTATTGACTCAGGGGTGTGAATCCAAATGTAAATTAGATATTTCTGTATATAATTTTCAAGAAATTTGCAAATATTTCAAAAAAACATGTTTTCACTTTGTCATTATGGGGTATTGTGTGTAGATCGGTGAGAAAAAAATAAACGTCATTCATTTTAAATTCAGGCTGTAACACAACAAAATGTGGAATAAGTCAAGGGGTATAAATTCTTCTGAAGGCACTGTGCATTAATACACTCATACAACCTAAGCATTATGAAACTTCTATTCGATCAAATAAACCACACGTAGCAAATAAGCCATTACATTTCTTGTTAACCAAGTTCGACACTCTCATTGGCCTCCATACAAAAACTCCACGCTTGGTGAGCGAAACAAAATTATAAAAATGCCACCTGCTGGAGTAGACAGATTTTGGGCCCAGTTATCCTTCGCTTCACCGCTTCCTCTCTGGGGAGGCGCATGCAAGGTTATGAGGTATTATGCATAGGATGGAAGAAATAATATAGTAAAACCAGCAAAAGAGCGAATGTAGACCAGGGACAAATGCACTACCCTCCCGTGTGCCAATTTAAAAAAACACACAACCCTCCCCAAAGCAAAATAAAAAGTTAGATAACCAGCCCCCACCCCAGTAAATGTTTAACTATCTCTATTAAGAATAAGTGGATGTTTCAATTCTTTAATGCAATGTTAATTGTACAGCAAAGTATAGGAATGTGCCTGTTACACAATAGCAAGTGTTTTCTTGAGATAAAACATTAAGAACACCTTCCTAATATTGAGTTGCACCCCCTTTTACCGTCAGAACACCCTTAATTAGTCGGGGGATCTCTACAAGGTGTCGAAAGTGTTCCACAGGGATGCTGGCCCATGTTGACTCCAATGCGTCCCATAGTTGTGTCAAGTTGGCTGGATTTCTATTTAATTTATTTAACCTTTATTTAATTAGGCAAGTCAGTTAAGAACAAATTCTTATTTACAATGATGGCCTACACTGACCAAACCCGGACCAATCACGGCCGGTTGTGATACTGTCTGTAGTGATGCCTCTAGCACTGAGATGCAGTGCCTTAGACCGCTGCGCCACTTGGGAGCCTTTGGGTGGTGAACCATTTGTGATACACACAGGAAACTGTTGAGCGTAAAAAAACTCAGCAGCATTGCAGTTCTTGCACACTCAAACCGGTGCGCCTAGCACTTACTACCATACCCTGTTCAAAGGCACTGTTTTTTAGTTTTGTCTTGCCCATTCCTCTGAATGGCACACATACACAATCCTGGTCTTAAGGCTTAAAAATCCTTCTTTAACCTGTCTCCTCCCCTCCATCTACACTTATTGAAGTGGATTCAATAATAGATCATAGCTGTCACCTGTATTCACCTGGTCAGTCTATATCATGGAAAGAGCAGGTGTTCTTCAGATTTTTTACACTCAGTCAATGTTCCCTCAAAAATGTTTCGGCACTGACTAAATTTCAGGTCTGCTGAGCGCAAACTTGAAAGTGGGCAAAATTCGGTGCAACTTCCAGCACGCGTTTACTGTGAACACTGAGGCTGTACCCACTTTAAGTTACACTTTTAACAGTGGCCAAGTAAGGCTACTGTAGCTATTTTATCATAATGTAGGCCTACCAGAGTGGCCTACCATCAAAAACAATGTTGAAAATATATCCCATAACATTTTAAAATGGAAATAGCTCTTCTATCATTCAGCCTGCAGTAGCAGCCAATGTGTAGTGTTCAATGTAGGCCTAGATTCCATGAGACTTTTGAAAAAACATGCAGGGCTTGACATTAACCTGTTTATCCACATGTCTTTCAGACAAGGAGGTGACTGAAGATGCTGTTGTGTTGTTTGATGCAAGAAACCACTTTACAGTATTAAATGCATCATTATTCCAATACCATTATTTCAGAGAATCAGACAAATTATTCTTCACGACTGCTCATGCTGTAAACACAGTCCAGTTCAAAGGAAATGGCACAGATCCATATATGGCGATGTCCATTTGCATATAAGCCTACTGCAGCTCTGATTGTTTATGCCTCACCGGTCTGTGTAGAGTATTTGCTGAGTCTTGGGTGGCAATGCAATCAAATCCTACTCTGATGTGTTCTTTCTACAACAAAATCTCTTTCATAGTTCGTTTTGTTTTGGTATGTTGTATTGAAAGTGGATAATATTGCGTTGATTAGATCACAATTGTCACAGTAAATGGAAACGTTGATTGCGCTAACAGAGAAAACTATAGAACAGTGGTCACCAACCTTTTCTGAGTCAAGACCACTTTCTGAGTCAAAATGCAAGCCTAGATCTACCGCTCAGATTTTTTTTTTTACATGACTTAGAAACCGTAAGCCTATGCAACATTAACCAATTAAAAACAGTACTGTAGCAATGAGGTTTGTGCAGTAAGCTACAGGCCCAATACATATCACCGCATATGGCTTTGCTTGAATTGCCCTGCCAATGCAGTGATGTTTAAGGCATTTGTTTTTATTATGTATATTTTTTTGAGGTTGGCTATATGATTACATCGGTAATAGAGCTGTTGTTGTATTAATTGTGAGGCACAGCTGAGTGAGGATACATTTAAATAATTAGCTTTTTATTTTTATTTGACTGATGGTCAGTCTCAGCGGAGGAAAGAACAGCAGACTGAGGTTCCGCCTCTCAACTTCCTTCCGCTCTCCCTTTCCTCCACTGATACTGACCAGCTGATGGCAAAATTCGAGTCGCACCGCATTTTCTGCCTCATGCACAAATTCATGTTGTTACTCCTATGAACAGAGAAAGAGAACAGAGAAATATTCTTCGATATGAAAAAAGACCCAAGCCGCTAATAATAACAACAACACAAGCCTATAGATAGACTTTCTTACTCATTCATTACTGCTGCAGTGTTTGTTGTAGCGCTGAATGGAAATAGGGAGAATGCGCATTTTATGACTTATAAAAGTGTTGAATACAAAGTGTTGACAGTGCTGAGTAAGAACTTAAACATGTCTCTCTCTGGTCATGGTTTTGAATGTTTTGAAATCTCATATCAGTTTTGCTGTAGCTTTCTTTTATGACTGCTACGTTACTGCAGACATAGTAATCTGAGCTATCTAATTGGCCAGCGGTAGGCCTATAGTGCACTTGATTTGCTCTCTGGGCCTGCCGGGAAGGCACAGTTTGTACCTTCAGATACATGAAATGGTTCAAAAGGGCAACAGTTGCCTACCCAGGCAGTTGAATCGGGTGAGCCTACACCAACAGCCCAAGACAAATAATAAATAGGAACACAAGGCTTTATTGTTGGGTTTTTTACAGAAATAGATCGACTAGGAATGGTGACCACTGCTCTAAAAGTTGAGTGAAGTTCAATCTTGTCCTTCTCTCTGTAGGCTAATATTTCTGCAGCAGTCCCAGGGAGCTATGAGTCTTGGGCTACTATACGCCCGTGCAGGCTCGCAGTTTAGAGGGAACATTTGACTCAGTGTATGTGTACTCTGTAAACAATTCTAGTCTCTTGTGAAAATGACTGTTGTTTTTTCTTTTCTATATATCCTTGTCTTCGAACAGGAGGAAGAGAGACATTCTCTGGAGAAAGTTTATGAGATGATGACACACTGGAGAAAGTCTATGAGATGATGACTCATTCTGGAGAAAATCTATGAGTTGATGACTCACTGGAGAAAGCCTATGAGATGATGACTTACTCTGGAGAGAATCTATGAGATGATGACACACTGGAGAAAGTCTATGAGATGATGACTCACTCTGGAGAGAATCTATGAGATGATGACTCACTCTGGAAAGAGTCTATGAGATGATGACTCACTCTGGAGTGAGTCTTTGAGATGATGACTCACTCTGGAAAGAGCTTATGAGATGATGACTCACTCTGGAGAGAGTCATTTTTCTCTCCACAATGAAACAGCAGTAAATGGAGCTTCTTGCTCTCTGGGTTTATAAATACGGATATGTGAAATTGCCAGTAGATAGAGCCGTCACACTACCACGTCACACACGCATGCACGCACACACTCCACCAGTGGAGGCCCACCCATGGTTCTCCCCCTCTTGTTCCAAGCCAAAACATCAGCATTTCCTGGCGGAGGTCATTTTTGAGCACACACACACCAACTTTGCCTGGCGAGGTTCTTCCTTTATGATGCTGTAATTTGTGTGAGACATCTTGTTACTTTGGTGCTCCTGGGGAGAGAATTACTTTTAACTGAATCACATCACAGCAGGATCTCTCTGTAAATGTGCTTTTGTCCACAGGGGGGGTTTCGCCTCTCTTTCTCTCTCTCTCTCTTTCTTGAACCCCTACAGTATTTTTTATTTTTTTATTTCACCTTTATTTAACCAGGTAGGCCAGTTGAGAACAAGTTCTCATTTCCAACCAAGATAAAGTAAAGCAGTGCGACAAAAAAACAACAACACAGAGTTACACGTGGGATAAACAAAAGTACAGTCAATAACAAAATAACACAATAGAAATATATATACAGTGTGTGCAAATGGCGTAAAGAGGTAAGGCAATAAACACACACACACACACACACACACACACACACACACACACACACACACACACACACACACACACACACACACACACACACACACACACACACACACACACACACACACACACACACACACACACACACACACACACACACACACACACACACACACACACACACACACACACACACACACACACACACAAGAAACACTGTGAGAGACAATGTCTGCAGTAAATGTCAGACAGTCTATTCTCAGCTTGTCAAAAGGTTGCAGTCCTGACTACAGTGGTTCAGAAGTCAGGTTGTGTAAAAGAGATGGCTTCTAAAATGGGAGATGCTACTGTAGCTAACGGTTTCTGTCTGATAACTGGGTGATCAATCTTCTGAAGCTTTTTGAAGTAAGTGTTGGGAATATACAGGTAACTGCTAAACCCCGCCCTGTGCAATTGGGTCCTGGACTTTCTGACGGGCGGCCCCCAGGTGGTGAATGTAGGAAACAACATCTCGACTTCGCTGATCCTCAACACTGGGGCCCCACAAGGGTGCGTGCTCAGCCCCCTCCTGTACTCAATGTTCACCCACGACTGCATGGCCATGCACGCCTCCAACTCAATCATCAAGTTTGCAGACGAAACAACAGTAGTGGGCTTGATTACCAACAACGACAAGACAGCCTACAGGGAGGAGGTGAGGGCACTCAGAGTGTGGTGTCAGGAAAACAACCTCTCACTCAACGTCAACAAAACAAAGGAGATAATTGTGGACTTCAGGAAACAGCAGAGGGAGCACCGCCCTATCCACATCGACGGGACAACAGTGGAGAAAGTGGAAAGTTTTAAGTTCCTCGGCGTACAGATCACAGACAAACTGAAATGTTCCACTCACACAGACAGTGTGGCTCAAGAAATGTGGTTTGTCACCCAAAACCCTGACAAACCTTTACAGATGCACAATCGAGAGCACCCTGTCGGTTGTATCACCGCCTGGTATGGCAACTGCACTGCAACTGCAACTCAACCGCAAGGCTCTCCAGAGGGTGGTGTGCATGGTCTGCACAACGCATCACCAGGGGCAAACTACCTGCTCTCCATGACACCTACAGCACCCGATGTCACAGGAAGGCCAAAAGATCATCAATGACATCAACCACCCGAGCCACTGCCTGTTCACACTGCTACCATCCAGAAGGCGAGGTCAGTACAGGTGCATCAAAGCTTGGACCGAGAGACTGAAAAACAGTTTCTATCTCAAGGCCATCAGACTGCTAAACAGCAATCACTAACTCAGAAAGGCTGCTGCTTACGTTGAGACCCAATCACTGGCCACTTTAATAAATGGATCACTAGTCAGTTTATACAATGCACTCTAAAGAATGCCACTTTAATAATGTTTACATATCTTACATTACATGTATACACTGTATTTTATACCATCTATTGCACCTTGCCTATGCCACTCGGCCATCGCTCATCCATATACTTACATGTACATATTCTCATTCACCCCTTTAGATGTGTGTGTATTAGGTAGTTGTTGGGGAATTGTTAGATTATATGTTAGATATTACTGCACTGTCGGAACTAGAAGTACAAACATTTCGCTACACTCGCATTAAGATCTGCTAACCATGTGTATGTGACAAATACCATTTTTTTATATGATTTTAAATAAAGGAAACACTTGAGTAAATGAGGGATACAATGTATATTGAAAGCAGGTGCTTCCACACGTGTGATTCCTGAGTTAATTAAGCGATTAACATCCCATCATGCTTAGGGTTATGCCCAGTTGCCAATTATTTTGGCTACCTTGGCAAGAATAGATCTCAGTGACTGAAAGAGGGGTCTCAAAGGAGCATAGGGGGTTTAAACTGTGTGTCTCATTCACCAGAGCTCAACCCAATTGAACACTTATGGGAGATTCTGGAGTGGCGCCTGAGATAGCTTTTTCCACCACCATCAACAAAACACCAAATTATGGAATTTCTTGTGGAAGAATGGTGTCGCATCCCTCCAATAGAGTTCCAGGTGCATTGAAGCTGTTCTGGTGGTTCGTGGTGGCCTAATGCCCTATTAAAACACTTTATGTAAGTGTTTCCTTTATTTTGTCAGTTACCTGTAGGTTAGAGATTCTTGGTGTGAAATTATGTTTGAAGAGCAACCATCACCAGCTCTCCTATAGCTTTACTTCACTCAGAGCAAGAATGCCACTACTGTATCAAGAGAGAAAACACTGACAACACTTGAGAGAACAAAGATAAAACATAGGTAATGTTTAAGGCCTGTTGTTTTTTGTGGTTTGCATATTCGGTATGATTATGGTTTTATAATAAATGTTCTTGTCTTTTTTCCTCATTAAGTCTTTAGGCAACGGCATCACCTTTGTTCCAGCCTTGTCTCTGGCCAGCTCTGCTCCAGGTAAGCAGGGGTTCTTTCTTTGTACTTAAAATTCCTCCATTTTAGGAACTCTAAATACACTGCCTTGCAAAAATTTCAGACCACTTGGATTTCTTTACATGCTACGAAGTGGGATTAAAATGCATTTAATTGTAATTTTTGTCAACGATTTACACAAAATACTCTAATGTGAAAATGAATATATATTAAATATATATTAATCAAATGTAGTTATCAAGCCATTTTTACATCAGCCGATGTCACAAAGTGCTATACAGAAACTCAGCCTAAAATCCCAAACAGTAAGCAATGCAAATGTAGAAGCACGGTGTCTAGGAAAAACTTCCTAGAAAGGCCAGAACCTAGGAAGAAACCTAGAGAGGAACCAGGCTCTGAGGGGTGACCAGTCCTCTTCTGGCTGTGCCGGGTGGAGATTTTAACAGTACATGGCCAAGATGTTCAAACATTCATAGATGACCAGCAGGGTCAAATAATAATAATCACAGTGGTTGTAGAGTGTGCAACAGGTCAGCACCTCAGGAGGAAACGTCAGTTGGCTTTTCATAGCCGAGCATTCAGAGTTAGAGACATCAGGTGCGGTAGAGAAAGAGAGTAGAAAACAGCAGGCCGGGACAAGGTAGCACGTCCGGTGAACAGGTCAGGCAGGCATAACAGTTGAAACTGTAGCAGAAGCATGACCAGGTGGACTGGGGACAGCAAGGAGTCATCAGGCAAGGTAGTCCCCTCCTCTGGGAGGGAGAGTGAGAGAGAATTAGGGAGCATACTTAATTTCACACAGGACACCGGATAAGACAGGAGAAATACTCCAGATATAACAGACTGACCCTAGCCCCCTGACACATAAACTATTGCAGCATAAATACTGGAGGCTGAGACAAGAGGGGTCGGAGACACTGTTGCCCGTCTGACGATACCCCTGGACAGGGCCAACCAGGCAGGATATAACCCCACCCACTTTGCCAAAGCACAGCCCCCACACCACTAGAGGGATATCTTCAACCACCAACTTACTACCTTGAGATAAGGCTGAGTATAGCCCACGAAGATCTCCTCCACGGCACGAACCCGAAGTGGGCGCCAACCCAGACAGGAAGATCATGTCAGTGACTCAACCCACTCAAGTGACGCATCAATCCTAGGGACGGCATGGAAGAGCACCAGTAAGCCAGTGACTCAGCCCCCGTAATAGGGTTAGAGGCAGAGAATCCCGGTGGAGAGAGGAGAACTTGCCAGGCAGAGACCGCAAGAACGGATCATCATTCCAGTGCCTTCCTGTTCACATTCACACCCCTGGGCCAGACTTCTCTCAATCATAGGACCTACTGAAGAGATGAGTCTTCAATAAAGACTTAAAGGTCGAGACCAAGTTTACATCTTTCACATGGATAGGCAGACCATTCCATAAAAATTTAACTCTATTGGAGAAATCCCTGCCTCCAGCTGTTTGCTTAGAAATTCTAGGGACAATAAGGACGCCTGTGTCTTGTGACTGTAGCGTACGTGTAGGTATGAAAGGCAGAACCAAATCGGAGAGATAGGTAGGAGCAAGCCCATGTAATGCTTTGTAGGTTAGCAGTAGAACCTTTAAATCAGCGCTAGCCTTAACAGGAAGCCAGTGTAGAGAGGCTAGCACAGGAGTAATACGATCACATTTTTGGGTTATAATCAATATTCTAGCAGCTGTGTTTAGCACTAACTAAAGTTTATTTAGTGCTTTATCTGGGTAGCCGGAAAGTAGAGCATTGTAGTGGACTAATCTAGAAGTAACAAAAGCATGGATTAGTTTTTCTGCCAAATTTTTGGACAGAAAGTTTCAGATTTTTGTAATGTTAATGAGATGGGAAAAAGCTGTTAGTCAAAAGAGAGATCAGGGTCCAGAGTAACGCCGAGGTCCTTCACAGTTTTATTTTAGACAACTGTACAACCATCAACATAAATTGTCAGATCCAACAGCAGATATCTTTGTTTCTTGCGACCTAGAACTAGCATCACTGCTTTATCTGTTTAAAAGAAAACATTTCCCGCCATCCACTTCTTATGTCTGAAACACAGGCTTCCAGGGTAGGCAATTTTGGGGCTTCACCATGTTTAATTTAAATGTACAGCTGTGTGTCCTGTACAGCAGTGAAAGTTTACATTGTGTTTCTGAATGACTTTACCAAGAGGTAGTATATATAGTGAAAACAAAAAACGGAACCTTGAGCAACGCCGAAACTTACAATTGATTTGTCAGAGGACAAACCATCCACAGAGACAAAATTACATCTTTCCAACAGATAAGATCTAAACCAGGCAAGAAGTTGTCCGTGTAGACCAGTTACGGTTTCTAATCTCTCCAAAAGAATGTGGTGATCGATGGTGCCAAAAGCAGCACTAATGTAACGCCCAGGCCCGAGATGACAGACTGGAGCGTTTTGGCTTCGTTTTGGTGTAGGGGTTTCTTGTGTTCTATGGTGTCTATTTCTATGTTGGGATAATGGTTCCCAATTAGAGGCAGCTGAGTCTCATTACCTCTAATTGGGAACCATATATATGTTTGGGGGTTGCACTTTAGTTTCGTGGGTTATTGTTTATGTTACGCTTATCGTGTTCAGTCAGGTTCTTGTCTTTCGTGGTTAGTTAGGTTCTGCCCTTCGTGGTTAGTTAGGTTCTGCCCTTCGTGGTTAGTTAGGTTCTGCCCTTCGTGGTTAGTTAGGTTCTGCCCTTCGTGGTTAGTTAGGTTCTGCCCTTCGTGGTTAGTTAGGTTCTGCCCTTCGTGTTTAGTCAGGTTTCGCTAGTCATGTTTAGTTCTCTGTGTCCAGTTTAGGATTTAGCGTTAGGGTTCACGTCTTGTTCTCCGTTTATTGTTTTGTTCCGTCTCGTCCCGTTTTAATAAAACATGTATTCTGGTAACGTCGCTGCGCTTTGGTCATTCCCGAGGGAAGATAATCGTGACAACTAAGGTCTAGGAGCACGAGGACAGATACAGAGTCTTGTTCTGACGCCATTAAAAGGTAATTTACCACCTTCACGAGTGCAGTCTCAGCACTATGATGGGGTCTAAAACCAGACTGAAGCATTTCACATACATTATTTGTCTTCTGGAAGGCAGTGAGTTGCTGTGTAACAGATTGTTCTACAATTTGAGAGGAATGGGAGATTTGATATAGGCCGTTTTTTACATTTTCCTGGACAAGTTTTGGCTTTTTCAAGAGAGGCTTTATTACTGCTACTTTTAGCGAGTTTGGTACACATCCGGTGAATAGGGAGCCATGTATTATGTTCAACATAGGAGGGCCAAGCACAGGAAGTAGCTCTTTCAGTAGTTTAGTTGGAAAGGGTTCAGAATGCAGCTTGACGGTTTAGAGTCCTTGACTATTTTCATGAATGTGTCAAGAGATACAGGATAAAAAATCTTGAGTGTCTCCATTGATCCTAGGTCGTGAAAGTTCTGTGCAGACTCAGAACAACTGAGCTTTGGAGAAATGCGCAGATTCAAAGTGGAGTTCGTAATTTGCTTTCTAATGATCATGATCTTTTCATCAAAGAAGTTCATTAATGTATCACTGCTGAAGTGAAAGCAATCCTCTCTTGTTGAATGCTGCTTTTTAGTTAGCTTTGCGACAGTATCAAAAATAAATTTGGGATTGTTCTTATTCTCCTCAATTAGGTTGGAAAAATAGGATGATCGAGCAGCAGTGAGGGCTCTTCGATATTGCACGGTACTGTCTTTCCAAGCTAGTCGGAAGACTTCCAGTTTAGTGGAGCTCCATTTCCGTTCCAATTTTCTTGAAGCTTGCTTCAGGGCTCGGGTATTTTCTGTATACAAGGAATAACATTTCTTGAGACAAAAATATTTGTTTTTAGGGGTGTGACTGCATCTAGGGTATTACGCAAGGTTAAATTAAGATCCTAAGTTAGGTGGTTAACTGTTTTTTTGTACTCAGACGTCCTTGGGTAGGTGGAAGGAGTCTGGAAGGGCATCTAGGAATCTTTGGGTTGTCCAAGAATTTATAGCACAGCTTTTGATGATCCTTTGTTGGGGTCTGAGTAGATTATTTGTTGCGATTGCAAATGTAATTAAATGGTGGTCCGATAGTCCAGGATTATGAGGAAAAACATTTAGATACACAATATTTATTCTACGGGACAAAACTAGATCCAGGGTATGACTGTGGCAATGAGTAGGTCCGGAGACATGTTGGACAAAACCCATTGAGTCGATGATGGCTCCGAAAGCCTTTTGGAGTGGGTCTGTGGACTTTTCCATGTGAATATTAAAGTCAACAAAATGTTTTATATTATCTGCCATGACTACAAGGTCCGATAGGAATTCAGGAAATTCCGTGTGGAACGCTGTATATGGCCCAGGAGGCCTGGAAACAGTAGCTATAAAAAGTGAATGAGTTGGCTGCATAGATTTCATGACTAGAAGATCAAAATAGTATTTTCTTTGGGGGGGTGGTAAATTGAAATTTGCTGTCATAAATGGTAGCACACCTCCGCCTTTGCAGGATGCGCAGGGCATGTGGTCCCTAGTGTAACCATGAGGAGAGGCCTCATATAACACAGTAAATTTATCAGGCTTGAGCCATGTTTCAGTAAGGCCAATCACATAATGTTTTTTATTTAACCTTTATTTAACATCAAGTTTATGATCAGTAATTAGTTAATTGACTATGACTGCCTTGGAAGTGAGTGATCTAGTATTAAGTAACCCTATTTTGAGATGTGAGCTATCACAATCTCTTTCCATAATGACAGGAATGGAGGAGGTCTTTATTCCAGTGAGATTCCTAAGGTGAACACCGCCATGTTTTGTTTTCCTCAACCTAGATCGAGGCACAGACACTGTCTCAATGGGGATAGCTGAGCTGGCTACACTGACTATGCTAGTCCAATGCAAATAGTCCAGGTAGCCTTTTGATGAGCTGTTCAGTCTTATGGCTTGGGAATAGACTTTGCGCTCCGTGTGGTAGCAGAGAGAGCAGTCTATGACTAGGGTAGCTGGAGTCTTTGGTAATGTTTAGAGCCTTCCTCTGACACCGCCTGGTATAGAGGTCCAGGATGGCAGGAAGCTTGGCCCCAGTGATGTACTGGGCCCTACGCACTACCCCCTGTTGCGCCTTGCGGTCGAGTGCCGAGCAGTTGCCATACCAGGTGGTGATACAACCAGTCAGGATGCTCTCGATGGTGCAGCTGTTAAAACATTTTAGTATCTGAGGACCCATGCCAAATCTTTTCAGTCTCCTGAGGGGAAATAGCTGTTGTCGTGCCCTCTTCACAACTGTCTTGGTGTGTTTGGACCATGATAGTTTGTTGGATGTGGACACCAAGGAACTTGAAGCTCTCAACCTGCTCCACTACAGCCTTTGTCAATGAAAATGGGGACGTGCTCGGTCTTGATCACGTTGAGGGAGAGGTTGTTGTCCTGGCACCACACTGCCAGGTCTCTGACCTCCCCTATAGGCTGTCTCATTGCTGTCAGGGGCAAACTTAATGATGGTGTTGGAGTTGTGCTTGGCCACGCAGTCATGGGAGTACAGGAGGGGACTAAGCACGCACCTTGAGGGGCCCCCGTGTTGAGGATCACCGTGGCAGATGTGTTATTGCCTACCCTTACCAGGAAGTAAAGGATCCAGTTGCAGAGGGAGGTGTTTAGTCCCAGGGTCCTTAGCTTAGTAATGAGCTTTGAGGACACTATGGTGTTGAATGCTGAGCTGTAGTCAATGAACAGCTTTCTCACGTAGGTGTTCCTTTTGTCCAGGTGGGAAAGGGAAGTGTGGAGTCCAATAGAGATTGAGTCATCTGTGGATCTGTTGGGGCGGTATATGAATTGGAGTGGGTCTAAAGTTTCTGGGATGATGGTGTTGATGTGAGCCATCACTAGCCTTTCAAAGCACTACAGATGTGAGTGCTACGGGTCGGTAGTCATTTAGGCAGGTTACCTTGGTGTTCTTGGGCACAGGGACTATGGTGGTCTGCTTGAGACGTAGATTTTACAGTCGAAAATGTCAGTGAAGGCACTTGCCAGTTGGTCAGCGCATGCTCTGAGTACACGTCTTGGTAATTTGTCTGGCCCTGCGGCCTTGTGAATGTTGACCTGTTTAAAGGTCCTACTCACATTGGCTATGGAGAGCGTTATCACACATTCGTTTGGAACAGCTGGTGCTCTCATGCATGCCTCAGTGTTGCTTACATTAAAGCGTGCATAGAAGTCATTTAGTGTGTCTGGTAGGCTCGTGTCACTGCACAGCCTGCGACTGGGCTTCCCATTGTTGTCCGTAATAGTTTGCAGGGCCCTGCCACATCCGATGAGCATCGGAGACGGTGTAGTAGAATTCAATCTTAGTCCTATATTGATGCTTTGCCTGTTTGATGGTTCGTCGGAGGGCAGGCAGGATTTCTTATAAGTGTCCGGGTTAGAGTTCTGCTCCTTGAAAGCGGCAGCTCTACTCTTTAGCTCAGTGCGGATGTTGCCTGTAATCCATGGCTTCTGGTTGGGGTATGTATGTACGGTCACTGTGGGGACAACGTCATCGATGCACTTATTGATGAAGCCGGTGACTGATGTGGTATACTTTCAATGCCTGTGGTGGTTAATTTCTTTACTATCAAATGAGGAGAGACAAACTTATCACACAAGTCAGAGTTATACTTAAAATACATATTTAATAGTAAGAGCTTTGCAATAGCAATGGCTTCTCAACGAATTCACCACTTTCTCTAATGGTCCGTTGAGAGCGGTGACACAAAGGCTACTGAGATCTTTTATAGCAAAGATCCACCCCCTAGTCTACATAACAAACCAGATGTTTGGAACAGGTCACAAGGTAAGAGTTTTTAAATGAGAAAGGAGAATCCCCCAGCCAGATAGCATTTGCTATAAATTATGTTCAGTTTGGCCCCTAAGACGAGGTTCAGATCTCGTTCCTGGTACTTCATAGCACAGAAACACCAACTCATCCAATGGCATAAATCAATTGTCAACCCCAGATACTCCCATCTCAAGTAAAACCCCTTCTTGACCACACACCTGGACAAGCTCACTGAGGGGAGTGAGCCTCTAGAGAGGCTTTATTCCAGACACTACCACACACATCCCCCAAAGTAAAAGGAGGGAGTGACTGGAGCACAGACATTGTGGAGACAAGTAATTGGTTCCCCATTAATGACGCCATCCCTTCACATGGTTTAAGAATAGGTAAAGACACATTTACAAATGAAGACAATGTTCCCTCCTGTCCTCTTCCCTTTCTGACATTCTGCATAGCACATTCTGACATTCTGCATTCTGCATAGCACCAGGGACATGTGAAAGACAAGCCTGACCTCTCCCCTCTCTGGGCCCCAGGTGACTGAGCCCCAGCTGAGGAAAGAAGTGTAACTGCCAACACCAGAGTCCGAAGGGATACATTCTTGAAACTGTGACAACAGATGATTACTGGGCGAGGACGTTGGCTTGGTCCAGGCACGGGGACAAGAGCGCGATGTGCACGGTCCAGCTGGGGATCCGAAGCCAAAACATCCGATCCCATTGCATCTCTCAGTAGTTTGGCGAAGAAGTCGGTGGGGCGAGAGCCAGCCTCCACCCCCTCTGCCAGACCAACAAGGCGAAAGTTATGACGTCTGGATCGGCCCTCTAGGTCGACCACCTTCACAGAGAGCCTCTGTACACTATCCTGCAAGGACGTGCATAGCTTCTCTAACTCGTCGATCATACCAGCGTTGAATTCAGAAGCCTTCTCAAGGTCCACAATACTCTGGCCCTGCGAAGCAACCGCTCGAATGGTGCTCTCGATTTTGGAATCCAGTTCAGCAAAAGTAGCCTTAAGATCCTCAGCTATAGCAACACGTAGTTCTCCCAGAGCCCGGGTAAGTTCAGAAAGTGTCACGTTGTTGCCTGTGCCTTCCGCCATGTCTGTCTCATCGTTTGGTGGGGAGGAGGCCTCCGGTGAGGATTTGCTGTCCTTTGGTCGCCTATTACTCGGCATGTTCACGTAGAAAGTTACAATAATGTATTAGAAACAGACGTTTGTTGTAAAAAAGTGCTGTAAAGTAGGTTAAGTTAGACTGTTTCGCAAAAAAGTTGCAGGAGCCTCTCTCCAAACGTCCGTTCACTCCAACATGCTAGCTCCGCCCCCCCGAAGGGATACATTCTAATAACAAGTATATCACATAAGCATATTATGCAGATAAGACATCTTAATTATCTATGTTACTCAACTAATTCTGATTATTCCACCACATGCCATCAGATGACTCCTGGAGCATATTCCAGTCTGCTAGCAAAACAGTCCTGTAGCTTAGCATCTGAGTCATCTGACCACTTCTGTATTGAGCGAGTCACTGGTACTTCCTGCTTTAGTTTTTGCTTGCAAGCAGGAATCAGGAGGATAAAATCATGGTCAGATTTGCCAAATGGAGGGAGAGGGAGAGCTTTGTCCGCGTCTCTGTGTGTGGAGTAAAGGTGGTCTAGAGTTTCTTTCCTTCTGGTTGCACATGCGACATGCTGGTAGAAATGAGCTAAAACGGATTTAAGTTTCCCTGTTTGCTTATGGCTTTATATAGCTTGTTGAGTGTGGTCTTAGTGCCAGCATCAGTTTGTGCTGTTAAATAGACAGCTACAAAAAATATAGATGAAGACTCTCTTGGCAAATAGTATGGTCTACAACTTATCATGAGATACTCTACCTCAGGTGAGCAAAACCTAGATACTTCCTAAATATTAGATTTTGAGCACCAGCTGTCATTGATTAATAGACACACACCACCACCCCTTGTCTTACCGGAGGTAGCTGTTCTGTCTTGCCGATGCACAGAAAACCCATTCGACTGTATATTGTCTATGTCTTCGTTCAGCCACGACTTGGTGAAACAGTTAAGACTGTCAAGACTATCCAGTTGGTAGGATAGTCTTGAACGGAGCTCATCCAGATTATTCTCCAATGATTGCCGGTTGGCCAATAGGACGGATGGTAGAGGCGGGTTACCCACTCACCAACGAATTCTCACGAGGCACCCAGACCGGCGTCCCCTGTATCGGCGTTGCTTTTTCATGCGACTAACTGGGATTTGGCCTGGTCCTGTATCAGCAGTAAATCCTTTGCGTCCAACTAGTTAAAGAAAAAGTCTTTGTCCAGTTCAAGGTGAGTAATTGCTGTTCTGATATCCAGAAACTATTTTCGTAAGAGACGGTGGCAGAAACATTATGTACAACATAAGTTATGAGCAATAAGAAAAAACACACAAAATAGCACAATAGGTTAGGAGTCCGTAAAAGACAGCCATCTCCTCTGCTGCCGATGACGTCGATTAAGGCAGCACCCTGCACCTCTGATTCAGAGGGGTTGTGTTAAATGTGGAAGACACATTTCGGTTGAATGCATTCAGTTGTGCAATTGACTAGGTATCCTCTTTTCCTATTGTCCTGCTGAAATTTGAAGTCCTCTCCCAGTGTCTGGTGTAAAGCAGACTGAAGCAGGTTTTCCTGTATGGTTTTTGCCTGTGCTTAGCTCCATCCCGTTTCTTTTGTGCTGAAAAACACCCCAGTATTTTCCGATGTCACGCATACCCGTACAATGATGTAGCCACCACTATGGTGAAAAGGAGGCAGTTACTCAGTGATGTGTTTTGTTGGATTTGCCCCAAACATAAGGCCTTGCATTTAGGCCAAAATGTGTATTCCTTTGGTGTTTTTTTGCTGTATTACTTTAGTGCCTTGTTGCATACAGGATGCATGTTTTGGAAAATATTTTTTATTCTCTGTATTTGTATTCTTCTTTTCACATTATTGTTGTTGATCCATCCTCAGTGTTGTTGATCCATCCTCAGTTTTCTCCCATCACAGCCATTGAACTCTGTGGCTGTTTTAAAATCACCAATGGGCTCATGATAACATCCCTGAGCATTTTCATTCTTGTCCTGCAGCTCAGTTCAGAAGGATGACTGTATCTTTGATGTGTCTTTAATACATAATTCACATAATTATTAACTTGACCATTTTTAAAGACATAATCAATGTCTGATTTCTTTCTAATTGAATCTGTGCTTGAAATTCAATAGCTGACTGAGGGACCTTACAGATGTTGTAAGGGCACAGGGCGAGACACAGATGCAGACATGGGAGGCAGATGGTTCGAGTCTCTGATATTTATTATAATCCAAGTGGCAGGCAAGAGAATGGTCGTGGACAGGCAAAAGATCATAAACAAGGTCAAAGTCCAAGAGGTACAGAGTGGCAGGCAGGCTCGAGGTCAGGTCAGGCAGTATGGTCAGGCAGGCGGGTTCAGAGTCAAGGCAGGCAGGGGTCAAAACCGGGAAGACTAGCAAAAGAGAGAAGAAAAAGCAGGAGCACGGAAAACCACGCTTGCCAACTTGACAAGACGAACTGGCAACAGACAAACAGGGAACACCGGAATAAATACCCAGGGACTAATGAGAAAAACGCGTGACACCTGGAGGTGGGTGGAGACAATCACAAAGACAGGTGAAACAGATCAGGGTGTGACAGATGTTGTATGTATGGGGGACAGAGGAAGAGTAAGTCATCAAAAAATCATGTCAACCCATATTATTTCACACAGAGTGAGTCCATGTAACTAAATGTGATTTGTTGAGCCAAAATTTACTCCTGAACAAAGGGGCTGAAGACTTACGCAACGACTATATTTTAGTTATGATTTTTTTATTTATCTTTAAAAAATGATATTTCTTCCACTTTGACTTTACAGAGTATTTTGTGTAGATTGTTGACAGAAAATTACAATTAAATCAATTTTAATCCCACTTTGGAACACAATAAAATGTGAAGTAATCCAAGGGGATCTGAATACTTTTGCAAGGCACTGTATAACTTGTGTCCTGCAGCTCTCTGTCTGAATCTGTTACGTCGTGGATCAAGCCTGACTTCTTATTCTAGACCACAGACTACTGTTCAGAAGACTAACAGTAGAGGGAGGGTTAGAAAGGGGGATGAAGAACTACCGGAAGGTAAGAAATTATCAGTCTATAATTTTAATGGTAGGTTTATTTGAACAGTGAGAGACAGAATAACAACAAAAAAATCCAGAAAAATGCATGTGAAAAATGTTATAAATTGATTTGCATTTTAATGAGGGAAATAAGTATTTGACCCCTCTGCAAAACATGACTTAGTACTTGGTGGCAAAACCCTTGTTGGCAATCAGAGTCAGACATTTCTTGTAGTTGGCCACCAGGTTTGCACACATCTCAGGAGGGATTTTGTCCCACTCCTCTTTGCAGATCTTCTCCAAGTCATTAAGGTTTCGAGGCTGACGTTTGGCAACTCGAACCTTCAGCTCCCTCCACAGATTTTCTATGGGATTAAGGTCTGGAGACTGGCTAGGCCACTCCAGGACCTTAATGTGCTTCTTCTTGAGCCACTCCTTTGTTGCCTTGGCCGTGTGTTTTGGGTCATTGTCATGCTGGAATACCCATCCATGACCAATTTTCAATGCTCTGGCTGAGGGAAGGAGGTTCTCACCCAAGATTTGACGGTACATGGCCCCGTCCATCGTCCCTTTGATGTGGTGAAGTTGTCCTGTCCCCTTAGCAGAAAAACACCCCCAAAGCATAATGTTTCCACCTCCATGTTTGACGGTGGGGATGGTGTTCTTGGGGTCATAGGCAGCATTCCTCCTCCAAACACAGCGAGTTGAGTTGATGCCAAAGAGCTCCATTTTGGTCTCATCTGACCACAACATTTTCACCCAGTTGTCCTCTGAATCATTCAGATGTTCATTGGCAAACTTAAGACGGGCATGAATATGTGCTTTCTTGAGCAGGGGGACCTTGCGGGCGCTGCAGGATTTCAGTCCTTCACGGCATAGTGTGTTACCAATTGTTTTCTTGGTGACTATGGTCCCAGCTGCCTTGAGATCATTGACAAGATCCTCCCGTGTAGTTCTGGGCTGATTCCTCACCGTTCTCATGGTCATTGTAACTCCACAAGGTGAGTTCTTGAATGGAGCCCCAGGCCATTTTTCTTCCATTTGCGAATAATCGCACCAACTGTTGTCACCTTCTCACCAAGCTGCTTGGCGATGGTCTTGTAGCCCATTCCAGCCTTGTGTAGGTCTACAATCTTGTCCCTGATATCCTTGGAGAGCTCTTTGGTCTTGGCCATGGTGGAGAGTTTGGAATGTGATTGATTGATTGCTTCTGTGGACAGGTGTCTTTTATACAGGTAACAAGCTGAGATTAGGAGCACTCCCTTTAAGAGTGTGCTCCTAATCTCAGCTCGTTACCTGTATAAAAGACACCTGGGAGCCAGAAATCTTTCTGATTGAGAGGGGGTCAAATACTTATTTCCCTCATTAAAATGCAAATCAATTTATAAAATTTTTCACTTGCGTTTTTCTGGATTTTTTTTGTTGTTATTCTGTCTCTCACTGTTCAAATAAACCTACCATTAAAATCATAGACTGATCATTTCTTTGTCAGTGGGCAAACGTACAAAATCAGCAGGGGATGAAATACTTTTTTCCCTCACTGTATATCTGAAAACCACAGTAAACATCGAGAACACAGGTTTTTTTACCTTATAATTCTTAGCATCTTTCATACCAAAAGGGGTATATTCTCATCTTTACAGCTCAATGTAAAGGTCAATAAGAAATTATAATTTTCCCTCTCCTCTTTCCAAGGTTGATTTTGCTGGGATTAATTGGAAACAAAAATGTCACACATTCTCCCCATATTCTCAAATGGCCAATTTTCTCCATTCTATTGAATTAGGGAGCTCCTCAGGCACAACCCATCCATGCGCCCTGAAACCTCCAGAGCTCTTTAAGTTCAGTTTCTCTGCTCATCCTCTTCTCCGCTGACCTTTCTTACAGCTTTCCTCATGGAGAAGGTGATCCCTACATAAACGGCAGCCATTTTCTCTCCGTAGAACTATAGAGGACTCATATATCATTGTCACTGAGCTGTAGCCTAATCTGGCTACTGTGCCACACTTTTTGAAAAAAATAGTTTCAAAAGGAATCTTTGGCTGTCCCCATAGGATAACCCTTTTTGGTTCTAGGTACAACCCTTTTTGGTCCTATGGGGACAGCTGAAGAATCCTTTTAGGTTCTAGATAAAACCCAGTCAAAGTGCTATGTTTTTTGGTACTTTGATGAACTCTCCTATACTTCGACAGTAGCTTCCCTTCCTCTCTCTTATTCCTGGGCAAAGCACAATAGTTTCCCTTAATCCTGGATGTGTGCGGATTGTTCAATGCTCGAGTTTTCAAAGAAAGCATAAATTAGATAATATCTCGATTAATATAATTGTTCAGGCCCTCTGACAACAGACAGTTTAACTACCATTCATTTTAGATCGGGGCTTCCAGGAATATGAAAAACGAAAATGTACTATCATCTGTTCAACGTTGATCTTTGAAAATGTCTATACCAATATGTCCGCAGTCAATACTTCATAAAAAATGGTATCTTTCTAAGAAGCTAGTTTACATAAATATGAGACAGTCACAGTATGATGGATGAAAAGTACCAGATGAAGTAAATGAGGACTAAGGAAGTTTGCAGTTTGAATAGCACAGACAGTGAGCCTCTCTGCAATATGAATACATTAATGTCCACCGCATCAGCTCAAGATGCGTTACTGCGGGTATGCCCCAGCCAAATAAAATCCTTCAAGAATACACAGACTTAAAAGAGTATTTAAGGCCAGTTGTCAAGGGCCTGCAGGTTTCCACCCTTGTCTTATAAACAACCGGGAAGTGCAGGTGTGAGAGTGAGTGGCTCTTAGGCCAGTCATTGTTATGTATAGATCAGTTAAGTCAACCTGAAGAGAGAGACAGCAGCTCTCCAAGACTGGAGGTGGATATTCCTACAGATAGTCCAATACACTACATTATATGGCAGCACACTATAATATAAAAAACAGTAAAAATACCTCTGGACAATACAGTATACAATAGTTCAAAAGGTTAAATAGCAGGACACAACATTACATAGGTCTGCATGAACCAAAATAGCATATCCAACACTTTACTTCATCACACTTTTACCATGACATACTAATATTTTAAGTGACAGAAAGCGAGTCTGGGGACCCATCACACCAGCCCACATAGCCACACCACAAGTCCTCACAGCCATGTGTGCCCAATGTTCTGGACATGCTCTATGGGATCCGTCAGGACTACTGAGGCCCCCCTCCACGTGCTGATGTAATCTGTGACAGGTAGGGTCACCGCTCCAGTCCCAAGGCAGCCAATGGCCTTTGAGAACAGCAGCCCCAGGTCTCACCTGCATGGCTATTTCCAGTTTCAGGGATTTAATGGAGGTATGTGTCTGTTCCATTAGCTGGTGGTCGGCGAGGTGTGACTTTACCCCCAGTGGACTCTGTCGGAGTTAGGTACACAGCAGCGCTTTGAGTGCATTTGTGGACCTGTGGGTCATCTGTGGGTCATTACCTGGGTTGGGAATCCATTTAAATTTGATCAATTCTGGGGATGCAGTTAAAATCTCATTGTGTTTCTATGTGAACTTTTCTCTATCTCATATCCCAGGGGTGGGCAAACTTTTTGGCTGAAGGGCCAAAAGGGCCATTAACAGTGGGCTGCATTTTATAGATAACGTTTGTCAAAACAAAAAAGTAATCTCTCTCCCTCAATTCGTCAGGGCATGTCTCAAGGCTTAAACATCTTTCTTTAACCTGCCTCCTCCCCTTCATCTACACTGATTGAAGTGGAATCATAGCTTTTACCTGGATTCACCTGGTCAGTCTGTCATGGAAAGTGTTAATGTTTCATACACTCCGTGTATATACACTACCGTTCAAAAGTTTGGGGTCACTTTTTTTTTATCCTTTATTTTACCAGGTAAGTTGACTGAGAACACATTCTCATTTACAGCAACAACCTGGGGAATAGTTACAGGGGAGAGGAATGAGCCAATTGTAAGCTGGGGATGATTAGGTGACCATGATGGTATGAGGGAGAGCTTGGGAATTTAGCCAGGACACCGGGGTTAACACCCCTACTCTTAAAATAAGTGCCATGGGATCTTTAATGACCTCAGAGAGTCAGGACACCCGTTTAACGTCCCATCCAAAAGACAGCACCCTACACAAGGCAATGTCCCCAATCACTGCCCTGGGGTATTGGGATATTTGTTTAGACCTGAGGAAAGAGTGCCTCCTACTGGCCCTCCAACACCACTTCCAGCAGCATCTGGTCTCCCATCCAGGGACTGACCAGAACCAACTCTGCTTAGCTTCAGAAGCAAGCCAGCAATGGGATGCAGGGTGGTATGCTGCTGGCAAATGTCTTATAAAGGTCCTTGGTTTTGAAAGAAAAGCTCATTTGTGGTCTTTAACTTCTTAGGGAGCGGCAGCAGAGGTGACGGTTTTGGAGAGTCTGGCATGCCCAAAGTAAAATGGCTGCCCCTCAGGCCCAGAAAATAGGATATGCACATAATTAGTACTACTGGATAGGAAACACTCTGAAGTTTCTAAAAGTGTTAAAATAATGTATGTGAGTATAACAGAACTCATATAGCAGGCAAAAACCCGAGGAACATCCATCCGGATTTGCAGTTTTTTTTGTACATGACCTTTTTCTCCAGGCTGCCTATTGATTTCTATGTTATGTAGGACTGAGACTGCAGTACCTATGGCTTCCACTAGATGTCAACAGTCTTTATACAGTGTTTGGAAGCTCTAGCACTAAGCAGAACAGATAGGAAGAGGAAATAGTGAGGGGACCACATTTATCAACAAAGTTCCCCTGGTCCGGTTTAAATATTACAGGAAATATACATAAAAGGATACCTAAGGGTACATTAAAAATGATGTTTGGTTTGTTTGGAGAAAGTGTATAGGTATAATTTGAACGTGTTCTCTTCACGGTTCAATAGGTGACTCGACGGTGGATTTTCTGATCATAACGTGCCAACCAAACGGGGATCTATGGATATAATAAATGACTTTTTCTAACAAAAGAACCATTGGATGTCTTCTTTGGACACTTGGGAAGCCCTCAGCAGAAGTTCTTCGAAAGGTAAGGGATTTATTTTAGCTGTGATATGGGTTTTGTGTGACCCGCGCTGGATATGAATTTATGCTAATGTGGAAAATATTCAAATGTTGTGCTTTCGCCGTAAAGCCTTTTTGAAATCTGACAACGCTGTGATATTTCCACTTGTATATTGATGAATGTTTAATAATTCAACTTTTGGATTTTGAATTTGGCACCTTGCATTTCACCGGGTAGTGTCGGGAGTCGCTAGCGCCCCACCACTCCGTAAGTAGTTAACTGTCTGTTGGCCTTGAGATTGAAAAACAGCTTCTGTCTCTCTGTCCCAACTTTGATGCACCTGTACTGACCTTGCCTTCTGGATGATAGCGGGGTGAACAAACAGTGGTGGTTGTTGTCCTTGATGATCTTTTTGGCCTTCCTGTGAACATCGGGTGGTGTAGGTGTCCTGTAGGGCTAGTAGTTTGCCCCCGGTGATGCGTTGTGCGGACCTCACTACCCTCTGGAGAGCCATACGGTTGTTTGCGGAGCAGTTGCCGTACCAGGCGGTGATACAGCCCGACAGGATACTCTCAATTGTGCATCTGTAAAAGATTGTGAGTGTTTTTGGTGACAAGCCAAAGACATAGCTAATGTTTGCTGAAAAATAAATGTATTCTATTTGCTGTGTGTGTTGACAGAGCATACAAGACAGGTAGCTTGTTAATGCCAACTGATATATTTGTCTTAACAAAACGTTTGTTTGTTTTCAGGATGACATCTTCATCCCTGAAAACGTTTTCATCCTGGAGGAGACTGTGCAGGAGGCAGAGAAGGTACGTTCAAATCCATGTTATTTCTAAGGCTATTGTTTATTTCAAGTATATGCAGTGATTATTGAATATAACTATAGCCTAATAGATACCTTAGTTATTTTCTACCAACAGGAAATAATTGTTAGAACAGCATGCCAACCTGACCCCTGGGTGCCAGAGTGTTCCTGTGCTGCGGTGGAGAAGAAGCTAGATAGCGCTCACAACCATCAGTATACAACCGAGTCCTGCCTCTATACGCCACAGATGGAGCTGATGGAGAGTGAGATCAGTGAATACCAGAACTCGCTGTATGAACCTGAGAGCTCAGAATCACAATCATCACAGTGCGAGCCAAGATATACTATCGATCACTTTGGGGGAGCGGGGAGGTGTTCAGAAAATGGAGAAGGAGCAGGCCATTCAACAGGGAATTCAAAGATACACCCATCCATAAAGGGAATGGAATTGTTTTTCCACTGATTTTTATACCCGTTTCAACGGATGTGCTACCTTGTTCAGGTCCTGCTCTTTCGACTCTCTCTCTCAACCTATGAATGCTCAGCTATGAAAAGCCAACTGACATTTGCTCCTCTGGTGTTGAACTGTTGCACCCTCTATAACCACTGTGGTTATTATTTGGATGTAAAAAAAGCTTTCATAAAATACATTTGATTGACTGATTGTTTGCTGTGCTTGATGCTGTGTATTCACTAACAATGTATTCACTAACTGTGAATGAGTGATGGGACATTTTTATAGTATCTGTAAAATATTTTGGTTTGTATTTATTCTGCATTTTAACTTAAAGTAGCAATCAGCAGTAGAAACAATAACAAAGTGTTTCCCTGCTCCTCTTTCGGCAAAAAGTTGAGGGATGGGGCTGGAGAAATGTAACCACTCTCAAATTATTAGACAGAGCTATAGATGCAAGGACTGACCATCCATGATATCAAAATTGTCATCTTGTTTAGGGGTAAGTCAAGTCCCATACAGTGAGGGAAAGAAGTATTTGATCCCCTGCTGATTTTGTACGTTTGCCCACTGACAAAGAAATGATCAGTCTATAATTTTAATGGTAGGTTTATTTGAACAGTGAGAGACAGAATAACAACAAAACAATCCAGAAAAACGCATGTGAAAAATGTTATAAATTGATTTGCATTTTAATGAGGGAAATAAGTATTTGACCCCCTCTCAATCAGAAAGACTTCTGGCTCCCAGGTGTCTTTTATACAGGTAACGAGCTGAGATTAGGAGCACACTCTTAAAGGGAGTTCTCCTAATCTCAGTTTGTTACCTGTATAAAAGACACCTGTCCACAGAAGCAATCAATCAATCACATTCCAAACTCTCCACCATGGCCAAGACCAAAGAGCTCTCCAAGGATGTCAGGGACAAGATTGTAGACCTACACAAGGCTGGAATGGGTTACAAGACCATTGCCAAGCAGCTTGGTGAGAAGGTGACAACAGTTGGTGCGATTATTCGCAAATGGAAGAAACACAAAAGAAACACAAAATCTCCCTCGGCCTGGGGCTCCATGCAAGATCTCACCTCGTGGAGTTTAAGAACACCATCCCCACCGTCCAACATGGAGGTGAAAACATTATGCTTTGGGGGTGTTTTTCTGCTAAGGGGACAGGACAACTTCACCGCATCAAAGGGATGATGGACAGGGCCATGTACCATCAAATCTTGGGTGAGAATCTCCTTCCCTCAGCCAGGGCATTGAAAATCGGTCGTGGATGGGTATTCCAGCATGACAATGACCCAAAACACACGGCCAAGGCAACAAAGGAGTGGCTCAAGAAGAAGCACATTAAGGTCCTGGAGTGGCTAGCCAGTCTCCAGACCTTAATCCCATAGACAATCTGTGAAGGGAGCTGAAGGTTCGAGTTGCCAAACATCAGCCTCGAAACCTTAATGACTTGAAGATCTGCAAAGAGGAGTGGGACAAAATCTCTCCTGAGATGTGTGCAAACCTGGTGGCCAACTACAAGAAACGTCTGACCTCTGTGATTGCCAACAAGGGTTTTGCCACCAAGTACTAAGTCATGTTTTGCAGAGGGGTCAAATACTTATTTCCCTCATTAAAATGCAAATCAATTTATAACATGTTTCACATGCATTTTTCTGGATTTTTTTGTTGTTATTCTGTCTCTCACTGTTCAAATAAACCTACCATTAAAATTATAGACTGATAATTTCTTTGACAGTGGGCAAACGTACAAAATCAGCATGGGATCAAATACTTTTTTCCCTCACTGTACCATTACCAAAAGTGGATATACACCAATCTTTGTCTGAGACTCTAACCTTATCTTTATCAAATGATCCATAAAGGGACCACTGAACCTTTTTCAAATTACTTTTTACACCACTTACGTACATCTACTTGTGGGTGTGCATGTTGTATATTATTATTTTGATTTCTATTGTTACTTCATCAGATCTCCAGTACCCCATCATACTCAATTTTATGTTACTTTATCTCTAGTAACCCATTATACATTTGTGTTACAATCACACATTCCTCCTCTACACCAGTGTTCTATTCATACAGGGGTTTACATTTTCACTCGTGTTCTATTTAACAGCATATTCGGGAATAATGATCTCTTCTTTCATATCTCCATACAGAATCCCTATGTAATGTTATACATCTTCAGTTATTCATGTCCACACCGCAGCAACGATCACAGCGCAGCAGCCCGAGAGGTACACATATCATGTTATCGAGGAAATCAGTGTCCGGGGGCTGTTACCCGCTCAGATTTTTCCATGGCTTCTCCTGTCAGTGCTCACTACCTGTAGATCGAACCCCTAGATAACGTTTTAAACTCAGCAAAAAAAGAAACGTCCCTTTTTTAGGACCCTGTCTTTCAAAGATAATTTGTAAAAATCCAAATAACTTCACAGATTTTCATTGAAAGGGTTTAAACACTGTTGCCCATGCTTGTTCAATGAACCATAAACAATTAATGAACATGCACCTGTGGAACGGTCATTAAGACACTAACAGCTTACAGACGGCAGGCAATTAAGGTCACAGTTATGAAAACTTAGGACACTAAAGAGGCCTTTCTACTGACTCTGAAAAACACCAAAAGAAAGACGCCCAGGGTCCCTGCTCATCTGCATGAACGTGCCTTAGTCATGCTGCAAGAGGCATGAGGACTGCAGATGTGGCCAGGGCAATAAATTACAACGTCTGTGAGACGCCTAAGACAGAGCCAAAGGGAGATAGGATGGACAGCTGATCATCCTCGCAATGGCAGACCACGTGTAACAACACCTGCACAGGATCGGTACATCCGAATATCACACCTGCTGGACAGGTACAGGATGGCAACAACAACTGCCCGAGTTACACCAGGAACGCACAATCCCTCCATCAGTGCTCAGACTGTCCGCAATAGGCTGAGAGAGGCTGGACTGAGGGCTTGTAGGCCTGTTGTAAGCCAGGTCCTCACCAGACATCACCAGCAACAACGTTACCTATGGGCACAAAACCACCATCGCTGGATCAGACAGGACTGGCAAAAAGTGCTCTTCACTGATGAGTCACGGTTTTGTCTCACCAGGGGTGATGGTCGGATTTGCATTTATCATCGAAGGAATGAGCATTACACTGAGGCCTGTACTCTGGAGCGGGATCGATTTGGAGGTGGAGGGTCCGTCATGGTCTGGGGCGGTGTGTCACAGCATCATCAGACTGAGCTTGTTGTCATTGCAGGCAATCTCAATGCTGTGCGTTACAGGGAAGACATCCTGCTCCCTCATGTGGTACCCTTCCTGCAGACTCATCCTGACATGACCCTCCAGCATGACAGTGCCACCAGCCATACTGCTCGTTCTGTGCGTGATTTCCTGCAAAACAGGAATGTCAGTGTTCTGCCATGGCCAGCGAAGATCCTGGATCTCAATCCCATTGAGCACGTCTGGGACCTGTTGGATCGGAGGGTGAGGGCTAGGGCCATTCCCCCCAGAAATGTCCGGGAACTTGCGGGTGCCTTGGTGGAAGAGTGGGGTAACATCTCACAGCAAGACCTGCCAAATCTGGTGCGGTCCATGAGGAGGAGATGTATTGCAGTACTTAATGCAGCTGGTGGCCACACCAGATACTGACTGTTACTTTTGATTTTGACCCCCCCTTTGTTCAGGGACACATTATTCCATGTCTTTGGAACTTGTTAAGTTTATGTCTCAGTTGTTGAATCTTGTTATGTTCATACACATATTTACATGTTAAGTTTGCTGAAAACAAACGCAGTTGACAGTGAGAGGACGTTTCTTTTTTTGCTGAGTTTAGATCTAAAAACTCAGCTCACACAGAACTGGTTGGGGTATTCATTATTTTCCTTATATAACTATACTTAGGTATTCACATCCACACCACTCCATGTGCATCTATGCACCATATGTATCTTCAAAGGTTGTCTAGCCTCCTAGAGACAGTGGTCCCAGACCACATAGACGATTCCAGAAATGCCTATAGACAACTACTTCCTATACTACGATGGGCGGCGGTGGACAGAACTCCTAGATAACGTTATAGATTGAAAACTCTCACACATTCACTCCACATTCACACTGGAGCTAGTCCCCTGACAGCTCTCATTCACTCAGTACGTTGTACCTAAATTTCAATATCTTATTATCCTAAATGTCAATCAGCTTATTATACAAATTTCAATCAATCAGCTTATTGTCCAAATTTCAATGAGCTTAATATGTCGTTTTTCACAATCACACAACTTTCACATCCACATTCACTTAGTACCATTCCCAAACACATTCAGTAATCTCCCTTATCACTCCATGTGCATCTTCAATGATTCTCCTGTCTTTACTTCCTAGAGTATGCACCATATGTATCTCCTATACATGTATAATAACACCATGTGTTATTGTTAGTGGCTGCAGACCACGTAGACACTTCTCTTATAAATGCCTACAGACAGCTGTCAGCGGGACATGGTACCGCTACATGCTCTAGCCTTCTCTCTAAGACTAGCTCTAGCTTTCTTCTGTCATATGTTTCACTGCCGCGGTTCCTCTATAGTCTCTGCAGTCGCCATAGTCTCTACAGTATCTATACTCTCTATAGTATCTATAGTCTCGTGTATCAATAGTCTCTCAGTGTCTATAGGCTCAGTAGTTTATATTGTCATAAATGCTATGTTCCCTATAGATTGTATAGTGTTGCTGCACACATTTAGAATAACACACGCACTTTCACACATTCACTCAGTAACTCCTCACTCACACAACTTTCACATCCACATTCACTACACTCACACAACTCACATTTTCTTTGTGCTATTGCTTGACTTAGACTAGTGCTACCCTCCTCCATTTGTATGTTTAGTGAATTTCTTTTTCTTCTATTTTTATATAAACTTATTTAAACTGACCTACTGAAATCAGCTGCCGTGTCACTACATTTTTTGCGGATGATGTGTCTCCTGGGCAGCTCACAGTAAGTGTCTGGTCTGTGCGGGTCTCATCCTCTTTTGGTCAGACGGGAATTTCCCTCACACTTCATAAAATGCGCCACCGGTTTTCCTCGCAGACCCACACTGGAAATCTCCGCAGGCAGAATCAATCATCCTGTTCTTTGAAGACAAATTGTCACGGAAATTCTACACAGGGACACTCAAAGTCAATCTTAAATAAATCATTGTTTATTTTCAGCGTGCTGGAGAGGTTTCAACCAACTCAATGCACCAAGTACACATGTCGATCAGGAGCTCTACCCGGGGGGCAGTCCCGTTAGTTCTCTTATATACAGACAAATTATATTTGCATGATTTAGCTTATTCATCATTCATAATTAATTCATCATTAACGTTTGCTTCATTCAATACTGTCACGACTTCCACCGAAGCCGGTCCCTC
Source organism: Brachymystax lenok tsinlingensis (assembly GCA_030435695.1). Taxonomy (NCBI): domain Eukaryota; kingdom Metazoa; phylum Chordata; class Actinopteri; order Salmoniformes; family Salmonidae; genus Brachymystax; species Brachymystax lenok. The sequence continues at coordinate 20,884,360 of CM059785.1, forward strand.
TTCTTGCTCGGGTGGTGTTCGGCGATCGACGTCACCGGTTTTCTAACCATCACCGTTCCCCTTTTTCGTGTTCTGTTGGTTGTCTTGTTTTGTACACACCTGTTAGTCATTTCTCCCAATCACACTCCTGTTATATTCCTTCCTTTCCCCGCTTCCCTTGTGCGTGATTGTTTGTTGTATTTCTGTGCAGTCATCAGTTTTCCCAGTCTGTGTACTGTGGGATGTTTGATTTTGGTTCTCGGCATTTCCGGGTTGCCTGTTTTGCGCCCGTTTGTTATTGTTCGTGTGGGTATTTTTGCCATTGGGCATTTTTGGTTTCGACTGGTACTTATTAAATACCTTTTCACACGCAACTTACCTCCTGCGCCTGACTCCTTCTCCTACTACCACAGACATTACAAATACTGGGTCATGCATGTGACAGACCAATACCTCACGAGGCCCCGTCTCTCTAAGCTGAGACCTTGAAACTGAGATATCCCTTTCTCAAAACAAGGTTTTGGGCATAATGCCGAATTGCAGATCATTTTTACTATTTTTTACATTGTAGAAACTAGGGAAAAAACACATGTAGTAACCAAAAAAGTGTTAAACAAATCAAAAAAGATTCTTCAAAGTAGCCACCCTTTGCCTTGATGACAGCTTTGCACACTCTTGGCATTCTCTCAACCAGCTTCATGAGGTAGTCACTTGGAATGCATTTAAATTATCAGGTGTGCCTTGTTAAAAGTTAATTTGTGGAATTTCTTTCCTTCTTAATGTGTTTGAGCCAATCAGTTGTGTTGTGACAAGGTAAGGGTGGTATACAGACGATAGCCCTATTTGGTAAAATACCAAGTCTATATTATGGCAAGAACAGCTCAAACAAGCAAAGAGAAATGACAGTCCATCATGAAGGTCAGTGAATTTGTAAAATTTCAAGAGCTTTGAAAGTTTATTCATGATGAAACTGGCTTTCATGAGGACTGCCACAGGAAAGGAAGACCTAGAGTTAACTCTGCGGCAGAGAATAAGTTAATTAGAGTTAACTTGTTACGGATCCAATCCCGTGAACGGGATTGATTTTGACAACATCCGGTGAAATGCAGAGAGCCATATTCAAATGACAAAAATACTCATTTCAAACATTCATGAAAATACAAATGCTGCACACCCTTCAAAAGCTTAGACTCTTGTTAATCTAACAGCATTGTCAGATTTCAAAAAGGCTTTACGGTGAAAGCAGAACATTGGATTGTCTGAGGACAGCGCCCCACTCAAAAACTCAATTAGCATAATAACATAACCAGCAGAGGTGTCACAAAACTCAAAAATAGCATGAAATAAATTGCTTACTTTTGTTGATCTTCCTCTGATGGCATACCCAAGCGTCCAGGTTACACAATAAAAGGTCCTTTTGTTCGATAAAGTTCCTCTTTATATCCATATAGCTCTGTTTGGTTGGCGCGTTTTGTTCAGTAATCCACCTGCCCAAAGGCTTTCATCCATGCAGACAAACGATATCCCAAAAGTACCCGTAAAGTTCGTTGAAAAAAGTCAAACAGCATTTGTAATCAATACTCAGATACCCTAAAATGAATATAAACTATAATATTTCAGACGGAATATAACCTGCTGAAAAGAAGAGAAAAAGAACTGAGCCCGCATTCCCTGTTAAGCGCAAAATCCAAAACAGTACACTTGACGTGAACTCAGGAACAAGTGGTCTTACTCCCTTGATTTTCGTGATTGAAGCTTCAAACCTTTTTCTAAAGACTGTTGACATCTAGTGGAAGCCATAGGAACTGCAATCTGGGGGTTAAACTATGAGGCTTTGAATAGCTGGCCTATTGAAAACAGTGTGACATGACTGATTCAGACATCCTGGATGGATTCTGATCTGGTTTTTACCTGCCATATCAGTTCTGTTGTACTCACAGACATTATTTTAACAGTTTTAGAAACTTCAGAGTGGTTTCTATCCAAAGCTACTAATTATATGCATATCCTAGCTTCTGGGCTGGAGTAACAGGCAGTTTACCTTGGGCACGTTTTTCATCCAAACTTCAAAATACTGCCCCCAAGCCCTAAGAAGTTAACTGCACCCCAGGTTGCAGCTCAAATAAATGCTTCACAGAGTTCAAGTAACAGACACATCTCAGCATCAACTGTTCAGAGGAGACTGCGTGACTCAGGCCTTCATGGTCAAATTGCTGCAAAGAAACCACTACTAAAGGACACCAATAAGAATAAGAGACTTGCTTGGGCAAAGAAACACGAGCAATGGACATTAGACCGGTGGGAAACTGTCCTTTGGTCTGATGAGTCTATTGGAATTTTTGGTTCCAACCGGCGTGTCTTTGTGAGACGCAGAGTAGGTTAACGGATGATCTCCGCATGTGTGGTTCCCACTGTGAAGCATGGAGGAGGAGGTGTGATGGTGTGGATGTGCTTTGTTGGTGACACTGTCTGGGATTTTCTTAGAATTCAAGACACATTAACCAGCATGGCTACCACAGCATTCTGCAGCGATACGCCATCCCATCTGGTTTGCGCTTAGTGGGACTGCCATTTATTTTTCAACAGGACAATGACCCAACACACCTCCAGGCTGTGTAAGGGCTATTTGACCAAGAAGGAGAGTGATGGAGTACTGCATCAGATGACCTGGCCTCCACAATCACCCGACCTCAACCCCATTGAGATGGTTTGGGATGAGTTGGACCGCAGAGTGAAGGATAAGCAGCCAACAAGTGCTCATCATGTTGGAACTCTTTCAAGACTGTTGGAAAAGCATTCCTCATGAAGCTGGTAAAGAGAATGCCAAGAGTGTGCAAAGCTGTCATCAAGGCAAAGGGTGGCTACTTTGAATATTCTTAAATATAAAATACATTTTGATTTGTTTAACACTTTTTTTGGTTATTACATGATTCCATATGTGTTATTTCATAGTTTGATGTCTTCACTATTATTCTACAATGTAAAAAATAGTAAAAATAAATAAAAACCCTTGAATGAGTAGGTGTGTCTTAACATTTGACTGGTACTGTATATATATATGCAGTTGAAGTCGGAAGTTTACATACACCTTTGCCAAATACATTTAAACTCAGTTTTTCACAATTCCTGACATTCAATACTAGTAAAAATTCCCTGTCTTAGGTAAGTTAGGATCACCACTTTATTTTAAGAAGGTGAAATGTCAGAATAATAGTAGAAAGAATGATTTATTTGAGCTTTTATTTCTTTCATCACATTCCCAGTGGGACAAAAGTTTACATACACTCAATTAGTATTTGGTAGCATTGCCTTTCAATTGTTTAACTTGGGTCAAACGTTTCAGTTAGCCTTCAACAAGCTTCCCACAATAAGTTGGGTGAATTTTGGCCCATTCCGCCTGACAGAGCTGGTGTAACTGAGTTAGGTTGTAGGCCTCCTTGCTCACACATTCTTTTTCAGTTCTGGCCACAAATGTTATATAGGATTGAGGTCAGGGCTTTGTGATGGCCACTCCAATAATTTGACTTTGTTGTCCTTAAGCCATTTTGCCCAAACTTTGGAAGTCTGCTTGGTGTCATTGTCCATTTGGAAGAACCATTTGCGACCAAGCTTTAACTTCCTGACTGATGTCTTGAGATGTTGCTTCAATATATCCACACAATTTTATTTCCTCAAGAAGCCATCTATTTTGTGAAGTGCATCAGTCCTTCCTGCAGCAAAGTACCCCCACAACTTAATGCTGCTACCTCCGTGCTTCATGATTGGGATGGTGTTCTTCGGCTTGCAAGACTCCCCCTTTTTCCTCCAAACGTAACGATGGTCATTATGGCCAAACAGTTTTATTTTTGTTTCATCAGACCAGAGGAAATTTCTCCAAAAAGTACGATCTTTGTCCCCATGTGCAGTTGCAAACCGTAGTCTGGCTTTTTTATGGCGGTTTTGGAGCAGTGGCTTCTTCCTTGCTGAGCGGCCTTTCAGATTATGTTGGTATAGGACTCGTTTTACTGTGGATATAGATACTTTTGTACCTGTTTCCTCCAGCATCTTCATAAGGTCCTTTGCTGTTGTTCTGGGATTGATTTGCACTTTTCGCACCAAAGTACGTTCATCTCTAGAAGACAGAATGCGTCTCCTTCCTGGGCGGTATGATGGCTGCGTGGTCCCATGGTGTACTATTGTTTGTACAGATGAACGTGGTACCTTCAGGCGTTTGGAAATTGCTCCCAAGGATGAACCAGACTTGTAGAGGTCTTGGCAGATTTCTTTTGATTTTCCCATGATGTCAAGCAAAAAGGCACAGAGTGTGAAGGTAGGTCTTGAAGTACATCCACAGCTATACCTCCAATTGACTCAAATTATGTCAATTAGCCTATAAGAAGCTTCTGAAGCCATGACATCATTTTCTGGAATTTTCCAAGCTGTTTAAAGGCACAGTCAACTTAGTGTATGTAAACTTTGGACTCACTGGAATTGTGATACAGTGAATTATAAGTGAAATAATCTGTCTATAAACAATTTTTGGAAAAATTACTTGTGTCATGCACAAAGTATTAGCCCTAACAGACTTGCCAGAACTATAGTTTGTTAATAAGAAATTTGTGGAGTCGTTGAAAAATAAGTGTATATAAACTGTATATACTACTCACAAGCTCCAGTTTGACACTGTGCTTGCGTAACAGCTCCAGAGTGATGAGAATGGTGGAGGCACCATGCAGCACCAGCTGGGACTCATGATGAGCAGGTCTCTGTCTCTGCCTCTCCCTCAGTCTCACTGAGAATGTCTGTCTTTCTGTCTGTCTGGGTCTGTGGGGAGTGCTTGGCCTCTGCTCTGCCCCCCCCCACTGTTCTCACTCCAAAATATGTCTCCTCCATTACAGGCCCATGTGCCAACATCCCCAGGATGTGTTACTGCCTCCCCCCTGTCCTGCTCCAACAACAAGGTTTGAGGTTGCCCTGACCTTTTGGGATCAGCACCCCACTGTTATTACCAAGGAGAAACATATAGTTATTTCTTGGCAGTTGTGTGCTTTGTCTTGAGTTTTGGGCTATTGCCATGCATTCAGTTTATAATTCATGTAACTTTTCAACTGAGGAGGGCAGGAGGTGTAGTAACTGTGTAATAATACATATGTAATTAATATGTAGCCTAATTATATTTTTGTGAATGAGCATCAACTCACCCATTGCAAAAAACTATTCTATAAGTGTGACAATTAAATAAGTACAAGCTTAGCATGCTTTTTCAGGACTAAATCTACTGAGTGTATCTCTCTTCATTCACGAATAGACATGAATGGACTGTACCATTCCTCCAGCATATATCAAGTGCTTGTCAACACCTTTACAAGACACCATTAAAGAGCTGTTGAATTTCAAGAATCTAACCTTCAGAAATATGGTTAGCATTTATGCTAAATTATAATTGAGTCATTCAATCAATAAGTGACTGCTTCAGATGACATTTAATACTCAGCTTGATTTATCCACAATGGAGCCCAGAGGGAACACAGTTAACATATTTCAGATGAAACCTTTCTGAACATTGTTAAAGTTTTCCCTGCACTAAAAAGTCTATACAATATTTGTAGAGCTAGCAAAAACTGTCTCTCACATGGAGTCAAGTGTCGTTGAGATTGTCACGGTTCATGAATTCACCGGCTTGCTCTGTGTGTGTGAGTGTGGGTGTGGCCGCTGATCACCACTCAGCTCATTATCAGCGCCAGCTGCCACTCATCTTCTGTGTCTATTTATACTCATTGTCATGGTCTTGTGTTTGTCAGTTCGTTGGGGTGTTTCCTGTGTACTAGTTCGTTCTCCTGGCTGAGTCCTGTGTCTCCGATGGTTTCGGTTTCTATTGAGACTCTACGATCGCTCTGCTGTCTCTCCTGTGGAGGATTCGACGCCGGGTACTTCCTGGTTTTACGGACTTGGGATTTCCCCTCGCTACACTCACCTTCACGGAGGATCTGGTTCGCCCATTCAGTCCCTGCGCTGCTAAGACTCAGACGGCTCATTATATTACCTCCTCACCTGACCCTGCTACACTACTCTCCTTGTTTGCTTTAATAAATGTTAAACTTCACTCGCGATTGAATCCTCTGTTATTCTAACGTAATATTATTCAACATGAATTTGACATGTACAAAAATCCTTTAAAAATAAAAGTAGGCCGACCATTTTGAGAATACATTAGCAATACTTTGACATAACCTGTTTATTACAGCCAATGTGAATAATTCATGAACACTTTAATAGCCACCACATCCTAACGTTATCAGACTTACCAGAATCCGGCATTCACTACACCTGATGGTTTTATGTTTGTTGGGGGAATCTTATTATGGCGGAAGAGCGAGTGTGTTCACTGCTAGCAACTGCGAGCACCAGGTTAGTGTCTTTGACCCTCTGATCAAGGAAATTACCTAATTTACATTAGGTCAAGGTCACGAACCAGTGAGTCAACCAACCCCACAGTCTTAACGAGGAATAAGTAACATCATAAACACACATTTTAGAGATACTGTACACTATTTCCCAGAAGAACTGAGACATTCTGGTAAGTCTCTCTGGATGTATATACAGTCCATTAGCAGGGATGCTCAAAAATGACAAAATACAATAACAAAATAAATGACAAAACAGCATAAAATAAACAAAGAAATACTTGTATTTTGAAATGTATTTGATTAAAATACATGTATTTTGTATTATAAAATACTGAAATACATTTGCAAATAGCCAGGCTGAACAGCAACACCATTCTCAATGAAAGTTACAGAACCATTTTACCTGCTATGACTGTGATGTGTTGTTGTTGTTTATCTACCTTAGTTGAATGTACTGACTAAGTCGCTCTGCTAAATGACCAAAACGTATATGTGAAATTGAACATACCAAAACGAACAGCACAGCACATTGGGTATTATTTTTGGCCTTGTTTTGGGGTTGTGTTAATATGGGATATAGCTTAACCTAATTCTCCTAACCTTCTGCTTAAGTTATCCTAAACCTGCTATATAAAGTAAATTTGGACAAAAGCTTTCCCTCCGAGCCAAGAGCTTATTTCTGGTCATAGTTCATTAGAATAATACTCAGCCTGCTTTACAATTGTCAATTTTTACATACACATTTATACAGTATTTAGTTAATTTAGCAGACACTCTTATCGCACCATAGTGCCATCAGACTTCTAATACCAATGCAGGGGGAAAGGGGGCCACAAAATAGTGAACCCCTGTAAAAAAAAAAAATTATTTTGAAAGCTCTCAAAACTATCTTGTTACAAAATACATTGGAGTGTAGTTCAGACCAGTGTAATACAAATGACAAAATACTCAGAAGTAATTGAAATACAATTTCAAATACATGTAACAGAAATTCTGCCCATCTCTGTCCATTAGCGGCTTTGGATGGGTGCATCAAACACTTCATAACAGTGTCCCTGACTGATAAATATAGCATCATATTTTCCACACAATTGAAATATATTTGATTGTACATCAGCCTCATATATTTAATATATTTATTTTCAAATCTTATATCCCTTGTGGGAAAAAAACACAATCATGTGTTTTTGGAACATTTCACATGTGATGATGTGGATTTTCACAGTGTTTTAGATGCCACGCTTATGATCAAGTTGCAGCAGGGTACAGGAGGGAGATTCCTAGATGTGAGAAGTGTGCAGGAGTGCATGAGACAAAAAAGTGTGTTGTATTGGTGAAAATAAGTTGTTTGGGTTAGCTGTGGGGGTACCGATGGTGCTGGAGATCAGAAGTGTCTGGTGAGAAAAAGGCAGGTTGGGGTTGCCAGGATCAGAGTAATGCAGAAGGCGTCGTATGCTGAGGCAGTGAAGAGAGTAGTAGAGGAAGATGGGTCCAGGGTGAGGGATCCTAAGAGGCTCCCTGTGAGTAGGAATAGGTCAATAGACAGTGATAGGAATAACATGCACTTCAGTAAGGTTGGTTTCTTATGGTTCATAGCCATGGTTATCAACTGTACCACAGAAATGGAATTTAAATCATAGAAAATAGGTGTTGTGGTTGCAGCTGCAGAGAAATACTTGGGTGTACAGGGTTTTACTGCAAAAGAGTTACAAGATGTGTTGAAAGATAGTGACCCGTCCTCCCAGGCTGCTGGCCTGATGTAGAATCAGATAGGGCCAATTAGTGGAATAGTGGTGAGGTTTTAATGGATGTAGGGTTAGTTGATAGGGCAATTTTCTTCCCTTTTCCCCGTCCTTTGTCCCTACACTTTTTGTGTCACAAAGTGTAATGAATTCACACTCCAGGCGGAAACACAGAGCCAGATAAGAGAAATAAAAGGTGGTGGTGTATGCGCCTTTCAGCTTTTTGCGATCCGCTAAACACAAATTTAAAGATGAAGAATCATGAGCTGCACTGTTACGATGTTACTGTGCATTTTCCAGTAGCTTAATGGCAGCTGATTCACAGAACAACCTGGTCTCAGAGCATTTTGTAATTAGTTTATGTAAATCTGAGACACTCCATTTAGTATGATATGTTATGTTTGGTATGGTTACATAAGACAGATGGTTACTTAAGGGAAAAATGAAAGGAGGGTAGTTAGTTGGGGTGGATGGGTAAGCCACCTAGCTAGAATTCATAACATATAGTATGTTTTACAACATATATCATTTTGTTACATTTCATATGAAATGAGTGATAGACATCCACAAATTAATAGATACCACACATAAGTAACATATTATACTAAATGGAGTGTCTCAGATTTATATACAGAATAATGCACAATGCTCTGAGACCAAGTTGCTCAGGAAGTTAATGTTTCATTTTCAATAACTTACTGTCAACTATTTGCAAGTGGGTTGTTGCAAAATGTAATTTACTGTAGCTAATCTGTCACACTCACTGACCTGATGGTCTAGTAGGAAAGTGAGTATTACAAAAATGTGGCACTAAGCTATAACCAAAATATTTTACAGCTCTCTGGTATTACATGCACATATGTCAGCATTTAACAAGGCAGCAGACTTGACAAGGAACAAGCTCATTAATGACACATTCTCTTAATAAGTTCGCAGAAGAAACAGTGTCAAAGAATGTACTCAAATTCCATTGCATTGCATAACCACTAAACTGCTACAACACCTCCACTGACAGTTGGAACAAATATACATATATTTGTCCACGCCCCAAATACGCTAATGATCCCCACCAGTACATTGCCCCCACCTATCAAAGTGCAGTGATTCAAAATATCAGGCAAAATAATGTCCCATTATACCTACAAGGTACCAAACTTTACCATGTGAGTTCGTACAGTGTGTACCTGTGAAGTGTACCTTTGACATTTTTGTACACCAAGGAATAACACTCTAGTGTACCCTAACCATACCCTTATTTTTGTGTGTGTTAATATATGTTCCAAGCAATAAGTATGACCCTGGTGGCACTGCAGAAACATCAATGCACTTCCAATCAAGACGTTGTAAGTTCAAATACTAAAGGGGGCGTAATTGCAATCTACTGTAGAGATAACCTGCAGAGTTCTGTCATACTATCCAGGTCTGTGCCCAAACAGTTTGAGCTTCTACTTTTAAAGATCCATCTCTCCAGAAACAAGTCTGTCACTGTTGCCGCTTGTTATAGACCCCCTCAGCTACCAGCTGTACCCTGGACACCATATGTGAATTGATTGCCCTCCATCTATCGTCAGAGTTCGTACCACTAGGTGACCTAAATTGTGATAAGCTTAACACCCCGGCCGTCCTACAATCTAAGCTAGATGCCCTCAAACTGACACAAATTATCAAAGAACCTACCAGGTACAACCCCAAATCCGTAAACACGGGCACCCTCATAGATATCATGCTGACCAACTTGCCCTCTAAATACACCTCTGCTGTTTTCAACCAGGATCTCAGCGATCACAGCCTCATTGCCTGTATCCATTATGTGTCCGCGGTCAAACGACCACCCCTCATCACTGTCAAACGCTCCCTAAAGCACTTCTGTGAGCAGGCCTTTCTAATCAACCTGGTCCGGGTATCCTGGAAGGATATTGGGGAAAGGGAAAGGGAAAGCGGGGTACCTAGTCAGTTGTACAACTGAATGCCTTCAACTGAAATGTGTCTTCCGCATTTAACCCCTCTGAATCAGAGAGGTGCGGCTGGCTGCCTTAATCGACATCCACGTCTTCAGTGTCCGGGGAACAGTGGGTAAACTGCCTTGTTCAGGGGCAGAACGACAGATTTTTACCTTGTCAGCTCATGGATTCGACGTCGCAACCTTCCGGTTACAAGTCCACGAGATGACCTCATCCTGTCAGTAGAGGATGCATGGTTGTTTTTTAAAGTGCTTTCCTCACCATCTTAAATAATAATGCCCCTTTCAATTTTTTTTAAACTAAGAACAGATATAGCCCTTGGTTCACTCCAGACTTGACTGCCCTTGACCAGCACAAAAACACCCTGTGGCATACTGCACTAGCATTGAATAGTCCCCGCGATATGCAAGTCAGGAACCAATACACACAGTCAGTTAGGAAAGCAAAGCCTAGATTTTTCTAACTGAAATTTGCATCCTGCAGCACTGAATCCAAAAAGTTTTGGGACTAAAGTCCATGGAGAATAAGAGTACCACTTCCCAGCTGCCCACTACACTGAGACTAGGAAACACTGTCACCACTGATAAATCCACGATAATCGAGAATTTCAATGAGCATTTCTCTACAGCTGGCCATGCTTTCCACCTGGATACCCCAACCCCGGTCAACAGCTCTGCACCCCCCCTTAACAACTGGCCCAAGCCCCCCCGCGTCTCCTTCACCCAAATCCAGACAGCTGGTGTTCTGAAAGAGCTGCAAAATCTGGATCCCTACAAATCAGCTGGGCTAGACAATCTGGACCCTCTCTTCCTAAAATTATCCGCCGCCATTGTTGCAACCCCTATTACTAGTCTGCTCAACCTCTCTTTCGTATCATCTGAGATTCCTAAAGATTGGAAAGCGGCCGCGGGTCATCCCCTTCTTCAAAGGGGGAGACACTCTAGACCCAAACTGTTACAGACCTATGTCATCCTGCCCTGCCTTTCTAAAGTCTTTGAAAGCCAAGTTAACAAACAGATCACCGACCATTTCGAATCCCACCGTAGCTTCTCCGCTATGCAATCTGGTTTCCGAACTGGTCACGGGTGCACCACAGCCACGCTCAAGGTCCTAAACAATATCATAACTGCCATCTATAAAAGACAGTACTGTGCAGCCGTCTTCATCCACCTGGCCAAGGCTTTCGACTCTGTCAATCATCGCATTCTTATCGGCAGACTCAACAGCCTTGGTTTCTCTAATGACTGCCTCGCCTGGTTCACCAACTACTTCTCAGTTAGAGTTCAGTGTGTCAAGGGCCTGTTGTCCGGACCTCTGTCAGTCTCTATGGGGGTGCCACAGGGTTCAATTCTCGGGCCGACTCTTTTCTCTGTATATGTCGCTCTTGCTGCGGGTGATTCTTTGATCCACCTCTACGCAGACAACACCATTCTGAATACATCTGGCCCTTCTTTGGACACTGTGTTAACAAACCTCCAAACGAGCTGCAACACCATACAACACTCCTTCCGTGTCCTGCAACTGCTCTTAAATGCTAGTAAAGCGAAATGCATGCTCTTCACCCGCCCTCCCGACTAGCATCACTACTCTGGACGGTTCTGATTTAGAATATGTGGACAACTACAATTACCTAGGTGTCTGGCTAGACTGTTAACTCTCCTTCCAGACTTACATTAAGCATCTCCAATCCAAAGTTAAATCTAGAATCGGCTTACTATTTCGCAACAAAGCCTCCTTCACTCATGCTGCCAAACTTACCCTCGTAAAACTGACTATCCAACCGATCCTTGACTTCGACGATGTCATTTACAAATTAGCCTCCAACACTCTACTCAGAAAATTGGATGCAGTCTATCACAGTGCCATCCGTTTTGTCACCAAAACCCCATATACTACCCACCACTGCGACCTGTATACTCTCGTTGGCTGGTCGTCACTGCATATTCGTCGCCAAACCCACTGGCTCCAGGTCGTCTATAAGGTCGTCATGACTTAATTTGTTAATGACAGAGACATGCTTGTTGCATTCATCCATTTTCATCCTATGGACTTCGCAAAGTGAGATCCTAAGTGAATATGTTATCATCATCATTAACATTTTATAATTTAATACAACACAATATGTATTTCATAAGGCCTTATATTGGGTTGTTTGGATGACACAACTGCCGAGTTACAGGCATAGGGTCACTTAGTTTTTTTTTTTTTTTTTTTTTTTTTAAAAGAGCAATGTTGGTTTGTTGATGCTGGGTTATTGAGATATGATACAGCAGGATCATATCTCAAAAAATGTTTATATTTTCATGTTAGAATGTATTGTGCAATAATAGGCAAGGGCCATTTTGATCAACTTAACATGATCAAAAGGAATTATATTTACTCTCATGGGTGGCCAAAAATAACTACATAAAAGCCACAGTCCTAATAAACTACGCCTCCTGAAAACAGTCAAAATCATGTTTTTCATGAAATTGGATGATATTGGGATGAAATCAGAACAAAGTATGTTGACCAAAGTATGACAACATTTTCTGGTTTATCCATGGGAGAAAAAGTAGTGGTGTTAAGTTCGATCCTGGAGCGCAGAGGTATGCGTCAAAATCGCTAAGCAGTTTACTTTGAAGCAGTTTGCCGATGCTTGTATCTCTTTATTAGAAGCACGTGATCAGAGAAGTCCGAAGCTGATTGGTTTGGTATTGTGTGTACTGTTGTGTATTGTTAGATATTACTGCACTGTTGGAGCTAGGAACACAAGCATCTCGCTACACCCGCTATAACATCTGCTAAATGTGTATGTGACCAATAACGTTTTATTTTATTTTATTTATTGGTTTCAGTAGAAGACAAAAAGGCTACCCTACGCACGTGCTACGGTGTGTGCGACGTGTCATTTATAATAATTTGGCTGTTCTAAATTATTTTGACCAGCAGTTGCCACTAGTGTACAACATGGTGATCAAACCCTTGAATAATGAACCTATTGGCTGGAAACTCTCAATCGCTACGAAAAATAACTTTTTCTCAAATTGAGCATTTCTACCCCATTTTTATTTATTTAAGTCACTCAAAAACCTATTTCACATGGGAATCAGAACCATCTTCTTGTTCAACCCAGCATGAAAGTGAATAAAAACCCAATTGATCGTTAAATTCACCCATGTTTGGGTAATCCGAACAACTCAACATCTATTCATGCAACCTATCTCATTATGGTGACTTGCAAAGTGATGTATAAGCCCTAATGAAATCCAGCCAGAGTGGGGATATCCAACCTTCAGAATTGTTGATCCCCCGCAACCCACATTCATAATGGCTGCCAGAGTTGGAAAGACTGAAATATGAGACTACCAAAAGCATCTAAACTGGAACAACCATTTCAGAAACTGGTGCAATAAATCCAATTAACATAATGGAATAGTTTAGAAAATGTTTTTAATTTATACTTAAGAAGCGTAAGACTAATTAATCAATCAATACACAAGCAAAAACATAGATATTGAAACAAACTCTTCTTAAAATCAACCTGCAATAGAGCATGCTGGGAAATATGATAATGATGGGTGTGGTTTTGGTTCAACTCTGGTTTTTAACACCAACACGGGGGGTTATTTTGCACCAATATGTGTTAATTCAAAACGTACAGTTAAGTGTAATGTTTAAAGTCCATAGGACTGAAAATGGATGAATGCAAAAACCATGTCTCTGTCACAAACAAATACATTCATGGGTGGTAACTTTACAATTGACTCAAAAGGAAAGGCACTCTGGGAAATAAGGCTTTACAGGAAGCAGTGTATTAATGTAATACAGTTCCAGTGTCTATACGGTCCACACTTTCAGTGTTAATTTAATGCTCTGTGTTGATTTAACATTGGAGAATATTCTGTGCATTGTGATAGTATCGTGTTATATCTCTATGTTATCGCATAGAAGGCCAGCATCCCGGAGTTGCCACTTCACTGTTGACGTTGAGACTGGTGTTTTGCAGGTACTGTTTAATGAAGCTGCCAGTTGAGGACTTTCTCAAATTAGACCCTCTAATGTACTTGTCCTTTTGCTCAGTTGTTAAGCAAATCAAAATATATTTTATATTTGAGATTCTTCAAAGCAGCCACCCTTTGCCTTGAAGACAGCAGTTGGAACCAAAAAATCTCATCAGACTCATCAGGCAACAGGACAGATTTCCACCGGTCTAATGTCCATTGCTTGTGTTTCTTTGCCCAAGCAAGTCTCTTCTTTTTATTAGTGCCCTTTAGAAGGGGTTTCTTTGCAGCAATTGCTGGCTGCTTACACAACACTTGCACATTTTTCCTTAAAAAATTCTTCAAGCTTTGTTAAGTTGGATGTTGATCATTGCTAGACAGCCATTTGTAACCTATAGCAAACCTCGTTCAGTCTCCTCAAGACTTTAAATGGCCCCACAAACCGCGGACCCAGAAGTCCATCAAGAAGTCCACCGACAGGTGCGACCATGGCCGTTGTGGAACGGGTAGAGGTTGTAATTTCCCTCTGGGCAGGTGCCTAGGAGCCTTGCACTGGGCGCACACCGAGCAAGAGGAAACATAAACCCTCACGTCCTTAGCCAAGGTGGACCACCAGTACTTCCCAATAAGACAGCGCACTGTACGACTGATGCCAGGATGACCAGAGGAGGGTGACGTGTGGGTCCAATAGATCACGGTCGCAGACAGCAGACGGAACGTACAGACGCCCAGCTGGACACTGAGCTGGAGTGGGCTCTGCACGTAACGCCCGCTCGATGTCCACGTCCAGCTCCCATACCACCAGTGCCACCAGGCAAGAGGCCAGAAGCATGGGAGTGGGATCCATGGACCGCTCCTCTGTGTCAAACATCCGGGACAGTGCGTCTGCCTTAGTGTTTTGGGAACCTGGTTGGTAGGATAGGGTGAAAATAAAGCGGGTGAAAAACATGGCCCACCTTGCCTAGTGAGGGTTCAGTCTCCTCGCCGCACGGATGTACTCCAGATTGCGGTGGTCAGCCCAAGCCAATGTCTCCACGCCTTCAGAGCCTTTACGACAGCCAACAGCTCCCGGTCCCCCACATCATAGTTGCGCTCCGCCGAGCTGAGCTTCTTCGAAAAGAAGGGACAGGGGCGGAGTTTAAGTGGCGTACCCGAGCGCTGAGACAGCACAGCTCCTATCCCAGCCTCGGACGCTTCCACCTCCACTATAAATGCCAAAGAGGGATCCGGATGAGCCAGCACGGGAGCCGAGGTAAACAGAGCCTTCTGGTGACCAAAAGTCCTGTCCGCCTCAGCTGACCACTGCAGTCGCACCGGCCCCCCCTTCAGCAGTGAGATAATGGGAGCCGCTACCTGACCAAAGCCCCAGATAAACCTCCGGTAGTAGTTGGCAAACCCTAAGAACCGCTGCACTTCCTTTACTGTGGTGGGAGTCGGCCAATTACGCACGTCTGAAATGCGGTCACTCTACATCTCCATACCTGACGTGAAAATGCGGTACCCTAGGAAGAAGACAGACTGTTGGAAGAACAGACATTTCTCAGCCTTGACGTACAGGTCATGCTCCAACAGTCGACCAAGCACCGTGTGCACCAGGGACACATGCTCGGCGCATGTAGTGGAGTAAATCAGAATGTCATTGATATACACCACCACACCCTGCCCGTGCATTGACTCGATCGCACTGGCTATGAGAGGTAGCGGGTAGCTGTACCTCACAGTGATCTGATTTATACCTCAATAGTCAATACACGGGCGCAGACCTCCATCCTTCTTCTTCACAAAAAAGAAACTCAAGGAGGCAGGTGAAGTGGAGGGCCAAATGTAACCCTGTCCCAGGGATTCAGAGACATGTTTCCATAGCTGCCGTCTCCTCCTGTGACAGAGGATACACGTGACTCCTGGGAAGTGCTGCGTCTACCAGTATATTTATCGCACAATCCCCTCGTCGATAGGGTGGTAATTGAGTCGCCTTCTTCTTACAGAAGGTGAGAGCCAAATCGGCATATTCTGAGGGGATGTGAACGGTGGAGACTTGGTCTGGACTTTCCACCGTAGTCGTACCGATGGAAACACCTACACACCTCCCCGAGCACTTTCGTGACCATCCCTTGAGAGCCCTCTGTTGCCACGAAATATTGGGGTCATGATAGGCCAACCAGAGTAGGCCCAGCACCACGTGAAACGCAGGAGAATCAATAAGGTAGAGACTGATTCTCTCCTCATGACCCTCCTGCGTAACCATGCTTAGTGGAGCGGTGGACTCCCTAATCAGCCCCGACCCTAATGGTTGACTATCTAAGGCATGCACAGGGAAGGGGATATCAACAGGAACAATGGGGATCCCTAAACTATGGGCAAATGAACGGTCAATAAAGTTCCCAGCTGCACCTGAATCTACGAGCGCCTTATGCTGGGAATGTGGGGAAAACTCAGGAAATTCTATAAACACAAAACATGTGAGCAACAGGAGGCTCTGGGTGAGTCTGGTGCCTACTCACCTGGGGTGACACGACAGTGCTCTGCCTGCTGCCTCGACTCCATGAGGAACCCCCCCTGCACCGACCAGCAGTGTGCCCTCTGCGGCCACAGATGGTGCAGGGAATGGCCCTTCCCCTGGTTACCCTAAGCTCAGCACCTCCCAGCTCCATGGGGATAGGAGCGGAGGTGCTGGGGGATGGAACTGACAGACCCCGATCCGGACGTCCGCAGGTGGCCAGCAGGTTATCCAGCCGGATGGACAGCTCCACCAGTTGGTCGAGCGTAAGGGTGGTATCCCTGCAGGCCAGTTCCCGACGGATGTCCTAGCGCAAACTGCACAGGTAATGGTCGATCAGGGCCCTGTCGTTCCATCCCACTCCGGCGGCCAGTGTTCGGAAGTCCAAAGCAAAGTCTTGTGCGCTCCTCGTCTCGCCGCTCTACACTCAGGTGGATGGTCGAAAACCGCCCGGAAGCGGCGGGTGAAATCCTCATAGTGGTCCAACGCTGCTTCGCCCTCTCCCCATACGGCGTTGGCCCACTCCAGGGCTTTCCCTGATAGGCAGGAGACGAGGGCGGACACGCTCTCATGTCCCGAAGGAGCCGGGTAGATGGTCGCCAGATAAAGCTCCACCTGGAGTAGGAACCCCTGGCACCCGGCAGCCGTCCCATCATATTCCCTCGGGAGCGCGAATATTATCCCACTGGGACCAGGTGAAGGAGGGGTGGACAGCGGTGGGATTTGTTGAGGTGATGGTGGAGGCGCTGGCAGACCTCTTTTTTCCCATCGCTCCATTGTTTGCAGCACGCGATCCATGGCTGTGCCGAGATGTTGCAACATGGTCGCGTGCTGCTGAACGCGCTCCTCGTCAGGTAAAGGAGGGCTGTGTGCTCCTGCTGACTCCATTTAAAGGTGCGTGTTTCTTTCAAAGATCTCAGTGAGCAGGTAGGCAGAGTCAGGCGCAGGACAACAGAGATGAGTCTTCACGTAATATTTTACTCAAAAATCAAAACTACCAAAATTGGTAGTACAAATATAAGCTCACAATAACCAAGAACTTCTAACATAGAATAAACACGCACAAAACCATGGGGAAAACAGATGGTTTAAAAAAGGAACATGTAATTATGGGACAGGAACCAGGTGTGTATAATGAAGACAAAAAAACATAGAAAATGAAGTAGATCGGCAGTAGCTAGAAGACCGGTGACGTCGACCGCCAAACACCGCCCGAACAAGGAGAGGGACCGACCTCAGCGGAAGTCGTGACAGATGCACAATCCAAAGGGATATTCAATGTCTGCTTTTATTTTTACCCATCTCCCAATAGGTGCCCTTTTTTGTGAGGCAATGATTGAATCTGTGTTTGAAATTCCCTGCTCGACTGAGGGACCTTACAAATAATTGTGTGGGGTACAGATGAGGGAGACATTCAAAATCATGTTAAACAGTCCGTCCAATTAATGTGACTTGTTAAGCAAAATTGTACCTCTGAACTTATTTAGACTTGCCATAACAAAGGGGTTGAATACGTATTGACTCAAGACATTTCAGCTTTTCATTTTTAATTAATTTGTAAACATTTTGAAAATCATTATAAACCTCCATTTAATACATTTTTAATTCAGGCAGAAACAAAATAAAATGTGGAGAGAGTCAAGAGGTGTGAATACTTTCTGTAGGCACTGTATATATTATATGGGTGTGAAAAAAACCTTTTTGTTTAAAATACTGGATATTTGGTCTCATACAGAAGTGGTGTCTGATATTTTTGGTGTAAATATTATTGTCTAGCCTCCCGAGTGGTACAGCGGTCTAAGGCACTGCATCTCAGTGCTTGAGGCGTCACTACAGCCCCGGGTTAGATCCCAGGCTGTGTCACAGCCGTCTGTGACCGGGAGACCCATGAGGCGGAGCACAATTGTCTGAGTTTGGGGAGTGTTTGGCCAGCCGGGATTTCTTTGTTCCATCTCGCTCTAGCGACTCCTTGTGGGGGGCCGGGCGTTTGCAAGCTGACTTCGATCACCAGCTGGACGGTGTTTCCTCCGACACATTGGTGCGGCTGGCTTCCGGGTTAAGCGAGCAGTGTGTCAAGAAGCAGCAAAAAATTGCTTCTAAAAGGAGACACTGTGAGGAACTTGACCCTGACAATGATGCTAGACTGAAATTGTGGTTCCCTGTGTATGTACAAGTGTTATTGTGTGAGTGTTAAGTGTTATTGTGTAAGTGTTTGCAATCCCATGACTTCACCATCACTAGAATAGATGAGAAAGGTCTGCCTCTGTTTCCCAATCAAGCCCAATCAAGCAGGAGAGAGCAGATTCACCTGTTCACAGCTGTGTGTCCATGAAAAGTGGCATGTCAATGGATCCTCCATACAACTTTAGACAAGGAGAGGTTTCCACTTATCAAAAGTTTGTGTGATTTGTACTTTCCTGCCTTCCTATCTGCACAGTACATTGTGATGTTGACAGAAAATCAGCTACTTCAATGCATTTTATGTTTTAGTCGCTCTTTCCTTTTGACAGGGTCCAGCAAGAGAGACCAGACACCCATGCACTCAGCCCAGACACCCATGCACTTCGTGTGTCCACGAAGAGTGACTGGTCAATGGGGCTTTTAAATGAGTTCAGGAAGGAATACTCTTCCGATGGCAAAAGGTAAGAACTCTTGAGAGTGATTTACGTGGGACACATGTATACAGACATTTGAAAACATATGAAGGTTTGATTGAATTTGGCCCTTGGTACAGTAGACTACACATTGAGTGAACCACACCTTACTTACACCGCCCTAAAAATAGTCAAAGACACAGACTCTTCTCTCTGCTACCACACGGCAAGTCTGGAACCAACAGCACCCTGAACAGCTTCTGTTGGCAGTCAATCTCTTTAGTGTTCACACAGCAAAGACCTTGAAGTCATCAGCTACTCAGCCTTGTTAAAATACTCCAAACCAGAAGGTGGAGGTAGTGATGTTTGGCAATGCATGTCTTTGTGTGTTGCTTACGGTCTAGATTCCAATAGCTAGCTAGGTAGCTAGCCAGATGGGCGCAGTTAGATAACTACCTAGCAAGATGATGAAGAAACAATTGAATTCACTCTCTATAAACCCATACTGCCAGTGCCAGCCCATTAACAAATGTTTAGCTGGCTAGCTAATTTGAGCATATTCTCTAGTAGCTAGATAGCTAGGTAAGGACACTGCACTAACTCTGTAGTTAACACAGGTAGCTATTTCATGGAAACTAGTGATTGTGATTTAATTATAATAAATACAATACTATCTACAGTGGATAGCTATCTTGGAGGTAAGTATTTAGTGTTGTGTGCATTGCATCTGTGCACATACAGTGAGGGAAAAAATTATTTGATCCCCTGCTGATTTTGTACGTTTGCCCACTGACAAAGAAATGATCAGTCTATAATTTTAATGGAAGGGTTTATTTGAACAGTGAGAGACAGAATAACAACAAAAAATCCAGAAAAATGCATGTGAAAAATATTATGAATTGATTTGCATTTTAATTTTTCACATGCGTTTTTCTGGATGTTTTTGTTGTTATTCTGTCTCTCACTGTTCAAATAAACCTCCCATTAAAATTATGGACTGATAATTTCTTTGTCAGTGGGCAAACATACAAAATCAGCAGGGGATCAAATACTTTTTTCCCTCACTGTAGCTAGCTACCATCCAATAGCCTAAATTCCACATTAAGTGTGACTGGCTCATCTGTGGATGTATGGAGAAAATGCCCTATTTTTTCCTTTTTGTAGTCACTCCTGTTGGCTCCTTCACGTGGGGGTTCGTTCTCTCTGATTGGCTCAATGTCAAGTTGTTGGCCATTGACGAGCACTGCGATTCTACAACTAGAAACGGTAGGTTTGTTGCTACCGGTCGGCACTGTTAGGTTCTAAATGAACCCATTAAAACTCACAGACGCTCAGTAAAGCTTAAGCCAAGTTTATTCACCCATTTGGTCAATACAGCTCCGCTGCATAAGACAAAAAAACATATTCACACAATCACTGATATTTAACCCTTTCTCCTATGCTGAGTCTCCTCTTAGACATCTGAACAGCCAATGCATCTCTGTTGCTAGACAGAACCTTAGTGATATATGTTCTTCCTCACTTCATCTGACCTGACCTCTGCCCCAAAGGGCTCACTCCTCCCCAACTCACGGCTGTCATGTTGACTCGTACCAGACTGTGTCTTTCCCTCCCATAGGATCCCTAATGGCTAACAATAACATATCCGGACAGAATGAAAACATTATACATTCCTCTCTCCCCCTCAGTGACATGAATAAGTATATTTCATATTCTCAGAACCCAACTTAGCTTCCAACAATAGCTTCCTACTGTTCAACATGCATAAGCTTGGAAATTACTTATAAATGAACAAACAATGATAACATGAACAAAAAATAAAACACGATTAACATTCACAATGAGGTTTACAAACTCAGAGACTTATGGCCTCTGTTCAATAGTCATACTATGCACACACTTATTTCCATTTCTCATAGAACACTGATAATAACGTGTCCGCTGGAGCTGTTGACTTCTTCCATTTCAAATTTCTCCTTCTGGTTCCTAAGAGAGTGATAGCCCAAGACTTGAAAAGCAACAAGAAACACAAATCCTAACAGTATTAACTTCTTTGGGAGCAGCGCACGAGGTGACCGTTTTGAAGAGTCTGGCGTGCCCAAAGTAAAATGCCTCCCATTCAGGCCCAGAAAATAGGATATGCACATTTTGTCTGTGAGTATAACAGAACGGATATGGCAGGCGAAAACCCGAGGAATTTCTGTCCTGGAAAAAGTGGTTTTGACACATTGCCTCATTTAGAACCCCTCCCCTCATGAAAATGCCCATATAAGGGCATATGAATGCAGTACCTATTGCTTCCTCTGGATGTCAACAGTCTCAAGAAAGTGTTCTGATTCTTTTTAGATGCTTTTAGAGCATAGAAGAAGACAAATAAGGAAGTGGTCACACAGAATGTCAATAGAGGAAAACGCGCGTTCACGGCTGACGCGCTCTTTGGTTTTTTCCTTTCTTATCGCCCAGTTTATATTCCGGTTGAAATATTATACTATTTATACATAAAAGTGTTCCTAAGGATACATTTAAAATTATGTTTGATTGTTCTTGGACAAGTTTATAGGTATAAGTTGAACGAGTTCTCTTCACGTTTCAATGGAGGAGTCGACGCTATATTTTCTCATTATAACGCGCCAACCAAACGAATATTTATGGATAAAATACTTTTTCTAACAAAAGAACCATGGATTGTCTTCGTTGGACACTTAGGAAGCCCTCAGTAGAAGTTCTTCAAAAGGTAATTGATTTGTTTTCGCTGTGAAATGTGTTATGTGTGAACCGTGAAGGCTTATGAATTTATGGTAATGGGAAAAATATGTGGGGTGCTATCCTTAAAAAATCTAATGTGGTGCTTTCGCCGTAAAGCCTTTTTGAAATCTGACAACGCTGTGATATTTGATGACTATGAAACACTTGTATATTGATGCATGTTTAATAATTCAACTTTGGGATTTTGAATTTGGCGCTAGCGCCCCACCGCTCACTAAGAAGTTAACAAGGTGGTAAGCTATGCATAATTATATATGCTTGAAAACCCAAAGTCTGATAATATGACAATTCCCACTCTCTCTTCGCCTGACTCTATGCCTCCATGATACAACAAAAATGAAGGCCTTAGAGAACCTCCTCATGCTTTCACCCAGTCTTACCCTTTCTGGCCACAGGCTCTGAGAGGTGTTCCCAAGCCATGTCATTTTCACTTTGTTCCCCATTTCCTTCTTCCTCCATTTCCACCTGATAGGTACGTCACCTGATTGAGGTAACTCAGCACTATATATGCTTTCACATTAATGCCTTCAGAATGTTGTCCAGTGTACAATTACCCCAACATTAACCAATAAAGCAACTAACCCAACCCAACTATTGCGGTTAAAGTTTCTCCCAGACCCAACCCATCTGCATGTCTACAGTGGAATCTATTCTCTCTTTCTCTCTCTCTCTTTAGCTCCACTTCCTCTGTCATGGAGTCTTCAAGCTCACCCATTATGCAGCTGGATCTCACTTCACGTGAGAAGTGTGAACCCACCGAGGACAGACATGACGCTCTTTACCGCTGCAGGTGCTGAAAGGAGTACTGTGTGTGGACCAGACCAACATTGTCCCAACATCCCCGCCTGGTGTATCTTGATGTACACTCAATCTCCAGAATGTAGCCCGTGCTCTTGGTTATCTCCTGCTCCTCATGTGCAGCTTTCACCTGGGAAAATACACACTGCAACACATCGGTCATTTCCTGACAACAGGACAACATAGACTCTCCCATTGTGGTCAGATCACTAATTTGTGACATGTGAATAACAGCACCCGATATTCCCAACGGTCTCCCAGATATCACTTCATGTGGCATGATTCCTTATAAAATGATATCTCAACAATGCTACTACTGACACACTGCCCATGACGCATACCTCAAACTCCCTAATTAGTCCAATTCCATGCTGTTACTATAGCCTCCTTCAATTACTGTCCCTACAGTGACTGCCGTGAGAATAACTACTGCGTGGAATCTGTCAAGTGTTGGCTGGCTGTTAGAAACCTGGGAAGAGATGAATGACGTTGGAAGAATAACCAACCTAACAAAACTCTGAGTCACAGGTTTCTTGACATTTGACACTAGTGTCTGAAATGCCAACACTATCTCTGCTAATCTCACCATGGCCTGAGTATGTATACATAATAGTCTCTATATTGTGCACAGTTAGCTGTCATCCTTCTCCTACACGCTATCTCCTGTAACAATATACATAGAGTGGTATCATCCCCAGACTATCACCCCAACCTTAATTTATGAACCTCCACAGATCTCCCCCAGTCACATTGCCTTCTGCTTACACCCTTATGTAAATATTCTGTTTCAAACACAGACCATGTGTACCTCACCTCCTGCTACTGATACATTTGCACATATATCATTCCATCTAACCCATAACACAATAGTCACTACTCTTAATGCACTTCTAAAGTTATAAACATACTAAAACATTCTCAAATTGATTAGTCAATATACAGCAATCCCTCCTCTGGAACAATGATCACTCTTATGTTCCACAACACCTAATATTGATTGACTTGAACAGGGAAAAGAGAAAGTACATGTTTAATGATTTCACACCACCCTTAATGCGACTAAGACTGGGGAAAGACCCGTCCATCCGCTTCATTCTATGCCCACGGGATGCTAGTCTCCATGCCAGTCTCCTTCATTTTCATCCTTCCATATGTATTTATGTGCTTTAACATTTGGATTATGATGACATTGTAAAACAAAAAAAAAACTTAATGGTTGACTCAAGATATCATCCATTGAGTTCTTTAATAACCTCCCTCTCGGAGGACACTTAAAGATAAGGTTTATATAGAGAGTAACCCTCCCTCGGCCCAATTAATTCTAGCAGTGCACCCACCCCTCACAGTTTGAGAGTAGCGCTCTCTCTCGCTTTATCCGAATCATAATTATTACATTTGATAAATTATCCAACCCAAACTTAGAATGACAGTCCTTAGTGCTTTACTTTGAGTCTACCACTCGAATTCAAGCTTCTCAACCTGGCACACATCATCACTTCTCATTACAACCCCCATTTGTCCCTGTTTTCTTGTCGCGAGTGGCATGGTAATGAGAGATTGGTATCTCAATGCATTCTTAGTCTAAATTGCTATACATTTCACAGTGTTTAGACCTTCCTCAATAAACCTGACACCCCAACTAAACAATTACGGGCACGGTTGACCACCCCCCTTCTCCCGGCACTTATCCTTCTAACGTGTCTTCATTGGTTCTTCTTCAGATAGCGTTACAGTTAATCTTCCCAACAGCACATATGTAACTCTTGCCTGTCACATTTGATGGCCCTTGATAATGTCCCGATTTCAATATAAATAATATAAATACATTTTTCCCATGTACAGAGTCTCTCACCTGAGCCCCCACCACCATTCTGTCTGCTCCATTTCTCCCACCAGTACATCAGCAGCATGATAGAAGTTGGAATGTTATCTCTCTCCATGCTCACTCCACATGCGCGGTCTCAGGACTCATGGCGCACTCCTTCTGCCTGTACCCAGGTTGATAAGTCACTGTAGCATTGAACACCTTTGTCACTCTTTCTTCAGCCAGTTAGGGAGGGTTTTCAGGTTCACACACTGTTCATGGTCAAATTATTTATTCTGTGCATTAAGACCCCATCTGACGTCACATTTGCCATAACTTTAGAGAGGACAGAGCAAAACAACAGTTTAAGACACTTCTGAATCTGGAAATCCAGACCATCCATTCACGTATGATGAATTATTACATTCTCAAAGACAAATGTCAAAGAGCATAACAACATACTGTTACTGTTGAAACCATTTTCAAAATTGGTTCATACTCCCTTATTTTTCTGGCGACCTCTTGGAAGAGTTACCAAATCAGAGAGTTAGAACTCTAACCCATCGGGGGAAATCCCACCAATCCAGCAGACCCAATCTGGCGAAGTTTGTTTTGAAACAAAGACAAAAAATGAAATCAGAAATACACATATCACAATCCATTTGTAGTAACAGTCAGCCCTTATTAACATGTGTTTTTCCTTCTATATACATACATTTGTGTATCTACCAAAGGTGCAAGGGACCCAGGGAACTAGTAATTTCCCCCTTTAACACATGATTCACATCGTGATTTAAAAACAAACAACTCTGCATGTTAACTCAGAAATAAACAAATTGAATAACCAATCAACTTAGAATTACAACTCTTGATAACTCTATGAGCTAATAATGGTATCTCATAAGGTAATGGTAAAATAGACTAGAGACTGGTGTCTCCATAATTAAATCCTACATGTCTCGATCATTTCTAATAAGAAGTCAGGATACAGGTTATTCAACACCAGTATTTCCTTTCCCTTTTCTTTTCCTGTCCTTCAGAAAAAATGTAACAACATTTCCATCATTCTGCATACCCAATTTAAAACCAAATTGAAAAGCCCCCTCACAATAAATCCCATGGAATGAATACCACTAACCCATATTCATAACCGGTAAATTGCGTATGCGTAACGGTGTGTGTGTGATAAACCGTAGGTCAAAAACATACAGTTGAAGTCGAAAGTTTACATAAACTAAGGTTGGAGTCATTAACTTCTTAGGGAGCGGCAGCAAAGGTGACGGTTTTGGAGAGTCTGGCGTGCCCAAAGTAAAATGCCTGCCACTCAGGCCCAGAAAATAGGATATGCACATCATTAGTACTATTGGATAGGAAACACTCTGAAGTTTCTGAGAGTGTTAAAATAATGTATGTGAGTATAACAGAACTTATATAGCAGGCGAAAACCAGAGGAAAATCCATTCGTATTTGCAATTTTCTTTTTTTTTTACATAATTCAACTTTTGGACTTTGAATTTGGCGCCTTACATTTCACCGGGTAGTGTCGGGAGTGGGGGCCCCACTGCTCCCTAAGTAGTTAAAACTCATTTTTCAACCACTCCACAAATTTCTTGTTAATAAACTATAGTTTTGGCAAGTCGGTTAGGACATCTACTT
The DNA here is from genome assembly GCA_030435695.1 of Brachymystax lenok tsinlingensis. Taxonomy (NCBI): domain Eukaryota; kingdom Metazoa; phylum Chordata; class Actinopteri; order Salmoniformes; family Salmonidae; genus Brachymystax; species Brachymystax lenok. The sequence continues at coordinate 20,910,526 of CM059785.1, forward strand.
TGTGCATAACACAAGTAATTTTTCCAACATTTGTTTACTGACAGATTATTTCAATTATAATTCACTGTATCAAAATTCCAGTGGGTAAGAGGTTTACATACAGTAAGTTGACTGTGCCTTTAACTACTTAGGGAGTAGTGGCGCGCTACCCGGTGAAATGTAAGGCACCAAATTCTAAATCCCAAAGTTGAATTATTAAACAATCATCAAAATACAAGTGTTGCATAGACATCAAAAGCTCTGAATCTTGGCAATATCACAAAGGCTTCACGGCGAAAGCAATGGGCCAAAATTCACCCAACTTATTGTGGGAAGCTTGTGGAAGGCTAACTGAAACGTTTGACCCAAGTTAAACAATTTAAAGGCAATGCTACCAAATACTAATTGAGTGTATGTAAACTTCTGACCCACTGGGAATGTGATGAAAGAAATAAAGCTGAAATAAATCACTTCTCTCTACTATTATTCTGACATTTCACATTCTTAAAATAAAGTGGTGATCCTAACTGACCTAAGATAGGGGATTCTTACTTGGATTAAATGTCAGGAATTGTGAAAAACTGATTATAAATGGATTTGGCTAAGGTGTATGTAAACTTCCGACTGTACACATGAACAGGCCTTACTTATCTGGGAACTCTGTTTATGGCCTAATCTAGATACTTTTATACTTAAAACTGCCAAATATCACTAAATGCTCTCCCCAAGACCACAGTCTTGGGAAACATCCCAAAGAGAGATAATGAAAGACCCTCCTCTTCTGGAAAAGAAAGTGTACATTTCGTTAGCATACACTATGCTACATCTTAATCAGCAATCCAAAAATGTTAATTATGAACCAAACATGATAATGGTAAATCCACTGTCCTTATTCCAATCATTACACGTTTGTTTTAATCCACCCTATCGTTTATGTATCTTTTATTTAGCATGTACTACCCTTAGACACGGTGACATTATCTCGCCACCAAGTCTAACGATTCACTGTCTCTTTTCCCCATGATTCTCCATAACCACCGCACCCAAAACAAAAAAATATCATTTTAGATTTGGTTACCCCAATGCTAATTTCTCATGACTCCTCCTCCTTTTTGTCCATTCTATAAATCTATTTCAGAATAAAATGACATAAAGTGTCTCACGAGATTAACCCCTAACCCCCCCAAGGTTTTCTGAGTTTGCAAGGAGTGTTTGGCCAGATCATTTTAATTTGTTACCTCTTTAGAATCCATCCCCCTGGCATTTCGCCTAGATTATTCAACCCAAAATACTTTTTCCTTGGGAAAAATTTAGCCAATTTCTCATCATAAAGAATCCGCAATATTTGATCCCTGGAATCTTTTAAAACGTGGTCTCCTACTTCTCCCTTCACATACAGACCGTAATCTCTATGAACCACTATTGATCTAACCAAGGCCATATACCGCTATGTGAAAGTTTCCTGTCCCGCTACTTTCAGGAGTATATGCTGCTGTTGTTTTGACAATGATGCAAAGGCTTGCATCGCAGCATTCCCCCCATGACCAATAGCCCCACATCCACAATGGGGAGCTAATCCCCTGTACCTTAACACAGGTTCGCTACCCTTTCCTCTCTGTTTCTTTGTCCTACCTTGGCCATTGAGACCGCTGTTGATGACTTCCACTGAGGCAGCATTAACCACCCGTACATCTGCAGAGTAAACAGAATTTGCTTCCTGCTCTATTTCATCCACTACCCCCGCAAAAGCCGACGTACAAATTCTATCAATGTACTCACGTATCCTGTCTTACTGCAGCTGAGAAAATCTACTAATTCCGGGTTTATCGGTTTGTATTTTTTGTTGATAGAATGTTGACATCAAAACACTGGTATATTGAGCTTTTGATTCTGGTTTTATGTCATTGTGCCAAGTCACAATTGCCTCCCTGAATTCTCTATTAGATTGGAATTTTCCGGTAGCCGGGAAATGCTGACCAGTTGTATCCAGTTTGCAATTTTTTTCCCATATTCGAGCTGAATTGGTAGAATGCTCGTAAGACTTTTTCAGCGCCTCTATGGCTCTATTAAACTTTTCTTCCTCTAGTCCCGCTTTACCGGGAACATCGGGTCCGCCCGTCACCATTTCAATAGTTATTATTCTGCCGCTTCCCCGGATCGTGTCCACGGTGTTTAGATTTCTTCACTCCCGTCTCCAATACACACCTTCTATTAATTACTTTCCAAGGTAGCGCTACCCACTTCCCCGGAGAATAGTTATGGTATTTGTGCCTATTAATTGGTCACGACACTTAATAGCTTGTATTAGAACCAATACTATAGTGTCTGCAAATGTATTACTGGAGAATACGGATGACCTAATGTCTTATTCCAGTGTTGCGCCTTAAATATTACTGTTGTTGATAACACGTTACCAAAATTATTCACACTTGTCTTCCTATTTCCACATAATCTGTCACGGTTCCCCGCCCCAATAGGGCATAAACCAACCTCTCTCCTTATTGCTACTGCTAATATACTCAAATCATATTCACACAACTTTTTAATATCTTTTTCCTTTTCTAACCATGGATGAGGCTCTCCTCCAGACACTTTATCCATCCACTGGCCCTATACTGCCTTTACTGACTTTCACCCTCTCGTTACAGGTTTAGCAGGGAACCAACCCCACCCGGGTCTTACCCCCTAGGACTTACCCTTTGCAGGTAGTAACCTGCTTGGGCTTACCTTCCGGGACTCACCATATTCTTATAGTAGTCACAGGAACCAAATCACTCTGAATTTACCCCCTAGGACTTACCCTCTGCATGTACCAGCCAGCTCGGGCTTACCTTCCGGGACTTACCCTATACTTTATAGTAGTCACAGGAACTAACCCACTCAGGATTTACCCCCTAGGATTTACCCTATACAGGTACCAACCTGCTAGAGCTTACCTTCCAGGACTTACCCTATCAATCAAATAAATGTATAAAGCCCTTTTAACAATAGCCAATGTCACAAAGTGCTGTACAGAAACCTAGCCTAAAACCCCAAACAGCAAGCAATGCAGATGTAGAAGCACGGTGGCTAGGAAAAACTCCCTAGAAAGGCCAGAACCTAGGAAGAAACCTAGAGAGGAAGCAGGCTCTGAGGGGTGGCCAGTACTCTTCTGGCTGTGCCGGGTGGAGATTATAACAGAACATGGCCAAGATGTTCAAACGTTCATAGATGACCAGCAGGGTCAGATAATAATAATCAGAGTGGTTGTAGAGGGTGCAACAGGTCAGCACCTCAGGAGTAAATGTCAGTTGGCTTTTCATAGCCGATCATTCAGAGTTAGAGACAGCAGGTGCGGTAGAGAGAGAGTCCAAAACAGCAGGTCCGGAACAAGGTAGCATGTCCAGTGAACAGGTCAGGGTTCCATAGTCCCAGGCAGAACAGTTGAAACTGGAACAGCAGCATGACCAGGTGGACTGGGGACAGCAAGGAGTCATCCGGCCAGGTAGTCATGAGGCATGGTCCTGGGGCTCAGGTCCTCTGAGAGAAGAGAGAGAGAAAGAGAGAGAGAAAGAGAGCGAGAAAGACTTAAAAAGAGAGAGAATTAAAGGGAGCATACTTCAATTTACACAGGACACCGGATAAATACTCCAGATATAACAGACTGACTCTAGCCCCCGACACAAACGATTGCAGCATAAATACTGGAGGCTGAGACAGGAGGGGTCGGGAGACACTGTGGCCCCGTCCGACGATACCCCCGGACAGGGCCAAACAGGCAGGATATAACCCTACCCACTTCGCCAAAGCACAGCTGCCACACCACTAGAGGGATATCTTCAACCACCAACCTACTACTCTGAGACAAGGCCGAGTATAGCCCACAAAGATCTCCCCCACGGCACGAACCCGAGGGTGGCGCAAGTGACTCAACCCACTCAAGTGATAAACCCCTCCTAGGGACGGCATAGAAGAGCACCAGTAAGCCAGTGACTCAGCCCCCGTAATAGGGTTAGAGGCAGAGAATCCCAGTGGAGAGAGGGGAACCGGCCAGGCAGAGACAGCAAGGGCAGTTCGTTTCTCCAGTGCCTTTCCGTTCACCTTCACAACCTTGGGCTGCACTACACTCAATCATAGGACCTACTGAGATAATGAGTCTTCAATAAAGACTTAGAGGTTGAGAACGAGTCTACGTCTCTCACATGGATAGGCAGACCATTCCATAAATATTTAGCTCTATAGGAGAAAGCCCTGCCTCCAGCTGTTTGCTTAGAAATTCTAGGGACAGTAAGGCCTGTGTCTTGTGACTGTAGCGTACGTTTAGGTATGTACGGCAGGACCAAATTGGAAAGATAGGTAGGAGCAAGCCCATGTAATGCTTTGTAGGTTAGCAATAAAACCTTAAAATCAGCCCTGGCCTTAACAGGAGCCAGTGTAGAGAGGCTAGCACTGGAGTAATGTGATCACATTTTTTGGTTGTAGTCAAGATTCTAGCAGCCGCGTTTAGCACTAACTGAAGTTTATTTAGTACTTTATCCGGGTAGCTGGAAAGTAGAGCATTGCAGTAATCTAATCTAGAAGTGACAAAAACATGGATTTTTCTGCATCATTTTTGGACATAAAGTTTCAGATTTTTGCAATGTTCCGTAGATGGAAAAAAATATTCTTGATATGTTCATCAAAAGAGAGATCAGGGTCCAGAGTAACGCCGAGCTCCTTCACAGTTTTCTTTGAGATGACTGTACAACCATCAAGATTAATTGTCAGATTCAACAGAAGATTTCTTTGTTTCTTGGAACCTAGAGCTAGCGTCTCTGTTTTGTCCGAGTTTAAAAGTAAAACATTTGCCGCCATTCACTTCCTTATGTCTGAAACACATGCTTCCAGGGAGGGCAATTTTGGGCTAGGATGGAGTCCGTAACTCCTCAGCTGGCCAGGCTTGGTCCTGTTTGTGGCTGAGTCCCACAAAGAGGGCCAATTATCTTTTGAGAGGGGCAGAAAAAAGTTTTCAACCAGCGATTGAGTTGTGAGCTCATCACTCCCCCTAACTGGAAGGGGGCCAGAAAAAATTACTCGATGCCGACATCTTTCTAGCTGATTTACACGCTGAAGCTATGTTGCGCTTGGTGACCTCTGACTGTTTCACCCCAACATCGTTGGTGCCGACATGGAAAACACTATCCCTATACTCTCTACACTCGCCAGTTTTAGCCTTAGCCAGCACCATCTTCAGATTAGCCTTAACTTCGGTAGCCCTGCCCGCTGGTAAACAGTGTATCGCTGGATGATTATTTTTAAGTCTAATACTACGGGTAATGGAGTCGCTAATGATAGGGTGTTCAATTTGTCAGAGCTAATGGTGGGAGGCTTCGACGTCTCAGACCCCGTAACGGGTGGAGGAGAGACCAGAGAGGACTCTGACTCTGACTCTGACTCGTTGCTTAAAACCTCTTAGGGATAACCGGGGCGCTAGCGACACTACCCGGTGAAATGTAAGGCGACAAATTCAAAATCCAAAAGTTTAATTATTAAACATTCATCAATATACAAGTGTTGCATATTCATCAAAAGCTCTGAGTCTTGGCAATATCACAGTTTTGTCAGATTTCAAAAAGGCTTTACGGCAAAAGCACAACATTTGATTGTTTGAGGATAGCACCTCTCATATGTATGCATTAGCATAAATTCATAACCAGCGCGGGTCACACAAAACCCATATAAGAGCTAAAATAAATCACTTACCTTTTGAAAATCTTCTGCTGAGGGCATCCGAAGTGTCAAAACAAGACAATCCATGGTTCTTTTGTTAGAAAAAGTCATTTATTATATCCGTTTGGTTGGCGCGTTATGTTCAGAAAATCCACCGTTGAGTCGCCCGTTGTACAGTGAAGAGAACCCTTTCAAATTATACCTATCAACTTTGCCCAAACAAATCAAACATCATTTATAATGTATCCTTAGGTATACTTTTATGAATATTAACGATTATATTTCACACGGATGATATCCTAAACGATATAAAAAGAAAATAAATAGGAGCGCGCTCACTGTCTCGCGCCCAGGAAAAGTTATTGACATCCGTGGTTCTTTCACCAATTCTTCTTCTATTCAGTTCTGTTCCATGAGAAAGCCATGAAACCTTGTCTAATGACTGTTGACATCTATTGGAAGCCATAGGTACTACAATCTGGGAGCTATTTTACTGTGATTTGTTTTACTATTTTACTAGGAAGCCTGTCAAACTGAGGAAATGTCACACAGAAAAAGTTCTGGACAGAAACTCCTCTGGTTTTCGCCTGCTATATCAGTTCTGTTATACTCACAGACAATATTTTAACACTCTTAGAAACTTCAGAGTTTCTTCCTATCCAATAGTACTAATTATGTGCATATCCTAGTTTCTGGGCCTGAGTGGCAGGCCTTTTACTTTGGGCACGCCAGACTCTCCGAAACCGACACCTCAGCTGCCGCTCCCTAAGAAGTTAATAAATAAAAGAAACAATGAACACGACACACAAGCAATGCACCGACATGAAAACAGAGTCAATAACACCTGAGAAAAGAACCAAGGGGAGTGACAGATATAGGGAAGATAATCAAGGAGGTGATGGAGTCCAGGTGAGTGTCATGAGGTGCAGGTGCTCAAGACGATGGTGACAGGTGTGCGGGATAATCAGCAACCTGATGACTTAGATGCCGATGAGGGAGTATACGTGACAGTTCTTAAGTTTGTAATTTCCACTTAACAATGTCAGACTTGATTTACCCTAATTAAAAATATCCTAAATCTGTATATTAACTATTAACTATTAACTAGTATTGCATGTCAGAAACATGACATTGTTCAAATTCAAAATGACTTGACAATGCTAACCGTATGTGACGTTGTTAATTCCTCTGATGTTTCTACAGTGTGGATCATGATGGAGAATGCTGGTTAAAATCTGTGATGACAAAATGCATGTTTTTAAGGTTGCCTTGTACTCAAACATGTGCTTGATCATTTTGCCAGAAAACATTGCGCTATTGTGTATTAATCCTTGTCAAAATAAACAAGTATCAAGATGCAATTTGATTATATTTATTTCAAATATATTTAGTATAATAGTGAGTAATGTATTAATGGTTTCTCCCATCAGATGCCTGTGAGCTCAAATTTGACCCCAGCACAGCATGGCGATACCTCGTTCTGATAGAGACAGAACAATGACTCTGGGAAAATAAGTGCAGCCTTATCCTGATCACCCAGAGCGGCTTAAGACCTGGGGACAGGTGCTATGTAGGGAAAGTCTGACCGGGAGCTGCTACTGGGAGGCAGAGTGTTCTGGGAAATGGGCTGGTGTAGGAGTGGCATATAAAGGATGCTGTAGGAAAGGAGAAGGAAATGACTGTGCACTTGGATATAATGACAAGTCCTGGAGTTTGCGCATCTATGATGATTGTTACAATGCCTGATTCAATAAGAAGGGTGATCCAATACCTGCCCTCTCCCCCATGTCTAAAAAAATGGGAGTGTATATGGACTGGCCAGCTGGCACCCTGTCCTTCTACAGCATCTCCTCTGACATACTGACACACCTGCACACATTCCACACCACATTTACTGAGCCCCTCTATTCAGGCTTCAGGATTTGGCATGATTATATTTCTGTGTCTTTGTGCAAGGTAAAATAGACTCCTGTCTTGGGAAGGAACAAGCAAGTCTTCAAGGAAGTCCATACAGTCCATAAACTGTTAATCCTTATTTAGGGCTGGATTCATTCCGTATCACGGAAGTATCATGGAAGATCCGAGTTATAATGTGAAGGTAATTTCCGATTGAGCCGACATATGGAGTGTTTACCATAAATGCAATCTGCACGAATTCGGGAACATTGCCTTTAAATTTCAATTGAGCTGTAATGTGGATCTTCCGCGATACTTCTGCAATACAGATTTAATCTATCCCTATTTTCAAAAAACATTCTCTGTAATTGTGTAGTTTCTAGAGAAACTTACGTTGTGTTACATCTGTCCTTCAATAAACCTAATAAAACATGTATTTTTTGTGTGTGGGGGGATTCTCTCTATATCACAAGTTGAGAATATGTTTTATGACAATAGTGTTGACACATTGCTGTGCCCAGTCTTTCATATGTTTGATGTGTTGCGTTGGGATCAGTACTGTGACAGTAAAAATAAAAATCTCTGTGCAAATAGATAATATAGATCTAAACTATTCTGTCCAGTCGAGACTATAGCTGGCAAAGGCTCTTTCTGGCATGTAATGCCTAAAATGTTGATGGTATGATTTGTCGACAGGTGGGGTCTCTAAGGTCATCATGGTGCCTCTGTTTGATTGATGTGTTTCACCGCCTAGTGAGTTGCAGGTAACATGTCCTCAGGACCTGTCTGCTCGCACTCACATTACTCAATCTCATTGGCTGTAGAAAAAATATTATCTTCTTTCTGGTACAGCAAAGTTCTAGGACAAAGGTGGAATATTTCAATGACAACAACTTCACTGTAAAAGTGAATGTGACTGAATGATTAACGGTACTGAAAGATAATTGAGCGTATTTCAGATCACAGCATGCTGTAAAATGTCGATTTTTTGCTACATGGGGAATCTCTCTGAGTGATGTGAGTCGTGCACTGCAGACCTTCTGCATTCCACCCATAGGTTACACAAGATCAGGCTAACCAAGGACTAGTGTATGATGCAGGTAAGGGGACATTGAAGCTAAGCAGCACAGGCGATACAGAGGGAAACTGAACGATAGCCTGCCTATAACATCTTGTCATGACACACATTGAGTTCTCATTGTAAAGATGAGACATTTTATATGACACGCTACTCAATGTCAAGGCCAAACAAGTTCAAATAATTTTCATTTTATTAAACATTATCAAATGCGACTATCCTAACAAAGCATATCCCCTGTCGAATTCATACAGCATCTCATAATGGAGCTTTGACTGTGAGTCTAGATGAAAGAATATACTCGTAATTTGAAAAGCTCAAACAACAAAGGAAACATCAAAAGTGACTAAGCTGCAACTGTGTTTCAATGTGAAAGTGGATTTAATGAATTGTATATTATTCTATAATTGTTCATTATTTATTAAATGTTACAAAGGTGTTATTGGTGCTCTAAAACAACCAAAGAACAAACTCAAGCTGCAGTTCTGATCTGAAGTCATTTTCAGACCAAATGAGGCCCATGTCAGGAGGAAGATATTTGATTTGATAATGTGTAACAGGTTGATACTGTAACCAGCGAGATAAGGGAGTTTGAGATGACTATTTCATAAACCAGCAAGGGGTCTTTTTGGCAGCGGGTCTGAACCAGCCTGACTGTCTTTTTGTTTGGGGAACACACTTCACCCCAGAAACAGGCAAACTGGCTCCCTGAGAGGCAGAGAGAGAGGGGAGGAAATCAATGAGCAGGCAACATTTAGCAGCTGAAGACTTCAGGCTCTCCACGCTGCCTCCTCAAATCATCAAAGTGGAGTACTAGTTCTGAGAAAGAACAAGTGAGAGGGGAAAATCAATGAGCTTATTTTTAAAGACCAGAGGGAGTGTAGAAACGTGGCAGAAGCACTGAGAGACAGAGGAGTTAGAGAGGCAACTGCTGCCAGAGCCACAGCCATACATGGTTGGTCAAATCAGAAGACCCACATTTTCTGTAAACAACTGCGTGATACGGTTTAAACAACACACATAACCACTGCTGGGTTTAAAGAGGTTAAATGATAGCATTTGATATCCACAGATTATTAATAATTGTGGTTTGGGTTGAACTTTGGAAAAGCGACAGAGGCACTGCAGAAAAGAATCAATGCAAAGCCTGCTAGCCTCGCTCAGAGCCAGGATGCTTAGCCTTCATAAAGCCTTTCACAGGAATTGGTATTTTCACCTCATCATCTCACACTCTCAGGTTATTTTCATCTCATATTCTCTTTGAACCTGAGGTACCATCTGGGCCTATTAATCCCAAGCTTTCTTAGTTCGTCATTGAATTCATTATCTTGTGCTGATTTGGTCTCTTGGCACCTGGACAGAATCTGAAAGACTTGGTTGGTTGGTTGGAGAATCCCAGATTTATAAACCAAGGTTATGGCTTTGTGCTGTAACAGCCTGTCGGTCCATCAATCTTTATGACAGACAGGTGAAACTCAGTGGTAACAAAATAATTATGGTTCTTGAGGTCAATAGTCAGAGAGAGGCCTGTATACACTGATTTGGTGCTAATGCGTCATAAGTCAGTACATGTCCACTGTATGTTGCGTTAACATATGGTTCTGAATATGAAATATTTAAAGACTCAACTGCCTTTTTACCAGTTAATGAACTGGCTTCTATCTCATACAGTGGGGCAAAATAGTATTTAGTCAGCCACCAATTGTGCAAGTTCTCCAACTTAAAAATATGAGAGAGGCCTGTAATTTTCATCATAGGTACACTTCAACTATGACAGACGAAATGAGAAAAAGAAGTCCAGAAAATCACATTGTAGGATTTTTAATTTATTTATTTGCAAATGATGGTGGAAAATAAGTATTTGGTCAATAACAAAAGTTTATCTCAATACTTTGTTATATACCCTTTGTTGGCAATGACAGAGGTCAAACGTTTTCTGTAAGTCTTCACAAGGTTTTCACACACTGTTGCTGGTATTTTGGCCCATTCCTCCATGCAGATCTCCTCTAGAGCAGTGATGTTTTGGGGCTGTCGCTGGGCAACACGGACTTTCAACTCCCTCCAAAGATTTTCTATGGGGTTGAGATCTGGAGACTGGCTAGGCCACTCCAGGACCTTGAAATGCTTCTTACGAAGCCACTCCTTCGTTGCCGGGCGGTGTGTTTGGGATCATTGTCATGCTGAAAGACCCAGCCACGTTTCATCTTCAATGCCCTTGCTGATGGAAGGAGGTTTTCACTCAAAATCTCACGATACATGGCCCCATTCATTCTTTCCTTTACACGGATCAGTCGTCCTGGTCCCTTTGCAGAAAAACAGCCCCAAAGCATGATGTTTCCACCCCATGCTTCACAGTAGGTATGGTGTTCTTTGGATGCAACTCAGCATTCTTTGTCCTCCAAACACGACGAGTTGAGTTTTTACCAAAAAGATCTATTTTGGTTTCATCTGACCACATGACATTCTCCCAATCCTCATCTGGATCATCCAAATGCTCTCTAGCAAACTTCAGACGGGCCTGAACATGTACTGGCTTAAGCAGGGGGACACATCTGGCACTGCAGGATTTGAGTCCCTGGCGGCGTAGTGTGTTACTGATGGTAGGCTTTGTTACTTTGGTCCCAGCTCTCTGCAGGTCATTCACTAGGTCCCCCCGTGTGGTTCTGGGATTTTTGCTCACCGTTCTTGTGATCATTTTGACCCCACGGTGTGAGATCTTGCGTGGAGCCCCAGATCGAGGAAGATTATCAGTGGTCTTGTATGTCTTCCATTTCCTAATAATTGCTCCCACAGTTGATTTCTTCAAACCAAGCTGCTTACCTATTGCAGATTCAGTCTTCCCAACCTGGTGCAGGTCTACAATTTTGTTTCTGGTGTCCTTTGACAGCTCTTTGGTCTTGGCCATAGTGGAGTTTGGAGTGTGACTGTTTGAGGTTGTGGACAGGTGTCTTTTATACTGATAACAAGTTCAAACAGGTGCAATTAATACAGGTAACGAGTGGAGGACAGAGGAGCCTCTTAAAGAAGAAGTTACAGGTCTGTGAGAGCCAGAAATCTTGCTTGTTTGTATGTGACCAAATACTTATTTTCCACCATAATTTGCAAATAAATTCATTAAAAATCCTACAATGTGATTTTCTGGATTTTTTTTCCTCATTTTGTCTGTCATAGTTGAAGTGTACCTATGATGAAAATTACAGGCCTCTCTCATCTTTTTAAGAGAGAGAACTTGCACAATTGGTGGCTGACTAAATACTTTTTTGCCCCACTGTATGTATACTGTAAGCATGTTTAGTCCTAACTATATCACACTTCACAGTGCTGGGAGATGAGATATCAGCAGTGGAATTGACATTCAATCTACGAAATAAGGACTGGGTTTTGATTGAGGCACCACTAAAGACTCCCATCCAGTGGCATCCCCGTCATTCATATTAGTTTTTTTTGTTGTTTGGGGGGGGTTTCCCTGTTTTGCATGTTACTTTGGCATTAATACGTGTCACATATCAGTTTGCAAACAATGTAAAAAAGTATAATATTTTAGTTAATAAAGCTGCATACAATCATGGTCTCTTTTTTGCTTTTTTGAGTAAGGCAGCTCCAAAATGCAGGTGTTTCAGCCAAGTTCAGTGCTTTCTGTGGTGGAGGGGCAGCCAGCGGAAAATACAGAGCGTAGGGGTTGGTAATCTTATCTAGTTGTGCCGTAATTGGCTCAGAGTTCTGTATCTACGGGGAGAGCGCGAAAATTCAAGCCCCTTGGGTACTGCCATAGAGTTACATTAGAAGTGCCCATCCAAAAAGGCTCAAGGTCATTGGCCTTGATAAAATTACGTCAAATCATGTTATATGTACAGTAGCTTTGATTGGACTGATCATGTCAACATCATACTTTAACAATCTTAGCTAATAAGCTAGCAGTCATCATCATGACTCAAGTCGACAATCTACTGGCAAATAATTTTCAACTTTCGTTATATGAAGAGTAATTATGAAGAGAAATTATAGATAAAACGTATCAGTGCTCATCAGCCATTGGACATAAACATTACACAACAAGTTGGAAATTGCAAATTCAACAATGAGTGGTTTGGAAGGAGTCAGTGGCTAACTGCAAGCACTGCAAAGCAATCACCAGCCTGCTATTCAATAGAGTGGGTTTGTGGTCCAAGTCTGGGTTTAAGGGTCTCTTTTCCAAGCTTAAAAGTGTAAACATTCAGCATTGGCCATGCTGTCAATCCAGCATGACTTCTGTTGTATTTGAAACAACTGGAAACTCGGAACTGGGAAATTTCAGACTTCAGTGAGTTCAAGACACCTGGGAACTAAGAAAAAAACTATCTCTGACTGGGAAAATACATTTTGAACGGTCATCCAACTCGGAATTCTAAGTCGGGAAATCGGGCCTCTTTCCCAACCTGAAGATCACTGACGTCATGATTCGACCTTGTTTTTTTCTGAGTTCCCAGTTGTCTTGAAATCACCATAAATCCAGAGAATGCCAGACTTTGATGACAAAATCTGGCACAAAGGACCGTCGCGCTACCTTCCTGTTCAAGTGAGTCCAAAAATGTATTGTATGCTGCTGCATAAATTATGGAATATGCCAGGGAGATATGTATACTGTACCTAAGAAAGCAATACTAAGTGTATGTTGTGTAGTAAGCTGTTAGTAGCCCATGTGCCTCACGCTAATAATTTGCTCCCTATTCCCTAATAACTTAGCCTACTGTTCTGACTTGGTAGTGCACATTTAGCCTAAAGCCTATTTTAGATAAATGTTGAATAATGTAAGAGCTTTCATTGTCTGCTTATATGCCCCCTTTATTTAACCTATGGTTCTGACTTGGTGTACAGGGAGAATACTTTAAAAACGGCCCATGTTCTGTCACTGTACATTTCAAAAGTGCTGATCAAATAGTTATATTGACTACGTCCGTCCTCGCCCACACATGAATGTCTTAATTGAAATGACGGATTGCCTCTTGTCAGCTCGTCGTCCCCTTATGCCATAGTTTGTACATCTCAATTGTCAGTAGAAACCACATTTGTTTGTGTAGTGGATTTTCTGGCATGCATAAAATCAATTTTTGGGGAGTTTGCCCCACCAGGATTTACATGCTATAATCTTCACTGCTCCCATCACAGGAGATCTAACAGGGCAGGAGAACTAAAACACCACACTCATTTGCAGTTCACTATTTTGGACTTACTGGTTAAATAATTTGCTCTGTTGGTTTAATATGAATATGAAAAGTATTACAGTTATTGGAGGTGTTTGTCTTTCCATCACCAAACCATTTAATGTTGTTTTGATTTCCCACTGGGCACAGATGCCAATTCAATGTCCATTTCATTGAAATTAAGTGGAAACAACTTTGATTCAACCAGTGTGTGCCCAGTGGGCTCCTCACTGCTCCTGGACGACGATATGCATGGAAAATGTCCTCTCAGGCCGTGGTTCTTTTAATCTGTGTTAAAGTCTGGAAGCCAGAGACTGGGTCTGGTAATGTAGCGTGGTCTTCATATCTCAGGCACAGCAATGTGGAAAAACATGCTTAGAGAAATGGTGTGTGAACAGCCAACCTACACCTGAAACTGGCAAGTATGCTAATACCAAACTATACTAAACTATTCCACAGAGAGTTGCAGTTGAAGGCAGTACTTAATCACGATGAGGAGTAGTGGGAGTAATGTAATGTGTGATTAATCAATATGATATATAGACTGTAAATATTTCCTAATAACCACTGTGCACAGCAAGATACTTTTTAAATGGTGAATTAATCCCTCCACATTTTTGTAAAACATAAACCCTGGGATTCCACCTCTAACATAGACTTCAACACAACCTTATTCTGTCTTATTATACTCATACTTAGAGTTCTCAAGATACTCTTTACTAATAGTTGTGAGGTTGTGACTGGGCTGCTAGGGTGTTATATTTGAGATCACCAAGAATTACAGTGTTTCGGAGGATACACAAACAATGGACATACAGAGTAATAATGCAGAGGCGGCTCCCAGGAGCATTATGGATTTAAATGTTGACAATTAATCTTAGGAGGTGGTGAATAATCACCATGAAATATAGATTACAGAGAGGATGCCATCCTAGCTCTGTTTTATATTAACATTTGCATACTGTCTCTGCTCTCTCCTTCCAAAGATTGTAATTTATATTCAGTTTCAGTCAAGTTTATAACAAGTTGTCATTCAAGTTACGATTTTCAGCTTCCCAACCTGGTAATATAAAAGTTAGATAGAATTAATGAACTTCTGTCCCCTATAGCTGTTTTTATGAGGAGAGGTACAGTATGTGTCATAAAGTTTCCATGAGTAATGCAGAGCTGGTTCCAGTGACCCCAACCTTAGTCAGCAGCCAGGGGGGAGGGGTCACCTCCAGCATGTGTTTGTATGTGTGTGTTCGTGTGTTTGTGTTCATGTGTGTGTGTGTATGTGTGTGTGCGTGTGTGTGTTAGTCAGCAGCCAGGGGTCACCAGCAACACATGTGGAGGAGCACTCAGTGGAAACAGTACAGAGAGAGAGAGAGAGCCCAGGAGGGATGAGTCCACAGACAGACACATGGGAAGACAGGCAGCAGGGGTGACTGGAAGGATGTGAGGGGGGAGATGAGGGAACTCTGGAAAAACTGACAGGGAACGACATGGTGTGCTGTTGTGTTGACAGCCATGGCGCTGTTGTGTTGACAACCATGCTGTACAGTAGCTATGTGGTCAGAGGAAGGACTACAGTACGAGAGATAGCTACATAGCACAGGAGGTTGGTGGTACCTTAATTGGGGAGAATGGGCTCGTGTTAATGACTGGAACGGAATTAGTGGAATGGTATCAAACACATCAAACACATGGCTTCCATGTGTTTGATGCTTTTCCAATTGCGCCAATCCAGACATTATTATCAGCGGCATACTGTGCTACACAGGTGGGTCTGTCTGCAGTGCAGAGCTTGTTAAAAAGCCGTTTGGGATACATTGAATCATGGTTCATATGTTCATAATTTTTGAAACCACAATATACTGCACCCCCATCCCATTTCATCACTTTACTTATAATGGTTTGGGACACCTGAGATCCTGATACGGTCTTCAGTGACGTCCTGGTAGCTTACAGGGAACTAAACAAAGTCCCCCAGAGAATGTTTCCTTGTGATCATCACTTGACGTCCTGATGACTGATAAATGTCCTGAGAACCTACTAAAAATGTCCTGACATTGTCCTCAGTGACATCCCTGTAGCTTACAGGGAACTAGAGTCTAGTCAAAAGTCTCCCAGAGGACCATCAAGTGCTATCCTGACAACTGGTAAAACAAATGTTCTTTACCGCAGAGCTCTTTAAATATACGTTTTGGAAAAACTGAATCATGTTGATATGAAGTGGTTCATGTCAGTTTATTTAAAACATTTCAATTCATAAGACCAATTTTATATTTTGTGTGACTGTACTTCAGATATTCTGTTGGAAAGACAGAGAACAACACACATGTTAACACGTCATTCACCTGTCAAAATACAGCTACTGTGTGATGACAGTGGGGTAGCTCACTTGTGTCCAGCCACCTGTGATTCAGTCTGTAGCATGCATCTCCATGATCCCATAATAGGGTCGAGGTGAGTGTTATGGATGTAGACAGACTGTTCACAAGCACCTCTTTGAGTGTACATTTAACTTAAACTCAAATGTCAGTAAACTCTGTTCACATGCAGCTCTACCTGTCATAGGGAAGGTTCCCTACAGCAAGAATAGAGAGTTAGTTGTGTGTTTGTGTCTTCATGCGTGCACACGTGTGAGTGTGTGTGTGTGCGTGTCTGTTTCTGTGTGTACATATCTATGGTGTGTGTGTCTGAAGGTGTGTCCCACTGGCCACACGCTGGTTGAATCAACATTGTTTCCATGTAATTTCAATGAAATTACATTGAAACAACGTGGAATAGACGTTGAATTGACGTATGCGCCCAGTGGGGTGTGTTTTAATCTCTGTGTTCTGCAGTTCTGTCAAATGTTGCCAGAGGGGGAAGCACTAGAAACACCTAAATCCTGACATTACTGTCAGATCAGGTAGGGGGTATAGCTTGAGATAGCACACAGAGAGCCAGAAAGAATAACACTCTGTACTAACCCTCCCTGGAAACAGGACTAAGCCACTGCTGGGCCTGTATACATTATTATATGCTTTCTGAAGTACTTCTTCAAGCAAAACTTTCAAAACACTGTCTGCCATTTAGGTTTGTCTGAAGAAAATGTGAATGTATTGAATGGTTCATTCATGTTCAATACTTATGTAAATGTGATTCAGTTTTTAATTGTAAAAATTGGAGCGGTCAAATCAGTGAGCAGCTGCTCTTGCATCATTGTCACAAAGCCACACCCACCCCACTTGTGTTAGAAGTTCAGAACAAGAAAGCGTAGGCCTATAGATATAATTACGCTAACATTTTCTAAATCATTCAACAAAATATTTAGGATTTCTATCATCCTAATGGAGGTGTAGATTACATATCATGTTCCAGTGTTCCTAATGGAGGTGTAACTTTAACTTTAGCCCTACTAACCTGCTAACGCTACGTTAACCCTGCGTGAGTCAGCCAGTTGCTATCAACACCTAGTTTACAGCTACATTACATTAAGTTTTGGAAATACGTAACGCCATATAACCAGTTATCAAATAATGTTACCGGTATATGCAGGTATCTTAGCCAGCAAGCAAGCCAGCAAGCTGAAGTTTGTTACTTTAGCCTGCTAGCTAGCCTAGCCAGCTAACTAGCATAGCTAACCAACCACCATGGTCGACATAGCTATGTACGTAGTAAACCAGAGAACAGAGAAACCCACAGAACAAACAAAAATCCAGCAGATGTAAAGTAGAGAGAGCAGAGACTTACTGGGTGATGGTTGAGTTAACTACAAAAGTCAAAAAAGAACCAAGGAGAGGCCTTCAGAGGGAGAGTCAGCTAGCTAATCCAATAGTGATATAGTGAGGTAATCCACATTGAATTTACCCGGTTTATCTCCATCACTGCTGATGTAGGTCGGTAGGAAATAAAAGTTGCAGGCTTCTCATTCACACTCGGCAAAGCACCTGGTTTCAGTCAGTCTCATTTCGAATCCTGCCTTCCACTGCTGGTTATTCTAAGCCATCGAAGTCCTCCAGGGTGAAATGAGCACTGCACACAGTAGACGTGCACACTTTTCCATACTCCAATCTGCTGGCTTCAACTGGAGAAAATGTTCGAACTTCAAAGCTTGCTTCTCCTTTTTGGCCCACAACTGATTGGGCCACAAATGAGTCGTAACCATTGACTTGTGGGTGTTACTGCACTATGTGAGTATTACTGCACTAGCTACAAACCACAGAAAAATACTACAACACTCACTCGCTCGCTCGCTCATTTGACCACCACTAACTAACAAACATACAGGAGAAGATTTTATATGGTTTCTTCTTTGTGGATGTACATATTAGCTCCAACACTGTCACGACTTCCGCCGAAGTCGGTTCCTCTCCTTGTTCGGGCGGCATTCGGCGGTCGACGTCACCGGTCTTCTAGCCATCGCCGATCCACCTTTAATTTTCCATTTGTTTTGTCTTCTTTTCCCACACACCTGGTTTTCATTCCCTCATTATTTGTTGTGTATTTAACCCTCTGTTTCCCCCATGTCTGTGTGTGGAATTGTTTATTTGTCAGTGGGTACGCTTCCGGCTGGTTTGCGCCGGGTTATGGTTTTCCACCCGTGCTTTGCGGCAGCCGGTTACTTTGTCGTTGTGTTTTGTACTTTGTACTGCCTCACTTGTTTTTGGGCATTTGTTTTGTGACGCGGTTGCGTTCTATTTACATTGTTCTATAAAGTGCTTTGTCCACTCATCTCTGCTCTCCTGCGCCTGACTCCCATGCACCAGCTACACCCACAGCATGACAAACACTTGGTTTGTAATGTAATTAAATTAGTTATAAGAAAAGCACTAACATTAAATATCTATTACAACACTCACACCTGCATGGAGTAAATCAGAATCAAACAGAGGGAGTCTGCGGATAGAGGGGACAACTCCACTCTTCTAATACCCAGTAAGGGACAGTGAGGTTAGGGTTTTTACATTCAGCACCACTACGTCAAGGGAAATAATTATAGCAATCAGAATTCAAGGGAAATAATTAAACAATCAGAATTCATGTAAACATAACAGTTTTGAAAACATAGCTTGTGCAAAAAAAGTGGTCTCTTGGCACAACTTACCCCGGGTTTGGGGATGGTTGAGCATAGGGACAGGGTAAGTTGAGCCATCTTGGGGTATATGGGTAGTGGTGTTCTGTGAATCTGGTAGGGCAAAGTTTAATTTGTGGAATGGGGTAGATTGTACATCTTACATTTTTTTTTTAATACTTTTTACCCTAATTGGTAGTTGCAGTCTTGTCCCATCACTGCAACTCTCATACAGAGATGCGAAGGTCGAGAGCCAAGCATCCTCCGAAACACGACCCTGCCAAGCTGTATTGCTTCTTGACACACTGCTCGCTTAACCCGGAAGCCAGCCGCACCAATGTGTCAGAGGAAACGCCATACAACTGACCACAAGGAGGCGCTAGAGCGCAATGGGACAAGGACATCCCGGGCCAGCCAAACCCTCCCCTAACCCAGACGAGGCTGGGCCAATTGTGTGCCACCTCATGGGTCTCCCGGTCGCAAATGGCTGCGACACAACCCGGGATTGAACCCGGGTTTGTAGTGATGCCTCAAGCACTGCGATGCAGTGCCTTAGATTGCGGCGCTACTCAGAGGCCGGTATGTTGTATAGCTGTACCTACAGTATATTCAGATCCTGTACCTGTATTTTCTGTTTAATAGGTGAGACAGCAGCAGAGTAGTGTTTATTCTGACCAAGCTGGACCAGCAGCAGAGTAGTGTTTATTCTGACCAAGATGGACCAGTAGCAGAGTAGTGTTTATTCTGACCAAGCTGGACCAGCAACTCCAATACCTTGACTTTGTTGTCCTTAAGCCATTTTGCCACAACTTTGGAAGTCATTGTCCATTTGGAAGACCCATTTGCGACCAAGCTTTAACTTCCTGAATGATGTCTTGAGATGTTTCTTCAATATATCCACATCCACCTCCCTCATGATGCCATCTATTTTGTCAAGTGCACCAGTCCCTCCTGCAGCAAAACACCCCCACAACATGATGCTGCCACCCGCGTGCTTCACAGTTGGGATGGTGTTCTTCGGCATTCAAGCCTCCCCCTTTTCCTCCAAACATAACGATGGTCATGATGGCCAACCAGTTCTATTTTTGTTTCCAAAAAGTACAATCTTTGTCCCCATGTGCAGTTGCAAACCGTAGTCTGGATTTTTTATGGCGATTTTGGAGCAGTGGCTTCTTCCTTGATAAGCGGCCTTTCAGGTTATGTCGATATAGGATTTGTTTTACTGTGGAAATAGATACTTTTGTACCTGTTTCCTCCAGCATCTTCACAAGGTCCTTTGCTGTTGTTCTGGGACTGATTTGCACATTTTTGCACAGTTTTCGCACCAAAGTACATTCATCTCTAGGACACAGAACACGTCTCCTTCCTGAGTGGTATGACGGCTGCGTGGTCCCATGGTGTTTATACTTGCATACTATTGTTTGTACAGATGAATGTGGTACCTTCAGGTGTTTGGAAATTGCTCCTAAGGATGAACCAGACTTGTGGAGGTCTACAATTTTTTTTCTGAGGTCTTGGCTGATTTATTTTGATTTTCCCATGATGTCAAGCAAAGAGGCACTGGGTTTGAAGGTAGGCCTTGAAATACATTCACAGGTACACCTCCAATTGACTTCTAAAGCTTCTAAAGCCATAACATCATTTTCTGGAATTTCCCAAGCTGTTTAAAGCCACAGTCAACTTAGTGTATGTAAACTTCTGACCCACTGGAATTGTGATAGAGTGAATTATAAGTGAAATAATCAGTGTGTAAACAATTGTTGGAAAAATTACTTGTGTCATGCAACAAGTAGATGTCCTAACCGACTTGCCAAAACTATAGTTTGTTAACAAGAAATTTGTGGAGTGGTTGAAAAACGAATTTTAATGACTCCAACCTGAGTGTATGTCTTCAACTGTATGTCTATCAACTTTGCACATCTGGATTTGGGGAGTTTCTCACATTTTTTCTTTCTCAAGCTCTGTTAAATTAGATGTTGAGCGGTGGTGAATAGCAATCTTCAAGTATTTCCAAAGATTTTCAATGGGACTCAAGTCTAGGCTTTGGCTGGGCCATTCATGGACTTTCACATTCTTGTTCTGAAGCCATTCAGCATTGCTTTGGCTGTATGCTTGGGGTCATTGTCCTGTTAGACTGAGGTGAAGATTTACATTCCAAGTTCATTTGCACTCCGAAGCAGGTTCGTTTCAAGGATTTGCCTTTATTTGGCTCCATTCATTGTACCCTCTATCCTTAACAGTCTCCCAGTCTCTCAAAAGCATCCCATAGCATGATAATGCCACCATGCTTCACGGTACGGATGGTGTTAGATGGGTGCCTGGTTTTCTCCAGACATAGTGCTTTGCATTCAGGCGAAAGTGTTAAATGTTTGTCTCATCAGACCACAGAATCTTTTGCCTTATGATTGCAGAGCCTTTCACTTGCCTTTTTGCAAACTCTAAGCATGCCATCAGGAGTGGCTTCCGTCCGGCCAATCTCCCATAAAGCCCAGATTGGTGAAGTATTGTAGAGACTGTCGACCTTCTGGCAGGTTCTCACATCTCAGCCAAGGAATTCTGTAGTTCTGTCAGAGTGGTCATTGGGTTATTGATCACCTCCCTGACCAAGGTCCTTCTGGCCCGGTTCCTCAGTTCGGTCGGACAGCCAGCTCTTGGCAGTCTGGGTAGTTCCATATTTAAAAGTTTTCCAATGATGAAGACCACTGTGCTCTTGGAAACTTTCAACACTCTAGAAATTGTTTTATACCCTTCTCCGGATACTATATATGCCTCATCACAATTCTATATCTCGGACAAAACAGAGATGCTTGTTCTAGGTTGTTCTAGGTCCCAAGAAACAAGATTCTGTTGAATCTGACAATTCATCTTGATGGATGTACAGTCGTCTCAAATAAAACTGTGAAGGACCTTGAAATTATTCTGGACCCTGATCTCTCTTTTGACAAACTTATCAAGACTGTTTCAATGACAGCTTTTTTCCATCTACGGAACATTGCAAAAATCTGAAACTTTCTGTCCAAGAATGATGCAGAAAAATGTATCCATTATTTTGTCACGTCAGGTTAGACTACTGCAATGCTCTACTTTCCGGCTACCCTGATAAAGCACTAAATAAACTTCAGTTAGTGCTAACCATGGCTGCTAGAATCTTGACTAGAACCCCAAAATTTGATCATATTACTCCAGTGCTAGCCTCTCTAAACTGGCTTCCTGTTAAGGCAAGGGTTGATTTCAAGGTTTTACTGCTAACCTACAAAGCATTACATGGGCTTGCTCCTACCTATCTTTCCGATTTGGTCCTGCCGTACATACCTACACGCACGCTGCGGTCACAAGACGCAGGCCTCCTTATTGTCCCTAGAATTTCTAAGCAAACAGTTGGAGGCAGGGCTTTCTCCTATAGAGCTCAGTTTTTATGGAATGGTCTGCCTGTCCATGTGAGAGACACAGACTCTGTCTCAACATTTAAGTCTTTATTGAAGACCCATCTCTTCAGTAGGTCCTATGATTGAGTGTAGCCTGGCCCAGGAGTGTTTAGGTGAACAGAAAGGCATTGGAGCAACAAACCACCCTTGCTGTCTCTGCTTGGCCGGTTCCCCTCTCTCCACTGGGATTCTCTGCCTCTAACCCTATTACGGGGGCTGAGTCACTGGCTTACTGGTGCTCCTCGATGCCATCCCTAGGAGGGGTGCGTCACTTGAGTGGGTTGAGTCACTGACATGATCTTCCTGTCCGGGTTGGCGCCCCCCTTGGGTTGTGCCGTGGCGGAGATCTTTGTGGGCTATACTCGGCCTTGTCTCAGGATGGTAAGTTGGTGGCTGAAGATATCCCTCTAGTGGTGTCGGGGCTGTGCTTTGGTAAAGTGGGTGGGGTTATATCCTGCCTGTTTGGCACTGTCCGGGGGTATCGTCGGACGGGGCCACAGTGTCTCCCGACCCCCCCTGTCTCAGCTTCCAGTATTTCTGCTGCAGTAGTTTAGTGTAGCGTTTGGTGTAGCGCCATTTCCGTTCCAATTTTCTGGAAGCTTGCTTCAGAGCTCGGGTATTTTCTGTATACCAGGGATCTAGTTTCTTATGACAAATGTTTTTTGTTTTTAGGGGTGCGACTGCATCTATTGTATTCGCCCAAGGTTAAATTGAGTTCCTCAGTTAGGTGGTTAACTGATTTTTGTACTCTGACGTCCTTGGGTAGGCAGAGGGAGTCTGGAAGGGCATTTAGGAATCTTTGGGTTGTCCGAGAATTTATAGCACGACTTTTGATGATCCTTGGTTGGGGTCTGAGCAGATTATTTGTTGCGATTGCAAACGTAATAAAAAGGTGGTCTGATAGTCCAGGATTATGAGGAAAAACATTAAGATCCACAACATTTATTCCACGGGACAAAACTAGGTCCAGAGTATGACTGTGGCAGTGAGTAGGTCCGGAGATATGTTGGACAAAACCCACTGTTGATGATGGCTCCGAAAGCCTTTTGGAGTGGGTCTGTGAACTTTTCCATGTGAATATTAAAGTCACCAAAAATGTGAATATTATCTGCCATGACTACAAGGTCCGATAGGAATTCAGGGAACTCAGTGAGGAACGCTGTATTTGGCCCAGGAGGCCTGTAAACAGTAGCTATAAAAAGTGATTGAGTAGGATGTTCTGTTATAATCTCCACCCGGCAAAGCCAGAAGAGGACTGGCCACCCCTCATAGCCTGGTTCCTCTCTAGGTTTCTTCCTAGGTTCTGGCCTTTCTAGGGAGTTTTTCCTAGCCACCGTGCTTCTACAACTGCATTGCTTTCTGTTTGGCTTTTTAGGCTGAGTTTCTGTACAGCACATTGTAACATCAGCTGATGTAAGAAGGGCTTTATAAATACATTTGATATATCGGCGCTCTACGGACAGTTCCTTGGACTTCATTGCATAGTTTCAATTCTGACATGTACTGTCAACTGTGGGACCTTATATAGGCAGGACATTCTGTCACAATTACATTTGATTGAATTCTGATAGATCTGTTAAGGATAATAATATGAAATGTATTGAAATCATGCACTTTAAAACATTCAATTCCATTTGTCATTGTACACCTTAGGTCTTCTTGTGAATGTCATTCCTACATTCTCTTGCTCTTTTTTCTTCGCTTTATTTTTACAAATATTTTTAATAACTTCCCATATCTTCCCTGACCTCTCTGTTATCCTCTTCATCCTACTCCTGTCATTTCCCCTCCTCTCTCTCTTTACCTGTACCCCCTTTCCCACTCTCTCTCTTTCTCCCTCCATCTTTCTCCCTCCTGTTCTCACTCTTGCTGTCACTTAAAAACCTGAATGCTTGTGATTTATGGTCCTCCACCCACCCTCTTGGTCTATAGCAGCCAATGTCTGTCAATGCTCTCTGTTGCAAGAGAAGGAATGGAGTAGAGTATGGCTGTCCAATCATCATTAATCACAAAGAAAAGCATAAATAACACTGAAATGTCTTCCAGAAAACAAAGTAATTTTTATGAGTTTGAGCAGTTTTTAAATTGAAATGGAAACACTCTGGATACATTCAGTAACATAATAATAATCTTCATGAAAATGTTGGGGTAGATGCAACATAAGAAAAAAACAAGGAGGCTTTGAGTGAGAGGTACACTGCTGTTTCCAAGTGGCCACACACCTCTCTGAAGTGTGCACAGTTCCTAAGATATTTCAAAACACTTTTATGACTAAAGAGCCTTCAAATATTAGGTGCTTTTTTTTGCTCTCCTAGCTGTGCCACTGAGAAACTAAAGCAAGCAAACATTTCGTTTTTTTGTTTGGAAGACAGCCCTGCCTCCCCTCCATCACACAACCTGTCGTTGTTTACGCAATCCAACTACGGTCCATTACAAATCATAATCTGGGTCAGGTGGGCATGTTTTCATAGTTTATTCTATTGCCAACACGACTAGCTAAATTATAAAATACGATCTTACAGTGTTAGGCTTTCACAAGGCACTCAATCATTTTAGTGGATTCAGGTGCATTTTTCAGGGCACATTTTTTGTCAATGCAGCGAACATAGATGCATTCTGTTTAATATCATCCTTGTAACTGTACATCAAACATAAACTTTGATACTGTAAATTACATTATTATAATGTTATATTGAGAAGCGGAGACCCAGGGCTCTGGATTAATGTATAGAATGTTGCTGTACAGCCACTGGATTCCAATATAGGCACTTTCTAGTGACCAAATATGTCAATTTCATACTGTATACGTGCTGCAAGTGTAAAGGGCTACGATGCATTTGGCAAAAAGCTGTCAGGCGCACACAAACCTGCATACAAATTCACACAAGCTTTGAGTTTTGTCTCTCCTTGCTCTTCAGAATGAACTGAATGAACTCTTGTCGCACACTTTTCTTAAAGGTCCTGAACAGTCATTCTGAAAAGTACTTTTTCTCTCATGGCTAACTACCAGTAAGGTTGAAAAGACAGGCTGAGTGTTCAGGGAGCTTATATTCATGAGCTCACCTTGACTGGTCTTTGAAATGTCAAGGAAATTGGATCCAGTGTGCAGTAAATTTATCTCAAACAAATTTGGTGATAAACAAATCAACTCAAACAACATTGACATTGCGTCAATGATATACATTTTTTCATTACATCTCCCGTATGGCATGTCTCTTGTGATGCGGTTCACAGAAGCACTGACGAATGTGTGGACAACTGCGTCAGAGTTTTTAACAACCTTTCCTCTCCTTTTGTTCCATGCTGGCTGAAGACCTGGCTAGCCAGTAACTAGCTAACACCAGACAAAGTTGAAAGGGGAAACATATAAGTATATTGGCCATAGATGAATGGCGTAAACTTTGAATTATATTTGCTGACAACCTACAGTCTAGTGATATAAACCACGCCCCTCTGCAAACACACCTTCTCTGATGTTGATTTAAAGGTCGTACTTCTTTAAATTAGGTAAGAGAATATCATGTTACCATTGGTGTACTCAAATGAGACTTAAGGCGATGTCATCTTGTCCCGTTAATAATTAATCCAAGCGTTTGACATGGGGGAGGAGACCAGTAACTTTATGATCAAACTTTATCTAGAATCAATTGTCATTTTTCATACTTTGGTCATCATACTTTGATCTGGTTTCCTTCAAATATCATCCAATTAGATGAAAAACATGACTTTGACTGTCCATTACCTTTAAAGATCCACACACTAGTCCCAAGATAACTCACACGCGTGTCAGAGGCCTTTGGTCCATCCACTAAACCTCATGTTTCTCCAAACGACACACTAATGTCATGGACGTTCCCACCATGTAGCCTGTAGATCTGAAGGACCCCATGCATTAGCCTGTGTTAGTGGGTTACAGTAACTATCCCCTCAACACATGTCAGGATGGTAAGACTCCAATCAGCATGTAGCAGAATCCAATAAACCACTAATGACCTCTGTGACTACTGTGATAATAGACTACTGTGTGTCTCTATGTGTGTGTTGTGTGTGTGTGTGTGTGTGTGTGTGTGTGTGTGTGTGTGTGTGTGTGTGTGTGTGTGTGTGTGTGTGTGTGTGTGTGTGTGTGTGTGTGTGTGTGTGTGTGTGTGTGTGTGTGTGTGTGTGTGTGTGTGTGTGTGTGTGTGTGTGTGTGTGTGCGCGTGCGTGTATCTGCTAGACCTGAGATGGGCTGTCGCCAGCTTATGAAATGTATATGGATTCCGCGTTGCTGGCTAATCAGATCTAACTGAATGTTAACTTGATTGAGGTTCTCTCTGTGTGCATAGTGAGGGCTGCTAATCAAATAACACATTACCTCTTGCGAGCAGGTCCATACATGTATAGGCCTGAAGTCAACATAGGCTACAGACACGCAAGTACTGTATATCCCAATGGCCTAATATCAGCTGTCATTTGGCTATTTGATGATGAAACTGAATAGCAGATGCAACAAACAGCCATCCTTGGTGATATGGGAACTTATCGGTGAATTATAAACTGGGTGGTTCGAGCACCTTGGTGGTTCGGGCACCTTGGGGGTTTGTGGTATATGATGAGATCCTGCTACTACTAGGGAGAGACATCATCCAGGTCCGCAAGGTGCTAGAGCAGCGCAACGGGCCCCGCACGCCCCCTTCGCACAGCACCTAACCCTCGGCTGGGTGATAGTGAAAGATGTCTGTCTCGGAGGGGCACACAAGCCTTCACCAGTCAATGCCTTCAAGACAAACATTCTTGAGAATGGGCGTTTCAGCCTCATGAGTCCATGTCTCAGCATCATCCATGTCAAGGAGAGCTTTAGCCATATCCCTCAGCCTCAAAGTTCTACCACCCCGTCCCTGAAGCTGAGAGAAATGCCAGCCGATGCAGTAAGTCTCTGCTACACAAAGGATGATGACAAACCAGCTCCCTCAATGGAGGATCTCGCCTTCCTAAACATGATGAAGAAAAAGTTCCATCAGGATGCATCAAACAACTGGGTTGCTCCGCTCCCTTTCCGTAACCCACGGCAACGCCTCCCCAACAGGCCCAGGCCAACAATCGCCTCACTTCACTCACGCATACTCAAGAAACGTTCAGAGTTGAAGGACCACTTCATTGAGTTTATGTGCAAGATCTTTGAGAATGAGCACGTGGAAATCTCTCCACCCTTACAAGCGGATGAAGAGTGCTGGTATCTTCCAATCTTCGGGTGTATCATCCACAAAAACCTGGAGAGATAAGAGTGGTATTTGACTGCAGCGCCCAGCACAACGGGGTATCACTGAACTGCTTACTGGTCCCAACTTGAACAACAGTCTGCTTGGGGTAGAAAGAAAGCCAAGCAAAAATAACAACTGGCCCATGGGCATCGTCACAAAGACCTTTCCCGGCAGAAATGGAAAGGTGAGAAAAGTCGAAGTCAAGACAGCAAGAGAGGGGTCATGCAAGACATTCCTGCGTCCAGTCTCAGAGACTATCCTACTCCTCTCTCCTGAGACTGATAAGTAACATTTAAGTTCTAACCTGCAACGTGTTAATGATTAATGGTGGCATCCTTATAGATATCAGGCAGGGAGTGTTCTGGCCCCTGTAGTTGGGTTTGAGTTCCTTTAGGTTATCATGTAATTCCATTGTTGACCCTTGGGGGCCACTGTCCTGTGTTGATGTGTGTTGTTATTTTAATATGCTAAATCCTGTAGAAGAAGAATTGTTTACGTTCCAAAATGGTGAAAGTCACACTGTGGAGCTGCAGATGTTATCAAACTCCCTTCTTCTTGCTGTCATTTTGTAGAAGCGTTGTCTGTAAGTAAAATTAATCATAACGTATTTGGCATTTAATTCATGGATGATCATTTTAATGAGATTATCATTTTAATGAGATTCATGAATGTTCGTGATAGTCACATGGATATCTGTTCAGTGCATTTGATCTTGTCATGTTTTGGGGAATTGTTTACATCCGATTTAATGCAGAATGCTACATATTTCTGTGTTTATGATTCAAATACATGCTGTGTTATTATTGAGAATTAAGCCTAGTATTCAGCTAGCATACAATAAGTCATAATCATTATTATTTTCTTTTTATATTTCAGTTTTACTCATTTCAGTCACTATTACTGTACCTACAAAGCGGTGGCAATAAATCGTCCTTCAACTCTACTGTAGCTGTACCGGGTTTATGTATCTGCTAAGTTTAAGAAGGGGCATAAGAGGGTAGAATAGCATTACAAGGATAGGATTACAAGTAAAATAGCATCGCTATGGCTATCATCCAAAACATATTGGCCAGATGGCTGTATGACGTATAGAGGGCAAATATATGGCTTTGTATGTAACAAAAATATATCCTGTTGTACTGTATATTTATGATGAAATATTCTATAAATGTCGATGTAGTTGCTGATGTATGCATGGTGTGTAATTCTGATGAAATTCAAATTTAAATACTGCTTGCAGGAGGCAAAACGATACATGTTGATTATAAATAATGCACCACAAACGAAAGAAAAAAAACTTGAAAAGGCATGAGATTTAAAAACTGGCCATTTATCTTGGATAAACTGGACAAATGCAGTGTCAATGCGTTAGCCTACAATTCCATCTCTGGACTGGAGGTACCTTGTACCTTACGTACTGACTTGCATGCAGTGGCCACAGGCTGCGGGTGCTGGGCAGGGAGACATGAATAAGCTACTGGTACTGTAGGAGGCTACTTTTGAGTTGGATCTGTCATGTGTGTCTCTCACTGTTAAGGAACAAAGAATGGGGCAATTCAACAGAGTGTTAGTAAGAGGCAGATGTCAGCAGCAGAACAAACTCAAATCAAGTATAAACTTGTTTGTTTCGACAGCATAGCTAGCTAGCTAGCATATTTACATAATTCTCTCTGATCAGCCGATAGCCACTTTTTTCCTGATATCAATCATCTCTGGCCTAGGAGTCACTGGCACTAGCTTGCTTCCAATGTGTGATGAGTGAGGTGAGTGTGTTTTTGCAGAAAATATAGGGGCCTATTTTTGTTTACAGAGGCGGTTGGTACTGTATGTTATGAATTTTGAGTTATGAATTATTAAAGTCCACCCCCCAAAAATCCCTGTCAAACAGAGATGTGTTTACTGCAAAATAATTCCTTATAATTGGACAAGCCAATGGGATGTTTGCAAAAGCAACAAGCTAAGAACAAAACATTCTGGGCAAAGATTTACCCTGTTTCACCCAGCCAATTCTCAGAGGAAATGTAACACCAAGGGTAGGGTAAAACATACTGTATGTGTTTTTTTATTTATTTCTAAAAATAACAGGTGCAAACTTTACACAGGCACCAAATGTTTGGTAATACAATGTCATGCACATGCACACACATACAAACACAGTAACTTTACAATTACCATCACATAGCCACACACACTCACGCACACACACACGCATAGGGGTACTTGAGCCCCTCTCCTGGCGTAAGGAGGCGGGAATATGTCCTGTCAGTTCTCATTATTCGTATGGCTGTGTCTCTCAACACATTAGCATATAGTTGGCCCGAGGCTCCCTAGCCCATCCATAGGCCATGGCTGGGATTATATTTATGAGGGCCTCCATACCACCAACGCCTGCACCTCATACAGACATACGGTGGTGTGACTATACGTATCTAGTTTTGCACCTCATACCAGGGACTTGTACAATAAGGGTCATAGATCTTGTCAAGGGTCTCAATGTAGCAGGTAAAGCGGAGTCAGTAATTATTGGAATAGAAACCAGGTGTGTATAATGAAGACAAAACAAATGGAAATTGAAAAGTAGATCGGCGCTGGCTAGAAGACCGGTGACGTCGACCGCCGAATGCCGCCCGAACAAGGGGAGGGACCGACTTCGGCGGAAGTCGTGACAGTACCCCCCCTTGACGCATGGCTCCAGCAGTGTGCTGACACCGGCCTC
Source organism: Brachymystax lenok tsinlingensis (assembly GCA_030435695.1). Classification (NCBI taxonomy): domain Eukaryota; kingdom Metazoa; phylum Chordata; class Actinopteri; order Salmoniformes; family Salmonidae; genus Brachymystax; species Brachymystax lenok. Next base: position 20,940,769 of record CM059785.1, read on the forward strand.
GGGAACGACCCGGAGGTTGAGGTGCAGGGCGATCCGGATGGAGACGGTGAAACTCCCGCAGCAACGTAGGGTCCAGGATGTCCTCCACTGGCACCCAGCATCTCTCCTCCGGACCGTACCCCTCCCACTCCACGAGGTACTGAAGAGGGGCCGGAGGAACCTCCCGCACCTCAGACACCTGGAGTGGACCAGCCACCACCGGCCTAAGGAGAGACACATGGAACGAGGGGTTAATACGTTAATCTGGGGGAAGCTGTAACCTGTAACAAACCTCGTTCAGTCTCCTCAGGACTTTGAATGGCCCCATAAACCGCGGACCCAGCTTCCGGCAAGGCAGGCGGAGGGGCAGGTTTCGGGTCGACAGCCAGACCTGGTCCGCCTCACTGCGGTGGCGGTCGGCGCTCGCCTTCTGCCGCCTCACGACCCGTTGCAGGTGCACATGGGCGGCGTCCCAGGTCTCCTCCGAGCACCTAAACCATTCATCCACCGCAGGAGCCTCGATCTGGCTTTGATGCCACGGTGCCAGAACCGGCTGATAACCTAGTACGCACTGTAAGGGAGAGAGGTTAGTGGAGGAGTGGCGGAGTGAGTTTTGGGCCATCTCTGCCCAGGGATGAAAGCCGCCCACTCCTCCGGCCGGTCCTGGCAATATGACCGCATAAACCTACCCACATCCTGGTTAACTCTCTCCACCTGCCTGTTACTCTCGGGTGAAAACCTGAGGTGAAGCTGACGTTCCATGAACGCCCTCCAGACCCTGAACGTGACCCTGATCAGAGACTATGTCCTCAGGCACCAAGTAGTGCCGGAAGACGTGGGTGAACAGAGCCTCCGCAGTCTGTAGGGCCGTAGGGAGACCGGGCAAAGGAAGGAGACGGCAGGACTTAGAAAACCGATCCACAACGACCAGGATCGTGGTGTTTCCCTGTGACAGAGGAAGATCCGTCAAGAAGTCCACCGACAGGTGTGACCACGGCCGTTGTGGAACGGGTAGAGGTTGTAACTACCCTCTGGGCAGGTGCCTAGGAACCTTGCACTGAGCGCACACCGAACAGGAGGAAACATAAACCCTCACGTCCTTGGCCAAGGTGGACCACCAGTACCTCCCAATAAGACAGCGCACTGTTCGACCGATGCCAGGAGGACCAGAGGAGGGTGACGTGTGGGCCCAATAGATCAAACGGTCGCGGACAGCAGACCGAACGTACAGACGCCCAGCTGGACACTGAGTAGGATTGGGCTCTGAACGTAACGCTCGCTCGATGTCTGCGTCCAGCTCCCACACCACTGGTGCCACCAGGAAAGAGGCCGGAAGTGTGGGAGTGGGATCTATGGACCGCTCCTCTGTGTCAAACATCCGGGACAGTGCGTCTACCTTAGCGTTTTGGGAACCTGGTTGTTAGGATAGGGTGAAAACAAAACGGGTAAAAAACATGGCCCACCTTGCCTGGCGAGGTTTCAGTCTCCTCGGCGCCCGAATGTACTCCAGTTTGCGGTGGTCAGTCCAGATGAGAAAAGGGTGTTTAGCCCCCTCAAGCCAATGTCTCCACGCCTTCAGAGCCTTTACGACAGCCAACAGCTCCCGGTCCCCCACATCATGGTTTCTCTCCGCCAAGCTAAGCTTCTTCGAAAAGAAGGCACAGGGGCGGAGTTTTGGTGGCGTACCCAATCGCTGAGACAGCACAGCTCCTATCCCAGCCTCGGATGCGTCCACCTCCACTATAAATGCCAAAGAGGGATCCGGATGAGCCAGCACGGGAGCCAAGGTAAACAGAATCTTCAGGCGACCAAAAGCTCTGTCCGTCTCAGCTGACCACTTCAGTCGCACTGGCCCCCCCTTCAGCAGTGAGGTAATGGGAGCCGCTACCTGACCAAAGCCCTGGATAAACCTCCAGTAGTAGTTGGCAAACCCTAAGAACCGCTGCACTTCCTTTACCTTGGTGGGAGTCGGCCAATTACGCACGGCTAAAATGCGGTCACTCTCCATCTCCACCCCTGACGTGGAAATGAGGTACCCTAGGAAGGAGACGGACTGTTGGAAGAACAGACATTTTTCAGCCTTGACGTACAGGTCATGCTCCAACAGTCGACCAAGCACCTTGCGCACTAGAGACACATGCTCGGCACGTGTAGCGGAGTATATCAGAATGTCATCGATATACACCACCACACCCTGTCCGTGCAGGTCCCAGAAAATCTTGTCTACAAATGCCTGGAATACTGACGGAGCATTCATTAACCCGTACGGCATGACGAGGTACTCATAGTGCCCTGAGGTGGTACTAAATGCCGTCTTCCACTCGTCCCCCTCCCGGATACGCACCAGATTGTAAGTGCTCCTGAGATCCAATTTTGTGAAGAAGCACACCCCGTGCATTGACTCGATCGCACTGGTTATGAGAGGCAGCGGGTAACTGTACCTCGCAGTGATCTGATTGATACCTCTATAGTCAATACACGGGCGCAGACCTCCATCTTTCTTCTTCACAAAAAAGAAACTCGAGGAGGCAGGTGAAGTGGAGGACCGAATGTATCCCTGTCCCAGAGATTCAGAGACATATGTTTCCATAGCCGCCGTCTCCTCCTGTGACAGAGGATACACGTGACTCTTGGGAAGTGCTGCGTCTACCAGGAGATTTATTGCACAATCCCCCCCATTGATGGGGCGGTAATTGAGTTGCCTTCTTATTACAGAAAGGCGAGAGCCAAATCGGCATATTCTGAGGGGATGTGCACGGTGGAGACCTGGTCTGGACTCTCCACTGTAGTCGCACCGATGGAAACACCTACACACCTCCCCGAGCACTTTCGTGACCATCCCTTGAGAGCCCTCTGATTCCACTAAATATTGGGGTCATGATAGGCCAACCAGGGTAGGCCCAGCACCATGGGAAATGCAGGAGAATAAATAAAGAAGATACTGATTCTCTCCTCATGACCCTCATGCGTAACCATGCTTAGTGGAGCGGTGGCCTCCCTAATCAGACCTGACCCTAATGGTCAACTATCTAGGGCGTGCACAGGGAAGGGCATATCGACTGGCACAATAGGGATCCCTAAACTATGGGCAAATGATCTGTCAATAAAATTCCCAGCTGCGCCTGAATCTACAAGCACCTTATGCTGGGAATGCGGGGAAAACTCTGGAAATTCTATACACACAAACATGTGAGCAACAGGTGGCTCTGGGTGAGTCTGGTGCCTACTCACCTGGGGTGACACAATAGTGCCCTGCCTGCTGCCTCAACTCCACGAGGAACCCCCCCAGCACCGACCAGCTGTGTGCCCTCTGCGGCCACAGATGGTGCAGGGAATGGCCCCTCCTCTGGTCATCCTAAGCGCAGCACCTCCCAGCTCCATGGGGGTTGGAGCGGAGGTGCTGGGGGATGGAACTGACGGACCCCGATCTGGACGTCCATGGTTGGCCAGCAAGTTATCCAGCCGGATGGACAGGTCCACCAGCTGGTCGAACGTAAGGGTGGTATCCCTACAGGCCAGCTCTCTCGCGCAGAATGCACCGGTAATGGTCGATCAAGGCCCTGTCATTCCACCCCGCGCCGGCGGCCAGGGTTCGGAAGTCCAAAGCAAAGTCCTGTGCGCTCCTCGTCCCCTGCCATAGGTGAAACAGGCATTCACCCGCCGCGGGTAAAATCCTCATAGTGGTCCAACGTCGCTTCGCCCTCTCCCCATACAGCGTTGGCCCACTCCAGGGCTTTCCCTGATAGACAGGAGACAAGGGGCGGACACGCTCGACGCGTCCCGAAGGAGCCGGGTGGACAGGTAGAGCTCCAGCTGGAGTAGGAACCCCTGGCACCCGGCAGCCGTCCCATCATATTCCCTCGGGTGCGCGAGTCTTATCCCACTGGGACCAGGTGAAGGAGGGGTGGACAGCGGTGGGGGTTGTTTAGGTGATGGTGGAGGCGATGGAAGACCTCCTCTCTCCCATCGCTACATTGTTTGCAGCACGCGATCCATGGTTGTGCTGAGACGTTGCAACATGGTCGCGTGCTGCTGGACGCGCTCCTCGACTGGCAAAGGAGGGCTGTGTGCTCCTGCTGACTCCATTTAGTGGTGCGTGTTTCTGTCAAGGGTCTCAGTGAAGCAGGTAAAGCGGAGTCAGGCGCAGGACAACAGAGATGTGTAATCATGTATATTTACTCAAACAAACTACAAATTCCAAGTAGTATAATACAAGCTCACAAAACTGACCAACTAACAATAAACAAACACGCACAAAACCATGGGGAAACCAGAGAGTTAAATAAGGAACATTTAATTATTGGAATAGAAAGCAGGTGTGTATAATGAAGACAAAACAAACGGAAATTAAAAAGTGGATCGGCGGTGGCTAGAAGACCGGTGACGTCGACCGCCGAACATCGCCCGAATAAGGAGCGGGACTGACTTCGGCGGAAGTCGTGACAGATCTGTACATCTAAGAGAGATGCTACTTTTCATGTACTGTACACTGTTAGCCATTTTTGTTATTTTATCAGTAACTTACTGTATTAATCATCAGTATGATACTGTATAAAATTAATACAGTAGATTACGGTAGGATGCACAGTTAAAAAAATTTACTACACTTTTCTGTAATTTCAACAGTAAAACACTGTAGAATGCACAGTAAAATGTGTTTTACAGTATTCATTATGATGCATTGTGGGAAAATGCTGTGGGTGGGAAACATATTTTTGGGGTAATTATTTCGTATATGTTTTATTAGATGCTCATTTGTTTTTGCCTAATTTGAGTTGATTACTTATTGTGTCACGTCCAGGCCTGAGATGACAGGTTGGAGTGTTTTGGTTTTGTTTTTGGTGTAGGGTTTTCTGTTCTAGATTATATATTTCTATGTTGGGGTAATGGTTCCCAATTAGAGGCAGCTGAGTGTCGTTGTCTCTAATTGGGAACCATATATATGTTTGTAGTTTTCACTTGGGGTTTGTGGGTAATTGTTTGAGCATAGCTGTCTTGGTCTTGGTCTTGGTCTTGGTCTTGGTCTTGGTCTTGGTCTTGGTCTTGGTCTTGGTCTTGGTCTTGGTCTTGGTCTTGGTCTTGGTCTTGGTCTCATCACGATCTTCGTTTAGTTTTTGTTATTTTTCCCAGTTACATTCGTATTTAATAAAATGTATACTGGAAGCATCGCTGCGTCTTGGTCTGTCCCTTATGAAGATCGTGACAGACTTACCCACCACCAAGAGACCAAGCAGCATGGCAAGAAGGAGAGGGGGTTCTTGACCATGGCGGAGATCAAGGCGGATTGGGAGGCCTTTCCTTGGCGGGAGCTCCTGGGGGGTTCGTGGCCACAGCAGCCCCAAAAATTTCTTGGGAGGGGGGCACATGGTGCGGGCTCCACGCATCAGGCCCCCTGTGTGCATTGAGAGCCCGGCACGTCCTGTTTCGGCTCCGCGCACCGGGCCCTCTGTGCGCTTAGAGAGTCCAGCACGTCCTGTTTCGGCTCCGCGCACCAGGCCCCCTGTGCGCTTAGAGATTTCAGCACGTCCTGTTCCGGCTCCGCGCACCAGGCCCCCTGTGCGCTTAGAGAGTCCAGCACGTCCTGTTTCGGCTCCGCGCACCAGGCCCCCTGTGCGCTTAGAGTCCAGCACGTCCAGTCCCTGCTCCCCGCACCAGAGTGCGCGTTACGAGCCCAATGCGGCGGTTCCTGCTCCCAGCACCAGAGTGCGGCGTCACGAGCCCAGTACGGCCAGTTCCTGCTCCCAGCACCAGAGTGCGCGTCACGAGCCCAGTACGGCCAGTCCGGCGCCGCCAGTGAGGGTCCCCAGCACGGGGCCGCCAGAGAGGGTCCCCAGCACGGGGCCGCCAGAGAGGGTCCCCAGCCCGGGGCCGCCAGAGAGGGTCCCCAGCCCGGCGCCGCCAGTGAGGGTCCCCAGCCCGGCGCCGCCAGTGAGGGTCCCCAGCCCGGCGCCGCCAGTGAGGGCCCCCAGCCCGGCGCCGCCAGTGAGGGCCCCCAGCCCGGCGCCGCCAGTGAGGGCCCTCAGTCCAGCAAATGGCCCAGGGCCTCCGGTGCGTGACTTCGGACCAGCACGGCCAGCACCGGAGCCGCCACCTGGGACAAAGAAACCCACCCGAAGACCCCCCCATGGACTTTTAGGTGGCGCGGTCGGAGTCCGCGCCTTTGGGGGGGGGGGGGTACTGTCACGTCCAGGCCTGAGATGACAGGCTGGAGTGTTTTGTTTTTGTTTTTGGTGTAGGGTTTTCTGTTCTAGATTATATATTTCTATGTTGGGGTAATGGTTCCCAATTAGAGGCAGCTGAGTGTCGTTGTCTCTAATTGGGAACCATATATATGTTTGTAGTTTTCACTTGGGGTTTGTGGGTAATTGTTTGAGCATAGCTGTCTTTGTCTTGTCAACATCACGATCTTCGTTTAGTTTTTGTTATTTTTCCCAGTTACGTTCGTATTTAATAAAATGTATACTGGAAGCATCGCTGCGTCTTGGTCTGTCCCTTATGAAGATCGTGACATATTGTTTGAATTGTTAATTATCTGATGGTGGAATTTTAACTTGTTGAACATTTTAAATGTAATGAGTTTTGGAATAACCAAATAAAATGACCTTTTAATGGTTGAATATTTACCCATCTCCATTTGATCTGTTTTGTCATGTCATCACGGCCCATTTGGAAGCCTTTGCTTTGGCCTCTAGAAGTGCAAGTGATATAAAACGCCTAGTATGCATTCATATGCTGTAATATGCAAATGCATACAGGTAACCTGCTTGCTCTAATCCCTTGTAATTACAGTAAAATGCTGTAGAAATAATTTTCTTACATTTTATTAATGAATTTTACTGTTCTGTGTTTCATTGCTTTTGCATCAAGTTACCATGAATATCTCAGTATTGTATTGACACTATCCAGAGATGGTCAGAGATATTTAAGCAATACGGCCCGAGGGGGTGTGGTATATGGCCAATATACCACGACAGCCCTTAGTCGTGGTATATTGGCCATATACCACAAACCCCAGAGGTGCCTTATTGCTATTATAAACTGGCTACCAATGTAATTGGAGCAGTAAAAATGCATTTTTTGTCATACCCGTGGAATACGGTCTAATATACCACGGCTGTCAGCCAATCAGCATTCAGGGCTAAAACCACCCAGTTTATAAATTAGAATATATCTCCTTGTAATTACAATTATTTTGAAGACCAATAACTACAAAAACATTTTCAGTAACGATTACGGAAACGTTTTACTTGCTATGACTGTGATATGTATTTTTTTTATCAACCTTGGTTGAATGGACAAGAGCGCCCGCTAAATGACCAAAATGTAAATGTTAAAATCAAAACTTGCAAAGAACACTGAGTAATATGACGCTGCATGGGTAATTCCAGTAATATACTGTAAATTAGATTACAGTAAACATTTTGGTTCTGTAAAATGTGTTACAGTAGCTGTGCTGTAAGATAAAATTGCTGCCAGTAAGTTACTATACATTTCACAGGAAATGTTTTACAGTGTATATATGTGTTCATGACATACACATGAGGCATGTTTTTCCTATAGGCTATACATGCATCCATAATTTGAAATATATATGATTTAAGATGAGATCATGTATGATGTTCTACCTCATACACTGGTCAATTTTTTTATGGCTAGAAACATGTTCATGAGGAATTGTTCTTTCTATGGGGATGCTGTATAGTCTACAGTACAGATGTAGGATCTTAATTATTTGATCACCCTGTTGCAGAACATTCCTGCAATGCAGGTTTAAACAGCTCCTGAGGTTTGTAATTTCCACTTTGAAATTTCAGACTTGATTTTCCCTTAAGAAAAATGTATTAACCCTTACAAAAATGTCAATTAATTATAATCCACATAATAATTCACATTTCCTGTTGCGGCAGGATTATTTTCCTGCTGTAGCAAACAGGCTCAAATTAGGATCCTACATCTATACATGCTGTACTGCCCCTGGAGCATACTTACTGCAATGGTGACTCATTTATGTTACAATAGTCCATGTGAGAGCCATATATAACAGATGTTTAACTGTGCGCCAGTTTCATTTTTCAACTTCTTTGATTAAAACACAAGGTTCCCAACAGTCTTCTGTGGATTAAGAATAAAAGTATACTATATTGAGACTCAAGGCCATGGTTTTCCACTGGTGAATGAAAAATTAAAAGGAAGCACATTTGTTTTGGTGCATCAGCTCTTCAGTGAGATTCCTCACTGTCACGTTTTGATATATTAGTCCTACATATGGTAGAACAAAGAGGGGCCGTGACCAGTTTCTGGGAATCACCAAGGAATAATCTCAGAATCCATAAATTAAACATTTAATCTGGCGCCTTCTCTCTAGAGAGCTTATTGTGTTCGGGACCCCATATTACGCACACATGCTTGCACGTACATACACACGCATATACGCATGCACACACACACACGTGAGACACCCACTGGGACCGCAATTTAATAGTAGTGTAACACCCCTGTCCCAAAAACACAGCTCTAGCACCTGTTCTTGTAAATCATTAGGTGACTTACAAGAACACTAATGGGTGATCTGATAAGTTGGGAAGAAACGTTTTCCAAGGACCCCTGGGCTTTTTGGGAAATTTTAACACCAGATTTACACTGATTCCAACATACCCAGAGCGCACTGCCTCATCTATAAGCCTGCACATCCAGGCTCAAACTTGGCAGGTAGAGGACATGGTTGTTTGGATTATGGTTCTACCATCCTGATTCATGGGGACTGCAGTGGAATAAAAAAAACACAACCACAACACAATAGCAATATTTCCCCATGTAAGACTGGCTTCCACTTAAGACACCCGAAAGTCTTTCTGTTTTTCAGCTTTGGAGGGATCTGCCAATGGAGTATGTAAGGTAGAGTATTTATGTCCTATACTGGTCTACGCAGTTTACAGTAGGAATAAGACACCCACGCTATTTTAGTTAATAATTTTACCCTTTGTAAGCCTTATTGTCAATTAGAAGAATAGATTGTATGTAACGTTAAGTTGCCATGGTAACAGCAGTGGTCTGTTGTGTTCTGATAGACACAGATAGATGATGAGGCACTGCTTATCAGCCAGTCAGCCAGCCAGCACTGTCAGCCAGCACAGCCAGCCAGCACAGCCAGCCAGCACAGTTGGCTGGCCAGTCAGTCAGCCACCAACTGGAATTTAGACTGTCTGAATTTGATTTGAATTGGAAAACATGAAACATGTTTTTAAAACATGAATTGTATTATAATTGTGCAAATTCCAGTTACTGGAGTAAATGCATTTAGCAATTAAATTGAATGCAAACTCAAATCATTATAATTATATACATTACTGTATATACATACTTTTTTTATTCTTCTAATGAGTAGTTGATGTACAATATATTTACAGATAGATTATTTTGGTCAAATTAAAGTGATAGCTCACCCAAATTAGATATTGGTTTCCTTACCTTTAAGCAGTCTATGAACTATGACATTGTCATTTTTTATTTGGGTGAACTATCCCTTAAGGATGCCTTTTAAATTGAGGCAAAATTCAAATTCCACATATTATTGTTTACTCAATTATTCAGTATTGGTTTATAAAACTTCAACATAAGCCATTTAGCAGACAGTTTTATCCTTAGCAACCTAGTCATGCATTTATAACATTTTTACGTACATGGAAGGGTGGTCTCGGGAATCTGACCCACTATCCTGGCATTGCAAGAGCCAGGCTCGAGCAACTGAGCTACAGAGGACTACAACATATGTTACTTCTTACTTTTAGCCTTTGAAAAATACATTTTAAATGGTGTCAGGGGGCTGATTGACATAATTCATAGCATGCTGTTTTGCTGGTCCATTTTTGTAATTATTTGTTTCTATGTCTCCATTTTTGGATTGATTGTTATTTATATAATGCAGCACAAAGATAAATAAGATTAAAAAAATAAGTTTACTCTCATCTGTTAGTGGATGGATTTATTGCTGCCGTTATTGAGATCGTGAAGCCAGTTGAAATGGTTTAGGTTATCTTGTCAACTTGATGCTTTCTACCTTGGAATCAAACTGAAAGCAAAAGGTAAACTATTCAAAATGTTGCACATCTGCAGTTTGGCTAGAATACAATGGGAATTAAACACCACCCTAGAGGTCATCATAATTTGATCATATTTTTTGAGGTGGTGTGCAAGTTTAAGATAACATTTTACTGTAGCAGGAAGAAAAAAGGCAAATTCTTGTATTTGAACACACTTACAATTACATTTTAAGTAGCCCTTAATGGATGAATATTGAAGTGAATGCAATGACTAACCCTCTGTTCATGGGTGGTCATTCCAAACTTCAATCTAACAGCACACTGGGATATATGCAAACGTAGGCAAATATCTGCATAGATCCCAGCGTGTCTGTTAGCCAACATTGGAATTATCACCCATGACTGTGTTTGCAAGCTACAGAAACATGGTTGTTACATTCAAATATTATCATTCTTGTAGCATTCCAAAAGTGACTGTCTAGGTTAATATATGGACCCTCCTGAGTGGCGCAGCGGTGTAAGGCACTACATCTCAGTGCTGGAGGTGTCACTAAAGATGTCCTGGTTTGAATCCAGGCTGTATCAAAACAGGCTGTGATCTGGAATCCCAGAGAGTGGTGCACAATCGTGGATGTCGATTAAGGCAGCCCCCCCGCACCCCTATGATTCAGAGGGGTTGGGTTAAATGCGGAAGACACATTTCAGTTGTAGGCATTCAGTTGTACAACTGACTAGGTACCCCCCCTTTCCTTTCCAAAAGTTTGAACACACCTACTCATTCAAGGGTTTTTCTTTATTTTTACTATTTTCTACATTGTAGAATAATAGTGAAGACATCAAAACTATAAAAGAACACATGTGGAATCATGTAGTAACCAAACAAGTGTTAAACAATCAAAATATATTTTATATTTGAGATTCTTCAAAGTAGCCACCTTTTGCCTTGATGACAGCTTTGCACACTTGGCATTCTCTCATCCAGCTTCATGAGGTAGTCACCTGGAATGCATTTCAATTAACAGGTGTGCCTTGTTAAAAGTTAATTTGTGGAATTTCTTTCCTTCTTAATGCGTTTGAGCCAATCAGTTGTGTTGTGACAAGGTAGGGGTGGTATACAGAAGATAGCCCTATTTGGTAAAAGACCAAGTCCTTATTATGGCAAGAACAGCTCAAATAAGCAAAGAGAAACAACAGTCCATCATTACTTTAAGACATGAAGGTCAGTAAATCTGGAAAATTTGAAGAACTTTGAAAGTTTCTTCAAATGCAGTCGCAAAAACCGTCAAGCGCTATGATGAAACTGGCTCTCATGAGGACCGCCACATGAAAGGAAGACCCAGAGTTACTGCTGTTGCAGAGTTGACTGCATCTCTGATTGCAGACCAAATAAATAATTCAAGGAGTTCAAGTAACAGATGTCGCAACAGCAACTGTTCAGAGAAGACTGAGTGAATCAGGCCTTCATGGTCAAATTGCTGCGAAGAAACCACTACTAAAGGACACCAATAAAAAGAAGAGACTTGCTTGGGCCAAGAAACAAGAGCAATTGACATTAGACCCAGTGGAAATCTGTCATTTGGTCTGATGAGTCCAAATTTGAGATTTTTGGTTCCAACCACCATGTCTTTGTAAGACGCAGAGTAGGTGAATGGATGATCTCCGCATGTGTGGTTCCCACCGTGAAGCATGGAGGAGGAGGTGTGATGGTGTGGGGGTGCTTTGCTGGTGACGCTGTGATTTATTTAGAATTCAAGGCACACTTAACCAGCATGGCTACCACAGCATTCTGCAGCTATACGCCATCCCATCTGTTTTGCGTTTAGTGGGACTATCATTTGTTTTACAACAGAGAAATGATCCAACACACCTCCAGGCTGTGTAAGGGCTATTTGACCAAGAAGAAGAGTGATGGAGTGCTGAATCAGATGACCTGGCCTCCACAATCACCTGACCTCAACCAAATTGAGATGGTTTGGGATGAGTTGGACCACAGAGTGAAGGAAAAGCAGCCAGCAAGTGCTCACTATATGTGGGAACTCCTTGAAGAAAGCAATCCTCATGAAGCTGATTGAGAGAATGCCAAAGCTGTCATCAAGGCAAAAGGTGGCTACTTCGAAGAATCTCACATATAAAATGTTTTTTAACACTTTTTTGGTTACTACATGGTTCTATATGTGTTATTTCATAATGTTGATGTCTTCACTATTATTCTACAATGTAGACACTAGTAATAATAAAGAAACCCTTGAATGAGTAGGTGTGTCCAAACTTTTGACTGGTACTGTATTATCTTTAAATGTTACCCTTTATGAAAACAGATATCATGAGGCTGGTTTTCTTTGAATATTACGGCCTAGATTCAGGCCTAGATGCAATCAGATCAAGCGATAACCAATGATAGCATAGCGGATATTTTGGGGGTGTCAAAGTTCGAAATGCATTGGAGCCTTCATATCGGTGAGCAGCTACTCTTGAGATCATTGTCACAAAGCCACACCTGCCCCACCCACATTAAAAGTTCAGAACAAGAAAGTGTAGGCTATATAGAAATAATGAAACGAAACAGAGGTGTAGATGACATGTCACATTCCAGTGTTCCAACTTGTAAACAAGGCTGCATGAGGATTTCTGTTAATGCAACTCCTTGCAGCCAATGGCAATGTCCGCTTTAGGTATAATGCAGGGAGCCACTTGTGGATTTGACAGCTCTAACACTGTTCCACCTTCGCCACTGTCGAAGCAACCGCCATGCAGATGTCGGCTAACCCTAAATATCTGAAGCAAATGTGTCTTAGGTGTTTCCCAATCTCATAAAAAAAAGGTTTGGCTAATCTTGTAATTGTTTTTAGAGCATGAAGCTTTGTTCCCCAAACAATGTTCCAAACTAATTGGGAGAAAAAAATGGAATAATGTAGTAATGCATAATACAGTAATGGAATAGAGTATTTAGCATTTTCTGCAATATTTCATGTTGTTCATATTAAACAACTTTAACGTATCTATGATATTCACTAATTGGATGGGTTATATTTAGGACAATGATTGTGTCACGTTAAATAACAGAGGATTCAGTAGCGAGTGAAGTTAAACATTTAATGAAAACAACAAGGATGACAGCGTAGCAAGAACAGTCTGAGTCTTAGCAGCGCAGGGACTGAATGGGATAATCCAGATCCTCCGTGAAGATGAGTGTATCGAGAGGAAATCCCTAGTCCGTGAAACCAGGAAGTACCCGGCGTCAAATCCTCCACCGGAGAGACAGCAGAGCGACATAGAATCCAAAAACAGAGATCGCAACCATAGGAGACACCGGACTGTGCCAGGGGAACGAACTAGCACACAGGACACAACCAAACGAACTGACAAACACAAGACAATGACAAACAGTATAAATAGACACAGAAGATGAGTGGCAGCTGGTGCTGATAATGAGCGGCCACACCCACACAGAGCGAGTGCCTCCTGGCGCTCCCAGAGGGACTTACCTGTTGATTGTAATCATCAATAAGGGAGTGATCCAGAATGTCTCTAGCCGGAACCCAATTTCTCTCCTCCGGCCCGTAACCCTCCCAGTCCACCAAGTACTGAATTCCGCGTCCCCTCCGTCTTGAGTCCAGAATGCGATTGACCGAATAAGTAGGTTCCCCATCCACGCAGTCGCGGTGGGGGCTGGCGGGTTAATAGGTGAACGAAACACTGGCTTCAATCTGGATACATGAAAACCGGGGTGAATTCTCCTGTATGCCGGCGGGAGTTTAAGACGAACTGCCACCGGGCTAAGGACTCGAGTGACCCTGAATGGACCGATGAACTTAAGAGCCAACTTGTTACTAATGGAGCGGAGAGGAATATTCCTGGTAGAAAGCCACACCGTTTGACCTATGACGTAAGCGGGAGGCTTCAGCCGGTGGCGATCGGCCTTAACCTTGGTGCGTGCTCCCACCCGGAGGAGGGTCTCCCGGGCTCTGGTCCACGTGCGATGACACCTCTGGACAAAGGCGTGAGCGGAGGGGACCGCGACCTCGGATTCTAGGCTAGGGAATATAGGTGGCTGGTAACCCAAACTACATTCAAACGGGGTAAAGCCCGTGGATGATACTGGTAGCGAGTTGTGAGCATACTCGACCAATGAGAGTTGCTGACTCCAGGATGAAGGGTTCTGGGATACCACACACCGCAACACTCTCCAGGTCTTGGTTGGCTCTCTCGGCTTGACCATTACTCTGGGGATGAAACCCCGAAGATAGCCTTACAGTCGCACCCAGTAGTCTACAAAACTCCCGCCAGAACTTGGACACAAATTGTGGCCCCCTGTCGGAAACCACGTCCATCGGAAGGCCATGTAAATGAAAGACATGGTCCACGACAGCTACCGCTGTCTCCTTGGCAGATGGTAATTTAAGCAAGGGAATGAAATGAGCCGCCTTCGAGAACCGGTCCACAACAGTCAAAATGACTGTCCTGAGAGGGTGGAAGGCCCGTGATAAAATCTAGCGCTATATGGGACCAAGGCCTCGAAGGGACCGACAGCGGTTGGAGTAACCCATCTGGGGGCCGATTGGAAGTCTTGCCGGTAGCACAGCACGAACAGGCCAACACAAAACTCTGAATGTCCTGGGCCATAGCTGGCCACCAGAATCGCTGCTTCACCAAGAAGCTAGTACGGTTCACTCCGGGATGACAAGCCACTGGGGAACAGTGACCCCAACGAATGACATCGGACCGCAGTTCCTCCGACACGAATAACCGACTCGGTGGGCAACCGGGCGGAGGCGTTATCCCCTCCAAGGCCGATTTGACCCTCGACTCGATCTCCCAAGTGAGTGTAGAAACAATGAGTTTCTCAGGTAAAATGCACTCGGGAGAAGACGGGCGTTCGGAGCGGTCAAAAAAGCATCGGGTTTGATGTTTTTAGACCCCGGTCGGTCCAGACGATGAAAGGCACACCCGACCCTTCTAACCAATGACGCCACTCCTCCAACGCTAGTTTAACTGCCAACAACTCTCTATTACCAATATCGTAGTTACATTCGGCAGGCGATAACCGATGGGACAAAAATGCACAAGGATGCATCTTGTCGTCCAAGGAGGAGCGCTGGGAAAGAACCGCCCCTACCCCTACCTCTGATGCATCGACCTCCACCACGAACTGACGTGATGGATCAGGGGCTATCAGGATGGGGGCCGAAACAAAGCGACCCTTAAGGTTGGAAAATGCAGTCTCAGCTGCACCGGACCACCTGAACGTGGTTCTGGGGGAAGTCAAGGCAGTCAGAGGAGCGGCTAGCTGGCTGAAATTGCGAATGAACCGTCGGTAAAAGTTGGCGAATCCCAGAAATCTCTGCAGGGCCTTCCGGGAATCCGGACGTGGCCAATTCACCACCGCCTTAACCTTGTCAGGATCCATGCGCATCCCCTCGGATGAGATGATGTATCCCAGGAAGGGAACCGACTGTGCGTGAAATTCACATTTCTCCGCCTTGACGAAGAGCCCATTCTCTAGCAACCTCTGGAGCACTCGTCTAACGTGCTGAACGTGTTGCTGGAGAGAGGATGAAAAGATCAGCATGTCATCCAGATAGACATAAATTAACTGATCCACCATGTCTCTCAGCACGTCATTAATGAGTGCCTGGAAGACTGCAGGGGAGTTAGACAGCCCAAAAGGCATAACCAAATATTCAAAATGGCCCTTGGGGGAATTAAACACGGTCTTCCACTCATCCCCCTCCTTTATGCGAACCAAATGATAAGCATTACGTAAGTCCAATTTTGTGAAGACGGATGCCCCCTTAACCTCTCGAAGGCTGAAGACATCAACGGCAAAGGATAAGTATTCTTTACCGTGATGTTGTTCAGCCCTCGGTAGTCAATACAAGGTCGCAGAGAGCCGTCCTTCTTCCCCACAAAAAAGAACCCCGCACCCGCTGGAGAAGAGGAAGGGCGGATGAACCCGGTTGCTAGAGACTCCGAAATGTACTTCTCCATGGCCTCCCTCTCTGGAGCCGAAAGAGAGTATAGCTTGCCCTTAGGCGGAGACGTACCTGGCCGTAACTCAATAGCACAGTCGTAGGGACGGTGTGGAGGCAGGGAAGCAGCACGAGACTTACTGAACACTTCCTTCAGGTCGATGTACTCAGCAGGCACGTTTGACAAATTCACCGGCTCCTCCTGCAACACAGAACCAGACACAGACGAACAAGCAGACACAAGACAGGACGCATAACACTCATTACCCCAAGCTGAGACAGAACTGTGTCCCCAGTCCACCCTGGGACAATGTTTCACTAGCCAGGGATGGCCGAGTACTACGGGGATACGTGGAGAGTCCATGAGCAGAAATGAAATCTCCTCCGAGTGATTGCCAGAAATGATGAGGGTTATGAGTTTAGTGCCGAGGTGAATGTTCGGGAGTTCTTGTCCGTTGAGTGCCTTAACAGTAATCTGGTGAGTGAGAGGAATGATGGGAATGTGAAGTTGCTGGGCTAGACTCAGGTCCATAAAATTACCCTCCGCCCCTGAGTCCAATAAGGCACGACAGTGGTGGGAATGGGTACCCCATTTCAGTCTTACCGGGAGGAGGGTTGAAGAAGAGGCCTTATCCACAGAGGCCGCCCGATAGTAGCCCCTGACTTACTATCGGGCTTGATCTTTTACATGACAGTTGTTCAAAAAATGTCCTGTGCCTCCGCAATACAGACACAGTCCTCTAGTCCTCCGTCGTTGCCTCTCCTCCCGGGAGAGTCGAGCTCCTCCCACCTGCATGGGCTCGTGATGGAAGACGGGACTGACCGTATCGCCGCTGGGTAACGAGTGACCCTCGAACCTCGCGAAAACCGGGGTCTGGTGTGTACGTTGTTCTAGAGCCGGTTTAAGCGAGCGTCAACCCGTAAGGCCAACTCAATGAGCCTGTCCAGGCTCCTGGGTAGGTCCAGCACATAGATCTCCCTCTGTATACGATCAGCCAGTCCATGCAGGAACATGTCCCACTGCGCCTCCTCGTTCCATTGGCACTCTGCTGCGAGGGTCCTAAATTCAATAGAATAGTCCGACACCGGTCCATTCCCTTGACGAATATCCGCGAGAACGCGGGCTGCCTCTAGTCCCGTCACAGCACGGTCGAAGACCCTCCTCAGTTCCTCTGATAGTGCCTGGAACGAGGTGCAGCATTGATGATGGTTCTCCCACACCGCCGTTCCCCACTGAGCCGCGCGTCCTGTCAACAAGGTTAGCACGAAAGCCACCTTGGATTGTTCCGAGGCGAACGTCTGTGGCTGGAGCGAGAAAAACAAGGAGCACTTGTTGATAAACGGTCTGCAAAAACTGGGTTCGCCAGAATATGCCTCCGGGGTGGGCATTCGCGGCTCAGGTTGGTGGTAAGGTGGTATAGGAGTGGGGGGAACAGGAGGTGGGGTGGGCGCAGCGGGAACGCTTAGACGTTGGAGCTGTTGGGTGAGCTCGGACACCTGCGCTTCCAAGGCTTGCACTACATGACCTGTAGCCTTCATCTGCTCTTCCTGCTGATCCATACGAGACATGCTTCTGGACAGAAATTCTGTCAGCTCCGGTGCACTCACTGAATCCATAAATGGTCAGTTCGTTCTGTCACGTTAAATAACAGAGGATTCAGTAGCGAGTGACAAGGATGACAGCGTAGAAAGAACAGTCTGAGTCTTAGCAGCGCAGGGACTGAATGGGATAATCCAGATCCTCCGTGAAGATGAGTGTATCGAGAGGAAATCCCTAGTCCGTGAAACCAGGAAGTACCCGGCGTCAAATCCTCCACCGGAGAGACAGCAGAGCGACATAGAATCCAAAAACAGAGATCGCAACCATAGGAGACACCGGACTGTGCCAGGGGAACGAGCTAGCACACAGGACACAACCAAACGAACTGACAAACACAAGACAATGACAAACAGTATAAATAGACACAGAAGATGAGTGGCAGCTGGTGCTGATAATGAGCTGAGTGGTGATCAGCGGCCACACCCACACTCACACACATACACACAGAGCGAGCCGGTGAATTCATGAACCGTGACAGATTTACATCTTCATGATTGTATGTTTTAATTTGAAAAGCATCATATTGTATTATTTTAGATATTTTACATGTTAAGCTAATTCCCCAAATTCCTGAAGGTTTTCAGAATTCAGGGAACGTTTTGAGGTTTACTAGGAATATTCCTTCTTAGTTTGTTAAGAGGCTCTGCCATGAGTTGACATAGTTGGGTTGAGTTTGGTTTGAGTTGAAAGATGTGAAGGAATTTAAATTCAGGGAATTGGTGTAGAGAGGGAATAGAATTATGTGAATTGCTGTGGCAGAATAATGAATTAGGAATAGATTTTTTAATTGACTTAGAAATAGAATTTCGGATTAATTGAATTGGGGGAATTGTTGTGGCAGAATATTTAATTAAGAATTGTATTTTTGAATTGAATTAGAATTGGAACTTTAGATTAATTGAATTGACTCTGAATTGAAGAACTGCTATGGAATTTGGAATTTAATTGATGGAATTTACAGGGAGAGGGAATTGAATTTGTGGAATTGACTCCACCCCTGACAGAGACAAGTTAATAAAGAAGTAATCAGGGTTCAGTCCAGTCAGGCTCTTGTGGGGAACTTCGCTCAGTTTTGAATTTCCAGGTTTTTTCTTTTCAAACCTAACCAGTAATGAAGCAACTTGGAATTTCATATACACATTGATGCCCTGGAATTAATAAAAACAGAGCTGCTATCACACATGCACAAACACACGTGCCCGCAATCCACTGTCTCATCAGCCCAGCCAGGCCATTTATAAACTTGATCTCCACTATAAAAAGCATCAAGACATTATCTCACATTTCTTTTAAATCGCGTCTCATTAGCTCATTGTTATCAAATAAATGGCACTAGAAAACAGCTTAAACAAATGCAAATGCAGCTACTTTACGGTTATTCTGGCTGCACTTTTGACATGACTGTAAGTTAGCCGTAGTTGGCTATATAGCAAGCAAGGGATAAGAATGTTGCCAGCCAGTATGGCAATGGAACATTTAGAATGAACGACTGGGTCGCGTCCACTTCGTCTCGGGCCTAACAACACCCGTGCCAATATATCCTCCAAACACGGGCTTCTCTGGCATTATCACTTAATTAAATACCTCTATACAGTAGTATGCTGCCTCCATTTCCTCTCTTCCCAAGGCTTATCCTCTTTAGACAAAATATTGATTTCAGTCCATCACACACATGGAATAGTTTCCACAGTATGAGTTTACATTATAAGAAAGAGGAAGGAGGCCATTCAAGGGCGATATTCCCCTCGATTTGTGATGAGGGTTGGAGGTGTGTGTGGCAGTGGGGGAGAGAAAGTGTGGCGAACACTGACACACATCACCATATTACACGTGTTTGTCTTCAAGTGTGTGTGCGTCTGTGTGTGTGTGTGAGTGCGTGCGTGCGTGCGTGCTTGCGTGTGTGTAGTTCTGTCTATGTGAGTGTTTATCAGCTGACAAAAGAATAAGGGTGTCTTTCAAAGGCAAGACAACAGCTTGAGCAGATGAGTGTTCCAAACTATCCTGGGACAATGTCTAACCTGCCCTGGGACTATGTCTAACTTACCCTGGGACTATATCCAACCTACCCTGGGACTATGTCCAACTTACCCAGGGACTATGTCCAACTTACCCTGGGACTATGTCTAACCTACCCTGGGACTATGTCCAACTTACCCTGGGACTATGTCCAACTTACCCTGGGACTATATCCAACTTACCCTGGGACTATATCCAACCTACCCTGGGACTATGTCCAACTTACCCTGGGACTATATCCAACCTACCCTGGGACTATGTCCAACTTACCCTGGGACTATGTCCAACTTACCCTGGGACTATGTCTAACCTACCCTGGGACTATATCCAACCTACCCTGGGACTATGTCCAACTTACCCTGGGACTATATCCAACCTACCCTGGGACTATGTCCAACTTACCCTGGGACTATATCCAACCTACCCTGGGACTATGTCCAACTTACCCTGGGACTATGTCCAACTTACCCTGGGACTATGTCCAACCTACCCAGGGACTATGTCTAACCTACCCTGGGACTATGTCCAACTTACCCTGGGACTATGTCCAATTTACCCTGGGACTATGTCTAACCTACCCTGGGACTATGTCTAACCTACCCTGGGACTATGTCCAACCTACCCTGGGACTATGTCCAACTTACCCTGGGACTATATCCAACTTACCCTGGGACTATATCCAACCTACCCTGGGACTATGTCCAACTTACCCTGGGACTATATCCAACCTACCCTGGGACTATGTCCAACTTACCCTGGGACTATGTCCAACTTACCCTGGGACTATGTCTAACCTACCCTGGGACTATATCCAACCTACCCTGGGACTATGTCCAACTTACCCTGGGACTATATCCAACCTACCCTGGGACTATGTCCAACTTACCCTGGGACTATATCCAACCTACCCTGGGACTATGTCCAACTTACCCTGGGACTATGTCCAACTTACCCTGGGACTATGTCCAACCTACCCAGGGACTATGTCTAACCTACCCTGGGACTATGTCCAACTTACCCTGGGACTATGTCCAATTTACCCTGGGACTATGTCTAACCTACCCTGGGACTATGTCTAACCTACCCTGGGACTATGTCCAACCTACCCTGGGACTATGTCCAACTTACCCTGGGACTATGTCCAAGTTACCATGGGACTATGTCCAATCTACCCAGGGACTATGTTTAACCTACCCTGGGATGTGGCCAGCCCTGGTGAGAATAAACACTTGTTCTACCCTCAACAAGGACGTGTGACTGATGTGTTAGTGACACTGGGTGAACATCGGTTGTGACACTGTATGTGATGTGGTTGAAGTACAGTATGTTCAAATCAAATTGTATTTGTCACATACACATGGTTAGCAGATGTTAATGCGAGTGTAGCGAAATGCTTATGCTTCTAGTTCCGACCGTGCAGTAATATCTAACAAGTAATCTAACAAATTCACAACAACTACCTTATACACACAAGAGTAAAGGAATGAATACGAGTATGTACATATAAATATATGGATGAGCGATAGCTCATAGTTCTATAGTGTGTGTGTGTGTGTGCGTGCATGTGCAAGTGCACGTGCCTGAGTTCTATAGTGTGCGTGCCATAGTTCTATAGTGTGTGTGTGTGTGCGTGCGTGTGCAAGTGCGCGTGCCTGAGTGTTTCAGTGTGTTTGAGCTCCCAGATATTTGAGGAGCATGAATGGAACCACTGAGCTTCTAACCACTCTATGAACCTATATGAATCTCACCGAGGAATAGAGGGACATTTCATATGCATAACCCTCAGCATCCAAGTCCCACACAGAGCTCAACTGTCTGTCTTCTCCCAACCACGCTGGGTGACTTCGAAATCGCCTGACAGAATGTAAGACCTTTAAACAGGTCAACATTCACAAGGCCGCAGGGCCAGACGTATTACCAGGACGTGTATTCCGAGCATGCGCTGACCAACTTGCAAGTGTCTTCACTGACATTTTCAACCTCTCCCTGTCTGAGTCTGTAATACCAACATGTTTCAAGCAGACGACCATAGTCCCTATGCCCAAGAACACTAAGTCTATAGCCATAAAGTGCTTTGAAAGGCTGTTCGTGGCTCACATCAACACCATTATCCTATAAACCCTTGACCCACTCCAATTTTCATACCGCCCAAACAAATCCACAGATGATGCAATCTCTATTGCACTCCACACTGCCCTTTCACACCTGGACAAAAGGAACACCTATGTGAGAATGCTATTCATTGACTACAGCTCAGCTTTCAACACCATAGTACCCTCAAAGCTCATCACTAAGCTAAGGATCCTGGGACTAAAAACCTCCCTCTGCAACTGGATCCTGGACTTCCTTCCTCAATTACCTCGACTAACCAGTGCCCCTGCACATTGACTCTGTACCGGTACCCCCTGTATATAGCCTCGCTATTGTTATTTTACTGCTGCTCTTCAATTATTTGTTACTTTTATTTCTTTTTTGGGGGGGGTATTTTTCTTAAAACTGCATTAAATCTTCATTGTTGGTAAGTAAGCATTTTACTGTAAGGTCTACACCTGTTGTATTCGGTGCATGTGATAAATACAATTTGATTAGATATTTTTTAAACATTTATTTGACCCCCTTTTTCTCCCCAATTTCGTGATATCCAATTGTGATCCAATTACGATCTTGTCTCATCACTGCAACTCCCCAACGGGCTCGGTAGAGGTGAAGGTCGAGTCCTGCGTTCTCCCGAAACATGACCCACCAAACCGCCCTCCTTAACACCCGCCCGATTAACCTGGAAGCCAGCTGCACCAATGTGGCAGAGGAAACACTGTTCAACTGACGACTGAAGTCAGCTCAACTGAAGACTGCAGGCGTACAGCCAGCCATAAGGAGTCGCTAGAACACTCTTGAGCCAAGTAAAGCCCCCCGGCCAAACCCTCCCCTAACCCGGATGACCCTGGGTCAATTGTGCGCAGCCCTATGGGACTCCCAGTCACGGCTGGATATGACACAGCCTGGAATAGAGCCAGGGTCTGTAGTGACGCCTCAAGCGCTGCGACACTCGGGAGCATTCTCAATTTTTCTGATGTGTGTCAGTGAGATATCTATCTACATAAAAAAATGTGTTAGGACAAGCTGAATTTATACACCATTTTAAAGAAATTAACCCCTCAGCCTGCACTTTAAGATGAAATTCCTGAACATTCCACAATGGTTACCTGTACACCACAGAATCAATGACAGCAGAAGGTAATTTTGTTCTCCCCTCTGCAATTCACAAGCCCTGTCCAGTACACAGTGAAATATCCAATCCAGGCTAATTAGTGTCTGTAAATTACATTTAGATTTTTGATTAAATTCGAGCTAGACTGATTGCTGCTGCCAACTGAGACACATGCTGGCATCATATGTGTGTCAGACAATGCACTGAAAACGCAATGCAAATAAGGATGATTATGCACCACTTTAAAGGTGCTGCACAGTTGTCTTGCTTTCTATGTAAAATCGCCTTCTACATGGAAATCATGATGACTGTTATTGTCTGGCCGTGGACATTCATCAATATTCATTCTCTCGTCTTGGCTGACAGCGTTGCGCCGTGATTGGCTGAGTGTTCTGTTACTCATGGGGACACTACGATGCTGCCAAGTCTAAGGGTAGACCTCTAAAATTATAGCCCTTTGAGTGCTGCCATAGAGTTACATTAGAAGTGCCCATCCAAGAACGCTCAAGGTCATTGGCCACAGATAAAATGACAGTAGCTTTGATTGGACTGATCATGTCAACATCATACTTTCAAAATCTTAGCTAGTCATCATCATGAATCAAGTCGACAATCTACTGGAAAATCCTTGTTAATCCTTGTCATATGAAAATAAATAATGAAGAGAAATTATAGATAAAACATATTGGTGCTCATCGGCCATTGGACATAAACATTACGCAAAGTTGGAAATCGCAAATTCAACAATGAGTGGTTTGGAAGGAATCAGTGACAGTGGCTGTGTGGTCCCAAATCCGGGATAAAGGGGCTCTTTTCCAAGTTTAAAATGATAAATATTCAACATTCGTCAATGGAGCATGATTTGTGCCGTGCTCAAAACAACTGTTTTGCGAAAACTTGACTTCCGTGAGTTCAAGACGAGTCGGGAATAAACGAGCTCTGACTGGGAAAAAACATTTTGGAATTGTAAATCCGGCCTCTTTCTAGAGCTACGACCTGAAGATCAATGACGTCATCATGATTCAACCATGTTTTCTTCCGTGTTCCCAGTTGTTTTAAAAGCACCATAAATCCAGAAAATGCCAGACTTTCCTATTCATGTGATTACAGCACAAAATGCATTATATGCTGTTGCATACATTATGTAAAATGCCAGGGAGATATGCATACTGTACCAAATAAAGTAATACTAAGTGTATGTTGTGTAGTAAGATGTTAGTAGCCCATGTGCCTCACCCTAATAATTTGGTCTATTTACCCCTCTTAATTTCGCCTACTGTTCTGACATGTGTCGCCTACTGTTCTGACATGTACATCTCCTGTTTGAGAGAAATGTAATCATTGAATATTATTTCATTGTCTGCTTATATGCCACCTTTATTTATCCTACAGTTCTGACTTGGTGTACAGGGAGAACACTGTATGAATGGCCCATGTTCTGAATTCTGTCACTGTACATTTCAAAAGTGATAAACAAATAACTATATTGACTATGTCCAACCTAGCTCGCTCATTAATGTCTTAATCGAAATTACGGATTGCCTCTCATCCGCTTGTCGTCCCCTTATGCCATAGTTTGTACAACTCAATTGTCATTAGAAACCACATTTGTTAAATCAAGTCAGCCATCAAATTTATTTATCAGCCATCAAATGTATTTATTTACCATCAAATTTATTTATAAAGCCCTTTTTACATCAGCCGATGTCACAAAGTGCTATACAGAATCCCAGCCTAAAACCACAAACAGCAAGCAATGCAGTTGTAGAAGCACAGTGGCTAGGCAAAAATTCCCTAGAAAGGCAGGAACCTAGGAAGAAACCTAGAGAGGAACCAGGCTCTGAGGGGTGGCCAGTCATCTTCTGGCTGTGCCGGGTGGAGATTATAACAGTACATTGCCAAGATGTTCAAACGTTCATAGATGACCAGCAGGGTAAAATAATAATAATCACAGTGGTTGTAGAGAGTGCAACAGGTCAGCACCTCAGGAGTAAATGTCAGTTGGCTTTTCATAGCCAATCATTCAGAGTTAGAGACAGCAGGTGCGGTAGAGAGAGAGAGTCGAAAACAGCAGGTTCGGGACAAGATAGCATGTCCGGTGAACAGGTCAGGGTTCCATAGCAGAACAGTTGAAACTGGAGCAGCAGCAGGTGGACTGCAGGTGGACTGGGGTGGACTGGGGACAGCAAGTGGACTGGGGACAGTGAGGAGTGATCAGGCCAGGCAGTCCTGAGGCATGGTCCTAGGGCTCAGGTCCTCTGAGAGAAGAGAAAGAGAGAGAGAGAGTTATCAATAATGTTTTTTTTAAAGCCAGTAGAACTGTTTTGCTGCCAGACAAGGCTCCGCTGATAGCCAGGCGTAGCAGTGGTAAGACGTTGGGACTGCTGTTTGGACAGCTTTATATAGGTCCAAACAGTTTGTGGGCACCGTTTGTCACCGTTATAGTGCAATTAATGTACTGTTTAGTGTTGTGTTGTGTAGTGGCTTTGCTGGCATGCATCCCACTTTTTTTTCTGAAAAAGGCTAAGACAGGGAAGTAGGTTGAGGTTAGGAGGTGAATTAAATAGTCCAAGCAATACATGCAGCTCAATGTGATGTACAGTGGCAAGAAAAAGTATGTGAAGCCTTTGGAATTACATGGATTTCACACACATTATTGTATTTTCATTGTCTATATTGAATACATCATTTAAACATTCACAGTGTAGGTTGGAAAAAGTATGTGATAATGACTTTTCCAAGTCAGGAGTCAGCTAACCTGGAGTCCAATCAATGAGATGAGATTGGAGATGTTGGTTAGAGCTGCCCTGCCCTATAAAAAAAACACTCACAACATTTGAGTGTCCTATTCACAAGAAGCATTTGCCTGATGTGAACCATGCCTCGAACAAATGAGATCTAAGATTTGTTGACTTGCATAAAGCTGGAAAGGGTTACAAAAGTATCTCTAAAAGCTATTGATGTTCATCAGTCCACGGTAAGACAAATTGTCTATAAATGGAGAAGGTTCAGCGCTGTTGCTACTCTCCCTAGGAGTGGCCGTCCTGCAAAGATGACTGCAAGAGCACAGCGCAGAACGCTCAATGAGGTTAAGAATAACCTTAGAGTGTCAGCTAAAGACTTACAGAAATCTCTGGAACACGCTAACATCTCTTGTGATGAGTCTACGATACGTAAAACACTAAACAAGAATGGTGTTCATGGGAGGACACCACAGAAGAAGCCACTGCTGTCCAAAAAAACATTGTTGCACGTCTGAAGTACTCAAAAAGAGCACCTGGATGTTCCACAGCGCTACTGGCAAAATATTCTGTGGACAGATGAAACTAAAGTTGAGTTGTTTGGAAGGAACACTCAACACTATGTGTGGAGACAAAAAGGCACAGCACACCAAATCAAAACCTCATCCCAACTGTAAAGTAAGGTGGAGGGAGCATTGTGGTTGGTGGCTGCTTTGCTGCCTCAGGGCCTGGAAAGCTTGCTGTCATCAACGGAAAAATTTGATCCCAAGATTATCAATACATTTTGCAGGAGAATGTAAGGCTATCTGTCCGCCAATTGATGCTCAACAGAAGTTAGGTGATGCAACAGGATAACGACCCAAAACACTGAAGTAAATCAACAACAGAATGGCTTCGACAGAAGAAAATATGCCTTCTGGAGTTGCCCAGTCAGTCCTGATGCTGTGGCATGACCTCAGGAGAGTGGTTCACACCAGACATCCCAAGAATATTGCTGAACTGAAACAGTTTTGTAAAGAGGAATGGTCCAAAATTCCTCCTGACCGTTGTGCAGGTCTGATTCGCAACTATAGAAAAAGTTATTGCTGCCAAAGGAGGGTCAACCAGTTATTAAATGATTTGTTTTCACATACTTTTTCCACCCTACACTGTGAATGTTTACAGTGTGTTCATTAAAGATGTGAAAACAAATAATTGTTTGTGTGTTATTAGTTTAAGCAGACTGAGTTTGCCTATTGTTGTGACTTAGACGAAGATCAGATAAAATTTCATGACCAATTTATCCAGAATCCAGGTAACTCTAAAGGGTTCACATACTTTTTCTTGCAACTGTATTTTCAAAGCCCTTTCAGTGCGTGCGTGTGTACATGTGCTTATGTGTGCGTGCGTGTATGTGTGTGTGGCAGCCCAGAAATCTGAACAGGCAGCCAAGGCAGCTTGCACTTGAAAAGATGGAAACTGAAGACACAGCGACCAGATCTTATCAGCTGCCTCCAGAAGATCCCCAGGCGAGAGATCCTGCAGTTTCCAAAACCTGCCACCCAGACCCTTAAAAACCTCAGGATACATTTTGACAGACTGTCACCCAGCCTACCTGTCAGGCCTCAAATGGTAACAAGCATGTGAATGGGGATTTTTAATATGTACAGTACCAGTCAAATGTTTGGACACACCTACTCATTCAAGGGTTTTTCTACATTGTAGAATAATTGTGAAGACAAACGCAAGTGAAAAATGTTATAAATTGATTTGCATTTTAATGAGGGAAATAAGTATTTGACCCCCTCTCAATCAGAAAGGTTTCTGGCTCCCAGGTGCCTTTTATACAGGTAACGAGCTGAGATTAGGAGCACACGCTTAAAGGGAGTGCTCCTAATCTCAGCATGTTACCTGTATAAAAGACACCTGTCCACAGAAGCAATCAATCAATCACATTCCAAACTCTCCACCATGGCCAAGACCAAAGAGCTCTCCAAGGATGTCAGGGACAAGATTGTAGACCTACACAAGGTTGGAATGGGCTACAAGACCATCGCCAAGCAGCTTGGTGAGAAGGTGACAACAGTTGGTGTGATTATTCGCAAATGGAAGAAACACAAAAGAACTGTCAATCTCCCTCGGCCTGGGGCTCCATGCAAGATCTCACCTCGTGGAGTTGCAATGATCATTAGAACAGTGAGGAATCAGCCCAGAACTACACGGGAGGATCTTGTCAATGATCTCAAGGCAGCTGGGACCATAGTCACCAAGAAAACAATTGGTAACACATTACGCCGTGAAGGACTGAAATCCTGCAGCGCCCGCAAGGTCCCCCTGCTCAAGAATGCACATATACATGCCTGTCTGAAGTTTGTCAATGAACATCTGAATGAATGTCAAGTATACAGTATACGAACATTCCATTCCATTCCATTCCAGGTAAACAACAGATATATATATTTAAATAAGTGAATAAAGTAATAGGAGATCTGTATGTAAAGCATTGACATTTGACATTTCAGTCATTTAGCACAGGGGTTCCCAAACTTTTTCACTCAGCTTTGGGAAACAAAAAAAACATTAGCTGACATGGGATAGTTGATCTGGGCATTTCTGACAAGTTATAAATAGTTCTCTAAGGTATGCAATGACTGACATGACAAGGGGGAAAATGATGATGCACTTCCCAATTTGGAAATTGCACCCTGTGTATTCTACTACTACAACTTTTAAGAGTAAGTTGAAACCCGGACTGAGTTCCTAAAACAAAAAAAACAAAAACGGTACCCATAAGCAATCATTTCTGGGGAAAAAACAGA
The DNA here is from genome assembly GCA_030435695.1 of Brachymystax lenok tsinlingensis. NCBI lineage: Eukaryota > Metazoa > Chordata > Actinopteri > Salmoniformes > Salmonidae > Brachymystax > Brachymystax lenok. Next base: position 20,969,120 of record CM059785.1, read on the forward strand.
ATATAAAACCATATATAGCGTTTTGGAAGTATACTCTTTATATATTTCAGGATGTTGTTTTAACAGTTTTTAAAAGATTTATTGTCCAAAAATCTGGTCTCTTGGTACAACTTTCCCCAGGTATGGAGTAAATTGAGCATAGGGACAGGGTAAGTTGAGCTGCCTTGGGGTAAGATGTTCCACATCAACACATTTCTTTACTGAATGAAATATTACCACAACATATGCCCCTGGCCCAATGGCACAATTGGCACAATTTACCCCAAAGCAACAATTTTGACTATATTAGCTCACGGATGCACTTTCTACAAGGATGCACTTTCATGCTATGTTAAGGACCTCACATTGTAGCTTATTGAGACCCCAAAGTATGTATAAAACAGTTTTAAAACAACCTACTTTGGTTTAGATTCAAGCATCATTCAATTTATTTGACATTGTGAAAATCTTCTTTTTTTTTACCTAACTTGCTTGTGGTTTCTTCCTTCACAGACTCCATGAAATGTTGACCTCTTCCTAAATATTTGCTCAAATGATTAATTTTGTGTATGGTTTCCTAGAAACAAGGGGTGGCTCAACTAACCCTGCCTCAACTAATCACTGTGCCAGTAATCTGGCTTGCTGTATTAACATTAGTCATATAATGACAAAATTATACAACGTGTGAAGAGATATTGCCATAAAAGGTGAAATGCCAAATCTCAGCATATGTGAAACATTGTCTCCTATTTTCTTTGTCTCTAGTCGCTAACTGACTCAGTTAATTTCCAACAAAAGACAAGACAGATTTTTCCTTATGTTATTTCTTTCTCCCTTCCTCACAGTGGAATTAAAATCACAGCATGCTTGGTTCAGTACTGAACCCGACCTCTCTGTCTCCACAGGTCTGTGGTGGTCTGAAAATGCAACCTCAAAATGCCTTCCGATTATGAATGGCTCTGTTGCTTCATGTTTTCTTTTTGTTCCTAACTGCTCTTCCAATGTACAGTAAGTCTCAAAAGAGCAGCGGGATGGTTTCTCCTCTGCACGCACTTCTTTGACGCTTTTTCAACTGGTCCTAGATCAGGGACTGAGTTTTTTTTTTACTCAGTCAGGGTCTCAATTTAGTGTTGCAAGTTAGAATAGTTGAATGCACAAGGTGCAATTTCGAAATGTGGTTGTGCATCAGCAGTTATTCTCTTCTTATGTCAGTCACTGATAGTCATTCAATTAGCCCATGTCAGCTAACATTTTTTATATTGGTAAATTAGTCTAGTGTCCAGCTATCTACACTGCACTCTGCAAGTATTCAGACCCCTTCCTTTTTCCACAATTTGTTACGCTACAGCCTTATTCTAAAATGGATGAAAATAAAAATGCTACTCATCAATCTACACACAATACTCCATAATGACAATGCGAAAACATTTTTTTTTAAACATTTTAGCAAATTTATAAAAAAATAAAAACATAAATATCTCATTTACATAAGTATTCAGACCCTTTTCTATTACACTTGAAATTGAGCTCAGGTGCATCCTGTTTCCTTTGATCATCCTTGAGATGTTCCAGCCACCCTAGTCATAGACTGTTCTCTCTGCTACCACACAGTAAGCGGTACCGGAGCACCAAGTCTAGGTCCAAGAGGCTTCTGTCAGGCATGTGCGTACTGGTAGCGAAGTCAGGTGCAGGAGAGCAGCGAGTTGTGAACAGGCGCACAATTTATTTGGACCGGGAGAAACCAACAGAATGAACGCAGCTGCGTTAACACCTCCATCCCAAAAATAAGCAAAAGTGCAAAACCAGTCACACTAGATTATGTGCAACAATAAACATCTTCGTGAACAACACGGAAAATAAATCACACCCGTCTGGCGCATCAAAACAAATGACACGTAAACACAAACAATTCCACACAAAGCCATGATGGGGAACAGAGGAATAAATACATGCAGTGTGATTGGGGAATGAAAACCAGGTGTGCAGGGAACAAGACAAAACAAATGTATCAATGAAAAATGGAGCGGCGATGGCTAGAAAGACGGTGACGTCGACCGCGGAACGCCGCCCGAACAAGGAGAGGAGCCGACTTCGGCTGAAGTCGTGACAGCTTCTAAACAGCTTCTACCCCCAAGCCATAAGACTCCTGAACAGCTAATCAAATTCTACCCTGACTATTTGCATTGCCCCCCCCCCTCTCTTCTACGCTGCTGCTACTCTCTGAGTAGGAGCACTCTTAAAGGGAGTGCTCCTAAACTCAGCTCGTTACCTGTATAAAAGACACCTGTCCACAGAAGCAATCAATCACATTCCAAACTCTCCACCATGGCCAAGACCAAAGAGCGCTCCAAGGATGTCAGGGACAAGGCTGGAATGGGCTACAAGACCATCGCCAAGCAGCTTGGTGAGAAGGTGACAACAGTTGGTGTGATTATTCGCAAATGGAAGAAACACAAAAGAACTGTCCATCTCCCTCGGCCTGGGGCTCCATGCAAGATCTCACCTCGTGGAGTTGCAATGATCATGAGAACGGTGAGGAATCAGCCCAGAACTACACGGGAGGATCTTGTCAATGATCTCAAGGCAGCTGGGAGCATAGTCACCAAGACAACAATTGGTAACACACTACACCGTGAAGGACTGAAATCCTGCAGCGCCCGCAAGGTCCCCCTGCTCAAGAAAGCACATATACATGCCCGTCTGAAGTTTGCCAATGAACATCTGAATGATTCAGAGGACAACTGGGTGAAAGTGTTGTGGTCAGATGAGACCAAAATGGAGCTCTTTGGAATCAACTCAACCCGCCGTGTTTGGAGGAGGAGGAATGCTGCCTATGACCCCAAGAACACCATCCACACTGTCAAACATGGAGGTGGAAACATTATTCTTTGGGGGTGTTTTTCTGCTAAGGGGACAGGACAACTTCACCGCATCAAAGGGACGATGGACAGGGCCATGTACCTTCAAATCTTGGGTGAGAACCTCCTTCCCTCAGCCAGGGCATTGAAAATGGGTCGTGGATGGGTATTCCAGCATGACAATGACCCAAAACACACGGCCAAGGCAACAAAGGAGTGGCTCAAGAAGAAGCACATCAAGGTCCTGGAGTCTCCAGACCTTAATCCCATAGAAAATCTGTGGAGGGAGCTGAAGGTTCGAGTTGCCAAACATCAGCCTCAAAATCGTAATGACTTGGAGAAGATCTGCAAAGAGGAGTGGGACAAAATCCCTCCTGAGATGTGTGCAAACCTGGTGGCCAACTACAAGAAACGTCTGACCTCTGTGATTGCCAACAAGGGTTTTGCCACCAAGTACTAAGTCATGTTTTGCAGAGGGTTCAACTACTTATTTCCCTCATTAAAATGCAAATCAATTTATAACATTTTTCACATGTGTTTTTCTGGATTTCTTTTGTTGTTATTCTGTCTCACACTGTTCAAATAAACCTTCCATAAAAATTATAGACTGATCATTTTTTTGTCAGTGGGCAAACGTACAAAATCAGCAGGGGATCAAATACTTTTTTCCCTCACTGTATGCATAGCCACTTTAATTATTTAGGGAGCGGCAGCCGAGGTTTTGGTTTTGGAGAGTCTGGCGTGCCCAAAGTAAAATACCTAATTAGTACTATTGGATAGGAAACACTCTGAAGTTTCTAAAACCGTTAAAATAATGTCTGTGAGTATAACAGAACTGATATAGCAGGCGGAAACCTGAGGAATTTCTGTCCAGTTTTTTTTTTGTTGTTGTGACATTTCCTCTTTTCCATAGACTTGCTATTGAAATCCATGTGTAATAGCTCCTAGGTTGCAGTACCTATGGCTTCCACTAGATGTCAACAGTCTTCATATAGTGTTTGGAGGCTTTAGCACTGAGCAGAACTGAAAGGAAGAGGAAATAGTCAAGGGACCACAAATGTCAACAACGTTTCCCGGGCACGAGATTGTGAGCGCGCCCCACTTTATTTTCCTTTTATATCGTTTATGATATCATCCGAGTTAAATATTATCACTAATATTCATAAAAGGATAGCTAAGGATGCATTATAAATTATGTTTGATTTGTTTGGGCAAAGTTGATAGGTATATTTGAACGCTTTCTCTTCACTGTACAACGGGTGACTCGACGGTGGATTTTCTGAACATAACGCGCCGACCAAACGGAGATTTCTGGATATAATAAATTACTTTTTCTAACAAAAGAACCATTGGATGTCTTTGTTGGACACTTGGGATGCCCTCAGCAGAAGTTCTTCGAAAGGTAAGTGATTTATTTTAGCTCTTATATGGGTTTTGTGTGACCCACGCTGGATATGAATTTATGCTAATGCATAAATATTACAGGTGCTATCCTCAAACAATCAAATGTTGTGATTTCGCCGTAAAGCCTTTTTGAAATCTGACAACGCTGTGATATTGCCAGGAAGCAGAGCTTTTGACGACTATGCAACACTTGTATATTGATGAATGTTTAATAATTCTACTTTTGAATTTTGAATTTGGCGCCTTACATTTCACCGGGTAGTGTCGGGAGCGGCCCGCTAGCGCACTGTTTATCCCTAAAAGGTTAATAACTCTACCTACATGTACGTATTACCTCAATTACCTCGACACCGGTGCCCCCACATATTGACTCTGTACCGGCAACCCCTGTATATAGCCCCACTATTGATATTTACTGCTGCTCTTTAATTATTAGTTTTTCATATCTCTGACTTTTTTTGTAGGTATTTATTTAAAACTGCAATGCTGGTTAAGGGCTTGTAGTAAGCATTTCACTGTAAGGTCTTTGATTCGGAAAGGCACGCACCTGTCTATATAAGGTCGCACAGTTGACACAGCATGTCAGAGCAAAAACCAAGCCATGAGGTCGAAGGAATTATCTGTAGAGCTCCGAGATAGGATTGTGTCGAGGCATAGATCTGGGGAAGGGTACCAAAACATTTCTGCAGCATTGAAGGTCCCCAAGAACACAGTGGCCCATATAATTCTTAAATGGAAGAAGTTAGGAACTGCCAAGACTCTTTCTAGAGCTGGCTGCCCGGCCAAACTGAGCAATCAGAAGGGCCTTGTTCAGGGAGATGAGCAAGAACCCGATGGTACCCCTGACAGAGCTCCAGAGTTCCACTGTCGAGATGGGAGAACCTTTCAGAAGTTCAACCATCTCTGCAGCACTCCACCAATCAGGAATTTATGGTAGAGTGGCCAGACGGAAGCCACTCCTCAGTAAAATGCACATGACAGCCCGCTCGGAGTTTGCCAAAAGGCAACCAAAGGACTCTCAGACCATGAAAAACAATATTCTCTGGTCCGATGAAACCAAGATTGAACTTTTTGGCATTAACGCCAAGTGTCACGTCTGGAGGAAACCTGGAACCATCCCTAGGGTGAAGCATGGTGGTGGCAGCATCATGCTGTGGGGATGTTTTTCAGCAGCAGGGACTGTGATTTACCAAATGGAGGGCGAGGGAGAGCATTGTACGCGTCTCTGTGTGTGGAGTACAAGTGATCTAGAATTTGTTTCCTTCTGGTTGCACATTTAACATGTTGATAAAAATTTGGTAGAACTGATTTAAGTTTCTCTGCATTAAAGTATCCGGCCACTAGGAGCGCCGCCTCTGGGTGAGTGGTTTCCTGTTTGCTTATTTCCTTATACAGCTGACTGAGTGCAGTTTTAGTGCCAGCATCCGTCTGTAGTGGTCAATAACCGCCACGAAAAGTATAGCTGAAAACTCTCTTGGCATGTAGTGTGGCCTGCAATTTATCACAAGATACTCTACTTCAGGCGTGCAAAATCTAGAGACTTCCTTAGATTTCGTGCACAGACCCCCTCGTCTTACCGGGTGTGCTGTTCTATCGTGCGGTGCAGCGCATATCCCGCTACTTGAATATCCCTGTCATCATTCAGCCATGATTCCGTGAAAAATAGGATATTACAGTTTTTGATGTCCCGTTGGTAGGATATTCGTGATCGTACCTCGTCTAATTTATTGTCCAATGATTGCACGTTGGCGAGTAATATTGACTCTTCTTCAGACTCTAACGTCAGCTTTCCCACTCACCTTCTGTGGATCCTCACGAGGCATCCCGCTCTGTGTGCTCTTTACCTGTGTCTCTTCCTCTTGCAAATAACTGGGATGTTGGCCTTGTCGGGTGTTCGGAGAATGTCCTGTGGGTCCTACTTGTTGAAGAAAAGATCTTTGTCTTCTCCGAGGCGAGTAATCGCTGTCCAGATATCCAGAAGCTCTTTTTTGCCATAAGATACGGTTGCAGAAACATTATGTACAAAATAATTCACAAATAATGCAAAAAAAAACGCACATAATAGCACAATTGGTTGGGCGCCCATAAAACTGCTGCCATTTTTCAGGCGCCATTTTCATGTTCAGAAAGAGATACAAAATGTGGATCCCTACAAATCAGCTGGGCTAGACAATCTTGACCCTCTCTTTCTAAAATGATCAGCCAAAATTGTTGCAACCCCTGTTACTAGCCTGTTCAAACTCTCTTTCGTATCGTCTGAGATCCCCAAAGATTGGAAAGCTGCCGCGGGAATCCCCCTCTTCAAAGAGGGAGACACTCCAGACCCAAACTGTTACAGACCTATATCCATCCTCTCCTGCCTTTCTAAAATCTTCGAAAGCCAAGTTAACAAACAGATCACCGACCATTTCAAATCCCACCGTACCTTCTCCACTAGGCAATCTGCTTTCCGAGCTGGTCATGGGTGCACCTCAGCCTCGCTCAAGGTCCTAAACGATATCATAACCGCCATCGATAAAAGACAGTACTGTGCAGCCGTCTTCATCGACCTGGCCAAGGCTTTCGACTCTGTCAATCATCACATTCCTATCGGCAGACTCAATAGCCTTGGTTTCTCAAATGACTGCCTCGCCTGGTTCACCAACTACTTCTCAGATAGACTTCAGTGTGTCAAATCGGAGGGCCTGTTGTCCGGACCTCTGGCAGTCTCTATGGGGGTTCCACAGGGTTCAATTCTCGGTCCAGCTCTTTTCTCTGAATATATCAATGATGTCGCTCTTGCTGCTGGTGATTCTCTGATCCACCTCTACGCAGACGACACCATTCTGTATACATCTGGCCCGTCTTTGGACACTGTGTTAACAAACCTCCAAATGAGCTTCAATGCCATACAACACTCCTTCCGTGGCCTCCAACTGCTTTTAAATGCAAGTAAAACTAAATACATGCTTTTCAACCGATTGCTGCTCGCACCCGCCCGCCCGACTAGCATCACTACTCTGGACGGTTCTGACTTAGAGTATGTGGACAACTACAAATACCTTAGACTGTAAACTCTCCTTCCAGACTCACATTAAGCATCTCCAATCCAAAATTAAATCTAGAATCGGCTTCCTATTTTGCAACAAAGCCTCCTTCATTCATGTTGCCAAACATACCCTCGTAAAACTGACTATCCTACCGATCCTTGATTTTGGCAATGTAATTTACAAAATAGCTTCCAACACTCTACTAAGCAAACTAGATGTAGTCTATCACAGTGCCGTCCGTTTTGTCTACTTGCACATCATCATCTTGTCACGATCAGCTAGGAGTGGTGGGTGTGGAGTCAGACGCAGAGAGCACGGTGTAGGGAAAAACGCTCCTCTTTAATTCGGCATGTGAAATACAATGCCCAATACACGGCAGGCGCACAAACAAACAGGCGCTCAAAAACAGACACGGGCATAAAATGATGACACACACGAACGTCCACCAAAACAGAGAAACAAGCCCGCACAAAAGGAGGCGGGCTTGACCGGCTTAAATAGCCCTAGAATAAAAACACAAAACAGGTGCAAACAATAGAACAATCAACAGAAAGGAAACGAGGATCGGTGGCAGCTAATAGGCGGTGGCGGCGACCGCCCGACGCCGCCGAACAGGCAGAGGAGCCACCGTCGGTGGAAGTCGTGACAGTACCCCCCTCCTGACCGACAGCGGCCTCGAGGACGACCCGGAGGGCGAGGCGCAGGGCGATCCGGGTGAAGGCGGTGAAACTCCGCCAGTAGTGACAGATCCAAGATGTCCGTCACCGGTACCCAGCACCTCTCCTCCGGGCCGTACCCCTCCCAGTCCACGAGGTACTGCAGGCCCCTCACCCGGCGCCTAGAGTCCAGAATGGAGCGGACTGTATGCGCCGGGGACCCCTCGATGTCCAAGGGGGGGCCCCGGCACCTCACCTTCCTGCAGGGGACCAGCTACCACCGGCCTGAGGAGAGACACGAGGGGTTAATGCGGTAGTAAGAAGGAAGCTGTAGCCTATAACACACCTCGTTTATCCTCCTCAGGACTTTAAATGGCCCCACATACTGCGGCCCCAGCTTCCGGCAGGGCAAGCGGAGGGGCAGGTTCCGGGTCGAGAGCCAGACCCGGTCCCCCGGTGCGAACACAGGGGCCTCACTGCGGTGACGGTCAGCGCTCCTCTTCTGTAGCCCACCAGCCTGTTTTAATGATTCCTGGACGGCTCTCCAGGTCTCCTTTGAGCGCTGCACCCACTCCTCCACCGCAGGAGCTTCAGTCTGGCTCTGATGGAATGGTGCCAGGACCGGCTGGTAGCCCAACACGCACTGGAAGGGTGACATGTTGGTAGAGGAGTGACGGAGTGAGTTCTGCGCCACCTCCGCCCATGGGACGTACCTCGCCCACTCCCCGGGCCGGTCCTGGCAATACGACCGCAGAAACCTACCAACCTCCTGGTTCACTCTCTCCACCTGCCCATTACTCTCCGGGTGGAAACCTGAGGTCAGGCTGATCGAGACCCCAGGCGCTCCATAAACGCCCTCCACACTCGGGACGTGAACTGGGGACCCGATCAGAAACGATGTCCTCAGGCACCCCGTAGTGCCGGAAGACGTGGGTAAACAGGGCCTCCGCAGTCTGTAGGGCCGTAGGGAGACCGGGCAACGCGGATGAGACGACAGGACTTAGAGAACCGATCCACAACGACCAGGATCGTGGTGTTCCCCTGGGACGGAGGAAGATCCGTGAGGAAATCCACCGACAGGTGAGACCACGGCCGTTGTGGAACGGGGAGGGGCTGTAACTTCCCTTTAGGCAGGTGTCTAGGAGCCTTACTATGAGCGCACACCGAACAGGAGGAGACATAAAACCTTACGTCCTTAGCCAACGTGGGCCACCAGTATTTCCCCCTAAGACCCCGCACTGTCCTCTCAATACCAGGATGACCCGAAGAGGGTAGCACATGAGCCCATCGAATCAATTTGTCACGAACACCGAGCGGCACGTACTGGCGACCCGTAGTACACTGAGGAGGCGCAGGTTCCAACCGCCGTGCCCGCTCGATGTTCGCGTCCACCTCCCATACCACCGGTGCCACCAGACACGAAGCAGGAAGTATGGAAGTAGGCTCGATGGACCGCTCCTCGGTGTCATAGAGACGGGACAGCGCCGTCGGCCTTAGTATTCTGGGAACTTGCCTATAAGGAGATCTTGAACTGAAAGCGGGTAAAAACATGGCCCACCTAGCCTGCCGCGGATTCAGTCTCCTCGCTGCCCGGATATACTCCAGATTACGGTGGTCAGTCCAGATGAGAAAAGGGTGCTTAGCCCCCTCAATTCAATGTCTCCACACCTTCAGGGCTCTGACCACAGCTAACAACTCCCGGTCCCCCACGTCATAGATACGCCCCGCCGTGCCGAGTTTCCTTGAAAAGAAAGCGCAGGGACGGAGTTTCGGTGGCGTGCCCGAGCGCTGTGATAGCACGGCTCCAACACCAGCCTCAGACGCGTCCACCTCCACTATGAACGCCAAAGAGGGGTCCGGATGAGCCAGCAAGGGCGCGTTAGTAAACAGCTCCTTCAACCTACTGAAAGCTCTGTCCGCCTCCGCCGACCACCGCAACCGAGCCGGCCCCCCCTTCAGCAGTGAGGTAATGGGAGCAGCAACCTGGCCAAAACCCCGGATAAACCTCTGGTAGTAATTGGCAAACTCTAAAAACCGCTGCACCTCCTTTACCGTGGTCGGAGTCGGCCAATTACGCACGGCTGTAATGCGGTCACACTCCATCACCACCCCAGAAGTGGAAATGCGATATCCCAGGAAGGAAACGGCTCGTTTGGAAAACACACATTTCTCCGCTTTGACGTACAGGTCATGCTCCAGCAGTCGCTCAAGTACTTTGCACACCAGAGACACATGCGCGGCGCGTGTGGCGGAATAGATCAATATATCATCTATATACACCACCACACCCTGCCCGTGCAGGTCCCTGAGAATCTCGTCCACGAAAGATTGAAAGACGGCGGGAGCATTCTTCAACCCATACGGCATAACGAGGTACTCATAATGACCAGATAAACGCTGTCATCCACTCATCTCCATCCCGGATACGCACCAGATTATAAGCACTCCTGAGGTCCAGTTTTGTGAAAAAACGCGCCCCGTGAAATGATTCAACCGCCGTAGCAATGAGAGGTAGCGAGTAACTAAATCCCACTGTGATGGCATTTAGACCTCTATAATCAATGCACGGGCGCAGACCACCCTCCTTTCTCTTCACAAAAAAGAAACTCGAGGAGACGGGTGATACGGAGGGCCGAATGTACCCCTGTCGCAGAGATTCAGTGATATAGGTCTCCATAGCCACTGTCTCCTCCTGTGACAATGGGTACACGTGACTCCTGGGAAGTGTCGCGTTTACCTGGAGGTTTATCGCGCAATCCCCACATCGATGAGGTGGTAATTTGGTCGCCCTCTTTTTACAGAAGGCGATAGCCAAATCGGCATATTCAGAGGGAATGCGCACAGTGGAAACCTGGTCTGGACTCTCCACCGTTGTGGCACCGATGGAAACTCCATCACACCTACCTGAACACTCCTCGGACCACCCCTGGAGAGCCCCCTGTCTCCACAAAATCATAGGGTTGTGCTTAGCCAGCCAGGGAATCCCCAGCACCACTGGAAACGCAGGTGCGTCAATGAGGTATAGACTAATCCGCTCCCCATGACCCCCTTACGTTACCATGTCCAGCGGAACCGTGGCCTCCCTGACCAGCCCTGACCCTAACGGTCTGCTATCTAGGGAGTGAACGGGGATGGGTTGATCTATCGATACTAGCGGAATACCTAGTCTCGAGGCGAGTCCGCGATCAATAAAGTTCCCAGCTGCGCCTGAATCGACTAGCGCCTTATGCTGGAGAGAGGGAAAAAACTCAGGGAAAGAGATTAATACAAACATGGGGAGCTCTGAGTGAGTCTGGTGCCGACTCACCTGGGGTGACCGAGCAGTGCTCCGCCTGCCCTCTCGATTCCCAGAGGGACTCCCCCAGCACCGATCGGCAGTGTGTCCTCTCCGACCACAACTGGTGCAGGAGGAGCCTCCTCCTCCGGTTCCCCTCGATGCTGCCCCCCCTAACTCCATAGGGATAGGAGCGGAAGGTTCGGAAGGTGGAACAAACAGGGCCCTTCCCGACCGTCCGCGAGCCGCCAGCAGGTTGTCCAGTCGTATGGACATGTCGATCAGCTCATCGAGGGAGAGGGTAGCGTCTCGACACGCCAACTCCCTGCGGACATCCTCCCGGAGACTACAACGGCAGTGGTCGATCAGGGCCCGGTCGTTCCACCCCGCTCCAGCAGCCAGTGTCCGAAACTCTAGAGCAAAGTCCTGCGCATTCCTCGTCTCCTGTCTAAGGTGAAACAGCCGTTCACCCGCCGCTTGGCCCTCTGGTGGGTGGTCGAACACGGCCCAGGAAACGGCGGGCGAACTCCGGGTAGTTGTCCCTGGCGGAGTCTGGGCCATCCCATACTGCGTTGGCCCATTCCAGGGCTCTACCCGTCAGACTGGAGGCGAGGGCGCCACGCTCTCCTCCCAGAGGGCGCCGGGCGGGCGCTAGCCAGGTACAACTCCAACTGGAGCAGGAACCCCTTACATCCAGCCGCCGTCCCATCGTACTCCTTAGGGGCGAGGCGGAGCGTGCTGGATCCGGATGCCGCCCGAAGGAGTCTGTTGAGGCGGGGAAGGTTGAGTGGGCGAGGGAAGGAGACCACCCCTCTCCCATCGGTCCATTCTCTCCATCATCTGGTCCATTGCCGACCCGATCCGGTGGAGGACGGTGGTGTGGTGGAGGACACGCTCCTCCATAGATGGGAGAGGGGGAGTCGCTGCTCCTGCTGACTCCATGAAGATTGGGTGCGGGCTTCTGTCACGATCAGCTAGGAGTGGTGGGTGTGGAGTCAGACGCAGAGAGCACGGTGTAGGGAAAAACGCTCCTCTTTAATTCGGCATGTGAAATACAATGCCCAATACACGGCAGGCGCACAAACAAACAGGCGCTCAAAAACAGACACGGGCATAAAATGATGACACACACGAACGTCCACCAAAACAGAGAAACAAGCCCGCACAAAAGGAGGCGGGCTTGACCGGCTTAAATAGCCCTAGAATAAAAACACAAAACAGGTGCAAACAATAGAACAATCAACAGAAAGGAAACGAGGATCGGTGGCAGCTAATAGGCCGGTGACGACGACCGCCGAACGCCGCCCGAACAGGCAGAGGAGCCACCGTCGGTGGAAGTCGTGACACATCTGCACATCTATCACTCCAGTGTTAATGCTAAATTGTAGTTATTTCGCCTATATGGCCTATTTATTGCCTTACCTCCCTAATCTTTTACATTTGCACACACTGTTCATACATTTTTCTGTTGTGTTATTGACTGTACATTTGATTATATGTAACTGTGTGTTTTTGTCGCACTGCTTTGCTTTATCTTGGCCAGGTCGCAGTTGTAAATGAGAACTGGCCTACCTGGTTAAATAAAGGTGAAATAAAAAATTAAATACAAATGTGTCCAACAGTAGTAAACGAAATTATATTTTAGAGCCTTTTAGAGAGAGAGAGAGAGAGAAAAGAAAGAAAGAGGCTGAGAAAAGAATTTTGTTCAGTATATACACTACCGTTCAAAAGTTTTGGGTCACTTAGAAATGTCCTACATGAAATGAGTTATTAGAGAGAGAGAGAGAGAGAGAGAGAGAGAGAGAGAGAGAGAGAGAGAGAGAGAGAGAGAGAGAGAGAGAGAGAGAGAGAGAGAGAGAGAGAGAGAGAGAGAGAGAGAGAAAAGAAAGAAGGAGGCTGATTAATTAGTCAAAACATTGACAAGGTTATAAATAATGATTTTTCATTTAAATAATAATTGTGTCCTTCAAACTTTGCTTTGTCAAAGAATCCTCCATTTGCAGCAATTACAGCCTTGCAGACCTTTGGCATTCTAGTTGTCAATTTGTTGAGGTAATCTGAAGAGATTTCACCCCATGCTTCCTGAAGCACTTCCCACAAATTGGGTAGGCTTGATGGGCACTTCTTATGTACCATACGGTCAAGTTGCTCCCACAACAGCTCAGTAGGGTTGAGATCCGGTGACTGTGCTGGCCACTCCATTATAGACAGAATACCAGCTGACTGCTTCTCCCCTAAATAGTTCTTACATAGTTTGGAGCTGTGCTTTGGTTCTTTGTCCTGTTGTAGGAGGAAATTGGCTCCTATTAAGCTCCGTCCACAGGGTATGGCATGGCTTTGCAAAAGGCAGTGATAGACTTCCTTCTTCAAGATCCCTTTTACACTGTACAAATCTCCCACGTTACCACCATCAAAGCACCCCCAGACAATCACATTGCCTCCACCATGCTTGACAGATGGCGTCAACTTCCGGCGCCGACAGAGATGGCAGCCTCGCTTCACGTTCTCAGGAAACCATGCAGTATTTTGTTTTTTTATGTATTACTTCTTACATTATTACCCCGGGAAATATTAAGTTTTATTACATACAACCGGGAGGAACTATTGGATATAAGAGCAACGTCAACTTACCAACATTACGACCAGGAATACGACTTTCCCAAAGAGGATTCTCGGTTTGCTAACCCAAACACAACAATAGACTGGATAGCACGTGGCTACTCAAAACAACGGCGCGCCGGAGAAGAGGGAAACGCGCCGGTCTTTTGGTCAAGCTACGCCGACGGGCGATCGTGCACCTCTCCCGAGTATTGTAATCGCCAATGTACAGTCTCTTGACAACAAAGTAGACGAAATCCGATCGAGGGTTGCCTTTCAGAGAGACATCCGAGACTGCAACGTTCTTTGCTTCACGGAAACATGGCTCACTCAGGACACGTTATCGCCACGCATCGCGCCGACAGAAACAAACTTCTATCTGGTAAGAAGAAGGGTGGGGGTGTGTGTCTTATGATTAACGAGACGTGGTGTGATCATAACAACATACAGGAACTCAAGTCCTTTTGTTCACCTGACATAGAATTCATTACAATCAAATGCAGACCGCATTATCTACCAAGAGAATTCTCCTCGATTATAATCACAGCCGTGTACATCCCCCCTCAAGCTGATACATCGACGGCACTGAAAGAAATTCATCGGACTCTATGTAAACTGGAAACCACATATCCTGAGGCTGCATTTATTGTGGCTGTGGATTTTAATAAGGCAAATTTAAGAACAAGGCTCCCGAAATTTTACCAGCATATCGAATGTGCCACCCGGGCTGGTAAAATCCTGGACCACTGTTATTCCAACTTCCGTGATGCATACAAGGCTATTCTCCGCCCTCCTTTCGGCAAGTCTGACCATGACTCCATTTTGTTGCTCCCAGCCTACAAACAGAAACTAAAACAGGAAACGCCCGTTCTCAGGTCTGTTCAACGCTGGTCCGACCAATCTGATTCCATGCTGCAAGATTGCTTCGAGCACGTGGACTGGGATATGTTCCGGATAGCATCTGACAACAACATTGATGTATACGCTGATTCGGTGAGCGAGTTTATTAGCAAGTGCATTGGTGATGTTGTACCCATAGCAAATATTAAAACCTTCCCCAACCAGAAACCGTGGATTGATGGCAGCATTCGCACAAAACTGAAAGCGCGAACCACTGCTTTTAACCAGGCTAAGGCTAACGGAAACATGACTGAATACAAACAGTGTAGCTATTTCCTTCCGCAAGGCAATCAAACAAGCTAAGCGTCAATATAGAGACAAAGTAGAGTCACAATTCAACGGCTTAGACACAAGAGGAATGTGGCAGGGTCTACAGTCAATCACAGACTACAAAAAGAAAACAAGCCCCGTCGCGGACCATGACGTCCTGCTCCCAGACCAACTAAACAACTTCTTTGCTCGCTTTGAGGACAATGCAGTGCCACCGACACGACCCGCTACCAAAACCTGCGGGCTCACCTTCACCGCAGCCAATGTGAGAAAAACATTTAAATGTGTTAACCCTCGCAAGGCTGCCGGCCCAGATGGCATCCCTGGCCGTGTCCTCAGAGAATGCGCAGACCAGCTGGCTGGTGTGTTTACGGACATATTCAATCAGTCCCTATCCCAGTCTGCTGTTCCCACATGCTTCAAGAGGGCCACCATTGTTCCTGTTCGAAGAAAGCTAAGGTGACTGAGCTAAATGACTATCGCCCGTAGCACTCACTTCTGTCATCATGAAGTGCTTTGAGAGATTAGTCAAGGATCATATCACCTCCATCCTGCCAGACACCCTGGACCCACTCCAATTTGCTTACCGTCCCAATAGGTCCACAGGCAGCGCAATCGCAATCACACAGCATACTGCCCTAACCCATCTGGACAAGAGGAATACTTATGTAAGAATGCTGTTCATCGACTACAGCTCAGCATTTAACACCATAGTTCCCTCCAAGCTCGTCATTAAGCTCGAGACCCTGGGTCTCGACCCAGCCCTGTGCAACTGGGTCCTGGACTTCCTGACGGGCCGGTCCCAGGTGGTGAGGGTAGGAAACAACATCTCCACTCCGCTGATCCTCAACACTGGGGCCCCACAAGGGTGCGTTCTCAGCCCTCTCCTGTACTCCCTGTTTACTCCATGACTGCGTGGCCAAGCACGCATCCAACTCAATCATCAAGTTTGCTGACGACACTACAGTGGTAGGCTTGATTACCAACAACGACGAGACAGCCTACAGAGAGGAGGTGAGGGCCCTCGGAGTGTGGTGTCAGGAAAATAACCTCTCACTCAATGTCAGCAAAACAAAGGAGATGATCGTGGACTTCAGGAAACAGGAGAGGGAGCACCCTATCCACATCGAGGGGACAGTAGTGGAGAGGGTGGAAAGTTTTAAGTTCCTCGGTGTACACATCACAGACAAACTGAATTGGTCCACCCACACAGACAGCGTGGTGAAGAAGGCGCAACAGCGCCTCTTCAACCTCAGGAGGCTGAAGAAATTCGGCTTGTCACCAAAATCACTCACAAACTTTTACAGATGCACTATCGAGAGCATCCTGTCGGGCTGTATCACCGCCTGGTACGGCAACTGCTCCGCCCACAACCGTAAGGCTCTCCAGAGGGTAGTGAGGACTGCACAGCGCATCACCGGGGGAAACCTACCTGCCCTCCAGGACACCTACACCACCCGATGTCACAGGAAGGCCAAAAAGATCATCAAGGACAACAACCACCCGAGCCACTGCCTGTTCACCCCGCTATCATCCAGAAGTCGAGGTCAGTACAGGTGCATCAAAGCTGGGACCGAGAGACTGAAAAACAGCTTCTACCTCAAGGCCATCAGACTGTTAAACAGCCATCACTAACATTGAGTGGCTGCTGCCAACATACTGACTTAAATCTCTAGCCACTTTAAACATAGGAATTGGATGTAACAAATGTATCACTAGCCACTTTAAACAATTTTGTATATAATGTTTACGTATCCGACATACTCATATCAAATGTATACACTGTACTCTAAACCATCTACTGTATCTTGCCTATGCCGTTCGGCCATCGACCCAAATCTCTAGCCACTTTAATAATTATAACTGGATGAAATAATGTATCACTAGCCACTTTAAACAATGCCATTTATATAATGTTTACATATCCTACATTACTCATCTCATATATATATATGTGTATATACTGTACTCCATACCATCTACTGCATCTTGCCTATGCCGGTCAGCCATCGCTCATCCATATATTTATATGTACATACTCCGTATTCATTCCTTTACTCTTGTGTGTATAAGGTAGTTGTTGTGAATTTGTTAGATTACTTGTTAGATACTACTGCATGGTCGGAACTAGAAGCACAAGCATTTCGCTACACTCGCATTAACATCTGCTAACCATGTGTATGTGACAAATAAAATTTGATTTGAAGCACTCCTCCAGCATATTTTCATTTTTTCTGCGTCTCACGAATGTTCTTCTTTGTGATCCGAACACCTCAAACTTAGATTAGTCTGTCCATAACACTTTTTTCCAATCTTCCTCTGTCCAGTGTCTGTGTTCTTTTGCCCATCTTAGTCTTTTATTTTTATTGGCCAGTCGAAGATATGGGGGTTTCTTTGCCTAGAAGGCCAGCATCCTTGAGTCGCCACTTCACTGTTGACGTTGAGACTGGTGTTTTGCAGGTACTATTTAATGAAGCTGCCAGTTGAGGACTTGTGAGGCGTCTGTTTCTCAAATTAGACACTCTAATGTACTTGTCCTCTTGCTCAGTTGTGCACCGGGGGCATCCCACTCCTCTTTCTATTCTGGTTAGTTTGCACTGTACTGTGAAGGGAGTAGTACACAGCGTTGTACGCGATCTTCAGTTTCTTGGCAATTTCTCACATGAAATAGGCTTCATTTCTCAGAACAAGAATAAACTGACGAGTTTCAGAAGTTATTTGTTTCTTGCCATTTTGAGCCTGTAATCAAACCCACAAATGCTGATGCTCCAGATACTCAACTAGTCTAAAGAAGGCCAGTTGTATTGCTTCTTTCATCAGAACAACAGTGTTCCGCTGTGCTTACATAATTGCAAAAGGGTTTTCTAATGATCAATTAGCCTTTTAAAATGCTAAACTTGGATTAGCTAACACAATGTGTCATTGGAACACAGGAGTGATGGTTGCTGATAATGGGCCTCTGTACGCCTATGTAGATATTCCATAAAAAATCTGCCGTTTCCAGCTACAATAGTCATTTACAACATCAACAATGTCTACACTGTATTTCTGATCAATTTTATGTTATTTTAATGGACCAAAAGTGTGATTTTCTTTAAAAAACAAGGACATTTCTAAGTGACCCCAAACTTTTGAACTGTAGTGTGTGTATATATATATATATATATATATATATATATATATATATATATATATATATATATATTGATAGCTAGATAGATATATAAATACAATAATAATATGATAATATGTCCAATATTGCCCAACTAGGACTGAAGTGAGAGTCAATAATATGATTGTGATTATTATTATGTAGTCCTGTCTAGGGCTGGTTCAACCTTCTGAGATAGATGAGACCCTTCTAAAGTATACATTACTAATTTGTCCTGGCCAGCATCATAGGCCAAACTCTTATTTGTTTAACCCAAAGGAAAGGAATAGGTTATCCCTCCCAGGGTCAATAACAAGAGAAAAACTACATAAAAAGCACTTGCCATCACTATGTTAATTGAAAATGATTATTTAGGCATTAGGCATCATTATAGTACAGTATATTAAAGAGAGATTTGTTCAACTCTCCATATAATTCTCTAATTAAATTAATGCAAAATGATGTTGGGCTATAACCGCTGAAGTAGCGTACAGTTCCGCTGTACTGCACGCAACCACATGTGGGAAGCACTTGTTTTGACCCTTTGGGACAGAGCGGGCGGCTCCTTAAGAGCAGGGTGATATAATGACTCGTAAGGTTAATGCAACATCCGTCTGGTCTGGGCACCGGTAGAGCCAAAATGAATACCATTCACTTAATTTTTCAGTTGGCCCAGCTACATTTCTTGTAAATTCCACCTTGCGATTCAGTTAATTGATTCATTTCAATATAATTGACCAATAAAGAGCTGGAAATAATGATTGAAAGGCGCATAATTGTGGGCTTTGCGCACATACTGTAGCCTGCTTGTTGGTATCTTGTTGTTGTTGGCAATTGCCCATGTTTCTTCAACATTCATTCAACCAATTCATTAACATTATTCATTGGGAGAAAAAAAAAGGATAATCGACACGTGATGATATCATGTTGCCCACTCTAATACACACACTAATACAGTTTTTTTTATTCATCTATCAATTTCCCATTGTCATGGCTTAATACGGACAAAAGTAAATTCCATTTTTCTTAAAGAAGGGGAGACAGCAACGGAAATGAATGCACTGTGTGCATACAATTTCAGCGTCTTAGGCTGTATGACATTTGATCTATCCCAGTCTATTTTCATGTGCCATTTAAATTCTTCCCACCCACTCATGTCTTCATAGCTTATTTGCTGGGGAGCATTCCAAAATAACTGTCCAGATCATAGCAATCATCATGCTGCCTTGTTCACTTGTCAGTTCGTTACTTAAACAAATAGATCATGGCCACAGCCTACCAATGAATGGGTTTTCATTTATGCTACATAGCCAATAGTCATTAAAGTGTTATTCATTTAGACAGATCACCTGAATGGTACTGTGATTGTCTTTTCAATAGGCGTTTAAGTGACGGCATTAACAACACATATTTTCCTCTTTTGTGTCTTTGATCAGTAGCTTGAACAGTTTAATAGTCCAATGCCTCATCTGTTGTACTTCGTCTGTTGACAGGCTGTCTTGTAGTCTATACATTTTATTCATTGCCATTTCCACTGTTCTCCTTGTCCAGGATATCCAGGAACTGGGTAGCTTATTTTGTTGATTTCAGTGTGGTGTCTCTTTCCTTCTATTTGACACTTAGTTGTGTAGGGTAACGTTACAACAAAGAGAACAGGATTTGTTTTTCCCGTAGCTTTTTCTATATGTGGTCAAATTCACTGGATTTCATGTAGAGGTCTCTGCTTATGTCAGCGTTATTAATATTAAATATCAAATGTCCCGACTCTCAACTTTTTGGCTTGGATGGCCAGTCGTAGAACTTTATCTTTGTCCCTATAGTTAAGGAATTTGTGACGATGCCCCTTGGTTTGCTGCTTGTGTCCTCCATCTCGTTTAATCATTCAGTAAACCCCATAATGATGTATTTTGGTTAATTTCTGTTCATTTGAATTTCTGTTAGTAGGCCCTAGTGTCTCTAAACTTGCTTTAGTCGAGTCGTCAGCTACTTGGTCCATGGTTGTGTTGTTTCAGTGTGTTTGTTTGTCTCTATTTCCATACCGGAAATCTGTCTACTGGCATTGTCAACTAACATCCTGATATTCTTGTTCTAACCAAAAGGAACTTGGAATGCAATGTAACACAGGGTTTGCATTGTGACACAACATAAACGGTTGATGTTGTTGTCCTCTGAAGATGTTTGAAGGCATCCAGGTTTGATTCCCTGAGACTGAGTCAGAGAGGGAGAATGTTAGTTAAAGAAGAATGGTTGCACGCCATAGCCAGACAGTGTGTTGAGACTGCCGTAGTCAGCTGACTGATGGGAAGTAGGGGAGTTAGAGAGAGAGGGAGAGGGAAAGGGAGAGAGAGAGAGAGAGAGAGAGAGAAAGGAGAGAGAGAGAGAGAGAGAGAGAGAGAGAGAGAGAGAGAGAGAGAGAGAGAGAGAGATAAAAGAAAGAAAAGAAAGGAAGAGGCTGAGAACTCATTTCCACCATGAGTGTCTACTGTTGGCTATGTGTACATTTATCTTTCATTGGCCATGTAACTGTTTTCAAAACATAACTTAATACAAATGCATTCACAGCACTTTGTAATGGATGAAAGGGGTCTATATTTTAAAGTGAGTGCACAGTGTAAGAGTGAGACTCCAGAGTGACCACAGACGTGTATATGTGAGGTCTGTCCTGATTATTTTTTCTTTAGCATTCACCCTCTGGTCCAACAGCTGCAACTGTGTTCTATTTCGGTTGGAGATAAATGAGGTGCCATGTGTGGAATAGGAATACACTATTATCAGGATGAAATGTCTGATGTGTGGATAGCGTGTGACTGGCTAGGAATAAAACTGACAGGTTCATTTTTCTCCGCCCCCTCTACTGGAAATAACTAGCTTGGATGCCAGTTAGCCAGCTTAATTGTCACTGCATTGGATTGGCATAAGAAATATGGTGGATCATTTGTCTACACCTGTCTTAGACCACTGAGCTAAAGCCCCTGAATTAGCTGTTGGAGCTAACACAATACTAGACGTATCAGGAATCACAAAACCGTAGTTCACTGAACCCCATCTGCTACAATAAGTGGAACCCTAACCCTAGCTTCATGTCCACTGCCTGGTTCAACCCTAACTCTAGCCAAAACCCTAGCTACATGTCCACACCCTGGTTCAACCCTAACCACAGCCATAGCCCTAACCTAACCTCAACCCTACTGGTGTGTAGGCCTAAAGAAAATCAGTATGGAAAGCACGGATTGTAACATACTCTGTTCCACGGAGACATGGCTCTCTCTGGATATGGAGTTGGTACAGCCACCTGGATTCTTTGTGCGTTGCACCGACAGGAATAAACATTTTTCCGGGAAGAAGGGCGGGGGTGTATGGTTCATGATTAACATCTCATGGTGTAGTTGTAACAACATACAGGAACTCAAGTCCTTTTGTTCACCTGACCTAGAATTCCTCACAATCAAATGCCAACCATATTATCTTCCAAGAGAATTCGGTTATTGTCACAGCCGTGTATATTCTTGCTGGCTTCTCCTTGCATTGGCAGGACAGAGAAGCCATGTCTGGTAAGACGAGGGGCAGGGTGTGTGTCTATTTGTCAACAACTGCAGGTGCGCAATGTCTAATATTAAAGAGGTCTCAAGGTATTTCTCGCCTGAGGTAGAGTACCTCATGATAAGGTGTAGACCACACTATCTACCAAGAGAGTTCTCATCTTTATTATTTGTAGACATCTATTTACCACACCAAACTGATGCTGGCACTAAGACCGCACTCAACGAGCTGTATACGGCCATAAGAAAACAAGAAAATGCTCATCCAGAAGCGGTGCTCCTAGTGGCCGGGGACTTTAATGCAGGCAAACTTACATCCGTTTTACCTAATTTCTACCAGCATGTCACATGTAGACCACCTTTACCTCATACACAGAGATGCATACAAAGCTCTCCGTCGCCCTCCATTTGGCAAATCTGACCATAATTCTACCCTCCTGATTCCTGCTTACAAGCAAAAACTAAAGCAGGAAGTACCAGTGACTCGCTCAATACGGAAGTGGTCAGATGATGCGGATGCTATGCTACAGGACTGTTTTCCTAGCACAGACTGGAAAATGTTCTGGGATTCATCCAATGGCATTGAGGAGTATACCACTTCAGTCACTGGCTTCATCAATAAGTACATTGACGACGTCTCCCCACAGTGACCTGTAAGTACATATCCCAACCAGAAACTATGGATTACAGGCAACATCTGCACCGAGCTAAAGGCTAGAGCTTTCAAGGAGTGGGACACTACTCCGGACGGTGATAAGAAATCCCACTATGCCCTCAAACATCAAACAGGCAAAGAGTCAATACAGGACTAAGATTGAATCCTACTACACCAGCTCCGACGCTCGTCGAAAACTATTACGGACTACAACGGGAAACCCAGCCGCTAGCTGCCCAGTGACGTGAGCCTACCAGACGAGCAAAATACCTTTTATGCTCGCTTCGAGGCAAGCAATACTGAAGCATGCATGAAAGCACCAGCTGTTCCGGACGACTGTGTGATCACGCTCTCCGTAGAAGATGTGAGCAAGACATTTAAACAGGTCAACATTCACAAAGCCGTGGGGCCAGACAGATTACTAGGACGTGTACTCAAAGCAAGCACAGACCAACTGTCAAATGTCTTCACTGATATTTTCAATCTCTCCCTGACCGAGTCTGTGATAACAACATGTTTCAAACAGACCACCATAGACCCTGTGCTCAAGTATTGCGAAGGTAACCTACCTAAATAATTACCGCCCCGGAGCACTTATGCCGGTAGCCATGAAGCGCTTTGAAAGGCTGTTTATGGCTCACACCAACACCATCATGCCGGAAATTCAAGACTGACTCCAATTTGCATATCGGCCCAACAGATCCACAGATGACACAATCTCAATCGCACTCCAAACTGCCCTTTCCCACCTGGACAAAAGAAAAACCTATGTGAGAATGCTGTTTATTGACTACAGCTCAGCGTTCAACACTATAGTGCCCACGTGCTTAGTCCCCTCCTGTACTCCCTGTTCACCCACGACTATATGGCCAAGCACAACTCCAACACCATCATTACATTTTCTGATGACACAACAGTGGAAGGCCTGATCACGACAACGATGAGACAGCTTATAGGGAGGAGGTCAGAGACCTGGTAGTGTCATGCCAGGACAACAACCTCTCCCTCAATGTGAGCAAGACAAAGGAACTGATTGTGGACTATAGGAAAAGGAGGGCCGAACAGGCCCCAATTCACATCAACGGGGCTGAGAAGAGCGGGTCGAGAGTTTCAAGTTCCATGTTGTCCACATCACCAACGAACTATCATGGTCCAAACACACCAAGGCAGTTGTGAAGAGGTCACGACAACACCTTTTTCACCTGAAGATATTTAACTTCTTTGGGAGCAGCGCACGAGGTGACGGTTTTGGAGGGCCTGGCGTGCCCAAAGTAAAATGCCTCCCACTCAGGCCCAGAAAATAGGATATGCACATATTTAGTACCATTGGATAGGAAGCACTCTGAAGTTTCTAAAAGTGTTAACATTCTGTCTGTGAGTATAACAGAACGGATATGGCAGGTGAAAACGCGAGAAATTTCTGTCCTGGAAAAAGTGATTTTTACACATTGCCTCATTTGGAACCCCTCCCTTATGAAAATGCCCATATAAGGGCATATGAAAGGGCATATGAATGCAGTACCAAACCGTATGTTAATCACCGTGGGGAATGTGTTGTATAGTGGGCGCTTTGTTTTTGTGATGTGTTGCTTGTGGAGTGCTGTGATTTTTATTTGATTTCTTATGATGCCGTGGAGGTTGTGCCATAGAGCACTTGTCAAACTCATTCCATGGAGGGCCGAGTGTCTGCGGGTTTTCGCTCCTCCCTTGTACTTGATTGATGAATTAAGGTCACTGATTATTAAGGAACTCCCCTCACCTGGTTGGCTAGGTTTTAAAGGAAAAACCAAAAACCAGCAGACACTAGGCCCTCCATGGAATGAGTTTGACACCCTTGCCGTAGGTGAATTCCATTAAATCTGTCATTTCAAGAAATTAATAGAAATTTGTGAAACGCCTCGGGCTGCACAGTATACATTCTATTAGAGTGATCTCCAGTTCATGAATTGGTAACAGCGTGTAACAGCGCTCGCTTCCCAATTGAAAAAATAAGAAACACATCAAAGTAAACTAATTATTGGAGTATGTGAAGCTTATTCTCTTTTTGAAAGCCTGTTGTTTCTGGTGTCACGTTATTCTATCCCAGTTCTGTCCCTTCTGGTTGTCATTTAATGATCTATGTGGTTATTTCTTGATGATCTCCATCAGATGTACCACTCCTCACAGGGCTCCACTGCTACTGTCTTCTGAAAGCCACTGTTCAGGTCACACGTTGATTGACACTTAATATTTAGAAGAGCAGAGGGAGAGAGTCAAATTAAAGGACAAACATGCCAACACACAAAAAAACGTTGAGCACAGCCCCCATTCAACACAAGGGCTTGTTGCACGCATAAGACACATACGTTGCATTCGGAAAGTATTCAGACCCCTTCACGTTTTCCACATTTTGTTATGTTACAGCCTTATTCTAATGGACTCAATAGTTTTTTCCTTTCATGAATCTGGCTGGACCACTCAAGGACATTCAGAGACTTGTCCTGAAGCCACTCCTGCATTGTCTTGGCTGTGTGCTTAGGGTCGTTGTCCTGTTGGAAGGTGAATCTTCGCCCCAGTCTGAGGTCCTGAGTGCTCTGGAGCAGGTTTTCATCAGGCATCTCTCTGTACTTTGCTCCGTTCATCTTTCCCTCGATCCTGACTTGTCTCCCAGTCCCTGCAGCTGAAAAACATCCAACAGCATGATGCTGCCAAAAGCATGTTTCACCGTAGGGATGGTGCCATTTTTCCTCCAGACATGACGCTTGGCATTCAGGCCAAAGAGTTCAATCTTGGTTTCATCAGACCAGAGAATCTTGTTTCTCATTGTCTGAGAGTCCTTTACGTGCCTTTGGCAAACTCCAAGCGGGCTGTCATGTGCCTTTTACTGAGGAGTGGCTTCTGTCTGGCCACTCTACCATAAAGGCCCGCTTGGTGGAGTACTGCAGAGATAGTTGTCCTTCTGGAAGGTTCTCCCATCTCCACAGAGCAACTCTGGAGCTCTGTCAGAGTGACCATCGGGTTCTTGGTCACCTCCCTGACCAAGGCCCTTCTCCCCCGATTGGAAGAGTCTTGGTGGTTCCAAACATCTTCCATTTAAGAATGATTGAGGCCACCGTGTTCTTGGGGACCTTCAATGCTGCAGAAATGTTTTGCTAACCTTCCCCAGATCTGTGCCTCTGCACAAGCTTGTCTCTGAGCTCTACAGACATTCCTTCAACCTTATGGCTTGGTTTTTGCTCTGACATGCACTGTTAACTGTGGGACCTTATACAGACAAGTGTATGCCTTTCCAAATAATTTCCAATCAATTCAATTTACCACATGTAGACTCCAATCAAGTTGTACAAACATCTCAAGGATGATCAATGAAAACAGGATGCACCTGAGCTCAATTTCGAGCATCATAGCAAAGGGTCTGAATACGTATTTAAATAAGGTATTTCCGTTTTTTATTTGTAATAAATTAACAAAAATGTCAAAAAAAGTTTTTCGCTTTGTCATTATTGGTTATTTTGTGTAGATTGATGCAATTTTTTTTAATCCATTTTAGAATAAGGCTGTAACGTCACAAAATGTGGAAAAATGGATGGGGTCTGAATACTTTCCGAATGCACTGTATGAAACGCAGACACATATTGTATGTATTCAAACACACACATGCACTTACAGCTAGAAACATAGATATGAAATACTGTTAATATCCTTTAAAAATTAACAACCTACCTCATGGTCTAGAGCATCTGCATTTTTCTACCATAAAACCCAAGAGAGGGAACATAGAAGGAAGTCAGTCATAAAAAGATGACTAGTAATTCAGTAAACACCATTAGTCTCACTGGCCCGCCACATACTGAGCACTCGCCATGCGGCCAAGGTCAAACAGAAGGCTAATGAATAGAATCGGGGTGATGGCGGTGGAGAGAAAGAAGACGTACAGAGAGACATAGTTTCTCTCTCTTTGGCAGATGCCTGTACGCAATACACAGACAGCTGGACACAAACATGTGACAAAATAATATTCTCCCCCTCTGGCACAGATGTCCTAATTCCTTTCCCCTTCATTTAAAATGTCCACCACAGCCCAAAAGCCACCAGACCAGTTGCCTTGGCTGTTTGGGGTGGAGTGGAAATTGTGGAAGTTTAATGCGATATGTAATTGTATGGAAGAGGCGTAAAAAATATTGGGGGGAAACTTTCAAACAGTAAAAAAGGTTTCACACTTCATAAAGTTTTAATTACAGCTATGCCAGCAGCCATATGATAAATTCAGTGAGGTGGCTGCCTCTGTGGCTCTGTAGGGACATAGCTATATTCTGATTTAGACACTTAGATGTGGATAGTGAAAGAGAATTGCTAGAAAAAGGTCTCAGGGCTGTGTGTATCATATACAGTTAGGTCTATAATTATTGGCACCCTTGATAAAGATGAGCAAAAAATACTGTACAAAATAAATATTACAAATACTGAGCTATCTTGTATGCTCCAAAACATTTGAAAATCCTACAATTTATACTAATACAATTGCTCAGCGAAATAGATTTTGTTTAAACAAGTAATACGAAAAGCTAAAATGTCTTCAGTCAATACGTTTTCAACCCCTTTGTTATGGCAAGTCTAAATAAGTTCAGAAGTAAAAATGTGCTTAACAAGTCAAATAATAAGTTGCATGGACTCACTCTGTGTACAATAATAATGTTTAACATTACTGCCTTATCTCTGTACCCTACACATACAATTATCTGTAAGGTCCCTCAGTCGAGCAGTGAATTTCAAATACAGATTCAACCACAAAGACCAGGGAGGTTTTCCAATGCTTCACAAAGAAGGCACCTATTGGTAGATGGGTAAAAAAAAAGCAGACATTGAATATCGCTTTGAGCATGGTGAAGTTATTATTTACACTTTGGATAATGTATCAATACACCGAGTCACTACAAAGATACAGGCGTACTTCCTAACTCATCTGCCGGAGCGGAAGGAAACCGCACAGGGATTTCACCATTGGTGACTTTAAGACAATTACAGAGTTTCATGGCTGTGATAGGAGAAAACTGAGGATGGATCAACAACATTATAGTTACTCCACAATACTAACCTAATTGACAGTGAAAATAAGGTAGCCTGTAAAGAACAAAAATATTCCAAAACATGCATCTATTTTGCAACAAAGCACTAAAGTAATACTGCAAAAAATTGTGGCAAAGCAATACATTTTTTTCCTTTTTTGTCCTTTTTGTCCAAAGTGTTATGTTTGGAGCAAATCCAATACAACACATTACTGAGTACCACTCCATATTTTCAAGCATAGTGGTGGCTGAATCATGTTGTGGGTATGCTTGTAATCATTAAGGACTGGTGAGTTTTGCAGGATAAAAAACAAATTCTAATGGAGCTAAGCACAGGCAAAATCCTAGAGGACAACCTGGTTCAGTCTGCTTTCCACCAGAAACTGGGAGATGAAGTTGCTTACAAAGAAGACAGTGAATGTTCCTGAGTGGCCGAGCTACAGTTTCAACTTAAAATCTATGGCACGACCTGAAAATGGTTGTCAAGCAATGATCAACAACCAATTAACTGAGCTTGAAGAATTATAATGGATAATGGGGAAATGTTGCAAAATCCAGGTGTAGAAGGCTCTTAGAGACTACTTCTACAAAGTATTGACTCAGGAGTGTGAATATTTACGTAAATGAGATACTTCTGTATTTCATTTTCAATAAAATAGCTAACATTTCTAAAAAACTAATGTTCACTTTGTCATTAAGGGGTATTGTGTGTAGGTGGGTGAGAAATTGTTTTATTTAATCCATTGTGATTTCAGGCTGTAACACAACAAAATGTAGAATTGGTCAAGGGGTATGAATACTTTCTGAAGGCAATTTTTTTAATTAATCAAATCAAGGGTATTTAGCTCTGTGATTTGTGGGAAGCTGAAAGAAAGAGCAGAGGGTCTTTGTGTGTCTGTGTGCGTGTGCGTGTGTGTAAAACTCCAACACTGCTGGGAACTAATGCACCCTAATTTAGCCCCACGGGTGCTGAAGAAAACAAACAGCATAACAGGCTTAGCCAGAGAGAAAAAGATAGGGAAGACAGAGAGAGGGAGAAAGAAGGAGGGGAAGATAAAGGAAGATAAAGAGCAAAAGAGACCTAGTACGAGAGAGAGAGAGAGAGAGAGAGAGAGAGAGGCAGTGTTATCATGAGTTTATGTCAAACATCCATTTGGACTCCTCCAGTCATGGATGTACTGTAGGGGTCTCAGGGGCCTGTCTCGGATGTCATTGATTGAACCTCTCTGTCAACTCATCATGTGCCTGGCAGGTACAGTATGGCAGCAGCAGCGGCAGCCAACACAGCACCTTGCCCATGGACACAACAACCTTCTGTGTCCTGTTGAGACATAAGCCCCAGTACAGAGCAGCTCTGTCCCCCCCTGGGTGACACAAGAGATGGGGGGAATGTGAGAGTGACATGATGCCGGAGATTGAACAGGAGAGGAGAAAGCAAGAGAGGAGAGGAGAAAAGAAGGAAGAGAGTGAAGGGGAAGATTAGAGTGTGAGGGGGAGGAATTGAGAGTGATTTTGGAGCTAAGAGAGGAAAGACGAGGAGGAGAGGAGAGGAGAGGGGGATATAAGTTGAGACCCTGTGAATGACATTTAGCTATCTTTCTCCCACCCATCTCCATAACAGGAGAAAGGTCATGACGATTAAGTCATTTTACTCAGAGGGTTCATTATTGTGTTCAGCTGAATCATTGTAGAGGCTATCCACGCATGATGAAAGTGAATAAAAATAATCTTACTCAATATAAGCTGTCCTTTATGACTTTGTGAATGTCATGTTCTTTTTCTCTATCTCTTTCTCAGGAAGGACACCTGAGGCAATGTTCCCAGCTCACCCTGTCTCCAGTCCTTCAGGGTCAGGAATAGCTGTAAACTCTTAAAGGCCTAGTGCAGCCAAAATGCATTTTTCCACCCATGTTTTATATCATATTGTACAACAGGTGATGAAACTAACGCTTTAAAAGTGTGAAAACATTTGATGAGTGTTATTTCCTGATAGGTGTTGGTTGGAAATACAATCTACACAGGAACTTCTAATCAGCAGGTTTGCATGGGCGGGAGTTTCGGCTTTGCATGGTGACATCACCATGCGGTAAAGTGGTTACTAGACCAATAACAAAGAGAGTTCCAAACTTCTCTGCCAATAACAGCTAGTTTTATGTTTCCCCCTCCCCACTCCACCACTCCCAGACAGTCCTAGAAATATTATTGCTTGAGAAATAGCTTTTTGCTCCAAGTCTATTTTTGCCAATTTTTATGGGAATCTATTACAGTAAGGAACTTCCTTGTTACCTAGAGATTATTTGATATAAAAACGTCTGCATTGGGCCTTTAACACAGGCTCTTTTTGTTGACAATCTGTGAGTAAGGTTCTGGTGTTGTTATCTACAGGCCTTGTGTACTACCGTAGGTCAACAACTTATTGATAACAATGTCACTCTGTTCAGTTCTCTACATGTTACACAGCATTGCATTTACAATGTCATTCAACTCGTGCAAATCAAATCAAATGTTATTGGTCACGTACACATATTTTGCAGATGATATCGCAGGTGCAGCAGAATGCCTAACAATACAAAACAAAACACACAAATCCCAGAATCCATGTTTCAATTGTCTCAAGGCTTAAAAATCCTTCTTTAACCTGTCTCCCTCTTCATCTACACTGATTGTGGCTTTAGCAAGTGACATCAATAAGGGATAATATCTTCCAACTGGATTTGTCTGGTCAGTCTATGTCATTGAAAGAGCAGGTGTCCTTGATGTTTAATATATACTGTATATAGTTTCAGAATACTGTATATATATATATATATGATAGGATTTGATATATATATATATATATATATATATATATACAGTTGAAGTCGGAAGTTTACATACACTTAGGTTGGAGTCAGTAAAACTCGTTTTTCAACCTCTCCACAAATTTATAGTTAACAAACTATAGTTTTGGCAAGTCGGTTAGGACATCTACTTTGTGCATGACACAAGTAATATTTCCAACAATTGTTTACAGACAGATTATTTCACTTATAATTCACAGTATCACAATTTCAGTGGGTCAGAAGTTTACATACACTAAGTTGACTGTGCTTTTAAACAGCTTGGAAAATTCCAGAAAATGATGTCATGGCTTTATAAGCTTCTGATAGGCTAATTGACATCATTTGAGTGAATTGGAGGTGTACCTGTGGATGTATTTCAAGGCCTACCTTCAAACTGCCTCTGCTTGACATCATGGGAAAATCAAAAGAAATCAGCCAAGACCTCAGAAAAAAAATTGTAGACCTCCACAAGTCTGGTTCATCCTTAGGAGCAATTTCCAAACGCCTGAAGGTACCACGTTCATCTGTACAAACAATAGTACGGAAGTATAAACACCATGGGACCACGCAGCTATACCGCTCAGGAAGGAGACGCGTTCTGTCTCCTAAAGATTAACGTACTTTGCTGCGAAAAGTGCAAATTAATCCCAGAACAACAGCAAAGGACCTTGTGAAGATGCTGGAGGAAACAGGTACAAAAGTATCTATATCCACAGTAAAACGAGTCCTATATCAATATAACCTGAAAGGCCGCTCAGCAAGGAAGAAGACACTGCTCCAAAACCGCCATAAAAAAGCCAGACTATGGTTTGCAACTGCACATGGGGACAAAGATCATACTTTTTGGAGAAATGTCCTCTGGTCTGATGAAACAAAAATAGAAGTGTTTGGCCTTAATGACCATCCTTATGTTTGGAGGAAAAAGTGGGATGCTTGCAAGCCGAAGAACACCATCCCAACTGTGAAGCACAGGGGTGGCACATCATGTTGTGGGGGTGCTTTGCTGCAGGAGGGACTAGTGCACTTCACAAAATAGATGGCATCATGAGGAAAGAAAAGTATGTGGATATATTGAAGTAATATCTCAAGACATCAGTCAGGAAGTTAAAGCTTGGTCGCAAATGTGTCTTCCAAATGGACAAT
The DNA here is from genome assembly GCA_030435695.1 of Brachymystax lenok tsinlingensis. Classification (NCBI taxonomy): domain Eukaryota; kingdom Metazoa; phylum Chordata; class Actinopteri; order Salmoniformes; family Salmonidae; genus Brachymystax; species Brachymystax lenok. The sequence continues at coordinate 21,000,443 of CM059785.1, forward strand.
GACCACAAGCATATAAAATGGCTTAAGGACAACAAAGCCAAGGTATTGGAGTGGCCATCACAAAGCCCTGACCTCAATCCTATAGAACATGTGTGGGCAGAACTGAAAAAGCTTGTGCGAGCAAGGAGCCCTACAAGCCTGATTCAGTTACACCAGCTCTGTCAGGTGGAATGGGCCAAAATTCACCCAACTTATTGTGGGAAGCTTGTGGAAGGCTACCTGAAACGTTTGACCCAAGTTAAACAATTTAAAGGCAATGCTACCAAATACTAATTGAGTGTATGTAAAATATGAAATAAATAATTCTCTCTACTATTATACTAACATTTCACATTCTTAAAATAAAGTGGTGATCCTAACTGACCTAAGACAGGGAATTTATACTTGGATTAAATGTCAGGAATTGTGAAAAGTTTAAATGTATTTGGCTAAGGTGTATGTAAACTTCAGACTTCAACTGTATATATACACTAAACCAAAATATAAATGCAACATGCAACAATTTCAAAGATTTTACTGAGTTGCAGTTCATATAAAGAAATGATTGGGAATACAGATATGCATCTGTTGGTCGGGGCGGCAGGTAGCCTAGTGGTTAGAGCGTTGGACTAGTAACTGAAAGGTTGCAAGATTGAATCCCTGAGCTGACAAGGTAAAAATCTGTTATTCTACCCCTGAACAAGGCAGTTAACCCACTGTTCCTAGGCCGTCATTGAAAATAAGAATTTGTTCTTAACTGACTTGCCTAGTTAAATAAAGGTTACATTTAAAAATAATTATGGGCCTGGATCAGATAACGAGTTAGTATCTGGTGTGACAACCATTTGCCTCATGCAGTGCGACACATCTCCTTTGCATAGAGTTGATTAGGCTGTTGACTATGGACCGCCTGTCGACCGTTATCCCACTCCTCTTCAATGGCTGTGCGAAGTTGCTGGATATTGGCGGGAACTGGAACACGTTGATCCAGACCATTCCAAATATTGGTGACATGTCTGGTGAGTATGCAGGCCATGGAAGAACTGGGACATTTTCAGTTTCCAGGAATTGTGTACAGACCCTTGCATCATGGGGCCGTGCATTATCAGGAAAATTATTATGCGCTGCCCTATGGGTCCAATCACGGCCGGATGTGATACAGCCTGGATCCGAACCAAGGACTGTTGTAATGCCTCTTGCACTGAGATGCAGTGCCTTAGACCGCTGCACTACTTGGGTGATGGTGGCAGATGAATGGCACGACAATGGGCCTCAGGATCTCGTCATGGTATTCCTGTGCATTCAAATTGCCATCGCTAAAATGCAATTGTTTACATAGTCCATAGTTTATGCCTGCCCATACCATAACCACACCCCACCGCCACCATGGGGCACTCTGTTCACAACGTTGACATCAGCAAACCGCTCGCTCACACGATGCTATCTGCCCGGTACAATTGAAACCAGTATTAATCCGTGAAGATCACACTTCTCCAGTGTGCAAGTCGCCATCGAAGGTAAGCATTTGCACACTAGAGTTGGTTATGATGCCGAACTGCAGTCAGGTCAAGACACTGGTGAGGATGACGAGCACACAGATGAGCTTCCCTGATCTGAATTTCCCAGAAATTCGTTGGTTGTGCAAACACACAGTGTCATCAAATGTCCGGGTGGCTGGTCTCAGACGATCCCGCAAGTGAAGAAGCCAGATGTGGAAGTACTGGGATGGCGTTGTTACAAATCAAATCAAACTTTATTTGTCACATGTGGCAAATACAACAGGTGTAGACCTTACCTTGAAATAATAACTTACAAGCCCTTAACCAACAATGCAGTTCAAGAAAGAGTTAAGAAAATATTTACCAAATAAACTGAAGTAAAAAATTATAAAAAGTAACACAATAAAATAAGGGTATATACAGGGGTACTGGTACCGAGTCAATGTGCGGGGGTACAGGTTAGTTGAGGTAAAATGTATGGTTGGACGTACTGCCAAATTCTCTAAAATGAAGTTGGAGGTTGCCTTTTATTGTCCCCAGGACAAGGTGCATCTGTGTACAGATCATGCTGTTCAATCAGCTTGTTGATATGCCACACCTGTCAGGTGGATGGATAATCTTGCAAAGGAGAAATAGTCACTAACAGGGATATAAAGAAATGTGAGAAATAAGCTTTTTGTGCATATGGAACATTTCTGGGATATTTTATTTTAGATCATGAAACATGTGACCAACACTTTACAAGTTGCATTTATGTTTTTGTTCAGTATATATATATATTATTTAAAAAAATAAACGGAAATATGACATTTACATAAGTATTCAGACCCTTTACTCAGTACTTTGTTGAAGCACCTTTGGCAGCGAATGCAGCCTTGAGTCTTCTTCTGTTGACACTACAAGCTTGGCACACCCGTTTACCATTCTTAAATGGTAGAAGTTTGGAACCACCAAGACTCTTCCTAGAACTGGCCACCCTGCCAAAATGAGCAATCAGTGGAGAAGGGCCTTGGTCTGGGAGGTGACCAAGAACCCGATGGTCACTCTGACAGAGCTCCAGATTTCCTCTTTGGATATGGGAGGTGCTTCCAGAAGGATAACTATCTCTGCAGCACTCCACCAATCAGGCCTTTATGGTAGTGTGGCCAGACGGAAACCACTCCTCAGTAAAAGGCACAAGACAGCCCGCTTGGAGTTTGCCAAAAGGCACCTAAAGGACACTCAGACAATGAGAAACAAGATTCTCTGGTCTGATGAAACCAAGATTGAACTCTTTGGCCTGAATGCCAAGTGTCACGTCTAGAGGAAACTGTTGCGCCTTCTTCACCTCACTGTCTGTTTGAGTGGATGGACCATTTCATGTTGTCAGTGATGTGCACGCTTTCACCCTCTCCACTGTGGCCATGTCGATGTGGATGGAAATGCCACTCTGTTGCATAGTATCTTAGATCAGTGAGATCTAGATAACCAGTCAGTTACTGTTGGTTTACAATGTCCATCTATAACTCTTGTGAGATATAGATCAATCAGCCTTCCAATGGGATGTGATGGATCACAGTCACCTTTGACCTTTACAGAAGTTTAACATCTGTTTGCTTCCCTCCGTTCTCGTCTCATTGAATTATATCATAGCACAGTCAGTAATTGTTGATTGAGAACAACGTGATTTATCTACATAAGTCTTATAACTGGGTGACCTTTGACTTTTTACATCAGTTTATTTCCTTTTCCTCTCATAGCTATCGATCACTTCTGCATATCCACACATTATCAATGGTGTAAGCAGATAAAACAAGAGAGGACGGGTTGAGGGAGGGAGGGAGGGAGGGAGAGGGGGAAGACTATATCTGTCTTTGTGAACAGCGAGGACAGGTTGTTTATCAAGATGAAGTGGAGGATAAGGGAGGGGTGTTGATGGAGGACATTGTTTAGGACTACAGTCAGCAACATGAATGTTATGGTCTATTGAGCCAATCTCTGTTCTCTCTGTCATCCACGCAACATTTGTTTTATCTGAGGTAGGCTTCAGTAGGAAAAAAGGGGGAAAATCACTGTCCTTACTAAACAATATTTTTTCTTATTTTAAAAAAATGTTTTTGTCTCTGATTGGTTGGAAAAGGGGCCACAGTGTAATGCCAACCAAAATTACTTTTTACAAATTGAACGAATCCTGTAAAGTACCAGAGCCACCTGACCTGCCTCCTCAAAGATGAGCCCAAGGACAGAACACCTGTTATGTCTGACATGGGGCTGTCATCATGACCTATAACACATGGGGGAATGCAGATTGATTACAGTACCTTGAGCGACGTCCTTGTGTCCAGACTTACAGTAAAATACAGTACAGATAGTAGTTTACTAAAGTTAATCTTCCATATAATCTGAAATGACACTGATATAGGATAGACAGTGAGGTAAGGTGTGATTGTAAACGTGGAACTCTCCATCAAGTCCTCTGCTATTAATACGACAATTGAAAGTGGGGTTAGATGACTTCCTCTCTCTAAAAGGCCAGATGACGGTTAATAAAAACACATTTTGAAAACCGTAAAAAAAAAAAAAAATCTGCATAATTTCCAGATTTTATTACTATTTGTGTGTGTGTGTGTGTGTGTGTGTGTGTGTGTGTGTGACCTTTGCCGAACAGCAAGTGAGAGCATAGCCTGTCTGGCCAGTGTGAAAAATTAAGCTTGGCCTCACATATTCTCCTTTGTCCCATCTGCTGTTTTACCACCTTAGTGTTCATCAGCTAGGTGCCAAAAGAGACATTTGCACCATTCTGAAGACATACAGTATACGTTCACAACCTGTGAGATAATTAAAATTGTAGCTATTACAAATAGCTTCGAAAACTATACGGACATGTACATTAAACACGACTACGGAGTAGCCTAACTCATTTGTTTAAAAGTAAAATTTCCTTGTGCTGTTTTAAATACTCTCAGACACATTATTCAGTCTCTGTTTTAAGAGCCCTTGAGTAGCACGAGTCTGATAATTGGTGGTGAAAATGTATTAAATTTGTTTTTCTATTTGTTAATTGCTTTGTTTATTTCATCTGTTTAACATGTAATTAAATCAAACAGTGAGCTGGATCTCATTTCGCTGCCCCATCCAATATCTGATATCTGACATCTAAATTCATGTGGCTGACGACATGAGGAAGTCACTAAGCCCAGCCCACTTGGACTTTAGATAATACAATTTAGATTATAGAGCGCTTTTAAAAATGGCAGAGGGAGGAAAAGTAATACATTCCAATAAGAATACTTTTTGAGTGGGTCATGACAAAGGATTCCATTATTCCACTCGATCACAGTAAATCTCCACGGATGCTTGATTTTATTGGCACTTTTATTAAGCTCTTCGGTCATAAATTAATGGACCTCCCTTGCCTGGGATAAATGATTTGGCCAGGAGGAGTGAAGGAGGAACGAGAGAGCAGTAAGATGAGCGGACTGGTACGATAGGAATCACAGCAATTGACCCAGCTCAGCAGTAGCAGGGCCAAGCTATAGGATACGTTTGGTTGGGACACTCTCAGCTGTCACCTCTATCAATGGAATTTGTGGCTTAAGGTTTCAATATTCCTTCTAGTTGATTCCGTAGTGCACTGTAGCTGACATTGCAATGTTATGATAGACTTCTATTATGATATACTTCTGTTATGATAGACTTATGTTATGATAGACTTCTGTTATGATAGACTTCTGTTATGATAGACTTCTATTATGATAGACTTCTGTTATGATAGACTTCTGTTATGATAGACTTCTGTTATGATAGACTTCTGTTATGATAGACTTCTGTTGGCAAAGATCAGCAGCTGTGTATGAGCTGTAAGATGCATGCTCTCCCTGCAGAAGCATTCAATAGTCTTGTTATGTGAACAGTGCTTTGAGTGTCTGACTGTCAGAGTGGTAATACAGTGAATGTGTCTGTGACTGCAACGTTTTACCACTACAGTATGTGTTTGTGTGTATGGGGATGTGTATGTTCATGTATGTCCGTGTCTGTGTGTGCCTGTGTGTGTTGTCTGGCGTGTGTGTGTAAATGTAGGCAGCCACAGTATCTTAGTCAGGCAGCAGCCTCCGCTCATATCAGCGTTAATTAACACCAACACCGCTACAGTATAGCACTCTGCTACACAATTAGCATATAGCTAATTGAAAGGGCAAACAAACTAGCCGAGTCATCTCTGTAATGTGGTGCTGGCTGTAACTTCATAGTCTCTACCATGACTGCTACTAATACTATGGGGCAGGTAGCCTAGTGGTTAGAGTATTGGGCCATTAACCAAAAGGTTGCTGGTTCAAATTCCTGAGCAGACAAGGGGAAAATCAGTCAATGTACCTTTGAGCAAGGCATTTAACCCTAATTAGTTCCAGGGGTGCTGTACTACTATGACTGACCCTGTAAAACAACAGATTTCACTGCACCTATCTGATGTATGTGATGATACAACATTGTATTTATTCACTACTCCACTAATGAGGGAGAGAATGAACCTCCAGGACAGTGAGAGGAGAAGACATATCACCCCACTTCATCTTAAGATGAATGCACTAACTGTAAATTCGCTTTGGATAAATGACTAAAATGTAAAAATGGGAAGGAATCTACTTAAGACAAATGAAACACTAACATACAAAACAGAAACACCTTTCAACCCCACACTGGCTTACGTAAATAATGTCCCCATTAGATAGACAGATTCTGTATAATGCTTGCTTTCAGGTTCAACACAGTCCGCCAAAGACACGTCTGTTCGCTCTCTCTCTCTCTTCTTTTTTTGGCTCATTCAATCATTTATCTTTATCATTCTAATCCCATTTTATCCTAGTATTACTATTATCTCTTTCATGACTCAAGCTCATGCTGTTGGCTACAGAGAAATGTCTGTGTTCCTTGTCCCTGTCTGCCTGCATGTGTGCATACATGTATGTATGCTTGAGTATGTATCTAAATATGTTATGTGTGTATTTATGTGTCACATCAAATCAAATTTTATTGGTCACATACACGTGTTTAGCAGATGTTATTGTGGGTGTAGCAAAATGCTTGTGTTTCTAGCTCCAACTGTGCAGTAATATCTAACAATTTCACAACAATAAACACAATACACACAAATCTAAAGTAAAATAATGGAATTAAGAAGATATAAATACTTGGACGAGCAATGTCAGAGCGGCATAGACTAAGATACAGTAGAATAGAATAGAATACAGTATATACATATGAGATGAGTAATGCAAAATACGTAAACATTATTAAAGTGACTAGTCTTCCATTATTAAGGTGGCCAGTGAAATATAGGGCAGCAGCCTCTAATGTGCCAGTAATGGCTATTTAACAGTCTGATGGCCTTGAGATCGAAGCTGTTTTTCAGTATCTCGGTCCCAGCTTTGATGCACCTGTACTGACCTCACCTTCTTGATGACAGTGGGGTGAACAGGCAGTGGCTCGGGTGGTTGTTGTCCTTGATGATCTTTTTGGCCTTCCTGTGACATCGGGTGCTGTAGGTGTCCTGGAGGACAGGTAGTTCGCCCCCGATGATGCGTTGGGCAGACCGCACCACCCTCTGGAGAGCCCTGTGGTTGCGAGCGGTGCAGTTGCCGTACCAGGCGGTGATACAGCCCGACAGGATGCTCTCAATTGTGCATCTGTAAAAATTTGACAAGGTTTTAGGTGCCAAGCTAAATTTCTTCAGCCTCCTGACGTTGAAGAGGCGCTGTGTGGGTGTACGCTGAAGAATTTGAAGCTTTGCACCTCCTCTCCGGTCCTGACGATATGGATAGGGGGGTGCTCCCTCTGCTGTTTCCTGAAGTCCATGATCAGCCCCTTTGTTTTGTTGACGTTGGGTGAGAGGTTATTTTCATAGCACCACATTCCCAGGGCCCTCACCTCCAGGCTGTCTCGTCATTGTTGGCAATCAGGCCTACTACTGGTGTGTCATCTGCAAACTTGATGATTGAGTTGGAGGCGTGCGTGGCCACGCAGTCAACGGTGAACTGGGAGTACAGGAGGGGGCTGAGCACGCACCCTTGTGGGGCCCCAGTGTTGAGGATCAGTGAAGTGCAGGTGTTGTTTCCTACCTTCACCACCTGGGGGCGGCCCATCAGTAAGTCCCAGAGTGGGGGAAAGAGGTTGTCCTTTGGTGTGTACAGCAGGGGGGTTTATTGTGCTCAGACTGGTCCTTTGGTGTGTACAGCAGGGGGGTTTATTGTGCTCAGACTGGTCCTTTGGTGTGTACAGCAGGGGGTTTATTGTGCTCAGACTGGTCCTTCGGTGTGTACAGCAGGGGGTTATTGTGCTCCGACTGGTCCTTCGGTGTGTACAACAGGGGGGTTTATTGTGCTCAGACTGGTCCTTTGCTAAGTACAGCAGGGGGGTTTATTGTGCTCAGACTGGTCCTTCGGTGTGTACAGCAGGGAGGTTATTGTGCTCAGACTGGTCCTTCGGTGTGTACAGCAGGGAGGTTATTGTGCTCAGACTGGTCCTTCGGTGTGTTCAGCAGGGGGGTTTATTGTGCTCAGACAGCACTCAGAAGGACCCCTGTATGCACACTATGCTCCCTGGATTCAGTTTATTTATCAGTGCAAAACAGTACTTTTATGAGCTCTCGCAAAACAACTTCTAAATGCTACTGTGTGTACACCGAAGACCTACAGTGAACTGGTCTGTGTCGAGAGAGAGAGAGAGAGAGAGAAAGATAGAGAGTGCAAATTGAGTGAAAGAGGGGAGGGGCAGTGAAAGAGGGGAGGGGCAGTGAAAGAGGGGAGGGGTAGTGAAAGAGGGGAGTGGCAGTGAAAGAGGGGAGGGGTAGTGAAAGAGGGGAGGGGCAGTGAAAGAGGGGAGGGGCAGTGAAAGAGGGGAGGGGTAGTGAAAGAGGGGAGGGGCAGTGAAAGAGGGGAGGGGCAGTGAAAGAGGGGAGGGGCAGTGAAAGAGGGGAGGGGCAGTGAAAGAGGGGAGGGGTAGTGAAAGAGGGGAGGGGTAGTGAAAGAGGGGAGGGGCAGTGAAAGAGGGAGCGGAGAGAGAGAGTGTGAAATAGGGACGGAGAGAAAGGTGCATGGAACAGAACAGAGAAAGTGTGTGAGAGAGCGAGAGAGAGCGAGAGAGAGATTGTGAGGCACGGAGAGCGTATGTGAGTGTGTGTGAGAAAGCAGAAACAGCACACAGTGGAATACTGCTCAGTAACTGACGGCTGAAGTGGGAACTTCCTAATAATCAGGGGACTTGGAGAACCTGTCACTTGTCAAATAGGAAAGAAAACAATGTAGGCTCTGTGGAGGCTGGACTAAAGGGCTGAAGGAATAAGGAAGAAAAAATGGAAAAATGGAAGAAAAGTAGAGGAATGTTTTTAGGGTGACTGTTTTTCCCAAACTAGGATTTTCCATCCATCACATCTGGCAAAACTCTCCTCCCTCCCAGCTCAGAGGACGGACTGGCTGGAAGTGTGTGTGTGCGTGTGTGTGTATATGTGTGTGAATGTGTGTGTGTGTGACTGAGAAAGAGAGAGAGTGTGTGTGTGACACCTGTCGTCACTCATCATGCTTCTTCTCCATTTCCATAGCACTCACACACACAGCTGTAAACCCTAGCAGGAGCAGCAAAGACACCTGAGGATTATCTGACACACACACACACACATCTCAAGTCTAATCTTCTCCATCGGTAAAATGAGGTAAGGATTTAACCGAGCAATCGGTGCCATCTGACAGTGTGGATACCTTTCTCACCAAACTGGCATGCTAGAGTTGAGCACATTCTAATGATTCTACTTTCCTGATTCCAAATGGATTGAACCTCTGATAATCAACAGGTGATAATGTGTACCTGAGAAAAGGATTGAATGTGAGAAAAAGAGCTCTCTGGTTTGGAATACTTGCAACAGAGCGAAAGTCATAGACCTCTCTATTGTTCTGTGGCGTTTTTTGACACGTTGCTCTGAGCACGATGATGGAGACCATTTGGAGACTCTTAAGGACCGACATATCCCTTTTTCTCCTCTCTTGTAAGAGACCTGTAGGAGTAAGTGTGTTTTTGTAAGTAACGTGCTGGAGGTGTATGGGAACTGACATAATGAACCTGCACGGGAACGTATCGGAGTTGATCTCGTCTGCTGTCAAGGCTGTAACTCTTCCGCCCTTTAACCCTGAACCTTGGCTTCCCGGGTCAGAGGGTTTTCTGGGAAATGGAGGCAGGAATTTTTCAAACGGGTGTAACAGGAATGAAGACGCCGATGTGAATTACTTTCCGTCAGGAAACTGGACTCATGGCGTCAGGGGTTACAGTGAGGAAGGGAGGATCCTGGCATCATCGCGGTGTGCAACGGGGATGAAGGCAGTGGACAAGAACTGGGCAGCATTGCTGATCCTGGCGGTCATCGCTGTTACGGTGACGGGTAACATCCTGGTTATCATGGCTGTGTCTCTGGAGAAGAAGCTCCAGAATGCCACCAACTATTTCCTAATGTCGCTGGCCGTTGCTGACATGCTTCTGGGCATCCTGGTCATGCCCGTCTCCATGGTGACCATTCTCTATGGTGAGTGAGTTCCAGCTCAAGTTCAAAAACGTAATTGTCCCATCGTTTGATTAACAATGGAAATGTGTCTTTGGCTTGCAGACATACAGGCTCAGACACAGCATGCAGACATACAGGCTCAGACACAGCATGCAGACAAACAAGCTCAGACACAGCATGCAGACATACAGGCTCAGACACAGCATGCAGACAAACAAGCTCAGACACAGCATGCAGACAAACAAGCTCAGACACAGCATGCAGACATACAGGCTCAGACACAGCATACAGACATACAGGCTCAGACACAGCATGCAGACATACAGGCTCAGACACAGCATGCAGACATATGGGCTCAGACACAGCATGCAGACATACGGGCTCAGACACAGCATGCAGACATACGAGCTCAGACACAGCATGCAGACATACGGGCTCAGACAGCATGCAGACATACAGGCTCAGACACAGCATGCAGACATACGGGCTCAGACACAGCATGCAGACATACGAGCTCAGACACAGCATGCAGACATACGGGCTCAGACACAGCATGCAGACATACAGGCTCAGACACAGCATGCAGACATACGGGCTCAGGCCTAGCATGCAGACATACGAGCTCAGACACAGCATGCAGACATACGGGCTCAGACACAGCATGCAGACATACGAGCTCAGACACAGCATGCAGACATACGGGCTCAGACACAGCATGCAGACATACGAGCTCAGACACAGCATGCAGACATACGGGCTCAGACACAGCATGCAGACATACGGGCTCAGACACAGCATGCAGACATACAGGCTCAGACACAGCATGCAGACATACGAGCTCAGACACAGCATGCAGACATACAGGCTCAGACACAGCATGCAGACATACGGGCTCAGACACAGCATGCAGACAAACGAGCTCAGACACAGCATGCAGACATACGGGCTCAGACACAGCATGCAGACATATGAGCTCAGACACAGCATGCAGACATACGGGCTCAGACACAGCATGCAGACATACGAGCTCAGACACAGCATGCAGACATACAGGCTCAGACACAGCATGCAGACATACAGGCTCAGACACAGCATGCAGACATACAGGCTCAGACACAGCATGCAGACATACAGGCTCAGACACAGCATGCAGAAAACACACAACAGAGCATGATATTATAATGAATACAAATTGTATAAACAAGACTGTGTTTTGTGTACTGATGCTGGAGATGACACTTTTGTTGTTGTGTTGTACAGAATTACTTGGTAGTTTTACATTATTAATGAAATTGTTTGAATGATTAAGTCATGCGTGGAAACTCCAGCTGTTTGGTTTCATAAGTGACTCGACAAGAGCCAGTAAAATATTTGGAGTATTTGAACTGTAATAATTCAATGTCATTTGTTCCATTGTATTGCTATTTTGTTTAGATTTATATGTTGCCTATATACAGTACATATTATACAGTTAGAACATGGCTTACTCATATAAAGTATTTTTGGGAACACCATTGAACCATACCAATTATTGGAATTGTTACTGAATATGAGCTACATTGAGAGCATCCCTTAGAGAGATCCTTATTATGAAGCTGCATAGACACATACAGTCATACTATGAAAGCTGTCAGATATGTGCCTATATGGCTTTAGAATTGGATTTATGGCCCCCACGTTACCAGAAGGCCCGGCCCTGCCTGGTATAGTACCCACAATGCTTTGTGCTAGTTAAAAACTCATGAATTTCAGGCATGTCGTCATCCTTTTTTTTAACCTGAAACATGGAGTGGACTCTAGTGCTAAGATTCTCTCTCAGACCACACCCCACTGTTTTGCCTTTTCTGTTTCTCCATTATTATTATTATTATTATTCTCTCTCTCTCTCTCTCTCTCTCTCTCTCTCTCTCTCTCTCTCTCTCTCTCTCTCTCTCTCTCTCTCTCTCTCTCTCTCTCTCTCTCTCTCTCTCTCTCTCTCTCTCTCTGTTTTTGAGGTCAGAACCTTTTGATGGGCAGGTATGCCATGTGCTGTTGACGATTCAGTAGCCACGTTTCCATCCACAGTTTTTAATGCAGTAAAGTCATACCGTATAAAAAAATCTATTACGTCGTTAAAAGTAAATATATGTGAGAAACGGAGGTGAAAACTCCTTTATGCGCAAATATTGAAGTAAACTGAAGTAAACTGTCACACGATGAAATGGTGTGTTCCTCCTACTACAGTGCATTCGGAAAGTACTCAGACCTCTTGACTTTCTCCACATTTTGTTACAGCCTTATTCCAAAATGTATTAAATAGTTATTTTTTCATCATCAATCTAAAATCTATAATAACAAAGCATAAACAGGTTTTTAGTCATTTTTGCAACAGTATTAAAATAAAAAAAATTACTTAAATATTACATTTACATAAGTGTTCAGACCTTTTACTCAGTACTTTGTTGAAGCACCTTTGGCAGAGATTACAGAGTCTTTTTGGGTGACTACAAGCTTGGCACAACTGTATTTGGGGAGTTTCTCCTATTCTTCTCTGCAGATCCTCTCAAGCTCTGTCAGGTTGGTTGGGGAGCGTCGCTGCACAGCAATTTTCAGGCCTCTCCAGAGATGTTAGATCGGGTTCAAGTCCGGGCTCTGGCTGGGCCACTCAAGGACATTCAGAGACTTGTCTCGAAGCTACTCCTGCATTGTCTTGGCAGTGTGCTTAGGGTCGTTGTCCTGTTGGAAGGTACTGAGCACTCTGGAGCAGGTTTTCTTCAAGAATCTCTCTGTACTTTGCTCTGTTCATCTTTCCCTCAATCCTGACTAGTCTCCCAGTCCCTGCCGCTGAAAAACATCCCCACAGCATGATGCTGCCATCACCATACTTCACCGTAGGGTTGGTGCCAGGTTTCCTCCAGATGTGACGCTTGGCATTCGGGCCAAAGAGTTCAATTTTGGTTTCATCAGACCAGAGAATCTTGTTTCTCATGGTCTGAGAGTCCTTTAGGTGCCTTTTGCCAAACTCCAAGCGGGTGTCGCGTGCCTTTTACTGAGGAGTGGCTTCCATCTGGCCACTCTACCATAAATGCCTGATTGGTGGAGTGCTCCAGAGATGGATGTCCTTCTGGAATGTTCTCCCATCTCCACAGAGGAACTCTGGAACTCTGTCAGAGTGACCATCGGGTACCTGGTCACCTCCCTGACCAATGCCCTTCTCCACCGATTGCTCAGTTTGGCCCAGGCGGCCAGCTCTGGGAAGAGTTTTGGTGGTTCCAAACTTCTTCCATTTAAGAATGATGGAGGCCACTGTGTTCTTGGGGACCTTCAATGCTGCAGAAATGTTTTGGTAGCCTTCCCCAGATCTGTGCCTCAACACAATCCTGTCTCGGAGCTCTACAGACAATTCCTTTGATTGTTTTTTTGCTCTGACATGCACTGTCAACTGTGGGACGTTATATAGACAGGGGTGTGCCTTTCCAAATCATGTCCAATCAATTGAATTTACCGCAGGTGGACTCCAATCAAGTTGTAGAAACTTTTCAAGGATGATCAATGGAAACAGGATGCAGCTGACCTCAAATTTGAGTCTCATAGCAAAGGGTCTGAATTCTTATGTAAATAAGTTTTATTTTGCAAAGAATTAGAAAAAACTGTTTTCTCTATGTCATTATGGGGTATTGTATGTAGATTGCTGAGGATTTTTTGGTATTTAATCAATTTTAGAATAAGGCTGTAACGCAACAAATTGTGGAAAAAATCAAGGGGGTCTGACTACCATGCAGTTTATTAGGCTACAGATGAAATAAGTTCACAGGGTGGTGAAAGTGCATGGTATGAGCTTGATGCTTCTTTCCAATAAATATTTAGGGTCTTATTCTGGTGACGTGATGATCAAAGTTTGACTGCTATTTTGACAAATTAAAACATTCTCGCTCTTATCCATCATCTTTTCATGTAGACTAGCTTACCCGCAGAGCCTACAGTACCTGCACTGTAACTGCAAGATGTTGGCTAGCACGCACGTGCCAAGACCAGAGTAGTCACAGTTGCTATTTAAGGCAACAGTTTTTGTGACAAAACTATTGGTAGAGTTGAAAATACAATGGAAACACATTGAACATTAGATTTATATGCGGTACATGAAAATCTAAGCAAAAAAAGCACGTCATCATGCACTGATGTTTATCTGCAACAAGTCAGTTTGGTGGAAACACCCCTAGTTGGAAAATGCACATCATTCTTTATGCAGATTTTTGAATATTCGGATGAAAATATGTCTCCAATTGGATGGAAACCTAGCTACAGGTCTAGTTTCTTGGTTTTGCTTAGATCATGATATGGAGAACATAGAGCCGTCTTCTGACAACTGCTGAACTAGGGGAAGATGTGTTTAATATAATAAGAAGATTGCCCCCTTTGGAAAAATGTAACTAATCCCCTGGATAATGGACTAAAGACATGTAAAGAGAGAGAGAGAGCACAATAGAAAGAGAAGGAGAGAAAGAGACAGATACAGTAGGCAGAGAGAGAGAGAGAGAGAGAGAGAAACACACAGACAGAGACAAAGAGAGAGAGAGCGGGGGTGGACTGTGTGGAGCGTTTGTTTGGCTAGGGTTAGAAACTTGGTTTGTGCTCAGCTATTTAGCCAGACACGGGTAGATTTCATGTCAATCCAGCAGCAGCAAAACAAGAGTCAGCTGGCATGAGAATGATCCTCAGCAGCTTCCTCTCAGACACGACCACACACAGAACAAAACAAAGCCATGTCATTATCTGCTGTCAGGGAACCAGATGTGCGATAGCAGGGCAACAGGTCATTCACAGACGGAGAGAGACAAGAGGAGGAAAATAAACAAGTGGTTTCGAGAGGCGAAAAACAAGCAATGGGAATGACAGAGTTCCTGATGCTTCAATCAAGGGATGGACTGGGAGAGAAACATCAGAGAGAGAGGCATAGAGAAGAGAGGGAGGAGACAGGGTGATGAGTGGGATGAGACAACAGCCTTGTTTCTACCTGGCGCTAACATAGCGGGAGAGGTTGTTGTCCTGGCACCACACTGCCAGTTTTCTGACCCCCTCCTCATAGGCTGTCTCATCGTTGTCGGTGATCAGGCCTACCACTGTTGTGTCATCAGCAATCTTAATGATGGTGTTGGAGTTGTGTTTGGCCACGCAGTCGTGGGTGACCAAGGAGTACAGAAGGGGACTAAGTACACACCCCCGAGGGGCCCCCATGTTGAGGATCAGCGTGGCAGACGTGTTGTTGCCTACATTTACCGCCTGGGGCCGGCCCGTCAGGAAGTCCAGGATTCAGTTCCAGAGGGAGATGTTTAGTCCCAGGGTCCTTAGCTTAGTGATGAGCTTCATGGGCACTATGGTGTTGAATGCTGAGCTGTAGTCAATGGACAGCATTCTCACATAGGGGTTCCTTTTGTCCAGGTGGTAAAGGGCAGTGTGGAGTGCAATTGAGATTGCATCATCTGTGGATCTGTTGGGGCGGTATGTGAATTGGAGTGAGTCTAAGGTATCCGGGAGGATGCTGTTGATGTGGGCCATGACCAGTCTTTCAAAGCACTTCATGGCTACCAACGTGAGTGCTCCTGGGCGGTAATCATTTAGGCAGGTTACCTTCGCTTCCTTGGGTACAGGGTCTAATGTGGTCTGCTTGAAACATGTAGGTATTACAGACTCAGGGAGAGGTTGAAAATGTCAGTGAAGACACTTGCCAGTTGGTCCGCGCATGCTTTGAGTACACGTCTTGGAAATCCGTCTGGCCCGGCGGATTTGTGAATGTTGACCTGTTTAAAGGTCTTGCTGACATCGGCTACCGACAGCGTTATCACACAGTCATCCATAACAGCTGGTGCTCTCGTGCATGCTTCAGTGTTGCTTGCCTCGAAGTGACTTGGACGATATCCAGACACAATGCGTGCCTGACTACCTCCTGAGGTGGGCAGGAAGATCTGATCACAATCAGATCACAATGTGTCTTTTGATTGTCTACACCCATCTTAAAAATATGGACACACATTTGTCCTGATCTTGTCAGAATGTGGAAATTATGCATGTTAGAACAGGGAAAAAGGGGTCTGGAGAGAAGAGAGGAGCGAGACAGGGTGAAGAGGAAATTGAGTGTACAGGTATGTGATAGGGGGTCAGTTTGAAAAAAGATTTAGTAAATGTACAGACCCTTTTGATTACGTGATTTTATGTGAAGTTAATGCGATAACATGTGCAATGTGATAACATGAAACTACACATGACATTTGAGCATGTGGAAACATGATCTCATGTGATATAAATGTGACAACATGGGGATGCAAAATTTTACTATGTGATACCATGAAACTACACGTCAAAATGTTTGCACATGTGAAGACCCAGGTGTCAAAATGTAATTGAAAATATTTTACCTTAAAAGGCATAATTGGCATTAATTCAATTAAAACAGTCATGGTCCCCTGCAGGTTTTATCTTGTTCCCGGGTTTGTTCCAGAAATGTCCCCAATAATCTTTTTTTTATGTTCTTAGAACATTGTGTCATGGTTTCCTTTAGGTTTTTGTCTAGTTGTGGTGAAAATGCAGTAAATCTACAGTTCTGCATTTTTACAGTTAAGTTAAAGTATAATGGACAGTATGTTAGGGTAAAGTGTTGTTCCTTAGTGTAAAAAAAGTCACAGGTACACTTCACAGGTACACATACACTACATATACAAAAGTATGTGGACACCCCTTCAAATGAGTGGATTCGACTGTGGAATCGAGTACACAGCCATGCAATCTCCATAGACAAACATTAGCAGTAGCATGGCCTTACTGAAGAGCTCAGTGACTTTCAATGTGGCACTATCTTAGGATGCCACCTTTCCAACAAGTCAGTTCATCAAATTTCTGCCCTGCTAGAGATGCCCCGTTTAACTGTAAGTGTTGTTATTGTGAAGTGGAAACATCTAGGAGCAACAATGGCTCAGCCATGAAGTGGTAGGCCACACAAGCTCACAGAACGGGACTGCCGAGTTCTGAAGCATGTAAAAATCATCTGTCTTCGGTTGCAACTCTCACTACCGAGTTCCAAACTGCCTCTGAAACGTCAGCACAATAACTGTTCCTCGGGAGCTTCGTGAAATGGGTTTCCATGGCCGAGCAGCCGCACACAAGCCTAAGATCACCTTGCACAATGCCAAGCGTTGGCTGGAGTGGTGTAAATCTTGCTGCCATGAACTCTGGAGTGATGAATCATGCTTCACCATCTGGCAGTCCGACTGAGGTTCATACAGAAATGTTTTTTTCGAGATTGGTGTGGAAAAACTTGACTGGCCTGCAAAGAGCCCTGACCTCAACCCCATCAAACACTTTTGAGATGAATTGGAACACTTACTGCGAGCCAGGCCTAATCGCCTAACATCAGTGTCCGTTGAATGGAAGCAAGTCCCTGCAGCAATGTTCCAACATCTAGTGGAAAGGCTTCCCAGAAGTGTGGAGGTTGTTATAGCAGTAAAGGGGGGACCAACTTCATATTAATGCCCATGATTTTGGAATGAGATGTTCGACGAGCAGGTATCCTCATACTTTTGGTCATGTAGTGTATGTACTCACATGGTAAAGTTTGGTACCTTGCAGGTATAATGGGACATTTTTCTACGCAATATTTGTAATATAAGGTACGATCATCCCAGCGCTTTGATGGTTGGGGGCAATGTACAACCATCAGTGAAAGTGTTGTAGCAGTTTAAGTGTTTGATGGTTATGCCAATGCAATTTGAGCTCATCCTTTGACACTGTCTGTTCTGCAAACTTTGTAAGAGCATGCGTCACTAATGAGCTGCACTGTAAAGAGGTTATTGTGCTTTTTCCAGTAACTCAATGGCAACTTGTTACCAGTGTGAATTTGTAATTTCTTAATTGAAAACAATTTGTTAGTGAGTTATTGTAAAATTCACAATAACTTACTATCAAAATGTTGCCAGTAACCTACAGGCAACATGCTGCCACTAGCAATACATGCCAGTAACTTACTGTGGCTTCACTGACTCTTCTGTTGATAACATGCAACGTTACTTGCTGATTGGCAGCAGTCCCTGAAAATTGAGTACTATGTCACATATGTGCAGATTTGTGCACTGCGTCATTGCTCTCGCTCTGTTGTGGGCGCATGATGTGCCGCTTGCTAACTGTCACTCATATGGCGAGGGGCTGAAGCTCACAGATTGAACTCGAATTGCTAGGGGACTGGGCCACGTGGGGGGAAAAACAGTAGCTTTCAAACTAGGCATTTCGTTGCTAATTGAGGTAAAACACTTATTCTGCTCATAGATTATGCATGTATGAACTACACATTTACACATCCAGGCCAAAGTGTGTGGTTTAAAAAATACTTAGTAGTTGCTAAAAGTTCCGGAGCATGTGTTTAAAGCCTGACATAGCTGCATGTGATACCAAAGAGCCGTACAATATTTCATTTATAGCAAGTCAGCATGTCATTGTGCTCACTTCCCAGCTACATCATCAGGTCAGTGAGTGTGACAGATTAGCTACAGTAAATAACTGTGAACTTTACAATAACCCACTTGCAGCTAGTTGAAAGAAAGTTATTGAAAATTAAACATGAACTTTGTGAACCAGCTGTAATTAAGCTACTGGAAAATGCACAGTAAGCTCATAACAGGGAAGCACGTGATACTCAAAAGATTTACACAGATTGTAGCACTGACCTTGACAAAATAGGTACTCATGTTCTTCAACATTACAATACATCCCTTAAACTGGTACAAGATTTCTACTGACGGTTGGCACAAATACAACATATTTTAGACCATTCCCCCAAATATGCTAATGAAGCCCCAGCCAATACATTGCTCCAGCCTACATTTCAAATTGCAGTAATGATTGTACCTTACATTGAATATATTTGGTAGACAAATGTACCACATTACTAGATTATCCTCACAGTCACATGTACCCTAAAAGATACCGACCAGTATGATGTGAGTTCCTATGTGTACCACTGAAGGTACCTTTGACCTTTTTGTACACCAGGGAGCAACATTGTACCGTAACCGTACTCTTATTTCTGAGAGAATGTGGACATACAGTACCAGTCAAAGGTTTGGACACACCTGCTCATTCAAGGGTTTTTCTTTATTTTTTACTATTTTCTACATTGTAGAATAATAGTGAGGGGATCAAAACTATGAAATAACACATATGGAATCATGTAGTAACCAAAAAAGGGTTAAACAAATCAAAATATATTTTATATTTGAGATTCTTCAAAGTAGCCACCCTTTGCCTTGATGACAGCTTTGCACACTCTTGGCATTCTCTCAACCAGCTTCACTTGGAATGCTTTTCCAACAGTCTTGAAGGAGTTCCCACATCTGCTGAGCACTTGTTGGCTGCGTTTCCTTCACTCTGCAGTTCAACTCATCCCAAATGATCTCAATTGGGTTGACTGGTACTGTATGTTCTTGGTAAAAAAATAAAAATAATAATAATTTAAAACAATTTTTTTAAATGTACCTGGTGGCCCTGCTGAGACATTAACGGGATAATGCAGGATTTGGCAACGAGGCCCTTTATCTACTTCCTCAGAGTCAGATGAACTTGTGGATATCCTTTTGATATCTCTGTGTCTAATATGAAGGAAGTTAGAGTTCGTTTTGTGAGCCCATGCTAGCCTTAGCACCATGACTAGATGTCTATGGGTATCTGCTAGTATCTGCTGACACTGGGGAAGTAGATAAAAGGCCTCCTTGCTAAAATCCCGAAGTATCCCTTTAATGCACTCCAGACCGAAATGTTGCAAGTTCAAATCCCCAGAGCATTTATGCACACTTAACGTCAAGTGTTCCTGAGCACTGCTACTTAATCACACAATTATTTACTTGATTCGGGGCACCTTTTACCAGTGCAGAAATGTATTCTGTCCAGTAAATCTGTGGCAGATCTCTGTCATGGCCACAGACCTGGTGGTGTAGCAAAAAAAAACAGGTTGCTGGCATCTCCCTTACAGAAAAAAATTAAATGGGGAAAATCATTAGAAAATGTGTTTTTGGAACACAATTGTGTTATATCCTCCATACAAAGCCTGACCACATTTTCTGGCTTTAAGAGTGAGGAATGTTACCATTTTTCTAAGATGTTCTCAAGACATTTGTTTTACCAGTCGTCAGGACATCACATGAGGGTCCCAGATGGTCCCAAGTCATTATACGTAAAGTAATGGCATGGTTGTTTTAAAGTAAGTGGTACACTGTTCAGCTAAAATATGACCTAGTCTGAGAATTGAACTCACATTCTCTGGATTTCAGGTGCACTGATCTGTCTGCTGCACCACAAAGCCTGTTACATTCCCCTACACATTTCTTACCTATAATACATCTCTGCACTTAGCATAAGCGTGCCATCTGCAGTCTGATCTTCTGTTTTATATAGTTAAAGTTATAAGTTCATCTGACTACTCTCATCGTTGACGTAATTGACTTATTTCAGCAATTTGAGGCTTTTCTGTATAGTTGTCTGATGTTGGTGAGGCCTATTATTATGTTTCAGTGCTACTCTAGAATCACTATGATAAATATAATAGTTTTTCTTGAGTGTACTTTTAACAAAGCTGAGATTTACTTTGAAGTTAAAAGTGTAGAAACACAGGTGAAATCAGTTGTTGACACAGACGTGAAGGCGTAGCAGAAAGATTGGAATGCATGTTAAATAATAATTACTGTATAAATAATCATACACAATGTAGTCGTGTGAGTCAAATATGTAAGTTAAAAGCATTGTGTGCATATAATAACAACTCATTTTTGCTGATTTCACATGTGAAATGTCAGGTGATTTTTCTGTAAGGGGAGAAAGAGAAAAGGAGGATTAGATTAGAGCTTTTCTTGCTTATCCTCCCACCGTTATTTGAACTACATAACTAGTAGTTTCATATTCTACCTACTGGAGCCCACCAGCGGTTTACTGTGTAAATGCAGCAGTTAGAGGGGATGGATTGGGGATGGATTTATTTACACTGCTGCGTGTTTATTTATGGAGTCTCTGACTGCTTCCAGTCCTCCTGTAACTAGTTCTAAAACCAATGTTTATACCAACGTCAAAACCAGGAATAGGGACATTAACCATGACATATTTTACACACACACACTCCTGACATACATGCACACACAAACACACACACAAGACCTGGGATAACTATAGTTGTATCTATGCTTTGTTGAAAGTAACATTTTTTCTGGGGGAACACTTTGGAGGTGACTACAACTATTTGAATACAGATTCCCAAAAAATCACTACTTTAAAAACTATTTGAATACAGATCTGTGAAAGCAACTACTTAAAAAAATATATTTTAATACAAATCTCAGGTAGTGACTACTTTTCTGAAACTATTGGATTGGTTGCATTCAACTAATGGCAGGGCTGTATCTGGAACTGCATGTTGATTATAGAAATAGCATGAATAAACCACACACAATCTGCTATACTTTTCCAGTATATTTGGCAGTCATTTTTGATCTGCACAATACATTTATATCTGAGCATTCTATTTGTTAGTTACAGAGACATGGTTTTTGCATTCATCCATTTTTTGGTCCTGTTGAGTTCACCAAGTGGAAAGGGAAAGGGGGATACCTAGTCAGTTGTACAACTGAATGCCTTCAACTGAAATGTGTCTTCCGCATTTAACCCAACCCCTCTGTATCAGAGAGATGCAGGGGGGTGCCATAATCAACATCCACGTCTTCGGCGCCTGTGAACTCCTAAGCTAATATATTATCATACAAAAAAAACATTCAAATATATATTTTTTTAATGATAACATATTTGCTTAGGATGTCACTTGAAGTCCACAGGACCAAAAATGTATGAATGCAGACAAGACAGAAGCGTATACTACACTAAATAAAACAAATTATTTGAACAACAGTGCAGAATGTGTAGTTTCACAATTATTATTTTTTTAATGATGTCTTGGCCATCACCGATATCATGTCTATAGCCTAATTAGCATCCCAGATTTAACGAGGCAGAAGATGAGTTCATGATTTCCTTTTAATGGGGGCTTAGGTGGTGAGCTGCAGTAACTGAAATCGTGAAATGCCAACACCCCCACAAACCTCCCCAGACAAAATGATAAGCTTACACGGAAGACTAGACACACACACACACTCAAGAGTGATCGCAAGGAGACACACACAACTGCACGCACACACACCAACACACACGCAAGCATGGACACACACACACACACAATTAGCACCTGTTTCAAGAACTCTCTGTCTGACAGATGGATAGTCCCTTTATCCTTCAACATCTCTTTCTATCTCTCTCATAAATTACAGTGGCAGTTGGCTGTTTAATTAGATTGTGAGTTAAAAAGGCAAAACATGGATGGAGTTCATCTTAATTATAAGTTTCCCTCTTTTTCCTCACTTTTTCCTGCTGTCGTACATCTCTACCCCAGTGTCTCTGACCTGAGTTCCCCTGATGACAAGACTGTGTGTGATGTTTTCTCTGCATGTGACAAAGCATTCATTTACTCTCTCCTGCTTCTGTGGATAAAGCCTTTGATATCAGCCTCCTCATCAGATGACTTCACGCTTCCTTAAGCCCCCTATCTTCACCTGCAAAGTCTGTTTCCAGCTGTGAAGACAGGGCTCAGTAACCTCAAAGTCAGAGCAACGAGCCTAGATCAGACCAGAGAAATGAGCCCAGAGGACCAGATCATTATCATTCAACTGGGATATATACTGATATATACATGATACATCAGAGATAAGAGATAAGTCCATCAAGCAGCAGGAGGACAGTGGATACTTCATGTTCCAAACATGGAAGTAAACCTTCATTTTCACCCTAGCAGGGGTCTGCCTAAGATGTATACTAAACAAAAATATAAACGCAACATGCAACCATTTTCAAAGGAAATCAGTCAATGGAAATGCATTCATTAGGCCCTAATCTATGGATTTCACATGACTGGGAATACAGATATTCATCTGTTGGTCACAGATACCTTAAAAAAAAGGTAGGGGCGTGGATCAGAAAACCAGTCTGTATCTGGTGTGACCTGCCTCATGCAGCACAACACATCTCCTTCGCATAGAGTTGATCAGGCCGTTGACTGCGCAAAGTTGCTGGATAATGGCGGGAACTGTAACACACAGCTAATCTGGAGCATTGCAAACATGCTCAATGGGTGACATGTCTGGTGAGTATGCTGTCCATGGAAGAACTGGGACATTTTCAGCTTCCAGGAATTGTGTACAGATCCTTGCAACATGGGGACGTGCATTTTCATGCTGAAACATGAGGAGATGGCAGCGGATGAATGGCACGACAATGGGCCTCAGGATCTCAACACGGTATCTCTGTGCATTCAAATTGCCATCGAGGAAATGTAGACTTTACATGTTGCGTTTATATTTTTGTTCAGTGGATATAATCAGAGTTAGTTCCATGTACTGAATTGTCGATGAAGATCATAAAAGAGAAGGCGTGGGAAGAGATTTTTCACCCCATCAGACCTCATGTTCAACATGAACAGTTGAAGTCAGAAGTTTACATATACCTTATCCAAATATATTTAAACTCAGTATTTCACAATTCCTGACATTTAATCCTAGCAAAAATTCCCTGTCTTAGGCCAGTTAGGATCACCACTTTATTTTAAGAATGTGAAATGTCAGAATAATAGTAGGGAGAATGATTTATGTCAGCTTTAATTTCTTTCATCACATTCCCAGTGGGTCAGAAGTTTACATACACTCAATTAGTGTTTGATAGCATTGCCTTTAAATTGTTTAACTTCCACAAGTTCGGTGAATTTTGGCCCATTCCTCCTGACAGAGCTGGTGTAACTGAGTCAGGTTTTTAGGCCTCCTTGCTCGCACACGCATTTTCAGTTCTGCCCACAAATGTTCTATAGGATTGAGGTCAGGGCTTTGTGATGGCCACTCCAATACCTTGACTTTGTTGTCCTTAAGCAATTTTGCCACAACTTTGGAAGTATGCTTGGGGTTATTGTCCATTTGGAAGACCCATTTGTGACCAAGCTTCAGCTTCCTGACTGATGTCTTGAGATGTTGCTTCAATATATCCACATAATTTTCCTTCCTCATGATGCCATTTATTTTGTGAAGTGCACCAGTCCCTCTTGCAGCAAAGCACCCCCACAACATGATGTGCCACCCCTGTGCTTCACGGTTGGGATGGTGTTTTTCGGCTTGCAAGCCTCCCCCTTTTTCCTCCAAACATAACTATGGTCATCACGGCCAAACAGTTGTATTTTTGTTTCATCAGACCAGAGGACGTTTCTCCAAAATGTACAATCTTTGTCCCCATGTGCAGTTGCAAACCGTAGTCTGGCTTTTTTATGGCGGTTTTGGAGCAGTGGCTTCTTCTTTGCTGAGTGGCCTTTCAGGTTATTTCGATATAGGACTCGTTTTACTGTGGATATATACACTTTTGTACCTGTTTCCTCTAGCATCTTCACAGGGTCCTTTACTGTTGTTCTGGGAATGATCTGCACTTTTCGCACCAAAGTACGTTCATCTCTAGGAGACAGAACGCGTGTCCTTCCTAAGCGGTATGTCGGCTGCGTGGTCCCATGGTGTTTATACTTGCGTACTATTGTTTGTACAGATAAACGTGGTACCTTCAGGCATTTGGAAATTGCTCCCTAGGATGAACCAGACTTGTGGAGGTCTATTTTGCTGATTTCTTTTGATTTTCCCATGATGTCAAGCAAAGAGGCACTGAGTTTGAAGGTAGGCCTTGAAATACATCCACAGGTACATCTCCAATTGACTCAAATTATGTCAATTAGCCTATAAGAAGCTTCTAAAGCCATGACATCATTTTCTGGAATTTTCCAAGCTGTTTAAAGGCACAGTCAACTTGGTGTATATAAACTTCTGACCCACTGGAATTGTGATACAGTGAATTATAAGTGAAATAATCTGTCTGTAAACAATTGTTGGAAAAATTACTTGTGTCATGCACAAAGTAAATGTCCTAACAGACTTGCCAAAACTATAGTTTGTTAACAAGAATTTTGTGGAGTGGTTGAAAAACGAATTTTAATGATTCCAACCTAAGTGTATGTAAACTTCCGACTTGAACTGTAAATTAAATTAAATCCACACATATGGTTTTATTATGGTATCTCATACAGGCAGTATGAGGTTGAGTTATTGGACAGACAGCAGACGTGTTCCCATGGCACCAGACGTCTGAGGGTCAAATGGTCCTTCACTCATCAGACAGGTGAGAGAGGAGAGAACCCAACCAGTTAAATAGGGCAATGTGAGATATGAGTTACTGTACATCTATGCTCTCACTCTCCTTCCCCCCTCTCTGTCTCCGGTCTCTCGCCTGGGTGTATTCATTACGGAAACTGTTTACCGTTTAAGAACCAAATGGAAGCCAACATAGCAAACCAGAGTTTCCAGTTGGACAGATTGAGGTACAGTGCATTCGGAAAGTATTCAGACCCTCTTACAGTCTTATTCTAAAATGGATTCAATTATAATTTTTCTACAACTTGATTGGAGTCCCCCTGTGGTAAATTCAATTGATTGGACATGATTTGGAAAAGGCACACACCTGTCTATATAAGGTCCCACAGTTGACAGTGCATTTCAGAGCAAAAACCAAGCCATGAGGTTGAAGGAATTGTCCGTAGAGCTCTGAGACAGGATTGTGTCGACACACAAATCTGGGGAAGGGTACCAAAAAATGTCTGCAGCATTAAAAGTCCCCAAGAACACAGTGGCCTCCATAATTTCTTAAATGGAAGAAGTTTGGAACCACCGGGACTCTTCCTACAGCTGGCCACCCGCCCAAACTGAGCAATTGGGGGAGAAGGGCCTTGGTTAGGGAGATTTAAACAGTTTTAGAATAAGGCTGTAAAGTAACAAAATGTGGAAAAAGTCAAGGGGTCTGAATAATTTCCGAATGCACTGTAGGTTCCTCCCCGTTTCGTTCGTTTCCGTTTAAGAAACCTTTTGCAACAGAATTGGCGGAATGAATTCCCCTCTGCTCTCCCTCCTTCTTTCTCTCTTAATCTCTCTCCTCACCTGCTCTTCCTTTCACCTCTCTCTCTCAGGCAACTTGTTCATTTGGACAGTATTATTCCCATCATTGTGCCGTCAGAGCAGCGTGGAATAGACTGACACCCTTTGAGCCTGAAGATGACACATTGGCAAATTGCCTTCTACTCTCCTCTATCTCAGAAATATTCACCCACTCTCCCATCTCCAATTCTCTCCAGCTCTCCTTCTAAAGACACACCTGATTTAAAGCGTAGTATTATCATTACAAACATATTTCCTGGCTGTTTCAACATACACACACTCACATGGTCCAACGGTGTGTTTCTAGGTTCTGAACCGAATGTAATAACTGTGATTCTAGTCTTTTCAAAGGAGCAGACCTCTTGATGTTCTGAATCAGAATCACAATCTAAAGGCCTTCCAGCCATTATACAGGATTGTTTTTGTCAGAACACAGACGTATTGTTGGAATAACCTGTCATTGTTTTACTTTTTTTACCCATTGTATTGGCCCTGGTGGATTAGAGTTCTGTGAGCTTTCATGTCAATGAGTTGATTTCACATGTTCGTGGAGAAATAGGCTTTATTAAAGTTGGATTCATTCTGCATGGTAACCTTTTTGAATTTCTACAGATGGTGATTTCCAAATGGACTTAAGTGGAATCCAGCAAAAAGAAGTGTCAAACATGGCCAACGTTTTTAGATATATATTTTTGTGGGAGCAAACTCAATTTACTTTAAAACAAAATCTAAACTGTCTACAAATAATAATGGACCTACATTCATACAGTTTCTTGACTGTGTCCAGGTTCCTAATAATCACCGGAATGAAAGCTAGACAGTCAGGGAGCTTCGGAAATTCCCAAAATGTTGGATAGAGGACTATTTTTTGCCGCTTCTGACGGCGAGGAAATATAACACATTTTCAGTGCGGCCCTCCGGACCTCGTTGAAGACCAAACGTGGCCCCCTGGTGCAAAATGAGTTTGACACCCCTGATCTAGACCTACAGAGGCAGAGAGAGAGAGGAGGAGGGGGAGAAAGGGAGATGGAGAAATAGAGTAAAGAGAAACAAGTTAGAAATACACTATTCACCCCTGACACAAGGCAGCACTGAGAAGGTACTAAACCAGATAAAGTCAGAAAGAAAACCTGTTCAGAATCCTTTATGCCGGTTGGGTCCACATAACTTAACAAAGCCTTTAGCGGTCTCTGGAGATACTCTTTGTGTCTGTCATTGATGAAAGACTTGGTGTATGCACTGTGTGGTCATGAAGGTGCCTAGCTTACCATGTCTATTCCTCTCTCCTTCTCTCACTTTGTCTTTCACTGGTCCTCTCTCTCTCCCTCTTTCTCTCTCACCATACCTCACTCTGTAGGAAATACAAATGCAGCTCTGGTCAGGGGGAAGGCAAACAAGCCTGAAGCTGTAAGCAAGTCTGAAGAGAAAAGCTCTTTCATTTGTCTCCAGTGCCCAGATTGATGCCCCTGCCAATATCTGCATGGAAATGTACAGCCTCCCTCTGTGGATAAAGGCTGCTTCCCTGGATTCCCTTCCTCTGAAGTCTCTGCTCTGCTTCCGTCAGTCAATATCGTTTTGTTCCCCATTTTTACCTCCCTGTGTACAGGCGGATAAGTGTAAAAAATAAGAACTTAACCGAACTTGTCCTCTTTCTTAGGGTTGTTCAGACAAGCGTGTGCACTTCTCTGCCTGAGCTGTGAAATGCTGCAGTGTCAAGTGTTTTTGGGTTTCTGAAAAGTAGGAGTGAAAATATGTTACTTTTCAGTAGTCTTCTTTTCACTGGGGTTATTGGTCGCTCTGCGAACAGCACTGAAGGGTAATTCACTGTGGCCGCTCTGCACGGCCTTAAACCAGCATCATTAGGCTCTCTCTCCTCCTCTGGCTGCAGGTCAGAAAGACTAATTTAGGCTAAATCCTACAGGGTGGGATGGAGACAACTCATGCAGACTGCTTAGAGATAAGGGAATGTACTACACTATATTGGCTGCAGGTGACACATCATCATTATAAGATCCTAATCTGAAAACATGGACTGCCTCCATTTTATCCCCCCTACCCTATTCCCTCTATCTTCCCTCCATCCATTTTGACATTCAGATGGGCAGACCAAAATATCTTACCACAGAGAGGTGCATGCTGAGACAGCTGGATGTCTAATGACTTTCTACCTCAGAAAGATGAAAGAGGGAGAGGGAGATAGAAGGAGAGAGAAAAAGGAAGGAAGCGATAAAGGAAGAAAGATACGCAAAGGAAAGAAGAGAACGAGAAAGGCAGAGATAGAGAGGGAAGAAGAGAAAGAGACACATAGTCAGTCCGCGACCATGGTGATGACAATGAGTCACTGAGTCCAAATAAACAGGCTTTATGTAAGGTTCTCCTTCACCTGAAGGAGAGGAGCGAGGGAGTCTGTGACTTCCCCATGGAGAGAGAGAAATAGAGGATAAAATGGAGAAACAGTGTAACTGCCACGTCTGACTATGGATGCAAAAGTGACATTCCCTATCTCCAGGCTATTATCCAGGCAGTGTATTTGTGTTGGCCTGGTGTGGGGATCTGTCGCATACTATCAGATTCTGCTGCCTGGTCTTTATTCGGCACGTTACTGTGTAAACTTTTAATTTGAAGGTTGTATTAAGTTTTGTCTCTGTAGGGGATGTAGTTACAGTTTCTCAAGAGTAATATTTTATTATAAAAAAGCCTTCTACATTCTGTGAAAGGCTGCCTTGCGCTGTGTGTGTTAACCTCAGTGTGTATGTGTCTTAAAGTAGCTTAAGTCTATGTTTTAGATGGTTTGGTTCCACGCATCTGAGGCTTTCTATTTGATGTGTTTTGGTCACCTCATAAGAAGCTTTTTAGTGGATATTATTACCCAACAACTCTGTTAAAAATGTCACAATGCCACTGCAAATGTGTTTTACAACCAACTCCGATTTCATAAAAATGAATCTGTGTTAAAAGTCTCACATACTGTATATTGTGTAACTGGTATTTCCATTACAAGACAGCCTTGTGTAATCTCTGTTTAATTCCCCTGTAAAAAAAGATTTAAAAAAAAATCTCCAGAGTTCATTGTTTTCTCTGTGTTCCCCTACAGACCACCGGTGGCCCCTGCCCCCTGACCTGTGCCCTGTCTGGATCTACCTGGACGTGCTGTTCTCCACAGCCTCCATCATGCACCTGTGTGCCATCTCTCTGGACCGCTACATAGCCATCAGAAACCCCCTACACCACAGCCGCTTCAACTCCCGAACTAAGGCCCGCCTCAAGATCATGGCTGTCTGGACCATCTCTGTGGGTAAGAAACAGGAAGAAAAGCCTGTACAAGTACACTACCATTCAAAAGTTTGGGGTCACTTAGAAATGTCCTTGTTTTTGAAAGAAAAGCAATTTTTTTTTATTCATTAAAATAACATCAAATTGATCAGAAATACAGTGCAGACATTGTTAATATTGTAAAGGGAAAAAGTATTTGATCCCCTGCTGATTTTGTACATTTGCCCACTGACAAAGAAATGATCAGTCTATAATTTTAATGGCATGTTTATTTGAACAGTGAGAGACAGAATAACAACAAAAAAATCCAGAAAAACGCATGTGAAAATTTGTATTAAATGATTTGCATTTTAATGAGGGAAATAAGTATTTGACCCCTCTGCAAAACATGACTTAGTACTTGGTGGAAAAGCCCTTGTTGGCAATCACAGAGGTCAGACGTTTCTTGTAGTTGGCCACCAGGTTTGCACACATCTCAGGAGGGATTTTGTCCCACTCCTCTTTGCAGATCTTCTCCAAGTCATTCAGTTTTCGAGGATGACGTTTGGCAACTCGAACCTTCAGCTCCCTCCACAGATTTTCTATGGGATTAAGGTCTGGAGACTGGCTAGGCCACTCCAGGACCTTAATGTGCTTCTTCTTGAGCCACTCCTTTGTTGCCTTGGCCGTGTGTTTTGGGTCATTGTCATGCTGGAATACCCATCCACAACCCATTTTCAATGCCCTGGCTGAGGGAAGGAGGTTCTTGTAGCCCATTCCAACCTTGTGTAGGTCTACAATCTTGTCCCTGACATCCTTGGAGAGCTCTTTAGTCTTGGCCATGGTGGGAGTTTGGAATCTGATTGATTGATTGCTTCTGTGGACAGGTGTCTTTTATACAGGTAACAAACTGAGATTAGGAGCACTCCCTTTAAGAGTGTGCTCCTAATCTCAGCTCGTTACCTGTATAAAAGACACCTGGGAGCCAGAAATCTTTCTGATTGAGAGGGGGTCAAATACTTATTTCCCTCATTAAAATGCAAATCATTTTATAACATTTTTCACATGCAGTTTTCTGGATTGTTTTGTTGTTGTTAATAAACCTACCATTAAAATTATAGACTGATCATTTCTTTGTCAGTGGGCAAACGTACAAAATCAGCAGGGGATCAAATACTTTTTTCCCTCATTGTATATGCTGCTCCCTTGAGAGAGACAGACAAAGACCATGTGTCTGTATTTATTAATATAAAGTGTGGTCGTCGGGGGAGGGGCATATTTA
Organism: Brachymystax lenok tsinlingensis; assembly: GCA_030435695.1. Classification (NCBI taxonomy): domain Eukaryota; kingdom Metazoa; phylum Chordata; class Actinopteri; order Salmoniformes; family Salmonidae; genus Brachymystax; species Brachymystax lenok. The sequence goes on from CM059785.1 coordinate 21,031,040, forward strand.
GAACCAAGTCTTTGCAAAATGCCCTCACATTTGAACATTTTACTGTTGGATATGGGCAAGGCAACAGGCGCCATGGGGTGAGAGCAAAAGAGGGATGGAGGCTGTGAAGGAGGGAATGAAAGGAGAATGACTCATAAGCAACTGTAATTTGAGTTGGAAGGTCTATATTATTTAGTGTAAAAGCCAAGGCAACTGAACAATCAGGACTTTATAATGGCCTAGTTGATATCCAGCTGATCAAGTCAATGGCCTAGCATGAAAAGTAAATGATTGAGCCACTAATGCAGTCTGGTACATCAAGCCGTCAGACTTAGCTCCATACAGAACAAAACATGTGTCATGTGCAGTGGCAAGAAAAAGTATGTGAACCCTTTGGAATTACCTGGATTTCTGCATACATTTGACATAGATGAAGATTAGATCAAATTTTAAGTCACAACAGTAGACAAACACAGTGTGCTTAAACTAATAACACAAAAATTATTGTATTTTTCTTGTCTATATTGAATACATCATTTAAACATTCACAGTGTAGGTTGGAAAAAGTATGTGAACCCCTAGGCTAATGACTTCTCCAAAAGGTAATTGGAGTCAGGAGTCAGCTAACCTGGAGTCCAATCAATGAATCGAGATTGGAGATGTTGGTTAAAGCTGCCTTGCCCTTTAAAAACACTCACAAAATTAGATTTTGCTTTTAACAAGAAGCATTGCCTGATGGGAACCATGCCTCGAACAAAAGAGATCTCAGGGGACCTAAGATTAAGATTTGTTGACTTGCATAAAGTTGGAAAGGTTTACAAAAGTATCTCTAAAGGCCTTGATGTTCATCAGTCCACGGTAAGACAAATTGTCTATTAATGGAGAAAGTTCAGCACTGTTGCTACTCTCCCCTAGGAGTGGCCGTCCTGCAAAGATGACTGCAAGAGCACAGCGCAGAATGCTCAATGAGGTTAAGAAGAATTTTAGAGTGTCAGCTAAAGACTTACAGAAATCTCTGGAAGATGCTAACATCTTCGTTGACGAGTCTACAATACGTAAAACACTAAACAAGAATAGTGTTCATGGGAGGACACCATGGAAGAAGCCACTGCTGTCCAAAAAAAAACTTTGCTGCACGTCTGAAGTTCGCAAAAGAGCACCTGGATGTTCCACAGCACTACTGGCAAAATATTCTGTGGACAGATGAAACTAAAGTTGTGTTGTTTGGAAGGAACACAACACTATGTGTGGAGACAAAAAGGCACAGCACACCAACACCAAAAGCTCATCCCAACTGTAAACTATGGTGGAGGGAGCTGCCACAGGGCCTGGACAGCTTGCTAGCATCTACGGAAAAAGGAATCCCCAAGTTTATCAAGACATTTTGCAGGAGAATGTAAGGCTATCTGTCCGCCAATTGAAGCTCAACAGAAGTTAGGTGATGCAACAGGACAACAACCCATTAGACAGATGTAAATCAACAACAGAATGGCTTGAACAGAAGAAAATATGCCTTCCCAGTCAGTCCGGACCTCAACCCGATTGACATGCAGGTCTGATCCGCAACTACAGAAAACGTTTGTTTGAGGTTATTGCTGCCAAAGGAGGGCCAACCTGTTATTAAATCCAACGGTTCACATACTTTTTCCAACCTGCACTGTGAATGTTTACACGGTGTGATCAATAAAGAGATAATTAATATTTGTTCATGTTATTAGTTTAAGCAGACTGTGTTTGTTTATTGTTGTGACTTAGATGAAGATCAGATAATATTTTATGACCAATTTATGCAGAAATACAGGAATTCTAAAGGGTTCACATACTTTTTTATTCCCACTGTATGTTGAGTGAAAGCCAGCACACCCAACTATTTCTGTATCGAAGCTGAAGCTGCTGCTTAAAATGAGACATGCTGTCAAAGTGCTTGGTGTAGTTGGTGCAAAAGAGTCAGGCGCAGGACAGCAGAGATGAGCAACACAACGTAGTTTACTCATATAATTACAAAGTAGATAAATAACCAAGCCCACCAAATAGGACTGACATAGCTCAGGAATAATAATGCACAAACATGGGGAAAACAGACAGGTTATTTAACAGGTTAAATAATGAACATGTAATTGGGGAATTGAAACCAGGTGTGTATAAAACAAAAACAAAACAAATGGAAAATGAAAAGTGGATTGGCGATGGCAAGAAGGCCGGCGACGTTGACTGCCGAACGCCGCCCGAACAAGGAGAGGGACCGACTTCGGCGGAAGTCGTGACACATGCCCTGCTGTAGGAGTTTCATCAACTTTTAGGTTTCAAATAACCAGACGTAAATTTGTATATCATTTAAGAATATTAAAGGGTCTATCAGATCAAAAATAAAAACTGCCTGTCAGACTTGTGTGGCTCCTTTCCATTGCTTCAAACCAATGCCTCAATACCACCACTAATGATCCAGTCATGCTGGTTAATACCACCACTAATGATCCAGTCATGCTGGTCAATACCACCACCAATGATCCAGTCATGCTGTGTAGAGACCCAGGTAGGCAGGGAGAGACATTGTCACAGAACCAGGGAAGCAGAGAGAGACAACACACAACGTGGGGAGGAATGAACCCCTGATATGACTCACCATTCCACAGGTTCCAGGCCCCTGGCAGAAAGTTATCATATGATACGCTGCTGCCTGCAAATTAAATAAGATGATGTCACTGCTGCTTATCTTCATGTTATGTATCATCCCCCTCTCCTCTCGTCCATCTGTACACGGCAGACCGAGAGAGAGCGCGAGAGAGAGAGAGAGAAGAGAAATAGAAGCTGAAGTGTAGCTGATGTTACACAGAACTGAGATGATGTATGCTGTTAAACAAACCTTGGAACACAGTGCTGCTACTGTCCAGCCTATTGCACAAGACTCCTACCACAGAGAGAGATCACTGAAGACCTTACAAAATCCCACCCATACACAGAACACACGTCTACACGTACACACCTCATTCTGTACAATGAATGTGTGCACGCACGTACACACATTACGCACTAACAAAGTCACACACAAACACACGTGTCCACACACTCACACTGACACACACCTCAAATCGGCATGACCAAGGAAAGTTCCTGGGCCATGACCAGGAATAAAAAACGTTTCGTATCAACCAATCATTTTTGTAAGACCGCAAAGCTCAATTAAATAATAATACTCTTTGGTCTTTGTAACCTGCAGTCTTTCTCGTTCTATTAAATCATTCAGGAGCTTCCCACAGCTTCCTGTACTTCTGTCATGCTGTGATGTGTCTTCCATGGAGCTGTATCTCTCTCTCTTCAGACACACTGGGGTATAGTTTCCTAGAGGAAAGAAACACGCAATTACCAAAGGTGTAACAATGTACATGTTGGCATCAGCAGTTCAATGTGAATGTAACTGCCACAGAAAGATTTTGTGCCAACATGGAGGGATAATTAGCTGAGCTGTATTTATTGGAATAAATTGCTATTCCTAGCATTTCCTCTTCCTGAGGTTCAACTCAAGTTTTGGGAAGGGTGAGCTGATCCTAGGTCTGTGTCTAGTGTAATCTCTAACCCGGAGCTCAGTGTAACTGTGGCTCTGGTGTTGACGTGTTAGTGTGGAAACATGGCAGAGATGGTTGAGATGTCTGGATCAGGTATGTGTTCTTTGGTCTGTCTCCAACTGCTGGGCCAGGGGGTGCTGCTGCTGCTTTGCCTTACAGAAACCACTGAACACACACCCAGGGCAATGTGAAGCTAGTCCAAACAAACTGTAATACTAGGGAAGAATGAAGTGAAGATACAGGAACATAAACAAAGGCTTACATTAAGAAATGTTGGACTTCAGTCATATGATTGATTCAGGGTTCCATGGCCATCTGGATAGCAAAATTTGTCTTGACTATTTCAACTGCTTCCACATCCCAACCCACACACAATAAGACATCTCTTTCTCAACCTTCTAATACTCTTGACGAAATTGCATTTCTGCATTTTCTCTATGCCAGCCAAACAATAGTGTTAAGAAAACATCATCTCAAAGAAAAACTCCACCTTTCTCTCTCCAAGCCCCTCTATCTTTAGATAGAGGAAGGAGATTGTCAGGGGGAAGAGAAGGAGAGACAAAATGTCTATTTAATTTCAGAATTCTGCAGGCATGTTGATGGATGTTTGGCCTCTTAAATTTGACAGGTCTGTAGTAAAATGGTGAAAAAACAAGGGACTATTTAATTCCTTCAGATCTGGATGCCAGACCAGACAGAATTGGGGAAATAGGCTAATGCCCTTGCAAATGTGAGGTTGTAAATCATCGAATCTGTTACCAAAGCCTAAAGCAATGTGATCTTAATTGGAGTCGGTTCTGGCAACCGTCCCCGTCTATTTTCCTGCTCTAAAATGGCCGTCAGTGTCAGGCCAGTTGCACTCCCTCCCTAAGGTTATTAGTCTCTGCATCTCACTGTGTTGCAATGGGGATGAAAGCCTTAGTGAATGGCTCCAGATGCTTCTGTCCCTCTCCCTCACAAATCCAGTTATTGGACACTAATGACACTAATGCTGGGTCTGTGAGGGGAAATTGCAGGGTTTATCTGTCCTGGTGGGCACACAGTGGTGATATGAGGACTATTGCATTATTGATGCCAGAGGATCCTGCCGTGGTGGATTGATTTATGGTGGGAATGAGCAACAGGTGTGCTTTGCCCGTAGAATGATCTGTACATTATAGGGCCAGACTTGTTGATAATACTGGCACAATCTTGAAGCGCCACAGTGCTATTTACCGTTTAGGCAGAGACAAGCTGTACAAAATTGCTTTTACTTTTTCAATTTGAAATCTTAAATAAGAAGTGGAACACACATACACACACATGTAAGCACGCACGTACGCACACGCACACACACACACCTCATACTAAACTAACCTCTCTCCACTGTGTCTTTCTGTAGGTATCTCCATGCCCATCCCCGTCCTAGGCCTGCGGGACCACACCAAGGTGTTTAAAGGGGGTAGCTGCCTGCTGACAGACGACAGTTTCGTCCTGGTGGGCTCCTTCGTGGCCTTCTTCGTTCCCCTCACCATCATGGTGGTCACCTACTTCCTCACCATCAGCGCCCTACAGAATGAGGCTACCCTCTGCCTGGACCAGCTGGTGCCCCGGCACAAGAGGATTGCCACCCTGACCCTGGGCTTCCTTCCGCAGGGCTCACTCTCCTCAGAGAAGCTCTTCTTCAGGCGTTCGCTCAGCCGTGACACGGGAGGGGTAGGGGGTGTCGGCGGGGCCGGTGTGGACCCGCGGTACGGGCGTCGCACCATGCAGTCAATCAGCAACGAGCAGAAGGCCTCCAAGGTCCTGGGAATGGTCTTCTTCCTGTTCGTGGTCATGTGGTGTCCCTTCTTCATCACCAATGTGTTGGCGGTGGTGTGCGACCCTGTGAACTGCAATCCGGGGGTGATGGGGGGGCTGCTGAATGTGTTTGTGTGGGTGGGATACCTCTCCTCAGCCATCAACCCTCTGGTGTACACTTTGTTCAACAAAACGTACCGTGCAGCCTTCTCCCGCTACGTACGCTGCCAGTACAGCCCAGAGAGGAAGCCTCTGCAGCTCATACTGGTTAACACCATCCCTCCGCTGGCCTACAACTCCACCCACCTGCCCCTGGAGGAAATGGGGTCCCTCGGGAATGGGGTCCACAGCGGTGGAGGACCCAGGGACTCCCTACGAAACCTTGTGAGGACCAAATCAAACTCAGACAAACACAAGGCAACCAGGGACAAAGATGAGAGCATCAGCTGTGTGTGAGGCTGTGAGCCTGTAAGGACTCAATCTCCCATAATCCTAGTTAAATGTGCTGGGTTTTTATTAGATTTCCCATCTCAATCTTGTTTTGGGAGGGAAACACTGGGAATGAGGGTTCCTGTGCTGGAGAATGCTCAGTAGTTCCATGGTGAGACTCATGCTGCCAGGAAACAGGAAAATAGGAAACAGGAAGAACAGAGAGAGGAAAGACAATACCTGCCTCACAAACACTTAAACTAGTAACACCAGAAGAGAACATCTGAGCTAATGATAAATTATCAGCAACAGCCAGTCCCCCCCCCAAAAAACAAACAACATACACCACATACAAATCTATATTTGTGTATACATTGTGCACATACGTAAAAAGATACAGGTACGTTCTGTTTTTTTTGTCATTAACCGAAGAGAAAGACCTATCTTGTGATCTTGTGTTTTCCTTGACGCGGTATTAAAATACAGAAATGTGTAATGGTGGGATGTAGGCTAATGAAGATATGTTGAGGGATTCCTAGGCATAGCTCAATGGACTAAACAACCTTACTTTTAAAGGCATGGGACTCATTTGAACTAAGTGTTGTTGTACCTACAGTATGATTGATGTGATCTGTTGCTATAACCCCTCCCTCTTATTCATGGTGAACCCACCATCTCCACTTTACTCTGATCCTCTGATCTCAACTCAAGCGTTCCTGTATGTTTATATATTTAAAAAAATATCTTCAATAAAATGTTGATGTTGCCTGGGTAATCACTTCTAACTCCAGTGGAAAGAGTTTTGTGTTATTTGATGGAGTTTATTGTGGCATCGATATTACCAGGGTGACAGCCAACGTAAAAAAAAATCTTGACACAAATGAAATGATTTCTGTTGAAGAAATTGAAGTCTTTATGAGTGTGTGGCAGTCATTTTCTTAGTGTGTATGTCTGACTAGTCAAAGCAGACATGGTTTTTAACTGCAGACCAAGGACAAGCAAAGTGTGTAAGTGTTTGGGCAAATTACAGTAACACTTTAATAATAAACAATTTATAAGGAATTACAAACCGTTTAAGGTACAGTTGAAGTCGGAAGTTTACATACACTTAGGTTGGAGTCATCAAAACTCGTTTTTTAACCACTCCACAAATTTCTTGTTAACAAACTATAGTTTTGGCAAGTCGGTTAGGACATCTACTTTGTGCATGACTGTCACGACTTCCGCCAAAGTCGGTTCCTCTCCTTGTTCGGGCGGCGTTCGGTGGTTTTATAGCCATCGCCGATCCACTTTTCATTTTCCATTTGTTTTGTCTTGGCATGTTGTGACGCCGGGTTGTATGTTTTCACCCGTGCTTTGTGCAGCCTGTATTGTGCGTTCATTTTGTACTTTGTGCTGCCTTACTTGGGTTTTTGAGCATTTGTTTTATGACGCGGTTGCGTTCTGTATTTTGACATTGCCTAGTAAAGTGCTTAGTCCACTCATCTCTGCTCTCCTGCGCCTGACTCTTTTAACCAGCTACACCCACCTCATGACAGAATTCCCCACCTCTTAAAATGGAGTCTGCAGGAGCAGGTGCCCCTGGTATAGGAATCGAGGAGCGCGTCCAGGAGCACGCGGTGATGCTCCACCATCTCGGCACCGCCATGGACCGCGTTGTTCAGGCAATGGATAGCTGGGAGAGACAGCGAGTTCCTCAAGCACCTCCACACAACCAGGGTCCTCACTACTCGTCCCTCCTTCACCCGGTCCCAGTGGGATTCGTCTCTCCCTTCCCCGGGAGTACGACGGGACGGCTGTAGGTTGCCAGGGTTTCCTATTACAGCTGGGGCTCTACCTGGCAACCGTCCACCCGGCTTTTTCGGGCCGTGAGAAGGTGTCCGCCCTCGTCTCGTGCCTCTCAGGGAAAGCCCTGGAGTGGGCCAACGCCATGTGGGGAGAAGGAGATGCAGCGCTGGACCACTTCGAGGATTTCACCCACCGCTTCCGGGCAATCTTCGACCACCCACCCGAGGGTAGAGCAGCAGGTGAACGTCTCTTCCATTTGAGGCAGGGGATAAGGAGTGCCCAGGAGTTTGCGCTGGCCCTGATCGATCACTATCGCTGCAGTTTGTGCTAGGACATCCGTCGGGAGTTGGCCTGCAGGGACACCACCCTCACCTTTGACCAGCTGGTGGACCTGTCCATTCGGTTGGATAACCTGCCGGCTACCCGCGGACGTTCAGAGCGGGCTCTGTCGGTTCCATCCCCCAGCACCACCGCTCCAATGCCCATGGAGCTGCGAGGTGCTGCGCTCAGGGAGACAAGAGGAGGTTCCGTTTCGTGCACCATCTGTGGCCGCAGAGGTCACACTGCCGGTCGGTGCCGAGTTGGTTCCTCTGGGAGTCGAGGCAGCAGGCAGGGCTCTCTCGCTTCAACCCAGGTAAGCCGGCACCATGCTCACCCAGAGCCCTCTGTTGCGCACATATGGTTGTATTTTTAGTTTCCTGAGTTTTCCCCGCATTCCCAGCATAAGGTGCTCGTCGATTCAGGCGCGGCTGGGAATTTTATAGATACATCTTTCGCCCATAGTTTAGGGATCCCCATTGTTCCAGTGGCTATGCCCTTCCCTGTTCACACCTTAGATAGTCGACCATTAGGGTCAGGGTTGATTAGGGAGGCTACTGCTCCACTGGGTACGGTGACGCAGGGGGGTCACAAGGAGAGAATCAGTCTATTTCTCATTGACTCTCCTGCGTTTCCCGTGGTGCTAGAGCTGCCCTGGTTAGCCTGTCATGACCCCACTGTTTCATGGCAATGGAAGGCTCTCACGGGGTGGTCGCGAGAGTGCTCGGGGAGGTGTTTAGGGTTTTCCGTTGGTGCTACTACAGTGGAAAGTCCAGACCAGGTCTCCACCGTGCGCATTCCCCCCAAATATGCCGATTTGGTCTCGGCTTCTCCAAAAAGAAGGCTCAATTACCGCCAAATCGACTGGGGGATTGTGCGATAAATCTCCTGGTAGACGCCGCACTTCCCAGGAGTCACGTGTATCCCCTGTCACAGGCGGAGACGGAGGCTATGTAAACATATGTCACCGAATCCTTGCGTCAGAGGTACATTCGGCCCTCCACTTCACCCGCCTCCTCAAGCTTCTTTTTTGTGAAGAAGAAAGAGGGAGGTCTGCACCCGTGTATTGACTATAGAGGCTTAAACCAGATCACTGTGAGGTACAGTTACCCGCTATCTCTCATCGCCACAGCGATGGAGTCAATGCACGGGGGGCGCTTCTTCACAAAATTAGATCTCAGGAGCGCTTACAACCTGGTGCGTATCCGGGAGGGAGACGAGTGGAAGACGGTGTTCAGCACTACCTCAGGGCATTATGAGTACCTTGTCATGCCGTACGGGTTGATGAATGCTCCATCAGTCTTCCAAGCCTTTGTATAGATTTTCCGGGACCTGCACAGGCAGGGTGTGGTGGTGTATATTGATGACATTCTGATATACTCCGCTACACGCACCGAGCATGTGTCCCTGGTGCGCAGGGTGCTTGGTCGACTGTTGGAGCACGACCTGTACGTTAAGGCTGAAAAATGCCTGTTCTTTCAACAGTCCGTCTCCTTCCTAGGGTACCGCATTTCCACCTTAGGGGTGGAGATGGAGAGTGACCGCATTTCAGCCGTGCGTAATTGGCCGACTCCCACCACGGTACAGGAGGTGCAGCGGTTTCTAGGGTTTGCCAATTACTACCGGAGGTTTATCCGGGGGTTTTGGTCAGGTGGCGGCTCCCATTACCTCACTGCTGAAGGGGGGACCGATAGGTTTGCAGTGGTCGGCTGAGGCGGACAGGGCTTTTGGTCACCTGAGGGCTCCGTGCTGGCCCATCCGGATCCCTTTTTGGCCTTCATAGTGGAGGTGGACACGTCCGAGGCTGGGATAGGAGCCGTGCTCTCTCAGCGCTCGGGTACGCCACCGAAGCTCCGCCCCTGTACCTTTTTCTCGAGGAAGCTCAGCCCGGCGGGGCAAAACTATGACGTGGGGGACCGGGAGCTGTTGGCTGTCGTCAAGGCTCAGAAGGCGTGGAGACATTGGCTTGGGGGGGTTAAACACCCTTTTCTCATCTGGACTGACCACTGCAATCTGGAGTACATCCGGGGCAGCGAGGAGAACCCTCGCCAGGCAAGGTGGGCCATGTTTTTCACCCGTTTTGTTTTCACCCTTTCTTACAGACCAGGTTCCCAGAATGTGAAGGCAGACACATTGTCCCGGCTGTATGACACAGAGGATCGGCCCATGGATCCCACTCCCATACTCCCGGCCTCCTACTACAACGGTAGTGTGGGAGCTGGATGCGGACATTGAGCGGGCGCTACGTGCAGAGCCCACTCCCCTTCAGTGTCCAGCTGGGTGTCTGTACGTTCCATCTGCTGTCCGTGACCGGCTGATCTATTGGGCCCATACGTCACCCTCCTCTGGTCATCCAGGCATCGGTCAGACGGTGTGCTGTCTGAGTGGGAAGTACTGGTGGACCACTTTGGCGAAAGACGTGAGGGTTTATGTTTCCTCCTGCTCGGTGTGCGCTCAGTGTAAGGCTCCTAGGCACCTGCCCAGAGGTAAGCTACACCCCTTACCCGTTCCACAACGGCCTTGGTCGCACCTGTCGGTGGACTTCCTTACCGAACTTCCTCCCTCACAGGATAACACCACGATCCTGGTCGTTGTGGACCGTTTATCTAAGTCCTGCCGTCTCCTCCCTCTGCCCGGTCTCCCTACGGCCCTACAGACTGCGGAGGCCTTGTTTACACACGTCTTCCGGCACTACGGGGTGCCTGAGGATATAGTGTCTGATCGAGGTCCCCAGTTCACTTCGAGGATCTGGAACGTCTGGGGGTCTCGATCAGCCTTACTTCGGGTTTTCACCCCGAGAGTAACGGGCAGGTGGACAGAGTGAACCAGGATGTGGGTATGTTTGAGGTCTTATTGCCAGGACCGGCAGGGAGAGTGGGCGGCGTTCGTGCCCTGGGCAGAGATGGCCCAGAACTCGCTCCGCCACTCCTTCACTAACCTCTCTCCCTTCCAGTGTGTACTGGGGTACCAGCCGGTTCTGGCGCCTTGGCATCAGAGTCAGATCGAGGCTCTTGCGGTGGGACGACTGGTTCAGGCGTGCGGAGGAGACATGGGACGCCCCCTTTGGACATTGATGGGGCCCAGGCGTATTCTGTTTGCTCCATACTGGACTTGAGGCGTCGGGCGAGGGGCCTTCAGTACCTCGTGGACTGGGAGGGGTACGGTCCGGAGGAGAGATTCTGGGTTCCGGCGGAGAACGTGTTGGACCCCTCAATGCTGCGGGAGTTCCACCGTCTCCGTCCGGATCGCCCTGCACCTCGCCCTCCAGGTCGTCCCCGAGGCCGGTGTCGGCGCGCTTACTGTCACGACTTCCACCCGAAATCGGTTCCTCTCCTTGTTCGGGCGACGTTCGGCCATCGCCGATCCACTTTTTATTTTCCATTGTTTTGTCTTGTTTTCACACACACCTGGTTTTCATTTTCATTCTATACTGTTGTCCATTTAACCCTTTGTTTCCCCCATGTCTGTGTGGGGATTTTTTTGTTTTGGCATGTTGGTACGCCGGGTTGTATGTTTTCACCTGTGCTTTGTGCAGCTTGTATTTTGCGGTTATTTTGTACTTTGTGCTGCCTTACTTGGGTTTTTGGGCATTTGTTTTATGATGCGGTTGCGTTCTGTATTTTGACATTGCCTAGTAAAGTGCTTAGTCCACTTATCTCTGCTCTCCTGCGCCTGACTCTTTACACCAGCTACACCCACCTCATGACAATGACACAAGTAATCTTCCAACAATTGTTTACAGACAGATTATTTCACTTAGAATTCACTGTATCACAATTCCAGTGGGTCAGAAGTTTACATACACTAAGTTGACTGTGCCTTTAAACAGCTTGGAAATATCCAAAAAATGATGTCATGGATTTAGAAGCTTCTGATAGGCTAATTGACATCATTTGAGTCAATTGGAGGTGTACCTGTGGATGTATTTCAAGGCTTACCTTCAAACTCAGTGCCTCTTCGCTAGACATCCTGGGAAAATAAAAATAAATAAGCCTAGACCTTAGAAAGAAAATTATAGACCTCCACAAGTCTGGTTCAACCTTGGGAGAAATTTCCAAATGCCTGAAAGTACCACGTTCATCTGCACAAACAACAGTACGCATTTATGAAGTATTTAGGAAGCATAAATAGTGCTCGATTTAGATTAGGGGCTGCAACAATACTTTACTAATGATTAGTAAATGGTTTATTAACGTGGGAGTAATGATTAATAAATGTTGAACACGCTTAAAAATAAAGTGTTACCAAACTAACATCTCATCCCAACATTTGGGGGATAAAACTTGTTGTTCGGTAACACTTATGGATAGATTCACACATGAATGGACACACTAACGCACATGCACACATACTTTTGTGATTTGAATCAATTAGAGAAGCCTACGACTGTGTTTTCAATCTGCTTCCATCTCACACACAGACTGAGTAACACAAAATAAATATTCACAGCACTTTAAAAAGTGAAGCTGTTTGTACCTGTAGGGGAGTCTGTCTGTCTGTATGTCTGTGAATGTGTGTGTGTGTGTGTGTGTGTGTGTGTGTGTGTGTGTGTGTGTGTGTGTGTGTGTGTGTGATGCAATTAAATTGCTTGTCATGTGAAAGTTTGAGTGCTTGTTTGAGTGAATGTCTGATCAAGTGTCTCATAACGTTTATGAGATAATGATGATCATTAATGTATGAGTCATATCCATAAAGGCAGTATGTGGTGGCGTGAACCGCCAGTCCCGTGGCTGCTATGTATTAGAATTAGCTTAGAGCACTATGTGGGCGAGCGCACACACACACACACACAACTGACCTTGTGGGGACACACAATTCGGTCCCATTCAAAATCCTATTTTCCCTAACCACTAACCGGTACCTGTACTCGTACCCTAACCTTAACCCAAAAATCTAACCTTAACCTTAACCCTATCTCCTAACCCTAAAACTAACCCTAGCTCCTAACCCTAAACCTAATTCTAACCCTAACACTAATTCTAACCTTAACGCTAAACCCCCTAGAAATATAATTTGACCTTGTAGGGTCAAATGTCCCCAGTTGGTCAAATTTTCATTATTCTTGTGGGGACTTCTGCTCCCCACAAGTATAGTTAAAGACGTCCACACACACACATGCACGCACACACAATTACCCTTTACCCATCTCTTAACCCACCTTTCATGCTCCCCAATCCCTCTTCATTGAAGTTACCCACTCACCACTACATTATTCACAAAGGCTGTCAGCCTGATCATTATAACTTCTTCACCACTTCACAACATACAGTACCTGGATGATTCTCCAACAAGATGTAGGAACAGGTCACATGCCATCAAGAAAAGAGCAAATGTCCCAAATGTCACTTGCCTAGTTAAATAAAGGTTAAATAAAAAGCCCCAAAAAGGCCCAATCAACATAACTTAAAACCCAACATAAGTACATAATAGATACATTATAGTTACAACATAAAGGCCATTCCCAGCCTGGAGACTGTGGTCAGATGGTCCTCCCTCTCTTACATCATAACATGACTCAGTCACCTATGGTAACGTTAGGAGAAGTAGAGGATAGAGCTGCAGGGGTTTCATTAAGGTCACACTAAATCAACAATTCCACTGGAATCCTGGGTGGGGAGAAGGGATGAATTATTTTGAAATATGAGGAGAGAGGGAAGGAGGGAGGGAAAAGGACAGAGGAGAGAGGAGAAAGGGTACGGTAAGCACCTATCCTATTCTCAATGGTTTCTTTTAGGGACTGAGCTTGTGTCAGTCTATGAAATGATTAAATCAGGAAGTGAGAGAAAGAGTAGGACTGAATAATGGGGAGAAAGGAGCGTAGGAGACCTAAAGAAACTGAAAAGGGGATAAAAGAGAGGCAGAGAGGGAAGAATGAGAAAGAGAGCAAGAGAAAGAGAGCAAGAGAGAGAGGGGGAGAGACAGAGAGAGAGAGAGAGAGAGCGCGAGTAAGTTAGCTATCAGAGTGCTAGCTACTGTGACCCTAGTTTCAATCATAAAGGTGGACAACAATTTCAACAAGCCTTCTCACAGAGAAGGAATGATTACCGTTTCTATCAAGGGCTTTAATCTCTAATTAATCTCATTCAAGCTGTTTTCCTGAAAACAGTTTTTGTGTATTTGGCTCTGATTTTCACAGCAGCAGAGCAGTTTAATCGATTCCTTTTCATCTCTCGCCATATACAAATTACTCATATTTGATAAATAAGCATATAAAGTGCTTGGAGGAGGGATTAATATTAAAATGGATTTTACACAGACAAAATCAATATGCATTTTAAAACGCATCAATACACGATGTTATATCTCAGCAATGAGATACTGTATAACTGAAAAATAGAGTGGAATTTCAAACAGACCGAAACATTTCAGACCAGATACATAGTTGTGACATTTACATTATCGGTAGGAATTTCAATCACCTGGTACTCTCCATATTCACTTCGCACTCTCTATGCACAGCACACACAGTATCTTGAGTTACACGGCTGTCATAATAAGAACAATTTAATACGCTCTCTGGCCTATGGCAGTCATTGACCGGCAGTCAAACATCATGAAGTGGGTATGAGGCACACAGTGAGACACATAGTGAGGCACACATTGGTTATGAGGCACAAGTGTGTGCCTTCATTCAGAGAATCTGGCTCTGAAACTGAAGTAATTTATTGTAAATACTATATGACTGAGCTGTCTTAGACCTGATGGTTCGCTGACGAAGGCACTGCATCTCAATGTGGCAACAACCAATGAAGTCATTGTCAGTGGCGAGTATTAATGGATGCCAAGGGAAGCCAGGCTTCCACCAAAAATGTACAATTTTATTTTTATTTTTATCATTTATCTTTCGTCTCTCTGTGTTTCATAATTTTCATTCAATTCATAAAAGGCTGAACGTATCTCACCGGAGAAAACACCCGATCGCGTGAAACAGTCTCAGTATGCCCCTCTGTCTCAATATGTGTAGCCCATCTATCTGATGCTGTCTGGTCAAAAAGAGTATGGCATTTTTGCCGCCTGTAGCATTGAATGCAAGGGAAGCCAGCAAGCATTTGGCCTCTGTTGATAAAATATAATATATATATATATATAATAACCAATCAGCGTTGAGCTAAACTTACTGAGTTCAACTGTGAATGGTCCTGGTGCACCAATAAAAAGTATAAAGTTTGGATTTGGCTTCACACCAATCACATCACAGCAAAACGTAATTGACAGAAAAAACTTGAATTGTTACCCTCTTGTTGTGTCGTTTTCCTCTTGTGGTTAGCAAAAATGTTTTAATAATCAGCCACTTCCTAAATTAGCCATGGATGGAGATAGGGTTTTGGACTTTATTATGGCGATTCTGATCCAACCATAAACTCATACATTGTGCCCCTGGCCTGATAGGATGGAAGTTAAACATGTAGCTAGATGTATACTGAACAGAAATATAAACGCAATGTGAAAGTGTTGGTCCCATGTTTCATGAACTGAAATAAACTATCCCAGAAAATGTCCATACCCACAAAAAGCTTATTTCTCTCAAATGTTGTGCACACATTTGTTTATGTCCCTGTTGGTGAGGATTTCTCCTTTGTCAAGATAATACATCCACCTGACAGGTGGGGCATATCAAGAAGCTGATTACACAGGTACACCTTGTGCTGGGGAACATAAAAGGTCACTCTAAAATGTGCAGTTTTGTCACACAACACTATGCCACAGATGTCTCAAGTTTTGAGGGAGCATGCAATTGGCATGCTGACTGCAGGAATGTCCACCAGAGCTGTTTCCAGAGAATTGAATGTTAATTTCTCTACCATAAGCTGTCCAACCGGCCTCAAAACCGCGTACCACGTGTAACCACGCCAACCCAGGATCTCCACATCCGGCTTCTTCACCTGCAGGATCATCTGAGACCAGCCACCCAGACAACGGATGAAACTGAGGAGAATTTCAGTCTTTAATAAAGCCCTTGTGTGGGGAAAAGCTCATTCTGATTGGCTGGGCCTGGCTCCCAAGTGGGTGGACCTATGCCCTCCAAGGCCCATCCATGGCTGTGCCCCTGCCTAGTCATATGAAATCCATAGATTAGGGCCTAATGAATTTATTTCAATTGACTGATTTCCTTAAATGAACTGTAACTCAGGAAAATTGTTGAATGTTGATTTAATATTTTTGTTCAGTAGTTCAACATGTAGTTAGACTGGCCTGGCGCAACATTACCCATGAAAGGAAGTTAGGTTAGCGAGTAAGCATTTTAGCCAGGTAGCCTAGGACAACAAAAAATAAAAGCTTGTAATGTGTGACAGAGTCATAGACCTTATCAGCAACATGAAAGAGAGGAGAATGGTATTGGCGTTTCTCTACAAGTACGGTGAGTCAACATGTTTTTTCTACTTGCACACACACCCACCCTAGGGTTAAATGGCGGAAAACAGGTTACCGAGAATTACTGCCCAAAACTACTCTTTTCCTTGAATAAATAACTGCGAGAAACCGGTAAATTATTTATATGAACAGCATGGCGTGAAATGGAACTGTAAAATTATGTGTGATGTCTAAATCTGGCTTATCTACGGCCTCTGCATGATGAATCATCAATGCTCAGGCTGGGGACAGACAGCCCATCTCAGTATGTAGACCTATCACCTTATGGTAACTTTTTTACTTGTGACAGGTAGGCCAAATTTTCTGCAGCATAGCCTATGCTAAGACGATTATTTTTTACATTTCAGCTGCAGTTTTAAAACAGCCTATCACTCGAATATCGTTGCATTAAATCAGTGCACGCGGGAGCACTCTCTTGCAGTCTTTCTCTCTCTCCATCAACCCCATTCAAATTGCATCCAAAATAGATAATCCTGTTCTAGGTTGATATATAGCTCTATATATAGATGTCCTAGACTACCTTTTTCAAGTAATAAATTCAATGCAGTATTGGCCTTATATTTAGATAATTAACGATGGGTTAGGGTTAGGGTTAGGGTTATAATAAGCTTATAACTTATAGCCTCTGTCTCTAGAGCAATATGCACACACCTGTGCTCCACTGGCCTCTCCTTAAAAAATGCTCCTTAGCTCTTCGGGTCCCATGCAGGAAAAGCTAGACTAGAATAGTGTGCTGAAAACACAATCAGCAAGCTCAGCAAGAGCTTGCTGATTGTTAAATAAAGCAGCCAATAAAACTCACGGGTAGTTTGAAAGAAGAGCAAATGGTGGTAGACTATAGCAGTTATTTATTGAGACAGTAACCATTCAATCTTATTGAAAATAATTGAAAGCCATCTAGTCCTATATTATTCAATGATGTTATTAGAATGATGACGATAAATGAAATAGGCTATTGTCATTGTAAATAAGAATTTGTTCTTAACTGACTTGGCTAGTTAAATAAAGGTTACATTTAAATACTGTACCAGAATCGCACATTCTCCCCCTGCTTTATCATAGTTTGAACGATGTGATTCCAGTCCATATAATACAATACAGTAATAAAGTTCACACTCAAAAAGTATAGCCTACTGGAGCTAGCTTAATGTATTTATCCAAGAGAGCATATAGAATGTGAAATGTCAGAATAATAGAGAGAATGATTTCTTTCAGCTTTTATTTCTTTCAGCTTTTATTCATTTCTTCAGGCATTTGGACATTTTCTGAGGTCTTGGCTTATTTCTTTAGATTTTCCCGTGATGTCAAGCAAAGGCACTGAGTTTGAAGGTAGGCCTTAATATACATCCACAGGTACACCTCCAATTGACTCAAATGATGTCAATTAGCCTGTCAGAAGCTTCTAAAGCATTTTCTGGAATTTCCCAAGCTGTTTAAAGCCACAGTCAACTTAGTGTATGTAAACTTCTGACCCACTGGAATTGTGATACAGTGAATTATAAGTGAAATAATCAGCGTGTAAACAATTGTTGGAAAAATTACTTGTGTCATGCACAAAGTAGATGTCCTAACCGACTTGCCAAAACTATAGTTTGTTAACAAGAAATTTGTGGAGTAGTTGAAAAATAAGTTTTAATGACTCCAACCTAAGTGTATGTAAACTTCCGACTTCAACTGTATCTAACTACATCTATGGGCTTGTATGTTTTTCTGTTGTGCGTAATGTGCAGTAGACTATATCATATACATATTGGATAAAGGCACAGTCAAATACATTTTTTTTAATGTATTTAATGTATTGCTCATCAGGCTCAGGTAGCGTGGGATAGAATTTTCGATTTTGAAAGGTTACTTGGAAGAAAAGTGATTTATTCTCGGGATGGAACATTTGTAAAATACCGAGAAAATATTAAATCCTAAAACACACTTCGCCAGACAGATTTTGCTCACCGTCTTTGTGATGAAACAAAGGTGTGGTTGAATTTATTCTGCTACTGTGAATTCTTATTGTCTCTGCCTTATGGCTTATCATGGTATCAAGGCATATGAACTTAACAGGTTATATAGCAAACAACGCAATTATCACAACACATACAGTGGGAAGAAAAAGTATGTGAACCCTTTAGAATTACCTGGATTTCTGCATGAATTAGTCAAGTTTATTTTATCTGATATTCATCTAAGTCACAACAATAGACAAACACAGTCTGCTTAAACTAATAGCAGCAAAGGCAGCTCTAACCATCATCTCCAATCTCTCTTTTGGAGAAGTCATTAGCCTAGGGGTTCACATACTTTTTCCAACCTACACAGTGAATGTTTAAATGATGTATTCAACTTAGACAAGAAAAATACAATACTTTGTGTGTTATTAGTTTAAGCACACTTTGTTTGTCTAT
Organism: Brachymystax lenok tsinlingensis; assembly: GCA_030435695.1. NCBI lineage: Eukaryota > Metazoa > Chordata > Actinopteri > Salmoniformes > Salmonidae > Brachymystax > Brachymystax lenok. The sequence goes on from CM059785.1 coordinate 21,049,668, forward strand.
TGTTGTGACTTATATGAAGATCAGATCAAATGTTATGTCAAATTTATGCAGAAATCCAGGTAATTCCAAAGGGTTCACATACTTTTTCTTACCACTGTAGGTTGTAATATGGCATTTTTTTCCTGGCTTGGCTTTCCCGGTGATTTTACCCATGCACCGCTATTGTCAGCAGTGGGCAGTTTGATTGTTTGGTTACAACTTCAAGGGAGTGCATGCGAGTTTGCAGACATGCAACTCAGGACACAACACACACAACCAAACACACACACAGGTGCTAAGGTAACGTATCGCACACACGCACGTCAGTCCAGTTATTAGGTCATTTGTGTGTTTGCCTGGAAAGTAATGTAACACAAACTTTTAATCAGGACAGGTTTTTCTATCTAATGCCTTCAGTGCTCATCCGTTAAAAGAGGAGCTTTATCCTCACATGGTAACTAAGAGATGAAAAACAGATTTACATGGATTATGCTTTTACTCTCTCAGAAACACAATTTATATCTGGTATCCAGTAAACCCAGTATAAACAGTATGTACAGTATATCCAGCTAAACATCTAGGGAGCCATTTGACATGTTATAAATCATGCACTTTGGCTAAGGTAGAGCAGAGCTGGGGAGAGTCTTACAATGCTGTCTTTGCTCCAAGGTCCCTCCGTATAGCATAGTGAGGAGCCCAGCACCAGTCCAGTGACAGTCTTAAATGTCAAGAGGTTTATGAGCCCAGAGGCAATCATCAGAGATCTGACAGGTTATTCTCTACCGTATATGTTCAACTAGCTTTGATACTCTGAATGCTCTCTTCAAAGCAGTGTTACATAACCGGTGGGTCACGGCTAGTTCCAGTCTCTGTCACACAGCTAAAGTCTGAGGGATATATTCCTAGAAATATTGTTTTCTTTATCAGTAAATTTTAAATTAATTGAAAAAGGTTGCAGCTTCAAAGGTTTAGGAGACCCTGCTGTAGAGGTGTCTCTTAACAAAGGTCGGTGGTTCACGAGGACTCAGCCCGTTTCATGTGTGACTCTTTTACTTGTGTGCAATCACTATGGCTATTTAAGGGATAGTTCACCCAAATTACAAAATTACACAATCATGGATTGCTGTCATACCTTGTCCATAGACTACTTACAGGGTAAGGAAACCAATGTATACTTTTGTAATTTGGTTGAACTAATCAAATCTCCCTTTAAAGAGTCTCAAATGTTCCACCCTAGACCTTCAAATCAACATTTCTTTAAGTCTTAAATAGTTAATCAAAAAGGAATATGTTCACATGTAAATATTTTATCCAAGGAGAGGATGGTCAACCATAATGAGAGTTTACCACAGCTGCGGCCCATCAAAAGCTACAACAACGGAACCAAACAGACACCAAAATCACAAAGACCAATAGTTCTGAGTGGGGAGTCCGAAGTGGTTTAAAAGTTTAAACACACTTCCTCTGTCATTATCTCCTTTCCTCCATCTCTTCACTGACATGAAAGCCCAGCCTCAGTTAAAGCAATATGGAGGATGATGTTTGTTAAATGGAAACTATTTGGGGGGGGGGGTTCCAGTCGCCCTACCTAATTAAGAGTGATGAGAGGGTGATTCAGACATAATTATACACTATAGTTTGTATTTTTCATGCCAGGAGAGTTCAACCAATGATGTCAATGGTTGATTGAGCCTGCCGTCTGATCTACAAATTAATGGAGCCATGTTTTGTTGCAATTATTGTGGCCTTTGTGTTTCGCCGATTGCACGATCATGCAAGCAGTGAGTAGATGTGGTTATCCTTGTTCAATAGAGCCACTGGACTTGTCTCAACGATGTTCCTATCTGCAAGGACATTACAGGATATCTAGGTTGACTAGTTTTCCCTGGCTTTGTAAAGACTACAGCTTGACGGGAGCCAGACTTCCTTGTTACCACCCTTAAAGGCAGGCTTTTCAACACAGGGGCGGTACTAGTTTACAGGTTCACTGGAGATACAGTATTTTATCGTGCACTGTCTATCCGAGAGTGCTAAATAATTAGCTACAATGGTTACTTCTGAAAATTCTTCTTTCCAAGAGCTGGACAACAAAACATTTTTTTATGTTCTTTTATACAGGAACATAAAGCCCTATTTATTTGAGCCGGAATACACTGAAGACGAGTTGAGACTGCAAGAAAAATAATTGCAAGACCAGCAAGCAGCGGCGGCAGCCTAGACCAGTTGAACCAGGACTAAATGACAAACAAGTAAGTTATTTTGCTGTCAGTAGCTAGGAATATACAGTTGTCGGAAGTTTACATAAACCTTAGCCAAAAACATTTAAACTCAGTTTCTTCACAATTCCTGACATTTAATCCTAGTAAAAATTCCCTGACTTAGGTCAGTTAGGATCACCACTTTATTTTAAGAATGTGAAATGTCAGAATAATAGTAGAGATAATTATTTATTTCACATTCCCAGTGGGTCAGAAGTTGACATGCAATGCTACCAAATACTAATTGAGTGTCTTTAAATTGTTTAACTTGGGTCAAACGTTTCGGGGAGCCTTCCACAAGCTTCCCACAATAAGTTGGGTGAATTTTGACCCATTCCTCCTGACAGAGCTGGTGTAACTGAGTCAGGTTTGTAGGCCTCCTTGCTCGCACACACTTTTTCAGTTCTGCCCACAAATTTCCTATGGGATTGAGGTCAAGGCTTTGTGATGGCCACTCCAATACCTTGACTTTGTTGTCCTTAAGCCATTTTGCCACAACTTTGGAAGTATGCTTGGGGTCATTGTCCATTTGGAAGACCCATTTGCAACCAAGCTTTAACTTCCTGACTGATGTCTTGAGATGTTGCTTCCATATATCCACATAATTTCCCTTCCTCATGATGCCATCTATTTTGTGAAGTGCACCAGTCCCTCCTGCAGCAAAGCACCCCCACAACATGATGCTGCTTCCCCTGTGCTTCACGGTTGGGATAGTATTCTTCGGCTTGCAAGCCTCCCCCTTTATAGATACTTTTGTACCTGTTTCTTCCAGCATCTTCACAAGGTCCTTGCTGTTGTTCTGGGATTGATTTGCACTTTTCGCACCAAAGTACGTTCATCTCTAGGAGACAGAACGCGTCTCCTTCCTGAGCGGTATGACGGCTGCATGGTCCCATGGTGTTTATACTTGCGTACTATTGTGAACGTGGTACCTTCAGGTGTTTGGAAATTGCTCCCAAGGATGAACCAGACTTGTGGAGGTCTACATTTTTTTTTCTGAGGTCTTGGCTGATTTCTTTTGATTTTCCCATGATGTCAAGGAAAGAGGCACTGCGTTTGAAGGTAAGCCTTGAAATACATCCACAGGTATTTTCCAATTGACTCAAATGATGTCAATTAGCCTATCAGAAACTTCTAAAGCCATGACATCATTTTCTGGAATTTTCAAAGCTGTTTAAAGGCACAGTCAACCAGGAATGACAAGATCTTTCTGCTGGGTGACTTCAACAGGTAGACATGGTGTTGGCCAGGTCAATGAGAACGGCATGAGACTGCTAACTCTATGTGCTGAGCACGATCTCATTGTCACTAACACCTTGTTCCAGCAGAAGAAAAAACATAAAAAATAATTTAAATTTTTTACTTAACCTTTATTTAACCAGGAAGGACTCATTGAGATTTAAAATCTATTTTTTAAGAGCGTCCTGGCCAAGATAGGCAGCACAAAGTCATTACACAATTACAGACAGACAACATGAAAAACTACAAGTAATCTAGTAAAAAACATAGAATTCACAAGAGTATAACAAAATCATAAAACAGCTAATTAAAAACATTGACAAGTCAGGGAATCAGTTTCAAAATCATTCATCAGTGATTTAAAAACACCAATCGGGACAAGTTCTTCCAGTTTAAAAGTATTTTGTAAGGCGTTCCAAGCCAATGGCGCAGAGTACATACAAGCCCTTTTACCAAATTCAGTTCAGTTCATTCAGACATTTGGAACAGTTAGAAGGATAAAGTCCTGCGAACGAAGAGTACCCACCACATTTCTGAACAATAAAAATGCCCAAATAAAATGGTAGTAAACCCAAAATAGCTTTGTAAATAAAAGTATACCAGTGACTGAGCCTTCAAGAGACTAGAGAAGGCTGGTATACAAAGTGCAGTGGGTGCGTGAGGGTTTTGCAATTTAAAATAAATCTCAAGTGTCAATTGATCTCAAACACTGAGCGGAAGCATTCATATATAAAATATCCCCATAGTCTAGTAAAGGCATAAATGTAGCTCATACTAGCCTCCTTCTAGCTTCAAAAGAAAAACATTTATATAAATATCCTTATCAAGAACAGACTTGCTGATCCAGGTTTCATAAAACACAATTACATCAGCATCCGTTGATTTAGCCCAAATCCTAACCCCATAAATTTTTGACAACAGGCTGCGCACATTTAAATAAAAAATACCAAAACCAGATCTAGATTTAAAATCAGAGGGGGTTTGGAGACATTGCATATCAGGGCCAGAGTTAGGTTGCATGTTACCTGATATCAACAAAAGAAGAGGAATTTGGCACCTCTGTATAATAACCTTGCACGGTTTCTGTTTTTTTAAGAGACCTACTGCAAGCGAATTCTACAAGTGAGTTTCCAGACAATACAAAACAGTCATTTAAAACCATTAGACTTTGGTAGTGACACAAGTTCGTACGATTCACATCATGCCACAAATCCATCGGCACTTAGACGTGTGGACGGAGTGAAAAAGAGCGAGTTCCCGCAGACAAAATGTCTAATGGACGTGAGAGCACATTGTTAGATGTACTCAACCAGCGACAATGTTCGTTTTATCTAGACTTCAGTAAAGTCAGTGCACAAAGCAATACCACAAAAATTAACCTTTTCTCTGAGAGATGTAATAAATAGAGGCCAAGGAAAGGTAAGGGGAGAGAGGGACAGTGTGTATGTATGAGTCTGTATGTGAGTGTGTGCGCAGATTGAGTGTGGGGGTCAATTGAGAAAACAGGTTGGGGATTGTTGAGCTGCCTCTGACAGCCAGGCGGAGAGCGAAGAGGAACAACTCAGAGGAAGGAAAACTGAAGAAAGAACTCAAGCCAGCCAGAGATAGGGTTATTTTGGTAAACTTCAAGCAAAGAAGTGCAAATAGCGAGAAAGAAAATGTATCCGAGTTGAGGGAGACCCGCAATCTTTACACCGGCAAAACGAAATAGTTTGCACTACACAACAAGGAAATTGTGGATTTACTCATAAATGAATAGGTTATTAGTAGGTTAACATCTACTAGTCACAAACAAACGACTTGACATGCTGACATCTTGGATTCCGTGAATGCCATTTCTCCCTGACCTGAAGGTAACACAAAGCTGATTTGGAGTGTGGATGCACCCACGCTCCAAACACTGCCACCTGATAGAATGTCTCGCTGTGACGTAGTCAGACACTAATGACGTCCTGCTGACACGTGCCATGAAGTGTGCAGAATGCTGGACAGATCTCTGTACGATACTGGCTAAACTCCAGGTGAACTAAACTTCCAACTCCTGCAGAAGTCCAGTAAGAGGCGTCTGCACTGTATCCGGCTTGAGAAAGCTGCAGTAAGGGACGAGTTCCGTCGCTCTCTCGCTGAAAGGCTGAGGGAGACTGAGCCTCTTCTGAGCGCAGAGGACCCCATGGACCAGAAGTGGGCATCTATTAGCTCAGTGCTCTATCAGGCAGCGGCCCACTCCATTGGCTACAGAGGTAGGAAATATCAGGACTGGTTCGATGAGAACTCTGACACCATCACAGCCTTACTGGACAATATGCACAAAGTGCACAGGGCTGCTCTCAACAGCCCCACATCTGCTACCCTTCGCAAGCAATGGCGTGCATTGCGCAAGGAAGTGCAAACAACCTTGCGTGCGATGCAGAACAAATGGTGGACGAATAATGCACAGGAAACCCAAATTTATGCCAACAAAATGACAATTTCTACAACTCAACAAAAGCTATCTATGGCCCTAGAAGTCACTCCATCACCCCAATGAAAACAGATGTTGGTCTGACTCTCTAGATCCTGATGAGGTGCGCTGACCTCTTTGAAGCACTACTCAATCAGCATTCTCCTACAGACCACTCCATCCTGGAAGAACTGCCTGTTTGTCAACCCATTCAAGACCTCAACCATTTGCCAACCTTCCAAGAGGTGTTATCAGAAATCCATTCCCTCAAGAACAACAAGACTCCCGGTGCTGACAGCATCCCGGCAGAGCTACTCAAGAAGGAAGGTTCCTTCTGCACCAGTACGCTTTACCAGTACATCACTGAGGTTTGGGACCGGGAGATCGTCCCCCAACAGTGGCGGGATGCAAACATTGTCACAATCTATAAGAACAAGGGTGACAAGTCCATCTGCGGCAACAGCCGGGGGATATACCTTCTCGCTGTTGCCGGCAACATCCTGGCCAAGGTGATGCTACACGCTGGTGAACAACATCACAGAGGAACTGCTGTCAGAGTCACAATGCGGCTTCAGAAAGAACAGGAGTACAGTCGACATGATATTCACAACACGGAAACTCCATAAAAAGTGCCGTGAACAACATCAGGACCTTTTCATGGCCTTTGTTGACCTCTTAAAGGCCTTCGATACTGTGAGCATGGACTATTATGGGGCATTCTACTCAAATTTGGCTGCAATTACATTTACTTTTGATACTGAAGTATATATATATATATATATATATATATATATATATATATATATATATATATATATATATATATATATATATATATATAACCAAATACTTTTAGACTTTTACTTAAATACTGTAGTATTTTACTGGGTGACTTTCACTTTTACTCAAGTATGAGAATTGGGCACTTTTTCACCATTGAGTACAGTGCAATTTGGTGGCCGATTCAGACATGACGGGGCATGCTAGTACCACTACAAGCCAAGCTAGCCAAGTTTAGCTAGCTAGCTGTGTTTGCTATACCTAAAATGTACTGCAGTCTAACGTTATAGCTAGCTAGCCAACTTGCCTGGCTAGACTCATTGCTTCTCATTAGGAGCAAAACTGGAGAAATGTTTTGATGATGATGGCAGATAGTAAAGGAATGGCCTTGGCTTGATGACTCATTTAAGTCTTGGAGTAAATATACCTGTGTGTTTTAACTAGCTAGCTAACGTGTGTCTGTGAGATGTCTCATATTCTACACCATGCTGCTACACTAGGAATAAAGGCAGTACACAACGATTGCCCTTTAGGCTGCGGGGCCAGACGGATTACCAGGACGTGTGCTCCGGGCATGTGCTGACCAACTGGCAGGTGTCTTCACTGACATTTTCAACATGTCCCTGATTGAGTCTGTAATACCAACATGTTTCAAGAAGACCACCATAGTCCCTGTGCCCAAGAACACGAAGGCAACCTGCCTAAATGACTACAGACCCATAGCACTCACGTCCGTAGCCATGAAGTGCTTTGAAAGGCTGATAATGGCTCACATCAACTCCAGTATCCCAGAAACCCTAGACCCACTCCAATTTGCATACTGCCCAAACAGATCCACAGATGATGCAATCTCTCTTGCACTCCACACTGCCCTTTCCCACCTGGACAAAAGGAACACCTATGTGAGAATGCTATTCATTGACTACAGCTCAGCGTTCAACACCATAGTACTCTCAAAGCTCATCACTAAGCTAAGGATCCTGGGACTAAACACCTCCCTCTGCAACTGGATCCTGGACTTCCTGACGGGCCGCCCCCAGTTGGTGAGGGTAGGTAGCAACACATCTGCCACACAGATCCTCAACACTGGAGCCCCCAAGGGGTGCATGCTAAGTCCCCTCCTGTACTCCCTGTTCACCCACGACTGCATGGCCAGGCACAACTCCAACACAATCATTAAGTTTGCAGACGACACAACAGTGGTAGTCTGATCACCGACAACAACGAGACAGCCTATAGGGAGGTCAGAGACCTGGCCGGGTGGTGCCAGAATAACAACCTATCCTTCAACGTAATTGATGATTGTGGACTACAGGAAAAGGAGGACCGATCACGCAACAAACTAGAATGGTCCAAACACACCAAGACAGTTGTGAAGAGGGCACGACAAAGCCTATTCCCCCTCAAGAAACTAAAAAGATTTGGCATGGTCCTCAGATCCTCAAAAGGTTCTACAGCTGCAACATCGAGAGCATCCTGACTGGTTGCATCACTGCCTGGTACGGCAATTGCTTGGCCTCGGACCGCAAGGCACTACAGAGGGTGGCGCGTAGGGCCCAGTACATCACTGGGGCTAAGTTGCCTGCCATCCAGGACCTCTACACCAGGCAGTGTCAGAGGAAGGCCCTAAAAATTGTCAAAGACCCCAGCCACCCCAGTCATAGACTGTTCTCTCTACTTCCGCATGGCAAGCGGTACCGGAGTGCCAAGTCTAGGACAAAAAGGCTTCTCAACAGTTTTTACCCCCAAGCCATAAGACTCCTGAACAGGTAATCAAATGGCTACCCGGAGTATTTGCATTGTGTGCCCCCACTCTCTGTTTATCATATATGCATAGTCACTTTAAATATACATTCATGTACATATTACCTCAATTGGACCGACCAACCAGTGCCCCCGCACATTGGCTAACCGGGTTATCTGCATTGTGTCCCGCCACCCACCACCCGCCAACCCCTCTTTTACGCTACTGATACTCTCTGTTTATCATATATGCATAGTCACTTTAACCATATCTACATACTACCTCAATCAACCCGACTAACCGGTGCCTGTATGTAGCCTCACTACTGTTATAGCCTCGCTACTGTAAATAGCCTCGCTACTGTTATTTTTCACTGTCTTTTAACTGTTGTTTTTATTTCTTTACTTACCTATTGTTCACCTAATACCTTTTTTGCACTGTTGGTTAGAGCCTGTAAGTAAGCATTTCACTGCTGTATTCGGCGCACGTGACAAATAAATTTAATGTGTAATAGCATTTTTGTCTTTCTCTCACAGACAATACCGCTTGGATACAAAGAGGTTGATGACTCTCAAGAGGAGACGTAAAAGGTCCCATAACAACAATCTCTCCTTGTATCAAAGTGACTCCGAACACCTCACTGCACCATCCAAACACACCATATGCAAGTATTCCCTTCTAGAACTGGAGTATTTATTATAAGCTTTAGCAGTATATTTTTCTTCTACTGTATATACACTGACTGGCCAGTTTATTAGCTACACACATCTGTTCTGGAGGTAAAGGTCGGACCCCTCTTTGCCTCCAGAACAGCCTGAATTATTCAGGGCATTCTGAAGGTGTTGGAAACGTTCCACAGGGACGTTGGTCCATGCTGACACGATGGCATCACAGTTGCTGCAGGTTGGACAGCGGTACAGTCATGCTGCGAACAGCCCGTTCCATCTGTCATGACGTGGCCCTCTTTGGGGATAGTGTGCCTTCCCCCTCTCTGTCCCGCCTACACACAGGCTTCTGTTATCTCAGGTCGTAAATTCCTAGGTGTAGACTCTCTCTCCCAGTATATGCAGAAAGAGACCCATAGAGAGAACAAAGGAACAATTTCTGCCACATCACAGAACTTGAGAACTGAACAATACCCATGTTTTACAGAATGTGTTCACGGTCGGGGGAGAATCCAGCTACGACCGGTCCATTTCGTTTAATGTTTGTGAAACTCAGGAGAGCAGCCCTTTTCTACTGTTACGAATATAACCCCCACCTGAAGAAATTTCCTAGCAGACCATGTGTACCTCGACCATCAAGGGAGCTAAGGTTGTTGAATTCTTAACCAAACCACGTGGAGCATTGGCTACACGGGGAATTAAACTTTAAACTATCGATCCGACAGAATAAGGGCAACTCTTCGATACTAATTAATAGTCTGCAGCTAGAAATTATGTCGACCTGAATGCGAGGACCGACAATCGCCGAAACATCTATTCTATAAGAACATTTCTTAAATGGTACTCTTCTAACCACGAAAGACTTATTGGAAGAGAGAGATGGGCGGATGAACTTTCCAACAGAAAGACGGACGATCCCACCAGAGATCACGACGACACACTGAGCGTAAATATATATTGATTACAATTATTCCCGAATGAGTGAGTGTTCATGTGCAAAGGATTAGCATTTCAATTAATATAATTATCAACTGTGTAGTGACTCTTGTAATTCCCGCCTTTCTCAGTCTACTCCCCCATTCCCTTTGTCCACCAAGCCGTCAAACCGGCTTATCCCCCTAGGGAAACTGCAATAATTTCCTTGTAACCGTATCTACTGTTTGTTTATGCATTTCTGTGATTATTTAGTTAGTTAGTAAATAAATTATTTAAGACAATTGATGTATGGATGATTCATAGTAAAGACTGGGTTCGTGCAGATAACCAACAATTTACGACATTCGGAATGAGACTACCGTGAGGTAAAGAATAATTCATTAATTAGAGGACTAATTGATCAGATATTAAAATATCTGAAAAGTTATATTAGGAAAATTATAACTTAATCTGAATATTTTCCTTGGTGCCCAGACTTCCTAGTTAATTACATTTACCTGATTAGTTTAATTACGTAATAATAATTACACAGAATTGATTTGATAAAACAACAGTCTTCACTTTAATGATGCCAAAGACACGACACATCTCATCCCAAAGATGCTCTGTTGGGTTGAGGTCTGGGGACTACGCAGGCCACTCAAGTAAACTGAACTCGCTGTTATGTTCCAGGGGATGTTTTCCACTCCTTAATTGTCCAGTGTTGGTGATTGCATGCTCACTGGAGCTGCTTCTTCTTGTTTTTAGCTGATAGGAGTGGAACTAAGTGTGATCGCAAAAAGGGTGGGCAAGTTGTGCGTTCCAAGATGCCGTTCTGCACACCACTATTGTACTGCACCGTTATTTGTCTGTTTGTGGCCCGCCTCTTAGCTTGCACGATTCTTGCAATTCACCTTCAACCTCTCTCATCAACGAGCTGTTTTCACCCACAGGACTGCCGCTGACTGGGTGTTTTTTGTTTGTTGCACCATTCTCGGTTAACCCTATACACTGTCGTGCGTGAAAAACCCAGGAGGGTGGCCGTTTCTGAGATACTGGATCCGGGGCGCCTGGCACCGACGATCATACCAAACTCAAAGTCGCGGAGGTTACTCGTTATGCCCATTCTAACGTTCAATTGAACAGTAACTGGATGCCTGCTGTAGGAGCGATCCACTTTCGTGAACAGAGTGGTGTATCTAATAAACTGTCCAGCAAGTGTATATCATACATTTCCATAACTGTTCCTGCATTCTGCTGTGTAAACTCACCTGTCTCCAAAGCAAATAAACGTTGTCTTTAATAAAAGCCATGTCTACTTATTTGCTATATTAAGAGATTCATATACTGTTTTTTAAAACCATGTTTACTTGGCAACAAATGAAAGTTTAAATAATAAACCAACTCCCTGCATAATTTGTTTTAGCAGTAAGACTGAAGCTAGTATATCCAAATAATTTCATGAATATCACAATGATTTGATCAAGAAGTTGAAGTCAACACTTTATTTCTTGTAAAATATATTATAGAAAAACACCATTATACTGTATACACTGAACAAAAATATTTTCACAACATGCAACAATTTCACAGATTTTACTGAGTTAAAGTTCATATAAGGAAATCAGTCAATTAAAATAAATAAATGAGGCCCTAATCTATGGATTTCACATGGCTGGGAATACAGATATGCATCTTGGTCACAGATAGGGTGTGGCTCAGTTGATCAGGCTGTTGATTGTGGCCTGTGGAATGTTGTCCCACTCCTCTTCAATGGGTGTGCGAAGTTGGATTTTGGCAGGAACTGGAACATGCTGTCGTACACGTCCAATTCCGGGGCATCCCAAACATGCTCAATGGGTGACACGCGTAATGATTGATGCATGGTGTGCGTACTGATGGATCTCAGGACCGGTGGTTAGTATACCGGCGGTTAGTATACTGGCGACTTTGAACGCAGGAGGGGAGGAGCGCGAGTAGACGTGATACGAAGCTAATGTTACATTGCAAAGTAACAAGTCACACGTTGCCAGATAGCAGCTGGCTAATTACATTGATATGCTTTGGAATGTCTAGCCAGTGTATTATGAAAGCTAGCTGGCTAGATTTTGGTTTAGATAAACAAATGTAGGTTCCCTAGCTAGCCAGGTAACGTTAGCTACCTTACCTCAGCTTGTCCTCTTTTCTGCTGCGCTGATGTTGGCTGATTGGATGCCTTCCTCTTTGAAGTGAAGGGAGGAAAACTATGGAATAGCATCCCTTTTCAATGTTCGATGATATGGCAACCTCATCAGTTGATACTTCAGTTCCGTTTCAAAATCTTCTGGCTACAAACAGACATTTAGATTTTTCTGATCAATTGGATACACCTCCACGGGGCTGTTATCCACGTCTTGAAATCACTATGAATTTTGGATATTGGGGTCTGCTTACAACCAGAAAATGTAGCTGGTCAGTTTCTACAGGTGAGATGCAGAAACGCTCATATTTGCATGTTGTGAGGAAATTGAATTTTTATGATGCATATAATATGTTAATAATATGAATGGCCATATATAGTGAAATAGAGCAGCAGTGAAATTTCCCTTTAAGAATGTGCTTTTATCTGTCAATTTATTTAATGTCAGTGCAGGAGGATGAAAGGAGACAGGGAAAAGAAGCCCATTACTGACATGGCCCCTACTTCTACACACCAGACATGCCTACTCTAGGTCTGTCCCTTCACATCTTCCACATCACCATCAAAGCATACACCATTCAGCAGAAGATAGTAATGACAGCTATCATACATGAAGGCATCATATACAAGCATGTGCCCAGCTAAATACTCATAAAGAAGCATATTTGACAGAGGAGAAGTGCTCTTATAATCCAAATAGCTTGACACTCGCAGATCGCATGCGTCATGCCACACTCACCAACAAAAGTGCTGGGGAATGAGTATCATTCAGCATCCACAGTAGTGAGATGGCTGATGTCTTTTTCAAACTAGACTGCAGCCGAGCAAGGTTTATTTTGAGCTGATTGGCATTTCCATTTTGATGAGTGCGGCAACACTGTAAAACATTTTCTGTAAAATGTACAGTAATTTACTTGCAGCAATTGGCCAGTAAATTACTAACATATTTTACTGTACAGCTACTGTAATCCATTTTGCAGTAATCCTTTTTACGGTACCAAAAATGTTACTGTGTTCTTTGCAAGTTTTAATTTTTACATTTCGGTCATTTAGCTGGCATTAGCAAATTACAGTTAGTGCATTCAACCAAGGTTGATAAAAAAAACACACATCACTTGTCACGTCCAGGCCTGAGTTTACAGGCTGGCGTGTTTAGTTTCGTTTTTGGTGTAGGGTTTTTTGGTTCTAGGTGTGATTTTCTATGTTGGGTTAATGGTTCCCAATTAGAGGCAGCTGAGTGTCGTTACCTCTAATTGGGAACCATATATATGTTTGTGGTTTGACGGGTTATTGTTTGGTTCATAGCTTAAGTGTTTATTCTATGTTATGTTCCGTTGTTACGATCTTTGTTCGTTTATTGTTTTTTCCCAGTTACGTTACGTTTAATAAATATCAGGAGATCGTGACAGAATAACCCACCAGAAAAGGACCAAGCAGCGAGAGAACAAGGAGTCCTGGACATGGGAAGAGATATTGGACGGAAAGGGACCCTGGACTCAGCCTGGGGAGTATCGCCGTCCTAAAGAGGAGTTAGAGGCAGCGAAGGCTGAGCGGAGATATTACGAGGCTAAAAGAGACCCACCCGAAGAGTCCCAGTGCGCATCGTGAGTCCAGCACGGCCCGTTCCTGCTCCCCGCACCAGAGTCCCGGTGCGCATCGTGAGTCCAGCACGGCCCGTTCCTGCTCCCCGCACCAGGTCCCCTGTGCACATCGCGAGTCCAGCACAGCCTGCTCCTACACCCCGCACCAGGTTCCCTGTGAGCATCGCGAGTCCAGCACAGCCTGTTCCTGCTTCCTGCACCAGGTCCCCTGTGCGCTTCGTGAGTCCAGCACGAACTGTTCCGGCTTCTAGCCCAGGGCCTCGGCCGGCACCGGAGCCGCCACCTTGGACAAAGAGACCCATCTCAAGACCCCCATGGACTTTTGGCGCGGTCGGAGTCCGCGCTTTGGGTACTGTCACGTCCAGGCCTGAGTTTACAGGCTGGCGTGTTTAGTTTCGTTTTTGGTGTAGGGTTTTTTGGTTCTAGGTGTGATTTTCTATGTTGGGTTAATGGTTCCCAATTAGAGGCAGCTGAGTGTCGTTACCTCTAATTGGGAACCATATATATGTTTGTGGTTTTGCACTAGGGTTTTGTGGGTTATTGTTTGGTTCATAGCTTAAGTGTTTATTCTATGTTATGTTCCGTTGTTAAGATCTTTGCTCGTTTATTGTTTTTTCCCAATTACGTTACGTTTAATAAATATGTATACTGGAAGCATCGCTGCGTCTTGGTCCGTCACTACAGGAGATCGTGACATCACTGTCATAGCAAGTAAAAGGTTTCTGTAACTGTTACTGAAAATGTTGTTGTAGTTAAGGATACATTGGTCTTCAAAATAATTCTAATTAAAAACATATCTTATGATATATCTCTGACTATCTTTGGATAGTGCCACTACAAGACTAAGACATTCACGGTAACTTGATGCCAGAGAAATGAAACACAGGACAACATAGTAAAAGTGACTATTAAACTGTATGAAAATTATTTCACTGTAATTACAAGGGATTAGAGCAAGCAGGTTGGCTGTATGCATTTGCATATGAAAGATTTCTAGGTGTTTTATGTCACTTACATTTCTAGAGGCCTAAACAAAGGCTTCCAAACTGGCCGTGATTACACAGCAAAACCGAAAATGAAATGGGTTAATATTTAACCATTAAATGGTTTAAAAGACCCGCTACCCATTTATACATTTAATTGTTTGAGTACTACAACATACTGTATCACTTAAATTGGACTCTCACTAATGAGTGCAACAAATATGTTAATGAGCCAGCGATTCACTCCTCCCGCAATATTTCTCCACAATGCACCATAATTTACAGCATGCTACAGTAAATATAGCAAAACAACAATACAGTACTTTCTTGTTAAATTGTATTGAAAATAAAATCAGCAATTGCTAATAGTGAAATTGTGATTGTATATTAGAGCAAGCCAACTGATAGTTGGTATTTTATATCACTTAAGCTTCAGGCCTTAAAGGGTTTTAAATTGATTGTGACTAAAGAAACCAAATGTAATTGTTGGATAACCACTACCACATATCACTTAATTTGGTACAGCACTCTTACTAATGGGTGCAACAAACATTGCCTCTTACAAGACAAGCCTCAATATGTTAATGAATAAAAAGCAACAATACCATGCGCCCACTAGTGTTTAAAGGGTTTTTGGTGCTACAAAAAAGGAATATGATGTAATTGCAGACCGCAATTTGGGGCATTTCATGATGTTGGTGTTACATGATACCAGGAAATGCCCATTTATACCTTTCATTGGTCAGTTCCGGTGTTAGGTAACTGATGGTTTCTCAACACAGATGATTAGTTTAACATTTTTTATTTTACCTTTATTTAACTAGGTAAGTCAGTTAAGAACACATCCTTATTTTCATTGACGGCCTAGGAACAGTGGGTTAACTGTCTTGTTCAGGGGCAGAACAACATATATTTTTACCTTGTCAGTTCGGGGATTCGATCTTGAAACCTTTCAGTTACTAGCCCAATGCTGTAACCACTAGGCTACCTACATATATAACAGTATAGCTTCCCTCCCTCTCCTCGCCCCGAACCAGGGACCCTCTGCACACATCAACAACTGACACCCACGAAGCATCGTTACCCATCGCGCCACAAAAGCCACAGCCCTTGCAGAGCAAGGGGAAACACTACTTCAAGGTCTCAGAGCGAGTGACGTCACTGATTGAAACGCTATTAGCGCGCACCCCGCTAACTAACTAGCCATTTCACACCGGTTACACATAGCAGGTTAGGATAACTAACTTGGCAAGTTCAAATCAAATTTGATTTGTCACATGCGCCGAATACAACAAGACCTTACCGTGATATGCTTACTTACAACCCCTTAACCAACAATGCAGTTCAGGGAATAGAGTTAAGAAGATAAAGGTAAAAACTGTAATAAAAAGTAACACAAAATAACGAGGCTATATACAGGGGGTATCGGTACCGAGTCAATGGGCGGGGGTACAGGTTATTCGAGGTAATTTGTACATGTATGTAGGGGTAAAGTGACCATGCATAGATAATAAACAGTGAGTAGCAACAGTGTAAACACAAAAGGGGGTGTCAATGTAAATAGTCCGGGTAGTATTTTGATGAATTGTTCAGCAGCCTTATGGCTTGGGGGTAGAAGCTGTTAATGAGCCTTTTGGAACTAGACTTGGTGCTCTGGTACCGTTTGCAGTGCGGTAGCAGAGAGAACAGTTTATAACTAGGGTGGCTGGAGTCTGACAATTTTTAGGCCCTTCCTCTGACACCGCCTAGTATATAGGTCCTGGATGGCAGGAAGCTTAGCCACAGTGGTGTAGTGGGCCCTACGCAATACCCTCTGTAGCGCCTTATGGTCGGATGCCGAGCAGTTGCCATACCAGGTGGTGATGCAACCGGTCAGGATGCTCTCGATGGTGCAGCTGTAGAACTTCTTAAGGGTCTGGGGACCCAAATATTTTCAGTCTCCTGAGGGGGAAAAGGTGTTGTCGTGCCTTTTTTTCACAACTGTTTTGGTGTGTTTGGACCATGATAGTTTGTTGGTGATGTGGACACCAAGGAACTTGAACTCTCGACCCGCTCCACTAACGCCCCATCGATGTGAATGGGGGCGTGTTCTGCCCTCCTTTTCCTGTAGTCCACAATCAGTTCCTTTGTTTTGCTCACGTTGAGGGATAGGTTGTTGTCCTGGCACCACACTGCCAGGTCTCTGACTTCCTCCCTATAGGCTGTCTCATCGTTGTCTGTGATCAGGCCTACCCCTGTCGTGTCATCAGCAAACTTAATGATGGTGTTTGAGTCGTGCTGGTCACGCAGTCATGAGTGAACAGGGAGTACAGGAAGGGACTGAGCACGCACCCCTGAGGGGCCCCCGTGTTGAGGATCAGCGTGGCATGTGTTGTTGTCTAACCTTACCACATGTAGGCTGCCTGTCAGGAAGTCCAGGATTCAATTGCAGAGGGCGTTGTTTAGTCCCAGGGTTCTTAGCTTAGTGATGAGCTTTGTGGGCACTATGGTGTGGAAAGCTGAGCTGTAGTCAAAGAACAGCATTGTAACATACAGTGGGTGTTCCTTTTGTCCAGATGGGAATGGGCAGTGTGGAGTGCGATTGAGATTAAGTCATCTGTGGATCTGTTGGGGCGGTAAGCGAATTGGAGTTGGTCTAGGGTTTCCGGGATGAGGGTGTTGATGTAAGCCACAACCAGCCTTTCAAAGCACTTCATGGTTACCGACGTGAGTGCTACAGGGCGGTAGTCATTTAGGCAGGTTACCTTCACTTTCTTGAGCACAGGGACTATGGTGGTAGGCTTGAAACATGTAGGTATTACAGCCAGTTGGTCCGCGCATACTCTGAGTACACATCCTGGTAATCCGTCTGGCCCCGCGGCCTTGTGAATGTTGACCTGTTTAAAGGTCTTGCTCACATCGACTACGAAGAGCGGGATCACATTCGTCCAGAACAGCTGGTGCTCTCATGCATGCTTCAGTGTTGCTTGCCTTGAAGCGAGCATAAAATGCATTTAGCTCGTCTGGTGGGTTTCCCTTTGTAGTCCGTAATAGTTTGCAAGCCCTTCCACATCCAATGTGCGTCAGAGCCGGTGTTGTAGGATTCAATCTTAGTCCTGTATTGATGCTTTGCCTGTTTGATTGTTTGTCTGAGGGTATAGGCGGGATTTCTTCTAAGAGTCCGGATTAGTGTCCCGCTCCTTGAAAGCGGCAGCTCTAAACTTTAGCTCATTGCGGATGTTGCCTGTAATCCATGGCTTCTGGTTGGGATATGTACGTACGGTCACTGTGGGGACGATGACGTCAATGCACTTATTGATGAAGCCGGTGACTGAGGATGTATACTCCTCAATGCCATTGGATTAATCCCGGAACATATTCGAGTCTGTGCTAGCAAAACAGTCCTGTGGTGTAGCATCCGCGTCATCTGACCACTTGTTAAGATAATTAACGTGTCAGGTTAGGTGAAGTAGTGTGGTATTTTGGAGACTGTGGTTCAGGTTAGGAAAATAGTCAGGGTTAGCTACAGTTGTCAACAACTCATGTTTTAATTTGGTATTTTTTTATTTAACTAGGCAAGTCAGTTAAGAACAAATTATTATTTAATTTTTTACCCTTACTCCATCTCTTCATTCAAAGACTCAATCATGGACACTCTTACTGACAGTTGTGGCTGCTTTGCGTGATGTATTGTTGTCTCTACCTTCTTGCCCTTTGTGCTGTTGTCTGTGCCCAACAATGTTTGTACCCTGTTTTGTGCTGCTACCATGTTGTGCTGCTGCCTTGTTGCGTTGCTACCATGTTGTTGTCATGTTGTGTTGCTACCATTCTGTGTTGTCATGATTTGCTGCCATGCTATGTTGTCGTCTTAAGTATCTCTTTATGTAGTGTCGTGTTTTCTCTTGTCGTGATGTGTTTGTCCTATTTTTAATTTTTTTATCCCAAACCCCATCCCCACAAGAGGCCTTTTGCCTTTTGGTAGGCCGTCATGGTAAATAAGAATTTGTTCTTAACTTGCCTAGTTAAATAAAAATGAAATAAATACATTTAATTAGGCAAGTCAGACAATGACAACTAGGCAACTAGACAATGACGGCCTACCCCGGCCAAACCCTAACTCGGACGATGCTGGGCCAATTGTGCGCAGCCCTATGGGACTCCCAATCACGGCCGGTTGTGATACAGACTGGAATTGAACCAGGGTCTGTAGTGATGCCTCTCGCACTAAGATGCAGTACCTTAGACTGCTGCGCCACTCGGGAGCTGACGTGAAAGAAACAGGCACGGACATATTGCGAGCATTAATGGGTATAACATATCAAGAAATGCTTATATCAGAATAAGCCCCATTCCAAATTGCGGTATGGTACTGTATTCTGAATTACAGTAAATTCCTGGCAGCAATTAGCCAGTAAGCTACTGTAGACTTTTAGGACAAAGTTTGTAGAATTCCTACAATACAGTATATTACTGTATTATGTTGGGGTACAGCGTTCTCATACACAGTTGCAACATATATAGTCTTACAAGGCACGCCTTAAAATATGTTAATAAGCCAGAGACACTTTCCACACCCACAACATTTTCCCACAAGGCACCATAATTAGTACTGTAAAACACAGTATTTTAGGGTTGAAATTACAGAAAGCACTTAGTGTGCTTTAAAACAAAATGTACATTATTATTTTACTGTATAAGAGCAGACGCAACTTACAGTTATTGCATTCATCTTGAGATAGCTAGGTGGGGCAACCAAATCACAGGCATAGTATGTACACTTTTCCTCAAAGTAGTTATCAGCAAAGTCAGAGCTGTTATAGTTATACTGAATATTTTTTTAACAGTGAGCCAAAGCTATGGGTTTCTTTAAAAACAATCATTTCAGGGCCTCTCAACTTTTCTTTGACAACAACGCAACCTTTCGGTTGCATATCGACATACACTTGAAAATTCAAGGGGAGGTATCTCCATGACGTTTCACGTTGAACCTCACGTTGGACTACTAAATCCAAGCAGCGGAGACGTAGCAGGAACCAAAGTGAAGTTATTCTCAATATTTGTGATTTAACAAGGTATGTCAAGTGTAAATTAACACTTATTTGCTGTGTTTCTATGATCATGAAGTACAAGTTACTTAGCGTCTTACGTGCAGCTTGCTTGCAGAGTAAGAGAGGCCCTGGCTTGTTGGAATAAGTCAGACAGCTACACAGAAACCGATACAATGTGGCAAGTTCTGCAAACAGCTCTGCATTCTCTTGCTCTGAAGGCTTTATACCATTCATCGAATGATCATCTAGAGATTTACAGAGGCTGCACCATGCATGCTTTCAAGTTGTTGCTTTTTTGAAGATGTTACTGGTCATAAGGTAGCTAGCACAGCTGTGTTTTGGGCCTATCTTCTTGGTCGGGTCTTCTGCCCTGTCCAATGACGTTGACCAACTTGCCATTCTATTTTTTTGCATGCATTTGTGGACTTTAGACCCCTTTCTGTGTTTGCAAACATTGCCGCACGAGGGCGATGTGCTCAAGTTGGTGGGGGGAGTCCTTTATAAAGCTCGTACTTTTCTCAGTACTTTCGGGTTATAATTGAATTTTAAGGCTCGTATGAATGGCCTGTTTAAAATAGTGTTTGTCTTCATTGAAAATCAATACTTACACTTGAACTTCAACCAGTAAAATGGCTATTGGTTAGCTTTTGCTACAGCCTAGCCTAAATCAATAAGCGTTAGCATTCTCGCTAACTGCTGCGTCCAACAGTTAATTTGCAAAGATCACAACCAAAGAACTGTTAAAGCAAAAATTAAAACAATACTGTAAGCGTATAGGAACCCCAAAAAGTGATTTAGTTAGAAAATAAAAACGCATTGGGTATGTTGAATGGGCGCAGATGGTGATGGCTTTCTTACCGCGCATCTGTCCGTGATGTCAGTGTCGTTTACTGGAAAAGGTTATATGCAACAGTTTTAGCATGCTAGTAGTTGCTAGCTAAGAATAATAGTTTTCCAAATGCAATGTCTGATCTACGCAAAACTGTAGCAGTTGCATGAAAGAATGTCCCTTACAATAACTCTTTCCCTTGTGGACTTGCCAAAAGTAACCGAACAATGGCCCTCGCCCAAGTGTCATCCAACAAGTGCAGTGGCGGCTACCAAAAGGTGTTCGAGCATGACAGGTGAGCTAGCCTTGTGAAACTAGACTAACTAATCTCCAGATAGTTTATATTCGGTTTAATCTAGCATATTGTAACAGGCTAATGTGATGCCCCATTAGCCATTACAGGATAGTTACTGTTTGGTCGAAAATTCTCTGTGCTATGCCAATCTTAACTTTGCGATACTATCTTCGTTCTCAATTCGGTCAAACATGTATCTTCTAAAATGTATGTTCAGTTGCAGGTGGTTTGTTTGAATTTAGAAAATGCTCTTTTTAAATGTAACATGAAATGAAATAATCCAACAATATGTACGCCACCATCTTGTCTATCATTGATTGAGAGCTCTGTCCGCCCCAAAGTGCTGCATGTCATAACACACCTATCTCGATCTGAGGGAAGATTTGAAATGGACAAGATTTTGGCGTACACATTGTTGATTTACTTAATGGAGCAAAACAATTATTTTAATCTAAATTCAAACGAACCACCTGCAACTCGACACTGACATTTTTAGAAGATATGTTTGGCCGAATCGAGAACGAAGATGGTATCGAAAAATGATCTGTGCTACACCAAACAGTACCTATCCTATAACGGCTAATGGAGAATCATAGTCAGTCTGTTAGATAATTTCTGTTTCACTGTTATACATCAATGCAACACACTGCTGTTTTTTCCATTGGAATACACAAATTATAGTTTTACAAGTGCCCATATGGCTTAGGTGGAAACGTGCAGTATGGCAGAAACTTGATGTAATGCATTTTCTTTTCTCAGCACTGAGCTGAAGTGTAAAATGAAGGTCGCTGTCTACCTGCCTCCTAAAGCTGAGAATGAGAAGTGCCCTGTGTTCTACTGGCTCTCTGGTGAGTTCTCACGGTCTCATATGTTACATAAAGACAGTGGTCACCATCCCTGCCCAGAATGGGTAGGTTTATGTTCTATCCCAACACCAATACACCCGATTCAACTAATCATCACAATCTTGCCTGTATATTTGCACGGGTCTTGATTAAAAATCTGATCAACTACTTAGATTTTTCCTGTGTTAAATGTTGTCCTTCATGTCTCACTGTGTGCTTCTAGGGTTGACATGTACAGAGCAGAACTTCATCACCAAGGCTGGCAGTCAGCAGGCGGCTTCTGAGCACGGTATCATCATCGTCGCCCCAGACACCAGCCCACGTACGCATGCACACACTTTACTCATTGCATAATTCACCCCTTACTAAATCAATGTTCACGCCCACCTTTTAATCGTAATTATAGCTCCCACTGACCTTCCTACTCTTTATGTGATGTTCAGGTGGTTGTAACATCGAGGGTGAAGATGAGAGTTGGGACTTTGGCACGGGGGCTGGTTTCTATGTCAACGCCACCCAGGAGCCCTGGAAGACTAACTACTGCATGTACACCTATGTCACTGAGGAGGTGTGTCGGTCACATGATTATAGTAGTCGTGATGATGGTAGCATTTACTATTACTATTGTGAATCCCTTGATACTGCTATGCGCTGCTAATCACCACCTCCCAACTCTTTCTTTTTACCTCTCTCAGCTCCCTCGTTTGATCAACGCTAACTTCCCCGCTGACCCAGAGAAGATGTCCATCTCCGGCCACTCCATGGGGGGACACGGAGCCCTCATCTGTGCCCTGAAGAACCCTGGAAAATACAAGGCATTGCAATATGGCAGTCTTTTCATTATGATCTCATCTTTTAAACATATGAATGAAGCCCTTTCTCTTCATCCCTTTCTCTCTGCAGGCTGTTTCTGCTTTCGCCCCCATCTGTAACCCCATCCAGTGTGCCTGGGGGCAGAAGGCCTTCTCTGGGTACCTAGGAGAAGACAAGAAGACCTGGGAGGTACAGTATGGGGTTACAGGGGGACTGGCCAAATCAATGGGATCACAAACTACAGGTCTGACCTTGAGGATTGGAATTCCATAACAATAACATGAGTTTCTAATCACTCTTCCTCTTCTCCTCCTTTCCAGGCGTATGATGCCACGGTGTTGGCAGCGTCATACTCCGGCCCTCAGCTGGACATCCTGATTGACCAGGGCCGTGATGACCAGTTCCTGTCGGCCAGCCAGCTGCTTCCTGACAACCTGATTGCCGCCTGCTCAGAAAAGAAGATTCCTGTTGTGTTCAGGCTGCAGCCTGTGAGTGCTGCCACCCAGCGGCCAACTATTTGATCTTGAAAAACCTTGATAGTACAGTACTGTATTAGTACAGTACCCTGCGTCACTACATTGCTCCAGACCAGCGCAAGGGGGGAGTTAGAGCACTGATTATGCTTTTGGGTCCCAAGGTGCTACTGTGTCTCTAAAAATACACTTTTTTGTTAATACTCGTCAGTATTACTTACTAAAACTGGTCTTATACTAAGGTTTTTATTCTAAGAGAAACTTAGACTACAATTAGGGTGTGGAAATGTTATTTTTCTCTTACTGCAGTACTGTAGCCTACTCCCGACCGGTCATGTTGTACAGCGCCCGAGTGACGCAGCATCGCAGTGCAAACTGCGTTGCTACAGATGCTGGTTCAATACCGGTGCTGGCTGCGACCGGGAGACCCATGAGGTGATGGTAGGCTTTTTACGTTATTTGAAAATGAAATCTCCAAAATATCGTTATTTTTAAAACAAAACTGCTATTAATTTAGAATTATATAAAAGCCCCTTAGATATTCTCACAGAAATATTATTAACTCTTTTTCACAAGCGTAGCAGGCTGTGAATTCTGCAAACAACGTTTCTAGCTGGACAATATATATTGTTCATGGCTCCCGAGTGGCACAATGGGATTGCCTTGCAGTTCTCCAGCTTTATCCACTGAGATTGCGGTAGGCGGTATGTGACGGGCCGCAGAGCAGCGCACAGAAGACGGACCTAGCCCATGGGGATGGAAGGGGAGGGGGGGTGGATCCCCGCCCCACTGGGTAGCACTAAGGGGCATTTGCATTAAGAATGGCGCTGACTAGGGTAACGTTCACGCTGTTCTTAGTGCCTGTCTGCACGTTCAAACTAAAACAATGTAATTAATAATTGCTCAAAAAATTCCCTTTAGAAATGAATTCGGATTGCAGAAATGATTAAAGCATTAGACCTCACTAAAGGTGTCAGTCAAAAGTTATACTTAAATGACATTGGAAAGGTAGATATGTAAATAAATGTTATATTTTCTGCTCCACCCTAATGGAAACACTGATGGTTTTGTTTTTCTTGAAATAGAAACACAATATTAATCAAGCTGCATTTCTTAAATCAATCCCATGTTCTTACAAAAGTTTTTAAATTCTCTAGTAGTGCCAATATTGAAGACTATCAAATGCTTCTCGAACTAGCATTAATGGTAAAAATGGCTGACAATTAAATAACGTGCCATAGAATTCTGGCAACTTAAATGAGGAACCACTGTACTATGTACTGGACTAGGGTTGGTGACTTTGCTGTATGATTTCCCTGCTGCCAGTTGTTCATCTCAGTAGTTATATACAGTATGTGCTTGTTTGCTGATGTAAAATGCAGTGCCATTTATGTTTCCATCAGGGCTACGACCACAGCTACTTCTTCATCTATTCCTTCATCACCGACCACATCAAGCACCATGCCAAGTTCCTCAACGCTTAAGACTGACTGCTGGACTAGAACCCTCTTCTGTGCCTTCTACCCCATCCAGAGAGGCCGAGCTAAAATTAACCTGATGCGCTGAAATGAACAGACAATAGTGGGGCCAGGATGTTTGGTGTTAAGGAGCTTGCGAATCATGTGGTCACTCCAACTGTATTTCTGAAATAAAGGTTCAGTGGTTACATTTGTTTCCATCTTATGACCTTAGGCTTATACACGTTGACATCTGAGACCAATACAAAATACATGTAGGTGGACTATAGAACATAAGACCATGTGCTTTTTACAGAAGGTCTTTACTGAAAGTGATGAAATATATACATTATTCACAGCAGTTAAGGCAACATTAAAGGGGTGTTTCATGCAATAAAATCCAAATTGCTGTACAACAAATACACCAATATGACACGTCAATTTTAAGAAACCTAAATAAAAAACATTTTCCTCCCAATCAAAGTGCAAAACTGACTACAAGCTTTTAGGACTATAAACAGAAAGGTAGAAAAGGGCAACACTGCTCAACTCAGTCAGTTATACTGTGGTAAAAACATTTAGCACATTTTGTATAGTTCAAATAAATGTCATTGTCATACACACATTTCTAATTTAAAATGGAGCTCAGATTTGTCAGTTGCCAAAACAAAGTCTCTTTAAAGTGCAGATAATTTCAGCCCGTAGGCAGCCACACCTAAAGCCCCGATTAATCAATGAACTAAAAGTAATGACAATTTAAATGTTAAGTCCCCTCTTCTTTAGGTTTGCAGCACACGGCCCAAACCTCCATAAGGAAACGATAAGCTACACAGTCACTTTCTCCTAAGCAAATATCCTTGTCATATTTCCCTTTAGTTTCCACATCTCTTTTCTTTCATCAAAATATAGAAGGAAGTGTTAGAACTGGGAGAAGGGATACTGGTAGTCAAATGTTAGCTTGAAAATAAAGAAGAGGCGCACACTCTAGGAGCTCCGAGTGTGTGGCTCTTCTTTATTTTCAAGTTTTCCACTCCGCTAGCCAGCACCTTGCCTATATAGGTGTGCGTTTCTTTTTCTTCTAGTCAAATGTTAGCACCTGAGTAGTTCTATTTAGCTTTGTGGAAAGAAAATGACTGAGTATTAAAGTAGGATTACTGTGCATAATGTTTACAATATATATTAATGTATTGTAAACTATATTAAATATTAGCTGTGTTGTAATTGTTGTTACTTTGAATTCTACATTAGAATCAGGATCTCATAGCTAAGAGAGTGTTCACTTTGCCCGAGGAGTGGTGGTGATTTAAAATATTCAAATTGCTCTTAAAGATGCACTATGCAGAAATTCAAATGGTTTGCATAATTTCAGTTTGTGAAAAAACAAGCAAGTATAGCGTAGATAATTATTGTACCTTCTAAACATTTTCCATAATGATTGTATTTTCAGCTGTTTGAAGCTGGTGTACAAAACCGAAATGTAAAGATATAAGAACGGGAAGCATAGCTGGAACAGATCTACCGCTTCTTATACTTGTTTTCAATGAGAATAAGAGCTATACCTCACATTTCTGTGAATTTGGTCTGGTCGCCCCAAAACGTTATTGCAGCTTTAATAAAGTAAGGAATATACTACAATATTTTCTAAATACAAAACCCACTTGCACGAACCATCACATTGACACTTCACGTCACCACTTCTCATAACATTTACCATACGTCTAAAGACATTTAGATCATTGGAATTGTACAAACCATATATTCAAAAACATTAAAGCTGGAATCAGTAGTTGCTACATCCATTTTTTGACTTGTAAATTAACGATATACTGTATACCCATTGATTCTTGAAGAATATAACTTATAAATGCCTCACGAGCTTAGTTAAACTGTCGTACCCCATTGGAACCCAGAATAAAAACTTGTTTTACTTCCAATGTTTGTAAATAATGTTAATGTAAACAAACACAGTATAGCCTCAAAACATGGTTAAAACTAATTATTATATTATGGATGGTCAGACCTTTGAGTGGTTCCATTTATTCAGGCCCATCCCTCAGCTTTTTAAGAAAAAGTCAGGGGGGCCTCTGACATTGTTTCAATTAAGGATTCTAGCTTTAATGAATTGCTGTCTCATAAGTGCTCTGAAAAAAACAGTTTAGTTTTGGCAACTGTCAAATCTATCCAGTGAAACATTGTTTGATTTTACTGCTAAAGCTTATGCTTTGGATATCAAGCTGTATAAAATGCATATCTGTACAATAAAAAACCCAACACCATTGCTCACACACACTTAGTATTCTTATTTTGGATTGTTCTGCTGTTTTGTGTAGTAGTGGGATATTGGCCACCAACTCTTCAGATACTGCTAACAGTCTCTCTAAATCAGTGAATGTATTAGTTACTTTTAAACGCTAACATTGCAGGTCCTACATGACCACCTAGCATGGTCCGCATCACCCCACGCTTCTAGAGGTTATTTAGCAGTATACAATGTACTAGAGAATGAAAAAAAGGGTTTGCATGCCAACTATGACTCCTGCCACTCCTTGACACGCACGCATGCAGTCAGACACAATGTTAGAGTAATACCATAGACCAAGAAGCAGGCTACGGAATGAAGCATGACAGTGTAGTAAGCCCACACCTCCCCTGAGTTACATACCCACAACCACTCCGGATTCAACAACCAAAACACAATGTTAAGACAATACTTCAACCCCTATAGAGGTGGTTAGAGATCCATTTAAAGTAAAACATAATACAATATACAGAACTATACCTAAAATATATTACCTATTAGTGAAATATTTTGGGGATTATTTTCAATGTATACTCTCAGCCACTTGGCCTTGTTCATTTGTAAATATCTTGAAATAGGGAAGCTGTAGCAGAGACCTCTACGTTGGAGTGTCTGGTGTTTAGTCTCAGAATACTGAGGGTTTAATACCTGGCCTTAGGCATAGAGGGGTGAAATGCATAGTCAAACATACACGGTGCAGCATTCTAGAAGCTGTTGTAGGCATGGTTCATGCTACAGGAGTGTCCAAGGCTGCTGGATGCTCCCACAACAAATCAGGGCTCTCCCGTAAGAATTAAAAACCATCAATGTGGACACCCCCTGTCAGCTTCGAATGTCAGGGCACCACATGCATCTATGTGTAACTTCAAACCCTGGTTGTAAAAATCACGAAAGGAAGACAGATATAGGCTACAGTCTGTTGGAAAAGGCATAATGGCAACTTGTGTTGGTTCACTTTGACAAAGTGGTGTGTCTATGTTGGTCTTCTTCCCTCTCACGTGAAGAGAGCCTGCTTGGTTGAAGTCTCATCCACCAGCGCCTGGACTGTCATGCTCACCTTTATCATACCCTTCTCCTCTAGTATGTGATGAGGCAGACACAGCTTATCCTGTGGAGGTTTAACAGAGAAGAGAAGGAAGAGACAGAGTGGGGTGGGGAGATGGGGAATGAGTGGGACAGAAATAGGGAGACAGACAAAACATAAGTAAATAAAGACCCCCCAATGCAACAATGGTGATGAGGGAACATAGACAGTACAGGTGTGTGTAGGAGTATGTTGGATAACCATTCTGAAGAACCTGAACAGCATCATCATCCTTCATAGAACAGCAACACAGAATAGAAGAGGTGGTAACTGTACATTTATTACCAGTTCCATTCACACCATCAGATATACAAGTCATTATAAAGCCTCACAGCAATGGCTGAGTTAAAACACACAGAACTAATAGTATAATGGCGTACCAATTGCAGTCGCTCAGTAAAATAAACTTCCATCCTATGTATCTTCATGATGTTTTAAAGTAAGAAAATAAGTCTACCGTCTGAACCACGACAGAATAGTACAATAGTTAGCCCAAAACTTCTACATACTGTAGTCATGTAACTTCCCCAGGGTAAATCAACTATAGCAATATGAAAGTTATGTACAGGTAACTTCCAAAATAAAAGGGTCTTAATAGGGCGTTGGGCCACCACGAGCCAGAACAGCTTCAATGCACCTTGGCATATATTCTACAACTGTCTGGAACTCTATTGGAGGGATGTGATACCATTCTTCCACAAAAAACGTCCAGAATCTCCCATAAGTGTTCAATTGGATTGAGATCTGGGGAGTGAGATGGCCATGGCATATGGTTTACATCGTTTTCATGCTCATCAAACCACTCAGTGATACTCGTGCCCTGTCATCCTATGGGGACATCACCATAGTAGCCAAAATATTGGCCTGGCTAGCATCTTTATACATGACCCTATGGGATGTTAATTGCTTAATTAACTCAGGAACCACACCTGTGTGGAAGCACCTGCTTTCAATATATTTTATATGCTTCATTTACTCAAGCGTTTCCATTATTTTGGCAGTTACCTGTACATGGTCGGGTGGTAAAGATGTGCAGTAGTGACGTGATTATTGAACTTTATTTAGTGACAAGGTTCTGTAGTGACATTTTACAGTCTAGTCATAAGTGGTGTGTTTTATTAGGTCCAAACCTATTCACTGTTGTGTCCGTGTCATAGATGGCATCACTATTGAGCTTTACTATTTCCTTTAAGCAGATGGTATAATAACTGTATTGTACCTGTATTTGATGTGTCTTGAAGAGAGGGACCAATGTGACAAAATAGCGCCAAGATCCAGTTTGATAGAAGGAACCCTATTAATGCTCTGTGCTTACCTGGACCCAAACTAGACGGGCTGTATGGAACCAAGAGACAGTGTATGACCCCATGGGGAGTGGGTATACTGTACGACCCCATACAACAAGTATGTGACCCCAGAGGGCATTAATAAAGCCACGAGTCCAACATGATAGGCTTGATTTGACACATTGGCCAAAGAGTTGTAGAGAGTCTTCCGGTAACCCCTTGTGAAGCTCCAGGATTCTTTCAACAGCTGGAATGTGCAGTATTGATGGGGATAGTATATTAATGCATGTGTGTGAGGTTGTGAGTTGGTATTTATTGGAGTTTATTGGTGCGCATCTGCAATGCGTGCATGAATGGAAGTGTGTATGAGAGACACACTATGTGTGTGAGTAAGCAGTTTTTCTGGACAGAGGAGAAGAGCACAGAAACGAGGTTGAAGAAAAAGAGGAGGTTTGCAGACGGAGACGTGTTGGCACATGCGGGAGGGGGGGCTTTGACAGGAGATTGACAGGTGGCATTACGTCAGCTCGCTCCAGCTATAGGCCACAAACAGCAGGAGGAGACAGAACACATGTACTAGGCTCGAGCCAATCAGGTCCCAGGGCTGCCAGGCGGGAGACGGAGCCAGGGCGACCTGTGTAGACACCTCTGGGGCAGGGTTTGGGTTTGGACTCGGGTCCTCCCCCTGTCTGTCTGAGTTCCTCCCCTCTGTGGGGGTCTCCATGGCGACCAGGGCGCACACGGTGACACGGATCGGCCGCAGGTGACACTGGATGATGTCATATGCTGAGCAGAGGGACGACTGAGGCCCCAAAGAGGAGCGGAGGAAGGAACATACAATGTAAATGAAGGTGAAGGGAGAAGGATTGGAAAAAAGTAAAAGGAGTTGAAGGGATAAATGGGGGGGAAGAGAATGATACAGATAGAAAGGAAAGGGCTCACATAGGAACGTCAAAGGATTTTGTGAATGAGAAGATAAATACAGCCAGATAGAAGTGGAGGAGAATAATGAGGGGGAAGAACAACACATAGGAGAAAAAATACCAGAACAAAGAAGGAAAATGGGAAGGGAGTGCCAAAGAAAAGAGAAATAAGGGGAGGGGATTCAGGGGAGAAGAAGAGAAGAAAGATAGAGGGTGGTCCGGCAGGAAAACAGAACAGAGAGAAACAAGGCAGGATGTTAACCAGTGGGAACCGAGGTCAGGGGTCAAGGTGTGTGTTTTTTGTGCAGGGCTGCGCAGGCGTGGGCTACTAGGGCAATGTGCAGGGCTGCTTTTTGAGAGAGAGTATGTGACTTACTCATTTTATCAAACTGAGACTGAACTCTGTCTCTCTTTCAGAAAGCAGGCTATGCTGGGGTGTGGAGCGTTAGGAGCAATGAGGGTGCGGTCGGTGTTTGCCAGCTACACCTTAACTTGCATTTGCTAGCATTAGCTTTCAATCCAGCATAAAGCACCTGTTTCAGTGAGGCAGCGACATTTCAGACAGCAAGCAGTAGGATTACAAGTTGGCTAGGGCCAGGTTACACAAGCAAAACCAGACTAGCAACAGCAAGCAAGCAACAGGTCTAAGGAAGCAGCCAAGAGGTCTCAGACAGTCTCACTGTTGGTAATGGTGATACTTTGCATTCTAATGTACAGTCCCAGCAGGCTACTCAAACACAGTGACTGAAAGGCAACTTTTGTAGTGTGAGGTTTTGACCAGGCTCAATGAGTGAAGAGAGTATCCTTTAAACAATCACAGCTGTGCTTACTATACCAGGGTATGACCAAATAATGAGTCCCACTGCTACTGTATGTGTAATCACTGGACGACAGAAATAGTGGTCATAACTACTGAATATATTTACTAAAGGAGCAAATCACACAGCAACGAGGAGCCAGGGTCACTGGGCCAATTTGATACTCACACACAAGCACACTTATTAAAGAGCGATTGCCCCTAAAAATCAACTTATCGTTTTGAAAATGGCCTATTGTGTCAAAATTGACTACAAAGTGTAAATAGGATAATGTTGGTCATAAAGATGATAGGAAACAATCGTATGTCACGGAATGAAGGGTACTGTAACAGTTGTCCGTGGGTTTGGTTTATTTTAATCCTACTCACATGCCCACAGCACCCAGGTAATCATCAATTCGGAGCGCAGCTGCACAAGACCGATCTTAATGCCCTGATGGCATTTCTTAATGAACCAAATCAGGAAGTGCAGTCGCCATTTAAGTCCTATGTTACCAACCCATACACACACAAAATGTTTCAGTCAAGTAAATGACATGAGAGCACACCAGCTCCTGTTAAACTCCTTTTTGTCTTTGGCACACGCTGGGGTCAGAAACAGGCAAGAACCGGGTCAAAGTTTAAAAGTGTACCATTGGTCATTTGGTACAGCATAGAGGAAGCCCAAAGCCGTGATGATGACAGCATAGTCCAGTGCAATGATGATGATGATGATGCAGCTCTAATGCTTGTGTCATAACTTTCTCTCTCTCTTTCAGAGGAGGTAGTGGGGGGTGGGAAGGTGATTGGCTAGATGTGCCAGTTCTGGGATCAAACTCTGTGCCCTGACTGGACAGATTGTTTTAAGGTGATGATTATCAAAGGGGTTTGGTCCCAATGTCAAATACATATCCTAGAACTGTATTACTGTATAAACTAAAGAAGTTGTAGACTTGTCAAATGGTCTAGTTTCATCCCAGCACTAGCATCTAACCCTTTCTGACACTCATTCTAGTGTGCATAGTATCTGTGTCCTCTACAGGCTGTTTGCTTCACTGATCCCCAATCAGCCCACCCACAACTAGATTCCAACCCCAATGATGCACTGTAGCGTTTATTCAAACTTAACAGATCAAGGATCAGTTTTCTTCAGTCAAATCCCAACTCTAACAGGTGAATCTGAAATAGAGTGGCTGATTCAGGATCAATGAGGTGCCACTATGTAACAGACAGGAGTGTCTCACCTCGGGAACGCCCATCTTTCTACATGCGTCCAGGAAGTTCTCCACGTTCCTCCGACACTTGGCCATGCTGAGTTTGGGCTATGGGGTCACACATAGAACACATAGCTCAACACATAGCTCAACACAGACTATAACTGTCTATAACACAAAGAATCACACATTCCTACTTATCCCTCTTCAACCCCTCATTGATCCCCAGACGTACCACAGCGGACGAGGGCACATGGATGCTGGCCACGGAGCGTGGGCGAATGTGATTGGCCAGATGGCAGAGCACCACCCCGTCCATGAGTGAGGAGCCGAGGTCTTCAGGAAGAGCCACCTTCAATCTGCTCTCTATGCTCTGAGGGGAGACAGGAGGGGTAAGAGGGGTCAAAACATACACCTTAACACATGCACAAACTGAGGACATAATGCTCCTGGATGGGGAGTTGACTTCCAGACGAGAGTGAGGGAGAGAAAGAAATTGACAGAGATTTCACCTCTCTGAGTTGTTCCATCAGCTCCAGCTCTTCTCTCAGCTGTTCCATCTTCCTCCTCATGGTGAACTGAGGATCCACAGACTCCAGACTCTTATGGGTCCTCAGAAACACTGCCCCCAACAGGCCGGAGGAGAGAACAACAGGCCAGCCATTAGACAGGGTGCTCAGCAACTAACACTTACACATACTGTACTGTACACATACATTCAGACCCACGCACACACACATCCAAGCATGCATTTCACACCCATGAAAACACACATACTGTAGCCTACATACACTATACTGTATATACAAAAGTATGTGGACACCCCTTCAAATGAGTGGATTCGGCTATTTCAGCCACACCCGTTGTTGACAGGTGTATAAAATCGAGCACAGAGCCATGCAATCTCCATAGACAAACATTGGCAGTAGAATGGCCTTACTGAGTGGTTGGCCATACAAGCTCACAGAACAGGACCGCCGAGTGCTGAAGCGCGTACAAATCGTCTGTCCTCGGCTCACTACAGAGTACCGAACTGCATCTGGAAGCAACGTCAGCACAAGAACAGTTAGTCGGGAGCTTCATGAAATGGGTTTCCAAGGCCTAGCAGTCACACACAAGCCTAAGATCACCATGCGCAATGCCAAGCTTCAGCTTGAGTGGTGTAAAGCTCGCAGCCGTTGGACTCTGGAGCAGTGGAAGCACGTTTTCTGGGGTGATGAATTACGCTTCACCATCTGGCAGTTTGACAGATGAATCTGGGTTTGGCGGATGCCAGGAGAATGCTACCTGCCCGAATACATAGTGCCAACTGTAAAGTTTGGTGGAGGAGGAATAATGGTCTGGGGCTGTTTTTCATGGTTCGGGCTAGGTCCCTTAGTTCCAGTAAAGGGAAATCTTAAAGCTACAGCATACAATGAAATTTGGGGAAGGCCCTTTCTGTTTCAGCAGGACAACGCCCCTGTGCACAAAGCGAGGTCCATAAAGAAATGGTTTGTTGAGATCGGTGTGGAAGAACTTCACTGGCCTGCACCTCAACCCCATCGATGAATTGGAACGCCGACTGCGAGCCAGGCCTAATCACCCAATATCAGTGCCTGACTTCACTAATGCTCGTGGCTGAATGGAAGCAAGTCCCCGCAGCAATGTTCCAACATCTAGTGGAAAGCCTTCCCCGAAGAGTGGAGGCTGTTATAGCAGCAAAGGGGGACCAACTCCACATTGATGCCCATGATTTTGGAATGAGACGAGCAGGTGTCCACATACTTTTGGTCATGTAGTGTAAATGCATACGGCAATATTCACTGACACCGGAATCGCACTTTCTCTTACAAACAGATATGTAGCTACTGTTACTGCATACTTGCATAACCCCTTATTCATATCCAGATGCACTCTACAGTGCTGGGCTCTGGGCTGCATTCATTGTCATGAAAGCAGTCATCTGCAGGAAGATTGGTTTTCCTAAAGACGTCCCACTTAGGATATCATGACCCCTCCAGGACCCACAGCAACTGACAGGAGATTTGAAGAGGCTTGACGTAATTAAGCAAATTTATTTGTTTTGTGTTATTGTACTCATAAAAACAGAAGTCTTCTCTGATTGTAATATATTAATTAAACCACTTTTTTAACTGGTAAGCATACATATAACAAAAATGCATTAGAGGAAATTAAGCATTTTTTTTAAAGTGTTGTAGGAGGAAATTTATTCAGAGTGTGTGTTTGAGAAACAG
Organism: Brachymystax lenok tsinlingensis; assembly: GCA_030435695.1. NCBI lineage: Eukaryota > Metazoa > Chordata > Actinopteri > Salmoniformes > Salmonidae > Brachymystax > Brachymystax lenok. Next base: position 21,084,026 of record CM059785.1, read on the forward strand.
GCTTGGTCACATGTTACAGCCATCGTTCTACAACATAGGAGTGAATCATTTACTAAGTCTGTGGCCTATATTCTAGTCATAAATCTCCCTTGCAACAGCCTCCATTTACAGCTCAGTGACACACCACTACATGGAACACATTCTGTAGCTCTGCCTTGTGGTAGAAAGTTACACCAAGAGTCACTGGACAATTCAACCCACGCTTCTGGAAAAGGAAAGGAGAATGCATTTCTAAAGGATTCACACTAGACTTTAATAACGTCGGCCCTATCTGACCATCTCTCACAGGGGCAATGGCTCCTTGAGGGGCTATCCCAGTAGGAAGTTAGAGATAAACACACACACAGGCCTCATCCAGAAGCATGATTGGCTGATATAGAGTAGAGAGGGGCGATCACTCCTCCATCGCCATAGAGAGAACAGGATGTTGACTATTATAGAGGGTGTGAATGTGGTTAGGGAGGGGAACATTCAACAAAAGAATGAGACATGACCATGTAGAGAGGAAGCACAGATATGTCAATTATTGTAAACACAAACTCTGTGTGAAATGGCGGTATGAGGTCTCTAGGGCAGCACAACATTGGCCAGACAAGAGGGGGTTCGTAGTTACAGCCAGTCACGAATATACCATGGGGGAATGATTTAACTCAACCCACCTTCACTGTGGCTGGGCTGCTCCTGACCCTGACAATAACGGTTTATGACAAGGGACTCATCTTAAAGCTGGTCACACGGTGATAAAACACAGGAGGAGTTAATTAATTAGAACATGATAAGCCCCTCCCCCTTTCTCCCCTTCTTTCCTTCCCTCCTTCTCTCTCTGATAATGGTCGGTCCTTAGAGGCCCATACTGACAGGCTGTCAGTAACTTTTACACAGATGGAGAAACAGAGACTGCCTGGCATTCACTGGCTACCACTCACGCACCACACACACACCAGGATTGTGCTCAATTCTGAATCTGGGAATTGACTCCCATTCAACTCATGAGTTGAAAATCGAATTGAATCAATGTGAATTTGAGTAACCGGAAGTAGAATGTAATTCAGTGCAATTCAATATAACGACATGTTTGATGTTTTATGTACAAGATGTGCAAAACATTAAGAACACCTGCTCTTTCCTTGACAGACTGACCAGGTGAATCCAGGTGAAAGCTACGACACATTATTGATGTCACTTGTTAAATCCACTTCAATCAGTGTAGATGAAGGGGAGGAGACAGGTTAAATAAGGATTTTTAAGCCTTCAGACAATTGAGACATGGATTGTGTGTGTGCCAAAGTGCCTTTGAGCGGAGTATGGTAGTAGGTGCTAGGCGCACTGGTTTGTGTCAAGAACCGAAACACTGCTGGGTTTTTCAAGCTCAACAGTTTCCCATGTCTATGAAGAATGTTCCACAACCCAAAGGACATCCAGCCAATTTTACATAACTGTGGGGAGCATTGAAGTCAACATGGGCATCCCTGAGGAATGCTTTTGACACCTTGTAAAGTCCATGCCCCATTGAATTGAGGCGGTTCTGAGGGCAAAAGGGGGTGCAACTCAATATTAGGAAGGTGTTACTAATGTTTGGTATACTCAGTGTATATTTTTTATATTTTATTTAACTAGGTAAGTCAGTTAATATATTTTTTTAAATTTACAATAATGGCCTACCCTGGCCAAACCCTAACGGCGCTGGGCCAATTGTGCGGCGCCCTATGGGACTCCCAATCACGGCCGGTTGTGATACATCCTGGAATCGAACCAGGGTCTGTAGGGACGCATCTAGTACTGAGATGCAGTGCCTTAGACAGCTGCGCCACTTGGGTGTACATAGACTACACCTAATATAGAATAGAAGAGGTAGTAGAATTTCACTGAATACAATAACATTTCCTTTAAATCAAATTTGCAATTCTGTATCCTGTTTACTACCTTGATTTGATTTGCGGGCCCCTCAGGGGTGCATGCTTAGTCCCGTCCTGTACTCCCTGTTCACTCATATGACTGCACGGCCAGGCACGACTCCAACACCTTCATTAAATTTGCCGATGACACAACAGTGGTAGGCCTGATCACAGACTACGACGAGACAGCCTATAGGGAGGTTGTCAGATACCTGGCCGTGTGGTGCCAGGACAACAACCTCTCCCTCAACTTGATCAAGACAAAGGAGATGATTGTGGACAACAGGAAAAAGTGGACTGAGCACGCCCCCATTCTCATCGACGGGGCTGCAGTGGAGCAGGTTGAGAGCTTCAAGTTCCTTGGTGTCCACATCACCAACAAACTAACATGGTCCATGCACACCAAGACAGTCATGAAGAGGGCACGGAAACACCTTTTCCCCCTCAGGAGACTAAAAAGATTTGGTATGGGTCCCCAGATTCTCAAAAAGTTCTACAGCTGCACCATCGAGCATCCTGACCGGTTGCATCACTGGCTGGTATGGCAACTGCTCGGCATCTAACCGTAAGGCGCTACAGAGGGTAGTGCGTACGGCCCAGTACATCACTGGGGTCAAGCTACCTGCCATCCAGCAACTATAACTAGGTGGTGTCAGAGGAAGGCCCAAAGAATTGTCAAAGACTCCAGTCAAGTCATAGACTGTTCTCTCTGCTACCGCACGGCAAGAGGTACCGGAGTGCCAAGTCTAGGTCCAAAAGGCTCCTTAACAGCTTCTACCCTCAAGTCATAAGAGTGCTGAACAATTAATCAAATGGCCACCCGGACTATTTACATTGACCCCCCCCAGTTGTGTTTACACTCCTGCTACTCGCTGTTTATTATCTACGCATAGTCACTTTACCCCTACCTACATGTACAAATTACCTCGACTAACCTGTACCCCTGCACATTGACTCGGTACCCCCTGTATATATCCTTGTTATTGTTATTTTATTGTGTTACTTTTATTTTTTTAAATACAAATATTTAGTACATATTTTCTTAACCAACAATGCAGTTCAAGAAATAGAGTTAAGGGCTCGTAAGTAAGCATTTCACGGTAAAGGTTTTGATAGTTGTGCATTTTGTTGTAATCGGAGGCTAATCCTGAGTTGTGTGGGGTCTCCTGAGCATCCTAAAGGGAGTGAATGAACAGCAGAGAGAGAAAGAGGGAGAGATTGGGAAAGCGTAGAGAAGGAGCCACCGCCTCCTCTTAGCTCATTTCAGAACTTAACACTGGGCTCACACACAGGCACAGCACAGACTCTCAGAACATTCTGGATGGACACAGCACAGACTCTCAGAACATTCTGGAAGGGCATAGCACAGAATGTCAGAACATTACAGAAGGACACAGCACAGACTCTCAGAACATTCTGGAAGGGCACAGCATGAATTTATCCTACAGGGTGACATCTTTCCCTCCCTCCCTCCCTCGCTCAGGCAAGCAGACCATCTGGACAGTTTTAGCACCAAACAACGCTTCCGAATATTTCTTCACCAAACAAATTGGTCCCACAGCGATGACACAGCAAGATCCTGTCATTGGTCCAGACAGTGTAGTCATGGAGACTACAGTCATAAAGTTAAAAACGTATACAGTCTCTGTAGCTGGTCCTTCATAAAAATAATGATAATGGACTGCAGCTATAAAGCGCTTTTTCACATTGTCTCAAAGAAGTTAATGTCATTGAGCCAGCCAGCCTCAGCATGTATTTCTCTCAGTAAACTGGCACCGTTCAGCCCTGCTCAGTCCAGTCTAAATAACTTGTGGTGCTATGGATGGTGGATGGATACTAAATCAAAACAGGCAGAAGCTGTGACCCGGTCACCATTTACTGCATACTGTGTACACCATTCATACCCAGGCAGACTGGGCAGTCTAGAAAAAATGTAATCCAAGGTGAACTTCCTTGTGTAAACAAATGTGTTTCAGTAAACAAAGGCAATAATCAGAAAACAGGAAGTTGCTACTTGTTACTACCCCTCTCTGGCTCCAGTATAAAAACGACTCACTCCATTACAGTTAGAGAGAGAGAGCGGGAGAAAGGAATATGAAAAAGAGAGATTTGTGTGAGAGATGTCCTGTCAGGTCTTGACTGTGTCTTGGCAGTGCAATAAAGCTCTGGGGCATGCTTGTTGGCATTTCCCCTGTCTTCTCTTCCAGAAGGCTAGACTGGCATGTTGGACCCTGGCCTGCCCTGTACCCACCCTGGCTGGGCACTGCCAAGGAAGACCCCTGGCCACAAAGCCCAGCTGGAGAAGGAGGAGGCGAGTGTCAGGGGGAGAGGGTAAAGGGGAGAGGGTAAAAGGGGTCAGGTGGAGGGTTGAGTGCAGGGCAGCATTCCTCCACCAAGCTCTCGGGGGCAAAGCCAACTCTCCCAAGGTCCATTTAGCTTCAGTGGAGTAGATGCTTTCTCTCCATCCCCCTCTCTCAAGTGAAACTAATCTCTATCCCCCCTCCCTCCCAGCCTTACAAAGCATTAGATAGGTTACTGTGTATGTAATGGCAGTGCGTTTATTTGTTCCAGTTTTATACACATTGATAGAGCCTCTGAGGGCACACACTGATTGGTGATGGGGTCAGATAAAGAGCGAGAGAGGAGAGAGAAATATAGAGGATTACATCTCTATGTGTGTCTTGCTTTCAACAAACCCAGTTTAACACTGTCCAATGGCCATCCAGTGGTGTTCTACCCAAAAAGGAACTCCTGTATCACAGAGGAGGTTTTCAATCCTGGGTCCTCTCTAGTCAGTCAAGGCTGCTACTGTGTGACATCACTCACTCAGAGGATAGTAAAATCTCTTGGCAGCTGGTGTTGTTTACAAGGTCAAAGGTCAATAACAGCTACTACACCACACACACAAACAGGCTAACCGTGTTACCAACAACTACTGCTGGTGACAGACAAACAGACTAACCGTGTTACCAACAACTACTGCTGGTGACAGACAAACAGACTAACCGTGTTACCAACAACTACTGCTGGTGACAGACAAACAGGCTAACGGTGTTACCAACAACTACTGCTGGTGACAGACAAACAGACTAACCGTGTTACCAACAACTACTGCTGGTGACAGACAAACAGGCTAACGGTGTTACCAACAACTACTGCTGGTGACACGCAAACAGGCTAACCGTGTTACCAACAACTACTGCTGGTGACACACAAACAGACTAACCGTGTTACCAACAACTACTGCTGGTGACACACAAACAGGCTAACCGTGTTACCAACAACTACTGCTGGTGACACACAAACAGACTAACCGTGTTACCAACAACTACTGCTGGTGACACACAAACAGGCTAACCGTGTTACCAACAACTACTGCTGGTGACACACAAACAGACTAACCGTGTTACCAACAACTACTGCTGGTGACACACAAACAGACTAACCGTGTTACCAACAACTACTGCTGGTGACACACAAACAGGCTAACCGTGTTACCAACAACTACTGCTGGTGACACACAAACAGACTAACCGTGTTACCAACAACTACTGCTGGTGGTGTGAACCTAGACACACTTTCATTTGGAATGGTGCCCTTAGCTCGGGGTCTGGGCCGGATTGGCTGTTAATGAGGTCAGACACTCGTGATTTAAACTCTTATTGGTTACTGGTGATGTCACCTCCCTGAGGCCTGACCTGCTTATTGGTGCGTGGCTATGATTGGCTCTTTATTGAAAACAAATATGCAGCTATCAACACTGTTCTCACTACTAGGATATTCCATATGACAGATTGTCCAACATTCCTTTTCAACATTACTGCTCCTTTGAACATTTTTATTTTCTTTCTTAGGGTCATTCTTTCTTCATGTCTATGTTATTAATTTTGCCTATTGGTCTTTTACCCTGCCATTGACGGTTTACTCTTATACATGCATTGTAAAACCCTTTGAAAATGGTAGTAAATGAAAAGTGATATATAAATAAAATTGTTATCATTAGCAACGGGAGAGTAATAAAAAGCTGATGTTGACTTTGACTCCATGCTGATGTCATAAAAATGCACCCTTAGAACATGTTAAACAATCCTGTAACATGAGTCGCCCTGGGGGGAAAATGGCTGCTGGCAGCTTCCGTTTTCCTCCTGATGGAAGTGGGATATCCCCAGTGAGACCATTATCTAACAGTTCAAATATAAAACCATAAATACTCTGAGCTATAGAAGGACAGCCAGAGGAGAGCAACAGATGATAGACCAGTATGAAGCTGTATGTCAAATCAAATTGTATTTGTCACATGCTTCGTAAACAACAGGTGTCGACTAACAGTGAAATGCTTACTTATAGGCCCTTCCCAACAATGCAGAGAGAAAAGATAAATAATAACACAGGGAATAAATACACAATGAGGAACGATAACTTGGCTCTACAGTATACATGGGGTACCAGTACCGAGTCTGGTACCCCATGTTGAAGGGTACGAGGTAGATATGTACATATAGGTAGGAATAAAGTGACTAGGCAACAGGATAGATAATAAACAGTAACAGCAGCGTATGTGATGAGTCATAAGAGTGCAAAAAGGGTCAATGTAGATAGTCAGGGTAGCTATTGGTTAACTATTTAGTAGTCTTATGGCTTAGGGATAGAAGCTGTGTGTGTGTGTGTGTGTGTGTGTGTGTGTGTGTGTGTGTGTGTGTGTGTGTGTGTGTGTGTGTGTGTGTGTGTGTGAACCCAGTACCCAGCCTGCTTTCCCACCCATATCAGCCCTGGCATGAAAGGTGTCTGTGTTTAATGGGTTTTCAGGCAGAGCCTGTATCAGAGGGGACTTAATGGAGGGTGTCTATGTGTGTTGCTAGATCTGGACTATGGTTGTACTGGGAGTGAACATACTGAGACACATGCTGTTCTAATGACTGCAGGAGGAATGAACACGTTCTGTTTCAGACAGAATGTGGTAAAACAACTTACTGTACCCAGACATAGACAGACACACACGAGCACACAGAAACACACAAATCCGTGTGTATAAATGTGCATGTGTGTCAGAGAGTATGTGTGTTTACAGTATGTGGATGTGTGTGTTAGTGTTGTTGGGTGGGCTTGGCGCTAGCTTGTGTATAGCAGACCCCCTTCCAATGTCTTCAACCACATTGATCCAGTGACGTACACACACACAGTTTAACGTTGCCACCACCACCACCATAACACACACCACCATGATGTGGTCCTGTATGGCTCAGTTGGTACAGCATGGCGCCAGGCTGGTGGGTTCGATTCCCGGGGCCAACCATACTTAAAATGTATGTGCGCATGACTAAGTCTCTGGATAAAAGTGTCTGCTAAATGGCATATATTATATCATATATTATGTAACTAGCAGCACCCCGTCCTTGCAGACGGTAAATTACTGGAAATTTTTATTTCATTGAATGCAATTCCCCCTCCTTCCAAGTCAAAAATGTGTTTAATCGTTCAGCTTTTTGGTCTCTGGCTTTATATATCATTATTCTCAACTCCGGAGAATTTAAAACACTCCCATTGGGATATTTCCTGTGGGATCATGGCACTTGCTTTCTCTTTAAAATTCAATGTTGGCTTAACATGAACCCATCTATCTATCTAATAAAAACTGTACAGGAGGGCTCCAGAATTGCATAGACATTTTGCTTACAAATAGGCTAATCACTGAGAAGGGGAAACTCGAAACCAAAATAACAACAAAACCCCAACTGTAGCCCACTGCATTTCAAAAGTAATTTTTTTCTCTTCCTCCCCTTCTCTCCAGCTAGTCTACCAGATATAAGAGGACGATGCTCTTCTTTCGAGCCTAAAATTAAGAAAAATCGGCCGAAAATTGTAGGAGTGGACCCTCACGCAGCTTAGAATGCTTAGCTTATTATAATATAGATGACCTGAACACACTCACCAACATTAGAACAGATGGAGGGATGGAAAGATTAAGGGATGAAGGAAGAGGAGTAGTGTGGGAAGTGTGGAGGCTCTCCATTGATCTACTGGGCCTCATACGCCACAATGGTGGCAGAGTTCCTTCCCCCGGTATATGGTACAGACGTTATATTGCCGAAGCCTAACATGCTGACCACACCGGTCGTATCGCGTGCGCGAGCGTTGCAAAATAAATGTACACATACATGTTATTCAATCATTGTGACCACACTGCTCACGTGCCATCTTCTCATTGGTTTTTAGGAACATGTACCCACGTGGGTGATTGAAAGATGAACTGAGGTCGGTTGTGGTAATGCACCCTATTATGAAAGTTAGTTGTCAATCGCCATATAAAGTCTAAAGAAGAAAAATAAGCCTGGAAGGAGGAGAGATGACTAGAAACGATTCGGTAGACAGTTTTAGGTGTGGATTAATTTTCGGAGTAGAGGACCTTGTGCATTTCAGGTAGAATAACAACTCAATGTTTATATCCCAGGACAAATTATCTAGCAACAGAAAGCTAGCTAGCTAAATAGGACAAATTAGCTAGCAACTGCAAGCTAGCTAGATAAATTGCCATAAATGTTTAATGCTTTTCAACCTGTCCCCAAATTAATATAATTTGGTTCAGAGTTTGTTTTGATATTTCAACCTGCATGCCGTGATCGCGTTTGGTGTGGGGGGACAAAATCTATTTGTGTACGATCGTGCGCGTCCGGTTTGGGCATGGTGTAAAACACAGTCAGGGAGCCGGAGTCATCGAAACAATCCATACATGTGGTCCAAGGCACAGATGTGACCGCAAAAGTACACTGCACACTTTCATCACACACACACCCATGACATGGAACGAGGGATAGACAGATTAGAGAAGAAAGATCACAGTGAGAGCGTGATAAATAGAGAGGAAAAACAGGTGGAAAAATTAAAAAGGTATGGTGAGAGAAAGAGGGAGAGAAATTTGAGTCACACAAATGCACCTTGTTTGCAAACATCTGAGACTCTGTCGAGCTGTTTTGTTTCCGAGGCCTCCGATTGGCCGAATAGTCGAAAGGAATGACCTACCACTGCTGTGCATGCCTCCATCGCCTGGTCTAGGGGGAGTATCTTTATCGACGGACAGGGCCTGTGTGAGGAGGGGGCGGAGACAGGACGGGGGCGAGCAGGGCAGTGAGGCAGGGGCTAGAGGTAGAGGGGAAGGGGTGTGGTGCAGGGGGGAGGGGCCAAGTAGAACAAGACAGGTCCATTCCAAAACCACACCCCAAAAACACGAGACACCAGAAAAAGTTCCCGGAAAATTGGTTATAATTTTAGAAGAGAAGGTAACGAAACAAGCAGCGGCAATTGATAATCGCATGCAAAGGCAGATTGGGTTAGATAAAGGGATGTGATAGGAGTGAGAATTAGTGTGAGAGGTCATGCAGTAGTTGGTAGAAAGAGAGTAAAGGTGAGGGGGGAGGAAAGGCAGAATGAAATGAGAGAAAAAAAACCAACACAAAACAAATCAATATTAGTGTCATTTCACAATACAGATTTCATGACATGCTGTTAATGTTAGCAGGTAAAGCTACATTTCACACACTACAGTAGTAACGTACTGTACGTAGCAACTAGCTGGATGGATGCTAACTCTATTTCTACAAGCAGTAAACATCAGACGCTAGAGTCATTTTAGTGAACCTGCACCCAAATCCATCTGACCATGAGGAGTACCAGACAGGTTTCGGAAAGGATTGTAGAGACATTGTTTCTCTCAACCCAGAGTCTATGGACCCGCTCTATTCCATGGGATGTAGCTAACCTGCTAACCTGATCCAATGAGGCGGCAGGTAGCCTAGTGGTTAGAGCGTTGGACTTGTAACCGGAGGGTTACTTGTAACCGGAGGGTTACAAGTTCGAATCCCCGAGCTGACAAGGAAAGAAATCTGTCGTTCTGCCCCTGAACAAGGCAGTTAACCCACTGTTCCCCACTGGTTGGGTTAAATGCTGTACAACTGACTAATAATGGTGACTTTGACCAGTTTGTCAGTTAACTCAAAGAAGGAAGAGACTGTATGTGTGTTTGTATCCTCTTCCTCCATAGCTACTCTTTGGGATTGGGTGCAGAGTACTCACACCCACGTATTCTCAGCAAACACACATCACTTTCACTTTCTGGGCCATGTTCACACAGTGTTACAGAAACATTGTGGGAGCATTGCATGCAAGTCAGGACAGGGCCTCTACAGCATGACTGAACTGCTGCTGCTTTTGGGGACAGAGGGTGTTATGAGATATTATGTGCCTCATTAGAAGTTGTGACTTTTGGGGGGGATTGACTCTTGGAGGAACTGAACCCAGGTCTTTTTTTACTTTTGGATAATGGTATAACCCAATACAAGTTGTATTGGGGTGTGGGAGGATTTGGGGTTTGGGGGAGAAGCAGAGCGAAGGGGATTGAGGGCGTCCATGTCTTCATTTTGGAGCGAAAGGATGGACGCATGAATGGACTATCAGGGACTGTAGTCTGTATAGACAGTCGGAGGTATTGTGTGCACCTATCTGACTGAGATGTGTGTAATGTATTGATTATGAAAACTATAGAGGGGTACCCGCCATCACCCACTCCCATAGTGTGCCATGCCCAGCCTGCACTCACCCGAGCGGGGCTTCAACCCGAAGGGAGGGGTGGGAGGAGTGGTAAACGTGGGACCGCTGCCTGGAACTCTGTCTTCTCCCTGGTAGAGAGTCAAAGGGAGTACACACAAAGTTTAGGGACCCTCTTCTCCTGAGAGTACACTTAAAACAGCACACACATTATCCAGGTCTACTGGGGAAATTGGGGACAAGACAGCTGGTGGTGTATGTGTGTAAGCTCTGTGTGTGCACTGTGTATGACGAACATGTGTGTGCAGGATTTAGATTGGTGCTTGGCGTCCTATACTATGACTAGGTAACACTACAGATGACCTCAGATGGCTTAACTAGATCATAACTCACCCTGTCCCTTTCTCTCTGACAGGCCAGTTGTCCTCTAGCTTGATTGTGCTGAGGTCACTGTTGCTATGGCCATGTAGCTGGTATTGGATATGGTGTTGCTATGTGGTGACAGTGCTCTCTTCAAGTGGTCAGTGTTGGATGTGTGCCCTGTCCCCAATAGCGGGCCTTGTCTCTCTGTGTGCGCGTGTGTGTGACAACGTAGAGCATTGTTGAAGATTTTGAAAGAATTGCCAGACAATAGCGGTGTTCGAATACCCATACTAACATACTGTATACTACAAACTTAATGAGCATATACAATAAGTTAATTTTAGTATACTGTAAACAAACTGTATCCTTTCAGTTGTTAGGTTTGAGAATATGTTTCTTTGCTACACAGGAATGTGTTTGAGCTAAGGCTGATAAATTGTGGAACAATACAGTGGATTGTGCAAACACCTGGTGTCTGGCTGGCGGGCTGTGATTAACCTTGAGCGAGAACAGTATGTAGAAGCTATTGACACATGCAAGGAGACATTGTTGCAGACAGCCAGTTTTGGGTTGAGACAGGAACAGGACTGAGCCTGTGGCCTCAGTAACCCTGGACAACAAGCGCCAAGAGGCTGGGACCAGCCTGTGCCCCTACGATAGGCTGAGCAAGTATAAACCACGCCCAGCCTCTACCCTGACAGGCCAGCTCACGAAGCGGGAACTATCACTGTCAGGGTATTTATAAGGGACCTTTTAGGGTGTTGGCCAGTTCTCTGTTAACCCTGCGTGGTATTACATTGAACCCGTATATTTGAAAATTGCATTTACCATTTATTGCTTGACTTATAATAAAAAAACATAGAAGATTCTCAGTGACTCTGTGTCACCTTTTGTCCTGATACCGGATTTGATTTTCGCAACTCTAACACAGTTGAGTGTACCAGCGCTTCGCCTGTCTACCGGAAGTTGATGCTGTTGCTATGCAATCTTGCTATCTTGTTAGCATAACAAATTACTAGCTAGACATCTTACGACTTCATTAACAATGTCCATTGAGAACGCACAACAACTATACCACTTCACTAAGCTAAGAATTACATGAATAATCAAGTCAATAAACGTTGGGCAGTTAGTTAGATAGCATATAGTTCATATACTGGCAAGTTTGATGTATTAGTAGCCAACTAACGTTAGGTAGCTAGCTAACATACCGGTACATACAAGCAACTGCTGTAATGATATGCTATGTGGTTCGTAAGGCTAGCGTAGCTAACAACTTGTCAGCCAAAATAACGTGTAACGTAACTTATTTGAAAAGTCATTACTTTATTACATTGCTCAACATTTTCTTAACATTTGTCATTATTAGTTAAAGCAACGAATTTGTATCAGCTCTCGTCGGACTTCGGCTGCATATTTTCTGCCATTTTCTTCAAATCTGAAAAGTTGTGAAGCCACACCCATTTTCTGAAAAATTGCATTATGGGCCCTAAAAGCACAGAAATAGTGTCCACTGCTTGTACAAGTCATATTTTGGGAACTTTTGGCATACTAACTATATCCATAATATGACCAATAAGCATACTACAGCCTTCATTTATGTCACAAATAGTACGGTTAGTGCGGTTAGTATGAGTATTCAAACACAGCAAATGTCTTCTCCTTGTTATGTGCTATGCTGTTGTTCCTTCTTCCTTGGTCCTGGTGTGTTTCCACTATCGGGTTCAACCCTCCGGCTAGAGCTTTTTAAAGAAATTAAACCAACTTTTAAAGTTCAAAAGCTTTTGGTTAGACCTGTAAAGTGTGAGCCAATCCCTGTCTTGCTCTGAAGCTCAGAACCAATCATTAGCCGGAGACTGTATCTGTGCAACAGCTTCCATGGTATTGACCCAGACTGGATCGTGGTGTTTGTTTGTAAACTATTGGTCAACTTCACATACTGCAAACTATAGAAACATGCTCAACATCACAAAACAAAATCTCACACAGACACAACAAAAACACTACACATACAAGCACCTGCATCAAATTATTCCCTTCATCTACTGTACCTCTTGAAGCGTAAACAAAGATAAGATCAAAGTTACAGATATGCAAAACAGCAGACCGACACACAGGTCTAAAAGGTAATGGGTTGGCTAGCTAGGAAACAGGATAGAGGTCACACCAGCAAACACACCTACTGGTCACATGGTGCTGAATCCTAACTTGAGATCCAAGTAAACGTTCACGCAATCTTGCATTGAAGTCAATGGCAGATTTTTGCAGAAACTCAATTACGCACGGACCTTGAGTTAGGATTCAACCTCTAATGCCCTTAACCACATATCTAGGATGAGCTTACCCCTACTGTAACCCTCTTCGGAACTGTAACACTTCACACAAAAACTGACTTGGGACCAGTGGTCAAGAGCATGAAGTGACCACACACAAACACACACAAACACACCACACTAGATGAGGGAAGTCAGAGGAAGGGATTGGCTGGTAAGCCTGAGGGGGCATGGCCACCCATGGCTTGTTACTAGGGTTACCTGGTTGGACATATGTCTCTCATATTGTTGGTATGCAAGCTGGGCCTCCAGCCTGGCCCTCTCTAGAATCAACTCTCGTTTCTTCTGGAACTCAAAGCCTCCATCGGGAGTGTCCCACTAGATAGAACATACCAACCAGTGGAACTTATTTGTACATCTACCATACCAATTCAATCTTTACTTCCAGAAATCATTATACTCTAGAAAGGAGACAAGCTTACACTCTAATACAGCTCCAAAACAACATTCACACCAACTCAAATAAGTTATACTACAAACAAGTAACCTTAACAATATCCAACTACCAACGAGTGGCAGAGCTATATTACAGCAGACAGGAATAGGAAGTGCAGGGCTGCTTGCTCAGGGAGGGACACTAAATACACACCAACTCAGGAGAGGGGTCTTAGTCTGTAACACAGATGCTGATATATTTTAGTTTGACACCATCACACACACCCAGATGGGGCACATACTCACACAATGGTCATAGTCAGTGGTCATGCAGTATAGGTGCTCAAAGGGTGCTCGTACATTGCATTCAGGAAGTATTCAGGCCCCTTGACTTTTTCCACATTTTGTTAAGTTTCGGCCTTATTCTAAAATGGATTTAAAAAAAAGACTCCTCATCAATCTACACACAATACCCCATAATGATAAAGCGAATACAGAATAAATGACTGCAAATAAACTAAACAGAAATACCTTATTTCCATAAGTATTCAGACTCTTTGCTATTAGACTCAAAATTGAGCTCAGGTGCATCTGTTTCCATTGATCATCCTTGAGATGTTTCTACAACTTCGTTGGAGTCCACCTGTGGTAAATGGACATGATTTGGAAAGGCACACCTTTCTATATAAGGTCCCACAGTTGACAGTGCATGTCAGAGCAAAAACCAAGCCATGAGGTCGAAGGAATTGTCCGTAGAGCTCCGAGACAGGATTGTGTCGAGGCACAGATCTGGTCAAGGGTGCCAAAAAATGTCTGCACCAACAACACAGGGGCCTCCATTATTCTTAAATGGAAGAAGTTTGGAACCACCAAGTCTCTTCCTAGAGCTGGCCGCCAGGCCAAACTGAGCAATTGGGGGAGAAGGGCCTTGATCAGGGAGTTGACCAAGAACCCGATGGTCACTCTGACAGAGCTCCAAAGTTCCTCTGTGGAGATGGGGGAACCTTCCAGAAGGACAACCATCTCTGCAGAACTCCACCAATCAGGTCTTTATGGTAGAGCGGCCAGACGGAAGCCATTCCTAAGTAAAAGGACTCTCAGACCATGAGAAGCAAAATTATCTGGTCTGATGAAACTAAGATTGAACTCTTCACGTCTGGAGGAAACTGGCACCATCCCTACGGTGAAGCATGGTGGTGGCAGCATCATGCTGTGGGGATGTTTTTTCAGCGGAAGGGACTGGGAGACTAGTCAGGATCGAGGGAAAGATCCTTGATGAAAACCTGCTCCAGAGCGCTCAGGACCTCAGACTGGGCCGAAGGTTCACCTTTCAACAGGACAATGACCCTAAGACAACGTAGGAGTGGCTTCGAGACAAGTCTCTGAATGTCCTAAAGTGGCCCAGCCAGAGCCCGGACATGAACCCAATCTAACATCTCTGGAGAGACCTGAAAATAGCTATGCAGCGACGCTCCCCATCCAACCTGACAGAGCTTGACAGGATCTGCAGAGAACAATGGGAGAAACTCCCCAAATACAGGTGTGCCAAGCTTGTTACGTCATACCCAAGAAGACTCGAGGCTGTAATCGCTGCCAAAGGTGCTTAAACAAAGTACTGAGTAAAGGGTCTGAACACTTATGTGGGCGGCAGGTAGCCTAGTGGTTAGAGCGTTGGACTTGTAACCGGAGGGTTGCAAGTTCGAATCCCTGAGCTGACAAGTCAAAAATTGTTGTTCTGCCCCTGAACAAGGCAGTTAACTGTTCCCCCGGCGCCGAAGACGTGGATGTCGATTAAGGCAGCCCCCAGCACCTCTCTGATTCAGAGGAGTTGGGTTAAATGCGGAAGACACATTTCAGTTGAAGGCATTCGGTTGTACAACTGACTAATAATGGTGACTTTGACTCGAGGCTGTAATCGCTGCCAAAGGTGCTTAAACAAAGTACTGAGTAAAGGGTCTGAACACTTATATAAATGTGATGTTTATGTTTTTTATTTTTACTACATTTGCTAAAATTTCTAAAAACTTGTTTTTGTTTTGTCATTATGGGGTATTGTGTGTAGATTGATGAGGGGGAAAAAACGATTTAATCCATTTCAGAATAAGGCTGTAACGTAACAAAATGTGGAAAAAGTCAAGGGGCCTGAATACTTTCAGAATGCACTGGAGGTGTGTACATTATGCAGTAAAACCAAATATGTGATTCTTATAGGAATGATGTCTCACCTTGACTGTGGTTTGTCCTTCACTGCCATCACTGTCTTGGCCACTGTAGTGAGAGAGAGAGGGACAGAGAGAGAGTAAGAAATAACGCATGTGTGCAGGCAACGCGCACATACCCACAGACAGACACACACAGTCTTACTTGAGAGAGTCTTCCACCATGACCATCTCAACAGGGTAAAGCTGAACTCCAGATAGGTCCTCTGTTTCCATACTCACTCTGAGAGCACAGAGAGTAGAAAGAGTGAGCGAGAAAGAGGCAGACAGAGAGTAGGGAGGTCAGACAACTACACAGATCCTCACAGCTCAATGCCCAATGAGTGTCTTTTACCTCCAGTGAGCCAGCCCTGGAGTCATTCCAGTCCCTGTACTGAACTATATGTTCACAGAACCAGGTAGGACAGCCAAATGCCTTATTATTGCTACCATATACACGTTGCAGAGCAGGAGGGAGCAGCATGTGGTACAGTGTGTGTGACAATGAGTGGGCTCTGACTCAGCAAAAATACACAAAGACATCGTGGTAGCTACAACGACAACATTCTGATATGGCCAAGTGGGACATTTCACCCACAATTCCTCACAACATTGACCTGAAATATGGTTAGATGATGCATGGTGGATAATATATTCTACAGAGTTAGTGTTGGGCTGTGTGGGAGATTTTGACTGCCTCTCTCTTCATAATATGACAATGATCCATCCGTTGGGTTCAGGGATCTACTTGTTAAGGTCTGTAACCTCTGACTCATTAGGGATAACAGTACTCCAAAGTTTACAATGCAACTTTCCAATGGTACTTCATATAGAGATCTGCTCATGACGAAATCAATCCTTAAGATGATCATGGCAATGACCAATTTCACCTTGAAAATGATCCTGAACATGCTGGTAATAATGATTATTAAATAAGGCCAGCATGATAGGCCAGCATGATAGTAAAAGTGAGAAAGGTGTAATAGTATTATAACCAGCTATAACCAGAAATAACCAGCATTATAACAGAATCGTAACGGAGCCCACCTGTTAGGGTCTTGTAGTAGCTCCACAGCCTCCTTCAGCTGGTTGATCATGGCAATGTGTGTTCCTTCTGTGACCTTTGACCTACAGGAAAGGAAACAGGAAGTGAGTCATCTTATTTACAATTCCGAACTGTGTTTCATCAATAAAAAATGCTTTTAAATACGTCATGCACAAAAAAATAAAAATAAAACGTTTATCTATACCAGGGTGACATTAGGTTAAGGCAAAAACAATATACCCAAGCCTCTTTTTGGGCCACATTCTCCTGTTCGACAGTGTGTGAGTCTCTACCTTTCATCTAAGAAAACAACAACCACAGTATAGAAGAGCCAAGAACAACTTAGGAGGAGCACAGCTTCTCAAAAGTCACCAAAGATGTTTCTAATCTAGCCAACAGTAAAGAGCTGACAGTGTTCATCAATCAACTTGAATACAGATGGGTAAGAGTACTGCCCATAGAAGCATACAGTATAAAGAGGAAAAACATCTTATAGCACAGAGAGCGATAGACACTGAAAGAGGGGACAGAAACAGACAGACACACAGAGACACACCCACTACAGTGAACAGAGAGAGGGAGGAGAAAAGGACAGATGAAAGACAGATGGATGGAGGGATACTCACGTCTGTTCAGAGGCCCAGTGTGTGTCTTCCTCTATCCTGAGGGGCTCGTCGTAGTCTGGCGTCCGTCCCTGCACGAGCAGGAACACACACATACACACCGAGTTACACACACGCATGCGCGCGCGACATCAGCAACAGCTGCAGTCAAGTCACATGATCCAGAGAACAAGCCAGCGATTGGCTGCGGTTCACTTAAGTTTTTCCTAGTGAGTGAGAGTGTATAAGCAGGCCAGTGTGCCTCCCTCCCTTCCTCCCTCCCTTAAAGATCTGCTGACACAATCCACATGGGGTTGGATATTATACCACCCTGCCTTTCACTGTCAAACACACATGGGACAGCAGGGGAGGGAGAGGGGGAGAGAGAAAGAGAGACAGGGAGAGCTAGAGAGGGATAGACCTAAACATTAGCACCACAGGTAACTTCCACAAAGCTGTGACCGATCTGAGACAAGGCAAGAAGGGCCTTCTACGCCATCAAAAGGAACATAACATTTTACATCCCAATTAGGATCTGGCTAAAAATACTTGAATCAGTTCTAGAACCCATTATGGGTGTGAGGTCTGGGGTCCGCTCACCAACCAAGAATTCACAAAATGGGACAAACACCAAACTGAGACTGTGAATGCAGAATTCTGTAACAAAAATCCTCTGTGTAAAACACCAAATAATGCATGTAGAGCAGAATACCCGCTAATTATCAAGCCTTCCATAACAAAGCTATCACCTACAGAGAGATTAACCTGGAGAAGAGTCCCCTAAGCAAGCTGGTCCTAGGGCTCTGTTCAAACAAACAAACAGACTCCACATAGCCCTGGACAGCAACACAATTAGACCCAACCAAATCATGAGAAAACAAAAAGATAATTACTTGACACATTGGAAAGAATTCACCCTAAAAACTGAGCAAACTGGAATGCTATTTGGCCCTAAACATAGAGTACACAGTGGCAGAATACCTGCCCAATGTGACTGACCCAAAATTAAGGAACACTTTGACTATGTACAGACTTAGTGAAATTAGCCTTGCTGTTGAGAGAGGCCGCCGTAGGCAGACCTGGCTCTCAAGAAGACAGGCGATGTGCACACTGCCCACAGAATGAGGTGGAAACTGAGCTGCACTTCCTTAACCTCCTGCCAAATGTATGACCATAGAGAAACATATTTCCCTCAGATTACAAAGAATTTGAGAACAAATCCAATTTTGATAAACTCCCATATCTACTGTATTAGGTGAAATACCAGTGTGTCATCACAGCAGCAAGATTTGTGACCTGTTGCCACAAGAAAAGGACAACCAGTGAATAACACCATTGTAAATACAACCCATGTTATGTTTATTATTTCCCTTTTGTACTTTAACTATCTACACATCAGTACAACACTGTATATAGCCATAATATGACATCTGAAATGTCTCTATTCCTTTGGAACTTTTGGGAGTGTAATGTTCACTGTTAATTTGATTGTTTATTTCACTTTTGTTTATTATCTATTTCACTTGATTTGACAATGTAAACATATGTTTCCCATACCAATAAAGCCCTTTGAATTAAATTGAATTGATAGACAAGCAGAGAATAAAAAGAGTGAGAATGGGTTATCCTGGGCTACCTTGGTGTGGAATTGCCCTTTCCACCAACTCTTTCATTATTTACAGCACAGCCATTTCCCCATGAATCTTTCACAATACAGACAGTCTTAATGGACGTCATGCTGTAGTGTATAGCAGGGTGCATTATTCCCTAAGTAACAGCTCCAGAGTCAGCCGAGACAGCTACACTCTTAGAACAAAATATGCTATCTAGAAAAGGGTTCTTCGGATGTCCCCATAGGAGAACTTTTGAAGAACCCTTTTTGGTTCCAGGTAGAACTCTGCGTTCCATCTCGAAACCTTACCACAGAGGGTTCCACATGGAACCAAATAGAGTTCTACCCGGGACCATCCTATGAAGACAGCCAAATAACCCTTTTGGAACCCTTTTTTCTAAGAGTGCAGCTCATAATGGATTCAGCTCATAAAGATTACCCCAAATCAGTTATTAAAGGCATAGTTAATAACCCTAAATGTCAAAATGTGTGAATTCAGCACTTTGCTCGCCTAAGTCACTTTAAACCAAGTCTTTCAGCGAGTGAGTGAGTGAGTGAGTGAGTGAGTGAGTGAGAGGCCCTTGCCTTGATGTAGCTGCGGAAGCGGTTGCTGAGAGCCGAAGAGGAGTCTCTGTAGCCTAACTGTTCCTTCAGATCTTTCAAGGCCTCTGTTGGGCTCTCCTCTATCAGTTGCACCCCGTCCCCGTGGGGGTCCACTACAGGGGGGCAGACATTAAGGTCAGAAGTTAGAGGTCAGGTCAGAGAATGTCACATTTCAAAGGCATTTACTGTATGGAGACACAGTCGCATATATACGGTGACCAATTCCAATATTGTGTTTGATCAGGCATCAACAGTTAGGCATCAACATTACAACCTCTGTACTCTATATAAAATTATAAAATGGGTGGTTTGAGACCTGAATGCTGATTACCACGGGTAATTGCTAACCAGTTTATAATTGAAATAAGGCACCTTGGGGGTTTGTGGTGCACGGTTAAGGGCTGTATCCAGGCACTCCATGTTGCGCCGTGCATAAGAACAGCCCCTAGCCGTGGTACACTACATGACCAAAAGTATGTGGACACCTGCTCGTCGAACATTAATTTCTAAATCATTGTCATTATGGTGGTGAAGCATGATTCATCACTCCAGAGAATGCGTTTCCACTGCTCCAATGGCGGCGAGCTTTACACCACTCCAGCCGACGCTTGGCATTGCACATGGTGATCTATCTTAGGATTGTGTGCGACTGCTCGACCACGGAAACCCATTTCATGAAGCTTCCGACAAACCGTTATTGTGCTGACGTTGCTTCCAGAGGCAGATTGGAACTCAGTAGTGAGTGTTGCAACCGAGGACAGACAATTTTTAAGAGCTACGCGCTTCAGCACTCGCTGGTCCCGTTCTGTGAGCTTGTGTGGCCTATCACTTCGTGGCTGAGCCGTTGTTGCTCCGAGATGTTTCCAATTCACAATAACAGCACTTACAGTTGAACGGGGCAGCTCCAGCAGGGCAGAAACTTGACGAACTGCCACTCTCTCTCTCTCTGCCCCTCTCTCTCTCTGCCCCTCTCTCTCTCTGCCCCTCTCTGACCTGATTGAGAGAGTTCGAGATGGTCTATTAATAACCAGTCTTCTGGTCCGGGAGTGAAGGTCTACAGAGAATCCATCAGAGCTCTGCTAATATAACAGCCCAGATACTCTGACAGCTCTGGATAGAGGTAGCTGTATTCTGCTGTCCGCGACTCTATTTTACAGTATGGATGAATCCAACCTTTTTGTATCAGGCTTATGTCTTCCAATCCATTAGAGGATTTAGAGACTAAAAGGTGACGAACCCCAACTCCTCTTATCTAAGTCAGTCTGATTAAGCCTGCCATTTAACACACACATTGTGATATTCTTACGACACACTCCACCTTCACTTTCAACGCCATTCCCACCCAGTCTGAGGCCTGCCAGCCTATCAGTGACCCACTCCCAGACTACTCCCTGGGTGTGCTGACATAGCCTTACTGGTGTATATCTTTAGTCCCTGTCCCCACCACACACACTCCTCAGAGTTTAGCCAGAGTCAACACTCCCCCAGAGCTCCCTCCATCCCTCTCAAAAACAACAATCAGGAAAAACAACCCACTGAGCCACATAGAGAGACACCATGAAGGCTCCGGAAATATCTCTTTTATCCCACTTCCTCCATTTAGCGCAACAGTGACAATGTTTCTATCCTCTGTTTCCTCTGGTGGCAGATAGGGACATAAACCAGAGGCCTCTCTACAGTATCTGTCTGGGCTATGTTATTCCAACCTGATGATGTCTGGCATCCGGAGAGACAGAAACTGTGCCTCACACACAGGCAGCCCTGCTGGCTGTCCCCTTCTCCCATTCAGGAGGGGCTGTTATCAGGGCTGGACGGTTCCTCATTGACAGGTTGGGGTTGAGCTATCCACACAGAGTGTCTAGTCATATGTTGGACTAGGAATCATTCAGTGGTTACTTGGTTCCTTTCATTTCAGAGGCTTTGTGCCGTGAGGTGTTGCTTTACTTGTTTTTTGAAACCAGGTTTGCTGTTCACTTGTGATTTATAAGATGGAAGGGAATTCCATGCAATCAGGGCTCTGTATATTACTGTACATTTTCATGAATTTGTTCTGGACCCCTGGTGGCATGTCTGGTGGGGTAAGTGTGTGTGTGTGTGTGTGTGTGTGTGTGTGTGTGTCAGTGCTGTGTGTAAGTTGGCTATGCAAACAATTCAGAATATCCAACACAATGTTTCTTATAAAAACAAGAAGTGACGCAGTCAAGTCTTTCCTCAACTCTCAGCCATATTAGCCCTCTGATTATAATGAAGAGCAAGACATGCCACTCTGTTCTGGGCCAGCTGCAGCTTAACTAGGTCTTTCTTTGCAGCACTGGACAATAATCAAGATAAGATAAAACTAGAGCCTGCTGGACTTGCTTTGTGGAGTGTGGTGTCAAAAAAGTGTGTGTTTGTATGTGTGTGGGTTGGGGGTTTACCTGTTAGAGCGCTGATGTGTTCGCTGGAGTCGTCTTTGCTTAGCCCCTCCTCCTCTGTGATGTGGGACATGGGGACATTGAGACTTAAGCTGTCCTCATCTGAAGGCTGAAACATCCGCACAGCTCAGTTACCAAAAACACTAGCAAACATTTCTGTTATAGAAACAAAATCAAAGCATCTCTACAACTGCTACAACACAACCGTATGTATTTCAGTCAGAATAAGCCAAATGTTTCAGCTACAAAAAAAGATTTCAGACATCAAAGTGCAACATACTGCTGAACAGATACTCATAATTGGGTTCTCTTCAACAACACATCCCAAACGCGCCGTTCTAGAGAACTGTTGTATCATACCTGACAATATCCATCTTATTCATTACTTTGATCACCACAAAACACAGTGATGTCATGGTGAACAAGCATATATGAAAGTAAGAACAAACAAATGATAGAAAGATATCAGGCTGTGGCTGTGTGCTCAAATGAGTCCAGAACGGCTTTGAAGAGCTGGTGACTATTCAACATCACCAGGCAGATGTGTTCTTTCTTGCATAAGCTTACATTAATGTACATTTCTAAACATTCATGTTATGACGCAAAACAAAAAAAAACTATTGTTTTGGGTTCGAGAATATATACTGTACAATACACAATGTTACATACATACAGTATGTGCATGCATGAGTGTAAGCGTGTGCATGCATGCAAGTGAACACACACAAACACCCCCTTCATCCTACCTCGGTGGCAGACAGTCTCTTGTCCCCGTTATCGCTGCCAACTCCTGAGTCAGTGTCCTGTTTCTTATTCTGGTCAATGTCCTCCGTGCTGAAAAGAGAGGGGTGAGGGGTGAGAGAGGAGGATTATGGGACGGCCAGGGTCAGGAGGTAAAAAGGCACGCGGAGGAGAGAGGAAAGAGGAGAGAAAATGACAGATAGCAGCGTCTAATCGCTCCGATCACACAGACACAGCAGGACTCTGTCACTCTCTTTTTCTCTCGCTCTCTCTCACACACACTCAGATTCTCTCAAACTCTCTCTCTCACACACACACGGAAGCTACCTTCAAGGGAAGTGATCTACTAACGGAGTCTCCAGACAAATGAACGGTGATGTGGTCTGAGATACACTTCTCACACACACACACGTCTCGTTGTTTCTAGGCCACCTACATTTGCATCCCTTGGGAGCATGTTCACTGATCACTGTGAAGCATATGGAATATCTGTCCTTATCTTCAATCATATCTATCCCATTCTGGCCTCACACCTTCTCAATCATTATCATCACTCAATATATCAGTCACCAGAGAGTCCATGTGAATGTAGTTCTACTGGAACACTGGACAAGTCTGTTGTGTTCCAGTACTGTGGGTCTCTCTATGGCTGTATTATAAATAGTTCTGCTGCTCTTTTCCTCCATTGCCAGGAGTATGTGTATGTGAGTGGGATGTGAATGTGAGTCTCAAAGCTCTCCTGGACAAAAGGAACTATTTCCCTGCCCACGCGTTGCAGTGGGGTGGGTTATAGGGGTGGGGGCAGGCATTAAAGAGCACATTCAAGGGCCCAGGGTTCCAGTCTGGGGGCACGGTTTCGACTGCTCCTACAGTCTTGCTTCGGTACAGCAGTTTCACTGATGCCCGGCCCAGAAACACAATTTCCATAGATGGCCACATAGAGAAGTCAGATTAGAAAATTCCTAATAAGACACTTTAGTCATCACCTTTGAACACAAAACATCTATTGAATTATTCAAATAATTGTCGTGAGGCAAAAAAACATTTCCATCACTCACAGCTGAAGATATTAACATTTTATATTCATCCAGTCTGCCATGTTTTTGGATGATGTGATGTCGTCGTCGCTGCTCAAGCTGCTCCCTGTGCACGCTGAATGCTAGTGCGCATATGATGTTGGTCCGTGTAAACCGGATGCAACCCAGATATAGACGGTCCATGAATCGGTGTATGTGAACATGAGAAGATTACCTTGAAAACAACAGTCAGGCATCTTGAAGGCAGTTCTGTATACCTCAGTAGGCACATTACAGAACATAAGATCCTCCCTCCCTATAAAACACTCTCATACACAGAGAGGAAGGCTCAGCCACAGCACTAAAATGGAAAACAGACTTGCGTTCAAATACATGTGTATTTGAGTATCTGGTATTTAAAATACTTTTTCTGTGTATTGGAGTATTTTCAAGTACACAGCCCAAAACAAGTAATTTGAGTATTTGAATGGTAATTATTATTATTATTTATATTTTTTTTGTATTTTTAAATTATTTTGTATTTTTTAGGGGACAGATCAATGTAATTGTAATCATTTCCAATCCCCCATATATTTTTGGGTAAATATATACTGTATATATAAAATCTACAGTGCATTCGGAAAGTATTCAGACCACTTCCTTTCTCCACATTTTGTTACATTACATACAGCCTTATTCTAAAATGGATTAAATAACTTTTTCCTCATCAATCTACACACAATACCCCATAATGACAAAGCAAAAACAGGTTTTTAGAAATGTTTGCAAATTTATAACAAATGTAAACTTATTTCGATAAGTATTCAGACCCTTTCCTATGAGACTCAAAACTGAGCTCAGTTGCATCGTGTTTTCATTGATCATCCTTGAAATGTTTCTACAAATTGATTGGAGTCCACCTGTGGTAAATTCAATTAATTGGACAAGATTTGGAAAGGCACACACCTGTCTATATACGGTCCCACAGTTCACAGTGCGTGTCAGAGCAAAAACCAAGACATGAGATCAAAGGAATTGTCCATAATGCTCTGAGACAGGATTGTGTCGAGGCACAGACCTGGGGAAGGGTACCAAAAAATGTCTGAACCATTGAAGGTCCCCAAGAACACATTGGCCTCCATTATTCTTAAATGGAAGAAGTTTGGAACCACCAAAACTCTTCCTAGAGCTTCTCCCCCGATGGCTCAAACTGAGCCATCGGGGGAGAAGGGCCTTGGTCAGGGAGGTGACCAAGAACCCGATGGTCACTCTGAATGAGGTCCAGAGTTCCTCTGTGGAGATGGGAGAACCTTCCAGAAGGACAACCATCTCCGCAGCACTCCCACCAATCAGGTTTTTATGATAGTGTGGTCAGACAGAAGCCACTCCTCAGTAAAAAGGCACATGACAGCCCTCTTGGAGTTTGACAAAAGGCACCTAAAGGACTCTCAGACCATGAGAAACAAGATTCTCTGGTCTGATGAAACCAAGATTAAAACCAAGAACTCTTTGGCCTGAATGCTATGTGTCACGTCTGGAGGAAACCTGGCACCATCCCCACAGTGAAGCATGGTGGTGGCAGCATTATGCTGTGGTGATGTTTTCTGTGGCAGGGACTGGGAGACTAGTCAGGATCGAAGGAAAGATTAACGGAGCAAAGTACAGAGAGATCCTTGATGAAAACCTTCTCCAGAGTGCTCAGGACCTCAGACTGGGGTGAAGGTTCCACTTCCAACAGGACAACGGCCCTAAGCCAAGACAATGTAGGAGTGGCTTTGGGACAAGTCTCTGAATGTCCTTGAGTGGCCCATCCAGACCCCGGACATGAACCCGATCAAACATCTCTGGAGAGACCTGAAAATAGCTGTGCAGCGATGCTACCCATCCAACCGGACAGAGCTTGAGAGGATCTGCAGAGAAGAATGGGAGAAACTCCCCAAATACAGGTGTGCCAAGCTTGTAGCGTCATACCCAAGACGACTCGAGGCTGTAATCGCTGCCAACGGTGCTTCAACAAAGTTCTGAGTAAAGGGTCTGAATACTTATGTAAATGTAATATTTCAGTAAAGAAAAATATATAAACTTACGGGGCCTCCAGAGTAGCACAGCGGTCTGAGATGTCACTACACAACCGGGTTTGATCCCGGGCTGTATCACAACCGGCCATGATCGGGAGACCCATAGGGCGGTGCACAATTGGACCAGCATCGACCAGGTTAGGGGAGGGTTTGGCTGGGGGGGCTTTACTTGGCTCATTGCGCTCTAGCAACTCCTTTTGGTAGGCCGGGCGCCTGCAGGCTGACCTCAGTCGTCAGGTGAACACAGTGTTTCTTTAGACACATTGGTGCGGTTGGCTTCCGGGTTAAGTGGACGGTTGTTAAGAAGCGCAGTTTGGCGGATCATGTTTCGAAGGACGCATGACTCAACCTTCGCCTCCCGAGCCCGTTGGGGAGATGAGACAAGATAGCAAAAACCATCAAATGCTATGATGAAATTGTCTCTCATGAGGACCACAACAGGAAAGGAAGACCCAGAGTTACCTCTACTGCAGAGGATAAGTTGATTAGTTTACCATTCCTCAGATTGCAGCCCAAATAAATACTTCAGAGTTCAAGTAACAGACACATCTCAACATTAGCTGTTCAGAGGAGACTGAGCGAATCAGGCCTTCATTTATTTAGAATTCAATTCTGTGTAAGGGCTATTTGACCAAGAAGGAGAGTGATGGAGTGCTGCATCAGATGACCTGGCCTCCACAATCCCCTGACCTCAATCCAGTTGAGATGGTTTGGGATGAGTTGAACCGCAGAGTGAAGGAAAAGCAGCCAACAAGTGCTCAGCAGATGTGGGAACTCCTTGAAGACTGTTGTAAAAGCATTCCAGGTGAAGCTGGTTGAGAGAATGCCAAGAGTGTGCAAAGCTGTCATCAAGGCAAAGGGTGGCTACTTTGAAGAATCTCAAATATAAAATATATTTTGATTTGTTTAACACTTTTTTGGTTACTACATGACTCCATGTGTTATTTCAAAGTTGTGATGTCTTCACTATTATTCTACAATGTAAAAAAAAAATGGAATGAGTAGGTGTCCAAACTTTTGACTGGTTCTGTATATTTTTTATATATATTTTCCTTTATTATTTCCCCCTAACCCTACCATCCATCCCCTAATTGGAGTAAACTAATGCACAACAACTCTTAGTCATCTAATCTTCTACTTCCAGCTTATACATACTATATATATATATATTTTTTTTTTTACAGACACAGTATAGTTTACAATTGTTATCTTTTGTTTGTTTGTAGTCCCATCCTTCAGCTCCACTCAACCCTTCCCATCTATCTCCGATGAACATCCAGTTTTGATTTCTATTTGCCATATATTTTTCAACTGTGCTGTTTCACAAAAGTTCTGAACCTTTCTATCTCATAGATTCTACATATTGTAAATTAAAGATATTTTTTTTTTGCTAAGAGTATTATTATTAATTATTGATTGACTATGACTTTTTAAAATCACCCAGCAGTGCTATTTGCAGAGTTAGCTCCAGGTAAATGTTGCAATTCTTCCGCCATACATGAACCTGCGACCAAAGCTACATATGGACAGTACCAAAACGATCTAATGATTCTGTTTCTTCGCAGCAAAATCTGCAGAACTGGGATGGTTGTATCCCCCATATATATAACATTATATTGGTTGCAAGACTTTTGTATAATAATTTTAAAACTAAGTTTTATTTTGTGTATTAGTTCAAACCAAATAGTCTGACGAATTGTATTTGACAGTATCTTCAAATACTTATTTCAAATACTATTTTCAAACACCTGGGTTAAATGCATGGGAGTGTACAGTGGGGCAAAAAAGTATTTAGTCAGCCACCAATTGTGCAAGTTCTCCAACTTAAAAAGATGAGAGAGGCCTGTAATTTTCATCATAGGTACACTTCAACTATGACAGACAAAATGAGAAAAAGAAATCCAGAAAATCTAATTGTAGGATTTTTAATTTATTTATTTATTTGCAAATTATGGTGGAAAATAAGTATTTGGTCAATAACAAAAGTTTCTCAATACTTTGTTATATACCCTTTGTTGGCAATGACAGAGGTCAAACGTTTTCTGTAAGTCTTCACAAGGTTTTCACACACTGTTGCTGGTATTTGGGCCATTCCTCCATGCAGATCTCCTCTTAAGCAGTGATGTTTTGGGGCTGTCGCTGGGCAACACGGACTTTCAACTCCCTCCAAAGATTTTCTATGGGGTTGAGATCTGGAGACTGGCTAGGCCACTCCAGGACCTTGAAATGCTTCTTCTGAAGCCACTCCTTCGTTGCCCGGCGGTGTGTTTGGGATCATTGTCATGCTGAAAGACCCAGCCACGTTTCATCTTCAATGCCCTTGCTGATGGAAGGAGGTTTTCACTCAAAATCTCACGATACATGGCCCCATTCATTCTTTCCTTTACACGGATCAGTTGTCCTGGTCCCTTTGCAGAAAAACAGCCCCAAAGCATGATGTTTCCACCCCCATGCTTCACAGTAGGTATGGTGTTCTTTGGATGCAACTCAGCATTCTTTGTCCTCCAAACACGACGAGTTGAGTTTTTACCAAAAAGTTCTATTTTGGTTTCATCTGACCATATGACATTCTCCCAATCCTCATCTGGATCATCCAAATGCTCTCTAGCAAACTTCAGACGGGCCTGAACATGCACTGGCTTAAGCAGGGGGACACGTCTGGCACGTCTGAGGGCGTAGTGTGTTACTGATGGTAGGCTTTGTTACTTTGGTCCCAGCTCTCTGCAGGTCATTCACTAGGTCCCCCCGTGTGGTTCTGGGATTTTTGCTCACCGTTCTTGTGATCATTTTGACCCCACGGGGTGAGATCTTGCGTGGAGCCCCAGATCGAGGAAGATTATCAGTGGTCTTGTATGTCTTCCATTTCCTAATAATTGCTCCCACAGTTGATTTCTTCAAACCAAGCTGCTTACCTATTGCAGATTCAGTCTTCCCAACCTGGTGCAGGTCTACAATTTTGTTTCTGGTGTCCTTTGACAGCTCTTTGGTCTTGGCCATAGTGGAGTTTGGAGTGTGACTGTTTGAGGTTGTGGACAGGTGTCTTTATACTGATAACAAGTTCAAACAGGTGCCATTAATACAGGTAACGAGTGGAGGACAGAGGAGCCTCTTAAAGAAGAAGTTACAGGTCTGTGAGAGCCAGAAATCTTGCTTGTTTGTATGTGACCAAATACTTATTTTCCACCATAATTTGCAAATAAATTCATTAAAAATCCTACAATGTGATTTTCTGGATTTTTTTCCCTCATTTTGTCTGTCATAGTTGAAGTGTACCTATGATGAAAATTACAGGCCTCTCTCATCTTTTTAAGTGAGAGAACTTGCACAATTGGTGGCTGACTAAATAATTTTTTGCCCCACTGTATATGTTCAGTGTATTTGAGTATTTCAATATACTTTCGAAGTGCATTTCCAAATAGATTAAAATGTTCAACTACCTGTCTTTTCAAATAAAATATATCTGAATACCTACTTCAAATGTATATGAAAGTAATTGAGACACTTGAAATAGAATCTGGCACAATACACAGTGGTAAATCAGTGGTCCTGGAGAGCCAACGTGTGTGCAGGCTTTTGAACCAGCACTAACAGCTGCCTCTGTTAGGGTTGGCATAGCAACTCACCTGCCGGTGGTGGGTCGTGATAGGCTGAGGCGCTCCATGACAGGCAGGTAGAGAGAATCAGGCATCTTGTCACTTCGACATGCCTCGATGCTCAGGTACTTAAATATGTGAACTTTGCCTTTCATGCAGATCTAGAAAACAGATCATCAATGGGTGAATTAGAGCAAGTAGATGACTGATACAAAAGTAGAAGGTACACAAATAGCTAAAACAGAACACACAGAGACATGCCCTATGATGAATGCTATATTCCAATGCTCCGTATGTCATGCCAAGCTGCGGAGACAGCCGTAGCTCCAGACCAACCTGTGCAGGGGGGCTCTGTAGGGGGTTGTTCTCCAGCTGTAGGTTCTGGAGCTGGGTCATCTTCCTGTAGCTCACTGGGATGGTAGACACCTTGTTACAGGAAAAGTCTAACTTCACCAGGGGAAGCTCCGCCAAGTCTGAGGGACGAACACACAGTCCCTAGAGTTAGAGAAGTAATTGTTGTGTGTGTGTGTGTGTGTGTGTGTGTGTGTGTGTGTGTGTGTGTGTGTGTGTTTGTTTGTGCACTGGGATCATTAGATAGAACATTTCCCCACTAGAAACCCACAGAGCCCAGCAAAGGCAGCCCTGATACTTCAAGACTCCCTCACTGCCAAAGTTCAGCTAACGTGGACCTTGCCAAAAGTTAAAAATAAACTGGAGGAACGTATCCTAGGCTCTAAGCTCAGCACAAACCACTATGACCCAGTCAATATGAGAGAAGAGACATTGTTAGGAAACAGAAGAAAACCACAGACTTACATTGGAAAATACTGATAAAATAAATAGAAGCTATTAGGCTGGGTGTAACTGGTGTAGCTTTGTCGTATCATAGGCATTTTAGGGGCAAAATGGGACAAAATATTCCTGAAATCATATATAGAGAGAAAATAGACAGTGAGAGGTCAATGACAGAGAGCGAGAAAGTGTGAGAGAGAGTAACAGAGAAAGAGTTTTAGCAATTCTGTGCCAGCAACACATTCCCCAAGAGGTCGTAATTCAAGCAAAACAATTATGACTAAATCTCTCTGACAACCTTTTATAATTAAAATCCCTCTGAGACGACAGAGATAATCTTAGCTGGGAGGCCATGAAGGAGAGCCCCAAATATTATTTTTAAAACCAACCAGCAGAGTACACTACTTCTCTTAATTAGCTGAAATGAGAAAGTCTCTCACATCCTCTTCCCTCAAGGTCACCCCTTAGAATAACTTCTATGAGGGATTTTTTTGACCATCATTCAGTATAAAAAGGGGGAGATCTCTACAATATTTTCAGCATCCATATCACCTACTGTATAGGTAACCATAGAAGAAAAGAAAAAAAACACTTTTTGGCAGGCCAACTACAATAATTTTGTGCCTTGGTGGCCCAGGAAGGGGGTCTCTCCAAAATACATTTAAGGAGTGACGCCCCAAAAGTTCAACAAACAATCTAAAACTCTATTCCCCAACATCCCCCCTCCTCCCCAGGGCTCTTGTCCAATCCCCTGTCTCCACTCCTGTCCTCCACCCACGGGAGTCGAGCTGCCTGGCCAGATCCAGGCTCATCAATCAAACCCAGAGAGGATAGATGGAGCATCTGCAGCACGATCAGAAATCACTGACTGTAAATCTACAACAGAGACGCATCCGGGGAAAATATGTAGGAAGAATGTTCCGAATAATACTAGTCCACCATTCAGACGAGAGGTTGCCAGGTTCTGACAGACTTATTTTATTCTATAGCAGTGTTTCCAAACTCCAGTCCTCCCGTACCCCCAACAGCACACCTTTGTGCCCCGGACAGGCACACCTGATTCAACTTGTCAACTAATCATCAAGCCCTCAATGAGCACACATTTTCTGAGGGCTGCAACAAAAACGTGTGCTGTTGGAGGTACTTGAGGACTGGAGTTGGGAAACACTGCTCTGCTAGACATCTCAACTCACAAAGATTAGTACTGCTCAATACCCCTGGGCATGAGACATACCAGGAGACTGGATCATAGACATCATATATCTGTCTTAGACACAGACACAGTTATTGTAGAGCTGTCTGGCTCTTATTTGTCTGGGCTTGCAATACAGCTTGGAGTATATAGATTTTTTTTCTAGACGCACCTGTGGATGTTTTCCTGTTCACAATAGTTTAACCTCTTGTGAACAGAGGTTAAACTCACCTTCAGGAAGGACACAGAGCAGGTTCCTGCGGACGTTGAGTTCTCTGAGGGCCTTGAGTCGGCCGATGTGACGGGGCAGAGCAGTGATCTCATTACAGCTCACATCCTGTAGGGGGCACAACACACAGTGTTAACTCAAACACATATCACTTTCTGGATTATGTTCTAGTCCTACTAAAACACACCTGATTAAACTAATCAAGGTAATGATGAGCAGCAGATTAGTAGAATCAGGTGTGTTCAAGGTCTGGTCTGTAAATCCAGTAGCTCTCAGAGAGGATGGTTGGTCCCCCCTGGTGTACAGGAGCTAAGGTAAGGGGTTTATATGGCTCATGACACATCCCTATTACAGCCACATTGCTTCCTATTCCACTGGTCTAGCCTGTGTGTGTGAACAGCTGGATAAAATGTGATTTCATTTCCGGAATATTCCTGCCAGTGCTGAGTCAGAGGAGTTTCGCAGCCTCATGGTTTTGCATGTGTGTGTCTCTGTGTGTATGTGTCAATGGGTTGGTTCATCTCCTCACATGGAGTCAAACAAAGTCTCCCCTCCTCCCCTGTTTCCTGTTTGCAGGCAGCGCTAGCTCCATTAGGGCTGGTTCCATTCATTTCACCCCTCAGTGAAGAAAAGTACAGTTACGCAAGGCTAAGCTTGGCCAGGAACTCACACAGGAAACTAGAGCCGAGTCTGACACTGGCATTGAGAGACACAGAGAGACAGACAGACAGAGAGACAGAGAGACAGAGAGACTTACCAGCTCCATGAGGCTCCTGAGCTGACCGATGGCCTCGGGTATACACACCAGTTTGTTGTTGCTGGCATTGAGGACTCGTAGGGGCAGCCCACACAGGCAGGCTGGCAGAGCACACAGCTGGTTCCGACTGTGAACACACACAGCTATATATTATTACACACAGCCTGGGACAGCATGACGACTGGCACAGAGATGCAGAAAAGAGGGAGATGAATGGGATGTCCAGAGTGTCTACCATCTAGAGCTGACAAAGATCCATATTGGATGGAAACTTCAATAAAGGTGTCAGATGAGATGTGTGTTGGACCTTATTCATGGATATATTCAATGGGAGGAAGACTTGTTAAGCTGCTTTTGTTTACATAGGAAAATATACATTTTAATATTTTAAAACAAATTCAACTTAAGAGGGAGAAGGCAAAGGGCACTATCTGCATTGTAACAATGTGTTGCATAATGGTATTCATATTTACATTACACGAGTCAGTGTTTATGACTGTTTGTGTCTAGTGTAGTGTAAGAAACAGAATGCCTCATGGGGACAAACTACTCATTAGCTTTCCCATAAACACTTCCTCTCCCAGCACTGTACTTATGCAAAATATAAAAACACACACAACCTGAATCTCAATCCAGTTCAGTCCAGCATGACAAAACAGCCCCCAAACCCTCCAAAAACCCTTAATAAAAACAGGATTGTGGTGTTCCCTCCCTGGCTTACACTAGCAGTTAGCCAAAATGCTTTAAAACAATCCAAGTCCTTTCATAAACAGAGCAGAACACCTCCAAACAGTTCAAACCTCTCATAAAACAGGCTTCTGGTGTTCTGTCTCTGGCTTACAGCTGCAGTTAACCAGCACACGGCCGGGGGTCAGTGGCTGGAAGAGAGGCCTTTTAACGTTGACAGAGCAGAGTGGCTTACAGATGACCCCAGAGAAAATAAGTTCACCACTCCACAACAAAGGCTACAAATTATCCCAGAAATGACCCATCAGTACACACAAAAACATGTGTTTTGTTCTTCTATCCTCGTGGAGACCTAAAATTGATTTACATTCAGAATCCTACTTTTCCTAAACCCTAACCCAAACCTAACCCTCTTACCCTAACCCTAATTGTAACCCTAACCCTATCCCCTAAGCTTAAAATAGCCTTTGTCCTCATGGGGACATGAAAAAAGTCCCCACGAGGGAGAATTCTCCTTGTTTTACTTGTGGGGACTTTAGGTCCCCACAAGGATAGAAGAACCAACCCATTGACACATACACACAGAGACACACACATGCAAAACCATGAGGCTGCGAAACTCCTCTGACTCAGCACTGGCAGGAATATTCCAGAAATGAAATCAAATTGAGTTTATCCAGCTGTTCACACACACACACAGTGGAATCCTGTGTGTGTATGTTTGCTGTGGGTTCCAGTGTGTGTATGTTTGCTGTGGGTTCCAGTGTGTGTATGTTTGCTGTGGGTTCCAGTGTGTGTGTGTTTGCTGTGGGTTCCAGTGTGTGTGTGTGTGTGTTTGCTGTGGGTTCCAGTGTGTGTGTGTGTGTGTTTGCTGTGGGTTCCAGTGTGTGTGTGTGTGTGTTTGCTGTGGGTTCCAGTGTGTGTGTGTGTGTGTTTGCTGTGGGTTCCAGTGTGTGTGTGTGTGTGTTTGCTGTGGGTTCCAGTGTGTGTGTGTGTGTGTGTTTGCTGTGGGTTCCAGTGTGTGTGTGTGTGTGTGTTGCTGTGGGTTCCAGTGTGTGTGTGTGTGTGTGTTTGCTGTGGGTTCCAGTGTGTGTGTGTGTGTGTTTGCTGTGGGTTCCAGTGTGTGTGTGTGTGTGTTTGCTGTGGGTTCCAGTGTGTGTGTGTGTGTTTGCTGTGGGTTCCAGTGTGTGTGTGTGTGTTTGCTGTGGGTTCCAGTGTGTGTATGTTTGCTGTGGGTTCCAGTGTGTGTATGTTTGCTGTGGGTTCCAGTGTGTGTATGTTTGCTGTGGGTTCCAGTGTGTGTGTTTGCTGTGGGTTCCAGTGTGTGTATGTTTGCTGTGGGTTCCAGTGTGTGTATGTT
The DNA here is from genome assembly GCA_030435695.1 of Brachymystax lenok tsinlingensis. Taxonomy (NCBI): domain Eukaryota; kingdom Metazoa; phylum Chordata; class Actinopteri; order Salmoniformes; family Salmonidae; genus Brachymystax; species Brachymystax lenok. The sequence continues at coordinate 21,118,449 of CM059785.1, forward strand.
TGCGGTGGGTTCCAGTGTGTGTATGTTTGCGGTGGGTTCCAGTGTGTGCATGTGTGTGTGCCTGCATGCTTTGCGTGCATGTGTTGTAGTGTTGCATCAGATCTAGCTGTATCACTGTGCAGTCCAGGGGCTTGCCAAAGGCTCCACAAAGCAAGAGATGTCAAACACTGTCTCCATCTCTCATCCAAGAGATGACAGACGGAATGAGAAGGTATAGACAACACTAGCTGAATCCAATAATGTTAGTTAAGTGTGATGGGTCTGCACTCAAAAAGATAAAGCTTACTTCATAGTGTACACAGATGTTTCAACTTTGCAGCCTTCTTCAGTGTGTAGGTAAAAATCGTTTTCATTCAAAACAGCATTAGCTAGCGTTAGCTAACTGTGTTAGCGGAATAAAACCCTTTGTGGAGTATTAACATAACACACAGGCCAAGAGAGAGGAGCTAGGAGCTGTCAGCTAGGACCACACAAGAACCACATCACATCATTAGGCAAAAACACAATCATAAAGGAGCACACACTACTAGACTGCAATGCAGCTAGCACAACAGCACAAGCTAATGCAATAGAGCAACAAGCTAGCATTACAATAGTTCACAGTAAAAGCTAACTGCCTAAATAAAAGCTAACAGAACGTTACACTAAAACGCAGCAATAGAAATCAGCAAACTCCATGACACAACATGACAACAACAGCTGGCAGCTCTAAACAGCCTTCATCCCATTTCCTAGACAACTTCAAAATAAGGTTGCTGTTTTTCACAACTGCCAAAGTTCTATCTACACTAGTGGTCTAGATACTGTAGTTACTGTACCACCAACTGAACTTTGCTCTTCCCAGAGTATCCCTGAAGTAGGCCTATGGTCTCTTGAGTCTTCTCAAGTATACCGTGGCAGATAGAGAAAGTACCCCTAGTGGTCCTAGTACCCCCTGGTGGTCCTAGTACCCTTGGTTGTCCTAGTACCCCTAGTACCCCTGGTTGACCTAGTACTCCCGGTTGTCCTAGTACCCCTGGTGGTCCTAGTACCCCTAGTACCCCTGGTTGACCTAGTACTCCCGGTTGTCCTAGTACCCCTGGTTGGGAACCACTGATCTAGACAACAAAGAGCTTTCATTCTCTTTCAATCATGATACAGGCCAGGAACAGAACAATACTAAAAAATAAAGCAGTCCTTTTTATGTGTTCCTGGTGCAGACATGGAGAGTGTTTTCTATTTCCTGTTTTGGCTGCGATATGAAAAGCTACACATTTAAATGAGACTATCTGCCAGTGTCTCCATGGCATCCAATAACATTCCTGTCTAGTGGTGTAAAACACATCCTCTGGTGCTGTAACTGGGGCACTCACATCACATTATACTCAGACACACGCGCGCACACAGACACACACACGTTACACTACATCAGCTACCGTCAACTGAGGCTCAGTGATTTAGATAACGAATTAAATTAACCACTTATTAAATTACTAATTAACTTAACCTGAGCGATATGACCGCAAGACAACATGCGTATATTCATGCATGCACATGTGCGTGTGTGTTGGCTCTTCTGTCTGTCTGTGTCTGTGTGTGTATTAGAGATATGACTAACACACTTGCCTCGGTTACACAGTGGTGTGAGCATGGATGAAGAGATTAGAGACATGAAGTACAGAGACTACTGAGTTTGTCTCAGGTTGATGATGCGTACAGCCGGCAGTAAAAAAACAGGTTAGCACTGATATGACTCTTTCTCTCTCCCTCTAGGTCTCTCTCTCCTTCTCCCTATATATCCGTCTATCTCTGTCTTTCTCTCTCCCTATAAATCCGTCTCTCGCTCTCCCTCTAGGTCTCTCTCTCCTTCTCCCTATATATCAGTCCCTCTCTGTCTTTCTCTCTCCCTATAAATCCATCTCTCGCCCTCCCTCTCTCCCTCTAGGTCTCTCTCTCCTTCTCCCTATATATATCAGTCCCTCCCTGTCTTTTCTCCCTCCCTATAAATCCGTCTATCGCTCTCCCTCTAGGTCTCTCTCTCCTTCTCCCTATATATCAGTCCCTCTCTGTCTTTCTCTCTCCCTATAAATCAGTCTCTCACTCTATCTCCCTCTGCCCTTCTTTCGCTCTCTCTCACGTTTTCTATCTCTCAGTCGGTCTCTGTCGATAGCTAGATAAAGAAGGAGTGGACACTGGAGAAAGGTAGAATGAAACAGTTAGAGTGACCTGGGTATGAGATCATAGCGTATTACACAAACACCGACAGACAGGATGTGTTGTTGCCTTGTGGTCCTGTTGGAAGTGGTGACATCAGCCCGTTGAGAGGTGTCATGATGCGTGAAGGTTAACAAGCATGTCGGCCCTGGGGAACAGTTGGCACCAAACACCTGGGTCTTAACAAGCCCTGGGCCAAACTGACAACTGCTAACTGTTAACCCTCTGCTGCTTATCAAATATCAACTGACATCTAATGTATTTAACCCGTTACTGAACCAATAATGGCACCTCTAAGGGGTATCTGTGCCAACACAAAGTTAAGGATCAACCACTGATATTCAGCAACTCTTGGAAAAAGATTGGAGGTGATTCTAATATCATTGAAAACAAATGTGTTTGCGTTTCTCAGTCACCAGTCACCTGTTAACAGTAGGTCCAAGTCTTACCTGAGGTTTAAGGAGGTGAGTGACTGTAGGCTGATGATGGTGTCAGGAATAGTTTTGATGCAGTTGTGATAGAGGTTCAGCGATTCCAAGGCGACCAGGTGACACACCTCCGAGGGGACCTCCGCCAAACGATTCCTTGACAGGTCTGACGAGAGAGGGAGAGAGAGGAAGAAGAGACAGATATCACCTGCAGTTGTAACTAGTGCCACTAGGTGTCTCTCTCCCAAGCTCAGTACCTCCATACAACCCAGTTTACCAACAGGGAGAGAATAGCCTTAGAGGGGGACTGAGCTAAGCTGTCCAAGGCTACAGGTTAACACAATACTTCCTGTATTCTTGGCTATGGGCTCACAACAGAGAATAACAGTGATATCAGCTAGCTACTATGTTCACTGTTCGGATTAGCTCCACTCCACTGCTGCCCATTGTTCCACAGTGATTTAGTGAATTCAACTGTGATGTCCTAAAACGCTCACGTCTATATGGAAGCCTGTATGATGTCATGGACACCACAATGGAAGGAAGTTCAGTTAAAAACAGCAACACTCAGAATCCAAATGCTACTCATAGTTGATTTTCCGTTCAAGCAAACCAGCTTCAGTGTGACTCAAAGGCCTGCTAGCACTAGTAGCGCTGAATGGAAATAATGAAGCCTGAGGCCTGAAAATAAGTGTGTGCGTGTGTGCTTGTGTGTGTGTAGTATCTGTGTATCACAGGAGGCTGCTGAGTGTGCTTATGTGTGTGTAGTATCTGTGTATCACAGGAGGCTGCTGAGGGGAGGACGGCTCATAATAATGGCCGGAAGGAACGGAGCGAATGGAATGACATCAGACACCTGGAAACTGAGTTTGATGTATTTGATACCATTCCACTGATTCTGGTCCAGTCACTAACACAAGCCCGTTCTCCCCAATTAAGGTACCACCAACCTCCTGCGGTGTGTATTTATAAAGACAAATCACCCACAGTGAATCTATCATCACATTACGACCACCTCATACTATACTACGTATCTAATGAGAGACAGCTCCTGTTACGCTACAACAACATTAGCACCATGGATGTTACCTGAGGGTGGCTTGGTATGGCATGACAGACAGACTAAGGCTCAAACTGAGACACATATTAGGGGGTGGGGATATGTGTGTGTGTGTGTGTGTGTGTGTGTGTGTGTGTGTGTGTGTGTGTGTGTGTGTGTGTGTGTGTGTGTGTGTGTTTGCAGGGCAGGCATTATGGGCTATACAACGGTCATGTGACGCGACACTGATGATAACATGGCCTAGGGCCAATCCCCCCCAGGGTCAATCCCGACCTCAGCTACCCCAGACTGAAGTGTTTCCAGAAAGCAGACTTTTACAGCTCTCTCTCTCAGGACCTCATATTTCCACTGAACCGCAGCTGAACCACATCTCCCTGTGAAACAGAGAACTAACAACCCCTCCACCTCCCTCATCATTTCCTACCTCCCACTCCCTCCTCCCTCTTTCTCGCTATCCATCGCGTTCACAAGCTCTCCCTCGTTTCCCCTCTCTCCATCTCTCCCTGCAGAGTTAGCCATCAACCCTCACACACTCAGTCAGCACATAGCTTAAATACATAGGCACACATAGGGGCCTAGTTAGTTTTAGACCTACAGTATATACTTACTTACGCAGACAGACACACTCAAACACATGTGTTTTGAAAGTGTGTGTGTAATGTCTGAAACACACAGAAGCCAATCAGTCAATACACAGCATGCTGAAAACTCCCCCAGGACCAGTACAGGAAATGAAGTGAAGGGAACAATAATCCCCATAGGATGGATTCACCATAGCGATACAATCAGATGGGCAGACGCGTATACATGTAGCCTACACAAACCCACGCAGACAGGTATCCTGGTTAGGCTTTGCCACCACTTTGCCACCATGGCCTATTTATTGCCTTACCTTCCTTATCCTGCCTCTTTTGCACTCTTTGTATATAGATTTGTTTTTTTTTCTACTGTATTATTGACTGTATGTTTGTTTTACTCCATGTGTAACTCTTTGTTGTTGTATGTGTCAAACTGCTTTTGCTTTATCTTGGCCAGGTCACAGTTGTAAATGAGAACAAGTTCTCAACTTGCCTACCTGGTTAAATAAAGGTGAAATAAAAAATAAAATAAAAAAAGGCTTGGAGTGGCCTATAACTATGTGACTCTATAAAAGGTATAATACAAGGTATGTGATGGAAAGGAAGCAGTGTGTGTGTAGGCAGTAAACAGTGTCATTATGAGTTATCAGAGACCAGACCTCTTTCACTAACATCTCCCTACAGAGAGCTTGAATTGAATTGAGAGGAGAGAGAGAAAGGGAGAAGAGAGAGGGAGAAAGAGAAGGGGAGAGAAATAGCGAAAGAAACAGCTAGAGCTGAGAAAGAGAGAGAGGGGGAGAGCGAGAGCAGAGAGAGCGAGAGCAGAGAGAGCGAGAGCAGAGAGCGAGAGCAGAGAGAGCGAGAGCAGAGAGCGAGAGCAGAGAGAGTGAGAGCGAGAGCAGAGAGCAGAGAGAGCTCATGGGACCCTGAGTTCTTCTGCAAAATAGATAGAATTAGAGTTGGATAAATGTAGATAAACTAGATTTTTTTCACAAGGATTTATACAGGATACTAACCTCAACATTAAAACCTTCAATACAAATCTAAATTCCATACCTATATTACTACCAAGGACTATCAAGAAAAAACTTAAACCAAAATCTGCAGAAGAAACACAGCGGAACCTGGAAATACCACCCAACACAAAAATGAGTGAGTAATATTCAGTCTGGAGCTACTTCTGAAGCCAAAAAGTAAAAGACAATCTCTATGTAATTTTGATATATTAAGCTAAGTAAATACGTATACTAAGCTTCCAAGCTGCTAGGAAAGATCAGACCTGGCAGCACCTTCAATTAGCACTGAAGTGTGAAGTCAGATGTGTGAAAACTCTTGAGGCCAACAATGGCAGGAGAGCTTCTCCCCAGAGCGCAGAAGGTGGAGATGGATGGCTGTCTGAGAGAGCTGGCTGCTCTACAGACTGAGGTGAGAGAACTTAAAGAGGCACACATGGTACTGAAGGACAAGGTGAGAAAACTGAGGTGTGACAGAGAGCAGGACACGGCCCCAGACAAGCCAGCAGAACAGCCCACCTCAGACCCAGACCACAGCCTCAACACCACAATGGGACAGACAGCACAGGACCCACCAACCCAACAGACCCCACCTCTTGCTAACAGCCCTTCTGTCAGAAATTGTGCTCCTCATTGACTCAAATGGCAAATATATTCAAGAGATTAAACTTTTTCCTAAACACAAAGTGGCTAAACTCTGGCGCCCAAACACTAGGGATGCCCTGGAGCTGGCTAGGGTCCCCCAGCCACATCATAATTCACACAGGCACAAACAACCTGAGGGCCCAGCAGAAAAGGGTGGCAACAGCACTCAAGGGAGTGATTTAAAAAGCTTCTTCCACTTTCCCCAACACACAAGTGGTTATCTCCACCCTGCTACCACGAAAAGACTTTCACCCTGCCACCATACAGCGGGTTAATGCAAGCATTTCACGAGACTGTGCCTCAAAACCTAATGTATACCTGGCCCACCACTCCACCCTGGACTTGAACAGCCTTTACGACCAGGTCCCCCTCTACAAGGTAGCAATCCCAACTTTTGCCAGGACCCTGAAGGACATCACCCTCAGCCGTAGCCCCAGCACCTCACACAGGAGCAATAGATCAACAGAGCAACGTACATTCTGCCCAGACCAGCGAGACACCGAGAGAACCCACGCCAAGAGGACCTACACCAAGACCACAGCATCACCAGCCAAACCCCAACCAGCTAAGACTACCCCAAGCAAACCCTGGCCACACCCCTATATAGGCCCCTCATATCAAACCTATGCCCCTTCTGCCCACCACATGCCCCCTGCCCCTGCGGCAAGGACCTCAACATGGCAGCAAGACATAATTATGCCCAGACTGTGAGCAGAGCAACAGGCCCAACCCTAGGGCTGGGCGATATGGCAAATAAATTATCACGATGTATATATATATATATATATATATATATATATATATATATATATATATATATATATATATATATATATATATATATATATATTTTTTTTAATCATTCGATAATTATCACGATATTAATCAAATAAATGTTTAAAAGAGTGATTTCTGCTTCAGACTCAAGCCTGCCTGAACAAACCGAAGGCTTTAATATTTCTTATTTATTGTCAGAATTAGAAGAACTCACAAATAACATTAACTCGACTTTTTTTTAAAGCTATAAACCCTTACAAGTTATGAACAACAACAAAAAAAATCACAGTTGAAGTTGGGGTAGTTGTTGTCTTACAAGTTACAAGCAAGAAAGACAAGACTGTCTACGGTCTCTGGCTTTAAAGCTGCCCTATGGCAGATCACCATGTTGTCACCTGTGCTAAAAATTCGCTCTGAGGGGGAGCTGGTCGCAGGAATGCACAGGTAGCGCTTTGCCAGGTGGCTGACTTTGGGAATTTTTGGGGGGTGGATCTTCCACCAGTCCAGTGGATTGGTTTGACTGTCAGCATCTGGAGACTGAAGGTAGCAGCTGAGTTCCTTTTCTAGCAGCTGGATTTCAGTAAGACCTGCGGTGGTGGAGCTTGGCTTTTTGAAAAAACTGCCCAGTGACTTTTTCTTTTTAGCTGGCAGTTGTGGTGAAGCAGCAGCAACATCTCCCTGTGCTGGGCTTGGGTTTTCATGTCCCTCATTGACCATCTCTGAGACAGATCTTGCTTTTATGTGGCTAGGTCATAAAATTTCAAATTCAGATAGTCCATGACTATCGTTTTGATGATTTGGCTCTGTTTCACAATCATCAGGTTTCATGACCACCGTATTGAACAGGTGTAGTACTGGCTTCAGGTAAGACATAAGGCTGACATAAGACTCACCAGACAGAACATCTGAATTCTAGGAGTGGGGTCAATGCCTGGTTGATGGACTCAAGAACATCTATACCTGTATAGGTGGGAGCTAAGTGCTGGATCTTCTTGTCACTGGACAAGACCTGTGAAATGGCTTTCTCCTGCTCCAGTACTCTTTGCACCATCTTTTGACGTGATCCCCACCTGGTAGGCGACTCTGTCATCAACTTGTGCTGGGGTAGGTTGTGTTCTGGGGCAGGTTGTGTTCTGGGGCAGGTTGTGTTCTGGGGCAGGTTGTGTTCTGGGGCAGGTTGTGTCTTTTTGAGCAACTGCCAGGTCTCTCTTCTTTTTCCACCAATAGGAAAAGGCACCTACCACTTTCTTACACACTCCAAATGCTCGATCCACCCGTTTGTCTCTACCCACTCTCTCTAAGAGAAATCAAGAGATTGTAATAAAATGTTACAATTACAATAATCCCTTTAGTTATATACAAATGTAATATCTAACTTAATCAGTTGATTAAAAAAAAAAACATTTAATTTAATCTAACCAATCACTTCAATATACACAATTGACAAGGTTACTTACCAATGGCCAAGTGCAGACAAAACATTGCAGTCGGGTCCATTTGTTGATTTGAGCGGCTTTCACCACGTTAGCACCACTTTCCCTTGTAATGCAGACCTGTCTGTCTTGACGGAGTCCCCAGGAGGCGAGAGCGTCAATGAGCCCATCTGCTATAGCTTCACCCGTGTGGTCGTCACCCGTGTGAAAGTATGATGTTGGAAGGCATTTATTTTGAAGATTCCACTATGTCAATATAGCGGATAGTGAGGCTAATATAAGGCTCTGACATGCGACTAGACCACAGATCGGTAGTAGTAGCAAAATACGTCAAATCTGTCTTGAACGTTTTCCTTACACTCGGTGTAGAGTTTAGGCAGTGTGGTGTAAGATAAATGTTTACTGGCCAGGGAGCACGTACCTGGGGTCAATTAAATTGAAAAGCCTCTTGAAACCTTCCTTTTCGACTGTGCTAATTGGTAGCATGTTCTTAGCAATGCAATGCATAATAGCATTTGTGATGTCTTTGTGTCTTTTCGATGTTTGCTTGTAGGACATAAACGCTGTCCGTGTGGACTGCGTCGGGCGAACATCCCTAGATTGGCTGGTGCTTGAGGGGCGTTTATCAATACCGTGGCGCAAACTCAAACTTTCTGCATGTTCCAAACAGTGATTTTGCTTCAGATGGTGAAAAAGATTTGTCGTATTACCAGACAATTTGCACCGAACATTGCTCTGATCTTTGTCGGACTTCAAAAAGCCAAACACCTTCCAAATAACAAACAGTTGAACCCTTTTTATCAATAATTTCTTCGTTGGAAGCTTTTTCTTCTCCATGGCTATCACTGCCACAGTTTTCGCCTAAATCACTCATTTTTCGTGGTTAATAGTGGCTACTCCATTACTCAAGGTGCTAAGTGGTTTTTAGTGGGCGTATACCTCTCCAAGTGCATATTGTCACCTCTCTGCACATTCCTGCTGCGTCACAGAGGTGAAATGGACTGCTGTACCTAATTATTCTATATCGACATTATTGAAAATTTATAAAAACGTTTTTATATCGTTATTGAGGGAAGTAATTACCTCAATAATTATTGATATTTATTTATCGCCCAGCCCTACCCAACCCCCACTATTACACCCGCCCAAGCCCTATCCTGCGATCTAAGAGGCATGTATCAGATGCTCAACATGCTCTGCTCACACCTACTGTGATGGTCCGGGCCTTAACCACACAAAAACAACACTAGACACTATGGAACAGAAAGATTTTACTATCTCATCCTGGAATATACAAGGTCTGAGGTCATCTGCTTTTGGCCTAAAGAGCAGGAACCCAGACCTCATCAAAGAAATTTGAAATTAAGACATTGTCATCCTACAAGAAACATGGTATAATGGAGACAGACCCACTGGTTGCCCTCTAGGTTACAGAGAGCTGGTAGTCCCATCCACCAACTACCAGGTGTGAAACAGGGAAGAGACTCAGGGGGTATGCTAATTTGGTATAGAGCAGACCTAACACACACAATTAAATTAGTCAACAGAGGAAACATTTTCAGAAATTAATAAGGAAATGATCTCAACAGAGAAAAATGTCCTTGTGTGCTACCTATATCCCCCCCACTAGAATCCCCATACTTTAATGAAGACATCTTCTCCATCCTAGAGGGAGAGATCAACAATTTCCAGGCTCAGGGACATGTACTAGTCTGTGGTGACCTAAATGCCAGAACTGGACAAGAATCCAACACCCTCAGCGGGACAAACACCTACCTGGAGGTGACAGAATTCCCTCCCCCATATGCCCCCCCTAGACACAACAACGATCAACATAACCAACAAAAATGTGTCACAACTCCTGCAGCTCTGTCGGACGCTGGGTATGTACATAGTCAATGGTAGGCTTCGAGGGGACTCCTATGGTAGGTACACCTATAGCTCATCTCTTGGCAGCAGTACTGTAGACTACTTTATCACTGACCTCAACCCAGTCTCTTAGAGCATTCACAATCAGTCCACTGACACCCCTATCAGATTACAGCAAAATCACACTACTTGAACAGAGCTATGCTCAAATCATGAGACATAAAAGCCAAAAGAACTGAATAATATTAAGAAATGCTATAGATGGAAGGAAAATAGTGTGGAAATATACCAAAAAAACATTAGGCAACAACAAATTCAATCCCTTCTAGACAATTTCCTGGACAAAAGGTTTCACTGTAAAAGTGAAGGTGTAAACGTGGCAGTAGAAAGCCTAAACAGTATATTTCACCTCTCAGCTTCCCTATCAAATCTAATAATTTCAAGCAAACAACCTAAGAAAATGAACAACAATGACAAATGGTTTGATGAAGAATGCAAAAACCTAAGAAAGAAATTGAGAAACCTATCCAACCAAAAACATAGAGACCTAGAAAACCTTAAAGTCAAAGTCAAAAGTCAAAGTCACCATTATTAGTCAGTTGTACAACCAAATGCCTTCAACTGAAATGTGTCTTCCGCATTTAACCCAACCCCTCTGAATCAGAGAGGTGCGGGGGGCTGCCTTAATCGACATCCACGTCTTCGGCGCCCGGGAACAGTGGGTTAACTGCCTTGTTCAGGGGCAGAACGACAGATTTTTACCTTGTCAGCTCGGGGATTCGAACTTGCAACCCTCCGGTTACAAGTCCAACGCTCTAACCACTAGGCTACCCGCTCTAACCACTAGGCTAAAACCTTAGCCTACGCCTTCACTATGGTGAATCACTAAAAACAATACAGAAATACATTACGGAAAAAGAAGGAACAGCGCGTCAGAAATCAGCTCAATGTAACTGAAGAATCCATAGAATTTAACCACTTCTGGGAAAATTGGAAAACTCTAAACAAACAACAACACAAAGCGTTATCTATCCAAAACGGAGATGTATAGATAAACCACTTCTCCAATCTTTTTGGCTCTATAAAAAATAACAAAAAGCAAAAACATACATGATCAAATACAAATCTTAGAATCAACTATTATAGACTACCAGAACCCACTGGATTCTCCAATTTCCTTGAATGAACTACAAAATAAAATACAAACCCTCCAACTCAAAAAGTCCTGATGGTATCCTGAATGAAACTATAAAATATACAGACCAAATTCCAATTGGCTATACTACAAATCTTTAACATCATCCTCAGCTCTGGCATCTTCCCCAATATCTGGAACCAAGGACTGATCATCCCAATCCCCAAAAGTGGAGCTAAATTGTCAAATTGGCTTTTTACCAAACTAGCGTACAACAGACCACGTATTCACCCTGCACACCCTAATTGACAAACAAACCAAAACAAAGTTAAAGTCTTCTCATGCTTTGTTGATTTCAAAAAAGCTTTCACAGCGGGTGCGAGACCTGGAGAGGCCTACAAGCCAGTGTCTCGCACCCACTATGAAATTTGGTGGAGGATCAGTGACGATCTGGGGGTGCTTCGGCAAGGCTGGAATCGGGCAGATTTGTCTTTGTGAATGACGCATGAATCAAGCCACGTACAAGGTTGCCCTGGAAGAAAACTTGCTTCCTTCTGCTCTGACAATGTTCCCCAACTCTGAGGATTGGTTTTTCCAGCAGGACAATGATCCATGCCACACAGCCAGGTCAATCAAGGTGTGGATGGAGGACCACCAGATCATGACCCTGTCATGGGCAGCCCAATCTCCAGACCTGAACCCTATTGAAAACCTCTGGAATGTGATCAAGAGGATGATGGATGGTCACAAGCCATCAAACAAAGCCGAGCTGCTTGAATATTTGTGACAGGAGTGGCATAAAGTCACCCAACATCAATGTGAAAGACTGGTGGAGAGCATGCCAAGATGCATGAAAGCTGTGATTAAAAATCAGGGTTATTCAACCAAATATTGATTTATGAACTATTCCTAAGTTAAAACATTAGAATTGTGATGTTTAAAACTGAATATTAACTAATTTTCTTTGCATTATTTGAAGTCTGACAACACTGCATCTTTTTTGTTATTTTGACCAGTCGTGATTTACTGCAAATAAATGCTCTAAATGACAATATTTTTATTTGGAATTTGGGAGAAATGTTGTCAGTAGTTCATGTTACACAAACACATTCCTATAAATAGTAAAACCAGAGAAACTGATAATTTTTCAGTGGTCTCTTCATTTTTTCCAGAGCTGTTTATCAATGAATTGGCGAGGGCACTAGAACAGTCTGCAGCACCAAGCCTCACCCTATTAGAATCTGAAGTCAAATGTCTACTGTTTGCCAATGATCTGGTGCTTCTGTTCCCAACCAAGGAGGGCCTACAGCAGCACCTAGATCTTCTGCACAGATTCTATCAGACCTGGGCCCTGACAGTAAATCTCAGTAAGACTAAAATAAATCGTGTTCCAAAAAAGGTCCAGTTGCCAGGAAACCATTGCCCTAGGGCACACAAAATAACTATACATACCTTGGCCTAAACATCAGCGCCACAGGTACCTTCCACAAAGCTGTGAACAATTTGAGAGACAATGCAAGAAGGGCCTTCTATGCCATCCAAAGGAACATAAAATTGGACATCCCAATTAGGATCTGGCAAAAAATATGTGAATCAGATATAGAACCTTTTGCCCTTCATGGTTGTGAGGTCTGGGGTCCGCTCACCAACCAAGAATTCACAAAATGGGACAAAAACCAAATTGAGACTCTGCATGCATAATTCTGCAAAAATATAACCCGTGTACAACGTAAAACACCAAATAATGCATGCAGAGCAGAATTAGGCCGATACCTGCTAATTATCAAATCCAGAAAAGATAAGTTAAATTCGACAACCACCTAAAAGGAAGTGATTCCCAAACCTTGCATAACAAAACCATTACCTAAAGAGAAATTTACCTGGAGAAGAGCCCCCTTAGCAAGCTGGTCCTGGGGCTCTGTTCACAAACACAAACAGACCCCACAGAGCCCCAGGACAGCAACACAATTATACCCAACCAGATCATGAGAAAACAAAGAGATCATTTCTTGACAAGTTGGAAAGAATTTACAAAATAAAAATGAGCAAACTAGAATGCTATTTGGCCCTAAGCAGAGAGTACCCAGTGCCAGAATACCTGACCACTGTGACTGACCCAAAAGTAAGGAAATCTTTGACTATGTACAGGCTCAGTGAGCATAGCCTTGCTATTGAGAAAGGCTGCCGAAGGCAGATCTGTCTCTCAAGAGAAGACAAACTATGTGCACACTGCCCACAAAATGTGCACACTCCTGCCAAATGTATGACCATAGAGACACATATTTCCCTCAGACCCACAAAGAATTCGAAAACAAATCCAATTTTGATTAACATATCTATTGGGTGAAATACCACAGTGTGCAATATCACAGCAGCAAGATTTGTGACCTGTTGCCACAAGAAAAGGGCAACTAGTGAAGACCAACACCATTGTAAATACAACCTATATTTATGTTTACCTATATTTTCCCTTTTGTACCTTAACTATTTGCACATCATTACAACACTGTATATTTTATTGTTTTGGATCTTTTGTGAGTGTAATGTTAGCTGTTCATTATTTCACTTTTGTTAATTATCTATTTCACATGCTTTGGCAATGTAAACATATGTTTCCATGCCAATAAAGCCCCTTAAATAGAATTTTAATTGAATGAGAGAGAAGATAGAGAGTCTGTACTTGTGCGTGTGATATCCAGCACACTCATAGGCATGGAACACATCTGTGTGTGGGAGAGGAGAGAAGATGGTAAAGGGAGAGAGAGAAAAAGAAGACAGCGGGCTGACTGCTGTATGCTACAGTATCTGTGTCTAAAGAACCACAGGCTCCATGAGAGAGAGAGATGATGGTTGGAGGGGGAAATAGAAGGAGAGGAGAAGCACGATTGTGGAGGTGAAGGGGTGAATCACTGTGCCTCAAAGTGGTCTCCTAGTCTGTCACCCGTGACCTAAATATACCCTCCTCCCCCACACACACACACACACACACACACACACACACACACACAACAGGATTTCCGTTAGCCGGTGATAGCCGGAGTCCCAAAGTCTCTTTGGAATATGCTATTTCTTTCTCGACAAGCTGACCAATATAATAGGTCCACTTTTCTACTATGGGGGATAGTAGATTGACAGGCTAGTGATGTTCGCTACTGGTCTTGTTGGCTGAGGAAAAGTACATGTGGACAGTTATTCTAACATCTTCAAAGCGCACATCAGAATTCAGTAAGAAGGACCACATATCGTTGCGTCCTCAACTTGCATGTTCTGCTAATATAAAACTACCATAATCTAAATGTGATTTCTGCCATTCTGAGCACCGTGGGAGGCCGCCCTAATCAGGTTATGCATCCAATGCATATGGGTCCGGTAAATGAAAATGCTGCCGGTCAAATGTCTGGCGCCACATTTTCCTAAAGGAAACCCTGTCACACACACACACATACACAGCCTCTAGCAGTCTCTCGACCTGACACACTTTATAATTAGTGTGTGTGTGGTGTGAGTAAGTAGGAGTACCATATGCCAACCCAAAAGCAAAAAAATAAAAACATTCCTCTTCACACACACACACGCTCAAGGCTCATGCTCAAGGCCCAAGGGTGAGATGTTTCAGTATCCTACCCCACTGCCCTTTACATGACCCCATAGTGCTAGGAAACACACACAAGAACCTCTCCTATTTTAGCTGATTTTAACAGGCTGTATTCAGAGCAGAGCAATGAAGACTATGTGCAGTTGACATAAAGTGTGTACAGTCTCTGAGGAGCCATGAAATAACAAGTGAGAAGAAATTAGGACCAAAAGTTCAAGGGAAACTACTATAGGGTCATGTTTTCAGCTTTGTTTTTCTTGTCTTTGATTCCCTTCTGAAAATAACAGGTGCCAACCTTCCACAGGTGCAAACGCTTAGTCAAAACTCTTACTCCTGCTTCCTTTACAACGGCATGTAGTACACTGAGGAGAGGATTTTACACTGTCAGCTTTGTGTTGTACATACAGTACGTACTGTGTACCTTTCTGAACATGAATACAGTAGTAACCTAGATAATGTTCACCTGATTCCTGTGCAACTCTTGAAAACAGTTTAGTAGCTTAGCACCAACAACAACGACAGAATGATTGTGGGTTACGCAGAAATGCTTGTATGCTCAAACGGTGAAGAGAAAAACTACCTCTGACACACACGTGACAAGACACATGCGCGCACTCACACTTTACCGCTTTCTCTGTAATATGAGTAGTATTTGGATTTCAAAAAAATATAAACGTGAATAATGAAACACCATTTATGATTTTCTTATTTTTTCATTACATTGTTGAACATAATATACTCGACGGGTTTATCAAAGTTCCAAAGTGGGATCTTGGCTAGTTTTAAAGTTAGGACCCATTTTATACAGAGGCAACAGGCAATGTAACCAATCAGAGCCCACCTTTTACTTATCAGTATCAGTGCACATCCTGCAAATCACCAGCAGAGGGTGAACATTTTGAATCCATTTTCACATTCAGACTGTTGGTAATGTGTACAAATTGAATCATAACTCTGCTACATTTAGAGATCCCACTCTGGACCTTTGATATGCCTGTTGAGTATATTATTTTCAACAATATATAGAAACATTAGCAGTTTCTTCTTTTTCAAAATTAATATTTTTCCAAATTCACGTTAAACGTTTTTTTAAAAATAAAAATACTAATATTACAGAGCAAGCGGTAAAGCTTCATATGACAACAGTTCTAATTATAACACATTATGGAGTCTTAAAGGAGGCCTAGGTAAGGCCAAAATGTAAAAAAAATATGCCAACTTTAATACAAATGTCAAATATACATTATAAATACAAAAGCATGTGGACACCCTTCAAATTAGTGGATTTGGCTATTTCAGCCAAACTCATTGCTGACAGTTGTATTAAATCGAGCACACAGCCATGCAATCTCCATGGACAAACATTGGCAGTAGAATGGCAGTACATTGGTAGTATTTTATTTTTAAACTCTGCATTGTTGAAGGGCTGGTAAGGAGCATTTCATGGTAAAGTCGACACCAGTTTTATTCGGCGAAGATGACAAAGAACATTTGATTTGATTCTCTCTTTCTATGAGCTCTTGACGTCAATCTTTATTTGTTATCCCTCATTCCCGCTTCCTTTTATCCAAACACCACCAGCTGAATTGTTCAACTGACAGCCAACAGATACAGACCCCAGTGTTGCTGAATAGAGTCTGCCTCTTTATTGTTGGATAGATACAGTTTCGCGAGCACGCGCACTTACGCACGCATACAAAATGGATATGAAGGTAGCCCAGATGGCATGGCTTATCATTCTAATCCCTGGCACACATTATATTGACAAAGCCGCAACTGCTGTTGCTGCAGCACGGGGCTGTATGTGTGTGCGTGCATCTGTGTCTTTGTGTTTGTGTGTCTGCGTGCATGCATGTGTGTGTGCATTTCTGATAAAGGGTTAGACACAGGGGAACTCTCTTGATGTATGGTGTGAGACCCTTTAATATGGACCTTGTTGACACCCCCGCCCCAGACATACAATGACGGGCCAACTCGTCATTCAGGCACAACCATGTATTTACATTTTAGTCATTTAGCAGACGCTATTATCCAGAGCGACTTACAGTAGTGAGCACAAACATTTACATACATATTTGGTGAGACTTCACATAATACATGAAATAGTTTGTCTCATTTACATGACCTCTGTGGAATGAACAGCATGACATATGAAAGGTCAGCATTCATGATGTCACTGACTGTACTCTGCTTGTGTCAACCAACCTCAGTCATAAACATAGCATTCCACCTACAGTGCCTAAAATATTCTTCAAACTCCTCAACACTACTACAACCTACTAACATTACAACTGCACCCTGAGGGCCTACCACCTCAACACAGTGTGGCAAGCCTCAACCACTTAACACACATCTCTCACCTCCAACCTTTATATTTCCCCAGGTCTCAAAATCTGTTTACACTCTCTTAGAAGGGTTAGGACTGAGTCACGGTCCCCCTACTCTACTGAAAATGTCAACCGTTTATGGCATACGCTTCCCTTCACATCAGTTCCACCACTTCCTGTTACGGAGACAAAATGACCGCCATAGACATCAAAAAACGTCTAGAGCCTAGATGCCTTACATAGGCCTGTCAGCTGGCTCCAGTGTCTTAACAGGCAGAGAAAGTGAGATTACGTTACATGTGGTGCCAGTCTACTTGTCTGGACTAGTGGCGGCACAGGGGCACAGGTTAGCTAACAGCTCGCTGGTAAACAAAGGTACATTAGCAATGAGCTGGTTGTCATGGCAGCAGAAAGGGCTAAAGCCTACGACGTTTATGGTTCCTGGTAAGGGTTATTCCTGAGAATGTTTGTCAAGGACTGATGTGGGTTACGGAGAGTTACAGAGGAGTCCTGAGAAGTTATGGATAAGACAGGGTCTTCCTCCTCCTCTCTGACTTGGCTGTCTTCATAGAGGCATGAGTTCATTATCAGTTCCAGTATGCACTCAGGACATCTCTCAGGCAGGTTTAGCCACCCAGACAGGTACAGACAGGAACACAGAAAGACATAAACGAGACATGATGAGACCTTGGCTAGATCTTCCTCTCCCTCACACAGTCTGTCTCTGTTTCCTCCTACTTCCTCTCCCACACACTCTCTCTCTCCTGCAATCTTCCTCCCTCTCTGTTATGTCTGTGTTGGCCTCGGACTGTCATATGACTGAGTCAATCTTACATCCTCTTGCATTTCCCATCCTGAAGCCAGCTTCAAAGGAAACTCTACAGCGTTCCTGCTGTCACCTCTGGGAACTGATCCCGCCAAATAAACACTTCCTGAAACATGATACTTTCATCAAACCACAGGGAAATTTAAGAGGACTGGGGAATGAGAGAAAAACTGTTAATCTGTTCACTAGTAGACACCGCACACTCACAAAACACCCGTTACCCTGCAACTTCCTGTGTCATGTAAAATATCCACATCAACTCTCTACCACATGACATGAGTACGACCTCAGACCAATCACCTGACAGTATGTGACTGAAACAGGAAGACACATGGGACGTGTCCATCCATCAGTGTCAACACTGACCTCTGCTTGTCACAGGGAAGGAAGGATGCTCCAATGAAACAGCCCAAAATGACTGTAATCTAATGATTTCTAGTGGTTATTCTGCTGCTTCATAGTTGTTTATGTGTATAATTATCATTGTCAATCAAATGCTATCCAGCGAGAGAACATCTGGCACCAATAATAGTCTTAAAGAGTGTTAGCATCTATATCCAGATTTCACAGCACTCTAAATCACTGCTGATTAACGATGCCCCTGCACATAGCATCTATATCCAGATTTCACAGCACTCTAAATCACTGCTGATTAACGATGCCCCTGCACATAGCATCTATATCCAGATTTCACAGCACTCTAAATCACTGCTGATTAACGATGCCCCTGCACATTGACTCTGTATATAGCCTCGCTATTGTTATTTTAGTGATGCTCTTTAATTATTTGTAACTTTTATTTCTTATTATTTTTTATTATTCTTTAAACTACATTGTTGGTTAAGGGCTTGTAAGTAAGCATTTCACTGTAAGGTCTACACCTGTTGTATTCAGCACATGTGACAAATAGAATTTGATATCAAATTCCTCTGCTTGAGGGCCTACCCACTTACACACACCGTTTTCTGTTTCTCCTGTCTCTCTCTTTCTCACACACACACACACACACACACACACACACACACAGGTCAGGGCATGTTCATGCAAGCCCCACTCTAGTATGGTAGAGGAACAGGCTGGTCATTGAGGTCACCACAAAGGTTAACATTATCTCCACCGTGGGCACACTGTGGCCCTCATACTGGACTCACTGAGGAATCTGGAGAATCAGCAGCTCAGACACACACACACACACACACACACACACACACACACACACACACACACACACTATACACAAACACTGCATTCATGAACATAGCTATTCTCACTAACCTGATAACATTCGTAAACGCACAGTCACATAATGTGCGTACAAAACACACAGTTTCTGTAATATAGAATAATACAGCTATCGTTTACAGTATCCACAGGGCACACACTTGTTGAATCAACATTGTTTCCACGTAATTTCAATTCAATTACATTGAACCAACGTGGAATATACATTGAATTGACGTCTGTGCCAATAGGTATGTACCAATGTACACGTGTAGGACTACTCCCATCAGGGCCGTCCAGTAAGACGCAGCTCTAAAACTCCCTGTACTGCTGTTGTTTAACTGTTCTGTTCCAGCTGCATCCTCAGGCCCTGCAGGAAGAGGCCTCTCCCTCTAGCTCTAATGACAGAGTCTGTGCCACACACACACACACACGCACAGACACAAACACAGAGGCACTAACACACATTCTTTAGGTTCACAAACAATGTTCACAAATACACACACCACAGTGATATAAAAAGACTATCCTGAGAACCAGTGTAGCCACACAGTACACTGTATGCAGCAGTACAGTCTGAGGGAACCATCTCATTATGAAATGACCAGAGAAGCAGAGTTCTAACTCACTGAACTGTAAGACAGCTTAGTTCAAGAAGCCTTAGCCAAGCTCCACAGCCCCTAGCAGTCACATCAAAACCAGTGGCCCCATCAACATCTCCACGTCAATCAACAACAACACTTTTCTCTGGGGAACCCATAGGGACTAGGGTCTAGGGCTGACTTACTGGTTTGGTTTATCATCAGTGGGACAGACCTATGGAAAGTACAGTACCGGGCCAAGATGGGAAGAAAGAGAGGGAGATAATATGCTGTATGTTAACAAGTGAAGAAAGATTAAAAGGCTTGCTTCTGTAGGTGACTGTGATCCTAAATGATCGACCCACAGGCACAGTGGCTGAAAGCCCCCAGACGACCGACAGAGCGACCGCGCTGCGTTTCATTTCACACCAAGCGGTTTTTACTGAAAGCAGCTGAAAGACTGCCTGCCTGGGACAAAAACAGGCCAGTATGAGTCTGGAATGAGCCAGCAGCAGGATATGGGATAGGGTTCAGTGAACTGTACTGCACAGGGGGAGGGCTAGACCATTACCTCATCACTAGCTCACTTTGTAGTACACACATCAGTGTGAGGATAGAGCTGCTAGAAACTGGTAAGATGATGTAATTAGTGTGACGTCAGTTACAACATAGGATGCCTACTGTGCAGTGGTGGTGTCTTGACTGTTTAAGTATGAATAGATGTGATTAAATCAGAATATACACTCACCAACCAATTTATTAGGTACACCATCCCCGTTCACGAAAATGGATCGTTTCTACAGACAGTGAGTCAGATGGCCATGGCTTGCTATATAAAGCAGGCAGAAAGGCGTCGAGGCATTCAGTTACTGTTCAATTGAATGTTAGAATTACTGTCGGGCTTTTCACACACGACAGTGTCTAGGGTTTACTGAGAATGGTGCGACAAACAAAAAACATCCGGTCAGTGGCAGTCCTGTGGGCGAAAACAGCACGTTAATGAGAGGTCAAAGGAAAATGGCAAGAATCGTGCAGGCTAACAGGCGGGCCACAAACAGACAAAGAACGGCGCAGTACAACAGTGGTGTGCAGAACGGAATTTCGGAACACACAACACGTTGATCCCTGTCAAGGATGGCTATTGCAGCAGACGACCACACCCGGGTTCAACTCCTATCAGCTAAAAACAAGAAGAAGCATCTCCAGTGGGCACGTGATCACCAACACTGGACAACTGGCCTGACGAATGCTATTGTGTCATGATGGCAGAGTCAGGATTTGGCGTAAGCAGCATGAGACCATGGACCCATCTTGGCTGGTGTCAACAGTACAGGCTGGTGGTGGTTGTTTACTGGTGTGGGAAGGTTTTCCTGGCAAATGTTAGGTCCCTTGATACCAATTGAGCAACAAACGTTTCCGACACCTTGTAGAATCCATGCCATGAATAATTTAAGCCGTTCTGGAGGCAAAGGGTGGTCCGACCCCGGTACTAGATAGGTGTGCCTAAAAACTGTATGGTGAGTGTACATTACATGCCTCCTTGTGTGTAGATGTTCATGGTACATTTTGCGTCCCTTAAGATATTTTAAGAAAAAATTGTGCACCAACATTTTAAAAACCTGTTATATTAAATGAAGTTTCATTCGATATAGACCACATGAACAATTCAATAACTTTCTAAAGTGCTTCCTAATGTCCGTCGTAATTTTTTTTAAGACTTCTAGGAAGATTTTAACTCACTTAACCCCCAAATGTATTTATGCTTTCACCATCATTGTAAAGCCCTAGTTAATGTTTTTGCTTTGGCAAAGTCATTTCTGAAGATTATGATTTATTTCCTGTGATTAATTTACTTTGGTCCCTCATTTTAAGGTCAACCCTGTTTCCTGAACTGAACTCTCATTTTAATATGGTAAAACGGTTCCTTTTTAAATAATTTTCTCAAAGAAACTTTGGACATAATAGTAAAATCATAGTGTATTTGTATTTATTTTGGATCCCCCAATACTCTTCCTGGGGTCCAACAAAATTAAGGCAGTTTATACCATTTTTAAAACCTTACAATACATTCACAGACCATGTGCCCTCAGGCCCCTACTCCACCACTACCACATATATACAGTACAAAATCCATGTGTACGTGTGTGTATAGTGCGTATGCTATCGTGTGTGTGCGCGCCTATGTTTGTGTTGCTTCATAGCCCCCGTGTAAGAACTAACGCTGGAGATGAGAAGCACGGACGGGGAGTCAACATTTAATTAGGAACGGACATAGAACAGGACAGGAACAGAGTCAGCACCGGGTAACATAAGGACATACAACAATTAATGCAGCAGCGGGGAACAGAGCTGGGGAACTGACAGATATAGGGGAGGTAATATGTAGTCATGGCTCTATTTAGTACTGTGCGCCTTCCATAGTGTAAAGCCAGGTGAGCTGGTTCTATTGTTAGTCTAGAAATGTTTTAATTTTTAAACAAGTTTGGTGAAGCTTGCATTCAATAGCGCCTCCCTGTTGCACACAAGCTTCCATTCCCCCTGTGACAAGTGGACGGCTGATTTAAGATGAAAACCTCAACCCTGTTATGTCAACCCTGTAACTTTAAATGGTACTTACTACAATCTTTTTTTACCCCTTGAGATGAGAAAACATGCTCTTTATGAAGTTGAACACGTGCTCTTTTCTGACAGAATATAAAGATTTGGTGACATTAATCGTTTTTTTGACCAAGTTACACCACCCAACATGTACTATTTTCATGGAACGACCCTTATGATGTGTAGGTGTACTGTATTTATGCATGAGGCCCTATATGGGTAAAATATATAAATGGTGTGACACAGCTTATGGGAAAGGAGAGAGAGAAAGAGCTACAGAGTGAGAAAAAGATTGATTGAAACACTGTGTACAGTAGTAGAACTGTGTGGGTGGACGAGCTCCTGTTATCATCAACAAATATGCATCCATGCATCCGACCGTACGTGTATGAGTGCGTACTCCCTGTAGCTGTAACCCATAGCGGATGCCCAGAGGAATGAGTCGTACTCCCACAAGAATTCTAAATGACCTGATTGCCAGACACGATCCATCTGCTGCGTCTCTTCTAAAAACACCCCATACTGTAACTCAATACACACCCTCTTTCTCGCTCTCATTCTCTTTCTCTCACACAATCACTCTCTCATACCACTATGATAGCAGCATGCTAGGAGGTGACCATGTTATGTAACAGAGCAATGTCAGAACACCCACACATGCAGGCTCCCACACACTCTCTCGTAAACAGTGGGGTCCGAAATTATTGACACCCAAGAAAAAGATGAGCAAAAATGACTATCAAATAAATAATACAAATACTGGAGCTATATTGTACGCTCCAAAAAAATTGGGAAATTTAGGAGCACAACGGCTCAGCCACAAAGTGGTAAGCCACACAAGCTCACAGAACGGGGCCGCCGAGTGCTGAAGCGCGTACCGCGTCAAAATCGTCTGTCCTCGGTTGCAACACTTACTGAGTGCCCCTGGAAGCAACATCAACACAATAACTATTTGTCGGGAGCTTCATGAAATGGGTTTCCATGGCCCAGCAGCCGCACACAAGCCTAAGATCACCATGCGCAATGCCAAGCATCGGCTGGAGTGGTGTAAAGCTCACCGCCATTGGACTCTGGCGCAGTGGAAACACGTACTCTGGAGTGATGAATCACGCTTCACCATCTGGCAGTCCGAAAGACAAATGGGTTTGGCGGATGCCAGGAGAACACTACCTGCCCCAATAAATAGTGCCAACTGTAAAGTTTGGTGGAGTAATAATGGTCTAGGGCTTGTTTTCATGGTTCGGGCTAGGCCCCTTATTTCCAGTGAAGGGAAATCTTAAAGCTACAGCATACAATGACATTCTAGACGATTCTGTGCTTCCAACTTTGTGGCAACAGTTTGGGAAGGCCCTTTCCTGTTTCAGCGTGACAATGCCCCTGTGCACAAAGTGATGTCCATACAGAAATGGTTTGTCGAGATCGGTGTGGAAGAACTTGACTGGCCTGTAGAGCCCTGACCTCAACCCCATCAAACACCTTTGGGATGAATTGGAACGCCGACTGCGAGCCAGGCCTAATCGCCCAACATCAGTGCCCGACCTCACTAATGCTCTTGTGTGAAGACTTCCCAGAAGAGTGGAGGCTATTATAACAACAAAGGGAGGACCAACTCCAAATTAAAGCCCATGATTTTGGAATGAGATGTTCGATGAGCAGGTGTCCACATACTTCTGATCATGTAGTGTATTTTGTTAAACAAGTAATACTTTTTTTCTCAAAAAAAGGTAGGGGTCAAAGTATTGACACCCCTGTTTTCAATACATTTCATTACCTCACCTTGAGAGGATAAATGGCACTGAGCCTTTTTCTAAAATGTTTTTTTAGTTGGAGAACACACTGGGAGGGCTCTTAGAACATTCCTCCATACAGAATACTTCCAGATCCTTGATATCCTTCGTCTGCACTTATGAACTGCCCTCTTCAATTCAAACCACATGTTTTCAATAAAATCTCTTTCTCTGAGCAATTGCATCAGTATAAAATAACATAAATTACCCAATTCTTTGTCATTTTTGCTCATCTTTATCAAGGGTGTCAATAATTTCGCACCCCACTGTATTGTTGGCCACTTTATTCTACATCACAACACAGATCACATTAACCTTTCAAGACATTCTTTTCTCATTTCTACCTGTATTACAGTATGTGAAATAACCTCAGTCTTCTGTTCACCTCAAAACTCATATAGACAGGGCTGAATCCAATTTGCGTGTGGCACTCTGACTTTCACGTCAATCCTACATTGATGTCAATGAGAGATGTGCATGAAAATGTCAAATTTGTGCGAAGATTTTGATTCAATAGTAAACAACACAGCTTGGACTATAGTGGCACTGGCCTTTCTAAACACACAGAACGTGTGGGTGCTCTAATAAGTAATCCACTGAAGGTGTCCTGGTTTCCTATCCCAGTGTAGTAAACTAGGGCAGAACCCAGAAATAATATCTGACTCCAGCCTCTTCAAAGAGAATCACGTAGGCCAGGTCCCTAAAGGTACACCCAGCCTCACAGCTGATTTACTACAGACCAGGAGGGTGTTTATCTGGGCTACCGTATCTGGGTCAGTCTCTGATACACAGGACAGCCAGCAGTAAGAATCTAGGCTGGTGGAGGAGTCACACATTGCAGAATGTGAGGCATTGTCGTACTCTCTTCACGACTGTATTGATGTGTTTAGACCATTTTTGATTTGATTTGATCCCCAGTGATGTGGACACCAAGGAACTTGAAGCACTTGACCCGCTCCACTACAGCCCCGTCAAGTAGTCCATGATCAGTTCCTTTGTCTTGCTGACGTTGAGGGAGAAGTTGGTTGTCCTGACACCATACTGCCAGGTTTCAGACCCACTCCCTATAGACTGTCACATTGTCATCAGTGATAAGGCCTACCATCGTCGTGCCACCGCCAAACTTCATGGTGGTGATGGAGGCGTGCGCGGCCACGCAGTCTTGGGTGAACAGGGATAACAGGAGAGGACTAAGTACTCACCCTTGATGGGCCCACGTGTTGAGCATCAGAGTGGCGGATGTGTTGTTGCCTACCCTCACCACCTGGGGGGTGTCTATTCAGGAAGTTCAGGATCCAGTTGCAGAGGGAGGTGTTCAGTCCCAGGGTCCTTAGTTTACTGATGAGTTTGGAGGGCACTATGGTGTTGAACGCTGAGCTCTAGTCAATGAACATTTGCACATAGGTGTTTTTTTTGTCCAAGTGGGAAAGGGCAGTGTGGAGTGCAATAGTGATTGCGTCATCTGTGGATCTGTTGGGGGCGGTATGTGAATTAGAGTGGGTCCAGGGTGTCTGGGATGATGGTGTTGATGTGAGCCATGACCAGCCTTTCAAAGCACTTCATGGCTACAGATGTGAGTGCTACGGGACATAGTCATTTTGACAGGTTACCTTGGCGTTCTTGGGCAAAGGGACTATGGTGGTCTGCTTGAAACATGTAGGTATTACTGACTAGGTCAGGGAGAGGTTAAAAATGTCAGTGAAGACATTTTCCAGCTGCTCTGAAAAATACATTACAAACAAAATACTTAACAATTTACATACATTTAAAAACATTAATATGTAGTGTGCGTATGTGTTTCTATCTATCAGTTGCAAATACTTGTCAGTACATACACACAACAAGTAGGTCACATGGGGGAGAGGCTTTGTGCCGTGAGGTGTTGCTTTATTTACTTGTTTTTTGAAACCAGGTTTGCTGTTCACTTGTGCTTTATAAGATGGAAGTGAATTCCATGCAATCGTGGCTCTGTATATTACTGTACATTTTCATGAATTTGTTCTGGAACCCTGGTGGCATGTCTGGTGGGGTAAGTGTGTGTGTGTAAGTTGGCTATGCAAACAATTTAGAATATCCAACACATTAATGTTTATTATAAAAACAAGAAGTGATGCAGTCTTTCCTCAACTCTTAGCCAAGAGAGACTGGCATGCATATTATTGATATTAGCCCTCTGATTATAATGAAGAGCAAAACATGCCACTCTGTTCTGGGCCAGCTGCAGCTTAACTAGGTCCTTCTTTGCAGCACTTGACCATATGACTGGACAATAATCAAGATAAGATAAAACCCAAGCCTGCAGGACAGCCACACCATTCATTACCAGATTCAGCTGAGGTCTAGAACTTAGAGAATGATTTGTACCAAATACAATGCTCTTAGTTTTAGATTTTTCAGGACCAGTTTATTACTGGCCACCCACTCTAAAACTGACTGTAACTCTTTGTTTAGGGTTGCAGTGATTTCTCTAGCTGTGGTTGCTGTCGTGTATAGGGTTGAGTCATCAGCATACATGGACACACAGGCTTTGTTCAATGCCAGTTGCAGGTCATTGGTAAAAAATATAATAAAGTAAAAGGCCAAGAGAGCTGCCCTGCAATACACCACACATGATTAACATTAAAGAAGCTTCCATTAAAGAAAACCCTCTGTGTTCTATTAGATACAGTGAGCTCCAAAAGTATTGGGACAGTGACACATTTTTTGTTGTTTTGGCTCTGTACTCCAGAACATTGGATTTGAAATGATACTAGTTTAAAGGGTATGTTTATCCATAGCGGGTCAACTGTTTAGAAATTACAGCACCTTTTGCACATAGTCCACCCCGTTTTAGAGGATTAAAGTAGTAAAAAGTATTTGGTCCCATATTCATAGCACACAATGACTACATCAAGCTGGTGACTTTACAAATTTGTTGGATGCATTTGCTGTTTGTTTTGATTGCTTCAGATTATTTTGGGCCCAATAGAAATGAATGGTAAATAATGTAGGGTCATTTTGGAGTCACTTTTATTGTAAATAAGAATATAATATGTTTCTAAACACTTCTACATTAATGTGGACGCTACCATGATTACGTGTAATCCTGAATGAATTGTGAATAATGATGAGTGAGAAAGTTAGACGCACTTGCTAACCTCTCACCATTACAATAACAGGGGACGCTAGCATTTTTGGGGGGGGTATGATATTTGTGCATCTGTTTACATCACATACACTATCAAGCATTTCACACAGATTATCTAGATACTGACTGTTAGCATTTTGTGGCCTATAGCAACACCCTAAAATAATAGACTTTAGATGAGGCAGGTGAACCTGCAACCACAACACTTCCATAACACTTGACATGAGATCTTCTGTAAGCATTACAGGGATATGGCTCTGAATATATACAGAAACACCATCCCCATAGGCATTCCTGTCTCTTCTGTAGATGTTATATCCTTGCATTGCTACTGCTGTATCATCAAAGGAATTGTCTAAGTGAGACTCAGAAATGGCTGATATATGAATGTTATGTTATTAATTTCATTAACCTTATTTTTAAGGCTACATATATTAACATGGGCTATTTTTTGCCCTTTCCTGGGTAGCTTATCAGAGATAGACATAATATGGAAAATAACAATCAAAGCAAGAAAAAAAACATTACTCAGCATCAATCAGTTAGTGTGTGTAAGTATGTGTGTGCTGAGGGGTTGAAACTACGAACCCACAGGCTCGGCTCTCTAATCCCTTCCAGGCTTTTGGGAGGGAGGGTGGACAATGAGCCTGGCATAGCGGATGTAAGCAATGTCCTCACGTGCTCTGGCAGCTTTCATGGCTGGGATAAGTTATTTCCTCTTCTGGCGCACAGCTTCAGGATAGTCCTCGTTGAGGAAGATGTACGTTCTGTTCAAGCTCTTGGCTCTTTACAGAGCAGCTACCTTGTCCTTGAACCTCAGGAACTTGACCACTATCGGCTTGGGCCTGTCACCTGGGCCGGTGGTGGGTTTTCCAGTCCTGTGTGCGCCCCACCTCAATCTTCCTGCAGTCCATCTTCAGTTTCTCAGTTATCATTACCCTCACTATGTCCTCAGACTCCGTCCAGGTCTCATGTGGAGATTCTGCAATTCCTCCCATAAAAATGTTGTTTCGACTTGATTGTCCCTCGAGATAATCTGATTTCATTGTTATCATGGATTCACATACAGAATTGAAGTCCTCTCTCAATGCTTTACAGATTGCTGTCATCCTGCTATTCTCCCGTTTAAACTCATCGAGCTGACCCTAGGAGAACAGTGTTGCTGCCTCAAAGCGAGAATAGAAGGCATTTAGCTCGTCTGGTAGGCTCGCATAACTGGGCAGCTCGCAGCTGGGTCTCCTTTTGAAAATCCCTGATAGTTTGCAAGTCCTGCCATATCCGACGAGCGTCAGTAGTAGAGCCGGTGTAGTAGAATTTGATCTTAGTTCTGTATTGATGCTTTGCCTATCGGTTGGCTCGTCAGAGGGCATAGCAGGATTTTTTATAGCCATCCGGTTTAGTGTCCCGCTCAAGTTATTTTTACTACATTTTTTATTAGTAAGTTTACTTTAAACAAAACAAATGTTTCTATAATAACACCAGTGATGTTACTGGTCACTGGTGTTACCAACTGACAAATCTTCAGACTATTCTATTAAAACCAGCAGGAACACTAACACCAGTGATGGTAACACCAGTGACAAATCTGCAAAAAATATAGAATATCTAAAATGGCGAGCACAGTAGCTCAAACCACACACACACGCCACACACACACACACACACAGACACCTGTTGTTTGTGAAGCGTAACAGTGAAATGCTTACTTACGAGGCCCGTATCCAAATAATTAAACTGACATAATAGATGTTTAGGCGTAATGCCCTCTTCTCTGCCTACCTATTCCATACTGATGCTGTTGAGTGATGATAAGGTCACCACATGTGGGGCCCAGCAGAGTCTGCTGCTACCTGTAGATCCGTCACAGCCTTAGAGCAGCGGGGGGGGGAACACCTGTCACACATCTTAGCCTGGCTCTCACATGCACACAGCTCCTCTCCTACTGCTCTGCACTGGTCAGTGCTGGTCTGGAACATGGTGTTACTGTCTGTGTGACGTATTGTGTCTGAGAGATGTGGCACACAGGCAGGTCTGTACCTTAGAGGCCAGAAGCCATCCCAGACCCTCCCCGCCTGGCTCATTGTTTGGAAGGGTAGCAGCTAAAGCCATTTCCTGACTGGGAAACACAGTGACACTGCCCCCTGCATCCCCCCTACAACCCCCATACACCCAACATCACAGCACCCTAATCCTCCCTTCCCTTACTGCAATATGTCATCCCTCCCTTCCTGCATCGATTTAAGAGGACACGTGACTCAAAGAACAATAGGAGATACAGATGCTGACCCTCAAAAGCGGGTTTCTGGTGACACCTTACACCAGTTGCTGAAGGAGAGGACTGTGTTCTGTCTATGTAACTCCCCCAGATCATGGATCTTTATCGGAGGGCACTACTCCAGAGCCACTACAGTGCTACGGACCAAGAGGTGATACTGTTTGTGTGTACCAGGCTAAAATAGCTATTTTATGAAGGTCCTATCAGCCTGTGGACACATATCCGCCAGACGAGAACCTCCACCTCTCACCAACCATCTTTCTATTGCTCTCCATCTGTCACTCTCCTTCTATTTCCCTCTGACATCTCCTTCACTGTCTCGCTCCTTCACTACATGCCTTCCTCCATGCCTGAGGAGTTCCATTAGAACAGTGTTTCCAAAACTCGAATCCTGTGGACCCCAAGGGGTGCACGTTTTGGTTTTTGCCCTAGCACTACACAGCTGATTCAAATAATAAACTCATCATTATTTTGATTATTTGAATCAGCTGTGCAATACTAGGGAGAAAAAAAACATGGGGTCCCCAGGACCGAGTTTGGGAAGCACTGCACTGCACGTTACCTGAGTGTTGTTATGACGTGGTTGCAGCATGGTTTTGGGTCATGCTCTGGCTTGAGCCATTACCCAGAATAACTAAAATAACTTGTGATTTTCTTTCCGTTCTTTGATTTCATAGAATCCATTATGTGCATATTGTACATTTACTGAAGCCAATCACTTACCACACGCACATTTAGAAACCCTCCCCAAATAGCAACAAACATGTTATTGAGCCTCCAAACAGCCCCAAAGATTATTTCAACATTCATAGTGTTAAATGTACCTTAGATAGTATTTGGCACTTGCTAAAGGTTGTGGGTGGGTGTATAATGTAAAGCTCCTGAAAAGAACCCAACTTTTCGGCCCTTCTCATCCACCCCCACATACTAGAACCTCCACAGTAACCCCCTGTGTATAAGCGAGTGGTGATGACAAAGAGGGGGTGAAGTTAGTGTGTCAGCATCCCCTTACAGCACATCCCAGCCAGTGGCAGAGAGAGAGCAGAGCAGGGCACTAATACAGAGGCAGGGGAGAGGGATAAGACATGGGTCACTGGTTGTAGGAGGGTGTGTGTGAGTATTTTGTACGTGTGAGAGGGTATTGTGTGTGCGCTTGTGCCACAATTGAACCATGACGGGGGGGTGCCAGGAAAACGGCAGGACATCACAGCCAGAGGTAATTAACCCTCTAATTCAGTTAATACCACCTATTCCTCTCCACCTTCCTAGCTCGCTTTCTCTCACTCTCTCCCTCCATCTCTATAATCTGCACATTTCGCTGGAGAGCTCACATACAAAGATAAACACGGAAAACACAGATGTACCAACTACAAAATTGATACCATCCTCATTTGAGCAGTCTGGAATAGAACATTATCTCCCCAGCCCCCAAACACACCAAGCATCACACACATACAATTAAACCCAGTCAGTCAGACAATGTCACAGTGTGTCTGTGTAGATCTATAGGTGTCTGTCTGATGGTACCAGTACAGCAGTAGCTACCAGGGACTGACAGGCCAGAGACGGAGGGAGGGATTACCACCACCCCCACATAATCTCTAGTCCTAATCCCCGATTGTCTGATGCTCTCTGGGTCACAGCAAAACATCTCTTGAGCAGTGTGTGTGTGTGTGTGTTACTTGTTCCATAGTCATGCTCCAGACTTTTACACCAGCCCCCAAATGTAAAATCAGACGTGTTTACAAAAACAACCACCCACCCACACTCATGGGTGAGGCTTATACTACAAAACATGATAACACTAGATTGAGGATCTATAAATCAATGCCAACAAAAGGAAGACAAAAAAGGGTAGAGGAACCAAATGTAATCCCCAGGCTATTTTAAAGTTCAGACACACTGGTAGGATTGTCAAACGTTTGCCTGCTGACAGTATTTTGCACCTCTGAACAGTGTCAGCAGTCAATCTCTTTTGTGTTCACACAGCAAAGACCTTGGAAATCATCAGTCACTAAACCTTGTTAAAATACCAGAAAGTGGAAGTAGCGCTGTTTGGCAATGCATATCTGTGCGTAATGCCTATAGTCGAGATTCCAAGCTATCTGGGCTAATGTTGTTATTTTGTAGAAAGCCCTTGTCGATACTAGTGAGATGGCCACAGCTAGATAACTACCAAGCAAGATGACGAAGAAACAATTTAATTCACTCTCCATAATCCCATACTGCCAGTGCCAGTCCATAGCTAAATGTACAGCCAAATGGTCCTGTGTGGCTCAGTTGGTAGAGCATGACGCTTACAACGCCAGGGTTGTTAGTTTTATTCCCATAGGAGACCAGTACGAAACTGTTTCCACTCACTACTGCAAGTTGCTCTGGATAAGAGCGTCTTCTAAATGACAAATGGAAATGTTTAGCTAGCTAGCTATCGTTAGCATATTCGCAATTTAGCACACTATAGCTAGCTAAGGACACTGCACTAACTCGGCAGCTAACACAGCCAGCTGTTTCATGGAAACTAGCTAATCCATTGTGATTTCATTATAATATCAATACTAGCTACAGTGGTTAGCTAGCTTGGTGGAAGTATTTTGTGTTGTGTGCATTGCATCTATGCACTTAGCTAGCTAGCTACCATCCCATCGCCTTCATTGTATATGAAGTGTGACTGGCTCATCAAGAGATGTACAAAGAAAATGCTTGTTTCTTTTTTGGCTCCTCCACATGGGGGCTTGTGCTCTCTGATAGGATAAAAGTCAAGTTATTGGCCACTGACATGTATTGTGATTCTACCAGTAGAATTTGCATCTTTGTCGCTATCGGGTTGGCATGCAGCAATTACCGCTTTTGTTCTAGGAAGAGAAGGAACGGCCTCCCGCTGTGATAAGGAGTGACACCTTCTCTGAACAGCTCCATTAACAATGTATTATCTCCAATCCCTCCAGGTCACCTACAGCACCCAATGTCACAGGAGGGCCAAAAAGATCATCAAGGACATCAACCACCCGAGCCACGGCCTGCTCACCCCGCTACCATCCAGAAGGCGAGGTCACTACAGGTGCATTAAAGCTGGGACCGAGAGACTGAAAAACAGCTTCTATCTCAAGGCCATCAGACTGTTAAATAGCCATCACTAGCCAGCTACAATCTGGTTAGTCAATCCTGTACTTTAGAGGCTGCTACCCTATATACATAGACATGGAATCACTGGTCACTTTAATATTGTTTACATACTGCTTTTCTCATTTCATATGTACAGTTAAAGTCGGAGGTTTACATACACCTTAGCCAAACATTTAAAATCAGTATTTCACAATTCCTGACATTTAATCTTAGTAAAAATTCCCTGTCTTAGGTCAGTTAGGATCACCACTTTATTTGAATCATGTGAAATGTCAGAATAATAGTAGAGAGAATTATTTATTTCAGCTTTTATTTCTTTCATCACATTCCCAGTGGGTCAGAAGTTTACATACACTCAATTAGTATTTGGTAGCATTGCCTTTAAATTGTTTAACTTGGGTCAAACGTTTAGGGTAGCCTTCCACAAGCTTCCCCATTGACCATACATACAGTGCATATCCCAACCAGAAGCCATGGATTACAGGCAACATCCGCACTGAGCTAAAGGCTAGAGCTGATGCTTTCAAGGAGCGGGAACTTAATCCGGACGCTTATAAGAAATCCCGCTAAGACCTTCCATGAGCCATCAAACAGGCAATACAGGACTAAGATCAAATCCTACTACGCCGGCTTGGATGTTCATCAGATGTGGCAGGGCTTGCAAACTATTACAAATTACAAAAAAGGTAAACACAGCAGTGAGCTGCCTAGTGACACGAGCCTACCAGACGAGCGAAATGCCTTTTATGCTCGGGTTGAGGCAAGAAACACTGAACCATGCATGAGAGCACCAGCTGTTCCGAACGACTGTGTGATCTCGCTCTCCTTGGCCGATGTGAGCAAGACCTTTAAACAGGTTAACATTCACAAGGCCCCGGGGCCAGATGGATTACCAAGATGTGTACTCATGCGCTGATCAGCTGGCAAGTGTCTTCAGTGACATTTTTAACCTCTCCTTGACCCTGTCTGTAATACCTACAGGTTTCAAGCAGTCCCTGTTTTTTTTTTTTTTTTCACCTTTATTTAACCAGGTAGGCTAGTTGAGAACAAGTTCTCCTTTACAACTGCGACCTGGCCAAGATAAAGCAAAGCAGTTCAACAACACATAGTTACACATTGGAGTAAACAAACACTCAGTCAATAATACAGTAGGGGAAAAAAACAAATCTATATACAATGTGTGCAAATGAGGTAGGATAAGGAACATAAGGCAATAAATAGGCCATGGTGGCAAAGTAACTACAGTATAGCAATTTAACACTGGAATGGTAAATGTGCAGTAGATGACTGTGCAAAGTAAAAATACTGGAGTGCAAAGAGCAAGATAAATGACTACGGTAGGGGATGAGGTAGTTGGTTGGGCTATGTACAGGTGCAGTGATCTGTGCCCAAGAACGCCAAAGTAACCTGTCTAAATGACCATCGCCCCATAGCATCTGTAAACATGAAATGCTTTGAAAGGCTGGTCATGGCTCACATCAACACCATCATCCCAGACACCCTGGACCCACTCCAATTCACATACCGCCCCAGATCCACAGAAAATGCAATCTCCATTGCACTCCACACTGCCCTCTCCCACCTGGATAAGAGGAACACCTATGTGAGAACGTTGTGCATTGACTACAGCTTAGTGTTCAACACCATAGTGCCCTCCAAGCTCAGGACCCGGGCACTAAACACCTCCCACCTCTACAACTGGATCCTGAACTTCCTGACGGGCCGCCTCACGGCAAGCGGTACTGATGCACCAAGTCTGGAACCAATAGGACCCTGAATAGCTTCTACCCCCAAGCCATAAGACTGCTAAATAGTTAACCAAATACCTACCTGGACTATGTGCGTTGACCCCTCTTTGCACTAACTCTTTTGACTCATCACATACGCTGCTACTACTGCTTATTATCTATCCTGTTGCCTAGTTACTTTATCCCTACCTATATGTACATATCTACCTCAATTCCCTCGTACCCCTGCACATCAACTCAGTACTGGTACTCCGTGTATATAGCCAAGGTATGGTTTCTCATTGTGTATTTATTCCTTGAGTTATTATCTTTCTCTCTGCATTGTTGGGTAAGTAAGCATTTCACTGTTAGTCTACACCTGTTGTTTATGAAGCATGTGACAAATAACATTTGATTTGGGGTAAGGGTTAGGTTTAGGTTTAGGGTAAATAGGATTTGTCGCCACAAATAGTATAGTAAAACAAACGTGTGCTGTGATTGATGACAGTTCTCAGCTGTGATTGATGACAGTTCCCAGCTGTGATTGATGACAGTTCCCAGCTGTGATTGATGACAGTTCCCAGCTGTGATTGATGACAGTTCTCCGGTGTGGTTGATGACAGTTCTCCGGTGTGGTTGATGACAGTTCTCCGGTGTGGTTGATGACAGTTCTCCGGTGTGGTTGATGACAGTTCTCCGGTGTGGTTGATGACAGTTCTCCGGTGTGGTTGATGACAGTTCTCGGTGTGGTTGATGACAGTTCTCCGGTGTGGTTGATGACAGTTCTCCGGTGTGGTTGATGACAGTTCTCCGGTGTGGTTGATGACAGTTCTCCGGTGTGGTTGATGACAGTTCTCCGGTGTGGTTTATGACAGTTCTCCGGTGTGGTTTATGACAGTTCTCAGGTGTGGTCCATACACAGACAGGACAGACTCTCCCTCCAACACCCCATCCCTGGCTGCATTCCTGGGAGTGTGTGTGTTTGTGTGTGTGTCTGACAGGACATCCCAGAGAGGGGACAGAGAGAGAAATTGAAGTAGGTACAAGAGTGGATCCTGGCAGTCAGGTCCTGGCAGTCAGGTCCTGGCATGAAAAATACAGTGGTGGGGCTGGTCTGGTCTGGGACTGAGGGTCGTAACATAGGATCACACACACTGGGAGGGAGGTGGCTCTTTAGGGACGAGGGAACCAGATCTCTGACATCACAGCACATCACCAGTAGTGGTCGGTGTCGTTGAAGATGAGGGAGTACGCAAATGTTTTTTATGAGTATGGCCTGATTTCTGTTACAGCATATTAGATGACTGTCATTCATTTTCCATTCACCCAGTTTGATGTAACAGCGATAGGTTTAAGCTACTACATTATACTTGAATTTCCCTATACCCATCACCTAGCCTATGAATGAACATTCAATACCGCCTTGCACACTCTTGCCTGCCTCTATAGCTCGTCTAGGGTGTATTCATTAGTCCAACAGTGCAAACAAGAGTTTCTATTGGACAAATTCAGGTATGTTTATACCCGTTTTGTTCCGTTTGCTACGGTTTAAGAAACAGTTTTCAACAGAATTGGCTGAATTTATACACACCTGATCACACGCAAACACAGCTCACTTTCATAGCAGCCACATGATCACTTTGCCCCTTGTAATTCCTTCTCGCATCTACGTGCTCTCCTCCTCTCTTACCATTTCCCTTCGCTTGTGGACTTCAGTTAACAACACAGCCGCTGTCTGTGACAAGGTAAAAAACCTTTCCAAGACAAACCTTCGTATTATAAGACACAGCCTACATCATTGTCACCGTATTATGTAAAATCATAGTAAACATAGCTAATAGAACTAACGCATTAGTAAACTCGCTACAATCATGCAGTAGTGTACAGTCAGCAGAGCAAGCACTTTAGCAGCTACACCGGCGTCCACGGTGGCAATAAATGAATAAAACCAAAAGCTTACCTTGACTTGAAAGAGCTCCAATTTCGGATAGCCATAGCCAGCTAGCTAACATAGATTCCCTCTCTGTTTGAGCTGGGTGTTTGAGTAGGCCAAACATCGCTAGCTCTCCCTCTCTCTCATGCTTCTCCTTCATTTTTGAATAAATGTATTTGTTAAAAACTATTCAACTATTGTCTTTCTCTCTTTGAGTTAACTACTCGCCACATTTTATTCACTGCAGTGCTAGCTAGCTGTAGCTTATGCTTTCAGTACTATTGCTACCCTACAGAGTGCTGCGGAGGCCACTGTAGACCTTCATTGCAAAACGTGGTGTTTTAATCAATGATTTGGTGACGTGAATATATTTTGTATAGATTTAAAATCAACATTTTTATTTATATGTGTTTCATAATTTTTTATTTTTTTTATTAATGAAATTCACTATGCTCTTGCCCTTCCTCCTATGATCGCGCACACACACACACACAGGTAGAGTCTGGCTATATGATGTAGTTACAGAATGGATGCCTTGAAACAATGCCAGAAATTCCCTTCTCTGCTGTTAAGAATAGAATGGGAGGCTGCAGTGCAGTTTTGTTTCCTTCCCATTCCTCAGAACAGGCCAATAAAACCACTAGAACTGACTATTACAATATGAAACATAAATAACCAAGGAGAAAAATGCTACCATCAGATACATAACGTCACCAAAACATTCAGGCAACATTCATCACTAGCTGAAGCGGATGACTTTCTAACATTTCTGTATGGTTCCCATTTCCTCAAAAAACTCCCCTGGGAATCATTATGAAATCAGGCTATTTCTAGAGACAGCCTAAAAAGGGCTCCTCTGGTCTGGGTGAGTTGAGCTCTGAGGTCCTGAAGGCAGAACTGTAATGTTGCTGAAGTGTCCTCCTCTACATTTGGATATCTGATTCGACCCACAGGACCTTTTAAAGGCTAAACACTTTTAGGACCCTCATAACATCAAAGAGTAAGGAAGATCTCCATCTGTGTACACACACTCATATACACAGTTAAACACATTTTGAAGGCAACTACCTTATGCTAATTTGAGAGAAACTATATTTTTTATCCAAATATAGTCCTCTCCTTCATCCCAGTGCAACTTCACAATGTTGATATACCCAGCAATGTTGATGTTACCCGTTGATATTATATCTATAAACAACAGAGTGAGTGACCAAACTTAACAGACCAGTTTGGGTGAAGATACTAGCCTACTGTTCCAATGTTAGCTCAGTTCAACTGAAACCACATTATGTGGCCCAGTAATTGTCTGTGTGTTAACTGTGTGATGTTTGCAGTGAGTGGACAGAGCAGTAGGGTCAATAGCTGTGTGTGTGTGTGTGTGTGTGTGTGAGGGAAAAATCTTCACAGTTAAATATCGGGATATTATTTATGACAATATAATGGTATCGTTTTGACAATATTATTTTGGCTCTAGTTGGCTGTACATGCACCAAAACTACAGTATTTTTCCTTCCTACATGTAGCTTGTTCTCCATCTTCTTTTTAAATAGGGGAGCCAATTTGTTTTCAGCACTTATTTCCATGACTGATCAAAGCCATGAGTAAACATGGTGAGCAATATGTTTGGAACATTGAATCGCAATACATATAGAATCGTTAGATTCGCAATGCATTTGTATCGGCACCTAAGTATCGTGATAATATCGTATTGTGAGGTCCCTGGCAATTCACAGCCCTGGTGTGTGTGTTAACTGTGCGTAATGTTATCAGTGTGTAAACCCAGTCAGACAGTAGTAGAACAATTGTCACCTCTAGTTATAGCTAGCAGTCCTCTGGCCCCCCTGCTGTGGCAGTCGACCAGGGCCACGGATCAATCTCAGTCAGAGTGGAAGTCAATGCCAGGGAAATGGGGGCAGCGGGTTAAAAGGGCACCAACATCAGATTCAGGCCACATAATGTGGTATTGCATACCAGCATCAGTCTGTACACAGGTCCTAACATGTAGGAAACGTGTAGACGTAATCTTTTGGTTTTAGGCAGATATGAAACTGCGCTTGGGACTTTTCCTAAGGTTAGGAAGAACAACTGTGTGAGTGTGTATACTTTTGATACCTGACAGTGCTATCATGTTGTGACTCGTTCTCTATGTCATCATCACAGTTAAAGGTGCAACCGCAATCATGGGATTTCCCATGCAAAATAACAAAGCACACTTTGGATTTGATACTTCCTCGACCAGTCATCAGTGTAGCCTGTCACCTATAGGTAGGCTTATCCCTTCCTGAGGCTTGGTTATAGTGGTGCTGTGCATGTAAAGAAACACTCCTTCTGACTGATTGACTGACTGACGACAGAAGAGTAGCTAAAGGCCTGTTTGTTGCCTCTGGTGTGTGTGGGGGGACAAGGATGATGGAATGTTGCGAACTGTAATTTAGTATCAGAAATTCAGAATGTGTACGATGGGCTGGAAGTCCCCACCTACTGCTTCCAAACCCAGGCACTCTAGGCCTAATGCAATGATTTATTTTCCAATCCAGTTTCTCTATTCTACAGTGATGTGCATCACATAAAGTAGAGTTACTCTCTAATTGTGTGTGCAGTCCTAAAAACATGCAGACAGGGTAGTCACACAAAGCCAGAGAATTACTGTAAAACTCATTGACAGTAGGCTATAACCTACTGAAACGGCTCACAGGTCAATGGTGAATTGCTGTAGTGCTCAGTCATGCACGGCCCAACCAATCTAGAGTACAAAATAATGAAGTTCATAGTGTGACTGTTGGTTGATACAATGGAAACTTTATTGTCCAGGATATTGGCGAAATTGCCACGGGGTTGGGGGGGCCCAACATTCAGAACAGGTTGATTTGTCCGTCCCCCCAATAATTTCTGGGGGGCGTTGGGGGCCCCCTGGAGGTCGGGCCCCCCACATGGCAGAATGTGTAGAATTGCAGGAAATTAGCTTTAAAGGAGAAATGTTACAACCAAATCTCTATTTTGATGTAAATGGCATGTTGAAGGGTCCAGACAACTTTTGTGATTTCACATGTTTTAGAGAAACTGAAAAAGCATGAACAGAATCTCCAAAAACAGTTTTCATTCTTTATCCTTAGTGTTATATTCCCTTTTACGTGACTCGAGCATTCTCGAGCGGTTCCATTTACCGTGCAGCCTGCTGCTACAGGTAACTGCCAAAATAAAGGAAACACCAACACACTGTATAATGTCTTAATAGGGATTTGAGCCACCACGAGCCGTCAGAACAGCTTCAATGCGTGTAGGCATAGACTCTAGAAGTGTGGAAGCACCCCATGCTTTCAATATACTTTGTATTAAAGGTTGACACAGGAGTGAATATTCATTCTTGTCTTGTCAATTTCTTTACCCGTACTGTCCTGATCCCGCAACAGTTCTATAACCCCGGAACTTTCCTGTCCCATCCCAATAAAAAAATAAATCACTCTGTCCCATCCCATGCTCATTTATATGCCCAGATCTCTGAAATAAATCCCTCCTAGCTGCATGTCTGTCTGTACACGCTCTGCTGCAGCATCACACTAACTCCTGCTAGTCAAAGATTGATGTTGAGATCAGTCTTGGTTTCCACTAATGCAATACAGCCACTTTGCGTGTGAGTAGCCATAGCAACTGCTCTGTTTGGCTGCTGCTCAGCACTTGGGAGACAGTTACCTGTACACAGCTGATAACCACATTACGGGATTTGAGGAATGAAGGCAGCGGGAGTACTGTTCCCGTGTACAGTCAATACCAACATCTAAAGACCTGCATCACTATACTGAGAGATTTGCTGTTTGTAAAAGGATGTATTTGGGTGTTTCCGAAGCCTTTGTTTATGTTTTTTTTTCAGGGCCCCCATACAACTGTACACAACGAGGATGACGAAGTAATTTGCTGTAAGTTTCTCTGAAACATATGAAATCATAATAAAGTTGTCTCGACCCTTCAATAACTTGTTTTTAATTATTATCATTTATTTTTTTACCTTTATTTAACTAGGCATATAACATCCCATTTACATCAAAAAGAGAGATTTAGTTGTAAAAAAAAAAAAAAAAAGAAGAATTAAATACATTAAATGACCAGGTATGATGGTGCATTGATCAGTTACACAGTTTAAAGAGTTATTTTTGTGGTTTTACCCAAAGTCAACCTTTAAAGTAACTATCCAGTTTTTCCAGATTTCTATGAAATATTAACTATAATATGAGTGAAATCGTTTTATTTCCAAAAAAGTGTAATTAAGTATTTTAAAGGGCAGCTTTACTTTGTTGGAATGGTGTGGGCACACCCCAACATCACGGTGTGGGTGTATACCGGTCATTAAAAATATTAATGCGAGTAGACCGCTGATTGGCCAGCTCCCTCTTTGAAATAGCAAGCATTTTTTAAACAGTCTGTTTAAGATACAAGTTTGAGGTGGGGTTTTTAAAGTGTTTTCTCCAATATATGCTTTGGCCACAAATACGAGTATCGGATGATTCAACAACATTATTTGGGTGTGAGTTAACAGAACTTTTAAAAGTGAGATTTTCACTGGAAAGTTACTTTAATACAACAAAATGTTCTCTCAACCTCATGGCAAAATGTGTAAAGTAGCAGGAAATAGCCTTAAAACAGCTAAATGTTCTCTCATCCTTATTCGCAAAATTTGAAATATATTATGAGATGAGCTATAAAACAGCATATTTTTCTCTTTGCCGCATGACAAACTGTGTAGAGTTGCAGGAAATTTGCTTTAAAACTGCCAAATGTTCTCAGACTCATGACAAAATGTTAAGAATAGCATAAAACTCCATATAAAAAAAGTTCACAAAAAAATAAAAGCTCCTCGGACCTCCTTCTCCTGTTCATCCTCCCCAATATCTACACCACAATTTCGCCCTAGGTCCAGCATAGGCTGCAGTCAGTGTGAAACCGAAAACAAGATTGTGTGGTTCTGGGAAATAATATGGGGATTTCCACGACATCATTTGGACACAATTACACAGCGTGATGTTCAGTTATTGTTTGCAATTAACATACAGCCAGAGGTAGCATATAGTTGGAGCGGTATGCCCGTGCAATCTATAATGCCCAATATGTCGTTGCCTCCACGCACAATACTGAACATCTGTCCCAAAGCTTATTCTACGCATCTAGAGGGGAAAGCTCAGTCGTAAGCCAGGCACAGCATGTCCATTGCCTGTCTATAAAATTCTCAATCATGTTTTTGTGGAATGGAAACATATGGTTAATTCAAACAAACTCCACACAGCAAGTTATCTTCGCTTATACAGAATACAACACCATTCCTCTCAATACCTCATTTCCCAAATCCATGCACTTTGTAGGAACCCTGGGCGCAGGAGCGGAAGAGATTCAGAAAAATTATAGTGTTTTCTATTCTTACCTGCTTCCACCGTATCTGATAAGTCAAAGTTAGATGCTGTCCTAGGGAATTCTTTGAGTTTCCTGGCGCTGAGGCTAAAAAACCCGGAGTTCGCTCCTTCTTCCAACGCTCTTTCCAAGCCGCGGTTAGTTGGCACGTTATTGCCGCTAATGTTACTTTGTATAGAGGCAGAAGCGAGCTGGGAATGTGGACGAGGGTCTGGTCCCAACGTCGCCATATTCGCCTCACCTTTATTGCAAATTAATTGCTCTACGACGATTGTATCCAGGTACAAACTATGGGAGAGACTTCACCTTGCGCGAATTTCCTCTTCGACTGCCTCCGCTCCCATGCGGCTGCGCAATTCACTGTACTACAATGAACTGTAGCCAGGCCAACGGCATATTGGTAGATTAGGATTTTGCGACCCCTGCTGACTATAGGCCTACATAAAATTAACATAGCTTCCCTTCAAGACCTAGAGCTACTTGTATGACACGAATGTCTGTACCGTAGGCTCCATCTGTAATATATGTAGTTCATATAAACTGAGTGACACAAAACAAATATTGGGAATGCAGTCACTGTGGGTATAGGTTTTGAATGATTAATAAGTATGCATAACTTCTAACTCAATTACAGAAAAACGTTTATATCATACATTTCGGGGGACCGTGTCAGCAACCGTGACCTGGCAACTGTGTCAGCGTGCACTGCGCCCGCCCCGCCACAGGAGTCGCTAGTGCGCGATGGGACAAGGACATCCCTGCCGACCAAATCCTCCCCGAACCCGGACAACAATGGGCCAGTTGTGCACCACCCCAGAATATCTAGTAACACAGCTAGCACTGTGATGCAGTGCCTTAGACCACTGTGCCACTCGGGAGGCCCGTAACAATAATTCTAACATAAGAATGTGGGGAATGGTCAGTGGGGAGCTGTAGAAAACTGATGTCATATGGTTTTCATTTTGTAATGTCATAAAACATTGTATGGACAAAATACTGTAAATTATATACCCTTTATCTGTCAAGTTTCCATCCAATACGTTGTGCATATGATATGAAAAATAATGAAAGTATTTTTGTTAAAATATGAATCTTATTTATTTTGTTATTTTTTTTCACCTTTATTTAACCAGGTAGGCCAGTTGAGAATAAGTTCTTATTTACAACTGCGACCTGGCCAAGATAAAGCAAAGCAGTGCGACACAAACAACAACACAGAGTTACACATGGAATAAACAAATGTACAGTCAATAGCACAATAGAAAAAGTCTATATACAGTGTGTGCAAATGGTGTAAGGAGGTAAGGCAATGAATAGGCCATAGTAGCGAAGTAACTACAATTTAGCAAATTAACACTGGAGTGATAGATGTGCAGATGATGATATGCAAGTAGAAATACTGGTGTGCAAAAGAGCAAAAAAAGTAAATAAAAACAATATGGGGATGAGGTAGGTAGTTGGATGGGCTATTTACAGATGGGCTGTGTACAGCTGCAGTGATTGGTAAGCTGCTCAGATAGCTGATGCTTAAAGTTAGTGAGGGAGATATGTCTCCAACTTCAGAGATTTTTGCAATTCGTTCCAGTCATTGGCAGCAGAGAACTGGAAGGAAAGGCAGCCAAAGGGGGTGTTGGCTTTGGGGATGACCAGTGAAATATACCTGCTGGAGCGCGTGCTACGGGTGGGTGCTTTATGGTGACCAGTGAGCTGAGATAAGGCGGAGCTTTACCTAGCAAAGACTTATAGATGACCTGGAGCCAGTGGGTCTGGCAACTAATATTTAGCGAGGGCCAGCCGACAAGAACATACAGGTCGCAGTGGTGGGTGGTATATGGGGCTTTGGTGACAAAACGGATAGCACTGTGATAGACTGCATCCAGTTTGCTGAGTAGAGTGTTGGAGGCTATTTTGTAAATTACTTCGCTGAAGTCGAGGATCGGTAGGATAGTCAGTTTTACGAGGGTATGTTTGGCAGCGTGAGTGAAGGAGGCTTTGTTGCGAAATAGGAAGCTGATTCTAGATTTAATATTGGATTGGAGATGTTTAATATGAGTCTGAAAGGAGAGTTTACAGTTTAGCCAGACACCTAAGTATTTGTAGTTGTCCACATAAGTCAGAACCGTCCAGAGTAGGGATGCTAGTCGGGCGGGCGGGCAGCGATCGGTTGAAGAGCATGCATTTAGTTTTACTAGCGTTTAAGAGCAGTTGGAGGCCATGGAAGGAGTGTTGTATGGCATTGAAGCTCGTTTGGAGGTTTGTTAACAGTGTCCAAAGGGCCAGATGTATACAGAATGGTGTTGTCTGCGTTAGAGGTGGATCAAGGAATCACCCGCAGCAAGAGCGACATCGTTGATATATACAGAGAAAAGAGTCGGCCCGAGAATTGAACCCTGTTGTACCCCCCATAGAGACTGCCAGAGGTCCGGACAACAGGCCCTCCGATTTGATACACTGAACTCTATCTGAGAAGTAGTTGGTGAACCAGGTGAGGCAGTCATTTGAGAAACCAAGGCTGTTGAGTCTGCCTATAAGAATACGGTGATTGACAGAGTCGAAAGCCTTGGCCAGGTCGATGAAGACGGCTGCACAGTACTGTCTTTTATCAATGGTGGTTATGATATCGTTTAGTACCTTAAGCGTGGCTGAGGTGCACCCGTGACCAGCTTGGAAACCAGATTGCACAGCGGAGAAGGTACGGTGGGATTCGAAATGGTCAGTGATCTGTTTGTTAACTTGACTTTTGAAGAATTTAGAAAGGCAGGGCAGGATGGATATAGGTCTGTAACAGTTTGGGTCTAGAGTGTCACCCCCTTTGAAGAGAGGGATGACCACGGAAGCTTTCCAATATTTAGGAATCTCTGAGAATACGAAAGAGAGGTTGAGCAGATTGGTAATAGGGGTTGCAACAATGGCGGCGGATAATTTTAGAAAGAGAGGGTCCAGATCGTCTAGCCCAGCTGATTTGTACGGGTCCAGGTTTTGCAGCTCTTTCAGAACATCTGCTATCTGGATTTGGGTGAAGGAGAAGCTGGGGAGGCTTGGGAAAGTAGCTATGGGGGGTGCGGAGCTGTTGGCCGGGGTTTGGGTAGCCAGGAACAAAGCATGGCCAGCCGTAAGAGAAATGCTTATTGAAATTCTCGATTATCGTGGAATGTGATTTTAGGAGGTAAAGAGATAACTTCCAATC
This sequence comes from Brachymystax lenok tsinlingensis, assembly GCA_030435695.1. Lineage (NCBI taxonomy): Eukaryota > Metazoa > Chordata > Actinopteri > Salmoniformes > Salmonidae > Brachymystax > Brachymystax lenok. Next base: position 21,163,284 of record CM059785.1, read on the forward strand.
ATACCCTTTCACATTAAGTAGCCACACCCCGAGTGAGGTCAGAAGAGCGGGTCAGCCTGATGGAACCATCCTTTTCTACCAGAGTGCTTAAAAGGACTGGCTAAGAATGAACATTGTAGACCAGGAAAGACGGGGAGTTGCAGCCCAAATGCTGAATCTCAGAGACCAGGAAAGATGGGGAGTTGCAGCCCACGTCTAAAGTGGTTTAAACGCTGAATCTTGAATAATCAACACGAGGTGTAGGCGAGAAGCTCATCCCCCCAGGCAATCACTGGTATGACTGATTAGCTGTCTGTCACAAGGCTTGGTGTAGTTGGTACAAAAGAGTCAGGCGCAGGACAGCAGAGATGAGCAACACAACGTAGTTTACTCAAAATATTCAAAGTAGTAACAAATACCAAGCCCACCAAATGGACTGACATATTATTAGAACAATAACGCACAACAAACATGGGGAAAACAGAAGGTTAAATAATGAACATGCAATTGGGGAATTGAAACCAGGTTTGTATAAAACTAAGACAAAACAAATGGAAAATGAAAAGTGGATCGGCGATGGCTAGAAGGCCGGTCGACGTCGACCGCCGAATGCCGCCCGAACAAGGAGGGGGACCGACTTCGGCGGAAGTCGTGACACTGTCCTAAGTCAGATATCGAGAAAAGTGAATCTAAGTGAGACTATTCTACTACGCTCATCACCAATGGGAACCTTCGACATGGCTGGCTATCTTCCAGACCGAACAAAAGCAGGGTCCTGACCCTTCCGGACAATAAGGCCTTATCAGCGACAGAAAAAACGGCGAACAAAAGCACTCACACGTATATGCATTCATGATTTCTTATTCCAAAAAGGCGGCAGTTCGTGTGCAAACTATATGATTCATGTAATGTCTTGACTATCAGCAATGTGTTTGACTGTTATTTTATAAAACAATTACATACCACGGTCAATTATTACGCAATTAAATTAATCATATTTCAATTAATTAAGTAGTAATCTGGGCACACCTGAATTTGGTTTCTCCCATTCTTTTCTGCAGATCGTCTCAATTTCTGTCAGGTTGGATGGGGAGCGTTGCTGTACAGCTTTTTTCAGGTCTCTCCAGAGATGTTAGATCAGGTTGAAGTCCGGGCTCTGGCTGGGCCACTCAAGGACATTCAGGGACTTAGGATCGTTGTCCTGTTGGAAGGTGAATCTTTGCCCCAGTCTGAGGCCCTGAGCGCTCTGGAGCAGGTTCCTCGTGGTTTGGTTTTTGCTTTGACATGCACTGTCATCTGTGGGACCTTATATGGGCAGGTGTGTGCCTTTCCAAATCATGTCCAATCAATTAAAATTACCACAGGTGGACTCCAATGAAGTTGTAGAAACATCTCAAGGATGATAAATGGAAACAGGATGCACCTGAGCTCAATTTCGAGTCTCATAGAAAAGGGTCTGATTACACATGTAAATAAGGTTTTTCTGTTTTTGTATAAATTTGCAAACATTTCTTAAAAACTGCTTTCGCTTTATCATTATGGGTTATTGTGTGCAGATTGATGAGGGGAAAAAAATATTTAATCAATTTTAGAATAAGGTGGAACGTAACACAATTTGGAAAAAGGGAATGGGTCTGAATACTTTCCGAATGCACTGTATGTGATGGGATGTATAGACATTATGGACAGTATATCGATAGAACATGTAGTATATCTGAAGAATACGTAGGATAGAATAGTACATTTACAGCAATAGTTAAATAGGATGGCCTTGACTAGAATACAGTATATCTATACGAAGTATGTAAAACAGTATGACAACATTATTAAAGTGACTAGTGTTCCATTATTAAAGTGTCCAGTTGTCCATGACTGTGTACATAGGGCAGCAGCCTCTAAGGTGCGTGGTAGAGTAACCGGGTGGTAGCCGGTAAGTGACAGTGACTAAAGTTCAGGGCAGGGTATCAGCTAGTGGTGACTATTCAACCATCTGATGGCCTTGAGATAGAAGCTGTTTTTCAGTCTCTCGGTCACAGCTTTGATGCACATATACTGACCTCACCTTTTGGATGGTAGTGGGGTGAACAGTCCGTGGCTCGGGTGGCTGAGGTCCTTTATGATTTTCCTGGCCTTCCTGTGACTTAGGGTGCTGTAGATGTCCTGGAGGGCAGGCAGTATGCCCCTGGTAATGCATAGGGCAGACCACACCACCCTCTGGAGAGCCCTGCTGTTGCATTCAATGCAGGTTGGGATACAGCCCGACAAGATTTTGGTGTCACACTGACCACTGATTATGACTATTCCTACAGGGGATGGGCGTGTGCACAAATTGAACATGATTCTCATTGTGTCATGGTATTACTGCCCTCTGCTCTCTGTACAGTACATTTCTTCTCTTTATTTCAATGTGAATCAATCTAGAATAACAGTATATCAATTTTCCTCATAATTCTGTCTCCTGCCCAGGCGCAGGGAGGTTTCTCCCTCCCAGCACCTCCCCTTTATAGGCTGTGGAACTGAAGTAGAGCCCAGTAAGTAGACAATTTACATATTAATTCCCTAAGCATGTCAAATGAAAGAAGCAGGTACTGAGTCAGGTACGGACTCTCCCCATCCTACCAAAAGTCACCATGGGTGGAAGAGAAACTGCTGTATAGATCTAATACCAGAACAGGTTGTTTAAATCAAACTACTGTTTTAACCTGTATTCACGTTTCTTAGCATGATTAGAAATACAGTGCCCTATCTGCTGCTCGGTATCACCCAAAACATTGGAACACAGTGACATCTATTGGAGATTTGAGTGAATCACCTCACATTCTAATTCCACATAAGCAATTAGTAGTCTACTACTACTTATTATTGGAAAAGGCCATAAAACAATGTCACTCACTTTGATATCAGAGTGATAATATTTCGACCTCTGATCAATCATTATGCTGATTCCCACATCTGTAATATTTGTATTGGTTGAAATAGCCTAAGCAATCTGCTGAATAACCCCTGTTGACAAGGTTTGAAATGTCATACATTTTACATTTGATATTGTCTTATAACTAACTTTCACAATTCACAATAAGACCTGTATATTTATATACACACCTACATTGAAAAATTAAAGCTCCAAAACATATGTCAGAAGTGGGATTCGAACCCACGCCTCCATTCGGAGACCAGAATGCCCTTTCCAGGAAGGATTTTCACCTTGAGTCTGGCGCCTTAGACCGCTCGGCCATCCTGACAACTCTGAACAGTCTTGACAAAAAAGAGCCTTTCTTCATATGATCGGGTAAAGTAGCTAGGTAAGTTACTATAGTTTTCAATTTATTCACAATAAAAAACAGTGAAATGTATGATATCGCTAGTTGCCCATTTCCATTTTGTTAGCAAATCTAGCTAGTTCGCATTTTGTTATGAAATAGCTAGCTAACGTTACTGGTGATATTGCAAACATCTCATAGCTAGCGTTAACAATTCGCTCAATGGAAATGAGGAAATAATGCATAACTTTTCTTGTGACATGTAGGATTTATGGCTATGCATTGTCAGTGGCTGAACGTTATACAAGATATGGCACTTTACCGGCGTTGTTTTGCTCTGAAGGGTTGTGATACATTTTCGTTTGTTGCTATTTTTACTAATTTCACTAACCCAAAAAAGTTTGTCAGAAGTGGGATTTGAACCCACGCCTCCATTCGGAGACCAGAAACCCCATTACTATGGAAGGTAGAACCTTGAGTCTGGCGCCTTAGACCACTCGGCCATCCTGACAACTGAAAATAAGGAAATTAACACCTATTATAAAGAATCATATAACAGCGCCCATTTTATAGGTTTGTTGATGATGTTAGCTATTCGGGTAGTTAGGTTCGCTACTGAGTTTACTTTACTGTAAACCAAACACTTACCAATATGAGCACATTTGTCATTTTTAGCAGTAGTTTAGCAGGCTAAAGAGAGAGTCGTGTTGCACCACGTGGCCGTGTGTTTTCACCACCCATTGGACGACGAGTCATTCATTGTTATAGTAAAAAGAGGCGTGTATTGTCCATTGTCGTTATGAAAAGTTACACTAGCTTAACTCCATTTCAATCAAAAGTAGTTTATAAAAATCCACCTAAAGATGTCATTTTACAGAAATGCCGTTTGGCTCGTTAAAGGACTTCAAGAATACACAAAGTGAGTATAGGTATTTGTAGAAGGCCTATTGCGCATAAATCGAAGGTTGGAATTGTAGAGGTTCTGATTGACACTCATGTATTCACAGAGACTAATTTACAGACAGGGATGGGCAAACATTATGTATCAAAATGAACTAAGAAATACATGTATTTTGTATTGTATTTAATGAAAATACAAGTCGTTTGTATTTTGAAATACGTTTGGAAGTAGCCGGCCGAACAGCAACAATGTTCGGTTACAGAAACGTCTTACTTGCGATGTGATATGTTGTTTATCTCTACCTTAGTGGAATGCATTGACTGTAAGTCACTGGATAAGTGTTTGGTAAATAACCAAAATGTATATATGAAAATGTACATACCAAAATGAACTGTAAAGCACACTGGGTATTATTATTTGCCTTGTTTCGGGCAGAGCTCGTTGGAATAATACACAGCATGCTTTGGAATTGTTCATTTTTACATTTTCATATCTAGTTAATTTACCAGACACTCTTATCGTACTATAGTGCCATTGGCTATCTAGAGGCAGAAATACAGACAGAAATCCACCAGTACAATCAGTATAATCATCCATGCATTTCTTGAATGATTCTGGAACATCTTTGTTGACTGTGTGTTCCATGTAGCCGTGCAGTTGTCCATGCCTGACTTCCATGCTAAGATGAAGAACAAGCTGCGTACGGTGGCCATGGGGGCCGACACGGTGGTGTGGCTGGCTGTCTCAGATGTGGCCTCCAAGCAGCCCAGGGGACTCTTCTTCCAGGGTGAGACACAGGGGCTTTTTCTCAATTAGATTTGCTCAACTCCTGTGTCCTCTGTCCTCCGTCCCGTCTGGCCTTTTTTTGAAAAAAGGTTAAAAGGTAATCGAGGAGAGGGAAAGTGGATAAAAATGCGTTTGTATGAAGTTAGACTCTCCTTCTCCAATCACCCGTCATCAGGCAAATTATGTTTACAGGCTAGCTAATTGTGCAAGACATTTTATTGATAAAAGGATAAGAAGCATATTATTTAAACATGTCCTCCTTTGAGAAACAATTGATGATTCAAAGGGGGTGTGGTAGATTTCAAAACTCTTCTGCTAAGGACTCAGGTAGAATACACTTGTGCTTCCTCGCTAAAAGGAGACTATCGAGGAGGGGAGGACCGTCTTCAATTTGCCTGCTAAAGAATTGACACACTCCTCGACCACTTATCGGTTTCCAGGACTGAGGACAGACTTTTGTCCAAACAAGAAAACTCCAGGGATGGAGAGGGTAGGAGGTGGAACAGGAAGGAGAGGGTATTTATCTTCTTCTTGGAAATGCCTCCTTGATAGACACATCCTGACTATGTGCAGACGACACTGGAACAGCTGGCACACAAGTTCAAACCTTTCCTACAAAGGGTCAAAGGGGTAAGCACAGACCCTCCAGTCCATGTGTACGTTGATGAACACACCTCATTATGGATATGCACTGTATAAAGCGGTAATATTTTAAAAATACATTTCTATTTAAGCTGTAAATCAGTGGAGGCTGGTGGGAGGGGCTATAAGAGGATGTGCTCATTGTAATGGCTGAAATAGAATAAATAGAACAGTATCAAACACATGGAAACCACGTTTGATTCCATTCCAGCCATTAGAGCTCGTCCTCCTATAGCTCCTCCTACTAGCCGCCACTGTTGTAAACACAAACAGTATTTTGAATGTATGAGTGATTGATTGCTATTGCTAAGATCAAAGGGTAATGTTTGTGGTCATCTGATGCTCCTTTACTTTTACCAATATACTACTTCCTTCTGAAATTCTGCTAGAAAGGATACTCCATTGGCCTGTATGTTGCATACTACATACATTTCAGTAACAATACAGTACATACTGACACTCAGACCACAGCATAATGTCAGTGGTGTAGTGCAGAAGGCTCCCCCCGCCAACCCAGCATTTCAACAAAGGTCTTCATCAGAGTTTAAAAGGGCTGAACCACAGATTATTATGAGATACATAGTTATTTGAAACTTTCTGTGCGTTGACTCTTGTTTTATGGGGTTTAGCTTTTAAATGTCTTCAGTTCAATAACCAATGTCAGTTAAGACAAACTGGGAAACATGTACACAAAGCCAAGGGTAATTACAAATATCCCAATGTACACTCAAACCTAAGATGATTTTATTTTACCTATATTTTATCAGGGAGTCATACTGAGACCAAGGTGTCTTTTACAGATGAGCCCTGATTACAGAAAATACACAAAGAAAAACACTTTGCGCTTTGATAAACTGCATCTAACGGCTTTAATGAAGTGGCAGCAGCGTTCATATAGATGATGTCGCCATAGTCTAGGACCAACAGGAACGTTAACTGAATAATCTGCTTTCTACTATTTAGCGAGAGGCAAGACCTATTTCTATAGAAACCCATTTTTATTCTCAGTTTCTTAACTCATTAATATGCTTTTCATCTATCCAGATGCCCATATATTTGTAAGCATGGACATGATCAATATGGACACCATTCAATGTACACATGCTTAAATCAGACTTATTTCTATGCGCTCTAAAGAACATTCAGTACTAATTTAAGGTCAATAAAGTTATGTAATACAATGAAGGCTGACTGTAGTTCAGATAGAGCCTGGTCAACCGTGGGGGCAATAGCATACACAACAGTATCATCGGCATACAAGTGCAGGTTACAATTTAACAGACGAGTTGATATTGTTCTTGTGAAAAGTACAGGACCCAGAATCGACTCCTGCGAGACACCTTTTGTAATATCCAGGAAACCTGATTTAACACCATCAGTAGATATACATTGAGTTCTATCTTTCAAGTCATTTTTTAAACCAGTTACATGCAGGCCCATTGAGGAAAGCCTCTGAATTAGCAGTGAGTGACCAACAGTATTGAAAGCTTTTGACCGGTCAATGTTGCCTATTATCCATACAGTTAAACACATCATTTATAACTATGGATGCATAACTATAACTAGGGAAGCATGTCTGGTGCAATAACATGCACCTCGTCAAATGTAACTTCAAATAGATAATTTAGGCACTGATCAATGTTAAAGGTATTAGTAAAAAAAGAAACTGCAAAAACGTCTTAAGCTTTCCTTTAACTTTTTTGTATTGTAGTCTAAACTAACATAAAACCAAACAAATACAACCTTAATTGAGTGCTTAGTCAGTCATTAACTTCAATAAATACTGATTTGAATCAATAATTGATTAAACTTGTCTATGGGAATAATAATAATTTGATAGTTTATCATTCTCCTTGAACTTTCATCAGAACAACTTTGAAAATAATTTCACAGCCATTCCTCCAAGTTTGGGGAATATTCCTGGTAGGAACATTGTAGCTGCAGTCCCAACAGTATCCAGAGCCTTGCTAATGAATGATGGCCTATTCTCTACCTCTTGTGCCTTCGCATTCTTAAGGGCATCTATCTCTCTTTGCATTAGGCTTGCTTTGTCATCAAATCCTTGCTGGAGGAGATCACTCTGCTCCTGAAATGACATAAAGTTTGCCACTTACAGAACATCACATATACAGTGTATATCTGACAAATGCAGTGTTCAAAGACACATATCGTATTACTACAGTTACTGTAGTTTTAAAGTGTACTTCTCAATGTTTGTGTTTTTGGTTCCTACCTTTAGTCTAGCCTGCAGAACTCTGTCATGCTCTGCTATGGCATTTCTGCTGTCTCTCTCCATCCTGCCCATCAACTGGTTCACATTCTCCTCATATGTCCTCTGCTGGTCCGCTCTCAACCTCTCCTGGACTACCAGATGCTCCTCCATGGCGCGATTCTCCCACTCAGATGCCTCCCTTCTTGCTTGCTCGGCTAAAGAGGGAGAGAGTATGAGTGACAGAGAGACCAAGGGAAAGAGAGAGTGATAGGTAAGCCTTCATGTGGTGGTCATTAGAATGTTGTCGTCAGGTTGTGTGTTGTCATTTTAGCACACTGATTTGGCAGATGTTAGTTTTATTTATTATGTCACCTTCTGCTCTCTGCTCAGCTTCAGTGAGGGACTGGTCTGCTGACAGGATGGCCTGACCAATGCTGGCCTTCCTTTCCAAATACTCCTTCAGTACCTCTTCAGCCTGAAACCACCACACATAATATTTAACTTTCAACATCACATCAGTGCATTCATAACTCTTTTGAACAGCATCCACAAAACATAATATCCTAAATAGCTGAAGAACCACCTCCCCAACATACCTTCACTCCCCTGCCTCCCTCAGATCTGTATTCGCTTGTGGCCAGTTTCAGGTTGTTGCAGTACTCTTTGTATCCTCCACGGGTCATGTAAGAGCTATCCCTTATTTTCTCCTCCAGGGGGCCAAAAATGCATTTGATTTTGGACTCGCATGCCTTCTGGGACTCCTTGTAGTTCCTCTCACAGATCTTCTCATACTCCTCTTGAAGCACTTTCTATAGAAAGAGGTTGGTTCAGAATGTACCAGAACAAACCAGAATGTCTTGGTTGAGTTGAGGTAATAAAATGGTACCATTAAAAGGGATAGTTCACCCAAATTACAAATTAACCTAATCTTGTTAAATACATGTATCACTGAATTGAATATTGACTCATTGAATCTACATTCCCATACCATGAGCTCCAACTGGTACTTCTGGTCCTCGTCTTTGAAGGAGTTGTTGATGAATATGGCCACAGCCTCCTTCTCCATGACAGCATGCACTTCAGACAGCTCCTCTTGGGTCTCTGTGGGGTAAGCCACCCAGTCAGCCATGCCCTTCTGGTAGTGGGCCCTGGCCCTCTCGATGGCACTGGAGTTCTCTATTTGGGCCAGCGCCACCACAGCATTGTCCAGGCAGGGGATCTGCCCGCTCCGGATGGCAGAGACATACGTCTCTGCCAGGTTCCCCAGCACTGCAGGAGAGAGAGGGAGAGAGTGCGTGAGCAAGCAGAATCTGCATATATACACACTCAGTGTCTGGCTTATTAGGTTCACGAAAATAGTTGGCTCCTACAGACAGTGCGTCACGTTGCTGTGACTTGCTATATAAAGCAGGCAGACATTGAGGCATTCAGTTACAATGGTACATCCTTTAAAAGTTGCAGCGTACTGCGGCACCGCAGAATTCTATGGCACGTTATTTAAGTGCCAACCACTGGTACCATTAATGCTAGTTAGTGCTAGTTTGTCCACCAGAGGGCATATTTGAGAAGCATTTGATAGCCTTCAATAGTGGCTGTACTAGAGAATTAAAACCTTTTTTTGTAAGAACATCGTACATGGGACTGATTTTAAGAAATGTTGCTTAATTAATTTGATTAATATTAAGGTGTTTCTATTCCAAGAAAAACAACAAACCCTCTGTGTTTCCGTTAGGATGGGAAGGAAAATATGGCACTGTACAACGTGACGGTCACAGTACTAAAATCCCTGTGTCGTGCGGGCACGCGGGAGGCCGGGGTTCAATTCCCCCGACAGTGAGGAAGGAGTAGACTGTCCTTGTAAATAAGAATTCATTCTTAACTGACTTGCCTTGTTAAAGGTTACACTAAGAGCATAACATGTCTACACCCTAATTGTAGTCTAACCAATACCCAAAGGAGAGTCAGTGAAAATAAAAATCGCATTGGTTTATCAAGACCAGTCCCCATGCTTGTATCAGAGCAGTGCGAAATTGTGCTAAAATAGTTGTAGACTTTTGCTTCAAATCCTATTGCTTCTAACTTCAATATGCTCTTTAAATAAGACCTACACCACTTTTAACTGCACATTACTCAACACTAGTGAGACTCATGTCGCCTACGGTAGTCCTACAGTATATTGAAAAATATGACGTGACTCTCAGCCAATAATACAATTTTAGTTATTATATTTAACCTTTATTTAACTAGGCAAGTCAGTTAAGATCAAATTCTTATTTACAATGACAGCCTAGGAAAGTGGGTTAACTGCCTTGTTCAACAGATTTTTACCTTGTCAGCTCAGGGATTTGATATAGCAACCTTTTGGTTGCTGACCCAACGCTCTAATCACTAGGCTACCTGCAGCAGGAGGATTGGCTTGGAGAATGAGAATTCTAAATTAAAACCAAAAGCCGCCTCATGGGTCTCCCGGTGGCGGCCGGAACGGGTATCGAACCTGCGTCTGTAGCAACGCATTTTGCACTGCGGGAGCCCCCATCCACTCCGGAGCCCCCATCCAAAGTATCAAAATACAGAGAGGTGTTTGTAAAGGTATATTGTCCTGCTAATAGCCCATAATGGGCTATTATAATACTCTACATGGTGTCCAGGTCAGGATATCCAAAACATGTATTTGTCAAAAGACTGTCAGAAAGAATGTTGGTACTTATTTAATTTGATCCAAAGCCATGAATGAGTGAGTCACTCAGCTTTATGTAGGTGCTGCTATTTGAAATTTTGGAAGTTATTTTGTTTTCAAAAAAAAACGAAAGTGAGCGATTGTAATCTGAATAAAGCCCAAAATAATATTTGTAAAGGCCAAAACGTTTATTTCTGTTTTTAGAGGGAGAGAAACGCTGGGCCAATTGTGCGCCGCCCTATGGGACTCCCAATCACGGTTGGATGTGATACATAATACTTTTTATGGTATTATTTGTTTTGTCTTTTCTGGTGGATTAAACTGAAATTGCAACCAATCACGGCCGTTTGTGATACAGCCAACCTAATTTAGAAATACATTTGACGATAGAATTCTCCCCCTACCCAAATTATTTTATTAACGAAGCATAAAGATGCCATTATTAGTTACATTGTTTAAGTTTGAAAGTGCAGACTGGCACTAAGAACAGCGGGAACGTTTCCCTAGTCAGCGCCATTATTAGTGCAATGCCCCTTAAAGTGTTGCTTTGTGCTACCCAGTGTGGCGGAGGGGGGGTGCGGTGCCTTCCCCATAGGCTAGGTCTGTCTTCTGTGCGCGGCACTGCGGCCCATCCCGTGCCCCCTGCCCACGTGACTTGAACCTCGCACGCATTCAGTGGATACAGGTGGAGAACAGCAAGGCAATCCCATTGTGCGCCACTCGGGAGCCATGACCAATATATATTGTCCTGCTAATAACTGGGTTAATAATATCTGTGAGAATATCCAGGGGGCTTTTATATAATTCTACATTAATAATAATCGCTTTGTTTAAAAAATAACTATTTTTGAGGTAAGACATTGTTACTAATTTGTAAATAAAGCCAGTTTGTTATTGAGAATGATTTACTTCTGTTTTTAGAGGGAGAAAAACCTACAGTAATATCATGGGTGTCCGAGTCGAGGACAGCAGGGGTATTGACCCAGGATCTGTAGCAACACAACTTGCACTGCTGTGCAGTGCCTTAGACCATTGCGCCACTTAGGCGCTATAAACCGTGACTGGTCGTGAGTGGGCTACAGTACTACAGTAAGAGCAAAATAAAAAACTTTGTAACAACAGTTGTAGTAAGTAATACTGAAGTCGTGCAGAATTATGAGTTTCTATTTAGGTTTATGTCGCCCATTCATTGTCAGTTAGAGACACAGTAGGACCCAAAAGCATAATCAGTGCTCTAACTCCCCCTTGCGCTGGTCTGGAGCAATGAATCGGTGACACAGGGTACCTAACACGGAACCCAAACCGTCTGCGAGCGTGCATACATTTATTTGTCCCCCCACACCAAACGTGATCATGACGTGGGTACCTGTTTCTATAAACCAATGAGGAGATGGGAGAGGCAGGACTTGCAGCACGATCTGCGTCAGAAATAGAACGGACTTACATTTTTAGCCCTTGGCAACGCAGACGCTCATTGGCGCGCGTGCGAGCGAGCAGTGTGGGTGCAATAATTGAATAATATAGATTTCTAAATTTATTTTGCAACGCTTGCGTTGTGTAGTCAGCCTGTTACTTCTATTTTTGCCCTTGGCAACGCAGACGATCGTTGGCGCGCACGAGCAGTGGGTGCAATAATTGAATAATATAGATTTCTAAATTTATTTAGCAACGCTTGTGCACGCGACGCGACCACACTGGGCTAAAACCAAAAATAAGCAACTCCAATGGGCACGCGAACACCAACACTGGACAATTGTTCGCCTGGTCAGACGAATCCCAGTTCCTGTTGCGTCATGCTGATGGCAGAGTCAGGATTTGGCATAAACAACATGAGTACATGGCCCCATCCTTCCTGGTGTCAACGGTACAGGCTGGTGGCGGAGGTGTAATAGTTTGGGAAATGTTTTCCTGGCACACATTGGGGTCCCTTGATACCAATTGGGCAAAGTTTGAACGCCACACTTTGTAGAATCCATGCCCCGAAGAATTCAGGCTCTTCTGGATAAAATTGGGGGTCCAACCCGGTTCCTGATGGGCGTACCTAATAAACTGGACACTGACTGACATACAGCACATTCGGAAAGTTTTCAGACCCCTTGACCTTTTCCACATTTTGTTACATTACAACCTTATTCTAAAATTGATTAAAAATGTTTTTTCCCCCTCATCAATCTACAGTCGTGGCCAAAGGTTTTGAGAATGACACAAATATACATTTTCACAAAGTCTGCTGCCTCAGTTTGTATGATGGCAATTTGCATATACTCCAGAATGTCATGAAGAGTGATCAGATGAATTGCAATTAATTGCAAAGTCCCTCTTTGCCATACAAATGAACTGAATCCCCCCAAAAACATTTCCACTGCATTTCAGCCCTGCCACAAAAGGACCAGCTGACATCATGTCAGTGATTCTTTCGTTAACACAGGTGTTGACGAGGACAAGGCTGGAGATCACTCTGTCATGCTGATTGAGTTCGAATAACAGACTGGAAGCTTCAAAAGGAGGGTGGTGCTTGGAATCATTGTTCTTCATCTGTCAACCATGGTTAGCTGCAAGTAAACACATGCGGTCATCATTGCTTTGCACAAAAAGGGCTTCACAGGCAAGGATATTGCTGGCAGTAAGATTGCACCTAAATCAACCATTTATCGGATCATCAAGAACTTCAAGGAGAGTGGTCCAATTGTTATGAAGAAGGCTTCAGGGCGCCCAAGAAAGTCCAGCAAGCGCCAGGACCGTCTCCTCCTAAAGTTGATTCAGCTGCGGGATCGGGGTACCACCAGTACAGAGCTTGCTCAGGAATGGCAGCAGGCAGGTGTGAGTGCATCTGCACGCACAGTGAGACAAAGACTTTTGGAGGATGGCCGGGTGTCAAGAAGGGCAGCAAAGAAGCCACTTCTCTCTAGGAAAAACATCAGGGACAGACTGATATTCTGCAAAAGGTACAGGGATTGGACTGCTGAGGACTGGGGTAAAGTCATTTTCTTTGATGAATCCCCTTTCCGATTGTTTGGGGCATCCAGAAAAAAGCTTGTCCGGAGAAGACAAGGTGGGCGCTACCATCAGTCCTGTGTCATGCCAACAGTAAAGCATTCTGAGACCATTCATGTGTGGGCTTGCTTCTCAGCCAAGGGAGTGGGCTCACTCATAATTGTGCCTAAGAACACAGCCATGAATAAAGAATGGTACCAACACATCCTCAGAGAGCAACTTCTCCCAACTTCTCCTAAACAGTTTGGTGACCAACAATGCCTTTTCCAGCATGATGGAGCACCTTGCCTTGAGGCAAAAGTGATAACTAAGTGGCTCTGGGAACAAAACATCAATATTTTGGGTCCATGGCCAGGAAACTCCCCAGACCTTAATCCCATTGAGAACTTGTGGTCAATCCTCAAGAGGCGGGTGGACAAACAAAACCCCACAAATTCTGACAAACTCCAAGCTATGATTATGCAAGAATGGGCTGCCAACAGTCAGGATGTGGCCCAGAAGTTAATTGACAGCATGCCAGGGTGGATAGCAGAGGTCTTGAAAAAGAAGTCAACACTGCAAATATTTACTCTTTGCATCAACTTCATGTAATTGTCAATAAAAGCATTTGGCACTTATGAAATTCTTGTAATTATACTTCAGTATTCCACAGTAACATCTGACAAAAATATCTAAAGACACTGAAGCAGCAATCTTTGTGGAAATTAATATTTGTGTCATTCTCAAAACCTTTTGCCACAACTGTACACACAATACCCCAAAATGACAAAGCAAAAACAGGTTTAGAAATCTTAGCAAATGTATAAAAAATTCTAAACTGAAATATCACATTTACATAAGTACTCACTACTTTGTTGAAGCACCTTTGGCAGCGACTACAGCCTCAAATATTTTGGGGTATGACGCTACAGACTTGGCACACCTGTATTTGGGGAGTTTCTCCCATTTCTCTCTGCAGATCCTCAAGCTCTGTCAGGTTGGATGGGGAGCGTTGCTGCTATTTTCAGGTCTGTCCAGAGATGTTCGATCGTGTTCAAGTCCGGGCTCTGGCTTGGCCACTCAAGGACATTCAGAGACTTGCATTGTCTTGGCTATGTGCTTAGGGTCGTCCTGTTGGAAGGTGAACCTTCGCCCCAGTCTGAGTCCCTGAGCGCTCTGGAGCAGGTTTTCATCAACAAATTCTCTGTACTTTGCTCCGTTCATTTTTTGCCTTGATCCTGACTAGTCTCCCAGTCCTTGCCGCTGAAAAACATCCCCACATTATGATGCTGCCACCACCATGCTTCACCGTAGGGATGGTGCAAGTTTTCCTCCAGACATGATGCTTGGCATTCAGGCCAAAAAGTTGTGGTTTCATCAGACCAGAGAATCTTGTTTCTCATGGGGATTGCTTTTATTAAATATGTTTATTTTGGTTTATTGTGTGCTGAATTATATTGTTTTATGCCCCTGTTGTTTTATTGTAATGTATACAGGGCTCTCTTGTAAAATAGATTTTTAATCTCAATGTGACTCCCTGTTTAAATAAAAGTAAAAAAAATAATAATAATAATAATGGTCTGAGAGTCTTTAGGTGCCTTTTGGCAAACTCCAAACAGGCTGTCGTGACTTTTACTGAGGAGTGGCTTCCGTCTGGCCACTCTTCCATAAAGACCTGATTGGTGGAGTGCTGCATAGATCGTTGTCCTTCTGGAAGGTTCACCCATCTCCATAGAGGAACACTCAAGCTCTCTGAGTGACGATCAGGTTTTTGGTCACCTCCCTGACCCAGGCCCTTCTCCCTGGATTGCTCAGTGTGGTTGGGCGGCCAGCTCTAGGAAGAGTTTTGGTGGTTCCAAACTTCTTCCATTTAAGAATGATGGAGGCCACTGTGTTCTTGGGTACCTTTTTTAATGCTGCAGAAATGTTTTGGTACCCTTCCCAGATCTGTGCCTGGACACAATCCTGTCTCGGAGTTCTACAGACAATTCCTTCGACCTCATGGCTTGGTTTTTGCTCTGACATGCAATGTCAACTGTGGGACCTTATATAGACAGGTGTGTGCTTTTCCAAATCATGTCCAATCAATTGAATTTACCACAGGTGGACTCCAATGAAGTTGTAGAAACATCTCAAGGATGATCAATGGAAACAGGATCCACCTGAGCTCAATTTCGAGTCTCATAACAAAGGGTCTGAATACTTATGTCAATTGGGTTTCTGTTTATTGTAATAAGTTTGCAAAAAACCTGTTTAAGCCTTGTCATTGAGGTATTGTGTGGAGATTGCTGAGAAAAAAAGTACATTTAATTTAGAATAAGGCTGTAACATAACAAAATGTGGAAAAAGGGAAGGGTCTGAATACTTTCCGAATGCACTGTATATACATACACAAAACATTAGAAACTGCAAGGGTTGTACTCTATTATAATAATGTACAGAACATTCACTTTAAATTCACTTCAAATCAGTGTAGATGAAGGGGAGGAGACAAGTTAAATAAGGATTTTAAAGCCTTGAGACAATTGAGACATGGATTGTGTGAGTGCCATTCAGAGGGTGAATGGGCAAGATAAAAGATTTATGTGCCTTTGTACAGAGTATGGTCGTAGGTGTCAGGCGCACCAGTTCGAGTGTGTCAAGCAATAACTGCAACACTAGAGAAACTCAGCAGAGTTTCCAGTGTGTATCAAGAATTGTCCACCACCCAAAGCACATCCAGCCAACTTGACACAACTGTGGGAAGCATTGGAGTCAACATGGGCTAGCATTTTTTTTTTTACACCTTGTAGAGTCCATGCCCCGATGCGTTCATAATGTGTTGCACACTCAGTGTATAGTTATGGTAGTGATGGATGTAGTAGCGATGGAAGTTGTATAAATAGTAGTACTACTTGTAGAAAAAGTAAAGGAAATTGTAGTAGTAGTAGTGGTGGCACTGGTGGTGGTAGAGGAATTGGTTGTAGTATAAGCTGTTGTACTTTAGTATATTTGTCATATTATAATAATTATACTCACGTCTGCCGGTAACTTTCAGGCCCTGTTTCAGGGTCTTAGTCTTGGCCTCCTTGAAGACGTGGTCACAAAACTCCTTGGCTTGCTCCACAAAGGCGGGCTCCAGGTCAGCGTCGGTCAGCTCCTCCATACGTCTCATTTTGTCTCCGCTGGCTGGCCTCTCAAACACAAAGCACCAGCGAGGAGAGAAATAGTTCCGCAGGCAGCTACGAGGCAGGTTGTACTGCTGAACCTTTGCACTTTGACCTTTTGTAAAAACAAAAATATGCATATAAGCCTAAATTAACTTCTATCTGCGTTTTATGTTTATGTATGTATTCGTACATTCATATTTACTATCATCAATCCAGTTAGGTGCTAGTTAGTATTCTCGCCTGTTTTCAGTTTAAGAGCATTCTCCAGGTACTCATTGGCTGTGATGGGTCTCCCATCAACCTCCAAGGCCAGGGTGAAATCTCTGACTGTCCACACAAAGGAAGGAAAGTAACGCAGGTACTCTGAAGATTCCTCCCCGTCTCGCTGGTTGGACTTCACCTTGATGTGCTCTGTCAGTTCTGTCACATAGCTGTAGAAGGCAGTGTTGAGGACAAAATGAACCCAGATATACTAACATACACTATAGTGCTGAGCGATTAGTGCTTTTTGAGGTCGGTTCGGTTGTTGAAGATGAAAAGAACCGAGACATACAACACTACACTATATTTCTTTATAGGCCTGCTGAAGGATACTGTAGTTTCTCCAGGGCGTTGTTGTCGATGGTTCCCAGGCTGTTGTACACCAGAGTACTGCTGAGCAGGACAGCCAGGGAAAAGATCCAGTTGTCATTCTTCTCATCACCCTGCAGACACAACAGAAGGAACACATTGGTACTCTGTTCATTTTAGAGTGAAATTAAGTCAGTAACTAAATGTCTACTCCATACGCCGTTATATGGGCTCCCTACCTAAATAAAGGTCAAAACTAGAATCCTTAATTGAAACATTAACCAAGCCCCACCCTGCCTCAATTTTGGTAAAAAAAAAAATCTTAATTTTAAAAGCTGAGGGATGGGCCTGAAGAAATGTAACCACTCAAATTCATAGACTGAGCTATGGGTGCAATGACTCACCATCCGTGACATCATAATTATAGTTAACCATGATGTTATACAGTGTTTAATTACATTTACAAACATTGGAGTAAAACAAGCTTATATTTGGGGTTCTGATGGGGTATGACAGTTGAACTAAGGTCATGGGTCATTATTTATTTGTTATACTCTTTAGAATCAATTGGTATATATCATACAATTATAAATCAGACATTATAAACAGTTGTTGACATCAGCTATCAGTACTAGACACAGTTTATTGAGATAACATGGGATTTTACCCATAGCAATGTTATATTCTGTCATCTAAACAATCTGAGCCATAAAAGGGTTTTGACAGAGAGTGAACTTTAACCTCCCACCTTCTCCACGTCCCCCAGCCCCTCTGTATCCAGCAGCACCAGGGTGTGGTCTCTTTTTTCAGGATGAGGCACACACCACATCCAGATGCCCTTAGTTTTGGACTGGATGGTGGCTCCAAGGGCAAAACCTTGAGGACAGAGGATAAAAACGGTTCTTAGGATGGAATCTGTAAAGAGGCAGCAGGATGTAATGTGTTTACTCAAAGCAGCTGGTTTTCAGATGAACCTTTTTGTCTAGTTATACTGTATATCATACTGACAGACTGAAACTAGCAGCCAGTGCAAAATGGCACTCTTATCTACACAACCCACCTAGAACAGATGTGGTCGGAACAAAATGTTTTTTTGATGTTTGCTCTGCTGTCTGGTTGTACTTTATAGTGTAAAACTGAAGGAGAAACTGTAGTTTCCACAGTGCAATAACAGGTGCAGCATATCTGTCTCTCTAACTCTGAATGACAAATGCAGTACATATATAGACATGCTGTACATAAGTTAACACTTTCTGTTTCACATTTCTATTACCCTATCTTTATGAGAAATAATTATCTTATACATAAACATTCCTTAACCATATAACAGTGTTGAGGTCATGCATATTGTTATCTACATTGTTCGGACTTTGGACCATAGATTAAAAAAAATGCTTGAGTGGCTCACCTTTCCTCTCTCCAGCCAGCTTGTTCATGAGGTAGGACTTGCCGGTGCGGTACAGACCGACCACCGACACCACTACCACATGCTGGTCAATCTGGTCCAGGATGTCCAGTGCACTGCGGACCACACGCAGCTTCCCATCGCTGTCGTTCTCTATCAGACATACTGGTTCCTTCATGGATACTGTCTGGCCTGACATGATGCTGTCATAAATAAACACTGGCAAGGACACACAATAACTTTTAATTGAGTAGGGTACTATGTGTGTGTGTCACAGTCCCTACAGACTTTTTTATTGCAATTAAATGTAATGTGATGTGGTAAAGGAGGCAAAGGAACAGGTGATAACGAGTGAATCAAGGCTTATCAACAGATTGGAAGGACATTGACAAAAAAATAAAAATAATTCAGGCCTGGTCCTGTCGCCCTAGGCCAGACAAAATAAATTGCCTCTCCTAAGCTAGAATAGTCCCAGAAAGCACAAAGACGTTGAAAATATGTCTAAAATAGTATTTTCCAGACATAAAAAATAAATGTAAAAAAATGTGGGTTATTTTTCAGTTCTGAATGAAAGTTGAAAATACCATCTATTTTTTGACCAAATCAAGGCCGGTCCAGACAGGACGATGTCTGAACCAAACAGACGTCTATGATTGATTCAAGACATCCGAAAGACATCAGTGTTGGTCCGTGCTTACTGGGATGTCGCTTACAGCAGTGGTTCCCAAACTATGAGGCCGCGAGGGGTCGGCAGGCGGGGTGTGGATTCGGCTATTTCAGCTACACCCGATTCTGATAGGTGTATCAAATCAAGCACACAGCCATGCAATCTCCATAGACAAACATTGGCAGTAGAATGGCCTTACTGAAGAGCTTGACGACTTTCAACGTGGCACAGTCATAGGATGCCATTTTACCAACAAGTCAGTTCGTTAACTTTCTGCCCTGGTAAAGCTGGCTCGGTCAAATGTAAGTGCTGTTATTGTGAAGTGGAAACGTCTAGGAACAACGACTCAGCCGCAAAGTGGTAGGCCACACAAGCTCACAGAATTTGACCGGCAAGTGCTGAAGCGCATAAAAAATCATATGTTCTCGGTTTCAACACTCACAACAGAGTTCCAAACTGCCTCTAGAATCAATGTCAGCACAAGAACAGTTAGTCGGGAGCTTCATGAAATGGGTTTCCATGGCCTAGCAGTCACACACAAGCCTAAGATCACAATGTGCAATGCCAAGCGTCGGCTGGAGTGGTGTAAAGATCACCGCCATTGGATTCTGGAGCAGTGGAAACGCGTTCTCTGGAGTGATGAATCACACTTCCTCATCTGGCAGTCTGACGGACAAATCTGGGTGTGGCGGATGCCAGGAGAATGCTACTTGTCCGAATACATAGTGCCAACTGTAAAGTTTCTATATACAGTGCCTTTGGAAAGTATTCAGGCCTCTTTACTTTTCCACATTGTTTCATTACAGCCTTATTCTAAAATTGATTTTTTTTAAATGCTCAGCAATCTACACCCAATTACCCCATAATGACAAAGCGAAAACAGAGAGATTTTAGCAAATCTATTAAAAATAAGTGAAATACCTTATTTACATAATTATTCAGACTCTTTGCAATCAGACTAGAAATTGAGCTCAGGTGCATCTGTTTCCATTGATCATCCTTGAGATGTTTCTACAACTTCATTGGAGTCCACCTGTGGTAAATGGACATGATTTGGAAAGGCACACACCTTTCTATATAAAGGTCCCACAGTTGACAGTGCATGTCAGAGCAAAAACCAATACATGAGGTCGTAGGAATTGTCCGTAGAGCTCCGAGACAGGATAGTGTCGAGGCACAGATCTGGGGAAGGGTACCAAAAAAATGCTGCAGTATTGAAGGTCCCCAAGAACACAGTGGCCTCCATCATTCTTAAATGGAAGAAGTTTGGCACCACCAAGACTTCCTAGAGCTGGCTGCCGGCCAAACTGATCAATTATGTCTCTTTTTTTATGGTAGCTATCTAACATTGTTAGCTACATTTTCACCTGTCATTGTTAGCTGGTTAGTCTGATGTTGCAAGCTACTTGTATTTTTGTTTCAGTCATTGGATTATTA
Source organism: Brachymystax lenok tsinlingensis (assembly GCA_030435695.1). NCBI lineage: Eukaryota > Metazoa > Chordata > Actinopteri > Salmoniformes > Salmonidae > Brachymystax > Brachymystax lenok. The sequence goes on from CM059785.1 coordinate 21,183,942, forward strand.
TAACAGATGAAAGCTGTATATCTTGTTTTGTTATTGCTAAATGAATGCGCCTTCTTAGTATTGATGCCATTGTATTCATGTTTATTATTTCCAGACCAAATCTTGTATGGATAAATGGACAGTTAATTGAATAATCAAAGCTGAGTGACATGGCACAGAATTGCAAACATTTAACCTCCAATCAACATTAAAGAACCCTAAACTGAGGAACTGTCTTTCTCACCGTCTCTCTAATAGGAGTACAATCTCCATAACTTGACCTACTCACTCAGTGTATAAATTCCAGAGACATCACCCTCTAATTCAGTCTCAGTATGTTGTCATACATTTTATGTTCAGCATGTAGACTACAGAAAAGTTCACATACTGTTTCTACCATAGGCTAAATCATGTGGCAGATATAGTCTATGTCAGAATATTTTTTCTGGTTATCTAATCAAATAATTAACTGCAACGCCTACATTATTAAGGATGGATCAAGTATTTTTCATATAACCAGTCAACGTGCAAATCAATAGTAAAAAATAATAATAATAATCATAAATGTAAGAAATGCAAGGGAGTTTACCTCTGCAACGCTGTGGTGGGTTATTGCTCAGTCTGTGGTCAGCGTTAGGATAGTAAAAGATATAGGTGATGTATAAAAGATATAGGTGATGTATAAAAGTCAGTGATTCATTAAATGCCGCAATCACGTGCTAGTGGGAACTAGGACATTCCGAAATGTCAGACTTCCTAACTGGTTGAATCGCACGTATATAATGGTGCGTTCAAGACAACTGGGAACTCGGTAAAAAAAGGACGTCAAAACATGTCATGACGTCAGTTATCTTCATGTCGGAAAGTGGGAGCTCTAGAAAGATGCCAGATTTCCCGACTTTGAATTCCGAGATGGATGACCATTCAAAAATAAATCCCAGTCGGAGCTCGTTTTTTTCTCCTGATTTCCCAGTTTACTTGAACGCACTGAAGTCGGATATTTCAGAGTTCCGTGTTTCTTTTCTCTCCAGTTTCTAGTTCCGACTACCACGTGAAAGTGGCACTATTCCTAGTTGAACAATAGCTCGATAATTGCCTCAATAACGCCATTCACAATTGAGTATTTCTATTGCATTTCCTTCGGACATTTTGAAAGATTTTGTTGATGAATTCAAAAGTAGTTTGCGTCAATCTCATATTGACTGGTGACAATAAGTGAACACAAAATATAGCCTAGGCAACTTTCATTTTCTGTTTCGCAGCAAATATATAGCCAGCAGGACATTGTTCCTCTGCGATTAACCTCAGTTGGTTTGGAGAGGATTTTTGGAGGAGTAGTCTATGTAAGTAGGACCGACGAATGCTGTACCATAGCAGGAAACCGTTACATTTTTGCAGACGAATTTCATAATGAAATTGAAGCTGACATTGGACAATCATTTAACTTCACGTTAACTAAATGTTGTATGCATATGACTAAGCTGTTTCATGGTGCAGATATTTTTAACAATCTATTTGCATAGCCTATGTAGTAGTCCTACACTGTATTCACATTGTGAGCTTAATTTATAGAAGGAATCGATAATTAACTTCTATAAATAATTCACCTGAACTATATTTAATTCATACTTTTATTATAGATCCACTATTTCTGGGAGCTGTAGGCTAATCATTCCGTGAAATCATTTGACCATGGATTCCCCAATGTGCCTGGTCGAAAACGCCGACGGTGAGCTTCATGTAGTCCCCGGGGCCATCAAGTACCTGATGGGACTAAACCAGCAAGTCGTAGTGGTGGCGGTGGTCGGGCTGTACCGCACCGGCAAGTCCTACCTCATGAACAAGCTGGCTGGAAAGAGAAAAGGTGAGACTGATGCTGAGAAACAAATCAAAATGTACAAACTGGTTTGACCATCAGCTGTACCTCAATAGTCAATGCCCAATTAATTTTTTATTTTCATCAGTACACTGGTTTAAAAATAAATTGTATTACATTATTTTTTTCTTAAAATGGTCTTTGAAATATTGATTTAGGTTTTGCCCTTGGAGCCACCATCCAGTCCAAAACTAAGGGAATCTGGATGTGGTGTGTGCCTCACCCTGAAAAAAGAGACCACACCCTGGTGCTGCTGGATACAGAGGGGCTGGGGGACGTGGAGAAGGTGAGAGGTCAAAGTTCAGTCTCTTTACAATTCACATTACTAATCAGCACAGTGAACACATCTAAACACACATTTTAAATAATTTCATTACATTTAGCCAGATCACCAATACATGTTGCTGTTGTCGTACTTGTTTCAGGGAGATTCTCAGAATGATGCCTGGATCTTCTCCTTGGCCATTCTGTTAAGCAGTACTCTGGTCTACAACAGTCGAGGGACCATCGACAATCAAGCCGTGGAGAACCTCCAGTATCCTTTAAACCAATATCTATTTCCCCATGGCAATCCTCCCAGTTTCCTCTCCTATTGATTTTAACAGGTGTACAGGTCACATGGGTAGGGGACATTTCCCCCAACCGGGCCATTTCTTGGAAGTCCCTCTCATATTGAAAGTGAAAGTGCTGTATATTTTTATATCTTTTGGATGCTGAGCAAAATGTCCTTATAGACCCGGAGCAATAAATTGTGTTACTGGCAGGGTTAATTTCGTGTTTGTAGAATGTTCAACACACTTTGTTGGATCCATTCCCTTAGGGGTTACTCAGTGCATGTGGATACAGTCCATTCAAAATGAAACTGAAATGACTTGTAAGTCCTTATACAACTGTAGCAGGCTCATGTCAATGCAGATGCACATTCTCTTTTAGACCTTTTGTAGCTTTTATCAGTCAATCCTCAACCGGCCCTATAGATATGTGAGTGAGCTGACAGAGCGGATCAAGGTGAATTCCTCCAGTGCAGCTTCATCCTCTCACGATGACGAGGAAGGAGGGGATGCCCAGTTTGTGCAGTTCTTTCCGAATTTTGTGTGGGCCATCAGAGATTTCACTCTACTACTCGAGATCGACGGCAGAAACGTCACCGAAGATGAGTATCTGGAGCATTCCCTGGAACTCAGAAAAGGTGACATTAGCACTAGCCAACACCCCAATGATCAAATGTGCACAATGGCTCTACATAGAATAGTGCACCATGAACAATTATACAGTTGGAATAATCATTATCCCACAAAGAGCTGAGGGGTTGAGAAACAAGATGATTGATATTGGCTCTGACACTTGCTAAATTACACATTATAAAATCATTCCCTATGAAAATGTATTGTAGGATTAGACTTATAATCAAACAGACTCATAAATCAAGTGACAATTATTATTTTATCCAGTTTGTTTATTGGTCATGAAGTCTTCTGCCTTAAGTTAATTTAAGCATATCTCTGTATATGCTTATCTGTTAATGATTGTGTGTTTGGATGGTGAACTAAGGGCCAGTCTCCCAGATTAGGCCTCCAGACGAGATTCTCCATTGAACACACTTTTGTGTCCAGGACAAGGCCTAATCTGTGTCTGGGAAACCAGACCTAAAAATAGAGTAATGTCAACTGTAATGGTGAATGCTGACTATCATTCAGGTGGGGGTAAAAAGATCCTGATGTACAACCTCCCACGAGAGTGCATCCGGAACTACTTCCCCTCGCGCAAGTGCTTTGTATTCCCCACCCCTACAACTCCTACCAACATGCCCCACTTGGATTCCATGGACGAGGCTGACCTCTGTGGAAGCTTCCGAAAGGTTGCAGATACTTTCTGCCACTTCATTTTCCAGGAGAGCCGTACAAAAACGGTCAACGGTGGCCACAAAGTCACCGGGAGAAGTAAGTCAAATATCAGCAGATTCTGCACAGATGCATTGAATGTAGCCTATGTTATTGTACCACCAAATGTAGACACTTATATTTTTCTTCCCGCTTCTATCTGATTTCAGTGCTCGGCCACTTGGTTAACACCTATGTGGAGACCATAGCCAAAGGCTCTGTGCCCTGTCTGGAGAATGCGGTGCTGGCCATGGCTCAAATTGAGAACCAGGCTGCTGTGGATGACGGCCTGGGGGTGTACCAGAGGGGCATGGAGGAGGTGAAGGCCTTATTCCCTGTGGACATGGGTCAGATTTCAGCTCATCACTTCCTCTCAGACCACCAGGCCACGCAGGCTTTCATGAAACGATCCTTCAAAGACGGAAATGGGGATTTCTTGAAAGCGTTGGCGGTAAGGGTCATCATTTGAGCTCTGTGCCTGGTACAAACACTGCCTTGGTTCTTAACTCTGTCAAGGACCACTTTTTACAAATGCTTCCCTAAAACAGTCTTGACTCCTGCAGGTGGCCATTGCAAAGCACTACGCTGACCTTCTCATCCAGAACGAGGATGCCTCAGAGAAGAAGTGTGCGGCCCTTCTGGAGAAGCTGTCTGCTCCGATGGCCCAGAAGACTAAGGAGGGGATCTACACCACACCTGGAGGATATGAGCTTTACTGCAGTCACCATGACAACATGGTGGCACAATACCGAGCCGAGCCTGATAAAGGAGTTAGGGTAAGAATCCTTGCTAGGGCTGAAACATTCATAAAGACATCCATATTAAACACTCATCTTTCAGGCCGATTCACTTAGTTTCAATGTCGTAGATGGATTGCTGTTTCTATCAACCTCTGTTACTGTTATGATTCACATTAGCTTCCATCTGCAGCATCATACCAGAAACAGATTGCCATCAACCAATGATAAAACATGTAGCATTTGGGGGTGTTTTCTGCAGGCTGAGGAGATTCTTGAGCAGTTCCTGAGGGAGAAGAGTCTAGAGAAGAATTCCATCCTGCAAGCTGACAAAAAATTGACAGAAAATGAGAAAAAGATCCACGGTAAGTCCAAAATATAGCATTGGGATGTTATTATCTGGTTTCATTCAGGTTTCTGGTTGGAGTGACTTCTCACAATACATTGGTGATAATCTTGCACGAAGTCAACATTGATCTGGGATGTTTGAAAGAGTAATCTAAAAGTTATGGCCTACTCCAGAACAAGGATAAGATCAGGGGCTGTCTGTTGACTTCATATGAGAGAGAACATGAGTAGTCCAGAAGCTAGAGTGTTTTCCTACCTCAACTCTTCCTTTGGACCATGTAGAGGAGAAGGCGAGATCAGCTGTGCTGGAGCAGGAGAAGAAGGCTGCTGAAGAGAAACGGGTGGAGATGGAGCGCACCATGGAGGACGATCGCAAAAGCAAAGACGAGAAGTTGAAGCAGATGGAAGAGAAGATGAAGGAGGAGATGAAGCAACAGGAACGGGACTTCCACAGGGCCTTGGAGTGCAAGATGCAGGAGCAGAAGGATCTGCTGGAGAAGGGCCACAAGGAGAAGGCTGACTTAATGAGACAGGAGATAGAGGAGTTCAAGAAGAGCAACAAACCTGAAATGGAAGGAGATGGTTTCCTTGAGTCTAAAGTCATGCCTGTTCTTCGATTTGGATTGGACGCTGCCAACACTTTCTTTCAATATAAGCTCATGAGGGGAGCTTTTATGAAGTAGAAACATTGTGTATCACTTGAGCATGTACACATTTGTTAGCTTTATCTAGCAATGTAAAGCAAAAAATTAAGTTGATAGCCATGCTTACTATCAGTATAAGCTTTATATGCAAGAGTGATGTATTATTTTTCTCATACAGTATATGTATTTACATATTTTGGTGAAATTATCACTGTACTAGTATAGCGCTTAAATCTAGAGGCTTTAATAAAAACATTTCTAGACTATAACTAAGACTTTTCTTAAATCATAATAGCACTGAACAAAAATCCTAAACTATGGATTTAACATGACTGGGAATACAGATATGCATCTGTTGGTCACAAATACCTTAAAAAAAAGGTAGGGGCGTGGACCAGAAAACCAGTCAGTATCTGGTGTGACCACAATTTGCCTCATGTAGCACAACACATCTCCTTCGCATAGAGTTGATCAGGCCATTGATTGTGGAATGTTGTCCCACTCCTCTTCAATAACTGTGTGAAGTTGCTGGATGTTGGCAAGAACTGGAACACAACGTCGATCCAGAGCAACCCAGAACTGGGACAGTTTCAACTTCCAAAAATTGTGTACAGATCCTTGCGACATGGGGCCGTGCATTATCATGCTCAAACATGAGGTGATGGCGGCGGATGAATGGCACGACAATGGGCCTCGTCACAGTATCTCTGTGCATTCAACTCGCCATCGATAAAATGCAATTGTGTTTGTTGTCCGTTGCTTATGCTGGCCCACACCATAACCCCACCGCCACCATGGGGCACTCTGTTCACAACGTTGACATCAGCAAACCGCTTGCCGACACGACACCCTACATGCTGTCTGCCATCTGCCTTGTACAGTTGAAACTGTGATTCATCCGTGAAGAGCACATTTCTCCAGCGTGCCAGTGGCCATCGTTAGGTCAGGACCCTGTTGAGGACGACGAGCATGCAGGTGAGCTTCCCTGAGACAGTTTGTGCAGAAAGTGGATGTGGAGGTCCTGGGCTGGTGTGGTTACACGTGGTCTGTGGTGTTGAGGCCGGTTAGACATACTGAAATGAATATTCAATTCTCTGGCAACGGCTTTGGTGGACATTCCTGCAATCAGCATGCCAATTGCATGCTCCCTCAACTTCAGACATCTGTGGCATTGTGTTGTGTGACAACTGCTCATTTGAGTTGCCTTTTATTGTCCCCAGCACAAGGTGCATCTTTGTAATGATCATGCTGTTTAATCAGCTTCTTGATATGTCAGGTGGATGGATTATCTTGGCAAAGGAGAAATGCTCACTAACAGGGATGTAACAAATGTGTGCAAAAAAAATGAGAGAAAAAGCTTTTTATGTGTATGGAAACTTTGAGATATTTTATTTCAGCTTGTGAAATATGGGGCCAACACTTTACATGTTGCGTTTCTATTTTTGTTCAGTTTTCTTTTTATGGTCTTATATTCTTTGAGAATGTTGTCTATTGAAGCAAAATATGATTCATTTGGATATTATCCTTTGAAGTTGTATATAAAATGCATATCAGTTTATAAATAAATTGTTTTGAATCCAATTTGAATCTTTTAGTGTTTATGTAATTAGTAGTAGTCTGTTACTGACTCGCATCTGGAAAACCCCATTTATGCCTTTGTGGCCTGACACTCCTCTTTTTGTTATTATATTCTTTTATTGAACATACAATCTACCTGCAGTGAAACCGCTCAACATTTGCATTACATTCAGTCATCTAACAGACTCCCATCCACAGCGACCCACAATATCAACCAGGGTCCACGCCCCGCCCAAGGGCACGACAGCAGATCTTCCACCAAGTCAAAATTGGGACCGGAACCAGCCACCTATCGGCCACTGGCCCAAGCTCCCAACCGCTAGCCCTCCAAGATCCCCCCCACATTTCCCTGACAGCTGCCTCTTAACCATCCAAAAGTCCCCCTCCCAAGCCACCAACAAAATTAACAAAAGAGAAAAACAAAGGAAAACAACAATGCAAAAATGAAAGACATCAAGGTCGCTCCTCTTACTTTTATCTCAGATACTGGGCCACATTTTGGTGTTCAAATGGTTTTCAGACCACGAATCAATCAGTTTGCACTTGAGAAATAGCCATTGGCTACTGTCTTTTCTGACACAGAGGAGCAAGAGAAGAGAGCCCTGGCTGAACAGGCAGTGAAGATGGAGGCAGAGAAACAGCACCAGCTAGAGGAACTGATCCAGGAGAGGGAGAGGAGTCATAAGGAGGGAATCTGTCAGCTAGAGGTATGTATGGACACTGGGGACCTATAGTATACCATGTCTCATACAATTATATTTTATATTTCTGAACTATAACCACAGATAGATTGTAGTAATTGAGGGAGGTAAGTTGAGAAGATGCAGCTTGCTTGTTATGTTGTCCCTCTGTGATTCTAGGCTAAGATGGTCCAGGAGGCGAAGGAGAAGCAACAGGAATTGGAGAGAGCGCTAGATAGCAAGCTCCATGAGCAAGAGAAGCTGATGGCTAAGGGCTTCACAGAGAAAGAGGCAGCCATGAAGGAGGAGATACAGGGCCTGAGAGAGAAGCAGGAGGCCAAGCGTGAGGAGAAGGAAGAGCAGTCTCGTAACTTCAGAGCCATAGCTCAGGGTGTCATAGAGAGTGTCAGCAATGGCTTAGGTCACTACTTTAACTATAAGAAAGCCCGTGAGCAACGCAAGGCGATTGTGTTCAAGGAGCAGGTCAAATATGATCTCAAATCAGGTGCGGTTGGCAATATCCCCGATATGGAGCGCATGGCACTCAAGCAAGACAAGATGGCCACGCCCAAACTCAAAACAGGAGCAGTTGGCAACTCTAAAGACACAACTCTGCCCAAAGTCAACACAGGTACAACTGACAAAAGCCCTGGCTCAGAGGTCTAAAGGTTTCACCAGAGATTGGTCAATGGTCCAGATCAGCAGCCACATCTTTCTCCAGTCTCATCATTAACCAGAAGAGCCCAGTAAAACTACTAGGAAATAGTGCAACAGAAAGACTGCTGTGCAACAATGGTACAATGGGGCCAAACAGGCTGTCACTTCCTCAGTTTATAACCATTCATTTCTCATTCTGATATAATTGAATATTGAAATTATAGATCAATCTTAAAATTGGAGAGTTAAGATTTGTGTTTTGTTTTGTTCATGGATGTAGGGTAAAATAAATGAGCTTGCTGAACTTGTCTAGAGGTCAAATGTGTTGTTCTATATTACACGTAAGGCTAGAATGGAACTGCTCATCTTCAATGCGCTTTTCACTTAAGGGTTGGCCATTATCATGTTTTGTAATTGTGATTGTTGTTTGAATAAACCATCAGCTCTATTAAAAAACGTTTCACATTTTGTCTGATAGGGTTGCTAAACTTGTTTTAATAGAGATATTGATCAATGGGGGGAACTGATGAGCTGAACACCACCAGCTGAATCTCTACATGGAAACATAAGCACAAGCATTCACATGACAAAGATACATATCCTGTTTTTCAGTCACCTCATATCAATGTAATCAAATACAAACATGAGTACATCAGCAGCAGGACAACAAGAGGAACTGTAATTATGGAATTATATGTACACATATCTCTACTCAGTTTGACCTTTGCCCAGATCACCTTCAGGGCCAGGACGAGACATGCAGGAATGATTTTCATATAGACTACTGATCTTCATTAATCTGCTGCTAGGACACACCACGCACATCAAGACCTGAGGGGAATGTCACAAAGCAGGATCAAGGAGTTATCCATCTTACTTTGACAAACATATATACTGTACTGTAACCTGCTGAAAAAAAACTGCATAGACCAGCATAGTCTAGTGACCAGACTTTGTTGTGTTTTCTCCGGTGGACAGTTTTTGATGTGGTTTTGCTGCTGACCAGCCTTTATTGTGTTTCGGACCATGGTCACCCGCACAACCAGCATCATCTTACATTATGCTGGCATGCAAAGTGATGTCTAATTCCTATTAGAATCCAGCCTGAGTGGGGCTAGCCAACAATTGGAACATTTATTCATTTATTCAAGTTATATTCAGAATGACTGTCAGGATTAGAATGAGGACTAATTGAGACTACCCAAACCAGCTAAAATGGGAACAACCATTTCAGTAACGGTGCAATAAATCCAATTTACAGATTGGATTAGTTTAGAAAAAAGTATGTTATTTATCTTTGTGTAGCATAAAATAAATGAATTGATTAATAAATCAATGTACATGCAAAAACACAGATATGGAAACAAACTATTTTTAAGAAATCTAACTGCAATAGAGCGTCCTGGGAAATATGATAATGATAGGTGTGGTTTGGTTGACCAGCTTGACCATGGATTATTCTATTGGCCAACAACTCAACAAACAAGTCCTGCTCTCCTCCACAAGGTTCTCTCTCTCTCTCTCTCTCATTGGCATGACGTAACAATGTACATGTACAATACGCTTACTTTGGATATTTACGATATTAAAATAATAAGAATCAAAATTGTCAACAGTAACAACAATAACCAAGGGTCAAAATAACCATACATTGAACAATAACAATAAGCATACAGTAGAGGAAATGAGCAGGTTGATTGGTCTGTCAGACACTGTCCCTCATCTTATGGCAGGCAGCAATGTAGTGCGCTGCCAACCCACTGCTCTCTGCGTCCTCCCCCAACAGGAAGACGCTTCCGGCCCCGACAGAGATGGCCGCCTCGCTTCACGTTCTCAGGAAACTATGCAGTATTTAGTTTTTTTATGTATTATGTAGTTTTATTACATACAACCGGGAGGAACTATTGGATATAAGAGCAACGCCAACTTACCAACATTACGACCAGGAATACGACTTTCCCGAAGCGGATCCTCTGTTTGGTCCACCAACCAGGACAATAGACTGGATCCCAGCCGGTGACTCAAAACAACGGCGGCGCCAGAGAAGGGGGAAACGCGGCGGTCTTCTGGTCAGGCTACATAGACGGGCATATCGTGCACCTCTCCCGAGTATTTTACTTGACAATGTCGTCTCTGGACAACAAGGTGGACGAAATCAGAGCAAGAGTTGCCTTCCAGAGAGACATCGGCGACTGCAACGTTCTTTGCTTCACGGAAACATGGCTCACTCAGGACACGTTATCAGAGTCGGTACAGCCACATGGTTTCTCCACGCTATTCTCTGCCCTCCTTTCGGCAAGTCTGACCACAACTCCATTTTGTTGCTCCCAGCCTACAGACAGAAACTAAAACAGGAAACGCCCGTTCTCAGGTCTGTTCAACGCTGGTCCGACCAATCTGATTCCACACTCGAAGATTGCTTCGAGCACGTGGACTGGGATATGTTCCGGATAGCATCGGACAACAACATTGATGTATACGCTGATTTGGTGAGCGAGTTTATTAGCAAGTGCATTGGTGATGTTGTACCCATAGCAACTATTAAAACCTTTCCCAACCAGAAACCGTGGATTGATGGCAGCATTCGAGCAAAACTGAAAGCGCGAACCACTGCTTTTAACCAGGGTAAGGAGACCGGAAACATGACTGAATACAAACAGTGTAGCTATTCCCTCCGCAAGGCAATCAAACAAGCTAAGCGTCAATATAGAGACAAAGTAGAGTCACAATTCAACGGCTCAGACACGAGAGGAATGTGGCAGGGTCTACAGTCAATCACGGACTACAAAAAGAAAACCAGTCCGGTCGCAGACCACGACGTCCTGCTCCCAGACAAACTAAACAACTTCTTTGCTCGCTTTTAGGACAATACAGGGCCACCGACATGGCCCGCTACCAAAACTTGCGGGCTCACCTTCACCGCAGCCAACATGAGTAAAACATTTAAATGTGTCACAAGCTGCTGGCCCAGATGGCATCCCTGGCCGTGTCCTCAGAGCATGCGAAGACCAGCTGGCTAGTGTGTTTACGGACATATTCAATCAGTCACTATCCCAGTATGCTGTTCCCACATGCTTCAAGAGGGCCACCATTGTTCCTGTTCCCAAGAAAGCTAAGGTAACTGACTTAAATGACTATCGCCCCGTAGCACTCACTTCCGTCATCATGAAGTGCTTTGAGAGACTAGTCAAGGATCATATCACCTCCATCCTGCCAGACACCCTAGACCCACTCCAATTTGCTTACCGTCCCAATAGGTCCACAGACGACGCAATCGCAATCACACTGCATACTGCATACTGCCCTAACCCATCTGGACAAGAGGAATACCTATGTAAGAATGCTGTTCATCGACTACAGCTCAGCATTTAACACCATAGTACCCTCCAAGCTCGTTGATCAATCCTCCAGAGTCTCTGCCTCTATTGACAGAGCTGTGTTTCTGTGATGGCACAATTACCTCTCTATAGCCTGTGGGACAGTGAGTGACAATGTCTGCCTTACACCATGTCTCCTGCAGAAGGATGACATCAACATCTTTAAGATTATTGTTGAACTTCAGTGCTAAACTCTTCAGTCCAAAGAATGATGAGTTTAGGCCCTGAATGTTCCACATGCTAACTGATAGTGATTTCATGTTGCAAAAAGAAAGAATAGCAATCAGAAATACAGTAACTTCTAACTGTTAAGTTGTTAAGAGTGAGAAACAGGATAACAGCAAAAAATTATTGTTATATATACACTGCTCAAAAAAATAAAGGGAACACTTAAACAACACAATGTAACTCCAAGTCAATCACACTTCTGTGAAATCAAACTGTCCACTTAGGAAGCAACACTGATTGACAATAAATTTCACATGCTGTTGTGCAAATGGAATAGACAACAGGTGGAAATTATAGGCAATTAGCAAGACACCCCCAATAAAGGAGTGGTTCTGAAGGTGGTGACCACAGACCACTTCTCAGTTCCTATGCTTCCTGGCTGATGTTTTGGTCACTTTTGAATGCTGGCGGTGCTTTCACTCTAGTGGTAGCATGAGACGGAGTCTACAATCCACACAAGTGGCTCAGGTAGTGCAGCTCATCCAGGATGGCATATCAATGCGAGCTGTGGCAAGAAGGTTTGCTGTGTCTGTCAGCGTAGTGTCCAGAGCATGGAGGCGCTACCAGGAGACAGGCCAGTACATCAGGAGACGTGGAGGAGGCCGTAGGAGGGCAACAACCCAGCAGCAGGACCACTACCTCCGCCTTTGTGCAAGGAGGAGCACTGCCAGAGCCCTGCAAAATGACCTCCAGCAGGCCACAAATGTGCATGTGTCTGCTCAAACGGTCAGAAACAGACTCCATGAGGGTGGTATGAGGGCCCAACGTCCACAGGTGGGGTTGTGCTTACAGCCCAACACCGTGCAGGACGTTTGGCATTTGCCAGAGAACACCAAGATTGGCAAATTCGCCACTGGCGCCCTGTGCTCTTCACAGATGAAAGCAGGTTCACACTGAGCACGTGACAGACGTGACAGAGTCTGGAGACGCCGTGGAGAACGTTCTGCTGCCTGCAACATCCTCCAGCATGACCCGTTTGGCGGTGGGTCAGTCATGGTGTGGGGTGGCATTTCTTTGGGGGGCCGCACAGCCCTCCATGTGCTCGCCAGAGGTAGCCTGACTGCCATTAGGTACTGAGATGAGATCCTCAGACCCCTTGTGAGACCATATGCTGGTGCGGTTGGCCCTGGGTTCCTCCTAATGCAAGACAATGCTAGACCTCATGTGGCTGGAGTGTGTCAGCAGTTCCTGCAAGAAGAAGGCATTGATGCTAAGGACTGGCCCGCCCATTCCCCAGACCTGAATCCAATTGAGCACATCTGGGACATCATGTCTCGCTCCATCCACCAACGCCACGTTGCACCACAGACTGTCCAGGAGTTGGCGGATGCTTTAGTCCAGGTCTGGGAGGAGATCCCTCAGGAGACCATCCGCCACCTCATCAGGAGCATGCCCAGGCGTTGTAGGGAGGTCATTCAGGCACGTGGAGGCCACACACACTACTGAGCCTCATTTTGACTTGTTTTAAGGACATTACATCAAAGTTGGATCAGGCTGTAGTGTGGTTTTCCACTTTAATTTTGAGTGTGACTCCAAATCCAGACCTCCATGGGTTGATAAATTTGATTTCCATTGATAATTTTTGTGTGATTTTGTTGTCAGCACATTCAACTATGCAAAGAAAAAAGTATTTAATAAGATTATTTCATTCATTCAGATCTATGATGTGTTATTTTAGTGTTCCCTTTATTTTTTTGAGCAGTGTATATTCCTATTCATTGAACAAGTAAACTTTTAGTACAATAGGTGTGTGTGTGTGTGTGTGTCCGTGTGTGTGTGCGCGTCTTTAGTGTAGTTTAGTGCAGATGTATTGGAGGAGCTGTTTAATCTCACTTAATCCTACAGGGTTCTCCTGTCCTCTGATGACCTCTGTGTAGCTGCGCTGGTCCTGCTGTTGGGCCCTGTGGAGTGGAGGGGGGCCAGGTCTGGGCCGTGAGGCTTCCTCTCTGGTCTGGTAGAGGTGGTGGTCTGGTGCGGGGTAGTAGGCTGGGCCCGGTCCAGTCTGGCTAAGCCGATGGATTTGGTGATGCTCTGCTGGTGGGTGGGGCCTGTGGAGTGCGCTGGGTCTGGTGGGGTGTTGAGAGGGCCTGGGGCTTCTTGGTGGTGCAGTGGTCTGGTAGGGGTCTCTGGGTGGTCCTCTGTGGCATGGGGTGTTTGTCTACAAAGTGCCACATCCTTTAGAGACTTGGTAAACATCCCTACTGTCTGCTTCCTCTGGTGGGAGTGGTCGTGCAGATGCTCTGGGGTGATTGTTTGGTGGTGAGCAACGTGCACGTTCGGGAGTAGGCCACACCCTCTGGTGATGTCAGCGTTGACTTTCTGAATGGTACGGGAATGAAAGTCTTTGCGGGGCAGCAGAGTGGAGATGGTAATGTGGGAGTTGGGGAACCACTCAGAGGCCCTCTGCTACTCTGTTGACCAGGCTGCGTACTCTCTCCTGCTCCTCTCGCAGGTTGTTTGTGCCGGTGTGAATAATAATGTGGCCTGGTGTGCCAAAGTCAGGCTGGGACAGGATGTGGAGTGCATCCTGTGTTTTTGCATCCTGTGTTTATGTTGCGATTGGCAACTTTCATAAATTAGGTGCATTACCACCACCGACCTTGTTAGTCTTTCAGTCACCCACGTGGGTTTAACCAATGAGGAGATGGCACGTTGGTACCTGCTTCTATAAACCAATGAGGAGATGGGAGAGGCAGGACTTGCAGCGCGATCTGCGTCACAAATAGAACTGACTTCTATTTTACAGGCTGACTTCACCGCTTGCGTCGCGTGCGCGAGCGTTGCAAAATAAATGTAAAAATCTATATTATTCAATTATTGCACCCACGTCCTGCCTCTCCCATCTCCTCATTGGTTTATAGAAGCAGGTACCCACGTGCCATTTCCTCATTGGTTATACCCACGTGGGTGACTGAAAGACGAACGAGGTTGGTGGCGGGTAATGTACCTAATTTATGAAAGTTGCCAATCGCAATATAAAGTCCAGAGAAGAAAAAGCCTGGAAGGAGGAGAGATGACTAGAAACAACTCGGTTGACCGTTTTATGTGTGGATGAATTGTCGGAGTAGAGGACCTTGTGCATTTCAGGTAAAATAACAACTCAATGTTTATATCCCATGACAAATTAGCTAGCAACAGCAAGTTATCTAAATAGGACAAATTAGCTAGCAAGTGCAAGCTAAACTATGTTTAGCATTATAATGCACAGCCCCATGTTGCAAGGATCTGTACACCATTCCTGGAAGCTGAAAATGTACTAGTTCTTCCATGGCATGCAAACTTTCCAGACATGTCACCCATTCAGCATGTTTTGGATGCTCTGGATAAATCCAGCAACTTCGCACAGCTGTTGAAGAGGAGTGGGAAAAAGATTCCACAGGCCACAATCAACAGCATGATCAACTCTATGCAAAGGAGATATGTCGTGCTGCATGAGGCAAATTGTGGTCACACCAGACACTAACTGGGTTTCTGATCCACGCCCCCTACCTTTTTTAAGGTATCTGTGACCAACAAATGCATACAGTGAGAGAAAAAAGTATTTGATCCTTTGCTGATTTTGTATGTTTGCCCACTGACAAAGAAATGATCAGTCTATAATTTTAATGGTAGGTTTATTTGAACAGTGAGAGACAGAATAACAACAAAACAATCCAGAAAAACGCATGTGAAAAATGTTATAAATTGATTAGCATTTTAATGAGGGAAATAAGTATTTGACGCCCTCTCAATCAGAAATATTTCTGGCTCCCAGGTGTCTTTTATACAGGTAACGAGCTGAGATTAGGAGCACACTCTTAAAGGGAGTGCTCCTAATCTCAGTTTGTTACCTGTATAAAAGACACCGGTCCACAGAAGAAGTAATCAATCAATCAGATTCCAAACTCTCCACCATGGCCAAGACCAAAGAGCTCTCCAAGGATGTCAGGGACAAGATTGTAGACCTACGCAAGGCTGGAATGGGCTACAAGACCATCGCCAAGCAGCTTGGTGAGAAGGTGACAACAGTTGGTGCGATTATTTGCAAATGGAAGAAACACAAAAGAACTGTCAATCTCCCTCGGACTGAAATCCTGCAGTGCCCGCAAGGTCCCCCTGCTCAAGAAAGCACATATACATGCCCGTCTGAAGTTTGCCAATGAACATCTGAATGACTCAGAGGTCAACTGGGTGAAAGTGTTGTGGTCAGATGAGACCAGAATGGAGCTCTTTGGCATCAACTCAGCTCGCCGTGTTTGGAGGAGGAGGAATGCTGCCTATGACCCCAAGAACACCATCCACACCGTCAAACATGGAGGTGGAAACATTATGCTTTGGGGGTGTTTTTCTGCTAAGGGGACAGGACAACTTCACCGCATCAAAGGGACGATGGACGGGGCCATGTACCGTCAAATCTTGGGTGAGAACCTCCTTCCCTCAGCCAGGGCATTGAAAATGGGTCGTGGATGGGTATTCCAGCATGACAATGACCCAAAACACACGGCCAAGGCAACAAAGGAGTGGTTCAAGAAGAAGCACATTAAGGTCCTCTAGTGGCCTAGCCAGTCTCCAGACCTTAATCCCATAGAAAATCTGTGGAGGGAGCTGAAGGTTCGAGTTGCCAAACATCAGCCTCGAAACCTTAATGACTTGGAGAAGATCTGCAAAGAGTGGGACAAAATCCCTCCTGAGATGTGTGCAAACCTGGTGGCCAACTACAAGAAACGTCTGACCTCTGTGATTGCCAACAAGGGTTTTGCCACCAAGTACTAAGTCATGTTTTGCAGAGGGGTCAAATACTTATTTCCCTCATTAAAATGCACCTCTCCGCAGACGCCACAGAGGTCAGACGTTTCCTGTAGTTGGCCACCAGGTTTGCACACATCTCAGGAGGGAATTAACATTTTTCACATCCGTTTTTCTGGATTTTTTGGTTCTTATTCTGTCTCTCACTGTTCAAATAAACCTACCATTAAAATTATAGACTGATCATTTCTTTGTCAGTGGGCAAACGTACAAAATCAGCAGGGGATCAAATACTTTTTTCCCCTCACTGTATCTGTGTTCCCAGTCCTGTGAAATCCATAGATTAGTCCCTAATGAATTTATTACACTTGACTGATTTCCTTATATGAACTGTAATATGAAATAGTTTTATGTTGCGTCTATTTTTTTGTTCAGTGTATATAGAGGACAGATCAGAGTGGCAGCAAGTTTCAAACCTTTAATGGTTGAGTGTTTAGCCATGTCCTTTTGGTCTGTTTCACCCTGTAGTCACTGCCAGTTTAGAAGCCTTTATTTAGGCCTCTAAAAGTGCGAGTGAGATAAAATACAAAAATATAAATAAATATTGTCACGATCTTATGTATGGACAGACCAAGACGCAGCGATGCTTCCAGTATACATTTTAATAACGGACGTAACTGGGAAAATATACAACAAAAACAAACGAAGAACATAACTAACGAAACACAACAAAGCTATGAACTTACAATAACCCACAAAACCTAAATGAAAACCCCAAACATATATATGGTTCCCAATTAGAGACAACGACACACAGCTGCCTCTAATTGGGAACCATTACCCCAACATAGACATACAACACCTAGAACAAAAAACCCTACACCAAAACGGAACTAAACACGTCAGCCTATAACTATCAGGCCTGAACGTGACAGTACCCAAAGGCGCCGGACTCCGACCGCACCAAAAAGTCCATGGGTATTCGGGTGGGTTTCTTAGTCCCAGGTGGCGGCTCCGGTGCCGGCCCGAGGTCACGCACCGGAGGCCCTGGGCCATTTGCAGGGCTGGGGACCCTCACTGGCGGCGCCGGGCTGGGGACCCTCACTGGCGGCGCCGGGCTGGGGACCCTCACTGGCGCTCTGGTGCGGGGAGCAGGAACCGGCCGTACTGGGCTCGTGACGCGCACTCTGGTGCGGGGAGCAGGAACCGGCCGTACTGGGCTCGTGACGCGCACCCTGGTGCGGGGAGCAGGAACCGGCCGTACTGGGCTCGTGACGCGCACCCTGGTGCGGGGAGCAGGAACCGGCCGTACTGGGCTCGTGACGCGCACCCTGGTGCGGGGAGCAGGAACCGGCCGTACTGGGCTCGTGACGCGCACCCTGGTGCGGGGAGCAGGAACCGGCTGTACTGGGTTCCCGACGGGTACAGGAATCCTGGAGCATGGAGCAGGGACAGGACGTGCTGGATTCTCTAAGCGCACGGGGAGCCTGGTGCGCGGAGCCGGAACAGGACGTGCTGGGCTCTCTAAGCGCACGGGGAGCCTGGTGCGCGGAGCCAGAACAGGACGTGCTGGACTCTCTAAGCGCACGGGGAGCCTGGTGCCCGGAGCCGGAACCGGACGTGCTGAATCCACTACACGCACAGGAGATCTGATGCGTATAGCCGACACCCCTCTCCCAGGTTGTTCACTCACCCTGGCGTCACCAATGAGGGGAGCTGGAATGTCGTGCACTGGGCTGTGCGCGCGGACCGGAGACACCGCACGCAGAGCCGGCGCAGGATATTTCGGTCCCATCAGGCGCACTGGAGACCTGGCACGCAGAGCCTGCACCACCCTTCCAGGCTGCACACTCACCCTGCACACTCACCCTATATATCCTCGTAGCTCCCTCGCTCAGTCTTCGCCGCTTCCATCCTCCTCTTGGGGTAACGATGCTCCGTCGTCTTCCCCCAAGGCCCCTTCCCAGCTAATATTTCCTCCCAAGTCCAGGACTCCTTTACACATCGCTGCTTGGTCCTTTTGTGGTGGGTTATTCTGTCACGATCTTCTGTATGGACAGACCAAGACGCAGCGATGCTTCCAGTATACATTTTAATAACGGACGTAACTGGGAAAATATACAACGACGACCATAACTAACGAAACACAACAAAGCTATGAACTTACAATAACCCACAAAACCTAAATGAAAACCCCAAACATTTATATGGTTCTCAATTAGAGACAACGACACACAGCTGCCTCTAATTGGGAACCATTACCCCAACATAGACATACAACACCTAGAACAAAAAAAAACTACACCAAAACGGAACTAAACACGTCAGCCTATAACTATCAGGCCTGAACGTGACAAATATGCTGTAATATACAAATACCTAGCAGCCAACCTGCTTGCATTAATTCCATGTAATTATAGTAAAATACCAACATGATTACAGTAGCATTTCCTTTCTTACAGTATAGTACGCTAATTTTGCAGTATTGTAGTGTCATTACTCCACATTTTCCTGTAAATTATAGGAAGCTATTGGTAAGTTAATGTGAAAATTACAGTAATGCACTTTGCAGTAGCCAGAGATGGGCAAAGATACATCCACAAGTTATCTTGTTACAAATAGAGGATATTTTGAAGACCAATGTATCCTTAACTACAACAACATTCCCAGTAATGGTTACAGGAATGCTTTATTTGCTATGATTGTGATATTTTATAAACTTTAGATGAATGCACTGACTGCATCATACCCAAGAAGACTCAATGCTGTAATCGTTGCCAAAGGTGCTTCAACAAAGTACTGAGGAAAGGGCCTGAATACTTGTGTAAATGTAATATCAGTTTATCTTTTATGAATTAGCAACAATTTCTAAAAACCTGTTTTTGCTTTGTCATTATGGGGTATTGTATGTAGATTGATGAGGGAAAAAAACAATTGAATACATTTTAGAATAAGGCTGTAACATAACAAAATGTGGAAAAAGTCAAAGGGTATGAATACTTTCTGAAGGCACAGTACATGTCAGTACCAATAGAGCACATACTAGCACTCAGACCACAGCGTAATGTTGAGCAAGCGTTTACCTTAGAACTTTTATTTGACATTGGACCTTCTGTTTTCAAATCAAATCAAATCAAATTGTATTGGTCACATACACATGGCTGGCAGATGTTAATGCGAGTGTAGCGAAATGCTTGTGCTTCTAGTTCCTACCGTGCAGTAATATCTAACAAGTAATCTAACAATTTCACAACAACTACCTTATACACACACAAGTGTAAGGAATGAATAGGAATATGTATATATAAGTATATGGATGAGCGATGGCCGAACGGCATAGGCAAGATGCAGTAGATGGTATAGAGTACAGTATATACATATGAGATGAGTAATGTAGGGTATGTAAACATTATATAAAGTGGCATTGTTTAAAGTGACTAGTGATACATTTGTTACATCCAATTTTTTATTATTAAAGTGGCTAGAGATTTGAGTCCGTATATTGGCAGCAGCCACTCAATGTTAGTGATGGCTGTTTAACAGTCTGATGGCCTTGAGATAGAAGCTGTTTTTCAGTCTCTCGGTCCCAGCTTTGATGCACCTGTACTGGCCTCGCCTTCTGGATGATAGTGGGGTGAACAGGCAGTGGCTCGGGTGGTTGTTGTCCTTGATGATCTTTTTGGCCTTCCTGTGACATCGTGTGGTGTAGGTGTCCTGGAGGGCAGGTAGTTTGCCCCCGGTGATGTGTTGTGCAGACCTCACTACCCTCTGGAGAGCCTTACGGTTGTGGGCGGAGCAGTTGCCGTACCAGGCGGTGATACAGCCCGACAGGATACTCTCGATTGTGCATCTGTAAAAGTTTGTGAGTGTTTTTGGTGACAAGCCAAATTTCTTCAGCCTCCTGAGGTTGAAGAGGTGCTGTTGCGCCTTCTTCACCACCCTGTCTGTGTGGGTGGACCATTTCAGTTTGTCCGTGATGTGTATGCCGAGGAACTTAAAACGTTCCACCTTCTCCACTACTGTCCCGTCGATGTGGACAGGGGGGTGCTCCCTCTGCTGTTTCCTGAAGTCCACAATCATCTCCTATGTTTTGCTGACATTGAGTGACAGGTCATTTTCCTGACACCACACTCCGAGAGCCCTCACCTCCTCCCTGTAGGCCGTCTCGTTGTTGTTGGTAATCAAACCTACCACTGTAGTGTCGTCTGCAATCTTGATGATTGAATTGGAGGCGTGCATGGCCACGCAGTCATGAGTGAACAGGGAGTACAGGAGAGGGCTGAGAACGCACCCTTGTGGGGCCCGTGTTGAGGATCAGTGGGCTGGAGATGTTGTTTCCTACCCTCACCACCTGGGGGCGGCCCATCAGAAAGTCCAGGACCCAGTTGCACAGGGCGGGGTCGAGACCCAGGGTCTTGAGCTTAATGACGATTTTGGAGGGTACTATGGTGTTAAATGCTGAGCTGTAGTCGATGAACAGCATTTTTAGAATGTGCTCTTGGCGCCTGCTTTAGGTTGATTGATGAAGAAATCATGTTTTACTAGATCCAGCAGTGTATACAGTTTACCGCGCATTTCAACAAAGGTCTTCATCAGGGTTTATCAACGGCCCATGTTCAAAAGGTACTGCTTGCTATAGTGTGATTACAACAATTTTGAACCACATAATATTTTGTAGGTACATAAAGATACAGTTGAAGTCGGAAGTTTACATACACTTAGGTTGGAGTCATTAAAACTTGTTTTCAACCACTGCACAAATATCTTGTTAACAAACTATAGTTTTAGCAAGTCGGTTAGGGCATCTACTTTGTGCATGACACAAGTCATTTTTCCAACAATTGTTTACAGACAGATTATTTCATTATAAATCACTGTATCACAATTCCAGTGGGTCAGAAGTTAACATACACTAAGTTGACTGTGACTTTAAACAACTTGGAAAATTATGTCATGGCTTTAGAAGCTTCTGATAGGCTAATTTACATCATTTGAGTCAATTGGAGGTGTACCTGCGGGTGTATTCAAGGCCTACCTTCAAACTCAGTGCCTCTTTGCGTGACATCATGGGAAAATCAAAAGAAATCAGCCAAGACCTCAAGAAAATAATTGTAGACCTCCACAAGTCTGGTTCATCCTTGGGAGCAATTTCAAAACGCCTGAAGGTACCACCTTCATCTGTACAAACAATAGTACGCAAGTATAAACACCATGGGACCACGCAGCCGTCATACCGCTCAGGAAGGAGACGCGTTCTGTCTCCTAGAGATGAACGTACTTTGGTGCGAAAAGTGCAAATCAATCCCAAAACAACAGCAAAGGACCTTGTGAAGATGCTGGAGGAAACAGGTACAAAAGTATCTATCACATTAAAACGAGTCCTATATCGACAGCATCATGTTGTGGAGGTGCTTTGATGCAGGAGGACTGTGGCACGTCACAAAATAGATGGCATCATGAGGTAGGAAAATTATGTGGATATATTGAAGCAACATCTCAAGACATCAGTCAGGAAGTTAAAGCTTGGTCGCAAATGGGTCTTCCAAATGGACAATGACCCCAAGCATACTTCCAAAGTTGTGGCAAAATGCCTCAAGGACAACAAAGTCAAGGTATTGGAGTGGCCATCGCAAAGCCCTGACCTCAATCCTAGGAGGCCTACAAACCTGACTCAGTTACAACAGCTCTGTCAGGAGGAATGGGCCAAAATTCACCCAACTTATTGTGGGAATGTTGTGGAAGGCTACCCTAAACGATTGACCCAATTTAAACAATTTAAAGGCAATGCTACCAAATACTAATTGAGTGTATGTAAACGTCTGACCCACATGGAATGTGATGAAAGAAATACAAGCTGAAATAAATAATTCTCTCTACTATTATTCTGACATTTCACATTCTTAATATAAAAGTGGTGATCCTAACTGACCTAAGACAGGGTATTTTTTACTAGGATTAAATGTCAGGAATTGTGAAAATAATCGAGAATTTCAATGATTATTTTTCTACAGCTGGCCATGCTTTCCACCTGGCTACCCCTACCCCGGTCAACAGCTCTGCACCCCCCACAGCAACTTGCCCAAGCCTCCCCCATTTCTCCTTCACCCAAATACAGATAGCTGATGTTCTGAAAGAGCGGCAAAATCTGGACCCCTAAAAATCAGTTGGGCTAGACAATCTGGACCCTCTCTGCCGCAATTGTTGAAACCCCTATTACTAGCCTGTTCAACCTCTCTTTCATATCGTCTGAGATCCCCAAAGACTGGAAAGGTGCCGCGGTCATCCCCCTCTTCAAAGGGGGAGACAATCTAGACCCAAACTGTTACAGACCTTTATCTATCCTACCGTGCCTTTTAAGGTCTTCGAAAGCCAAGTTAACAAACAGATCACCTACCATTTCGAATCCCACCGTACCTTCTCTGCTATGCAATCTGGTTTCCGAACGGGTCATGGGTGCACCCCAGCCACCCTCAAGGTCCTAAACGATATCATAACCGCCATCGATAAAAGACAATACTGTGCAGCCGTATTCATCGACCTGGCCAAGGCTTTCGACTCTGTCAATCACCGCATTCTTATTGGCAGACTCAACAGCCTTGGTTTCTCAAATGACTGCATCGCCTGGTTCACTAACTACTTCTCAGACAGAGTTCAGTGTGTCAAATCCTGTTGTCCGGACCTCTGGCAGTCTCTATGGGTGTTCCACAGGTTTCAATTCTCAGGCCGACTCTTTTCTCTGTATACATCAATGATGTCGCTCTTGCTGCTGGTGATTCCCTGATCCACCTCTACGCAGACGTCATTCTGTATACTTCTGTCCCTTCTTTCAACACTGTGTTAACAAACCTCCAGACGAGCTAAAATTTCATACAACTCTCCTTCCGTGGCCTCCAACTGCTCGTAAATGCAAGCAAAACGAAATGCATGCCCTTCAATCGATCGCTGCCCGCACCTGCCTGCCCGTTTAACATCACTACTCTGGACGGTTCTGACTTAGAATATGTGGACAACTACAAATACCTAGGTGTCTGGTTAGACTGTAAACTCTCCTTCCAGACTCACATTAAGCATCTCCAATCCAAAATTAAATCTAGAATCGGCTTCCTATTTCGCAACAAAGCATCCTTCACTCATGCTGCCAAACATACCCTCGTAAAACTGACTATCCTACCGACTTCGGCGATGTCATTTACAAAATATCCTCCAACACTCTACTCAGCAAATTGGATGCAGTCTATCACAGTGCCATCCGTTTTGTCACCAAAGCCCCATATACTACCCACCACTGCGACCTGTATGCTCTCGTTGGCTGGACCTCGCTTCATATTTGTCGCCAAACCCACTGGCTCCAGGTCATCTATAAGCATTTTCTAGGTAAAGCCCCACCTTATCTCAGCTCACTGGTCACCATAGCAGCACCCACCCGTAGCACGCGCTGAAGCAGGTTTATTTCACTGGTAACCCCTAAAGCCAACTCCTCCGTTGGCCTGCTTTTCCTTCCAATTCTCTGCTGCCAATGACTGGAACGAATTACAAAAGTCACTGAAGCTGGAGACTCATATCTCCCTCACTAACTTTAAGCATCAGCTGTCAGAGCAGCTTACAGATCATTGCACCTGTACATAGCCCATCTGTTAATAGCCCACCCAACTATCTCATCCCCATATTGTTATTTTTTTGCTCCTTTGCACCCCAGTATCTCTACTTGCACATTCATCTTCTGCACATCTATCACTCCAGTGTTTAATTGCTCAATTGTAATTATTTCGCCACTATGGCCTATTTATTGCCTTACCTCCCTAATCTTACTTCATTTGCACAGACTGTATATATACTTTGGTATTGTGTTATTGACTCTACGTTTGTTTATTCCATGTGTAACTGTGTTGTTTGTGTCGCACTGCTTTGCTTTATCTTGGCCAGGTCGCAGTTGTAAATGAGAACTTGTTCTCAGTTGGCCTACCTGGTTAAATAAAGGTTAAATATTTTTTTTTATACAAAAATGAAAACAGAATATACCTCATTTAAATTCATATGGGTTAAATGGAATAGTAACTGATAATATGGATACTGACTCTAGGCCTATAACCGCTCACATGTAGTGTAATATAATATTAACTCCTACTGAATTATGCATTTCTTGCAGTAAAATGATACAATAGATGTTAGTTTTGTCTTGCGAACAGAAGTGGAGAAATTCAGCATCTTTCAGCATCTCTTGACAAAATGTGAATGCGTTGTTATGACACTTATGCAACCAGACAGTATTTCAAACACATAAAATATGCACCCAAGACAAAGTAAAATCTTATCAGAAACATGTTTTATAGTTCTCAAATTTGTATTTCCTTAAAACCGGTCAAACTGATGACATTTGGACATTTTGCACAGGACCAATAGTTCCACTGTTTTGGAGTTATTGTGTTTTCTCCCTGGTTCCTATACCGGTGTTAACTACATTAATTATGCATTCATTCTATAATAATGCATTCATTCTATCAATGTAAGACATTAATCTGGTGAGCACTACTTTATTTAGTCTTCTGGGGCAAAAAGTTATGGCAGAAGAAAATCTGCATGTACCTAACTATAGTTGACAAGCAAATGACCAACCAAATCTCAGAAATTATAATATGGCCTACCAAATCTCAGAAACGTGTCTAAATTAGGGGTGAAAGTAGCCAGTAGGCTATATGGTCCAGTCCGGAGTATCAGCAAAATTAATTATCATGGTGGATCGAAATGCGCTGGTAGCCTACTTTTTAAAGTGATTGTTTGACAATCAGATGAAAACATCATCACACAACACCAATGATATGTGAAATTGAGCCTGTGCAGACCGTGGAAAACAGTAAACAGAATAGGTTGTTTACATGCCACAGTTTACCGTCTAAGATCAGCATATCCCAGGCATCTTATACGAGATTCTCATAACCGGGATACAAGCTTTTTCGGGTTATTGTAAACGGAATATGATGTTTATATGCATCAACTCAAAAACAGAATACTTGAGTATCCGGAATAATAACAGGATGTTGGTGTGCATGTAAGCATCGTCAGGGTCAGAAGTAGTCCTATTTGGTAATAGTAAAAAAAAACTGCAAAACCATTTTTAAGAGTGCTTTCTAAAAGCTCTACTTCATTATGATTAGGCATGCTAATTATTTATTCAAATGAGTTACAAAAATAACTAACATCAAATAAAACCTTGACTGAGTGCTTAACCTAAATAAACAAATCAATTATCAATAAATACACATTCAGTCAATCCACATGTCTATAAGAATAATAGCTCATCATCCTCCACGGGAACCTACATCAGAACCACTTAGACAGCCATTTCACAGCCATTCCTCCTACTTTGGGAAGTATTCCTGGAAGGAACAAGGTAGCTGCAGTCCCAACAGTATCCAGAGCTTTGCTCATAAATGAGGGGGTTTGCTGTTCCTCTTGTGCCTTCGCACCCTTAAGGGCATCTATCTCTCTTTGCATTTGGTGTGCTCTGTCATCAAACCCTTGCTGGAGAAGGTCATTCTGCTCCTGAAATTACAAGGTTTGTTTTTACACATCACAGACCGTGTCACTAAAACAAAACACATACACAGTTAGTCCTACCCCTATAGTTACTGTAGTTTTAAAGTGTTCTTCTCAATGTTTTTTTAATTTTTTATTCCTACCTTGAGTCTGGCCTGAAGAACTCTATCGTGCTCTGCTACGGCATTTCTACTGTCTCTCGCCATCCTCTCCATCAGCTGGTTCACATTCTCCTCATACGTCCTCTGCTGGTCCGCTCTCAACCTCTCCTGGACTACCAGCTGCTCCTCCATGGCTCGATTCTCCCGTTCAGATGCCTCCCTTTCGCTTGCTCCGCTGCAGAGAAAGGTAGACAGAGTATGTGTGAGAGAGAGAGAGAGTGAGATAAATATCAAAGAGAGCGAGAGGTAAGCCTCCATTTGGTGGTCATTAGAATGTTGTTGCCAGGTCATGGAGTGCATTTTCATGGTGTCTGTATATCACCTTCTGCTCTCTGCTCAGCTTCAGTGAGGGACTGGTCTGATGACAGGATGGCCTGACCAATGCTGGCCTTCCTTTCCAAGTACTCCTTCAGTACCTCTTCAGCCTGGAACCACCACACATAATATTTAACTTTCAACATCACATCAGTTCATTCATAACTCCTTTGAACAGCATCCACAAAACATGATAATTACATAATATCCTAAAATAGCTGAAGAACCACCTCCCCAACATACCTTCACTCCCCTGCCTCCCTCAGATCTGTATTCGCTGGTGGCCAGTTTCAGGTCGTTGCAGTACTCTTTGTATCCTCCAGGGGTCATGTAGGAGCCATCCCTTATTCGCACCTCTAGGCGGTCAAAGATGCATTCGATTTTGGACTCGCACGCCTTCTGGGACTCCTTGTAGTTCCTCTCACAGATCTTCTCATACTCCTCTTGAAGCACTTTCTATAGAAAGAGGTTGGTTCAGAATGTACCAGAACAAACCCAAATGTCTTGGTTCAGTTGAGGTAATAAATGGTGAATAATATGTCCATGTGCCCTTGAGTAAGGCTCTTAACCCTAATTGCTGCTGAAAGTCGCTCTGGATTAGTGTGTCTGCTAAATGACTAAAATGTACATGTAAGTGTAGCATAAAGGGGTAGCTCACACAAATGACAAATTATCCTCATCTTGTTAAATATACATGCATCACTGAATTGAATATTGACTCATTGAATATTGAATCTACATTCCCATACCATGAGCTCCAACTGGTACTTCTGGTCCTCGTCTTTGAAGGAGTTGTTGATGAATATGGCCACAGCCTCCTTCTCCATGGCAGCATGCACTTCAGACAGCTCCTCTTGTGTCTCTGTGGGGTAGGCCACCCAGTCAGCCATGACCTTCTGGTAGTGGGCCCTGGCCCTCTCGATGGCACTGGAGTTCTCAATTTGGGCCAGCGCCAACACAGCATTGTCCAGGCAGGGGATCTGCCCGCTCCGGATGGCAGACACATACGTCTCTGCCAGGTTTCCCAGCACTGCAGGAGAGGGCAGGGAATCAGCATATCTGGTAGTTGTGGTAGTGATGGTGGTAGTACTGTAGTGGTCAGTGGTGCTTGTATAGAAGTAAGGTAAGTAGTAGAATTAGTAGTAATTTAAGTAATAATGTTGTTGTTAGTTGTACTGGTCATGGTGGTTGTAGTAATAATAATAATAATAGAGGAAGTGGATATAGTAGCAGCAGTAGTTTAGTTGTATTTTTAAACATCATGACCTACTTTCATAAGTGCTTTCCATCCTCAATATAAGTGCTGTAATACTCACGTCTGCCGGTAACTTTCAGGCCCTGTTTCAGAGTCTTGGTCTTGGCCTCCTTGAAGACGTGGTCACAAAACTCCTTGGCTTGCTCCACAAAGGCGGGCTCCAGGTCAGCGTCGGTCAGCTCCTCCATACGTCTCATTTTGTCTCCGCTGGCTGGCCTCTCAAACACAAAGCACCAGCGAGGAGAGAAATAGTTCCGCAAGCAGCTACGAGGCAGGTTGTATGCCTGATCTTTCTTACTATGACCTTTGTAAATGAAAGGAAAAGTACATCAATCATTAATTAACAAATTAAATGTTTAACCGTGACATTTCTTATGGAAGAAATGCATTTAATATTTTTATATCCAACGTGTCTTTTGTAAAAGCATTGTCAACACTGGTAAATTCAATCTAAACATGGTTTAGATTAAGAGATTAAGTTAGCTGTGCTAGCTGGTGTTCCCTTCACCTGTTTTCAGTTTAAGAGCATTCTCCAGGTACTCATTGGCTGTGATGGGACTCCCATCAACCTCCAGGGCCAGGGTGAAATCTCTGACTGTCCACACAAAGGAAGGAAAGTAACGCAGGTACTCTGAAGATTCCTCCCCGTCTCGCTGGTTGGACTTCACCTTGATGTGCTCTGTCAGTTCTGTCACATAGCTGTAGAAGGCAGTGTTGAGGACAAAATTAACCCAGATATACTAACATACACTATAGTGCTGAGCGATTAGTGCTTTTTGAGGTTGGTTTGGTTGTTGAGGATGAAATGAACCCAGACATACAACACTACACTATATTTCTTTATAGGCCTGCTGAAGGATACTGTAGTTTCTCCAGGGCGTTGTTGTCGATGGTTCCCAGACTGTTGTACACCAGAGTACTGCTGAGCAGGACAGCCAGGGAAAAGATCCAGTTGTCATTCTTCTCATCACCCTGCAGACACAACAGAAGGAACACATTGGTACTCTGTTCATTTTAGAGTGAAATTAAGTCAGTAACTAAATGTCTACTCCTTACGCCGTTATATGGGCTCCCTACCTAAATAAAGGTCAAAACTAGAATCCTTAATTAACATTAACCAAGCCCCACCCCGCCTCAATTTTGGTTAAAAAAAAGAATAATTAAAAGCTGAGGGATGGGCCTGGAGAAATGTAACCACTCAAATTCATAGACTGAGCTATGGGTGCAATGACTCACCATCCATGACATAATTATAGTTAACCATGATGTTATACAGTGTTTAATTACATTTACAAACATTGGAGTAAAACAAGCTTATATTTGGGGTATGACAGTTGAACTAAGGTCACGGGTCACTATTTATTTATTATACTCTTTAGAATCAATTGGTATATATCATACAACTATAAGTCAGACATTATAAACAGTTTATTGAGATAACATGGGATTTTACCCATAGCAATGTTATATTCTGTCATCTAAACAATCTGAGCCATAAAAGGGTTTTGACAGAGAGTGAACTTTAACCTCCCACCTTCTCCACGTCCCCCAGCCCCTCTGTATCCAGCAGCACCAGGGTGTGGTCTCTTTTTTCAGGGTGAGGCACACACCACATCCAGATGCCCTTAGTTTTGGACTGGATGGTGGCTCCAAGGGCAAAACCTTGAGGACAGAGGATAAAAACGGTTCTTAGGATGGAATCTGTAAAGAGGCAGCAGGATGTAATGTGTTTACTCAAGGCAGCTGGTTTTCAGATGAACCTTTTTGTCTAGTTATACTGTATATCATACTGACAGACTGAAAGTGAAACTAGCAGCCAGTGCAAAACGGCACCCTTATCTACACAACCCACCTAGAACAGATGTGGTCGGAACAAAATGTTTTTTTGATGTTTGCTCTGCTGTCTGGTTGTACTTTATGGAGTACAACTGAAAGAGAAACTGAAGTTTCCACAGTGCAATAACAGGATGTGTCGAATTTTCAATTTTGGAGAGAAAAAAAAACATCAACTCATAATGTGGTCAGAAAAGGACAAATCTGTACTTTGGTGCAGCATATCTGTCTCTCTAACTCTGAATGACAAATGCAGTACATACAGTTGAAGTCGGAAGTTTACATACACCTTAGCCAAATACATTTAAACTCAGTTTTTCACAATTCCTGACATTTAATCCTAGTAAAAATTCCCTGTCTTAGGTCAGTTAGGATCACCACTATTTTAAGAATATGAAATGCCAGAATAATAGAAAAGAGAATGATTTATTTCAGCTCTTATTTCTTTCATCACCATTCCCAGTGGGTCAGAAGTTTACATACACTCATTTAGTATTTGGTAGCATTGCCTTTAAATTGTTTAACTTGGGTAAAACATTTAGGGTAGCTTTCCACAAGCTTCCCACAATAAGTTGGGTGAATTTTGGCCCATTCCTCCTGACAGAGCTGGTGTAACGGAGTCAGGTTTGTAGGCCTCCCTGCTCGCACATGCTTTTTCAGTTCTGCCCACACATTTTCTATAAGATTGAGGTCAGGGCTTTGTGATTGAGGTCAGGGCCACTCCAATACCTTGACTGTGTTGTCCTTAAGCCATTTTGCCACAACTTTGGAAGTATGCCTGGGGTCATTGTCCATTTGGAAGACCATTTACGACCAAACTTTAACTTCCTGACTGATGTCTTGAGATATTACTTCAATATATCCACATACTTTTCTTTCCTACCTCATGATGCCATATATTTTGTGAAGTGCACTAGTCCCTCCTGCAGCAAAGCACCCCCACACCATGATGCTGCCACCCCATGCTTCACGGTTAGGATGGTGTTCTTTGGCTTGTAAGCCTCCCCCCTTTTTCCTCCAAACATAACGATGGTCATTATGGCCAAACAGTTCTATTTTTGTTTCATCAGACCAGAGGACATTTCTCCAAAAAGTACGATCTTTGTCCCCATGTGCAGTTACAAACCGTAGTCTGGTTTTTTTATGGCGGTTTTGGAGCAGTGGCTTCTTCCTTGCTGAGCGGCCTTTCAGGTTATGTCGATATAGGACTCGTTTTACTGTGGATATAGATACTTTTGTGCCGGTTTCCTCCAGCATCTTCACAAGGTCCTTTGCTGTTGTTCTGGGATTGATTTGAATTTCTCGCACCAAAGTACGTTCATCTCTAGGAGACAAAACGCGTCTCCTTCCTGAGCGGTATGACGGCTGCGTGGTCCCATGGTGTTTATACTTGCGTACTATTGTTTGTACAGATGAACGTGGTACCTGGGATTGATCTGCAATTTTCGCACCAAAGTGCGAAAAGTGAGATATACGCGCTCCAGCCGGTATATCTCACTGGTGACCCCCAAAGCCAAGTCCTCCTTTGGCCGCCTTTCCTTCCAGTTCTCTGCTGCCAATGACTGGAGCGAACTACAAAAATCACTGAAGCTGGAGACTCATATTTCCCTCACTAGCTTTAAGCACCAGCTGTCAGTGCAGCTCACAGATCTCTGCAACTGCACATAGCCCATTTGTAAATAGCCCATCCTACTACCTCATCCCCATACTGTATTTATCTTTCTCCTTTGCACCACAGTAACTTGCACATTTATCTTCTGCACATCTACCATTCCAGTGTTTAATTGCTATATTGTAATTACCTCGCCACCATGGCCTATTTATTGCCCTACCTCACTTATCTTACCTCATTTGCACTGACAGTATATATGCTTTTTTCTACTGTATTATTGGCTGTATGTCTGTGTATTCCATGTGTAACTCTTTGTTGTTGTATGTATCAAACTGCTGTGCTTTATCTTGGTCAGGTAGCAGTTGTAAATGAGAACTTGTTCTCAACTAGCCTACCTGGTTAAATAAAGGTAAAATAAATAAATAAATAAAATAAAAATCTCTAGGAAACAGAACGCGTCTCCTTCCTGAGTTGTATGACGGCTGCGTGGTCCCATGGTGTTTATACTTGCGTACTATTGTTTGTACAGATGAATGTGGTACCTTCAGGCATTTGGAAATTGCTCCGAAGGATGAACCAGACTTGGAGGTCCACAATCTTTTTCTGAGGTCTTGGCTGATTTCTGTTGATTTTCCCATAACGTCAAGCAAAGAGGCACTGAGTTTGAAGGTAGGCCTTGAAATACATCCACAGGTACACCTCCAATTGACTCAAATGATGTGAATTAGCCTACCAGAAGCTTTTAAAGCCATGACATAATTTTCTGGAATTTTCCAAGCGGTTTAAAGGCACAGTCAACTTAGTGTATGTAAACTTCTGACCCATTGGAATTGTGATACAGTGAATTATAAATGAAATAAATCTGTCTGTAAACAATTGTTGGAAAAATTACTTGTGTCATGCACAAAAGTAGATGTCCTAACCGACTTGCCAAAACTATAGTTTGTTAATAACAAGACATTTTGGGAGTGGTTAGGAAACAAGTTTTAATGACTCCAACCTAAGTGTATGTAAACTTACGACTTCAACTGTATATAGACCTGCTGCACATAAGTTAACACTTTCTGTTTCACATTGCGATTACCCTATCTTTATGAGAAATCATTATCTTATATATAATCATTCCTTAACCATAAAACAGTGTTGAGGTCATGCATATTGTTATGTACACTGATCAAATATACATGAAACAATTAAAGATTTTACTGAGTTACAGTTAAAATAAGGTTAATCAGAAAATAAAACAAAAAATAGAGGGGTGGATCAGAAAACCAGTCAGTATCTGGTGTGACCATCATTTGCCTCATGCAGCGCGGCACATCTCCTTCGCATAGAGTTGATCAGGCTGTTGATTGTGGTCTGAGGAATGTTGTCCCACTCCTCTTCAATGGCTATCTTGAAGTTGCTGGATATTGGTGGGAACTGGAACACACTGTTGTACACGTTGATCCAGAGCATCCCAAAAATGCACAATGAGTGACATGTCTGGTGACTATGCAGGCCATGTAAGAACTTGGACATTTTCAGGAATTGTGTACAGATCCTTGCGACAAGGGGCCGTGCATTATAATGCGGAAACATGAGGTGATGGCGGCGGATGAATGGCACGACAATGGACCTCAGGATCTCGTCACGGTATCATTGTCAGTAGCTTATGCCTGCGCATACCATAACGCCATTGAAGGTGAGCATTTGCCCACTGAAGTCTGTTAAGATGCCGAACTGCAGGACAAGACCATGGTGAGGACGACCAGCACGCAGATGAGCTTCCTTGAGACGGTTTCTGACAGTTTGTGCAGAATTCTTCGGTTGAGCAAACCCACAGTTTAATTTGCTGTCCGGGTGGCTGGTCTCAGACGATCCCGCTGGTGAGGAAGCCGGATATATAAACCTCTCACTGTCAACTGCGTTTATTTTCAGCAAACTTAACATGTGTAAATATTTGTATGAACTTAACAAAATTCAACAACTGAGACAAACTGAACAAGTTCCACAGACACGTGACTAACAGAAATAAAATAATGTGTCCCTGAACAAGAGGGGGTCAAAATCAAAAGTAACTGTCAGTATCAGGTGTGGCCACCAGCTGCATTAAGTACTGCAGTGCATCTTCTCCTCATGGACTGCACCAGATTTGCCAGTTCTTGCTGTGAGATGTTACCCCACTCTTCCACCAAGGCACCTGCAAGATCCCGGACATTTCTGGGGGGAATGGCCCTAGCCCTCACCCTCTGATCCAACAGGTCCCAGACGTGCTCAATGGGATTGAGATCCGGGCTCTTCGCTGGCCATGGCAGAACACTGACATTCCTGTCCTGCAGGAAATCACACACAGAATGAGCAGTATGGCTGGTGGCATTGTCATGCTGGGGGGTCATGTCGGGATGAGCCTGCAGGAAGGGTATCACATGAGGGAGGAGGATGTCTTCCCTGTAACGCACAGCGTTGAGATTGCCTGCAATGACAACAAGCTCAGTTTGATGATGCTGTGACACACCGCCCAAGACCATGACGGACCCTCCACCTCGATCCCGCTCCAGAGTACAGGCCTTGGTGTAACGCTCATTCCTTCGACGATAAATGCGAATCCGACCATCACTCCTGGTGAGACAAAACCGCGACTCGTCAGTGAAGAGCACTTTTTGCCAGTCCTGTCTGGTCCAGCAACGGTGGGTTTGTGCCCATAGGCGACGTTGTTGCCGGGGATGTCTGGTGAGGACCTGCCTTACAACAGGCCTACAAGCCCTCAGTCCAGCCTCTCTCAGCCTATTGCGGACAGTCTGAGCACTGATGGAGGGATTGTGCATTCCTGGTGTAACTCGGGCAGTTGTTGTTGACATGCCTAAGGCACAATCACAGAGATGAGCAGTGTTTTTCAGTCAGTAGAAAGGCCTCTTTAGTGTCCTACGTTTTCATAACTGTGACCTTAATTGCCTACCGTCTGTAAACTGTTAGTGTCTTAATGACCGTTCCACAGGTGCATGTTCATTAATTGTTCATGGTTCATTGAACAAGCATGGGAAACAGTGTTTAAACCCTTTACAATGAAGATCTGTGAAGTTATTTCGACTTTTACTAATTATCTTTGAAAGACAGGGTCCTGAAAAAGGGGCGTTTCTTTTTTTGCTGAGTTTAGGTCCTGGACTGTCATGGTTACACGTAGTCTGCGTTGTGAGGTCGGTTGGATGGACTGCCAAAATGACGGAGGTGGCTTATGGTAAAGAAGTTAACATTCAATTCTCTGGCAACAGCTCTGGTGGACAATCTTGAAGTCGGCATGCCAATTGCACTGTCCCTCAAAACTTGAGACATCTGTGGCATTGTTGTGAGACAGAACTGAACATTTTAGAGTGGCCTTTTATTGTCCCTAGCACAAGGTGCACCGGTGTAATGATCATGCAAGGTGCACCGGTGTTAATCAGCTTCTTGATATGCCACACCTGTCAGGTGGATGGATTATCGTGACAAAGGATAAATGCTCACTAACAGGGATGTAAGCAAATTTGTGCACAGCATTTGAGAAATATAGGCTCATGAAACTTTGGTCGGAACATACTGTGAGGGAAAACAGTATTTGATCCCCTAATGATTTTGTACGTTTGCCCACTGACAAAGAAATGATCAGTCTATAATTTTAATGGTAGGTTTATTTGAACAGTGAGAGACAGAATAACAACAACAAAAATCCAGAAAAACGCATGTGAACATTTTTATAAATTGATTAGCATTTTAATGAGGGAAATAAGTATTTGACCCCCTCTCAATCAGAAAGATTTCTGGCTCCCAGGTGTCTTTTATACAGGTAACGAGCTGAGATTAGGAGCACACTCTTAAAGGGAGTGCTCCTAATCTCAGCTTGTTACCTGTATAAAGGTCACCTGTCCACAGAAGTAATCAACCATTCAGATTCCAAACTCTCCACCATGGTCAAGACCAAAGAGCACTCCAAGGATGTCAGGGACAAGATTGTAGACCTACACAAGGCTGGAATGGGCTACAAGACCATAGGCAAGCAGCTTGGTGAGAAGGTGACAACAGTTGGTGCGATTATTTGCAAATGGAAGAAACACAAAAGAACTGTCAATCTCCCTCGGACTGAAATCCTGCAGCGCCCGCAAGGTCCCCCTGCTCAAGAAAGCACATATACATGCCCGTCTGAAGTTTGCCAATGAACATCTGAATGACTCAGAGGTCAACTGGGTGAAAGTGTTGTGGTCAGATGAGACCAGAATGGAGCTCTTTGGCATCAACTCAACTCGCCCGTGTTTGGAGGAGGAGGAATGCTGCCTATGACCCCAAGAACACCATCCACACCGTCAAACATGGAGGTGGAAACATTATGCTTTGGGGGTGTTTTTCTGCTAAGGGGACAGGACAACTTCACCGCATCAAAGGGACGATGGACGGGGCCATGTACCGTCAAATCTTGGGTGAGAACCTCCTTCCCTCAGCCAGTGCATTGAAAATGGGTCGTGGATGGGTATTCCAGCATGACAATGACCCAAAACACACGGCCAAGGCAACAAAGGAGTGGTTCAAGAAGAAGCACATTAAGGTCCTCTAGTGGCCTAGCACGGTTCGAGTTGCCAAACATCAGCCTCGAAACCTTAATGACTTGGAGAAGATCTGCAAAGAGGAGTGGGACAAAATCCCTCCTGAGATGTGTGCAAACCTGGTGGCCAACTACAAGAAACGTCTGACCTCTGTGATTGCCAACAAGGGTTTTGCCACCAAGTACTAAGTCATGTTTTGCAGAGGGGTGAAATACTTATTTCCCTCATTAAAATGCACCTCTACGCAGACGCCACAGAGGTCAGACGTTTCTTGTAGTTGGCCACCAGGTTTTCACACATCTCAGGAGGGAATTTATAACATTTTTCACATCTGTTTTTCTGGATTTTTTGGTTGTTATTCTGTCTCTCACAAATAAACCTACCATTAAAATTATAGACTGATCATTTCTTTGTCAGTGGGCAAACGTACAAAATCAGCAGGGGATCAAATACTTTATTCCCTCACTGTAGTTTAAAAAATGCTTTAGTGGATGTGCTCACCTTTCCTCTCTCCAGCCAGCTTGTTCATGAGGTAGGACTTGCCGGTGCGGTACAGACCGACCACCGACACCACTACCACATGCTGGTCAATCTGGTCCAGGATGTCCAGTGCACTGCGGACCACACGCAGCTTCCCATCACTGTCGTTCTCTATCAGACATACTGGTTCCTTCATGGATACTGTCTGGCCTGCCATGATGCTGTCCTATAGAAACGAAGGCAAGGACCAGCATAAGAACTTTTGATTGAGTAGGACACTGTGTGAGTGTGTGTGTGTGTGTGTGTGTGTGTGTGTGTGTGTGTGTGTGTGTGTGTGTGTACACAGTACCAGTCAAAAGTTTGGACACACCTACTCATTCAAGGGTTTTTCTTTATTTTTCCTATTTTCTACATTGTAGAATAATAGTGAAGACATCAAAACTTTGAAATAACACACATGGAATCATATAGTAACCAAAAAAAAAATCTAAATATATTTTATATTTGAGATTCTTCAAAGTAGCCACGCTTTGCCTTGATGACAGCTTTGCACACTCTTGGCATTCTCTCAACCAGCTTCACCTGGAATGCTTTTCCAACAGTCTTGAAGGAGTTCCTACATATGCTGAGAACACTGCTTTTCCTTCCCTCTGCGGTCCAAGTCATCCCAAACCATCTCAATTGGTTTGACGTTGGGTGATTGTGGAGGCCAGGCCATCTGATACAGCACTCCATCACTCTCCGTCTTGGTCAAATAGCCCTTACATGGTAGAGTAGTGAACATTCAATTCTCAACATCCACTAAAGCATTGGGGCAGTAACCAAAAGGTTGCTGGATCAAATCCCCGAGCTGACAAGGTAAAAATCTGCCGTTCTGCCCCTGAAACACTGTTCCCCGGTAGGCCTACATTGTAAATAAGAACGTGTTCTTAACTGACTTGCCTAGTTAAAGAAAGGTTACATTTAAATATATATATATTTAAAAAATACAGTCTGAAGGTGTGATGGGTCATTGGCCTGTTGAAAAACAAATTATAGTCCCCAAAGCAGATGGGATGGTGTATCGCTGCAGAATGCTGTGGTAGCCGTGCTGGTTATTGTGCCTTGAATTCAAAATAAATCACTGACAGTGTTACCAGCAAAGCACCCCCACACCATCACACCTCCTCCTACATGCTTCATGGTGGGAACAACACATGCAGAGATTGTCTGTTCACCCACTCTGCGTCTCACAAAGACACGGCAGTTGGAACAAAAAATCGCACATTTGGACTCATCAGACCAAATTACAGATTTCCACCAGTCTAATGTCCATTGCTCGTGTTTCTTGGCTCAAGCAAGTCTCTTCTTCTTATTGGTGTCCTTAAGTAGTGGTTTCTTTGCAGCAATTCAACCATGAAGCCCTGATTTACGCAGTCTCCTCTGAACAGTTGATGTTGAGATGTGTCTGTCACTTGACCTCTGTAAAACATTTATTTGGGCTGCAATTTCTGAGGCTGGTAACTCCAATGAACTTATCCTCTACAGCAGAGGTAACTCTGGGTCTTCCTTTCCTGTGGCGGTCCTCATTAGAGCCAGTTTCATCATAGCGCTTGATGGTTTTTGTGACTGCACTTGAAGAAACTTTCAAAGTTCTTGACATTTTCCGGACTGACTGACCTTTATGTCTTAATGTAATGATGGACTGTCGTTTCTCTTTGCTTATTTGAGCTGTTCTTGCCATAATATGGACTTTGTCTTTTACGAAATAGTGCTATCTTCTGTATACCACCCCTACCTTGTCACAACACAACTGATTGGCTCAAATGCATTAAGAAGGAAAGAAATTCCACAAATAAACTTTTAACAAGGCACACCTGTTAATTGAAATGCATTCCAGGTGACTACCTCATGAAGCTGGTTGAGAGAATGCCAAGAGTGTGCAAAGCTGTCGTCAAGGCAAAGGGTGGCTACTTTGAAGAATATCTAATATAAAATATATTTTTATTTGTTTTTTTTTGGTTACTACATGATTCCATATGTGTTATTTTATAGTTTTGATGTCTTCACTATTATTCTACCATGTAGAAAATAGTAAAAATAAAGAAAAACCTTGGAGTAGGTGTGTCCAAACTTTTGACTGGTACTGTATGTGTGTCATAAAAATAATAACAGCAGACAACAGGAAAAGTACGTTCAAATTAAGTTAATTCAACTGTCTGACTTGTGGTGGGACTGTTCACAAAAAGCGAGCCTACATGAGAGAGACAGGAGAACTGTCTTCCACTCTGATTCGTAGAGGCTACTCCATGAATAGACTCAATTAATAGTTCTGAATGTGCTTGCATGTACATGCGTGGTTATCCAATCAATAATTGACCGCAAAATGTTTTGTTGTTAAAAAACAATTCACCAGCCTACATTAAACCAGTCATTTTGCAAATCAATATAAAAAAGCCCACATTTAGAAGTGAAAGAGAGCTTAGGCTTACCTCGGCGACACTGTACGGTGAGGCTGTTGTCTGCGTTTGCACGGCAAAAGAGATGATGAGGTTATGATATTGAAACTGAAAGTGTTTCTCTTATGTTAAACAATTAAGCTTCCGGGAAAGCACGACGTTTATAACAAAAAACTCCCTGCTCTGCTGCAGTGATACATGACCTGACATACACCGCGTTCACGTGCTGGTAGGTACTAGGAACTCAGAAAAGTTCGACTTACTAACGGTTTGAACGCGATATGTGTAAAGCCAACACGTATAACTACAACCAGTTAGCAAGTCGACCATACCAGAGTTTCCTTGTTCCAACTAGCACTAGAACGAATCACTATTCCTATCTAGAACAAACATGTTTTTTATTTATTAAAAGTCGGATGCGTCAGTTCCATATCTTATTTGACTGGTGAAAATAATTGAAGAAACATATAGTCTAGACAACTTTCACTTTCTGTATCTGCAGACAAAAAGGTACCATATATTTTTATGATTACAGACAATTTTGACTTTGTGGCTGTGGTAACGAGTGGAAACGCAATTTTACAGTTGATTTGGAGCAGGCTTTTGGAGAAGTCGTTTATGTGAGTATGCTACGATCGACTAATGCTTTTCCATAGCAGGAAAACAGTTACATGTTTCAAGACAAATTTCGTAATGAAATTGAAGCTGACATTGGACAATATTTTAACTTCACTTTTAATTTTGTATGCATATGACTCAGCCGTTTAATTATGCAGATCTTAATAATCTTTTTTACATAGCCTTCGCAGTAGTCCTAGTCTATATAATTTTCACATAATTCACCTGAACTATATTTAATTAATAATATTATTATTATAGATTGAATATTTGTGGGAGCTGTAGGCTAATCATCCTGTGAAGCCATTTGAACATGGATTCCCCAATGTGCCTGGTCGAAAACGCCGATGGCGAGCTTCATGTAGTCCCCGGGGCCATCAAGTACCTGATGGGACTAAACCAGCAAGTCGTAGTGGTGGCGGTGGTCGGGCTGTACCGCACCGGCAAGTCCTACCTCATGAACAAGCTGGCTGGAAAGAGAAAAGGTGAGACAGAGACTGACTGATGCTGATGCTGAGAGACATATCTGAATTCACAAATTGGTTTGGGTATAATCTGTGCCTCAATAGTAAATTCCCAATTAATTAAAAATATTTTTTGCATCTGTACATTTATTTCAGAAGAAAAAATATATTAAATATTTGTGTCTTAAAACGGTCTTTGAAATATTGATTTAGGTTTTGCCCTTGGAGCCACCATCCAGTCCAAAACTAAGGGAATCTGGATGTGGTGTGTGCCTCACCCTGAAAAAAGAGACCACACCCTGGTGCTGCTGGATACAGAGGGGCTGGGGGACGTAGAGAAGGTGAGAGGTCAAAGTTCAGTCTCTTTACAAATCACATTAGTAATACAGCACAGTGAACAAACACACATACACTACATGACCAAAAGTATGTAGCCACCTGTTCGTCAAACATCTCATTCCAAAATCATTGGCAAACTGGGCCTTCCCCAAACTGTTACCACAAAGTTGGAAGCACAGAATTGTTTAGAATGTCATTGTATGCTGTAGCATTAAGATTTCCCTTAACTGGAATTAAGGGGCCTAGCCAAAACAATAAAATACAGCAACAGACCATTATTCCTCCTCTACCAAACTTTACAGCTGGCACAATGCATTCGGGCAGGTAGCGTTCTCCTGGCATCCACCAAACCCAGAATCGTCCATCGGACTGCCACATGGTGAAACGTGACTCATCACTCCAGAGAAAGTGTTTCCACTGCTGCAGAGTCCAATGGCAGCAATCTTTACACCACTCCAGCCGACGCTTGGCATTGCACATGGTGATCTTAGGCTTTTGTGCAACTGCTTGGCCATGGAAACCCATTTCATGAAGCTCCCAATGAACAGTACTTGTGCTGACGTTGCGTCCAGAGGCAGTTTGGAACTCGATAGTGAGTGTTGCAACCGAGGACAGACGATTTTATGCGCTACGAGCACTCGGCGGTCCCGTTCTGTGAGCATGTGTGGCCTACCACTTCACGGCCGAGCCGTTGCGTTGTTGCTCCTAGATATTTCCACTTCACAATAACAGCACTAACAGTTCACCGGAGCAGCCCCTAGCAGGGCAGAAATTTGACGAACTGACTTGTTGGAAAGGTGGCATCCTATGACGGTGCCACGTTGAAAGTCACTGAGCTCTTCGGTAAGGCCAATCTCCTGCCAATGTTTGTCTATGGAGATTGCATGGCTGCATGCTCGGTTTTAATACACCTGTCAGCAACAGGCTTGACTGAAATAGCCGAACCCACTAATTTGAAGGGGTGTCCATGTACTTTTGTATATATAGTGTATTTGAAATTATTTCATTTCATTTAGCCAGATCACCAATACATGTTGCTGTTGTCGTACTTGTTTCAGGGAGATTCTCAGAATGATGCCTGGATCTTCTCCTTGGCCATTCTGTTAAGCAGTACTCTGGTCTACAACAGTCGAGGGACCATCGACAATCAAGCCGTGGAGAACCTCCAGTATCCTTTAAACCAATATCTATTTCCCCATGGCAATCCTCCCAGTTTCCTCTCCTATTGACTTTAACAGGTGTACAGGTCACATGGGTAGGGGACATTTCCTCCAACCGGGCCATTTCTTGGAACTCCCTCTCATATTGAAAGTGAAAGTGCTGTATATTTTTATATCTTTTGGATGCTGAGCAAAATGTCCTTATAGACCCGGAGCAATAAATTGTGTTACTGGCAGGGTTAATTTCGTGTTTGTAGAATGTTCAACACACTTTGTTGGATCCATTCCCTTAGGGGTTACTCAGTGCATGTGGATACAGTCCATTCAAAATGAAACTGAAATGACTTGTAAGTCCTTATACAACTGTAGCAGGCTCATGTCAATGCAGATGCACATTCTTTTTTAGACCTTTTGTAGCTTTTATCAGTCAATCCTCAACCGGCCCTATAGATATGTGAGTGAGCTGACAGAGCGGATCAAGGTGAATTCTTCCAGTGCAGCTTCATCCTCTCACGATGACGAGGAAGGAGGGGACGCCCAGTTTGTGCAGTTCTTTCCGAATTTTGTGTGGGCCATCAGAGATTTCACTCTACTACTCGAGATCGACGGCAGAAACGTCACCGAAGATGAGTATCTGGAGCACTCCCTGGAACTCAGAAAAGGTGACATTAGCACTAGCCACCACCCCAATGATCAAATGTGCACAATGGCTCTACATAGAATAGTGCACCATGAACAATTATACAGTTGGAATAATCATTATCCCACAAAGAGCTGCGGGGTTGAGAAACAAGATGATTGATATTGGCTCTGCCTGTCAAAATTACCTATTATAAAATCATTCCTATGAAAATGTAATGTAGGATTACATTCATAATCAAACAGACACATAAACCAAATTATTTTATCCAGTTGGTTTATTGGACATAAAGTATTCTGCCTCATGTTAATTTAAGCATATCTCTTGATATGCTTGTTTGTTAGTGACTGTGTGTTTGGATGGTGAACTCTAAGGGCCGGTACCCCAGACACAGATTAGGCCTCCAGACGAGATTCTCCATTGAACACACTTTTGTATCCAGGACAAGGCCTAATCTGTGTCTGGGAAACCAGACCTAAAAATAGAGTAATGTCAACTGTAATGGTGAATTCTGACTATCATTCAGGTGGGGGTAAAAAGATCCTGATGTACAACCTCCCACGAGAGTGCATCCGGAACTACTTCCCCTCGCGCAAGTGCTTTGTATTCCCCACCCCTACAACTCCTGCCAACATGCCCCACTTGGATTCCATGGACGAGGCTGACCTCTGTGGAAGCTTCCGAAAGGTTGCAGATACTTTCTGCCACTTCATTTTCCAGGAGAGCCGTACAAAAACGGTCAAAGGTGGCCACAAAGTCACCGGGAGAAGTAAGTCAAATATCAGCAGATTCTGCACAGATGCATTGAATGTAGCCTATGTTATTGTACCACCAAATGTAGACACTTATATTTTTCTTCCCGCTTCTATCTGATTTCAGTGCTCGGCCACTTGGTTAACACCTATGTGGAGACCATAGCCAAAGGCTCTGTGCCCTGTCTGGAGAATGCGGTGCTGGCCATGGCTCAAATTGAGAACCAGGCTGCTGTGGATGACGGCCTGGGGGTGTACCAGAGGGGCATGGAGGAGGTGAAGGCCTTATTCCCTGTGGACATGGGTCAGATTTCAGCTCATCACCTCCGCTCAGACCACCAGGCCACGCAGGCTTTCATGAAACGATCCTTCAAAGACGAAAATGGGGATTTCTTGAAAGCGTTGGCGGTAAGGGTCATCATTTGAGATCTGTGTCTGGTACAAACACGGCCTTAGTACCTAACTCTGTCAAGGACCACTTTTTACAAATGCTTCACTAAAACAGTCTTGACTCCTGCAGGTGGCCATTGCAAAGCACTACTCTGACCTTCTCATCCAGAACGAGGATGCCTCAGAGAAGAAGTGTGCTGCCCTTCTGGAGAAGCTGTCTGCTCCGATGGCCCAGAAGACTAAGGAGGGGATCTACACCACACCTGGAGGATATGAGCTTTACTGCAATCACCATGACAACATGGTTGCACAGTACCGAGCCGAGCCCATCAAAGGAGTTAGGGTAAGAGCTTCGAGCTGAATCCTTGCTAGGGCTGAAACATTAATCAATAAATCCATATTGAACACTGGAGTTGTTCTCGTCCTTAAGGTCGATCCACTCACAGTAGTTTCAATGTCGTAAATGGATTGCTGTTTCTATCAACCTCTGTTACTGTTGTGATTCACATTAGCTTCCATAAAGTATTTCTAGGCATCTACAGCATCATACCAGAAACACATCTGACCGGTTTTAGATTGCCATCAAACAATGATAAAACAGGTAGCCTTTGGGGGTGTTTTCTGCAGGCTGAGGAGATTCTTGAGCAGTTCCTGAGGGAGAAGAGTCTAGAGAAGAATTCCATCTTGCAGGCTGACAAGAAATTGACAGAAAATGAGAAAAAGATCCACGGTAAGTCCAAAATATAGCATTTGGATGTTATTTTCTGCTTGAATTTAGGTTTCTGGTTGGAGTGACTTCTCACAATAAATATCTGATAATCTAGCACTTGCACGAAGTCAACATAGATCTGAGATGTTTGAAAGAGTACTTATGGGGGCTACAGTTTAATCTAAAAGTTATGGCCTACTCCAGAACAAGGATAAGATCAGGGGCTGTCTGTTGACTTCATATGAGAGAGAACATGAGTAGTCCAGAAGCTAGAGTGTTTTCCTACCTCAACTCTTCCTTTGGACCATGTAGAGGAGAAGGCGAGATCAGCTGTGCTGGAGCAGGAGAAGAAGGCTGCTGAAGAGAAACGGGTGGAGATGGAGCGCACCATGGAGGACGATCGCAAAAGCAAAGACGAGAAGTTGAAGCAGATGGAAGAGAAGATGAAGGAGGAGATGAAGCAACAGGAACGGGACTTCCACAGGGCCTTGGAGTGCAAGATGCAGGAGCAGAAGGATCTGCTGGAGAAGGGCCACAAGGAGAAGGCTGACTTAATGAGACAGGAGATAGAGGAGTTCAAGAAGAGCAACAAACCTGAAATGGAAGGAGATGGTTTCCTTGAGTCTAAAGTCATGCCTGTTCTTCGATTTGGATTGGACGCTGCCAACACTTTCTTTCAATATAAGCTCATGAAGGTAGCTTTTATGAAGTAGAAACATTGTGTATTGAGCATGTACACAGAGAGATAAGTTTCTTAATTTTTCCCCCTTCCACTTTCCTCTTCCATTTTTGCAGTAATGCTGCAATTGGTTGGTTGTAGTTTTGGGTAGAGCAGACATTTCCATATGT
Source organism: Brachymystax lenok tsinlingensis (assembly GCA_030435695.1). Lineage (NCBI taxonomy): Eukaryota > Metazoa > Chordata > Actinopteri > Salmoniformes > Salmonidae > Brachymystax > Brachymystax lenok. Next base: position 21,228,753 of record CM059785.1, read on the forward strand.
TTTTGTTAGCTGCATGTGTGACAACTCCACCAGTCCTATTTATGATATCATTTACGAAGATTATACTTTACATTTTTTTTATAAAAAAATGTATGTTTATCAATTAGTATATTTGGGTACAACCACAATATTTGTTGTATTATTTGTTGTCTTTTCTGGTGGATTAAATTGAAATTGCAACAGACTTTCTATGGCTTGTTTTAAAAATAGCGATATTTGGGAGATGATTTCCTTTTCAAATAACTGAAAGTGAGAGGTTTTAATCCGAATAAAGGGAAAAAGGGCATTCTTGAACATAGGGTGAGACATTCATGCTAATTTGCTAGAGAACCAGTTTGAACTAAGTATATTCTTTGTATGACTGAAGCCTTTAGTGAGAGGTCTAATGCTTTAATATTAAACCATTCTGCCCTTTGAATTCATATTCATTATATAAATAGCCCATTTAATTTTGTCTGGCTATAATATTTTTTTCTCAAATAATAAAATAAACTGTTCACTAGGTGTAGGCAAGACCATAAGCAAATAGGTAAACTGGTATATGACTAAATAAATTATCAGGGGGATCTTTCCACAAATAAACAGGTATTTACCTTTCCATGGTAGCAAGATCTTATCTACAGTTTGCTTTATTTTTTATAATATCTTACACTTGATCTTTCTTGAATAAGTTCCTCCTTTTCTTTTAGTCTTTCCTCTAAATTATTCTGAGCCTCTATGGTACAGTTATTATCAAAAAAATTGTCCCATACAATAAGGAGATTTGCTGAAACATTCAGTTGGAAATTCCTGTCCTAGTTTAAAAAAAAGTTTGCATCCAATAGGCTTTGATTAAATGTTCAATATCCTCGCCCACATGGAAATTCAGTAAGAGTAATGTATATGTCAATTATCTGGTGGTCCGACCTCATTCTATCCCCTATCAACACTTTTGGTGCCAACGAGAATGACATAAGAAAAAGTCAAGATGACTATCTTGATTAAGCCTCCGCCATGTACAATTGAAGTCGGAAGTTGACATACACTTCAGCAAAATACATTTAAACTCAGTTTTTCACAATTCCTGACATTTAATCCTAGTAACAATTCCCTGTCTTAGGTCAGTTAGGATCACCATTTTATTTTAAGAATGTGAAATGTCAGAATCATAGTAGAGAGAATGATTTATTTCAGCTTTTATTTCTTTCATCACATTCCCAGTGGGTCAGAAGTTTACATACACTCAATTAGTATTTGGTAGCGTTCCCTTTAAATTGTTTAACTTGGGTCAAACGTTTCGGGTAGCCTTCCACAAGCTTCCCACAATAAGTTGGGTGAATTTTGGCCCATTCCTCTGGTGTAACTCAGTCAGGTTTGTAGGCCTCCTTGCTCGCACACGCTTTTTCAGTTCTGCCCACAGATTTTCTATAGGATTGAGGTCAGGGCGTTGTGATGGCCACTCCAATAACATGACTTTGTTGTCCTTAAGCCATTTTGCCACAACTTTGGAAGTATGCTTGAGGTCATTGTCCATTTGGAAGACCCATCTGCGACAAAGCTTGTAACTTCTTGACTGATGTCTTGAGATGTTGCTTCAATATATCCACATCATTATCATTCCTCATGATGTCATTTATTTTGTGAAGTGCACCAGTCCCTCCTGCAGCAAAGCACCTCTACAACATGATGCTGCCACTCCTGTGCTTCGCGGTTGGGATGGTGTTCTTCGGCTTGCAAGCATCCCCCTTTTCCTCCAAACATAACGATGGTCATTATGGCCAAACTGATAAATTTTGGTTTCATCAGACCTGAGGACATTTAAAAAAGTATGATATTTATCCCCAAGTGCAGTTGCAAACCGTAGTCTGGCTTTTTCATTGCAGTTTTGGAGCAGTGGCTTCTTCCTTGCTGAGCGGCCTTTCAGGTTATGTTGATATAGGACTCGTTTTATTGTGGACATAGATACTTTTGTACTTGTTTCCTCCAGCATCCTCACAAGGTCCTTTGCTGTTGTTCTAGGATTGATTTGCACTTTTCACACCAAAGTACATTCATCTCTTGAAGACAGAACGCGTCTCCTTCCTGAGCGGTATGACGGCTGCATGGTCCCATTGTGTTTATACTTGCGTACTATTGTTTGTACAGATGAACGTGGTACCTTCAGGCGTTTGGAAATTGCTCCAAAGGATGAACCAGACTTGTGGAGGTCTACAATTGTTTTTGAGGTCTTGGCTGATTTCTTTTGATTTTCCCATGATGTCAAGCAAAGAGGCACTGAGTTTGAAGGTAGGCCTTGAATACATCCACAGGTACACCTCCAATTGACTCAAATTATGTCAATTAGCCTATCAGAAGCTTAAAAAGCCATGACATCATTTTCTGTTTAAAGGCACAGTCAACTTAGTGTATGTAAACTTCTGACCCACTGGAATTGTGATACAGTGAATTATAAGTGAAATAATCTGTCGAAACAATTGTTGGAAAAATTACTTGCGTCATGCACAAAGTAGATGTCCTAACCGACTTCCCAAAACTATAGTTTGTTAACAAGAAATTTGTGAAGTGGTTGAAAAACGAGTTTTAATGACTCCAACCTAAGAGTTTGTAAACTTCTATATATCCACTAATTCCAATATATCCATGACATTCATTATTTCCTTAAGAGCATGAGGGTGATAGTTTGTAGTGTGATTTCCTTTCTGGTCCATTGAGTTATTTAAAACAGTATTATAATCTCCCACCATAATAATAGAATATTGTATTGCTTGCAGGGTTGATAATTTATTATATATATTAGAAGTGTGGATCATCATTATTTGGTCCGTAAAGGTTAATGAGCCGTATCTGTTTATGGTCCAATAACATATTTAAAATTATCCATCTACCTTGCGGATCTATTTGGACAATTTGCACATTCGGATCAAAATTACTGTTAATTAATATCACCCCTTTTGAGTTTCTTTGCCCATGGGAGAATTATATTTCTGTCCCCCCCAGTCCTTTTTCCACACAACTTCATCTAAAATTGTAAATTTACCATTAAAAAGTATATAGCTGTAATGTGATATTTGCATTGCAACTAAGTAACCCTCCAATTGTTCTCCACTATTCCACCGCTAAAGCCCCTCCCCATCCCTAGTTGGGTTGTTATCCCAGTGACCGGCAGACCACCCCCTGTCCCCCCGGATCCCTAGGCCCCCCCCCCGAGAAGCCAGGACCCATCCTTTGAAAAGAGCACACAGTGCCACCCACTGAACAGAAGCAGATCAACCGGTAAAAGCATTTCCAATGCTCTCATCTCAATCTGCTTTATATATAGTAATTAAAAATATATATATTCAAAAATCTTGCGTATCTTAATTTCCATCATTAACAATTAATATGCGTAATAATGTCGGCAGTTCATGCAAAGGATTGTTACCCATAACCAGGATTGCCATTGCATTACATTACATTTTTGAGAAAGCATGCAAGATTGAGCAGAAATTTGCAAAAATTTGAGATTTGATTAACCAGTAACATTGTGTATTACTTGAGCATGTACACATTTGTTAGCTTTATCTAGCAATGTAAAGTGAAAAGTCAAGTTGATAGCCATAATTAGAATCAGTATAAATGTATATGCAAGAGTGATGTATTATTTTTCTAATACAGTATATGCATTTACAGTTTTTGGTTCAATTATCACTGTACTAAATCTAGAGGCTTTAATAAAAACATTTCTAGGCTATAACAAAGACTTTTCTTTAATCATAATATACACTGAACAAAAATATAAACGCAACATGCAAACATTTCTACGATTTTACTGAGTTATAGTTCATATAAGTAAATCAAATCAACTGAAATAAATACATTAGGCCCTAATCTATGGATTTAACATGACTGGGAATACAGATATGCATCTGTTGGTCACAGATACCTTAAAAAAGGTAGGGTGTGGACCAGAAAACCAGTCAGTATCTTGCCTCATGCAGCGCAACACGTCTCCTTTGCATAGAGTTGATCAGGCCATTTATTGTGGCCTGTGGGATGTTGTCTCACTCCTCTTCGATGGCTGTGTGAAGTTGCTGTATATTTGCGGGAACTGGAACAAGCTGTCGTACACGTCGATCCAGAGCATACCAAACATGCTTAATGGGTTACATGTCTGGTGAGTATGCAGGCCATGGAAGAACTGGGACATTTTCATCTTCCAAGAATTATGTACAGATCCTTGTGACATGGGGCTGTGCAATATCATGCTGAAACACGAGGTCATGGCGGCAGGTGAATGGTACGACAATGGGCCTCAGGATCTCGTCACGGTGTCTCTGTTCATTCAACTTTCCATCGATAAAATGCAATTGTGTTTGTTGTCCGACAGTTTGTGCAGAAAGTCTTTGGTTGTGCAAACCCACAGTTTCATCAGCTGTCCAGTTGGCTGTTCTTAGACAATCCCACAGGTGAAGAAGCCGGATGTTGAGGTCGTGGGCTGGTGTGGTTACACGAGGTCTGCGTTGTTGAGGACAGTTAGACGTACTGGCAAATTTTCTAAAATGACATTGGAGGTGGCTTAAGGTAGGGAAATGAACATTAAATTATCTGGAAACAGCTCTGGTGGACATTCCTGCAGTCAGCATGCCAATTGCACACTCCCTCAAAACCTCAGACATCTGTGACATTGTGTTGTGACAAAACTGCACATTTGAGTGGCCTTTTATTGTCCACAGCATAAGGCGCATCTCTGTAATGATCATGATGTTTAATCAGCTTCTTGATATGCCACACCTGTCAGGTGGATGGATATCTTGGCAAAGGAGAAATGCTCACTAACAGGGATGTAAACAAATTTGTGAGCTTTTTATGTATATGGAACATTTCTGATATATTTTATTTCAGCTCATGAAATATGGGACCAACACTTTACATGTTCTATTTTTGTTCAGTATACTTTTTCTGGTCTTATATTCTTTGAGAACGTTGTCTATTGAAGCTAAATATAATTCATTTGGATATTATACAATATCTCTGAAGTTGCACTGTATATAAAATGCATATCAGTTTATAAAGAAATACATTGATTTGAATCCACTTAGTATCTTTTAGTGTTTAAGTAAGTAGTAGTAGTCTGTTACTGACTCGCATCTGTAAAAAAACATGTATTTCTTCGTAGCCTGACGCACCTCTTTTTAATTTGTATTTTTTAAATGTTTTTTTTATTGAATATTAAAGATACAATCTATCTGCAGTGAAGCCGCTCAACATTGACATTACATTCAGACTCACATCCACAGCGACCCACAAAAGCAACTAGCGTCAACTCCCTGCCCAAGGTCAAATTGACAGATCTTCACCAAGTCAAAAAGGGGACGCAAACCAGTGACATATCGGCCACCGACTCAGGCTCCCATACGCCAGGCCACCAACCCTCCAATATCCCCCCATTCCCCGATAGCTGCCCCTCAAGCATCCGATACCCCTCCCTGGAAACATTTGCCTCAATTTTTTTTTTTAACTATAACCACAGATAGATTGTAGTAACTGAGGGAGGTGAACACAGTAGTATTTGAGAAGCTACAGCTTGCAGTGACTCAACCCACTCAAGTGACATACCCCTCCTAGGGACGGCATGGAAGAGCACTAGTAAGCTAGTGACTCAGCCCTCATAATAGGGTCAAAGGCAGAGAATCCCAGTGGAGAGAGGGGAACCGGCCAGGCAGAGACAACAAGGGCGGTTCTTCGCTCCAGTGCCTTTCCATTCATCCTCGCACCCCTGGGCCAGACTACACTCAATCATAGGACCAAGTGAAGAGATGAGTCTTCAGTAAAGACTTAAAAGGTCAAGACTGTCTGCGTCTCTCACATGGATAGGCAAACCATTCCATAAAAATTTAACTCTATAGTAGAAAGCCCTGCCTCCAGCCATTTGCAAGCCTGCGTTGTGTGACCGTAGCGTACGTGTAGGTATGTACGGCAGGGCCAAATCAGAGAGACAGGTAAGAGCAGGCCCATGTAATGGTTTGTAGGTTAGCAGTAAAAGCTTTAAAATCAGCCCTAGCATTAACAGGAAGCCAGTGTAGTGGCTAGCACTGGTGTAATATGATAACATTTTTTGGTTCTAGTAAAGATTCTAGCAGCCGTGTTTAGCACTAACTGAAGTTTATTTAGTGTCTTATCCGGGTAGCCGGAAAGTAGAGCATTACAGTAGTCTAATCTAGAAGTGACAAAAGCATGGATTCGCTTTTCTACATCCTTTTTGGACAACAAGTTTCAGATATTTGCAATGTTACGAAGATGTTCCTCAAAAGAGAGATCAGTGTAATGCCTTTGTCCTTCAGTTTTATTTGAGACGACTGTAGAACCATCAAGATTAATTGTCAGATCCAACAGAAGATCTCTTGGTTTCTTGAGACCTAGAAGTAGCATCTCTGTTTTGTCCGAGTTTAAAAGTAAAACATTTGCCGCCATCCACTTCCATATGTCTGAAACACAGGCTTCCAGGGAGGGCAATTTTGGGGCTTCACCATGTTTCATCAAAATGTACAGCTGTGTATTGTCCACATAGCAGTGAAAGTTAACATTATGTTTCCGAATGACATCACCAAGAGGTCAAATATATAGTGAAAACAATAGTGCTCCTAAAATCGAACCTCGAGGAACACCGAAACGTACAATTGATTTGTCAGAGGACAAACCATCCACAGAGACAAACTGATATCTTTCCGACAGATAAGATCTAAACCAGGCAAGAACTTGTCTATGTGACCACTTAGGGTTTCCAATCTCTCCAAAAGAATGTGGTGATCGATGGTGTCAAAAGCAGCACGAGGACAGATGCAGAGCCTTAGTCTGACGCCATTAAAAGGTAATTTACCACATTCCCGAGTGCAGTCTCAATACTATGATGGGGTCTAAAACCATTATTTGTCTTCAGGAAGGCAGTGAGTTGCTGCGCAACAGCTTTTTCTAAAAAAATAGTTTGCTTTATTACTGCCACTTTTAGTGAGTTTGGTACATATATGGTGGATAAGGAGCCATTTATTTTGTTCAACATAGGAGGGCCAAGCACAGGAAGCAGCCCTTTCAGTAATTTAGTTGGAATAGGGTCCAGGATTCAGCTTGAAGGTTTAGAGGCCATAACTATGTTCATGAATGTGTCTAGAGATATAGGATTTTAAAAATGTAATGTCTCCATTGATCCTAGGTCCTGGCAGTGTTGTGCAGACTCAGGACAATTGAGCTTTGGAGAAATACGCTAATTCAAAAGAGTCCGTAATTTACTTTCTAATGATCATGATATTTTCTTCGAAGAAGTTCATGAATTCATTACTGCTGAAGTGAAAGCCATCCTTTCTTGGGGAATGCTGCTTTTTAGTTAACTTTGTAACAGTATCAAAAATACATTTTGTAAAAATAGGATGATCGAGCAGCAGTGAGGGCTCTTCGATATTGCAAGGTACCGTCTTTCCAAGCTAGTCAGAAGAGTTCCAGTTTGGTGGAGCACCATTTCCATTCCAATTTTCTGGAAGCTTGCTTCAGGGCTCGGGTATTTTCTGTATAGCTGGAGATAGTTTCTTGTGACAACTGTTTTTAGGGGTGCGACTGCATCCAAGGTATTAAGCAAGTTTAAATTTTGTTCCTCAGGTGGTTAACCTATTTTTGTACTCCGACGTCCTTGGGTAGGTTGAGGGAGTCTGGAAGGGCATCTAGGAATCTTTGGGTTGTCAGAATTTATAGCACAGCTTTTAATGATCCTTGGTTGGAGTCTAAGAAGATTATTGTTGCGATTGCAAACATAATAAGATGGTGGTCCAGTGAGTCGATGATGACTCCGAAAGCCTTTTGGAGTGGGTCTGTGGACTTTTCCATGTGAATATTAAAGTCACTATGCAGACTCCACTCATTGTGGAGCTAGAGGAGTCAGAGCCCTGTCTGATCAGCAGCCACATCTTTCTCCAATCTCATCATTAACCAGAAGAGCCCAGTAAAACTACTAGGAAACACTACTGTGCAACAATGGTACAATGGGGCCAAACAAGCTGTCACTTCATAGAAGTCAGTTCCTTAGTTTATAACCATTAATTTCTTATTCTGATCAAATGTAATAATATTGAACGATTATCAGGTTATTATAGATCAGTCTTAGAATTGGAGTTCCGATTTGTGCTTTGTTTTGTTCTTGGATGTAGGGTAAAATAAATGATCTTGCTGAACTTGTCTAGAGGTCAAATGTGTTGTTCTATATTACACATAAGGCATGAATGGAACTGCTCATCTTCAATGAGCTTTTCACTTAAGGGTTGGCCATTATCATGTTTTGTAATTGTTGTTTGAACAAACTTTGCTTAATCTCTATTCAAGAACTATCTCTGATAGGGTTAAGGATGAAGCTAAACTTGTTTTAATAGAGATATTGATCAAAGGGGAGAACTGATGAGCTGGGATTTTCTGCCTCTAAACCTATTACGGGGGCTGAGTCACTGGCTTACTGGTGCTTTTCCATGCCGTCCCTTCGAGGGGTGCGTCACTTGAGTGGGTTGAGTCACTGACGTGATCTTCCTGTCCGGGTTGGCGCCCCCCTCGGGTTTGTGCCGTGGAGGAGGTCTTCGTGGGTTATACTCGGCCTTGTCTCAGGGCAGTAAGTTGGTGGTTGAAAATATCCCTCTAGTGGTGTGGGGGCTGTGCTTTGGAAAAGTGGGTGGGGTCATTTCCTGCCTGGTTGGCCCTGTCCGGGGATATCGTCGGACAGGGCCACAGTGTCTCCCGACCCCTCCTGTCTCAGCCGCTAGTATTTATGCTGCAATAGTTTGTGTCGGGGGGCTAGGGTCAGTCTTTTATATCTGGAGTATTTCTCTTATCAGGTGTCCTGTGTGAATTTAAGTATGCTCTCTCTAATATTCTCTCGCTCTTTATCTCAGAAGATCTAAGCCCTAAGACCATGCCTCAGGACTACCTGGCCTGATGACTCCTTGCTGTGCCTTTCTAGGGAGTTTTTCCTAACCACCGTTTTTCCTAGCCATCAGCTGATGTGAGAAGGGCTTCATAACTCAATTTGATTGATTGATGAGTTGAACACCACCAGCTGAATCTCTACATGGAAACATAAGAACAAGCATTCACGTCAAAAAGAGACACATACTGTTGTCAGTCACCTCATATCAATTTAATCAAATACAAACATGAGTACATCAGCAGCAGGACAACAAGAGGAACTGTAATTATGGAATTATATGTACACATATCTCTACTCAGTTTGACCTTTGCCCAGATCACCTTCAGGGCCAGGACGAGACATGCAGGAATGATTTTCATATAGACTACTGATCTTCATTAATCTGCTGCTAGGACCACCACCCACATCAAGACCTGAGGGGAATGTCACAAAGCAGGATCAAGGAGTTATCCATCTTACTTTGACAAACATATATACTGTACTGTAACCGTCTGAATAAAACTCAGCATTGACCAGCATAGGCTAGTGACCAGCCTTCATTGTGTTCTCTCTGGCGGCCTGCCATTATTTTGTGGTTTTGCTGGTGACCAGCCTTCATTGTGTTTTGGACAGTGGTCACCCACACAACCAGCATTATCTTACATTATGCTGGTTTGCAATGTGATATCTAACAAGAATCCAGCCTGAGTGGGGCTAGCCAACAATCGGGACTTTTATTCACCCAGTTTACATTCAGAATGACTGTCAGGATTTGAAAATTCCAAAATGAGACTACCTAAACCAGCTAAATGGGAACAACCATTTCAGAAACGGTGCAATAAATCCAACTAACAGATTGAATTAGTTTAGAAAAAAGTATGTTATTCATCTTTGTGTAGCATAACATAAAAACATTGTAATCAATCAGTGTACATACAAAAACACAGATATATTACAAATCAAACTGCAATAGAGCATGCTGGGAAATAGGATAATGATGGGTGTGGTTGTCGACCAGCTTGACCAGATAGATCAACCAAAATCAATTGGGGAACCGCGGTCCGGACCATGTCACGACTTCAGCCGAAGTTGGTGACTCTAATTGTTCGGGCGGTAGACGTCACCGGTCTTCTAGCCGCAACCGATCCATTATTCATTTTCTGTTGGTTTTGTCTTCCTTTTACACACATGATTACATGTTTTTGTGCGTGATTGTTTGTGTTAATTTGTTTCCGTGTTTCGAGAGGTTGTTTTTCCCACTCATGTATTTGAATTCTTGAGTAAAGCTATTGAACACTCAATTTCGTTGTCCTGCGCCTGACTCGGAGAACGAAAAACAGATCTTCAGATGGGTAGATGTCACATCACTGCAAATGGAGTTGATTGAGCTGCAAGAAAATGTGGCTTTGAAGGAGCAGGCTGATGATTGTGACCCTGCCACCTTCTGGGGAAGATGGTGCTTGCAGCTGATCTGTTTTTCTTCCTCTGACAACTTTGTCACATTTATGACCAAGAAGGTTCTGGATTAGCAGCAGCAGTTCTCTTCCAACAGTGAAGTCATCAAGCTGGGCATTGAATCATCCACATTTAATGAAGTGCATGGTGCATTTTGAGTGGCCTTATCAAGTTGTTAAGTCAAAACTTCAGCAAATATTTCAGTTCTCATTGCTGTGGAATCTGACAGTGGGGTCAGTTTTATATTTTCCATTCAAGCAAGGTGTCAGTAACTCCACACAAGCATTCTTTTACCATCTCAGCGTCTGAGTTTTCCCAAAATCTGTTCTCAAGAAACTGGCACTACACATCCTGACCATGTTTGTCTCCACATCCAGCTGTGCATCAGCCTTCTCCATATATATACTTTTTTTATAGTACTTTTTACCCCTTTTTCGTGATATCCAATTGGTAGTTACAGTCTTGTCCCATCACAGCAACATCCTCTGAAACACAACCCTGCCAAGCCTCACTGCTTGCTTAACCCATAAGCCAGCCGCACCAATGTGTTGGAGGAAACACCGTACTGCTGGCGACCAAAGTCAGCATGCATACGCCCAACTGCCACAAGGAGTCGCTAGAGCACTATGGGACAAGCACATGCCAGCCGGCCAAACCCTCCCATAACATGGACGATGCAGGGCCATCCTGTTCTTTCCCTCTCCACCATGTTTTCCTTTTATGGCATGAAATGCTACACTGTTAAATAGTTTATTTAATTGTATGTGACACCACAGGCTACTGGTTGCAGTAAAAGTAAGGTAAAAGGCCTTTTTTGTATATATTTCAAATACATTTTCAATATCTTTTCCATTTTATATTAAATGAACCTTCCGGTAACCTGCCTCACCCAATGTGGTACGGAACCACTATGTTTTTAGACCTTTTAGACAGAACCCCATCGGAAGCTAGCCAGCTAATTAGTTACTAGCTATTTAGTCACTGGTAGCAGCCTTTACCTTCTGCACAGACACCAGCCCTTTTTAGCCTGGATAATACTCGCCAGCCTGTGTCGTGGAAAAAATGATCTTCAAATTATGACACTCATACAAGAAACTTGTGAATTCAATAATACCTTTAATTCAGCACAATCAAATGTTGAGCCGTGACCCGGATCACAACTGACTCTGTGTCTCAGAGCACAACCTTTATAGTATTCTCCCTCTATTCCATACATAGACCCCTCCCCAAGCTTTACAGCTTCCCATATGTCCTGTTTCAATAGGGGTCTTTGTTATATTGTCTTGTGGCATCCTGTTTCCCCCCAGATCTATTAATCAGTTCCAAATTACCCTCTGCTGACCTTATCCTCAGCTCTGTTTATTCAGTTCCAAATGTCCCTCTGCTGACCCTCTGCTGACCCTCTTATCCTTAGGTCTGTTTGTTCAACTATTCAGCTTCAACAAATCCTATACATTATGTATGTCTTTCGGTCTTACTACTTCAAAGTGATCAATCAGAATACTGAAAATGTAATGAGTTAATCTCCCACAACTATCTAAGTTAAGCTTGTTTTAGCACTTAAGCCTCATTATCAATACTATCATGTTGTCTGCTATCACATTGTACATTAATTAAATTAATCAATGTGTCTTAGCCATGTTTTTACCACCACATATACCCCCCTCTGAAACTTTACAGAGTTTCACACAAAGAAAAAGTCCAGTATAGATAAGAAGGGGAGCACCTCCTGAAACACTAGAGAGGAAACATCCTCCAACCAAATTTAACCTCACCGGCTCCAGCAGCAGAGGTGACTGTTTTGGAGAGCCTGGCGTGCCCAAAGTAAAATGCCTCCCATTTAGGCCCAGAAAATGGGATATGCATATATTTAGTACCATTGGATAGGAAACACTCTGAATTTTCCAAAACTGTTAACCATTTGTCTGTGGGTCAATCAGAACGCATTTGGCAGGCAAAACCCTGAGGAATCTCTGTCCTGAAAAAAGTCATTTTGACACATTGCTCATTTTGAGCCCTCCCTATCCAAAATGACCATATATAGGCATGTGAACGCAGTGCACGTCGCTTCCTTATGATGTCATCAACCACGAGACGGTGTTTTACTCCATCTTGGAGGAATTTCGGCCATTGAAAAACAGCATGGCAATGAGAGACCACGTTATGAAAACTCTTCACATTGCGCGTGCATGAGAAGGCGCGCTGTGCCTTATTTATCGTTTTTAGCGTTCAGTTTATATTCCGGCTGATTTATAATAGTACATATACACGTAAAAGGGTTCCTAAGGATACATTTAAAACTATGTTTGATTGTTTTTGGACAAGTTTATAGGTATAATTTTAACGACTCGGTGCCGAGTTTCAAAGGAGTAATGGAGGCTGTCGTTTCTGATTATAACGCATGAACCAAATGGAGGATTTATGGATAAAAGACGTTACTTTTTCTAACAAAAGAACCATGGATTGTCTTCGTTGGACACTTAGGAAGACCTCAGCAGAAGTTCTTCAACAGGTAATTACTTTGTTTTCAGCTGTGAAATGTGTTATGTGTGTGCCATGATTGCTAATCGATACATGGCTATTGGAAAATATGTGAGGTGCTACCCTCAAACAAATGAATGTGCTGCTTTCGCCGTAAAGCCTTTTTGAAATCTGACAACGCTGTGATATTGCCTAGAAACAGAGCTTTTGATGAGTATGGAACACTTGTATATAGCTGGATGTTTAATAATTCAATTTTCGGATTTTAAATCTGGCGCTACAGGTTTTCGCTGGTAGTGTCGGGATGATCCCGCTAGCGACCCACTGGTATTTGAGTCGTTAACTGTTGAATTAACCAAACCCCCTCACAAAGGCCTGTCCATCCTTCTGGTAATATTTACCCTTAATCTTTGCCCTCCACATAACCAGAAGAAATCAGCTACTACCACAGTCTGATCTTCATATGGTGCAATAAATGGGAGTGCTAGAGTTTAACTTCGACAGCCAACCTAAATAAAAATCTATCATCCCCCAACTTCCAGCTGCTCAATAAGTAACCCTTCCTGGAGTGCCTGCATTCCTTAGTTAAGTGCCATCTAGTCACACATCTGCTCTCAAACTTCCCCATCTCATTCACCCCTCGTGTCATTTAGACATTCAAATGATGGCATATAATCTATTCAATACCCATATGGTGCCTCTACCTTCTCTTCTTTCAGACGTACATCCAATTCTTGACACCACTTACCCTAGACACTTTGGTTGTAATATCTTTGATAATATGGACAACCCAAACACAACAAACATTCAGCAGGACAGTAAGCCCTTTCTGATCTACTCAAATAACAAAGGTTTTTATTAAATTCAGCACAATCCCTATAATCATAAGGATTAGGTACCACCACTAATTCTTTCAGTGGAGAGGGTGCACATAATAAGCAATATGTCAAGTTTAATTGTAAGTCTGTATATTGAGCCCATTTATACCATTAATTCTTTACTATGTCTCCCAGAACTGCATCCTTATACGGCCCAGGGATCTAAATATCAGTTGAAGTTAGAGTCCTTTGTGATTGCTGTAGACTGTTTCGTAATAGCAGCATATACAGTGGGGCAAAAAAGTATTTAGTCAGCCACCAATTGTGCAAGTTCTCCCACTTAAAAAGATGAGAGGCCTGTAATTTTCATCATAGGTACACTTCAACTATGACAGACAAAATGAGGAAAAGAAATCCAGAAAATCACATTGTAGGATTTTTAATTTATTTATTTGCAAATGATGGTGTAAAATAAGTATTTGGTCACATACAAACAAGCAAGATTTCTGGCTCTCACAGACCTGTAACTTCTTCTTTAAGAGGCTCCTCTGTCCTCCACTCGTTACCTGTATTAATGGCACCTGTTTGAACTTGTTATCAGTATAAAAGACACCTGTCCACAACCTCAAACAGTCACACTCCAAACTCCACTATGGCCAAGACCAAAGAGCTGTCAAAGGACACCAGAAACAAAATTGTAGACCTGCACCAGGTTGGGAAGACTGAATCTGCAATAGGTAAGCAGCTTAGTTTGAAGAAATCAACTGTGGGAGCAATTATTAGGAAATGGAAGACATACAAGACCACACTGATAATCTTCCTCGATCTGGGGCTCCACGCAAGATCTCACCCCGTGGGGTCAAAATGATCACAAGAACGGTGAGCAAAAATCCCAGAACCACACGGGGGGACCTAGTGAATGACCTGCAGGGAGCTGGGACCAAAGTAACAAAGCCTACCATCAGTAACACACTACGCCGCCAGGGATTCAAATCCTGCAGTGCCAGACGTGTCCCCCTGCTTAAGCCAGTACATGTTCAGGCCCGTCTGAAGTTTGCTAGAGAGCATTTGGATGATCCAGATGAGGATTGGGAGAATGTCATATGGTCAGATGAAACCAAAATAGAACTTTTTGGTAAAAACTCAACTCGTCGTGTTTGGAGGACAAAGAACGCTGAGTTGCATCCAAAGAACACTATACCTACTGTGAAGCATGGGGGTGGAAACATCATGCTTTGGGGCTGTTTTTCTGCAAAGGGACCAGGACGACTGATCCGTGTAAAGGAAAGAATGAATGGGGCCATGTATCGTGAGATTTTGAGTGAAAACCTCCTTCCATCAGCAAGGGCATTGAAGATGAAACGTGGCTGGGTCTTTCAGCATGACAATGATCCCAAACACACCGCCCGGGCAACGAAGGAGTGGCTTCGTAAGGAGTGGCTTCGTAAGAAGCATTTCAAGGTCCTGGAGTGGCCTAGCCAGTCTCCAGATCTCAACCCCATAGAAAATCTTTGGAGGGAGTTGAAAGTCCGTGTTGCCCAGCGACAGCCCCAAAACATCACTGCTCTAGAGGAGATCTGCATGGAGGAATGGGCCAAAATACCAGCAACAGTGTGTGAAAACCTTGTGAAGACTTACAGAAAACGTTTGACCTCTGTCATTGCCAACAAAGGGTATATAACAAAGTATTGAGATAAACTTTTGTTATTGACCAAATACTTATTTTACACCATCATTTGCAAATAAATAAATTAAAAATCCTACAATGTGATTTTCTGGATTTCTTTTTCTCATTTCGTCTGTCATAGTTGAAGTGTACCTATGATGAAAATTACAGGCCTCTCATCTTTTTAAGTTGGAGAACTTGCACAATTGGTGGCTGACTAAATACTTTTTTGCCCCACTGTATAGTCAACGTAGTAACTGCTATAGTGTTCAAGGCACCCACTGTTGTTGTCATTCCTGTATTCATCACAGGCTCATCCTGTTCAGGTGTCAGTGCTCGTCCCAGTCTGATGATTGTCAAACTATGTCCATCAGTAACTCTAGTACTTGCTATTTCAACAATGAACACCTCTCCTTCCACATGTTCAAACTTTTTCTTTGGTTAATGTCAGGTCACATCCTTTTGGTCCCAGATGACTTCTCCCTTCTTCTGATGACGTGTCCATCCACAGAAGGCTGTCTCTGGCAGAAGTTTTATCTTCTCGATTGAGATGGACTTCTGTTCTCCGTTTTCTGTTATCAGCTGAGTCGAAATAGGAATACTAACTGACATCCTCCCCATGAGGTTCAAATTGGCACTTTTCTTCTTGCCTATATCTAACACAATGAGGTAGGTTAACAGTCACTTCACTTAGATTTACTGGTACTAATATCATTTCAATGTCATTGTTCTTCTGTTGTTTCAGGTTCCATTGATTGCCATTAGAAGTTTTCAAGGGCAGAAAAGTCAATTGTGGGGAAATCCCCCTCTTCTTCAACCTGTAGAAGTTCACCTCGTCCTGCCCCTTGTGAAGGTTCACTCTCTCCTGCAACCTGTTGACATAGTCCTTCCTATTCACCTGGTGGAAGCCCTCCTTCCAGTCTGAATGGGCCCCCCTCAGGGAATGCATTGATATGGGGAAATGTGGTTCCCACTCTTCAGTTGGTATTTCGGGGTCCCATTGTAACAGGCTTCGTCAAGGAGATCTGCCAGAATAGATATCTCATTATGAGCATCAGGCATGCCACTTTCCCCCACCCCTGGACTCTCAGATCCTCCAGGAGAGAAAAGTTGTTCCTCGCAGGTTTTGGCTTCTGCATCTTCTTTCTTCCACCTTCCTCTCGGTGGATTAGTCGCATCCTGGCTTTCACTTCGTCTACTGACATCCTGCCACCTTCCTGGTGCCTCGATCTCCTCTCTGCTTCCGTTCCCTCCAAGCTCCTGCCTGGTGGATTAGCATCCTCTGCGTTCTCATGTCTCAATGGTTGTCTCCTCCTCTCTGACGGACTCTGGAGCAATGGTTTGGATGTTTCCACGTCTTGCTTCCTTTCACCTGGATGGCAGTTGGCGTTGCTGCAGCCACCTCGTAGGGTCCTTCCCTCTTTGGCTCCTTCCATTCTTCTAGAACACTCAGACCTGGTCACCTCAGATCACCGGACGTGGAACCTCTGGTCCTGGTGCAGATTATCTCCCTTCTTTCTGTGAAGCATTCACACTTAGAGACTTACGGCCTCTGTTCTATGATTACACCAATAACACCCTCTTATGTCCATCACTCATCACACTGACATACCAGCTGAAGCTGGCGACCCTCTCTCCTTCTGGTTCCTAAGAGAGTGATAGCAGAATACTTGGAAAGCAAAAGAAACCATAACAGCCTTGACAATGCGAAATGTCATACATAAATATATATATTCCCAAAAACCTAAGTCTAAGACTATGACAATTCCCACTCTCTCTTCACCTGCCTCTACGCCTTAAGGATGCTCTCCTGCTGGACTCTGCAAAAATAAAAGCCCTAAAAAGCTTCCTCATGCTTCCATCCAGTCTTCCCCTTTCGGCCCCAGGTCCTGAGAGGTGTTCCCAAGTCATGTCATTTTTACTTAGTTCTCCATCTCAACTAATAGGCATGTCACCTGCTATGCATATCCCTAATCAACATTACATCCACTTTAAGTAAATCAAAACTGTATATGCTTTCATATCAATGCCTTCAACATGTTATTTTTAGTACAATTATCCTAACATCTTTTGTCATACGATGCATTAACCTATAAAGCAATTAACTCCTAACTTAACCCATCTGCATGTATATCCACAGTGAAATATAATCTCTTTCTTTAACTCCTCTTCTTCTGTTATGGTGTTTTCAAGCTCATCCCTTACATGGTGTACCTTACTTCTTGTGAGAATGATGCACCCACCAAAGAGAGACATGTCAATCTTTACCACTGCAGGTGTTGTAAGGAGTACCGTACGTGTGGACCAGACCAAATCTATCCCAACATCCCCTCCTGGTGTATCTGGATGTTCACTCAATCTCCGGAATTCAGTCCATCTCTGGCTCCTTATGTGCTGCTTACACCTGAGGATATACACACTCCAACATGGGTCATTTCCTGACAACAGACTCTCTTCTTATGTCAAGATCACTAATTCGTAATATTTAACTAACATCCCTATGTAAACATTCTATCTCAACCACCCCTTCTCCTGCTACCTTTACACATAATGATTGCCCAACTGCGGTCCCTAACGCAACAGTCATAAAATGTATTACTGCACGTAATTAGTTAAGTGTCTTAGTGGTATGCTTTAAAAAAGCATACCACTGAGTTGGAAGAATAACCAACCTAACCAAACTCTTAAGTCATAAGTTTCTTAAACTTGCACCATAGTGTTCAAATTCCCACCATCATCACTTTTCCTCTCACCAAAATGTAGATGTGTAATGTTCAATGTTCTTATAATTGTCCCTATATTTTACACAGACAGCTTTCCTTCCTTTCCTGTAAGCTATCTCCTGTAACCATATACATAGTACCTACAAACAATACCCCTCTTATCATAACCTTCATTTCTGAGTTGAATACATACTAAAACATTCTTGAATCTATTTAGTCAATATTCATCCATCCCTCCTCTGGAACAAAGGTCACTTATGTTCCACAAAACATGTAAGGAAAAATTAATACTTGTTCAAAACCTTCCCATTACTGTAAAAAGTAACTTAAGCTGGGAAAAACATCCAACAGTTACATTCTATGCCCAATTATGCAGTCTTCATGCAATCTCAATCATTACCATTATTGGGTGTTATTTCAAAACACAGACTATAAACCTTATATGCAAGTACTATTCTATAACTCAGACATCCCCATTAAAATGTATACTTATAAACATTTTACTGTCAGTACAAGTAATAGCTATTCTCATTACAACCCGTCTGCCCCTGTTTGTCTGTCATGAGAGGCCTAGAACGAAAAGCAAGGTATCCCTATGCATCCAGACTATACTCATTTATAGTTTATTAGCCCTGGTTCCCTTTTTTGACCTTCTTGCTTCTTGCACATAACATTAATACATTAACTTCCTGCTCAAATTCACTGGTGTTAGCAAAACATTTAAACCAAGAAACAACAATCAGACTAAACTCAAATCAATCCTTCAGTTTCCGAATCATAATTAAAACCCCAATTAATTATCCAACCAAAATGTAAAATGACACTGCTCAGTGATTCAAAGATTTGACCTATCGCCCAAAGTAACTAAATTTAACACACATCAATATCAGCAGAATGTACATTTATATTAACATCCAGTATAATTATTTCATAACTTTTTTCATCACAATCATAATACAGATCAGTATCCCAATGCATTCTTGATCTAAATTACTATAAGTTTATGTAGTGTATGGACCTCTACAATCAACCTGATACCCCAAAAGTCTAAAATAATTTTGGGCACAGTTGACCAACCCCCTCTTTCTTCTTCCACTTCACTGAGGTCATGTTCAGAGAAGCTTTTTTTCCAATACTGCTAAGTTTTGCTTAAAGTCTTTCATCCTTTTAGTTTTTAGTCTCCTTTCCTCACATACAGCAAAATCCAATGTCCCTGCTGCTGGCCATTTGGTGTTTAGTTTCTTTGTACGCTTTTCCCATTTCATAGAGGTTTTTATTATTTCCTTTTTACTTAGCCCCTAAGATCTCTACTGGTGTTCTATTCATTTTTCCTACTTTATTTGGTATTTTAATTATATCCTAACACTTTTTAGTCCTAGCTGACTGTTTTACTCTTTGCACTTCCTTATCTGTTCTACATATTTCACTTATTATTACTTATTCGATTGTTATTTGGCTTATAATACTTCTCTTCTGTTCTTTGTCCTACTTTCTATCCTGAGGCTGTTTATAGTCACTTATTCCTGCTGCTCGCTGTAACCTAATACTTCTGACCCCCCTTATGCTATAGCTCTCTAGGGATTCTGCTGGTACAGAGATCCCTACTGCTCTCCAACCCTCCTAACGTTTCTATGGTATTTTAATGTTTTTAGAAACTGCTACTATGGTCTATTTTATAATACTTGTTACCCCTATTTCTTCTAAGATAACCTAGATGTAGTATTTTATCCTGAATTTAGTACTGCTTATACTCATCTGTATGTTACTTTTCATGATAACAGATCAGAACAACATTTTAGTTTAGTTCATTAACTCTATAGTAAATTATTACTTTCACCAATCATTCTTAATTCAATTGTCTAAACATATGTCAGAAATAGAGAATAACAACGCATTCTATTGAAACTAATCATTCAAATTGGCTACTAATACTCCCCCATCACACTGTCAGCTCCATCACAGAGCCACAGCATCAGAAAGTTAGACCTATAATCCATCAGGAATAGAACAGAACAAACACCACAACAATACACTCCTTCACATACAACTCCATACACTCCTACACAGCACTCAGTTGTGTAAACTTCAATCCAAAACCTCAAAAGGACTGTACCCTCCCCCATTTTTACCACACAACTCTCCATGGGAGTAATGTGTAAAAGAAATATCACTACTACTGGTCAAAAAATACAACATTTCAAATCACAACATCAAATTAAAATCGCTACTCTTAAGAATTCCACAAAGAAAAATATTTTGGCCATAGGAATTTAAACTTAAGGCAGTCAAAGGCAACGCCCTCTCCTTCTTCACATTGGTCCAATTCACAAATTTGGTTAAGAACTAGAAACTCCATCATAATAATCAATTTTACAAATAACCCCGAAAATCAGTATGACAAATGACCCTAAATTCATTATCCAAATGGCTTTCCAATGCGGGTGATCAAACCACAATGGAAAGTCACGACATAGGTCAGAGGTCATACAAACCCTTCAAAGAAGTGTTTCTTACTTTTTTAGACAAATTAATGAAAAAGTCAAACATTTCATACATGTTGTATCCCAGGTTCCTTTGTCAAAAGAATTCCATCATTTTTATTAAAACTCAGAAAATAAAAACTTGCCATATGTGTGCGTACCCCTTTAAGATATGTTGGCACTCAGACAAACTGAAAAACTCACCAAACACAAAGGAAAGGACCACACATATGTTAAACACCAACAAATAGTCATGACAAATGTGTTAAGTGCGGGTTTTTGTAACCCTTAAGGCAAAACAAACAAACAATTGCCAAACTTTATTTCATTTGGCAACTTACGGATTCTCCCAAAGATTATAGCCCCAGAAAACATTTCAAAGAGCGGCAATGAAATCCCCACGTTTCCTATAAAAACATAAAACACTTCATTAGCATTCATTATACTACACTGATTCAGCGACCCAAAAGTTTAAACTACAAACCAAACACGATAATAATAATAATGATAATAAATCCACAGTACTCCCCTCAAATCACTAATCATTAGTGTTAATCTACCTCAACGTTTATATGTACTTAATTTAGCATGCGCTACCCTTAGATACTATTATCCTGGTATTGTAACTAGATCAATGTTCAACAAACATGTAACAATTTACTTTAGCAAATGTAGTAAATTCCTCAGCGTAAGGAATCAGTGATATTTAATCCCAGGCGTTTTAATAAAATGTTGTTTGAGACATGTTCTCCTATGTCTCCTTAAACTCACATACTTTAGGTGACTTCCATTAGTCCCAGAATAAATAATTCCACTCAAACCACATCTGATGTTTCATTAAGTGAAATTAACACCCAAAATAATCAAACAAAAACCCCTCGTGTTTCTGCTCTACCACATAGCATACCTATTATATCAACAGTGAACCTCAAATCTAACCTTTTAGCGATGGGCTGGACGTGGCGAGATACAACGTTATATTCCATAAAACACCACTTAGACGTTAATGTTCACCTAATATCCCCTGTCCCCGTTTCTGACAAGGATAATTCAACCTCACAATCCACTACTGCACCGAGTTAATATCCCAAACCTTCTAAATCATAATTCCTACTATTTTCCACATGGCAGTCAAATACCCAAGCTAATCGTGGCTAACTCATTTAGCTAACATTATTCCCAGATACAAGAAAATATATTTTCAATCTACTCACCTCTAAAATCAAGTTAGGCTCCTTACTTGCTCTTTAAACACGCTGGTGACTAACTATGCTGCTTGCAATACTTCAAATTATGTTATTTCTCTTAAATTTACCTACACCAACAATATTCAGACCAGAAAAACATTCGTCAACTTCTCAATTCTCTTCACTCTGGTACACCCAATCTAGTGTTTCTTTACCCCAACCAAAATAACCTGAGCGACTTACCAGGTATCCCAATTTACACTATCCATTCTCAGAATAGTCCTATCAGCGTAATAACGCTAATAGACACACTAAAATTCAATACACTTACTTAGCTTCTTATTCTATGTTTTTGTTCCAATTCATAATTAATTCAAACACATACTACAGCCACGCTGCTGTATTTTATATTTTTCTATCTCTTACCAGTGTTAGATTTTCTCGCACCCCGCCCGCCTGACTACACTTAGTCAGCGTCTCATATAAAAGTTACAGTCTCTTTACTTGTAATAGACAACACAATATGCTTTTCCTGAACCTCTATATTTCTTTACACAGGATAACATACACTTATTCAGGCCGTTGACATTTATACACGCGTTTCATTCATACACATTTACGTTTTTACCTAAAAACGACCTATTTTATAATCGACGTAAAAATAGGATTTATTTTTATAAAAGGAATTTGCCAAAACGGGTCAAAAGTCCTGATATAACACATTTCTCACGTTTCCCTAAACGACCTAAACCGATACACCCCTGTGAACACGGCATAAGATTTATTCTATAAAAGGAGTTCGCCTAACCGGGTCAAACGTCCTATGCAACATATCAGGAGTTCGCCTAAACGGGTCAAATGTCCTATTCAACATATTAGGAGTTCACCTAAACGGGTCAAACGTCCTATTCATTTTATAAAAGGTGCTTCGGGTCAAAGTCACATTTCAACCTACAAGGAGTTTGCCAAATCGGGTCAAATTCCTTTTTATTCTATTTGTTTTAACAATATGTCCAGGTAGCCAATGCACCACGCCAAGCCAGGCAGTCCAGCGAGATAGGGCAAACGAATGCACCAAATGCACCAATCGGGCCACACAAGGTCCCAGGATGAACGGTCTGGAGAGAGGGACCGCCTGAATCACACGCCCGACACGAACCACCTGATCAAGTTGCCTGGACCGTGTTAACGCACGAGTCCAGAACAGATCCCGAAACAGCTGCGCTCGGTCAAGTCGAATCAGACAGGGCAATCCAACTCAAACAGGCCACTCATGTGGGTTCGTTGAGCGGTCCAACCAATAGCAAATGCAGACCCCCCTCACCAGCCACCCGACATCACCGAGGCACACAGCTCCCCTGTCACCTAGTCCCCACAAGGTACGCAGCTCACCACACACCCTGTCTCACAAATAGATCTATTAAATATCCCCCCAAAGCGTTACGCATGCATGCAGTTTATTGAATTCAAAAGTTCTTAACCTCTTCCAGCTAGGGTCCCATTTTCCGAATTTTCGCCTGTCTGACGTGCCCAAAGTTAAATGCCTACCACTCATGGCCAGAAACTAGGATATTTACATATTTAGTACTATTGGATAGGAAACACTCTGAAGTTTATAAAACCATTAAGATATAGTCTGTGGCTATTCCAGAACAGATTTAGCAGGCAAAAACCAGAGAAATTTCTGTCCGGAATTTATTTTTCTGTTGCTCTCCTCTCATTTTGAAGCCCATGTAATATTTTTCTATGGGGAATAGGACCGAGGTTGCAGTACTTATGGCTTCCACTAGATGTCAACAGTCTCTGGAAAGGGTCTGGAGGAAAAAGCTCTGACCAGATCCTTAGAGAGAGAATTACTACCGGTAGGGAAAAAGGTAAACAAGCGTGCGTTCACGAACGTGAGCAGCGCCCAGCGCGACCAACTTTCTTTTAGTCTTTTAACGTTTCACTTACCGTTCTTGTAAAATATGATCGCTATTATTCATAAAAAGAATACATAAGGATGCATTATTAATGATATTTGATTTGTTTGTGAAAAAGATGAGAGGTATAATTTGAACGCGATCCCTTCACTGTAAAGCGGAGAGTAGACTGACAATGCTTGGTGGAGTAGCTGAACGTAGCGTGCCAAAAACAACGGATATTTATGGATATAATTATTTACTTTTTCTAACAAAAGAACCATGGATTATCTTTTTTGGACACTTGGGAAGACCTCAGAAGAAGTTATTTGAAAGGTAAGCGATTTATATTAGCTGTGATATGGACATTTTGAGAACCGAGCTGGATATGAATTTATGCTAATGTGGAAAATATGTGAGGTACTAGCCTCAAACAATCAAATGTAGTGCTTTCACGGGAAAAACTGTTTAAAATCTGACAAAGCAGTGATATTGCCAAGAAGCAGAGCTTTTGATGGCAATGCAACACTATGCAACACTTGTATATCGAAGTTAAATATTACGAATATGTATTTTGAATTTGGCGCGTTATGTTTGCTCTGAAAACGATCCCGCTAAAGGGATCCGTGCGCTAAGAGGTTAATATTACTAGGTTTTTTATAGAAGTTTTTAGAGAGATCGACGTGATACCTTGTTACCGAGACAGATCTCCCGTGGCAAATCACACAAACTTTCAACTATTTGTAAGAACTTATGCTTACCTTGTTAAATAGCTGGGTGGCCACCCTGTTTGCACAATTTGCCCAGAAGACCCGCCGTCGGTCCCAAAGCGCCACTGTCTTGTGATACCTTCAATCATCTGGCTTGAAGCTCGCCAAATATGTCGTGGAAAAAATGATCTTCAAATTATGACACTCATACAAGAAACTTGTGAATTCAATAATACCTTTAATTCAGCACAATCAAAGGTTGAGCAGTGACATGGATCACAACTGACTCTGTGTCTCAGAGCACAACCTTTATAGTATTCTCCCTCTATTCCATACATAGACCCCTCCCCAAGCTTTACAGCTTCCCATATGTCCTGTTTCAATAGGGGCCTTTGTTATATTGTCTTCTGGCATCCTGTTTTTCCCCAGATCTATTAATCAGTTCCAAATTACCCTCTGCTGACCTTATCCTCAGCTCTGTTTATTCAGTTCCAAATGTCCCTCTGCTGACCCTCTGCTGACCCTCTGCTCCTTAGGTCTGTTTGTTCAACTATTCAGCTTCAACAAATCCTATACATTATGTACAGTGGGGCAAAAAAGTATTTAGTCAGCCACCAATTGTGCAAGTTCTCCAACTTAAAAAGATGAGAGAGGCCTGTAATTTTCATCATAGGTACACTTCAACTATGACAGACGAAATGAGAAAAAGAAATCCAGAAAATCACATTGTAGGATTTTTAATTTATTTATTTGCAAATGATGGTGTAAAATAAGTATTTGGTCAATAACAAAAGTTTATCTCAATACTTTGTTATATACCCTTTGTTGGCAATGACAGAGGTCAAACGTTTTCTGTAAGTCTTCACAAGGTTTTCACACACTGTTGCTGGTATTTTGGCCCATTCCTCCATGCAGATCTACTCTAGAGCAGTGATGTTTTGGGGCTGTCGCTGGGCAACACAGACTTTCAACTCCCTCCAAAGATTTTCTATGGGGTTGAGATCTGGAGACTGGCTAGGCCACTCCAGGACCTTGAAATGCTTCTTACGAAGCCACTCCTTCGTTGCCCGGGCGGTGTGTTTGGGATCATTGTCATGCTGAAAGACCCAGCTACGTTTCATCTTCAATGCCCTTGCTGATGGAAGGAGGTTTTCACTCAAAATCTCACGATACATGGCCCCATTCATTCTTTCCTTTACACGGATCAGTCGTCCTGGTCCCTTTGCAGAAAACAGCCCCAAAGCATGATGTTTCCACCCCCATGCTTCACAGTAGGTATGGTGTTCTTTGGATGCAACTCAGCATTCTTTGTCCTCCAAACACGACAAGTTGAGTTTTTACCAAAAAGTTCTATTTTGGTTTCATCTGACATTCTCCCAATCCTCATCTGGATCATCCAAATGCTCTCTAGCAAACTTCAGACGGGCCTGAATATGTACTGGCTTAAGCAGGGGACACGTCTGGCACTGCAGGATTTGAGTCCCTGGCGGCGTAGTGTGTTACTGATGGTAGGCTTTGTTACTTTGGTCCCAGCTCTCTGCAGGTCATTCACTAGGTCCCCGTGTGGTTCTGGGATTTTTGCTCACCGTTCTTGTGATCATTTTGACCCCACGGGTGAGATCTTGCGTGGAGCCCCAGATCAAGGAAGATTATCAGTGGTCTTGTATGTCTTCCATTTCCTAATAATTGCTCCCACAGTTGATTTCTTCAAACCAAGCTGCTTACCTATTGCAGATTCAGTCTTCCCAACCTGGTGCAGGTCTACAATTTTGTTTCTGGTGTCCTTTGACAGCTCTTTGGTCTTGGCCATAGTGGAGTTTGGAGTGTGACTGTTTGAGGTTGTGGACAGGTGTCTTTTATACTGATAAGTTCAAACAGGTGCCATTAATACAGGTAACGAGTGGAGGACAGAGGAGCCTCTTAAAGAAGAAGTTACAGGTCTGTGAGAGCCAGAAATCTTGCTTGTTTGTATGTGACCAAATACTTATTTTCCACCATAATTTGCAAATAAATTCATTAAAAATCCTACAATGTGATTTTCTGGATTTTTTTTCCTCCTCTTTTACCACCACACCTGCCAGTATCGGACTGTTTCTTCACTATAACGCCGGATCCCTGCCGTAAACCCTTCTCGACACGACGCCCCGTCGTACCACCTCGACTGGTCTGCCGACGAATTCTCCATCCTCTGTGCCTGCAACCAGCCTCTCAGGTACTCAGGCCCTGTGTGCAGCTAACCAACCCTCTTTGCCCATTCAAAACCAGTTTACCTGTTGTTGTTGTCTTAGCTGATTAGCTGTTGTGGTCTTACCCGTTGTTGTCTTAGCTAGCTCTCCCAATCAACACCTGTCTTTGCTTTATGCCTCTCTCAAATGTCAATATGCACTGTTTACCGTTGTTTAGGATAGTTATCATTGTTTTAGTTTACAGTGGAGCCCCTAGGCCCACTCTACATGCCTCAGATCCCTCCTTTGTCCCACCTTCCACACATGCAGTGACCTTACCCAGTATTACCAGCACGTCCAGAGATGCAACCACTCTTATCATCACTCGGTGCCAGGGCTTACCTCCACAGTACCCTCACCCTACCATACCCTTGTCTGCACATTATGCCCTGTAACTATTCTACAATGCCCAGAAATCTGCTCCTTTTATTCTCTGTCCCCAACGTACTAGACGACCTGTTCTGATAGCCTTTAGCCGTACCCTTATCCTACTCCTCCTCTGTTCCTCGGGTGATGTGGAGGTAAACCCAAGCACTGTGTCCCCCCAGGCACTCTCATTTGTTGACTTCTCTAATCGAAAAAGCCTTGGTTTCATGCATGTTAACTTGTTAGGGAGTGGCAGCTGAGGGGTCGGTTTTGGAGAGCCTGGCGTGCCCAAAGTAAAATGCCTCCCATTCAGGCCCACAAAATAGGATATGCACATATTAGGAAACACTCTGAATTTTCCAAAAGTGCTAACCATTTGTCTGTGAGTGAAACAGAACGCATATGGCAGGCGAAACCTAAAGGAATTTTTGTCCTGGAAAAAGTGGTTTTGACAGAGTGCCTCATTGGGAACCCCTCCCTCATGAAAATGACCATATAAGGGCATATGAACGCAGTACCCATCGCTTCCTTTAGATGTCAACAGTCTCGAGACAGTGTAAAATTTCATTTTGGATGAATTAGACCAGAGAATAAGAGCAAACCAGGAAGTGACCTTTTTATGTAAACAGTACCCAGTGTGCAGTGTCTTTTTTACCGTCTTTATCGATCAGTTTATATTCCGGTTGATTTATAATAGTAAATATACGTAAAAGTGTTCCTAAGGATACATTTAAAACTATGTTTGATTGTTCTTGGACAAGTTTATAGGTATAAGATGAACGAGTTTGCGTCACGTTTCAATGGACTAGTGGAGGCTGTCGTTTCTGATTATAACGCGCGAACCAAATGGAGGATTTATGGATAAAATACATTACTTTTACTAAGAAAAAGAACCATGGATTGTCTTCGTTGGACACTTAGGATGACCTCAGCAGAAGTTCTTCAACAGGTAATTGATTTGTTTTCGCTGTGAAATGTGTGTGCCATGATGGCTAATCGATTCATGGCTATGGGAAAAATATGTGAGGTGCTACCCTCAAACAATCAAATGTGCTGCTTTCGCCGTAAAGCCTTTTTCGAAATCTGATAACGCTGTGATATTGCCAAGAAACAGAGCTTTTGATGAGTATGGAACACTTGTATATTGGTGGATGTTTAATAATTCAACTTTTGGATTTTGAATTTGGCGCCTTACATTTCCCCTGGTAGTGTCGGGAGCAGCCCGCAGCCCGCTAGCCCGCTTTAGCACACTCCACAAACCCTGATGTCCTTGCCGTGTCTGAATCCTGGCTTAGGAATGCCACCAAAAATTCGGAGATTTCCATACCCAACTACAACATTTTCCGCCAAGATAGAACTGCCAAAGGGGGAGGAGTTGCAATCTACTGCAGAGAATTGCAAAGTTCTGTCTTACTTTCCAGGTCTACGCCAAAACAGTTTGAACTTCTAATTCTAAAAATCTCTCCAGAAATAAGTCTCTCACTGTTGCCGCCTGCTATAGACCTCCCTCAGCTCCCAGCTGTGCCCTGGACACCATATGTGAATTGATTGCCCCCCATCTATCTTCAGAGTTTATTCTGTTCGGTGACCTAAACTGGGATATGCTTAACTTCTTAAGGAGCAGCAAAGTGCGCTGGGGCGCTAGCACCCCACTCCCGACACTACCAGGTGAAATGCAAGGCGCCAAATTCAAAATCCAAAAGTTGAAAATTCTTCTTCTTCTCTGCTCTAAAAGCATCTAAAATGAATCAGAACACTTTCTCGAGACTGTTGACATCCAGAGGAAGCGATAGGTACTGCATTCATATGCCCTTATAAGGGCATTTTCATAAGGGAGGGGTTCCAAATGAGGCAAAGTGTCAAAACCACTTTTTCCAGGACAGAAATTCCTTGGGGGTTCGCCTGCCATATCCGTTCTGTTTTACTCACAGACAACATGTTAACGCTTTTAGAAAATTCAGAGTGTTTCCTATCCAATGGTACTAAATATGTGCATATCCTATTTTCTGGGCCTGAATGGGAGGCATTTTACTTTGGGCACGCCAGGGTCTCCAAAACGGTCACCTCGTGCGCTGCTCCCTAAGAAGTTAACACCCCGGCAGTCCTACAATCTAAGCTAGATGCCCTCAATCTCACACAAATCATCAAGGAACCCACCAGGTACAATCCTAAATCTGTAAACATGGGCACCCTCATAGATATTATCCTGACCAACTTGCCATCTAAATACACCTCTGCTGTTTTCAATCAGGATCTCAGCGACCACCGTCTCATTGCCTGCATCCGCTATGGGCCCGCGGTCAAACGACCACCCCTTATCACTGTCAAACGCTCCCTAAAACACTTCTGCGAGCAGGCCTTTCTAATCGACCTGGCCCGGGTATACTGGCAGGATATTGACCTCATTCCGTCAGTCGAGGATGCCTGGTCGTTCTTTAAAAGCAACTTCCTCACCATCTTAAATAAGCATGCCCCTTTCAAAAAATGTAGAACTAAGAACAGATACAGCCCTTGGTTCACTCCAGACCTGGACTGCCCTTGACCAGCACAATAACATCCTGTGGCGGACTGCTATAGCATCGAATAGTCCCCGCGATATGCAACTGTTCAGGGAAGTCAGGAACCAATACACGCAGTCTGGATAGCAAAGGCTAGCTTTTTCAAACAGAAATTTGAATCCTGTAGCTCTAACTCCAAAATGTTTTGGGATACTGTCAAGTCCATGGAGAACAATAGCACCACCTCCCAGCTGCCCACTGCACTGAGGCTAGGTAACACGGTCACCACCGATAAATCCATGATAATCGAAAATTTCAACAAGCATTTCTCTACGGCTGGCCATGCTTTCCTCCTGGCTACCCCAACAGCTCCGCCCCGCAGCTACGTGTCCGAGCCTCCCCAGCTTCTCCTTCACCCAAATCCAGATAGCAGATGTTCTGAAAGAGCTGCAAAACCTGGACCCGTACAAATCAGCTGGGCTAGACAATCTGGACCCTCTCTTTCTAAAACTACCCACCGCCATTGTTGCAACTCCTATTACCAGTCTGCTCAACCTCTCGTGTCGCCCGAGATCCCTAAAGATTGGAAACCTGCCGCGGTCATCCCCCTCTTCAAAGGGGGTGACACTCTAGACCCAAATTGCTATAGGCCTATTTCCATACTGCCCTGCCTCTCTAAAGTCTTCGAAAGCCTAGTTAATAAAACAGATCATTGACCACTTCGAATCCCACCGTACCTTCTCCGCTGTGCAATCCGGTTTCCGAGCTGGTCACGGGTGCACCTCAGCCACGCTCAAGGTACTAAACAATATCATAACCGCCATCGATAAAAGACAGTACTGTTCAGCCGTCTTCATCAACCTGGCCAAGGCTTTCGACTCTGTCAATCACCGTATTCTTATCGGCAGACTCAATAGCCTTAGTTTCTCAGATGACTGCCTCGCCTGGTTCACCAACTACTTTGCAGACAGAGTTCAGTGTGTTAAATCGGAGGGCCTGTTGTCCGGACCTCTGGCAGTCTATGGGGGTGCCACAGGGTTCAATCCTTGGGCTGACTCGCTTCTCTGTATACATCAATGATGTCGCTCTTGCTGCTGGTGAGTCTCTGATCCACCTCTACGCAGACGACACCATTCTGTATACTTCTGGCCCTTCTTTGGACACTGTGTTAACTACCCTCCAGACGAGCTTCAATGCCATACAACTCTCCTTCCGTGGCTTCAAACTGCTCTTAAATGCAAGTAAAACTAAATGCAAGCTCTTCAACTGATCGCTGCCCGCATCACTACTCTGGACGGTTCTGACTTCGATTATGTGGACAACTACAAATACCTAGGTGTCTGGTTAGACTGTAAACTCTCCTTCCAGACTCACATCAAACATCTCCAATCCAAAATTAAATCTAGAATTGGCTTCCTATTTCGCAACAAAGCATCCTTCACTCATGCTGCCAAACATACCCTCGTAAAACTGACCATCCTACCGATCCTCGACTTTGGTGATGTCATTTACATAATAGCCTCCAATACTCTACTCAACAA
This sequence comes from Brachymystax lenok tsinlingensis, assembly GCA_030435695.1. Taxonomy (NCBI): domain Eukaryota; kingdom Metazoa; phylum Chordata; class Actinopteri; order Salmoniformes; family Salmonidae; genus Brachymystax; species Brachymystax lenok. The sequence continues at coordinate 21,259,697 of CM059785.1, forward strand.
ATTGGATGCAGTCTATCACAGTGCCATCCTTTTTGTCACCAAAGCCCCATATACTACCCACCACTGCGACCTGTACGCTCTCGTTGGCTGGCCCTCGCTTCACACTCGTCGCCAAACCCACTGGCTCCAGGTCATCTACAAGTCTTTGCTAGGTAAAGCCCTGCCTTATCTCAGCTCACTGGTGACCATAGCAGCACCCACCCGTAGCACGCGCTCCAGCAGGTATATCTCACTGGTCACCCCCAAAGCAAATTCCTCCTTTGACCAACTTTCCTTCCAGTTCCCTGCTGTCAATGACTGGAACGAACTACAAAAAATCACTGAAACTGGAGACACTTATCTCCCTCACCAGCTTTAAGCACCAGCTGTCAGAGCAGCTCACAGACCCCTGCACCTGTATATAGCCCATCTGTTAATAGCCCAATCCACTATCTCATCCCCTACCGTATTCATTTATTTATCTGGCTCCTTTGCACCCCAGTATTTCTACTTTGCACATTCATCTACTGCACATCTACCATTCCAGTGTTAAATTGCTATATTGTAATTACTTCACCACCATGGCCTATTTATTGCCTTATGTTCCTTATCTTACCTAATTTGCACACATTGCATATAGATGTGTTGTTTTTTTCTACTGTATTATTGACTATGTTTGTTTACTCCAATGTGTAACTGCTTTGCTTTATCTTGGCCAGGTCGCAGTTGTAAATGAGAACTTGTTCTCAACTTGCCTACCTGGTTAAATAAAGGTGAAATAAATATATATATATATATTTTTTTTTTTAATAATTAATGACAAGTAATTTTTCCAACAATTGTTTACAGACAGATTACTCCACAATTCCAGTGGGTCAGAAGTGTACTTACACTAAGTTGACTGTGCCTTTAAACAGCTTGGAAAATTCCAGAAAAATTATGTCATGACTTTAGAAGCTTTTGATAGGCTAATTGACATCATTTGAGTCAGTTGGAGGTGTACCTGTGGATGTATTTCAAGGCCTACCTTCACTTAGTGCCTCTTTGCGTGACATCATGGAAAAAGCAAAAGAAATAAGCCAAGAACTCAGAAAAAAAATGGTAGACCTCCACAAGTCTGGTTCATCCAATTTCCAAACACCTGAAGGTACCACGTTCATCTGTACAAACAATAGTATGCAAGTATAAACACCATGGGACCACGCAGCCGTCATACCACTCAGGAAGGAGACGCGTTTTATTGACTTTCTATTTCCCAAATTAACTCAAAGAATATCAGAATATCAATTTTACAACAGTCGCTAATTAATCAGTGTCCTCTACAGTCTCATTCTGAACGTCGAATAACCCGGGAATCTGCACAAACCCGAGTCCCACCAATGAGTCCGTTCCACACCAATTTTAGTTGATTACTTATTTACTAGCAAGCTTAAAAGATACACAAAAAAGTCTAGGCTATTGATTAGAACTTAGTATAACGGGCCAACACACTATGCCGCTTGTTACCCAAACTGGGGATTTAAAAGAGAGAGAAAAGGGAAGTACACGAGAGAAATATACATTTGGGTGCATTTGTCAGCTATGCTTATTTTAACCCTAACATTGCCCCGAACTGCCACTCGTATGGGTCAGAATATAATGAGGTAATTACGTGTTGAAGGTTGTGGTAGTGAAAACATGGCTAAGATGCATTGATTAATTTATTTAATGTACTATGTGATAGCAGACAACATGATAGTATTGATAATGAGGCTTAAGTGCTAAAACAAGTTTAACTTAGATAGTTGTGGGAGATTAACTCATTACAATTATTACATTTTCAGTGTTCTGGTTGATTACTTTGAAGTGGTGAGACAGAAAGACATACAGAAATGTATAGGATTTGTTAAAGCTGAATAGTTGAACAAACAGACATGAAAGAAACAGGAGGTCAGCAGAAAGGCCATTTGGAACTGATCAAAGGCTTCTGAGGAAAAGCAGGATGCCAGAAGGCAATATAACAAAGACCCCTATGGAAACAGGACATATGGGAAGCTGTAAACCTGGGGAGGGGTCTGTGTAGGAATGTTGGGAGAATACTTTAAAAGGCTGTGGGCTGAGACACAGGGTCAGTTGTGATCCGGGTCATGGCTCCACCTTTGATTGTGCTAATTAAAGGTGTTATTGAATTCACAAGTTTCTTGTAAGAGTTTCATATTTTTGAGAAACCATTTGCCACGACAAGGTCTGTGATGGGAATATCTGCGTGGAGCTCTCAGGCTTCTCAGTTACGCACTTCTCTGGCGCAACTCTGGTTGTCCTCACGATGTCAGCGTCCTTTTGGCTTAGTCTGATTCCTCGCCCTTGTTCTGAAAGGGGGTTTCTGAGGACAAACAGCCCTGTAGCTCAGGGCTCACAGCGTAGGAATGAAAGCAGCGTAGATGCCCGATGGCGTTGGAGAGTGGTGACCGATTGGTCCTACTTGAATTCCCTCTCTTAGACGCAGCTATTCATCCGTAGCATGGATAGAAAAGATTCCTTTGTCTTCAACCTCGTGTTGCGTTTTGGGTTTGTTTGACTACTCAGACCTTCGCTGCAGCTTGTCATTTAGTCTGATATGTTAATTCTTAATTCACATGTTTTATACCCTCGGGTCAGAAGTGGGCGTGACCGCCTTTAGGGCAATTCTTGGGGCGTACGTAGTTATGAGGCAAGGTCTAGATTTTACTCAAATCCAATTTTAGACAATTAACTTCACATTTCATCTTTACCAAAACATTTTCTTTGATTTGGACATTTTCCACCCAACGTACAATGTATAAACATCAAGCACATACTAGCAAAACTCTTAAGGTTACAATGTTTTCGTCCTTTCATTTTTAATAACATTACAAAAATGACATTAATTTTCATATTCCATCTTTCGTCATTACCACCATTGTGGCTGACGAAACTCATTGTCCCAAAGTTAATTTATTGCATGTTTAATGTTCTGAGGCTGGTAAGTTTACAATGGGGTGAGGTGTCATAAAACCCCCCCCATCTTCATATCCCTTGAGACCCCTTCTCCTCTGGTGGGGGTGAGATCTCTCTGCAGGATTGTGGTCATTGGTAACCTGAGCCGAGCAGGACAGTCATGACAACATGCAGTGGCGGATTTAGGTATAGGCGACATGGGAAGCCCGCCCAGGGTGGCACGGGGCGCCCACACAAATTTTTTTTGGAATGGTAACATTTGCGCGATCGGTTTTCTATCGCTCAATTGCACGTTACGTCAATGATATCATGTCACCATGTGGGACTGTGGGTCAATTAACCTTGACGGAGTGGCCGCCCTGATTCTAGTTTGTGAGCCAGGCAGGCTACTGCCTGTGATGGTCTCCCACTCAGAAGTACGAGATTGGGAGGGGGGCGGGGGTAGGACGACCAAGGTAGGGGGAGCGAGGGAATCTATCAAATTGCGCACCTCTAACTTTGTACAGTACTAATGCAATTAGTAAAATCAGTCACACTACGGAATGCTACCAAATAAACCAGGGGGGGTTCGCCCAGGGAGCCATACAAGCTAGAACCGCCACTGTATACGTGCCACATTATACGTCAAGATTTTTCAGGTTATTGTAGATGGGATATGACGTTTATATGAGTCAACTCAAAAACAGAATACTTGAGTATCCCGAATAATAACGGGATGTTGGTGTGCATGGAAACGTCGTCAGTGTTAAAAAGAAGTAGGCCTATTTGGTAATAGTAACATTTAAAAAACACCAGTGCAAAACCATTTCTAAGTGTGGTTTCTAAAAGCTTTAGTTTATCATGATTAGGTATTAAAATATTTATTAAAAAACATTAACTAAAACTAACTGAGTGCTTAACCTAAACCCATGAATCAACTACCAATAAATACAGATTCAGTCAATCCACATGTCTATAAGAATAATAGCTCATCATCCTCCACGGGAACCTACATCAGAACCACTTAGACAGCCATTTCACAGCCATTCCTCCTACTTTGGGAAGTATTCCTGGAAGGAACAAGGTAGCTACAGTCCCAACAGTATCCAGAGCTGTGCTCATAAATGAGGGGGTTTGCTGTTCCTCTTGTGCCTTCGCACCCTTAAGGGCATCTATCTCTCTTTGCATTTGGTGTGCTCTGTCATCAAACCCTTGCTGGAGAAGGTCATTCTGCTCCTGAAATTACAAGGTTTGTTTTTACACATCACAGACCGTGTCACTCAAACAAAACACATACACAGTTAGTCCTACCCCTACAGTTACTGTAGTTTTAAAGTGTTCTTCTCAATGTTTGTGATTTTTTATTCCTACCTTGAGTCTGGCCTGAAGAACTCTATCGTGCTCTGCTACGGCATTTCTACTGTCTCTCGCCATCCTCTCCATCAGCTGGTTCACATTCTCCTCATACGTCCTCTGCTGGTCCGCTCTCAACCTCTCCTGGACTACCAGCTGCTCCTCCATGGCTCGATTCTCCCGTTCAGATGCCTCCCTTTTCGCTTGCTCCGCTGCAGAGAAAGGTAGACAGAGTATGTGTGAGAGAGAGAGAGAGTGAGATAAATATCAAAGAGAGCGAGAGGTAAGCCTCCATTTGGTGGTCATTAGAATGTTGTTGCCAGGTCATGGAGTGCATTTTCATGGTGTCTGTATATCACCTTCTGCTCTCTGCTCAGCTTCAGTGAGGGACTGGTCTGATGACAGGATGGCCTGACCAATGCTGGCCTTCCTTTCCAAGTACTCCTTCAGTACCTCTTCAGCCTGGAACCACCACACATAATATTTAACTTTCAACATCACATCAGTTCATTCATAACTCCTTTGAACAGCATCCACAAAACATGATAATTACATAATATCCTAAAATAGCTGAAGAACCACCTCCCCAACATACCTTCACTCCCCTGCCTCCCTCAGATCTGTATTCGCTGGTGGCCAGTTTCAGGTCGTTGCAGTACTCTTTGTATCCTCCAGGGGTCATGTAGGAGCCATCCCTTATTCGCACCTCTAGGCGGTCAAAGATGCATTCGATTTTGGACTCGCACGCCTTCTGGGACTCCTTGTAGTTCCTCTCACAGATCTTCTCATACTCCTCTTGAAGCACTTTCTATAGAAAGAGGTTGGTTCAGAATGTACCAGAACAAACCCAAATGTCTTGGTTCAGTTGAGGTAATAAATGGTGAATAATATGTCCATGTGCCCTTGAGTAAGGCTCTTAACCCTAATTGCTGCTGAAAGTCGCTCTGGATTAGTGTGTCTGCTAAATGACTAAAATGTACATGTAAGTGTAGCATAAAGGGGTAGCTCACACAAATGACAAATTATTCTATCTTGTTAAATATACATGCATCACTGAATTGAATATTGACTCATTGAATATTGAATCTACATTCCCATACCATGAGCTCCAACTGGTACTTCTGGTCCTCATCTTTGAAGGAGTTGTTGATGAATATGGCCACAGCCTCCTTCTCCATGGCAGCATGCACTTCAGACAGCTCCTCTTGTGTCTCTGTGGGGTAGGCCACCCAGTCAGCCATGCCCTTCTGGTAGTGGGTCCTGGCCCTCTCGATGGCACTGGAGTTCTCAATTTGGGCCAGCGCCAACACAGCATTGTCCAGGCAGGGGATCTGCCCGCTCCGGATGGCAGACACATACGTCTCTGCCAGGTTTCCCAGCACTGCAGGAGAGGGCAGGGAATCAGCATATCTGGTAGTTGTGGTAGTGATGGTGGTAGTACTGTAGTGGTCAGTGGTGCTTGTATAGAAGTAAGGTAAGTAGTAGAATTAGTAGTAATTTAAGTAATAATGTTGTTGTTAGTTGTACTGGTCATGGTGGTTGTAGTAATAATAATAATAATAATAGAGGAAGTGGATATAGTAGCAGCAGTAGTTTAGTTGTATTTTTAAACATCATGACCTACTTTCATAAGTGCTTTCCATCCTCAATATAAGTGCTGTAATACTCACGTCTGCCGGTAACTTTCAGGCCCTGTTTCAGAGTCTTGGTCTTGGCCTCCTTGAAGACGTGGTCACAAAACTCCTTGGCTTGCTCCACAAAGGCGGGCTCCAGGTCAGCGTCGGTCAGCTCCTCCATACGTCTCATTTTGTCTCCGCTGGCTGGCCTCTCAAACACAAAGCACCAGCGAGGAGAGAAATAGTTCATAAGCAGCTACGAGGCAGGTTGTATGCCTGATCTTTCTTACTATGACCTTTGTAAATGAAAGGAAAAGTACATCAATCATTAATTAACAAATTAAATGTTTAACCGTGACATTTCTTATGGAAGAAATGCATTTAATATTTTTATATCCAACGTGTCTTTTGTAAAGCATTGTCAACACTGGTAAATTCAATCTAAACATGATTTAGATTAAGAGATTAAGTTAGCTGTGCTAGCTGGTGTTCCCTTCACCTGTTTTCAGTTTAAGAGCATTCTCCAGGTACTCATTGGCTGTGATGGGACTCCCATCAACCTCCAGGGCCAGGGTGAAATCTCTGACTGTCCACACAAAGGAAGGAAAGTAACGCAGGTACTCTGAAGATTCCTCCCCGTCTCGCTGGTTGGACTTCACCTTGATGTGCTCTGTCAGTTCTGTCACATAGCTGTTGAAGGCAGTGTTGAGGACAAAATTAACCCAGATATACTAACATACACTATAGTGCTGAGCGATTAGTGCTTTTTGAGGTCGGTTCGGTTGTTGAAGATGAAAAAACCCCAGAAAAACAACACTACACTATATTTCTTTATAGGCCTGCTGAAGGATACTGTAGTTTCTCCAGGGCGTTGTTGTCGATGGTTCCCAGACTGTTGTACACCAGAGTACTGCTGAGCAGGACAGCCAGGGAAAAGATCCAGTTGTCATTCTTCTCATCACCCTGCAGACACAACAGAAGGAACACATTGGTACTCTGTTCATTTTAGAGTGAAATTAAGTCAGTAACTAAATGTCTACTCCATACGCCGTTATATGGGCTCCCTACCTAAATAAAGGTCAAAAGGAGAATCCTTAATTGAAACAATAACCAAGCCCCACCCCGCCTCAATTTTGGTAAAAAAAAACGAACGAAAAATAGCTGAGGGATGAGCCTGAAGAAATGTAACCACTCAAATTCATAGACTGAGCTATGGGTGCAATGACTCACCATCCGTGACATCATAATTATAGTTAACCATGATGTTATACAGTGTTTAATTACATTTACAAACATTGGAGTAAAACTAGCTTATATTTGGGGTTCTGATGGGGTATGACAGTTGAACTAAGGTCATGGGTCATTATTTATTTGTTATTATTTGTTAATCAATTGGTATATATCATACATTTATAAGTCAGACATTATAAACAGCTGTTGACATCAGCTATCAGTACTAGACAGTTTATTGAGATAACATGGGATTTTACCCATAGCAATATTCTGTCATCTAAACAGCCATAAAAGGTTTTTGACAGAGAGTGATCTTTGACCTCCCACCTTCTCCACGTCCCCCAGCCCCTCTGTATCCAGCAGCACCAGGGTGTGGTCTCTTTTTTCAGGATGAGGCACACACCACATCCAGATGCCCTTAGTTTTGGACTGGATGGTGGCTCCAAGGGCAAAACCTTGAGGACAGAGGATAAAAATGGTTCTTAGGATGGAATCTGTAAAGAGGCAGCAGGATGTAATGTGTTTACTCAAGGCAGCTGGTTTTCAGATGAACCTTTTTGTCTAGTTATACTGTATATCATACTGACAGACTGAAAGTGAAACTAGACCCCAGTGCAAAACGGCACCCTTATCTACACAACCCACCTAGAACAGATGTGGTCGGAACACATTTTTTAAAAATGTTTGCTCTGCTGTCCGGTTGTACTTTATGGTGTAAAACTGAAGTTTCCACAGTGCAATAACAGGATATGTCGAATTTCCAATTTTGGAGAGAAAAAAACATCAAATCATAATGTGGTCAGAACAGGACAAATCTGTACTTTGGTGCAGCATATCTGTCTCTCTAACTCTGAATGACAAATGCAGTACATATATAGACATGCTGTACATAAGTTAACACTTTCTGTTTTGATGACCCTTTATGAGAAATCTTCATGAGAAATCATTATCTTATATATAATCATTCCTTAACTATATAACAGTGTTGAGGTCATGCAGACTGAACAAAAATACAATAAACAATTTCAAAGATTTGACTGAGTTACAGTTCAAATAAGGAAATCGGTAAATTGAAATAAATTCATTATGCCCTAATCTATGGATTTTATATGCATATGTTGGTCACAGATATATTTTACAAAAAGTAGGGGCGTGGATCAGAAAACCAGTCAGTATCTGGTGTGACCATCTTTGTCTCATGCAGAGCAACACATCTCCTTCACACAGAGTTGATCAGGCTGTTGACTGTGGCCTGTGGAATGTTGTCCCACTCCTTTTCAATGGCTGTGCGAAGTCGCTGAATATTGGCGTGAACTGAAGCACACTGCTGTACACGTTGATCCAGAGCAAAACAAAAATTCTCAATGAGTGACAAGTCTGGTGACTATGCAGGCCATGAAAGAACTTGGACATTTTCAGCTTCCAAGAATTGTGTACAGATCATTGCGACATGGGGCCGTGCATAATCATGCTCAAACATGAGGTGATGGCAGCGGATGAATGGCACGACAATGGACCTTCGTCACAGTATCACTGTGCATTAAAATTGCCATAGATAAAATGCAATTGTGTTCGTTGTCAGTAGCATATGCCTGCCCATACCATAACGCCATCGAAGGTGAGCATTTGCCCACTGAAGTCTGTTTAGACGCCGAACTGCAGTCAGGTCAAGACCAAGTTGAGGACGACGAGCACGCAGGTGAGCTTCCTTGAGACGGGTTTCTGACAGTTTGTGCAAAAATTCTTTGGTTGAGCAAACCCACAGTTTCATTTGCTGTCCCGGTGGCTGGTCTCAGACGATCCCGCAGGTGAAGAAGCCGGTTATATAGGACCTGGCCTGGCATGGTTACGCGTGGTCTGCGTTGTGAAGTCGGTTGGACGTACTGCCAAAACAACGTTGGAGGCGGCTTATGGTAGAGAAGTGAACATTAAATTCTCTGGCAACCGCTCGGGTGGACATTCCTGAAGTCAGCATGCAAATTGCACACTCCCTCAAGACATCTGTGGCATTGTGTTGTATGACAACTGCACATTTTAGAGTGGCCTTTTATTGTCCCCACCACAAGGTGCATGCGATTTAATCAGCTTCTTGATATGCCACATCTGTCAGGTGGATGGATTATCTTAGCAAAGGAGGAATGCTCACTAACAGGGATGTAAGCAAATTTGTGCACAACATTTCTGAGAAATACGCTTTTTGTGATAAATGGAACATTTAAGGGATCTTTTATTTAGGCTCATGAAATATGGGACCAATACTTTACATGTTGTGTTTATATTTTAGTTTGAACTTTGGGCGGACCATAGATTCAAAAATGCTTTAGTGGATGTGCTCACCTTTTTTCTCGCCAGCCAGCTTGTTCATGAGGTAGGACTTGCCAGTGCGGTACAGACCGACCACCGACACCACTACCACATGCTGGTCAATCTGGTCCAGGATGTCCAGTGCACTGCGGACCACACGCAGCTTCCCATCACTGTCGTTCTCTATCAGACATACTGGTTCCTTCATGGATACTGTCTGGCCTGCCATGATGCTGTCCTAAAGAAACACTGGCAAGGACACACATAAGAACTTTTGATTGTGTGTGTGTCATAAAAGTCCCTCAACTTTTTTATTGCAATTAAATGTAAAGTGATAAAGGCGCCACAGGGGCTGATGATATGGAGTGAATAAATGCTTATCATATAGATTGGGTTTACAGTGACACAAAATAATAATTTCATCTTAAAAAGGTACATCATTTAAATTGTTACTTGGTTTCTTTCAACACATGAGACTAGCCTATATCACATTTTCTAGTTTACAAGAAATGGACACAATATTGCTCCATGAATTGTCTAAATATCAAACTGTTACCATTGCTAATCCATGGATTATTAGTCTGACTGAAGTCGCCCTAAAAAAGACGCAATGGTCTCCTACAAGCCAGAATTTGAATACAATTATATTTAGACTTACTCTACCCGTTGTACATGCTGTTAGTCCTTTTGGCGGTATAAGGTGTCACACCCTGATCTGTTTCACCTGTCTTGGTGCTTGTCTCCAGCCCCCCCCCCCCAGGTGTTGCCCATCTTCCCCATTATCCTAGTGTATTTATACCTGTGTTCTCCGTTGGCAGTTCGTTTTGTTTCGTCAAGCCTACCAGCATTTTTCCCATGCTCCTGTCTTTCTCTAGTTCCTGTTTTCTAGTATTCCTGACCCTGAGCCTACCTGCCGTTCTGTACCTTGTCACACCACCCTGAATTACTGATCTCTGGCTTCCCTGACCCTGCCTGCCATTCAGTACCTCTCGGACTCTGCTCTGGATTACTGACCTCTGCCTGCCCTTGACCTGTTGTTGGCCTGCCCCCTTGTTTTTGAAATAAACTGTTGTTACTTCGAAACTGTCTGCATCTGGGTCACCTCCTGAGTCTTGACAGTACGAACTGGTCATGATGGACCCAGCAGACTCGGACCAGCTCCGCAACACCGTCTCCTCCCAAGGAGACACCATTGGAAGGCACAAGGAGTTTCTTCGTGGTCTTATGGAAGGGTTCCATACCTTGGCCGAACGCCATGACCGTGCGTTTTGAACACATTGCTGGAGCAAATTCCGCAGGTTGTCTGTCAGGCAGCCTACCACGACGGTAACCTCCCAGCAACTCTCAGTAACCCGGCTGCTAGCAGCGCGGCCTCCCCGGCCAACCCCAATTCTCCATTGTCCGGGAGAGGCTGCCCGGAGGTTACTCCAGCTTCGGGAAGACTCCCGCAGTGTGGCAGACTATGTTGTGGATTTCCGTACATTGGCAGCTGAGAGTGCCTGGAACCGGGAAACGCTGTTCGGCGCGTTCCCGCACGGATTATTGGAGGAAGTGAAGGACGAGCTAGCAGCCTGGGAACTACCGACTGATCTCAACTTGCTCATTGCCGTGACCATCCAGATCGATGGGCGGCTATGGGAACAGAGGAAAGAGAGGAGTTCTGATTCCACTCCCTCGCCCAAGGATTCCACTTTGCCTCTGAGTCAACCCGGAAGTCCCCTACATGTCCGTGGCCGAGAGGACCCGAGGCTACTCGAGTTCCCCTTGAGTCTCCGAAGTCTGCCGATTCACCTCTTCCCGAGCAGATGCAACTAGGCAGAGCTAGGCTGTCCCCAGCAGAACGTCTACACCGGTTTCACACGAATAGTTGCCTGTATTGCGGGACTACTGGTCATTTTGTGTCCTCTTGTCCACTGAAAGACCAGGCTCACCGTAAGGGGCGAGTACTCTGGTGGGCCATACCAAGAACTTTTCCTCTCCCCTTACTCGCACTCCTTTCCATGCCATTCTGCTGTGGGGGAACCAGTCGATCTCTCCAGGTACTCATCGACTCTGGAGCCATTGAGAGTTTTTTTGACGCTACCCTGGTGTCCGAGCTGGGCATCCACACTCAGCCCCTCTCCATTCCCATGGACGTTAAAGTGCTGGACGGGCGCTGTATAGGCCGGCTCACCCACAATACCACTCCCATCAACCTTCAAGTGTCAGGCAATCCAATGTATGCTAATTAAGTCTCCAGGTTCCTGTGGTATTGGGATTCTCTTGGCTCCAGCGACACAATCCCCTCAGACTGGACTGCTGGTACCATCATGGGCTGGAGCCCATTTTGCCACGCCCATTGTCTGAAGTCAGCGGAGCCTGCCCCGGCACGTCTTCCTGTGGGCTCGGACCTCTCCACCCTTCCCACGGAGTACCATGACCTCCGGGAGGTTTTCAGTAAGGCCCGGGCCACTTCACTTACTCCGCACCGACCCCATGACTGCGGGATCGACCTTCTCCCAGGCACCACACTGCCCAAGGAACAACTGTACTCTCTGTCTGGTCCGGAGACCAAGGTTATGGAGACCTACATCAAGGACTCCCTAGCTGCAGGGTGTATCCGTCCTTCTGCCTCCCCCGCCGGCGCAGGGTTCTTCTTTGTGGAGAAGGACAAAACCCTGTGCCCGTGCATCGACTACTGGGGCCTCAATGACATCACGGTGAAAAAATGTTACCCGCTACCACTCATCGCCTTGGCCTTCGAGCCGCTCCAGGGGGCCACCGTTTTATCCAAGTTGGACCTGTGGAACGCCTACCACCTGGTGCAGATACCGGAAGGGGACGAGTGGAAGACTGCCTTCAACATGGCCAGTGGTCACTACGAATACCTGGTTATGCCATTTGGCCTTACCAACGCCCCAGCTGTGTTCCAGGCCCTGGTTAATGATGTTCAACGCAACATGTTGAACTGGTTCATCTTCGTCTACCTCAACGACATCCTCGTTTTCTCCCACTCAGCCCAAGAACACATGCTCCATGTCCGACAGGTCCTCCAGCGCCTTCTGGAGAACCAGCTTTTTATGAAAGCGGGAGAAATGCGAATTCCATCGCTTCCACCTTTCCCTTCCTTGGTTACATCATCGCTGCAGGGAATGTACAGATGGATCCTGGGAATGTGAGAGCGGTGGTGGATTGGCCCCAGCCTACGTCCAGAGTGCAGCTGCAACGTTTCCTGGGATTTGCCAACTTTTATCCGGGGTTACAGCACCCTGGCTTCCCCCCGTCTGTACTCAACTCTCCCAAGGTTCCGTTCACGTGGTCCCCAGATGCTGACCGGGCGTTCCAGGACCTCAGCACCGATTCACTACTGCTCCCATATTGGTTCATCCTGACCAGTCAGTTCGTGGTGGAGGCCGATGCTTCGGATGTCGGAGTGGGGGCTGTCCAGTCCTGTTGTTCTGCCCTGGACCTCAAGTTACATCCCTGCGCCTTCTTCTCCCATCGTCTCAACGCCACAAAGAGGAATTACGATGTGGGGAATCGTGAGCTTCTCACAGTGAAGATGGAGTTTAGACACTGGTTATAGGGGGCGGAACATCCGTTCATTGTGTAGACGTGTAATGCGTGCGTACTGGCGGATGAGAAGTCAGGCGCAGGAGAGCAAAACTGTGTTACGCAATGGTGCGGTTTATTAATGAAAACCCACCGGACACAGAACAAACAATCAATTTGGGAAAAAAGCCTGTACACACCAAATGAACGTGCACTAGCATTTACAAATAACAATTCCGGACAAGGACATGGGGGAAATAGAGGGTTAAATACACAACATGTAAGGATGGAATTGAAACCAGGTGTGTGGGAAGACAAGACAAAACAAATGGAAAAATGAAAAATAGATCGATGATGGCTAGAAGACTGGCGCCGCCCGAACAAGGAGAGGAACCAACTTTTCGCCGGAAGTCGTGACAGTACCCCCCTCTTGACGTGCGGCTCCAGCAGCGCTCTGACACCGGCCTCGGGGACGACCCAGAGGGCGAGGTGCAGGGCGATCCGGATGAAGACGGTGGAACTCCTGCAGCATTGAAGGGTCCAACACGTCCTCGACCGGAACCCAGCACCTCTCCTCCGGACCGTACCCCTCCAACTCCACGAGATACTGAAGGCAAATCGCCCGACGCCTCGAATCCAGTATAGAGCGAACGGAGTACGCTGGTACCCCCTCGATGTCCAGAGGGGGCGGAGGAACCTCCCGCACCTCAGACTCCTGGAGCGGGCCAGCCACCACCGGCCTGAGGAGAGACACATGGAACGAGGGGTTAATACGGTAATCGGGTGGAAGCTATAACCTATAACAAACCTTGTTCACTCTCCTCAGGACTTTAAATGGCCCCACAAACCGCGGACCCAGCTATTTTCCTAGTCGGAGCTATTATTTTTCGAGTTCCCAGTTGTTGTCACGATCGTCTACTAAATGATAGAACCAAGGCGCAGCGTGCGTAAAGTTCCACATATTTATTAGTAGTCGAACATAAAAAAAACAACAAAGAAACAACTGATCGCACAATAAAGTAGCGCTCAAAGGCACTCACACAAACAATATCCCACACTAGCAGGTGGGAAAAGAACACTAAGTATGATCCCCAATTAGAGGTAACGAAAAACAGCTGCCTCTAATTGGGAACCATACACAACACCAACATAGAAAATTAACAACTAGAAAACCCCCATAGTCACGTCCTAACCTAAAACACCATAGAGAACCCCAAGGGCTCTCTATGGCCAGGGCGTGACAGTACCCCCCTCCCTCCCCAAAGGTGCGGACTCCGGCCGCAAAACCTGAAACTAGATGGGGAGGGTTCTGGTGGGCAACTAGCGTCGGTGGCGGCTCCGGTGCGGGACGTAGCACCCACTCAGACCGCGGATCCGGCCATGGAGCCGGGCTGAACGCTGTGCCCGGACTGGGCCCCGGTGCAGAGGAAGGCTCCGGCCTTGGAGCGGTACTGGACGCCTTGCCTGAACTGGGCACCTGCGCAGAGGAAGGTTCCGGCCTTGGAGCGGGACTGGACGCCGTGCCTGGACTGGACACCGGCGCAGAGGAAGGCTCCGGCCTTGGAGCAGGACTGAATGCCGTGCCTGGACTGGGAAGGCGCACTGGAGGCCTGGTGCGTGGAGCCGGCACAGGTTGCACCGGACTGGTGACACGCTCTTCAGGGCGAGTGAGGAGAGCCGGCACAGGATGTACCGGGCTGGGAAGGCGCACTGGAGGCCTGGTGCGTGGAGCCGGCACCGGTTGTACCGGACTGGTGACACGCTCTTCCAAATGCCTGCGCTGCAGCATACTCCTAGCAAACACCTCTCTCCGATATCCTTCCTCAAACTCTTCGATCGACTCCCAGACGGGCTCTGGCTCTCCCCTCGGCTCGGCCAACCACCCCTTGTGCCCCCCCCAAAAAATATTGGGATTGCCCTTGGGCTGTGTGTGGCCGCAGACCCCGGGCATCGTCGCTGTCCTCCTATATTCCTCTGTGACTCCGGCCAAGGAAGGGTCTCGCATCCCCCTAGTATCTCCTCCCAAGACCAACTCTCCTTCACCATCTGGGCACGCTGCTTGGTCCTGCGAGGGTGGGATATTCTGTCACGATTGTCTACTAAATGATAGAACCAAGGCGCAGCATGCGTAAAGTTCCACATATTTATTAGTAGTGGAATATAAAAAAACAAAGAAACAACTGATCGCACAATAAAGTAGTGCATAGCCATCAAAAGCTCTGCTTCTTGGCAATATCACTGCGTTGTCAGATTTTAAAAAGGCTTCACGGCGAAAGCACTACATTTGATTGTTTGAGGCTAGTACCTCACATATTTTCCACATTAGCATAAATTCATATCCAGCTCGGTTCTCAAAATGTCCATATCACAGCTAATATAAATCGCTTACCTTTCAAATAACTTCTTCTGAGGTCTTCCCAAGTGTCCAAACAAGAGAATCCATGGTTCTTTTGTTAGAAAAAGTAATTAATTATATCCATAAATCTCAGTTTTGTTGGCACGTTATGTTCAGCTACTCCACCAAGCATTCAGTCTACTCGCCCGTTTTACAGTGAAGGGATCGCGTTCAAGTTATACCTCTCATCTTTTCACAAACAAATCAATTATCATTAATAATGCATCCTTATGTATTCTTTTATGAATAATAGCGATCATATTTTACACGAACGGTAACTGAAACATTAAAAGACGAAAAGAAAGCTGGGCGCGCTCACGTTCTCGTGAACGTGCACGTTTGTTTACATTTTTCACTTCCTGTAGTAATTCTTCTTCTATAAGGATCTGCTCAGGGCTATTTCCTCAAGACACTTTCCAGAGACTGTTGACATCCAGTGGAAGCCATAGGTACTGCAACCTGTGTCCTATTCCCCATTGATTTATATTACCAGGCCTTCAAAGTGAGAGGAGGGCAACAGAAAAAGGAATTCCGGACAGAAATTTCTCGGGTTTTTGCCTGCTATATCTGTTCTGGTATACCCACAGACTATATCTTAATGGTTTTAGACACTTCAGACTGTTTCCTATCCAATAGTACTAATTATGTGAATATCCTAGTTTCTGGCCCTGAGTGGCGGGCATTTAACTTTGGGCACGTCAGACAGGCGAAAATTCGGAAAATGGGGACCCTAGCTGTAACAGGTTAAAAGTGGTAGGCACGTTGTGTAAATCAAATGATACAAACCTCCCCAAAAATCTATTTTAATTCCAGGTTGTAAGGCAACAAAATTGGAAAAATGCCAAGGGGGACGAATACTTTCGCAAGCCAATGACTGTACTAATTGCATCAGTGTTGAAAATAAAAACAGAAATACCAACCATATAGGCCTACAGACCAGCATACTTAAATCGTCCTAATAAAACGTCCCTGTGGATATTGTCTCAGATTACCACTTACATAAGGACAAAAACAACAGGTAAAGTACGTTCAAATAAAGTTAATGCAACAGTCTGACTGATGGCTGGTGTTTCACCAGCTTACATTACAACCAGTCAACTTGCAAATCAATACCTATATATCATATAGTAAAAAAGCTAACATTTTGCAGTGCAAGAGAGCTCGGGCTTACCTCGGCGACGTTGTACAGTGCGGTTGTTGTTCAGGCTGTTGTCCGCGTTTGGACGGCAAAAGAGATCAGTGATTATATTGAAACTGAAAGTGTTTCTCTTTGTTTCTTGGAAAGCACGACGTAACAAAAAAAATACCATACTTATGCCGCGTTCATGTGCTGGTAGATACTAGGAACTCTGACATGTACGACTTACCAACGGCATAAATGCGGCTTAGGTCAGGTCATGTATAACTGAAGCTGAGTAGGGACTTTATTTAATAAACGTCGTGCTTTCCCGTGTCTATAACCAACACATAACTACAACCAGGTAGCAAGTCCAAATAGCACTTGAAGGCAGCACTATTCCTACCGAGAACAATAGCCCGATAATTGGCTCGTTAACGCCGTTCACACAATTTAACAATGTGTTAATTCATTAAAAAGTCTGATGCGTAAGTTCTATCTCTTATTTGACTGGTGAAAATAAGTGAAGAAAAATTTAGGCAACTTTCACTTTCTGTATCTGGAGCCAAATGGGTGTCACTAGTTATAATGTCCCTTCTTAAAATGTTATTTTAATCCTAACCTTAACCACACTGCTAACATTAA
Source organism: Brachymystax lenok tsinlingensis (assembly GCA_030435695.1). Taxonomy (NCBI): domain Eukaryota; kingdom Metazoa; phylum Chordata; class Actinopteri; order Salmoniformes; family Salmonidae; genus Brachymystax; species Brachymystax lenok. Next base: position 21,276,804 of record CM059785.1, read on the forward strand.
CCTTAAATTAAGACCAAAAAGCAACAAAAAAAAACATTATTATAGACAATTTTGACTTTGTGGTTGTGGTAACTAGTGGAAACCCCCTTGAAATACAATGCATTCGGAAAGTATTCAGACCACTTGACTTTTTCCACATTTTGTTACGCCACATCCTTATTCTAAAATTGATTAAATTAAATGTTTTGAAATGTTTGAAAATGTATTAAAAATAAAAAACAGAAATAGATTATTTACATAAGTATTCAGAACCTTTGCTATGAGACTCGAAATTGAGATGTTTCTATAACTTGTTTGGAGTCCACCTGTGGTAAATTCAATTGATTGGACATGATTTGGAAAGACACAAACCTATCTATATTAGGTCCCACAGTTGACAGTGCATGTCAGAGCAAAAACCAAGCTATGAGGTTCGAAGGAATTGGCCGTGGAGCTCAGAGACAGGATTATGTCGAGGCACAGATCTGATGAAGGGTACCAAAACATTTCTGCACCATTGAAGGTTCCCAAGAACACAGTGGCCTCCATCATTCTTAAATGGAAGAAGTTTGGAACCACCAAGACTCTTCTGAGAGCTGGCCGGCTGGCCAAACTGAGCAATCGGGAGAGAAGGGCCTTGGTCAGAGAGGTGACGAAGAAACCGATGGTCACTCTGACAGAGATCCAGAGTTTCTCTGTGGAGATGGGAGAACCTTCCAGAAGGACAACCATCTCTGCAGCACTGCACCAATGAGGCCTGTATGGTAGAGTGGCCAGAAAGAAACCACTCCTCAGTAAATGGCACATGACAGCCCGCAAGGAATTTGCCAAAAGGCACCTAAAGACTCAGAGCATGAGAAACAAGATTCCCTGGTCTGAGGAAACCAAGATTTAACTCTTTGGCCTGAATGCCAAATGTCACATCTGGAGGAAAACTGGCACCATCCCTATGGTGAAGCATGGTGGTGTGGCAGCATTATGCTGTGAGGATGTTGTTCAGAGGCAGGGACTGGGAGACTAGTCAGGATCGAGGGAAAGATGAACAGAGCAAAATACAGAGAGATCCTTGATGAAAACCTGCTCTAGAGCGCTCAGGACCCAGACTGGGGTGAAGGTTCACCTTCAAACAATACAACGACCCTAAGAACACAGCCAAGACAACGCAGGGGTGGCTTCTGGACACGTTTCTGAATGTCCTTGAGTGACCCAGCAAGAGCCCGGACTTGATTGAACATCTCTGGAGAAAATAGCTGTTCAGTAACGCTCCTCATCCAACCTGACAGAGCTTGAGAGGATCTGCAGAGAAGAATGAGAGAAACTCCCCAAATACAGGAGTGCCAAGCTTGTAGCGTCATACCCAAGAAGACTCGAGGCTGTAATCGCTGCCAAATAAGCTTCAACAAAGTAATGAGTAAAAAGTCGGAATACTTATGTAAATGTGATATTTCAGTTTATTATTTGTAATACATTTGCAAACATTTCTAAAAACCTGTTTTTGCTTTGTCATTATGGGGTATTGTGTGTAGATTGATGAGGGTAAAAGTCAAGTGGTCTGACTACTTTCCGAATGCACTGTAGGTACTCTACAGTGTATCATCCCCCTGCCATTTTACAGCTGGTTTGGAGAAGGCTTTTGGAGAAGTAAATTATGTGAGTAGGCTAGAATCGCTGAATGCTTTTCTATAACAGGAAAACAATTTAATGTTTGAAGACGAATTTCGTAATGAAATTGAAGCTAACATTGGACAATATTTTATTGTTGGGCGATTAGGCCTGGCTCGCAGTCGGTGGTCCATTTAATCCCAAAGGTGTTTGACAGGGATGAGGTCAGGTCTCTGTGCAGGCCAGTCAAGTTCTTCCACACTGATCTCGAAAATCCATTTCTGTATGGACCTCGCTTTGTGCACGGGGGCATTGTCATGCTGAAACAGGAAAGGGCATTTCCCAAACTGTTGCCACAAAGTTGGAAGCACAGAATGTCTTTGTATACAGTAGCATTAAGATTTCCCTTCACTGGAATTAAGTGGCCTAGCCCAAACCATGACAAAGCCCCGGACCATTATTACTCCTCCACCAAACTTTACAGTTGGCACTATGCATTCGGGCAGGTAGCATTCTCCTGTCATCTGCCGAACCCAGAGTTGTCCGTTGGACTGCCAGATGGTGAAGCGTGATTCATAACTCCAAAGAATGCGTTTCCACTGCTCCAGAGTCCGATGGCGGCGAGCTTTACACCACTCCACCCAACGCTTGGCATTGCGCATGGTGATCTTAGGCGTGTGTGCGGCTGCTTGGCCATGGAAACCCATTTCGTGAGCCTCCTGCAAACAGTTATTGTGCTGACGTTGCTTCCAGAGGCAGTTTGGAACTCGGTAGTGAGTGTTGCAACCGAGAACAGGCGATTTTCTTTTAAGCTCTATGCATTTCAGCACTCGGCGGTCCTGCTCTGTGAGCTTGTGTGGCCTACCACTTCACGGCTGAGCCATTGCATTGTTGCTCCTTGACGTTTCCACTTCTCAATAACAGCACTTACAGCTCACCGGAGCAGCTCTAGCAGGGCAGACATTTGACAATGTGACTTGTTGGAAAGTCACTGAGCTCTTCAATAAGGCCATTCTCCTGCCAATCTTTGTCTATGGAAATTGCATGGCTGTGTGCTCGATTTTAAACATCTGTCAGAAACGGGTGTGACTTAGCTCAACCCAGTAATTTGAAGGGGTGTCCACATACTTTTGTATATATAGTGTAATTAAATGATTTCATTTAATTTAGCCAGATCACCAATAGGCGTGTTGCTGTTAAGCAGTACTCCGGTCTACAAAAGTCGAGGGACCATCGACAATCAAGCCGTGATTGTCGATAAACCAATATCAATTTCCCCATGGCAATCCTCCCAGTTTCCTCTCCTATTGACTTTAACAGGTGTACAGGTCACATGGGTAGGGGATATTTCCCCCAACCGGGCCATTTCTTGGAAGTCCCTCTCATATTGAAAGTGAAAGTGCTGTATATTTTTATATCTTTTGGACACTGAGCAACATGTCCTTATAGACCTGGAACAATACATTGTGTTACTGACAGCGTTAATTATGTGTTTGCAGAATGTTCAACACACTGTACTTTGTTGGATCCATTCCCTTAGGGGTTACTCAGTGCATGTGGATACAGTCCATTCAAAATGAAACTGAAATGACTTGTAAGTCCTTATACAACTGTAGCAGGCTCATGTCAATGCAGATGCACATTCTTTTTTAGACCTTTTGTAGCTTTTATCAGTCAATCCTCAACCGGCCCTATAGATATGTGAGTGAGCTGACAGAGCGGATCAAGGTGAATTCTTCCAGTGCAGCTTCATCCTCTCACGATGACGAGGAAGGAGGGGACGCCCAGTTTGTGCAGTTCTTTCCGAATTTTGTGTGGGCCATCAGAGATTTCACTCTACTACTCGAGATCGACGGCAGAAACGTCACCGAAGATGAGTATCTGGAGAAAAAGTGACATTAGCACTTACAGTTGGAATAATCATTATCGCACAAAGAGCTGAGGGGTTGAGAAACAAGATGATTGATATTGGCTCTGCCTGTCAAAATTTATTATAAAACTATTATAAAATCATTCCTATGAAAATGTATATTTATCATTACACTCATAATCAAAGAGACTCATAAACCAAGACTCATAAACCACATCATTTTATCCAGTTTATTGGTCATAAAGTATTCTGCCTTATGCTTGTCTGTTAATGATTGTGTTTTTGGATGGTGAACTAAGGGCTGGTCTCCCAGACACAGATTGTGCCTCCCAGACGAGATTCTCCATTGAACACACTTTTGTGTCCAGGACAAGGCCTAATCTGTGTCTGGGAAACCGGCCCTAAAAATAGAGTAATGTCAACTGTAATGGTGAATGCTGACTATCATTCAGGTGGGGGTAAAAAGATCCTGATGTACAACCTCCCACGAGAGTGCATCCGGAACTACTTCCCCTCGCGCAAGTGCTTTGTATTCCCCACCCCTACAACTCCTACCAACATGCCCCATCTGGATTCCATGGACGAGGCTGACCTCTGTGGAAGCTTCCGAAAGGTTGCAGATACTTTCTGCCGCTTCATTTTCCAGGAGAGCCGTACAAAAACGGTCAAAGGTGGCCACAAAGTAACCGGGAGAAGTAAGTCAAATATCAGCAGATTCTGCACAGATGCATTGAATGTAGCCTATGTTATTGTACCACCAAATGTAGACACTTATATTTTTCTTCCCGCTTCTATCTGATTTCAGTGCTCGGCCACTTGGTTAACACCTATGTGGAGACCATAGCCAAAGGCTCTGTGCCCTGTCTGGAGAATGTGGTGCTGGCCAAGGCTCAAATTGAGAACCAGGCTGCTGTGGATGAGGGCCTGGTGGTGTACCAGAGGGGCATGGAGGAGGTGAAGGCCTTATTCCCTGTGGCACTCATCACCTACGCTCAGACCACTAGACCACGCAGGCGTTCAGGGGATCCACAAACTTTACTGCAATCACCATGACAACATGGTGGCACAGTACTGGGCTGAGCCCGACAAAGGAGTTAGGGTTAGAGCTTAGAGTTGAATCATTCATCAAAAAATCCATATTGAACACTGTAGCTGTTCTCCTCTTTCAGGCCGATCCACTTAGTTTTGTTAGGTTCTAATTATCAGTGTAAGAACTCGGTGGATCCCTGATTGCTAACGATAACATATCCTGACAGAATGTAAACGTTATACATTCCCCTCTCTCCCTCAGTGACATATATATTTCATGAAGTCAAGAAATCAGAACAACAGTTTCAATGTAGTAGATGACTTGCTGTTCTTTCTATCAACCTCTTATGTTACTGTTATGATTTACAGTGGCTTCCATAATGTATTTTTAGGCATCTGCAGCATAATACCAGAAACACATCCAACCAGTTTTAGATTTATCATTGTTTGATGGTAAACATGAAGCCTTTGGGGGTGTTTTCTGTAGGCTGAGGAGATTCTTGAGCAGTTCCTGAGGGAAAACAGTCTAGAGAAGTGTTACATCCTGCTAGCTGACAAAAAAACTGACCGAAAATTTGAAAAAGTCCAAAATATGGCTTGGAATGTTATTTTCTGATTTAATTCAGGTTTCTGGTTGAAGTGACTTCTCACAATACATTTTTGATCGTTCTTGCACTAACATAGATCTGGGATGTTTAAGAGTAGGTATGCAGGCTAAAGTTTAACCTAAAACTTGTGGCCTACTCCAGAACTTGGAAAATGCCAGGGGTTATCCATTGACTCTGTATGAGAGAGAACATGAAGCTAGTGTTTTCCTACTATAATATCTTAAATTTGGACCATTCACAGGTGAAAGAGAGATCAGCTGTGCTGGAGCAGGAGAATGCGGCTGCTGGAAACGGGCAGAGACGGATCGCACCATGGAGGACAATCGCAGAAGCAAAGACGAGAAGTTGAAGCATATTTCTTTTTTTTTTTTATGGTCTTATATTCTTTGAGAATGTTGCCTTAGAAGCAGAATATAATTAATTTGGATATTTATATAATTTGTCTTAAATGCATATCAGTTTATGAATAAATTAGTTGTTTTGAATCCACTTTGAATATGTTAGTGTTTATGTAAGTAGTAGTAGTCTAACTGATTTACATCTGGAAACCACATTTTGCCTTTGAAGTAAGAGGAACGTCAGGCCACAATCTCAGATAACAGGCCACAATTGTGTTCGAATAGTTTTCAGACCACGAATCAATCAGTTTTCCCTTGAGAAATTGCCATTAGCTACTGTCTTTACTGACAGAGGAGTAAGAGAAGAAAGACCTGGCTGAACAGGCAGTGAAGATGGAGGCAGAGAAACAGCACCTGTTAAAAAAGGAGACCCAAGAGAGGGAGGAGTCATCAGGAGAGAGAATCAGTCAGCTGAAGGTACGTATAGATGCTGAAAACATGTCTGAAATCATGCCACAGCTTTCACAAAATGTAATATCTAGGCCTAATGAATTAAGAATATAGCCTGATGATCAGGTATTGAACTTAAACCACAGATTGTGAATGAGTAAAATAAGTGATTTAGGGAGGTGGAAACAGTCTAAGAAGATGCAGCCTGCAAATCAATAACCATGATGTCTGTGTTGTTGTCCCTCTGTGATTCTAGGCTAAGATGGTCCAGGAGGCTAAGGAGAAGCCACAGGAGTTGGAGCGAGAGCTATATAGTAAGCTGCAGGAGCAGGAGAAGCTGATGGCTAAGGGCTTCACAGAGAAAGAGGCAGCCATGAATGAGGAGATACAGAGCCTGAGAGAGGAGGAGGCCAAGCGCGAGGAGAAGGAAGAGCAGTCTCGTAACTTCAGAGCCATAGCCCAGGGTGTCATAGAGAGTGTCAGCAATGGCTTAGGTCACTACTTTAACTATAAGAAAGCCCGTGAGCAACGCAAGGCGATTGTGTTCAAGGAGGTCAGATATGATCTCAAATCAGGTGCGGTTGGCAATATCCCCGATATGGAGCGCAGGGCACTCAAGCAAGACAAGACGGCCACGCCCAAACTCAAAACAGGAGCAGGTGGCAACTCTAAAAGTCAACACAGGTACAACTGACAAAAGCCCTGGCTCAGAGGTCTAAAGGATTCAGATTGGTCAATGGTCCAGATCAGCAGCCACATCTTTCTCCAGTCTCATCATTAACCAGAAGGCCCAGTAAAACTACTAGGAAATAGTGCAACAGAAACACTGTTGTGCAACAATGGTACAATGGGGCCAAACCAGCTGTCACTTCCTCAGTTTATAACCATTCATTTCTCATTCTGATATAATTGAATGTTGAAAGGTTATTATAGACCACTCTTTGAATTGTAGTTAAGATGTGTGCTTTGTTTTGTTCTTGGGTGTAGGGTAAAATAAATGAGCTTGCTGAACTTGTCTTGAGGTTAAATTTGGCTAGAATGGAACTGCTCATCTTCAATGTGCTTTTCACTTAAGGGTTGACCATTATCATGTTTTGTGATTGTTGTTTAAATAAACCTTGCTTCATCTCTATTTGATAACATTTCACATTTTCTCTGGTAGGGTTAAGGAGAAAGCTAAACTTGTTTTAATAGAGATATTGATCAATGGGGGGAACTGATGAGCTGAAAACCACCAGCTGAATCTCTACATGGAAACATAAGCACAAGCATTCACATGACAAAAGAGACACATCCTGTTTTTCAGTTACCTCATATCAATGTAATCAAATACAAACATGAGTACATCAGCAGCAGGACAACAATAGGAACTGTAATTATGGAATGATATAAACACATCTCTACTCAGGATGACCTGTACCCAGATCAGCTTTTTGGTCCAGGATGAGACATGCAGTAATGATATTTCTATAGGACTACTGATCTTCATTAGTCTGCTGCTTGTACACACCACGCACATCAAGACCTGAGGGGAATGTCACAAAGCAGGATCAAGGAGTTATCCATATTACTTTGATAAACAGATCCGGGTTTGTGACAAACCCCCTGGAGTCACACACACACACACACACACACACAGCCACCGGTGAGCATCATACTACACCACACAGAAGCACTAGCCTGGGAGCAAGACAGTTCCTGCATTGACAACACACTGACCTAAGCAGAGAAACAGACTGGTATCCAGGCTACAAAAAACACCTAATAATATTATCAATTTTATTTCAAATCCTAGGGCAGTCATTCAGATAATGTAAATCAGTCTTGCTGTATGAATCAGCATGGAACTCCTACACCTTTTTACCGCCTACAATGATAACAGATATTGTTCTTTAATGTACAGAGGGCATTAAATGAGGAAACAGATAGGGATAGTATAATTATTTAAGCCAGTGATTGACTACTACTGTAAATAGCATTAGAGCCTGATATAGCCATTCTCCACCAGTAGATATGCATTAGCATAGGCCCAAGATGTGTGGCTTCACTGATAATTAAATCAACATGCTAGTACTCGTGAAAAATGACACTGGGTAATTAGGTTTTATATCCCAAATATTAACATGCAGACAGATTGTTGTTTTTACAATAGTTGTTTGGTCTAAAAACAAATCCAGTGCATTAACTTAACTTGAACTATATTATATCCATGATAACCCCTATCATAACCATCAATACCATTTGAGAATGACCTTAACACGTGTTGTGTAGTAGGCTACATGAGAGATGTCTAGCTTTGAGGCAACAGTAACACACAGCAATTAATAAACTCATAACACAAATACATTTATGACACACAGCCACTAACATAATCACCAGTCTGTTATACATACACCTCAATAGAAAATCTAAAATCTTTTCAGCCTTCAACCATGTGTCATTTGTAGATAATAACATATTGTAAGTGTATGCATTGGACAAAAAGTGCTTAGCTATGATTTTATTCTCTTAAAAATCAAATCGTAACAACTGAAGTGCAAAGAAACTAGAGACGACACGTGGTGAATAATGTTTTGGTCCACCACCGAAGTCCAAAGAGTAGTAGGTGACATTTCAATAACTCTACAATAGAGTAAAAATAAATCATAAAAAGATGATTGGAATGAACTTGCTCTTTACGATTTATCATTTAAATTGGCAAGCCTAAACAAGAACTTCAGTTAGCAAATCAATTTTCATAAAAAAAATACTAAAGAATGAAATGTCTTTCTCCACGTCGCCTACATCTGTGATCGTCAACCATTACCCGACAGTGAGATACCACATGTAGACTTGTTCACCAGTTGTGTGTATGTATGACTCTAGGAGAGCCTATAAGCTACAAGTAACTGCCAAAGTAAATGGATACAATTGAGTAAATGAGGGATACAAAGTATATGGAATGCAGGCGCTTCCACACAGGTGTGGTTCCTGAGTTAATTAAGCAATTAACATCCCATCATGCTTAGGGTCATGTACAAAAATGCCCAGTTGCCAAATATTTTTGGCTAGCATAGTTAGAAGAGATCTTAATGAATTTGAAAGGGGGGTCTCAAATGAGTATAGGGGGTTTAAACTGTGTGTCTCAGTGACCACATCTCAACCCAATTGAACATTTATGGGATTTTGGAGCGGCGCCTGAGACAGCCTTTTCCATCAACAAAACACCAAATTATAGATTTCCTGTGGAAGAATGGTGACACATCCCTCCAAAAGAGTTTGACACTTAGAATCTACGCCAAGGCGCATTAAAGCTGTTCTGGCAGCTTGTTGGCCCAATGCCCTATTAAGACCCTGTTGGTGGTTCCTTTATTTTGGCAGTTATCTGTATGTACAGTAGGCTATGACCCTTCTGACACCTCAACTGAAACAGGGTCCACCCAGAAACAGGGCTATTCTACCCTCCACCTGCTGCTGCCATGTACAGCAGCTAACAAGCAAAGAGCCAATCGAAACAACAGGATGAGTCTTATAAGAGGTAAACTTTGGTACCTTCTTGGGTTTCATGATTATATTAGATTATTCTTGCTACTGTACATACTCCAGGTACATTTTTTATAATGTAGTTTTAACAATTGGTTCATAAACTACTTTTTTCATGCTTTCTGTTTGCCATAGTGAGAGCTACAATATGATAATAAGAGGAAGACACTTAAATATAATCTTTATATTTGCCCGACTAGCTGTATTTGCTGTTCAGCAGGTAGCCTACAGAGTTCCTTTTACTATGGACCCATTGCTATAAATATAATAAACCAAATAATATAAGGAATTATGTACTCACAATAACATTTTATTTGAAGTTCCAAAATGTAGTTCCAGAGTGACATACTGTAGGTAAGAGGGATCCATAAAACAACAAAAAAATGCTCTTTCATAGTCCTGATACAGCACACACACCTTTGTCCTCTTCAAGGCTTCTCTATTCCAAATCTTTCCATCCATATCAGGAGCCAGTGTATAGCTCTTCCTCAGAACATTTAGTCACCAAGAAGGACAAGGGCAGGCAAGAAAGGCCTGGTGTTTCTAGGTTCTGTGGATGTTACTCAGCTATTGTTGTGGTGGTTGTTGTTGTTCTTGTGGACATTGCCTCCTCCGCTCAGGATGATGGCCACCGTGATGTAAGCTCTCACCTGATAGGTGGATGGAGCTCCATGATGCTCCAATGTCAACGATGACCTTCAGGACACCACTGGAGTCATGTCCCAGAGCTGTTGACACAAACATAAAGGTGTATAAAAAAAACACTGCCTCCTTCATACGCATATACGCACTGTCATTAAAGGACATTGTATCAATGCCTCCCATTCTTGTATTAGGCTGCGTTTATACAGGCAAATCCAAATCTGATCTTTTTCTCACTAATTGGTCTTTCGACCAATCAGCTCGACTCTGAAAATATCTGATGTGATAAGATCTGTAATTGGTCAAAAGACCAGTTAGTGGAAAAAATCTCAGAATTGGGCTGCCTGTCTAAACGCTGCCTTAGAGACATAGTGTTTGTCTCACCTTGACGACCTTGTCTGCCCCAGAGGTCAGTAGCCAGCCCGTGGTAGGCTCGTAGTGCATGTAAACTATGCTGTGTTTGCTGTCATGGAATGTCGCCGTGGGCGCCCGGCTGTAAGACATGGGGAGGGGGGGGAAATAGTGTTATCACCATGGGAATTAACGTATAGGAAAATATGTGACGACCAGAGGATGATATGAGGCTTTTTTGCTCGTGCATGTTACTCACTCCTCGTCCGTGATGGACTCGTGGCAGCTGTCACACACCCGCACCTCAAACTCGAAGCCCATGAGAGGGATGGTGGAGCGCTTGGCCGAGCACTTCCCACACACTGCCTGCCCACACTTCCTGCAGTGGTGCTGGGGAGAGGAGAGGAGACACTGAGCCTTGGGTTCGGCCTACAGATAAGGCCAATGTGCGTATATCTCACTTGCCCTCACTCATGTAGTCACAAACAGCGGAGGCCACACCAGGTCTATGTTCCTGCATTTCACACTGCCATAGAGGGGTTCACTGTAAAGTCTACACCTGTTGTATTCGGCGCATGTGACAAATACAATTTGATTTGGTTGTTTAGGAACAAAACTGATGCGTATAAGCAATTATGGGGCAAAACAGGCAGGGTTGGCTATTTTGTCTCCAATGTTTATTGAAAACAAATACATTTCCACAATGAGCACTTGTTGTCTCTCAAATACATCATTATGGGTGTTGGTTTGCTAGCAAATTTTGGCCATATTAGCAGACAAGAGTACATCAGTCAAAACAAGACACTGTATCAAGAACAAGATAAAACAAGCTAAAATGAGCCATGATTCCCCACATGGCAGCTTCATGTCATTGTTGCGAGCTATCTAGCCATCCAGAATCACAACAACACAAACTTCTGCCCCATTAAAGAGCAAGCATTGTTTGTGTAACCCGTTTATAAGACCAACATTAACTACGTTTTTCTCCTGCCCTCTTGTGGACAATATGTGAACTACATCCCACAGTGACAGTATGGTGCCCACTGTACCTGTCGGAGGCCGATTTTCTTACTGTCCCACATCTGCTTGAAATTCCAAAAGAATGGCTGCTCACACTTCTGACACGAGTCACTGTCCAGCCACTCTGGGGTCTGAGGGAACACAGATAGACAGGTTAAATACAGACACTAAATACTACTGTAGTCAGCTTTTCCTTTCTCAATCCTACCTTTAACCATCAGGAGTTTTAAAAAGAAACTAACAGATTCAGTGACTAGGTATAACGTGAGAGAAGAACCAGACAGATCCACATGTAGTCTACACTGAACACTCCTTTGCGGTCAGTACATTACCATTCTGAATTTCATTCAGAGTTTGCCATTCTCTCTCTGTACGTGTTCCCATTTCAGGTACCCCTCCATGGTGACAGAAACAGCCATTCAAAGCACTCTGCCATACCATGCTGTCAATGACAGAGGTGACAATGCACTCACAGAACTGTGACTGGTCCATATCTAGGGCCAGACGGATTCTACGGAAGAAAGGTGTGCTTGTGTCTGGGGGACACAACCCAGCCCTGTGCTCCAGCTAATCCTATACACAACCCTGCCCAACACTCAGGCCTCACTGCAGATTTAGCTCCATAGCACATTCATTCTCCTTCCCTCACCCACTCTCTCCCTGAAAGTCCTATTGCATCCAAGCTGCTTAAGTTTGTGGGGTGCGTGTGAACCTTCGAACCCCCTCTGGTGACAATGTGTGCCAGGAACCCAACCTTTCTACTTCACACACATCTCCCTGCCTTGAGGTTGTCTTCCTCCCTCTTCCTGCTCCATCCCCCCATCCCTCCCTCACCTCCTGTCTGGCCACGTCCATGTTCCAGATGACGATGCCCCCATCGGAGCTGCAGGAGATCAGCTGACGTGTGTGTGGCGCGTAGCATAGGCCCTGGACCTTCTCACTGCATTGTTAAAACACACACCTAAGAGTATGTGGTACAGAAATATTGTAGATTCTCCCCACCACCGCAATGACATCCTTGGGTGTGACATGAGTCACTTTACAACTCTCCCAACAACATAACTGAACGTGAAACATCCTGGAGTTATGGATAATGAAGCGCCCTAAAGGAGACTACTAGGGACATTTCAACAGTTTCTAAGACTATCATATAGATTAAAGGCCCAGTGCAGTCAAAAATATATGATTATCCTGTGGTTTTATACACATTTCCACAATATGAGGTTGGAATAATACTGTGAAATTGTGAAAATTATGATAATGCCCATTTAGTGTAAGAGCTGTTTGAAATTTCAGCCTATTTTGGTGGGATGGATTTCGGCCTGCCTGGTGAAATCACCAGACAGTAAATTAATTAATAAACCAATAAGAAGTGTTTCAAACCTCTCTGTCAATAACAGCTACTTTTCCCTTTTCTCCTCCCCACTCAGACCACTTCCAGACAGTCCTAGCTAAACTCTTGCTTGATAAATTGCTCTTTGCTATTTTTGCTTATTGTTTACCATTTGAATTGAAAACAAGTCACAGTAAGGCATTTCATTGTTACCCAGAAATGATTTGATACCGAGATAAAAACAGCTGCTTTGGACCTTTAATATATTTAAGCAGTAAGGCACGGGGGGGGGTAATATACCACGGCTAAAGGCTGTTCTTATGCGTAACGCGGAGTGCCTGGATACAGCCCTTAGCCGTGGTATATTGGCCATATACCACAAACCCCCGAGGTGCCTTATTTCTATTATTAACTGGTTACCAACGAAATTAGAGCAGTAAAAATAAAATGTCATAACTGTGGTATACGGTCTGATATACCACAGTTGTCAGCCAATCAGATTTCAGGACTCGAACCACCCAGTTTATAATGGGGGTTTTAATACTACAATGGAGACTACATTTGAAGACTGTATTGGAGGACTCTGTTGAGGTTCAGTGTGTGAATCTTACTTGTGTCCCTGAAGTTCAATGGCGGTGCCTTTGCGTCCCCCGATGTCCCACATGATGATGGAGTGATCGGAGCTGCCGGAGAACAACACTCTCTGGACCGGGTCCCAACACAGAGCTGTCACATTGCCTAAAGACAGCAGAACACATAACACAAATTCATCACTGGATCTTAAACTTGACCTGGTCAAGTGGAACAAAAACAAGAAACTAAAAGGTCTCAATTATTTGAAAGTGGGCAAAAGTTACTCAGAGCAAATTCAAATTGAAATTAGACAAAGCTGAATTTTGAATAAGAAGGCAAATTCAATAAACTGAAACTAACCTCTCAATAATAGCCAAGTCTTTTGCTTTTAATGAACCACAATTAATCCATGTTGAGCCATGCTTGAGCACTCCCTTGTGTCTAATTCAAAGAGAAATATGTTCCAGTGCTTTTCACCAGAAGAAATTTGCATAATGACAAACATGTGTAACCCCACTGATAACAGAAAGGCCTGGAATAGTGGTGCTGTCAGCAGCATTGTCAGTCACACGCTCTTCTGTCAATATAGGAAGTAGGAGATGTGAGAGTGCTAAAACAACTGACCCCAGATCAGAACAGAGGGTTTATAAATAGCTGTGAGGGTAGTCCTCTGGAGTGTACAACGTCCCACACTACCTCGGTCACTGCTGGCAGGTGGCCGAGTGGCCAGGAGGGACAGTCAGTTTGGGTGAAAACATGGAAATAAAAAGTGGGTAGTAGACCGATTTATAAAATCTCCATGGGTCTAAAATAGTATTTGTGTTTTCTTTCAAATATTTAGGGGCACTTTATTTGCTTCCTCTGCATATTGGAACCAATGGAGTAGCCCCAAATGGTGGTGTTTCAAGGCTGGGGAGGATGCGGCACTAGGGGGTAGGGGAAGAGTGTTGTTTTGCAACATGGGGTGTAGTAGTAATACCTGTGTGTCCTTTGAAGGTGGTTACCAGACTACAGCTGTCCAGCTCAAGCTTGAGGATGGTCACCTGACCAGAGTAGTCGCCCACAAAGGCGTGCCTCGTCTCCACGTCGAACCTGGGAGGGGCAGGGTCAAGGATGGTAATGATCGTTGAACTGAACTGTTTGCATCCGAGCATCTTGACAGATTTGCACACACTGTATTTATTCTATTCAATCAGTGTTTCCTGGTTGAAACCTACTCGTATCTGATCTGTAGGCTGTAACAACAAAATGTGGAAACAGTCAAGGCGTGTATACATATTATTTTATTTATTTCATCTTTATTTAACCAGGTAGGCCAGTTGAGAACAAGTTCTCATTTACAACTGTGACCTGGCCAAGATAAAGCAAAGCAGTGCGACAAAAACAAGTTACACATGGGATAAACAAACGTACAGTCAATAACACAATAGAAAAATCTATGTACAGTGTGTGCAAATGTAATAATGACTTCTCTGGGTTTGTAAAAAAGTCTACAAAGCCAAAACAAACAAAATGGCTGCCATATGAATGTCAGGAAGAAATCTGAAAATTGTTTTGTTTGTTGTACTTAAAATTGGAATTGTCTGTCTTTGAAGCATAAGTCAGTCTTAAGACCTCACAGAGCTAGTTGATATCGAGAGCCCACCACAGGGGAAACCTTTTATCTTGCCATTATGGAAATCTCCCGGACCATTGCCCCAATTAAGAAAAACTACTGGGACACTTACCTGGCTCCCTCTCTGGTCTACTGCGTCGGAGGAGAAAGCGCAAGAGGGCCATGTCCCCCCATAGCGCCTCAAATACAGTTAAGTTGGAAGTTTACATACACTTAGGTTGGAGTCATTAAAACTCGTTTTTCAACCACTCCACAAATTTCTTGTTAACAAACTATAGTTTTGGCAAGTCGGTTAGAACATCTACTTTGTGCATGACACAAGTAATTTTTCAAATTGTTTACAGACAGATTATTTCACTGTATCACAATTCCAGTGGGTCAGAAGTTAACATACACTAAGTTAACTGTGCCTTTAAACAGCTTGGAAAATTCCAGAAAATTATGTCATGGCTTTAGAAGCTTCTGATAGACTAACTGACATAATTTGAGTCAATTGGAGGTGTACCTGTGGATGTATTTCAAGGCCTACCTTCAAACTCAGTGCCTCTTTGCTTGACATCATGGGAAAATCAGCCAAGACCTCAGAAAAATAATTGTAGAGCTCCACAAGTCTGGTTCATCCTTTCCAAATGCCTGAAGGTACCACGTTCATCTGCACAAACAATAGTACGCAAGTATAAACACCATGGGACCACACAGCCGTCATAACGCTCAGGAAGGAGACGCGTCCTGTCTCCTAGAGATGAACGTACTTTGGTGCGAAAAGTGCAAATCAATCCCAGAACAATAGCAAAGGACCTTGTGAAGATGCTGGAGGAAACATGTACAAAAGTATCTATATCCACAGTAAAACGAGTCCTATATCGACATAACCTGAAAGGCCGCTCAGCAATGAAGAAGCCACTGCTCTAAAACCGCCATTAAAAAAGGTAGACTACAGACTTGCAACTACACTTGGGGACAAAGATCATACTTTTTGGAGAAATGTCCTCTGGTCTGATGAAACAAAAATAGAACTGTTTGGCCATAATGACCATCATTATGTTTGGAGGAAAAAGGGGGAGGTTTGCAAGCCGAAGAATACCGTCCCAACCGTGAAGCACGGGGTGGCAGCATCATGTTGTGGAGGTGCTTTGCTGCAGGAGGGACTGGTACACGTCACAAAATAGATGGCATCATGAGGAATGAAAATGATGTGGATATATTGAAGCAACATCTCAAGACATCAGTCAGGAAGTTAAAGCTTGGTCGCAAATGGGACCTCCAAATGGACAATGAACCCAAGCATACTTCCAGAGTTGTGGCAAAATGGCTTAAGGACAACAAAGTCAAGGTATTAGAGTGGCCATCACAAAGCCCTGACCTCAATCCATAGGAAATTTGTGGGCAGAACTGAAAAAGTGTGTGCGAGCAAGGAGGCCTACAAACCTGACTCAGTTACACCAGCTCTGTCAGGAGGAATGGGCCAAAATTCACCCAACTTATTGTGGGAAGCTTGCGGAAGGCTACCCGAAACATTTGACCGAAGTTTAACAATTTAAAGGCAATGCTACCAAATACTAATTGAGGGTATGTAAACTTCTGACCCACTGGGAATGTAATGAAAGAAATAAAAGCTGAAATAAATAATTCTCTACTATTATTCTGACATTTCACATTCTTAAAATAAAATGGTGATCCTAACTGACCTAAGACAGGGAATTTTTAATAGGATTAAATGTCAGCAATTGTGAAAAACTGAGTTTAAATGTATTTGGGTAAGGTGTATGTAAACTTCTGACTTCAACTGTATATACTTGTTTGAGGTGAAAGACACACAGTCAAGTGCTGTTACCACTTGAAATGTTGTCTGTGGCTTTAGACTTCACACACAGGTAGTATGTTAAGATATTTGCTACATAGCAACTAGTGAGGGAAAAAAGTATTTGTTCCCTTGCTGATTTTGTACGTTTGCCCACTGACAAAGAAATGATCAGTCTATAATTTTCATGGTAGGTTTATTTGAACAGTGAGAGACAGAATAACAACAAAAAAATCCAGAAAAACACAAGTGAAAAATTGTATAAATTGATTTGCATTTTAATGAGGGAAAAAAGTATTTGACCCCCTCTCAATCAGAAATATTTCTGGCTCCCAGGTGTCTTTTATACAGGTAACAAGCTGAGATTAGGAGCACACTCTTAAAGGGAGTGCTCCTAATCTCAGCTTGTTACCTGTATAAAAGACCTGTCCACAGAAGCAATCAATCAGATTCCAAACTCTCCACCATGTCCAAGACCAAAGAGGCCTCCAAGGATGTCAGGGACAACATTGTAGACCTACACAAGGCTGGAATGGGCTACAAGACCATCGCCAAGCAGCTTGGTGAGAAGGTGACAACAGTTGGTGCGATTATTCGCAAATGGAAGAAACACAAAAGAACTGTCCATCTCCCTCGGCCTGGGGCTCCATGCAAGATCTCACCTCGTGGAGTTGCAATGATCATGGGAACAGGGAGGAATCAGCCCAGAACTACACGGGAGGATCTTGTCAATGATCTCAAGGCAGCCGGGACCATAGTCACCAAGAAAACAATTGGTAACACACTACACCATGAAGGACTGAAATCCTGCAGCGCCCGCAAGGTCCCCCTGCTCAAGAAAGCACATATACATGCCCGTCTGAAGTTTGCCAATGAACATGTGAATGATTCAGAGGACAACTGGGTGAAAGTGTTGTGGTCAGATGAGACCAAAATGGAGCTCTTTTGCATCAACTCAACTCGCCGTGTTTGGAGGAGGAGGAATGCTGCCTATGACCCCAAGAACACCATCCACACCGTCAAACATGGAGGTGGAAACATTATGCTTTGGGAGTGTTTTTCTGCTAAGGGGACAGGACAACTTCACCGCATCAAAGGGACAATGGATGGGGCCATGTACCGTCAAATCTTGGGTGAGAACCTCCTTCCCTCAGCCAGGGCATTGAAAATGGGTCGTGGATGGGTATTCCAGCATGGCAATGACCCAAAACACACGGCCAAGGCAACAAAAGAGTGGCTCAAGAAGAAGCACATTAAGGTCCTGGAGTGGCCTAGCCAGTCTCCAGACCTTAATCCCATAGAAAATCTGCAGAGGGAGCTAAAGGTTCGAGTTGCCAAACGTCAGCCTCGAAACCTTAATGACTTGGAGAAGATCTGCAAAGAGGAGTGGGACAAAATCCCTCCTGAGATGTGTGCAAACCTGGTGGCCAACTACAAGAAACGTCTGACCTCTGATTGCCAACAAGGGTTTTTCCACCAAGTATTAAGTCATGTTTTGCAGAGGGGTCAAATACTTATTTCCTTCATTAAAATGCAAATCAATTTATAACATTTTTCACATGCGTTTTTCTGGATTTTTTTTTATTCTGTCTCTCACTGTTCAAATAAACCTACTATTAAAATTATAGACTGATCATTTCTTTGTCAGTGGGCAAACGTACAAAACCAGCAGGGGATCAAATACTTTTTTCCCTCACTGTAGGGCTGGGAATTACCAGGGACCTCACGATACGATATTATCACAATACTTAGGTGCCGATACGATATGTATTGAGATTCTTATGATACGATACTGCGATTTTATTGCGATTTGATGTTCCAAACATATTGCTCACTATATATCTTCTGCAGAGACAAGAGAGCATGAGAAAACTAGTTTTGATCAGTCAGGGAAGTAAAAGTACTGAAAACATGTTGGCTCAGTATTTAAAAAGAAGGAGAACAAAAGCTATAGGATGAAAAATACGTGAGTTTTTCATACAGCCGACTAGCACTAGCTAACGCTACCTAAAGTAGCATATTATTATTTTAAATCTTTATTTATAATTTTTTACAAATTGATACATGGAATCAAATATCGTCCAAAAATAATATTGAGATACGTAGTGATTTTTTCACCCCATCAATAATAGCAACACCATGTGAATGGAATACAATGAATAGAATAAAATAGAGAAATGTGGTTTGTAAAAGATGAAGGATACTGCAGTCCAGAGACCCAGGCAGTGGTGTGGTATAACCCCAGCTGTGTTCCACTCTCAGAGCAGTGCCAGGTGAAATTCTTGTCCTGTCCTGTACTGAGGACCCACTCCATCTCCAACACAAACAGCACCACCGTCACTCTGCCCTGGTGGGCTGACACAGAACACACACACACATCATATATTTTGCCATGAGTCAGCTGAGTCACACAAAGAACACAGCCTGTGGCCACACTTCCCATCTCACCCTGATAGGTCTGTACCGGGGTCATCTTGTTGTAGTCTTCTGACAGGATGAACTCCTGAAACACAGAAAGTATGTCACTCACTGGTTTTCCCAAAAGAAAGCACAATATTTTTTGGATATGGACATACTTTTAGGTCAAAATTACACAACGCTTGAAATTACCCTCTGATGCAAAAGGAAGTTCTTAGGATTAGCAAAGTATATCCATGTTAGTTTTAGGCTATGAATCCCATACAGAAACCAAGGTCTACACCTCCTGTAGATAGACATTTTTAGTATCCCTGTGTTGATTGATCCACCTAACTGCTTAGCCAATCATGCGGAAGATTAGGTTACTCAGAAATGCAACCCCTCTGGCAGTATTGATCAGTGCTGGTGTATGGAGAAGCAAAGATTCAGTGCAAGAGAGCACGAGAGACAGTAGCTAGCTACTTAGTGACCCGCTAAATGTTAAACATGAAATCATGACTTGATCCAGCACAACCAGACCCCAATATGGCCCTGGGGTACGGGCTTTAGTATGTGTATCAGGCTTGACTGGGGGATGAGGCTGGATGCTTGGAATAAAAGTATGACGCCCAATCATGAGTGTATCTTAGACAACAGAAACAGTCACTTACGGAGATGGTTCCATTCTCCATCCCCATAGACAGCCTCCTGGTCTCTGGGTTAAAGGACATACAGGAGCAAGAAGCTAGGAAGAGAAAGGAAATCAAGTCTAAGAAAATGTCTTCAACGTATACAAGTGTGGGGTGTCTCCACTCTCCAGTGCCATTGCAATGTGCTTTGAGGGGAAAATCACTGACTTGGCTAGTGACTACATGATGGAATTTCAGTGTCTTGCACAACATGCAGAAAGAAAAAACAAGTAAAGTAGGGAACATGTCAAAATTAAGATGATTACTTGCAGTACACTTTAGGAAATGGAACTGAAGAGGGTGGTGACTTCCTGAATGACTGAAGACAGCCTTTCCATACAGACACATGCATAGGCTTATCTCTAGGAATCACAATGTGGAATGCATTTAAAACTTAAAAGCCTACCAGGCACAATGCACCCAGCAGTAAAGATGCATCAATTATTCATTAAAGGCCCAGTGCAGTCAAAAGTGATTTTCCTGTGTTTTATACATTTCCACACTATGGAGGTTGGAATAACCTAATACTGTGAAATTGTGAACAATATGATAATAGCCAATTAGTGTAAGAGCTGTTAGAAAAGACTGTCTGAAATGTTAGCCTGTTTTGGTGGGATGGAGTTTTGGCCTAGCTGGTGACTAGAGCTAGGACAATAAACCAAAAATGATTGATTAACGAACAAACTAACCACTTACAGTGCATTCGGAAAGTATTCAGACCCTTTGACTTTTTCTACATTATGTTAGTCTTTAAAAAAAATCCTCATCCAACCCTAATGACAAAGCAAAAACAGGTTTGTAGATTTTTTTTCTAAATGTGTATTACAAATAAAAAACAGAAATACCTTATTTACATTAGTATTCAGACCCTTTGCTATGTGACTCGAAATTGAGCTCAGGTGCATCCTGCTCCCATATATCATCCTTGAGATGTTTCTACAACTTGATTGGAGTCCACCTGTGGTAAATTCAATTGACTGGACATGACTTGGAAAGGCACACACCAGTCTACATAAGGTCTCACAGTTGATAGTGCATGTCAGAGCAAAAACCAAGCCATGAGGTTCGAAGGAATTGTCCGTGGAGCTCCGAGACAGGACTGTGTCGAGGCACAGATCTGGGGAAGGGTACCAAGAACACAGTGGCCTCCATGTTTAACAGAAGCCCCTCAGTAAAAGGCACATGACAGCCTGCTTGGAGTTTGCCAAAAGGCACCTAAAGGACAAACTGACCATGAGAAACAAAATGCTATGGTCTGATGAAATAAAGATTGAACTCCAATCGTCACGTCTGGAGGAAACCTGGCACCATCCCTACGGTGAAGTATGGTGACGGCAGAATCATGCTGAGGGGATGTTTTTCAGCAGCAGGGACTGGGAGACTAGTCAGGATCGAGGAAAAGATGAACGGGGCAAAGTACAGAGATCCTTAATGAAAACCCACTCCAGAGTGCTCAGGACCTCAGACTGGGGGCGAAGATTCACCTTCCAACAGGACAATGACCCCTAAGCACACTGCCAAGACAACGTAGGAGTGGCTTCGGGACAAGTCTCTGAATGTCCTTGAGTAGCCCAGCCAGAGCCCGGACTCGAACAACTCTGGAGAGACCTGAAAATAGCTGTGCAGTGACGCTCCCCATCCAACCTGACAGAGCTTGAGTAGAATGGGAGAAACTCCCGAAATACAGGTGTGCCAAGCTTGTAGCATCATACCCAAAAAGAGTCGAGGCTGTAATCACTGCCAAAGGTGCTTTAACAAAGTACTGAGTAAATGGTGTGAAAACTTATGTAAATGTGACATTTCAGTTTAGATGCAAAAAAACGTTTAAAACATTTTGCTTTGTCATTATGGGGTATTGTGTGTAGTTGATGAGGGGGGAAAAACTATTTAATACATTTTAGAATAAGGCTGTAAAGTAACAAAATGTGGAAAAAGTCAAGGGGTCTGAATACTTTCCGAATGCACTGTATCATGGACATTTTGCTGATATTGTTCATTATGATAAATAACCTATAGGGCCCTACTAGAGATATGTGAAGCTCGAAATAAAATAAGTTGGCTAATATGGGTGATTGTTAATGGGACATTTGATAGCTACATCATTCAACGTAGTAGTTAAGGGTAATATAAAACCAATATGTGTTGCACATGTTATAAACTTATTGTTAAATGTATCGTTAGTGATATTCAGTCAATTTAACTTGATATGGATTTTTGTCCATATCGCCCAGCTTTACTAGTGACATCCCCAGGCAGTACATTAGTTAATAGACCAATAAGAGAGTTCCAAACCTCTCTGCCAATAACAGCTAGTTTTGTTCTCCCCATGCTGACCACTCCCAGACAGTCCATCAATATATTTACCAAAAGAAGATTTATTTTGACTATTTTAATTGAATCACAGTAAGGTACTTAATTGTTACTCAGAAATTATTTGATAGAGATATAAATGGCTGCATTGGACCTTTAAAACATTGGGTCAAACTGAAATATATACTACATTGTTGTTTACCTCATTCAAACTGGAACAGACGTTAAAAGAGATTCCATACAGGCAGAAGAGCGGTTCACAAAATGAGGCCAATGGAATAGCTAGGCCGAGGTGCCTAACTCCGTTATAAGCATTTTGCTACACCAGGGATAACATCTGCAAAATATGTGTACGCGACCAATCATTTTTTATAAGTAGGGTGAATCCATGCCAGAGTAGCCCTAAGATATTTTGGTATCTAAGATTGTTCTGGCAATTATCACATGAAAACTTCACTGGTAGGAAGTATGATTAACATGGTTTTTACATCTGTATCACAAAGGATTTTTGAGAAAATCATGATAAAAGTGGCCATAGAGTACCACAGTATGAGTCATAATACTCATAAAACAGGGAAATGGTTCCAATTGTTTTTCCACCATTTATTTAGAAACACTTAAAATAAGGGCTGTGTTTCGTGTAGGCTTACCCTGGCGTGAAGTTTTGATAACCGTGTAAATCTCTCAAGGACAAGGTGACTTATCAATATATTCGCTTGTAAATACCTGCAAAAAATGAAATGCTAATTATCTGCTAATGTGGCAATAATAAAGAACTACACATATCATGGTGATCTGGACGAGACTGCCGAATCGAGGCAAAGGTAAGAATCTCTGGATCAACTATCTAATGTTAGCTAAATGTAGTAATGAATAATTTAGCAACTTTTCTTTAAAATTGACAATTCTGTGAACTGTCTCGTGCAAGATTTAAATTGACACAATACCTGTTTAGCAAAGATTTCAGCTAGAGATGATGTGCAGGATCTCGCAGGGATTTGTAGTCTTGCATGATGTCCTATAAACCAATTGCTGTGTTCATGCAAGTGGCTGACTGTACAAATTCTCACTTATCAGGAGCTGCAATTTGGCAGTACGCCCAGACGTTGTTTTGAGGACAAACTAACGATATCTCAGTTAAGGTCTCACGCCTTGTGAGGTGTTGGTCTCACATGTTTTGAAACTGTATTGGTCGGTCACATGAATGAAACAAACGGTAATGATTAATGAACTATGCTAAATCATGCAAATATAACTTGTCTGTGTATAGCCGTATATAAGGCAACTGCTGGGTCTGCCCAAGGAGGAGCTCCTGATTGACATGTGTACTATGGTGCATTGAGTTGGTTGGCACCTCTCCAGCGCGCTGACAATGAACAATGATTCATTTAAGATTGACTTCGAGTGTCCATGTCTAAGAATTTTTCCACAACAATACTCTTCAAACACATCAAACTTCCAGTGGGTTCTCTGTTACCTTACATTCTATACATAGAAATTGACAATATAGGTCATTAACCAATCACAGTCCTCTTTTAGGATTGCACATTCAGCAAATCTCCAGCAGAGGGTTCTCTTTGAATCCATTTATTGTTGGTGGTGCCCATAAAATTGATCAGAACTTCAGAATTAGCAGAGAGCCCACTCTGGAAATGTTATGCACTTGTATAGGATATTGTTCCAAACAAAACGTCTTAAAATTAACTAAATCAAAAAGGGTACTTTTGAGATATTCATGTTTTTATGTTTAATAAATTAATGTGAAGATGTGCATTTCAGAATCTAGACATACTCCATGTGTTAGAGCACACTATTAAGGAGTATAACGACACAAAGATGTTGTTTGTATCATGTACGGTTCACAGATCACAAAGTCTTACAGGAGGCATGTATATGTCATGATTTTCCCAAAATATTGTTTGGGATACAAATGTAAAAAACATGTTAAAACATAATTCCTCCCAATGAAGTTCTTACGTGAGAATTGCCAGAACAATCTGAGATACCAAACATATTTTCCACTCCTGCTGGCGTGGAATCGCCCAGTAAGTAATGAGAGGTGATGACCTACCTGGCATTGTGTGGTAAATGCTGGGCCAGTACTGGCCACTGTCTCTCT
Source organism: Brachymystax lenok tsinlingensis (assembly GCA_030435695.1). NCBI lineage: Eukaryota > Metazoa > Chordata > Actinopteri > Salmoniformes > Salmonidae > Brachymystax > Brachymystax lenok. The sequence continues at coordinate 21,301,052 of CM059785.1, forward strand.
TCAGCCATATCCGGATCGTCCTGCGGGTCACATAAAGCCATTCTGGTTATGTATTGGTCGGGACTATCAAACTGCTGTAGGCACCACCATGTCAGAGAGGTATTGACTAAAATACAGTAGCATATAATGAACTCAGCAAAAAGAGAAACGTCCCTTTTTCAGGACCTTGTCTTTCAAAGATAATTCGTAAAAATCCAAATACTTCACAGATCTTCATTGTAAAGGGTTTAAACACTGTTTCCCTTGCTTGTTCAATGAACCATGAACAATTAATGAACATGCACCTGTGGAACGGTCGTTAAAACACTAACAGCTTACAGACTGCCCGCAATAAGCTGAGAGAAGCTGGACTGAGGGCTTGTAGGCCTGTTGTAAGGCATGTCCTCACCAGACATCACCAGCAACAACGTCGCCTATGGGCACAAACCCACCGTCGCTGGACCAGACAGGACTGGCATAAAGTGCTCTTCACTGATGAGTTGCGGTTTTGTCTGACCAGGGGTGATGGTCGGATTCGCGTTTATCGCCAAAAGAATGAGCGTTACACCGAGATCGATATGGAGGGTCCGTTGCTCTCTCTCTCTCTGGGAAGACATCCTCCTCCGGCATGTGGTACCCTTCCTGCAGGCTCATCCTAACATGACCCTCCAGCATGACAATGCCACCAGCCATACTGCTCGTTCTGTGCGTGATTTCCTGAAAGACAGGAATGTCAGTGTTCTGCTATGGCCAGCGAAGAGCCCGGATCTCAATCCCATTGAGCACGTCTGGGACCTATTAAAAGTATGAATTTCAGAACCCCGCGGAAAGACCGCAATTGTAGGTACAGGCAGGCCTAACAGTTATCAGAATTTAATTTTTTACAAGTATCGACTGATGGTGACGCATTGTTATTGCTAGCAAATGGCGCAACCAGTAATCAATACTCAAGTCTGTCTCGAAGTAAAAACGGAGTTGCGTGTTCCTCATAATGAGGTTGTTTGGTTTAGGGCTAGAGAAAATGCTCTCCTAACCTGCTACGAAAATGACTTCGTATCTTAGTGGCGTGAAAATATGGTAATTTGTCTCAGTTTTAAGGCCAGCCATGACGACGGTAACGAGAAGCGATAGGGAGCTTATAGTGCCAGTACATGTTTCCATTGTTATAAATAGTGCACAATCTATAATATATTTTACCTACTGTAGTCACATATTTGACATGGTCTCAAACAGTATTATCCTACCTGTCCTCGGAGACGCTGATCACCCCGTCCTCATTTGGAATTATGACCGCCGTGTTCACAACATCTTGGGAAGCCTCGATTTTGTTGAGCAGAACAGGAGTCCGAGTCTGCGGTTTGGGTTGTATTTCTGCCGCCATTCCGGGGGTATAGGCCTAGCTGCTTCGCCGGTTTTGGCTATCCGTAACATAACAGCCTAGTCGAGCCGCAGAAGTGTTCGAGATTGTAGTATCACTTTGAACACAGCATACGGTGTGTTGTGACAGCCAAAGACGCTGCTAGTCAGCTGACTACGGAGTTCTTCTTTGGGATTGGGTTGGTAGATCACATCCAACATTAAGGTACAAACACGGCCACCTACTGTACTGGAGTGTAAGACCAGTCAAGGCCTACCTACATTAAATTCTCTTCATTATTCCTCTTACTCTAAGAAAGTGAAATAGAGCCCTAGACACCACCTCTTCCTTTGCTGACCGGTGCAAGCGATAAAATTGCCTCCCCTTTAATACTAGCATCCCACTCCCTTTGCCAAAGATCGAGCCCTTTTGCCCAGATCAAGGACTTGATTTCCCTGCGGCTAAGCGGGACCTGAATATCTACCCCTCTCTCCTCACAGCAATCTTAGCCACCACATTGGCCTTCTCATTACCCTCCACACCCACATAGGCGGGAACCCAGCAAAAGTTTGCCACCACTCCCATCCTCTTCAATCCTATTAACAGCACCACCATCTCCACAAACAAGTCTCCCCTAACCGACCTGCTCGTCTATACACTACTCAACACTGCAGCCGAATCAGAGCAGATCACCACTCTGAGTGGCCATCAACTCGGCCACATACATTTACACATAATCAGTTAACCGCTTACATACTCTAGCATTGAAATCTGGGATATACATCTCTGCCCCCACCCTACCACTGACTGGATCCTTTGAACCATCTGTATATATCCTTAAAAACAAATGAAACCAATGATCTATGTACACTATATATACAAAGGTATGTGAACATCCCTTAAAATTAGTGGATTCAGCTATTTCACCCACACCCGTTGCTGACAGGTGTATAAAATCGAGCACACAGCCATGCAATCTCCATAGAGAAACATTGGCAGTAGATTGGCCTTACTGAAGAGCTCAGTGGCACCGTCATAGGATGCCACCTTTCCAACAAGTCGGTTTGTAAAATTTCTGCCCTCCTTGAGCTGCCCCGGGTGAACTGTAAGTCAAATCAAGTCAAATTTTATTGGTCACATACACATGGTTAGCAGATGTTAATGCAAGTGTAGCAAAATGCTTGTGCTTCTAGTTCCGACCGTGCAGTAAAATCTAACAAGTAATCTACCAATTTCACAACTACCTTATACACACAAGTGTAAAGGAATGAATAAGAATATGTACATATAAATATCTGGATGAGCGAGGCCGAACGGCATAGGCAAGATGCAGTAGATGGTATAGAGTACAGTATATACATATAATATGAGTAATGTAGGGTATGTAAACATTATATAAAGCAGCATTGTTTAAAGTGACTAGTGATACATTTATTACATCCAATTTTAATTATTAAGTGGCTAGAGATTTGAGTCAGTATGTTGGCAGCAGCCACTCAATGTTAGTGATGGCTGTTTATCAGTCTGATGGCCTTGAGATAGAAGCTGTTTTTCAGTCTCTCGGTCCCAGCTTTGATGCACCTGTACTGACCTCGCCTTCTGGATGATAGCGGGGTGAACAGGTGGTTGTTGTCCTTCCTGTGACATCGGGTGGTGTAAATGTCCTGAAGGGCAGGTAGTTTACCCCCGGTGATGCGTTGTGCAGACCTCACTACCCTCTGGAGAGCCATACGGTTGTGGGCGGAGCAGTTGACTGTGAGTCAAGCCTAATCGCCCAACATCAGTGCCTGACCTCGCTAACGCTCTTGTGGCTAAATGGAAGCAAGTCCACGCAGCAATGTTCCAACATCTATAGGAAAGCTTTCCCAGAAGAATGAAGATTGTTGTAGAAGCAAAGGGGGTACCAACTCCATATTAATGCTCATAATTTTGAAATGAGATGTTTGACGAGCAGGTGTCCACATACCTTTGGTCATGTGGTGTATCTCTCCACCCACAGTCTCACGTCCTCACCCCATTCTCTCCTACTCTCAATCATGTCCACATTACAGTTGGTTTCGGAAACAGCCACAGAGGAATGTTCCCCAATGCAATTGCCGGCCCTATCTCTCTCTCCCCCAGTCCACATTCTACCACCTTCTGCAGTGATTGTCCACCCGTACGCCCTCTGCTTACCCACTCCTCACACCCAGCATTCCACCAGTTACCTAGACTGCAGGATGTCCTTCTGAACTCACTTCAACCTCATCCAGTACGCTAATGCAAGTTTGTCACACCTTAGACTCAGTGGCAGTCTCATGGCCCTTGACTGTATTCTATCCAGGATCTGTAGTTGCTTTATGGCTGCCGATGGATATACAAAGCACCCATAATCCAAAGATTACCTGATCAATGCCTGGTACATATACAACTGTGTTTGTCTATCCGACCCCTAATCATATCCTGCAATTGCCCTCATGAGGTTAAGCACCTTCCTACACTTAATTTCAATATGCTCAACATGTTTCTTCCACGTTGGCCTCTCATCAGACCAAATACCTGAATACTTAAACTCAGACACCCTAAATAGACATACCCAAAAGTAACTGCTATTCATGTGTAATTACATGATTCTGACATGCAAAACTTGATATATTTGGAAAGAAGACATCTGGGAGATTATGAGGAACTGATCAGAAGATAGGAGTTACATAGTTCAGAATACATAATAACCGTTAAAACATTTTTACTTTGAAAGTCATCTTTCCTTGACAAGCTATAAGAGAATTATTGATGATTAGAGCTGGAAACACAGATGGCTTCCACAACATGTGAACAATATCAGAAGAAAATGGGATTGATATCAACAAAGAATTTGCAGATGTTTTAGTAAGTGATGTCAGGTGTCGTCACGGAATGTTTCCAAGTGTCCCTAAAACTTTACAAAGTGGCATATGTCTGTAAATTAGATAATTCCAGTGCTATTACATATTTGCAATCCCTAAATGCTATTTGTTCAGTATAAAAACACAATTTATAACATATCAACCTCACTCAAACATTGTGGTGGTGTTATGGGGAATCCAGGGTACATTCAAGTGTCTTTTCAACCTCTCCAAAGTGTCAGAATGTGGTAACTGCTCTGTTTTTGCACACAGGACGTGGCTAAAAGTTATTGTTCACTATATAAAAAAAAATACAACACCAACCTCTCTCAAACATTATGGTGGTGTCGGGGGACATACAGGGGATATCCATGTGTTTTTTCAACCTCTCCAAAGTGCCTGAACGTTTAGCCCTGTCACATCTGCTCCTGCTACGCCCTCTGGTGTTCATCCGGTGTCTTCTTGACCTGCAGTTACTCCCCCTGTACTCTCTCTCTCTCTCCCTCTCCCTCTCTGTGTGATTGTGCAGTTGGAGACAGGTGTGTTGGAGTCAGAGCAGATCCCTACCAGCTGCTACTCGTTCCATAATCAAGACCTCTACAAATACTCAGTCCTGCCACTTCCACTTCGTAATCTCTGCTCAGTCAGTTCATGATTCTAGCCATTTATTATTACGCAAGAGCCTGTTACGCTGCCTGACACCGTTTATCCTCTCATTGCAGTTACCGCTCTGTCTCTGGCTCCTGTCTCCTGTTCCACATCTCAACCCCACTATCTTGGATTCCCCTCAGGACCGGTTTACCCTGTTCTACTCAGCCAACTCCAACGTCAGTCTCCACATCTCATTTTTCTGCAATTTATCCAAGCTACCTCGGATCTGCACTCCATATCTCTCTGTGCAACAATAAATATTTTGGTTCATTCATCCCTGTTTCCTCATCTGAGTCTTCTCTTGGGTTCCCCTGTGTCGCTCCGCTTAACAAGCCTAGAAATGTCCAATGTATTGGTCCCACATACAAATTAACTGTTTATAAAAGCAACAGACATACAATACATTAAAACATTTATAGACATGTCTTATCAAACACAAACTTGGTTACACTCGTGCCCTTCACTAAAAAAGGTGCTAAATTAGAAATAAGCTGAACTATGTACAAATGGCATTCGTGTTCGTATTAAATCCCAGGTGTAGATGATTAGATTTCACTTTCACCATAGCTTGTGCGTGTTGTGATAGTCGTTGAAGCAGTCTCTCTCTGCCAGGAAACAAAAAGCGATCTGGCATTACGGACAGAAGATCTGGCATTTCACCCTTTTAATGCCCCTGTGTTTTGTGCAATGCTTGCAGTTCTTCCCTTTGTCATGTGTTGGATAGTGGCGCTCGCCTTGAGTGATGATTGTGAGGTTGCTTTGGGCCCCCAATTCATTTCCAACACCAGCTGCTCTCGGAAGGCCAACTGGGAGAGAGGGGTTTGACCTTTTTTTTTGGCCATCTGCTTGTGCAGAATGAAAGCATTTACTGTAGAAATGTCCACAAAGTGGTTAGAAAAATGTCTTATACCACATCCTGGTCTTGTGGAGGACCTGCTGGTAGCCTATCAGTAGCCTATCAGAGCATCAGCATGGGCTTGTACCAATAAAGGAGGCCTCTGACAGACATTACCTAAAGGGTGGAGGGGCATTTGTGTTTTGGTATTATTGGTCCAACCAGTTAGGATTAGACATCAGAGGCCAGTTCTGGACGGGATAACTAGAAAAATGAGAAATATAGGTTCTAATGTAGGCAGTTCTATTTGGATGGATGTCATAGGTATCGCCAGAGAAGTTCCAGACGAGTATAAAGCTATGACTCAGATTGGGGAGGGTTTTATCACTACGTTCTTCTGGTGGGTAATGATAACTAAAAATGTTGGTTGTATCAATTATATGTATTATGATAAACAAGGATTTGTGAATAAGACTAGAGATGCAGTGATGGGAATCTCTGAACAATTATCCGCCACCTCCCTCATGACCTGGCAAAATAGGTTGGCTCTAGATTGTCTGAAAGGGTTTGCAGAATGATGGGGGAATAATGTGCTGTACCTTCTTTCCCAATAACATAGCTCCAGCTCTGACGAGTTGGTCTGACAATATGTTTGGACAATGGAAAAATGTAATGATTACTGTCTTGTGGGCTACTTTCACCTGTATGACTGTGTTTGGTGTGGTTTGATTCCATGTGTGTGATATTTTGTGTCTAGGTCTCTGGAAAAGGCGGACATGATTCTCCAGGGCCCTGCCAGACTCAGACCATGTGATGACAGAGACATGCCTTCTAAATGGACAGACAATGCTGTTGGTTTTAATCCAGAGAAACCTGAATCAGATTAAACCATTTTTAATGTTTAGTAATGTTGTCTATTTGATAAAGTTTATAATGAAAATCCTAACTAGAAATGTTATGATTCGATATAGGCCTAGAACAGTAATTGTTGTGGTTCAGATGTAAATACATGTATTGGTTTTGTATAATCGTTTTATATGACAATGATAATTAATCAAAATAGATGTGGTGTTATTTCTTTCTAGTATGTTTCTATCTGGTGTGGTGTCATTATTAATTCTAATCATTATAGATGGGTGATTGTGTGTAAAAATTTAGTCAAAAGGGTGGATTGTTATAGATTTTATGTTTTGATGACTAAATGTTTGTACTTAATACTAAGAACATTCCATTCTGAAAATGTATGCAATAGAGATAGGGTAACAAGACAAATGGCAGTCCAATTAATGTGTGTGTGTGTCTAGATATTAACTTGGTGTGCAGAAGTATGACTTCATTTAGGGGGTGTCTGGGAGAACAAAGAATTATTTGATTCTACCAGACACATGCGGAGAGGCCCAATGCCCTTGAAAGACAGGAGAGATAGTTAACAGAACTCCCAAGTTTGACTTCGAAGATTGTGATAAGGAATGAATGGGTACTGTGGGAAGACACTATTTCCTTGGAGAGGGGCGGGGGAAGTGGTGGGAATTTTGTATCTTTGTATTTCAACATTGTACCATATAAAATACTGTGTACACCTTTTGGAGCTCAGAGCTCTCCCGTGAATAAACAATCTACATTTGACAATTATAGATTGGGCCTCTGTTTGTCTCCTTTCAACCAGTGCTTACAAATACTGGGTAACAGACAGAGTTTGTTTAACTGAAGTTCAGTTTATGAACATTGAGAACGAAATGTCTATAACATGTTCCCAGTACAGAGGTGGTAAAGTAGAGCTGAAACAGCTGTAAGGGGGTGTATGTTTCATCACTAACCAACTGTGGGCCTTCAGGTCATTTGGATTTAAACCTAAATTGTTCTGGCTCCTCATCATCCTCAAGGACCGTATGCCACCTGTCCTCAATTTCATCTCCCTTTGTTGTGCTGCTTCCACTCCCTCTCCTCTGTTGAGGCTTAGGTATCCTCCCTGCCTCCGCACCTCCAGATGAACTTGCAGAGAAGGAAGTGGTGCCAGGGCCTGGAGTGGGGATGGTTGAAGAGGAGTGGGGTCTTTGTCGAGTGGTGGATGTAGAACCATCAGACGGGTGATTGACATAGAAGTGGGGGGTGAAGTCCTTGCCTGGTGGCGGCGCTTGCTGGGGAGGGGTGAAGACCTTGCCTGGTGGCGGCGCTTGCTGGGGAGGGGTGAAGACCTTGCCTTGTGGCGGCGCTTGCTGGGGAGGGGTGAAGACCTTGCCTGGTGGCGGTGCTTGCTGGGGAGGGGGGAAGACCTTGCCTGGTGGCGGCGTTTGCTGGGGAGGGGTGAAGACCTTGACTGGTGGCGGCGCTTGCTGGGGAGGGGTGAAGACCTTGCCTGGTGGCGGAGTTTGCTGGGGAGGGGGAAGACCTTGCCTGGTGGCGGAGTTTGCTGGGGAGGGGTTTCTCCCAAACGGAATCATCCAAATCCTCTGCATCCTCCACTCTGTGGTGAATAAAATAAAAGGATATATTGTTGTAAGACACAGAATTACAGTTGAATAAATGTACAACTACTAACACCTAGGTGTCTGGTTAGACTGTAAACTCTCCTTCCAGACTCACATTAAGCATCTCCAATCTAAAGTTAAATCTAGAATCGGCTTCCTGTTTCGCAACAAAGCATCCTTCACTCATGCTGCCAAACATACCCTCGTAAAACTGACCATCCTATAGATCCTCGACTTCGGCGATGTCATTTACAAAATAGCCTCCAACACTCTACTCAACAAATTGGATGCAGTCTATCACAGTGCCATCCGTTTTGTCACCAAAGCCCCAAATACTACCCACCACTGCGACCTGTACGCTCTCGTTGGCTGGCCCTCGCTTCATACTCATCGCCAAACCCACTGGCTCCAGGTCATCTAGAAGTCTTTGCTAGGTAAAGCCCCGCCTTATCTCAGCTCACTGGTGACCATAGCAGCACCCACCCGTAGCACGCGCTCCAGCAGGTATATCTCATTGGTCACCCCCAAAGCCAATTCCTCCTTTGGCTGCCTCTCCTTCCAGTTCTCTGCTGCCAATGACTGGAACGAACTGCAAAAATCACTGAAGCTGGAGGCTCATATCTCCCTCACTAGCTTTAAGCACCAGCTGTCTGAGCAGCTCACAGATCACTGCACCTGTACATAGCCCATCTGTAATATAGCCCATCCAACTACCTCATCCCCATACTGTATTTATTTATTTACCTTGCACCCCAGTATCTCTACTTGCACATTCATCTTCTGCACATCTACCATACCAGTGTTTAGTTGCTATATTGTAATTACTTTGCCACCAGATATATAAAGTCAGCTAAAGACTTACAGAAATCTCTGGAACATGCTAACGTCTTTGTTGACGAGTCTAAACATTGCTGCACGTTTGAAGTTTGCAAAAGTGCACCTGGATGTTCCACAGTGCTACTGACAAAATATTCTGTGGACAGATGAAACTACAGTTGATTTGTTTGGAAGGAACACACAACACTATGTGTGGAGAAAAAAAGGAACAGCACACCAACATCAAAACCTCATCCCTGTAAAGTATGGTGGAGGGAGCATTTACTGTAAATGTATGGTGGAGGGAGCATCGTGGTTTGGGGCTGCTTTGCTGCCTCAGGGCCTGGACAGCTTGCTATCATCGCCGGAAAGATTGATTCCCAAGTTTATCAAGACATTTTGCAGGAGAATGAAGGCTACCTGTCCGCCAATTGAAGCTCAACAGACGTTGCGTGATGCAACAGGACAACGATCCAAAACACAGAAGTAAATTAACAACAGAATGGCTTCAACAGAAGAAAATACGCCTTCTGGAGTGGCCCAGTCAGAGTCATGACCTCAACCCGATTGAGACGCTGTGGCATGACCTCAAGAGAATGGTTCACACCAGACATCCCAAAAATATTGCTGAACTGAAACAGTTTTGTAACGAGGAATGGTCCAAAATTCCTGCTGACCGTTGTGCAGGTCTGATCCGCAACAACAAAAAACGTTAGGTTGAGGTTATTGCTGCCAAAGGAGGGTCAACCAGTTATTATGGCCTATTTATTGCCTTACCTCCATAATCTTCTACATTTGCACACTGTATACAGATTTTTCTATTGTGTTATTGACTGTACGTTTATGTGTAACTCTGTTGTTTTTGTCGCACTGCTTTGCTTTATCTTGGCCAGGTCGCAGTTGTAAATGAGAACTTGTTCTCAACTGGCCTACCTGGTTAAATAAAGGTGAAATAAAAAGGGTTCACATACTTTTCCCACCCTGCACTGTGAATGTTTACACGGTGTGTTCAATAAAGACATGAAAACCTATAATTGTTTGTGTGTTATTGGTTTAAGCAGACTGTGTTTGTATATTGTTGTGACCTAGATGAAGATCAGATCAAATTGTATGGCCAATTTATGCAGAAATCCAGGTATTTCCAAAGGGTTCACATACTTTTTCTTGTCACTGTATATAACAGGCGGTGTCAGAGTAAGGCCCAGCCACCCTCGCCATAGACTGTTCACTCTGCTATTTTACGGCAAACACCGTCTACCCCCAAGCAATAAGACTGCTAAATAGCCATAAGACTGCTAAATAGTTAATGAAATGGTTACCCGGACTATCTGCACTGACCCTATCTTGCACTGACTCTATGCTCACTCACAATACTATATATACACACTATATACTCATTCACTCACATACACTACACTGACACTCTCACAAAAACTCACTCAAACACAGTGCCTTCAGAATGTACCCCTTATTCCACATTTTGTTGTGTTAGAGCCTGAATTCAAATGGATTCTACACACCCATCTACACACAATACCCCATAATGGCAAAGTGAAAACAGGTTTTTAGAAATGTTAGCAAATGTATTGAAAATGAAATACAGAAATATCTTAATTACATAAGTATTCACACCCCTGAGGCAATACTTTGTAGAAGCACCTTTGGCAGCAATTACAGCTGTGAGTCTTTCTGGGTAAGTCTCTAAGAGCTTTCCACACCTGGATTGTGTAACATTTGCCCATTATTCTTTTCATAATACTTGTCAAATTGGTTGTTGATCATTACTAGACAACCATTCTCAGTTCTTTCCATAGATTTTCAAGTAGATTTAAGTCCAAACTGTATCTCGGCCACTCAGGAATATTCACTGTCTTATTGGTAAGCAACTCCAGTGTAGATTTGTCCTTGTGCTTTAGGTTATTGTCCTGCTGAAAGGTGAATTAATCTCCCAGTGTCTTGTGGAAAGCAAACTGAACCCGGTTTTCCTCCATGATTTTGCCTGTGCTTAGCTCCACTCATGGTGAAATCCCTGAGCAGTTTCATAGTTGGAAGGACGCCTTTATCTTTGTAGTGACTGGGTGTATTTATACACCTTTCAAAGTGTAATTAATACCTTCACCATGCTCAAAGGGATATTAATTGTCTGCTTTTTAAATGTTTACCCATCTACCAAAAGGTGCCCTTCTTTCCGAGGCATTGGTCTTTGTGATTGAATCTGTGTTTGAAATTCACTGCTCGATCTTACAGATAATTATATGTGTGGGGTACAGAGATTAGGTAGTACTTCAAAAATCATGTTAAACACTATTATTGAGTCAATGCAACTCATTATGGGAATTTTTACTCCTGAACTTCTTTAGGCTTACCATAACAAAGGGGTTGAACACTTATTGACTCACTGAGTGAGTCTAACGCACTGCAGGGGTCACTGCAGTACCTGGTTCAAATCCAGGCTGCATCACATCTGGCTGTGTTTGGGAGTCCCAATTGGCCCAGTGTTGGCTGGGGTAGGCTGTCAATGTAAGTAAGAATTTGTTCTTTACTGTTCTTTAATGCCTGGTTAAATAAAAAAACTAAATTCAGCTGTGCTTTTTTGTCAATTTGTAAAACATTCTAAAAAAAAAACGGATTCCACTTTGACATTATGGGGTATTGTGTAGGCCAGTGACAACAAAACTCGATTTAATCTATTTAAAATTCACGCTGTAGCACAGCAAAATGTGGAAAAAGTCAAGGGGTGTGAATTCTTTCTGAAGGCACTGTGTGTTTCGTTTTTAGGGGGACTGTGTTGCACCACCTGCTGCTGGCTTTTTACCCCGCCCCTTCCATTGCATCCAATCAATGTTGCAGTCAAGAAAAAAACTTATCTTTCCCAGCAAAGGGAAATACTCAGTAGGGTCTCTGCTCTACTAACCAAATATTTAGTTTTTGACGGGGACTGTATCGCACGACCTGCTCCATGTCTTTTTACTCTGCTCCAATGCAATAGAGAGCAATCGGAATGCCATATTTTTGTAGGCACTAACTGGTTCGTTGGACAAAGCGTATATCAGGAAAATATTGTTTTTTTATGTAGGGTTTTTGGATAAACGTAGAAAATTAAATAACAAGGGCTTAGTAGATCTTATACGTTTTGTTCTATGAGAACATCTTAATCAGGCTAACATCACTTTTTGTGAAATTTGAAGCATTTATGTAATTAAAAAAAGCACATAAAGGTTTCATTTTTCATAAAGTCATGTTAACGGACTGATATTATCTCATAGAACAAACCGTATAAGATCTCCTCAACCTAAATTAACCTCATAGTTCATATTCAGCGTTTATCCCTAAACTCGTATTATTTTTCCATTAATTTTCTAATAGGAATGGCTGAACGAACCAGAGGTAACTTATTTCTGTTTTTTAGGACTACAAGCTGGGTCCTTGCTATCAGAGACAGTCTCCAATAACACCAGAAAAAGTCGCTAGATTTGTCGCTTTTTTTGAAAATATGTCGCTAGAGGGGTCTGAATACTCGCTAAATATAGCGACAAAGTCGCTAAATTGGCAACACTGATCAGAGATCATTGGAACCCTACCCCATTTAAGTTGAAATGTAAAATGGTTACATAAGCGTTAAGGTTCGGGTATGGGTTAAGTATCGGTTAGCGTTTAAGGTAGGAACGGCCCAAGGATATGTAATAGCACTAACCCTTGTGTTTGTGGAGAAAAAAAAAACGTACTACTTGTCTCAAGCTAAAGTGTTTAGGTCAAGGTTATATTTCTATGGCCCATGTTTTCTATGAAAAAAAATATTTATAAAGAAGATTAAGTAGTAGATCTATAAACATGTTTAAATAAGATTTTTATGTTAAATGCAGAGGGTTTGTCACCTCTGAGTTAATAATTTCAGCTCACAATTTGCCGCCCAGCAGGGCATTCTGGGATTACGGGGTCCCCCAAACTGTCATGGCGTCCTAGGAAGATGGCGACTGCCATACAACAGGCTTTCCTGGAGTACTTAATAATTTAAATTCAAGGCATTGTAGACATAGCTAGGTAAGAAAACGGTGTAAATGTGTGTTATACAAAAACTATCGGTTGTCTACAGATATATATATATATATATTTTAGATTAGTCAAGATAAATAATCTACCGACGGCTAGCAAGCTGGCTAACGTTTGTCGAATGAGGCCGGGTGCTGATTACGGCGTGTCTTTGTTAGCTAACCTGAAGTGGCTAGCCAGATTGCATTTCAATTTTCACACAATTATTGAAAGTAGTTAAGCTACAGCTAGCTAACTTGTTGTTGGACCCTCGTTAATAACTAGAAAGCATTAGCGAGCTACCCTAGCTATATGAAGTTAAATAAGTAGCACTAGCGAGCTGACGTTACTTACCTACTTTGGTTGCTATGTAGTTAGCTAAGCTAAATCGTAGCCAGTGATCTGCCTAGTTAACTATCAAGTGTTATTGCCAGTTGAGATGGACGATTACAAAACGGTTGCCTGCCTCTGTAAGTGGGTCATTGGTTATGTAATTCTGCTGCAGAGAGTGTTTTTTTTATTTTTGTTGTGTACCTATAGTTAGTGCAACCCTGTGGACACTCATGGCAGTTTTTTTTAACGGTAACGTTAATATTCAAGTAATTAATTTGTATTGTCTTGACATTCTGAAACAACCTGTTGTTCCCTGGAGTAGCAGCTCTGTTTTTCCCAATAGTGACAGAGGGCCAAGAGAACGGTGGACTGCCAGGGGCCAGTGGTTTTTAGGCCATCAATCACCCCCACAGAGCTGATAAAATGGAGTGTGCAGTTGACACTCAGCCAGGTTTGTGAACATGATTTGCAGAAATATCCCTGTAATGCTGAGGATAGGTGTTCTCACATAGATGGTTATACCTACATTTGGGGAATTATGGGAAATTCATTGACCAAGAAATTGTCAACTGACCTTAACTTGGCGATACTTACTTATCATTTGGAAGGTACTGGTGAATTATAAAATTATGTTTGTGGTTGTTGTGGAACTCTGGAAAAACAAGGACATATTCAGAAAAATATTAAGATATCCTATTTCTGTGTATTCAATATTTTTTGGTATTATTCTTAACAATTAGCATACTTCCAAATTGAGAATTAAAGAAGTATGTGCAAGTAAAGGTTTGTTAAGTTTTTTTTACCATGCTTTCAATAGACCATTGGCTCAACCTCAAACATAAACTAGCTATGACGCTGGAAGTTCATGCTGGATTGGCTAGATCATGATATGCCAATGACGCACACACACACCAGAGGTTGCCATGCCTCTTCCTGGCCACCCTTTCATTAGGAATTGATGTCACACCTTGCTGACGAGGATAACTCATATTCTGAGTCTAGCATAACAAAGAAATGTGATTGGTTAATCTGTGACTAAATAATGTGGTTGGCTAATATTTAAATGAGGAATGTAATTTGTTAATCTGTGCAGGCGGGGATGAGGCTGCAGAGCAAGAACACACTCTGGAGGAAACATCTGCAAAGGAAGGAAGTGAGACGCTGCAGAAGAAGAACAAGAAGCACAAAAAACACAAGAGCAAGAAGAAGAAGAAGAAACGTGGCAAAGGAGAGCGGGAGACTAGCTCAGAGTCGGCCCCAGAGTCCGACGTAGAAAAGCCGCCAATCAGAACCAGAGCAGGGTGAGGCTCCTCCCATTAGAACCAGAACATTGTTTGACTCGTCCGATGAGAACCATAAGTCTGCTAGATTCCACCCATTACAACCAGACCAGGGCTGCGTTCAGTTGGCTTGAACGTTTGCTACGTTGTGGAACGGCTTGTACTGAACAACACATTTCCCCCAAAACTTGTATGTGCTTGAACAGACTCTGATACGTTTGCTCTGTTTGGTGGTTGTGCCGGGGTGTGTTATGGAGCAATCACATGTATTTAAAGGGAAGAGGTGCATTTTGAAGCTACAACCTAACCCCTCCCTGTTTTTTAACTGAATTCAGTACAGCACTGTTTCAGTTCAATTGAATGTTCTATTACGTTTTTATGTACTGAATGCAGCCAAGTGCTAGACAGAACAGGGTGTTGCCTGGTCACCTCTAGATGGTTTCCACACTGGAATTTAGGAGATAAAGCAGCAGAAATGTTCATCCAACAGGCTCTTGTTTGTTTGGCTCTATACCATTGGGACAGTTGTGATTATAGTATTCATTATATTTGCTGCTATAATCAATATATTTTCTGTTTTTAGCTTAAGGAGTGCTGGCCCAGTGGCCTCTGATACAGGAGTAGACACGAAAGAGGAGGCAACAAAGGACTTGCTCACAGGTAAGGGGTGTGGGCCGTGTGTAGGGGTTAGGGTGTAGGAAACAAACCGATGCAAAGTGATTTGTTACTGATGCTTGTGTACCTGTCCACACAGCTAAACCTGAGGTAGATGGTGATGCTAAAGCCAGAAAACACAAAAGACATGCTGGGAAAAAGAAGAGAAAAAGGAGGAGAAAAGGGGAAGAAAAGCAGGAGAAGAACTCTTCTTCACACTCCCTATCAGAGAGCGAATCTATGTCAGGAACAGATTCTGAATCTGAGGGGAAGCCAGCTGGCATGGTAGTGCAGGCTGTTCCCATGCAGTCTAAGGCCAGGCAAGAGGATAGAGTGCCCTCCCTATGCATACCTTTGGCCCAGAAAGAGGAATCTCTGAAAGTGATGTGTCAACCCTCAGATAATGAGTCTGTGGATGCAGGAGGAAAGGCAGAAGAGAAGGTGCCCCCTGCTAACAAGGTGGACCAAACCATCTCTGTCATAAAGGCAGAAGATCCACGGAGCGACGGGAGCTTCAGCCACACCCAGGAGCTTCCTGACATCATCCCAAAGCAGGATGGCCAGAAGGAGGAAACCAACCCAGGGCAGAGGTCAAATGTGAAGAACCAGGCTCCCTCCAGGTCAAGGTCACGGTCGCTGACAGACAATAAGACGGCTAGATCGAGTCACAGTCGTTCACAAAGCCCTGCGCAATTGTCTGGTCAGCCTGTGTCTGGCAGGGGCAGGTCTCGATCTGGCTCAAAAAGCATGACTCCCAAGAGGAAGCAGTCCAAGTCCCCCAAAAGGACAAGACGCAAGTCCCCTTCTCTTTCCCCCGGGAGAGGATGCAAGTCCCCTTCTCTGTCCCCCAAGAGGGTTCGCAAGTCCCCTTCTCTGTCCCCCAAGAGGGTTCGCAAGTCCCCTTCTCTGTCCCCCAAGAGGGTTCGCAAGTCCCCTTCTCTGTCCCCCAAGAGGATTAGCAAGTCCCCTTCTCTGTCCCCCAAGAGGGTTGCAAGTCCCCTTCTCTGTCCCCCAACAGGGTTCGCAAGTCCCCTTCTCTGTCCCCAACAGGGTTCGCAAGTCCCCTTCTCTGTCCCCCAAGAGGGTTCGCAAGTCCCCTTCTCTGTCCCCCAAGAGGGTTCGCAAGTCCCCTTCTCTGTCCCCCAAGAGGGTTCGCAAGTCCCCTTCTCTGTCCCCCAAGAGGGTTCGCAAGTCCCCTTCTCTGTCCACCAAGAGGGTTCGCAAGTCCCCTTCTCTGTCCCCCAAGAGGGTTCGCAAGTCCCCTTCTCTGTCCCCCAAGAGGGTTCGCAAGTCCCCTTCTCTGTCCCCCAAGAGGGTTCGCAAGTCCCCTTCTCTGTCCCCCAAGAGACGACGTATGTCTCCTCTGTCCCCCAGGAGAGGACGCAAGTCATCGCCTCTGTCCCCCTGGAGAGGGCGCAAGTCGTCTCCTTCTCTGTCCCCTAGAAGAGGGCGCAAGTCGTCTCCTTCTCTGTCCCCTAGAAGAGGGCGCAAGTTGTCTCCTCTGTCCCCTAGAAGAGGGCGCAAGTTGTCTCCTCTGTCCCCTAGAAGAGGGCCCAAGTTGTCTCCTCTGTCCCCTAGAAGAGGGCGCAAGTTGTCTCCTCTGTCCCCTAGAAGAGGGCGCAAGTTGTCTCCTCTGTCCCTTAGAAGAGGGCGCAAGTTGTCCCCTTCCCTGTCCCCTAGGAGAAGGCGCAAGTTGTCCCCTTCCCTGTCCCCTAGGAGAAGGCGCAAGTTGTCCCCTTCCCTGTCCCCTAGGAGAAGGCGCAAGTTGTCCCCTTCCCTGTCCCCTAGGAGAAGGCGCAAGTTGTCCCCTTCCCTGTCCCCTAGGAGAGGGCGCAAGTCCTCTCCTTTGTCCCCTAGGAGAGGACGCAAGTCTCTGTCTAAATCCCCTAGGAGAGGACGCAAACTGTCTCCATCTCCCAGACGAGGGCGGCGATCTGAGTCCAGATCACGTGGCTGTGTCAGAAGGTCGAGGACCAGAACCCCCCCTCGTCGAGGTAGGCGTCCATGGTCCCGCTCACCTGTGAGGCAGACTCGCCGCTCACGCTCCAGATCTAGACGTCTCCATCGCTCCCGGTCCATGAGGAGAGGCCGGCATTCCCAGAGCAGCTCCCCGTCTCGCAGGAAGAGGTCCCCCCCAAGGACACGGCGGTCCCGGTCTCCGGTCAGGAGAGGCAGGCGGACTCGTTCCCGCTCCGTTGTGATCCTGAAGAGGAACAGGAAAGGCTCACGATCCAAATCCCCACGGGGCAAGGACAACAAGTCCCGCTCCCGCAGCCGCAGTATATCCAGGTCACCAGTTAAGAAAATACGTTCTAGATCACCGAAGCGGAGCAGGACAAAGTCCAGATCCCCAGGACGCAGTAAACCATCAACATCACGATCACTATCGCCACGTAACCAGTCCAAGTCTCATACTCCTAAATCAAAATCCCAGAAAATAAACAAGCGTTCAATGTCAAAATCGCCCATCAGCGACAAATCCAAGTCTGTCTCAAGCGACAGGCAATCTGAGAACGTATCCCCAGAACGCTCAAGATCCAGGTCTTCTGCAAAGGACCTAAAGTCTCAGAAAATGGTTGACAAGCATACTGCAGACATGACTGTGAATAATGAAGCGTCTACTAAACCTGTTGGGGAAGCTGTAGCTGCAGCAGAGCCCTGGAAGTCCCTCGCTTTGGCTGCTGCCTCCAGATCTACCACACAGGACAAGCCAGTGGCTGGGCATGCTGAAGAGAGCACCTCTGATATTCCATCTGAGGACTATGACTCCACAGCAGAAGCGCCAAAGGGAGCAAGAAGCCCAACAAGCTCCTCTGAAGAGCCAGATGAGCATGCTACCTCCAGGTCTGTTTCACCAGAGACTGTTCCTGCTGATCGCCGCTCCAGGGCCTCACCTTCTAAATCTCCCATTAAGAAGACATTTTCAAAACAACGGCAGTCCTCAACGTCAGCCTCTCCTACTAGGAAGTCCCGATCACCTGCCGGTAGAAAGATGTCCACCTCTCCCTCATGGAGGTGCTCCCGGTCCAAGTCCATCTCTCCCTCTCAGTCCAAGTCTGCTTCCAGAAGGAGACGTTCCAAGTCCCCAGCCAGGAAAAGGAAGTCTGTCTCCCCGCCTACCAGACGGAAGAAGAGGTCTAATTCCAGAAGTCCGGCCCGGCGCAGGAGATCACGGTCGAAGTCACCGGTACGGCGCAGGAAGTCACGTTCCAAGTCCAGAACCAGGACCAAGCGCTCGAAGTCCCGCTCCCCGGCCAGAAGGAAGAGGTCCAAGTCCGCAGACAGGAGCAAACGCTCCAAGTCTCGCTCTCCAGGCCGGAGGAGAAGGTCCCGCTCCGGCTCGCGGCGTCGCCGGCCCGTCATGCGGAATCGCTCATTTGACCGACGCGACCGATGGAAACGGGAACCAAGCCACTCGCCAATCCTCATCCTCCGCAAGCGCCGTTCCACATCTCGAGGCCGCCGCAGTGCCAGCAAGACCCCTCCTCGTCTCACTGAGCTGGGTAAGACTACACCTATGGTATAATCAGGGTTGGGCGGATTAATTGAAACATGTAATCGGTTAGTGATTTGTTGCCTGATAAGTAAAGTAATCCTTTGCATTACTCAAAATAGTAACAATCGATTACATTTTGATTACTTTCAGATTACTTTAACTTCTAACACTTACGGTCCTATAAAATTGGTGATTATTATAATTTTTTTGCCTGATTCGGTAGTTTTTTCCAAAATTCAGTTAAATAATTTTTGTTTTTCAGGTTTGTTTTGTATAAAAAAAATAGAACATACTATTTCGATATTTTTTTAAAGTCCACAACAACGCTTAAACCACATCAGGAGACAACTTTTTTTTCATGTTTAATTGTGGGTGTAGTTGCCCTTTAATGCAAGTGCACCAGCCAGAGACCGTTGTTTGGTTAGCAGTGTTTCTGTAGTGCTCATGTGATTGAAGAGTTGGCTAAATAAATAAATGGTAACTAGATTTATGCAAATAATCATATCATTCTGCCATGTAGGCATAGGCTGCTTTGTAGTTAACTACTTAGGGAGACTGTTGACATCCAGCAATCTTACTCCCATATATGGCTGTTTTGAATAGGGAGGGGTTCAAAATGAGGCAATGTGTCAAACACTTTTTCCAGGACAGAAATTCCTTGGGTTTTTGCCTGCTATATCAGTTCTGTTATACTCACAGACAATATTTTAACTACTTAGGGACTGCCGACACTACCCAGTGAAATGTAAGGCGCCAAATTCAAAATCCAAAAGTTGAATTATTAAACATTCATCAATATACAAGTGTTGCATAGTCATCAAAAGCTCTGCTTCTTGGCAATATCACAGCATTGTCAGATTTCAAAAAGGCTTTACAGCGAAATATTTATCCATTAGCATAAATTCATAACCCAACAGGGGTCTCAAAAAACACATAAAATCGCTAATATAAAATCCCTTACCTTTCGAAGAACTTCTGCTGAGGGCTTCCCAAGTGTCCAACAAAGACAATCCATGGTTCTTTTGTTAAAAAAAGCCATTTATTATATCCATAAATCTCTGTTTGCTTGGCGCGTTATGATCATACAATCCACCGTTGAGTCGCCCATTGAACCGTGTAGAGAACTCTTTCACATTATACCTATACACTTGTCCAAGAACAATCAAACATCATTGATAATGTATCCTTAGGAACACTTATGTATATTTACTATAATATTTCAACCGGATTATAAACTGGACGATAGGAAAGGAAAAAACCACAGCGCGCGACCCCGTGAACGCGCTTCCTCTTCTGTTTACATCCTGTGACTAGTTCGAAATTCTTCTATTACCATCCAGAGCAACCTAACATCACCAAACACTGTCTAGAGACTGTTGACATCTAGTGGAAGCAATAGGTACTGCAATCTTACTCCCATATATGGCTGTTTTCAATAGGGAGGAGTTCAAAATGAGGCAATGTGTCAAAAACACTTTTTCCAGGACAGAAATTCCTTGGGTTTTTGCCTGCTATATCAGTTCTGTTATACTCACAGACAATATTTTAACTACTTAGGGACTCCCGACACTACCCGGTGAAATGCAAGGCGCCAAATTCAAAATCCAAAAGTTGAATTATTAAACATGCATCAATATACAAGTGTTTCATAGTCATCAAAAGCTCTGCTTCTTGGCAATATCACAGCGTTGTCAGATTTCAAAAGGCTTTACGGCGAAAGCACCACATGTGATTGAGGGTAGCACCTAACATATGATTGTCTTATTTCACTGTATTTCCCTGGACACCATATGTGAATTGATTGCCCACCATCCATCTTCAGAGTTCGTACTGTTAGGTGACCTAAACTGGGAAATGCTTAACACCCCGGCCGTCCTTACAATCTAAGCTAGATGCCCTCAATCTCACACAAATTATCAAGGAACCTACCAGGTACAACCCTAAATCATCCTGACCAACTTGCCCTCTAAATACACCTCTGCCGTCTTCAACCAGGATCTCGGCGATCACTGCCTCATTGCCTGCGTCCGTAATGGGTCCGCGGTCAAACGACCACCCCTCATCACTGTCAAACGCTCTTTAAAACACTTCAGCGTGCAGTCCTTTCTAATCGACCTGGCCCGGGTATCCTGGAAGGATATTGACCTCATCCCGTCAGCAGAGGATGCCTGGTTGCTCTTTAAAAGTGCTTTCCTCACCATCTTAAAAAAGCATGCCCCATTCCAAAAATGTAGAACTAAGAACAGATATAGCCCTTGGTTCACCCCAGACTTGCCTGCCCTTGACCAGCACAAAAACATCCTGTGGGGTTCTGCATTAGCATCAAATAGCCCCCTCGATATGCAACTTTTCAGGTAAGTTAGGAACCAATATACAGTCAGTTAGGAAAGCTAAGGCTAGCTTTTTCAAACAGAAATTTGTATCCTGTAGCACTAATTCCAAAAAGTTTTGGGATACTAAGGTCCATGGAGAATAAGAGCACCTCCACCCAGCTGCCCACTGCACTGAGGCTAGGAAACACTGTCACCACTGATAAATCTACGATAATTGCTAATTTGAATAAGCATTTTTCTACGGCTGGCCATGCTTTCCACCTGGCTACCCCCACCCCGGCCAACAGCTCTGCACCCCCTGCAGCAACTTGCCCAGGCTTTCAACTTTGTCAATCACCGCATTCTTATCGGCAGACTCAATAGCCTTGGTTTCTCAAATGACTGCCTCGCCTGGTTCTCCAACTACTTCTCAGATAGAGTTCAGTGTGTCAAATCGGAGGGCCTGTTGTCCGGACCTCTGGCAGTCTCTGGGGGTGCCACAGGGTTCAATTCTCTGGGCCGACATTTTCTCTGTATATATCAATGATGTCACTCTTGCTGCTGGTGATTCTCTGATCCACCTCTACACAGACGACACCATTCTGTATACATCTGGCCCTTCATTGGACACTGTGTTAACAAACCTCCAAATGAGCTTCAATGCCATACAACACTCCTTCCGTGGCCTCCAACTGCTTTTAAATGCTAGTAAAACTAAATGCATGCTCTTCAACCGATTGCTACCTGCCCGCCCGTCTAGCATCACTACTCTGGATGGTTCCGACTTAGAATACGGGGACCACTAAAAATGTAATTAAAATTAAAACTGGCTTTAATCTATGGGAAGACTTGATCAACAACCAACTTGACAGAGCTTGAAGAATTTTAAAAAGAATGTTCACATTTTTTACATCCCAGGTGTGCAAAACTCTTAGACTTACCCAGAAAGACTCACAACTTTAATCGCTGCCAAAGGTGATTCTAAAATGTATTGACTCAGGGGGTTGAATAGTTACCTAATCAAGAAATATTAACGTTTTATTTTTCATACATAGTTTTTTTTTACAAATGTTCAAATTTTGTGTAGATTGTTGACAAAAAAATACAATTAAATCCATTTTAATCCCACTTTTCAACACAACAAAATGTGAGAAAATGTGACTTTCTGAATGCACTGTATAACAGTACATTTTATGTATAGGTTTATGCACCCACCTTGAATGGCCGACGTGAGTGCCCTTTGTTCAATATTAAATACAATTCAGACTAGAAAGCTGGGACCCTTTTCTCTTCAGTAACAACGTGGTTGCTTTCGATACTGTGTTTTCCTTGCGATTAGGCCTACATTTAGAAATATTCTGCGATCAGAAAGCATTTCACAAAGGAGAGGGAGAGAGTGAAACTGCACTGTTTCAAAGCAGCAATCAGGAACTCTTGTCCAGATCAGGGTTTCCCAAACTCTGTCCTGGGGACCAGGGTGCACATTTTTTTGTAATCTGATTGCGTAATCCGTTACATGTAATTTGTTACTACCCAACCCTGGGTATAATATCCAATGTACTGCTATTGTTTAGTACCCTCAGTTTAATGGTGGCTGTTCTAGGCACCTTAGAACAGATTAGGTGTGAGAATGTAGTCTGAAATTCTACTGTTGACAGATGTCTGTTCCCTCCTCTCTCTTTCCTCTCCCCTTTTTCTATTCACAGACAAAGACCAGCTCCTGGAGATAGCGAAGGCCAATGCAGCAGCCATGTGTGCTAAAGCAGGTGTGCCCATCCCAGAGAGTCTGAGACCCAAAGCCATCCTCCAGCTGCCCCTGCCCAACCCAGCCCCAACTCCCCTGAATCTGCCTCTTCCGCTGCCGTTGCCTCTCAACATGCCCGGCATGGGCATGCCCAATATGCCCAACATGCACAACATGCACATGTCCAACATGCACATGTCCAACATGCACATGTCCAACATGCACATGCCCAACATGCACATGCCCAACATGAACATGCCCAACATGAACATGCCCAACATGAACATGCCCAACATGAACATGCCCAACATGAACATGGGCAATATGTCCAACATGGGCAATATGTCCAACATGGCTATGAGTGCTGCCATGGCCAGTATGACAGCTGCCACCATGACTGCAGCCCTCACCAACATGGCCCAGATGTCAAACATGCCCCAGATGGCCCCCCTCCCCACTATCACCAACAAGCCCCAGATGGCCCCCCTCCCCACCATCACCAACAAGCCCCCTCCTAGCCAGGTTCCCCAAACAACCCTTCCCCCCCTAAACCTGGACCACATAGAGGAGGTGAAGAGGAAGGTGACTCAGCAGGCCAACATCTACAGCATCAAGGAGCTCACTGAGGTAAGACTTACAAGAGGCTTCACTTGCAATGTATGTTATAACAAAGATCTACTTAATGCGTTGTGTATGTAGACCCCCATATGGATTACAGCAAGCATTAAACTTTAGTTCAGACTCCTAGTCTTTGGTTTATGTAGTTGTGTATTTGAGTTTAGAAACAGAAGACTAGACTGTTTTTTTGGGGGGTTCTCTTGTATTACTCTGACTGTTCACGTCACAATGATTTGTGTATGTTTTTAAAATCAATCTATGAATGTATATGTGTTTAGAAATGTAAGATGATAGCGGCGAGTAAAGAGGAGATGGCCATAGCGAAGCCACACGTGTCTGATGATGAAGATGAGGACAGGAAGCCGCGCAGCAAGAGCTTCCTCAGTGTAAGAACTCCCAACTTTCATCCTAACATTCACCCAACATTCATCCAAATATTCACACACATTATATGCATGATGAGTAGAGTGATGACATAGTAACTTAGACTTTTTTCTCTTTATTCCACAGTAACTTTTATTTGGGGTGCATCACGAGGCTCCCTATGGAAACATCACCGGGCGGACAGAAGTGCGGGTTGTTGTGGTTACAGAGAAATAACAGCGTCAGATACTGCCAGCCCTTTTTCCCTGGACAATCATTCCCTCCCCCAGCCCCTCCCATCAGTGCTCTAGTTGTCTGGGTTTCCACTTTCTTCCAAAGCCACAGTCGGATTCCACATCTACAAAGTTAAAATTGGCTAAATAAATGAGCTTTTTGGTGGTCTTCATTTAGGATTAGGCATAAGGTTAGGAGTATGTTTCAAATCAAATTTTAAGAAGAAATTGTACAAATGTGTGGGGTTTAGCCATTATTATGACTTTGTGGCTATGGAAGCTAGTGACGACCCATTGGACAGATTGGAGTGTGCAGTGTGGTTACTCCTAGCTTCTACACGTTGGTCAGACAGAGCTCCCTGGACAATGACTGAAGATAAATGAAAGAAGGAACACACTTTCAAAGTTTTGTCGACCCTTTCTAATGTTAAAACTTTTTGTGTTTAGTTTTTGTGTTCAGTGATTAAATTACCAGCTCACGGTTCCTTTAGTGACATTTTAACCTGTGAGTGAACTGCTAGGACTGCCCTTGGCGTGCGCACACACGCACAGATGTCAGTAATATAATGGTCAGCTGTTTCTGTTGTGATGGGCAGGTGTCTCCATTGAGAAGACAAACTGATCAGGGCTTTGGAGGATCCACTCTTAATGTTTTGTCACTTCTAGTATTTCTCTATGGTGTTTTTCTGTTAAATACCTGATGTAATCTTTAGCTATTTTAATGACTTAAAATACATTTTAGGATTTCCTTGGTCAGTAGGGTATTATTTGGCTGGCTTTGTACATAATGTATTGATGATTATTAAAGGAACCCAGAAAATTACCTGTCTTGTGTTCTTTATGTAGGAGCTGTTAAGGTCAGAAGTACTGATGTATATTATTTAATTTAATCAGAGATTGGTTCAGACCTGGGACACCAGGTGAGACTTCTCTCTGACCTCTTACATATATTACTAACTATGAGCCATGTGACTAAGTTTTAAGCCCTCTCCCATTCATTCCACATGGACAGAACTATATTGACCTCAGCCAGGGATCTACTGCTACTGGGTCCTGAGGCGCTGGAGCTCTTGCTGCCTGGCACTTTGCTGGGTCCTAAAGATCCCACTGTTGATTATTACTTTCACTTATTTGGGCTTTTCAGACTGCACGTTCAGAGCTGTGCCAGCTATGATCGTATTGTTTGGACTATGGTGGCCCAAAGGCTCATCGAAGCTCTTTAGCATCGGAAGTCAATGATGGGAGATCGATGGTGGAATGTTTTTGACAGCCGGACCATAGTGCTAGGAAAAGGGGTCATGCAATCGTTAGTCTGTCTGGTGGAGAGATTGGAGCTGAACTGGTTTCAGTTGAAAAGTGGAAAGGGAGAAAATGCCAGACTTTTCTGAGGAAGGGTTGGACCACTACCTACTGAATCAAGTAAGGCTCATATGCTGCTACGTAGTGTGTGGGTGTTGTGGTTATCCTGTGTGTTGATTATCGTGTAATTGTGGCTGTGTGTGTGTTAGGTGGACCTGCGGCACCGTACAGTCGGCAGGCGTGTTGAGGAGGTTCTGACTGTGCTCAGAGAGCTGACCACCGAGGTCAGCAAGAAAGACGGACGCTTCCAGTCCATCGCCCACGCTGGAGTCAACAACGAGAGCATCAAGGTAACACAACGACTTTAATATCTTACACAGATGGGCATTCAGGATATCTGTCAATCTACAGAATTATGGGATCCCATCTCTGTGTGTGTGTACAGGACCAGCCTGCCATGGTGTTTAAATGGGCAGCCCTTCTGAGAGGCAGATGTTCCTTCAACCCAGCCATCCAGGTAAGGCCCACTGTGCTCCGTGTATTAATATTCTGTGTGTGTCTGTGAGGGATCTGATGATTGTGTGTGTGGTTGTGTGTGTGTGTAGGTCCTGACTTCCAGCCTGGTTTTGGTGAGTGTTCCGGTGAGGGGGTTGATTGGATATCATGAGCATGTGGCTCGTCAGTGGAGATACTATTCTCTGACTGGCTCCATTCTCCCCACTCCTGTCCGCGAGCCAGAGAAACTCCACCAATGGCTGGAGCTGGAGAGCTTCACAAGCCCCCGCCCAGGACTGGCAGGTGGGATGTCACAGAGCAGTGCAAATAGTTACATGTCCTAAATATTCTTAAATAACACAATATTTGGTGTGTGTGTGTATGTATTTTACAGCAGCGGTCATTAGTCGATCTTCAAACATTTCTGTAGAAAAGCCAACGACAAAGGCTTGCACTCCTATTTATATACAATTATTTGTCTTGCGCAATTGGTGGTAGGTGCACTTGATTCAGAAGCCCTGCGTACTGGGTAGACAGTGTTCCCATTTTGAACCATTTAATTTATCTGAAGGGACAAACTCCGCCTACCTGAATGACAAGGAGAGCTGTGGCTAAATCAAGTGCGCCTACTGCGCTGGCCAATCGAATAGCTCAAATCACAGTGCTTCCCCCGACCCCACAGCAAAGTTTGATACTAGCCTATGTGAGATTTCGTAACTTTTAAAACCATGACCAGAGAGACTGTCGAAGAATACATCAAAGAGCTGCTGTTTGAGTGAGTTAATGTTTAAGTTTTTATTCAGCACTGTCAACACTGTTTTTATTCAACACACAAAACATAAAATCTGCTTCTCCCTATTTCCACTCGCACTGCAGCTGCAATGAATGAGTAGCCAAGTGTATCGATAGGCCTGCATTTTTATTATTAGCAGCTCGTCATGTCTATTTTAATATTGAGGATTTCTTTTATTTTTCTGGTCGTAGAAACAACATTAATTTGTGCATAAGGCAGATGCGGTGCAACTCGAGTTTCCCCATCAGGTGGAAGACTGTGTTCCCCTCTGGTCAGTCTCACTGGAGGAAAGGAGAGAGCAAGGACCTTAAGAGGCAGACCCTGCTCTCTCCCTCCGTCTGCTGAGACTGACCATCAGATGCAGATATCATCAGTCCAATCAAATAAAAAAGACAATTATTTCAATTTATGCTTAGTTGTTCCTCACAAGTATATAATATGGTCTGAGAAGAACAAAATTGGCAGGCCATATATATATATATATATATATATATATATATATATATATATATATATATATATATAGCCAACATGCTGTGAAGATGTATTAGGCCTGCTGCACAAACCTCATTCCTACAAAACTGTTTTTATTAGGTTAATGTTGTATAGGCTTGTTTAAAGTCATGTTTTTGACTGCGAACGTGATCTTCACTCCAAAGGTTGGTGACCACTGTTTTACAGGATGCCAAAGTGTGTGTGGAGGGAGACATTGTACCGGCCAAGGTGGTCAGTCTCTTCAGAGAACAGCTAGAGACTGCCATACTGACCTGCAGCTTCAGTGGTGAGTGTGTGGCGGGGCAGGACAGGCCATGGATTAGACTGATCAGACCTCCCACACACTGGAAAAACTTTCCGTCACATTGAATACCTCTACAAGCAACACACACTCTCTCTCACACACACACACACACACACACACACACAAGCACACACTGGCCACAGTGTTGATAGGTGCTGAGCCAGAGTAAAATCTAAAGACTGACCAGGCCACACGGACACTGAAGGTTAAAGGCTACCCTCGTAGCAAAAGTGCACACATTCTAACCTGTGTGTGTGTGTGTGTGTGTGTGTGTGTGTGTGTGTGTGTGTGTGTGTGAGAGAGCTCAGGTAAGGTTAGCATCTTAGAGTCTGTGGGTTCGGTAGTGCGTGTTGCCATAGAGACGGCGGAGGGTGTGATGGAGGCAGAACTTGTTCCCACTGTGGAGCTGATCAACTATTGGCCGAAGAAGGCCCGCTGGCCCCGCCTTCTGCAGCGCTGGCCAACAACAGAGAGAGCTCGCTGCATCAAGGTCTCAGCTGGGAAACATGCTTTCTAACCCCTATAACTTTCTACATCCTAACTTACTTTCTCTCTGTCTCTCCCTCTCTCCAGTCGTTTGGGTTTAACCTCATGGCAACGTCTAATTACCACTGGCTGTTGTCGTTCTCACGGGCGGAGCAGGCATTGCTAGTGGCCGTTGATGAGGACGGTGGTTGCCGTAGGAAGTGTTACCGTGTTGTCAGACAGCTAAAGGAGGACGCCTGGTGTCCCGGCACCAAACCTGTCATCACAGCCTTCCACCTACAGGTACCCAATCACAACGTAGCATCTCTGCCCAAGGACTGCCCCCTCATCATACAGCCTCAGTTAACCAATCAACTCTCACCCTTTCAGATGTTCAGAAGTTGTATTATGTATTTCTGGTGTACATAGTCATTTCTCTCGCTCTCTCTGCAGACTCTGTTGTTCTGGTGCTGTGAGAAGTTTCCATGTGGGCGTGACTGGCGCTGTATAAAGGAGTGTGTGCTGCGTGTAGCCAGAAAGCTGTTGAAGTGTGTGAGCCAGCGCTACCTGAGACACTACTTTGTCCGCTCCTACAACCTGCTGAAGTACAGTAACACCACAGAGTTAGACCACACAGCCCAGAAGATCAATGACTTTATAGCCAACCCCAGCCTCTATGTCCACTAAACACTGATTATTAACACCACTGTTCTAGCATGATGCTTTTACTGCTATTATACTTGTCAATCCTAATGTCGCAAACATGAAACCAATAAGGTTGTGTTCAGTAGGGCACAGCCTACCAAAACATTTGTAGCAGTAGATTTTTACTGAGTCAAATTCAAAATGCAAATGTCTTTGGTGAATAAAGATGATTCTGATTCACAGCATAGCAAAACATTTTGAATCAGGTAATGAACGTCCTTATTGAACAAGTCGAAATATTATTCTGTGCCTAAATAAATTTGTTTTCTTATATTGCATACATTGTTGCTTCTGTTGAAATTGTGGTTTCCATAAAACACATTTAGAACAACTGCCTCTACGTTTATGATCCAGCCGAGGGCAGCATCGCTCCACTACCTGTGTGTGTTTGTGTGTCCTGCAGATGAGACGAGCGTTACTAAAAAGACCACAAGAGGGGGCTAGTCCTCACATTGCTTCACAGGTAGGGTTGCAAAGGGAGAGTTTATTACTGGTAACTTTTTACATTTACTAGTAAACTACCAGAATTTTGGTAACTTTTAAGTTTTTGGGGGGTTTTATCACATGACATCTGGTGGCCTTTTTTGGTTACTTCAGATTATCACAGGTGTCTTATCACTGGCCCTCTGTGTGGATTTATCTCATGTAAAATAATAAAAGATGTAAAAAAAAAAAATAGATAGATAGACCCGAATGGACCCGACCATGGCTCTGAATAGCCTACAGCATATTTATTTTACGCTCATACGGAATTTATTGACTTATAGAAGGCTTAGCCAACATATTTTGTATTTTATTAGGATCCCCATTAGCTATTGCAAAAGCAGCAGCTACTCTTCTTGGGGTCCACATAAAACATGAAACAGAACATAATACAGAACATTAATAGACATGAATGGCTCTGGTTTCTTTTTAAAGGCACACTTAGCCTACATATCAATACATACACACAAACTATCTAGGTCAAATACGGGGAGGCGTTGTGCCGGGAGGTGTTGCTTTATCTGTTTTTTTAAACCGGATTTGCTGTTCATTTGAGCTATATGAGATGGGAGTTCCATGCAATAATGGCCTTATATAATACTGTACGCTTTCTTGAAGTTGTTCTGGATTTGGGGACTGTGAAAAGACCCCTGATGGTATGTCTGGTGGGGTGTGTGTGTGTGAGTGCTGTGTGTGTGTAAGTTGAAAATGCAAACAATTTGGGGTTTTCAACACAATATTTCTTATAAAAAGAAGTGATGCAGTCAGTCTCTCCTCAACTCTTAGCCAAGAGAGACTGGCATGCATAGTATTTATATCAGCCCTCTGATTACAAAGAGCAAGTAATGATGCTCTGTTCTGGGCCAGCTGCAGCTTAACTAGGTCTTTCCATGCAGCACTGGACCACACGACTGGATAATAATCAACATACAGTGAGGGAAAAAAGTATTTTATCCCCTGCTGATTTTGTACGTTTGCCCACTGACAAAGAAATGATCAGTCTATAATTTTAATGGTAGGTGTATTTGAACAGTGAGAGACAGAATAACAACAAAAAATCCAGAAAAGCATGAAGTGAAAAATGTTATAAATTGATTTGCATTTTAATGAGGGAAATAAGTATTTGACCCCCTCTCAATCAGAAATATTTCTGGCTCCCAGGTGTCTTTTATACAGGTAACGAGCTGAGATTAAGAGCACACTCTTAAAGGGAGTGCTCCTAATCTCAGTTTGTTACCTGAATAAAAGACACCTGTCCACAGAAGCAATCAATCAGATTCCAAACTCTCCACCATGGCCAAGACCAAAGACCATCCCCAAGGATGTCAGGGACAAGATTGTAGACCTACACAAGGTTGGAATGGGCTACAAGACCATCGCCAAGCAGCTTGGTGAGGTGACAACAGTTGGTGCGATTATTCGCAAATGGAAGAAACACAAAAGAACTGTCAATCTCCCTCGGCCTGGGGCTCCATGCAAGATCTCACCTCGTGGAGTTGCAATGATCATGAGAACGGTGAGAATCAGCCCAGAACTACATGGGAGGATCTTGTCAATGATCTCAAGGCAGCTGGGACCATAGTCACCAAGAAAACAATTGGTAACACACTACGCCGTGAAGGACAGAAATCCTGCAGCGCCCGCAAGGTCCCCCTGCTCAAGAATGCACATATACATGCCTGTCTGAAGTTTTGTCAATGAACATCTGAATGATTCAGAGGACAACTGGGTGGAAGTGTTGTGGTCAGATGAGACCAAAATGGAGCTCTTTGGCATCAACTCAACTCGCCGTGTTTGGAGGAGGAGGAATGCTGCCTATGACCCCAAGAACACCATCCACATCGTCAAACATGGAGGTGGAAACATTATGCTTTGGGGGTGTTTTTCTGCTAAGGGGAGAGGACAACTTCACCACATCAAAGGGACGATGGATGGGGCCATGTACCGTCAAATCTTGGGTAAGAACCTCCTTCCCTCAGCCAGGGCATTGAAAAGGGGTCGTGGATGTGTATTCCAGAATGACAATGACCCAAAACACATGGCCAAGGCAACAAAGGAGTGGCTCAAGAAGAAGAACATTAAGGTCCTGGAGTGGCCTAGCCAGTCTCCAGACCTTAATCCCATAGAAAATCTGTGGAGGGAGCTGAAAGTTCGAGTTTCCAAACGTCAGCCTCGAGAGCATTCTGTCGGGCTGTATCACCGCCTGGTACGGCAACTTACAGTCGTGCCCACAACCGTAAGGCTCTCCAGAGGGTAGTGAGGACTGCACAACGCATCACCGGGGGTAAACTACCTGCCCTTCAGGACACCTACACCATGTCACAGGAAGGCCAAAAAGATCATCAAGGACAACAAACACCCAAGCCACTGCCTGTTCACCCCGTTATCATCCAGAAGGCGTGGTCAGTACAGGTGCATCAAAGCTGGGACCTGAGAGAATGAAAAACAGCTTCTACCTCAAGGCCATCAGACTGTTAAACAGCCATCACTAACATTGAGTGGCTGCTGCCAACATACTGACTTAAATCTCTAGCCACTTTAAATAACAGGAATTGGATGTAACAAATGTATCACTAGCCACTTTAAACAATTTTGTATATAATGTTTACATATCCGACATTACTCATATCAAATGTAAACACTGTACTCTAAACCATCTACTGAATCTTGCCTATGCCGTTCGGCCATCGACTCAAATCTCTAGCCACTTTAATAATTATAATTGGATGAAATAAATGTATCACTAGCCACTTTAAACGATGCCATTTATATGTTTACATATCCTACATTACTCATCTCATATGTATATACTGTACTCCATACCATCTACTGCATCTTGCCTACGCCGGTCAGCCATCGCTCATCCATATATTTATATGTACATACGCGTATTCATTCCTTTACTCTTGTGTGTATAAGGTAGTTGTTGTGAATTTGTTAGATTACTTGTTAGATACTACTGCATGGTCAGAACTAGAAGCACAAGCATTTTGCTACACTCACATTAACATCTGCTAACCATGTGTATGTGACAAATACAATTTGATTTGATTTGATGGTAGCGCTCACCTTGTCTTCTCCGGAAAAGCTTTTTTCCAGATGCCCCAAACAATCGGAAAGGGGATTCATCAGAGAAAATGACTTTACCCCAGTCCTCAGCAGTCCAATCCCTGTACCTTTTGCAGAATATCAGTCTGTACCTGATGTTTTTCCTGTAAAGAAGTGGCTTCTTTGCTACCCTTCTTGACACCAGGCCATCCTCCAAAAGTCTTCAACTCACTGTGCGTGCAGAAGCCCTTTTTGTGCAAAGCAATGATGACGGCACGTGTTTCCTTGCAGGTAACCATGGTTGACAGAGGAAGAACAATGATTCCATGCACCACCCTCCCTTTGAAGCTTCCAGTCTGTTATTCGAACAAGGTCAGCATGATAGAGTGACCTCCAGTCTTGTCCTCATCAACACTCACACCTGTGTTAACGAGAGAATCACTGACATGATGTCAGCTGGTCCTTTTGTGGCAGGGCTGAAATGCAGTGGAAATGTTTTTTGGGGGATTCAGTTCATTTGCATGGCAAAGGGGGACTTTGCAATTAATTGCAATTCATCTGATCACGCTTCATGACATTCTGGAGTATATGCAAATTGCCATCATACAAACTGAGGCGGCAGACTTTGTGAAAATGTATATTTGTGTCATTCTCAAAACTTTTGGCCACGACTGTAGTGTCAAAAAAGCAGAGCATCTCTTTATTACGGACAGACCTCTCCCCATCTTCACAATTATTGAATCTATATGTTTTGACCATGACAGTTTACAATATCAGGTAACGCCAAGTAATTTAGTCTCCTCAACTTGTTCAACAGCCACACCATTCATTACCAGACTCAGCAGAGGTATTTGTATTTATTATGGATCCCCATTAGCTTCCTGGGGTACAGCAAAATTAAGGCAGTTATACAATTTGAAAAACATTACAATACATTCATTACATAATTCACAACACACTGTGTGCTCTCAGGCCCATAATCTACTACCACAAAATCCATGTGTACAGTTGAAGTTGCAAGTTTACATACACCTTAGCCAAATACATTTTCAATTCCTGACATTTAATCCTAGTAAGGATTCCCTGTCTTAGGTCAGTTAGGATCACCACTTTATTTTAAGCATGTGAAATGTCAGAATAATTGTTGAGAGAATTATGTATTATTTCAGTATTTGGTAGTATTTGGTAGCATTGCCTTTAAATTGTTTAACTTCGGTCAAACGTTTTGGGTAGCCTTCCACAAGCTTCCCACAATAAGTAGGGGGAATTTTGGCCCATTCCTCCTGACAGAGCTGGTGTAACTGAGTCAGGTTTGTAGGCCTCCTTGCTCGCACACGCTTTTTCAGTCTGCCCACAAATGTTTTATAGGATTGAGGTCAGGGCTTTGTGATGGCCACCCCAATAACTTGACTTTGTTGTCCTTAATCCATTTTGGCACAACTTTGGAAGTGTGCTTGGGTCATTGTCCATTTGGAAGACCCATTTGTGACCAAGCTTTAACTTCCTGACTGATGTCTTGAGATGTTGATTCAATATATCCACATAATTGTGCTTGCTGCATGTCCTTCCCTATAAGCATGCTGAAATGTCAACTTGTTTATTGTAAAATAGCATTGTATCTGGTCAAACTGAATTTTTTCCAGAACTTTACTAAGGGTTGGTAACAGGCTGATTGGTCGGCTATTTCTGCCAGTAAAAGGGGCTTTACTATTCTTAGGTAGTGGAATGACTTTTGCTTCCCTCCAGGCCTGAGGTCACACACATTATAGTAGGCTTAAATTTAAGATGTGGCAATATCGTCCGCTATTATCCTCAGTAATTTTCCATCCAAGTTGTCGGACCCCGGTAGCTTGTCATTGTTGATTGACAACAATATTGTTTTCACCTCTTCCACACTCACTTTACAGAATTCAAAATTACTATTCTTGTCTTTCATAAGTTGGTCAGATATACTTGGATGTGTAGTGTCAGTGTTTGTTGCTGGCATGTCATGCCTAAATTTGATAATCTTGCCAATGAAAAAATCATTAAAGTATTTGGCAATATCAGTCGGTTTTGTAATGAATGAGCCATCTGATTCAATGAATGATGGACCTGAGTTTGCCTTTTTTCCCAGAATTTCATTGAAGGTGCTCCAAAGCTTTTTACTATCATTATTTATGTCATATCTTTGTTTCATAGTGTAGTTTCTTCGTCGCTCCTCATTACACACCACAGACCAACACATTTTATTTACATCAACAACATAGGAATCACTACAAAAAGTATTTTATGACCTCTTATACACTATATTAGGCCCAGTAGCAGGTTATTGGTAAAAATAGAAAAGAGTAGAGGGCCTAGAAAGCTGCCCTGCGGTACACCATACTTTACATGTTTGACATTAGAGAAGCTTCCATTAAAGAAAACATTTTGAGCTCTATTAGATAGATAGCTCTGAATCCACAATATGGCAGAGGTTGAAAAGCCATAACACATAACACGTTTTTTCAACGACACGTTATGGTCAATAATATCAACATCTAACAGTACAGCTCCCACAATCTTATTATCAATTTCTTTCAACCAAACATCAGTAATTTGTGTCAGTGCAGTACATGTTGAGTGCCCTTCTCTATAAGCATGCTGAAAGTCTGTTGTTAATTTGTTTACAGAGAAATAGCATTGTATTTGGTCAAACACAATTTTTTCCAACTGTTTGCTAAGAGCTGGCAGCAAGCTGATAGGTCTGCTGTTAGAACCAGTAAAGGCCGCTTTACCACTCTTGGGTAGCAGAATTACTTTAGCTTCCCTCCAGGCCTGAGAACAAAGACTTTCCTCTAGGCTCAGATTAAAAATATGACTGACAGGAGTAGCTATAGAGTCAGCTACCATCCTCAGTAGCTTTCCATCTAAGTTATCAATGCCAGGTGGTTCGTCATTATTGAACGATAACAAAGAAAATCTGCCTCTTTCACACTAACTTTACAAAATTCAAACTTACAATGCTTTTCTTTCATTATTTGTTTTATTGTTCATGAATACGATGGCTCACTGGTCATTGTTAGCATTTCCTGCCTTATTTTCCCCACTTTGCTAATGAAGTAAACATTCAAATAATTGCCAACATCAAATGGTTTTGTGATGAATTTAAAGTACTCAAGTTTTTTTCCCATCATTCTTTATATCATTGATCTTGGCTTTATAATACAGTTTCTTCTCCTCTTTGTTGAGTTTAGACACATCATTTCTACATTTGCAGTAAGTCAGCCAGTTAGATGTGTAGCCAGACTTATTAGCCACTCCTTTTGTCCCATCTCTTTCAACCATACATTTTTTCAACTCCTCATCAATCCATGGAGCCTTAACAGTTCTAACAGTCAGTTTCTTAACAGGTGCATGTTTATCAATAATTGGAAGAAGCAATTTCATAAATTCATCAAGTGCAGCGTCTGGATGCTCCTTATTAATCACATCAGACAAACAAATATTTTTTAACATCATCCACATATGAGTCACAGCAAAATCTTTTGTATTATCTCTTATACACTATTTTAGCCCCATCTTTTGGAACTTTGGATTTCTAGGATATAGCCACTATATTGTGATCACTGCATCCAATGGGTATGGATACAGCTTTAGAACAAAGTTCTACAGTATTAGTAAAAATGTGATTGATACATGTGGATGATCTTGTTCTTGTAGTGTTTGTAAACACCCTGGTAAATTGATTAATAACCTGAACCAGATTACAGGCTCTGGTTACAGTGAGAAGCTTCCTTCTGAAGCAGACAGCTTGATGAAAACCAGTCAATATTCAGGTCCCCAAGAAAGTAGACCTCTCTGTTTACATCACATACACTATCAAGCATTTCACACATATTATTTAAAAACTGACTGTTAGCACTTGGTGGCCTATAGCAACACCCCAAAAGAAAAGGCTCTAGATGTGCCAAGTTAACCTACAACCAAAACACTTTAATAACACTTGACATAAGATCTTCTCTGAGCATTACAGGGATATGGCTCTGAATATATACAGCAACACCTCCCTCAAGCATTTCTGTCTCTTCTATAGATGTTATATCCTTGTATTGCTACTGCTGTATCATCAAATGAATCATCGGGAGTCTCAGAAAATGCTAATATATGAATGTTATTTGATGTTAGGACATTATTGATTTCATGAACCTTATTTCTAAGGCTACATATATTAATATGGGCTATTTTCAGCCCTTTCCTGGGTACTTATCAAAGATAGACATAATATGGAAAAGAGCAAACAAAGCAAGATAAAAGAATATATATATATTCAGTAGTCAATTAATCAATTGGTGTGTGTGTGCTGTGGGGTTGAAGCTACGAACCCATAGGCTTGGCTCTCTCATCCCTTCCAGGCTTCTGTCATAGCGGATGTAAGCAATGCACCCGCGCACTCTGGCAGCTTTCATGGCTGGGATAAGTTATTTCCTCTTCTGGTGCACAGCTTCAGGATAGTCCTCGTTGATAAAGATATTGTAACAATGTGCGCTGAAGCAAGTTGGGAAGCAAGTTCAGGGAGTGAGTGTTTTAAGGAAATAAACGGAACATAATACAAAACAAGAAACACTAACAGCACACAGACATGAAACAGAAACAATGACGCCTGGGGAAGGAAGCAAAGGGAGTGACATATATAGGGAAGGTAATGATGGAGTCCAGGTGAGTCTGACAACGCGCAGGTGCGCGTAACGATGGTGACAGGTGTGCGCCATAACGAGCAGCCTGGTGATCTAGAGGCCAGAGAGGGAGCACACGTGACAGATATATGTTCCTCTCAAGTTCTTGGCTCTTTCTACAACAGCTACCTTGTCCTTGAATCTCAGGAACTTGACCACTATCGGCCTGGACCTGTCACCTGGGACGGTGGTGGGTTTTCCAGTCCTGTGGGCGTGTTCCACGTCAATCTTCCTGTGGTCCATCTTCAATTTCTCAGAGATCATTTCCCTCACTTTGTCTTTAGACTCTGTCCAGGTCTCATGTGGAGATTCTGCAATTCCGTCCACAACCATGTTGTTCCACCTTGATTGGACCTTGTCCCTCGAGTCTGATTTATCCGTCATTGCTATCATGGATTCACACACAGAACTGATGTCTTCTCTCAATTACTTATAGATTGCTGTCATCTTGCCGTTCTCCTGTTTCAACTCGAGCTGACCTTGGGAGAACTGCAAACTGTTCATCAGGTTCTGGACCTCTCTGGTCAGGTTGTCCATTCATTTATTAGTTGAATCAACCAGTATTTGGACAAAACACTTGAATCTATTTTCTTGTTGTTGTAACAACTGCTTGGATAACTATTTTTGTTCATTTAAAAGATCCATACCTGTGATAGAGAGACACTGTCATGTTGTATAAATTATTGGAGACAGGTGCAGGAATACGTAATAGGGGGGTTTTAATACTCCTCCCAAAACTACAACATGCCATGAAAAGGCACGGGGACAATGCCCAAAACAAACATGTATATAAAAACACAGGGATGTAACCCAAACAAAAGAGGTTAAACCTCTAATAAATACAATAAGAATACTAATAAGAATACGTAATAAGAATACACTGGACGAGACCCGTAATAATAAGTGCACAACAATACACGGTACGAGACCCGTAATAACGAGTACACAATACACGCAGCACGAAAGCCGAAACAACAAAGCACAGGTACTCACAAGACCAACGGACATGGGAACAATAACCCACAAGACAATGGTGAACAGAGGGCACATATATACTGCTGAAATGGGAACGCCTAGCAACGTAGGTTACGCTGTTACTCCTCGCAGTTCCAGACAGGGTAGGTCATAGGGAAGATTGAAAACAACAAACAGCAGGGATCTAGGACCTATCCGTTAACCAGAAGAGAAACTTGGCTGATACCATTTTTTTTTGTCACTCAGGTCCAATCGGTCTGGATGTCGTCAGGTCTGGGTCTGATTGTTCTTGGGTCCGTTCGGGTCTGGGTCCCCCTTTTTCTTAAATGATCAGGTCCATTCTGGTCCGGTTCTGTTTGTACTCGGGTCCAGGTCCAACTTTTTGTACCTGAAAATACCTCCATGGGCCATTTCACATATCCACTTTGGGGTGGCAAAGGGAGAATCGTCTTTGTTGTGTGGCATCATTGGTTACAGTTAGGGTTAAACTGAGCTGACATTGAGGGCTAATGATTTGAGGTAATTGGGTGAGTCATGTGTCACACAGTCCAACTGGAATGGCCCCAGGAAAGAACGCAGACATAGGTGGAGACAGAACACACTAATGTGATGTTATCTTGTGACTCAGTAATTTGATTGTTTTTTTGAAGGTTGTTTGTCATGAAGCTGTTTGTGTGATTTAAAAAACAATATTCATACAGTATGTATTTTACCATGATACTGCTATCGAGAAAATGTGTGGTTTTGGCAAAGGCTGCTTTATCTTTTTTTGTATCAAATAGAAGAATGGTATTATGAAGTTATCCCATCCCATTTATGTTCCATCTTGCCTGAGACAGTTCTCCCAACTTGGATCCAGAAGCTAAGATGAGCTGTGCTGCTGTGATTACTGATAGCCTGTCCCGTGTGTGTGTGTGTGTGTGTGTGTGTGTGTGTGTGTGTGTGTGTGTGTGTGTGTGTGTGTGTGTGTGTGTGTGTGTGTGTGTGTGTGTGTGTGTGTGTGTGTGTGTGTGTGTGTGTGTGTGTGTGTGTGTGTGTGTGTGTCCAAGCTGATGAGGGTGCAGGAATCTATTGGCTGCAGGCTCAATTCAACACTGTCTATTAGCATATTTTGAGAGGGAGAGAGAGGGAGAGACAGAGAGAAAAAAAAGACTGAGGGGAAGAGAGAGGGAGATGTGAACATCGTGTTTTTGTTATTCATTAACGATAATCACGTCTAGTACCGTATTCAGTTGTTGCGGGGTTCGGACAATAAACACATAGGCTATTCCCGGGAGCTCACGGCGGAATTTACCCCAGGCACGTCGCTGGCGCACGAGGCTCTGCAGTCCGGTGACACACGGTCCCGGGATTTCTCTCACCGCTCTCCTGTCCTCTCTCTCTCCCTCTTCTCTTTTCTTGCGGTGAAGGATGAAATGCTCTGCCAGCTGACATTTTTACCGCAGCAGCCACATGAACAGACCAATGAAGCTATGACGTGTGTCGGTGAGTCTCATTTATCACCCTGTCTTGTGTGTGTGTGTGTGTTTGGTGTCCTGTAGGCTACAACACTCATTACTATTCATCGGATGTTGCGCTTCACAGTGAAAATGTTGTGACTAAAACCCGCTATGAAATGTATTTCACTATAGGCTGTAGATAGATAATATAGCTGGATAGCAGATGGATACGGTTGCTTTCTTTAGATATGTCCGGAGTCAAAGCGTCATGATCTAAGCTGCACAACCTGTGTCATGGCCACTATAGCACCTGGGGGGTGTCACTGCAGTGAATGGAGAGGAATGGCCTCTGATTAAAATATTCAGCCATATGCAACTGATACAGGCCCAGACATAGGACTTTGCAGCTGCAGTAGGCTACCAGTCACAGCTAAGAGATACATTTAGATGTTATTTGTGGTACACAAATATTACCCCCTCTCTCTAAATTCAATTCAATTCAAATTACATTTATTGTCATGAATGGGAAGACCAATACAATATCAATACAATAAGAAAAATTACTTGTCCTAAAAATTTTAATGAGCATGGGGAGGGGGGGGTCTGAATTTAACAGCAAGAGCTGAGATTTAGAAACCAAAATTACAATGAGGAAATAACATTCATTACAATTTCAATAACTAACAAGTAAAATTGGGGTATTTTGTATCTGTTTTGCCCCCCTTAATTCATGACAGGTTGTTGTCACAAACTATGCTGCCAGCTCCAAGATTGTTGGCATGTTGATTTTGAATGTAGGCAGGAAAGATTATTCCTCTGAAACAATAACATAATTACACCATGCTATTGCCATGTTATTACCACTTTATTCTGTGCTGTAGCCTGTAGGCTAATGTAAAATGCTACCAAGATTACTCTCACTTACTCTGTAGTTGGGGCATGAGAGGAGAACATGTCTCTCAGTTTCTACCATTCTGCAACCTGAAAGGTTGTACAGCTTGTTCTCTCTGGCCAGTGTTGTTTTTTTTAATAGGGTCTTCATATCAATACTTTAAAGTCTGCCTTTATTTGCACTATGGGCTGTGTCAAAACTTGCATGCAATTGTTTTCAACTGGCAGTAGAAGAGGGAATTTGCCCAGTTCAGCCCACATGCTAAGAGGAGTCTCAATGTACAGTTGAAGTCGGAAGTTTACATACGCTTAGGTTGGAGTCATTACAACTCAATCACTCCACAAATTTCTTGTTAACAAACTATAGTTTTGGCAAACTAAGTCATTTTTCCAACAATTGTTTACAGACAGATTATTTCACTTATAATTCACTGCATCACAATTCCAGTGGGTCAGAAATGTACATACACTAAGTTGACTGTGCCTTTAAACAGCTTGGAAAATTCCAGAAAATGGTGTCATGATTTAGAAGCTTCTGATAGGATAATTAACATAATTTGAGTCATTCGGAGGTGTAACTGTGGATGTATTTCAAGGCCTACCTTCAAACTCAGTGCCTCTTTGCTTGTCATCATGGGAAAATCTAAAGAAATCAGCCAAGACCTCAGAAAAAAATAGTGGACCTCAACAAGTCTGGTTCATCCAATTTCCAAACACCTGAAGGTACCACGTTCATCTGTACAAACAATAGTACGCAAGTATAAACACCATGGGACCACGCAGCCATCATAACGCTCAGGAAGGAGACGCGTTCTGTCTCCTAGAGATGAACGTACTTTGGTGCGAAAAGTGCAAATCAATCCCAGAACAACAGCAAAGGACCTTGTGAAGATGCTGGAGGAAACAGGTACAAAAGTATCTATATCCACAGTAAAGCGAGTCCTATATCGACATAACCTGAAAGGCCGCTCAACAAGGAAGAAGCCATTGCTTCAAAACCGCCATAAAAAAGCCAGACGGTTTGAAACTGCACATGGGGACAAAGATCGTACTTTTTGGAGAATTGTCATCTGGTCTGATGAAACAGAAATAGAACTGTTTGGCCATAGTGACCATCGTTATGTTTGGAGGAAAAAGGGGGAGGCTTGCAAGCCGAAGAACACCATCCTAACCGTGAAGCACGGGGTTGGCAGCATCATGTTGTGGGGGTGCTTTGCTGCAGGAGGGACTGGTGCACTTCACAAAATAGATGGCATCATGAGGAATGAAAATTATGTGGATATATTGAAGCAACATCTCAAGATCTCAGGAAGTTAAAGCTTGGTCGCAAATGAGTCTTCCAAATGGACAATGAACCCAAGCATTCTTCCAAAGTTATGGCAAAATGGCTTAAGGACAACAAAGTCAAGGTATTGGAGTGGCCATCACAAAGTCTTGACCTCAATCCTATAGAACATTTGTGGGCAGAACTGAAAAAGCGTGTACGAGCAAGGCCTACAAACCTGACTCAGTTACACCAGCTCTGTCAGGAGGAATGGGCCAAAATTCACCCAATTTATTGTGGGAAGCTTGTGGAAGGCTACCCGAAACGTTTGACCCAAGTTAAACAATTTAAAGGCAATGCTACCAAGTACTAATTGAGTGTATGTAAACTTCTGACCCACTGGGAATGTGATGAAGGAAATAAAAGCTGAAATAAATCATTCTCTCTACTATTATTCTGACATTCTTAAAATAAAGTGGTGATCCTAACTGACTTAAGACAGGGAATTCTTACTAGGATTAAATGTCAGGAATTGTGAAAAACGGAGTTTAAATGTATTTGGCTAAGGTGTATGTAAACTTCCGACTTCAACTGTGTATATAATTCAAGGTCTGTCTTTCCATCTCTGTCTGTCTCTCTCCCTCCCTCCAGGCAGAGCAGTGTGACTGTACGGAGAGAACTGGGAGGTGAGTGGCTGACCCAGGGAGGAGAGAGACATATTCTGAGAACATCGCTGTTTGAGTGTGTGCTAGAGTCGCAGTCGGAGTCCTGATCTAAACCGAACACCAACGCTCCCACCGTCCCTCCCACATGTCTCCCCCGTCTCCCCCCACCCCTCTCCTCTTTCTCCCCTCCTCTCTACTGTGTATCGTCTGCATGCTCCTGTCCCTGTCCAAACTGAGGGGCATCCTCCCCCCTCTCCTCTCCCTTATCCTGTCCCTCCCCCCTGCTGCTAGCCAGTCAGTCATCACCACGTCCCAGGGCAGACTGAGGGGTCAGTTGACCCCCCTGCCCTCTGACCTGCTGGGCCCTGTGGTCCAGTACCTGGGGGTCCCCTACGCCCGCCCCCCCACCGGGGAGAGACGCTTCCAGCCCCCTGAGCCCCCCCTGTCCTGGCCGGGGGTGAGAAACACCACCCAGTTCTCCCCCGTCTGCCCCCAGCCTGTAGAGGAACACAGCCTGCTGACAGAGATGTTACCTCTCTGGTACTCTGCCAACCTGGACATAGCCAGCGCATACCTGGCACAGCAGAGTGAAGACTGTCTCTACCTCAATATATACGTCCCTACTGAGGAAGGTATGTAGTATGTACAAACACACACGCATGCACTGCATCTACCTCAACTTATATTATGCATGCACCCACATGTTTCTTTGCTATCTGCGAGAGCTGTTTAGCGCTCTGAAAATATGGCTTGTGTGTGTGTTTCCAGACATCCATGATGAGGGCGGTCTGCGGCCGGTGATGGTGTACGTCCACGGAGGTTCCTACTCAGAGGGGAGCGGCAGCATGATGGACGGCAGTGTCCTGGCTAGCTATGGAAACGTCATCGTCATCACAATCAACTACAGACTGGGAGTACTGGGTTAGTCACCTTCATCATCATTGTCGTCATCATCACCATCATCATCGTTAAGTTCTGCATAATCACCTTTCTGTTACTCTCTCACTGGTTGAAATGTCACTTCTCTGTGTTGCCACTGGGAAGCTAGCAGCCTGTACACAGCCAGATTAATCTCTTGTGTGTGTGTGTGCGTGTGTGCGCACGCCTGGTTAGAGGGGAGCCATCAGCTCTGTGTTTATGGCTCACAGTAGGTGGAGTTCAATTAAGCTTATGAGAGAAGGATGAGAGGAGAGAGAGGAAATGTGGGTGAGAGAGTAGAGAGAGAAGAGAGGCAGAGTGAGAGGCAAGGAGGGGAAGGGAATGGGAGAGAGGGTGAGGGAAGGGGGAGAGAGGAGGGGAGAGGAAAGTATAAACTGAAAGAGGGAGTGAGGGAGGGGAGGAGGAGAGAAAGAGGGGAGAGGAGAAGGAGGAAAAGAGGGGAGGTAAGGAGGAGAAGA
This sequence comes from Brachymystax lenok tsinlingensis, assembly GCA_030435695.1. Lineage (NCBI taxonomy): Eukaryota > Metazoa > Chordata > Actinopteri > Salmoniformes > Salmonidae > Brachymystax > Brachymystax lenok. The sequence continues at coordinate 21,344,499 of CM059785.1, forward strand.
GGGGAGGGAAGGAGGAGGAAAACAGGGGAGGGAAGGAAGAGGAAAAGGGAAGAGGAAGGGGGGGAGAGGAGGGTTGAAGTGATCTGACTTATGATCATTTAAGGTCACATATATCTTGTGGCACAGCCCTCAGTGACACCCACTCATCCAGTATGTGTCTGTTAGTGACACACTCATGTCCTAGTGTGGTGTGTGAATTAGTGACACACTCATTTTGCATCTGTGCATGTGTTTAGTGACATGCAGATGTTCTGGTGTCCCAGGTCTACCCCAGGTCTGACTGAGGGTGGTGAGCCACGGTCACATGACATCATTAGTCACTGAGTCCTCAGGGTTTGGCTACACTGCAAAACATGTCTGTCAATCTCACCAAGATTTTTCTTGTGTTAAGACAATGAATATTGTCTACAGTAAGGCTTAACAACTGTAGCCACATACTGGGTTAGCGTTAGGCTTAGGTTGCAACAGCATACTGTAATACTTATTGATTTATTAAAATCATTAATGAGAGATTTATAAGTATCTGCCGTAGTAGCCAATCCCCAGTGAGCTGACTACATGTAGTCCCAGAATTGTAAGGAATAAAACCTAGTGTTTCCTTTTGAAGTAGTGTTTCCCTTTAGTTCCTAGCCCATATTTACATCCTGATGTTCATATCTTTGATGAAAAGTATTTTTAAATAATATATTCCTGTTTGATGTGTTATTTTTAAATATAATTTTACTCTTGATATTTACTAGACTTTCCTTTTATATTTTTGTGTATTTTTTATGTGATATTTCTTAAGGTTTCCTCAGTACGGGTGACCAGGCAGCTAAAGGCAACTATGGTCTGTTGGACCAGATCCAGGCTCTGCGCTGGGTGAAGGAGAACATTGCTGCATTCAGCGGAGACCCAGACAGAGTCACGGTGTTTGGCTCCGGGGCTGGAGCCTCCTGTGTCAGCCTGCTAACTCTGTCCCACTACTCTGAGGGTAAGTAACCTCTAACCCCTGAACCCAACCTCTGAACCCTTACCCTTGACCTCTTAACTTTTGTCAGCCTGGTCACACTTCTCAAAGAGTCACCTTCAATTCCTGACCTATAACCTCTGACCTCTAACCTCTGTCAGCATGCTGTGTATCAGATCTGTTCCAGAAGGCGATCATCCAGAGTGGGACAGCCCTGTCCAGCTGGGCGGTCAACTACCAGCCAGGGAAGTATGCAAGGCTGCTGGGGGACAAAGTGGGCTGCAGCCTGGAGGACTCATCAGAGCTGATTGCCTGCCTGCAGGGGAAGACCTACCAGGAGCTGCTGGAACAGAACATCACCCCAGCTAAATACCACACCGCCTTTGGACCTGTCATCGACGGTGATGTCATCCCCGATGACCCCCAGATACTCATGGAGCAGGTGAGAAAATATAATACACTCTATGGTTTATATACACTGTGTATACCAAACATTAAGAACAAATTCCTAATACTGAGTTGCATCATGATACACACAGGAAACTGTTGAGCAGAGTTGCAGTTCTTGACACAAACCGGTGAACCTGGCACCTACTACCATACCCCGTTCAAAGGCACTTAAATCTTTTGTCTTGCCCATTCCCCCTTTGAATGGCGCTCATATACAATCCATGTCTCAATTGTTTCAAGGCTTAAAAATCCTTCTTTAACCTGTCTCCTCCCCTTCATCTACACTGAAGTGGATTTAAGTGACATCAATAAGTGATCATAGCTTTCACCTGGATTCACCTGGTCAGTCTATGTCTTGGAAAGAGAATGTGTTTTTAATGTTTTGTACATTACTCAGTGTAGATTATACATGTATTACAAGTTATATGGTTTATTCATTTTGGCAAGATTTCATTTGGGGTTCTGAGATGAGGGTTAAGGATGCATAATATTGTTATTAACAACTCTGTTCTTCACACACAGGGGGGAGTTCCTCAACTATGACATCATGCTGGGTGTGAACCAGGGGGAGGGGCTTAAGTTCGTTGACGGGATGGTCAACGGTGAGGATGGAGTCTCTGGCGACGATTTTGACTTTGCCGTGTCAGACTTCGTGGACAGTCTCTACGGCTACCCGGAGGGGGGAAGGTAGGCAGTAGGAAAATGTCTATCCACATCCAGTGCTTCTATGCAGTTGCTGGAGTGCAAAGAATATGTTCAGCAAAAAGTAAAAATAGACTCTGCATACTGCAATCCATCTATGCTCCCATGCTTTATTGACAAGGTATTTTTGATCCTTGCGGTAGGACACGTTGAGAGAGAGCATCAAGTTCATGTACACAGACTGGGCCGACCGGGAGAACCCTGAAACCCGGCGGAAGACACTAGTCGCTCTGTTCACTGATCACCAGTGGGTGGCGCCGGCGGTGGCCACAGCAGACCTCCACGCCCAGTATGGATCGCCAACATACTTCTACTCCTTCTACCACCACTGTCAGAGTGACGTGTCACCCGCCTGGGCTGACTCCGCCCACGGAGATGAGGTGCCGTATGTGTTCGGTCTGCCGCTGATCGGACCCACGGACCTCTTCAACTGTAACTTCTCTAAAAACGACGTGATGCTCAGCGCCGTGGTCATGACATACTGGACAAACTTTGCCAAGACAGGGTGAGATAAATGTCTTGTATAACTCTTTCGCTGAGAAACATCTCTTACTTTCCTCTAATGAATGGTAAAGTAACCATAATTAACCTTTAAGACAACTTTTCCTGACTGTGTTTTTCTTCTGTCTCAGAGATCCTAACCAGCCAGTGCCCCAGGACACCAAGTTCATCCACACCAAACCCAACCGCTTTGAGGAGGTGGCCTGGGCCAAGTACACCCCCAAGGAACAGCTGTACCTGCACATCGGCCTGAAGCCACGCGTCAGAGACCACTACAGGTAGATCAGATAATCACAGACCATTACAGACCACTACAGGTAGATCAGATAATCACAGGCCATTACAGACCACTACAGGTAGATCAGATAATCACAGGCCATTACAGACCACTACAGATAGATAAGATAATCACAGGCCATTACAGACCACTACAGGTAGATCAGATAGTCACAGACCACTACAGGTAGATCAGATTATCACAGATCATTACAGACCACTACAGGTAGATCAGATAATCACAGGCCATTACAGACCACTACAGATAGATAAGATAATCACAGGCCATTACAGACCACTACAGGTAGATCAGATAGTCACAGACCACTACAGGTAGATCAGATTATCACAGATCATTACAGACCACTACAGGTAGATCAGATTATCACAGACCATTGCAAACCACTACAGGTAGATCAGATCATCACAGACCATTACAGACAACAACAGGTAGATCAGACCATTACAGACCACTACAGGTAGATCAGATTATCACAGACCATTACAGACCACTACATGTAGATCAGATTATCACAGATCATTAAAGACCACTACAGGTAGATCAGATAATCACAGACCATTACAGACCACTACAGGTAGATCAGATTATCACATATCATTACAGACCACTACAGGTAGATCAGATAATCACAGGCCATTACAGACCACTACAGATAGATAAGATAATCACAGGCCATTACAGACCACTACAGGTAGATCAGATAGTCACAGACCACTACAGGTAGATCAGATTATCACAGATCATTACAGACCACTACAGGTAGATCAGATTATCACAGACCATTGCAAACCACTACAGGTAGATCAGATCATCACAGACCATTACAGACAACAACAGGTAGATCAGACCATTACAGACCACTACAGGTAGATCAGATTATCACAGACCATTACAGACCACTACATGTAGATCAGATTATCACAGATCATTAAAGACCACTACAGGTAGATCAGATAATCACAGACCATTACAGACCACTACAGGTAGATCAGATTATCACATATCATTACAGACCACTACAGGTAGATCAGATTATCACAGACCATTGCAAACCACTACAGGTAGATCAGATCATCACAGACCATTACAGACCACAACAGGTAGATCAGACCATTACAGACCACTACATGTAGATCAGATCATCACAGACCACTTCAGGTAGATCATCAGATCATCACAGACCATTACAGACCACTACAGGTAGATCAGATCATCACAGACCATTACAGACCACTACAGGTAGATCAGACCATTACAGACCACTACAGGTAGATCAGATCATCACAGACCACTTCAGGTAGATCAGATCATCACAGACCATTACAGACCACTACAGGTAGATCAGATCATCACAGACCACTTCAGGTAGATCAGATCATCACAGACCATTACAGACCACTACAGGTAGATCAGATCATCACAGACCACTTCAAGTAGATCAGATCATCACAGACCATTACAGACCACTACAGGTAGATCAGATCATCACAGACCACTACAGGTAGATGTTTCCCTGCCTGCTTTTCTTGCTGCTGCCATGTCTTGTTAAATAATGCTAGCAGCACTTGCCACTTTCCCCTTCTATCTGTTTAATGTATAATAACTCTAATTTATAATGTATGATGTTATCTTATTTTATTGTGTATATTTTGTCAGATTCCTTGTGAAATATAGTTTTCTTTTTAAGAATGATGATTCTGCTGCAAAACCAAACCCCAAAACTTTTCTCCACCCCCAGAGCCACCAAGACAGCATTCTGGCTGCAGCTTGTGCCCCACCTCCACAACATCAACGAGTTGCTGCAGTACGTGTCCTCTGCAACCCACAGCCCTCCCCAGGACACAACTCCTCACTCCTACACCAAGCGGCTGTCTAAAGGCCTGGGCTTGGGCAGCACGCGCCACCCCAACCCCCCGTCCACGCCCCAGGCTCCGGCACTGCAGGGGGAGGAGCTGCAGGTTCCCCACCCCGTCATGGAGGACTACTCCACTGAGCTGAGCGTTACCATCGCAGTGGGAGCCTCTCTCCTCTTCCTCAACATCCTGGCCTTCGCTGCTCTGCTCTACAAGAAAGACAAGCGCAAGATGGAACACCGCAGGCCGCCACGCCCACCTCCACGCCATGACATCATCAATGCTGACATCACACACCAGCTGCAGGGGGAGGGGCTTCTGAAGCAGCTGGAGGCTGAGGCCCTGCACCAACACAACACCCTAGAGATACATGACACACACAACATACACCACACGCTGGAGGCTCTTGACACGCTAGACACACAGGACATCTACAACACTCTGGACACCCTGCGACTGACCTGTCCACCTGACTACACCCTGACCCTGAGACGCTCCCCTGACGATGTGCCCCTGATGACTCCCAGGTCCCTGCCCATGACCCCTGGCTCTCACCCCGCCACACCCATGACCCCCATGACACCTGGATCTGTTGTGGGGGTGCCCATGCAGGGCTTTAGTCCTTACAGTAACACACACTTGCCCCATACGCACACGCACACACACCCCAACACACACACACACTCCACCACACGCGTATAACCACAGACAGAGATGGAGCAGGACAGTTTCTCCAGTCCAACTAAGACGACGATCCAGTCTGCCGTGTTGCATGTGTAGAACACTGAGGGAGTGGAAGTGATGAACTCTGGGAGAGGAAGTAATGTGCATCAGTAAATGGAACATTATAAATGGGAACATCCAAAATGGCTGCCAATATGGTCCATACATCATGGAAACATTGTTTGTCTATAAGCTGCATCAAAAATGGTCTGTGTTGCCGTGTGACTTGCCCTGGAGTGGGGCTTCTGTGATGTGCAGATCAGATCAGACTACTGACTGAACCCCTCTGGGAACAACTTTAAGAACCTGTGAAATTTGAATGTAGAATTTTTCAATTCCAATGAAATCCTTCAGAGGATCAACGTTCCCTGCAGCTCTGTGCTCAGCCTGGCCGTGGATGTAGTCTGAAGGATAGGAACAGACAGACAGAGTGAACAACAGACGGACGGGGAAAGATTCAGGCTCTATTCCTAGCCTTTAGGTCAAAGACCTCTGAAGGATTCAACAATAACAAGTTCAACAGTCCAAAGGTCACATCTACCAACCAGCAGTCTGTTCAAATATGTAAATAACTTGTAAACATGATGGAGAAAAGATTGTAAGATTTAAGGTTTTACTGTTTTATCACATCAAAATATGTTATTTAAGACTTTAATTTGAGTTGATTATAAATGTATAGGTCCTCAGAACAAGATGTAATTTGATGCTTACTTCTGACATCTTAACCCTGACCCTAATCCTAACCCTGACCACATCTATGCCCACCCTCTTCTCTGAACCGAGACTTGTACTTGGACATGGAACTGGGTCTGTCCTTGGCCCTCTCTCTGTCATGGTCCCTTACCTTTGTCCTTAGGCTAAAGGCGTCAGCATGCTTTAGAGTCGTTTCGAGTTGAATGACAACAGGCACTTCATTGAACAATTCCGACGAGGGGGCGTAGACTTCGGCTTGCCTCGCGAAAAAATGTAGTGTGCCTGAACAGCTGAAAACCCCTTGCCGAAGTCCAAAACAAACAAAAACGGTGCAAAATGTCATAATATACGCACCAACTGTTTCGGTAGCATGTGGACGCCTTAACCTCTGACCTGTAACCCCTGACCCTGACCTCTAACCCTCATCCTAACCTCAACCTGTCTATGAACCCTTCTTTCAGTCCCATACCCTAGACCCCTTACCCGAAACGCTAACTTCTAACCCAGAGCCCTAACTGATCAGTTGACCTGAGACCGGAATTCAATCATGCTGAAGTCTAAAACGTTACGATTGAATTCCGTCCCGACACATATTCTGCATTTGTGAGCTTTTTGAACCACAAAATAAAACTAAATAATATCATATACTGTATTGTATTTAAAGAAAGCTGAAACAGTGGATCTGAAACAATGAATCTTATTTGAAATGCTACCATAGGCTAGACTAGAAGATGTCTTTTTTTATAATTATTTTCAGTTTCTGCGTAAATGGATGGAAGGAGTCTTTGCTGTATGAGAACTTTCTGCTGCATTTTGTTAAATAAAATATATCTGTATTTTACCATTTATATGCTTCTCATATACAGTGCCTTCAGAAAGTATTCACACCCCTGGACTGTTCCCATGTTTTTGGTGTTACAGCCTGAATTTAAAATAGATTAAATTGAGATGTTGTGTCACTGGCCTACACACAATACCCCATAATGTCAAAGTGGAATTAAGTTTTTAGAAATGTTTACAAAATAATAAAAAATGAAAAGCTGAAATGTCTTGAGTCAATAACTATTCAACCCCTTTGTTATGGCAAGCCTAAATAAGTTAAAGACTGAAAATTAGCTTAACAAGTCACATAATATGTTGCATGGACTCACTCTGTGTGCAATACTAGTGTTTAACATTATTTTTTGAATGACTACCTCATCTCTGTACCCCACAAATACAAGGCCTTCTGAAGCAGCTGGAGGCTGATGCCCTGCACCAACACAACACCATGGAGATACACGACACACACAACATAGACCCCCATGACACCTGGATCTGTTGTGGGGGTGCCCATGCAGGGCTTTAGTCCTTACAGTAACACACACTTGCCCCATACACACACGCACACACACCCCAACACACACACACACTCCACCACACGCGTATAACCACAGACAGAGATGGAGCAGGACAGTTTCTCCAGTCCAACTAAGACGACGATCCAGTCTGCCGTGTTGCATGTGTAGAACACTGAGGGAGTGGAAGTGATGAACTCTGGGAGAGGAAGTAATGTGCATCAGTAAATGGAACATTATAAATGGGAACATCCAAAATGGCTGACAAAATGGTCCATACATCATGGAAACATTGTTTGTCTATAAGCTGCATCAAAAATGGTCTGTGTTGCCGTGTGACTTGCCCTGGAGTGGGGCTTCTGTGATGTGCAGATCAGATCAGATCAGACTACTGACTGAACCCCTCTGGGAACAACTTTAAGAACCTGTGAAATTTGAATGTAGAATTTTTCAATTCCAATGAAATCCTTCAGAGGATCAACGTTCCCTGCAGCTCTGTGCTCAGCCTGGCCGTGGATGTAGTCTGAAGGATAGGAACAGACAGACAGAGTGAACAACAGACGGACGGGGAAAGATTCAGGCTCTATTCCTAGCCTTTAGGTCAAAGACCTCTGAAGGATTCAACAATAACAAGTTCAACAGTCCAAAGGTCACATCTACCAACCAGCAGTCTGTTCAAATATGTAAATAACTTGTAAACATGATTTATAAAAAATTGTAAGATTTAAAGGTTTTACTGTTTTATCACATCAAAATATGTTATTTAAGACGTTCATTCGAGTTGATTCTAAATGTATAGGTCCTCAGAACAAGATGTAATTTGATGCTTACTTCTTAACCCTGACCCTAATCCTAACCCTGACCACATCTATGCCCACCCTCTTCTCTGAACCGAGACTTGTACTTGGACATGGAACTGGGTCTGTCCTTGGCCCTCTCTCTGTCATGGTCCCTTACCTTTGTCCTTAGGCTAAAGGTGTCAGCATGCTTTAGTTCGAATGAGTGTGCCCGCATAATCCCTTAAAATACATTTTTGGAAAAAAAGAAAAGCGGCAATAGTACTGTTTGTAGAGTACCAGGACCACCGGGAGGGGTTCAGTAAGGCCCGAGCCACTTCGCTTCAACAGCACCGACAGGTATTCCAGAAGGTCAAGCCTGAGCCGCTGGCACGCCGCTATAGTGCCGCGGCTACACCCCCGGAAGCTGAGACCTTCACCCCCCACTCCAAGATCATTAGCCCCTCTGCTGTTCATCCTCTGTTGCCCAAACCTTCCGTATTCTTCCTACCTTTTCTGTGTCTAGAGTCAAAACCATGTCTGACTGCCCCTTGTCTTCTGTTTCTAGGCCCATCCCTCCACCTTGTCATCGGTGGCCAGCCAGCGTACACGGTGAGACGCCTCCTGAGGGTTTGACCACGGGGCAGGGGTTTCCAGTACCTGGTTGACTGGGAGGGTAATGGCCCGGAGGAGAGGTGCTGGGTTCCCGCTAAAGACATCCTGGACCCGGCCCTCATTGCCGGCACCCCAGTCAACCAGGTATTTGCCCAGGTGGAACGCCAGGGGTACTGCCTGACCTGACCCTGAGCTTGCCTGTCGTCCTGTACCTTGGCCTCTACTCTGGATTATCGACCCCTGCCTGCCTTGACCTGTCATTATCCTGCCCCTGTTACAATAAACATTGTTACTTCACAGTCTGCACTTGGGTCTTACCTTGATTCCTCATAGTTCATTTTAGATCCTCGTGGGGACCTAAAATGTATTTTCACCTTAACCCATAACCCTAACTCCTAAACCTTACCCTAAAACTAATTCTAGCCCTAACCAAAGCTTACAAATCAAATCAAAGTTTATTTGTTACGTTGTCACGATCTTCAAAACGGACAGACCAAGACGCGGCGATGCTTCCAGTATACATTTTAATAACGGACGTAAACTGGGAAAATATACAACAAAACAAACGAAGATCGTAACGAAGAACATAACTGACAAAACAAACACAGCTATGAACTTACAATAACCCACAAACCCCAAGTGAAAACTACAAACATATATGGTTCCCAATTAGAGACAACGACACTCAGCTGCCTCTAATTGGGAACCATTACCCCAACATAGAAATATATAACCTAGAACATAAAACCCCTACACCAAAAACGAAACCAAAACACTCCAGCCTGTCATCTCAGGCCTGGACGTGACAGTACCCCCCCCCAAATGCACGGACTCCGACCGCGCCACACAAAAGTCCATGGGTGGGTCTTCGGGTGTTTTTTTTTGTCCCAGGTGGCGGCTCCGGTGCTGGCCGTGCTGGTCCGAAGTCACGCACCGGAGGCCCTGGGCCATTAGCAGGGCTGGGGACCCTCTCTGGCGGACCCGGGCTGGGGACCCTCACTGGCGGACCCGAGCTGGGGACCCTCACTGGCGGCTCAGGACTGGGGACCCTCACTGGCGGCTCAGGACTGGGGACCCTCACTGGCCCTCTGGTGCAGGAACCGGCCGTACTGGGCTCGTGACGCGCACTCTGGTGCGGGGAGCAGGAACCGGCCGTACTGGGCTCGTGACGCGCACTCTGGTGCGGGGAGCAGGAACCGGCCGTACTGGGCTCGTGACGCGCACTCTGGTGCGGGGAGCAGGAACCGGCCGTACTGGGCTCGTGACGCGCACTCTGGTGCGGGGAGCAGGAACCGGCCGTACTGGGCTCGTGACGCGCACTCTGGTGCGGGGAGCAGGAACCGGCCGTACTGGGCTCGCAACGCGCACTCTGGTGCGGGGAGCAGGGACAGGATGTGCTGGACTCTCTAAGCGCACAGGGGGCCTGGTGCGCGGAGCCGGAACAGGACGTGCTGGACTCTAAGCGCACATGGGGCCTGATGCGTGGAGCCCGCACCATGTGCCCCCCCAAGAAATTTTTGGGGCTGCTGTGGCCACGAACCCCCCAGGAGCTTCCACCAAGGAAAGGCCTCCCAATCCGCCTTGATCTCCACCATGGTCAAGAACCCCCTCTCCTTCTTGCCACGCTGCTTGGTCTCTTGGTGGTGGGTAATTCTGTCATGATCTTCAAAACAGACAGACCAAGACGCAGCGATGCTTCCAGTATACATTTTAATAACGGACGTAAACTGGGAAAATATACAACGACACAAACTGCCATAACTGCCATAACAAACACAGCTATGAACCCACAAACCCCAAGTGAAAACTACAAACATATGGTTCCCAATTAGAGACAACGACACTCAGCTGCCTCTAATTGGGAACCATTACCCCAACATAGAAATATATAACCTAGAACAGAAAACCCCTACACCAAAAACGAAACCAAAACACTCCAGCCTGTCATCTCAGGCCTGGACGTGAAATACGTGACGTGCGCCGAATACAACAGGTGTAGACCTTACAGTGAAATGCTTACTTACAGGCTCTAACCAATAGTGCAAAAAATATATACAAATAATAGGTATTAGGTGAACAATTGGTAAGTAAAGAAATAAAAACACCAGTAAAAAAAGACAGTTTTTTTATTTACAGTACGAGGCTATAAAAGTTGCGAGGCTATAAAAGTAGCGAGGCTACATACAGACACTGGTTAGTCAGGCTGATTGAGGTAGTATATGTACATGTAGTTATGGTTAAAGTGACTATGTATATATGATGAACAGAGAGTAGCAGTAGCGTAAAAAAGGGGTTGGCGGGTGGTGGGACACAATGCAGATAGCCTAGTTAGCCAATATGCGGGAGCACTGGTTGGTCGGTCCAATTGAGGTAGTATGTACATGAAAGTATAGTTAAAGTGGCTATGCATATATGATAAACAGAAAGTAGCAACAGCGGGGTACAATGAAAAAGTCCAGGTAGCCATTTGATTACCTGTTCAGGAGTCTTATGGCTTGGGGGTAAAAACTGTTGAGAAGCCTTTTGTCCTAGACGAGGGAGACTTTTTCTTGTTTTACTATCCTTGTGGGGACTTTCTCTCTCTCTCTCTCTCTCTCTCTCTCTCTCTCTCTCTCTCTCTCTCTCTAAAAACACATTCAGAGCTGCTGCCTGTACGCCTCTCTCTCTCTCCCCTCTCTCTCTCTCTCTCTCTCTCTCTCTCTCTCTCTCTCTCTCTCTCTCTCTCTCTCTCTCTCTCTCTCTCTCTCTCTCTCTCTCTCTCTCCCCTCTCTCTCTCTCTCTCTCTCTCTCTCTTGTCCCTCTCTCTCTCTCGCTCTCTCTCCCTCTCTCTCTCTCTCTCTCTCTCTCTCTCTCCTCCCCCGCTTTCCTCAACATCCCCTGTGTGTTTCATGAATTATGAGAAGAAAATCATCAGTGCTCTTTCTGGTGGAAGTTAAATTGTCGTTCTGGAGAGGAATTTTGAGGGAAAATGTGAAGCTGGAGATTAAGTGATTAAGCATTCGCTCTCCATCCAAAGAACAATAGCTCACAGGACCTGAATTACAATGACTCTCTTCTCCTCTTTCTCATTCATCACTAGCCACCCCCCTTCTGCATCGCTATTTTCGGATTGTGCCCTCCTTTGAATGTGAGCATGATGCTGTAACCTTGCAGAAAAATACCCTATTTTCCTTCTAGTTACAGGGATGAAATAATAGGGGGCTTTCACACTGCACATTTTCCTGCTTAGGCCAGACCTAAAAGCTAGGCTGCCCTGGTCTGGAGCAGGGTCACAGTCTGTTTGGTGTTAGCCCCAGACATTTCCCCATATTGCCAGTGTGAAATGTAAAACTATTTAGTTGGCATCAACATTTATTTAATCTCTCACATCTATTTAATCTCTCGTGGACGTAACTGGTACCGTAGAATCTGTTAATTAAGAATGGGATGGAATGCGTGGGATAACACGCAGCAGTAATTCTGGTGTATGGGTTTTTCGTCACTGGTTATTTGGACACATCACGATTTCGCAGGTGTTAGCATCTTTTGAATTTCTGAAGGGGAGGGTACATTTGGCCCATAACTTGCAAAGAGAGAGGGTGGAGCTCCTCATTCTGGTTCCGGTCCTTGTTCTAGAATTTCTTGATCCCCTCTCTTAACACGTACAGACCCACAACTTAATTGAGAAGCTGACCAATTATGTGAGACTTTAGGTCTGGGCTAACCAAGATTAACATTTATTATCCAATTACACTGCATCACCATTACTACATTTGGATATTTTCTCTAAGTAATTTGTTTGTTCTGGTGGCTAGAAAGGCTGGAGTTGTCACAAAATACTCAAAACCCAATATAGAGTTCTTGAAACTTCACGATTTCTATTTCTTTCTTTCTCTCTCTCTCTCCATCTCTTCCTTCTCTCACATCCTGGCAACAGTAACTACACTAAGGGACCTGAACAGAATGCCTTTTCCCATGGAGCCCTTCTCTGCCCTAGATAGATACTGTTGCACGTGCCGCACGCATGCGCACGCACACACACACACACACACTCACAACTATATATACATACAGGTCGGGTGAAGGTGCTGAATGTTGCCTGAGAACCGAAGTGAAACTCGGAAATACATGATTATATCTGAGATTACATTTTCATTATGCATGAAACGGTAATGGAGTAATTCCATGTGAAATCCTTTAAGAAGCCTTATTCCCTTATTCTGAGTTTGTGTTTAATTGTTGCCTGAGGCTTAGTGACCAAGCTGTGCTTTGATTCTGGAGTTTGTTTATCTTTAAACCGCATCTCTGTTCTATTTCTGTTCTGATGCCGCAGCTGATACAAGAACAAAACTGATTTTTTAAAGATGAAATGAAACTGTAGACGTACGCCAAAGCTCTTGGTGCTGTGCATCTGGCTTATAGGGCCTTTATTGAGATACTCTATAGTCCATCAGGTCTACAGACAATTGTATTAATATAGTCATTAGTCCTTCACGGCTAACTCAGTAGTTATGACATTTATGAACCATTAGGCCATCAGAACTAATCTTTCTGCAGGGATAATGTAGTTTATTAGTCCATTAGGACAAATCCACCAAATAGAAATACACAAAGACAGAAAACATAGGTCTGAAATGCTATCCTTAAACAGCGAATGCCTTTAACAAGCAACAAATCCCTTTGAAAACCGCCTATGTGCATCGATATGAGCCAGAAACAGTTATTCCAGTGTCAAAATTGACTACAATGTGTAAATAGGATAATTTTGGTCATAAAGTCAGTCTCACCTAATACTGAGTTTGGAGTGTGAGTCACAACAAATAAATAAAGGCTGGGTTTTGATTCGAAGATGTTTATTTGCCCACTAATGTGGGGTGAACAGCTGCAATAGAGCTTTTTTTACTTGAGAAATACTGCACCAAACACCTTAGATAGATGTAAAACTACACAGCTAAAACGTCAAAATTAATTACAGATTGCTTGAGTTATCTTAGATTCATTCTGGGGGTTTTGAGGAAGTGAAATAGGCTTCTGCGTGCGTCTACAGTGTCTCATGGGGGACTAACATCATTAACCAAACATGGAATAGGTCAAGAAACATACCTCCAAGACTGAAATCTCATTTTTCTAATAAGCAACAGAAAAACACGTGCCAATCGGCGTGTTCAGTGGCTCTTTAACTGTATTGTACATAACAATCCCCAACTCTCACACACTGAGAAAAAACTCCATAGTCCAAAGAAGTTATAGGTATACGCTATTGTATTAACAGTGAATGAGGGGACACTATGGTCGAAGTGCTATATGTTTGGACTTCGGAGTCAAAATGAATGAATAAACCATTCAAGTGGTTGTCCAACTATATGTGTGATTCTAATATCAACAAATGCCACTAGGTGTCCTTCTTGCTTCATAATCCCAAGAGGAAAGTAATAAAGCGTGTGAAATGTAACCTTGACGACTCACACTAAATTATTCCGTTTCTCTTTCGTTTGCTACGTACTTTAGTCTGAGACTGCCATCATTGGTTGTTTGTGGTGACCAGGGGCGTTGTACAAAACAAAGTAATCAGCGATTGGATCATCTAGAACCAGTATTAAAGCCAATTACAATTTTTTTAATTGCCGCATTACCCACCTGTGTTCTGGCTCTTGCCCAACCCATTGGTTTCTGGACCAATCAGGCGTCGAAAGTGTTCGCATTTGGTGAAGGGTCGGGAAGGTACTCAGATCCAGACTCATTGCAGAGAAGAAACTAACGTTTGTGGGTGTGGCGTAGAATTTGACCGGAGCAAGGAGTCTGGGTAGTGAAGTGTTGAATAAACGGACAATTGCACAAGAGTACCATATCAAAAATCTGTGAAAATATATTGTTTTTTTATTGTACTCTAAATCTTTCCAGCTGAGGCTAAATTTATGATAACTATACACTAACAGGTCACACTTTATACAAAAAAAGGGTTTATATCTAAGAAAAGGTACAGTAGGATTTACTGCTTCACAGATCGTGTGTGTCTATGTTCGGTTCACAGGGCCCTGTGTGGGTGTGACTGATGTGTGTGTGTGTGCTCTGGCTGGTGTACGTGTGTACCATTCACATTGCTTGTCCTCTGGTGGATGAGTGTGTATGTACCGTTCACAGGGTGTGTGTGTGTGCGTCATTCAGGCAGGAAGGAAGTTTGGCTTTTAAGCTTTTACTCTTCTCAAGGCAAACACTCACTGTCCAAGTGAAGAAACACACACATCCCATCTGAATAAAGAGAGTGGACCTCTGCAGCAGTGGGGAAACTGTCGGAGAGGAAGATAGAGTAACTGGGTTTACAGAGATCAGAGGTGATGACCTCTAGACAGACCGAGTAACTCCACCCACTGAGGTCAGCCTCTATAACTTCCACCTCTTTGATATCTCAGCTACGTGTGTGCGGGTGTGTGGCTGTGTGTGTGTGCTTGTGTGTGTGTGTGTGTGTGTGTCAGTCAGTCAAGTCAGTCAGTCAGTCAGTCCTCTTCTCCTAGGGCCCCTTGGTTTATTGGGCTGCTCACCCATTCTGGAGGGGCATTAGGGATAGTTTTAGGGCTAAGGGTCCTGGAAAGTGGTCAGCTCTAATGTGGGGCATCATTCAGATGGTGTGTGTTGCAACTTTACTAAACCTCTGTTAGGAGAGTAACTGTCAGTGATTATAGACACTGAGGTGGTTTAACTCACTACATCACCACAAATAGACGTGAGTGTACAGTAAGCTTCTAGGGTGAGGACTCAGGAGAGGAGAGAATCACTTTCCTTGCTCCAAAGACATACAACAGCTCTAGCAGTAAAGAGCGTCTGTGTGTGACGTGCTGACAAGTCCTGCAAAGTCTCTGGTTGTTTTTATCTTTTCACCGTCAGTGACCAGCAGTCCTCCTTTCTCCTGCACACACCCTCCTCTTTCTCCTGCAGAAGCCCTCCTCTTTCTCCTGCAGAAACCCTCCTCTTTCTCCTGCAGACACCCTCCTCTTTCTCCTGCACACACCCTCCTCTTTCTCCTGCACACACCCTCTTCTTTCTCCTGCACACACCCTCCTCTTTCTCCTGCAGAAGCCCTCCTCTTTCTCCTGCAGACACCCTCCTCTTTCTTCTGCAGAAGCCCTCCTCTTTCTCCTGCAGACACCCTCCTCTTTCTCCTGCAGACACCCTCCTCTTTCTCCTGCAGACACCCTCCTCTTTCTCCTGCACACACCCTCCTCTTTCTCCTGCATACACCCTCCTCTTTCTCCTGCAGACACCCTCCTCTTTCTCCTGCAGAAACCCTCATCTTTCTCCTGCAGACGCCCTCCTCTTTCTCCTGCAGACACGCTCCTCTTTCTCATGCAGACACCCTCCTCTTTCTCCTGCAGACACCCTCCTCTTTCTCCTGCAGACACCCTCCTCTTTCTCCTGCAGACACCCTCCTCTTTCTCCTGCAGAAACCCTCATCTTTCTCCTGCAGACACCCTCCTCTTTCTCCTGCAGACACCCTCCTCTTTCTCCTGCAGACACCCTCCTCTTTCTCCTGCAGAAACCCTCCTCTTTCTCCTGCAGACACCCTCCTCTTTCTCCTGCAGACACCCTCATCTTTCTCCTGCAGACACCCTCCTCTTTCTCCTGCAGACACCCTCCTCTTTCTCCTGCAGACACCTTCTCTTTCTCCTGCAGATACCCTCCTCTTTCTCCTGCAGATTCCTTCCTCCTTCTCCTGCAGACACCCTCCTCTTTCTCCTGCAGACACCCTCCTCTTTCTCCTTCAGAAACCCTCCTCTTCCTCCTGCAGAAACCCTCCTCTTTCTCCTGCAGACACCCTCCTCTTTCTCCTGCAGACACCCTCCTCTTTCTCCTGCAGACACCCTCCTCTTTTACCTGCAGACACCCTCCTCTTTCTCCTGCAGAAACCCTCCTCTTTTTGACTCTCCCTCTCCTCATTTTCTACCTCACACACATGAACAGTCCCATTATAATGGCTGTAGCTGACACACACACACACACACAGACAGACAGACAGACAGACAGACAGACACACACACACACACACACACACACACACACACACACACACACACACACACACACACACACACGTCAGTCAGATGTTTCCAGACTGGAATGTCTGCGTGTCTGTCCAGCGAAAGGTTTTGCTTTCATGGTTCAGTGAGAGCCATCACACATGGAAAGGTGCTTTATATGTTGGACATTTCAGATGACGGGCAGATGGAGCCAATCCTAAATAATTCTGCCTGTCCTGTCTGATATATTCAGAGCCAGAAGTCACAACGCACCTGCATGTGTGTATGTGTCGTGCCAATACAAACTGTACCTCTTGGCTCGTATTTGTCACATTTTGAATTGGGGATGTACTACCTGAACTTTTCCAATAAGAAACAAACATTTTTATTTTCAGCTTCAAATTGTTTTTGCTACGGTGTTTACTACGGTGACCTACTGTACACAACCCTAGCCAAACTAAACCAGGCCATAGCGGGCCGAAGTAGGCCAAAGCAGGCTAGAGGGCCTTGCAATCAGAGTCTGTGTTAATACGCAGGGTTTTGGACCTCCCCAGGTCGAAAGTGCTTCCTTGTGTGAATCATTAGATGTTGGTGGTTGGCAGGGTTGTCCAGAATACCATTATGTTTTCTATAGCCACATCTGCCTGGGCTAATATAATAGTATCTGGGGATTAAGTGTAATAACAGTTAAGCAGAGCCTCTTACTAACAGGCTAATAACCCTCTGCCTCTCAGTAACACTGGCCTCATTCATTCTCCTTTCTTCTCCTCCAGTGACTTCTACTGTTTCTCTGATTTTCACTGGCTGAGTAAATTAAATGACTTGATTTACTGCGCTTAACGTTTCTGAAAATTCTATCTGAACTCAATTAGAAAACCATAAACAAGTAACAGACACATAAAATTACTGTAGTTGTTCAAATGCTGCAGCCATCACAGCGTAGAAACCCAGGGAGGAGCCCACGGCCTAAATGACTTTACCGTCCTCAAGTCTAGTCTACATCCACTGCCACAACAGATGAATTATGCTCACCATTACAACCAATGCCATGTCTCTCTGAGCACCAGCAGAACTGATGTGGAGTGTTGTAACAGGGTTGTTACCGTGATGTGAATGTAAGTGACTTTAAGTAGTGATGTCATTCATACATAGTTGCAGGTGAGGCCTGATTTCCTACCACTTCTGTGTTTAAATTAGCACTATCATGTGCTATTAGTGGTATTAACTAAAGTAATATGGTGTTAGTGGTTATAAAAACAAAACTGCTATTTAAGTGGCTCCACGGTAATCAGTTTGAATGTACAGATTTAAAGAGGAAAAAGTCTAATAAAAGACCTGGCAGACTACAGTCAGATTACAATGAATCTAATTCAGTGTGTGTGTGTGTGGCTTTCATTTTGTGTTTGTTTTTCTCTTCATTTTAAAAGCTTCCACATTAACTGGATACACATGTCAACAGCTAGCCTTGTGTCCCCTCGCAACCCCACTCTCTCTCCTCCTCTTCCCCTCTTCTCAATCTCCTCTCCTCTCTCTATACTCTTAGAATTAGTAGTGACTTGAGGAACCCTGGAGATC
This sequence comes from Brachymystax lenok tsinlingensis, assembly GCA_030435695.1. Lineage (NCBI taxonomy): Eukaryota > Metazoa > Chordata > Actinopteri > Salmoniformes > Salmonidae > Brachymystax > Brachymystax lenok. The sequence continues at coordinate 21,362,962 of CM059785.1, forward strand.
CTCAAGAAACCCCTGGAGATCTTCAAGGAACCATTGCTAGTCAATGGTTCATATTTGCATCTTCAGTTAGTTGAGGGGTTCTTGGAGGAACCTTCAATGGTTCAATGTAGCAACGGGTTCCTGGAGGAACCCTGGAGTGGAGGCGTGGCTTAGTAGGGGTGAGGCTTTAAGATAGAGATTTTTTCCCCCACCCATTTGAGTAAATGTCATTCTTGTTAATCTGTTCTGTTGTATTGTCATTGCATTTTAAGGTTGAACAGTGACAGTGTTTTAGCTTCAATGAGGCTAACAGAGATGTATGAGTTCCTCAAGAGCCTGTGCTAATCCTAAAATTGGAAGTTACCACTTTATTACTGTAATCAGCAATGTTACAACTATTCATATTATATTAGAATATGTAATATGTATAAATAGTCAAGGAACATTTTAATTTACAGTGTACAAACTTAACATAGGAATAGGAATAACATTTACGCTTATAGGTGCCAAAAATGTAACCCCTCCCATCACAAAAAGATTCAGGTTTGAACATTTACACTGGGGTTCCTCAAATACCCTTTTCAGAGGGGTTCCTTGAGGAACCTTTTTCAACTGGAAAGGTTCCACCATTGTGGCAACCCAAAATGTTCTTCCAGGCACCTTTATTTCTAAGAGTGTAGTCTGAAACAGAGCTGATATAGTGTATTTCAAGTATACAGTATAATCTGGCCCAGAGGAGAGCAGACACAGCAGGAGGAGGAATGTGAATGGATTTGGACAGAAAACTATTTTCCCCTGGAGAACATTTTACACTATAAACGTCCATTCCATCAGGATTAAGTAGTTTAGATATCTCAGTCCATGCAATCTCTGGGCTCTGAGAGGCCAGCAGTGGCTGTGTAAAAACAGTCAGGATAGAAACACAACTGCTTGATTATTATTGTTCTCTGTACTTCCTGTCCACTGGAACATTTTTCAGACTTTAGCGAGCCATGAGCTGAGAAACTGTCCCCCCCCACACACACACACACACATTCAAAGCAATTCAAATATACCATATACTTCAGATTCTAGTAGTAAACATGTCTAATTCCTTCACCCATTCAATCCCTCATTCACCCCTCTGTTACTTGTTACTTGTCCATAAGACTGGCTGAAATTTACTCGCTCACCCATTCACACTTATTTCTTCACTCACTCACTCCCTCTCTCTTTCCCTCACTCACCCACTCATTAATTCACTCACTCACTCACCCACTCATTAATTCACTCACTCACTCAAACTCCCCCTTTCACTCACTCACTGTCATGTCCAGGCTTGAGAAGACAGGCTGGAGTGTTTAGTTTTGTTTTTGGTGTAGGGTTTTTCTGTTCTAGGTTATATATTTCTATGTTGGGGTAATGGTTCCCAATTAGAGGCAGCTGAGTGTCGTTGTCTCTAATTGGGAACCATATATATGTTTGGGTTTGTGGGTTATTGTTTGTACATAGCTTGGTTAGTTTACATGTTATGTTCAGTATCACGATCTTCGTTTCGTTCGTTTTGTTGTTTTTGTCCCAGCTACGTTACTTAATAAAGGATGTATACTGGAAGCATTGCTGCGTCTTGGTCTGTCCCTTCAGAGGATCGTGACAGAATAACCCACCATAAAAAGACCAAGCAGCGAGAGCCCGGAAAAACTTTTTGTGGGGGGCACACGAGGAGTTTGGCCGGTTCAGGATGGACTCCTGAGCTAACTCCTCGTGCTCTCTGGAGGGAGCGTTGGGGAGAGCGTTGCACTGAGCAGACACCGTGCTATGCAGTTTTGCGCACGGTGTCTCCAGTGCGCATGCATAGGCCGGTGCACAAAATTCCAGCGCCACTCATCTGTCGGGCTAGGGTGAGTGTGCAGCTTGGAAGAGTGGTGCCGGCTTTGCGAGCGAGGTCCCCAGTACACCTTCTGGGACCGAGATATCCTGCACTGGTTCTGCGTGTGGGGTCTCCGGTTCGCATCCACAGCCCAGTGCGTGACATTCCAGCTCCCATCATCCATGAGGCAAGGTTGAGTGAACAGCCAGGGAGAGAAGTACCGGCTCCACGCACCAGGTCCCCTGTACGCTTAGAGAGTCCAGTACATCCAGTCCCTGCTCCGCGCACCAGGCCCCCTGTGCGCTTAGAGAGTCCAGCATGTCCTGTTCCGGCTCCGCGCACCAGGCCCCCTGTGCGCTTAGAGAGTCCAGCATGTCCTGTTCCGGCTCCGCGCACCAGGCCCCCTGTGCGCTTAGAGAGTACAGCACGTCCTGTTCCGGCTCCGCGCACCAGGCCCCCTGTGCGCTTAGAGAGTCCAGCACGCCCTGTTCCAGCTCCACGCTTCAGGATCGCTGTGCCCGTCGTGGACCCAGCATGTCCTGTCCCTGCTCCACGCTCCAGGATCCCTGGGCCCGTCGTGGACCCAGCACGTCCTGTCCCTGCTCCACGCTCCAGGATCCCTGTGCCCGTCGTGGACCCAGCACGTCCTGTCCCTGCTCCACGCTCCAGGATCCCTGTGCCCGTCGTGGACCCAGCACGTCCTGTCCCTGCTCCACGCTCCAGGATCCCTGTGCCCGCCGTGGACCCAGCACGTCCTGCCCCTGCTCCACGCTCCAGGATCCCTGTGCCCGTCGTGGACTCAGCACGTCCTGTCCCTGCTCCACGCTCCAGGATCCCTGTGCCCGTTGTGGACCCAGCACGTCCTGTCCCTGTTCCACGCTCCAGGATCCCTGTGCCCGTCGTGGACTCAGCACATCCTGTCCCTGCTCCCCGCACCAGAGTGCCAGTGCGCTTAGTGAGCCCAGTACGGCCGGTTCCTGCTCCCCGCACCAGAGTGCCAGTGCGGCGTAATGAGCCCAATGCGGCCGGTTCCTGCTCCCCGCATCAGAGTGCCAGTGCGCTTAGTGAGCCCAGTACGGTCGGTTCCTGCTCCCCGCACCAGAGTGCCAGTGTGCTTAGTGAGCCCAGCACGGCCGGTTCCTGCTCCCCGCACCAGAGTGCCAGTGCGCGTAATGAGCCCATCACGGCCCGTACCTGCTCCTCGCACCAGATGGCCCGTGCGTGTCCCCTGTCCGGGACCTCCAGAGAAGGTCCCCTGTCCGGGACCTCCAGAGAAGGTCCCCTGTCCGGGACCTCCAGAGAGGGTCCCCAGTCCGGAACCGCCAGAGAGGGTCCCCAGTCCGGGACCGCCAAAAAGGGTCCTCAGTCCGGAACCGCCAGAGAGGGTCCCCAGTCCGGGACCGCCAGAGAGGGTCCTCAGTCCGGAACCACCAGAGAGGGTCCCCAGTCCGGGACCGTTCTGTTATCTCAGGCCATAAATTCCTGGTGGAGACTCTCTTCCCCTGGTCATGCAGAGAGAAAGACACAGAGACAACAAAGGATTTCACGTGGTCGAACTCCTAAATCCCCCAAATGGGAAAATGAAACAAAATGTCCACTTGTGAGAAGGTGGATTGGTCCGTGGACACTTAAGGGATGGGTATGACGAGTGTGTTTCATTTGGTGACCTCGGAGAGGACAGGAAACACACATAACTATATCTCTGAATGTGTACATTTCTCAATTATGGGGTTTGCATCTAATTATTGTATAAAATGAATGAGTAAAGATATAATGTGATGTTAAACCTTTAATGTGAGAAAATTGTATTCCCTTTCAAGTTTAACTAAGTCATTGGCCCGCCCCCGTGAGCACAGACATGATCAGGCGTCATAGAACCGCCTTTTCTACTGTTACGAATAAAAACCCCTCCTGAGGAAATCCTCTTCAGACCACGCATACCTCGGTGTAAACTGCGATGGCACAGGTTTGAGTTTAGACTAAGCAAACCCACAGCATGTGCTGTGATTGCGAATAGTTATTGAATTCCTAACCATACCACGTGGAGCATTGGCTACACGGCTGGAAATGGTTAAACTCTGAGACTATCGATCCCTACAGAATAAGAGCAAATCTTATATACTAATTACTAGTCTGCAGCTAGAAATTATGTAACATTTATTCTATGAGAACATTTCTGAATGATACTCTGAAGTATTTATTCTAACCACGAAAGACTTGGATCTTCAGGGAAACAGAGAGAGAGAGAGAGAGAGAGAGAGAGAGAGACTCAGATGAACTCTCCAGCAGACAGACTGATGATTCCAACAGAGATTACAACGACACATGGGCGTAAATATATATTGATTGCAATTATTCCCGAATGAGTGAGCGTTCATGTGCAAAGGATTAGCAGTTCAATTAATATAATTATCAACTGTGTGTAGTGATCCCTTTTGTCCCGCTCTCTCAGTCCAACCCCCTTTCCTTTGTCCACCATGCAGTCATATAGGCTTAGCCCACTAGGGAATCTTCCCTATCATGTGTTAGTAACATATCTACTGTTGTTTGTTTATGCATTTCTGTAATTATTTAGTTAGTTAGTAAATAATTAAGCCAATTGGTGTATGAATGATTTATAGTAAAGGCTGGGTTCGTTGCAGATAACCAACAATTTATGACGTTTCGAATGAGACTGACGTGAGGTAAAGAATAATTAATTAATAAGAAGACTAATTGATCAGATATTAAAATATCTGAAGAAAAATTATAACTTTGTAATCTAAGGTTTTTCCTTGGTGCCCGCCGAATTCCTAGTTAATTACATTTACATGATTAGCTTAATCACTGTTACGGCTGTGGTTCCGTTCGTGAAAAGAGTCAGGCGCAGGAGGTTGAGATGCGTGTAAAGGTAATTTAATGCAACCACCATACCAAATGCAAACAAACACTGGTGTGGCAAACTACCAACACGATCAAAATAATGGGCGAACAAAAACAACCCAGAACAACGAGAACAATTCCAGCCCTCAGTAGCACAGACTGAGAAAAAACACATAACAAACACCGCCCGAACAAGAAGAGGGACAGTAACCCCCACCCTTGACGCGGCTCCAGCGGCGCGCCGACACCGGCCTCAGGGACGACCCGGAGGGCGAGCCGAGGCGCAGGGCGATCCGGCCGGCGACGATGAAACTCCCGCAGCAGTTCAGGGTCCAACCTGGATCATGGTGTTCCCCTGAGAAAGATGGGGGCTTCACTTAGGAAATCTATTGATAGATGTGACCAAGGCTGTTGTGAAACGGGTAAGGGATTTACCTCTGGGTGGGTGTCTAGGAGCCTTACACTGGGCGCACACCGAGCAGGAGGAAACATAAACCCTCACGTCCTTTCCCAAGGTGGGTCACCAGTACTTCCCAGTCAGGCAGCGCACTGTCCGACCGATCCCAGGATGACCAGAGAATGGTGACGTGTGGGCCCAATAGATCAACTGGTCAAGGACAGCAGTCGGAATGTACAAACGCCCGACGGGACACTGGGGGGGGGAGCAGGCTCTGTATGTAACGCCTGCTGAATGTCCGCGTCCAGCTCCCACACAACTGGCGCTACCAGGCAGGAAGCCGGAGTATGGGAGTCTGATCCATGGGCCGCTCCTCTGTGTCATGAAGCCGGGACAGCGCGTCTGCCTTCTGGTTCTGGGAACCTGGTCTGTAAAGACATAGTAAACACAAAACGAGTAAAGAACATGGCCCACCTTGCTTGACGAGGATTCAGTCTCCTCGCTGCCCGGATGTACTCCAGGTTGCGGTGGTCAGTCCAGATGAGGAAAGGGTGTTTAGCCCCCACAAGCCAGTGTCTCCAGGCCTTCAAGGCCTTGACCACAGCCAACAAATCCTGGTCCCCCACATCATAGTTCCGCTCCACCTGACTGAGTTTCTTTGAGAAGAAAGCACAGGGGGCGGAGCTTCGGTGGGGTGCCCGAGCGCTGGGAGAGCACGGCTCCTATCCCAGCCTCGGACGCATCCACCTCTACTATGAACGCCAAAGAAGGATCCGGGTGAGCCAGCACGGGAGCCGAAGTGAACAAAGCCCTTAGGTGCCCAAAAGCCCTGTCCGCCTCAACTGACCACTGCAGACATACCGGACCCCCCTTCAGCAGTGAAGTAATGGGAGCAGCCACCTGACCAAAACCCAGGATAAATCTCTGGTAATAATTGGAAAACCCTAAAAATCGCTGCACCTCCTTTACCATGGTGGGAGTCGGCCAATTACGCACGGCTGCAATGCGGTCACTCTCCATCTCCACCCCGGACGTGGAAATGCGATACCCTAGGAAAGAGACGGCCTGCTGAAATAACAAGAATTTCTCAGCCTTGGCGTACAGGTCATGCTCCAACAGTCTTCCAAGTACCTTGCGCACCAAAGACATGCTCGGCCGTGTAGTGGAGTATATCAGAATGTCATCGATATACACCACTACATCCTGCCCGTGCAGGTCCCGAAAACTCTTGTCTACAAAGGATTGGAACACTGCGGGAGCATTCATCAGCCCGTATGGCATGACGAGGTACTCATAATGGCCTGAGGTGGTGCTAAACGCTGTCTTCCACTCGTCTCCCTCCCGGATACGCACCAGATTGTATGCGCTCCTGAGATCCAGTTTCGTGAAGAAGCGCGCCCCGTGCATTGACTCAATCGCCGTGGCGATAAGAGGCAGCGGGTAACTGTACCTCACCGTGATTTTATTGAGACCTCGATAATCAATGCATGGGCGCAGACCCCCATCCTTCTTCTTCACAAAAAATAAGCTTGAGGAGGCGGGGGAAGTGGAGGACCGAATATACCCCTGACCCAGGGATATATGACTCCATAGCCTCCGTCTCCGCTTGCGACACGGGATACACGTGACTCCCGGGAAGCGCAGCATCTACCAGGAGGTTTTATCGCACAATCCACCCGTCGATGGGGTGGTAACTGAGTCACCTTCTTCTTACAGAGGAGCCAAATCGGCATATTCTGGGGGGATGTGCACGGTGGAGACCTGGCTTGGACTTTCCACCGTGGTTGCACCAACGGAAACCCCTACACACCTCCCCGAGCACTCTCGCGACCACCTCGCGAGAGCCCTCTGTTGCCAGGAAATGGTGGGATCATGCAAGGCTAACCAGTGAAGGCCTAATACCACAGGAAACGCAGGAGAGTCAATGAGGAAGAGACTGATTCTCTCCTCATGCTTCCCCTGCGTCACCATGACGAGAGAGATGGTGGCCTCCCTGATTACTCCGGACCCTAATGGTCGACTATCTAGAGCATGAACAGGGAAAGGTCTGACCACAGGGTTAATGGGAATCTCTAACCTAAGTGAGAGTGCTCTGTCAATGAAATTCCCAGCTGCGCCTAAATTGATGAGCGCCTTATGCTGGAAATGCGGGGAAAATTCAGGGAAACAAACAGACACAAACAGTTGGTCAACAGAGGACTCTGGATGAGTGTGGTGCATACTCACCAGGGGTGACGCCAGAGTGCCCTGCCTGCTGCCTCTACTCCCAGAAGAACCAACCCTGCACCGACCGGCAGTGTGCCCTCTGCGGCCACAGATGGTGCAGGTGAAAGCTCCTCCTCCAGCCTCCCTACGCGCTGCCCCTCCTAGCCCCATGGGCTCCGGAGAGGGGATGCATGCCGGAAGGTGGGGTTGACAGGGCCCTCTCTGGACGTCCGCGGGTGACCAACAGGTTATCCAACCGAATGGACAGGTCCACCAGTTGGTCGAAGGTCACGGTGGTGTCCCTGCAGGCCTGTTCCCGACGGACGTCCTCGCGTGGGCTGCACCTATAATGGTCGATGAGGGCCCTGTCATTCCAGCCCGCTCCTGTGGCCAACGTCCAAAACTCAAGGGCGAAATCCTGTGTGCTCCTTGTCCCCTGTCTCAATTGGAAGAGGGCTCCCCTGCCGCTCTCCCCTCGGGAGGATGGTCGAACACAGCTCGGAAACGACGGGTGAACTCTTCAAAGTGTTCAAAGTGACAAATCCCACTGGGTCCGGATTGCAAACAAATGCAAACAAACACTGGTGTGGCAAACTACCAACACGATCAAAATAATGGGCGAACAAAAACAACCCAGAACAACGAGAACAATTCCAGCCCTCAGTAGCACAGACTGAGAAAAAACACATAACAAATAACAATCACGCACAAGGGGAAGAGGGGAAAGGAAGGAATATAACAGGGGCGTGATTGGGAGAAAATGAACAACAGATGTGTACAATCAAGACAAAACCAACAGACACGAAAAGGGGAGCGGTGATAGTTAGAAAACCGGTGACGTCGACCGCCGAACACCGCCCGAAACAAGAAGAGGGACCGACTTCGGCGGTAGTCGTGACAATCACATAATAATAATTACAGAGAATTGATTTGATAAAATAACAGTCTTCACTTTTAATGATGCCAAAGACACATTGTCATGGAGGACTGAATGGGCTTATTGACTCAAGTTGAAAAAGAATGTTGCACTCATGGAATAACATGCTTTGATCAATAATAAGTGATATGGTTAGAGTGTTGGACTAGTAACGGAAAGGTTGCAAGTTCAACTCCCTGAGCTGACAAGGTACAAATCTGTCGTTCTGCCCCTGAACAGGCAGTTAACCCACTGTTCCTAGGCTGTCATTGAAAATAAGAATTTGTTCTTAACTGACTTGCATAATAAAATATCGCAGTAGACTACACCATTGCTGTCATCCTTCCCTCCAAGAGTTTATTCAAGTTGGATAATCTTTGGATACTGACAGCAGTTGCACCCTTGGAAGACTGTAGCCTACAAAAGCCTATTTCTGCTTTTTTCCCGCGATCCATCAAACACATTTGATGTGTCAACATAGTGGTCTCTGACTTGTGGTCAGACTCGCTCAGGCGGAACAAACTTAAATATGCACCTTTTTTCAATGCTGATTTGAATGTCATTGAGAAAACAGTGTCAAAGATTTTTTGCACGCATCCTTTCTGATTTTAAAAGTATCTGTAATCTGATTACAATATTTTGCTGGTAACGTAACGGATTACAGTTATAATCTTTTTGTAATCCCTTACATGTAACGGATTACTTATTTCCAGGGTTATACATACCCAAATAGAAGTACCGTTACTTTAATGAAATTTTACTCAAGTACACTTTGAAAAATACAAAATAAAAGTACAAGTACTCAGAAAGCTACTCAATTACAGTAACAAGAGTAGTTGTAATTAGTTACTTTACACCTCTGCACACACCCACCCTATCCTTATCCACAGCTCAATCACCTCATATAAACAGGCAGACCAGAGGAGAGGAACTTCAAAGCTGTGCGTTTAGCTTTCACTGCTGAGGAGAACAGAGAGGAGAAAACAGGAAAAGAAAGGAGAAGATTAACAGAGTGGAGGAGAATCCAGTATATAATGGCCATGGTCCCAAAATGTAATTTCCATGTGCTCTCTTTCCTACCTGCTCTCCCCTCTTTGCTCTCTCTGTCTCCCTCGCTCTCTGATCTCCACCTCTTCTCTCCTCTCTACTCTCCCTCCCTCATTCTCTCCTCTCCCCCTCTCTAAAGTAGCCAGGTGGTCACAATGTTTTAAAAAATCCTGTAATTTTACAGTAAATTACTGGCAGCACAGAAGCCATAAATTACTGTAAATTTACAGGACCTTTACAGTAACCCAAATTTACAGCATAATACTGGAAAACCTGATTACAGTAACATGTATTTCTAGAATGTACTGTGCATTACTGGAAGTAAATTGTTGCAGACTTACAGTGCAGGTAACTAGTGCCAACGACAGGCATTCTTTCTGTTAGATTTATTTGATATAGGTATTTCAATACTTTCAATACCTATTTTGCAATTTGCATTTCACTATCTTGATCTACAATACACATAGCCTATTTAGTAACAGTTAAATTAGAACAAACGTATTTCATATTTTCGAATACAAGTACAGTGGCTTTCGAAAGTATTCACCCCCCTTGGCATTTTTCCTATTTTGTTGCCTTACAACCTGGAATTAAAATATATTTTTGGGGGGGTTTGTGTCATTTGAGTTACACAAGATGCCTACCACTTTGAAGATTCAAAACAATTTTTTATTGTGAAACAAACAAGAAATAAGAGAAAAAAACTGAAAACTTGAGCGTGTATAACTAGCTATTACAGCTGCAAGTCTCTTGGGATAAGTCAAAGTCACCATTATTAGTCAGTTGTACAACCGAATGCCTTCAACTGAAATGTGTCTTCCGCATTTAACCCAACCCCTCTGAAACAGACATAGCATTTTCCTTGATGGCCAAAAAGCAGTCTCACTAATCGGTGCAACAAATATAGCCTCTTACACGGCACGCCTCAAAATATGTTAATGATCCAGAGATTATATCGCCGCCCACAACATTTCCCCACAATGCACTATAATTCACAGTACTTTACTGTAAAAGTTTACAGCAGCGTAGTGGAATGCCATTGAGCCCCCATAATGCATTGCTCTTTACAATACTGTACATTAATATAGAATTACTGTAGTAAATTTACAGCAATTTCTTACAGTGTAATGATAAATGTTGGTCTGCTTCCAGAGCCCAGCGCAACTAAACCATTTGTCTGCTGTTTGTCAGGCCAGTTTACAACATGATAGAGCAGCATTTAAGCTGTTCTTATATAAAAACATATTTATCCAAGAGACTCCAGGAGACCTGCATTGCATAAGCCAGTTAGCCCTCTCTCTCCAAATCTAGAGCTCAACTCTCATATTCATCAATGTCTATGGTCCCCAGTAAGCGAATGGGAAAGTCTTGATAGCAGCTGTGGGTTTTATAGTTATACTTTGGAAAAGGAGCTTGAAATCTGTTCCAACTCTGCTTTACTGGAGGTAAAAGCCTGTCTCACTCCTCTGCCAGGATCTAATGATAACAGTGAGAATATCTATATTGTAAACTCTGTACAGCCTGGGGCGGGTGGGCTTCCCAGAGCCTCATCTCTCGACAACCCAGACTCACGCATGTCCTAGAACAGCAAAGTGCCTCATTTTATGAAGTATGTTTGCTCACGCATAAAATATTTTATTGGTTTTATAACGATAACTCTCTTGCGGATTGGAGTGAAATAATTAACTACTTTAGCTATGATGGCTTTGGGAACCCCCACTGGATGCTAATAGAAGTAACAGGTGTGATAATAGAGGCTCCTAGCAACAGAGGTGATAATATCTCAGAGACAAGGCTTGATACTGGCAGGTTTCAAATCAAATCAAATTGTATTTGTCACGTGCTTTGTAAAAAACAGGTGTGGACTAACAGTGAAATGCTTACTTGTGGCCCCTCCCAACAATGCACAGAGAAAGAAAATAGAGAAATAATATAAAAGTAAAACACGTAATAATAAAAGTTATAATAGATACACAATGAGTAAGGATAACTTGGCTAAGTACACAGGGTACCAGTACCCAGTCAATGTGCAGGGGTACGAGGTTATTGAGGTAGATATGTACATATAACTAGGAGTAAAGTGACACATAGTAAACAGTAGCAGCAGCATATGCGATGAGTCAAAAAAGTTTGTGCAAAAATGGTCAATGCAGATACAGTGCATTCGGAAAGTATTCAGACCCCTTGACTTTTTCCATATTTTGTTACATTACAGCCTTATTCTAAAATTATATTTATTTTATATTTTTCAGACAATACCCCATAATGACAAACCGAAAACAGGTTTTTAGAAATGCTTGCAAATTTATTAAAAATAAAAAAACAGAAATACCTTATAAGTATTCAGACCATTTGCTATGAGACTCGAAATTGAGCACAGGTACATCCTGTTTCCTGATTTGGAAAGGCACACACCTGTCTAAATAAGGTCCCACAGTTGACAGTGCATGTCAGAGCAAAAACCAAGACATGAGGTCGAAGGAATTGTCTGTAGAGCTCCGAGACAGGATTGTGTCGAGGCACAGATCTGGGGAATGGTGCCAAAAAATGTATGCAGCATTGAAGGTCCCCAAGCACACAGTGGCCTCCATCATTCTTAAATGGAAGAAGTTTCAAACCACCAAGAATCTTCCTAGAGCTGGCTGCCCTGCCAAACTGAGAAATTGGGGGAGAAGGGCCTTGGTCAGTGAGGTGACTAAGAACCCGATGGTCACGCTGGCAGAGCACCAGAGTTCCTCTGAGGAGATGGGAGAACCTTCCTGTTAAAACGGCCAGCTTCAGTCAGCTGATTCTAGCCATCCTTTATGGTTAATTCCAGTCGTGCAGCTTAGTCTCCTATTCAGAAGACTCCGATTTTTGCTTGTGTCTTTTTGGTCAAGGTCACGCCAAATAGTTATCACCACATCTCGTTCAGCCTATCAGCAGCCTTGATTCCCGGGACTTCAGTTTCAGTTGGTCTATGACCCCAGCACGCTGTGTGGTCAGAAACATGCTTTCCCCATCCCGATGAGCACTTCCACAGTTTTCCCTCCTGTTGAACTTTTCCTTTATGGTAGAGTGGCCAGACGGAAGCCAATCCTCAGGAAAAGGCACATGACAGCACACTTGGAGTTTGCCAAAAGGCACCTAAAGGACTCAGATAATGAGAAACAAGACTCTCTGTTCTGATGAAACCAAGATCGAACTCTTTGGCCTGAATGCCAAGAGTCATGTCTGGAGGAAACCTGGCACCATCCCGGCAGGTAGCCTAGTGGTTAGAGTGTTGGACTTGTAACCGTAGGGTTGCAAGTTCGAATCCCCGAGCTGACAAGGCAGTTAACTCACTGTTCCCCGGGTGCCGAAGATGTGGATGTCGATTAAGGCAGCCCCCTGCACCTCTCTGATTCAGAGGGGTTGGGTTAAATGTGGAAGACACATTTCGGTTGAAGGCATTTGGTTGTAAAACTGACTAATAATACTGGTGTGCCAAGCTTGTAGTACAATACCCAAGAAGACTGTAGTCTGTAATCACTGCCAAAGGTGCTTCAACAAAGTACTAAGTAAAGGGTCTGAATACTTATGTAAATGTGATATTTCAATCAAATCAATAATTCAAATGTATTTATGAAGCCCTTTTTACACCAGCCGATGTCACAAAGTGCTGTACAGAAACTCAGCCTAAAACCTCAAACAGCAAGCAAAGCAGATGTAGAAGCACGGTGGTTAGGAAAAACTCCCTAGAAAGGCCGGAACCTAGGAAGAAACCTAGAGAGGAACCAGGCTCTGAGGGGTGGCCAGTCCTCTTCTGGCTGTGCCGGGTGGAGATTATAACAGTACATGGCAAAGATGTTCAAACGTTCATAGATGACCAGCAGGGTCAGATAATAATAATCACAGTGGTTGTAGAGGGTGCAACAGGTCAGCACCTCAGGAGTAAATGTCAGAGTTAGAGACAGCAGGTGCGGTAGAGAGAGAGAGTCCAAAACAGCAGGTCCGGGACATGGTAGCACATCCGGTGAACAGGGTTCCATAGCCACAGGCAGAACAGTTGAAACTGGAGCAGCAGCATGACCAGGTGGACTCGGGACAGCAAGGAGTCATCAGGCCAGGTAGTCCTGAGGCATGGTCCTAGGGCTCAGGTCCTCCGAGAGAAGAGAGAGAGAAAGAGAGAGAGAAGGAGAGAATAAGAGAGAGAATTATTTTATTTAACTATCTATTTAGCAGTCTTATGGCTTGCTTGGGGGTATGAGCTGTTCAGTGTCCATCTCAGGGACACTGTTTCAGTGTCCACCTCAAAGAGCTGTCTGTGCAGGGTGAGTATGTATCCGTTTTAGATTAGAGTCTGCGGCCTGCTGCCTATAACCCAAAGAGGAAGTAGAGGTGGGACAAGGTCCAGGAGGAGAAAACAGATGGACGGGCAGATCCTTCTATCATCCAACATCCAACCCACCTCACATACCCTTATCTGTCTGGATGGTTTATCACTTACTGGAATTGCAGTAACAGCACTACTCTCCTAGAAAGATGCCTCGTATATTTTCTGCAGAGTCAAGTTTAGCAGATCAATGATCTCTGAGACATTGTAAACTACTGAGGACAGTGTGCTAGATAGAGTATGATTCACTGACTGCAGAGGGAAATCATCAGTATGTGTTGAAATCTCTGTACAGTATGAACACAAAAACATATGTTGGACTAATCAATCATCAGACAGTATCATTCCCATCTCTCCTCACTCCCTCTCCTCCTCACTCCCTCTCATCTCTCCTCACTCCCTCTCATCTCCTCATTCCCTCTCCTACTTTCTCATTCCTCTCCTCTTCTGCCCCCTCTCTCTCTCACTGAGCTGGCTTTACATCCAGTTGTAGGTGGGGCGCAACACACACACACGCAAGCATGCACATACGCACAAACACACATGCAAGCACACACACACACAGTCAGCAGCCTTCCGGTGTTAATTTAGTCAACAATAACTATAAAAATAAAATACCCGTCAACTACCGATTTTTCCTGACCCCCCAAAAATATGATGCTAACAAGACAAGATGTCAGGTTGTGCTGTCACAACTTCCACCGAAGTTCGGCGGTCGATGTCACCGGTTTTCTAACCATCACCGCTCCCCTTTTTCGTGTGTCCTTTGGTTTTGTTGTTATTGTTTACACCTGTTGTTAATTATCTCCCAATCACGCTCCTGTATATATTCCTTCCTTCCCCTCTTTCCCCTAAGCGTGATTGTTCAGTGTTCATTGTAGTTTCCCAGTCTGTGTACTGAGGGCTGGTATGTTTTTTGGTTCTCGTTGTTTCCGGGTTGTTTGTTCACCCGTTATTTTTAATCGTGTGGTTATTTTGCCTCACCAGCGTGTGTTGTACTATTGACTGGTGACTTTATTAATTAAATAACCTTTTCACACGCATCTCAACCTCCTGCGCCTGACTCCTTTCCACTACGGAACCACTGCCTTGACATGTGCGCTACTGGGGTAGAAGGCAGGTGCAGGAGAGCGGAGAGTATTGTACAGGCGCACACTTTAATGGCAGAAGCAAACAACAGAATGAACACAACTGCATCAAACACACCTCCAGCCAAAAGCAAAAGTGTAAAGTGCGACAAAGTCACAAAAAATTCTAAAATGTTAACAATACAAAATACTACGGGTGAACATGGTACCCGGTAGAAACCCAGCCTGGCTCGTCACACAAAACACGAAACACAGAACAATTCCACACAACGACATGATGAGGAACAGAGGAATAAATACATGCAGTGTGATTAGGGAATGTAAACCAGGTGTGCAGGGAACAAGACAAAACAAATGGAACAATGAACAAATGGAGCGGCAATGGCTAGAAAGTCGGTGATGTCGACCGCCGAACGCCGCCCGAAGAACAGCGGAAGTCGTGACACAAGATGCCCTAGAAAAAGACGATAACTATTACAAATTATTTTTATTTTAGGTGACGAAAATGTGATGACACAAGAATTCCCACGTGAGACTAATGGCCATTTAATTTGACATAAAACTCCTTTAAATCTGTTTTGTCTAATCCTAAACATGCATGAATGCAGAATATTTCATGCAATCCTCTCACTGGCAGAATTTACATCTTTCTGTTGGAGGTCTGATTGAGCTGATCTGCCCGGCTCTCCCACACAGCTCCCAGGAAGTCACTTCAGTCACTTTTTAATGTTTTGAACTGATGCGAAACCAGGACACTTGATTTGTGACTAACCTCAACTAGAAACAATGTTTACTCTCTTACTTTGATGTAGGCTATTTTTGCTTTGATCACATCAGAAGCTCTATTTTCCCATGTGCACTGTTATTCATTCATCTGTTGCCGCTCTCCAGCCGCGGTTAGATTAGAGACACATGCACAGGGTCATTAGTCACATGCAAGTCATTGCAGGGTACAGTGAAATTCTTAAGCTCCAAACAGTGCAGGTCAAGAGAAGTGAATGGGACAATAATATAAATAACAATACACACACTGAACAAAAATATAAACGCAACATGCAACAATTTCTAAAGATTTTACTGAGTTACAGTTCATATAAGGAAATCAGTCAGTTGAAATAAATTAATTAGGCCCTAATCTATGGATTTCGCATAACTGGGAATAAAGATATGCATCTGTTGGTCACAGACACCTAAAAAAAGATAGGGGCGTGGATCAGAAAACCAGTCAGTATCTGGTGTGACCACCATTTGCCTCATGCAGTGCGACACATCTCCTTCCCATAGAGTTAATCAGGCTGTTGATTGTGGCCTGTGGAATGTTATTGCACCCCTCTTCAATGGCTATGCAAAGTTGCTGGATTTTGGCGGGAACTGGAACACGCTGTCGTACACGTCAACATAGAGCATCCCAAACATGGCTGGCTTCCTGTCCTCACGATCACTGATCTCAGTCGTTTTGTGCAGTGTGCTCAGGAGGACCACATTCTTGTTCCTCTTCGGGAGGTAAGAAACTAGAGTGGTGGTGGGGGTGAAGGCAAACTTTGATGAGAAGGCCTCTCTCCCCCTTGTTGCGAGGAGTGCAGGGGGGGGAGCTCAGGCTTATTCTTTATAACTGTGCCAAGCATGGTGCTCTTCCTCTTCAGGAGCTGCTGGCTGAGTTCCATCAGTAGCACACATAATCTCTGTGTGTGTGTGTGTGTGCGTGTGCGTGTGTGTGTTTTTGTGTGTTTTTTTGTGTGTGTGTGTGTGTGTGTAAATTATTTTATAACTGCCGGGTCAAAAATGACCCTAAGACAATCTTTGTACCCTGGTGGTGTACAGCTTTCATGGAAATATGAACAAAGGCGTTTCACTTTTTCTAATGTTGGGGTCACTCTAGGAAAAGTATCAAATTTCAAGTAAAAAAAATAATATTTAGGGGGGTTTTCTCTGCTGTTAAACATAGTAGCGGGTCATTTTTAGACAACACAAGGGTTAAGTCAAAACCACAAGTCCAAATCCCCATCTCCATCCATTTCCTCCAAACATAACGATGGTCATTATGGCCAAACAGTTCTATTTTTGTTTCATCAGACCAGAGGACATTTCTCCAAAAAGTACGATCTTTGTCCTCATGTGCAGCTGCAAACCGTAGTCTGGCTTTTTTATTGCGGGTTTGGAGCAGTGGCTTCTTCCTTGCTGAGCGGCCTTTCAGGTTCTGTCGATATAGGACTCGTTTTCCTGTGGATATAGATACTTTTGTACCTGTTTCCTCCAGCATCTTCACAAGGTCCTTTGCTGTTGTTCTGGGATTGATTTTCACTCTTCGCACCAAAGTATGTTCATCTCTAGGAGACAGAACGCGTCTCCTTCCTGAGCGGTATGACGGCTGCGTGGTCCCATGGTGTTTATGCTTGCGTACTATTGTTTGTACAGATGAACGTGGTACCTTCAGGCATTTGGAAATTGCTCCCAAGGATGAACCAGACTTGTAGAGGTCTACCTTTTTTTATGAGGTCTTGGCTGATTTCCTTAGATTTTCCCATGATGTCAAGCAAAGAGGCACTGAGTTTGAAGGTAGGCCTTGAAAAAGATCCACAGGTACACCTCCAATTGACTCAAATGATTTCAATTAGCCTATCAGAAGCTTCTAAAGGCACAACATCCTTTTCTGGAATTTTCCAGGCTGTTTAAAGGCACAGTCAACTTAGTTTTGTAAACTTCTGACCCACTGGAATTGTGATGCAGTGAATTGTGAAATAATCTGTCTGTAAACAATTGTTGGAAAAATTACTTGTGTCATGCACAAAGTAGATGTCCTAACCGACTTGCCAAAACTATAGTTTGTTAACAAGAAAATTGGTGTCACGACTTCCGCCGAAGTCGGTCCCTCTCCTTGTTCGGGCGGTGTTCGGCGGTTGACGTCACCGGCCTTCTAGCCATCGCCGATCCACTTTTCTTTTTCCATTTGTTTTGTCTTTGTTTTATACACACCTGGTTTCAATTCCCCAATTACATGTTCATTATTTAACCCTCTGTTTTCCCCATGTTTGTGTGCGTTATTGTTCCTGGTATTGTCAGTCGATATTTGGTGGGCATGGTATTTTGTTGGTACTTTGTATTTTCCCTGAGTAAACTACGTTGTGTTGCTCATCTCTGCTGTCCTGCGCCTGACTCATTTGCACCAGCTACACCCGGCTCTTGACAATTGGAATGGTTGAAAAACTTGTTTTAATGACTCCAACCTAAGTGTATGTAAACTTCCGGCTGCAACTGTATAGTTTTACATATTCATTCGGGTTCACGGTGCGGATTGAACCGAGGTCCCCATACCGAACGGTTCATTACAAATACGTGTAAAGTTACATCCATACCTAACCTTAATTGTAACCCTAACCCAAATTGTAACCCTTAACCTAAACCTAACCCCTAAACTTAAAATAGCTGTTGTCCTCATGGGGACATGGGAACGAGGGCAAATTTCCCTTTTCTTTATCCTTGTGGGGACTGTTGGGGATTTCAGGTCCGCACAAGGATAGAAGAATAAGACCACACACACACAGACACACACGCACACAAGCACGCACGCACGCACACACACACACACACACACACACACACACACACACACACACACACACACACACACACACAAACAAACTTTGCCTAATGGACCAGCTGTGTAAAGGTTGGAGAACACACACCTGCTTATCCTTGAGATTGAAGCTCATTCACACACTTCATATCTTCTCTAAAGCCAACCTGCTGTTAGACTGAGCCTTGTATGGTTAGCCACATGGGGCTCTGGCCAAAAGTAATGTACTCTATAGAGGGAATGAGGTTCCATTTCGGTGTCTGCTTCTGCATGTTTACCCTGTAAGGTCCATTAGGGGGTTGGGTTAAGGGTTTGGGGTTAAGGTTTGGGGGTTAGGGGTTATGGTTTGGGGGTTAGGGTTTAAGGTTCAAGGTTAGGGGTTAAGGTTTGATTCTGCTCCTTCATGCATGTTTGAGTGTTTGTGTCCATGGCAGCCTGTCATTAGCATGCAGAACACACCTTTTTCTGCTCGCTAATGTGTTTCTGAACACGCCTCTCTGTGCTTGTTAGTGTGTTTACTATGTGTTTACTGTGTTTTTACTGTGTTCCACCTTTCAATCAGGCCAAGCCCTGGAGCCCCACCACGGCACCCCGATGTGACAGACGGAACATTACCTCCCCAGATCACTGCTTCACCCTGTCACACATACATACACACATGCGCACACACACACCTCCCAAGCAACATCTCCAACTCCTCACCCTAATCAACAAATAACCTTCAATTCATTGCATTTTCATCTCTTTTTAAAATGAGAAGGTACCAGTAAATAAATTTACACAATAACATTTTATTTTTTAAATTATATTTCTCAAGAACATTTGTGTATTGTCCCATACAATCATCTGTACTCAAAAATGTTGGAGAACCCACTGCAGTTTCATAGGGTCGCGACAACGACTTTGAATACCACTGGCCTAACCTCATCCTTGTCCTGGGAAAGCTGTAGCTGCATTTTGACATGTGTTTTCCACTCCATATAGTGTTTTGCAGATTTTACAGCCTCCTTGCTCCATGGAACAGACTTGTTAGGCCCACTGACCAGTCTAATGGGATGGACAGTAGCATGCAAAGATCTTGAACAGGAAGCACATTCAGACTGGAGAAGTGATGTGCACTTATAAGGAGTCGGTTGAGGAATCAACTGTATTTGACAGTCCCCTGGAGGAAGTTGAGCCTAAAGTATGACAGTATTGGTTCCTATTGCTTTGTTCTCCATATCTGTGATAGGCTGGCTGGTGTTTCCAACAGATCTCTTTGTGAGGCTTCCTGTTGTTCCTGGTGTAATGACGACCATGTGGAGTCATCAGTTCTGTCAGCAGCTCCATCTGGACACTAGCTGGGACCGGGACTGGGACACATGGACACATGGTGCCTGCCACAATTACTGTTATTACTGTATTGTTACTATATTACTGCTATCGCAATAGAGGCAGAAGATGTTGTTTTGAAGCATCATGTAATAATTTCAGTAAGGCCATTAAACAGAAGTTTAATAGGCGATTAGACTGCAAGAACTTGACTAGACTCTCTTTCTCTCTCTGTCAGTGTTGTTGTCCTCTGTTGTTATTAAGTTCTTCCTCTCAGTGTTTCAGTGAGACAGTCTTTGTTTCAGCCTCTGGGAAATCACTTCCGCTGTTTCCCATTTTCCCAGAAGTCATAATTCTCTGTTTATGGAGCCACAATATCCAGGCCTCCAATTAGTTAATAGAGCTGGAATCCCTTTCATGTTAAAAAGGAAATTCTTAGGAAATCCGATGTGTTTAATTATATTAAGACTGGAGCACAATGTGTCCGTGACAATGAACTTCTGTCCTATAGGCTGAATCCATGCTACAGCCTACATTTGTAGGCTACTACAGAGCCCAGTATAACTTCTTGGTTTGTTATTGCTCTTTAGACCGCGCTTCTGTCACGTGTCCTTGTTAGTAGCTTTACTGACTGGATTGCTAAACGACACACATTAAAGTAGCCTTATTCACAGCATTCTGTTCAAACCGATTAAATTGAAGTGTTGACTCACTGAAACGTTTATGTCTTTAAACCTGTAAGGCAGGCCTGTAGTCAGACAGACCAACATAGACAGACAGCGGAGCCAACAGAGCTGCTCCCTAGTTATTCTCCCTGCTGTATAACTGTGACCAATGCTGTATTGTCACATCAGTATTGTCAGTATAGAGCAATGTGTCTGCTGTAGCCCTGAAGCCTCACTGTTATGTGTAACTAGTTGTTGTCGTGCTGATTGAAGACTGTGCGAGGAGGGAGGGCATGACTAAAGGAAGCCTGACCCTACGGAGCCAGAGGCCCACAGGCAGACCTCCAGCCTGACCCCCCTACTCATACCCCTGTCCCAGTCTGACCCCCCTACACCCTACTCCAGGCCCTGCCTAACCGCCCTACTTCTACCCCTGCCCCAGCCACGGAGTCCACTGACCCAGCTTTACACCCGCGGTCAAACGCTCCTTAAAAAACTTCAGTGAGCAGGCCTTTCTAATCAAATCAAATTTTATTTGTCACATACACATGGTTAGCAGATGTTAATGCAAGTGTAGCGAAATGCTTGTGCTTCTAGTTTCGACCATGCAGTAGTATCTAACAAGTAATCTAACAAATTCACAACAACTACCTTATACACACAAGAGTAAAGGAATGAATACGAGTATGTACATATAAATATATGGATGAGCGATGGCTGACAGCGTAGGCAAGATGCAGTAGATGGTATGGAGTACAGTATATACATATGAGATGAGTAATGTAGGATATGTAAACATTATATAAATGACATCGTTTAAAGTGGCTAGTGATACATTTATTTCATCCAATTATAATTATTAAAGTGGCTAGAGATTTGAGTCGATGGCCGAACGGAATAGGCAAGATTCAGTAGATGGTTTAGAGTACAGTGTATACATTTGATATGAGTAATGTCGGATATGTAAACATTATATACAAAATTGTTTAAAGTGGCTAGTGATACATTTGTTACATCCAATTCCTGTTATTTAAAGTGGCTAGAGATTTAAGTCAGTATGTTGGCAGCAGCCACTCAATGTTAGTGATGGCTGTTTAACAGTCTGATGACCTTGAAATAGAAGCTGATTTTCAGTCTCTCGGTCCCAGCTTTGATGCACCTGTACTGACCTCGCCTTCTGGATGATAGCGGGGTGAACAGGCAGTGGCTCGGGTGGTTGTTGTCCTTGATGATCTTTTTGGCCTTCCTGTGACATCGGGTGGTGTAGGTGTCTTGGAGGGCAGGTAGTTTACCCCCGGTGATGCGTTGTGCAGTCCTCACTACCCTCTGGAGAGCCTTACGGTTGTGGGCGGAGCAGTTGCCGTACCAGTGGTGATACAGCCCGACAGGATGCTCTCGATTGTGCATCTGTAGAAGTTTGTGAGTGTTTTTGGTGACAAGCCAAATTTCTTCAGCCTCCTGAGGTTGCGCCTTCTTCACCACGCTGTGTGGGTGGACCATTTCAGTTGGTCCGTGATGTGTACGCCGAGGAACTTAAAACTTTCCACCTTCTCCACTACTGTCCCGTCGATGTGGATAGGGCGGTGCTCCCTCTCGTGTTTCCTGAAGTCCACGATCATCTCCTTTGTTTTGTTGACGTTGAGTGAGAGGTTATTTTCCTGACACCACACTCCGAGGGCCCTCACCTCCTCCCTGTAGGCCGTCTCTCGTCGTTGTTGGTAATCAAGCCTACCACTGTAGTGTCGTAAGCAAACTTGATGATTGAGTTGGATGCGTGCTTGGCCACGCAGTCATGGGTAAACAGGGAGTACAGGAGAGGGCTGAGAACGCACCCTTGTGGGGCCCCAGTGTTGAGGATCAGCGGGGTGGAGATGTTGTTCCCTACCCTCACCACCTGGGGCCGGCCCGTCAGGAAGTCCAGGACCCAGTTGCACAGGGCTGGGTCGAGACCTAGGGTCTCGAGCTTAATGACGAGCTTGGAGGGTACTATGGTGTTAAATGCTGAGCTGTAGTCAATGAACAGCATTCTTACATACCAGATGGGTTAGGGCAGTATGCAGTGTGATTGCGATTGCGTCGTCTGTGGACCTATTGGGACGGTAAGCAAATTGGAGTGGGTCTAGGGTGTCTGGCAGGATGGAGGTGATATGATCCTTGACTAGTCTCTCAAAGCACTTCATGATGACGGAAGTGAGTGCTACGGGGCGATAGTCATTTAGCTCAGTTACCTTAGCTTTCTTGGGAACAGGAACAATGGTTGCCCTCTTGAAGCATGTGGGAACAGCAGACTGGGATATGGATTGATTGAATATGTCCGTAAACACACCAGCCAGCTGGTCTGCGCATGCTCTGAGGACACGGCCAGGGATGCCATCTGGGCCAGCAGCATTGCGAGGGTTAATACATTTAAATGTTTTACTCACAATGGCTGCGGTGAAGGTGAGCCCACAGGTTTTGGTAGCGGGCCGTGTTGGTGGCACTGTATTGTCGTCAAAGCGAGCAAAGAAGTTGTTTAGTTTGTCTGGGAGCAGAACGTCGTGGTCCGCGATGGGGCTGGTTTTCTTTTTGTAGTCCGTGATTGACTGTAGACCCTGCCACATTCCTCTCATGTCTGAGCCGTTGAATTGTGACTCTACTTTGTCTCTATATTGACGTTTAGCTTGTTTGATTGCCTTGCGGAGGGAATAGCTACACTGTTTGTATTCAGTCATGTTTCCGGTCACCTTACCCTGGTTAAAAGCAGTGGTTTGCGCTTTCAGTTTTGCGCGAATGCTGCCATCAATCCACGGTTTCTGGTTGGGGAAGGTTTTAATAGTTGCTATGGGTACAACATCACCGATGCACTTGCTAATAAACTCGCTCACCGAATCAGGAACATATCCCAGTCCACGTGCTCAAAGCAATCTTGCAGCGTGGAATCAGATTGGTTGGAC
Organism: Brachymystax lenok tsinlingensis; assembly: GCA_030435695.1. Taxonomy (NCBI): domain Eukaryota; kingdom Metazoa; phylum Chordata; class Actinopteri; order Salmoniformes; family Salmonidae; genus Brachymystax; species Brachymystax lenok. Next base: position 21,386,142 of record CM059785.1, read on the forward strand.
CAGCGTTGAACAGACCTGAGAACGGGCGTTTCCTGTTTTAGTTTCTGTCTAATCGACCTGGCCCGGGTATACTAGAAGGATATTGACCTCATCCCGCCTGTAGAGGATGCCTGGTTGCTCTTTAAAAGTGCTTTCCTCACTATCTTAAATAAGCATGCCCCATTCAAAAAATGCAGAACTAAGAACAGATATAACTGGTGGCGTACTGCATTAGCATCGAATAGCCCCCGTGATATGCAACTTTTCAGGGAAGTCAGGAACCAATATACACAGTCTGTTAGGAAAGCTAAGGCTAGCTTTTTCAAACAGCAATTTGCATCCTGTAGCACTAATTCCAAAAAGTTTTGGGACACTGTAAAGTCCATTGAGAATAAGAGCACCTCCTCCCAGCTGCCCACTGCACTGAGGATAGGAAAAACTGTCACCACCGATAAATCTACGATAATTGATCATTTCAATTAGCATTTTTCTACGGCTGGCCATGCTTTCCACCTGGCTACCCCTACCCCGGCCAACAGCTCTGCACCCCCCGCAGAGACTTGCCCAAGTCCCCCAAATCCAGACAGCTGATGTTCTGAAAGAGCTGCAAAATCTGGATCCTTACAAAGCAGCTGGGCTAGACAATCTGGCCCTCTCTTTCTAAAATTATCTGCCGAAATTGTTGCAACTCCTATTACTAGCTTGTTCAACCTCTCTTTCGTATCGTCTGATGATCCTTGACTTTGGCGATGTCATTTACAAAATAGCCTCCCAACACTCTACTCAGCAAATTGGATGAAGTCTATCACAGTGCCATCCGTTTTGTCACCAAAGCCCTAATACTACCCACCACTGCGACCTGTATGCTCCCGTTGGCTGGCCCTCGCTACATATTCGTCGCCAAACCCACTGGCTCCAGGTCATCTATAAGTCTTTGCTAAGCCCCGCCTTATCGCAGCTCACTGGTCTCCATAGCAACACCCACCCGTAGCACACGCTCCAGCAGGTTTATTTCACTGGTCATCCCCAAACCCAACACCCTCTTTGGCCGCCTCTCCTTCCAGTTCTCTGCTGCCAATGACTGGAACAAACTGCAAAAATCTTTGAAGCTGGAGACTTATATCTCCCTCTCTAACTTTAAGCATCAGCTGTCAGAGCAGCTTACCGATCACTGTACCTGTACACAGCCCATCTGTAAATAGCACACCCAACTACCTCATCCCCATATTGTTCTTTTTTTTCTTCTCTTTTGCACCCCAGTATCTCTACTTGCACATCATCATCTGCACATCTATCACTCCAGTGTTAATGCTAAATTTGAATTATTTCGCCTCTATGGCCTTTTTATTGCCTTACCTCCCTAATCTTACTACATTTGCACACACTGTACATATATTTTTATATTGTGTTATTGACTGTACGTTTGTTTATCCCATGTGTAACTGTGTTGTTGTTTTTGTCGCACTGCTTTGCTTTATCTTGGTCATGTTGCAGTTGTAAATGAGAACTTGTTCTCAACTGGCCTACCTGGTTAAATAAAGGTGAAATAAAAAAATACAAAAATAAACACCCTTCTGGAACCAGGCCTCTGACCTCTGCCTTTCACCTTTACAGTCAGGCAGACTCCCAGCCATGACCCCCCCTACCCCTTCCCTTTTCCAGACTAATTGAGCAGGTGGACTCCTAGCCCTGACCCCATGGAGCTCCAATCCCTGACTTCCAGCCCTGACCAAATTTTCAGACCATGCCCCATATGAACTATCACAAAATACTGATTCAGACGATACCCAGAAACCCCTCAGAGTGAAATGAGACCATACTTTCTGTGCCAGTGCTCTGCTCTGTTCTGTTGACATCATGCCATTACAGCATGCAGGCCAGACAGTCAGACACTAATAAGAATTCCAGCAGCATTTTGATGGTAACCTCATATTATAATGGTGGCTGTGTTGGACCGAGTGGGACTGGGTCGCTGCTTTGCTGTTATGAAACAGTGTGGAACTGAGGGACTGTCTAAATGGGTTTGGGCCTAATGCTTTCTACAGCCTGACTGGAGGAATTACACAAGAACAGGAAAGCTACAGCTACAGAACTCCCGGTATCTACAACAGTGACATTTCAGACAGAAAGAAAGAAAGAGAGTTAGAGCTGGGACAGAGAAATAAAGGACCCCCCCAGAGCCAGGGCCGGGGTGGGTAACAGGTAAAAGTCTCACTTTCCATTGCAGATTACATTTTAGAGCTCCTTACAAGTACATTCATTTGGATGTTACTGATACATCGTGAAAGTCACACAAAATATTACATGTTTTTAAAGTTTCGAAAATAATGAAAGGCTACACAGTTATTTAGGCCTTAGGAGTCTGATTCTGAGTTTCTCGTATTAGTCTCCAGCGCCGCCCCTCCTCAGCTCTCCTCCTCTCCTCTCCAAGCGTCACCCACTCAGGCACTCTCCTCCCCAAATAGTTTTTACTATCCATTATTTCTGAACCCTTCCCTTCCTTTCAGCTGCACAGGGGAACAATACCTGCTCTGTCGGAATAGCAAGAACATTTGAATCTATTCGTTATTATATCCAAACAAATACAAATGTATATTTTTTCACAAAAGCAAGGATTTTTTTTTCTGATTGTTTTCACCTCTCTTATATTCATTGGATAAAGTTGTAGCCTATTGAAACGTCAGTAACGTTTTGAATGCCAATATTAGATTATTAAACAGACCTGGAATTACATGAATGTGTTGCCGAATCGTCATTTGGATAAAAATAAGCACTTGAAGGGATTTTGGCTATAACGAAATGAAGAATCTTGATATCTTCGGTTTGAAGGATTGCAAGGTAAATTGACAGTTATCATTCTGAGCTCCCAAATGAAATGCCTATCCTACTATTCATATTATGACGGGGGAAATTGCTGTCAAATTGCCACCAGATGCTAAAACTTTTTTCAACGAAGTATTTACATGCAATGTAAAGGTGTGCCTTACATATAGATGCATTTACCTACGGAGGAAAAATAATGATTGTCTTCAATTTCATCACTCTCTGTGGCAGCGATTAGCAGTGAGTCAAAGAATAGAAAGAGGTCAGTATCCATATAGACTATAGAGGGAGGTCAGTATCCATATAGTGGTCAGAGGATGATCGTTAACTGCTCGCCTGTGGATGATTAGAGGACAGGTTATTTGATGCAGACTCGCGCGTGAAACAATAGGAAACAGTTGGAGCTGCTGCTCGGGTTTGATGCGTTAAATTCGGCCTGTTAGTTATTGACTTTAGATAGCTCATTCTTCTCCTTTGTGAACAACTGTTGACAGTTTTTTCACATACCTTGAAATGTCAGAACAATGTCAAAGATAGCGTGGTCGTTTTCACTGCTGGTCAGGACGTTAGAATAACCAGACTGAGACTGTAAGCAAATTTACACGGGAATGTCAGCACAAGCCTTGAGAATGTGTGTCAGTGCTGTGTGTGTCAGTGCCATCAAGCCCTCTGTAGCACACTGGACAATTAAACACAATTAATGACCCATTGTTTAGGAATGCAGAAACTATAGCTGCATTAGTTGTTACTGCAGAAACTGTTTGTGTGTGTGTGTGTGGCATGCCACACATTGTAGAATAATAGTGAAGACATCAAAACTATGAAATAACACATATGGAATCATGCAGTAACCAAAAAAGTGTTAAACAAATGAAAATGTATTTTATATTTGAGATTCCTCAAAGTAGCCACAATTTGCATTGATGACAGCTTTGCACACTCTTGTCATTGGTCTGATGAGTGTTATTACATAGTTTTGATGTGTTCACTATTATTCTACAATGTAGAAAATAGTAAAAATAAAGAAAAACCCTTGAATGAGTAGGTGTGTCCAAACTTTTGACTGGTACTGCAAATATTTCTCTATCGGCAGTGAGGGTCCCTCCAATTGAAGATGGTTCCCAGTGTGTGTGGTGTGTCTCTGGCTGTGGTGGTGGTGTTAGTGACCCTGGTGTCTCCTGGTGGTGCCTGCCCTCGGCCCTGCTCCTGCTACCAGCCCACTGAACTACACTGCACCTTCAGGTCCCTGCTCACCATACCACAGCTTCTACCGCAACATACACTACACATCAACCTAGGGTAAGGCAAATACACACCACACAAATACACACACACACACACACACACACACACACACACACACACACACACACACACACACACACACACACACACACACACACACACACACACACACACACACACACACACACACACACACACACACACACACAAAGGCATTCCATTGGCTGATGCTTTTTCTCTCTGGTATTTGATAGGTTCAACAGTATCAGCAGGATCCCAGACAGCTCATTGGCCGGTCTGAGGAGGCTGGAGCTACTGATGCTTCATGGGAATGACATCTGTGAGATTCCTGACCGAGCGTTCCAAGATCTGTCCTCCCTTCAGGTACTGAGGCTTATAGAGTTGACATGGAGAGGAGAGGGGTTGAATGAGCTAATAAATTGGATGCAAATGTCCATAGTTCTATTGAGCTTAGACACAGTCTGCTATTGTGTTCATTTGACTCACATTGATGTGTATGTACTGTTGTTTATAGCTGGAGGAGTTTATACCATGTATTTTCAATTATCATCCATTCATTGCTCCATCGATCCCTTTCTTTCCCCCAGGTCCTGAAGCTAAGCTATAACAAGCTGAGGGAGATCTCAGCAGAGAGCTTCTCAGGCCTGTCCTCACTACTGCGCCTCCACTTGGATCACAACCGGCTGCAGTTCCTACACCCCCAGGCCCTGCTCCGCCTCCCAAACCTCAGACTGATCCGACTGCAGGGGAACCAGCTCCACCAGCTGCACCCGCAGGCCTTCTGCACTCTGTCCCTACTGCAGACATTCTGCTACTCCACCCTCAGGTGGGTTTTCTTGTTCCTTAATTGTGCATTTATTAATCTATTCAGTCTTAGTCTTAGGTCACACCTAACAGTAGTGCACTAGAGTAGTGCACTGCTTAGGGAATAGGGTGTCATTTGTGACTGGATTATCCCCCTCCTCTCCCAAGGCATCTGGATGTGTCCAACAACAGTCTGACTATCCTGCCCAGGGACACACTGAGGACTGCCCCTCATCTGGAGTCCCTGGCTCTGCAGGCCAACCCCTGGACCTGTGACTGCAGCATGGCTTGGATGCAGGCCTGGAGCATCTCTCACCCAGGTGACTATCACACTACACTAACCCCTAATCCTACACAGAGTCTTAGGTATGTAACATTCACCAATATGCATCGGTCCCCGGTCATATCAGCATGTGGGAAGATGTTTGAGGATGGGGGTGCTACAGACGTCTATATCGATGCGCTACAGATGGCTATATCAGTCTGCTAATATAGGACTAGTGAAAGCCAGCTAGTACTAAAGTGTTTTTTTTTTTATATCTTTTTTTTATTTAAAAAATGTTTGTGGGTGCTGCAGCAACTCAGCACCCCTACTGCCACGGCTATGCCCCAAACAGATCCCAATGTAAAAAGAAATTGCTCAAATTACTTTCTTTCTACCTCATGAAAATGCCTCTCATCTTTTGTGACAACTGACTCATTCCACTTTCAAAAGCACAAGAAAAAGGATTTCAACATCCAGCCTCTCAGATTGTTCTGAAAGCATTTTGGTTAGAAAGAGAAGATTAGCATTCCTGAAACTGTATTTTGTTTAAATAAAATTTGATCTCTGAGAAATTAAGCTAATTGATTGCACCCAAATTGGCAATTTTAATTAAAAGATTCATTTCAGAGGAGGCTGGTAGGAGAAGCTATAGGAGGATGGGCTCATTGTAAGGGTTGGAATGGAATGAATGGAACGGTATCAAACGTATGGAAACCACATGTTTGACTCCATTTCATTTATTCCATTCCAGTCATTACTATGAGCCCATCATCCTATAGCTCCTCCCACCAGCCTCCTCTGATTCATATACTGTTCAATAAATTTAGAACCTAATCCCACCCTAACAACCAGTATACAGTATCAGTTCTCTATGTTTGACAAGTAGTATGGAGCTGCTGCTTGAAGTATTGCTTCTTCAACCTTGTACTCCCTGTGAATCTGGTGATGTTTTTTTCCCCTGTTCAAAGAAATTAGCCATTGAAGTCGCTCGTATTCATTACCATAAATGAATATGAAAGTACCCCGTTTTGCCCACTAGATGCTGTTGTTCCTGCTACTGACACCACACCCTTTTATCCATTTAGCTGATTTATTAAATGGAACCCCTACTTTGGGTAGAAAACCAATAGCTTTTGCTCATTATGAAAATAAATTGTGTGGTCAATTGTGTGGTCAAGCCAGTCCTCCATGAAAGTAATTAAATCAATAAAATGTATTTATGAAGCCCTTCTTACATCAGCTGATGTCACAACGTGCTGTACAGAAACCCAGCCTAAAACCCCAAACAGCAAGCAATGCAGGTGTAGAAGCACAATGGCTAGGAAAAACTCCCTAGAAAGGCCAGAACCTAGGAAGAAACCTAGAGAGGAACCAGGCTATGAGGGGTGGCCAGTCCTCTTCTGGCTGTGCCGGGTGCAGATTATAACAGAACATGGACAAGATGTTCAAATGTTCATAGATGACCAGCAGGGTCAAATAATAATAATCACAGTGGTTGTCGAGGGTGCAACAGGTCAGCTCCTCAGGAGTAAATGTCAGTTGGCTTATCATAGCCGATCATTCAGAGTATCTCTACCGCTCCTGCTGTCTCTAGAGAGTTGGAAACAGAAGGCCTGGGACAGGTAGCACGTCCGGTGAACTTAATTCAGTTTGTCCTTCTCTTAGCAACCTAATGCTTAAACCCAACTCTCCTTGAATAGTCCAACCAATGGCAGCTCTCTGAGAGGGCTATCCATATGGTGCAATTCTCATGTGAAGACTTTTCCTACAAGCTCAAAACTTTGATGGAGAATTGGGCTAGTGATTAAAATGTTGTGACAACCCTAGTAAAATAATACAATTATAAACCATTGCATGGCAGTCATGGGTTTTTAAATAAAATGAAAATAAAACATCTCTATATGTAGTTTGATTAGTGAAATGTTCCATTAAACCCAACCTAATAACATTACCATTGCAAAACACTATACGGTGTGTGTTTGGGAATTTTAGCATTGAAGACCATTAGAGACCATAAAATTGAAACCATTAGAACTGCTGTAGCCTAATGGTTTGCTTGTTCGCCAATCACCAGGAATGGTCTAACTAAACCAGACCTTTTTTAAGGAAATAAACCACACACAGAGGGGCCGTTTCCTGGACATAAGTTAAGTCTAAGAGAAGGACAAGCTTAATTTCTTTCATGGAGGACTGGTTTGAATTGTGAGGATGACCACACATTTTCATTGTAAGCTGTTGGTTTTCTACCCAAAGTTGCAAAGAATATGTTGTGGTCGATTTAATTAACACAAGAGGCCATCAAAATTGATAAAAGGGTATGGTGGCAGTAGCAGGAACAGCGGCATCTAGTGGGGAAAACTTGGTACTTTCACACTAATTTATGGCATAGAATGCAAGCGACTTGGCTAATTTCTCTGAACAGGGGAAAAAAACATCACCAGATTCACAGGGAGTACATTATAAAGGTTGAAGAAGCAATACTACAAGCAACAGCGCCATACTACTTGTCAGACAGATCCTGTATACTGGTTGTTGGGTTGGGATTGGTGTGGGGTGTGGGTGATCCGTGGGTGGCTTTTGATAATTTTATTGGATTCCTCATGTCTTACTCATTGTTAGGAAGAAATATGGTATAAATATGATGTTAGGTACTATATTTATTGAAGATTATATGAATCCTATCAATTAAAATGACCAATTTGGGTACAATCAATTAGCTTAATTTCTCAGGGATCAAATTATACATAAAAAAAAATTATGTTTCAGGAATTCAGATCTTATCTGTTTCTAACTACATAAACTATTTCAGAACAATATCAGATGGTGGGAGTCATGGCTTGATGAAATCACATGGAAATACCCAACTGTGTCCTCTCCTTCAGTGTCAAACTAAGCATGTAATTATGTTGACAGTCATTGATCTACAAGTCATTTTCCATGCCGAAAACCCCCAGGCAATATCAGTAGCCTAGTCAAACTGCGTGCTGTGCGCAGCCATGTGCGCTGACCAATGAGAGGTAGGCCATGATCTGGCACACCTGCACGTCACCTTCAGCATTCAAATTTATGTAAAAGGGCTTTTGCAATATTAGGCTTTATTAGTTGAGTAACTTGCTTGGTTGTTTTTATTAAATGTGCTACTGAAAATGGTCCGGGTTTAAAGTAGCCTAAGATACCGTCGGAGAAACACAACTCTCATCAGGCTATAGGTAGGCTACATGCTGATCGGGGTTTACATTCGATTTAACGCATTGCATGGTCGAAGCAAGAGAGGAAGAGAAGCTCACTCCAAGTCAGTCAAAACTTCCAAACGATGAAATCCAAAGCTATATATTCATTGGCTATGTCATAGCACATTTTTTAAAGATACATATTGATGCATTACTAGCTCTAACACTTTTAATCTGCAAAAATGACAAATTAATTAGTGGGTGATGGTGATTTCAGATCAAAAGTGGAAGCCTCAGCTCAGGGGCCCACACACACACGCACGCACGCACGCACACACACACACACACACACACACACACACACACACCATACCCAATATGAACTATCGCAAACTACTGATTCAGACGATACCCAGAAACCCCTGAGGGAAATGAGACCATTCTTTTTTTTGCCACTGCGCTGCTCTGTGCTGTTGACATCATGCCATTACAGAATGCAGACCAGACAGTCAGACACTAATATGAATTCCAGCAGCATTTTTGGTGGTAACCTCATACACAATGCATCCGGAATGTATTCAGACACCTTGACTTTTAAAACATTTTGTTACGTTACAGCCTTATTCTAAAATTAAATGAGTGGACTCGATTAAATCGTTTTTTTTCTTCTCATCAATCTACACACAATACCCCATAATGAAAAAGCAAAAACAGGTTTAGAATCTTTTGCAAATTTATAAATAAAATAAATAAACTGAAATATCACATTTACATAAGTATTCAGACCCTTACTCAGTACTTTGTTGAAGCACCTGTGGCAGTGATTGCAGCCTGAATTCGTCTTGGGTATGACGCTACAAGCTTGGCACACCTGTATTTGGGGAGTATCTCTCATTCTTCTCTGCAGATCCTCTCAAGCTCTGTCAGGTTAGATGGGGAGCGTCGCTGCACAGCTATTTTCAGGTCTCTCCAGAGATGTTAGATCGGGTTCAAGTCCGGGCTCTAGCTGGGCCACTCAAGGACATTCAGAGACTTGTCCGAAGCTACTCCTGTGTTGTCTTGGCTGTGTGCTTAAGGTCATTGTCCTGTTGGAAGGTAAACCTTTGCCCCAGTCTGAGGTCTGGAGCACTCTGGAGCAGGTTTTCATCAAGGATCTCTCTGTACTTTGCTCTGTTCATCTTTCCCTCAATCCTGACTCGTCTCCCAGTCCCTGCCGCTGAAAAACATCCCCATAGCATGATGCTGCCACCACCATGCTTCACTGTAGGGATGGTGCCAGGTTTCCTCCAGACGTGACACCTGGCATTCAGGCCAAAGAGTTCAATCTTGGTTCCATCAGACCAGAGAATCTTGTTTCTTGTGGTCTTTAGGTGGCTTTTGGCAAACTCCAAGCAGGCTGTCATATGCGTTTTACTGAAGAGTGGCTTCCATCTGGCCAATCTACCATAAAGGCCTGATTGGTAGAGTGCTGCAGAGATGGTTGTCCTTCTGGAAAGTCCACAGAAAAACTCTGGAGCTCTGTCAGAGTGACCATCGGGTTCTTGGTCACCTCCCTGACCAAGGCCCTTCTCCCCCGATTGCTCAGTTTGGCCGGGCGGCCAGCTCTAGGAAGAGTCTTGGTCGTTCCAAACTTCTTCCATTTAAGAATGATGGAGGCCACTGTTCTTGCTGACCTTCAATGCTGCAGACGTTTTTTGTACCCTTCCCCAGATCTGTGCCTCGACACAATCTTATCTCGGAGCTCTACAGACAATTCCTTCGACCTCAAGGCTTGGTTTTTTGCTCTGACATGCACTGTCAACAGTGGGACCTTATATGGGCAGGTGTGTGCTTTCCAAATCATGTCCAATCAATTGAATTTACAACCAGTAGACTCCAATCAAGTTGTAGAAACATCTCAAAAACGATCAATAGAAACAGAATGCACTTGAGCTTAATTTCGAGGCTCATAGCAAAGGGTTTGAATACTTATATAAATAAGGTATTTCTGTTTTCACTTTGTCATTATGGGGTATTGTGTGTAGATTGATGAGGAAAAATATAATTGAATCCATTTTAGAATAAGGCTGTAACGTAACAAAATGTGGAAAAAGAGAAGGGGTCTGAATACTTTATGAATGCACTGTATCTACAACAGAGACATCTCAGATAGAGAGAGAGAGTCAGAGCTGGAACAGAGAAATAAAGCATACACACCCACCCAGCCCATGCCCTGAGAACAACAGCTGTTGCCCTATGTACATAGACATGGAATCATTGGTCACTTTAATAATGGAACACTGGTCACTTTGATAATGTTTACTGTTTTACTAATTTCATATTTACACTGTGTTTTAGTCAATGCCATCCTATTCAACTAATGCTGTATATACAGTTGAAGTCAAAAGTTTACATACACCTTAGCCAAATACATTTAAACTCAGTTTCTTCACAATTCCTGACATTTAATCCTAGTAAAAATTCCCTGTTTTAGGTCAGTTAGGATCACCACTTTATTTTAAGAATGTGAAATGTCAGAATAATAGTAGAAAGAATGATTTATTTCAGCTTTTATTTATTTAATCACATTCGCAGTGGGTCAGAAGTTTACATACACTCAATTAGTATTTGGTAGCATTGCCTTTAAATTGTTTAACTTGGGTCAAATGTTTCCGGTAGCCTTCCACAAGCTTCCCACAATAAGTTGGGTGAATTTTGGTCCATTCCTCCAGACAGAGCTGGTGTAACTGAGTCAAGATTGTAGGCCTCCTTGCTCGCACACGCTTTTTCAGTTCTGCCCACATATTTTCTATAGGATTGAGGTCAGGGCTTTGTGATGGCCACTCCAATACCTTGGCTTTGTTGTCCTTAAGCCATTTTGCCATAACTTTGGAAGTATGCTTGGGGTCATTGTCCATTTGGAAGACCCATTTGCGACCAAGCTTTAACTTCCTGACTGATGTCTTGAGATGTTGCTTCAATACAACGAGGGAAAAAAGTATTTGATCCCCTGCTGATTTTGTACGTTTGCCCACTGACAAAGAAATGATCAGTCTATAATTTTAATGCTAGGTTTATTTGAACAGTGAGAGACAGAATAACAACAAAAAAATCCAGAAAAACGCATGTGAAAAATGTTATAAATTGATTTGCATTTTAATGAGGGAAATAAGTATTTGACTCCCTCTCAATCAGAAAGATTTCTGGCTCCCAGGTGTCTTTTATACAGGTGTCGAGCTGAGATTAGGAGCACACTCTTAAAGGGAGTGCTCCTAATCTCAGCTTGTTACCTGTATAAAAGACACCTGTCCACAGAATCAATCAATCAATCAGATTCCAAACTTTCCAACATGGCCAAGACCAAAGAGCTCTCCAAGAATGTCAGGGACAAGATTGTAGACCTACACAAGGCTGGAATGGGCTACAAGACCATCGCCAAGCAGCTTGGTGAGAAGGTGACAACAGTTGGTGCGATTATTTGCAAATGGAAGAAACACAAAAAAACTGTCAATCTCCCTCGGCCTGGGGCTCCATGCAAGATCTCACCTTGTGGAGTTGCAATGATCATGAAAACGGTGAGGAATCCTGCCCAGAACTACACGGGGGAATCTTGTCAATGATCTCAAGGCAGCTGGGACCATAGTCACCAAGAAAACAATTGGTAATTGGTCCCCATGCTCAAGAAAGCACATATACATGCCAGTCTGAAGTTTGCCAATGAACATCTGAATGATTCAGAGGACAACTGGGTGAAAGTGTTGTGGTCAGATGAGACCAAAATGGAGCTCTTTGGCATCAACTCAACTCGCCGTGTTTGGAGGAGGAGGAATGCTGCCTATGACCCCAAGAACACCATCCCCAGCGTCAAACATGGAGGTGGAAACATTATGCTTTGGGGGTGTTTTTCTGCTAAGGGGACAGGACAACTTCACCGCATCAAAGGGACGATGGACGGGGCCATGTACCGTCAAATCTTGGGTGAGAACCTCCTTCCCTCAGCCAGGGCATTGAAAATGGGTCGTGGATGGGTATTCCAACATGACAATGACCCAAAACACACGGCCAAGGCAACAAAGGAGTGGCTCAAGAAGAAGCACATTAAGGTCCTGGAGTGGTCTAGCCAGTCTCCAGACCTTAATCCCATAGAAAATCTGTGGAGGGAGCTGTAGGTACGAGTTGCAAAACGTCAGCCTCGAAACCTTAATGACTTGGAGAAGATCTGCGGGACAAGAGGAGTGGGACAAAATCCCTCCTGAGATGTGTGCAAACCTGGTGGCCAACTACAAGAAACGTCTGAACTCTGTGATTGCCAACAAGGGTTTTGCCACCAAGTACTAAGTCATGTTTTGCAGAGGGGTCAAATACTTATTTCCCTCATTAAAATGCAAATCAATTTATAACATATTTCACATGCGTTTTTCTGGATTCTTTTGTTGTTATTCTGTCTCTCACTGTTCAAATAAACCTAACATTAAAATTATAGACTGATCATTTCTTTGTCAGTGGGCAAATGTGCAAAATCAGCAGGGGATCAAATACTTTTTTCCCTCACTGTATATCCACATAATTTTCCTTCCTCATGATGCCATCTCTTTTGTGAAGTGCACCAGTCCCTCCTGCAGCAAAGCACCCCCAAAACAAAGCCTCCCCCTTTTTCCTCCAAACATAACGATGGTCATTATGGCCAAACAGTTCTATTTTTGTTTCATCAGACCAGAGGACATTTCTCCAAAAAGTACGATCTTTGTCCCCATGTGCAGTTGCAAACCGTAGTCTGGCTTTTTTTTGGCGGTTTTGGAGCAGTGGCTTCTTCCTTGCTGAATGGCCTTTCAGGTTATGTTGATATAGGACTTGTTTTACTGTGGATATAGCTACTTTTGTACCTGTTTCCTCCAGCATCTTCACAAGGTCCTTTGCTGTTGTTCTGGGATTGATTTGCACTTTTCACACCAAAGTACGTTCATCTCTAGGAGACAGAACGCATCTCCTTCCTGAGCGGTATGACGGCTGCGTGGTCCCATGGTGTTCATACTTGCGTACTTTTGTTTGTACAGATGAACATGGTACCTTCAGGCATTTGGAAATTGTTCCGAAGGATGAACCAGACTTGTGGAGGACTCCAATTCTTTTTCTGAGGTGTTGGCTGATTTCTTTTGATTTTCCCATGATGTCAATCAAAGAGGCACTGAGTTTGAAGGTAGGCCTTGAAATACATCCACAGGGACACCTCCAATTGACTCAAATGATGTAAATTAGCCTATCAGAAGCTTCTAAAGCCATGACATATTTTTCTGGAATTTTCCAAGCTGTTTAAAGGCACAGTCAACTTAGTGTATGTAAACTTCTTACCCACTGGAATTGTGATACAGTTAATTATAAATGAAATAATTTGTCTGTAAACCATTGTTGGAAAAATCACTTGTGTCATGCACAAAGTAGATGTCCTAACCAACTTGCCAAAACTATAGTTTGTTATCAATTTGTGGAGTGGTTAAAAAACTATTTTGAATGACTCCAACCTAAGTGTATGTAAACTTCCGACTTCAACTGTATACTATTCTATCCTACGTGTTCTACATATATACTAAATAGTCTATCCACATACTGTCCATAATGTCTATACACACACACACACAGAAGTTATCTCAAACAGAGCCAGCTCAGAGGCCCAGCTCATGACTTCCATCAGCTGCAGATTTGAATTTAGAATGGAAAATTCACGTGTTTATGCAACAAATGTTAGTGCATCGAACTGTATCTCATCAATCCGAATCAATTCATTCCTCTAATCAAACCAAATCACTCCGAATTGTTTGAAATTAAACGTATTGTTCCTGTACCATTTCGGGGGCCCATGTATCTACATATGTGTAACGTATACGTAGGAAGCAGGTGCAGAAGGTGAGTTTAATAATCATGAAGATAATGCAAAACAGGAGACGCGTACTGAACGTAACCAATACTGCCTGATTACAGAGCCTACTGAGGACTGTATGAAGGGAGAGTAATCAGGGTGGTGATGAAGTCCAGGTGTGCGCAACGATGGGGAGCAGGTGTGCGCAATGATGGTTGCCAGGTGTGCGCAATGTGGGTTGCCAGGACCGGTGGTTATTAGACCGATGATGTTGAGCGCTGAAGGGAGGGAGCAGGAGTTGGCGTGACAATACGTATCAAATCTTACCAGTGGCGGTTGGTGCCGTTTAAGATTTCTTCATGAGCATGGCCTTATTTCTATTACAGCATATTGGATGACTGTCATTCATATTCCATTCACCCAGCTCAATGTAACATCAATAGGTTTAGGCTACTACATGATACTCAAATTTTCCCTTTACCCATCACGAGGTTGGTACAACCTATCCCCGTTTCGTTCCGTTTGCTTCAGTTTAAGAAACGTTTTTCAACAGAATCGGTGGAATGTCCTTTTTCTATTGTGTTATTGACTGTACGTCTGTTGTTGTTTTTGTCGCACTGCTTTGCTTTATCTTGGCCAGGTCGCAGTTGTAAATGAGAACTTGAATACACCCCCTGATCACGTGTAAACACAGTTCACTTTCATAGCAGCCTTGTTGTATTCCTGCTCGCATCTATGTGCTCTCCTCCTCTCATCTTTTCCTTTCGCTTGTGGACTTCAATGCACAACACCTCAGCTATATGTGACCAGGTGAAAAAAACTTTCCAAGCCAAACCACATCATAACCGCTACATACAGCCTACATCGTTGACACCATATTACCTAAAGAAACGCCATAGTCAACATTGCTAATAGAACTAATGCGTTAGTAAACCCGCTACAATCATGCAGTAACGTTACAGTTTACAGTCAGTAAGCAGTTTACCACTTACACTGGCGGGCTCTAGTGGCAATAAATTAGTAAAACCAAAAGCTTACCTTGACTTGGAAGAGTTCCAGTGTTGTGTTCGATAATCATAGCCAGCTAGCTAACATAGCATCCCTCTGTTTGAGCAGGGTGTTGGAGTAGGCTAAACTATCTAGTTGCATTTGCTAACTAAGTAAGTGAAACGAAATCTCTCTATCTCTCTCTTGCTTCTCCTTCATTTTGGAATAAATTAATTTGTCTTTGTCAACTATTGTCTTTGTCTCTCTTTGAGTCAACTACTCACCACATGTTATGCACTGCAGTGCTAGCTAGCTGTAGCTTATGCTTTCAGTACTAGATTAATTCTCTGATCCTTTGATTGGGTGGACAACATATCAGTTCATGCTGCAAGAGTTCTGATAGGTTGGAGGAAGTCCTCTGGAATTTGTCATAATTACAGTGTAAGTCTATGGAAAGGGGTGAGAACCATGAGCCTCCAAGGTTTTGTATTGAAGTCAATGTACCCAGAGGAGGATGGAAGCTAGCTGTCCTCCGGCTACACCATGGTGCTACCCTAGAGAGTGCTGTTGAGGCTACTGTAGACCTTAATTGCAAACAGTGTGTTTTAATCAATTATTTGGTGACGTGAATAAATTGAATATAGTTTTATCTAAAACAGATAATGTTTTAAATGTTTTACAATTTTAATATTTATGGAATTCACTGAGGAGGATGGTCCTCCCCTTCTTCCTCTGAGGAGCCTCCACTGCTACCTAGTGAGTCTCAATCAGAATCAATGGAATTGGGATGCTTACAGTATTTGGGTGAGGAAATACTGATTCTTCTCTTCTCTCTCAGGGGTGTTGAAATGTCCGGGGCCGCAATGCCCAGTCTGTGCCTCACCCAAACACATGAAGGGTTGTGGCCTTTTGCAGCAGAAAGACCTATCCTGCACCTCGCCTGTCATCTCCACCAATCCCAGAGCCTCATCTCAGGAGGATAGCGAAGTTCAACCAATAGAATCCTTTAGAGAGGCTTTAGGCGACGCCTCCCTGGAGATGTCTGACCAACAGGGGAATGCCGTTAATCTGAAGTGTAACATCACACACTTCTCACAGACTCCTGACATTACCCCACCACACCTTTCCTCTTCCTCCATCCCCCTCTCCCTCTCCATCTCCCTCTCCCTCTCCCTGGACTGTGGGGTGGATGGGCACGGCTCTGAGAGGCTGTGGAGGCTGCTGGCCTACTACAGTGAGACGCCTGTCAGGCTTCAGAGAGAAATAATGTTGAGTAAAGCCCCAAGACTTGCCTACAGGTATGAAAATACAGAAACACACAAGGCACATTCCTGTGTTATTTTCCTCTTCACCTGTACAATTTTGTTTTAACCCCAACACATAGATCAAATCTGTCCTTTCTTGTCCTTCAGGTATAGACAGACAGCAGAGAAGGAGGGCTACTACCATACAGGGGTCAGGGCCAGTATTCAAGCCCAGCCTGCCTGGTTACTGCAGCCCCATGTCAGTCTAGAGCTCAACAGAGCTCAGTCCATCGCCCACAGGGTTAAACTGACCTTGTCCACCCTGGTGTCTGCCCCCCCAGATTCCCCATCCCCACACCCCTGGGTCCTCATCCAGACCAACCACACCCACACAGCTTTTACTGCAGCCTCAGACAGACAGATCCACCTGCCCTGCCCTGTCCTCAGCTCTATTGGAGACCTAAGCTCTGGAGACCACAGGGTTCAATGGGTTTTCCCAGATGGTTCAACAGTCTCTTCTCCCTACCGCAGCTCAGATGGTAGGGTCCGGGTGTCTGGCCAGGGGCTGGTCCTGCAGAGAGTGGATCACTCTGATGCTGGACTGTACTACTGCGTGGCCCGGGCGGGGGGAGATGTTGATGTTCTCCCCCTCCGTCTGGCGGTGGTAGAATCATCCAACCCTCCCCAAGGGGAGGAGCTAGGCCCTGCTGTGACTGGATTGGTTGGAGACCCTGTCAGTCTGCCGTGCGAGGCCTCTGGTACACCGAGGGTTGAGGTGAACTGGGTTCTTCCTGGTGGGAGAGTGGTAGGGAGTAGGAACGAAGGGAGGAGAAAGGACAAGGCAGGGGTGAATGTCTTGGCCAATGGTACCCTGTCTCTCCCCATCCCTGCGCTGGGAGATGCAGGTCTATACCGGTGTGTAGCAGTGAACCAGTACGGTGCTGACTCTCTCTCTACCAGACTGATGCTCACCCTGCGTCCTTCTGACACCTCATCACGCATGAGATATCCCATGAGGCCACAATCTGCGGCGGGGGTGTCAAACAGGGTACGAGCCCCTCTAGGGGGTGAGGAGATTGAAGAGGTGGGGTCAGGAGATGACGAGGGGGAGAACATACTGCCCGCCAGGTCAGGTTACAACAGGACACAGCGCCCCCCAATCAGATCCCACATGGTGAGGGTGGAGGGAAGCGGACCACCCCTAAAGGGCAAGAGGCCCTTGAGGAGAGGCTACCCTGTGGAGCAGAGGAGGAACAGGCTGGAGGGCCGGCGGAGCTTTAACCTGGTGAAGCACAAGATAGACCCTCAGAAATGGGCCGACCTGCTGACAAAGATACGTGAAAGGACTGCCCCTAAAATTACAGACTCCCTGTATGTACCGCCCCCAACGAGAGCACATACTACCAACTCAGCCCCAACTGAAGCACAGACAACCACCTCAACCCCAACTGAAGCACAGACAACCACCTCAACCCCAACTGAAGCACAGACAACCACCTCAAACACAACTGAACCACAGACAACCACCTCAACCCCAACTGAAGCACAGACAACCACCTCAACCCCAACTGAAGCACAGACAACCACCTCAAACACAACTGAACCACAGACAACCACCTCAACCCCAACTGAAGCACAGACAACCACCTCAACCCCAACTGAAGCACATACAACTACCTCAACCCCAACTGAAGCACAGACAACCACCTCAACCCCAACTAGAGCACAGTCAACCAGAATACAGACAGATAGCAGACATACAGAAAGCAATGACACAACCATAACAAATCCAGGCAGCACACAGCCAGAAAGTACACAGCCAGACAGCAGACATACAACCAGAAGAAAGCCAGGCAGCACACAGCCAAGTAGCACACAGCCAGACATAATACAGACAGAGAGAATACAGACAACTAAAACACAGACAACCAGAATGCATACAGACACCACACTACAAAACAACACACCAGAGGTAAGCGTGGGAAGAAACTCTGATCAAGGTCCTGTATTGGACTCAGAGGCTGATACCTCAAAGAGTTCTTCCATAGATGTCCCCAGTCTACAGGAAGAGAGGTTAAACGCCATCCATACATCACTAATCCCAGATCTGATAACAAAGGATAGAGTGGCCCCAGAGACACCAAACACTTCGGATCCGAGCAATAACTTCCTCCAGAACCCTAAGTCAAACACAGACACAGATACAGAGACAGGAACAGAAACAGAGACAGAGAGTTCTCCTAAAAGCACAAAACCAACGTCCAATGTCAATTACATTAGCACAGAGGAAAGGAGACAGAGTGTTGCCCCTGTAAGGACTACAGGTGAGGGGGAGAGGACTGGAACAACAAACTCTGGAAAGGTAATTTTCTCCAACTCTGTTCCGTCGCGACCTAGAAGACCCTGGAATGCCAGCAATAGGCCTGGCCAGAGGAGACGCATCAACAGACCCAGAGGACGACCCATGCCCCGCCAAAGCACCCCAAGTCCAACTTCCCCTCGCCAGAATCCCACTACCACCAGAGCAGCACTTACAAAGCCCAGGAAACTGCCAGGACCTGCTGCAACCATTACTATAAGCACTACTACTACTACTACTACTACTACTCCATCCTTAACTAAGATCACTGCTTCATCAAGCACATCTGTCTCCCCCCCTGCCTCCCTTCCTGCCTCGCCCCCTTCGCCCCAGACGTACACAGACAGGGTGACTCACTTAACAAACACTGCTGCTTGGCTCCCTGACAGGTCCCAAACGACCATCACACACACACGCACACACACTAGCACACACACAGGCAAACATACACCCACAGTCACTCACAGTCACACAGAAAAACAGAGTTATGCTGTAACAGAGGGTCAGGTCGGGGCCACTCAAAAAGAGCAGGATCCATCTGTCTTCAACCAACGCAACCCAGAGGATATCAAAGCAACTACCCCTCGGTCTGGAACCACACCAGGTGGAACAACACCTACTGGTACTGAGAAAGAACCCAGTGAGATAGAATCCAGTGAGATAGAACCACTCTACCCGGAAACTAAGGAAGAACTCAGTGAGATAGGACCACCAGCCACTCAAAAAGAACCCAGTGAGATAGAACCACCAGCAACTGATGAAGAAGAACCCAGTGAGATAGAACCACCAGCAACTGATGAAGAAGAACCCAGTGAGAAAAAAACACCAGCAACTGATGAAGAACCCAGTGAGATAGAATCACCAGCAACTGATGAAGAAGAACCCAGTGAGAAAGAATCACCAGCAACTGATGAAGAACCCAGTGAGATAGAACCACCAGCAACTGATGAAGAACCCAATGAGATAGAACAAGTCTATCTAGCACCTGATGAACCAGAAGAGAGACAGCCAGAGTCAGAAATAGACAGATCTTTTTCATCTACAAAACAACTACTGCCCCCAACAACAGCTAATACAGCAGCTACCACTGCGTCAGCCATCACCTCCTCTACAGTCATCACCTTTATTAGAATAACTACCACTATAACTATTCCTACAACTACTACCACTATTCCTACAACTACTGCCACTATTCCTACAACTACTACCACTATTCCTACAACTACTACCACTATTCCTACAACTACTACCACTATTCCTACAACTACTACCACTATTCCTACAACTACTACCACTATTCCTACAACTACTGCCACTATTCCTATAACTACTACCACTATTCCTATAACTACTACCACTATTCCTACAACTACTACCACTATTCCTACAACTACTGCCACTATTCCTATAACTACTACCACTATTCCTACAACTACTGCCACTATTCCTACAACTACTACCACTATTCCTATAACTACTACCACTATTCCTACAACTACTGCCACTATTCCTATAACTACTGCCACTATTCCTATAACTACTACCACTATTCCTACAACTACTACCACTATTCCTATAACTACTACCACTATTCCTACAACTACTACCACTATTCCTACAACTACTACCACTATTCCTACAACTACTACCACTATTCCTACAACTACTACCACTATTCCTACAACTACTACCACTATTCCTACAACTACTGCCACTATTCCTATAACTACTACCACTATTCCTACAACTACTGCCACTATTCCTATAACTACTACCACTATTCCTACAACTACTACCACTATTCCTACAACTACTACCACTATTCCTACAACTACTGCCACTATTCCTATAACTACTACCACTATTCCTACAACTACTGCCACTATTCCTACAACTACTGCCACTATTCCTATAACTACTGCCACTATTCCTACAACTACTACCACTATTCCCACAACTACTACCACTATTCCCACAACTACTACCACTATTCCTACAACTACTACTACTATTCCTACAACTACTGCCACTATTCCTATAACTACTGCCACTATTCCTATAACTACTACCACTATTCCTACAACTACAATACCCTCAACAACCACCACTATACCGACAACTGCTACCACTATTCCTACAACTACAACTACAATACCCTCAACAACCACCACTATACCGACAACTACTACCACTATTCCTACAACTACTACTACTACTACTATTCCCACTACTAATACCACTCCTACTAGTACAATAGTCTGGAGGAACCCAGGAGTAAACTCCATCCCAGACTCACATGGTAGTCGCTACGGCCCCCCATCTTACCCCACCTACTCACAACACTCCAGCAGCCGGCACCCCTATATCATCACTAGGCCTGACCCAGTAAGAACTCCACTTCGAACTCCACCCCCTATAAAACACGCACCCTCTCTACCACACCCTATAAAGCCCAAACTTCTTTTCACAGACATTTTAGAGACCCCTTCCTCTGCACTGACCACCACCAGAACTCCCTCCAGCTCCCCAAAGACCTCCCCACCCACCACAGACAGTCAGGCTGGGCTCAACCCTGCGTCCACCCTTCCTCATTCCCCTCCCGCATCTCCAGACCGTAGTGTGACTGCCCAACGCCCCCCTCAGACCTCCGTCTTGCGTGTCAGTCCCCGTATCGCTCCCCCTCACATGCGCCCCATGTCTGTCCCAGCTGAGATTGATGCCCTCCTGCCCTGCGAGGCCATTGGACAGCCTCCTCCAACAATCACCTGGACCAAGGTCTCCACAGGTACGCTACACACACTACTCTCAGTTACACACACAATACATATACTTTGTCATACCCACACGTTACTCAATACACTCACTATTGCCACTCTTACACACAATACGCCACTCAATATGTATGTCTGTCTGTCCCAGGAGCTGTGATGTCACTGGACTACAAGGCAGAGCGTTTCCAGGTCCTACCCAACGGAAACTTTCTAATCCGGAGCGTGCAGGTCCAGGACCGGGGGGACATATATCTGCAGCGCACAGAACTCTGTGGGCCTGGACCGTGCCATGGTGACCCTGGAGGTCTGGTCCCGCCCACCCCGCATTCAGCTGCCCAACCACAGAGATGCAACGGTGCACCAGGGGGGTGAGGTGAGGTTGGAGTGTCGGGCTCAGGGGGTGCTGGTTCCTCTGCTATCCTGGGTGCTACCTGACCGCTCCGTCCTAACCCCCGACCCTAACCCCAACCCTGCCCTTGGCACTCACCCCCGGTTGTCTATATTCCCTAATGGTACTCTGCGCATCTTGGTGGCCCGGCCCAGCAGACAGAGGACTGTATCGCTGTGTATCCTCCAACACAGCAGGGGCTGGCAGTCTGGCAGTCCGACTCCATGTGTCCTCTCTTCCTCCAGCCATCCAGGAGCCCAGAGAGGAGAGGGTAACCCGGCCCGCTGGTTTGCCTCTCTACGCCCAATGCTCTGCCCGGGGAGCTCCCGCTCCCTCCATCCGCTGGAGGACCCCTGACGGCACCCTTCTGCTCCCCTCTCAATTCCTCAACGGGAACCTGTTTGTCCTCCCCAATGCCACCTTGCTGATACGCAAGCTAGCCACTAAAGACTCTGGGAGCTACGAGTGTCTGGCGACTAATGCGGTGGGCGGGGACAAGAGGACAGTGAGGGTGGAGGTGACTGGAGATGGAGGAGGAGGAGAAGTTGTCTCCATGGATAAAATGACCTTCTCTTCCATTAACAATAAATTTGATCTTCCCCCCTCCTCCCCCGTCCTTAACCTTCCCCTCCCACCCTCCTCCCCCCTCAGTAAGGCTAGGATCCTCTCCACCTCTCCATCCAGTTCTATAGTCATATATGGTGAATCTCTGCTCCTTTACTGTTCAGCAACCGGCAACCCAGAGCCTAGAGTGGTCTGGAGGGTACCTGGCAAGAAACTAGTGGATGCCCGCTACAGGTGCGTGTTTGTCCTTATTGATTACCAATCTTTTTAATCTAGTCCAGGACCGCCCCCCTTATAGTAGAATGCACAAGGTGCAATTTAGAAATTTGGTTGTGCATCAGCAGTTTTTCTCTTGTTTTGTCAGTCATTGACAGTCACTCAATTAGCTCATGTCAGCTAAATATTTTTAGATTGGTAAATTATTCTAGCCTGATATCTAAACTTGTAGTTTACATAGTTGAATTACCAACCATGGGCCCCCATTGATGTTTTTAGTCACTCTCACCCAGATATAATATAAAAAAACTGCAAACATTTATGTCCACCCTATGGCAAAATGGGTAGAATTGCAGGAAATTAGCTGTAAAACAGAAACATTTTCTCTACGCCTCATGGAATTTTTTTCTAATTGCATGAAATTAGTAAAATTGCCAAATCTTCTCTCCACCTCATGGCAAAATGTGTAGAATTGCAGCAAACTTGCTTTAAAACTGCAATATTTTCTCTACGCCTCGGGGCATAATGTGTGGAATTGCAGGAAATTAACTCTAAAACTTCTCTCCGCTGTCAAAAGGCTAGGGCCATCTCTGACTGCATGTGTGGGTATGGTTGTGGGTATGGATGTGGGTATGGATGTGGGTACACAGACTCGCGAGCCACTGCGGTCCCTCATGATGAGTTCAGTTTTTTGTGGCCCCAACCCATCAAAGTTGCCCATCCCTGGTCTAGTTTGTACAAAACATTAGGAACACCTTCCTAATATTGAGTTGCACACCCTTTTGCCCTCAGAACAGCCTCAATTCCAATGCTTCCCAAAGTTGTGTCAAGTTGGCTGGATGTCCTTTGGGTGGTGGACCATTTGGGAAAATGTTGAGCATGAAAAAAACAGCAGCGTTGTAGTTCTTGACACACTCAAACCGGTGCGCATGGCACCTACTACCATACCCTGTTCAAAGGCACTTAAATCTGTTGTTGCCAATTCACACTCTGAAGGGCACACATACACAATTCATGTCTCAACTGTCTCAAGGCTTAAAAATCCTTTGTTAACCTGTCTCCTCCACTTCATCTACACTAACTGAAGTGGGGGAAACAGAGGGTTAAATAATGAACAAGTAATTGGTGGATTGAAACCAGGTGTGAAAAACAAATGAAAAATTGATCGGCAATGGCTAGTAGACCGATGACGTCGACCACCGAACGCCGCCCGAACAAGGAGAGGGACAGAGTAGTTTTCACCTGGATTCACCTGGTCAGTCTAAAACCAAGTTTCCATCGACAGTTTTATGCAAGTAAAGTCATATCATATAAAAACAAAATCACGACAGCTGTGATGGAAAGGACGTTTCGGTGTAATTGTTTAAATGCAGACAGATAATTTGTTTGTTCGACATAGTGGGATCTTTTTGTGTCTGTAAAATTAATTGTTCAGGAAATGGTGGTAGAATAACCATCATATTGAAGTAAATTTGGAGTCATGCAATGACATGGTGTGAGGTCCTCCCACTACGACTCGGGAAACCATGCCGTTTATTAGGCTACAGATGAAATAACTTCTTCTGAACTTCACAGGGTGGTCAAAGTGCACAGTGATCTTGACGCTCCTTTCCAATCAATATCGAGGGTCTTATTCTGGTGACATGATGATCAATCCTTGACTGCCATTTGACAAATACAAATATTCTTGCTCTTATCCATAATAATCTCATCATGTAGACTAGCCAACCCACACAGCCTACCCACACTGTATCTGCAGACTGTTGGCTGGAGCGCATGTGATGAGACCAGAGTTGACACATTTGCTATTTAAAGCAACAGTTTTTGTGACAAAGAGTTGAAAATGCGATGGAAACACACTGAACTTTAGATTTTTATTCGGTACATGAAAACTTAAGCAAAAAAGTACATTTAGTGTGAACTATGTCGTCACGTACTGATTTCTATCCGTAACAAGTCCATTTGGTGGAAACATGCCACTGGTGGGAAAATGTACATATTTTCTTAATGCAGATTAATTTTCTTAATGCAGATTTTTGAATGTTCGCATGAAAATCTGTTGCCAATTGGAAGGAAACCTAGCTACTGTCATGGAAAGAGCAGTTGTTCCTAATGTTTTGTACACTCAGTGTCTGTGTCTTGTGCTTATCTAACCTTATCCTCTCTGTGTTGTATTTACAGTTTTGACAAGAGGATGAAGGTGCACAGTAATGGAACCCTGTATATCCAGTCCGTGACGGAGAAAGACGGGGGGGACTATTTATGTGTCGCGCGAAATAAGATGGCTGATGACTTCCGCCTCCTCCAGGTCACCGTGGCAACAAAGCCTGCTAAGATTGAGCCAAGGCAGCCATCCAATCAGAAGGTGGTATCGTACGGAGCAGCTCTAAAGGTAGACTGTCTGGTGACCGGCCAGCCCGACCCCGCGGTAAGATGGAGCCTACCGGATGGAACCTCAGTGAAAAGTGTCCTGTTGCAGGTTGAAGAGAGAGGGGGGCGCAGGCGGCGACTGGTGGTTTTTGACAATGGAACACTGTTCCTCCCCTCGGTGGGGATGGGGGAGGAGGGGGAGTATGTCTGCCACGCTGAGAACCATGGGGGGAGGGACACTATGAGTGTGATGGTCAAAGTCCTCGCCTCACCTCCCTCCTTCCCCAGCACCAAATATGAGGTCATCAAGGTGCAACAAGGGGGCGCAGTGGCTCTGAACTGTGGGGCCAAAGGAGATCCTGTCCCTACGATCACATGGCTCTCTCCAATGAATCGTGTCCTCCCAGTGGAAGGATCAGGTCCGGTTGTGGTGCAGCAAGACGGGTCTTTGGTGATCCAGGGGGCTAGAGGGGCTGACGGAGGAAACTACACCTGCCGAGCCAGCAACGCTGCTGGGGAGAGGAGCAAGGTGATGGGGGTGGAGGTGATGGTGACACCACCCAGCTTCACTCTCAATGGGGCTGGGGGTGGGATCAATGGGGCAGACAGACAGACAGCTGTTGTTAGTGGTAGTGGACTGAGTCCTGTGATCTCCATCAGTCAGTCTGCATGGAGGGATCATAGGGTCAGTGCAGGTAATGGTGTCAGTAATAATGGAGACAGTAAAGTAGGAGACCAAAGGGTCTCAGCAGTTAGAGGCCAGACAGTTCTTCTGCCATGTCCATCCCAGGGCTTCCCTCCCCCCCGCCTGGCCTGGTTGCTGCCCAGTTACGGGGTTCTCCCGGTGCCCTACTATGGCAGCAGACTCACCGTGCACCGCAATGGAACCCTGGAGCTGAGGGGGGTGAGGGCAAGCGACGCCGGCATGCTGGTGTGTGTCAATCGTGGCGAGAGGGGTGAGGCTCGGATAATGGTACACCTGGAGGTCTCAGACACAAAGGACACACCTCACTCCAGAGGCCCAGTGACCACCGAGAAACCTCGCCCAGTAGGCCCAGTCAGCACAGAGCAACCTCGCCCAGTAGGCCCAGTCAGCACAGAGCAACCTCGCCCAGTAGGCCCAGTCAGCACAGAGCAACCTTGCCCAGTAGGCCCAGTCAGCACAGAGCAACCTCGCCCAGTAGGCCCAGTCAGCACAGAGCAACCTCGCCCAGTAGTCCCAGTCAGCACAGAGCAACCTCGCCCAGTAGGCCCTGTCAGCACAGAGCAACCTCGCCCAGTAAGCCCAGTCAGCACAGAGAAACCTCACCCAGTAGGCCCAGTCAGCACAGAGCATCCTCGCCCAGTAGTCCCAGTCAGCAGAGAGAAACTTCGCTCAGGAGTCCCAGACAGAGAGGAGACACCTCTGCCAGGAGTCCCAGTCCAAGGGGACACACCTCCACCAAGAGGCCCAGTGCCAGAGGCAGGGAAGAGTGTTGTCCTGGAAAGGAAGCCTGTGGTCATCAGCATATCAGGCTCTCTGGTCAGCATCATCAACGGAGAAAATCTACAGCTACCCTGCCCCCAGACAGACAGCCCCAGTCAGTCTCTGACCTGGAAGTTGCCCAGCGGGGTGGTCGTGTCTCGGGGCCAGGCGGCAGGGACGGGTCGGTACTCAGTCCTGGATGACGGGACTCTGACGGTGCAGCAGGTGTCTGTGTTTGACAGGGGGACCTACTCCTGCCGATCCACCAATCAGGACACATCGTCTATCCTGACAGTTCCAGTGATTGTCATCGCCTACCCCCCTCGCATCACCAACGGACCCCCTCCCCTCACCTACACCCGTCCTGGTGTTGCCGTTCAGCTAACCTGCTACGTCATAGCAACCCCTAGAGCGACCATCACCTGGGAGATGCCGGACCAATCCCAGCTCAGGGTCACAGGTCAGGCCCGTCTCTATGGCAACCGGTACCTGAGTCCCCAGGGTTCCCTGGTGATCCAGAACCCAACCAGCAGAGACACAGGGTTCTACCGTTGTTCTGCACGGAACGTCATCGGAACTGACACCAAGGCCACTTATCTACATGTGATCTAACAGAACACACACACACATCATTTTTGCCCAAAGAAACTGCAAAGTTGAGTGCAGAAAATACTGTTCAACTAAAGACTGAGGTGTTGATTAAAGATTGTAAATAGAGATAAAAACAAACACATGCATCTTACAGCCAGAGTGTGTTAAAGTTGTACAAGCAATAAGCAGCTGAGAAGCACCAGCATCCATCATTAATAAATAAGTGTCAACACAAACTATATCAGGCTTTAAGAACATCAGCTGTCAAAACACACGTCATGCAATACAACACACTCAGCTCTGTATCACAACCTGTATGTTTATGTGAACCTTTACCTCCGTAATATCTTAAAGCTGCCCTATTTATCTTGTTGTATAGTTGTGTACTGATGAGCAGAGCAAATGTTTGATAGTGGTCACAGAACTGCTCCAGTGATTGTTCTGTGGAGCCTCAGGAGTCTGCAGTGCTCTGTGGCTGCAGCTCTCCAACCCTACAGGCTCGACCACTCCTCCAGTCATAGGCTGTACATACATCCTAGATCATGTAAACACAACAGTTACCAAGTCTTTGAAGATGGTATTTGTAGTAATTACATCTGTTTCATATAGAATAGCATAGATTGTTGTGTGGCTCCAGTGTCACATCAAGTATGTGTAGTATCCATGTGAAAGCCGATATCATTCATTTTTTTATAAACACTCCTTTGATGTTTTCATTTCATTTAAATTATTTGTCTTGTAAAGACTGTGATGTAAAGTTGTTATGTTGTGCCTCTTGTCATAAAGAGAGAGATGTACTGTATATCTAATCTCTCAATAGCCTTTTTAAATTATGCTTTATTTTCAACTGCTTTATTTGATAAATAAAAGAGAAAAATAATTCAGTCTGCTCATCAAAACATGGTTGTGTGGGTGTGTGTTTGTGTGTGTGTGTGTGTCCTGGGGGGGACAGAAACAGGGTTTGTTTGGGAACATCAGGCTTTGTATCCCATGACGCAGAAAAACCAGGAAATGGGTCTTAAGGACAGATAAGTTGTGCTTATGACATCATCACACTAACACTTCACGAGTCCATTTTCCAAAACATAGTTGCTTCCTCCATTACTCTCTTATTAGACATGTATCAACTCCATTACTCTCTTATTAGACAGGTATCAACACAATTACTCTCTTATTAGACAGGTATCAACTCCATTACTCTCTTATTAGACAGGTATCAACACAATTACTCTCTTATTAGACAGGTATCAACTCCATTACTCTCTTATCAGACAGGTATCAACTCCATTACAGTCTTATTAGACAGGTATCTACCCAATTACTCTCTTATTAGACAGGTATCAACTCCATTACTCTCTTATTAGACAGGTATCAACTCAATTACTCTCGAATTAGACATGTATCAACTCCAGTACTCTCTTATTAGACAGGTATCAACTCCATTACTCTCTTATTATACAGGTATCAACTCCATTACTCTCCTAATAGACAGGTATCAACTCCATTACTCTCTTATTAGACAGGTATCAACTCCATTACAGTCTTATTAGACAGGTATCTACACAATTACTCTCTTATTAGACAGGTTTCAACTCCATTACTCTCTTATTAGACAGGTATCAACTCAATTACTCTCTTATTAGACATGTATCAACTCCATTACTCTCTTATTAGACAGGTATCAACTTCATTACTCTCTTATTAGACAGGTATAAACTCCATTACTCTCTTAATAGACAGGTATCAACTCCATTACTCTCTTATTAGACATGTATCAACTCCAGTACTCTCTTATTAGACAGGTATCAACTCCATTACTCTCTTATTAGACAGGTATCAACTCCATTACTCTCTTATTAGACAGGTATTAACTCCATTACTCTCTTATTAGACAGGTATCAACTCCATTACTCTCTTATTAGACATGTATCAAGTCCATTACTCTCTTATTAGACAGGTATCTTTATAAAAAATCACTATCTGTGTTCCTTTCACCGGACGCTACAATATAATAATAGAGCAATGTTGCTTAAGGGAAACGCTGAGTCATGAAGTGCAGTGCCCAGTGAGACCTGGTCCTGCTTATCCTTGTGTCTGATTGAGGTGGATGATTCCGATGTCTCCCAGCGCTGGACTGTGTGGAGTGTGGTGTGTACGTCCATGTGAGCGTATGTCTGTGTGCGTAAGCGTTGTTCTGATATGGGGAGAGCAGCACACTGGGTTCTCACTGAATGGGCCTGGAGAACACCATCTCCACCATTTAAACTTCTAACACTTAGTTTAGAAAGAGATGGGTTAGTGAGGAGGAAATGGGTTAGTTTAGGAAGAAATGGGTTAGTTAGGAGGAGATGGGTTAGTTAGGAGGAGATGGGTTAGTTTAGGAAGAGATGGGTTAGTTTAGAAGGAAATTGGTTAGTTTAGGAGGAGGTGGGTTAGTTAGGAGGAGATGGGATAGTTAGGAGGATATGGGTTAGTTGGGAGGAGATGGGTTAGTTTAGGAATAGATGGGTTAGTTAGGAGAAGATTGGTTAGTTTAGGAGGAGATGGGATAGTTATGAGAAGATGGGTTAGTTAGGAGAAGATTGGTTAATTTAGTAGGAGATGGGTTAGTTAGGAGAATATGGGTTCATTTTGAAAGAGATGGGATAGTTAGGAGAATATGGGTTAGTTTAGGAGGAAATTGATTAGTTTAGGAGATGGATTAGTTAGGAAGGGATTGGTTAGTTTAAGGGGAGATGGGTGAGTTAGGGGATTCGTTTTCAGGCTAGTTGAAGAAGGTTAGGTATGTGACTGGGCTGTAGGATGAGGACGTTGATGAATGAGGTCCATTTGTGACTCAGCGAGTGGCTAAAGCAAGATCTGGGTCAGGATGCCCCACCCACCCACACGCACACACACACATGCACAGGGATAGTTTAGTATGTGGGTCAGGCAGGGGTGGGGCGTTACAGTTGGACAGGCAGATAGAACTGATTCAGTCAGGGCTCTGGGAGTTATTACTGTATTATTACCGTGAGTGAGTGTGTGTGTGTGTGTGTGTGTGTGTGTGTGTGTGTGTGTGTGTGTGTGTGTGTGTGTGTTGGCGTGCGCGTGCGTGTGTGTGCGTGTGTGTGTCATGGCTCTGATAGTTATTACTGTATCACTGTTGTCCCCTCTGCTCCATAGAAACATCTGGAGACAACTGGAGAAACTTCCCCCCTGGACAGAGGGCCGAGGTTACTAGATACAGCCTGCAGCTTTTACACTATAAAACTGGATTACAGATGGAATACTGCACGTCTCTGACATTACCACTGGACAACTTAAAATATATATTGATCTAAATGTGCATTTGATAATCATGTATGACATTTACGACAATATAGAATTCTTAAAAAATGGGGTGAGTAACCAACATATTTGATCTACTGCAAAAACATACAGACCATATCAACCCCGTAATATACATGATGATTTCCCTGTGAACAGCAGAGACAGTAACCCATGGTCACATCTCCACTCTCAGAGACAGTAACCCATGGTCACATCTCCACTCTCAGAGACAGTAACCCATAGTCACATCTCCACTCTCAGAGACAGTAACCCATAGTCACATCTCCACTCTCAGAGACAGTAACCCATAGTCACATCTCCACTCTCAGAGACAGTAACCCATAGTCACATCTCCACTCTCAGAGACAGTAACCCATAGTCACATCTCCACTCTCAGAGACAGTAACCCATAGTCACATCTCCACTCTCAAAGACAGTAACCCATAGTCACATCTCCACTGTCAGAAACAGTAACCCATGGTCACATCTCCACTCTCAGAGACAGTAACCCATAGTCACATCTCCACTCTCAGAGACAGTAACCCATAGTCACATCTCCACTCTCAGAGACAGTAACCCATGGTCACTTCTCCACTCTCAGAGACAGTAACCCATAGTCACATCTCCACTCTCAGAGACAGTAACCCATAGTCACATCTCCACTCTCAGAGACAGTAACCCATAGTCACATCTCCACTCTCAGAGACAGTAACCCATGCTCACATCTCCACTCTCAGAGACAGTAACCTCTCCCTTCTTAGAGAGATTATATTTGGGCCTAAGGCAGAGGCTTGGTTGGCTTGGCTTCCCTGTGGAATGTTTATGTTACCTATCAATTCAATGAATCTACTGTTTGTGAAGCAGATCCCATGACATCCAACCCTAGAAATAATATTAAGGCAGGGGACCACAACCTTATAGCAACTCCTGATTAATAAGTAGCTACTGTATAATCTTCTTGTAGAGGAGAGGAGAGGAGCGGAGAAAGTACAGTCAGGAGAGGAGACAGTACAGTCAGGAAAAGACACAGTACAGTCAGAAGAGGAGCCAGTACAGTCAGTGGAGGAACCAGCACAGTCAGGAGATGAGCCAGTACAGTCAGGAGAGGAGAGGAGACAGTACAGTACAGTCAGGAGAGGAGACAGTACAATCAGGAGAGGAGACAGTAGAGTCAGGAGAGGAGATGAGACAGTACAGTCAGGAGAGGAGGGAGCCAGGACAGTCAGGAGAGGAGACAGTACAGTCAGGAGAGGAGACAGTACAGTCAGGAGAGGAGACAGTACAGTCAGGAGAGGAGACAGTAGAGCCGGGAGAGGAGAGAGTCCAGTCAGTAGAGGAGATTGTACAGACAGATGAGGAGACAGTACAGTCAGGAGAGGAGACAGTACAGTCAGTAGAGAAGAGGAGACAGTACAGTCAGGAGAAAAGACAGTACAGTCAGGAGACGAGTGAAGACAGTACAGTCAGGAGTGGAGACAGTACAGTCAGGACAGGAGGCAGTACAGTCAGGAGAGGACACGGTACATTCAGGAGAGGAGGCATTACAGTCAGTAAAGGAGACAGTGAGGAGAGGAGAGAGTATCGCAGTTGAGGAGCCAGTACAGTCAGGAGAGGACACAGTACAGTCAGGAGAGGACACAGTACAGTCAGGAGAGGAGAGAGTCCAGTCAGTATAGGAGAGAGTACAGTCAGGAGAGGAGACAGTACAGTCAGGAGAGGAGCCAGTACAGTCAGGAGAGGAGAGGAGACAGTACAGTCAGGAGACGATTTGAGACAGTACAGTCAGGACAGGAGACAGTACAGTCAGGAGAGTAGAGGATTCAGTAGAGTCAGGAGAGGAGAGGTTTCAGTACAGTCAGGAGAGGAGAGGGAAGGAGGCAGTACAGTCAGGAGAGGAGAGGAGAGGAGACAGTAGAGTCAGGAGAGGAGAGGAGCCAGTACAGTCAGGAGAGGAGACAGTAGGGTCAGGGGAGGAGAGGAGACAGTACAGTCAGGATAGGAGAGGAGGCAGTACAGTCAGGAGAGGAGAGGAGCCAGTACAGTCAGGAGAGGAGCCAGTACAGTCAGGAGAGGAGAGGAGCCAGGACAGTCAGGAGAGGAGACAGTACAGTCAGGAGAGGAGACACTAAAGTCAGGCAGGAGAGGAGAGTAGAGTCAGGAGAGGAGAGGAGACAGTACAGTCAGGAGATGAGAGGACACAGTACAGTCAGGAGAGGACAGTAGTCAGGAGAGGAGAGGAGCCAGTACAGTCAGGAGAGGAGAGGATTCAGTACAGTACAGTGCAGTCAGGAGAGGAGACAGTACAGTATGGAGAGGAGACAGTACAGTCAGGAGAGGACATGGTACATTCAGGAGAGGAGAGGAGGCATTACAGTCAGTAAAGGAGAGAGTACAGTGAGGAGAGGAGAGAGTATCGCAGTTGAGGAGCCAGTACAGTCAGGAGAGGAGAGATTCCAGTCAGTAGAGGAGAGAGTACAGTCAGGAGAGGAGACAGTACAGTCAGGAGAGGAGACAGTACAGTCAGGAGAGGAGACAGTACAGTCATGAGACAAGAGGAGACAGCACAGTCAGGAGAGGACAGTACAGTCAGGAGAGGAGACAGTTCAGTCAGGAGAGGAGGGGAGACAGTACAGTCAGGAGAGGAGAGGGGAGGAGACAGTACAGTCAGGAGAGGAGACCGTACAGTCAGGAGAAGAGAGGAGACAGTACAGTCAGGAGAGGAGTCAGTACAGTCAGGAGAGGAGACAGCACAGTCAGGAGAGGAGACAGTACAGTCAGGAGACAAGAGGAGACAGTACAGTCAGAAGACAAGAGGAGACAGTACAGTCAAGAGAGGAGAGGAGACAGTAGAGTCAGGAGAGGAGAGGAGCCAGTACAGTCAGGAGAGGAGAGGGTAGGAGGCAGTACAGTCAGGAGAGGAGACAGTAGGGTCAGGGGAGGAGAGGAGGCAGTAAAGTCAGGAGAGGAGAGGAGGCAGTACAGTCAGGAGAGGAGAGGAGCCAGTACAGTCAGGAGAGGAGACAGTACAGTCAGGAGAGGAGAGAAGCCAGGACAGTCAGGAGAGGAGACAGTACAGTCAGGAGAGGAGACACTAAAGTCAGACAGGAGAGGAGAGTAGAGTCAGGAGAGGAGAGGAGACAGTACAGTCAGGAGAGGACAGTACAGTCAGGAGAGGAGACCGTACAGTCAGGAGAGGAGAGGACACAGTACAGTCAGGAGAGGACAGTAGAGTCAGGAGAGGAGAGGAGCCAGGACAGTCAGAAGAGGAGAGGATTCAGTACAGTACAGTGCAGTCAGGAGAGGAGACAGTACAGTCAGGAGAAGAGACAGCACAGTCAGGAGAGGAGACAGTACAGTCAGGAGAGGAGCCAGAACAGTCAGGAGACGAGAGGAGACAGTACAGTCAGGAGAGGAGACAGTACAGCCAGGAGACGAGAGGAGACAGTACAGTCAGGAGAGGAGAGGAGCCAGTACAGTCAGGAGAGGAGAGGGTAGGAGGCAGTACAGTCAGGAGAGGAGACAGTAGGGTCAGGGGAGGAGAGGAGACAGTACAGTCAGGAGAGGAGACAGTACAGCCAGGAGACGAGAGGAGACAGTACAGTCAGGAGAAGAGACAGCACAGTCAGGAGAGGAGATGAGATAGTAGAGCCAGTAGAGGAGATGAGAGGAGAGGAGCCAGGACTGTCAGGAGCGGAGACAGTACAGTCAGTAGAGGAGGCAGCACAGTCAGGAGAGGAGGGGAGACAGTACAGTCAGGAGAGGAGAGCGGAGGAGGCAGTACAGTCAGGAGAGGAGGCTGTACAGTCAGGAGAGGAGAGGGGAGGAGACAGTACAGTCAGGAGAGGAGACCGTACAGTCAGGAGAAGAGAGGAGACAGTACAGTCAGGAGAGGAGTCAGTACAGTCAGGAGAGGAGACAGCACAGTCAGGAGAGGAGACAGTACAGTCAGGAGACAAGAGGAGACAGTACAGTCAGAAGACAAGAGGAGACAGTACAGTCAAGAGAGGAGAGGAGACAGTAGAGTCAGGAGAGGAGAGGAGCCAGTACAGTCAGGAGAGGAGAGGGTAGGAGGCAGTACAGTCAGGAGAGGAGACAGTAGGGTCAGGGGAGGAGAGGAGGCAGTAAAGTCAGGAGAGGAGAGGAGGCAGTACAGTCAGGAGAGGAGACAGTACAGTCAGGAGAGGAGAGAAGCCAGGACAGTCAGGAGAGGAGACAGTACAGTCAGGAGAGGAGACACTAAAGTCAGACAGGAGAGGAGAGTAGAGTCAGGAGAGGAGAGGAGACAGTACAGTCAGGAGAGGAGAGGACACAGTACAGTCAGGAGAGGACAGTAGTCAGGAGAGGAGAGGAGCCAGTACAGTCAGGAGAGGAGAGGATTCAGTACAGTACAGTGCAGTCAGGAGAGGAGACAGTACAGTCAGGAGAGGAGACAGTACAGTCAGGAGAGGACATGGTACATTCAGGAGAGGAGAGGAGGCATTACAGTCAGTAAAGGAGAGAGTACAGTGAGGAGAGGAGAGAGTATCGCAGTTGAGGAGCCAGTACAGTCAGGAGAGGAGAGATTCCAGTCAGTAGAGGAGAGAGTACAGTCAGGAGAGGAGACAGTACAGTCAGGAGAGGAGACAGTACAGTCAGGAGAGGAGACAGTACAGTCATGAGACAAGAGGAGACAGCACAGTCAGGAGAGGACAGTACAGTCAGGAGAGGAGACAGTTCAGTCAGGAGAGGAGGGGAGACAGTACAGTCAGGAGAGGAGAGGGGAGGAGACAGTACAGTCAGGAGAGGAGACCGTACAGTCAGGAGAAGAGAGGAGACAGTACAGTCAGGAGAGGAGTCAGTACAGTCAGGAGAGGAGACAGCACAGTCAGGAGAGGAGACAGTACAGTCAGGAGACAAGAGGAGACAGTACAGTCAGAAGACAAGAGGAGACAGTACAGTCAAGAGAGGAGAGGAGACAGTAGAGTCAGGAGAGGAGAGGAGCCAGTACAGTCAGGAGAGGAGAGGGTAGGGAGGCAGTACAGTCAGGAGAGGAGACAGTAGGGTCAGGGGAGGAGAGGGAGGCAGTAAAGTCAGGAGAGGAGAGGAGGCAGTACAGTCAGGAGAGGAGAGGATCCAGTACAGTCAGGAGAGGAGACAGTACAGTCAGGAGAGGAGAGAAGCCAGGACAGTCAGGAGAGGAGACAGTACAGTCAGGAGAGGAGACACTAAAGTCAGACAGGAGAGGAGAGTAGAGTCAGGAGAGGAGAGGAGACAGTACAGTCAGGAGAGGACAGTACAGTCAGGAGAGGAGACCGTACAGTCAGGAGAGGAGAGGACACAGTACAGTCAGGAGAGGACAGTAGAGTCAGGAGAGGAGAGGAGCCAGGACAGTCAGAAGAGGAGAGGATTCAGTACAGTACAGTGCAGTCAGGAGAGGAGACAGTACAGTCAGGAGAAGAGACAGCACAGTCAGGAGAGGAGACAGTACAGTCAGGAGAGGAGCCAGAACAGTCAGGAGACGAGAGGAGACAGTACAGTCAGGAGAGGAGACAGTACAGCCAGGAGACGAGAGGAGACAGTACAGTCAGGAGAGGAGAGGAGCCAGTACAGTCAGGAGAAGAGAGGGTAGGAGGCAGTACAGTCAGGAGAGGAGACAGTAGGGTCAGGGGAGGAGAGGAGACAGTACAGTCAGGAGAGGAGACAGTACAGCCAGGAGACAAGAGGAGACAGTACAGTCAGGAGAAGAGACAGCACAGTCAGGAGAGGAGATGAGATAGTAGAGCCAGTAGAGGAGATTGAGAGGAGAGGAGCCAGGACTGTCAGGAGCGGAGACAGTACAGTCAGTAGAGGAGACAGCACAGTCAGGAGAGGAGGGGAGACAGTACAGTCAGGAGAGGAGAGCGGAGGAGGCAGTACAGTCAGGAGAGGAGGCTGTACAGTCAGGAGAGGAGGCTGTACAGTCAGGACAGGAGTGGGTACAGTCAGGAGAGGAGAGGAGGCTGTACAGTCAGTAAAGGAGAGAGTACAGTGAGGAGAGGAGAGAGTTCCGCAGTAGAGGAGACAGTACAGACAGGAGAGGGAGACAGTACAGTCGGGAGAGGAGAAGAGACAGTACAGTCAGGAGAGGAGAGAGTACAGTCAGGAGAGGAGACAGTACAGTCAGGAGAAAAGACAGTACAGACAGGAGACGAGAGAAGACAGTACAGTCAGTAGTGGAGTCAGTACAGTCAGGACAGGAGGCAGTACAGTCAGGAGAGGACATGGTACCTTCAGGAGAGGAGAGGAGGCAGTTGAGGAGCCAGTACAGTCAGGAGAGGAGACAGTACAGTCAGGAGAGGAGAGAGTCCAGTCAGTAGAGGTGCCAGTACAGTCAGGAAAGGAGACAGTACAGTCAGGAGAGGAGACAGTAGAGCCGGGAGAGGAGAGAGTCCAGTCAGTAGAGGAGATTGTACAGACAGATGAGGAGACAGTACAGTCAGGAGAGGAGACAGTACAGTCAGTAGAGAAGAGGAGACAGTACAGTCAGGAGAAAAGACAGTACAGTCAGGAGACGAGAGAAGACAGTACAGTCAGGAGTGGAGACAGTACAGTCAGGACAGGAGGCAGTACAGTCAGGAGAGGACACGGTACATTCAGGAGAGGAGGCATTACAGTCAGTAAAGGAGACAGTGAGGAGAGGAGAGAGTATCGCAGTTGAGGAGCCAGTACAGTCAGGAGAGGACACAGTACAGTCAGGAGAGGACACAGTACAGTCAGGAGAGGAGAGAGTCCAGTCAGTATAGGAGAGAGTACAGTCAGGAGAGGAGACAGTACAGTCAGGAGAGGAGCCAGTACAGTCAGGAGAGGAGAGGAGTCAGTACAGTCAGGAGACGATTTGAGACAGTACAGTCAGGAGACGAGAGTAGACAGTACAGTCAGGACAGGAGACAGTACAGTCAGGAGAGGAGAGGATTCAGTAGAGTCAGGAGAGGAGAGGTTTCAGTACAGTCAGGAGAGGAGAGGGGAGGAGGCAGTACAGTCAGGAGAGGAGAGGAGACAGTAGAGTCAGGAGAGGAGAGGAGCCAGTACAGTCAGGAGAGGAGACAGTAGGGTCAGGGGAGGAGAGGAGACAGTACAGTCAGGATAGGAGAGGAGGCAGTACAGTCAGGAGAGGAGAGGAGCCAGTACAGTCAGGAGAGGAGACAGTACAGTCAGGAGAGGAGAGAAGCCAGGACAGTCAGGAGAGGAGACAGTACAGTCAGGAGAGGAGACACTAAAGTCAGACAGGAGAGGAGAGTAGAGTCAGGAGAGGAGAGGAGACAGTACAGTCAGGAGAGGACAGTACAGTCAGGAGAGGAGACCGTACAGTCAGGAGAGGAGAGGACACAGTACAGTCAGGAGAGGACAGTAGAGTCAGGAGAGGAGAGGAGCCAGTACAGTCAGAAGAGGAGAGGATTCAGTACAGTACAGTGCAGTCAGGAGAGGAGACAGTACAGTCAGGAGAAGAGACAGCACAGTCAGGAGAGGAGACAGTACAGTCAGGAGAGGAGCCAGAACAGTCAGGAGACGAGAGGAGACAGTACAGTCAGGAGAGGAGACAGTACAGCCAGGAGACGAGAGGAGACAGTACAGTCAGGAGAGGAGAGGAGCCAGTACAGTCAGGAGAAGAGAGGGTAGGAGGCAGTACAGTCAGGAGAGGAGACAGTAGGGTCAGGGGAGGAGAGGAGACAGTACAGTCAGGAGAGGAGACAGTACAGCCAGGAGACAAGAGGAGACAGTACAGTCAGGAGAAGAGACAGCACAGTCAGGAGAGGAGATGAGATAGTAGAGCCAGTAGAGGAGATTGAGAGGAGAGGAGCCAGGACTGTCAGGAGCGGAGACAGTACAGTCAGTAGAGGAGGCAGCACAGTCAGGAGAGGAGGGGAGACAGTACAGTCAGGAGAGGAGAGCGGAGGAGGCAGTACAGTCAGGAGAGGAGGCTGTACAGTCAGAAGAGGAGGCTGTACAGTCAGGACAGGAGTGGGTACAGTCAGGAGAGGAGAGGAGGCTGTACAGTCAGTAAAGGAGAGAGTACAGTGAGGAGAGGAGAGAGTTCCGCAGTAGAGGAGACAGTACAGACAGGAGAGGAGACAGTACAGTCGGGAGAGGAGAAGAGACAGTACAGTCAGGAGAGGAGAGAGTACAGTCAGGAGAGGAGACAGTACAGTCAGGAGAAAAGACAGTACAGACAGGAGACGAGAGAAGACAGTACAGTCAGTAGTGGAGTCAGTACAGTCAGGACAGGAGGCAGTACAGTCAGGAGAGGACATGGTACCTTCAGGAGAGGAGAGGAGGCAGTTGAGGAGCCAGTACATTCAGGAGAGGAGACAGTACAGTCAGGAGAGGAGAGAGTCCAGTCAGTAGAGGTGCCAGTACAGTCAGGAAAGGAGACAGTACAGTCAGGAGAGGAGACAGTAGAGCCGGGAGAGGAGAGAGTCCAGTCAGTAGAGGAGATTGTACAGACAGATGAGGAGACAGTACAGTCAGGAGAGGAGACAGTACAGTCAGTAGAGAAGAGGAGACAGTACAGTCAGGAGAAAAGACAGTACAGTCAGGAGACGAGAGAAGACAGTACAGTCAGGAGTGGAGACAGTACAGTCAGGACAGGAGGCAGTACAGTCAGGAGAGGACACGGTACATTCAGGAGAGGAGGCATTACAGTCAGTAAAGGAGACAGTGAGGAGAGGAGAGAGTATCGCAGTTGAGGAGCCAGTACAGTCAGGAGAGGACACAGTACAGTCAGGAGAGGACACAGTACAGTCAGGAGAGGAGAGAGTCCAGTCAGTATAGGAGAGAGTACAGTCAGGAGAGGAGACAGTACAGTCAGGAGAGGAGCCAGTACAGTCAGGAGAGGAGAGGAGACAGTACAGTCAGGAGACGATTTGAGACAGTACAGTCAGGAGACGAGAGTAGACAGTACAGTCAGGACAGGAGACAGTACAGTCAGGAGAGGAGAGGATTCAGTAGAGTCAGGAGAGGAGAGGTTTCAGTACAGTCAGGAGAGGAGAGGGGAGGAGGCAGTACAGTCAGGAGAGGAGAGGAGACAGTAGAGTCAGGAGAGGAGAGGAGCCAGTACAGTCAGGAGAGGAGACAGTAGGGTCAGGGGAGGAGAGGAGACAGTACAGTCAGGATAGGAGAGGAGACAGTACAGTCAGGAGAGGAGAGGAGCCAGTACAGTCAGGAGAGGAGACAGTACAGTCAGGAGAGGAGAGGAGCCAGGACAGTCAGGAGAGGAGACAGTACAGTCAGGAGAGGAGACACTAAAGTCAGGCAGGAGAGGAGAGTAGTCAGGAGAGGAGAGGAGCCAGTACAGTCAGGAGAGGAGAGGATTCAGTACAGTACAGTGCAGTCAGGAGAGGAGACAGTACAGTATGGAGAGGAGACAGTACAGTCAGGAGAGGACATGGTACATTCAGGAGAGGAGAGGAGGCATTACAGTCAGTAAAGGAGAGAGTACAGTGAGGAGAGGAGAGAGTATCGCAGTTGAGGAGCCAGTACAGTCAGGAGAGGAGAGATTCCAGTCAGTAGAGGAGAGAGTACAGTCAGGATAGGAGACAGTACAGTCAGGAGAGGAGACAGTACAGTCAGGAGAGGAGACAGTACAGTCATGAGACAAGAGGAGACAGCACAGTCAGGAGAAGAGAGAGTCCAGTCAGTAGAGGAGAGAGTACAGTCCGGAGAGGAGACAGTACAGTCAGGAGAGGAGGCAGTACAGTCAGGACAGGAGACAGTACAGTCAGGAGAGGAGACAGTACTGTCAGGAGAGGAGACAGTACAGTCAGGAGAGAAGACAGCACAGTCAGGAGATGAGAGGAGAGGAGAGAGTACAGTCAGGAGAGGAGACAGTATAGTCAGGAGAGGAGAGGAGACAGTACAGTCAAAGTTACAGTAATTCTAGTTCTCCCATTATCACTCCCAAACAGATTTGCGCCAACCCTAAATTACTCATAGAGAAACATGGAGAGTTGTACAGACAGATACAAAGAAAGATAGAAAGGAAGACCAAAAAAGAGAAAGGCACAAAAGAAGAAAGAGGAAGAGGTAAGGACAGGAAAAGAAGTAGATGTCATCAGCCGGGTAGATGTCATCAGCCGGTCTGTCTTTCATCTGACACGCCTGCCTCCTCATCCTCTCCTCTTTCCTCTCATCATCCTACTTCCTCTGCTCATCTCAGAGCCTTCCCTGTTCTCACTGTCACTCCATCACACCTCTCCACCGCTCCCTCCCATTTTCAACCTCCTCCAGTCTCGTCCACCCACCTAGAATCAATCAGATTTTATGTTGTGTGACAGCCTCTCAGACTGCTGGTAAAGGCTTCAACTAGTAGACAGAGCAGTCCTACCAACCCTCTCTGTTCAGTTGGTTCATCTTCACATAGATGTGGCATGTGTTTGGTGATTTACAGTTAGAAGAAGACTTCTCATAACAATATTATCTCATAATAAGTGGTGTCACACCCCGCAGGGGAAAGGCTGAGAGACAGAGGAGAATCAGTAGATTGTCATCATCTCTGGAAGATCAGGAAAGCTGTCCTTCTGCGTGTCTCAAACGACTGCTCTCAGATCAGATGAGGCCGACATTGTTTTAAAAAGACTAACCAGCTGTTGCAATATAGCTCCACATCAGATAAAGGCAGGACTGACCTGCAGGAGACAGGACAGGTTCAGTATGTCAGAGTGGACTACAGTATGTCTGTCAGAGAGATGAAAGGTAGGGCCAGCAGTCCCAGGGTTACTGTTACTGATAAGTGACCACCCTCTCTTCCCCTCTCCCGTCTAGTGTTATGATCTTATCGCACTGATTCCCAGAAACACAACCCACGACCCAGAATCTCTCTCTCAACCTTTCCATCTTTTGCTGTCTTTATGTTTCTCCCTCTCTGTCCTTCCCTCTCAAAGCTGTGATCATTCATGATAGAAACAGGGTTGAACACACACACACACACACATACTCACACAAACACATAAACAGATAGCGACAGGCCTGGGGTAGTAGGTAGAAGTGGCCCATAGGGAACCCCTACAGGAAACTGTTTCCATTTACTATTTCCAGGATGTTTCCTGTTGGACACAGTACCTGATGACATCATGGTCGCTGACAGGGCTTTGATGTCTGGGGGTTATGGAGAGAAGAAGAGGAGGGGATCGCTGCATAGGGAAATCACTGGCTGATTAGCAATAGCATATGTGGGGACCAAGAAGACAGGGGGGGGTTAAAACAGAACTGTAATTCTGTAATTTACCTTCTGAAACATCAGTTGTGTGTAAAACCAGCACTTAGCATTAAGTGGATTGAAATGTGCTTTGACCGTAGTGGTTGTACAATGTGCTAAAGATATAAAAACGAATGAAAGAAAGAACTAGAGATATAGCTGAGGCTGCTTTGACCAGGTCATTTGCTTTTCGTATTTCCTGTGGC
This sequence comes from Brachymystax lenok tsinlingensis, assembly GCA_030435695.1. NCBI lineage: Eukaryota > Metazoa > Chordata > Actinopteri > Salmoniformes > Salmonidae > Brachymystax > Brachymystax lenok. The sequence goes on from CM059785.1 coordinate 21,427,964, forward strand.
TGACGGCGTTGTATTCTCACACCCATAGTGCACCTCTTTCCCCTGTAGAGCACTGGCCAATTGAACACAATTATTGACCCAGTGTGTTTAGGAATGCAGAAACTGTATAGCTGCATTATCGCTGTGTTACTGCGGTAGACTATGTGTATGTGTGTGTGTGTGTGTGTGTGTGTTGGTGCGTGCATGCGTTAAAGCCAGACCAGTGTAGTTTACTGTCCTTCATCAGGCCCTACCTCTGTCAATAGATCCTGTGTTTTTAATAATCCCAGTATGCTGTGTGGGGTGAGAGCATGGTAGTTAATCAACGTGCATGTGTATGTGTGTGTGTTTGTGTTTGTGTGTGTGTGCTTGTGTGTCACTGTGTGCCTGTGGAATATGGGATATGTAAGCAGCAGATGGGGTACTGCTTTGACGGATCACACACACACACACTGGAGCGAGCGCTCTCTTAAAGCCATGTTGCCAGTCACAGGCTGGGTTCCCTGTAAAGAGCATGATAATGCTGAACAGATGGGTCGCCTATTTCCCAATACAACAACACAACAGATCCTCACATCACTACACATCATATCACATCCCAATATTTAACCACACATATTCTCACAACTGTATGCAAAGTTAAATCCCTAAAACCAACATACACACAAATACATACAGAGAGGGACTGAGAGGGAATCGGGGAAAAAGAGGAAGATGTTAGAGAACGAGGGAGAGAATCAGAGGGAGGAAGGTATTGATTGGAGGGTAGAGAGAGGTGAAGAGGGGAGAAAGGGATGTCTCTGAAAGCACTGAATGATAGTAGAAACCCAGATAGAACAGAAACTAAAGAAGAGAAACACGCACACACTGGGGCGAACTAGAGGTGCAGAATGAAAGCTCTCCAGCTGAGTGTTTCAGTGGTCTAACCCTGGAGCGTTCTCACACAGGAATCACTTAGCCTGGACCAACACAGAAAGCTGTGCTAACTCCACCATCCTTACAAACATACATTGACCAAACTACAAGGCAACATATTCAGATGCATTCAGCGCAATGCACTGCACCTATCTGGTGTGTGACAATAAAACGTACACATTTTTATGGAATGGACTGTCATCTATTGGAATAGTTCCACCAAACTAAACTAGGGGGTTGGCTACACGCTGGGTACAGAGACACAGTCTTTTTTTCTTATCCCCCCTCTCTCTCTCCCCCCACCCCCTCTCTTACCTCTCGCTCCCCTTCAGAAGGACATGGTCTCAGCATTTCCACTGAGGTCAGGCCTTACAGTCGATTCTCAGAGTATAGACATGTCATCATCCCTCTGGTTAAGGGGACTGTGAGCAGGATACAGTACATGGAGAGGCATAGGACAAATCATACAGTAAGGCTCTGGCCAAAAGTCCTGCACTGCGCTGTATAGGGAATAGGAAGCCGTAGCCAGTGGACAATGGACTGAGTGTAGTCATTTATACTGAGTCCCTCTGAAGTGCCAAAGTCCAGTAAGGCACTACATGACTGAATGACTCCACCCAGGCACTGACTAAAAGCCATCTGTGTGGATTTGGCTGACTGTTTGATTATTGACCATTTGGCAGAACATTTCTGAGTCCACAGCAGATTTTTTGACTGAACTCTCTCACTCCTGATGCCAGGGCAGACTGGGGAGGCAGGTGGAGGATGGGGGAGGAAGGTGGAGGACGGGGGAGGAAGGTGGAGGACGGGGAGGCAGGTGGAGGATGGGGAGGCAGGTGGAGGATGGGGGAGGCAGGTGGAGGATGGGGAGGAAGGTGGAGGATGGGGAGGCAGGTGGAGGATGGGGAGGAAGGTGGAGGATGGGGAGGAAGGTGGAGGATGGGGGAGGAAGGTGGAGGATGGGGAGGCAGGTGGAGGATGGGGAGGCAGGTGGAGGATGGGGAGGCAGGTGGAGGATGGGGAGGAAGGTGGAGGATGGGGAGGCAGGTGGAGGATGGGGGAGGCAGGTCAGGATGGGGAGGAAGGTGGAGGATGGGGAGGCAGGTGGAGGATGGGGGAGGCAGGTGGAGGATGGGGAGGCAGGTCAGGATGGGGGAGGCAGGTGGAGGATGGGGGAGGCAGGTGGAGGATGGGGGAGGCAGGTGAGGAAGGGGGAGGCAGGTGGAGGATGGGGGAGGAAGGTGGAGGATGGGGGAGGCAGGTGGAGGATGGGGGAGGCAGGTGGAGGATGGGGAGGGAGGGAGGGGAGATTAAGGGATGTTGGAAGATAGGGGGCGGGGTGGGAAAACAGAGGAGTCCAGGGGAGAGAGGGTTGAGTGGAGTTTGGGCGAGTTGTCAGTATATCAGTTCAGGGCCAGAGATCCGTATGGAAGCAGCCCTGTGTGAAATTACAACCATGAAACACTTTAGCTTAAACCTGCTCCATTATCCCAAACAACACTGGAACACTGCCCAACAGCAAGGAAGACAAATTATTCCATATAGTGTATATGGAATCATTTGTCTTCCTTGCTTTTGGGCAGTGTTTTGTGTGCGTGTGTGTTTAGGTTTGCAGGCGGCATGGAAGCCATTGCTGTGGGTCTATCAGGCCTAAGTGGACTCCATCCATCCCTCTTTAGAACACATGGCAGTTGGCATGATGGAGGAGTTGTTTTGAAAGAGACAAACCGGTTTAACTGTCTGCAATAAAAAGCCTGTGTTTCCCTTGATCCTGTGTCTTAAAGCCAATCAGATGTTAAAGTGATAGCCTTCAGTTGCTCTGCTATTGTTCAGTCACTCCTCTCATTCTATATTGATTACTTTAACAAAACTCTGGTCTCAGTACCACAGAACTCTGCTGCCAAACATTTGTTTCTCAGTGGAACGAACCCTATGCCTCCTGCGCTGGATGTATGGAAGTGATTTAATTCCTGTGGCTCTCCTGCCACAGCCTTTCTCTTTCTATAGAGCAGCCAGAGCCTGGAAACACACCAGTAAAGATGCTTTATGGTTTCAAGCCGTTAAAGGGCCAGTGACCTTAAAGACAGCAGATAGAACCAGTGGTTACGGTTGAGGTGGGCCGGTGCTGACAGAGGGGTTTCTTCCAGTCCAGGTCAGACTAGGCGAGGCTAGAGAAATATGGGCATATATGGGCAGTCACGCCGCTGGCCAGTGATCAGTTCTGCCAGGCTTGGCCAAATGACCACAGGGCTGATTCATGAACACAATGACTGAGGATGATGACTTACCAGGGAGCAACAACAGGCAGGAGACAGCCTGGCTGGCCAGAGACACAGAGACCCTAAAAATACTCTACAAGAGCCCTAGACTCTACAGGAGGCCTACACACTTCACTCTAACCATGTCTTCTAGTATTACTTCACAATGACTGCGGTCTGTCTATTTAGATCATCACGGGCTACGACAGTGTCAGTGTAATTTAGAACACTCAAAGAATCATGAAATAATCCTGAAACAATAATTTAATACAGAACAGAGAATATCTTGAAGGATTAACAGAAGCGAGATGAGATTTTAATCTTATCAGATGAAAAATATCATTAGTCTCCTGTCCTCACAGTGGAGTAGGATAAAACACTTGAGGTCAGTCACCACAACAATATCATATGCACTGTCCTGCCTCCATCACTTTCATAAAAAACACAGTTGGAAGTCAGTGGGTCCACACATTACCACAGATGAAACATTATCTTACTGAAACTGGGTGCACTGTAGAGCATGCACATTGTACTGACGTCTCTGATACGTGGCTGCAGTGGCACCTGGTGGTACTAAGATCCACCTACACATCCAGATCAAAGCTCTCAAAGCTCTCACAGGCCATAACCATAACCTTGCCCAACTCAGTAACAGTGGCCTGTAATAGCAAAGTAACTGTGATTCAGTGGATTGTGAGATATTCCAGACTACTGGGAGCTAATCCAGCACAGTTTCAGGTAAACATATGCAGTTGAACTAGATCAAAAAAGGAGACCATACATGTAATGCAGCAGAAAGGAATGTTTATTCCAGGGAGCTGGCTCCACCATGTGGTGAAGAGCAGTAACTGACAGGAGCATGCTGTACAGTTACAAACTTGAAAGAAGAAAAAACAGCTTTTTCACAGATGCTTAGGTTATAAAAATAATAATCTATCAAAATCAATATTGCAAATTACAAGATAGGTCCAGATATCAAAATATAAATTATCTTTCATATAGCTATGCACAACTGTCTAGACATCATTGAAAACATACAGTCTGAAAAATATCACAATTAAAAAAGCAGTTGATCCATTAAAAGTTCTTCATATTTCCCTTCATATTTTTATGTTCTTCATGTTTCTCTTCACATTTCTCCACCAGAGGAGTGTGTGTGTTAGGCCAGTGTAGACGTAGTGTTCTCTGTACAGCCACAGAAGGGGAATGTTCCACAGCAGGGCTGCAGCCATGGACGCCACAGAATCTTTTCCCACGACAGCTGGTTGAGAACAGGCTCGGACTGGGGAGAGTGTGTGTCTGAGGGGTGTGAGTGTGTGAGGGTGGCGCGGTGCTGCTCCACGGCCCTGGCAGTTTGCTGTAGAACTTCCTGGTAGCGTGGTTCAGTGTCTGGGGTCAGGGGGCGGGACTCCGAGGGGTCGGTGTGAAGGTCAAAGACGATGGGGGGGCTGTGGTGTGTCACATGACTTCCGTGACACAAACAAACCTTGGTGTCATAGCAACCGCCAGAGCCCGGTGGGGAGAAGTTAGGGGTAAAGAAGTGGACCTTATAGACGGACTCACCTGGGGAGACACACATGTAATGAGACAGATGATGGTGTGTGTTGTAGTGTGTGTGTGTGTGTGTTGTAGTGTGTGTGTGTGTGTGTGTGTGTGTGTGTGTGTGTGTGTGTGTGTGTGTGTACTCACTCCCAGGTGGGTGCCAGCGTACTGCGTTGAGGTAAGCACCACAATAGTGGAACATGAACTCATGCTGCGACCGCTCGGTCCTTCCCTCTAGCACAGGCATCAGATCATAGCCATCTAACAACCTGGAATATACAGACATGAGGATAGACAGACACACAACAAGTACACACATACAAAAAGTACCCACACACACACGTACCTGTCGCTGTGTGTTGCGCTGGCCAGGTGTGTGAGTGTGGGGTAGAGGTCCATGAGACTGGTGGGTGTGTCAAACACTCTGCCTGCTGGTAGCCTGCCAGGCCACCGGAATATACCTGGCACCCTGATACCACCCTCCCATCCACCCATCGCCTTCCCACCTGTATGAGAGGAGGAGACAATCAATGTTTTTCACATCTGTTTCATTTTTTTCTGATTGCTCAAATGGCTCTATTTGATTGGTTGTTACCCCTGTACAGGCCTGTGATTGGTTGTTACCTTTGTAGATTCCGTTCCAGCCTCCTTTCTGTCCTCGTTCATCTGCGTCTTCAATATGGCCGCCGTGGTCAGAGGTGAAATACATCAGAGTGTTGTTGGCCAGACCCAACCTGTCCACTGTCTCAGTCATGCGACCTGAGAGCATATAAATCATAGTAAGATCATTAATACACATCGTAAACATAATAAACATTCTAATCTATCAAAGTGTTATTGGTCAGAGCTATCACACACAAACCGCTCACCTATCATATAGTCCACCTCCTCTACGTTGTCTCCATAGCGACCATGGCGACTCTTCCCAGCGAAGCCAGGAGAGGAGAACAGAGGAGTGTGTACGTGGGCCAGAGACAGGAACAGGAGGAACGGTCTGTCAGCATTCCTATCCAACACACCCAAACAAGATTTGAACTCTCAGCCAATACTGACCCCTAGCCTTTACCCTGAACATACTAGATAGGTATAGCCAATGTGGGGAAAATCTAAAAAAATTGAATGACTGATTGAGTGACTGATTGACGGATTGACTGTTCTGACCTCTCAATGAAGCCTTGGGCCTCTCCCAGTAGTCTTTGTGATAACGTGTCTAGGTCCATGGGCTGCTCCACCACTTCCTGGTTCCTCATGATGATGCAGTTCCAAGTCATTAGGAGTTCAAAGGGCACGAACCACACACTGAACGCCAGCAGGCTCAGACAGGTCACCGCCACGATGACGGACACACTCACCTCAACCAGACCACACACACGCACACACACCTACAGACAGGGAGAGAGGAGTTAGACACACCCACAAAACTGTCAGAATACACCAACTCTTTTCATAAAACCATGTGAATCATTATCATCAAGGCCAGTGAACTGTTTGAGGCACTCAGATAGAGATAGAGTATGTAGAACAGACATGATACTCTGTCATGTGGAATAAGGAGTCATTGGACCCTACCAGGCTGAGCAGGGCCAGGGCCCCCAGCAGTGTGAGCTGCCACAGTGTGTTCTGCAGGTCAGCTAGTACATCCTTCCCCTCCCCTGGTCTACAGTCATTGAACAGGGTGAAAGGCAGACCGTAGAAGTAGCTGAAGCCATGTGTGTTGGGGTGGTGGCAGTGGTCCCCTCGAAGCTCACAGTTCACACCCAGGTGCCATTTACCTACAGGTGCACATCAGTGTGTTAGTGTGTACGTGTGCGTGTGCGTGTGTGTTAGTGTGTGTGTGTGTGTGTCTCTCTCTTACCCACTAGTCCGGTGGTGTATCCCTGCTCCTGTAGTCTCTTAGCAAAGGTGGTCTCAGTGGGGGGTAGACCCCCAGAACCTGCCAGAAACAACAACACCTGCACACGCCCTGTACTTCCCAGACCTACACACACACACACACACACACACACACACACACACACACACACACACACACACACACACACACACACACACACACACACACACATAACAGAAAACAGACACAAATTCCATTCATTCCAATAACTCCTCTAATGCCTCAAATATTGTCTTTGTACATGTGTGTGTGCGTGTTACTTGTATACTTGTGTGCTACCTGAGCGCAGTGCGTAGCGTCCTGTGTGGAAGGCAGCTCTACTGGGTGTACAGAGAGGAGCGGCAGCTATATGCTGAGTCAACTTCACTCCCTCTGCTGCTAAACGGTCAATATTAGGAGTCCTGAGAGCGAGCGAGCGAGTGAGAGAGAGAGTGAGTGCGAGAGCAAGAGAGAAAAAAAAGAGAGAGAGGATGCAAGTGTTATATACTCAAACTGTAGTTGTTTTTGGGAAGGCTGCAGATTGCCTGGTTGCCTCTGTTACCTGATGGTGTCATTGCCGTAACAACCGATGTCCCCAATGCCAAGGTCGTCCACCATCATCAGGACGAAGTTGGGCTTCCTGTCCTTCTCTGACGCTGTGACATCACTTCCTGTGGCCAGGAGCAGCAACAGGGCCAGCAAGCAGAGCCTGGGGGTCAGGGTTAAAGGTCAGGAGGAAACAGTTTTACAGAATGTTCACAGATATGTAGTATGTATAATGTAGAACAGATGTGATCAACTGTTAGTCAGCTAAATTAACTGTGTTTCTATCTGTAATGGTTTCACCTCATGGAACAACAGAGGGACAACCTGATGGAGAGATAGAGAGCCATTTGTCTTTAAGGTATGATCTATAACCCTCCTACTGTATCACAACCGGCTGTGATTGGGAGTTCCATAGGGCAGCGCACAATTGGCCCAGCCCGAGTTTGGCCGGTGTAGGCCGTCATTGTAAATAAGAAAGTGTTCTTTCCTAGTTAACTAAAGGTTAAATACAAAATGATCACCTATCTGTCTGGGGTGTGTGTGAAGTCAACACCAACTTAACTCGGTGATCTATGAAGTATGCTCAGGAGGGTGAAACGTTATAGAACGTTCGTTTTGTCAACACCATATACGATTGTCCTCTTATCTTCCTCTGATCTATACTGGTAGCCGATCGACTGACTGATACCTCCTCATGCTTGGCTCTCCGTAGCTCCACGCAGATAAAGGCACAAAGTAGACTATGGCCTGCATAGCCTAATACAGTCTGAACATTTTGTTATTTCAGCAAAACGTAAACTTTTTTTGCGTAAGGAAACAGTCACGCATTAACTTCAGTGTTGTGTAACAGCGCGAGGACTTCCTTTGGAGTTTATAGGTGAACGTCTTAATTTATGACAGTCCAGAAGGTCAAACCATATAGTAAAATAACCTGATAGAAACACCGGTTAAACGTTCGAAACAAAACCAAGCCATACGGTTGATCGAGTTGCATCTACACACTCATAGATCGCTAAAGGTTATAATCAATGCAACACATAAATGGTGATTTTCGAAATGATGCGCTCAAGCCATAGCGTCTGCCACATCACCAACTCTTACCTCATTCTGAAACACAATAACGCGATTGATTCAAATTGCGAAGATGTAACACCACTGTACAACTGTCCCCCATTTACCGTAGTTACAGGAGTATAAGCGATATCGCACAACCGGTGTGTTGGTATTAAATGAGCAGAGGGGAGTCTGAGGGGGGCAGCTGCTCAGTTGCTTGCAGAACTACAGAATCTAAGCCTTGGCAGTTTGAAGTGACACAAATCCATTTTTTTGCATATCCTTTTCGAATCTGTTCTTTTTCTTGCAGTCTGAACATGGAATTAGATATTTCAAGCCAAAATCTGATTCCTGGCCATGCCACAGTCAAATCAGATTTATTATAAGTGGTTTTTAGACTGATATCTGGCATATCTTGCTAGCTAACTTGCTTGTAATTAGTGAATGTGCTAGACAAATAAACAGCTACTGTACCTAGATAGTAGTAGCCATCTGGGTAGCCATTTGATTAGATGTTCAGGAGTCTTATGACTTGGGGTTAGAAGCTGTTTAGAAGACTCTTGGACCTAGACTTGGCGCTCCGGTACCGCTTGCTGTGCGGTAGCAGAGAGAACAGTCTATGACTAGGATGGTGGGAGTCTTTGACCATTTTTAGGGCCTTCCTCTGACACCGCCTGGTATAGAGGTCCTGGATGGCAGGGAGCTTGGCCCCAGTGATGTACTGGCCGTTCGCACTACCCTCTGTAGTGCCTTGCGGTCGGGGGATGAGCAGTTGGAATAGCAGGCAGTGATGCAACCAGTCAGAATGCTCTCGATGGTGCAGCTGTAGAACCTTTTGAGGATCTGAGGACCCATGCCAAATCTTTTCAGTCTCCTGAGGGAGAGTAGGTTTTGTCGGGCCATCTTCACGACTGTCTTGGTGCGCTTGGACCATGTGAGTTTGTTGGTGATGTGGACACCAAATAACTTGAAGCTCTAAACCTGCTCCACTACAGCCCCGTCTATGAGAATGGGGGCGTGCTCGGTTCTCTTTTTCCTGTAGTCCACAATCATCTCCTTTGTTGTCCTGGCACCACACGGCCATGTCTCTGACCTCCTCCCTATAGGCTGTCTCGTTGTTGTCGGTGATCAGGTCTACCACTGTTGTGTCATCGGCAAACTTAATGATGGTGTTGGAGTTGTGACTGGCTGTGCAGTCATGAGTGAACAGGGAGTATGAGGATCGATGAGGATCAGCGTGGTGGACGTGTTGTTACCTACCCTTTCCACCTGGGGGCAGCCCGTCGGGAAGTCCAGGATCCAGTTACAGAGGGAGGTGTTTAGTCCCAGGGTCCTTAGCTTATTGATGAGCTTTGAGGGCACTGTGGTGTTCAACGCTGAGCTGTAGTCAATGAATAGCATTCTCACATAGGTGTTCCTTTTGTCCAGGTGGGAAAGGGCAGTGTGGAGTGCATTAGAGATTGCATCATCTGTGGATCTGTTGGGGCGGTATGCAAATTGGTGTGGGTCTAGGGTTTCTGGGATAATGGTGTTGACTAGTCATTTAGGTAGTCATTTAGGCAGGTTACCTTAGTGTTCTTGGGCACAGGCACTATGGTGGTCTGCTTAAAACATGTTGGTATTACAGACTCGGACAGGGAGAGGTTGAAAATGTCAGTGAAGACACTTGCCAGTTGGTCAGCGCGTGCTCGCAGTACACGTACTGGTAATCCGTCTGAATGTTAAAGGTCTTACTCACATCGGCTGCAGAGAGCGTGATCACACATCCGCCCGGAACTTCTGGTGCTCTCATGCATGTTTCAGTGTTATTTGCCTTGACACAAGCATAGAAGTAGTTTAGCTCGTCTGGTAGGCTCGTGTCACTGGGCAGCTCTCGGCTGTGATTCCCTTTTTGGTCTGTAATGGTTTGTAAGCTCTGCCACATCCGACGAGCATCAGAGCCGGTGTAGTACGATTCGATCTTAGTCCTGTATTGATGCCTTGCCTGTTTGATGGTTCATTAGTAGGCATAGCGGGATTTCTTATAAGCTTCCGGGTTAGAGTCCCGCTCCTTGAAAGCGGCAGCTCTAGCCGTTAGCTCAGTGCGGATGCTGCCTGTAATCCATGGCTTCTGATTGCGGTATGTACGTACGGTCACTGTGGGGATGACGTCATCGTCAAATGCACTTGTTGATGAAGCCATTGACTGATGTGGTGTACTCCTCAATGCCATTGGATGAATCCCGGAACATATTCCAGTCTGTGCTAGCAAAACAGTCCTGTAGCTTAGCATCCGCTTCATCTGACCACTATTACTAATATTTAATACTATAGACTATTGCTATAATTTCTAAAACCTCTGTCCTCCATGATCGAAAATGGCTGGAAATCGGTGGCAATCATTTTAGCCAATGCAATATCAATTTGGCCTTGTTTTGCTACTGACATAGACTGGCATAAACTGGTCCATAGAAGACTGTGTTGCTGTAGGTCGCGGAGTAGGCCTACTTGACTGAGTGGATACGTGTGGAGGTGCTGGCTACACCACTATCACTAGCAGGCCCTTTCTCAAAGCTCTGCTACAACTAGCTTCACAGTTGGGTGCACAGTTCGCATATGCCGGTGTAGGTTGTGCGTAGAACCGGCTTTATATGAGGTTTTGTTTTGGCAAATTCTACACTCTGCTCTAACATTGTCTACATTATTAAAATGCATACAAATGCAACTGTGCTTCCGACTCATTTTGTTGTTTTCACAGCTGTCCTTCCTCTCTCTCCTCAGCTGCTAAGTGTGTGACTGTGAGTGAGTTGGCTCGGCCCTCCCTCACGCGTCTTTGGTTCATTGTTTGACACTGAGTGTCTGACAGGAAGAACAGGTGAGGCTGTTAGTCTGAGCATTTAGGCCTAGATTATTTTATTTATTTTCTCGTTCTTTGAATTCGTTTATAATTCTATTAATTTAAATATTTTGATTATTCATACCTTAATTTGTAATTTTTTTATAAATAGATTTGGCTCTTCTAGTATGCGAGCCGGCTCTCAACGTTTACCTACAAGAGACGGCTCTTAGAGCCGACTCGTTCGTGAACGACCCATCACTATTAAGTAGCTGGCTAGCTATTTATTTTCATGAACTGAAGTTCAATTTCAATAGGCGAACAATAAGTGGCTACCTAGCTAATACTTACTCACAAGGATTCCAAGATCCAAATGGCATTCCATAATCTCTGAAGTTTGTTAAAACAATGCTGTTCACTCATAGGCCTATTTGGAAGTTGATAAAATATTTTTGTAGCCTACATAGAGATATTGTTATTTCAGCAGGAGCCATTTGCTTTCCAACTTGTGCTATCCCATGATTGTATTTGAAATATTACGAAAGGCCTGTTTAGGGTGCATGCTGTTCACTGTTCACAGATTTGCCACGCGTTCCCGACTGAATGCAATGGCTTGTGACTAGGCTACTCACAATCCAAGCTAGGCAAAAACAAGAACAAAACCCATTGATCCTCGGTGCAGCACCCTTCCCATGGTGATGATTCTATACGGAAATAAATGATAAAGTACAACTCTGGAGAGATGGTAGTTGCAGGTTCATGTCTATCAGAGCAGAGAGGGAAAGATATCATAGAAAGTGAATCTCATTCTGGTTCTGAGAGATACATGCATGCTTCTCTCTCGCACCACAGCAACTGCCACGAGTTGGTCTCTAGGCTACAATGTTGCGCAAATCATAAACTTGAGCTGGCCCAACCCGAATCAATTCTTAGAATATCAGGCGTCTTCACATTAGGCTACATTTTTTAAGGGGGTAGGATAATTAAAGAGAAGGCAACTCGAATTAACGCTTTCATTTGAATGTTTACATTGCAAACAGTGAAAACTACGTTTCATGCCTCGAGAGGTACCGGATCCTGGCAAATAGGTTCAAGAACGAAACAGTCCAAAACTGAGAGGTGGCTCAAATTAAACACTGAGTGAAGGGACATCTTAATGCTACAGCATTCTAGAAGATTCTGTGCTTTCAACTTTGTGGCAACAGTTTGGGGAAGGCCCTTTCCTGTTTCAGCATGACGATGCCCCTGTGCACAAAAAAAAGGGTTCTACAGAAAGGGTTTATCAAGATCGGTGTGGACAAACCTGACTGGCCTGCACAGAGCTCAACCCCAGCGATCACCTTTGGGATGAATTGGAACTCTGACTGCGAGCCAGGCCTTATCGCCCAACATCAGTGCCCGACCTCACTAATGCTCTTGTGGCTGAATGGAAGCAAGTCCCTGCAGCAATGTTTCCAACATCTAGTGGAAAGCCTTCCCAGAAGAGTGTAGGCTGTTATAGCAAAGTTGGGAAAAACTCCATATTAATGCCCATGATTTTGGAATGAGGTGTTCAATGAACAGATGTCCACATACTTTTGGTCATGTAGTGTATCTAGAACCTAAAATGGTTCAGTGGCTGTCCCTATAGGAGAACCCTTTGAAGAACCCTTTTTGGATCCAGGTAGAACCTTTTTGGGTTCCATGTAGAACCCTTTCCATGTAGAACCCTTTCTACATGAAACCCAAAAGGGTTCTCCCTGGAACCAAAAAGGTTTTTCCCTGGAACCAAAAAGGGTTCTCCCTGGAACTAAAAACGGTTCAGCCGAAGAACCCTTTTGTAACCATTTTTTCTAAGAGTGAATGATTTTGAACACTCAAAGCAACTGAAAAACATCCATGGCAGGCATTGTTAATACCGACCTTATCTTTCTACATGACTTCTGAGTGATAGAAAGCACCACCACCCATCAGCCTACACCTCTACGCACACACCCATCATTAGTATGACAACTAGCGTAGCAATGTCAGCAAATTATTGCTGTCTGAACACACACAAATCCCATTTTGTCACTTGTAAATTGCTGTTCAGACCGTCAGTATTCCAAAACGCATTAAAAAACATTTATTGATCATTAAGGCCTGCAGTGTGAACAAGGCAAGTGCTTTTAAAACCAAATTATACCACCATATAAAGATGCCCTCCTTGATTGATAATACCAAGTGAATCATTATCGTCAAGACCAGTGAACTGTTTGGCACTCCTTCACAGACAGACACACTTATTTGTCATGTGGAATAGGGAATCTTGTCAGTTCTACAGCAGAAACTTCCTCCAGCACCAAGGTCAATGGAAGGATTTCAGTTGATAGGTTAGGATAGTTGACTACAAATATTCATACGTACAATACACCTAAATACATTTGAATGTAATATATATTAAGATGGCTGTGAGTCTAGCCAACAGCGCATTCTGACATTTCAGCTCTAATTCATTCATGATTTGGCCCAATTTAATACAATAGCCTCAATTTCAATATTTATTACCAACGCCTGTCTTGCCTTGAACTACTAAAGTTTATTAGTCTGTCGTGACACCAATTAACATATTTGTTTCTGCGTTCCATGATCACAAGTTTGTTGTCTGTTTGACTTACAATCAAATATTCCAAAACACCAATTATGCCAGTGTGCACTTCCTGATCTAATTAGCTGGTGATGGCTATGGATGATATGATGATGATATGCAGCCGTAAGGTGAGAAGTTATTCAGCGCAGGTTCCCACATATACCTGTAGTAATGCACCTGACGCTCCAGGCCTTGCTTTATGTGCCTGTCACTATCAATTACTACAACTGTGTGTGTGTGTGTCCGCCCTCTGATGATGAATACCTGACATATCAAACTGTCCTGGTCATGTCTGATTCATACAGGCAGCGGTGTCTCTAATAGCACTGATCCATATGTTACTGACTGGGTTTGAACCAGACTTTACCACACCCTTTACCACAACAGGCACATGACACATAGTTCCCCCTTAACAGCTCCTTTATTCAGGTCTCCAACATTATTCAAAGCAAAACAAATAAGTGCTAAAAGATTAAAAACACACAATTCTCAAACACAAGATAAAGACAGATTCCTTAAATAGAAGACTATGTATAGTAGTAGTACTATGTATACCAACTTGTATCATCATTACTCAAAACATGACCAGATTGGGAAAGTGCTTCTCCAAAAGAGGCCTTGTCAAGACAATGATATTCAGAGCAGGTAGTTGGCTAAAGTACACACAGATCATGGGACTAGGCTAATCAGAAAGTGCTTCTCCGGAGTTTTAGTCTTCGACTGTGATACTGTACTGGGCTGGCCTGGTTACGCATCCACCATAGTTGCTGGAGCCTTGTTGGAAAGGACAATATGAAAAGAAAATATGCACAGTACTGTTCGGGTCGGCCCTATAGTGTGAAGCGGGCACTGGGTTCTCCTATTTTGATCTTGGAGAGCTGCTGGGTGTGCAGGCTTTTGTTCTAGACCTGCGTTAACAGCACAGTGCACCCAGTAGCTCTCCAGGACGGGCGTTGGAGACCCCTGACAGTCTCCGTGGTGATGTGTGTGGTGTGTGTGATGTGTGTGATGTTTGTGAAGTGTGTGACAGTCCTGCCTAAGTCTAGAGCAGAGGTGGGCAAACGTTTTTGTTCGAGGGCCACATTGGGAACTTTGAAATTCAACAATTGGGGAACCAATTGTTTGTTAAAATCAATTTGCGGGGGCCTCCCGAGTGGCGTAGCACAAAAGCACTGTGTCACAGCTGGCCGTGACTGCAGCAATGGGACAGGACTGTAACTACCAATTGGATACCATGAAATTGGGGAGAAAAAGGGCCGGATTAAGGTGCCCGGCGGGCTGTACTTTGCCCCCCACCCGACCCTTGGTCTAGAGCTATGTCCAAAATCGCACCCTATTCCTTTCATAGCAGGGGTCCAAAAGTATTCCACTATAGAGGGAATAGGGAGCCATTTCAGACTGGCACTAGTAGTGAGATAGAATCGTGATCAGGCCTGCCAGGTGAACCATCTAATGTAAGGCATTTACAGAGCAGTACAGCATTATATTGTAACACAGAGCTCTTTGACCTGCATTTTTGGTGCTCGGAGCATAAAAATGTCACTGTACCCTGCAATTACATCTGCGACCCTTTGCATGCAAATAAATGTTCACATACATTGTTACATTTTAGACAACCCGCCGGTAAAGGTCTCCAAGACCCCCCAAGTACCAAGCAAACACACAACAAGGGCGACATCTTCTGTCCTCTTACCAGCATTCATACAGCTTCCTCTTACCAGCTCTCATACAGCTTCCTCTTACCAGCATTCATACAGCTTCCTCTTACCAGCTCTCCTACAGCTTCCTCTTACCAGCTCTCATACAGCTTCCTCTTACCAGCGCTCCTACAGCTTCCTCTTACCAGCTTCCTCTTACCAGCTCTCATACAGCTTCCTCTTACCAGCGCTCCTACAGCTTCCTCTTACCAGCTCTCATACAGCTTCATCTTACCAGCGCTCCTACAGCTTCATCTTACCAGCGCTCCTACAGCTTCCTCTTACCAGCTCTCATACAGCTTCCTGAACAACACTACTAGCCAGTTGGTCCAGTCTGTTGCTGCTTTAGCCAACTCATCTCTGAGTTCCTTAATTGTTACACCAAACGTGTATGGCTTGACAATGATAGAAGAGTTGGCTACATTCGCTATGGGACCAGGCTAAACAAGTTGGCTACAGCACAATCAACATAGGACCAGGCTAAATCATTGCAAAGAAACCAACAACAAACAAAGGTACCATTTCAAATAGAGGAGCCATTTTATCCAAAATAATCTAGGAACTATTAATCATGAGCTGTGCCTATACACATTATTTACGTTAGATCCATATAAATTGCTCTGCCTTCTCATAGACAACATAGAATGAGGTTCTGACCTACAGTACAGTACATCCCAGTACTAGTATAAGAAGAAATAGGCCTACATTGTTTCGGCGGTTTAGTGGACAGAAAATGTCACCCCTTTAAACAGATTACAAATGTGATCATTAGAAGACACAGAGATACTACTGATTGGTCTCACACTCTAACACAACTATATCACAGTTTTACAGCTATATCAGTTCAAGGCCTAAAGATTGAGACAAATCTGTGTTTTGAGTGTTTGCGTATGCGTGCGTGTGTGCGTGTGCGTGTGTGCGTTATGGGAAACTCTGCCGCTGGTCCTGGATCCTTTCCAGTGGAATCTCAGATGATCTAGGATGAATTAGTCAGCAAGTTGCTGAGAACTGCAACCAGAAAAGGACACGCTGGATTAACATCAGACAAACACAACACAGGACAAACACAAAACTGGACAAACACAACACCGGACAAACACAACACCGCACCGCACACTAGTGTTTGATTTGTTTGATTTATTAAGACATTACGTACTACGTACCCTGGGGATCTGACTGGGTCTCAGCCTTCTCCTTAGGGGCACTCACTACGTCCCCTGATGGAGAGACAAGGAATTAATGTATCTCTCTCTCTCTAGTGGTGAATGTAGCTACATTAACAGACTGTACATTATGTAGTTGATGGTATCTCACCTCCACTGTTCTTGAAACAGAGCTTCTTCTTCTGATAGGCAAAGTATCCGGTGGCAGCTCCAACGATCGCCACGCCGATAGCACACAGAATGCTCACAACTGAGCCAGAGCTAGCCCCTATAGAAACAACAGTACACTGGTTATAATACTGCCTTCAATGCAGCTTGTTGCGTGGTTCTATTAGGTGCTTCTGTACAGTATTTTCACAGCAGATTTATTTCATATCAAGTAGTGCAGTGTGATGCTGTTTCATTCAGACATACAGTATGTTGCATCCAGACATACTGTTCATACACTGTAGGGCTCTGCTTGTGTCCAGAGCAGTGGCGTTCCCTGTGAAAGGTGAGGTTGTATGTGTGTGCATTAGATGCGTGTCTCTAACGCCAGAGAGTTTTCTGAAACATACATTCAATAATTACAGTCAGTACACTACCCTCCACACAACTGTCAGCAGGTACAGCTACTAACTCTGTCAACACATCCAGTTCTTAACTTTTCAGCCTTTCCACCACTGTCAGAGGCCCCACGTTAGTACAGTAAACAAGGGATACTTTGAGGGTACAGTGTGAGGGGGATTCTTTTCTTTTGGACGTGTTTAAGAGAGTAAGAGAAAGAGAAAGAGAAAGAGAAAGAGAAAGAGAAAGAGAAAGAAAGAAAGAAAGAAAGAAAGAAAGAAAGAGAGAGAGAGAGAGAGAGAGAGAGAGAGAGAGAGAGAGAGAGAGAGAGAGAGAGAGAGAGAGAGAGAGAGAGAGAGAGAGAGAGAGAGAGAGAGAGAAAGAAAGAGAAAGAAAGAAAGAAAGAAAGAGAGAAAGAGAGAGAGGAATAGAGAGAAAGAGAGAGCGAAGGGACTAAAAACCATTCCACAGGATGGAAACTAAAAACCATTCCACAGGATGGACACTAAAAACCATTCCACAGGATGGAAACTAAAAACCATTCCACAGTATGGATACTAAAAACCATTCCACAGGATGGAAATTAAAAACCATTCCACAGGATGGAAATTAAAAACCATTCCACAGGATGGAAACTAAAAACTATTCCACAGTACGGAAACTAAAAACCATTCCACAGCGGAAACTAAAAACCATTCCACAGTATGGAAACTAAAAACCATTCCACAGTATTGAAAATAAAAACCATTCCACAGGATGGAAACTAAAAACCATTCCACAGGATGGACACTAAAAACCATTCCACAGGATGGAAACTAAAAACCATTCCACAGTATGGATACTAAAAACCATTCCACAGGATGGAAATTAAAAACCATTCCACAGGATGGAAATTAAAAACCATTCCACAGGATGGAAACTAAAAACTATTCCACAGTACGGAAACTAAAAACCATTCCACAGTACGGAAACTAAAAACCATTCCACAGTATGGAAACTAAAAACCATTCCACAGTATTGAAAATAAAAACCATTCCACAGGATGGAAACTAAAAACCATTCCACAGGATGGAAACTAAAAACCATTCCACAGGATGGAAACTAAAAACCATTCCACAGGATGGAAACTAAAAACCATTCCACAGGATGGAAACTAAAAACCATTCCACAGGTTGGAAACTAAGAACCATTCCACGGGATGGACACTAAAAACCATTCCACAGGATGGAAACTAAAAAACATTCCACAGTATTGAAACTAAAAACCATTCCACAGTATGGAAACTAAGAACCATTCCACAGTATGGAAACTAAAAACCATTCCACAGGATGGAAACTAAAAACCATTCCACAGGATGGACACTAAAAACCATTCCACAGGATGGACACTAAAAACCATTCCACAGGATGGACACAGAGAAAAAAGACAGAGAGGGAGGGAGAAGGACTTACCTTGAGCTTCCGCTGTGCCTGTTCAGGAGAGAATAGAAAGAAACACACAATTATTCACATAACACACACACACAAATAAAACACACACACTAACACACCCACAATTATTCACATATTATAAACTGGGTTGTTTGAGCCCTGAATGCTGATTGGCTGACAGCTGTGGTATAAATGACAAAACATTAATGTTTACTGCTCTAATAACTTTGTTAACCAGTTTATAATAGCAATAAGGCACCTCGGGGGTTCGGGGTATATGGCTAATATACCACGGCTAAAGTCTGTATTCAGGCACTCCGCGTTGCGTTGTGCGTAAGAACATCCCTTAGTCGTGGTATATTGGCCATATAC
Organism: Brachymystax lenok tsinlingensis; assembly: GCA_030435695.1. Lineage (NCBI taxonomy): Eukaryota > Metazoa > Chordata > Actinopteri > Salmoniformes > Salmonidae > Brachymystax > Brachymystax lenok. Next base: position 21,446,761 of record CM059785.1, read on the forward strand.
CACACCCCCTTGTGCCTTATTTCTTAAATATATCATTAAGGAAAGCAAGGCTCTTACGTTCGGCTTCTGCGGTATGGGCTGGAAAGAGAGGGGAGGGAGGGAATGAGTGTCTGTAATGTAGTTGATGCCCAGAGGCTATTACTACTATAGAGTTTCTGCTCTAACCGGTTCGGGGAGGACCAGATCTACACGCAAACACACACACACATACTAAAGTAACATTTATATTTGCATATGGATAATAGTGACTATGAGCCATTAATGACTGGAGCATGTGACTCATTCATTATTGTATATTACTCACTTTATTGGTCATAGAATTTAACAGTCCTGAGCATTTAACATATTTTAATATACTCCATATGTAGCTGCACATCAGAGTGTATTCAACAGGACACAGCATAATGATGTAGGAATGTTCACATTGAGTAGATCAAGTTTGTCTGGTTCAGACATTTGTCTGGTTCCATACTGTGCTTTAGCCAGCTCTTCTAGCCTGGTTGGTTCCATACTGTGCTTTAGGCAGCTCTTCTAGCCTGGCTGGTTCCATACTGTGCTTTTGCCAGTTCTTTTAGCCTGGCTGGTTCCATACTGTGCTTTAGCCAGCTCTTCTAGCCTGCCTGGCTGGTTGCATACTGTATGTGTTGTAGCCACCTCCACCACCAGTATAAGATACTAACCAACGGAGCCCCCTCTGCGGCTCTTCCCTCCCGTGGGTGTCTCCTCCTTTGTGGGCTCGCTCTCCTCTTGTGCTTCAGGCTCAGCTTCTGTAAAGGAAGTAGGGAGGAGAGGTGAGACAGGTGTTGTCAGGGAGGATCGAAGAGAGGTGAGACAGGAAGAAGAACAGAGACTCTGTTGTCCCTCAGCCGTTTTAACTATCTCTCTCTCTCCTACTTCCTTAGCAACCGTATCCGGAGTGGAATACTGAGACGCATCTTAGTGATACTCACGGCGAGGCATGGCTTAACGTGCCGTAGGGTACTGCCGTAGGGTACAGCCGTAGGGTACTTCCGTTACTATTATGTGAAATGTTCTTACTTTACTCATAATCCGTCAACGGCTATATTCTTTTTTTTATCATTCTAATAAAACATTTTGGATATGCTTGGTTAGTCTTTAAAAAAAATGTGTTGTAGATTCTATTTACATTTTTTTTTCAAAACAATTGAAACCAAAAAATACACATACAAAAGACAACATACAGATATAAAATGCATTTCCTATCAAGTCATTTACGATTTCTATGCCTCTAGTTTTCCATATGGACCGAATTTATCTGTGAATTCTGAAAAGCTATACAAGGATTGTTCCATAGGGTTTTGTTTTTTGGGAGTGATAGTGGTTCTTGTAGAATCCGTTTCATTTTCTTCCATGTTGTTATTGTGCTTTCAACTTCTTAAGGCTAGGGAGCAGGGTTCGGAAGTACGGAGAGTCTGACGTGCTCAAAGTAAACTGCCTGTTACTCAGGCCCAGAGGCTAGGATATGCATGTAACTGGTAGTGTTGGATAGAAAACACTCTGAAGTTTCTAAAACTGTTAAAATAATGTCTGTGAGTATAACGGAACTGATATGGCAGGCAAAAACCTGAGGGAAATCCATCCAGAATATTTTTTGGGGGAGGTCACAGGTCTTTCCAATGAGTCCCTATTGACTACACAGGGAAATAGCTCCCAGATTGCAGTTCCTATGGCTTCCAATAGATGTCAACAGTCTTTAGACATGGTTTCAGGCTTGTTTTTTGGAAAACGAACAAGAAATTGAAGATTATCCAGGTGGCTGCTGATTAGGACACTAGTGTTTTGGCGCGCGTGAATGAGGTGTGCGCCCCGTTCCCGACACTACCCTGTGAAATTTGAATTATTAAACATTCATCAATATACAAGTGTTACATAGTCATCAAAAGCTCTGATTCTTGGCAATATCACAGCGTTGTCAGATTTCAAAAGGCTTTACGGGGGAAAGCACAACATTTGATTGTTTGAGGATAGCACCTCTCATATTTTGCATTAGCATAAATTCATAACCAGCGCGGGTCTCACAAAACCGATATAAGAGCTAAAATAAATCACTTACCTTTCAAAGAACTTCTGCTGAGGGCATCCCAAGTGTCCAATGAAGACATCCAATGGTTCTTTTGTTAGAAAAAGTCATTTATTATATCCATAAATCTCTGTTTGGTTGGCGTGTTATGTTCAGAAAATCCACCGTCGAGTCGCCAGTTGTACAGTGAAGAGAAAGCGTTCAAATTATACCTATCAACTTTGCCCAAACAAATCAAACATCATTTATAATGCATCCTTAGGTATCCTTTTATGAATATTAACGATTATATTTCACTCGGATGATATCCTAAATGATATAAAAGGAAAATAAAGTGGGGCGCGCTCACGGTCACAAGCCCAGGAAAACTTATTGACATCCATGGTCCCTTCAGTATTTCTTCTTCCTTTCGGTTCTGTTCAGTGATAAAGCCTTCAAACACTGTCTAAGACTGTTGACATCTAGTGGAAGCCATAGGTACTGCAATCTTGGAGCTATTTTACATGGATTTCAATAGGAAGCCTATCAAACAGAGGAAATGTCACAAAAAACAAAATTCTGGACAGAAATTCCTCGGGATTTCACCTGCTATATCAGTTCTGTTATATTCACAGACATTATTTTAACATATCCTAGTTTCTGGGCCTGAGTGGCAGGCATTTTACTTTGGGCACGCCAGACTCTCCAAAACCATCACCACTGCTGATGATGCCCAAAGAGTTAATGGCACAAGCAGGGAGCCCAGCCAACAGCGAGTTGCAGTAGTCCAGAATGTAGAGGACAAGTGCCTGGATTAGGACTTGCACCGTGAGTTATTATTTTGCCATTATAATTTTTTTTCCATGTTAGTTTTATATCCTGAGATTTTAGAGTATACTTTTAGCAAGGGGGGCATTGAGTTTTCAATATTGGTCAGGTACTGTATATCAGGAGATCATCCGCAAATAAATTGAGTTTATATTCATGTTTACCAATACTGATACCTGTTATGTTTGGGTCCTGTCTAATTCTTTCTGCAAGCAGTTCAATTGCCAGTGCAAACAGGATGGGGGAGAGAGGACATCCCTGTCTTGGATATTTATATAATATTTTTATTAAATGTATTATTCCAGTTGGTAAGTTGAAGGCTTCCAAAGTTTTTAATAGAAAAGGCCATTCAAGATGGTCAAAAGCCTTTTTGGCATCTACAGCCATTATTGATAAATGTATATCTTGTTTCATTGTGTATTGTATTATACTGAAACATCTTCTTCTATTTGTTTGTAAATGTCTATTTTTAATAAACCCTGCATAATTAATTCATATGTATCAAGTCTGGTTGGTCATTTTTTAAATACTTTGATGTCGTCTTAATCAACAAACTAAATTATATCTAAAAACACTTTCATTCTAAACGTAAAAATGTTAGCATGAACAGACTGTTCCATGGAATGTAGGTCATGATTATCAGCCAAAGAGCCTATTGAAATTGACTTTCTTCAATTATCTAACTAACCCTGCTTTTAAGATGCGAAAAGCTGTTGGGTACCGTTTTGTTTGAACAATAGTAGGAGAAAAGACCACCAAATTAAGTTTCATCAACTGCCCATGTGCCAAGTTATACGAACCTCATGGTTTCAGGCTATTACGCCGCGTTGATAATGGAAAGCTGTGTGATCCTAGTCACCGTGCTTCTACATCTACATTGCTTGCTGTTTGGGGTTTTAGGCTGGGATTCTGTATAGCACTTTGTGACATCGGCTGATGTAAAAAGGGCTTTATAAATAAATGTGATTGATTGATTGATCCGGTTACTCGATACATTTATGTGTGTTCAAAGCACTTCATCACTGGTAAGTCGCCAACACTTCTTTATATCCAACTAGCTATGTGCATTGCATAAGGTTTGCTAGTTAGCTTGTAGTAAGGACTAGTGAGTTGTATCCGGCCAAACCAATCTATAATATTCTTCTGCATTTGGATATTTATGCTGGAGATTCGACCAAGTAGGTGTAGATATTGCCATAGGCAACTTTGAGCCATTTGGTAGGGTTGTCTCTTCAGCTGGTCTCTGGCAAGTTGAAAGGACATTTAGAATGTCCCTTGGGGATGACAACATAGAGGACTGCCCTGGACTGGATGTCAGTACAGATAGGACTGCTGCTTTAATGGCCAGGATGACAAGCTAAACACATAGAGGACTACAGTAGCACTACAGACTGCACAGACGTGGTATCTGTGATTCCAATGTTGTAGGCCTAGCTGTAACTGCAGCAGTGGAAGGTGAGCTGGATTACCTAACATTAACAAAAGCCACCTCACGAAAGTCTGATAACAGGGCTTCTCAAACACAGTAACTGTTTTTTCTACTAGTTCTATAGTAAACCATCTTACTGTCTTATCAGAAATCTGCAGTCTTATAAATGCAGAGGGGAATGCTGATATTTTTGGAATTGACAGTACCACAGTAAGTAAACCATCCTTACCTGGTTCAACAGCTTCAGACAGATCTAGTTCACCTGAAATGGAAACAGACACACAGAAACAGACATAAACACAGATAAATGTAAGCAGCACATGCAGGTTGATTGATGACTGTCTGAGAGGCAGAGTTGTTTGTTCAGCAAACCAGGAAAATGCTTTGAAACGAGCAGGTACTACCTGAGCTATATATTTACATTTCAAGTGTTTTGTTTTTTGGGCCTAATGAACACCACTCAGATGTCAATGTCTAACTGTAAATGTGTGCAGGTGAGAGGTGATGGTTAATAGATCAGGGGTTTACAGGTAGTGAATGTGTTGATGTTGTGTTTTACCTCCGTCTTCTGGTGCAGGCGCCGCTTCTGACTCTGAGAAACAAATAGTCCTTTATCAGATACCATGACTATACTGAGAGGACATCTTTGGCAAAGTTCCATTAAAACAATGTGATACTTATTACAGTAATGCTTTTTAACCCGTCACACTTACCACTCACAGAAAACAGATCTAAACTGTGATTTAGGCCGGGATTCAATCTGATCGCCCCTTTTCGGCTATGCACCTTCTAAAGGGCAGCTGAAGTCGAAAAACAACATAACTGGTTGAAAACATCCAATATTTACACAAAGTGTAAATAGCATAATTCTGGTCATAAAGTCAGTATCTTCCAAAACTTTTATTTGCGAGATTTAGGGAATCTGTTACGTTCCGAGATACATTGGATATTTGAGGGTTGGGTTTTGATTTCAATGATGCCCTCTTGCCCACTAACACGGGGATGGTAACGCCTAGGGAGAATTGTCATGCACAGAGAAACAGCTACGCTGATTGCACTCTATCTAATAATAGCAGAACCTACAGACATCGAGACAAACCTGTCCATTATGCAGCGCCTCGGACTTGTTTACATAAGAAAACACGTTGCCATTGTTATGTTGAAAGGACACTTGGCCCCTAAGCCCTTTATCGAGTGGCCACTTGCTGATGTGATAGTGATCACTCGAATCTGCCACTGTTTTGGGCAAAATGAGAATTTAGACAGTGCACACTTGCATCCCTAATGCAAATTGTCAATATTCCAAAATTCCAAACCCATTTGCGAGCGTCTTGTGTCCATTCGCAACCGGTTCTGTAGCATGATTCCCTATGAAACACTGGCAACTAGATGGTAATAGATAGTGAGAAAACAAAACAGCAGCAAAGCACACTAGCTGATTTAGCTAACGTAGCCTGCCTGCTCAATGTGCCTGCTAGCTACTGAATAGCTTAATTGACAAAATTGGAACTTAGCTAGCTGTTAATTTTGGGTACTGATAAACAGTGTGTAGCTTGTCCTTTATTAAGGATAGTTTAACAGCTTGCTGATGAAGTAGTAGACCTATTCTATTCTCAGAAATCACTCCGTACTAACAGCATGTTTCTAAGCAATGTTGAGTTAGCTTAGCACCGCAGCAGCTGACTGGATACTGTCTGCATTGACTCGTTTTCATGCCAAAAATTCTACTTCAGAAATACTGCACAAAACACCTTAGCACAATGTAAAATTTCGCGACTAAGACTTTCTCGGCAGAAACGACAAAATGTATTACAGATTTATTGATTTACACTACATGACCAAAAGTATGTGGACCCCTGCTCATTGAACACCTCATTCCAAAATCATGGGCATTAATATAGAGTTGGTCCCCTTTGCTGCTATAACAGCCTCCACTCTTCTGGGAAAGCTTTCCACTAGATATTGGATCATTGCTGCGGGGACTTGCTTCCATTCAGCCACAAGAGCGTTAGTGAGGTTGGGCACTGATGTTGTGCGATTAGGCCTGGCTCGCAGTCGGCGTTCCAATTCCAAATCAATTCCAAATCAAATCAAAGTTTATTTGTCACGTGCGCCGAATACAACAGTGAAATGCTTACTTACAGGCTCTAACCAATAGTGCAAGAAAGGTATTAGGTGAACAATAGCACACAATGCAAATAGTCCGGGTAGCCATTTGATTACCTGTTCAGGAGTCTTATGGCTTGGGGGTAAAAACTGTTGAGAAGCCTTTTTGTCCTAGACTTGGCACTCCGGTACCGCTTGCCATGCGGTAGTAGAGAGAACAGTCTATGACTGGGGTGGCTGGGGTCTGGACAATTTTTAGGGCCGGCCTCTGACACCGCCTGGTGCAGAGGTCCTAGATGGCAGGCAGCTTAGCCCCAGTGATGTACTGGGCCGTACGCACTACCCTCGGTAGTGCCGTCGCTCCGGAGGCCGAGCAATTGCCGTACCAGGCAGTGATGCAACCAGTCAGGATGCTCTCGATGTTGCAGCTGTAGAACCTTTTGAGGATCTCAGGACCCATGCCAAATCTTTTTAGTTTCATGAGGGGGAATCGGCTTCATCCCAAAGGTATTCGATGGGGTTGAGATCAGGGCTCTGTGCAGGCCAGTCAAGTTCTTTCACACCGATCTCGACAAACCACTTCTGTATGGACCATTATTCCTCTTCCATCAAACTTAACAGTTGGCACTATGCATTCGGACAGGTAGCATGCTCCTGGCATCCGCCAAACCCAGATTCATCCGTCGGACTGCCAGATGGTGAAGCGTGATTCATCACTCCAGAGTTCAATGGCGACAAGCTTTACACCCCTCCAGATACAACTGTCAGCAACGGGTGTGGCTGAAATAGCCGAATCTACTCATTTTAAGGGGTGTCCACATACCTTTGTATATATAGTGTATCTTCAATTAATAAACTATTTTGAGGGTGAAGTGGTAGTGGCTATTTTTTTGCTACGGGGATTCAAGAGTACGATATAGCGATCATTGCACACCCACATCAAACCACACCCCATGATGCAAATCTTTTTTTTTTTTATGAGCAGCAACAAACCTAGGAGCAAGCCCAGGCAAAAACGGTGAGTTCAGCCGCCCTTTAAACATGTTCCCATGTTCGACTGCATTGCGGTGTTTTCTGTGAATGCAGTCTCTGTGAACATGGGAACGTGGGGGCGGCTGAGCTCATTATGCCGGTTCAATCGTAAATGATTTTTACATGTGAAGTGAGCCATGAAATCTTCCACGGTCCGGAGTGAATCTAGGCATTAAACAAAAATGTCATAATAAAGTAAGAACTACACAGAGAGGGATGGGTGTGTGGGTGTGAGTGTTTACGCCAGCGTGTGTGCTTTGAAGGAGAAAACTAATATAAATTCATTTGAATTTACACTGTTAGAGGAAAGTGCATTGAGGCCTACACACTGGAAGAATCACAATATCAATATATTTGGATATACAGTTTGAGTTCAACAGTTTAAGACTTCTTTCGGGACACTTTGGCCTTGCATTCCAACATACATTTTGTCTATAATTGAACTTCTACATTGTCCTACGGGTACTCTAAAAGGTCATCGGCTAGAATGTCAGGATCTGTTGCTGTGGCAGGCTGTTGACTCTGTCAGTCAGAGTCCTCAGAAGGCAAACTAAATTGACTCTCCCCACCGACTTCACCTGAACCTCTAGCCCCTCCACTTTAGATTCCCAAAAGTAAGGACAAACGGATCCAAGAACTCGTTCATACACAACACTACCATAGAGTTAAATGAATGGAAACTGGTCACATACACTTAACAGATATGCAAAGGCCATGAATGTACTGTAGTTATATGGGGTGTCTGACCTGCAGCTTCCTCTTCTACAGCAGGTTCCTCTGCTTCTGGTTCTGCCTCCTCCGCTTCTGGTTCTGCCTCCTCTGCTTCGAAACACAACAATAACCATTAACAACTGTGTGTGCGTGTGTGTGTGTGTGTGTGTGTGTGTGTGTGTGTGTGTGTGTGTGTGTGTGTGTGTGTGTGTGTGTGTGTGTGTGTGTGTGTGTGTGTGTGTGTGTGTGTGTGTGTGTGTGTGTGTGTGTGGCTCACCTGGTTCTGGCTCAGCTTCAGGGGCCACCTCTACTTCCACTGCTGGTTCTTCTACTACTTCTGTGTCCTCTGTCGGAGCCTCTCCTTCTGCAGTTGCAGCCTCATCCTTTGTAGCCGGAGCCTCCCCTTCTGCAGCTGCAGCCTCTTGGTCTGTAGCCGGAGCCTCCTCAGAACTTGCAACCTCCTCCTCTGCATCCTCCTCCTCTTCTGCAGCCTCCGCCTCTTCTGCAGCCTCCTCCTCTTCTTCTGCCGGAGCCTCCATAGCTGCTGGGGCCTCCTCTGCGGCTACTTCCTCTGCTTCTGCCTCAAGCTCTGCTGCTTCTGCCTCTGGTTCCTTTGTTTCTGGCTCAGCAGCAGGGTCTTCTGGAGAGAGGAACATACTTTTCCTTTAGCAGGCAGCAGATATGGTAGCCAGCAGATATGGTAGCCAGCAGATATGGTAGCCAGCAGATATGGTAGCCAGCAGATATGGTAGCCAGCAGATATGGTAGCCAGCAGGTATGGTAGCCAGCAGGTATGGTAGCCAGCAGGTATGGTAGCCAGCAGGTATGGTAGCCAGCAGATATGGTAGCCAGCAGGTATGGTAGCCAGCAGGTATGGTAGCCAGCAGGTATGGTAGCCAGCAGGTATGGTAGCCAGCAGGTATGGTAGCCAGCAGGTATGGTAGTCCCACATCAGATTTTATAACATCATCAATAAATATTCAGACAGACGTCAACTTTCAGATGGCAGGACTACTCTAGTGTGTGTGTGTATGTATGTGTATGTGTGTATGTGTCTGTGTCTGTGTGTGTGTGTGCGTGTGCGTGTTGCAGTCATAGGGGGCAGTGACATTCCCCTATTGTAAGTAAGGTGCAGCATTGTGCCAGAGAGTGTAGAGGCCAAACAGCAGACCACCTTCTCACTCCAACCCTCTTCTTTCTCTCAACCAGGCATGGCCAGCAGGTCCTAGTGGGGCACAGTGTGTGCAGGTTTTTGTTTCAGCCCTGCTCCTGATCCACCTTCTGATTTAACAGGCCACACTGAATAGCTGACCAGTTGAATGAGGAGTTCGAGGTGGGTTGGAACAAAAGTCTACACACTCTATGGCCCTCAGAGACTGGTTGCAGTTGCCCATCCCTGTTCTAAAGAACAGAATCAATAGTCCTGAAACACAATCCATCAACAATGACCAAGGCAGGCATGTCATAATATGTGTGTACGGCACTTTATGTGGGACTTTCGTCAGGAAAAGAGAGACAGGGACTTATTAAGACTACTGTTCCTTAATTCTCCTGTTCCTTCAGACTCCTGTTCCTTCAGACTACTGTTCCTTAAGACTACTGTTCATTAAGACTCCTGTTCCTTCAGACTACTGTTCCTTAAGACTCCTGTTCCTTCAGACTACTGTTCCTTAAGACTCCTGTTCCTTAAGACTCCTGTTCCTTCAGACTACTGTTCCTTAAGACTCCTGTTCCTTAAGACTCCTGTTCCTTAAGACTCCTGTTCCTTAAGACTCCTGTTCCTTCAGACTACTGTTCCTTAAGACTCCTGTTCCTTAAGACTCCTGTTCCTTAAGACTCCTGTTCCTTAAACATACTGCACATACATGTGGGTGGGGGATCCACATACAATTATACAGCGTGTTGCTGTTCTCATCTGATATCAGAGATTTTCTGAGCTGTATGACGTGTGTGTGTGTGTGCATGTGTTTAATACAGACAGCCTCCCTCCTATATTCCATGTGTGTGTTAAATAGACAGCCTCCCTCCTATATTTAATGTGTGTGTCTGTGTGTGTGTGTGTGTGTGTGTGTGTGTGTGTGTTTAATACAGACAGCCTCCCTCCTATATTCCGTGTGTGTGTGTGTGTGTGTGTGTGTGTGTGTGTGTGTGTGTGTGTGTGTGTGTGTGTGTGTGTGTGTGTGTGTGTGTGTGTGTGTGTGTGTGTGTGTGTGTGTGTGTGTGTGTGTGTGGGCTCCATTTTACACATGCAGCGCAGATTCAAGCAATCTCAGGCAGTTCACCTGTGACACAAGTCAGTATCCAACATCTATTCATATCTGAGGACGTCAGGAGATGACATGGAAACCGGCCAATAGGAGCAAGAGTGAGCACTATTACCTTCAAGTAGGTTTCAGTTTTGCATCTGCCTCCAAAGGTTGCATGTTCGAATTCAGGGACAGAATGTAATTTTTTATATTTTGGTTCTAAGCTTACCCCAAACCTTAACACTTAACCATTCAGAGTTAATGCCTAACCTTAACCATTCAGAGTTAATGCCTAACCTTAACCATTCAGAGTTAATGCCTAACCTTAACCATTCAGAGTTAATGCCTAAACTTAACCATTCAGAGTTAATGCCTAACCTTAACCATTCAGAGTTAATGCCTAACCTTAACCATTCAGAGTTAATGCCTAAACTTAACCTTAAACACTTTGTTTGGAACAACTTCAAAATTTGACGTTTGAGAAACATGGATGAACGTCTAATTCTGACGTGAGACTGTTAGAGCTTGTATGGAATCTATACTGTACATTACGCTGTGAGAGTTAATGAGTAATTGTGTGGGTAACCTTGCCAATGCGTGAGGTGGTTGACAGGTAATATGTTCAGGTGAGTTAGAGCAGGGGTTCCCGAACTCGGTCCTGCATGGGGGCCCCCCTGGGTGCAGTTATTTTTTTTTGCCCTAGCACTACACAGCTGATTATAATAATCAAAGCTTGATGATGAGTTGGTTATTTGAATCAGCTGTGTAGTCCTTGGGTAAAACCGAAACGTGCACCCAGGGGGGGCCCCAGGACTGAGTTTGGGAAATTCTGAGTTAGAACAATGTGTTCTCAGGTATTTCTATTGTGTGGCGGCGTAGAGGGACCCTTGTTGTTGTTTTCCCTGTTTCAGCTGGCCCTGTAGAATAATGCACTACTTTTGGCCAGACAAAGTACAATGGACAACAGGATAATGCACTGTGGGGAACAGCGTGCCGTTTCATATGTACCAGTTGTTTACATTATCTGGAGGGTCACAATAGAATCCAGGTGGTTCACAGAACTAATGATCTAGAAGATTCTACGGAACCACTGATCTAGAATAGTTCCGGCTGCTCCTGTCTTTACATGAAGACATTGTCCATGCAGGAATACCCATACCTGCGTTATAAATAGAAGGCATTTTTGGTATGTAAAAACGAAAGGTTTTATAGTATGTGACATTTAGAAAATGTAGTATGCTTTAAATGCCAAGATGTCATACTAATTTCAGCCTTTTATCTAGTAGAATTTGCTGCACAATATTGAGGAAAATAATAGTATTTTCAGATCCATGTGTGTTTGACAACAGCTGATAATCAGCTGATGATCAAAGAAGTGGATGGGATGTAGAAAAAATGAACAAATGGCGGGAAACAACACAATTGTGCGTTAGATGACACATTCTTAGTACACTGTAAAAAATGTGTTGAATCTACTTTAAAAAGGCAACAATTTAGCCACAATATTCTTGAGTAGATGTAATTTCCTATATTCAAATTTACGCAATTAAAGTAAGTCCAGGGGAAATAAGAATAACCATAAAAATAATTTGGTTTAATAATATAAACATAGGCATATATGAGTTTTACTTAATCTCCTTGATGAGTAACTTTTAGTGATTGTGTCTTAATGTTTACATTTTTTTAATGTATTTGTTAATTTGCTATTTAGCCTCATTTTTTCAGGGCATGGACTCTATAAGGTGTTGAAAGTGTTCGACAGGGATGCTAGCCCATGTTGACTCCAATGCTTCCTACAGTTGTGTCAAGTTGGCTGGATGTCATTTGGGTGGTGGACCATTCTTGATACACACGAGAAACTGTTGAGCATGAAAAACTCAGCAGTGCTGCAGTTCTTGACACACTCAAACCGGTGCGCCTAGCACATACTACCATACCCCAATCAAAGGCACTTAAATATTTTGTCTTGCCCATTCACCCTCTGAATGGCAAGCATACGCAATCCACGTCTCAATTGTCTCAGGTTAAAGAAGGATTTTTAAGCCTTGTCTCCACCCATTTCATCTACACTAACTGAAGTGGATTTAACAAGTGACATCAATAAGGGACCATGGCTTTCACCTGTATTCACCTGGTCAGTCTATGTCATATCAAATCCCTAAGCGACAAGGTAAAAATCTGTTGTTCTGCCCCTGAACAAGGCAGTTAACCCAATGTTCCTAGGCTGTCATTGTAAATAAGAATATGTTTTAACTGGCTTGCTTAAAAGTTAAATAAATAAAAAGGTTGAGCCCTCTTTTACATTCAGCATCACTCCGTCAAGGGAAATATAGTATTCTTTCTAACAAAGATATAATTAGAATTCAGTGGTCTAAAGTACTTAAGTAAAAATACTTTAAAGTACTACTTAAGTTGTTTTTTGGGGGTATCTGTACTTTACTTTGCTATTTATATGTTTGACAACTTTTACTTTTACTTCACTACATTCCCGAAGAAAATATTGTACTTTTTGCTCCATACATTTTACCTGACACCCAAAAGTACTCGTTACTTTTTGGTGGGATGGCGTTTTGGTAAACTAGTTAATAGACCACTAATAAAGAGAGTTCCAAACCTCTGCCAATAACAGCTAGTTTTCAGTTTCACCATCCCCACTCAGACCACTCTCAGACAGTCCTAGCTAAACTCTTGCTTGAGAAATTTCTCATTGCTAAGAATTTTTTGGGGACAATTTGAATTGAAAACAACCACAGTAAGGTACTTAATTGTTAACCAGAAATGATTTGATATTGAGATAGAAACGGCTGCATTGGGTCTTTAACTAACTTCTCTCAAGTAGAAACAGAAACATAAAGCACCATAAAACTAGTTGTAAAAGTGCTTACCAAAGTACATTAGTGGATGTAAAAGTGCTTACCTTGTGTCTTGGCTCCAATCACCAAACTGCCCAGCAGGAGAATCCACAGGTATGACATCATGGGAACAGTGTGCTGAATTACAAAACTGGAGTTTTAAACTTCTCTGTTGAATAATAAAAGTAGTAATTATGATGGTGATGATGTTTCTGGTAATGTAGACTACCTATGTGTATGATGTGGTATGATGTGCAATGGCTATATTCCCATGTTGCCTTCTCCTCTGCTGCAGCTCCAATCTTCTCATGTATTCTTTTGTCTGTACATGGACCCAACTTTAGGGGTGTGTCTTTGTCCCAGCCACACCCCAGATAGAGTAACTGATAGTTGAGTGGCAGGGTTGGGGAGTAACAGATTACATCAAATCAAATCAAATCAAATTGTACTTGTCACATGCGCCGAATACAACAGGTGTAGACCTTACAGTGAATTTGATTGACTGATTGATGACTAGGGTGGCTGGAGTCTTTGACAATTTTTAGGGCCTTCCTCTGACACTGCCTGGTATAGAGGTCCTGGATGGCAGGAAGATTTTCCCCAGTGATGTACTGGGCCGTACGCACTACCCTCTGTAGTGCCTTGCGGTCAGAGGACGAGCAGTTTCCATACCAGGCAGTGATGTAACCAGTCAGGATGCTCTCGATTGTGCAGCTGTAGAACCTTTTGAGGATCTGAGGACACATGCCAAATCTTTCAGTCTCCTGAGGGGGAATAGGTTTTGTTGTGCCCTCTTCACAACTGTCTTGGTGTGCTTGGACCATGTTAGTTTGTTGGTGATGTGGACACCAAGGAACTAGAAGCTCTCAACCTGCTCCACTACAGCCCCGTCGATGAGAATGGGGGTGTGCTCGGTCCTCGGTCCTCCTCTCTTTGTAGAGAGATTCATCAGTATTGGATTAATCAGTATTGTTGCAAAAATGTCTTTCTGCCCCATGGAAAAAAGAGTAGAATTGCATGATTGTTTTTAAACAATTGAACATTTATCTCCGCCCCATGGCTAAATGTGTAGAATTGCAGAAAACGTGCTTTAAAACGGAAACCTTTTCTCTTCGCCCAAATCTTGCTTAGGGCCCCCAAAAGGCTAGAGCCGGCCCTGGGTAGTACTACCTCTATGGTAGTAAGATGGTAGTAAGACTAGCGCAACTTGGAGAGGCCACTATATGGAGACAGCAGTCTGTTGTCGCCATCTAGTGGTTCATAAAGGTACTGAGATTAGTGAATGCTGAATTGGTGAACGCCGCTCTTATAATATAGGTCAGAAGAGTCACATTCTTATGAATGTCTACGCTCCACGAACCCTAAACAGGCACAATGCTAATCATTGTTTTATTTATATGGCAATTCATTTTAATCTATTTATACCAAATAAGAAATCCTATTTAGATCATTATTGATGGTAGCCTAACCATTAGGCTATCAGCTTATCCGAATTGTTCCAATGAAATTAATAGGCTAATGTTGATGACCGAAAAATACATCTATAAATATAGGCCTATACTAATGAATAACATAGCTCTCTGAAATAAAGCTTAATCATGTTCCAACTGAACGAATGTTGTTGCTAGCATGAAAGAAAGGCTCCTAGCTGTGCGATCTGTTATAATACAATATGATAAACATACAACCCTATTATGTTACTAGCTACTCACAGAGCGAATGTATAGCCACAGAGATTTATATAGCCTCGAGTCTGCTGGTCGCCCTCGGGCACTTTTAACCGAGTTCACCACATGCACGCCTCACGGAGAGGATAGGAATACTAATCCACCGGTTTCCTTCGCGACTCGCTAACGGAGCGCAGCAAGCAGCAACAGCTCGCAACTTGGAGATCCTCCGATTCAAATGTGTTCTGGTTGATTTTAGATGTATTGTTTAGTCTTTCTCCATCACTATGTTCATTATTGGATTCATCAGTATTGTTGACTGTGAATTTCATACATGGAGATACCGTTTTGTTTAATAGACAGAGACAGCGGATTCATAACGACTATGTAACAGAGCGGACTTCTGGTGGATTTCTGGATTTCTGCTCTCAGGAATTGGGAAGCCCGAGCTGTTTGCTTGTGTGTGTGTGTGTGTGTGTGTGTGTGTGTTTAGGTGACTGCGTGAATAATTGTGTGAGGATTCCGCACGTCAATCATCAACAGTTAATGCTGGCAGAGAGCAGAGAAGTGTGTTATTGAGACACTTAGCGTGGAAATACACACACAGAAACCTACACACACACACACACACAGTGCTGTCACACACTGTCTGCCGATGAGCTCTGTCATGCAGTCGTTTCTCTCTCCAGTGAACAAGGCTATTCTAGTAGCTCTGTTCATCTTCGCCATCCTCCTCATCCTCTATGTGATCCTCTGGTACATCTGTAGAGACGTGGACTGCGACCACGGCATCTGATCTGATTAACACCGGGAACACCACCGAATAACCTAACAGTGGAGAGAGACCCGTCTGAAAGAGGGTCCCCCTGGTAAGTCAGCACGTCTCCTCTGCTTCACGCTCCTGTGTTTGTGTGTATGTGTGTGGCTCTGTAGTGTCAGAACAAGTGAAACAGAAACAGACACAGTCCCGCGCATAACCCGGTTCCCGGTTGCGCCTCCATGTTCCAGTCCGTTATGAAATGTATTTTTTCCACTTATTTACCAGATATGTCTTGAGGCTAATAATCTCATTTTGGAGATAGAAACCTGTCGAGAAGAATGATATCTTTTTTGGGCCATTCACAATACAAAATGAGGAGCATACATGTGTCTTCGTTTTGGTTTATTCGGGTCTTATTCGCATGTAATGCCCCAAAATAACAGGAACAGTATGTGGGCTGGCCACAGAGCCTAAGGTGACACAATGTCCCCCCGACAGGAATGTTCTGTCCAGTTTGAGCGGAGAGGTAGCGGCTAGAATACCAGATGAGCGCACGAGGACAGGCAATGACACTGCGCGGGAACCGGCGCTGTCCCAGTGGGCAAGTTTGGGCTGTGGCGATACCAATGTATCATAGGTGAGAGCCAGGTGAGAGCCAGGTGTGTGTGTGTGTGTGTGTGTGTGTGTGTGTGTGTGTGTGTGTGTGTGTGTGTGTGTGTGTGTGTGTGTGTGTGTGTGTGTGTGTGTGTGTGTGTGTGTGTGTGTGTGTGTGTGTGTGTGTGTGTGTGTGTGTGTTCGCCCGTGCATGCGTGGGTTGTGCATATGAGCTGCATAGTCCTATATGATCTGTCATTGGCATTAACATCGAACATTTAGCTCTTATTCAGAGCAACGTACATGAGCTATTGGGGTTAAGTACATATCGACAGATTGTTCACCTAGTCGGCTCGGTGTTTAGAAACAGTAACCTTTCGATTATTGTCCCAACGCTTTTAACTACTAGGCTACCTGCCGCCTAACACGATCAAACAAGAAGATTAAAAAAACAAGATTGTTCTTCACCCTATTGAATCCAATTTCTTACCTGAGCTTTTCTTGTGTCATGCATTAATCATTTGATGTTTGTCGCTGGTACTCTATTCCCTGACGCTGACAAACGCGTTCGTTTGTGACTGCTGCTGCCCAATAAAAATCTGTCTTTCAGTTTGGGATTAATCTCTTTTATCAAATGCCTTTACAACCCTGCACCCAAATACATTTGTTACAAGAACAGCGATGAGCATGCCATTTATTCCTCTAATCATCATAGCCATGCTGAGTCAATGTTACTTGGTTGTATTCAATACATAATACACCTTTAGGCATGTCGACCACTTGGCAATGTGTGTGTCTGAGTGTGTGTGTCTGTGTGCATGTGTGTGAGAAGCACCTTTGGCAGCGATTACAGCATAGAGTCTTCTTGGGTATGACGCTACAAGCTTGGCACACCTGTATTTGGGAAGTTTCTCCCATTCTTCTCTGCAGATCCTCTCAAGTTCTGTCAGGTTGGATGGGGAGCTTTGGTGCACATCTATTTTCACGTCTTTCCAGAGATGTTCGATCTGGTTCAAGTCCGGGCTCTGGCTGGGCCACTCGAGGACATTCAGAGACTTGTCCTGAAGCCACCCCTGCATTGTCTTGTCTGTGTGCTTAGGGTTGTTGTCCTGTTGGAAGGTGAACCTTTGCCCCAGTCAGTTTCATCAGAATGGAGAATCTTGTTTCTCATGGTCTGAGAGTCTTTAGGTGCCTTTTGGCAAACTCCAAGCGGGCTGTCATGTGCTTTTTACTGAGGACCATAAAGGCCTGGTTGTTGGAGTGCTGCAGAGATGGTTGTCCTTCTGGAAGTTTCTTTCATCTCCACAGAGGAACTCTAGAGCTCTGTCAGAGTGACCATCAGGTTCTTGGTCACCTCCCTGACCAAGGCCTTTCTCCCCGATTGCCCAGTCGGGCGGCCAGCTCTAGGAGGAGTCTTGGTGGAGGCAACTGTGTTATTGGGGACATTCAATGCTCAAGATAAATCAATGTGTCTGTAGAAAATTACTCACACACCCTTGACATTTTTAATTGTATTTGTCCATATACTTAAATAATAGGTTGACTTAAAGAAAGGATAAATAGATCAACAGTCCGACAGTGTTCTGATCCAGCTGAACCTTTATAAACTGACAGAATAACGGCTTCTATCCTGCCTGGAAGAAACAGATAAACCATCTAGAATAGCAAAATGAGGGGCTGAAGGACACATCAAGGACACAACGTATAGCCGCCCTTCTCTGTGTGTGTGGATGCGTGTGTGCGCGCGTGTGTGTGCGCGCGTGCGTGTGTGTAAGATAGTGTATTTCTAGGTTGAGGGTGAGTGAAGCGGTCCATCCTTGTGTGTGTGGAGATCACATGGCCCGAGACTAAGTGTGCGTGTCACACAGGAAGATGACAGTATAGGGAACAGATGTCTTAGATTACTAACACTACAACTAGGTTATGGTATGTGAGACAGTCTGTGAAATATGAACTATTTTTACACAAAAAAAAACAGTTCATCAAGCCAACATGGAACAGGCTCTGTTCTTTTACACAGATGAGCTTCCACATAGACAGTGTTCTGACTGGGCTACGAGTGATTTAAGTTGCTTCTCTAGGAGTCAGGCCGGTCAACCTATCATGGTCAACTATAGATTGCCTAGACACACACACAAACACACACACAAACCGTCTGTGTCATCATACTCATACTCTGTAGTTATTATTATCAAACATTCAGTGGTAAAGCCAGAGTCCTGTATTGTGTGTGACTCATAGTATTTTTTGAGATGTCAGTATAAAATGGCCCCTCACGGTTTCCTCTTTGTCTGTGCCATGAGCTCAAGGTCCCTGTGATGTGACTTGTCATTATCCTCTCCTTCCCTCCCACTCTCTCCTTCTGTCACTCCACATTACTCCCTTCAACTCAAATCAAGTTGTATTTTTCACACACTTCGTAAACAACAGGTGTAGAATAACAGTGAAATGCTTAGTTACGGGCCCTTCCCAACAATGCAGAGAGAAAACAATTGAAATAATAGAAAAATAATAACACAAGGAATACACAATGAGTAATGATAACTTGGCTATATACACTGGGTACTAGTAACAAGTCGATGGCAGGGGTAAGAGGTCATTGAGGTAGATATTCCTTCCTCTCCCTCTGTCCCCACTCTCTCGTTCTTCCTCCTTTCTCCTTCTTTACAGACAGTACCTCCTTATCAATCTCTTTAACCCAGGCTAAAACTGTCCCAGGGATAGTTTACCCTCCTTGCACACAGGCATTTGTTAACCCAAGGATTTATGTTAAACCAGGGTTAAAGGTCGGCTCACACGTGTTCCCTGAAGCCCACATTTTTTAAATGTTTTATGATAAAGACAGTAGAAACAGCCAGGTAATAGAAAGAGAAGGTTGTGTGTGGGACGGGGATTCAATCCAACACATATTGATGTACATACACCAAAGGCGTTGGCAGTAACCACTAGACCAAACCCCAAGGCCACACTGGCTGTCTTGGGTGATTTCCGGGGGAAAATATAAAAAAGTCGGTACTACTAACCCTAATCTGGAGCAGGTCCGGCTAAGCCCTGGGCTAAGGTTGGGGTTATTCTACTTTCAAACCTCCCTTAGCCCTGGGCTTCGAGGCTCCATTAGCCATTGGAAGTTCTTAGTTCTGGGCTAAGCTGAATGTATTCTCTGTGCTGGTTAGCACACATACCCTTGAGTCCTGTCAGGGGCAGCAGGTAGCCTAGTGGTTAGAGCATTGGACTTGTAACCGGAAGGTTGCAAGGTTGAATCCCTGAGCTGACAAGGTACAAATCTGTCGTTCTGCCCTTGAACAAGGCAGTTAACCCACTCTCTGATTCAGAGGGGTTCGGTTAAATGTGGAAGACACATTTCAGTTGTACAACTGACTAGGTACCCCCTTACTCCTTTCCCCTGTCATGCTCCATGTCCACTGTACTTATCTTTGAGTTATGCAACATGTAGCATACACACACACATATGTGATTGTGTATGTATTCATATGTGTATGTATTCATATGTGTATGGATTCATATGTGTATGTATTCATATGTGTGCACACTCGCGAAGCTGTCACGATACTGTCCCATCATCCTAAATAATCTCACTGACCCTCAACCTAGAAGCTCACTCACACACTCTCTCTTTCTCAGTGTATGTACATTGTAAAGTATTTTGTCTGTAATGTCTTTTTTTGCTAATGGGGATCCTAATAAATAAAATAAAATACACACACGCAGGTTGTCTTACAGAGGAGGAACTTCATGATGCAATTAAAGCCTTTAAGTCTGGGAAAACTCCAGGGCTGAATGGCATACCAGTGGAGAAGGGTTGGGTATGTTACTTTCTAAATGTAATCCATTACAGTTACAAGTTACCTGTACAAAATTGTAATCAGTAACGTAACGTAATCTGATTACATTTCGTTACTTTTAGATTATTTTCCCCTTAAGAGGCATTAGAAGAAGACACAAATGTATGTTATTGATTGAAAGACATCTATTGCAGGATAAATCAATGTTAAAGTTTACATAGTTGGCCATCTATGGATGTTACATTTTACTTTATGGGTTTGTTATGTAGGCTCCTTCTAACCAATCGCTTTCTACTACATATAATAATACGATTAATTGACATCTTTACATTAAAAACCAAAGTCTATCAAAATTCCTGTCATTTCAATAAATGTTATACCCCTTGATCTTCAAGAATATGACTTAGAAATATGGAAGTATAGATTAGCCAAATTGTTTTACCTGAGCATGACCCCAAAATGAAGGACTTATTAGCCAGCCATACTCTGCTGTTTATGATTTTGTTGTCATGGAGAACTGATTGGGCTCATATATTCAAGTTGAAAAATAAAAGCTGTGCTCATGGAATGGCATGCTTTGCCAAGAGTATGCAAAGCTTTCATCAAGGCAAAGGGTGGCTACTTCCGAAGAATCTAAAATCTAAAATATATTTTGATTTGTGCAACAATCTTTTGGTTACTGCATGATTCCTTATGTGTTATTTCATAGTTTTAAGTTATTCACTATTATTCTACAATGTAGAATATACACTGCTCAAAAAAAATAAAGGGAACACTTAAACAACACAATGTAACTCCAAGTCAATCACACTTCTGTGAAATCAAACTGTCCACTTAGGAAGCAACACTGATTGAGAATAAATTTCACATGCTGTTGTGCAAATGGAATAGACAACAGGTGTAAATTATAGGCAATTAGCAAGACACCCCCAATAAAGGAGTGGTTCTGCAGGTGGTGACCACAGACCACTTCTCAGTTCCTATGCTTCCTGGCTGATGTTTTGGTCACTTTTGAATGCTGGCGGTGCTTTCACTCTAGTGGTAGCATGAGACGGAGTCTACAACCCACACAAGTGGCTCAGGTAGTGCAGCTCATCCAGGATGGCACATCAATGCGAGCTGTGGCAAGAAGGTTTGCTGTGTCTGTCAGCGTAGTGTCCAGAGCATGGAGGCGCTACCAGGAGACAGGCCAGTACATCAGGAGACGTGGAGGAGGCCGTAGGAGGGCAACAACCCAGCAGCAGGACCGCTACCTCCGCCTTTGTGCAAGGAGGAGCAGGAGGAGCACTGCCAGAGCCCTGCAAAATGACCTCCAGCAGGCCACAAATGTGCATGTGTCTGCTCAAACGGTCAGAAACAGACTCCATGAGGGTGGTATGAGGGCCCGACGTCCACAGGTGGGGTTGTGCTTACAGCCCAACACTGTGCAGGACGTTTGGCATTTGCCAGAGAACACCAAGATTGGCAAATTCGCCATTGGCGCCCTGTGCTCTTCACAGATGAAAGCAGGTTCACACTGAGCACATGTGACAGACGTGACAGAGTCTGGAGACGCCGTGGAGAACGTTCTGCTGCCTGCAACATCCTCCAGCATGACCGGTTTGGCGGTGGGTCAGTCATGGTGTGGGGTGGCATTTCTTTGGGGGCGCACAGCCCTCCATGTGCTCGCCAGAGTTAGCCTGACTGCCATTAGGTACCGAGATGAGATCCTCAGACCCTTGTGAGACCATATGCTGGTGCGGTTGGCCCTGGGTTCCTCCTAATGCAAGACAATGCTAGACCTCATGTGGCTGGAGTGTGTCAGCAGTTCCTGCAAGAGGAAGGCATTGATGCTATGGACTGGCCCGCCCGTTCCTCTCGGACCTGAATCCAATTGAGCACATCTGGGACATCATGTCTCGCTCCATCCACCAACGCCACGCTGCACCACAGACTGTCCAGGAGTTGGCAGATGCTTTAGTCCAGGTCTGGGAGGAGATCCTCAGGAGACCATCCGCCACCTCATCAGGAGCATGCCCAGGCGTTGTAGGGAGGTCATACAGGCACGTGGAGGCCACACACACTACTGAGCCTCATTTTGACTTGTTTTAAGGACATTACATCAAAGTTGGATCAGCCTGTAGTGTGGTTTTCCACTTTAATTTTGAGTGTGACTCAAATCCAGACCTCCGTGGGTTGATACATTTGATTTCCATTGATAATTTTTGTGTAATCTTGTTGTCAGCACATTCAACTATGTAAAGAAAAAAGTATTGAATAAGATTATTTCATTCATTCAGATCTAGGATGTGTTATTTTAGTGTTCCCTTTATTTTTTTGAGCAGTGTATATACATGCCTGGAATATTTCAATGTTGGAGAATCTCTTATGAAATGGGTTAAAGTTATGTATAGTAACCCTAGGTGTAAAATAGTAAATAATGTCTACTTCTCAGAAAGTTTTAAACTGTCAAGAGGAGTAAAACAAGGTTGTCCTCTATCGGCATATCTATTTATTATTGCCATTGAAATGTTATCTATTAAAATCAGATCCAACAATAATATCAAGGGGTTAGAAATCCAGGGCTTAAAAACAAAGATGTCATTGTACGCTGATGATTCATATTTTCTTTTAAATCCACAATTATAATCCATCCACAGCCTCATAGAGGACCTAGATACTTTTTCTAACCTCTATGGATTAAACCCAAATTGTGTGTACTATATTGTGTATTGGATCACAAAAGACAACTTTCACATTACCGTGTAGTTTTCCAATAAAATAGTCTGACGGGGATGTGGACATAATCGATATACAGTAATAGCCCATAAAACCAACTATCTACCTCATCCCCATATTTGTTTTTGTTTTTTTTCTGCTGTTTTGCACACCAGTATTTCTACTTGCACATCCTCATCTGCACATCTATCACTCCAGTGTTAATTACTAAATTGTAATTACTTTGCCACTATGGCCTATTTATTGCCTTATCTCCTTACTTCATTTGCACACACTGTATACAGATTTTTTTATTGTGTTATTGACTGTACGTTTGTTTATCCCATGTGTAACTCTGTGTTGTTGTTTTTGTCGCACTGCTTTGCTTTATCTTGGCCAGGTCGCAGTTGTAAATGAGAACTTGTTCTCAACTGGCCTACCTGGTTAAATAAAGGTGAAATAAAAATAAATAAATACAAATAAAAACATATTTTTTTCCCCTAGATTAAATGTTTATAAAAGGTATGATATTTGTAAATTATATCATAAATAGGACTGGTGGAGTTATGTCACACATGCAGCTAACACAAATATATGAACATTTCAACCAACTAATTGCAGCATCACAGCAAAAATGGAAGAGGCAAGTGGAAGGGGTAAAACGTAAGGAACTTGTCCGTCGGCCCTGCATTAAAGACCAAATTGGTTAAAGAAAATTGTGATAAATAAAAATATATACCAGTTCCATTTTAGGACCAAAACATTGACAGCTGTGCCATATAGATTGCAAAATAGTTGGGAAGAGATTTTCGATGTACCGATTCCATGGCACATGGTTTATGAATTGACACTTGTAGGCCGTCATTGTAAATAAGAATTAACTTGCCTAGTTAAATAAAAAAATAATTTAAAAAATGAATTGACACGCAAAAACAATGCAGGATTCAAAATTTATCAATTTAAATTATTATTAAAAAAAATATTGCATCTAATAGAATGTTATATGCATATATATATATATTAATGGGGGATACAATCTTCCCAACTCTGCAGATTTTGCTGTGAGGAGGCAGAGCCATTAGTTCGTTTATTTTGGTACTGGCCATATGTAGCTTGTTTTTGGTCACAGGTCCAGGAATGGCTGAAGAATTGCAACATTTACCTGGAGCCATTGCTGCAGATAGTAATACTGGGTGATTTGAAAAGCCATCGTCAATCGATCAATAATAATAAAAAAATCCTTCATAAATAGTGGGTTCTGTAGCAATATTGATGTTACTTAAATTGATGGTACACTTGAAATGGAAACAAATTGTTACTTACCGTCTTCATGTACTTGAGGTGCTGGTTAACAACATGCATAGTAAAGTTTGCTTAATTAACTATGTATCTTTGTCTGTCGTGACCACATCACAAAGAATACTGAAACATGGTGGCAGAACCTGGATCTCATCGATGTAATTGAAGAATACATCCCAGGCGGCAGTTTGGACAAGTGTCACATTTACAAGCTAGTCATCGAGCCGAACATCAACGCTAGCTGGCTATCGTGAGTGATTCTAAAGCTAACTGGCTATGGGACAGAAGCAGATTCGTGAGTAGCTAACATTCCATTCTACAAATAAATCGCTATGGAAAATGCACTGAAACCTCCGGGGGGAAAAAGACTGATGATTGCAATTTAGCACTTACCGAGAAGGAGAGGAGACCCTACAGAGGGGCAGAGGGAGAGGAGACCCTACAGAGGGACAAAGGGAGAGGAGGCCCTACAGAGGGACCGAGAAGGAGAGGAGACCCTACAGAGGGACAGAGGGAGAGGAGACCCTACAGAGGGACCGAGAAGGAGAGGAGACCCTACAGAGGGACAGAGGAGAGGAGACCCTACAGAGGGACAGAGGGAGAGGAGACCCTACAGAGGGACAGAGGGAGAGGAGACCCTACAGAGGGACCGAGAAGGAGAGGAGACCCTACAGAGGGACAGAGGGAGAGGAGACCCTACAGAGGGACAGAGGGAGAGGAGACCCTACAGAGGGACAGAGGGAGAGGAGACCCTACAGAGGGACCGAGAAGGAGAGGAGACCCTACAGAGGGACAGAGAATTATACAATGCAGATACTGTGGACAGACACATGAGAAGAAAATTAAATCCTGTGATAAAAAAATCTCTACAGTTTACAAAAGTGCAGGTATCAGCAAGAGAAACAGTGTCCTGGCAATGGAAAATCCATCAGCTGACTCAGATAGCGGTGAGGATGTTCTCTGCATCACACTAGGGCCAAAGTCAGAGAGCATCAACGTGGTTCAGGAGAAAACCACAGACCCCAAAGCAGCTCTCTTTACAACCATGCTGGTCAACAAAAGTCAGTCAGATTTCAGCTAGATTGTGGTGCTAGTTGTAATGTTATCCCTGCAAACCTCACAAAAGACAGTCGCCTAGAGCCCTGCAGTCAGGTATTGGTGATGTATAACAAGAGTACTCTGGGGAAGTGTACAGTTAAAGTGATCAATCCACATAATAAGAAAACCTACAGAGTTGAGTT
Organism: Brachymystax lenok tsinlingensis; assembly: GCA_030435695.1. Lineage (NCBI taxonomy): Eukaryota > Metazoa > Chordata > Actinopteri > Salmoniformes > Salmonidae > Brachymystax > Brachymystax lenok. The sequence goes on from CM059785.1 coordinate 21,472,046, forward strand.
CATCGTAGTCAACAATAACGTGCACAGGCCCATTCTAGGCAGTAAGGCTATCCAGGCAATGGAGTTGATTACTGTGCAGCATCACAACATCCTGGCCATCGAGAAAACAACAGGATCCTGGACTAAAGAGCAAATAAAACAGGAGTACGCTGATGTATTCCAGGGAGACGGCTGCTTACCCGGCAAACTGAAGCTGGAAATGGATGAGCGAGTGGAGCCCGCCCAGCTGCCAAAGAGGAGAGTGCCAGCAGCACTATATAAACCACTCGAAGAGGAGCTCTGTGGTCTAGAGAAAAGAAGGATGATAAAATTAGTTGAAAAAGCACAGATTGGATTAGCAGCCTGATCATAGAGCAGAAACCGTCTGAAAAACTAAGAGTGTGTATTGATCTATAACCTCTCAAGGCGCTCTAGAGTAGCCATTACCCACTTCCCACTATTGAAGACGTGCTGCCAGAACTGAACAGAGCACCTGTGTTCTCTGTTCGTGATGTGAAAAACTGATTTTGGCATGTGAAACTGGAGTATGAATCCAGCTATCTCACCATGTTCTCTACTCCCATGGGACGCTACAGGTGGCTGCGCATGCCAATGGGAATCAGTCCAGCCCCAGAGATCTTTCAGAGGAAGTTGAACCAGGCAGTTGAAGGTCTTCCAGGAGTCAAAATCATTGCAGATGACATCCTGATTGTGGGAGAAGGAGACAACAATGAAGCAGCGACTCTGGACCATGACAAGAACCTGAGAATGCTCCTGGACAGATGCAGGAAGCTCAATATCAAGCTGAATCTGGAGAAGCTGCAGCTCAGGTTGAAGGGAGTACCCTACATTGGCCACCTGCTAACATCAGAGGGGTTGAAAGTGGACCCAGGAAAAGTGACAGCCATCCGACAAATGCCTAGGCCTACAGATGTGCAGCGATTCCTGAGCATGGTAAACTACCTAGCCAAGTTCTGCAGCCACGCCACAGACTTCTGCGAGCCACTGCAGCAGCTGACACACAAGGACTCACTGTGGGAGTGGTCAGAGAGACATGAGCAGGCTTTCAATAAAATCAGGGATACCATTGCACAGACCCCTGTGCTGAAATACTACAACCCAACAGAGCAGCTTGTATTACAATGTGATGCTTCAGAGAGTGGGTTAGGAGCAGCCTTGATGCAGGGAGGACAACCAATAGCATATGCCAGCAGAGCCCTGACAGAGACTGAAAAGAGGTATGCACAGATAGAGAAGGAGCTGTTTGCAATGGTGTTTGGCATGGAGAGGTTCCACCAATTCACATATGGACAAACTGTCGAAGTGCAGTCAGATCACAAGCCTCTAGAGAGCATCATGAAAAAGCCTCTCCTCAACACACCAAAAAGACTACAACGCATGATCATGAGACTCCAACACTACAAGGTCAGTCTCCGATACGTTCCTGGAAGACAAGTGGTGCTGCCCGACCTGCCTGTGTCAACCGAGAGACTAAAGGCCATTCAGAGAGCCACTGAGCTGGACCGGGAGCTCCAGACACTAAAAATGTTGATCCTGCAGGGGTGGCCTGAAGTGAAAGAACATGTACCCTTTGAAGTAGCCATGTATTTTCACAACAGAGATGAGCTGAGTGTGCAAAATTTAGTTATTTTCAGAGGTGAGCAAGTCGTTGTGCCTGCTGCCCCGGGTCAGAGATAATGCAGAGAATACATTCCTCACACATAGGAATTGAGGGATGTCTGAGAAGAGCTCGCAAGTGTGTCTACTGGCCAGGCATGAATGCACAGCTGAGAACATACATGGAACAATGTAGCACCTGCACTGCATGGGGTGTGAAGCAGCAGAAAGAGATGCTGAGGCCACACGAAGCACCAAAGCGTCCCTGGGGAAAAAATAGGGATTGACCTGTTCCACTTCAACGACAGAGACTACATGGTCACAGTTGATTATCTCTCAAACTTCTGGGAAGTGGACCATTTGGAGAACACACAGTCGAAAACGGTCATTCGAAAACCGAAGACACACTTTTATGGCATACCTGACATCCTTTACTCAGACAATGGCCCCCAGTACTCTTTAGACAAGTTCCGAAGTTTCAGCAAGGCTTGCAACTTTAAACACAAAATCATCTCCAGGATACCCGCAAAGTAATGAGAAAGTGGAATTGGCTGTGAAAACAGCCAAAAGACTAATGGCAAAAGGAAAGAGAGCAGGTGCTGACCCATACTTGGCCATGTTGGATCATAGAAATACCCCGTCACAAGGAACAGACAGCAGCCCTGTAATGGCGCTCATGTGGAGAGATACAAAGACACTACTGGTAATGAGTGAAAATCTACTGAGACCGGTGATGACAAACTGTCAGCAGGAGAAGTTCAAAGAAAGACAGCAGAGACAGGCAAAGTACTACAACACCTCTGCTAAGGATCTAACAGCGCTGCAACAAGATGACAGGGTGAGAGTTCAGCCACTCACAGGACATAAACAGTGGTGGCAGAGGGCCACAGTAGTCAGACCTGTGGAGCAAAGGTCCTACGAGGTTAAGACAGGACAGGGACAAGTCTTCAGGAGGAACAGGAAACACCTGAGGAAGAGCAGAGAAATAGAGGAGGATTTCCTCACTATTGAGGAGCCTGGCACAGAGCCAGTAAACAGAGCACCAGCTGACGCCCAGCAGGGTGTGGAACACAACCTAGAGGTGGACGCTGCACCTCAACAAGAAGATCCAAACATCTCAGGTCAAGCACCTCCAGATGTAATCAACACTCCCCACACAAGGTCTGGTAGGGCCATCCAAAGACCTATATACCTGAAAGACATTGTGTGAATGTAGATAAATAAAATAAATAATGTAATGGACAGTCAGAGACATTAAACAACCGTTCAGTTCACATTCCAGTTTATTGCAGACATGGACTACAAGCCAAAGTTAGATAGAGTCTGCCTTTCTTATAAAAATAAAATATATATTGATCAAATATAATTTTATTTGTCACATGCGCGCAGAATAGGTAGACCTTACTGTGAAATGCTTACTTACAAGCCCTTAACCAACAATGCATTTTTAATAAAATAAAGTTAAGAAAATTTTTAAAACATTTAAAAAATGTAATCAAGTAATCAAGAATAACAATAATGAGGCTATATACAGGGGGTACCGGTACCAAATCAATGTGCGGGGGTACAGGTTAGTTGAGGTAATTTTACATGTATGTAGGGGTAAAGTGACTATGCTTAGATAATAAACAGTGAGTAGCGGCACTGTAAAAACTAATGGGAGGGGTGTCAATGCAAATAGTCCAGGTGGCCATTTGATTAATTGTTCAACAGTCTATGACTTGGGTGACTGGAGTCTTTGACAATTTTTTTGGGCCTTCCTCTGACACAGCCTAGTATGTAGGACTGGTTGGCAGGAAGCTTGGCCCCAGTGATGTACTGGGTCGTACGCACTACCTTCTGTAGCACCTTATGGTCAGATGCTGAGCAGTTGCCATACCAGGCAGTGATGTTACTCATATTAATGTTACACAGGTAACTGCAACCAATTGTTACTTAGGGTCTTGTCTTGTACAACATGCCTAGTAAAGTTTGCTTAACTATACAGTGCCAGTAAAAATGTTGGACACCCATACTCATTCAAGGGTTTTGCTTTATTTTTTCTAAATTGTAGAATAGTAGTGAAGACATCAAAACTATGATATAACACATATGGAATCATGTAGTAACCAAAAAAGTAGTAAATAAATCCAAATATATTTTTGATTTTATATTCTTCAAAGGAGCCACCCTTTGCCTTGATGACAGCTTTGCACACTCTTGGCATTCTCTCAACCAGCTTCACCTGGAATGCTTTTCCAACAGTCTTGAAGGAGTTCCCACATATGCTGAACACTTGTTGGCTGCTTTTCCTTCACTCTGCGGTCCAACTCATCCCAAACCATCTCAATTGGGTTCAGGTTAGGTGATTGTGGAGGCCAGGTCATCTGATGCAGCACTCCATCACTCTCCTTCTTGGTCAAATAGCTCTTACACAGCCTGGAGGTGTGTTGGGTCATTTTCCTGTTGAAAAACAAATGATAGTCCCACTAAGCACAAACCAGTGTAACGCTGCAGAATGCTGTGGTAGCCATGCTGGCTAAGTGTGCCTTGAGTTCTAAATAAATCACAGACAGTGTCACCAGCAAAGCACCCCCACACCATCACACCTACTCCTCCATGCTTCACGTGGGAACCACAAATGCGGAGATCATCCGTTCACCTACTCTGCGTCTCACAAAGACACGGCGGTCAGAACCAAAAATCACATTTGGACTCATCAGAGCAAAGACAGATTTCCACTGGTCTAATGTCCATTGCTCATGTTTCTTGATCCAATCATGTCTCTTCTTATTATTGTTGTCCTTTAGTAGTGGTTTATTTGCAGCAATTCGACCATGAAGGCCTGATTCACGCAGTCTCCTCTGAACAGTTGATGTTGAGATGTGTCTGTTACTTGAACTCTGTGAAGCGTTTATTTGGGCTGCAATTTCTGAGGCTGGTAACTCTAATGAACTTATCTTCTTTAGCAGAGGTAACTCTTCCTTTCATGTGGCAGTCCTCATGAGAGCCAGTTTCATCATAGCGCTTGATGGTTTTTTGCGACTGCTCTTGAAATCATCCGGATTGACTGACCTTCATGTCTTAAAGTAATGGTGGACTGATGTTTATCTTTGCTTATTTAAGCTGTTCTTGACATAATATGGACTTGGTCTTTTACCAAATAGGGCTATCTTCTGGATACCAACCCTACCTTGTCACAACACAACTGATTGGCTCAAATGAACTAAGAAGGAAAGAAATTCCACAGATGAACTTTTAACAATGCACACCTGTTAATTGAAATGCATTCCAGGTGACTACCTCACAAAGCTGGTTGAGAGAATGCCAGGAGTATGCAAATATGTCATGGTGGCTACTTTGAAGAATCTTTGAAGATTTTTTTGGTTACTAAATGATTCCATATGTGCTATTTCATAGTTTTTATGTCTTCACTATTATTCTACAATGTAGAAAATAGTACAAATTAAGAAAAACCCTAGAATGAATAGGTGTATCCAAACTTGTGACTGGTTCTATTTATATTTGTCTGTTGTGACTACAACACAAAGCATATTGAAACGGGTTCAAACTGTGCACTACTTGCACTTCCCCTATTCATGTGTACAAGATTTTGCTAGAGAAGGGTTGAAACTAAAGCCTGCACAGTGCACACCCTGTGTAAAGGGAATGGTTAAGCCTGTGAGATAAGGCCTGTCACACACATACTAAACTATCAATCATGTTGTAAACTACTGTCCCAACCATAGAATTATATAGAATAATTCACAGTTCACTCTAATTATTTTGTCCCAACTCTACTACTGAGCATGCACACACAAACACACACACACACACAAACACACACACTTAGCCCACTGACATTTCCTTTCTGATTATTTTTTTACCTATGATCTGAGGGTAGGGACAGCAAGATGTCAATCATGTTATAAACTACAGTCTTTTTGTCTATAATGTATTTTTTGTTATGTCAGACCCCAGTTAGCTGTCACCATTGGCATTGGCTAATGGGGATCCTAATAAAATCAAATCAAAAATACATACCATTAACAGACTGACGTGATGGAAAATAATAAACTACATCCACTTACATGTCATAAAAACGTCATATACTGCATGGCCACGTCCGGAAGGACACTCTATTTCTGTCCTAAAGACATACACTATAGTGAGTAGGGTAGGGGTGTTTTCACACTTGATCCCTTTCACCCAATCTCTGTGAACTCTGTGCGGGTCGTTGAATGTTTTGTGCAGTGTGAACACTTTAAAGGAACTCAGACCCCTCAAGAGCCCCTGAAGCTAACCGAACTGAGACCTAATTGTGTTATTAACTGAGATCTCCAGAGGTTGTCTGAGTTCGGTTCACTTGAATTCCGCGGTCCGGTTCCCTTTTTTAGGGCAATATGAACACAAATCTCCCCAGTTTATTCCCTCACCACACACCAGACTACTGCAACACCATTTCCCCTGCCATAACCCCTCACATTGGTGCCACAAATGAGAGAAGAAGATCATGTGCAGGTTCACGGAGAAAAACGTGTGTTGTTTTTGAATATTGATTAGCAATTGTCAAGGATGCACAGAAATTCCAAAATATGTGGAGTTTTCAGTTCAGATTATTTGTTTTCAATATGTGATCTATCAGCTAATAGAGCTTCATAAGCTGTTAATTGATGTTAGGGTTTGAATAGTGTGAGAAGACAACATATTTGGTGAGAATCACAACATGGGGTACAAAATCTATCCTAGCTTAATTCTATTCTAGGGGCAGTAGTCTAGATTGGGTGTACAATTTTCAATTACAGCATTATTTAATCTGCAGTTATTCTTCTGCTATGTATTCTGTTACCAATAATATTGACATGTTAATAGTATCTTCTGATTACTGTCTTTTAACTAAATGCAAATTATTAACGTCCTAAATGTAAGTAGGTATCTAGCTGTCCGAATACACGATCTGATGGAATGGCTTGTCCTGCATATTGTTAAAACCCAGAGTAAATTAAGTGAATGTTGGAAAAAGATCTTGGTTCCTTTCTAAACATAGCAATGTTAATGCAAAGAGGACTCGGATCACAAAAAAGGGGACGTGATCTGGCAAAAAAGTTGAGTCCTCATTCAAAGGCAAGGGCAGTGTGAATACAAAGAGAACTGAGTTATTTAGCTTTTTTTCACCCTAGAGTTCTCTTTAGAGAGGACTGAGATCAGTTGTTTTAAAGTGGACCATATGTAAAAACACCCTAAGATTTGCACCATGTTTATTACTCCATTCCATTTGTACTTTTATGTATTTTCTTTCTCCAGAGCTGCCCAGACAACATGGCAGAGTTGGTAAAGTGACGGGAGGCATCAGGGGAATCTGCTTTGAGACCACAAGACACATGGCCAGCCTGGGGGCACATGTTATCATAGGTAGGCCTACAGTAACACAACATACTGTACTCTATAGGCCTACCAGTGTGAATGTATTATTCCAAACATAGTTCAGGTGCATGTGTTTGTTTGTGCGTCTCTCTCTCTCCCTCTCTCTCTCTCTCTCTCTCTCTCTCTCGCTTGCACTGGCGCTCTCTCTCTCTGTCTCTGTCTCTCTCTCTCTCTCTCTCTCTGTGAGTGTTTAATTAGGAGTTTAAATACATCAGTATCCTCTCTTCCCTCTTCTCTCTCTCTAGCTGGACAGCATGAGCTGGAGGGTGTGTCTGCTGTGAAGAGGATTTGTGAGGAGAACAGAGAGGCCAAAGGTCACAGTCCACACAGCCCTGTTTGGTTTTGTGTCTCCTTGGCTCTGGATAATACTGATTGGCTGGAGAATGAACTCACCTTTTCAAAGGTAGAAATCAGTCCCAAGTTATAAGACAGAATGAACCTCTGCTCTAGTGTGTCACGTCAGTTAGAGGTAGAGAGGGCGTCATTGAAGTAGATTTCCTGTCTGGGACTGTTGCAGGATCGATTTCTCTTCGTTAAGACTAAGAGGCAGGCGTTGAGGGGTGTTAGGGAATGGGGGCAGCGTGACAGTGTTCTGATTGATGGGGGTGAGTTGGGAGGGAGGAAGTGGGAGGTGAGCAGCATCTAGCTCTGTCCTCTGTGTCGATGGGGCGAAGAGGTGGGGGTAGGGAGGAGTGAATGACAATGTGCCGATGGGGCGAAGAGGTGGGGGTAGGGAGGAGTGAATGACAATGTGCCGATGGGGCGAAGAGGTGGGGGTAGGGAGGAGTGAATGACAATGTGCCGATGGGGCGAAGAGGTGGGGGTAGGGAGGAGTGAATGACAATGTGCCGATGGGTAGAAGAGGTGGGGGTAGGGAGGAGGGAATGACAATGTGCCGATGGGGCGAAGAGGTGGGGGTAGGGAGGAGTGAATGACAATGTGCCGATGGGTAGAAGAGGTGGGGGTAGGGAGGAGGGAATGACAATGTGCCGATGGGGCGAAGAGGTGGGGGTAGGGAGGAGTGAATGACAATGTGCCGATGGGGCGAAGAGGTGGGGGTAGGGAGGAGTGAATGACAATCTGACAGAAGGTTTATTATTATGTGAGGCAGAAGCTTCTCACCAAACGTCCTCTAGCTCCTGGTGTGTGTGTGTGTGTGTGTGTGTGTGTGTGTGTGTGTGTGTGTGTGTGTGTGTGTGTGTGTGTGTGTGTGTGTGTGTGTGTGTGCATGCGTGCGTGCGTGCGTGCATTACAAAAAAAACATGAAAAAATCATGCAGTGAAATAAAACCAAACATTTTCACTAGTCAGACACGTGGTTTTTGGACAAGTGTGAAGTTTCACGTTTCACATTTCATGTGTTTTTCCCTCACGACCATGCCTAGCTTCAGATGCAAACCATTTGTGGGATGCAGGGTGTTATGTTAATGGTATTAATGTGGCAAAACTTGCAACTGGTAAAAAGGCAGAGAAGGCCAGGGTAACATAACCAAAGATGGAGAAAATTGCAGGAAAGAGAGGCGTTTTATATAATTGCATTATAAAAATATATTTTTTGCATCCATTTACAATTACAGTGGCAAGAAAAAGTATGTGAACCCTTTGGAATTACCTGGATTTCTCCATAAATTGGTCATCAAATTTGATCTGATCTTTATCTAAGTCACAACAATAGACAAACATAGTGTGCTTAAACTAACAACACACAAATTATTGTATTTTTCTTGTCTATATTGAATACATAATTTAAACATTCACAGTGTTGGTTGGAAAAAGTATGCGAACCCCTAGGCTAATGACTTCTCCAAAAGGTAATTGGAGTCAGGAGTCAGCTAACCTGGAGTCCAATCAATAAATCGAGATTGGAGATGTTGGTTAAAGCTGCCTTGCCCTATAAAAACACTCACAGAGTGAGTTCTGAGCCACCTCCGCCCATGGGACGTACCTCGTCCACTCACCAGGCCGGTCCTGGCAATACGATAGCAGAAACCTACCCACATCCTGGTTCACTCTCTCCACCTGCCCATTACTCTCAGGGTGAAAACCCGAGGTCAGGCTGATTGAGACCCCCAGACGCTCCATAAACGCCCTCCACACTCGAGACGTGAACTGGGGACCCCGATCAGAAACGATGTCCTCAGGCACCCCGAAGTGCCGGAAGACGTGGGTAAACAGGGCCTCCGCAGTCTGTAGGGCCGTAGGGAGACCGGGCAACGGGATGAGACAACAGGACTTGAAGGACCCCCCCTTCAGCAGTGAGGTAATGGGAGCAGCTACCTGACCAAAACCCCGGATAAACCTCCGGTAGTAATTGGCAAACCCTAAAAACCGCTGCAACTCCTTTACCGTGGTCGGAGTCGGCCAATTACGCACGTCTGTAATGCGGTCACACTCCATCACCACCCCAGAGGTGGAAATGCGATACCCCAGGAAGGAAACGGCTTGTTTGGAAAACACACATTTCTCCGCCTTGACGTACAGGTCATGCTCCAGCAGTCGCCCAAGTACTTTGCGCACCAGAGACACATGCGCTGCGCGTGTGGTGGAATAGATCAGGATATCATCTATATACACCACCACAGCCTGCTCGTGCAGGTCCCTGAGAATCTCGTCCACAAAGATTGAAAGACGGCTGGAGCATTCTTCAACCCATACGGCATGACGAGGTACTCATAATGGCCAGATGTGGTACTAAACGCAGTCTTCCATTCATCTCCTTCCCGGATACGCACCAAATTATATGCGCTCCTGAGGTCCAGTTTTGTGAAAAACCGCGCTCCGTGAAATGATTCCACCGCCGTAGCGATAAGAGGTAGCAGATAACTAAATCCCACTGTGATGGAATTTAGACCTCTATAACCAATGCACGGACGCAGACCTCCCTCCTTTTTCTTCACAAAAAAGAAACTCGAGGAGACGGGTGATATGGAGGGCCGAATGCACCCCTGTCCCAGAGATTCAGTGATATATGTCTCCATAGCCACTGTCTCCTCCTGTGACAACGGGTGCATGTGACTCCTAGGAAGTGCTGCGTTTACCTGGAGGTTTATCGCGCAATCCCCTCGTCGATGAAGTGTTAATTTGGTCGCCCTCTTCTTACAGAAGGCGATCGCCAAATCGACATATTCTGAGGGAATGGCACAGTGGAAACCTGGTCTGGACTCTCCACCGTTGTGGCACCGATGGAAACTCCTTTACACCTACCTGAACACTCCTCTGACCACCCCTGGAGAGCCCCGTTTCCATGAAATCATAGGATTGTGAGTAGCCAGCCAGGGAATCCCCAGCACCACTGGAAACGCAGGTAAATCAATAAGGTATAAACTAATCCGCTCCCCATGACACCCCTGCATTACCATGTCCAGTGGAACCGTGGCCTCCCTGACCAGCCCTGACCCTAATGGTCGGCTATCTAGGGAGTGCACGGGGAAGGGTTGATCTATCGGCACTAGCGGAATACCTAGCTGTAAAGCGAGTCCGCGATCCATAAAGTTCCCAGCTGCGGCTGAATCGACTAGCGTCTTATGCTGGAGAGAGAGAGAAAACTCAGGGAAAGAGATTAGTAAAAACATGGGTGAGTGCTGACTCACCTGGGGTGACCGAGTAGTGCTCTGCCTGCCCTCTCGACTCCCAGAGGAGCTCTTCCAGCACCGATCAGCAGTGTGTCCTCTCCGACCACAACTGAAGCAGGAGGAGCCTCCTCCTCCGGTTCCCCTCTATGCGGCCCCCCCTAACTCCATATGGATTGGAGCGGAAGGGCCAGGAGGTGGAACTAACAGGGCCCTTTCCGACCGCCCGCGAGCAGCCAGCAGGTTGTCCAGTCGTATAGACATGTCGATAAGCTCGTCGAGGGAGAGGGTAGCGTCCCGACAAGCTAGCTCCCTGCGGACGTCCTCCCGGAGACTACATCGGTAATGGCCAAGGTCCGAAACTCCAGCGCGAAGTCCTGCACACTCCTCGTCTCCTGTCTAAGGTGAAACAGCCGTTCACCCGCCGCTCGGCCCTCTGGTGGGTGGTCGAACACGGCCCGGAACCGGCGGGCAAACTCTGGGTAGTGGTCCCTTGCGGAGTCTGGGCTATTCCACACTGCGTTGGCCCACTCCAGGGCTCGACCTGTCAGACAGGAGATGAGGACGCTCACGCTCTCCTCCCCAGAGGGAGTCGGGCGAACGGTAGCCAGGTATAGCTCTAACTGGAGCAAGAACCCCTTACACCCAGCCGCCGTCCCATCGTACTCCCTTGGGGGCGCGAGATGAAGCGAGCTGGATCCGGACGACGCCGGAGGAGTATGTTGAGGAGGAGAAGGAGCTGGGGGCGAGGTAAGGAGACCACTCCTCTCCCATCGGTCCATTCTCTCTATCATCTGGTCCATCGCTGACCCGATTCGGTGGAGGATGGTCGTGTGATGGAGGACACGCTCCTCCATAGATTGGAGAGGGGGAGTAGCTGCTCCTGCTGACTCCATGAGGTTCGTCAGAGAGCAGAGTAACAGGAAAACCGACTTTAATGCGGTGCGCAAAATGTCCAACGCCAAAACAAATAGGCGAATTAATACAGAAGAGCGGCCCAAAACAGGACACCGAACTCATCAATTGAACACATACACCAACAAACAGAAAACAAGCCCGCACAAAAAGGAGGCGGGCTTAACCGGCTTAAATAGCCCTAACAACAAACACAAGCAAGGAACAGGTGCAAACAATACAGAAAATCAACGGAATGGAAAAAGAGGGTCGGTGGCAGCTAGTAGGCCCTTGACGACGACCGCCGAACGCCGCCCGAACAGGCAGAGGAGCCACCTTCGGTGGAAGTCGTGACAAGGTGTTTAAAGCAGCAATCCTTCATTGAAACATTAGCAAAGTGTCATCCCCGCCACAGTTCTGTAAAAAGCTGAGGGATGAGGCTGTAGAAGTGCAACCACTCTCAAATCCATAGACTACGCTATGGATGCAAGGACTAACAATCCATGATATCAAAATTATAGTTTGAATCATGTTTTTAGGCTATACATTATTAGATTTTTTTTTACATTGACTTTGTTTACAAACATTGGAGTAAATGTGGAGTTTTCTTACATATGACACTGCAAATGTGATTTTCACTTTCACTTGTGGAATTGCAAGTTCACATGTAAAAAACAATCACATGTAAAAATGTAATTTGCAGTGTCGTATGTGAAACTTTCACGTGGTAATCTCACTTTCACATGTGAAAAACAAAATTTGATTTCTTCAAGTGAAACTGCATATCCGATTCTCACATGTGAAACGGCAATTTACTTGTGAGGTGAGAACATGTTATTCTCCTTATATGTGAATGGTGGTGTTAACATGTGAACTCAAAATTAAATACATGTGATAATATGGTTTCACGTCAAATTTAAGCTCGACATGTGAAAAAAGCTATTTGACATGTTTTGACCACGGTAAATGTTTTTGTAAGGGTGTGTGTGCGTGAGTGTGCGCGCATGTTTATGTGTGAGCTCAGATGATCTGCCCAAAGGACAATCTATTCTTGTGTATATGTATATATTGTTGAATATACTGTTGAAAATTAGATGGTGCATCTCAAGAGATTTCATCCTGCAACATTTCTAATAAATAAATAAATGTGTGTATATACTGTGAAGTGTATTTAAGTGACTGCTGTGTGCGTGTTTTGTGTACTCAGTGGAGTTTGAGCAGTTGGATTTGGTGTCTTTGCTGCCAGTCAGGCAATTCATCCAGACCTTCAAGAGGTGGGGCCTACTGCTGCACATCTTAGTCAACAATGGTGAGTGACACTCATATACACACGCACGCACACACGCACGCGCACACACACATAAACACACTCAACCGCTCCTTATTTCTCCCCACTCCCACTTTTCTCAACATCTTTCTCTCTTTAGACATTATTATTCGTCCCAAGCTGGCGCTGCTCTTATTTTTGTCCCACCTGCAAAAGAGGCTGAATAGAAGAGGGTTCCCAGTGAGCTCAGAGGCAGTGGACCCTGGGATGGTCGACACGTCGCTCTGCCGCCACCTCGTCCCCCCCGCTCATCTTGCACAGACAGCCATCGCACGCCTGTTCTTTAGGGTACACACAGTACTAATCCAGTATCTAAATAAAGGGAGGACATTAGTGATAATTCCCCAAACTAACTTGAGCATCACTGACACTACTGTCAAAGTTTTCAGAAGAAATCTGAATGATTTATTCAATAAGCTAATTACAGAATAAGTATCTAAAAATGTGTCCTGTGGCATTTCACTAAGTCAGTATATAGGCAAAGACAGACGGAGAGAGAGAGAGAACTTGTCAAGTTTAAGAGAGAAAATTCATAATGCATAAATCATTGTCCCATGACTCTCAAACACACACACACACACACACACACACACACACACACACACACACACACACACACACACACACACACACACACACACACACACACACACGTGTGTTTCATCTGAAAATGTAGTTGTAAAACATTTGATGGTTGTCTTACTAAGCAGTGGTTGTTTATTTTAGTGAGGTTATTTTAAAATGTGTTGCGTATTTTACATTATTACTTGGCTTGGAGACATTGTTAACGTCTGGAGGATGGGATGGAAGGAGGCAGCCCTGTGTGCTGTGTGTGTGTGCTTGTGTGTGTGTGCGTGTGTGAGAGAGAGAGAGAGAGAGTGTAATCACTATAGGCAGTTGCCGTAGTAAATGACCTTTGGGAAGCCTCTGGCCTGCAACTACAAATGCGACATTAATCACAGGCTTCTCACCTCTATTACATTAACACACACACACTGTAGAATTAGGTAGAAAAGTCATGTTGTTGTAGAAAAACTGTAGGCTTTTGGTGAGTCTGCATATCTAGCTGTATCTTTCTGCCAGTGAAGCGTTGCTGGTTGTGTGTGTTTGTGTAACAGCCTCTTTGTGTGTGTGTGCGTGTGTAACATTCTGACAGTGTTTGTTGTGTCCCCAGAGCCCGTCCCAGGGAGCGTCTATGGTCCTCTGCACTGCTCTGTCTCCGCCTCTGGAAGGGGAGAGAGGGGGCTACTGGAGCAACGGACGCACAGAGATGTCATCACCAAACACCTACAACCCCAGGCTCCAGCTCGGCCTCTGGGACTCCAGCTGCAGACTAGTGAGCTTGCAGCAGCAGCACCAACCATGACCCCTGAGCTCTTACTCCATGACCCTGACCCCAACACTGTATGGCTGAGACCCAACACTTCATCTGTCATCCTGCCGTTATCTTTGTTTTCACAATCTCCTCACCGCCAGACTGTGATTGGATAAAGACTGCAAGGCTGGACTGTGACTGGTTAGTGAAGCGGTAAGACCTGTTGCATACTCTTCAGATGAATGGGCTGAAGAAAATGAACCAACCTTCTCCCTCTGGCACTGTGAACCCACACACACTGTGTTATGAGTGTTTTATAGTGCTGCTATGAGTGTCTGTAGCACCGATATGAGTGTTCATAGTGACCTCTTGAAAATGTATTGCAAACTTATGCCGGTTGGTACACAGATCAGAACTCCCAGAACAGAAAGAACCTTCCCTCCATGGGAAAACTTTTTTTTATCATAAACAAGTGTCATCAGTGTGTGTATGTGTCCGTATCAGTTATCATTGTGCGTGAGTGATTTTGTCAGTAGCATCCAGGAGCATCCTGTGTCTGTGAAACACATCCTGATCCCTGCCTGAGTGGATGGTCCAGGACCAAAGAACAAGCTGGCATGGCAATAACATCAGTAAATCACAGCCTGAAACTGATATTTTCAGTTCTTGTGAAAGCAAGTAAAGGTATTTTGTGGAATTCTCCCCAAGGCTTTGGGTTACTTCCCCAGGGAGCAGACACCATCTGAGAGAATGAATGCTTTTAGATTGTGTCCCACTTGCTGGGCTGTGAGTCACACATGGTGTGATGGTGTTTGTCCATCTTTGTTACTGTTAGAGGTGAGTGATGTTTTATCAATACATACATATCACCTCTCTCAACACGTCATGTTGCTGTGTGTGTTTCTGTGCACAGTATGTGTGTGTGTGTGTGTCTTTTCAGTGTGCGCTGTTTGTGTGTTTCTTACAGTCATTGGTGTGTATGCATCAGTGGCTTGTATGGCCCCCCCCCCCACAAAGCAGTCATTTTTATTCAGACATTTGGAACAACACAAATAAATAATCATAACATTTAAAACTATATAAATATAAAAAATATATACAAAAATAAGACTCATAAATATCAAAAAGAAGTAACAAAGACAAATAGAAACAAATTTGTGTTGATTTGGCACTCAGGCCTCAATACATTACCCATCCCCCCAACACTGTCAACCAAGAGTCAAGACTAAACCAATTCACCTTTGGGGTGTGCAGACTGGTTTTATATTATTCTGAATGATTTTGCACAAACCAGAAAAAAATGCAACAATATGTCTGTGAAACTATATATTCACAGTATTATGAATGAAATGTGGTTTATTTGGTAGCATTCCGTAGTGTGACTGATTTTACTAATTGCATTAGTACTGTACAAAGTTAGAGGTGCGCTATTTGATAGATTCCCCCGCTCTCCCTACCTCGGTCTTCCAGTGGGGAGACCTGAGGTCAACCTACCCCCGCCCCGCTCCCCATCTCGTACTTCTGAGTGGGAGACCTTCCCAGGCAGTAGCCTGCCTAGCTCACAAACTAGAATCAGGGTGCCCACTCCGACAAGGTAAATTGACCCACAGTCCCACACGGTGACATGATATCATTGACATGACGTGCAAATGAGCGATAGAAAACCGATCGCGCAAATGTCACCATTCCAATTTTCTTTTGTGCGGGCGCCCCATGCCGCCCTCGGCAAGATGCCGCCCTGGGCGGCATCTTGCACACACACAAACATAACCAACTGTGAATCCAGGTACAGACTTATGGAACAATCAACTCACTCTCATGGCCAGGGGCGGACTGGGACCAGAAATCGTCCCTGGCATTTCAAACGCAATGGCCCATTTTATTAATTGAAGCCCCCATTATTAGCCAGATAATTATCATTTTGCCCCAAAAAAAACAAGTTAGACAGGCCCAATGTGCTAAAAACGGACCAGCCAGTCTACCCATGCTCATGGCCAAACCATACCCACTGTGATTTATCTACCAACAGTGCTCTGATTTACAGGCTTATATCAAACTAGCTTCCTTTATATGACACACACATTCCCACAGAGACTAGTATATCAGCACAGGGGATAACTACAGACTCTGTGTGTAACCTTCCTTTACTTTACCCTCCCAGTCTCCTAGGGGCTGATTCCAACATAGGAAGTGTACGCCTTTCTTACGCACACCTTTCAGACTTACCTTATGAAGGTGTGTAACGGGCTTTGCAGGCGTGGTTCCCTTGCACACGCTGAATAAATATAATTAAACTGCTGAAAAACCTCTCACTGACTGGCCAACAGAATGTCTTGTGGTGTTTTCAGTACATTTATCTAAAGACATTCTTTTAAATGTGTTTTTTTCTCAATAGACTCACTAGAATATATTGAGAGAATGGTTCAATATATTAGGGATCAATAGAAGGAAGCCATGTAGGCCTAAATGCATTCATCTCCTTTTCAGCACCAATTGGTAAATAAAAATATACTCTTGTATATTATTTAGGGTTAGGAAAGTATTTATGAATAAGAAAATAACATTTGCAGAGCCTTCACACACTAAATATATTTGTTGATTCATCCTGAAAGGTGTCATATATTTAATTGTTCATTAAATGAAATATTGATCAGGAACAACCACACAAACGTGACAGAGAAAAGAAAGGTAAACTAACGATGTCATGGAATGACGCAAAATGTAAGGAAACGAACATAAGTGAAAGTTATACATGTATGTGGGTATAACTGACGGTGGCTACCGATAGTGGCTAATATTTAACATGATACAAATCGTAAAAAAATACAGTGAAAGGTCTGACCATATAATTACAACTAGACATCATAAATCAACTTGGTAGGTTTGGCGCTATACGGTCATTTGCACATGGCTTCAGAAGCCTATAGTTTTGGTCTTCAAAAGTCATCCTTAAGTTATAAGGCCAGCATTTCATAAACTGCACTGTGGAAAATGTGATATGTTGATTTGCTTCAGTTTGCTGCCATACTGTAGTACTGGTTTCGCATTTGTTTTCAGCAATCATAAGGTAAAATAGATCTAAAACAATTGTCATTTATATTTACAATCTCCTTATCCAAACTGCTTACTACTTTACCTAGCTCTTATCAATAGTTGAATAATCGTAAAGAGAAAAGTGCATGACAAGAGAATAAGGTTCCATTGACACATGCATAGTTCGGTTGGAATCCCCCCTACTGAACACAAGGTTCATGTCTTCCAGAGAGGTGTGTGAGTGTGTAGCTGTCAGCTGTCAGACTGCATGCGGTTTGGGTTGATTATTCTGGGTTGGGTCAGGTTAGTTTGGACTAAACTAAGGTTATCTGCTGTATAGGGTCCACATACCTCATAGGGCCAACAGAGTACTTTGCAATAGGGTGCCATTTTGTACAGAGCCCATATAATACACACTTAGTGTTTGTATTAAATGGTTCTATCCCAGTCAGATGGGAAAACATACTGGGCTCCACTCAATCAAACACACATTGCAGTATCTAACCTACACAGTAGCTCTACATTCCATGGTCAAATTAATCACAGAATGGTTTTGGTTTCTGAAAACATACCTTTATTACCAGCTGTCAGACTCCCATCACAGGTACATGTAGAAGATTCCAGATTTCAAAATAAGAAGTGTGTGTTTGTAGTAGTTTGTATGAACATCCCCATGACGTGTTTGATTGAATTCCAGACTGTCGACATACAGAGGCTACAGGAGAATAGACACGATTCAGATCATATTGATTTCAAATGTGCAAAATATATTTTGGTTGAAAATGTATCTTATGCTTTGCTGTGCCTGAACTCCCTCAAATATAGAATTCGACTGAATTTCCATGTAATGTAGCTGTAATAAAACTGAACTGTCTTGTCTTGTTATTATCACATATATGTAAAAACCTTTGATAAACGGGGGGTGGTCTGCTGTTTGAGCAATATGAAGACATCTAGCCCTTATGCCTGCAGGAGAAAGACTTCTGTTCACTATGAAGACTGTGTCATATGGAGATTATGGTTAGTGTGAATATGGAGGTCAGTGTTTGTCAATATGAAGAGTATTTTTATGTGATTGTGATGTTCTCCACCTCCTCCTTTTCTACCACCCAAAACCTCAATAAATATTTCATTGTGCCACTCCACTGTTGAGCCTGCTCTTTACTGCTGTGTGTGTGAATGTACCTGGCTGTGTGTGTGTGTGTGTGTGTGTGTATGTGTCAGAATGTCTGAAGTTCACCATGAGAGACATCTATTCAATCCGTATTGAGGAAGTTCGACGTTACAGTGTGGTTGAAATTTAAAGGCAATGTTCACGCGTTAGCGGAGACTGCATTCACGGTAAATGCTGTATACAGATGTAGGATCTTAATGTGAGACAGTTTGCTACAGCAGGAAAAGAATCCTGCAGCACCAGGAAATGTGAATGATTATGTGGATTATAATTAGTGGCATTTTCAGTAGGGGATGATATTTTTCGTTAGGGCAAATCAATTCTGACATATTAAAGTGCAAATAAGAATTTTGGAAGCTTTTTTAAACCTTGAATAAAAAACAAGTTTGCATTTCCTGATGTGCAAGAAAATCAGCAACAAAAGAGTGATCAAATTAAGATCCTACATTTGTATGTTGGCTCAATTGGAAATTATCTTTACATTTCTGTAACGCTTCAGCGACAGACAGCGTCTGAACTCTGGATCCTTCAGCTGCACCACGCACCCTCCTAGGAACCTACTGAGAGTTTTCCCACATTTTGTTACGTTACAGCCTTATTCTAAAATTGATTAAATAGTTTTTTCCCCCTCATCAATCTACACACAATATCCCATAATGACAAAGTAAAAACAGATTTTATAAATAATTCATAAATAAAAAACTGAAATATCACATTCACATAAGTACAGACCCTCTACTCACTACTTTGTTGAAGCACATTTGGTAGCGATTACAGCATCGAGTCTTCTTGAGTATGACGCTACAAACTTGGCACACCTGTATTTGGGGAGTTTCTCCCATTCTTCTCTGCAGATCCTCTCAAGCTCTGTCAGGGTGGATGGGGAGCGTTGCTGCACCGCTATTTTCAGGTCTCTCAACAGATGTTAGATCGGGTTCAAGTCTGGGCTCTGGCTGGGACACTCAAGGACATTCAGAGACTTGTCCCAAATCCTCTCCTGTGTTGTCTTGGCTGTGTGCTTTGGGTCGTTGTCGTGTTGGAAGGTGAACCTTTGCCCCAGTCTGAGCACTCTGGAGCAGGTTCTCATCAAGGATCTCTCTGTACTTTGCTACATTCATCTTTGCCTCGATCCTGACTAGTCTCCCAGTCCCTGCCACTGAAAAACATCCCACAGAATGATGCTGCCACCACCATGCTTCACCGTAGGGATGGTGCCAGGTTTCCTCCATACGTGATGCTTGGCATTCAGGCCAAAATAATTAAATATTGGTTTCTTCAGACCAGAGAATCTTGTTTCTCATGGTCTGAGAGTCTTTAGGTGCTTTTTGGCAAACTCAAAGTGGTCTGTCATGTGCCTTTTACTGAGGAGTGGCTTCGGTCTGGCCACTCTACCATGAAGGCCTGATTGGTGGAGTGTTGCAGTGATGGTTGTCCTTCTGGAAAGTTCTCCCATCTCCACAGAGGAACTCTAGAGCTCTGTCAGAGTGATCATCAGGTTCTTGGTCACCTCCCTGACCAAGGCCCTTCTCCCTCGATTACTCCCGCGGCCAGCTCTAGGAAGAGTCTTAGTTGTTCCAAAGAATGATGGAGGTTACTGTGTTCTTGTTCTTGGTACCCTTCCCCAGATCTGTGCCTCGACACAATCCTGTCTCGGCGCTATACGGACAATTCCTTCGACCTCATGGCTTGGTTTTTGCTCTGACATGCACTGTCAACTGTGGGACCTTACATAGACAAGTGTGTGCCTTTCCAAATCATGTCCAATCAATTGAATTTACCACAGGTGCTAGAAACGTCAAGTTGTAGAAACATCTCAAGGAGGATCAATGGAAACAGAATGCACCTGAGCTCAATTTCGAGTCTCATAGCAAAGGGTCTGAATAAATAAGTTATTTTTGTTTTTATTTTTAATACATTTGCAAAAATTAATACAAATCTGTTTTCACTTTGTCATTATGGCGTATTGTGTGTAGATTGCTTAGGATTTATTTTTATTTAATACATTTTAGAATAAGGCTGTAAAGTACCAAGATGTGGAAAAAGTCAAGGGGTATGAATACTTTCCGAAAGCACTGTATACACACTCGCACAGTGAGATCTCTCACTGACGTTAGCATATTGAGAGATGTTAGTTAGCTATTCATCATAGTTAGTCTCCTGAGTCCTGTGTGGCTCTCATACCAGAGTATTGGCATCAGCCATTACCCTGCCCTCAGACACACAGCCATTACCCTGCCCTCAGACACACAGCCATTACCCTGCCCTCAGACACACAGTCATTACCTTTCCCCTCTGTAATTAACGACCATCTCCCCTCTGCCATCAACAATGCCAAATGCCTAATTCAGAATCACTAGCCTGCTGGTGTGTGTGTCGGCACCAGAGGAGGGAAGAAGCTGAAAGTCGTAGAGGACATCAGTGACATGAGCACGCACACACACACACCCATACACACAATCCTGCTCCCTCCTGCTATGAGTCATCTCTCTCCTATTTGAGCTGCCTCCTCCAAATGTTCCAATTAGACAACAACAAATATGTTCCACAAGGGCAGAATAAAACGGAAGACGAGAATAACAAAATAAGAAATTATATGAGTGTGGAGGAACAGCAACACAGCAGGAAGTCACATCTAGAATGATTCATTCAATAACTGATCGTTTCATTCGCTGATTCATCTTAATGTATTTATGTCACAGCAGAGGCCGGATCCTCTCCTAGAAATACTAACAATCACAGCTTACATTTCAGATGGTAATTTCAGGTATAATATGGTAATTTCAGGTCACACAGTGTGTGTGTGCGTGTGTGTGTGTATGGAGGGATGATATCGCTAATCTGCCTTGGTATTGGAAGACAGATCATTTGTCTTATTTATAAGGCTCTCTGACACACACACACACACACACACACACACACACACACACACACACACACACACACACACACACACACACACACACACACACACACACACACACACACACACACAAACCTCTCTCACAGGCACAACAACTCCCAGGGCATATGGTTTCCCTCTGCCCATTCATTCCTGCTGTGTCATACCTCCATCCTCTCCTCCACCTTCTCCTCCCTAAATTCCTTCCATACTCTCTTTCAAGTACTCATCCCGACATTCTCTCTATCCTGTGTGTGTACTCGTGTGTGGCAGGTGTCAACTGGGCTTTAGCACATCTTTAAGATCCGCTGAAATGACTTCTTCTGATCTGAGCTTTTAATAATCTCTATCAATGATGCGCGCTCACACACACACACACACACACACCTGTATACGAGTGCTACCATGAGAAAAGCAATA
The DNA here is from genome assembly GCA_030435695.1 of Brachymystax lenok tsinlingensis. Taxonomy (NCBI): domain Eukaryota; kingdom Metazoa; phylum Chordata; class Actinopteri; order Salmoniformes; family Salmonidae; genus Brachymystax; species Brachymystax lenok. Next base: position 21,493,675 of record CM059785.1, read on the forward strand.
GAAAAATGGCTGAGGAGGAGCTGACGTGGCAGATATCTAAAGTCTGAGAATCTCAATCTCTGTGAGATCACAGTTAAGACCGGAGGAAAGTCTAACTTTCTCCCACCCCACCTCTTCACTTCTACAGAGTTAAGACTTATACATCTAGCTATCTATATTCAGACTGCTGGGAGAGGGAAATACCTGCACAGCCTCTAAAACACATCAGTGAGCAAAACCATCCTCCCTACACAGGCACAAATACACACACACACACACACACACACACACACACACACACACACACACACACACACACACACACACACACACACACACACCCCTGACTCCTTCGTTTCATCCACGACAATGTCAAGACTCTCCATTTCAGATCTAATGGAGAGGCACTCCTCCTGAGAGGGGGGAAGAGAGACGGAGGTGTGGAGTCAGAGATGGGTCTGTAGAGGAGTGGGGGTATGAGGGTCATATATGAGAGTCCTCCATTAACACACATGTACGTGTGCACACTGACACACACACTGACACACACACATTCACGCAGCATGTTCCACTGCTAAAGGCCAACATACACACCCACACCAGACTCATCAAATGTTTCTATCTCGGAAATAGTTTATTTGTGAACAGTCTATGCAAACATAGTTCGTGTGGAGTCTTGCCCTTCAGGTTTCTAGCTGCTTACTAGGTTTTCCTGTAGCCTATATCAGGGATTCAGGGATGACTGCACCTGATGGTCGCTGTCCACTGTCCTGTGGTTCTATAAGGTCAGATCACAGGATTCTGATTACCGCTGTCCGTGGATCTGAATCTATGATAGCCGTTGTCCGTGGTGCTGAATCTCTGATTGCCGTTGTCCGTGGTGCTGAATCTGTGATTGCCATTGTCCGTGGTGCTGAATCTCTGATCGCTGTTGTCCGTGGTGCTGAATCTCTGATTGCCGTTGATATTAGCTAGTTTCTTTACTTTAGCGCCTTTCCAAGATGGCTGCCAGTCCAAGATGGCTGCCAATGAACAGATTGGGTTACAGATTGCTACTGTTATTTCTCACTTTCAAGTGTTGTAAGTCTACAGTTAAAAAAACAGAAGCCTCCATTACTCCGTGCTCTTCCTGGCAAGTCACTATACTGCTATATATGCTTTAATACTGAGTGAATCATCTCTTTCTCACCCAACAGGCCTATTTCTCTCTAGACTGCATCCTGTCACTAAAGACAGATACATGTATCAAACACAGGCATGTATGCAGATGAGTGTCATTCTATGAAGCTATAGACGGTTTAAACAGACAGAATCTGTCTCATAATGACAGTCCTGTGTTATATCTGGCTCTACTGTCCTTCTGCTGTCACTGTGGATCAGTGTTTCTGCTGCTGTCTGACACAGATACACACACACACTCATACACACAATAACACACACACAGTCCAGATAAAAAACAGGCTGTTTATGCGACGGGCCTCAGCTTTTTCTAGCCTGCTGGTAACAGGCTGCCACCTTGATGGATGTGAGAGCAGTGTGTGTCCAGCCCCCTGTAGTGCCGTAATGAGCCTGGTTAAGAAACGGTTAAACAGAGGCTTGAGAGAAGGAAAGGTGGGTAGGACTGTGTGTGTGTGTGTGTGTGTGTCAGGCTGGAAATAAAAGTGTGTTTACTATGACTCTGGCTGGACTGGAGGCTGGAATGACTAATCTGTTAGCATGAGTGACTAAACAAGCTGTATGTTTTAACAAGGACAGGATGAGAGGAGAGGACAGAAAAGAAGAGCGATGAGAGTGGACAAGAAGGGGAGAAGAGAAGAAGAGGAGAGAGAAGAGAGGAGAGTGTGTGTGTACATGCGCACGTGTATGTGGGCGTGTCAGTGCTCTATGGCTTTTGGGCTCTCAAAGACAAACTGTTGGAATAAAAGGTCTGTCTGATAGGAGGGAGAGTGTTGGCCTGCAGCCAACAGGCCTGAAATACATCTTACAGTACAGCAGGCTATTCACACCTTCAGAGTGTGTGTGTGTGTGTGTGTGTGTGTGTGTGTGTGTGTGTGTGTGTGTGTGTGTGTGTGTGTATTATATGCACAGCATCACAGTAGGGAAGCATTTTTACTGCCTCATTGCCAACAAGACTGAGTACTCACTGATTGTTATTTACCTCGTACATACAGCGAAGTCGGAAGTTTACATACACTTAGATTGGAGTCGTTTTTTCAACAACCTGATGATCACTGAACAAATATCTTGTTAACAAGCTATAGTTTTGGCAAGTCGGTTAGGACATAAACTTTGTGCATGACACAAGTAATTTTTCCAACAATTGTTTACAGACAGATTATTTCACTTATAATTCACCGTATCACAATTCCAGTGGGTCAGAAGTTTAGATACACTAAGTTGACTGTGCCTTTAAACAGCTTGGAAAATTCCAGAAAATGTCATGGCTTTAGAAGCTTCTGATAGGCTAATTGAAATCATTTGAGTCAATTTGAGGTTTACCTTGTAGACCTCCACAAGTCTGGTTCATCCTTGGGAGCAATTTCCAAACGCCTGAAGGTACCACGTTCATCTGTACAAGCAATAGTACGCAAGTATAAACACCATGGGACCACACAGCCGTCATACCGCTCAGGAAGAAGACGTGTTCTGTCTCCTAGAGATGAACACACTTTGGTGCGAAAAGTGCAAATCAATCCCAGAACAACAGCAAAGGACCTTGTGAAGATGCTGGAGGAAACAGGTACAAAAGTATCTATATCTACAGTAAAACGAGTCCTATATCAACATAACCTGAAAGGCCGTTCATCAAGGAAGAAGCCACTGCTCCAAAACCGCCATAAAAATGCAAGACTACGGTTTGCAACTGCACATGGGGACAAAGATCGTACTTTTTGGAGAAATGTCCTCTGGTCTGATGAAACAAAAATAGAACTGTTTGGCAATAATTACCATCATTATGTTTGGAGGAAAAAGGGGGAGGCTTGCAAGCCAAAGAACACCATCCCAACCGTGAAGCACGGGGGTGGCAGCATCATGTTGTGGGGGTGCTTTGCTGCAGGAGTGTCACGATCTTCTTGAGTGACGGACCAAGGCGCAGCGAGGTATCCAGTATACATACTTTATTTTACTTAACTGGGAAAACAATAAACAAATAAAGATCATAACACCGGTGTGGCTAAAGGTGCACACACCACTAAACATACTAATTCAAACAATGACCCACAAAACCCCATAGAAAACCACAAACATATATATGGTTCCCAATTAGAGGTAACGACAATCAGCTGCCTCTAATTGGGAACCATTTCCCCAACATAGAAATACACAACCTAGAACACAAAACCCTCCTAAACAAAAGACAAACTAAATACCAGCCTGCTAACCCAGGCCTGGACGTGACAAGGAGGGACTGGTGCACTTCACAAAATAGATGGCATCATGAGGCAGGAAAATGATGCGGATATATTGAAGCAACATCTCAAGACATCAGTCAGGAAGGTAAAGCTTGGCCACAAATGGGTCCTCCAAATGGACAATGACCCCAAGTATACTTCCAAAGTTGTGGAAAAATGGCTTAAGGACAACAAAGTCAAAGTATTGGAAAGCCCTGACCTAAATCCTATAGAAATTTTGTGGTCAGAACTGAAAAAGCGAGTGCGAGCAAGGAGGCCTACAAACCTGATTCAGTTACACCAGCTCTGTCAGGAGGAATGGGCCACAATTCACCCAACTTATTGTGGGAAGCTTGTGGAAGGCTACCTGAAACGTTTGACCCAAGTTAAACAATTTAAAGGCAATGCTACCAAATATTAATTAAGTGTATGTTAACTTCTGACCCACTGAGAATGTGATGAAAGAAATAAAAGCTGAAATAAATCATTCTCTCTACTATTATTCATTTCACATTCTTAAAATAAAGTGGTGATCCTAACTGACCTAAGACAGGGAATTCTTTACTAGGATTAAATGTCAGGGATTGTGAAAAACTGAGTTTAAATGTATTTGGCTATGGTGTCTGTAAACATTCGACTTCAACTGTACATAATACACAGTCACTCAGTCACCCACAATAGGAAACTTGCCTGAGACCTGAAGACTTGCCTTTTCTCCCTGAGAGAATGCCTAGGCTTTACCTCAGTAATACAATCTCCAGAAAGTCCTGGATACTATTGTGTGTTCCAGCAGGTGTTTCCTGTGTGTAGCAGAGAGAGAACCAATCATTATGGTAATGCCTCAGACACCTATCAGACGGGCTTTCCTGCTGCTGCATGGGAATACGCTACTAATATCTTATTCTGACACTGGAGGTGTGTATAAGGCCTGTGTTTGTGTAGTGTGTGTCTGTGTGTGTGTGTGCGTGCGTCTGTCTGTGCATGCTTGCGTGTGCGTATGTGTGTGGCTCATCGCGCTCAAGCGACTCCTTGTGGCGGGCCGGGCGCCTGCAGGCTGACCTCGATCGTCAGTTGAATGGTGTTTCCTCCGACACATTGGTGCGGCTGGCTTCAGGGTTAACCGAGCGGGTGTTAAGAAACGTGGTTTGGCGGGACACATGACTCGACCTTCGCCTCCCGAGCCCGTTGGGGAGTTGCAGCGCTGAGACAAGATCGAAATTGGGGAGAAAATATATATAAATATATATATATAAAAATAATAAGAAGAACTGCAACACTGCTGGGTTTTTCATGCTCAACAGTTTCCCATGTGTATCAATAATGGTCCACCACCCAAAAGACATCCAGCCAACTTGACACAACTGTGGGAAGCATTGGAGTCAGCATGGGCTGGCATCCCTGTGGAACGCTTTCGACACATTGTAGAGTCCATGCCCCGATGAATTGAGGCAGTTCTGAATGCAAAAGTGGGTGGAACTCAATATTAGAAAGGTGTTTTTAATGTTTTGTACACTCAGTGTATAATAAAAGTATGTAGAGTAATAATACAGTACAGCTGTCTATTAACACCTTCAATGTGTGTGTGTGTGTGTGCATGCGTCATATGCACAGCATCACAGTAGGAAAGTGTTCTTCCTGCCTCACTGCCCTCAAGACTGTTATTTATTTACCTTAGACATACACTACCAGTTAAACGTTTGGACACACCTACTCATTCAAGGGTTTTTCTTTATTTTGACTATTTTCGACATTGTAAAATAATACTGAAGACATCAAAACTATGAAATAACACATGGAATCATGTAGTAACCAAAAAAGTGTTAAACAAATCTCAATCTATTTTATATTTGAGATTCTTCAAAGTAGCCACCCTTTGACTTGATGACAGCTTTGCACACTCTTGGCATTCTCTCAACCAGCTTTATGAGGTAGTCACCTAGAATGCCTTTCAATTAACAGGTGTTCCTTGTTAAAGTTAATTTGTGGAATTTCTTTCCTTCTGTAAGGGCCGACGCCGGACAGGAGAAGCAGGTACGGGGAGTCAGACATTTATTCGGGAACAGACAAGGAAACAAGACAGGAACAACGTCGGAACACGGGTAACACGGACATGAGACAATTAATCCCGAAGCAGGAAACAGAGCTTTAGAACAGACAGATATAGGGAAGGTAATGGCACAAGTAATTGAGTCCACGTGAGTCCAATGATTGCTAATGCGCGTGAAGAGGGGAAGGCAGGTGTGAGTACTGATGGTGGCATGAGTGCGTTTTGCTGGGGATCCTGGCACCCTTGAGCGCCAGGGTGAGGAAGAGCGGGAGCAGGTGTGACACCTTCTTAATGTGTTTGAGCCAATCAGTTGTGTTGTGACAAGGTAGGGGTGGTATACAGAAAATAGCCCTATATGGTAAAAGACCAAGTCCATATTATGGCAAGAACAGCTCAAATAAGCAAAGAGAAACAACAACATCATTACTTTAAGACATGAAGGTCAGTCAATCAGGAAAATTTCAAAAACTCTGAACGTTTCTTCAAGTGCTGTAGTAAAAACCATCAAGCGCTTAGATGAAACTGGCTCTCATGAGGACAGCCACAGGAATGGAAGACCCAGAGTTACCTCTGCTGCAGAGGATAAGTTCATTAGAGTTACCAGCCTCAGAAATTGCAGCCCAAATAAATGCTTCAGAGGAGATTGCATGAATCAGGCCTTCATGGTCGAATTACTGCAAAGAAACCTCTACTAAAGGACACCAATAAGAAGAAGAGACTTGCTTGGGCCAAGAAATATGTGCAATGGACATTAGACCGGTGGAAATCTGTCCTTTGGTCTGATGAGACCAAATTTGAGATTTTTGGTTCCAAACCCTGTGTCTTTGTGAGACGCAGAGTAGCTGAACGGATGATCTCTGCATGGGTGGTTCCCACCGTGAAGCATGGAGGAAGAGGTGTGATGGTGTGGGGGTGCTTTGCTGGTGACACTGTCTGTGATTTATTTAGAATTCAAGGCACACTTAACCAGCATGGCTACCACAGGATTCTGCAGCATTACACCATCCCGTCTGGTTTGCGCTTAGTGGGACTATCATTTGTTTTTCAACAGGACAATGATCCAACACACCCCCAGGCTGTGTAAGGGCTATTTGACCAAGAAGGAGAGTGGAGTGCTGTATCAGATGACCTGACCTCCACAATCACCCGATCTCAACCCAATTGAGATGGTTTGGGATGACTCGGACCGCAGAGTGAAGGAAAAGCAGCCAACAAGTGCTCAGCATATGTGGGAAAGCTGTCATCAAGGAAAAGGGTGGCTATTTGAAGGATCTCAAATATAAAGCATATTTAGATTTGTTTGACACTTTTTTGGTTACTAAATGATTCCATGAGTCATTTCATAGTTTTGATGTCTTCACTATTATTCTACAATGTAGAAAATAGTAAAACATAAAGAAAGATCCTTGAATGAGTAGGTTTGTCCAAACTTGACTGGTACTATATATAATACACCGTCACCCACAATTATTTATGTTAACTTCATATATAAACTCAGCAAAAAAAAAAAAACGTCCCTTTTTCAGGACCCTGTCTTTCAAAGATAATTCGTAAAAATCCAAATAACTTCACAGATCTTCATTGTAAAGGGTTTAAACAGCTTATAGACGGTAGGCAATTAAGGTCACAGTTATTAAAACTTAGGACACTAAGAGGCCTTTCTACTGACTGAAAAACACCAAAAGAAAGATGCCCAGTGTCCCTGATCATCTGCGTGAACGTGCTTTAGGCATGCTGCAAGGGGCCATGAGGACTGCAGATGTGGCCAGGGAAATAAATAGCAATGTCCGTACTATGAGACGCTTAAGACAGCGCTACAGGAAGACAGGATGGACAGCTGATCGTCCTCGCTGTGGCAAACCACGTGTAACAACACCTGCACAGGATCGGTACATCCAAACATCACACCTGCGGGACAGGTACAGGATGGCAACAACAACTACCCGGATTACACCAGGAACGCACTATTCCCCCAAACAGTGCTCAAACTGTCCTCAATAGGCTGAGAGAGGCTGGACTGGGGGCTTGTAGGCCTGTTGTAAGGCATGTCCTCACCAGACATTACCGGCAACAACATCGCCTATGGGCACAAACCCACCGTCACTGGAACAGACAGGACTGGCAAAAGTGCTCTTCACTGACGAGTCACGGTTTTGTCTCACCAGGGTCGGATTCGAGTTTATCGTCGAAGGAATGAGTGTTACACCGAGGCCTGTACTCTGGAGCAGGATCGATTTGGAGGTGGAGGGTCCGTCATGGACTTGGGCGGTGTGTCACAGCATCATCGGACTGAGCTTGTTGTCATTGCAGGCAATCTCAACGCTGTGCATTACAGGAAGACATCCTCCTCCCTCATGTAGCACCCTTCCTGCAAGCTCATCCTGACATGACCCTCCAGCATGACATTGCCACCAGCCATACTGCTCGTTCTGTGCGTGATTTCCTACAAGACAGGAATTCTGCCATGGCCAGAAAAGAGCCTGGATCGCAATCCCATTGAGCACGTCTGGGACCTGTTGGATCGGATGGTGAGGGCTGGTGTCACGACTTCCACCGAGGGTGCCTCTTCTGCCTGTTCAAGGGTGTGGTCACGTCACACCGCCTAGCTGCTACCGATCCCTGTTCCCTCATTGTCTTGTGTATTGGTTTCACCTGTGTCTTGTTTAGTTGGTAGGCTAGGGCTATTTAAGTTGGGGAGGCCCGCCTCCTTTTGTGCGGGTTTGTTTTCTGTTTGTTGGCAGACGTTTGTTTGGAGTTTATTTCGCTGTTGTTTAGTTGTTTGTTTAAGTGCGCCCGTTTAGTGTGTTTTGTGTTTGTTCCTTTTTTTTCGCACTTTATTAAATCGGGTCTGCATTTAAACCTCTGCTCTCTGCGCCTGACTCCACACCTTACACTCCAGCCTTGTGACAGCTGGGGCCATTCCCCCCAGAAATGTCTGGGAACTTGCAGGTGCCTTGGTGGAAGAGTGGGGTAACATCCCACAACAAGAACTGGCAAATCTGGTGCAGTCCATGAGGAGGAGATGCACTGCAGTGCTTAATGCAGCTGGTGACCTTAATGCAGATACTGACTGTTGATTTTGACCCCTTCTTTGTTCAGGGACACATTATTCAATTTCACATGTCTGTGGAACTTGTTCAGTTTATGTCTCAGTTGTTGAATCTTGTTATGTCTCAGTTTATGTCTCCGTTGTTGAATCTTGTTATGTTCCTCTCAGTTGACAGTGAGAGGACGTTTCTTTTTTTGCTGAGTTTCCATACATTTTAGTCATTTAGCAGACACACTTATCCAGAGGGACTTACAGGAGCAATTAGGGTTAAGTGCATTGCTCAAGGGAACAGACAGATTTTTCCCCTTGGGATTCAAACCAGCAACTGAGACTCTCTCCAATACAATCCACCATTGCAGAGTTATGTGCATCCTTTCAAGCACACCCTTCTCATTAACCTGGGGTGAGTTATTCACCATTTTTTTATGAACAAATAAGGTTTTATATGTAAGATGGCTAAATAAAGAGCAAAATTATTTATTACTATTATTATTATTATATTATTTGTGCCCTGGTCCTATAAGAGCTCTTTGTCACTTCCCACGAGCCGGGTTGTGACAAAAACTCACACTCATTCTTATGTTTAACAAATGTATTGTATAGTGTGTGTGTGTGGCAGGCTTACAATGATGGCAAAAAACAACATTTGAGAGTGCGCTGACCCTGGTGCTAGAGGGAGTACGTAGCTGGAGGTTGAATGTTTGAAGAGGTAAGGGACTATAAAAGGTTTGGGAACCACTGCTCTAGATTATTTCAGCTGTGTAGGTGAACCCCTCCCACTTCTGAACTGCCTGACACATAGAGGGCACAGCATGATCACAGAGATGACAGGTCACTTGGTCGGGTCAACAGGAAGTATTATTAAAGAGATGTTTTACATTGAAATACAGACAGAGATGTAGTAGTCCCAGAGTTAATGATCCAAGGTCAGTTTTGCATTTCACCTCCTGATGATTATGATGACTGACATGGAGTTAGAATTAAAAAAACAAGGCTTAATTATGCCATCTCTCTCTCATCTGTAGGTATGTTTTGATGTGAGAGAGGATGCCAACCCCCAGTCCCGTCATCGCCACCTCAACTGCTCTAAGATAACCCTCTGGCCAACCAGAGACCGTATTATGTAATTGTGATGACCTGAGAGAATATGAAGTTTAGTAGCACTGTAATTCATTAATCATATGCTGTCTTCCCTGCTTCTCTGTTCTTATCTTTTTCCCTTCGTCTGTCTTTGACACACTTTCTCACACCTCTCTCCTCTTACTTCTCTGTTTTTATAATGCACACCAGATGTGCATTGAAGTATAGATTGAACTTGTATTTATAGAATAAGTCTCTCATTTGATTAAATACTACACCTATCCTGTGTCCTCAGATCAGTCCAGATGAAGGACATGAGATGGTGAGATGAACCTGTTTCAGAGTATTTACATGATGCATTGGAAGTGTACTGTACTGTTGTTTTTTAAATTCTGGTCCTGTATAAATGAATTACAAATCATCCTTTAACTAGTTAAATCATGTGTTCTAGTCTACTGCAGAGTTACAATGTGTAACCATTGATGTACCAGGACCAGGATTGGTAAACACTGTTTAAGTGTAGAATTGTAATACATACATGCAGACACAGCATCATTCAAAGACAGGAGTTTGATATTCCTGGTGTTGGATTTGACGGAAAAAGAATGGCTCACAGACATTCATACCTGAACAAGGTAGAGTACATGATCAGTGAATATATTCAATGTTTAGGCTACAATGTGGGGAACTCATGCTTGGTAATAACTATGTGTATATAGGAATTGGCACAATAAAGTTATATTATATTTTACTCAATCCATAGGCTTCAGTGATGCCATTCAGTGTCTTGAAGTCAATACAACCGGCTATAATAAGCAAGAAAAGAGTTAGCTAGCTATGTTACGTCAGCTGCATTGCACGGCAAATATCAGCAAGGCAAGCAAAAAACAATTTACATTACATTTGCAGTAAATGCTTTAGCTGGATTCTTTACACACACTGTTTCACAAGACGCCATCCTAGTTTGCCTAAAACATAAAAAAACATGAATTACAATTTCATGTCAAAACGCCCATAAAGCTAGCTAAATATAGTTAGCTGGCTAACATTAGCTAGCTAGTCAGCTAACTTGCTAAATAGCGATTTTCTTAAATTAACCTTATGATGAAAAAATATGCATAATCGTTTGTCTCTACATTAACATTCCTCTAAACTGTAAATGTAAAAAAAAATGTGCATGATTCATTATGATGTAATAATTACATGTATTTTCTTCCATCCTAGTATTTTTGTCAGCCATCTTTGCTGAAGCTTGTCTCTAGCAATGGGTCGCAGAGTTTTGGGAACCACTCAATATGTTTTGGGAACCACTCGATATGACTGGAAGGCCCTAGAAATTGTCAAAGACTCCAGGCACCCAAGTCATAGACTGTTCTCTCTGATACCGCACGGTAAGCGGTGCCGGAGCGCCAAGTATGGGACCAAAAGGGTCCTGAACAGCTTTTAACCCCAAGCCATAAGATCTGGGGAAGGGTACCAAAATGCACCTAAAGATTCTCAGACCGTGAGAAACGATTCCCTGGTCTGATGAAACCAAGATTGATTTCTTTGGCCTGAATGCCAAGCGTCACATCTGGAGGACACCTGGCACCATCCCTACGGTGAAGCATGGTGGTGGCAGCATCATGCTGTGGGGATGTTTTTCAGCGGCAGGGACTGGGAGACTAGTCAAGATCGAAGGAAAGATGAACGGAGCAAAGGGGTAGAAGCTTGGGGGTAGAAGCTGTTCAGGGTCCTGTTGGTTCCAGACTTGGTGCATTGGTACCGCTTGCCATGCAGTAGCAGAGAGAACAGTCTCTCACTTCAGTGGCTGGAGTCTTTGACAATGTTTAGGGCCTTCCTCTGACACCGCCTGGTATAGAGGTCCTGGATGGCAGCTGGCTCGGCCCCAGTGATCTAATGTGATTGTGACTGATGTAATCTGTGCGTGTGTGTGTGTGTACGTGCGTGTCTAATGTCGCGTTCACATGCTAGTTGGAACTAGGAAACTCAGACATTTCCGACTAGCTAGCTGGTTGTAGTTATACACATGCCACATTTCACGAATCAGCAAGTCAGAAATGTTGACTGACTAGCATATGAAAGAGGCATGAGCGCATACGTGCCTGTCGCTTAAAACATGTCATAGTTGTATGAGTCATACGGCATAAGGATAGTTTTTTGTTTTATGCTAATTTGTAGCAGATTATAGAGTCAGTGTGTGAAGATAGCTGCTGTATTCAGAGGCTGAATAGCTCAGAGCTGATGGTGACAGGAGAGACGAATACTGAATCTATTAGACATTTATATTAGCGAAACACAAACTTTATATATTTAAATAACCTGAACTTTGAAACTTGTTAGGATGAGTCAGTGACAGCTTGGAGGAAGAGAATCTAGCAGGCGTTTGAACTCTGTCTGTCTCTCTCTCTGCTCCTCTCATTTGCAGTCACTCCTGCAGCTCTGGGGACTTATTTCTGAGTATTTATACTACATTTAATATACTACATTTAACAGTCGGTTCCTAAAATGTGAGGAAGATCTATTTATAAAATGTATCTATGCATTTATAATGACAGTTATCGTATGTAGAGTACAGCAATTCTGACATATTCTGAGGTTTGTAGCAATGCCACACACAGAGATAGCCAGTCAGACAGACAATAGAAATGTCACACATGGATAGCCTGTCAGACAGACAGTAGAAATGTCAAACAGAGATATCCAGTCAGTTCGACAGACAGTAGAAACGTCACAAAGAGATATCGAGTCAGTCAGACAGGCAGTAGAAATGTCACAAAGAGATAGCCAGTCAGTCAGACAGACAGTAGCAATGTCACACAGAGATCGCCAGTCAGACAGACAGTAGAAATGTCACACAGAGATATCCAGTCAGACAGGCAGTAGAAATGTCACAATGAAATATCCAGTCAGTCAGACAGACAGCAGTAATGTCACACAGAGATAGCCAGTCAGTCAGACAGAAAGTAGAAATGTCACACAAAAATAGCCAGTCAGATAGACAGTAGTAATGTCACACAGAGATAGCCAGTCAGACGGACAGTAGAAATGTCACACAGAGATCGCCAGTCAGACAGACAGTAGAAATGTCACACAGAGATATCCAGTCAGACAGGCAGTAGAAATGTCACAATGAAATATCCAGTCAGTCAGACAGACAGCAGTAATGTCACACAGAGATAGCCAGTCAGTCAGACAGAAAGTAGAAATGTCACACAAAAATAGCCAGTCAGATAGACAGTAGTAATGTCACACAGAGATAGCCAGTCAGACGGACAGTAGAAATGTCACACAGAGATATCCAGTCAGTCTGACAGACAGTAGAAATGTCAAAAAGAGAATACCAGTCAGACAGACAGTAGAAATGTCACACAGAGATAGCCAGTCAGACAGACAATAGAAATGCCACACAGAGATATCCAGTCAGTCTGACAGACAGTAGAAATGTCAAAAAAGAGATAGCCAGTCTGACAGACAGTAGAAATGTCAAAAAGAGATAGCCAGTCTGACAGACAGTAGAAAAGTCAAAAAGAGATAGCCAGTCAGACAGACAGTAGTAATGTCACACAGAGATAGCCAGTCAGACAGACAGTAGAAATGTCACACAAAGATAGCCAGTCAGACAGACAGACAGTAGAAATGTCACACAGAGATATCCAGTTAGTCAGACAGACAGTAGAAATGTCACACAAAGATAGCCAGTCAGACAGACAGCAGTAATGTCACACAGAGATAGCCAGTCAGTCAGACAGACAGTAGAGATGTCACACAAAGATAGCCAGTCAGACAGACAGTAGAAATGTCACACAGAGATATCCAGTCATTACGACAGACAGTAGAAACGTCACACAGAGATATCGAGTCAGTCAGACAGACAGTAGTATTGTCACACAGAGATAGCCAGTCAGACAGACAGTAGAAATTTCACACAAAGGTAGCCAGTCAGACAGACATTAGTAATGTCACACAGAGCTAGCCAGTCAGACAGACAGTAGAAATGTCTAACAAAGATAGCCGGTCAGACAGTCAGACAGTAGAAATGTCACACAGAGATATTCAGTAAGTCAGACAGACAGTAGTAATGTCACAAAGAGATAGCCAGTCAGTGAGACAGACAGTATGAATGTCACAAAGATAGCCAGTCAGACAGAAAGTAGAAATGTCACACAAAGATAGCCATTCAGTCAGTCAAGCAGTAGAAATGTCACAAAGAGATAGCAAGTCAGTCAGACAGACAGTAGAAATGTCACACAGAGATATCCAGTTAGTCAGACAGACAGTAGAAATGTCACACAAAGATAGCCAGTCAGACAGACAGCAGTAATGTCACACAGAGATAGCCAGTCAGTCAGACAGACAGTAGAGATGTCACACAAAGATAGCCAGTCAGACAGACAGTAGAAATGTCACACAGAGATATCCAGTCATTACGACAGACAGTAGAAACGTCACACAGAGATATCGAGTCAGTCAGACAGACAGTAGTATTGTCACACAGAGATAGCCAGTCAGACAGACAGTAGAAATTTCACACAAAGGTAGCCAGTCAGACAGACATTAGTAATGTCACACAGAGCTAGCCAGTCAGACAGACAGTAGAAATGTCTAACAAAGATAGCCAGTCAGACAGTCAGACAGTAGAAATGTCACACAGAGATATTCAGTCAGTGAGACAGACAGTATGAATGTCACAAAGATAGCCAGTCAGACAGAAAGTAGAAATGTCACACAAAGATAGCCATTCAGTCAGTCAAGCAGTAGAAATGTCACAAAGAGATAGCAAGTCAGTCAGACAGACAGTAGAAATTTCACAAAGATAGCCAGTCAGACAGACAGTAGAAATGTCACACAGAGATAGCCAGTCAGACAGACAATATAAATGTCACACAGAGATATCCAGTCAGTCAGAAAGACAGTAGAAATGTTACACAAAGATATCCAGTCAGTCAGAAAGACAGTAGAAATGTCACACAAAGATAGCCAGTCAGACAGACAATAGAAATGCCACAAGGAGATATCCAGTCAGTCAGACAGACAGTAGAAATGTCACAAAGAGATAGCCAGTCACACAGAAAGTAGAAATTTCTACAAAGGTAGCCAGTCAGACAGACAGTAGAGATGTCACACAGAGATATCCAGTTAGTCAGATAGACAGCAGTAATGTCACACAGAGATAGCCAGTCACACAGAAAGTAGAAATGTCACACAAAGCTAGCCAGTCAGATAGACAGTAGTAATGTCACACAGAAATAGCCAGTCAGACGGACAGTAGAAATGTCACACAGAGATAGCCAGTCAGACAGACAATAGAAATGCCACAAAGAGATATCCAGTCAGTCTGACAGACAGTAGAAATGTAACAAAGAGATAGCCAGTCAGACAGACAGTAGAAATGTCACACAAAGATAGCCAGTCAGACAGACAATAGAAATGTCACACAGAGATATCCAGTCAGTCAGACAGACAGCAGTAATGTCACACAGAGATAGCCAGTCAGACAGATAATAGAAATGTCACAAAGTTAGCCAGTCAGACAGACAGTAGAAATGTCACACAAAGATAGCCAGTGAGACAGACAATAGAAATGTCACACAGAGATATCCAGTCAGTCAGACAGACAGTAGAAATGTCACACAGAGATAGCCAGTCAGACCGACAGTAGAAATGTCACACAAAGATAGCCAGTCAAACAGACAATAGAAATGTCACACAAAGATAGCCGGTCAGACAGACAGTAGAAATGTCACACAAAGATATCCAGTCAAACAGACAATAGAAATGTCACACAGAGATATCCAGTCAGTCAGCCAGACAGACAGTAGAAATGTAACAAAAAGATAGACAGTTAGTCAGATAGACAGTATAAATGTCACAAAGATAGCCAGTCAGACAGACAGTAGAAATGTCACACAAAGATAGCCAGTCAGACAGACAATAGAAATGTCACACAGAGATATCCAGTCAGTTAGACAGACAGTAGACATGTCAGACAGAGATAGCCAGTCAGTCAGACAGTAGAAATGTCACACAGAGATAGCCAGTCAGACAGACAATAGAAATGCCACACAGAGATATCGTCAGACAAACAGTATAAATGTCACAAAGATAGCCAGTCAGACAGACAGTAGAAATGTCACACAAAGATAGCCAGTCAGACAGACAATAGAAATGTCACACAGAGATATCCAGTCAGTTAGACAGACAGTAGACATGTCAGACAGAGATAGCCAGTCAGTCAGACAGTAGAAATGTCACACAGAGATAGCCAGTCAGACAGACAATAGAAATGCCACACAGAGATATCGTCAGACAAACAGTAGAAATGTCACAAAGGTAGTCAGTCAGACAGACAGTAGAGATGTCACACAAAGATAGCCAGTCAGACAGACAGACAGACAGTAGAAATGTCACAAAGAGATATCCAGTCAGTCAGACAGACAGCAGTAATGTCACACAGAGATAGCCAGTCAGACAGACAGACAGTAGTAATGACACACAGAGATAGCCAGTCAGACAGAAAGTAGAAATGTCACACAAAGATAGCCAGTCAAACAGACAATAGAAATGTTACACAGAGATAGACAGTCAGTCAGCCTGACAGTAGAAATGTCACACAAAGATAGCCAGTCAAACAGACAGTAGAAATGTCACACAGAGATAGCCAGTCAGTCAGTCAGTCAGATAGACAGTAGTAATGTCACAAAGAGATAGACAGACAGTCAGACAGACAGTATAAATGTCACAAAGATAGCCAGTCAGACAGACAATAGATATGTCACACAGAGATATCCAGTCATTCAGACAGACAGTAGAAATGTCACTCAAAGATAGCCAGTCAAACAGACAATAGAAATGTCACACAGAGATAGCCAGTCAGTCAGACAGACGGTAGAAATGTCAAGCAGAGATAGCCAGTCAGACAAACAGACAGTAGTAATGTTACAAGGAGATAGCCAGTCAGACAGACAATATAAATGTCACGCAGAGATAGCCAGTCAGTCAGACAGTAGAAATGTCACACAGAGATAGCCAGTCAGACAGACAGTAGTAATGGCACACAGAGATATCCAGTCAGACAGACAGTAGAAATGTCACACAGAGATAGCCAGTCAGACAGTAGAAATGTCACACAGAGATATCCAGTCAGTCAGACAGTAGAAATGTCACACAGAGATATCCAGTCAGTGAGACAAACAGACAGTAGTAATGTTTGCCAACCTCGCTGCAGCTCATTATGTTGCCCTGTACAGTTAATGAGAGAGGAGCTGTCTAATTATCCAAATATGATGAGTACTAAGCATTCTCCCCTGACAGACATGACCGCAAATAGCTGACTTTAGCCAGACTTGATCTTAATCAACAGTGGTAGAACTGATCAATGTTTTGTGTATGTGTATGCGTGCACGCACGCATCTAGTCTGATGCTGTGAAAGATAGACCTAGGACCATGGCATTTCCACTGTAACAAAAACAATCATGGGAAATATGCTAATGAGTTGAACTGTGGTTGGCTGTTAAAGGCCAGCTTCCCCTGGCAGCAATCACCCACAGCAACCGCATCCGTTTAACCTTAAACATTAGAAACATCACTGTCTCACTGCTCACTGTCTTACCGCTCAGTACCTGTCTCTCTGTCTAGTTTTACTATGAATTTCATAATTATTATGAATTTCACTGCTCATGAAGGTTATGGCTCGGTGAGAGAGGGAGATGGAGAGAGAAAGTGAGGGATAAGTGATTATCAGGGTTGAGGTGGTCCTCAGAAACAAACCGCTACATACAAATGGATAGACACACAACATGCTCAGACCCACCCCTGAATTAGTACTTGGTAAGATAAGCCCTTAGAAACACAACCAACTAACCAGCTACTCAAAGAAGTAAGAGAGAGAGAGAGAGAGAGAGAGAGAGAGAGTGTGTGTGTGTGGGGGCTACCGGGCAGACAGGCTTTGTCCTCAGCTCAATACTGCTGTCACTGAGACTTCAGCATTAATTATGGAATGTTTATAGGGAACAAAAGCAGGCTTACAGCTGAGAATGGGTTTTCTTGAATTGTGAGAAGTGTGTGTCTGTGCAAGACAGTTACAATGAAAATAACTCTGAGCTGTGAGTCTCATCTGCTCTCTTATCTCCCTCTTTCCTCCTCTCTCCTTTCATCTCCTCTCTTATCTCCCCCTTTCCTCCTCTCCCCTCCTTTATCTCCTCGTTCCTCTGCTGAAATCAACTCTCTTTGCTCTAACCTGCAAGGAAGAGTATGCCATACTATCACCTAAATACGTTTAATCTAACATGGCCTTGTTTGACCAGGGCCGGCCATGCAGAGGTGGTTCATCTTTAATGAATACGCCTCCAGCAAAATGTGGTTTCCATGCTAAAACATACAGGAGTAAAACCTTGCTATAACCTCTACAAAAAGTACACTTTTCCAAGAATAACCAAGACTCACATACACACGATTTAGTGGGTGTACGCCAAAATACCTTGGGGCTGTTGTCTTACAGCAGAGTCCTGCAAACGCCCCTAGTAAAGAACAGGGACATCATCACTCCGTGTTAGTGTGGTGTGACCCAGCCTGAGGCCAGATTAGTTTGGTGAAGAGGAGGGAAAGACAAGAGGATGAACGTCCTTGAATGTCTGACCGTCCCTCTACTTTATTTACTCCCTCCCTTTACCTCTCCAGAGAACCAATCAGAAACAGAGAAGCTGTAGAACATTCCATTACAGTTCTAATGGGTCAGAAGAACAACATTTTTATCATACAAATTAAGATTACAAAGACGACAGGTCTACCGCGATGGGACAGGTCTACTGAGATGGGACAGGTCTACCGAGATGGGACAGGTCTACCAAGATGGGACAGGTCTGGAGAGATGGGAAAAGTCTACATCAACAGTAGATAGACTACTCTACTTGCAACTCAGGAGAGCATCATAGATCTGGCCTGTGTCACATCCAGGCCTGGGTTAGCAGGCTGGCGTGTTTAGTTTGTGTTTTGTTTAGGAGGGTTTTTTGTTCTAGGTGATATATTTCTATGTTGGGTTGATGGTTCCCAATTAGAGGCAGCTGATTGTCGTTACCTCTAATTGGGAACCATATATATGTTTGTGCTTTTCACTGGGGTTTTGTGGGTCATTGATTATGTTTACATGTTTATATTGTATGTATTATGTGTGTGCCTGGTTTGAGCCACACCGGAGTTACGATCTTTGTTTGTTTATTGTTTTGCCAGTTACGTTACGTTGAATAAAAGTATGTACACTGGAGACCTCGCTGCATCTTGGTCTGTCCCGTACGAAGATCGTGACAGAATGACCCACCAAACAAGGACCAAGCAGCGAGATAACCGGGAGTTCTGGACATGGGAGGAAATCCTGGCTGGAAAAGGACCCTGGAGGAAGGCTGGGGAGTATCGCCATCCCAGGGAAGGTTTGGAGTTAGTGATGGCAGAGCGGCAGAAGTATGTGGGAACACGGCTGGCGAGGAAGCCCGGGAGGCAGCCCCCCAATTTTTTTTTGGGGGGGCACACAGGGAGGTTGGCTGAGCCAGGTTGGAGACCTGAGCCAACTCCCCGTGCTTACCGGAGTGAGCGTTGCACTGGTCAGGCACCGGGTCATGCAGTGAAGCGCACAGTGTCTCCAGTGCTCGTTCAGAGACCGGTACGGACTGTTCCTGCTCCGCGCATCAGGCCCCCTGTGCGCATCGCGAGCCCAGCACGTCCTGTTCCTGCTCCGCGCACCAGGCCCCCTGTGCGCATTGCGAGCCCAGCACGTCCTGTCCCTGCTCCACGCATCAGGTCCCCTGTGCGCATCGAGAGACCGGCACAGACTGTTCCTGTTCCACGCACCAGGCCTCTAGGGTGTCGTCCCAGCCTGGCACGTACTGTTCCTGTTCCACGCACCAGGCCTCTAGGATGTCGTCCCAGCCTGGTACGTACTGTTCCTGCTTCACGCACCAGGCCTCTAGGGTGTCGTTCCAGCCTGGTACGTACTGTTCCTGCTCCAAGCATCAGGTTCCATGTGCACCGTCAGAGCCCGGCACGACCTGTGCCTGTTTCACGCATCAGGTCCAGCGGGTGTCTCCAGAGTCCGATGACCTCTGTTCCGGCTCCAAGCCCCGGAGCCGCCACCAAGGACACAAAGACCCACCCGAGGACCCCCCCATGGACCTTTTGGCGTGGTCGGAGTCCGCGCCTTTGGGGGGGGGGTAATGTCACGTCCAGGCCTGGGTTAGCAGGCTGGCGTGTTTAGTTTGTGTTTTGTTTAGGAGGGTTTTTTGTTCTAGGTGATATATTTCTATGTTGGGTTGATGGTTCCCAATTAGAGGCAGCTGATTGTCGTTACCTCTAATTGGGAACCATATATATGTTTGTGTTTTTCACTGGGGTTTTGTGGGTCATTGATTATGTTTACATGTTTATGGTTGTATTATGTGTGTGCCTGGTTTGAGCCACACCGGAGTTATGATCTTTGTTTGTTAATTGTTTTGCCAGTTGCGTTACGTTGAAAAAAAGTATGTACACTGGAAACCTCGCTGCATCTTGGTCTGTCCAATACGAAGATCGTGACAGCCTGTCCTCTACACATGTACGTTGTTAAACCCTACGGCTGTCAGCAGGGCAGTGTCACAATGAGACAGATATTTCACGGGATGTATAAATGTGAAAATGTGAAGCATCCAATTGGCGTTTCCACTCACTACCAAATATGGTAGTTAGAGGAAGCCCAGTGGCCGGCATTCTACAAATGTTCTCATTGATGAAACATTTTCTTAATACAGTTTTTCTGTTCCCCCAAAATAGAATCTGTTACGAACAGAGTGGAATACGTTTTGTAGACTTTACACTTGGCCAAAGTAAAAAAAAAAAAAGCATTGTTTAGAAGGAGTGCAAAGGCAAATTGAGTTATTGCACACTTCCCAGAGTAGGCGTTCCCTAACGGAATGTATGCTAGAACGCGCCAATAGGATCTCACTAGTTTGTGCTTGGCTCTGCCCACCTCCTTGCTTGTTCTGCCCACTATGACTGATTTGTTCCCGTTTCAAACGAATGGCTGTGGTCTATCTTGGTTAAGTTATAAATATCTTTGGCAGTGTACATCTGCGCTTTCCCTTCACAGGGCTGTCAGAGGCCCTGACCCGTCTTCACACAGCAACGCCTCGACCACCAACACACCACCTCCTACACACGCACACAGGCATGCACACACACACATACAAACACAGGCACTCATACAGTGAACTAATAATGAGTGAGTGATTGCGTTCTTTGGCTCTGGGATAGGATGGACTAGACGTGATATGATGTCAGTGAATGTGTTTCTTCCTCCGTTGTGTCGTGACTTGACTTTAAAATTAATCTGAAGACTGTTTTATTTGTCTAATTAACTAACTATGTTTCATTGTTACCCGATTAAATGAATCTGATTAAATGAATCATGTAACAATTAGCTAATTAGGATCTGGGGCACCACGAGAGCGGTTCTTTAAAAAGTTACCATCTCCCGAATTAAACTCTAAAAGGACTTTACCTATCACATCTATAAACAGTCAACTTATTAATCATTAATTTGATTAATTTTGTTCGTTTCTCTGCGTTGTTTGTAACTTATTTTTGTACTCATTTTGTACATAATGTTGCCGCTACCGTCTCTTATGACCGAAAATAACTTCTAGACATCAGGACTGCGATTTATCACCACGGACTAGCAGAAACCTTTTTCTTCTTTCACGACTCTGATGAGCACGAGGTGGAGGACATACGGCTCCCTCGGGAACAGGCCCCGAGCCCCGTGATCTGCGTGAAGAGGAGGCGGAGAAAGAGAGGCCGGAGAGCGGGCTGCCTTCTGAGAAGTCAAAGGTGATCGAATAAACCCCCACTTCCCTCAATTCTGCTAGCAAATGTGCAATCTTTGGACAATAAAATCAACGAGTTATGCTTAAGATTAAACTACCAACGGGACATTAAAAACTATAACATCTTATGCTTCACGGAGCCGTGGCTGAACGACGACAACATCAACATACAGCTGGCTGGTTATACGATGTACCGGCAGAATAGAACAGCAGTGTCTGGTAAGACAAGGGTCGGCGGTCTATGTATTTTTGTATTGTGCACCAACAACAGCTGGTGCACGATATCTAAGGAAGTCTCAAGCTATTGCTCGCCTGAGGTAGAGTATCTCATGATACGCTGTAGACCACACTACCTACCTAGAGAGTTTTCATCTGTATTTTTTTGTAGCTGTTTACATACCACCACAGTCAGAGGCTGGCACTAAGACAGCATTAAATGAGCTGTATTCCGCCATAAGCGAACAAGAAAACGCTCACCCAGAGGCGGTGCTCCTAGTAGCTGGGGACTTAAATGCAGGGAAACTTAAATCAGTTTTACCAAATTTCTATCAGCATGTTAAATGTGCAACCAGAGGGAAAATAACTCTGGACCACCTATACTCCACACACAGAGACGCATACAAAGCTCTCCCTCGCACTCCATTTGGCAAATCTGACCATAATTCTACCATAATTCGGATGTGGCAGGCTCTCTGCAGCTGATGTAAGACCTTTAGACAGGTCAACATTCAGAAGGCCGCAGGGCCAGACGGATTACCAGGACGTGTACTGCAAGCATGAGCTGACCAACACTGTCTTCACTGACATTCTCAACCTCTCCCTGTCCGAGTCTGTAATATCAACATGTTTTAAGCAGACCACCGTAGTGCCTGTGCCCAAGAACACTAAGGTAACCTGCCTAAATGACTACCAACCCGTAGCACTCACGTCTGTAGCCATGAAGAGCTTTGAAAGGCTAGTCAAGGCTCAAATCAACACCGTTATCCAAGAAACCCTAGACCCACTCCATTTTGCATACCGCCACAACAGATCCACAGATGATGCAGTCTCTATTGCACTCCACACAGCCATTTCCCACCTGAACAAAAGGAACACCTATTTGAGAATGCTATTCATTGACTACATCTCAGCGTTCAACACCATGGTGCCCTCAAAGCTCATCAATAAGCTAAGGACCCTGGGACTAAGCACCTCCCTCTGCAACTGGATCCTGGACTTCCTGACGGACCACCCCCAGGTGGTAAGGGTAGGTAACAACACATCCGCCACGCTGATCCTCAACACAGGGGCCCCTAAGGGGTGCGTGCTCAGCCCCCTCCTGTACTTCCTGTTCACTCATGACTGCACGGGCGGGCATGACTCCAACACCATCATTAAATTTGCCGATGACACAACAGTGGTAGGCCTGATCACCGACAACAACGAGACAGCATATAGGGAGGAGGTCAGAGACTGGCCGTGTGGTGCCAGTACAACAACCTCTCCCTCAACGTGATCAAGACAAAGGAGATGGCTGTGGACAACAGGAAAAAGAGGACCGAGCACGCCCCCCTTCTCATCGATGGGGCTGCAGTGGAGCAGGTTGAGAGCTTCAAGTTCCTTGGTGTCCACATCACCAACAAACTAACATGGTCCAAGCACACCATGACAGTCGTGAAGCGGGCACGACAAAACTTATTCCCCCTCAGGAGACTGAAAAGATTTGGCATGGATTCTCAGATCCTCAAAAGGTTCTACAGCTGCACCATCGAGAGCATCCTGACTGTTTGCATCACTGCCTGGTATGGCAACTGCGCGGCCTCCGACCGCAAGGCACTACAGAGGGTAGTGTGAACGGCCCAGTACATCACTGGGTCCAAGCTTCCTGCCATCCAGGACCTCTATACCAGGCGGTGTCAGAGGAAGGCCCTAAAAATTGTCAAAGACTCCACCCACCCTAGTCATAGACTGTTCTCTCTGCTACGGCACGGCTGTTCTCTCTGCTACGGCACGGCCCCCCCTCCCCCTCTCCACACCACTCTCTGTTGTCATCTATGCATAATCACTTTAATTAACTCTACCTACATGTACATACTACCTCAACTAACCGGTGCCCCCGCACATTGACTCTGTACCGGCACCCCCTATATATATTGTTATTTTTTTTTTGCTGCTCTTTAATTACTTGTTACTTTTATCACTTTTTCTTATCCGTATTTTTTTAAACTGCACTGTTGGTTAGGGGCTCGTAAGTAACTGTAAGGTTTCGGCGCATGTGACTAATAAAATGTTATTTGATTCGCGGAATGACAACAACATGGATACTTGTTAGAGATGGAGAGGGAGAGAGAGGGACAGAGACATAACATTGATGACTTGTCCGATGACTTGTCATGTTGTCCTGAACAGAACTACAGAGTGGATTTTCCTTCCATTCGCTCTTGAAAATAGTTATTTGAAGATAGGATAGCCAGCCGTATCGATTGTTCCCCAGTGGGGTGATGAGAGTAGCGTAATGCGATGGTTTGAGCAGAGTGACAGGATGGTCCTACTTAACTTCTTAGGGAGTAGCGCACGAGGTGACCGTTTTGGAGAGCCTGGCGTGCCCAAAGTAAAATGCCTCCCGCTCAGGCCCAGAAAATAGGATATGCACATATTTAGTACCATTGGATAGGAAACACTCTTTTCTAAAAGTGTTAACCATTTGTCTGTGAGTAAAACAGAACGGATATGGCAGGCGAAACCCCGAGGAATTTATGTCCTGGAAAAAGTGGTTTTGACAGAGTGCCTCATTTGGAACCCCTCCCTTATGAAAATGCCCATATAAGGGCATATGAATGCAGTACCTATCGCTTCCTCTGGATGTCAACAGTCTCGAGACAGTGTTCAGATTTTATTTGGATGCTATTAGAGCAGAGAAGAAGATAAATCAGGAAGTGTTCCCTTGGATGTCAATAGGAGAGGACGCGCGCGCTCCCGAGAAGGCATGCTCTGTGTTTTTTTCCGTTCTTATAGCCCAGTTTATATTCCGGTTGAATTATTATAGTAAATATACATAAAAGTGTTCCTAAGGATACATTTAAAATTATTTTTGATTGTTCTTGGACAAGTTTATAGGTATAAGTTGAACGAGTTCTCGTCACATTTCAATGGAGGAGTGGAGGCTGTAGTTTCTGATTGTAACGCGCGAACCAAACTGAGATTTATGGATATAATACATTACTTTTTCTAACAAAAGAACCATGGATTGTCTTCGTTGGACACTTTGGAAGCCATCAGCAGAAGTTCTTCAACAGGTAATTGATTTGTTTTCGCTGTGAAATGTGTTTTGTGTGAACCGTGAAGGCTAATGAATTCATGGTAATGGGAAAAATAGTAAAGGTGCTACCCTCAAACAATCAAATGTGCTGCTTTCGCCCGTATAGCCTTTATGAAATCTGACAACGATGTGATATTGCCAAGAAACAGAGCTTTTGATGAGTATGAGACACTTGTATATTGGTGCATGTTTAATAATTCAACTTTTGGATTTTGAATTTGGCGCCTTGCATTTCACCTGGTAGTGTCGGGATTGGGGCGCTAGCGCCCCACCACTCCCTAAGAAGTGAAATTAGCTTTCGAAGATACTTTACTTAGGACAGCTGATCAGCCGTACCAGTGATTGTCCGGGATGTGAGTTTATCATCTCCACCTTGTGTTGAGATTCAAAGTTCAAACCATTTTAAACTCGCAGCTGCAGAATCGCGCTTTTCTGGTCTAATGTGTTCACTTCTTAACCCATCCTTTATACCATTTGCTCGAAAGGGGTGGTTCCGATCGGCAGGGATGCTCCCTGACCTCAGCCGGGGCGGTGATTACTCACTGCGCAAAGTTATGGAAAACAATTATCTCATATAACTTCTCAAATCACATCCCTCTCTTAACAAAAACACTTTAACCTCTTAGGGATAAACGACGCGCTAGAGGGCCGCTCCCGACACTACCCTGTGAAATGTACGGCGCCAAATTCAAAATCCAAAAGTTGAATTATTAAACATTAATCAATATACAACTGTTGCATAGCCATCAAAAGCTCTGATTCTTGGCAATATCACAGCGTTGTCAGATTTCAAAAAGGCTTTACGGCGAAAGCACATTTGATTGTTTGAGGATAGCACCTCTAATATTTATGCATTAGCATAAATTCATATCCAGCTCGGGTCACACAAAACCCATATAAGAGCTAAAATAAATCACTTACCTTTCGAAGAACTTCTGCTGAGGGCATCCCAAGTGTCCAACGAAGACATCCAATGGTTCTTTTGTTAGAAAAAGTCATTTATTATATCCAGAAATCTCCGTTTGGTTGGCGCGTTATGTTCAGAAAATCCACCGTCGAGTCACCCGTTGTACAGTGAAGAGAAAGCGTTCAAATATACCTATCAACTTTGCCCAAACAAATCAAACATAATTTATAATGCATCCTTAGGTATCCTTTTATGAATATTAGCGATAATACTTCACTCGGATGATATCATAAACGATATAAAAGGAAAATAAAGTGGGGCGCGCTCACAATCTCATGCCCGGGAAACGTTGTTGACATCTTTGGTCCCTTGACTATTTCCTCTTCCTATCAGTTCTGCTCAGTGCTAAAGCCTCCAAACACTGTATAAAGACTGTTGACATCTAGTGGAAGCCATAGGTACTGCAACCTAGGAGCTATTATACATGGATTTCAATAGCAAGTCTATGGAAAAGAGGAAATGTCACAACAACAAAAAAATTCTGGACAGAAATTCCTCTGGTTTTCGCCTGCTATATCAGTTCTGTTATACTCACAGACATTATTTTAACGGTTTTAGAAACTTCAGTGTTTCCTATCCAATAGTACTAATTATGTGCATATCCTAGTTTCTGGGCCTGAGTGGCAGGTATTTTACTTTGGGCACGCCATACTCTCCAAAACCCACACCTCGGCTGCCGCTCCCTAAATAGTTAATCATTTTTCATATTACATGCACAGCACATAGTATGAAAACTTCATATATGTAGTGGGTATACTTTCCAAGTTACAGTATTTCCTTTATAACATTTTTAATGACATCACAAAATAACAAACAAAATGACATTAGTGTTCTATAGATCGCCTCTGACCATTCCCCACATTCTACCTTAGTAATATTGTACCAGTATTCGCTTTTTAATATGTTAGTTTCAGCGGGAAAAAGGTCTGTTGAGACAAAGCACATTCCTTTGTTGAATTTGGAGAGGGAGAGCCTGGATCTTCTCCCTTGATTTACAACAGGACGTGAGTTGTTAATCCCCACTAGTTCTTTCCTTCCCCCTCTACGGTTAAGAGGGGGTCTGATTGAAGTTATTAATTGCAAACCTGATCTGACCTATTTGGATTCTCATGGTCAGTCATGGCAGTTGTCATACCCAGAATGCTGCTTGCTGTTTGTTTCTAGCAGAAGGTTGAGCTGAAGGTTAAAACAATATCCTCATTGTTATGCAGAATATGTGTGTGTGTGTTATGTACTTGCAAGTGTGTGAGTGTGTTTGTGTTATGTAGCAAGCTTCTGGCTACAGCAGATCTCTCAAAGGCCAGAAATTGTGTGTGTGTGTGTGTGTGTGTGTATGTATTTGTGCTTGTGGGCTTGTCTGACAGGATGCTTTTGTTGACACAGTCACCCGAGGCGAAGAAGGGGGGTGCAGAAGAGTAAGGAGAGTCAAGTCGCATCTGATCTTTCTCACCAGAGAGAATGACTGAAGGAGAGAGAGGGGGATGGAGGAGGGTATGTATACTTGGTTTGCAGGCTCTGTAGACTTCTCAGTAGTTCTATGCTGCGCGTGTCCGTCCAGTCATAAAGGATTCTCGCCAGAATGTAGAGGTCAGCATCTAGCAACTCGTCTTTGAAAAAGTCCACTACACATACAATTCTGTCAGTCAATGACAAAGATAACTTAGGACAGAACTTGTTACGGGCTCCTTCCATCGCTTTGTCTGAGGTCATTGATTGGCTGTCTCTCTTTGTGGAACTTAATGGAAGCTAACCGTCTGGTTGTCGACGGTAACAAAGTGTTCTCTGGATGTCTTCACCACCTTAAGGAAGTCAAAGATCGTCACTGTGCATTCTGGGTACGTGGCTAGGGCTCCACTACAACCTAAAGAGAAAGATATATGCAGTGATGTGTAATATAGGATCGGAGTATTATAATCACATGAATAAACGGCCTGGGTACCGGAGAGGGTAAACCAGGTGATCGCGTTGTCATGGTAACCTATACACTGTTACTGACTAATGGACATTACGTTAGACCTGGGGGCAGGACTAATTGGCGGATCAATAGTCCACAAATGACCAATGAGGTGCTGAGTCCCAGGAGATCCCGCCCAGCCCTGGTGTGTGTTTGTGATGTGTGATCTCTATGTGGGGTTTACACCCAAACAGTGTCTACAGAGACACATAGAGATCAGTGAGCATCAGAAACCTGGCCTGTCTGGGAGACTGTCTAGCCATGAGGTTGGGTGAGGTTTAGAAGAACATTGTTTAGTGGAATCTGTATTCTGAACACACACACTCTCACATCACAGACACACACACACACAGGCACAAATAGTTCAATACAGCAGGACAGGGAAGAAAAGGAATCAAAGAAGCGAAAATAACAAAACAGAATGAAAGGGAAACACAACACACATAACTTTTTATCTCCCTAGCCTCTCCCTCTCTTTCCACAATGTGTGTGTGTGTGTGTCAGAGCCCAACTCCTCTCAGCCTCAGCTCGTAGCTGCACAGCTACCCCCTGTGGTCTTTGGAGTTATTTTACTACAATATCATGTTAAGATGTCCCCTTTACATACACACACAAACACACACACACACAGGGGTGTCATGCACTCCAAAAATCTGAGGGGGTACAATGTACGTGAGGATGGCTGGGGGTTGGTCCGGAGAGAGGCTAGGTCCCTTGTTGGAAAGCATTTCTCAAACACCTGAAACAGCTTTTTCCTGGAATCTAAAGCCATAATCATTATCCTTAATGTGTTTATTTTTCTGGATATCTAAGCATACCTCTTGAGCTGTCTGTATCCTCCTGACTGGTGGTTCTTTTTTTTAAAGAAACAAAATATGCTTCTCTGCATCTCTGCTCAAATCTGGGTAAAATATTTAAAGGAATTTCAGTCTTATTCAGTACATTTAGTTATTGCTTGCTTTTCTAAAGTCTAGCAACCTTGCCAGCAGGCATGCCAGCTAAAATAGTTAGACAAGCCAGCTACTCTAACTTGATTGACGTCTTCTTGGTAGCTAGTTATGAGTTTGGAAACCTATTTGGGCTAGCTAAAGCCAACTTCATAAAATTGCTATGTGGCTAGTAGTATTACAGAGAAACTTCATAAAATATATATAAACTTTTTTTTTTACTCGAAAAAACTGAGGGGGCATGACGCCTCTGCATGCGCACACACATTGGTCTTTACCCCTGAGGTTGTACAGTAGATGGTTCTGAAAGGTAAGAGGTCGAAGGCAGTCACTAAGTCTCGACCACAGATGTTCCAGATGGAGTTCATCAGCTACATAAACTGCACCCTCTCCTCCTCAGACCTACACACACACACACACACACACACACACACACACACACACACACACACACACACGCACGTATGTGCATGCACACACATTTTTAAGACACACATGCTGAAGGCAGAGCTTCAATCAGCTGTCTCCCCCTATTTCCAGAGTCAATTCTACCCCCAAAACAAACAAACACACACACAGGCATGCTTACACACACACAAACCTCTCCACACATACAGTACCAGACAGCTGTGAATGATTTCACAACTCTGATTCCTCCTCTCCCTCCTTTATGTCCTCCTTCCCCGCCTATCACACAGCCAACAACAACTGACAGACACCAGGCAGAGAGAGAGGGCGAGTAAGGTAGACAAAGTGCTTGGTTCTGAAAGATATCCTTTAACTTGTAATCCTATACTAGAAAACCACTGAACCATAACAAGTGAATTATTATCATTAGATCGACTGTGAAGCTCAAGGCCATTCTACAACTTCTCACTTTCCTATTCTTTTCTCACTTCACTGACGCTTTTTTGCCAGGCAGGAAAGCCGGAGAGGGAGAGAGAGAGAGAGAGTGTGGAGGAGAAGGAGAAGATGGAGAGAGAGGGAAGGGGTAGAGATGAAGAGCCTGTGTGTGTGTGTGTGTGTGTGTGTGTGTGTGTGTGTGTGTGTGTGTGTGTGTGTGTGTGTGTGTGTGTGTGTGTGTGTGTGTGTGTGTGTGTGTGTGTGTGTGTGTGTGTGTGTGTGTGTGTGTGTGTGTGTGCGTCTCACCTGTACATGGCTTCAAACAAATCCTCAGACTTGACACCAAATGCCTTCTCATACTGGTTACTGCCTTCCCTGGGGAGAAACAATCACACATACTGAGTTAGAATCTGAATAAAAAATCACATCTCTTTTTTTAATCGTACAGGACAAGTTCAGGTTCCTCTTTCAATACATGTCCAAACATGTTCTCCTTGGTGAACACAATTCGGGTGAGAGGACTCACCTCACAGCGTCAATCAGGTAGTGCCAGCAGAGGTAGATGGTCTTGGAGCTGTAGTGGATGGACCAGGTCAGATACAGCTTCTCAGTACCGCTCAGGCCGGCCCTGATTCCCTGCACTACCTCCTCTAGACACAGGGGGCACCATGACGAGGCCAGCAGGTCAAATAAACCAATCTTACACACTGTAAACAGGGTCTGGGAGACAGAGGGGACAGAGTAAAACACACAACCATCAAACAGTGCCAAGAATGGGACTTGAATCCTATGTGGGTGTATCTATGTGTGTTACTCTGGAGACCAGGAAGCCTTCCATATAGTCCAGAATCTTCTGGGTGTAGGCACCAGCTGCAGCAGCATTAGTAGTACCAGCCGCCAGCTCCATTGAAAAACTCTTCCCCGGTCCCTCAGCCGTAGCCTCACTAGACACCACTGGTTGACTAACATACTTTTGTGTCTGTCGCTGTATGAGACTGTCAGTGTTAATGCGTGGCTTCCTGTGGACAAGAAATCCTGTATGAGTCCTTTAGGAGTGTGTCCTGTATGAGTTAACCCCAAGTCAATCCTAGTACTGATACTACTGCTAATGGATCACCCGAGAGCTCTCGTGAGTGTGTGGTAGTACAGCAGACTGAGGGAGTAATGTTAACGACCACTGCTGTCTCAGTCTCAGTGAGATCAGCAGGGTTTAATCAGACAGCCCATAGGTCTTGTGTTTGTGTTAGATTGCAGACCCAGTCAAAGCAGAGTGGTATAATCACATTACAGTTTATAGCCGGGGGCTCATACCTCAATACACTGGGGCCTTGTTTACCACACCACTTACACACACTCTAATAACTACACACACACACACACACACACGTACAACACACTCTCACCTCATTCTGTTCCAGACTAGCAATATACTGGAGCCTACTTGAACACTAACAATACACTTACCACACTACTATAACTACACACAAAACCTCATATAATTCTGTAATGAAACACAAATCAAATCAAAATCAAATTTGATTTGTCACATACACATGGTTAGCAGATGTTAATGCGAGTGTAGCGAAATGCTTGTGCTTCTAGTTCCGACCATGCAGTAGTATCTAACAAGTAATCTAACAATTTCACAAAAACTACCTTATACACACAAGTGTAAAGGAATGAATACGAGTATGTACATATAAATATATGGATGAGCGATGGTTGACCGGCATAGGCAAGATGCAGTAGATGGTATAGAGTACAGTAAATACATATGAGATGAGTAATGTAGGATATGTAAACACTATATAAATGGCATCGTTTAAAGTGGCTAGTGATGCATTTATTACATCCACTTTTTAATTATTAAAGTGGCTAGAGATTTGAGTCGATGGCCGAACGGCATAGACAAGATTCAGTAGATGGTATAGAATACAGTGTATACATTTTATATGAGTAATGTCGGATATGTAAACATTATATACAAAATTGTTTAAAGTGACTAGTGATACATTTGTTACATCCAATTTTCTATTATTTAAAGTGGCTAGAGATTTATCTCAGTATGTTGGCAGCAGCCACTCAATGTTAGTGATGGCTGTTTAACAGTCTGATGGCCTTGAGATAGAAGCTGTCTCTCGGTCCCAGCTTGATGCACCTGTACTGACCTCGCCAACCGCTCGGATGGTTGTTGTCTAGAGAGCCTTACGGTTGTGGGCGGAGCAGTTGCCGTACCAGGCGGTGATACAGCCCGACAGGATGCTCTCGATTGTGCATCTGTAGAAGTTTGTGAGTGTTTTTGGTGACAAGCCAAATTTCTTCAGCCTCCTGAGGTTGAAGAGGCGCTGTTGCTATGTTGTTAAATGCTGAGCTGTAGTCGATGAACAGCATTCTTACATAGGTATTCCTCTTGACCAGATGGGTTAGGGCAGTGTGATTGTGTCGTCTGTGGACCTATTGGGACAGATAGCAAATTGGAGTGGGTCTAGGGTGTCTGGTAGGATGGTGATATGATCCTTGACTAGTCTCTCAAAGCACTTCATGATGGCGGAAGTGAGTGCTACGGGGCGATAGTGATTTAGCTCAGTCACCTTAGTTTTCACCAGATTAGTTAGAATAATTAAATGTATGTTTAGAAGGAATGATGTAGTAGGCTACTAGGTATTAGGGATGGGATTTTTTTCAGAGTACTCAAGTAGGCCTGCACTGGATAAAAAAATATATAGGTCTATGCCAACAGTGTTCAATAATGCCATATTAATCATAACCATTACAGATAAATTGTTAATTTAACAGACAAGACGCTGTTATTTCCCAAACCATTAGTCCAGACACCTATTTTATATTAAAATATGTAATATAACAGAATAAAATAGAACAGAATAGTGATGTGCATAGTCTGCAACAGTTATTTTCAAAGTATGATCATTTGAAAACGGGGCTCGTTTGATCTACATTATTCTGCCAGCTTATTTTTTATTTTCCAAATGGATGAACAACTCCACACATGAACACTGCAAAGTGATGAATTACAGCCAGGACAAACATCTGTTTGGTGAGTAGGCCTATGCTTAACGATTCTGATAAATACACTCTGTCTTTATCAAACTAATGTTTTTGCGTATTTTCAGTGTTGAACCTGTCTATGTTTAGGGGGGGTTAAAGCCTAGTTATTCAACTTAAAGCCTACGAGACCCGGAGCCTTCTGGTTCTGTTCTTCCTGATAATTAATTACTCCCACCTTGTGTCCCAGATCTAAATCAGTGCCTGATTAGAGTGGAACAATGAAAAAAACGCAGTGGCACTGGCTTCGACGTCCGGAGTTGAATTTGAGGAGCCTAGGCCAGGGATGGGCAACTCCAGTCCTCGGGGGCCTGATTGGCCTCACACTTTTGCCCCAGCTAACACACCTGACTCCAATAAGTCAACTAATCATGATCTTAAGTTTAGAATGCAATTACATTTATCAGCTGTGTTTGCTAGGGCTGGGGAAAAAGTGTGACACCATCCCTGGCCTAGGCAAACCAATTCTAAATGGCACTAGCCGTTCACAAAGTAGCCTAAGTGGAAAATAGACAGGATGCAATTATTCCAAAACTGCAGCTTGTTGTTGGAACATATTTTCCTACTTCAATCACCCAATCCATTTAGAATTTGTGATAAAGCTGTCGTCATTTGGCAAGGAATGTAGCTTGTGTATAAAATCAGATACTTTTTATAGGCATTTATTTCTGTAGGGCTAACGGGGAGCTTGTGTGTAGGGAGCTGACGAAACACAGCTGAGTGAATGAGACTGATGGGAAAGGACATTCAGGGAGAAGAACTATGTGATGCCTGGCTTTGTTTCTTTTTGCCCCGCAAATGCACAAATACAACACTAGAGTCAAAGCAAATTAGCATAGTCTCAAAGACAAAATTGAACATGCCCGTTCAGGCAGCCACAAAGCACATTCCACCAAATAGTTTTAATGTATAATAAATAAAAAAAATCTCTGGTTAAAGATCGAGCTTTGATGTCCGTTCGAGTACTTGATTACTCATGTCCATCCCTAGTAGGCATTAGGTTAGTAGGCTATCCAAGCATTCAGTCAGAATATACATCTGAAATAAATCACTACTTTTTTTGAAGTCTTTATTACAACAAATAAAATGACAAGTGTGTTGAAGACATGCTGCCGCCCATCAGAGCAGAGAAACATGAGAATATACAGTACAGACTGATGAGCCTCCTGACACCCTGACCTTTATACAACCTATATACAACATTACCCACTCACACCACCCTGCTCTGTTTTACATACTTTCATCAATAAGGCAACTTAAAATGTTCTTATCCACAGAACTTTAGTAGGGACACCATTAAA
This sequence comes from Brachymystax lenok tsinlingensis, assembly GCA_030435695.1. Lineage (NCBI taxonomy): Eukaryota > Metazoa > Chordata > Actinopteri > Salmoniformes > Salmonidae > Brachymystax > Brachymystax lenok. Next base: position 21,527,445 of record CM059785.1, read on the forward strand.
ATAATGAACATAGTGAAACTAGGCTTCCGTCTGGGGTGGGTGCTGTTAAACAGAGTCACCAGAACACGGCTGACACTGATCTTTAAATCATACAGAACCATTTTATGTTATAGTGACATTATCAAATCAAATACTGATCACATACACATGGTTAGTTATTGCGAGTGTAGCGAAATGCTTGTGCTTCAAATTCCGAGGGAGGAGGAGCCAGTGACATAACTAACTAAAACTACGGTCTAGTCTGGTGGTCGAACGTGGAACTCTGGTCATCTTTAGCCTGTTAGTCTTTGGCTTCGATTTCTCTCGTGAGTGATTCGATTTCTCTCTAGAAAAACGGCACAAACTAAATAGAATTCAAGTAATTGAACCAACGTCGGTCAGTTGTTTAATACCCCCCCTACTTTATCCTAGGGTAAAAAGCTTGACTTAAACTACAGCTGTCTATCGACTGTACTAGACTGACATTTTCCCATAGGACTACAGATCCCTGCATCCTGCTGAAGCACTAATACTTAACTACAATTCCCAGAATCCAACTAACACTTCTTCTGAAACACAAACCAGGCCATTCACTGTGACCCTAAAAATAAGTATTTTTTTCTGTGTCCTTCCTCTGTGTCTTTCTACACAGGAGACACATTAACAGCGTGATCAATCTACAGTACATATGGAATCTACACATGTGTCAAACAGAACATAATAGCAGTATATAGCATTTCTTAAATTCAGTAAATAAACCAAATAGAGATGAACAAAGAGCATTGGGGAGGGAGGGAGGGAGGGAGGGAGAGAGAGAGAGAGGTGTGTGTGTAACAAGCTGATATGGCCCAGAGACAGTAGACAGCAGCATACTAGAACGCCCGACCGTGCATCACTTAACCTAGACTCAGGCATAGGGTTTTCTTCTGTCTCCTCTGGCTGTGTTTAGTGTCGTCTGGAGTGAGAACGACTCCTACTATGCTTCTTGGAGTCCCTGTCTCTATCTCTACTCCTCTCTGTACTCCTGTCCTTCTCCCTGCTCCTCGCTCTACTCCTCCCTGTACTCCTGTCCTTCTCCCTGCTCTTCTCTCTACTCCTAGAGCTGCTGCTACTAGATCTGCTCCTGCTGTCTTTATGTCGACTATGTCTATGGCTCCTCCTCCCTCTGCTGTGGCTCCTCCCACTAGAGCTTCTGCTCCAATCATGGCTGGTGCTCCTGCTGCTGCGGCCCCGTCCATGGTGACTGTCTCTCCTGTGGCTACGACTACCACTCCTCCGTCTGCTATCGCTTCTCCTCTTAGAAATGCGACTTCTCCTCTGTCTATCGCTTCTCCTCTTAGAACTATGACTTCTCCTCTTTCGGCTATCACTCCTTTTTCTGCTAGAGCTTCTTTGTCTCCGGCTGTGGCTATACCTCCTCCTACACTGGCTATGGGACCGACTCCTTTCCCTCTCTCTAGGTTTCTCCCTCACCTCTCTGCTTCTCCATTCATAACCTCTCCTCTCCTCCATGCCTCCTCTCCTCTCCTCCATGCCTCCTCTCCTCTCCTCCCTCTCTCCTCTCCTCTCCTCTATCTGTTTCTCAGTGACGTGTGATCGTACCATAGCTCTGGGTCTCTCCTCTCCCCTCGGTCCCACCCCGTTCACCCCCAGGGCCCTGCCTGTCTTACTCAGGTCGGAGCTGTCTCCCTTGTGCATGTTCAGGGCTGAGGGCTGGGTGGAGGTCTGGTTTTCTCCCTCTCCTCCAGCCTTCTTCAGCAGGTTACCAACCAGTCTCTCCCTCAGCTCTCTCTCTCTGCGCTGCAGATCCAAGGCACGCCCTTTCTCTAACTCCACACGTCTCAACTCCGCCTCCTGCTCCCGCCTGCAGGCCTCAAGCTGCTCCAGCCGGGCTAACTCCTCCTTCTGCCTGGCTAACTCCTCTTTCTCTCGCTCCTCTCTCTCCACTCTCTCCTTCTCCTGCTGTTGCTGTTTCAGAGCCTAGGGAGGGGAGAGAAGGAGAAAGACACAGATTGTAATGTAGGTCCCATCGGCATGTGTCTGTATTAAATGTGCATTGGTATAGGTGTAAGTATTGGTGCATTAAATGAACCATGCATCAAGTGTGTGTGTGTACCTTGGCCCTGCCCAGTAGTTCAGCAATAAGGCGTATAGACTCCAGGTTCCTCTGAGCCAACAACAGCCTTCTCTCCTCCGTCGCAATCTTCATCTGCAACTTCTTCTGCTCCTCCTCCTGCCTCCTCTTCACCTTCTTCAGGTTCCTCCTCTCCTCGCGGTCTCTCAGCTTCTGCTCTCGTTTCCGTATCCTCTCCTCCCTCCTCCGTTCCTTTTCCTCCTCCTCTGCCTCCTTCTGTTTCCTACAACCACAGCAGAAGCATGGTTCATTCACTAGTCTAATGATAGACTGATCATTTCTTTGTCAGTGGGCAAACGTACAAAATCAGCAGGGGATCAAATACTTTTTTCCCTCACTGTACATACAGTTGAAGTCGGAAATTTACATACACCTTAGCCAAATACATTTAAACTCTGTTTTTCACAATTCCTGACATTTAATCCTATTAAAAATTCCCTGTCTTAGGTCAGTTAGGATCACCAATTTATTTTAAGAATCTGAAATGTCAGAATAATAGTAGAGAGAATTATTTATTTCAGCTTTTATTTCTTTCATCACAAATACCAGTGGGTCAGAAGTTTACATACACTCAATCAAGTATTTGATAGCATTGCCTTTAAATTGTTTAACTTGGGTCAAACGTTTCAGGTAGCTTTCCACAAGCTTCCCACAATAAGTGGGATGAATTTTGGCCCATTCCTCCCGACAGAGCTGGTGTACCCGAGTCAGGTTTGCAGGCCTCCTTGCTCTTACATGCTTTTTCAGTGCTGCCCACAAATGTCCTATAGGATTGAAGTCATGGCTTTGTGATGGCCACTCCAATACCTTGACTTTGTTGTCCTTAAGCCATTTTGCCACAACTTTGGAAGTATGCATGGGGTCATTGTCCATTTGGAAGACCCATTTGCGACCAAGCTTTAACTTCCTGACTGATGTCTTGAGATGTTGCTTCAATATATCCACATAATGCCATCTATTTTGGGAAGTGCACCAGTCCCTCCTGCAGCAAAGCACCCCCACAACATGATGCTGCCACACCCGTGCTTCACGGTTGGGATGGTGTTCTTCGGCTTGCAAGCCTCCCCTTTTACCTCCAAACATAACGATGGTCATTATGGCCAAACAGTCCTATTTTTGTTTCATCAGACCAGAAGACATTTCTCCAAAATGTACGATCTTGTCCCCATGTGCAGTTGCAAACCGCAATCTGGCTTTTTTATGTCGGTTTTGGAACAGCGGCTTCTTCCTTGCTGAGCGGCCTTTCAGGTTATGTCGATATAGGACTTGTTTTACTGTGGATTTAGATACTTTTGTACGGGTTCCCTCCAGCATCTTCACAAGGTCTTTTTTCTGCTGTTCTGGGATTGATTTGCACTTTTCGTACCGAAGTACATTTATCTATTGTTTGTACAGATGAACGTGGTACCTTCAGGTGTTTGTAAATTGCTCCCAAGGACGAACCAGACTTGTGGAGGTCTACAATTTTTTTTTTTTTTTAGGTCTTGGCTGATTTCTTTAGATTTTCCTATGATGTCAAGCAAAGAGGCAGGCACTGAGTTTGAAGGTAGGCCTTGAAATACATTCACAGGTACACCTCCAATTGACTCAAATTATGTCAATTAGCCTATCAGAAGCTTCTAAAGCCATGACATAATTTTCTTGAATTTTCCAAGCTGTTTAAAGGCACAGTCAACTTAGTGTATGTAAACTTCTGACACACTGGAATTGTGATACAGTGAATTATAAGTGAAATAATCTGTCTGTAAACAATTGTTGGAAAAATGACTTGTGTCATGCACAAAGTAAATGTCCTAACCGACTTGCCAAAACTATAGTTTGTTAACAAGAAATTTGCGGAGCGGTTGAAAAACGAGTTAATGACTCCAACCTAAGTGTATGTAAACATCCAACTTCAACTGTAGCTCTGCTACTGTCTACCAATACAGGCCCTAGTAGCTTAGTTTCTACCACCTTCGGTTTGCAGATCTGAAGGACTGGATGGGTGACACGAATATAGTGGACGCTTACACTCATTGGAAGACGAGGTGGAGCAATCACCATGCTCCTTACACCTATCCAGTCCCCTCAGAACTACAGACCACTAAAGAGGCAAAGACAGGGTACAATGTTTTCAGACCAGGCATATGACCTCCTCTCTTTTCTCTGCATACCTCTCCTCTTCCTTGTGTCTCTCCTCTTCCTCCTTCTCCTTGCGTTTCAGCTCCTCCCTCTGTCTCTCCAACTCCAGTATTCTCAGTCGTTCCTGCTGCCGTCTCTTCAGAGCCACGTCACTCAGGTGCTTACTGGTGTCAAAGGTCACCTGACAGACAGGCAGGCAGGCAGGCAGACAGTTAGCTGAGTGAGTTGGTGTAGGACAGCAGGGTGAACTAGTGACACTCGGGTGTTTATTCGTGTCAAAAGTCACCTGACAGACAGTGCTACTCCCCTGCCACTCTCCTCCTTCCACCCTCTCTCTCGCTCTCCTCATCCCCTCCCCTCTTTCTCTTATTTCGGGCTGAGAAGCTGTGACCCAGGTGGATTAGAGACAGCTCTCTCTTCTATTTTCTCCCACTGCCCCTCCCCTCCCTCTTCATTAAGGCAGAACAGTTTAGTTCTGGAATAAGGACTAGGCCTCCCGGTTTGGTCCAGTGATCCTTGGAATTATAATGGACCTGACTTTCATTTCACCAAAAGGCCTTAAACCTGATGTCCTACACAAGCCCTTCTCTACCGACTAACCTTAAATCTATACTCAATAACACTAGAACCGTTGGGCCTTTCAGCCAATAAGTATCCGCTAGAGAACGTTGTCGGGCTATATTAGCATACACATGGCCTCGATGGACCCCCCTTCCAGCCAATGGCGCATCAGCATTCTAACAGTCTAATAAATACATTTCATATATGCTATCAGAAGAAGAACAATTTGGTTGTGTTTATGGAAGTCTTAGGTAACATTAGTATACTAAAAAACAATTACTTCAAAGAACCCAATAGCATTTTAATTAGTTTGTTACTCTAAGCTAAAAGTAAAAACCACAAGTTCAAGAGTTAAATCCATCAAATAAATCCACTATAATTTCATTTTGGCAGGTCTAAAGAAACATTGTGAAAATAAGAAAATATATATAAAAAAACAGAATAGCATATTTTAAGTGTATTATGTTACTAGTCTTTGCTTAGTAACCTGAGCAATGCTGCCGTGCGAGTGGTCATGTGCTGAACGCATGGACAGCGTGCAAGTGGTCATGTGCTGAACGCATGGGCAGCGTGCGAGTGGTCATGTGCTGAACGCATGGGCAGCAGGGATATTCTTGGAAAAAGTAACCACTTGAATTTTGAGTTATTTTTTAATAAAGGTACATTACCGGTCAAAAGTTTACTTAATTTTTTACAATTTTCTACATTGTAGAATAACAGTGAAGACATCATCAAAACTATGAAATAACACATATGAAATCATGTAGTAAGCAAAAATGTATTAAACAAAATCAATATATATTATATATTTGAGATTCTTTAAATAGCCACCCATTGCCCTGACAGCTTTGCACACTCTTGGCATTCTCTCAACCAGCTTCACCTGGAATACTTTTCCAAGTCTTGAAGGAGTTCCCACATACGCTGAGCACTTGTTGGCTGCTTTTCCTTCACTCTGCAGTTTGAGTCATCTCAAGCCATCTCAATTGGATTGAGGTCAGGTGATTGTGGAGGCCAGATCATCTGATGCAGCACTCCATCCCTCTCCTTCTTGGTCAAATAGCCCTTACACAGTCTGGAGGTGTGTGTTGGGTCATTGTCCTGTTGAAAAACAAATGATAGTCCCACTAAGCGCAAACCAGATGGGATGGCGTGTCACTGCAAAATACTGTGTAAGCCATGCTGGTTAAGTGTACCTTGAATTCTAAATAAATTACAGACAGTGTCACCAGCAAAGCACCCCCACACCATAACACCTCCTCCTCCATGCTTTACGGTGGGAAATACACATGCGGAGATCATCCGTTCACCCACACCGCATCTTACAAAGACACGGCGGTTGGAACCAAAAAGCTCCAATTTGGACAAATTTCCACCGGTCTAATGTCCATTGCTTGTGTTTCTTGGCCCAAGTATGTCTCTTCTTCTTATTGGTGTCCTTTAGTAGTGGTTTCTTTGCAGCAATTCCACAATGATGGCCAGATTCACGCAGTCTCCGCTGAACAGTTGATGTTGAGATGTGTCTGTTACTTGAACTCTGTAATGAACTTATCCTCTAGAGCATGGGTAACTCTGGGTCTTCCTTTCCTGTGGCGGTCCTCATGAGAGCCAGTTTCATCATAGCGCTTGATGGTTTTTGCGACTGCATTTTCCGCATTGACTGACCTTCATGTCTTAAAGTAATGATGGACTGTCGTTTCTCTTTGCTTATTTGAGCTGTTCTTGAAATAATATGGACTTGGTCTTTTACCAAATAGGGCTATCTTCTGTGTACCACCCCTACCTTGTCACAACACAACTGATTGGCTCAAACGCATTAAGAAGGAAATAAATTCCACAAACTTTTAACAAGGCACACCTGTTAATTGAAATACATTCCAAGTGACTACCTCATGAAGCTGGTTGAGAGAATGCCAAGAGTGTGCAAAGCTGTCATCAAGGCAAAGGGTGGCAAATTGAAGAATCTCAAATATAAAATACATTTTGATTTGTTTAACCCTTTTTTGGTTACTACTAGTGATGCACCAATATGACATTTTTGGCCGATACCGATATCCAATATTTTCCTTGCCAAAAAAAAACGGTACCGGTAACCGATATTCATAATGTTGGCGGCCTTTTAAGCATTCTAGTACAGTTAAATAGTTAACACACACACACACACACGCAGCGGTCTAAGGCACTGCATATCTCAGTGCAAGAGGCTTCACTACAGTCCCTGGTTCGAATACAGGCTGTATCACATCTGGCTGTGATTGGGAGTCCCATAGGGCGGCGCACAATGGGCGGCGCACAATTGGCCCAGCGTCATCCGGGTTTGGCCGGGGGTAGGCCGTCATTGCAAATAAGAATTTGTTCTTAACTGACTTGCCTAGTTAAATAAAAGTTACACACACACCACACTAGCCAAAAATGTTTAGCTAAAATCGGCCGATTCCGATATGTTCATCGATATATTGTGCATCCCTAGTTACTACATGATTCCATGTGTTTTTTCATAGTTTTGATGTCTTCATTTTCTACAATGTAGAATGAGTAGGTGTTCTAAAACTTTGGACCGGTAGTGTAAGTGTCATAGAAACTGTTACTATATAGAAATCTAAAACGCCCATCTCTCATGTACAATTTGACAACTGATAATATTGTCACTCATCAAACTATTGTCAATTTAATCTTGTCTTTAGGCTAACTCTTATTATGTGTGAAATTAGTTTGGGCATCGTTTAGGTCTAGTTTCAAATGGGCCGGCTGCGCAGGCTGACTGGCATCGTTAGTTTCCCCTCGCTCATCAACTCGGATTGAGTCAAGGATATGTTTAGTATTATTCCAAAGGCCTACTGCAACACATAGCATGGTTTCATTTACCTTGCAATACATTTTATTAGTAATAGTTATTGTAAATAAAAATAAGTCCTGTAACAGATTATGTTCTCAAAGTAAAAAGTAAAAGACAATGATATCAACCTGCAAGGCGTGCGGTCAAATGATTAGCTATAGAAATGAGCGCCAACTCTGATAAATAGGCTCATAAACACTCATCCTTACACTATTATATTTTTTTATTGAATCATCAACCTCTTCACCCTCCTTAATTCAGTTAGGCTAAATTTAAATGAAATTGGGAAATAATGTGCACAATTATCGGCCATTCATCCATTTGTCATTCAGTGAGGAGCGAGACACATTAGCCCCTGGCTGGGTACCAACATCCTACAGCGCATTGTCTTGGCTGGTTAAAATGGGAATAGGTGTGAAGAAAACAGGGAAAAAAGGCTTGAAACACTTTGTGATTTCAAAATTCTGACCAATGAGCAATGTAAAATATTTTATATTTTATTATTTTACAAAAAATCTAACGTTGGCCTATGGCGGTTCTAATGCTAACACAGCAGGACAATCCCCTCAACCCTCACCAAAATCTAACAGTGTGGACACCCTCCCCTCCCTTCTATATGTGGTTCATCCATCTTAGTGTGTGTATATTTTTGTGTGTCTGTAGTGTGGATAGTGTGTAGTTCAGTACCTTGATGTTGCAGGCCACAGCCTTGCCGTCCTCTCCTTTGTACATGAGCTTCATGCCTCTCAGTGTGTCCATGGCCTTGGCGAAGCCATCGTACTCCTGGTACTGGACGTACGCCTCAAAGTTAAGATGGCCGCCAAAGGTGAAGGTGTTGAAGTTCTTATCAAGAGTCTCCTCTCTGTACGGGTCCAACATGGGGATGTCTACATGACGCACCTGACCAAAGCCCTGGGAGGAGTGATAAGGTTAGGTGTAGGGCTGGAACAAAACCAGTATTGCGATACTCAGTATCGTGGCAAGGAAACAAAACACAAAGTGGATTTCCTTCTTATGTTGGAAACAAACATCTTATCATCCAGAGTCACATTTATTTATTTGCCAAGCTAGGGAACACAATATTTTACATATTGCAGGTTTTTAATGGACCACAAGTTAAGTCATTTTAGCCATGGAAAGAATATTGCGATACTGGTATCGTCCGGGCCCTAATTAGGCTGTGTGTGTTATGGTGATTGATTGATCGATGACGGATTGAGTGATTGATTGTTAGGTACACTACCAGTCAAGTTTGGACACACCTACTCATTCAAGGATTTTTCTTTATTTTACTATTTTCTACAATGTAGAATAATGGTGAAGACATCAAAACTTTGAAATAACATATGGAAACATGTAGTAACATTTTTTTTTTTAAACAAATCAAAATATATTTTAAATTCTTCAAAGTAGCCACCCTTTGCCTTGACAGATTTTCAACCTCTTGGCATTCTCTCAACCAGCACTCTCAATGCTTTTCAACAGTCTTGAAGGAGTTCCCACATATGCTGAGCATTTGTTGGCTGCTTTTCCATCACTCTGCAGTCCAACTCATCCCAAACCATCTCAATTGGGTTGAGGTCGCGTGATTGTGGAGGCCAGGTCATCTGATGCAGAACTCCATCCCTCTCCTTCTTGGTCAAATAGCCATTACACAGCCTGGAGGTGTGTTGGGTCATTGTCCTGTTGAAAAACAAATGATAGTCCCACTAAGGGCAAACCAGGTGGGATGCTGTATCACTGCAGAATGCTGTGGTAGCCATGCTGGTTAAGTGTGCCTTGAATTTAAAAAAAAATCTGACAGTGTCAACAGCAAAGCACCACCACACAATCACACCTCCTCCTCCATGCTTCACGTGGGAACCACATGCGGAGATCATCCGTTCACCTACTCTGCGTCTCACAAAGACCAGGGATGCAAACTGCTGAGGGCCCAAAAATATGACTTTTTTTTGTTGCACTGAAATATGCAAAACATCCCTGCTAGGGGGAAATGCAGGTTTTAACTAATTAAACAAAGAATATGATCTACATGATCAGTCTCTTTTTAAAATGAGTGGTTAATGTGAACCTAACTCACAGCAAAAAAAATTAAAGAAAGCAATCCAATGTTATTTGTTGCCTGGACTTTACTGCAAATGACACTCAAGTCTTGAGAAAAAAACAATACACTAATATTGCAGTTAGCCATGACAGCCTTTATAATAGAATGCTTGTGACCACACACATAAATATGGCACTTTCGGAAAAAAAAAACATCTTAAAGTAGAAATAGAATGAAACAAACAGGCATTCTATCTTTGCTCTATTATAGTGACCACTATAGTAGACATCGATCAAGTGCACAAGGCTACATGTGTGCAAAAATAACATTTACTGAGTAAAACATTTTATAATCCCCCCTCACTCACACAAGTGTTACTGTCAAATTCAACACAACAAAAGCAATATCTTTGGGCTACACTGCACATTATTACATTGTACACTTTCTGCCTGTGGACATCTGTTCTACAATGTGCCAGCAAAAGTGTGAAAGAGGGAAAGTGTGTGGTGTTCCTTTCACCTCTATGGTGGCATCCAGCTTAAGCCAGGCCCAGCTCCAGCTACACCTGATCCCTGAATCCACTTGTTTAACAAGCAACGCCTCATTTACACCTAATTCTCTCATTCTGAAAATTAACCACATACTGTAGAGGGAAAACATGAGTTAACTAGCTAACGAACTAACCTGTCTGTTAACATTTCACACAGATTTCCAGGGTCCAGTAAGCAACTAACACGTTATAACTTGAGGAACGGCAAGGAGTCGTATACCAGTTAATACTATGGCGAATTGGTTAGGTTACTAATATTAGCTCATCTGATGTTGTAACATTAGCAAGCTAACTTTAGCTGTCTGACTTATTTAGCAAGCTAATTTTAACACCATAAACTCAATTATTTGATCATATAAGTTCGCTAATGCTGCTCAACATTTCTCTGGCTAGCTAACGAAGAATTTGATCCAGCTAACAAGATACTTAACAATGCTAATACTCCACCACACTTTCTCCCTCGCCTTAAACTTTCAAAATACCAGTCGTTTTTCTGTTACAGCTCATGAAGTAGGCTTCATCACCTTCTCACCCCGATCTCCGTGGTCAGGTTTCTCACCTAACGTTACCTCTTCGGTATCGTTCAGGGGACGCGCTGCTGTAACTGACAAGCTGCCTTTCCAGAGCGCGCACTGATGCTCTAACTAGTAAGTTGGTTGTCTCTTCTTTCTTCAGTCGCGTGCTGTGCTGCATTCTATTATGTAAACGATTGGCTGAGCCTTGGATACACCCAGTATTGCGCCAACCCCACACACACACAAAAATGTCTCATCGGATCTACACGAATCACGTAAGTCACCTATTTTGGATTCAAAACAGCGAACCTCGCCAAAAGGGGACTAGTTTGCATCCCTGAAAGACACTGCGTTTGGAACCAAAAATCTTTAATTTAGACTCATCAGACTAAAGTACAGATTTCCACCTGTCTATTGTCCATTGCTCGTGTTTCTTGCCCCAAGCAAGTCTATTCTAATTGGTGTCCTTTAGTAGTGGTTTCTTTGCAGCAATTTGACCATGAAGGCCTGATTCACGCAGTCTCCTCTGAACAGTTGATGTTGAGATGTGTCTGTTACTTGAACTCTGTGAAGCATTTGTTTGGGCTGCAATTTCTGAGGTGCAGTTAACTCTAATGAACTTATCTTCTGCAGCAGAGGTAACTCTGGGTCTTCCTTTCCTGTGGCGGTCCTCATGAGAGCCAGTTTCATCACAGGGCTTGATGGTTTTTACGACTGCACTTGAAGAAACTTTCAAAGTTCTTTTGAATTTTACGGATTGACTGACCTTCATGTCTTAAAGTAATGGACTTATTTGAGCTGTTCTTGCCATAAAATGGACTTGGTATTTTACCAAATAGGGCTATCTTCTGTATACCACCCCTACCTTGTCACAACACAACTGATTGGCTCAAACGTACACTGCTCAAAAAAATAAAGCGAACACTTAAACAACACAATGTAACTCCAAGTCAATCACACTTCTGTGAAATCAAACTGTCCACTTAGGAAGCAACACTGATTGACAATACATTTCACATGCTGTTGTGCAAATGGAATAGACAACAGGTGGAAATTATTGGCAATTAGCAAGACACCCCCAATAAAGGAGTGGTTCTGAAGGTGGTGACCACAGACCACTTCTCAGTTCCTATGCTTCCTGGCTGATGTTTTGGTCACTTTTGAATGCTGGCGGTGCTTTCACTCTAGTGGTAGCATGAGACGGAGTCTACAACCCACACAAGTGGCTCAGGTAGTGCAGCTCATCCAGGATGGCACATCAATGCGAGCTGTGGCAAGAAGGTTTGCTGTGTCTGTCAGCGTAGTGTCCAGAGCATGGAGGCGCTACCAGGAGACAGGCCAGTACATAAGGAGACGTGGAGGAGGCCGTAGGAGGGCAACAACTCAGCAGCAGGACCACTACCTCCGCCTTTGTGCAAGGAGGAGCACTGCCAGAGCCCTGCAAAATGACCTCCAGCAGGCCACAAATGTGCATGTGTCTGCTCAAACGGTCAGAAACAGACTCCATGAGGGTGGTATGAGGGCCCAACGTCCACAGGTGGGGGTTGTGCTTACAGCCCAACACCATGCAGGACGTTTGGCATTTGCCAGAGAACACCAAGATTGGAAAATTCGCCACTGGCGCCCTGTGCTCTTCACAGATGAAAGCAGGTTCACACTGAGCACGTGACAGGCGTGACAGAGTCTGGAGACGCCCGTGGAGAACGTTCTGCTGCCTGCAACATCCTCCAGCATGACCGGTTTGGCGGTGGGTCAGTCATGGTGTGGGGTGGCATTTCTTTGGGGGGCCGCACAGCCCTCCATGTGCTCGCCAGAGGTAGCCTGACTGCCATTAGGTACCGAGATGAGATCCTCAGACCCCTTGTGAGACCATATGCTGGTGCGGTTGGCCCTGGGTTCCTCCTAATGCAAGACAATGCTAGACATCATGTGGCTGGAGTGTGTCAGCAGTTCCTGCGAGAGGAAGGCATTGATGCTAAGGACTGGCCCGCCCGTTCCCCAGACCTGAATCCAATTGAGCACATCTGGGACATCATTTCTCGCTCCATCCACCAACGCCACGTTGCACCACAGACTGTCCAGGAGTTGGCGGATGCTTTAGTCCAGGTCTGGGAGGAGATCCCTCAGGAGACCATCCACCACCTCATCAGGAGCATGCCCAGGCGTTGTAGGGAGGTCATTCAGGCGTGGAGGCCACGCACACCACTACTGAGCCTCATTTTGACTTGTTTTAAGGACATTACATCAAAGTTGGATCAGGCTGTAGTGTGGTTTTCCACTTTAATTTTGAGTGTGACTCCAAATCCAGACCTCCATGGGTTGATAAATTTGATTTCCATTGATAATTTGTGTGATTTTGTTGTCAGCACATTCAACTATGTAAAGAAAAAAGTATTTAATAAGATTATTTCATTCATTCAGATCTATGATGTGTTATTTTAGTGTTCCCTTTATTTTTTTGAGCAGTGTATTAAGGAAAACATTTCCACAAATTAACTTTTAACAAGGCACACCTGTTAATTGAAATGCATTCCAGGTGACTACCTCATGAAGCTGGGTGAGAGAATGCAGAGTGTGCAAAGCTGTCATCAAGGCAAAGGGTGGCTACTTTGAAGAATCTCAAATATAAAATATATTTTGATTTGTTTAACACTTTTTGGTTACTACATGATTCCATATGTTATTTCATCATTTTGACGTCTTCACTATTATTCTACAATGTCCAAACTGTACTGGTACTGTATATAATGATTTCTTTCCTACCTGGAAGATGGTCTGCAGGGCCATCTCGGAGGGCCGATCAGGGGGACCGTCAGGCAGGGTAAACCAGCGGCAGGGCAGGCCCTCCAAGTGGATGGTGTCTGGCCTCTCCCCCCTGGAACCGTATCGTTCATGTCCTTGGCGTCACGGAAGAACGAGTCCCAGTCATAACGTGTCGGGGAAGTCCATCTTATTCTCCACTGCACGCACCTGGACACCCCACAGACCAGTTATAGCTACATGATGTATTATTCCTCGTTAATTTACCAGTCCAGTTGATTAGTAGAAAAATAGTTATGTTTTACAAGAACTTGGGGAAGGTACTCTATCACCAAAAATACAGATTTTTTGTTAACACTTTACCTGACATGTTCACCCCTACATAACAGTTCCGTTACCTTGAGTATGTCAGTGAAGCCGCTGAGTTTGATGCTCTTGCCATCCAGTTTGGCCAGCAAGATCTTCACTACCCCTCTGTTCTCCACCTCACCCTCGAAGCGGATAAAGTCCATGGTGCTCTTAGAGATCCTGGGGAGAGATAGCGGTGAGACATATTGCTTGATGATTACAGCTTCATACAATACATATATCCATACCAGAAAATACTGATACTTGGCAACCCATTGGCCATATTATCAGTATTGTCATGGTTTTACTGTTTTTGTAGAGTTATTAGCTTGCTTGTAGCTTAGCAATAAAAAAAATACAAACACACATGACCTATGGCTATAACAGTATGAATATGTTCCCATGGACAGGGCACATGCCAACCTGAGGGCAGAGAACTGTTCAGGAGCAACCATGGCCTTCACCCTCTCCATCACCTCCCAGTTAGAGATGCTCTTCCCAGGCAGCTTCAGCTGGGGCAGTGCCACACTCAACTGGAAGAGAAATCATAGAATACATTTTACAGTAATACATGCTCACCTAGATGTCAAATATATTGCATTGGAGATGCTCATTACTTCAGGTACAGGTGTATGGTGTATTTGCCTCGAAACACTAAGTTGAATTAAATTGAATTGTACGTCAGGTCAGGAATGAGCGTCTGAAACAGGAAAGTTTCTTCTCAACCTCTACAAGCCAGAATGTTGAATGAAATTATATTTTCGCGTACTTTACTGGGTGTCTGTGAGGTTATTCCTTTTGGTGGTAGGAATGTGAGACAATATATCCACAGGAAAGTATAATTACATCAACTTTTCAAAGCGCTGGTAGTGCATTCAGATTCATATCACCTGAAGCATGCACCGAACCATGTAAACACGTGCACGAGCTCTTCAGGTGATAGAAATCTGAACGCACTACATTTTATTCAACATCCTGGCTTGTAGAGGTTGTGAGAGTTAACTTTTCTGATTCACACGCTCATTCCTGCCCAACGTAGAATTCAATGTCGGGTTTCCAGCCAAATGGTGTATGTGACACTGTATGTGTGTCACTCACCGTCATCTTGGCGATGGGTTTCAGGAACAGGTTGTACTCCTGACACAGACACACCGCCTCAGTGGTGTCATGGACGAGGGTGGTCATCATGACCTGACTACAGAAGGAGGGGAGAGTGCAAGAGGGCGCGTCAATGGGATCCGTGTGGAAAAATGTGTAGATGTCTTTCATACAGTACTATTACTGTAAATCTGGTTGGCCGGCCGGCTAGCTATAATTAATGTAGCATAAATTGCCAATGAATGGATTTCTTGTTAGCTACAAGCTAGCTAATCTTTTTTTCTAATGAATCCGTAACGTTAACCATCTTGCTTCTTGACATCTTTTATCGAGTCACTATAAAATGACACCACTGTGAATTTTTGCTAGCAAACTAACGTCATCTAAATATCCGAAATGTAGCTAAGCAATCAAACTAAAAACAGAATATATCTAGCTAGCCGACTAATGTTAGCTGCTACTCCAGAATGGGTTCATAGTTAACGACGCTAGCCGGCTAACATAGAGGCTAACTGTTAGCTGGCTAATGGTAACCAATGCGGCCGCAGCACTTTTATACTGGGAAAAAAAACATTGAAATCATTGACAGTTAATGATGTAAATACACCAACCTGCTTCACCAGCTGCTAAATATATGTACTGTGTGTTGTTTGTATGTGTTAAAATTAGAATATGTCCACAAAGCGTCAATTAACTGTAGTTTTCTGCACAACAAATGTAGCTAGTGTAGGAAACTTCCGAGTTGAGAGAACTTTGAACTTACCGTAGAAATCCAAATGGCTTTTTACTGTAGAAAAAAAACTTTAGCGCCACCTTGCGACGATTCCAGAAGCGCATTTGCTCAGACAATGTTTATCTAACAAAATAACTCTATGTAACATAATTACATCTTTGCAAATTATCTCAATTGTCTTGTATCAGAGAGCATCAACATTTCCCACCATCATCACATTTATAAAAAATATAATATTGGCAAATACACCTTTCCTGATGCCTTTAAGATGTGAGGTGCGTGTGGGCAGCCCATGGGAAAAGTGTATTTGCCAATATTATATAGTTTGCTAGCTGCTTATCCAAAACAATCTACCAAACCATTTCTCAATGTTTCTCAAAATTAGGGTAGCTTTGATCATGCTTTGTGATACACACGGTTGTATGCCGTTAGTCCACACAACATGTCACCCTGTAACCTACAGTAGAACCTGATGAACAACATGGGGGGAAAACGATACAATTGGACATGCTTTTTTGTCCTACCAGATTCACATTGAGAAGGTTCTAGCTAGTGTATCCCTCTCACCTCTGACTCTTGTTGGATGTAGTTGTCCGGTTTGTCAGGTCCCATGTTCCCATGACTGTTATGACATTTTATTTACATTGATTACAATTAGCGTTTTACTTTAGCGCCATCTGTACCTCATAGAGCAGATATAGTAATAACATGCTGACCATACCGGCTACATTGCGTGCGCGAGCGAGAGCATTGCAAAATAAATGTCCAAACTGCTCATGCGTCAACAGCTGTCTGTGTAACCAGGCACTCTTGACATGCTGCAAGTCACCCCTGCTCCCATCTATTCATTGGTTTTGATGAGCATATACCTAAGTGGGTGATTGAAAGTTGAGGTCCACACTCCAGTCCAGTAGTGATGGGAAGTTCCACTCTTTTTAAAGGTGCTGAATGGTCAATCCAACATCTGCATTGGCATGCAGCATTTATGGTGATATACATCTTGTGCTTCGCCAAGCAGAGCAGTTGTGAAAGAAGTTGTCAAGGAAGTGAGTTTGTGTTTATACAGGACCTCCCTTCCTCACCTAACTTCATGTCAATGTGGAGCTACACAGCCCTCCACATTGTTACACATTTTGAGGTGCACACAATGCACAATGATGTGGTATGGAGCACAATATGGCCTCTGCGTGCCTCTGGAGGCCCCACACGTGCATCACACCATCCATATGGCACCTCCGACCATATATTCGGATCATGCATAAATTGGCTCTTACTGAAGCTGATCTTTCAGTCAAAATAACTAATCATTTTGTTAATTTGAGTCAGTAGGCCTAAAAGCCAACTTGATCTGAAATGTGGTCGGGGAGTCATAATTCTACAAGCTTCTCATTTACATGTCATTCACCGAAAGGGGCTTATTGGAGCTGTCATCAGTGACAGACTTGTAAAAATGTGCTTTAAACATTGTACATTTGTTGATTGATAGGCATACAAATAAGATTACTTATTGATACAGTTTAAACAAGGTCTATTTTTAATTTTTAAGTTAAATAAAGGTTAACTAGGCAAGTCAGTTAAGAACAAACTCTTATTCACAATGATGGCCTACACCGGCCAAACCCGGACAACGCTGGGCCAATTTGTGCGCCGCCCTATAGGACTCCCAATCACGGCCGGTTATGATACAGCCTGGATGCAAACCAGGGTGTCTGTAGTGACACCTCTAGCACTGAGATGCAGTGCCTTAGACTGATGCACCACTCGGGAGCCCCAAATGATAGACATTACCAGTCAAAAGTTTAGACACATCTACTCATTCCAGGTTTTTCTTTATTTGTACTATTTTCAAAACTATGAAATAACACACATGGAATCATGTAGTAACCAAAAAAAGTGTTGAACAAATTAAAATATTTTTGTATTTGAAATTCTTCAAAGTAGCCACCATTACAGCTTTGCACACTCTTGGCATTCTCTCAACCAGCTTCATGAGGTAGTCACCTAGAGGGCATTTCAATTAATAGGTGTGCCTTGTTAAAAGTTAATTTGTGGAATATCTTTCTTTCTCAATGTGTTTGAGCCAATCAGTTGTGTGGTGACAAGGTAGGGGTGGTATACAGAGGATAGCCCTATTTAGGAATATACCAAGTCCATATTATGGCAAGAACAGCTCAAATAAGCAAAGAGAAACGACAGTCCATCATTACTTTAAGACATGACGGTCAGTCAATCTGGAAGATTTCAAGAACTTTGACAGTTTCTTCAAGTGCAGTCACAAAAACCATCAAGAGCTAAAATGAAACTGGCTCTCATGAGGACCGCCACAGGAAAGGAAGACCAAGAATTACCTCTGCTGCAGAGGATAAGTTCATTAGAGTTAACTGCACCTAAAACATTGCAGCCCAAATAAATGCTTCAGAGAGTTCAAGTGACAGACACATCTCAACATCAACTGTTCAGGGGAGACTGCGTGAATCAGGCCTTCATGGTCGAATTGCTGCAAAGAAACCACTATAAAAAGGACACCAAAAAAAGAAGAGAATTGCTTGGGCCAAGAAACACGAGCAATAGACATTAGACCGGTGGAAATCTGTAATTCGGTCTGATGAGTCCAAATTTTAGATTTTTGGTTCCAACTGCTGTGTCTTTGTGAGATGCAGAATAGGTGAACGGATGATCTCCGCATGTGTGGTTCCCACCATGAAGCATGGAGGAGGAGGTGTGACAGCGTGGTGGTGCTTTTCTGGTAACACTGTCTGTAATTTATTTAGTATTCAAGGCACACTTAACCAGCATGGCTACCACACCATTCGGCAGCGATATGCCATCCCATCTGGTTTGCGCTTAGTGGGACTATCATTTGTTTTTCAACAGAACAATGACCCAACACATTTCCAGGCTGTCTAAGTGCTATTTGGCCAAGAAGGAGAGTGATGGAGTGCTGCATCAGATGACCTGGCCTCCACAATCACCCAACCTTAACCCAATTGAGATGGTTTGGGTTGAGTTGGACCGCAGAGTGATGGAAAAGCAGCCAACAAGTGCTCAACATATGTGGGAACTGATGATAGTCCCACTAAGACTGTTGGAAAAGCATTCCAGGTGAAGCTGGTTGAGAGAATGCCAAGAGTGTGCAAAGCTGTCATCAAGGCAAAGGGTGGCTACTTCGAAGAATCTCAAATATAAAATATATTTTGATTTGTTTAACCCTTTTGTGGTTACTACATGATTCCATATGTGTTATTTCATAGTTTTGATATCTATTATTCCACAAAAATTAAGAAAAACCCTTGAATGAGCAGGTGTGTCCAAACGTTTGACTGGTACTGTACTTCTACCAGGTAAGCCTACTTTGCGGATAACATTTAATTGAGAAGGTTTTGGGTACAGTATTTCTGTCCACTCAAAAGACAGTTATTACCAACTGGCTACACACGGAGTGATAGACAAACGCGCGCACCATACAGACAGGGGCAGTATTGCTGGACATTAACTGCCAGATATTGTCATAGGTTGCTTTTTAAGCCAATAGTGGTTAACCAGGGGTGGGATAATGTCAATGTTGTGTTGATTAGATAGCAGCTGGGAGCTTGCAGTGTTTTTGAGATTTCTTAATGACAGTTTGCGGTGGAACACGGGAAATTGCATGTACTTTTAGAATTGTTTGGCGAGCTACTCATAGGTGGGCTGCGAGCTAGCGGTAGCTCCCGATCGACCTGTTGGAGACCCCTGCGCTATACAGTACATTCTGTGAATAAATAATAGTGACATCCAGTGGAGGCTGCTGAGGGGAGGACGGCTCATAATAATGTTTGGAACGGAGCGAATGGAATGGCATCAAACTATGTGTTTGATGTATTTGATACCATTCCACCACAGCCATTAACACGAGCCCATCCTCCCCAATTAAGGTGCCACCAACCTCCTGTGTTGACATCGCAGTGTCAGAGGTGATGAAATGGTTTGGAATGCTACTATAGACTTTGATCTCATCTCCTATTGTGCGTTTAGAGAACTAACGAGAGAAGGAAAGGAAGAGGACGAGTAGACTGTCACCCAGGGGTCGGAGGGGATGTGTAGCTTATGGAGTGTAGTTTGGTCCAGGTGTGTGTGTGTCTAGCTGACAGACCTTAGTTTGACCCAGGTTGTCCCCCAGACCTCCATGGGCGGTTCGTTGGCGAAGATGTGGTTGCAGAGTTCGTCAAATGGTGGCTCAGGGTCAGAGATCGCAAACTGGGCCGCATCTTCAATCACCTTCCTGATCTCTACATCTATCTCCTGTAGGGAGGGAGGGGGGAAGGACGGAAGGAAGAAAACATTTACAGTGCCTTGCAAAAGTATTCATCCACCTTGGTGTATTTCCTATTTTGTTTCATTACAACCTCTCATTTAAATAGATTTTTATTTGGATTTCATGTAACGGACATACACAAAATAGTCCAAATTGGTGAAGTGAAATGAAAGAAATAACTTGTTTAAAAAAATAAAATTAAAAAAAAACGGAAAAGTGGTGCGTGCATATGTATTCACCCCTTTTGCTATGAAGCACCTAAATAAGATCTGGTGCAACCAATTACCTTCAGAAGTCACATAATCAGTTAAAAACAGTCCACCTGTGTGCAATCTAAGTGTCACATGATCTCAGTATATATATACACACCTGTTCTGAAAGGCCCCAGAGTCTGCAACACCACTAAGCAAGGGGCACCACCAAGCAAGCGGCACCATGAAGACCAAGGAGCTCTCCAAACAGGTCAGGGACAAAGTTGTGGAGAACTACAGATCAGGGTTGGGTTATAAAAAAATATCTGAAACTCTGAACATCTCACAGAGCACCAATAAATCCGTTATTAAAAAAGGGAAAGAATATGGCACCACAACAAACCTGCCAAGAAAGACTCCCCAAACATATGGAAGAAGGTACTCTGGTCAGATGAGACTAAAATTGAGCTTTTTGGCCATCAAGGAAAATGCTATGTCTTGCGCAAACCCAACACCTCTCATCACCTCTAGAACACCATGTTTTTCATCGGCAGGGACTGGGAAACTGGTCAGAATTGAAGGAATGATGGATGGCGCTAAATACAGGGAAATTCTTGAGGGAAACCTGTTTCAGTCTTCCAGAGATTTGAGCCTAGGACAGAGGTTCACCTTCTAGCAGGACAATGACCCTAAGCATACTGCTAAAGCAACACTCGAGTGGTTTAAGGGGAAACATTTAAACGTCTTGGAATGGCCAATCTGTGGTATGACTTAAATATTGCTGTACACCAGCGGAACCCATCCAACTTAAAGGAGCTGGAGCAGTTTTGCCTTGTAGAATGGGCAAAAATCCCAGTGGCTAGATGTGCCAAGCTTATAGAGACATACCCCAAGAGACTTGCAGCTGTAATTGCTACAAAAGGTGGCTCTACAAATATTGACTTTGGGGGGGTGAATAGTTATGCAAGCTCAAGTTCTGTTTTTTTGTCTTATTTCTTGTTTGTTTCACCAAAAAAATTATTTTGCATCTTCAAAGTGGTAGGCATTTAAATTAAATCAAATGATACAAACCCCCCAAAAATTCAAGGTTGTGACGCAACAAAATAGGAAAATTTGAATACTTTCGCAAGCCACTGTATGTCACTCCCTTTGGTTTCTTCCCCAGTCGTCATTGTTTCTGTTCCATGTCGGTGCGCTGTTTGTGTTTCTTGTTTTGTTCATTTATTAATTAAATATATTCACTCCCTGAACTTGCTTTCCGACTCTCAGCGTACATTGTTACAAGCAGAAATGTGCAGAAAGTAGTTTTGAATGCATTTCTTTGAAGGGAAACAATAAGTCTTGAACTTTTTTGGCAACATAGTGATATATTCTTATATACTGTACAATTAAGAACTCAAATACAAAATACTAGTCTTCTCCCATGTTTTAACCATTGCCCCCACCCACAAGGTGCATAAACAACAATAAGAATAAAATAAGATAATAGATACAAAAACGTGAAGAACATAAATCATTCAACTCTAATAAGCACATGTAGGACAGTATGCAAGTGTGTGTGCAAGGACTTTGCATATGTATTTCTTACATGTGCAGCACATAGTATTTGATTTACAGTCCTTCTTTTGGGGGAAGAATTGGCATCTCCTCCTCTTCCTTGCCCCAGCTGCAACCTCAGGTGGATCAGGACAAGATTCAGCCCCCTAAACAGCTTTCACAAGCGCTGCAGAGGCTGCTGTGCGTGGGAGGTGCTCCCTTCTTTGACTGTATGGGGTTACAAGTGCCTTTCCCAGCTGCTCCAGGAACACCCTCCTCTTGTTCCCGCTTATCAGGCATCCAGGTAGGGTTGATCTTGTTCCATATCACAAAGGCATTGTATGAGGACACATCGATGATGTTATGGAAGATGACCAGGGGCCAGCGTGAAGTCATTCCCCTTCAGCTGTAAGTGCCAATCACCTTGTCCAGGTTGTCCACGCCTCCTTTATTGTGGTTGTAGTCCAGGATGATGGCCGGCTTCCTGTCCTCACGATCACTGATCTCAGCTGTTTTGTGCAGTGTGCTCAGGAGGACCACATTCTTGTTCCTCTTTGGGAGGTAAGAAACTAGAGTGGTGGATGGGGGTGAAGGCAAACTTAATGAGAAGGCCTCTCTCCCCCTTGTTGCGAGGAGTTCAGGGGGGAGTTCAGGCTTGTTCTTTCTAATTGTGCCAACCATGGTGATCTTCCTCTTCAGGAGTTGCTGGCTGAGTTCAATCAGTAGCACACATAATCTAAATTTCTCAGTGTGTGTGTGTGTGTCTATGTCGTTTTTGTGGTGTGTAAATTATTTTATAACTGCCGGATCAAAAATGACACTAAGACAATCTTTGTACCCTGGTGGTGTACAGCTTTCATGGAAATATGAACAAAGGCGATGTTTCACTTTTTCTAATGTTGGGGTCACTCTTGGAAAAGTAATCAAATTTCCAGTTGGAAAAAATATAATTTAGGGGGTTTTCTCTGCTGTTAAACATAGTGGCGGGTCATTTTTGACCCTCAAGACAACACAAGGGTTAAGACAGTTGATGAGGTAGGGAAACATTTATAAGTTACAGTCTTCAAGAATCAATGTCTATACATCAATAATTGCACAGTACCAATCCCATATTGTCCCTTTAAATAAATGCAGTAAAATAGTTTCAGGCCTACACATCATCATCATATTATGTAAAGTGATCACATACCTCTATATCTCACCACTGTTTTATTGTGAATCTGTAAATCACAATAGTTGCATAGTCTGCTGAGGATTTCTTCACACAAAAGTTGCAACTGTACAGTCCTGTGTTTTGGCATTGTGCACAGCTTCAGGATATGTGCCCGACTTTACTACCATAACATGCTTCCGAGTGAGGGTTGTAAACATTATCACTATAAGCACATGTCAAAGCACTGTCAGAATTAGGCATGCAACAAATGCCTTAGTATTCCATAAGTTTAACTTGTAGTGAATACAAAATACAGTCTGCACGCAACACTGATACCAGTGTACAATTTCATCTAATTAACTAAAGATGAAACTGGTTTAAAAGTTCTAGCGTACCTCAGTCAGCTGAATGACGAGCAGGCAACTACTACAGCCTTGTGTGGTATTTGTTATGCTAGCTTGAATGCTTGTAACTCTTTGGGAAAGTTGTTAATGTAAATATCAATTAACATTAGCTAGCTAGCTATCTTCTAACATAACAGCTTTCCAGTTATCTGTAGCTATCCGATTATGTTGCCTTCAAATAAATAACAATTTGGGTAGGTAACGTGTCTAATTGAACCCGTTGAGAAGCAACAAAGATAGATAGCTTCCGCCCCTCTCCTCGCCTCGAACCAGGGACCCTCTGCACACATAGACAACAGCCACCCTCGAAGGATCGTTACCCTTCGCTCCACAAAAGCCGCGGCCCTTGCAGAACAAGGGGTACAACTACTTCAAGGTTTCAGAGCGAGTGACGTCACCGATTGAAATGCTGTTAACGCGCACCCTGTTAGCTAACTAGCCATTTCACACCGGCTACATAGAGGTTGCTTATGTGGAAGAACTTACCAACATTGTCGAAGTCTGACTGCAGCTTTCTTCGTCAATAAAAATATGCACCTAAAAGAAATGGCCATGGACCAATGGCGAGCATCAATGGGTATAACTTGATATCAAGACACGCCCATACCAGAAAACGCTGCGGATTGCAGTCGCTGATTACATCCTTCTCGACTCATTGGGAGTTAGACTGGAGCAAACCCAAAAGTTTCAAATTGTATTATTCAGATGTATGGGATACGCATGGTATATGTCGTCCACCGACATGCTTACTTGAATGTTTCTTCTTGACAATGCAACAACAATAAGAAATAAGAAAATATAAGAATACAAACATAAAGTAAATGGCTCAGTAGAATAGAATAAACATTGGTCCGCAGGCTGGAGTTCAGGATTAGCAGTCGAAACGAACGTCCCACTGGCAGTCCGAAGATCACAGCATCCACTCGTGCTCCAGGGGGTCCAGGGCCACCGAGACACAGACGGAAAGGAACAATTAGTAGGCTACATCTCAGAAATGGCAGCCTAAACAACTTGAGGCCAGAGCCAGTGTGGAAAATCTCTACAAAAAAATTCAGTTTCCCCTTTCCACCAGAAAAGGTATCATCACTAATTGTATCTTCAGTGAGGACCATGATGATTACCATTTGATTCCATGTCATTATCAAGCCCAGATCGGGTATCAGGTGCATTTGAGTCTTTTTCAGGTGAATCACATTTATCCCTAGAATTTCTGTTGTCATCTTGGCTGACACCGCTGCTCCCATCTCCTTCTCCCGGTTCAGATAGTGCTGCGCTGTCCCCACCACACACCCCGTTGCCTTTAAACTCTCCATCATAGTTGTCAGGATCTGTGCGCATCACTGAGTTTGTGCTGCTCTCCTTCAAACTCCATCCTCCAGCTTCACGAAAACAGTTTAACCTTTCATTGCAGTGTTTTCTTTGTCGGAACAATTTTTCACCTTGATTTAAAATGATCAATCAGGTCTATGTTTGACCACCCCTCCTCTCTGTTAGGAACTGCAGCACGGCTTCTTCTGTGGACTGTCGCCATTTAGAATAGTGGAAATAACTAACATGATAATAACGATTTAAAAACCAATGACATCATCCTCATTCCTGCTCTCCGATTCTCTCCTCCAAGGGACTCACCGTGTGTGACAGGTAGGGGTCGCAGTAGCCATTTTGGATCCAAAGCTCCATTTTAAATTAACAGAGGTTCAGTCCCTGACAGAACCATCAAGGTAGCAGTGGCAGGTGGATAATTTGGATAATACCAATTGCTGTGTTGGAAGAACAATGCTTTTTTCTTAATCAACAACAAAGTTTATTCGCTATCACTAAAGTATGGTGGCCCTTCAGGATAACAATACAGTGAGTCAAAAGACCCACACAACAAACTCACAGGAGCTAAATAACGAACATACCCATTGGAGTGACTTTGGACCATTTAGAGTGAAGATCATACAGCACAACGAGGAACCTTTGGTGTGGGACGTTATGTAGCTCCCCACAGACATCGAATTTTAGGTGCTCACAAGGTCTAGCTGGCCAGTCCAGGGGTTGTAGAGGGGGAGGGGCAGGTGGGCCAGTCTTCCCACTGATGTGGCATGACGTGCAGGACCTGACAAGCTCTTCAAGGTCACAATCTATGCCAGGCCACCCCACCGTGTCACGACACCTCTGTTTCAGTTTGACGATGCAGAGATGACCTTCGTGCATCATCGCCATTACACAACCCCTGATGGCCGAAGGGATCACTGCACAGTGGCCGTGTGCGATGCAGGCATCACCACAGCAAGATAGTTTGTTTTTCATCTGTGAGAATTACTCCAGTTCTGATGGGACACAGGAAGGCCATCTGTTCCTGATGTACTCAATGAGAGTGTTAAATTATGGTTCTGCAATCGACGTGTCCTCCAGTTCCTGCAGGGACACCGTGTTCTGTAGAGGAGAGTAGACGAGATGCACCAACTCCTCTTCACCATATGTCACCATCTGAGTAGATGGGGCGGGACAGGAAGTCTGCTACAACATTGTATTTTCCTGGAGTGAACTGTATTTGGAAATCGCACTGTTATAGTCGATCTGACCGCCTAAGGGAGACAGAGGGGCCTGTGTCACCTGCCAGTGGTGGACATCAGGGCTGTCAGGGCTTGATGGTCTGTTCTGAGGGTAAAAAGGTCACTCCTTCACCCTGCCACTGTTGAGGTGTCACAAGTCACTAGTGTCGCAAGTCACTAGTTCAAGTGGAAATGAGCCAGGGTCAGACACGTGGTGAGCAGAGTCCAGTTCCAAGGAGCGTCCTGCTTAAGAAGCTGTTGCATCGGTAATGTGATAAGGAGTATTTTGGTAGAAACCGCATGAAGTAGGTGGTCATACCTAGGAATGATGCCAAGTGTGAAGCTGATGTGGGGGCGAGCACTTTGAAGATAGCATACACATTTGACTGCAGTGGAGAGATGCCATTGGATGACAACCGGACCCCACAAAGTCTATGGCTGACACTGAGAACTCACACTTGTCAGTGTGAGGTGTGAGGTGATGGCGGTTGAGGCTGGTGAACACCTGCCGTAGGCGCTCATCATGAGTAGCAACGCCTGACCCATGCACCAAAATGTCATCTAGGTAGACCACAACACCAGGGCAGCCTGTGAGGATCGTGGTCATGATCTTCTGAAAGCAACTTTCTGCTGAGCTCAGGCCAAAAGCCGTAAGTGAAGAAAGACGTCAAAACTTCTTCAGGACTGGTGGGTCCCCTGCGGGATGTTTGAGCTAATGTAGGCTAATGCGATTAGCAGGAAGTTGTAAGTAACAAGAACATTTCCCAGGTCATAGACATATCTGATATTGGCAGAAAGCTAAAATTCTTGTTAATCTAACTGCACTGTCCAATTTACAGTAGCTATTACAGTGAAATAATACCATGCTATTGTTTGAGGAGAGTGCACAGTTTTGAACATGAAAAGTTATTAATAAACAAATTAGGCACATTTGGGCAGTCTTGTTACAACATTTTGAACAGAAATGCAATGGTTCCTTGGATCAGTCTAAAACTTTGCACATACACTGCTGACATCTAGTGGCCAAAATCTAAATTGCACCTGGGCTGGAATAATACATTATGGCCTTTCTCTTGCATTTCAAAGATGACGGTACAAAAAAAATACAAAAAACGGTTGTTTTTTTCTTTGTATTATCTTTTACCAGATCTAATGTGTTATGTTCTCCTACATTCCTTTAACATTTCCACAAACTTCAAAGTGTTTCCTTTCAAATAGTATCAAGAATATGCATATCCTTGCTTCAGGTACTGAGCTACAGGCAGTTAGATTTGGGAATCTCATTTAGGCGAAAATTTAAAAAAAAAGGGGCCAATCCTTAAGAGGTTTTAACAGCTCTGGATACTGTTGATGCCATGGAGAAGACACATGAAGTATCTTGGCCCCACTGCTGTCCTGTAGAAAGAATCCAAGACTGACAAAAGGTTGAGGCCCATGATGTTTGCACCCTGGCGTGTGACGTGAAATGGGAAGGAGTCTAAGGCCTTGGAACCATAACGTACTGGGAGGTGGAGGAGGCCGACAACGTCTATATTGCTCTAACCGTAGCCACAGAGTGTGGTGGACGGAGGCTGCAGCGGTACATGCTGGAAGAACTGGTTGTATGTTGTTGCATTTAGCAAAGACACCATGGCACCGGTGTCAAGGAGAATGGGAACGTAGCTCTCTTCCAGGTAGAGAGGGAACATACAGTAGTAAAGTTCACTGAGCGGGGATTACTGACTGTGTGTTGTGGCTGTCGTAGGCACGTGGTTGCGCTGATGCATTAGTGGGTGTGGAGCGGCTCCACTTTGCAAAATGGTTAAACTTTTAACGTCTGCATGTTTGGCTTTTAGCTGGACAATCTGGAGCCCTTGAAGCGTGACAGGTAGATCCACAATTTCCGCAGCGCCTCTGCTGGAACTCTTGGTGAGGTCGTGCTTGCTGTTTGCGGAAGTTGAGTCTGTCACACACTTCATAACTAGTATGTAGCTGCTGCACTGACGGCTCCCTAATGCTGGCACTTGTTGTGGGGTAAGCTTGTGTTTCAGCTATTTTAGCAGCACATTCAGTGGTAGATTTAATTTGTACAGTAAGTGTGAGTGAATTAGCAAGGGTTAAATTAGCAACTTCAAGTAACAGTCTTTCCTGTACCTGGGTGTTGGACGTTTTTTCAATCCGCTGATCTCTTATCAGTTCCCTTGTATTGCGCCAAAAAATTACATAACTGTTTAAAGCTTTCAAATCAGTAACAAACTGTCTATCTGACTCACTAATTCGCTGATGTCTTTGTTTGAACAGAAGCAGTCTCAGTAGAACATTTAGATATTTCAAAAATGTTTAGCTGCTATTGTTTCTTCATATGAGACCGCATGATCCAAGGTGCTGAAATTGCGGCGCCCTTCCTCTCTGAGGCAGTGTAGGAGGATAGCACGTTTCCTGGTGCCGGCAAAGGTATCCAGTCCTATGGCTAGAAGGTACGTTTCAAACTAGCCTTTCCATTGCTCCCAGGGAATGACAGGATTGCCTGGGTGAGGCAGAAAGATGGTGGGGATGACAGGTGCGGGATCAGCCATCCTGGTCGCCAACATTGTGTTGAAATGTGTTTTTTGTAAGCACAACGTTATCTACGTGTAAAACAAAACGCTGCAGTTCCCAATGCATACACGAAGCTTAGTCTAAGTCTACATGGCAAAAATCCTAAATGTTCCATAAAATTACATTCTATTTGTGTGAATATCAGAGTCAAATGTATAAGTCACCTAATTATTGACCAGTAGGCCTAGTTTGTTTGATCGCGGCTGACCTTTGACATAGTTGAAAGGTTGATCAGAAAATCTATCAGGAATCTGTATAAACTAAGTTCCTCACTGTTAGAACTTAAACAGAGAGGAAATTAGAACTTTGTTTGATATTTTTTATTGATCACTGAAACTATGGAATATAAAGTATTATTGGATAACGACTTTAATATCTAAACAAAAGTCTCCATCTGTTTGTTTCTGCCGCTGTGTCCTGGGCATTGTTGATATCTGTGGCTGCAGTGTGGTACTGAGACACTAGAGGACGCTAGTAACTGCCAAGAGAAACTGACCTGCACTATAATATATTTCTTCCTCGAAAATTACTTCTTATCCTCATTCTATAATTTATACAATGGTGATTTAGTTCTTCCCAACCCTGGAAGAGATGTAAACATGACATTGTGCACTTGTGTTTGAACATCAGTTGTGTTAGACTACAGGACGTTCCATGATGAAATGAGGTGTAACAGTGGCTCTTTCTGAAACTCCTCTCAATGGAACACTCAGAATAACACAAAAGAAAAAAAGGTATTTTCATCAACTTCTCAAGATTGTTTTCCTTACAACTATTTCTCAGGTGATTTGTCTGTAGACTATAAAATGTGTTTTCTGTCATACTGAGATGATCTATTATCTGCAGTGTTCCCTTCATAAAGCTCTACGCCCTTCACCTTCTCCTGTCAGCCGTCTGTGCTGCCTGTAGCAATGTGCAGTTGCAAAATAATTATTATTTTTGAGCAACTCTTTTTACTGACTCGAGTCATAATTCACTTTTCTGAGTGACTTGTTCATTATAGTTGTTCATTTGACCAGTGTTAGTGCTGACCGCAATGAGTCCTACAGCAGGATTAATACACAACGAGCATCCCGGCTCAGTGGCTCAAGATACGTGCTCCGAGTCTGACCATCAAATGTCTGTCAGCCTCTGCTCAACGAGCTCGAGAACGAATCATTTGGAGTGGGGGCTGCAGTTTGCAAGCATGGTGGTGGCAGCATCATGCTGTGGGGTTGTTTTTCAGTGACTGGGACTGGGAGTCTAGTCAGGATCGAGGGAAAGATGAATGGAGCAAAGTATAGAGATCCTTGACGAAAACTTGCTCCACAGCACTCTGCACCTCAGACAGGGGTGAAGGTTCACCTTCCAACAGGACAACGACCCTAAGCACACAACCAAGACAACACAGGAGTGGTTTCGGGACAAGTCTCTGAATGTCCTTGAGTGGCCCAGCCAGAGACTGGACTTGAACCCGATCGAACATCTCTGGAGAGATCTGAAAATAGCTGTGCAGCGATGCTCCCCATCCAATCTGACAGAGCTTGAGAGGATCTACAGAGAAGAATGGGAGAAACTCCCCAAATGCAGGTGTGCCAAGCTTGTAGCTTCATACCCAATAAGACTCGAGGCTGTAATCACTGCCAAAGGTGCTTCAACAAAGTACTGAGTAAAGGGTCTGAATACTTATGTAAATGTTTCAGTTTTTTATTTTTAATACATTTACAAAAATGTATACAAACCTGTTTTTGCTTTGTCATTATGGCATATTGTGTGTAGGTTGATGAGGGGGAAAATTATTTAATACATTTTAGAATAAGGCTGTAACGTAACAAAATGTGGAAAAAGTCAAGGGGTCTGAATACTTTCCGAATGCACTGTATATTTACAGTACGAGTCAAAGGACACACCTATTTTATTTTTTACTATTTTCTACATTGTAGAATAATAGTGAAAACAAAATATGAAATAACACATGGAACCAACTATGAACTATGAAATAACACATGGAACCATGTACTGTAGTAACCAAAAAATATATTTTACATTTCAGATCCTTCAAAGTAGCCACCCTTTTTCTTGATGACAGCTTTGCACACTCTTGGCATTCTCTCAACCAGCTTCACCTGGAATGCTTTTCCAACAGTCTTGAAGGAGTTCCCACATATGCTGAGCACTTCTTGGCTGCTTTTCCTTCCCTCTACTTTCCAACTCATCCAGAACCATCTCAATTGGGTTGAAGTCGGGTGATTGTGGTGGCCAGGTCATCTGATAAAGCACCATCACTCTCCTTCTTGGTCAAATAGACCTTACATAGCCTGGAGGTGTGTTGGGTCATTGTCCTGTTGAAAAACAAATTGTAGTCCCACTAAGCGCAAACCAGATGGGATGGCGTATCGCTGCAGAATGCTGTGGTAGCCATGCTGGTTAAGTGTGCTTTGAATTCTAAATAAATCACAGACAGTGTCACCAGCAAAGCACCACCACACCATCACATCTCCTCCTCCATGCTTCACAGTGGGAACCACACATGTGGAGATCATCCGTTCACCTACTCTGCGTCTCACAAAGACACAGCGGTTGGAACCAAAAATCTCAAATTTGGACTCATCAGACCAAAGGGCAGATTTCCACCGGTCTAATGTCCATTGCTCGTGTTTCTTGGCCCAAGCAAGTCTCTTCTTATTGGTGTCGTTTAGTAGTGGTTTCTTTGCAGCAATTCGACCATGAAGGCCTGATTCACGCAGTCTCCTCTGAGCAGTTGATGTTGAGATGTGTCTGTTACTTGAACCATGTGAAGAATTTATTTGGGCTGCAATTTCTGAGGCTGGTAACTCTAATGAACTTATCTGTAAAGGATCCTGTGTGTAGCTGGTGTAGCGGAGTCAGGCGCAGGACAGCAGATATGAGTAATCAACGTATTTACTCACAATATAACAATTACAACTCAATAATTCCGAGCCCAGAATAACATACCGTGTTACCAAACAAACAATCACTCACAAACAAACATGGGGGGAACAGAGGGTTAAATAATGAACATGTAATTGTGGGATTGAAACCAGGTGTGTAAAACAAGACAAAAACAATGGAACCGGTGACGTCGACCACCGAACGCCGCCCGAGCAAGGAGAGGGACCGACTTCGACTTCGGTGGAAGTTGTGACATTATCCTCTGCAGCAGAGGTAACTCTGGGTCTTCCTTTCCTGTGGCGGTCCTCATAAAGAGCCAGTTTCATCATAGCACCTAATGGTTTTTGTGACTGCACTTGAAGAAACTTTAAAAGTTCTTGAAATTTTCCAAATTGACTGACCTTCATGTCTTAAAGTAATGATGGACTGTCATTTCTCTTTGCTTATAAAATATGCATCGAAGCCCAACTGAAATCTAATCAGAAACACATTGGGTCGTTTTCACAGCTTTCTTTTCCCATACAACCGGTCAAACTGATGTCAGTTGGACATTTAGCACATCAAATCTTTCCAGTCTTTTTTTGTTTTGTATTTTCTCCCCAGTCCCTAAACGTCTATGCTCTGTGGAAGATGACAGATAACTTTACCGATGTCAACTAGATTGAAGCATTCTTTCCATCGATCTATTACATTATTCTGTTGAATAATGAAGCATGTGCGTGGGGATTGGGTAGTGGGCTGGGTTGTCCATGTGGAGTTGGAGGAGGGGAATCTGGGTTGGGGTGACTTTCACTGTATCCTGAGGAGAAACACACCAATACAGATCTGTATCTGAAAGTGCTGTTGGCATCAGAGTAGTGTTGACTAAAATGGTGAACAGTGTCTTCCTCACACACACACACACACATACAAACACACATGGGCAGATGTGAGTCTCTCTACCCTGTGATGACACAGTGTCACACACACACACAAACACACATGGGCAGAAGTGAGTCTCTCTACCCTGTGATGACACACTGTGTCACACACACCTCTCCACCTACACACACACACACACACACACACACACACACACACACACACACACACACACACACACACACACACACACACACACACACACACACACACACACACACGGGCAGACGTGACACACACCTCTCCACCTACGTAAAGTGTTTGTTGGCATGCCAGGCCTCAGCTTCACTCTAAATGCAAATGTAAGGTGATTATTCATGACAGCCTCACTGTCACCCACCTCCACTGGGACGAAGAGAGGAAAGAAGAGGAGAGAGAGTGAAGTGATGGAGTGGAGGTGGGAGGCAGTATGGATATATAAAGAGTTTGTCATCAGGCAGAGGTGACAAAGGTTGGTTTAAAACAAAGGCATTTATTGGGAAAATGCACTTGACATGAAAAACCAACCAAACCACGAGGTCATCAATACGAGACAATGTTTAATGATCACATGGTAGAACGCTGGTCTCGAGTGCAGGGCGACTGGCACCCATGAAATATAAATAATCTGCACAATATATATATATTTATATATATCTCTTATTTTCTGTTACAGTAATGTAAAACGTCTCTCATAGTTAGACAGCATGAGATTCCATGCGTAACAAACCCCTTGTAACGTTTGTAAAGTCTTGTCAGTGGTACAGTACTCACACCAGACAAACCAGAAACACAGTCCACCTGAACACACTGATTCATGGGAACTGGGGAGCAAGAATAGCAAGATGGACACTGTGTGGTGTCTGGGTCATATGGAAGTGCTCCAACATGGAGGACGTGCTTTAGCTCCACAGACAGACAGTAGAAACAGACAAACAGACTGGCCTTTTGGGTTCAGGGATACAGCTGGCTCATCTGGAGCTAAGGGTTGTTTCTGGCCCGGACCAAAGAGCTTATCCACAGCAACAACATCAACATGAGGAGGAACGGAAAGACTAGGACCCATCCACTCCTTCCACATCAATGACTGTGTGTGTGGTTGTGTGTGTCGGGGCCTGATGGAAAGGTTCTAATCTCATCTGAATCTCTTGGTGTTCTCATCTGTCTGTCACCCAACTCAGGGATTACCCAGACTCTCCTGCATCTGCTACTCCAATCAGAGCCAGATGGTCTCTATCTCTCTCTCACACACACACACACACACACACACACACACACACACACACACACACACACACACACACACACACACACACACACACACACACACACACACACACACACACACACACACACACACACACACACACACACACACTTTAGACTGAGACTGAGTGTGCTGTAGGGATGTAGCTTGATCCCATCTGTATATGTGTTGTAACCGACTCGTTCTGGCCTTCCCAACTCTGTGTGCTTCACTATGTCTTCCTGACCTGTAGACTTCTTTACTCTTCTAAACCAGTTGATTCTGTTGGGGTACAGTTGTTGTGTGCTTAGTAAATGAGAGAGGAACTGTGTACTTAGCCAATTAGAGAGGACCACCGTTGTGTGCTTAACCAATGAAAGAGGAGTACTGTTGTGTGCTTAGCCAATAAAAGAGGAGGTTTGAAGTAGCTTGCCAGAAGTGGGGTATGTTAAAATTAAGACCATTTGGGACTGTTGATGTGCTTTCTTTCCCAATGTTGAGTTGCCAAATGACTGGTATTACCAACTACTGGTCTCTCTTACTCGCACACATGCACGCACACACACGCATACAGACACGCATACACAAACACCGACCAGAAAGAACAGGTATCAGGGTCTTTAGGTGCTTCTGTAACCAGTACATTTCATACGGACACTGATGTTTAAAACAAATACACACTGAAGCAGTAGAAAAATACAGTGTGCCACTCGTTGTGCCTTCAATAGTTGCTGGCGCCTCCTGATGATGTCAACATCACTAGTCATTGATGAGGTTGATGAAGGACCCCTCCCATAGCTGTCCTGTGCGGATAAAGGCCCCCGCTCCTATGAGGCTGGTTGGAGCTGGGGTGGCCGTGTGTGCAGAGATGGGCAGTATTATATGTATTTAAATGACTTCTGAGTATTTTGTAAATTGTATTACACTGGGCTAGACTACACTCCAATGTACAGTATTTTGTAATAAGATACTTTCGAGAGCTGTAATTTGAATTTTCAAAATACAAAATACTTTTCTATACCCTTTTTATAGTGGTTCACCAGCCCCCTTCCCCCTGCACTGGTATCAGGAGTCTGATGGCACTATGGGTGATAAGAACGTCTGCTAAATGAACTAAATATAAACGTGTATGTAATAATGGACAAGTGTTATTCTAATGAGCTCCGCCCTGAAACAAGGTTAAGTCTAGAAATGATACAGCTTTTGTCAAAATGTACTTTTCGTAGCAGGTTTAATAGAATTAACGTAGCAGGTTAAGAGAATTAGGTTAAGATATATCCCATCTAGACATGACCCCGAAACAAGGCCAATAATAATACCTAGTGTGCTTTGCAGTTTGTTTTGGTGTGTTCATTTTCACATATTTTGGTCATTTAGCAGACACTTACCCAGAGTGACTTACAGTCAGTACATTCAACTAAGGTAGATAAGCAACATCACAGTCATAGCAAATAAAACGTTTCTGTAACCGTCACTGAGTTTGCAAATATATTTATGTATTTTAAAATACAAAATACATGTATTTTAATTAAATACAAAATACATGTTTTTTAATTAAATACATTTGGGGCGGCAGGTAGCCTCGAGGTTAGAGCATTAGGCCAGTTATCAAAAGGTTGCTGGTTTGAATACCGGAGGCGACAAGGTGAAAATCGGTTGCTGTGCCTTTCAGCAAGTCACGTAACCCTAATTGCTCCAGGGGCGCTGTACAACGGCGACCCTGGCCGTGACCCCACTCCCTACGGGTGTCTCGGGGGAGTTGGGATATGCCCCCAAAAATATTTTCCATTACACACTTGTGTGTAATAGGACACATATAGGCACCCCCCAAATTATTATAAAATACAAGTATTTTGTAGTTCATTTTGATATATTCATCTTTTGTAATTGTATTTTGTCATTTTTGCCCATCCCTGCGTGTGTGTGTGTGCGTGTGTGTGTGTGTAGCGGTCCTGTTCAGAAGATCTCTACGAAGCTGCCAGGGAAGAGGCCAGTGCGTCCAGTCCTCTGCAGAGTTCCTTTGTACCAGCCATCTTCTCTCTTCTTATGAACAAACACCACGTCTCCCTGTCTCAGCTCGATCTCCGCCTCGCTCTGAGGGGGGTAGGGCACCACCACACGATACCTAGGGAGGGAGGGTTATGGATAATGACCCACTGGGCACAGACGTCAGTTCAACCTCAACCAATTTGGTTGAGTTGTCAACTAACATGAATTCAATGTGAAATCAACAAAACATTCCACCATTACATTGGATTTAGGTTAAAGGTTGGCAGAGATGGGCAGTATTTCTGTTACATGTTTTTTAAACATGTATTTCAATTACTTCTGAGTATTTTGTAATTTGCATTGCACTGGGGTGAACTACACTGCAATGTATTTTTTAACAAGATCCTTTCGAAAGCTGTAATTTGTATTTACAAAATACTTAAAAAAATACTTTCACCCTATATTGGTATCAGAAGTCTGATGGCACTATGGTGTGATAAGAGCATCTGCTAAATGAACTAAACTCAGAAATGTCCTCTCACTGTCAACAGTGTTTATTTTCAGCAAACTTAACATGTGTAAATATTTGTATGAACATAACAAGATTCAACAACTGAGACATAAACTTCCACAGACATGTGACTAACAGAAATGGAATGATGTGTCCCTGAACAAAGGGGGGGTCAAAATCAAAAGTAACAGTCAGTATCTGGTGTGGCCACCAGCTGCATTACGTATTGCAGTGCATCTCCTCCTCATGGACTGCACCAGATTTGCCAGTTCTTGCTGTGAGATGTTACCCCACTCTTCCACCAAGGCACCTGCAAGTTCCCGGACATTTCTGGGGGGAATGGCCCTAGCCCTCACCCTCCGATCCAACAGGTCCCAGACGTGCTCAATGGGATTGAGATCCGGGCTCTTCGCTGGACATGGCAGAACACTAACATTCCTGTCTAGCAGGAAATCACACAGAACGAGCAGTATGGCTGGTGGCATTGTCATGCTGGAGGGTCATGTCAGGATGAGCCTGCAGGAAGGGTACCATATGAGGTAGGAGGATGTCTTCCCTGTAACGCACAGCGTTGAGATTGCCTGCAATGACAACAAGCTCAGTCCAATGATGCTGTGACACACCGCCCCAGACCATGACGAACCCTCCACCTCCAATCCCGCTCCAGAGTACAGGCCTCACAGTAACGTTCATTCCCTTGACGATAAACGCAAATCCGACCATCACCCCTGGTGAGACGAAACGGCGACTTGTCAGTGAAGAGCACTTTTTGACAGCCCTGTCTGGTCCAGCGACGGTGGGTTTGTGCCCATAGGCGACGTTATTGCCGGTGATGTCTGGTGAGGACCTGCCTTACAACAGGCCTACAAGCCCTCAGTCCAGCCTCTCTCAGCCTATTGCGGACAGTCTGAGCACTGATGGAGAGATTGTGCGTTCCTGATGTAACTCGGGCAGTTGTTGTTGCCATCCTGTACCTGTCCCACAGGTGTGATGTTCGGATGTACTGATCCTGTGCAGGTGCTGTTACATGTGGTCTGCCACTGTGAGGACGATCAGCTGTCCGTCCTGTCTCCCTGTAGCGCTGTCTTAGGCGTCTCACAGTACGGACATTGCAATTTATTGCCCTGGCCACATCTGCAGTCCTCATGCCTCCTTGCAGCATGCCTAAGGCATGTTCACGCAGATGAGCAGGGAGCCTGGGCATCTTTCTTTTGATGTTTTTCAGAGTCAGTAGAAAGACCTCTTTAGTGTCCTAAGTTTTCAGAACTGTGACCTTAATTGCCTACTGTCTGTAAGCTGTTTGTGTCTTAACGACCGTTCCACAGGTGCATGTTCATTAATTGTTTATGGTTCATTGAACAAGCATGGGAAACAGTGTTTAAACCCTTTACAATGAAGATCTGTGAAGTTATTTGGATTTTTATGATTTATCTTTGAAAGACAGGGTCCTGAAAAAGGGACGTTTCTTTTTTTGCTGAGTTTACATATAAATGTGCATGTAAAAATGAACAATTGCAAAGGATGCTGAGTATTACTCTAATGAGCTCCGCCCCAAAAGAAGGCCAATGACAATACCCAGTGTGCTTCACAGCTGTTCATTTTCACATATACTGTACATTTACATTTTGTTCATTTAGCAGGACGCTCATATCCAGAGTGACAGTGCACATTCAACTAAGGTAGATAAACAATGACATATCACAGTCATAGCAAGTAAAATGATTCTCTAACCATTACTGTGAATGTTGTTGCTGTTCGGCCAGCTAATTGCAAATGAATTTTAAAATACAAAATACATGTATTATAAGTAAATACTATTCTTAAATACTATTCATATTTTATTTGGATACAATGATCTTTAGGGTATTTTGTAGTTGTATTTAGAAATTGTCAAAGTTGATTCAACCAGTTTTTGACCAGTGGGGATGCATTGTAACTGCATTGTAACACCATAAACACACACACCGGGAGGTGATATATGCTGCTACTCAGGTCATCATCATTCAGCAGTCTTGTACATAAATGCCTCACACAGATTTACACGTGCTTGAAACATGAGGTCGGAGCAGTGTGTGTTTTAATGTTTATGTGTGTGCGTACATCTGTGTGACGCGGTTGCTCTCAGAGAAAAAAGAGGACACATTTAGCTCTGACACACACCGATGGGGACAGGAGAAGAATGATGATCAGAAGCTCAGTTATTCCTGGTGCTGCAGTGGCGTAGAGTCGTAGCATACAGCATATCTCGGTGGATGTTTGAGGGTGCGTGTATGACAGTGTGTAGCTATAGCCGCGGGAAGTAGGTTGGGATTGCTGCGCTGATGCTGCAGTTGTTTCACTACGCTGATGGGGAGGACTAGGGCCCAGTGCAGTGATAATATATATTTTATTCTGATTTGTCATGATGCAGCACTCTACCTATGACAGTTAATACCTCTCTCTGGACAGGGTGGCCCAGTGCACTACCTCTCTGCTGAAAAATATATGTGTATTCTATATACCTCTCTCTACAGGGTGTGTATACCTCTCTCTGGACAGGGTGTGTATACCTCTCTCTGGACAGGTGTATACCTCTCTGGACAGTTACTCTCTGGACAGGGTGTGTATACCTCTCTCTGGACAGGGTGTGTATACCTCTCTCTGGACAGGGTGTGTATACCTCTCTCTGGACAGGGTGTGTATACCTCTCTCTGGACAGGGTGTGTATACCTCTCTCTGGACAGGGTGTGTATACCTCTCTGGACAGGGTGTGTATACCTCTCTCTGGACAGGGTGTGTATACCTCTCTCTGGACAGGGTGTGTATACCCTCTCTCTGGACAGGGTGTGTATACCTCTCTCTGGACAGTGTGTATACACCTCTCTCTGGACAGGGTGTGTATACCTCTCTCTGGACAGGGTGTGTATACCTCTCTGGACAGGGTGTGTATACCTCTCTCTGGACAGGGTGTGTATACCTCTCTCTGGACAGGGTGTATACCTCTCTCTGGACAGGGTGTGTATACCTCTCTGGACAGGGTGTGTATACCTCTCTCTGGACAGGGTGTATATACCTCTCTCTGGACAGGGTGTGTATACCTCTCTCTGGACAGGGTGTGTATACCTCTCTCTGGACAGGGTGTATACCTCTCTCTGGACAGGGTGTGTATACCTCTCTCTGGACAGGGTGTGTATACCTCTCTCTGGACAGGGTGTGTATATACTCTCTCTGGACAGGGTGTGTATACCTCTCTCTGGACAGGGTGTGTATACCTCTCTCTGGACAGGGTGTGTATACCTCTCTCTGGACAGGGTGTGTATACCTCTCTCTGGACAGGGTGTGTATACCTCTCTCTGGACAGGGTGTGTATACCTCTCTCTGGACAGGGTGTGTATACCTCTCTCTGGACAGTGTGTGTATCCTCTCTCTGGACAGGGTGTGTATACCTCTCTCTGGACAGGGTGTGTATACCTCTCTCTGGACAGGGTGTGTATACCTCTCTGGACAGTGTGTGTATACCTCTCTCTGGACAGGGTGTGTATACCTCTCTGGACAGTGTGTGTATACCTCTCTCTGGACAGGGTGTGTATACCTCTCTCTGGACAGGGTGTGTATACCTCTCTCTGGACAGTGTGTGTATACCTCTCTCTGGACAGGGTGTGTATACCTCTCTGGACAGGGTGTGTATACCTCTCTCTGGACAGGGTGTATACCTCTCTGGACAGTGTGTGTATACCTCTCTCTGGACAGGGTGTGTATACCTCTCTCTGGACAGGGTGTGTATACCTCTCTCTGGACAGGGTGTGTATACCTCTCTCTGGACAGGGTGTGTATACCTCTCTCTGGACAGGGTGTGTATACCTCTCTCTGGACAGGGTGTGTATACCTCTCTCTGGACAGGGTGTGTATACCTCTCTCTGGACAGGGTGTGTATACCTCTCTCTGGACAGGGTGTGTATACCTCTCTCTGGACAGGGTGTATACCTCTCTCTGGACAGGGTGTGTATACCTCTCTCTGGACAGGGTGTGTATACCTCTCTCTGGACAGGGTGTGTATACCTCTCTCTGGACAGGGTGTGTATACTCTCTGGACAGGGTGTGTATACCTCTCTCTGGACAGGGTGTGTATACCTCTCTGGACAGGGTGTGTATACCTCTCTGGACAGGGTGTGTAATACCTCTCTCTGGACAGGGTGTGTATACCTCTCTGGACAGGGTGTGTATACCTCTCTCTGGACAGGGTGTATACCTCTCTCTGGACAGGGTGTGTATACCTCTCTCTGGACAGGGTGTGTATACCTCTCTGGACAGTGTGTGTATACCTCTCTCTGGACAGGGTGTGTATACCTCTCTCTGGACAGGGTGTGTATACCTCTCTGGACAGGGTGTGTATACCTCTCTCTGGACAGGGTGTGTATACCTCTCTCTGGACAGGGTGTGTATACCTCTCTCTGGACAGGGTGTGTATACCTCTCTCTGGACAGGGTGTGTATACCTCTCTCTGGACAGGGTGTGTATACATCTATCTGGACAGGGTGTGTATACCTCTCTCTGGACAGTGTGTGTATACCTCTCTCTGGACAGGGTGTGTATACCTCTCTCTGGACAGGGTGTGTATACCTCTCTCTGGACAGGGTGTGTATACCTCTCTCTGGACAGGGTGTGTATACATCTCTCTGGACAGGGTGTGTATACCTCTCTCTGGACAGTGTGTGTATACCTCTCTCTGGACAGGGTGTGTATACCTCTCTCTGGACAGTGTGTGTATACCTCTCTCTGGACAGGGTGTATACCTCTCTCTGGACAGTGTGTGTATACCTCTATCTGGACAGGGTGTGTATACCTCTCTCTGGACAGTGTGTATATACCTCTCTGAACAGGGTGAGTAGTTACAGGGTGTGTATACCTCTTTCTGGACAGGGTGTGTAGACCTCTCTCTGGACAGGGTGTGTATACCTCTCTCTGGACAGGGTGTGTATACCTCTCTCTGGAAGGGTGTGTATACCTCTCTCTTGACAGGGTGTGTATACCTCTCTCTGGACAGGGTGTGTATACCTCTATCTGGACAGGGTGTGTATACCTCTCTCTGGACAGGGTATGTATACCTCTCTCTTGACAGGGTGAGTAGTTACAGGGTGTTTACAACTCTCTCTGGACAGGGTGTGTATACCTCTCTCTGGACAGGGTGTGAAAACCTCTCTCTGGACAGTGTGTGTATACATCTATCTGGACAGGGTGTGTATACCTCTCTCTGGACAGGGTGTGAATACCTCTCTGGACAGGTGTGTGTATACCTCTCTCTGGACAGGGTGTGTATACCTCTCTGGACAGGGTGTGTATACCTCTCTCTGGACAGTGTGTGTATACCTCTATCTGGACAGGGTGTGTATACCTCTCTCTGGACAGTGTGTATA
The DNA here is from genome assembly GCA_030435695.1 of Brachymystax lenok tsinlingensis. NCBI lineage: Eukaryota > Metazoa > Chordata > Actinopteri > Salmoniformes > Salmonidae > Brachymystax > Brachymystax lenok. The sequence continues at coordinate 21,568,747 of CM059785.1, forward strand.
TACCTCTCTCTGAACAGGGTGTGAGTACTCTGGACAGGGTGTGTATACCTCTCTCTGGACAGGGTGTGTATACCTCTCTCTGGACAGGGTGTGTATACCTCTCTCTGGACAGGGTGTGAATACCTCTCTCTGGACAGTGTGTGTATACCTCTCTCTGGACAGGGTGTGTATACCTCTCTCTGGACAGGGTGTGTATACCTCTCTCTGGACAGGGTGTGTATACCTCTCTCTGGACAGGGTGTGTATACCTCTCTCTGGACAGGGTGTGTATATACCTCTCTCTGGACAGGGTGTATATACCTCTCTCTGAACAGGGTGAGTAGTTACAGGGTGTGTATACCTCTTTCTGGACAGGGTGTGTATACCTCTCTCTGGACAGGGTGTGTATACCTCTCTCTGGACAGGGTGTGTATACCTCTCTCTGGACAGGGTGTGTATACCTCTCTCTGGACAGGGTGTGTATACCTCTCTCTGGACAGGGTGTGTATATACCTCTCTCTGGACAGGGTGAGTATACCTCTCTCTGGACAGGGTGAGTATACCTCTCTCTGGACAGGGTGTGTATACCTCTCTCTGGACAGGGTGTGTATACCTCTCTCTGGACAGGGTGTGTATACCTCTCTCTGGACAGGGTGTGTATACCTCTCTGGACAGGGTGTGTATACCTCTCTCTGGACAGGGTGTGTATACCTCTCTGGACAGGGTGTGTATACCTCTCTCTGGACAGGGTGTGTATACCTCTCTGGACAGTGTGTATATACCTCTCTCTGGACAGGGTGTGTATACCTCTCTGGACAGGGTGTGTATACCTCTCTCTGGACAGGGTGTGTATACCTCTCTCTGGACAGGTGTGTATACCTCTCTGGACAGTGTGTGTATACCTCTCTCTCTGGACAGTGTGTGTATACCTCTCTCTGGACAGTGTGTGTATACCTCTCTCTGGACAGGGTGTGTATACCTCTATCTGGACAGGGTGTGTATACCTCTCTCTGGACAGTGTGTGTATACCTCTCTCTGGACAGGGTGTGAATACCTCTCTCTGGACAGGGTGTGTATACCTCTCTCTTGACAGGGTGTGTATACCTCTCTCTGGACAGGGTGTGTATACATCTATCTGGACAGGGTGTGTATACCTCTCTCTGGACAGTGTGTGTATACATCTATCTGGACAGGGTGTGTATACCTCTCTCTGGACAGGGTGTGTATACCTCTCTCTGGACAGGGTGTGTATACCTCTCTCTGGACAGGGTGTGTATACCTCTCTCTGGACAGTGTGTATACCTCTCTCTGGACAGGGTGTGTATACCTCTCTCTGGACAGGGTGTGTATACCTCTCTGGACAGGGTGTGTATACCTCTCTCTGGACAGGGTGTGTATACCTCTCTCTGGACAGTGTGTATATACCTCTCTCTGGACAGGGTGTGTATACCTCTCTCTGGACAGGGTGTGTATACCTCTCTCTGGACAGGGTGTGTATACCTCTCTCTGGACAGGGTGTGTATACCTCTCTCTGGACAGGGTGTGTATACCTCTCTCTGGACAGGGTGTGTATACCTCTCTCTGGACAGGGTGTGTATACCTCTCTCTGGACAGGGTGTGTATACCTCTCTCTGGACAGGGTGTGTATACCTCTCTCTGGACAGGGTGTGTATACCTCTCTCTGGACAGGGTGAGTAGTTACAGGGTGTGTATACCTCTTTCTGGACAGGGTGTGTATACCTCTCTCTGGACAGGGTGTGTATACCTCTCTCTGGACAGGGTGTGTATACCTCTCTCTGGACAGGGTGTGTATACCTCTCTCTGGACAGGGTGTGTATACCTCTCTCTGGACAGGGTGTGTATACCTCTCTCTGGACAGGGTGTGTATACCTCTCTCTGGACAGGGTGTGTATACCTCTCTCTGGACAGGGTGAGTAGTTACAGGGTGTGTATACCTCTCTCTGGACAGGGTGTGTATACCTCTCTCTGGACAGGGTGTGTATACCTCTCTCTGGACAGTGTGTGTATACCTCTCTCTGGACAGGGTGTGTATACCTCTCTCTGGACAGGGTGTGTATACCTCTCTCTCTGGACAGGGTGTGTATACCTCTCTGGACAGGGTGTGTATACCTCTCTCTGGACAGGGTGTGTATACCTCTCTCTGGACAGTGTGTATACCTCTCTCTGGACAGGGTGTGTATACCTCTCTGGACAGGGTGTGTATACCTCTCTCTCTGGACAGGGTGTGTATACCTCTCTCTGGACAGGGTGTGTATACCTCTCTCTGGACAGGGTGTGTATACCTCTCTGGACAGTGTGTGTATACCTCTCTCTGGACAGGGTGTGTATACCTCTCTCTGGACAGGGTGTGTATACCTCTCTCTGGACAGGGTGTGTATACCTCTCTCTGGACAGGGTGTGTGCTTCTCTCTGGACAGTGTGTATATACCTCTCTCTGGACAGTGGTGTGTATACCTCTCTCTGGACAGGGTGTGTATACCTCTCTCTGGACAGGGTGTGTATACCTCTCTCTGGACAGTGTGTGTATACCTCTCTCTGGACAGGGTGTGTATACCTCTCTCTGGACAGGGTGTGTATACCTCTCTGGACAGGGTGTGTATACCTCTCTCTGGACAGGGTGTGTATACCTCTCTCTGGACAGGGTGTATACCTCTCTCTGGACAGGGTGTGTATACCTCTCTGGACAGGGTGTGTATACCTCTCTGGACAGGGTGTGTATACCTCTCTCTGGACAGGGTGTGTATACCTCTCTCTGGACAGGGTGTGTATACCTCTCTCTGGACAGGGTGTGTATACCTCTCTCTGGACAGGGTGTGTATACCTCTCTGGACAGGGTGTGTATACCTCTCTGGACAGGGTGTATACTCTCTCTGGACAGGTGTGTATACCTCTCTCTGGACAGGGTGTGTATACCTCTCTCTGGACAGGGTGTGTATACCTCTCTCTGGACAGGGTGTGTATACCTCTCTCTGACAGGGTGTGTATACCTCTCTGGACAGGGTGTATACCTCTCTGGACAGGGTGTGTATACCTCTCTCTGGACAGGGTGTTTATACCTCTCTCTGGACAGGGTGAGTAGTTACAGGGTGTTTATACCTCTTTCTGGACAGGGTGTGTATACCTCTCTCTGGACAGGGTGTGTATACCTCTCTCTGGACAGGGTGTGTATACTCTCTGGACAGGGTGTGTATACCTCTCTCTGGACAGGGTGTGAATACCTCTCTCTGGACAGGGTGTGTATACCTCTCTGGACAGGGTGTGTATACCTCTCTCTGGACAGTGTGTATACCTCTCTCTGGACAGGGTGTGTATACCTCTCTGGACAGGGTGTGTATACCTCTCTCTGGACAGGGTGTGTATACCTCTCTGGACAGTGTGTATATACCTCTCTGAACAGGGTGAGTAGTTACAGGGTGTGTATACCTCTCTGGACAGGGTGTGTATACCTCTCTCTGGACAGGGTGTGTATACCTCTCTCTGGACAGGGTGTGTATACCTCTCTCTGGACAGGGTGTGTATACCTCTCTCTGGACAGGGTGTGTATACCTCTCTCTGGACAGGTGTGTATACCTCTATCTGGACAGGGTGTGTATACCTCTCTCTGGACAGTGTGTGTATACCTCTCTGGACAGGGTGAGTAGTTACAGGGTGTGTATACCTCTCTCTGGACAGGGTGTGTATACCTCTCTCTGGACAGGGTGTGTATACCTCTCTCTGGACAGTGTGTGTATACCTCTCTCTGGACAGGGTGTGTATACCTCTATCTGGACAGGGTGTGTATACCTCTCTCTGGACAGGGTGTGTATACCTCTCTCTGGACAGTGTGTGTATACCTCTCTCTGGACAGGGTGTGTATACCTCTCTCTGGACAGTGTGTATATACCTCTCTCTGAACAGGGTGAGTAGTTACAGGGTGTGTATACCTCTTTCTGGACAGGGTGTGTATACCTCTCTCTGGACAGGGTGTGTATACCTCTCTGGACAGGGTGTGAATACCTCTCTCTGGACAGTGTGTGTATACCTCTCTCTGGACAGGGTGTGAATACCTCTCTGGACAGGGTGTGTATACCTCTCTCTGGACAGGGTGTGTATACCTCTCTCTGGACAGGGTGTGTATACTCTCTCTGGACAGGGTGTGTATATACCTCTCTCTGGACAGGGTGTATACCTCTCTCTGAACAGGGTGAGTAGTTACAGGGTGTGTATACCTCTCTCTGGACAGGGTGTGTATACCTCTCTGGACAGTGTGTGTATACCTCTCTCTGGACAGGGTGTGTATACCTCTCTGGACAGTGTGTGTATACCTCTCTCTGGACAGGGTGTGTATACATCTATCTGGACAGGGTGTGTATACCTCTCTCTGGACAGTGTGTGTATACCTCTCTCTGGACAGGGTGTGAATACCTCTCTGGACAGGGTGTGTATACCTCTCTCTGGACAGGGTGTGTATACCTCTCTCTGGACAGGGTGTGTATACATCTATCTGGACAGGGTGTGTAGACCTCTCTCTGGACAGTGTGTGTATACATCTCTCTGGACAGGGTGTGTATACCTCTCTCTGGACAGTGTGTGTATACCTCTCTCTGGACAGGGTGTGTATACCTCTCTCTGGACAGTGTGTGTATACCTCTATCTGGACAGGGTGTGTATACCTCTCTCTGGACAGTGTGTATATACCTCTTTCTGAACAGGGTGAGTAGTTACAGGGTGTGTATACCTCTTTCTGGACAGGGTGTGTAGACCTCTCTCTGGACAGGGTGTGTATACCTCTCTCTGGACAGGGTGTGTATACCTCTCTCTGGACAGGGTGTGTATACCTCTCTCTGGACAGGGTGTATACCTCTCTCTGGACAGGGTGTGTATATACCTCTCTCTGGACAGGGTGTGTATACCTCTCTCTGGACAGGGTATGTATACCTCTCTCTTGACAGGGTGAGTAGTTACAGGGTGTTTACAACTCTCTCTGGACAGGGTGTGTATACCTCTCTCTGGACAGGGTGTGTATACCTCTCTCTGGACAGTGTGTGTATACCTCTCTCTGGACAGGGTGTGTATACCTCTCTCTGGACAGGGTGTGTATACCTCTCTGGACAGGGTGTGTATACCTCTCTCTGGACAGTGTGTGTATACCTCTATCTGGACAGGGTGTGTATACCTCTCTCTGGACAGTGTGTATATACCTCTCTCTGAACAGGGTGAGTAGTTACAGGGTGTGTATACCTCTTTCTGGACAGGGTGTGTATACCTCTCTCTGGACAGGGTGTGTATACCTCTCTCTGGACAGGGTGTGTATACCTCTCTCTGGACAGGGTGTGTATACCTCTCTCTGGACAGGGTGTGTATACCTCTCTCTGGACAGGGTGTGTATACTCTCTCTGGACAGGGTGTGTATACCTCTCTCTGGACAGGGTGTGTATACCTCTCTCTGGACAGTGTGTGTATACCTCTCTCTGGACAGGGTGTATATACCTCTCTCTGAACAGGGTGAGTAGTTACAGGGTGTGTATACCTCTCTCTGGACAGGGTGTGTATACCTCTCTCTGGACAGGGTGTGTATACCTCTCTCTGGACAGGGTGTGATACCTCTCTCACAGGACAGTGTGTATACCTCTCTCTGGACAGGGTGTGTATACCTCTCTCTGGACAGGGTGTGTATACCTCTCTCTGGACAGGGTGTGTATACCTCTCTCTGGACAGGGTGTGTATACCTCTCTCTGGACAGGGTGTGTATACCTCTCTCTGGACAGGGTGTGTATACCTCTCTCTGGACAGGGTGTGTATATCTCTCTGGACAGGGTGTGTATACCTCTCTGGACAGGGTGTGTATACCTCTCTCTGGACAGGGTGTGAATACCTCTCTGGACAGGGTGTGTATACCTCTCTCTGGACAGGGTGTGTATACCTCTCTCTGGACAGGGTGTGTATACTTCTCTCTGGACAGTGTGTATATACCTCTCTCTGGACAGGGTGTATATACCTCTCTCTGGACAGGGTGAGTAGTTACAGGGTGTGTATACCTCTTTCTGGACAGGGTGTGTATACCTCTCTCTGGACAGTGTGTGTATACCTCTCTGGACAGGGTGTGTATACCTCTCTCTGGACAGGGTGTGTATACCTCTCTCTGGACAGGGTGTGTATACCTCTCTCTGGACAGGGTGTGTATACCTCTCTCTGGACAGGGTGTGTATACCTCTCTCTGGACAGGGTGTGTATACCTCTCTCTGGACAGGGTGTGTATACCTCTCTCTGGACAGGGTGTGTATACCTCTCTCTGGACAGGGTGTGTATACCTCTATCTGGACAGGGTGTGTATACCTCTCTCTGGACAGTGTGTGTATACCTCTCTCTGGACAGGGTGTGTATACCTCTCTCTGGACAGGGTGTGTATACCTCTCTCTGGACAGGGTGTGTATACCTCTCTCTGGACAGGGTGTATACCTCTCTCTGGACAGGGTGTGTATACCTCTCTGGACAGGGTGTGTATACCTCTCTCTGGACAGGGTGTGTATACCTCTCTCTGGACAGGGTGTGTATACCTCTCTCTGGACAGGGTGTGTATACCTCTCTCTGGACAGTGTGTGTATACCTCTCTCTGGACAGGGTGTGTATACCTCTCTCTGGACAGGGTGTGTATACCTCTCTGGACAGGGTGTGTATACCTCTCTCTGGACAGGGTGTGTATACCTCTCTCTGGACAGGGTGTGTATACCTCTCTCTGGAAGGGTGTGTATACCTCTCTCTTGACAGGGTGTGTATACCTCTCTCTGGACAGGGTGTGTATACCTCTATCTGGACAGGGTGTGTATACCTCTCTCTGGACAGGGTATGTATACCTCTCTCTTGACAGGGTGAGTAGTTACAGGGTGTTTACAACTCTCTCTGGGCAGGGTGTGTATACCTCTCTCTGAACAGGGTGTGAAAACCTCTCTCTGGACAGTGTGTGTATACATCTATCTGGACAGGGTGTGTATACCTCTCTCTGGACAGGGTGTGTATACCTCTCTCTGGACAGGGTGTGTATACCTCTCTGGACAGTGTGTGTATACCTCTATCTGGACAGGGTGTGTATACCTCTCTCTGGACAGTGTGTGTATACCTCTCTCTGGACAGGGTGTGAATACCTCTCTAGGGACAGGGTGTGTATACCTCTCTCTGGACAGGGTGTGTATACCTCTCTCTGGACAGGGTGTGTATACCTCTCTGGACAGGGTGTGAATACCTCTCTCTGGACAGTGTGTGTATACCTCTCTCTGGACAGGGTGTGAATACCTCTCTCTGGACAGGGTGTGTATACCTCTCTCTGGACAGGGTGTGTATACCTCTCTCTGGACAGGGTGTGTATACCTCTCTCTGGACAGGGTGTGTATACCTCTCTCTGGACAGGGTGTGTATACCTCTCTCTGGACAGGGTGTGTATACTCTCTCTGGACAGGGTGTGTATACCTCTCTCTGGACAGGGTGTGTATACCTCTCTCTGGACAGGGTGTGTATACCTCTCTGGACAGGGTGTGTATACCTCTCTCTGGACAGGGTGTGTATACCTCTCTCTGGACAGGGTGTGTATACCTCTCTCTGGACAGGGTGAGTAGTTACAGGGTGTGTATACCTCTTTCTGGACAGGGTGTGTATACCTCTCTGGACAGGGTGTGTATACCTCTCTACAGGGTGTGTATACCTCTCTCTGGACAGGGTGTATACCTCTCTCTGGACAGTGTGTATACCTCTCTCTGGACAGGGTGAGTAGTTACAGGTGTGTATACCTCTTTCTGGACAGGGTGTGTATACCTCTCTCTGGACAGGGTGTGTATACCTCTCTCTGGACAGGGTGTGTATACCTCTCTCTGGACAGGGTGAGTTTACAGGGTGTGTATACCTCTCTCTGGACAGGGTGTGTATACCTCTCTCTGGACAGGGTGTGTATACCTCTCTGGACAGGGTGTGTATACCTCTCTGGACAGTGTGTATACCTCTCTGGACAGGGTGTGTATACCTCTCTCTGGACAGGGTGTGTATACCTCTCTCTGGACAGGGTGTGTATACTCTCTCTGGACAGTGTGTGTATACCTCTCTCTGGACAGGGTGTGTATACCTCTCTCTGGACAGGGTGTGTATACCTCTCTCTGGACAGGGTGTGTATACCTCTCTCTGGACAGGGTGTGTATACCTCTCTCTGGACAGGGTGTGTATACCTCTCTCTGGACAGGGTGTGTATACCTCTCTCTGGACAGTGTGTATACCTCTCTCTGGACAGGGTGTGTATATCTCTCTCTGGACAGGGTGTGTATACCTCTCTCTGGACAGTGTGTGTATACCTCTCTCTGGACAGGGTGTGTATACCTCTCTCTGGACAGTGTGTGTATACCTCTCTCAGGACAGGGTGTGAATACCTCTCTCTGGACAGGGTGTGTATACCTCTCTCTGGACAGGGTGTGTATACCTCTCTCTGGACAGTGTGTGTATACCTCTCTCTGGACAGGGTGTGTATACCTCTCTCTGGACAGGGTGTGTATACCTCTCTCTGGACAGGGTGTATACCTCTCTCTGGACAGTGTGTGTATACCTCTCTCTGGACAGGGTGTGTATACCTCTCTGGACAGTGTGTGTATACCTCTCTCTGGACAGGGTGTGTATACCTCTCTCTGGACAGGGTGTGTATACCTCTCTCTCTGGACAGGGTGTGTATACCTCTCTCTGGACAGGGTGTGTATACCTCTCTCTGGACAGGGTGTGTATACCTCTCTCTGGACAGGGTGTGTATACCTCTCTCTGGACAGGGTGTGTATACCTCTCAGGACAGGGTGTGTATATCTCTCTGGACAGGGTGTGTATACCTCTCTCTGGACAGTGTGAATACCTCTCTCTGGACAGGGTGTGTATACCTCTCTCTGGACAGTGTGTGTATACCTCTCTGGACAGGGTGTGTATACCTCTCTCTGGACAGGGTGTGTATACCTCTCTCTGGACAGGGTGTGTATACCTCTCTCTGGACAGGGTGTGTATACCTCTCTCTGGACAGGGTGTGTATACCTCTCTGGACAGGGTGTGTATACCTCTCTCTGACAGGGTGTGTATACCTCTCTCTGGACAGGGTGTGTATACCTCTCTCTGGACAGGTGTGTATACCTCTCTCTGGACAGGGTGTGTATACCTCTCTCTGGACAGTGTGTGTATACCTCTCTGGACAGGTGTGTATACCTCTCTCTGGACAGGGTGTGTATACCTCTCTGGACAGGGTGTGTATACCTCTCTCTGGACAGGGTGTGTATACATCTCTCTGGACAGGGTGAGTAGTTACAGGGTGTGTATACCTCTTTCTGGACAGGGTGTGTATATCTCTCTCTGGACAGGGTGTGTATACCTCTCTCAGGACAGGGTGTGTATACCTCTCTCTGGACAGTGTGTGTATACCTCTCTCAGGACAGGGTGTGTATACCTCTCTCTGGACAGGGTGTGTATACCTCTCTCTGGACAGTGTGTATACCTCTCTCTGGACAGGGTGTGTATACTCTCTCTGGACAGTGTGTATACCTCTCTCTGGACAGGGTGTGTATACCTCTCTGGACAGGGTGTGTATACCTCTCTCTGGACAGGGTGTGTATACCTCTCTGGACAGTGTGTGTATACCTCTCTGGACAGGGTGTGTATACCTCTCTCTCTGGACAGGGTGTGTATACCTCTCTCTGGACAGGGTGTGTATACCTCTCTCTGGACAGTGTGTGTATACCTCTCTGGACAGGGTGTGTATACCTCTATCTGGACAGGGTGTGTATACCTCTCTGGACAGTGTGTGTATACCTCTCTCTGGACAGGGTGTGTATACCTCTCTCTGGACAGGGTGTGTATACCTCTCTCTGGACAGGGTGTGTATACCTCTCTCTGGACAGGGTGTGTATACCTCTCTCTGGACAGGGTGTGTATACCTCTCTCTGGACAGTGTGTGTATACCTCTCTCTGGACAGGGTGTGTATACCTCTCTCTGGACAGTGTGTGTATACCTCTCTCTGGACAGGGTGTGTATACCTCTCTCTGGACAGGGTGTGTATACCTCTCTCTGGACAGGTGTGTATACCTCTCTCTGGACAGGGTGTGTATACCTCTCTCTGGACAGGGTGTGTATACCTCTCTCTGGACAGGTGTGTATACCTCTCTGGACAGGGTGTGTATACCTCTCTCTGGACAGGGTGTGTATACCTCTCTCTGGACAGGGTGTGTATACCTCTCTCTCTGGACAGTGTGTGTATACCTCTCTCTGGACAGGGTGTGTATACCTCTCTGGACAGGGTGTGTATACCTCTCTCTGGACAGTGTGTGTATACCTCTCTCTGGACAGGGTGTGAATACCTCTCTGGACAGGGTGTGTATACCTCTCTCTGGACAGTGTGTATACCTCTCTCTGGACAGGGTGTGTATACCTCTATCTGGACAGGGTGTGTATACCTCTCTCTGGACAGTGTGTGTATACCTCTCTCTGGACAGGGTGTGTATACCTCTCTGGACAGTGTGTATACCTCTCTCTGGACAGGGTGTGTATACCTCTCTCTGGACAGGGTGTGTATACCTCTCTCTGGACAGGGTGTGTATACCTCTCTGGACAGGGTGTGTATACCTCTCTCTGGACAGGGTGTGTATACCTCTCTCTGGACAGGGTGTGTATACCTCTCTCTGGACAGGGTGTGTATACCTCTCTCTGGACAGGGTGTGTATACCTCTCTGGACAGTGTGTGTATACCTCTCTCTGGACAGGGTGTGTATACCTCTCTCTGGACAGGGTGTGTATACCTCTCTCTGGACAGGGTGTGTATACCTCTCTCTGGACAGGGTGTGTATACCTCTCTCTGGACAGTGTGTGTATACCTCTCTCTGGACAGGGTGTGTATACCTCTCTCTGGACAGGGTGTGTATACCTCTCTCTGGACAGGGTGTGTACCTCTCTCTGGACAGGGTGTGTATACCTCTCTCTGGACAGGGTGTGTATACCTCTCTGGACAGGGTGTGTATACCTCTCTGGACAGGGTGTATACCTCTCTCTGGACAGGGTGTGTATACCTCTCTCTGGACAGGGTGTGTATACCTCTCTCTGGACAGGGTGTGTATACCTCTCTCTGGACAGGGTGTGTATACCTCTCTCTGGACAGGGTGTGTATACCTCTCTCTGGACAGTGTGTGTATACCTCTCTCTGGACAGGGTGTGTATACCTCTCTCTGGACAGTGTGTGTATACCTCTCTGGAAGGGTGTGTATACCTCTCTGGACAGGGTGTGTATACCTCTCTCTGGACAGGGTGTATACCTCTCTCTGGACAGTGTGTGTATACCTCTATCTGGACAGGGTGTGTATACCTCTCTCTGGACAGGGTGTGTATACCTCTCTCTGGACAGGGTGTGTATACCTCTCTCTGGACAGGGTGTGTATACCTCTCTGGACAGGGTGTGTATACCTCTCTCTGGACAGGGTGTGTATACCTCTCTCTGGACAGGGTGTGTACCTCTCTCTGGACAGTGTGTATACCTCTCTGGACAGTGTGTATACCTCTCTCTGGACAGGGTGTGTATACCTCTCTCTGGACAGGGTGTGTATACCTCTCTCTGGACAGGGTGTGTATACCTCTCTGGACAGGGTGTGTATACCTCTCTCTGGACAGGGTGTGTATACCTCTCTCTGGACAGGGTGTGTATACCTCTCTGGACAGTGTGTGTATACCTCTCTCTGGACAGGGTGTGTATACCTCTCTCTGGACAGGGTGTGTATACCTCTCTCTGGACAGTGTGTGTATACCTCTCTCTGGACAGGGTGTGTATACCTCTCTCTGGACAGGGTGTGTATACCTCTCTCTGGACAGGGTGTGTATACCTCTCTCTGGACAGGGTGTGTATACCTCTCTGGACAGGGTGTGTATACCTCTCTCTGGACAGGGTGTGTATACCTCTCTCTGGACAGGGTGTGTATACCTCTCTCTGGACAGGGTGTGTATACCTCTCTGGACAGGGTGTGTATACCTCTCTCTGGACAGGGTGTGTATACTCTCTCTGGACAGGGTGTGTATACCTCTCTCTGGACAGGGTGTGTATACCTCTCTCTGGACAGTGTGTGTATACCTCTCTCTGGACAGGGTGTGTATACCTCTCTCTGGACAGGGTGTGTATACCTCTCTCTCTGGACAGGGTGTGTATACCTCTCTCTGGACAGGGTGTGTATACCTCTCTCTGGACAGTGTGTGTATACCTCTCTCTGGACAGGGTGTGTATACCTCTCTCTGGACAGGGTGTGTATACCTCTCTCTGGACAGGGTGTGTATACCTCTCTCTGGACAGTGTGTGTATACCTCTCTCTGGACAGGGTGTGTATACCTCTCTCTGGACAGGGTGTGTATACCTCTCTCTGGACAGGGTGTGTATACCTCTCTCTGGACAGGGTGTGTATACCTCTCTCTGGACAGGGTGTGTATACCTCTCTCTGGACAGGGTGTGTATACCTCTCTCTGGACAGGGTGTGTATACCTCTCTCTGGACAGGGTGTGTATACCTCTCTGGACAGGGTGTGTATACCTCTCTCTGGACAGGGTGTGTATACCTCTCTGGACAGGGTGTGTATACCTCTCAGGACAGGGTGTGTATACCTCTCTCTGGACAGTGTGTATACCTCTCTCAGGACAGGGTGTGTATACTCTCTCTGGACAGGGTGTGTATACCTCTCTCTGGACAGTGTGTGAATACCTCTCTCTGGACAGGGTGTGTATACCTCTCTGGACAGTGTGTGTATACCTCTCTCTGGACAGGGTGTGTATACCTCTCTCTGGACAGGGTGTGTATACCTCTCTCTGGACAGTGTGTGTATACCTCTCTGGACAGGGTGTATACCTCTCTCTGGACAGGGTGTGTATACCTCTCTGGACAGGGTGTGTATACCTCTCTCTGGACAGGGTGTGTATACCTCTCTCTGGACAGTGTGTGTATACCTCTCTCTGGACAGGGTGTGTATACCTCTCTGGACAGGGTGTGTATACCTCTCTCTGGACAGTGTGTGTATACCTCTCTCTGGACAGGGTGTGTATACCTCTCTCTGGACAGGGTGTGTATACCTCTCTCTGGACAGGGTGTGTATACCTCTCTCTGGACAGGGTGTGTATACCTCTCTGGACAGGGTGTATACCTCTCTCTGGACAGTGTGTGTATACCTCTATCTGGACAGGGTGTGTATACCTCTCTCTGGACAGTGTGTGTATACCTCTCTCTGGACAGGGTGTGTATACCTCTCTCTGGACAGGGTGTGTATACCTCTCTGGACAGGGTGTGTATACCTCTCTGGACAGGGTGTGTATACCTCTCTCTGGACAGGGTGTGTATACCTCTCTCTGGACAGGGTGTGTATACCTCTCTCTGGACAGGGTGTGTATACCTCTCTGGACAGGGTGTGTATACCTCTCTCTGGACAGGGTGTGTATACCTCTCTCTGGACAGTGTGTGTATACCTCTCTCTGGACAGGGTGTGTATACATCTCTCTGGACAGGGTGTGTGTATACCTCTCTCTGGACAGTGTGTGTATACCTCTCTCTGGACAGGGTGTGTATACCTCTCTCTGGACAGGGTGTGTATACCTCTCTCTGGACAGGGTGTGTATACCTCTCTCTGGACAGGGTGTGTATACTCTCTCTGGACAGGGTGTGTATACCTCTCTCTGGACAGGGTGTGTATACCTCTCTGGACAGGGTGTGTATACCTCTCTCTGGACAGTGTGTGTATACTCTCTCTGGACAGGGTGTGTATACCTCTCTGGACAGGGTGTGTATACCTCTCTCTCTCTGGACAGGGTGTGTATACCTCTCTCTGGACAGTGTGTATACCTCTCTCTGGACAGGGTGTGTATACCTCTCTCTGGACAGGGTGTGTATACCTCTCTCTGGACAGGGTGTGTATACCTCTCTCTGGACAGGGTGTGTATACCTCTCTCTGGACAGGGTGTGTATACCTCTCTCTGGACAGGGTGTGTATACCTCTCTGGACAGGGTGTGTATACCTCTCTCTGGACAGGGTGTGTATACCTCTCTCTGGACAGGGTGTGTATACCTCTCTCTGGACAGGGTGTGTATACCTCTAACTGGACAGGGTGTGTATACCTCTCTCTGGACAGGGTGTGTATACCTCTCTCTGGACAGTGTGTGTATACCTCTCTCTGGACAGGGTGTGTATACCTCTCTCTGGACAGTGTGTGTATACCTCTCTCTGGACAGGGTGTGTATACCTCTCTCTGGACAGGGTGTGTATACCTCTCTCTGGACAGGGTGTGTATACCTCTCTCTGGACAGGGTGTGTATACTCTCTCTGGACAGTGTGTGTATACCTCTCTCTGGACAGGTGTGTATACCTCTCTCTGGACAGGGTGTGTATACCTCTCTCTGGACAGGGTGTGTATACCTCTCTCTGGACAGGGTGTGTGTATACCTCTCTCTGGACAGGGTGTGTGTATACCTCTCTCTGGACAGGGTGTGTATACCTCTCTCTGGACAGGGTGTGTATACCTCTCTGGACAGGGTGTGTATACCTCTCTCTGGACAGGGTGTGTATACCTCTCTCTGGACAGGGTGTGTATACCTCTCTCTGGACAGTGTGTGTATACCTCTCTCTGGACAGGGTGTGTATACCTCTCTCTGGACAGTGTGTGTATACCTCTCTCTGGACAGGGTGTGTATACCTCTCTCTGGACAGGGTGTGTATACCTCTCTCTGGACAGTGTGTGTATACCTCTCTCAGGACAGGGTGTGTATATCTCTCTCTGGACAGGGTGTGTATACCTCTCTCTGGACAGGGTGTGTATACCTCTCTCTGGACAGGGTGTGTATACCTCTCTCTGGACAGTGTGTGTATACCTCTCTCTGGACAGGGTGTGAATACCTCTCTCTGGACAGGGTGTGTATACCTCTCTCTGGACAGTGTGTGTATACCTCTCTCTGGACAGGGTGTGTATACCTCTCTCTGGACAGTGTGTGTATACCTCTCTGGAAGGGTGTGTATACCTCTCTCTTGACAGGGTGTGTATACCTCTCTCTGGACAGGTGTGTATACCTCTCTCTGGACAGGGTGTGTATACCTCTCTCTGGACAGGGTGTGTATACCTCTCTGGACAGGGTGTGTATACCTCTCTCTGGACAGGGTGTTTATAACTCTTTCTGGACAGGGTGAGTAGTTACAGGGTGTTATACCTCTCTCTGGACAGGGTGTTTATACCTCTCTCTGGACAGGGTGTGTATACCTCTATCTGGACAGGGTGTGTATACCTCTCTCTGGACAGTGTGTGTATACCTCTCTGGACAGGGTGTGTATACCTCTCTGGACAGGGTGTGTATACCTCTCTCTGGACAGGGTGTGTATACCTCTCTGGACAGGGTGTGTATACCTCTCTGGACAGTGTGTATATACCTCTCTCTGGACAGGGTGTATATACCTCTCTCTGAACAGGGTGTGAGTACCTCTCTCTGGACAGTGTGTATACCTCTTTCTGGACAGGGTGTGTATACCTCTCTCTGGACAGGGTGTGTATACCTCTCTGGACAGGGTGTGTATACCTCTCTCTGGACAGGGTGTGTATACCTCTCTCTGGACAGGGTGTGTATACCTCTCTCTCTGGACAGGGTGTGTATATACCTCTCTCTCTGGACAGGGTGAGTATACCTCTCTCTGGACAGGGTGTGTATACCTCTCTCTGGACAGGGTGTGTATACCTCTCTCTGGACAGGGTGAGTAGTTACAGGTTGTGTATACCTCTTTCTGGACAGGGTGTGTATACTCTCTCTGGACAGGGTGTGTATACCTCTCTGGACAGGGTGTGTATACCTCTCTCTGGACAGGGTGTGTATACCTCTCTGGACAGGGTGTGTATACCTCTCTGGACAGTGTGTATATACCTCTCTCTGGACAGGGTGTATATACCTCTCTCTGGACAGGGTGAGTAGTTACAGGGTGTGTATACCTCTCTGGACAGGGTGTGTATACCTCTCTCTGGACAGGGTGTGTATACCTCTCTGGACAGGGTGTGTATACCTCTCTCTGGACAGTGTGTGTATACCTCTCTGGACAGGGTGTGTATACCTCTATCTGGACAGGGTGTGTATACCTCTCTCTGGACAGTGTGTGTATACCTCTCTCTGGACAGGGTGTGTATACCTCTCTCTGGACAGGGTGTGTATACCTCTCTCTGGACAGGGTGTGTATACCTCTCTCTGGACAGGGTGTGTATACATCTATCTGGACAGGGTGTGTATACCTCTCTCTGGACAGTGTGTGTATACCTCTCTCTGGACAGGGTGTGTATACCTCTCTGGACAGGGTGTGTATACCTCTCTCTGGACAGGGTGTGTATACCTCTCTCTGGACAGGGTGTGTATACCTCTCTCTGGACAGGGTGTGTATACCTCTCTCTGGACAGGGTGTGTATACCTCTCTCTGGACAGGGTGTGTATACCTCTCTCTGGACAGGGTGTGTATACCTCTCTCTGGACAGGGTGTGTATACCTCTCTCTGGACAGTGTGTATATACCTCTTTCTGAACAGGGTGAGTAGTTACAGGGTGTGTATACCTCTCTCTGGACAGGGTGTGTATACCTCTCTCTGGACAGGGTGTGTATACCTCTCTGGACAGGGTGTGTATACCTCTCTCTGGACAGGGTGTGTATACCTCTCTCTGGACAGGGTGTGTATACCTCTCTCTGGACAGGGTGTGTATACCTCTATCTGGACAGGGTGTGTATACCTCTCTCTGGACAGGGTGTGTATACCTCTCTCTTGACAGGGTGAGTAGTTACAGGGTGTGTATAACTCTCTCTGGGCAGGGTGTGTATACCTCTCTCTGAACAGGGTGTGAAAACCTCTCTCTGGACAGTGTGTGTATACATCTATCTGGACAGGGTGTGTATACCTCTCTCTGGACAGGGTGTGAATACCTCTCTCTGGACAGGGTGTGTATACCTCTCTCTGGACAGTGTGTGTATACCTCTATCTGGACAGGGTGTGTATACCTCTCTCTGGACAGTGTGTATATACCTCTCTCTGAACAGGGTGAGTAGTTACAGGGTGTGTATACCTCTTTCTGGACAGGGTGTGTATACCTCTCTCTGGACAGGGTGTGTATACCTCTCTCTGGACAGGGTGTGAATACCTCTCTCTGGACAGTGTGTGTATACCTCTCTCTGGACAGGGTGTGTATACCTCTCTCTGGACAGGGTGTGTATACCTCTCTGGACAGGGTGTGTATACCTCTCTCTGTACAGGGTATGTATACCTCTCTCTGGACAGTGTGTATATACCTCTCTCTGGACAGGGTGTGTATATACCTCTCTCTGGACAGGGTGAGTAGTTACAGGGTGTGTATACCTCTCTTTCTGGACAGGGTGTGTATACCTCTCTCTGGACAGGGTGTGTATACCTCTCTGGACAGGGTGTGTATACCTCTCTCTGGACAGGGTGTGTATACCTCTCTCTGGACAGGGTGTGTATACCTCTCTCTGGACAGGGTGTATACCTCTCTCTGGACAGGGTGTGTATACCTCTCTGGACAGGGTGTGTATACCTCTCTCTGGACAGGGTGTGTATACCTCTCTCTGGACAGGGTGTGTATACCTCTCTGGACAGGGTGTGTATACCTCTCTCTGGACAGGGTGTGTATACCTCTCTCTGGACAGGGTGTGTATACCTCTCTCTGGACAGGGTGTGTATACCTCTCTCTCTGGACAGGGTGTGTATACCTCTCTCTGGACAGGGTGTGTATACCTCTCTCTGGACAGGGTGTGTATACCTCTCTCTGGACAGGGTGAGTAGTTACAGGTTGTGTATACCTCTTTCTGGACAGGGTGTGTATACCTCGCTCTGGACAGGGTGTGTATACCTCTCTCTGGACAGGGTGTGAATACCTCTCTCTGGACAGGGTGTGTATACTCTCTGGACAGGGTGTGTATACCTCTTTCTGGACAGGGTGTGTATACCTCTCTCTGGACAGGGTGTGTATACCTCTCTGGACAGGGTGTGTATACCTCTCTCTGGACAGGGTGTGTATACCTCTCTCTGGACAGGGTGTGTATACCTCTCTCTGGACAGGGTGTGTATACCTCTCTCTGGACAGGGTGTGTATACCTCTCTGGACAGTGTGTATACCTCTCTCTGGACAGGGTGTGTATACCTCTCTCTGGACAGGGTGTGTATACCTCTCTCTGGACAGGGTGTGTATACCTCTCTCTGGACAGGGTGTGAATACCTCTCTCTGGACAGGGTGTGTATACCTCTCTCAGGACAGGGTGTGTATACCTCTCTCTGGACAGTGTGTGTATACCTCTCTCAGGACAGGGTGTGTATATCTCTCTGGACAGGGTGTGTATACCTCTCTCTGGACAGTGTGTGAATACCTCTCTCTGGACAGGGTGTGTATACCTCTCTCTGGACAGTGTGTGTATACCTCTCTCAGGACAGGGTGTGAATACCTCTCTCTGGACAGTGTGTGTATACCTCTCTCTGGACAGGGTGTGTATACCTCTCTCTGGACAGTGTGTGTATACCTCTCTCTGGAAGGGTGTGTATACCTCTCTCTTGACAGGGTGTGTATACCTCTCTCTGGACAGGGTGTGAATACCTCTCTCTGGACAGGGTGTGTATACCTCTCTGGACAGGGTGTGTATACCTCTCTCTGGACAGTGTGTATACCTCTCTCTGGACAGGGTGTGTATACCTCTCTCTCTGGACAGGGTGTGTATACCTTTCTCTGGACAGGGTGTGTATACCTCTCTCTGGACAGGGTGTGTATAACTCTCTCTGGACAGGGTGTGTATACCTCTCTCTGGACAGGGTGTGTATACCTCTATCTGGACAGTGTGTGTATACCTCTCTCAGGACAGGGTGTGTATATCTCTCTCTGGACAGGGTGTGTATACCTCTCTCTGGACAGTGTGTGAATACCTCTCTCTGGACAGGGTGTGTATACCTCTCTCTGGACAGTGTGTGTATACCTCTCTCAGGACAGGGTGTGTATACCTCTCTCTGGACAGTGTGTGTATACTCTCTCTGGACAGGGTGTGTATACCTCTCTCTGGACAGTGTGTGTATACCTCTCTCTGGAAGGGTGTGTATACCTCTCTCTTGACAGGGCGTGTATACCTCTCTCTTGACAGGGTGTGTATACCTCTCTCTGGACAGTGTGTGTATACCTCTCTCTGGACAGTGTGTGTATACCTCTCTCTGGACAGGGTGTGTATACCTCTCTCTGGACAGGGTGTGTATACCTCTCTCTGGACAGGGTGTATATACCTCTCTCTGGACAGGGTGAGTAGTTACAGGGTGTGTATACCTCTTTCTGGACAGGGTGTGTATACCTCTCTCTGGACAGGGTGTGTATACCTCTCTCTGGACAGGGTGTGTATACCTCTCTCTGGACAGTGTGTATACCTCTCTGGACAGGGTGTGTATACCTCTCTGGACAGGGTGTGTATACTCTCTCTGGACAGTGTGTATACCTCTCTCTGGACAGGGTGTGTATACCTCTCTCTGGACAGTGTGTGTATACCTCTCAGGACAGGGTGAATACCTCTCTCTGGACAGGGTGTGTATACCTCTCTCTGGACAGGGTGTGTATACTCTCTCTGGACAGTGTGTGTATACCTCTCTCTGGACAGGGTGTGTATACCTCTCTCTTGGACAGGGTGTGTATACCTCTCTCTGGACAGTGTGTGTATACCTCTCTCTGGACAGTGTGTGTATACCTCTCTCTGGACAGGGTGTGTATACATCTATCTGGACAGGGTGTGTATACCTCTCTCTGGACAGTGTGTGTATACCTCTCTCTGGACAGGGTGTGTATACCTCTCTCTGGACAGGGTGTGTATACCTCTCTCTGGACAGGGTGTGTATACCTCTCTCTGGACAGGGTGTGTATACATCTATCTGGACAGGGTGTGTATACCTCTCTCTGGACAGTGTGTGTATACCTCTCTCTGGACAGGGTGTGTATACCTCTCTCTGGACAGTGTGTGTATACCTCTCTCTGGACAGGGTGTGTATACCTCTCTCTGGACAGTGTGTGTATACCTCTCTCTGGACAGGGTGTGTATACCTCTCTCTGGACAGGGTGTGTATACCTCTCTCTGGACAGGGTGTGTATACCTCTCTCTGGACAGTGTGTGTATACCTCTCTCTGGACAGGGTGTGTATACCTCTATCTGGACAGGGTGTGTATACCTCTCTCTGGACAGTGTGTGTATACCTCTCTGGACAGGGTGTGTATACCTCTCTGGACAGGGTGTGTATACCTCTCTCTGACAGGGTGTGTATACCTCTCTCTGGACAGGGTGTGTATACATCTATCTGGACAGGGTGTGTATACCTCTCTGGACAGTGTGTGTATACCTCTCTGGACAGGGTGTGTATACTCTCTCTGGACAGGGTGTGTATACCTCTCTCTGACAGTGTGTATACCTCTCTGGACAGGGTGTGTATACCTCTCTCTGGACAGGGTGTGAATACCTCTCTCTGGACAGGGTGTGTATACCTCTCTCTGGACAGGGTGTGTATACCTCTCTCTGGACAGGGTGTGTATACCTCTCTCTGGACAGTGTGTATATACCTCTCTCTGGACAGGGTGAGTAGTTACAGGGTGTGTATACCTCTCTCTGGACAGGGTGTGTATACCTCTCTGGACAGGGTGTGTATACCTCTCTCTGGACAGGGTGTGTATACCTCTCTCTGGACAGGGTGTGTATACCTCTCTCTGGACAGGGTGTGTATACCTCTCTCTGGACAGGGTGTGTATACCTCTCTCTGGACAGGGTGTGTATACCTCTCTCTGGACAGGGTGTGAATACCTCTCTCTGGACAGGGTGTGTAAACCTCTCTCTGGACAGTGTGTATACCTCTCTCTGGACAGGGTGTGTATACCTCTCTCTGGACAGTGTGTGTATACCTCTCTGGAAGGGTGTGTATACCTCTCTCTTGACAGGGTGTGTATACCTCTCTCTGGACAGGGTGTGTATACCTCTCTCTGGACAGGGTGTGTATACCTCTCTCTGGACAGGGTGTGTATACCTCTCTCTGGACAGTGTGTGTATACCTCTCTCTGGACAGGGTGTGTATACCTCTCTGGACAGGGTGTGTATACCTCTCTCTGGACAGGGTGTGTATACCTCTCTGGACAGGGTGTGTATACCTCTCTCTGGACAGGGTGTGTATACCTCTCTCTGGACAGTGTGTATACCTCTCTGGACAGGGTGTGTATACCTCTCTCTGGACAGGGTGTGTATACCTCTCTCTGGACAGGGTGTATACCTCTCTCTGGACAGGGTGTGTATACCTCTCTCTGGACAGTGTGTGTATACCTCTCTCTGGACAGGGTGTGTATACCTCTCTCTGGACAGGGTGTGTATACCTCTCTCTGGACAGTGTGTGTATACCTCTCTGGAAGGGTGTGTATACCTCTCTCTGGACAGGGTGTGTATACCTCTCTCTGGACAGGGTGTGTATACCTCTCTGGACAGGGTGTGTATACCTCTCTCTGGACAGGGTGTGTATACCTCTCTCTGGACAGTGTGTGTATACCTCTCTCTGGACAGGGTGTGTATACCTCTCTCTGGACAGTGTGTATACCTCTCTCTGGACAGGGTGTGTATACCTCTCTGGACAGGGTGTGTATACCTCTCTCTGGACAGGGTGTGTATACCTCTCTCTGGACAGGGTGTGTATATCTCTCTGGACAGGGTGTGTATACCTCTCTCTGGACAGGGTGTGTATACCTCTCTCTGGACAGGGTGTGTATACCTCTCTCTGGACAGGGTGTGTATACCTCTCTCTGGACAGGGTGTGTATACCTCTCTCTGGACAGTGTGTGTATACCTCTCTCTGGACAGGGTGTGTATACCTCTCTCTGGACAGGGTGTATACCTCTCTCTGGACAGTGTGTATACCTCTCTCTGGACAGGGTGTGTATACCTCTCTCTGGACAGGGTGTGTATACCTCTCTCTGGACAGGGTGTGTATACCTCTCTCTGGACAGGGTGAGTATACCTCTCTCTGGACAGGGTGTGTATACCTCTCTCTGGACAGGGTGTGTATACCTCTCTGGACAGGGTGTGTATACCTCTCTGGACAGGGTGTGTATACCTCTCTCTGGACAGGGTGTGTATACCTCTCTCTGGACAGGGTGTGTATACCTCTCTCTGGACAGGGTGTGTATACCTCTCTGGACAGGGTGTGTATACCTCTCTCTGGACAGGGTGTGTATACCTCTCTCTGGACAGGGTGTGTATACCTCTCTGGACAGGTGTGTATACCTCTTTCTGGACAGGGTGTGTATACCTCTCTCTGGACAGGGTGTGTATACCTCTCTCTGGACAGGGTGTGTATACCTCTCTCTGGACAGGGTGTGTATACCTCTCTCTGACAGGGTGTGTATACCTCTTTCTGGACAGGGTGTGTATACCTCTCTGGACAGGGTGAATACCTCTCTCTGGACAGGGTGTGTATACCTCTCTCTGGACAGGGTGTGAATACCTCTCTCTGGACAGGGTATGTATACCTCTCTCTGGACAGGGTGTGTATACCTCTCTCTGGACAGGGTGTGTATACCTCTCTCTGGACAGTGTGTATACCTCTCTGGACAGGGTGTGTATACCTCTCTGGACAGGGTGTGTATACCTCTCTCTGGACAGGGTGTGTATACCTCTCTCTGGACAGGGTGTGTATACTCTCTCTGGACAGGGTGTGTATACCTCTCTCTGGACAGGGTGTGTATACCTCTCTCTGGACAGTGTGTGTATACCTCTCTCTGGACAGGGTGTGTATATCTCTCTGGACAGGGTGTGTATACCTCTCTCTGGACAGTGTGTGTATACCTCTCTCTGGACAGGGTGTGTATACCTCTCTCTGGACAAGGTGTGTATACCTCTCTGGACAGGGTGTGTATACCTCTCTCTGGACAGGGTGTGTATACCTCTCTCTGGACAGGGTGTGTATACCTCTCTCTGGACAGTGTGTGTATACCTCTCTCTGGACAGGGTGTGTATACTCTCTCTCTCTGGACAGGGTGTGTATACCTCTCTCTGGACAGTGTGTGTATACCTCTCTGGACAGGGTGTGTATACCTCTCTCTGGACAGTGTGTATACCTCTCTCTGGACAGGGTGTGTATACCTCTCTGGACAGGGTGTGTATACCTCTCTCTGGACAGGGTGTGTATACCTCTCTCTGGACAGGGTGTGTATACCTCTCTCTGGACAGGGTGTGTATACCTCTCTCAGGACAGGGTGTATATCTCTCTGGACAGGGTGTGTATACTCTCTCTGGACAGTGTGTGTACCTCTCTCTGGACAGGGTGTGTATACCTCTCTCTGGACAGTGTGTGTATACCTCTCTCTGGACAGGGTGTGTATACCTCTCTGGACAGGGTGTGTATACCTCTCTGGACAGGGTGTGTATACCTCTCTCTGGACAGTGTGTGTATACCTCTCTCTGGACAGGGTGTGTATACCTCTCTCTGGACAGGGTGTGTATACCTCTCTCTGGACAGGGTGTGTATACCTCTCTGGACAGTGGTGTGTATACCTCTCTGGACAGTGTGTGTATACCTCTCTCTGGACAGGGTGTGTATACCTCTCTGGACAGGGTGTGTATACCTCTCTCTGGACAGTGTGTGTATACCTCTCTGGACAGGGTGTGTATACCTCTCTCTGGACAGTGTGTGAATACCTCTCTCTTGACAGGGCGTGTATACCTCTCTCTTGACAGGGTGTGTATACCTCTCTCTGGACAGGTGTGTATACCTCTCTCTGGACAGGGTGTGTATACCTCTCTCTGGACAGGGTGTGTATACCTCTCTCTGGACAGGTGTGTATACCTCTCTCTGGACAGGGTGTGTATACCTCTCTGGACAGGGTGTGTATACTCTCTCTGGACAGGGTGTGTATACCTCTCTCTGGACAGGGTGTGTATACCTCTCTGACAGGGTGAGTGTTACAGGGTGTATACCTCTCTCTGGACAGGGTGTGTATACATCTCTCTGGACAGGGTGTATATACCTCTCTCTGGACAGGGTGTGTATACCTCTCTCTGGACAGTGTGTATACCTCTCTCTGGACAGGGTGTGTATACCTCTCTCTGGACAGGGTGTGTATACCTCTCTCTGGACAGGGTGTGTATACCTCTCTCTGGACAGGGTGTGTATACCTCTCTCTGGACAGTGTGTGTATACCTCTCTCTGGACAGGGTGTGTATACCTCTCTCTGGACAGGGTGTGTATACCTCTCTCTGGACAGGGTGTGTATACCTCTCTCTGGACAGTGTGTGTATACCTCTCTCTGGACAGGGTGTGTATACCTCTCTCTGGACAGGGTGTGTATACCTCTCTCTGGACAGGGTGTGTATACCTCTCTGGACAGGGTGTGTATACCTCTCTCTGGACAGTGGTGTGTATACCTCTCTCTGGACAGGGTGTGTATACCTCTCTCTGGACAGTGTGTGTATACCTCTCTCTGGACAGGGTGTGTATACCTCTCTCTGGACAGGGTGTGTATACCTCTCTCTGGACAGGGTGTGTATACCTCTCTCTGGACAGGGTGTGTATACCTCTCTCTGGACAGGGTGTGTATACCTCTCTCTGGACAGTGTGTGTATACCTCTCTCTGGACAGGGTGTGTATACCTCTCTCTGGACAGGGTGTGTATACCTCTCTGGACAGGGTGTGTATACCTCTCTGGACAGGGTGTGTATACCTCTCTCTGGACAGGGTGTGTATACCTCTCTCTGGACAGTGTGTGTATATACCTCTCTCTGGACAGGGTGTGTATACTCTCTCTGGACAGGGTGTGTATACCTCTCTCTGGACAGGGTGTGTATACCTCTCTCTGGACAGGGTGTGTATACCTCTCTCTGGACAGGGTGTGTATACCTCTCTCTGGACAGGGTGTGTATACCTCTCTCTGGACAGTGTGTGTATACCTCTCTCTGGACAGGGTGTGTATACCTCTCTCTGGACAGGGTGTGTATACCTCTCTCTGGACAGGGTGTGTATACCTCTCTCTGGACAGGGTGTGTATACCTCTCTCTGGACAGGGTGTGTATACCTCTCTGGACAGGGTGTGTATACCTCTCTCTGGACAGGGTGTGTATACCTCTCTCTGGACAGGGTGTGTATACCTCTCTCTGGACAGGGTGTGTATACCTCTCTCTGGACAGGGTGTGTATACCTCTCTCTGGACAGGGTGTGTATACCTCTCTCTGGACAGGGTGTGTATACCTCTCTCTGGACAGGGTGTGTGTATACCTCTCTCTGGACAGGGTGTGTATACCTCTCTCTGGACAGGGTGTGTATACCTCTCTCTGGACAGGGTGTGTATACCTCTCTCTGGACAGGGTGTATACCTCTCTCTGGACAGGGTGTGTATACCTCTCTCTGGACAGGGTGTGTATACCTCTCTCTGGACAGGGTGTGTATACCTCTCTCTGGACAGGGTGTATACTTCTCTGGACAGTGTGTATACCTCTCTCTGGACAGGGTGTGTATACTCTCTGGACAGGGTGTGTATACCTCTCTCTGGACAGGGTGTGTATACCTCTCTCTGGACAGGGTGTGTATACCTCTCTCTGGACAGGGTGTGTATACCTCTCTGGACAGGGTGTGTATACCTCTCTGGACAGGGTGTGTATACCTCTCTCTGGACAGGGTGTGTATACCTCTCTGGACAGGGTGTGTATACCTCTCTCTGGACAGTGTGTGTATACCTCTCTCTGGACAGGGTGTGTATACCTCTCTGGACAGGGTGTGTATACCTCTCTCTGGACAGTGTGTGTATACCTCTCTGGACAGGGTGTGTATACCTCTCTCTGGACAGGGTGTGAATACCTCTCTCTGGACAGGGTGTGTATACCTCTCTCTGGACAGGGTGTGTATACTCTCTCTGGACAGGGTGTGTATACCTCTCTCTGGACAGGGTGTGTATACCTCTCTCTGACAGGGTGTGTATACCTCTCTCTGGACAGGGTGTGTATACCTCTCTCTGGACAGTGTGTGTATACCTCTCTCTGGACAGGGTGTGTATACCTCTCTCTGGACAGTGTGTGTATACCTCTCTCTGGACAGGGTGTGTATACCTCTCTCTGGACAGGGTGTGTATACCTCTCTCTGGACAGGGTGTGAATACCTCTCTCTGGACAGGGTGTGAATACCTCTCTCTGGACAGGGTGTGTATACCTCTCTCTGGACAGTGTGTGGATACCTCTCACTGGACAGGGTGTGGATACCTCTCACTGGACAGGGTGTGGATACCTTTCTCTGGACAGGGTGTGTATACCTCTGTCTGGACAGGGTGTGAATAACTCTCTCTGGACAGGGTGTGTATACCTCTCTCAGGACAGGGTGTGTATACCTCTCTCTGGACAGTGTGTGTATACCTCTCTCAGGACAGGGTGTGTATATCTCCCTCTGGACAGGGTGTGTATACCTCTCTCTGGACAGTGTGTGTATACCTCTCTCTGGACAGGGTGTGTATACCTCTCTCTGGACAGTGTGTGTATACCTCTCTCAGGACAGGGTGTGAATACCTCTCTCTGGACAGTGTGTGTATACCTCTCTCTGGACAGGGTGTGTATACCTCTCTCTGGACAGTGTGTGTATACCTCTCTCTGGAAGGGTGTGTATACCTCTCTCTTGACAGGTCGTGTATACCTCTCTCTTGACAGGGTGTGTATACCTCTCTCTGGACAGTGTGTGTATACCTCTCTCTGGACAGTGTGTGTATACCTCTCTCTGGACAGGGTGTGTATACCTCTCTCTGGACAGGGTGTGTATACCTCTCTCTGGACAGGGTATATACCTCTCTCTGGACAGGGTGAGTAGTTACAGGGTGTGTATACCTCTTTCTGGACAGGGTGTGTATACCTCTCTCTGGACAGGGTGTGTATACCTCTCTCAGGACAGGGTGTGTATACCTCTCTCTGGACAGTGTGTGTATACCTCTCTCAGGACAGGGTGTGTATATCTCTCTCTGGACAGGGTGTGTATACCTCTCTCTGGACAGTGTGTGAATACCTCTCTCTGGACAGGGTGTGTATACCTCTCTCTGGACAGTGTGTGTATACCTCTCTCAGGACAGGGTGTGAATACCTCTCTCTGGACAGGGTGTGTATACCTCTCTCTGGACAGGGTGTGTATACCTCTCTCTGGACAGTGTGTGTATACCTCTCTCTGGAAGGGTGTGTATACCTCTCTCTTGACAGGGTGTGTATACCTCTCTCTTGACAGGGTGTGTATACCTCTCTCTGGACAGTGTGTGTATACCTCTCTCTGGACAGGGTGTGTATACATCTATCTGGACAGGGTGTGTATACCTCTCTCTGGACAGTGTGTGTATACCTCTCTCTGGAAAGGGTGTGAATACCTCTCTCTGGAAGGGTGTGTATACCTCTCTCTTGACAGGGTGTGTATACCTCTC
This sequence comes from Brachymystax lenok tsinlingensis, assembly GCA_030435695.1. Classification (NCBI taxonomy): domain Eukaryota; kingdom Metazoa; phylum Chordata; class Actinopteri; order Salmoniformes; family Salmonidae; genus Brachymystax; species Brachymystax lenok. The sequence continues at coordinate 21,596,195 of CM059785.1, forward strand.
TCTGGACAGGGTGTGTATACATCTATCTGGACAGGGTGTGTAGACCTCTCTCTGGACAGTGTGTGTATACATCTATCTGGACAGGGTGTGTAGACCTCTCTCTGGACAGTGTGTGTATACCTCTCTCTGGACAGGGTGTGTATACCTCTCTCTGGACAGTGTGTGTATACCTCTATCTGGACAGGGTGTGTATACCTCTCTCTGGACAGTGTGTATATACCTCTCTCTGGACAGGGTGTGTATACCTCTTTCTGGACAGGGTGTGTATACCTCTCTCTGGACAGGGTGTGTATACCTCTCTGGACAGGGTGTGTATACCTCTCTCTGGACAGGGTGTGTATACCTCTCTCTGGACAGGGTGTGTATACCTCTCTCTGGACAGGGTGTGTATACCTCTATCTGGACAGGGTGTGTATACCTCTCTCTGGACAGTGTGTGTATACCTCTCTCTGGACAGGGTGTGTATACCTCTCTCTGGACAGGGTGTGTATACCTCTCTCTGGACAGTGTGTGTATACCTCTCTCTGGACAGGGTGTGTATACCTCTCTCTGGACAGGGTGTGTATACCTCTCTCTGGACAGTGTGTGTATACCTCTCTCTGGACAGGGTGTGTATACCTCTCTGGACAGTGTGTGTATACCTCTCTCTGGAAGGGTGTGTATACCTCTCTCTGGACAGGGTGTGTATACCTCTCTCTGGACAGGGTGTATACCTCTCTCTGGACAGGGTGTGTATACCTCTCTCTGGACAGGGTGTGTATACCTCTCTCTGGACAGGGTGTGTATACTCTCTCTGGACAGTGTGTATACCTCTCTCTGGACAGGGTGTGTATACCTCTCTCTGGACAGGGTGTGTATACATCTCTCTGGACAGGGTGTATATACCTCTCTCTGAACAGGGTGAGTATACATCTCTCTGGACAGTGTGTATACCTCTCTCTGGACAGGGTGTGTATACCTCTCTCAGGACAGGGTGTGTATACCTCTCTCTGGACAGGGTGTGTATACCTCTCTGGACAGGGTGTGTATACCTCTCTCTGGACAGTGTGTGTATACCTCTCTGGACAGGGTGTGTATACCTCTCTCTGGACAGGGTGTGTATACCTCTCTCTGGACAGGGTGTGTATACCTCTCTCTGGACAGGGTGTGTATACCTCTCTCTGGACAGGGTGTGTATACCTCTCTCTGGACAGGGTGTGTATACCTCTCTCTGGACAGGGTGTGTATACCTCTCTCTGGACAGTGTGTGTATACCTCTCTCTGGACAGGGTGTGTATACCTCTCTCTGGACAGGGTGTGTATACCTCTCTCTGGACAGGTGTGTATACCTCTCTCTGGACAGGGTGTGTATACCTCTCTCTGGACAGGGTGCATACCTCTCTCTGGACAGTGTGTGTATACCTCTCTCTGGACAGGGTGTGTATACCTCTCTCTGGACAGGGTGTGTATACCTCTCTCTGGACAGGGTGTGTATACCTCTCTCTGGACAGGGTGTGTATACCTCTCTCTGGACAGTGTGTGTATACCTCTCTCTGGACAGGGTGTGTATACTCTCTCTGGACAGGGTGTGTATACCTCTCTCTGGACAGGTGTGTATACCTCTCTCTGGACAGGGTGTGTATACCTCTCTCTGGACAGGGTGTGTATACCTCTCTCTGGACAGGGTGTGTATACCTCTCTCTGGACAGGGTGTGTATACCTCTCTGGACAGGGTGTGTATACCTCTCTCTGGACAGGGTGTGTATACCTCTCTGGACAGTGTGTGTATACCTCTCTCTGGACAGGGTGTGTATACCTCTCTCTGGACAGGGTGTGTATACCTCTCTCTGGACAGGGTGTGAATACCTCTCTCTGGACAGGGTGTATACCTCTCTCTCTGGACAGGGTGTGTATACCTCTCTCTGGACAGGGTGTGTATACCTCTCTCTGGACAGGGTGTGTATACTCTCTCTGACAGGGTGTGTATACCTCTCTCTGGACAGGGTGTGTATACCTCTCTCTGGACAGGGTGTGTATACCTCTCTCTGGACAGGGTGTGTATACCTCTCTCTGGACAGGGTGTATACCTCTCTCTGGACAGGGTGTGTATACCTCTCTCTGGACAGGGTGTGTATACCTCTCTCTGGACAGGGTGTGTGTATACCTCTCTCTGGACAGTGTGTGTATACCTCTCTCTGGACAGGGTGTGTATACCTCTCTCTGGACAGTGTGTGTATACCTCTCTCTGGACAGGGTGTGTATACCTCTCTGGACAGGGTGTGTATACCTCTCTCTGGACAGGGTGTGTATACCTCTCTCTGGACAGGTGTGTATACCTCTCTCTGGACAGGGTGTGTATACCTCTCTCTGGACAGGGTGTGTATACCTCTCTCTGGACAGGGTGTGTATACCTCTCTCTGGACAGGGTGTGTATACCTCTCTCTGGACAGGGTGTGTATACCTCTCTCTGGACAGGGTGTGTATACCTCTCTGGACAGGGTGTATATACCTCTCTCTGAACAGGGTGAGTATACATCTCTCTGGACAGTGTGTATACCTCTCTCTGGACAGGGTGTGTATACCTCTCTCTGGACAGGGTGTGTATACCTCTCTCTGGACAGGGTGTGTATACCTCTATCTGGACAGGGTGTGTATACCTCTCTCTGGACAGTGTGTGTATACCTCTCTCTGGACAGGGTGTGAATACCTCTCTCTGGACAGGGTGTGTATACCTCTCTCTGGACAGGGTGTGTATACCTCTCTCTGGACAGGGTGTGTATACCTCTCTCTGGACAGGGTGTGTATACCTCTCTCTGGACAGTGTGTGTATACCTCTCTCTGGACAGGGTGTGTATACCTCTCTCTGGACAGGGTGTGTATACCTCTCTCTGGACAGGGTGTGTATACTCTCTCTGGACAGGGTGTGTATACCTCTCTCTGGACAGGGTGTGTATACCTCTCTCTGGACAGGGTGTGTATACCTCTCTCTGGACAGGGTGTGTATACCTCTCTCTGGACAGGGTGTGTATACCTCTCTCTGGACAGGGTGTGTATACCTCTCTCTGGACAGGGTGTGTATACCTCTCTCTGGACAGGGTGTGTATACCTCTATCTGGACAGGGTGTGTATACCTCTCTCTGGACAGTGTGTGTATACCTCTCTCTGGACAGGGTGTGTATACCTCTCTCTGGACAGGGTGTGTATACCTCTCTCTGGACAGGGTGTGTATACCTCTCTCTGGACAGGGTGTGTATACCTCTATCTGGACAGGGTGTGTATACCTCTCTCTGGACAGTGTGTGTATACCTCTCTGGACAGGGTGTGTATACCTCTCTCTGGACAGTGTGTGTATACCTCTCTCTGGACAGGGTGTGTATACCTCTCTCTGGACAGTGTGTGTATACCTCTCTCTGGACAGGGTGTGTATACTTCTGTCTGGACAGTGTGTATATACCTCTCTCTGGACAGGGTGTGTATACCTCTCTGGACAGGGTGTGTATACCTCTCTCTGGACAGGGTGTGTATACCTCTCTCTGGACAGGGTGTGTATACCTCTCTCTGGACAGGGTGTGTATACCTCTCTCTGGACAGGGTGTGTATACCTCTCTCTGGACAGGGTGTGTATACTCTCTGGACAGGTGTGTATACCTCTTTCTGGACAGGGTGTGTATACCTCTCTCTGGACAGGGTGTGTATACCTCTCTCTGGACAGGGTGTGTATACCTCTCTCTGGACAGTGTGTGTATACCTCTCTCTGGACAGGGTGTGTATACCTCTCTCTGGACAGGGTGTGTATACCTCTCTCTGGACAGGTGTGTATACTCTCTCTGGACAGGGTGTGTATACCTCTCTCTGGACAGGGTGTGTATACCTCTCTCTGGACAGGGTGTGTATACCTCTCTCTGGACAGGGTGTGTATACCTCTCTCTGGACAGGGTGTGTATACCTCTCTCTGGACAGGGTGTGTATACCTCTCTCTGGACAGGGTGTATACCTCTCTCTGGACAGGGTGTGTATACCTCTCTCTGGACAGGGTGTGTATACCTCTCTCTGGACAGTGTGTGTATACATCTCTCTGGACAGGGTGTGTATACCTCTCTCTGGACAGTGTGTATACCTCTCTGGACAGGGTGTGTATACCTCTCTCTGGACAGTGTGTGTATACCTCTCTCTGGACAGGGTGTGTATACCTCTCTCTGGACAGGGTGTGTATACCTCTCTCTGGACAGGGTGTGTATACCTCTCTCTGGACAGGGTGTGTATACCTCTCTCTGGACAGGGTGTGTATACCTCTCTCTGGACAGGGTGTGTATACCTCTCTCTGGACAGGGTGTGTATACCTCTCTCTGGACAGGGTGTGTATACCTCTCTCTGGACAGGGTGTGTATACCTCTCTCTGGACAGGGTGAGTAGTTACAGGTTGTGTATACCTCTTTCTGGACAGGGTGTGTATACTCTCTCTGGACAGGGTGTGTATACCTCTCTCTGGACAGGGTGTGTATACCTCTCTCTGGACAGGGTGTGTATACCTCTCTCTGGACAGTGTGTGTATACCTCTCTGGACAGGGTGTGTATACCTCTCTGGACAGGGTGTATACCTCTCTCTGGACAGGGTGTGTATACCTCTCTCTGGACAGGGTGTGTATACCTCTCTCTGGACAGGGTGTGTATACCTCTCTCTGGACAGGGTGTGTATACCTCTCTCTGGACAGGGTGTGTATACCTCTCTCTGGACAGGGTGTGTATACCTCTCTCTGGACAGGGTGTGTATACCTCTCTCTGGACAGGGTGTGTATACCTCTCTCTGGACAGTGTGTGTATACCTCTCTCTGGACAGGGTGTGTATACCTCTATCTGGACAGGGTGTGTATACCTCTCTCTGGACAGTGTGTGTATACCTCTCTCTGGACAGGGTGTGAATACCTCTCTCTGGACAGGGTGTGTATACCTCTCTCTGGACAGGGTGTGTATACCTCTCTCTGGACAGGGTGTGTATACATCTCTCTGGACAGGGTGTGTATACCTCTCTCTGGACAGTGTGTGTATACCTCTCTCTGGACAGGGTGTGTATACCTCTCTCTGGACAGTGTGTGTATACCTCTCTCTGGACAGGGTGTATACCTCTCTCTGGACAGTGTGTGTATACCTCTATCTGGACAGGGTGTGTATACTCTCTCTGGACAGTGTGTATATACCTCTCTGGACAGGGTGTGTATACCTCTCTCTGGACAGGGTGTGTATACCTCTCTCTGGACAGGGTGTGAATACCTCTCTCTGGACAGGGTGTGTATACCTCTCTCTGGACAGGGTGTGTATACCTCTCTCTGGACAGGGTGTGTATACCTCTCTCTGGACAGGGTGTGTATACCTCTCTCTGGAAGGGTGTGTATACCTCTCTCTGGACAGGGTGTGTATACTCTCTCTGGACAGGGTGTGTATACCTCTCTCTGGACAGGGTGTGTATACCTCTCTCTGGACAGGGTGTATACCTCTCTCTGGACAGGGTGTGTATACCTCTCTCTGGACAGGGTGTGTATACCTCTCTCTGGACAGGGTGTGTATACCTCTCTCTGGACAGGGTGTGTATACCTCTCTCTGGACAGTGTGTGTATACCTCTCTCTGGACAGGGTGTGTATACCTCTCTCTGGACAGGGTGTGTATACCTCTCTCTGGACAGGGTGTGTATACCTCTCTCTGGACAGTGTGTGTATACCTCTCTCTGGACAGGGTGTGTATACCTCTCTCTGGACAGGGTGTGTATACCTCTCTCTGGACAGTGTGTGTATACCTCTCTCTGGACAGGGTGTGTATACCTCTCTCTGGACAGGGTGTGTATACCTCTCTCTGGACAGGGTGTGTATACCTCTCTCTGGACAGGGTGTGTATACCTCTCTCTGGACAGGGTGTGTATACCTCTCTCTGGACAGGGTGTGTATACCTCTCTCTGGACAGTGTGTGTATACCTCTCTCTGGACAGGGTGTGTATACCTCTCTCTGGACAGTGTGTGTATACCTCTCTGGAAGGGTGTGTATACCTCTCTGGACAGGGTGTGTATACCTCTCTGGACAGGGTGTGTATACCTCTCTCTGGACAGGGTGTGTATACCTCTCTCTGGACAGTGTGTGTATACCTCTCTCTGGAAAGGGTGTGTATACCTCTCTCTGGACAGGGTGTGTATACCTCTCTCTGGACAGGGTGTGTATACCTCTCTCTGGACAGGGTGTGTATACATCTCTCTGGACAGGGTGTGTATACCTCTCTCTGGACAGTGTGTGTATACTCTCTGGACAGGGTGTGTATACCTCTCTCTGGACAGTGTGTGTATACCTCTCTCTGGACAGGGTGTGTATACCTCTCTCTGGACAGTGTGTGTATACCTCTCTCTGGACAGGGTGTGTATACTCTCTCTGGACAGTGTGTGTATACCTCTCTCTGGACAGGGTGTGTATACCTCTTTCTGGACAGGGTGTGTATACCTCTCTCTGGACAGGGTGTGTATACCTCTCTGGACAGTGTGTATACCTCTCTCTGGACAGGGTGTGTATACATCTATCTGGACAGGGTGTGTATACCTCTCTCTGGACAGGGTGTGTATACCTCTCTCTGGACAGGGTGTGTATACCTCTCTCTGGACAGGGTGTGTATACCTCTCTCTGGACAGGGTGTGTATACCTCTCTCTGGACAGGGTGTGTATACATCTATCTGGACAGGGTGTGTATACCTCTCTCTGGACAGTGTGTGTATACATCTCTCTGGACAGGGTGTGTATACCTCTCTCTGGACAGTGTGTGTATACCTCTCTCTGGACAGGGTGTGTATACCTCTCTCTGGACAGGGTGTGTATACCTCTCTCTGGACAGTGTGTGTATACCTCTCTCTGGACAGGGTGTGTATACCTCTCTCTGGACAGGGTGTGTATACCTCTCTCTGGACAGGGTGTGTATACCTCTCTCTGGACAGGGTGTGTATACCTCTCTCTGGACAGGGTGTGTATACCTCTCTCTGGACAGGGTGTGTATACCTCTCTCTGGACAGGGTGTGTATACCTCTCTCTGGACAGTGTGTGTATACCTCTCTCTGGACAGTGTGTGTATACCTCTCTCTGGACAGGGTGTGTATACCTCTCTCTGGACAGTGTGTGTATACCTCTCTCTGGACAGGGTGTGTATACCTCTCTCTGGACAGGGTGTGTATACCTCTCTCTGGACAGGGTGTGTATACCTCTCTCTGGACAGGGTGTGTATACCTCTCTCTGGACAGGGTGTGTATACCTCTCTCTGGACAGGGTGTGTATACCTCTCTCTCTGGACAGGGTGTGTATACCTCTCTCTGGACAGGGTGTGTATACCTCTCTCTGGACAGGGTGTGTATACCTCTCTCTGGACAGTGTGTATATACCTCTCTCTGGACAGGGTGTGTATACCTCTCTCTGGACAGGGTGTGTATACCTCTCTGGACAGTGTGTGTATACCTCTCTGGACAGGGTGTGTATACCTCTCTCTGGACAGGGTGTGTATACCTCTCTGGACAGTGTGTGTATACCTCTCTCTGGACAGGGTGTGTATACCTCTCTCTGGACAGGGTGTGTATATCTCTCTGGACAGGGTGTGTATACCTCTCTCTGGACAGGGTGTGTATACCTCTCTCTGGACAGGGTGTGTATACCTCTCTCTGGACAGTGTGTGTATACATCTCTCTGGACAGGGTGTGTATACCTCTCTCTGGACAGTGTGTGTATACCTCTCTCTGGACAGGGTGTGTATACCTCTCTCTGGACAGTGTGTGTATACCTCTATCTGGACAGGGTGTGTATACTTCTGTCTGGACAGTGTGTATATACCTCTCTCTGGACAGGGTGTGTATACCTCTCTCTGGACAGGGTGTGTATACCTCTCTCTGGACAGGGTGTGTATACCTCTCTCTGGACAGGGTGAGTATACCTCTCTCTGGACAGGGTGAGTATACCTCTCTCTGGACAGGGTGTGTATACCTCTCTTTGGACAGGGTGAGTATTTTTCAGGTTGTGTATACCTCTTTCTGGACAGGGTGTGTATAGCTCTCTCTGGACAGGACGTGTATACCTCTCTCTGGAGAGGGTGAGTAAACCTCTCTCTGGACAGGGTGAGTATACCTCTCTCTGGACAGGGTGTGTATACCTCTCTCTGGACAGGGTGTGTATACCTCTCTCTCTGGACAGGGTGTGTATACCTCTCTCTGGACAGGGTGTGTATACCTCTCTCTGGACAGGGTGTGTATACTCTCTCTGGACAGGGTGTGTATACCTCTCTCTGGACAGGGTGTGTATACCTCTCTCTGGACAGGGTGTGAATACCTCTCTCTGGACAGGGTGTGTATACCTCTCTGGACAGGGTGTGTATACCTCTCTCTGGACAGGGTGTGTATACATCTATCTGGACAGGGTGTGTATACCTCTCTCTGGACAGTGTGTGTATACATCTATCTGGACAGGGTGTGTAGACCTCTCTCTGGACAGTGTGTGTATATCTCTCTCTGGACAGGGTGTGTATACCTCTCTCTGGACAGTGTGTGTATACCTCTCTCTGGACAGGGTGTATACCTCTCTGGACAGGGTGTGTATACCTCTCTCTGGACAGGGTGTGTATACCTCTCTCTGGACAGGGTGTGTATACCTCTCTCTGGACAGGGTGTGTATACCTCTCTCTGGACAGGGTGTGTATACCTCTCTCTGGACAGGGTGTGTATACCTCTCTCTCTGGACAGGGTGTGTATACCTCTCTCTGGACAGGGTGTGTATACCTCTCTGGACAGGGTGTGTATACCTCTCTCTGGACAGGGTGTGTATACCTCTCTCTGGACAGGGTGTGTATACCTCTCTCTGGACAGGGTGTGTATACCTCTCTCTCTGGACAGGGTGTGTATACCTCTCTCTGGACAGTGTGTGAATACCTCTCTCTGGACAGGGTGTGTATACCTCTCTCTGGACAGTGTGTGTATACCTCTCTCTGGACAGGGTGTGTATACCTCTCTCTGGACAGGGTGTGTATACCTCTCTCTGGACAGGGTGTGTATACCTCTCTGGACAGGGTGTGTATACCTCTCTCTGGACAGGGTGTGTATACCTCTCTCTGGACAGGGTGTGTATACCTCTCTCTGGACAGGGTGTGTATACCTCTCTGGACAGGGTGTGTATACCTCTCTGGACAGTGTGTGTATACCTCTCTCTGGACAGGGTGTGTATACCTCTCTCTGGACAGGGTGTGTATACCTCTCTCTGGACAGTGTGTGTATACCTCTCTCTGGACAGGGTGTGTATACCTCTCTCTGGACAGGTGTGTATACCTCTCTCTTGACAGGGTGTGTATACCTCTCTCTGGACAGGGTGTGTATACATCTATCTGGACAGGGTGTGTATACCTCTCTCTGGACAGTGTGTGTATACATCTATCTGGACAGGGTGTGTAGACCTCTCTCTGGACAGTGTGTGTATACCTCTCTCTGGACAGGGTGTGTATACCTCTCTGGACAGTGTGTGTATACCTCTATCTGGACAGGGTGTGTATACCTCTCTTTGGACAGTGTGTGTATACCTCTCTCTGGACAGGGTGTGTATACCTCTCTCTGGACAGGGTGTGTATACCTCTCTCTGGACAGGGTGTGAATACCTCTCTCTGGACAGGGTGTGTATACCTCTCTCTGGACAGGGTGTGTATACCTCTCTCTGGACAGGGTGTGTATACCTCTCTCTCTGGACAGGGTGTGTATACCTCTCTGGACAGGGTGTGTATACCTCTCTCTGGACAGGGTGTGTATACTCTCTCTGGACAGGGTGTGTCCTCTCTCTGGACAGGGTGTGTATACCTCTCTCTGGACAGGGTGTATACCTCTCTCTGGACAGGGTGTGTATACCTCTCTCTGGACAGGGTGTGTATACCTCTCTCTGGACAGGGTGTGTATACCTCTCTCTGGACAGGGTGTGTATACCTCTCTCTGGACAGTGTGTGTATACCTCTCTCTGGAAGGGTGTGTATACCTCTCTCTTGACAGGGTGTGTATACCTCTCTCTTGACAGGGTGTGTATACCTCTCTCTGGACAGGGTGTGTATACCTCTCTCTGGACAGTGTGTGTATACATCTCTCTGGACAGGTGTGTATACCTCTCTCTGGACAGTGTGTGTATACCTCTCTCTGGACAGGGTGTGTATACCTCTCTCTGGACAGGGTGTGTATACCTCTCTCTGGACAGGGTGTGTATACCTCTCTCTGGACAGGGTGTGTATACCTCTCTCTGGACAGGGTGTGTATACCTCTCTGGACAGGGTGTGTATACCTCTCTCTGGACAGTGTGTGTATACCTCTCTCTGGACAGGGTGTGTATACCTCTCTCTGGACAGGGTGTGTATACCTCTCTCTGGACAGGGTGTGTATACCTCTCTCTGGACAGTGTGTGTATACCTCTCTCTGGACAGGGTGTGTATACATCTATCTGGACAGGGTGTGTATACCTCTCTCTGGACAGTGTGTGTATACCTCTCTCTGGACAGGGTGTGAATACCTCTCTCTGGACAGGGTGTGTATACCTCTCTCTTGACAGGGTGTGTATACCTCTCTCTGGACAGGGTGTGTATACATCTATCTGGACAGGGTGTGTATACCTCTCTCTGGACAGTGTGTGTATACATCTCTCTGGACAGGGTGTGTATACCTCTCTCTGGACAGTGTGTGTATACCTCTCTCTGGACAGGGTGTGTATACCTCTCTCTGGACAGTGTGTGTATACCTCTATCTGGACAGGGTGTGTATACTTCTGTCTGGACAGTGTGTATATACCTCTCTCTGGACAGGGTGTGTATACCTCTCTCTGGACAGGGTGTGTATACCTCTCTCTGGACAGGGTGTGTATACCTCTCTCTCTGGAGTGTGTGTATACCTCTCTCTGGACAGGGTGTGTATACCTCTCTCTGGACAGGGTGTGTATACCTCTCTCTGGACAGTGTGTGTATACCTCTCTCTGGACAGGGTGTGAATACCTCTCTCTGGACAGGGTGTGTATACCTCTCTCTGGACAGGGTGTGTATACCTCTCTGGACAGGGTGTGTATACATCTATCTGGACAGGGTGTGTATACCTCTCTCTGGACAGTGTGTGTATACCTCTCTCTGGACAGGGTGTGTATACCTCTCTCTGGACAGTGTGTGTATACCTCTCTCTGGACAGGGTGTGTATACCTCTCTCTGGACAGTGTGTGTATACCTCTATCTGGACAGGGTATGTATACTTCTGTCTGGACAGTGTGTATACCTCTCTCTGGACAGGGTGTGTATACCTCTTTCTGGACAGGGTGTGTATACCTCTCTCTGGACAGGGTGTGTATACCTCTATCTGGACAGGGTGTGTATACATCTCTCTGGACAGTGTGTATATACCTCTCTCTGGACAGGGTGTGTATACCTCTTTCTGGACAGGGTGTGTATACCTCTCTCTGGACAGGGTGTGTATACCTCTCTCAGGACAGGGTGTGTATACCTCTCTCTGGACAGTGTGTGTATACCTCTCTCAGGACAGGGTGTGTATACCTCTCTCTGGACAGGGTGTGTATACCTCTCTCTGGACAGTGTGTGAATACCTCTCTCTGGACAGGGTGTGTATACCTCTCTCTGGACAGTGTGTGTATACCTCTCTCAGGACAGGGTGTGAATACCTCTCTCTGGACAGGGTGTGTATACCTCTCTCTGGACAGGGTGTATACCTCTCTCTGGACAGGGTGTGTATACCTCTCTCTGGACAGGGTGTGTATACCTCTCTCTGGACAGGGTGTGTATACCTCTCTCTGACAGGGTGTGTATACCTCTCTCTGGACAGGGTGTGTATACCTCTCTCTGGACAGGGTGTGTATACCTCTCTCTGGACAGGGTGTGTATACCTCTCTCTGGACAGGGTGTATACCTCTCTCTGGACAGTGTGTGTATACCTCTCTCTGGACAGGGTGTGTATACCTCTCTCTGGACAGTGTGTGTATACCTCTCTCTGGACAGGGTGTGTATACCTCTCTCTGGACAGGGTGTGTATACCTCTCTCTGGACAGGGTGTGTATACCTCTCTCTGGACAGGGTGTGTATACCTCTCTCTGGACAGGGTGTGTATACCTCTCTCTGGACAGGGTGTGTATACCTCTCTCTGGACAGGGTGTGTATACCTCTCTCTGGACAGGGTGTGTATACCTCTCTCTGGACAGTGTGTGTATACCTCTCTCTGGACAGGGTGTGTATACATCTATCTGGACAGGGTGTGTATACCTCTCTCTGGACAGTGTGTGTATACCTCTCTCTGGACAGGGTGTGAATACCTCTCTCTGGACAGGGTGTGTATACCTCTCTCTGGACAGGGTGTGTATACCTCTCTCTGGACAGGGTGTGTATACATCTCTCTGGACAGGGTGTGTATACCTCTCTCTGGACAGTGTGTGTATACCTCTATCTGGACAGGGTGTGTATACCTCTCTCTGGACAGGGTGTGTATACCTCTCTCTGGACAGGGTGTATATACCTCTCTCTGGACAGGGTGTGTATACCTCTCTCTGGACAGTGTGTGTATACCTCTCTCTGGACAGGGTGTGTATACCTCTCTCTGGACAGTGTGTGTATACCTCTCTCTGGACAGGGTGTGTATACCTCTCTCTGGACAGGGTGTGTATACCTCTCTCTGGACAGGGTGTGTATACCTCTCTCTGGACAGGGTGTGTATACCTCTCTCTGGACAGGGTGTATACCTCTCTCTGGACAGGGTGTGTATACCTCTCTCTGGACAGGGTGTGTATACCTCTCTGGACAGGGTGTGTATACCTCTTTCTGGACAGGGTGTGTATACCTCTCTCTGGACAGGGTGTGTATACCTCTCTGGACAGGGTGTGTATACCTCTCTCTGGACAGGTGTGTATACCTCTCTCTGGACAGGGTGTGTATACCTCTCTCTGGACAGGGTGTGTATACCTCTCTCTGGACAGGGTGTGTATACCTCTCTCTGGACAGGGTGTGTATACCTCTCTCTGGACAGTGTGTGTATACCTCTCTCTGGACAGGGTGTGTATACCTCTCTCTGGACAGGGTGTGTATACCTCTCTCTGGACAGGGTGTGTATACCTCTCTCTGGACAGTGTGTGTATACCTCTCTCTGGACAGGGTGTGTATACATCTATCTGGACAGGGTGTGTATACCTCTCTCTGGACAGTGTGTGATTACCTCTCTCTGGAAAGGGTGTGAATACCTCTCTCTGGAAGGGTGTGTATACCTCTCTCTTGACAGGGTGTGTATACCTCTCTCTGGACAGGGTGTGTATACATCTATCTGGACAGGGTGTGTATACCTCTCTCTGGACAGTGTGTGTATACATCTATCTGGACAGGGTGTGTATACCTCTCTCTGGACAGTGTGTGTATACCTCTCTCTGGACAGGGTGTGTATACCTCTCTCTGGACAGTGTGTGTATACCTCTATCTGGACAGGGTGTGTATACTTCTGTCTGGACAGTGTGTATATACCTCTCTCTGGACAGGGTGTGTATACCTCTTTCTGGACAGGGTGTGTATACCTCTCTCTGGACAGGGTGTGTATACCTCTCTCTGGACAGTGTGTGTATACCTCTCTCTGGACAGGGTGTGTATACCTCTATCTGGACAGGGTGTGTATACCTCTCTCTGGACAGTGTGTGTATACCTCTCTCTGGACAGGGTGTGAATACCTCTCTCTGGACAGGGTGTGTATACCTCTCTCTGGACAGGGTGTGTATACCTCTCTCTGGACAGGGTGTGTATACATCTATCTGGACAGGGTGTGTAGACCTCTCTCTGGACAGTGTGTGTATACATCTATCTGGACAGGGTGTGTAGACCTCTCTCTGGACAGTGTGTGTATACCTCTCTCTGGACAGGGTGTGTATACCTCTCTCTGGACAGTGTGTGTATACCTCTATCTGGACAGGGTATGTATACTTCTGTCTGGACAGTGTGTATACCTCTCTCTGGACAGGGTGTGTATACCTCTTTCTGGACAGGGTGTGTATACCTCTCTCTGGACAGGGTGTGTATACCTCTATCTGGACAGGGTGTGTATACTTCTGTCTGGACAGTGTGTATATACCTCTCTCTGGACAGGGTGTGTATACCTCTTTCTGGACAGGGTGTGTATACCTCTCTCTGGACAGGGTGTGTATACCTCTCTCAGGACAGGGTGTGTATACCTCTCTCTGGACAGTGTGTGTATACCTCTCTCAGGACAGGGTGTGTATACCTCTCTCTGGACAGGGTGTGTATACCTCTCTCTGGAAAGTGTGTGAATACCTCTCTCTGGACAGGGTGTGTATACCTCTCTCTGGACAGTGTGTGTATACTTCTCTCAGGACAGGGTGTGAATACCTCTCTCTGGACAGGGTGTGTATACCTCTCTCTGGACAGTGTGTGTATACCTCTCTCTGGACAGGGTGTGTATACCTCTCTCTGGACAGTGTGTGTATACCTCTCTCTGGAAGGGTGTGTATACCTCTCTCTTGACAGGGTGTGTATACCTCTCTCTTGACAGGGTGTGTATACCTCTCTCTGGACAGTGTGTGTATACCTCTCTCTGGACAGGGTGTGTATACATCTATCTGGACAGGATGTGTATACCTCTCTCTGGACAGTGTGTGTATACCTCTCTCTGGAAAGGGTGTGAATACCTCTCTCTGGAAGGGTGTGTATACCTCTCTCTTGACAGGATGTGTATACCTCTCTCTGGACAGGGTGTGTATACATCTATCTGGACAGGGTGTGTATACCTCTCTCTGGACAGTGTGTGTATACATCTATCTGGACAGGGTGTGTATACCTCTCTCTGGACAGGGTGTGTATACCTCTCTCTGGACAGTGTGTGTATACCTCTATCTGGACAGGGTGTGTATACTTCTGTCTGGACAGTGTGTATATACCTCTCTCTGGACAGGGTGTGTATACCTCTTTCTGGACAGGGTGTGTATACCTCTCTCTGGACAGGGTGTGTATACCTCTCTCTGGACAGGGTGTGTATACCTCTCTCTTTGGAAAAGGTGTGTATACCTCTCTCTGGACAGGGTGTGTATACCTCTCTCTGGACAGGGTGTGTATACCTCTCTCTGGACAGGGTGTGTATTCCTCAGGTTGTGTATACCTCTTTCTGGACAGGGTGTGTATAGCTCTCTCTGGACAGGATGTGTATACCTCTCTCTGGACAGGGTGAGTATACCTCTCTCTGGACAGGGTGTGTATACCTCTCTCTGGACAGGGTGTGTATACCTCTCTCTGGACAGGGTGTGTATACCTCTCTCTGGACAGGGTGTGTATACCTCTCTCTGGACAGTGTGTGTATACCTCTCTCTGGACAGGGTGTGTATACTTCTGTCTGGACAGTGTGTATATACCTCTCTCTGGACAGGGTGTGTATACCTCTTTCTGGACAGGGTGTGTATACCTCTCTCTGGACAGGGTGTGTATACCTCTATCTGGACAAGGTGTGTATACTTCTGTCTGGACAAGGTGTGTATACATCTATCTGGACAGGGTGTGTATACTTCTCTCTGGAAAGGGTGTGAATACCTCTCTCTGGAAGGGTGTGTATACCTCTTTCTGGACAGGGTGTGTATACCTCTCTCTTGACAGGATGTGTATACCTCTCTCTGGACAGGGTGTGTATACATCTATCTGGACAGGGTGTGTAGACCTCTCTCTGGACAGTGTGTGTATACATCTATCTGGACAGGGTGTGTAGACCTCTCTCTGGACAGGGTGAGTATACCTCTCTCTGGACAGTGTGTGTATACCTCTATCTGGACAGGGTGTGTATACTTCTGTCTGGACAGTGTGTATATACCTCTCTCTGGACAGGGTGTGTATGCCTCTTTCTGGACAGGGTGTGTATACCTCTCTCTGGACAGGGTGTGTATACCTCTCTCTGGACAGGGTGTGTATACCTCTCTCTGGACAGGGTGAGTATACCTCTCTCTGGACAGGGTGAGTATACCTCTCTCTGGACAGGGTGTGTATACCTCTCTCTGGACAGGGTGAGTAGTTACAGGTTGTGTATACCTCTTTCTGGACAGGGTGTGTATAGCTCTCTCTGGACAGGATGTGTATACCTCTCTCTGGAGAGGGTGAGTATACCTCTCTCTGGACAGGGTGAGTATACCTCTCTCTGGACAGGGTGTGTATACCTCTCTCTGGACAGGGTGTGTATACCTCTCTCTGGACAGGGTGTGTATACCTCTCTCTGGACAGTGTGTGTATACCTCTATCTGGACAGGGTGTGTATACTTCTGTCTGGACAGTGTGTATATACCTCTCTCTGGACAGGGTGTGTATACCTCTTTCTGGACAGGGTGTGTATACCTCTCTCTGGACAGGGTGTGTATACCTCTATCTGGACAAGGTGTGTATACTTCTGTCTGGACAAGGTGTGTATACATCTATCTGGACAGGGTGTGTATACCTCTCTCTGGAAAGGGTGTGAATACCTCTCTCTGGAAGGGTGTGTATACCTCTTTCTGGACAGGGTGTGTATACCTCTCTCTGGACAGGGTGTGTATACCTCTATCTGGACAAGGTGTGTATACTTCTGTCTGGACAAGGTGTGTATACCTCTCTCTGGACAGTGTGTGTATACCTCTCTCTGGAAAGGGTGTGAATACCTCTCTCTGGAAGGGTGTGTATACCTCTCTCTTGACAGGATGTGTATACCTCTCTCTGGACAGGGTTTGTATACATCTATCTGGACAGGGTGTGTAGACCTCTCTCTGGACAGTGTGTGTATACATCTATCTGGACAGGGTGTGTAGACCTCTCTCTGGACAGTGTGTGTATATCTCTCTGGACAGGGTGTGTATACCTCTCTCTGGACAGTGTGTGTATACCTCTATCTGGACAGGGTGTGTATACCTCTTTCTGGACAGGGTGTGTATACCTCTCTCTGGACAGGGTGTGTATACCTCTCTCTGGACAGGGTGTGTATACCTCTCTCTGGACAGGGTGTGTATACCTCTCTCTGGACAGGGTGTGAATACCTCTCTCTGGACAGGGTGTGTATACCTCTCTCTGGACAGGGTGAGTATACCTCTCTCTGGACAGGGTGTGTATACCTCTCTCTGGACAGGGTGAGTATATTACAGGTTGTGTATACCTCTTTCTGGACAGGGTGTGTATAGCTCTCTCTGGACAGGGTGTGTATACCTCTCTCTGGACAGGGTGAGTATACCTCTCTCTGGACAGGGTGTGTATACCTCTCTCTGGACAGTGTGTGTATACCTCTCTCTGGACAGGGTGTGTATACCTCTCTCTGGACAGTGTGTGTATACCTCTCTCAGGACAGGGTGTGAATACCTCTCTCTGGACAGGGTGTGTATACCTCTCTCTGGACAGGGTGTGTATACCTCTCTGGACAGGGTGTGTATACCTCTCTCTGGACAGGGTGTGTATACCTCTCTCTGGAAGGGTGTGTATACCTCTCTCTGGACAGGGTGTGTATACCTCTCTCTTGACAGGGTGTGTATACCTCTCTCTGGACAGTGTGTGTATACCTCTCTCTGGACAGGGTGTGTATACATCTATCTGGACAGGGTGTGTATACCTCTCTCTGGACAGTGTGTGTATACCTCTCTCTGGAAAGGGTGTGAATACCTCTCTCTGGAAGGGTGTGTATACCTCTCTCTTGACAGGATGTGTATACCTCTCTCTGGACAGGGTTTGTATACATCTATCTGGACAGGGTGTGTAGACCTCTCTCTGGACAGTGTGTGTATACATCTATCTGGACAGGGTGTGTAGACCTCTCTCTGGACAGTGTGTGTATACCTCTCTCTGGACAGGGTGTGTATACCTCTCTCTGGACAGTGTGTGTATACCTCTATCTGGACAGGGTGTGTATACTTCTGTCTGGACAGTGTGTATATACCTCTCTCTGGACAGGGTGTGTATACCTCTTTCTGGACAGGGTGTGTATACCTCTCTCTGGACAGGGTGTGAATACCTCTCTCTGGACAGGGTGAGTATACCTCTCTCTGGTCTCTGGACAGGGTGAGTATACCTCTCTCTGGACAGGGTGTGTATACCTCTCTCTGGACAGGGTGAGTAGTTACAGGTTGTGTATACCTCTTTCTGGACAGGGTGTGTATAGCTCTCTCTGGACAGGTCGTGTATACCTCTCTCTGGAGAGGGTGAGTAAACCTCTCTCTGGACAGGGTGAGTATACCTCTCTCTGGACAGGGTGTGTATACCTCTCTCTGGACAGGGTGTGTATACCTCTCTCTGGACAGGGTGTGTATACCTCTCTCTGGACAGGGTAAGTATACCTCTCTCTGGACAGGGTGAGTATACCTCTCTCTGGACAGGGTGTGTATACCTCTCTCTGGACAGGGTGAGTATACCTCTATCTGAACAGGGTTTGTATACCTCTCTCTGGACAGGGTGAGTATACCTCTCTCTGGACAGGGTGAGTATACCTCTCTCTGGACAGGGTGATTACACCTCTCTCTGAACAGGGTTTGTATACCTCTCTCTGGACAGGGTGAGTATACCTCTCTCTGGACAGGGTGTGTATACCTCTCTCTGGACAGGGTGATTATACCTCTCTCTGGACAGGGTGTGTATACATCTCTCTGGACAGGGTGTGTATACCTCTCTCTGGACAGGGTGTGTATACCTCTCTCTGGACAGGGTGTGTATACCTCTCTCTGGACAGGGTGAGTAGTTACAGGGTGTGTATACCTCTATCTGGACAGTGTGTGTATACCTCTCTCAGGACAGGGTGTGTATACCTCTCTCAGGACAGGGTGTGTATACCTCTCTCTGGACAGGGTATGTATACCTCTCTGTTGACAGGGTGAGTAGTTACAGGGTGTTTACAACTCTGTCTGGGCAGGGTGTGTATACCTCTCTCTGAACAGGGTGTGAAAACCTCTCTCTGGACAGTGTGTGTATACATCTATCTGGACAGGGTGTGTATACCTCTCTCAGGACAGGGTGTGTATACCTCTCACGGGACAGGGTGTGTATACCTCTCTCTGGACAGTGTGTGTATACCTCTATCTGGACAGGGTGTGTATACCTCTCTCTGGATAGTGTGTGTATACCTCTCTCTGAACAGGGTGAGTAGTTACAGGGTGTGTATACCTCTTTCTGGACAGGGTGTGTATACCTCTCTCTGGACAGGGTGTGTATACCTCTCTGGACAGGGTGTGAATACCTCTCTCTGGACAGGGTGTGAATACCTCTCTCTGGACAGTGTGTGTATACCTCTCTCTGAACAGGGTGTGAAAACCTCTCTCTGGACAGTGTGTGTATACATCTATCTGGACAGGGTGTGTATACCTCTCTCTGGACAGGGTGTGAATACCTCTCTCGGGACAGGGTGTGTATACCTCTCTCTGGACAGTGTGTGTATACCTCTATCTGGACAGGGTGTGTATACCTCTCTCTGGACAGTGTGTATATACCTCTCTCTGAACAGGGTGAGTAGTTACAGGGTGTGTATACCTCTTTCTGGACAGGGTGTGTATACCTCTCTCTGGACAGGGTGTGAATACCTCTCTCTGGAGAGGTGTATACCTCTCTCTGGACAGGGTGTGTATACCTCTCTCTGGACAGGGTGTGTATATACCTCTCTCTGGACAGGGTGTGTATATACCTCTCTCTGGACAGGGTGAGTATACCTCTCTCTGGACAGGGTGAGTATACCTCTCACTGGACAGGGTGTGTATACCTCTCTCTGGACAGGGTGAGTAGTTACAGGTTGTGTATACCTCTCTCTGGACAGGGTGTGTATACCTCTCTTTGGACAGGGTGAGTAAACCTCTCTCTGGACAGGGTGAGTATACCTCTCTCTGGACAGGGTGTGTATACCTCTCTCTGGACAGGGTGTGTATACCTCTCTCTGGACAGGGTGAGTATACCTCTCTCTGGACAGGGTAAGTATACCTCTCTCTGGACAGGGTGAGTATACCTCTCTCTGGACAGGGTGTGTATACCTCTCTCTGGACAGGGTGAGTATACCTCTCTCTGGACAGGGTTTGTATACCTCTCTCTGGACAGGGTGTGTATACCTCTCTCTGGACAGGGTGTGTATACCTCTCTCTGGACAGGGTGATTATACCTCTCTCTGGACAGGGTGTGTATACCTCTCTCTGGACAGGGTGAGTATACCTCTCTCTGGACAGGGTGATTATACCTCTCTCTGGACAGGGTGATTATACCTCTCTCTGGACAGTGTGTGTATACCTCTCTCTGGACAGTGTGTGTATACCTCTCTCAGGACAGGGTGTGTATACCTCTCTCTGGACAGGGTGTGTATACCTCTCTCTGGACAGTGTGTGTATACCTCTCTCTGGAAGGGTGTGTATACCTCTCTCTTGACAGGGTGTGTATACCTCTCTCTGGACAGGGTGTGTATACCTCTCTCTGGACAGGGTGAGTATACCTCTCTCTGGACAGGGTAAGTATACCTCTCTCTGGACAGGGTGAGTATACCTCTCTCTGGACAGGGTGTGTATACCTCTCTCTGGACAGGGTGAGTATACCTCTCTCTGAACAGGGTTTGTATACCTCTCTCTGGACAGGGTGAGTATACCTCTCTCTGGACAGGGTGAGTATACCTCTCTCTGGACAGGGTGATTATACCTCTCTCTGGACAGGGTGAGTATACCTCTCTCTGGACAGGGTGAGTATACCTCTCTCTGGACAGGGTGTGCATACCTCTCTCTGGACAGGGTGATTATACCTCTCTCTGGACAGTGTGTGTATACCTCTCTCTGGACAGTGTGTGTATACCTCTCTCTGGACAGGGTGTGTATACCTCTCTCTGGACAGGGTGTGTATACCTCTCTCTGGACAGGGTGTGTATACCTCTCTCTGGACAGGTGTGTATACCTCTCTCTGGACAGGGTGTGTATACCTTTCTCTGGACAGGGTGTGTATACCTCTCTCTGGACAGGGTGATTATACCTCTCTCTGGACAGGGTGTGCATACCTCTCTCTGGACAGGGTGATTATACCTCTCTGGACAGTGTGTGTATACCTCTCTCTGGACAGGGTGTGTATACCTCTCTGGACAGGGTGTGTATACCTCTCTCTGGACAGTGTGTGTATACCTCTCTCTGGACAGGACAGTGTGTGTATACCTCTCTCTGGACAGGGTGTATATACCTCTCTCTGGACAGGGTGTGTATACCTTTCTCTGGACAGGGTGTGTATACCTCTCTCTGGACAGGTGTGTATACCTCTCTCTGGACAGGGTGTGTATACCTCTCTCTTGACAGGGTGTATATACCTCTCTCTGGACAGGGTGTATATACCTCTCTCTGGACAGGGTGTGTATACCTCTCTGGACAGGGTGTGTATACCTCTCTCTGGACAGGGTGTGTATACCTCTCTCTGGACAGGGTGTGTATACCTCTCTCTGGACAGGGTGTGTATACCTCTCTCTGGAAGGGTGTGTATACCTCTTTCTTGACAGGGTGTGTATACCTCTCTCTTGACAGGGTGTGTATACCTCTCTGGACAGTGTGTGTATACCTCTCTCTGGACAGGGTGTGTATACATCTATCTGGACAGGGTGTGTATACCTCTCTCTGGACAGTGTGTGTATACCTCTCTCTGGAAAGGGTGTGAATACCTCTCTCTGGAAGGGTGTGTATACCTCTCTCTTGACAGGGTGTGTATACCTCTCTCTGGACAGGGTGTGTATACATCTATCTGGACAGGGTGTGTAGACCTCTCTCTGGACAGTGTGTGTATACCTCTCTCTGGACAGGGTGTGTATACCTCTCTCTGGACAGTGTGTGTATACCTCTATCTGGACAGGGTGTGTATACTTCTGTCTGGACAGTGTGTATATACCTCTCTCTGGACAGGGTGTGTATACCTCTATCTGGACAGGGTGTGTATACCTCTCTCTGGACAGGGTGTGTATACCTCTATCTGGACAGGGTGTGTATACCTCTCTCTGGACAGGATGTGTATACCTCTCACTGGACAGGGTGTGTATACCTCTCTCTGGACAGGGTGAGTAGTTACAGGTTGTGTATACCTCTCTCTGGACAGGGTATGTATACCTCTCTCTTGACAGGGTGAGTAGTTACAGGGTGTTTACAACTCTCACTGGACAGGGTGTGTATACCTCTCTCTGGACAGGGTGAGTAGTTACAGGTTGTGTATACCTCTTTCTGGACAGGGTGTGTATACCTCTCTCTGGACAGGGTGTGTATACCTCTCTCTGGACAGGGTGTGTATACCTCTCTCTGGACAGGGTGTGAATACCTCTCTCTGGACAGGGTGTGTATACCTCTCTCTGGACAGGGTGTGTATACCTCTCTCTGGACAGGGTGTGTATACCTCTCTCTGGACAGGGTGAGTATACCTCTCTCTGGACAGGGTGAGTAGTTACAGGGTGTGTATACCTCTCTCTGGACAGGGTGTGTATACCTCTCTCAGGACAGGGTGTGTATACCTCTCTCTGGAAGGGTGTGTATACCTCTTTCTTGACAGGGTGTGTATACCTCTCTCTTGACAGGGTGTGTATACCTCTGAGTAGTTACAGGTTGTGTATACCTCTCTCTGGACAGGGTGAGTAAACCTCTCTCTGGACAGGGTGTGTATACCTCTCTCTGGACAGGGTGTGAATACCTCTCTCTGGACAGGGTGTGTATACCTCTCTCTGGACAGTGTGTGTATACCTCTCAAATCAAATCAAATTTTATTTGTCACATACACATGGTTAGCAGATGTTAATGCGAGTGTAGCGAAATGCTTGTGCTTCTAGTTCCGACCATGCAGTAGTATCTAACAAGTAATCTAACAAATTCACAACAACTACCTTATACACACAAGAGTAAAGGAATGAATACGAGTATGTACATATAAATATATGGATGAGCGATGGCTGACCGGCATAGGCAAGATGCAGTAGATGGTATGGAGTACAGTATATACACATATATATGAGATGAGTAATGTAGGATATGTAAACATTATATAAATGGCATTGTTTAAAGTGGCTAGTGATACATTATTTCATCCAATTATAATTATTAAAGTGGCTAGAGATTTGGGTCGATGACCGAAGCGGCATAGGCAAGATACAGTAGATGGTTTAGAGTACAGTGTATACATTTGATATGAGTATGTCGGATACGTAAACATTATATACAAAATTGTTTAAAGTGGCTAGTGATACATTTGTTACATCCAATTCCTATGTATAAAGTGGCTAGAGATTTAAGTCAGTATGTTGGCAGCAGCCACTCAATGTTAGTGATGGCTGTTTAACAGTCTGATGGCCTTGAGGTAGAAGCTGTTTTCAGTCTCTCGGTCCCAGCTTTGATGCACCTGTACTGACCTCGCCTTCTGGATGATAGCGGGGTGAACAGGCAGTGGCTCGGGTGGTTGTTGTCCTTGATGATCTTTTTGGCCTTTCTGTGACATCGGGTGGTGTAGGTGTCCTGGAGGGCAGGTAGTTTAACCCGGTGATGCGTTGTGCAGTCCTCACTACCCTCTGGAGAGCCTTACGGTTGTGGGCGGAGCAGTTGCCGTACCAGGCGGTGATACAGCCCGACAGGATGCTCTCGATTGTGCATCTGTAAAAGTTTGTGAGTGATTTTGGTGACAAGCCAAATTTCTTCAGCCTCCTGAGGTTGAAGAGGCGCTGTTGCGCCTTCTTTACCACGCTGTCTGTGTGGGTGGACCAATTCAGTTTGTCCGTGATGTATGCGCCGAGGAACTTAAAACTTTCCACCTTCTCCACTACTGTCCCCTCGATGTGGATAGGGGGTGCTCCCTCTCCTGTTTCCTGAAGTCCCACGATCATCTCCTTTGTTTTGTTGACATTGAGTGAGAGGTTATTTTCCTGACACCACACTCCGAGGGCCCTCACCTCCTCTCTGTAGGCCGTCTAAATGGGTTGTTGGTAATCAAGCCTACCACTGTAGTGTCGTCAGCAAACTTGATGATTGAGTTGGATGCGTGCTTGGCCACGCAGTCATGGGTAAACAGGGAGTACAGGAGAGGGCTGAGAACGCACCTTGTGGGGCCCCAGTGTTGAGGATCAGCGGGGTGGAGATGTTGTTTCCTACCCTCACCACCTGGGACCGGCCCGTCAGGAAGTCAGGACCCAGTTGCACAGGGCTGGAGTCGAGACCCAGGGTCTCGAGCTTAATGGCGAGCTTGGAGGGAACTATGGTGTTAAATGCTGAGCTGTAGTCGATGAACAGCATTCTTACATAAGTATTCCTCTTGTCCAGATGGGTTAGGGCAGTATGCAGTGTGATTGCGATTGCGTCGTCTGTGGACCTATTGGGACGGTAAGCAAATTGGAGTGGGTCAGGGTGTCTGGCAGGATGGAGGTGATATGATCCTTGACTAATCTCTCAAAGCACTTCATGATGACGGAAGTGAGTGCTACGGGCGATAGTCATTTAGCTCAGTCACCTTAGCTTTCTTGGGAACAGGAACAATGGTGGCCCTCTTGAAGCATGTGGGAACAGCAGACTGGGATAGGGACTGATTGAATATGTCCGTAAACACACCAGCCAGCTGGTCTGCGCATGCTCTGAGGACACGGCCAGGGATGCCATCTGGGCGGCAGCCTTGCGAGGTTAACACATTTAAATGTTTTCTCTCACATTGGCTGCGGTGAAGGTGAGCCCGCAGGTTTTGGTAGCGGGCGTGTCGGTGGCACTGTATTGTCCTCAAAGCGAGCAAAGAAGTTGTTTAGTTTGTCTGGGAGCAGGGCGTCATGGTCCGCGACGGGCTGGTTTTCTTTTTGTAGTCCGTGATTGACTGTAGACCCTGCCACATTCCTCTTGTGTCTGAGCCATTGAATTGTGACTCTACTTTGTCTCTATATTGGCGCTTAGCTTGTTTGATTGCCTTGCGGAGGAGTAGCTGCACTGTTTGTATTCAGTCATGTTTCCGGTAGCCTTTACCTGGTTAAAAGCAGTGGTTCGCGCTTTCAGTTTTGCTGAATGCTGCCATCAATCCATGGTTTCTGGTTGGGGAAGGTTTTGATATTTGCTATGGGTACAACATCACCAATGCATTTGCTAATAAACTCGCTCACCGAATCAGCGTATACATCAATGTTGTTGTCAGATGCTATCCGGAACATATCCCAGTCCACGTGCTCAAGCAATCTTGCAGCATGGAATCAGATTGGTCGGACCAGCGTTGAACAGACCTGAGAACGGGCGTTTCCTGTTTTAGTTTCTGTTTGTAGGCTGGGAGCAACAAAATGGAGTCATGGTCAGACTTGCGAAAGGAGGGCGGAGAATAGCCTTGTATGCATCACGGAAGTTGGAATAACAGTGGTCCAGGATTTTACCAGCCGGGTGGCACATTCGATATGCTGGTAAAATTGGGAGCCTTGTTCTTAAATTAGCCTTATTAAAATCCCCAGCCACAATAAATGCAGCCTCAGGATATGTGGTTTCCAGTTTACATAGAGTCCGATGAATTTCTTTCAGTGCCGTCGATGTATCAGCTTGAGGGGGATGTACACGGCTGTGATTATAATCGAAGAGAATTCTCTTGGTAGATAATGCGGTCTGCATTTGATTGTAAGGAATTCTATGTCAGGTGAACAAAAGGACTTGAGTTCCTGTATGTTGTTATGATCACACCACGTCTCGTTAATCATAAGACACACACCCGCCCTTCTTCTTACCAGAGAGATGTTTGTTTCTGTCGTAGCGATCGTGGAGAAACCAGGTGGCTGTACCGACTCTGATAACGTGTCCTGAGTGAGCCATGTTTCCGTGAAGCAAAGAAGCGTTGCAGTCTCGAATGTCTCTCTGAAAGGCAACCCTCGATCGGATTTCGTCTACTTTGTTGTCAAGAGACTGTACATTGGCGATTAAAATACTCGGGAGAGGTGCACGATCGCCCGTCGGCGTAGCTTGACCAAAAGACCGGCGCGTTTCCCTCTTCTCGGCGCGCCGTTGTTTTGAGTAGCCACGTGCTATCCAGTCTGTTGTTGTGTTTGGGTTAACGAAAGGAGAATCCTCTTTGGGAAAGTCGTATTCCTGAGTCGTAATGTTGGTAAGTTAGCGTTGCTCTTATATCCAATAGTTCCTCCCGGTTGTATGTAATAAAACTTAATATTTTCCGGGTAACAATGTAAGTAATACATAAAAAAACAAAATACTGCATGGTTTCCTGAGAACGTGAAGCGAGGCTGCCATCTCTGTCGGCGCCGGAAGTAGAAGAGGACAGGGTGTGTATACCTCTCTTTGGACAGTATACCTCTCTCTGGACAGTGTGTATATACCTCTCTCAGGACAGAGTGTGTATACCTCTCTCTGGACAGGGTGTGTAAACATCTCTCTGGACAGGGTGTATATACCTCTCTCTGAACAGGGTGAGTAGTTACAGGGTGTGTATACCTCTCTCTGGAAAGGGTGTGTATACCTCTCTCTGGACAGGGTGTGAATACCTCTCTCTGGACAGGGTGTGTATATACCTCTCTCTGGACAGGGTGAGTATACCTCTCTCTGGACAGGGTGTGTATATACCTCTCTCTGGACAGGGTATGTATACCTCTCTCTGGACAGGGTGTGTATATACCTCTCTCTGGACAGGGTGAGTATACCTCTCTCTGGACAGGGTGTGTATACCTCTCTCTGGACAGGGTGTGTGCCTCTCTCTGGACAGGGTGTGTATATACTCTCTCTGGACAGGGTGTGTATACCTCTCTCTGGACAGGGTGTGTATACCTCTCTCTGGACAGGGTGTGTATACCTCTCTCTGGACAGGGTGTGTATACCTCTCTCTGGACAGGGTGTGTATACCTCTCTCTGGACAGGGTGTGTATACCTCTCTCTGGACAGGGTGTGTATATACCTCTCTCTGGACAGGGTGAGTATACCTCTCTCTGGACAGGGTGTGTATACCTCTCTCTGGACAGGGTGTGTATACCTCTCTCTGGACAGGGTGTGTATACCTCTCTCTGGACAGGGTGTGTATACCTCTCTCTGGACAGGGTGTGTATACCTCTCTCTGGACAGGGTGAGTAGTTACAGGGTGTGTATACCTCTCTCTGGACAGGGTGTGTATACCTCTCTCTGGACAGGGTGAGTAGTTACAGGGTGTGTATACCTCTCTCTGGACAGGGTGTGTATACCTCTCTCTGGACAGGGTGTGTATACCTCTCTCTGGACAGGGTGTGTATACCTCTCTCTGGACAGGGTGTGTATACCTCTCTCTGGACAGGGTGTGTATATACCTCTCTCTGGACAGGGTGAGTATACCTCTCTCTGGACAGGGTGTGTATACCTCTCTGGACTGGACAGGGTGTGTATACCTCTCTCTGGACAGGGTGTGTATACCTCTCTCTGGACAGGGTGTGTATACCTCTCTCTGGACAGGGTGTGTATACCTCTCTCTGGACAGGGTGTGTATACCTCTCTCTGGACAGGGTGTGTATACCTCTCTCTGGACAGGGTGTGTATACCTCTCTCTGGACAGGGTGTATATACCTCTCTCTGGACAGGGTGTGTATACCTCTCTCTGGACAGTGGTGTGTATACCTCTCTCTGGACAGGGTGTGTATACCTCTCTCTGGACAGGGTGTATATCTCTCTCTGGACAGGGTGTGTGTATACCTCTCTCTGGACAGGGTGTGTATACCTCTCTCTGGACAGGGTGTGTATACCTCTCTCTGGACAGTGTGTGTATACCTCTCTCTGGACAGGGTGTGTATACCTCTCTGGACAGGGTGTGTATACTCTCTCTCTGGACAGGGTGAGTATACCTCTCTGGACAGGGTGTGTATACCTCTCTCTGGACAGGGTGAGTAGTTATACCTGGACAGGGTGTGTATACCTCTCTGGACAGGGTGTGTATACCTCTCTCTGGACAGGGTGTGTATACCTCTCTGGACAGGGTGAGACAGGGTGTGTATACCTCTCTCTGGACAGGGTGTGTATACCTCTCTGGACAGGTGTGTATACCTCTCTCTGGACAGGGTGTGTATACCTCTCTCTGGACAGGGTGTGTATACCTCTCTCTGGACAGGGTGTGTATACCTCTCTCTGGACAGGGTGTGTATACTCTCTCTGGACAGGTGTGTATACCTCTCTGGACAGGGTGTGTATACCTCTCTCTGGACAGGGTGTGTATACCTCTCTCTGGACAGGGTGTGTATACTCTCTCTGGACAGGGTGAGTACCTCTCTGGACAGGGTGTGTATACCTCTCTCTGGACAGGGTGTGTATACCTCTCTCTGGACAGGGTGTGTATACCTCTCTGGACAGGGTGTGTACCTCTCTCTGGACAGGGTGTGTGCCTCTCTCTGGACAGGGTGTGTATACCTCTCTCTGGACAGGGTGTGTATACCTCTCTCTGGACAGGGTGAGTATACCTCTCTCTCTGGACAGGGTGTGTATACCTCTCTCTGGACAGGGTGTGTATACCTCTCTCTGGACAGGGTGTGTATACCTCTCTCTGGACAGGGTGTGTATACTCTCTGGACAGGGTGTGTATACCTCTCTCTGGACAGGGTGTGTATACCTCTCTCTGGACAGGGTGTGTATACCTCTCTCTGGACAGGGTGTGTATACCTCTCTCTGGACAGGGTGTGTATACCTCTCTCTGGACAGGGTGTGTATATACCTCTCTCTGGACAGGGTGTATACCTCTCTGGACAGGGTGAGTATACCTCTCTCTGGACAGGGTGTGTACTCTCTCTCTGGACAGGGTGTGTATACCTCTCTCTGGACAGGGTGTGTATACCTCTCTCTGGACAGGGTGTATATACCTCTCTCTGGACAGGGTGTGTATACTCTCTCTGGACAGGGTGTGTATACCTCTCTGGACAGGGTGTGTATACCTCTCTCTGGACAGGGTGAGTATACCTCTCTGGACAGGGTGTGTATACCTCTTTCTGGACAGGGTGTGTATCCTCTCTGGACAGGGTGTGTATACCTCTCTCTGGACAGGGTGTGTATATACCTCTCTCTGGACAGGGTGTATACCTCTCTCTGGACAGAGTGTATACCTCTCTCTGGACAGGGTGTGTATACCTCTCTCTGGACAGGGTGAGTAGTTACAGGTGTGTATACCTCTCTCTGGACAGGGTGTGTATACCTCTCTCTGGACAGGGTGTGTATACCTCTCTCTGGACAGGGTGTGTATACCTCTCTCTGGACAGTGTGTATACCTCTCTGGACAGGGTGTGTATACCTCTCTCTGGACAGGGTGTGTATACATCTCTGGACAGGGTGTGTATACCTCTCTCTGGACAGGGTGAGTATATCTCTCTGGACAGGGTGTGTATACCTCTCTGGACAGGGTGTATACCTCTCTCTGGACAGGGTGTGTATACCTCTCTCTGGACAGGGTGTGTAATACCTCTCTCTGGACAGGGTGAGTATACCTCTCTGGACAGGGTGAGTATACCTCTCTGGACAGGGTGTGTATATACCTCTCTCTGGACAGGGTGTGTATATACCTCTCTCTGGACAGGGTGATTATACCTCTCTCTGGACAGGGTGTGTATACAACTCTCTGGACAGGGTGTGTATACCTCTCTCTGGACAGGGTGTGTATACCTCTCTCTGGACAGGGTGAGTAGTTACAGGTTGTGTATACCTCTTTCTGGACAGGGTGTGTATACCTCTCTCTGGACAGGGTGTGTATACCTCTCTCTGGACAGGGTGTGAGAACCTCTCTCTGGACAGGGTGAGTATACCTCTCTCTGGACAGGGTGAGTATACCTCTCTCTGGACAGGGTGTATACACACTCTCTCTGGACAGGGTGTGTATACCTCTCTCTGGACAGGGTGTGTATACCTCTCTCTGGACAGGGTGTGTATACCTCTCTCTGGACAGGGTGTGTATATACCTCTCTCTGGACAGGTGTGTATACCTCTCTCTGGACAGGGTGTGTATACCTCTCTCTGGACAGGGTGTGTATACCTCTCTCTGGACAGGGTGTGTATACCTCTCTCTGGACAGTGGTGTGTATACCTCTCTCTGGACAGGGTGTGAATACCTCTCTGGACAGGGTGTATACCTCTCTGGACAGGGTGTGTATACCTCTCTGGACAGGGTGTGTATACCTCTCTCTGGACAGGGTGTATATCTCTCTGGACAGGGTGTGTATACCTCTCTCTGGACAGGGTGTGTATACCTCTCTGGACAGGGTGTGTATACCTCTCTCTGGACAGGGTGTGTATACCTCTCTCTGGACAGGGTGTGTATATACCTCTCTCTGGACAGGGTGAGTATACCTCTCTCTGGACAGGGTGTGTATACCTCTCTCTGGACAGGGTGTGTATACCTCTCTCTGGACAGGGTGTGTATACCTCTCTCTGGACAGAGGTGTATACCTCTCTCTGGACAGGGTGTGTATACCTCTCTCTGGACAGGGTGTGTATATACCTCTCTCTGGACAGGGTGTGTATACCTCTCTCTGGACAGGGTGTGTATACCTCTCTCTGGACAGGGTGTGTATACCTCTCTCTGGACAGGGTGTATACCTCTCTCTGGACAGGGTGTGTATACCTCTCTCTGGACAGGGTGTGTATACCTCTCTCTGGACAGGGTGTATACCTCTCTCTGGACAGGGTGAGTAGTTACAGGGTGTGTATACCTCTCTCTGGACAGGGTGTGTATACCTCTCTGGACAGGGTGTGTATACCTCTCTCTGGACAGGGTGTGTATACCTCTCTGGACAGGGTGTGTATACCTCTCTCTGGACAGGGTGTGTATACCTCTCTCTGGACAGGTGTGTATACCTCTCTCTGGACAGGGTGTGTATACCTCTCTCTGGACAGGGTGTGTATATACCTCTCTCTGGACAGGGTGTGTATACCTCTCTGGACAGGGTGTGTATACCTCTCTGGACAGGGTGTATACCTCTCTCTGGACAGGGTGTGTATACCTCTCTCTGGACAGGGTGTGTATACCTCTCTCTGGACAGGGTGTGTATACCTCTCTGGACAGGGTGTGTATACCTCTCTCTGGACAGGGTGTGTATACCTCTCTCTGGACAGTGTGTGTATACCTCTCTCTGGACAGGTGTGTATACCTCTCTGGACAGGGTGTGTATCTCTCTCTCTGGACAGGGTGTGTATACCTCTCTCTGGACAGGGTGTGTATACCTCTCTCTGGACAGGGTGTGTATATACCTCTCTCTGGACAGGGTGTGTATACCTCTCTCTGGACAGGGTGTGTATACCTCTCTGGACAGGGTGTGTATACCTCTCTCTGGACAGGGTGTGTATATACCTCTCTCTGGACAGGGTGTGTATACCTCTCTGGACAGGGTGTGTATACCTCTCTCTGGACAGGGTGTGTATACCTCTCTCTGGACAGGGTGTGTATACCTCTCTCTGGACAGGTGTGTGTATACCTCTCTGGACAGGGTGTGTATACCTCTCTCTGGACAGGGTGTGTATATACCTCTCTGGACAGGGTGAGTATACCTCTCTCTGGACAGGGTGTGTATACCTCTCTCTGGACAGGGTGTGTATACCTCTCTCTGGACAGGGTGTGTATACTCTCTCTGGACAGGGTGTGTATACCTCTCTCTGGACAGGAGTGTGTATACCTCTCTGGACAGGGTGTGTATACCTCTCTCTGGACAGGGTGTATATACCTCTCTCTGAACAGGGTGAGTATACATCTCTCTGGACAGTGTGTATACCTCTCTCTGGACAGGGTGTGTATACCTCTCTCTGGACAGGGTGTGTATACCTCTCTCTGGACAGGGTGTGATACCTCTCTCTGGACAGGGTGTGTATACCTCTCTCTGGACAGGGTGTGTATACCTCTCTCTGGACAGGGTGTGTATACCTCTCTCTGGACAGGGTGTGTATATACCTCTCTCTGGACAGGGTGAGTATACCTCTCTCTGGACAGGGTGTGTATACAACTCTCTGGACAGGGTGTGTATACCTCTCTGGACAGGGTGTGTATACCTCTCTCTGGACAGTGTGTGTATACCTCTCTCTGGACAGGGTGTGTATACCTCTCTCTGGACAGGGTGTGTATACCTCTCTCTGGACAGGGTGTGTATACCTCTCTCTGGACAGTGTGTATACCTCTCTCTGGACAGGTGTGTATACCTCTCTGGACAGGGTGTGTATACCTCTCTCTGGACAGGGTGTGTATACCTCTCTCTGGACAGGGTGTGTATACCTCTCTCTGGACAGGGTGTGTATACCTCTCTCTGGACAGGTGTGTATACCTCTCTCTGGACAGGGTGTGTATACCTCTCTGGACAGGGTGTGTATACCTCTCTGGACAGGTGTGTATACCTCTCTGGACAGGGTGTGTATATACCTCTCTCTGGACAGGGTGTGTGTATACCTCTCTCTGGACAGGGTGTATACCTCTCTCTGGACAGGGTGTGTATACCTCTCTCTGGACAGGTGTGTGCCTCTCTCTGGACAGGGTGTGTATACCTCTCTCTGGACAGGGTGTGTATACCTCTCTCTGGACAGGGTGTGTATACCTCTCTCTGGACAGGGTGTGTATACCTCTCTCTGGACAGGGTGTGTATATACTCTCTGGACAGGGTGTGTATACCTCTCTCTGGACAGGGTGTGTATATACTCTCTGGACAGGGTGTGTATACCTCTCTGGACAGGGTGTGTATACCTCTCTGGACAGGGTGTGTATACCTCTCTCTGGACAGGGTGTGTATACCTCTCTGGACAGGGTGTGTATACCTCTCTCTGGACAGGGTGTGTATACCTCTCTGGACAGGGTGTGTATACCTCTCTCTGGACAGGGTGTGTATACCTCTCTGGACAGGGTGTGTATACCTCTCTCTGGACAGGGTGTGTACCTCTCTGACAGGGTGTGTATACCTCTCTCTGGACAGGTGTGTATACCTCTCTCTGGACAGTGTGTGTATACTCTCTCTGGACAGGGTGTGTATACTCTCTCTGGACAGGGTGTGTATACCTCTCTCTGGACAGGGTGTGTATACCTCTCTCTGGACAGGTGTGTATACCTCTCTGGACAGGGTGTGTATACCTCTCTCTGGACAGGTGTGTATACCTCTCTCTGGACAGGGTGTGTATACCTCTCTGGACAGGGTGTGTATACCTCTCTCTGGACAGGGTGTGTATACCTCTCTCTGGACAGGGTGTGTATACCTCTCTCTGGACAGGGTGTGTATACCTCTCTCTGGACAGGGTGTGTATACCTCTCTCTGGACAGGGTGTGTATACCTCTCTGGACAGGGTGTGTATACCTCTCTCTGGACAGGGTGTGTATACCTCTCTCTGGACAGGGTGTGTATACCTCTCTGGACAGGGTGTGTATATACTCTCTCTGGACAGGGTGTGTATACCTCTCTCTGGACAGGGTGTGTATACCTCTCTCTGGACAGGGTGTGTATACCTCTCTCTGGACAGGGTGTGTACCTCTCTCTGGACAGGGTGTGTATACCTCTCTCTGGACAGGGTGTGTATACCTCTCTGGACAGGGTGTGTATATACCTCTCTCTGGACAGGGTGTGTATACTCTCTCTGGACAGGGTGTGTATACCTCTCTGGACAGGGTGTGTATACCTCTCTCTGGACAGGGTGTGTATACCTCTCTGGACAGGGTGTGTATACCTCTCTCTGGACAGGGTGTATACCTCTCTCTGGACAGGTGTGTATACCTCTCTCTGGACAGGGTGTGTATACCTCTCTCTGGACAGGGTGTGTATACCTCTCTCTGGACAGGGTGTGTATACCTCTCTGGACAGGGTGTGTATACCTCTCTCTGGACAGGGTGTGTATACCTCTCTCTGGACAGTGTGTATATACCTCTCTGGACAGGGTGTGTATACCTCTCTCTGGACAGGGTGTGTATACCTCTCTGGACAGGGTGTGTATACCTCTCTCTGGACAGGGTGTGTATCTCTCTCTGGACAGGGTGTGTATACCTCTCTCTGGACAGGGTGTGTATACCTCTCTCTGGACAGGGTGTGTATACCTCTCTCTGGACAGGGTGTGTATACCTCTCTGGACAGGGTGTGTATACCTCTCTCTGGACAGGGTGTGTATACCTCTCTGGACAGGGTGTGTATACCTCTCTCTGGACAGGGTGTGTATACCTCTCTCTGGACAGGGTGTGTATACCTCTCTCTGGACAGGGTGTGTATATACCTCTCTCTGGACAGGGTGTGTATACCTCTCTCTGGACAGGGTGTGTATACCTCTCTCTGGACAGGGTGTGTATACCTCTCTCTGGACAGGGTGTGTATACCTCTCTCTGGACAGGGTGTGTATACCTCTCTCTGGACAGGGTGTGTATATACCTCTCTGGACAGGGTGTGTATACCTCTCTGGACAGGGTGTGTATACCTCTCTCTGGACAGGGTGTGTATACCTCTCTCTGGACAGGGTGTGTATACCTCTCTCTGGACAGGGTGTGTATACTCTCTCTGGACAGGGTGTGTATACTCTCTCTGGACAGGTGTGTATACCTCTCTCTGGACAGGGTGTGTATACCTCTCTCTGGACAGGGTGTGTATACCTCTCTCTGGACAGGGTGTGTATACTCTCTCTGGACAGGGTGTGTATACCTCTCTCTGGACAGGGTGTGTATACCTCTCTCTGGACAGGGTGTGTATACCTCTCTCTGGACAGGGTGTGTATACCTCTCTCTGGACAGGGTGTGTATACCTCTCTCTGGACAGGGTGTGTATACCTCTCTCTGGACAGGGTGTGTATACCTCTCTCTGGACAGGGTGTGTATACTCTCTCTGGACAGGGTGTGTATATACCTCTCTGGACAGGGTGTATACCTCTCTCTGGACAGGGTGTGTATACCTCTCTCTGGACAGGGTGTGTATACCTCTCTCTGGACAGGGTGTGTATACCTCTCTCTGGACAGGGTGTGTATACCTCTCTCTGGACAGGGTGTGTATATACCTCTCTGGACAGGGTGTGTATACCTCTCTGGACAGGGTGTGTATACCTCTCTCTGGACAGGGTGTGTATACCTCTCTCTGGACAGGGTGTGTATACCTCTCTGGACAGGGTGTATACCTCTCTCTGGACAGGGTGTGTATACCTCTCTCTGGACAGGGTGTGTATACCTCTCTCTGGACAGGGTGTGTATACTCTCTCTGGACAGGGTGTGTATACCTCTCTCTGGACAGGGTGTGTATACCTCTCTCTGGACAGGGTGTGTATACCTCTCTCTGGACAGGGTGTGTATACCTCTCTCTGGACAGGGTGTGTATACCTCTCTGGACAGGGTGTGTATATACCTCTCTCTGGACAGGGTGAGTATACCTCTCTCTGGACAGGGTGTGAATACCTCTCTGGACAGGGTGTGTATACCTCTTTCTGGACAGGGTGTGTATACCTCTCTGGACAGGGTGTGTATATACCTCTCTCTGGACAGGGTGAGTATACCTCTCTCTGGACAGGGTGTGTATACCTCTTTCTGGACAGGGTGTGTATACCTCTCTCTGGACAGGGTGTGTATACCTCTCTCTGGACAGGGTGTGAATACCTCTCTCTGGACAGGGTATGTATACCTCTCTCTGGACAGGGTGTGTATACCTCTCTCTGGACAGGGTGTGTATATACCTCTCTCTGGACAGGGTGAGTATACCTCTCTCTGGACAGGGTGAGTATACCTCTCTCTGGACAGGGTGTGTATACCTCTCTCTGGACAGGGTGTGTATACCTCTCTCTGGACAGGGTGAGTATACCTCTCTCTGGACAGGGTGTGTATATACCTCTCTCTGGACAGGGTGAGTATACCTCTCTCTGAACAGGGTGAGTAGTTACAGGGTGTGTATACCTCTCTCTGGACAGGGTGTGTATACCTCTCTCTGGACAGGGTGTGAATACCTCTCTCTGGACAGGGTATGTATACCTCTCTCTGGACAGGGTGTGTATACCTATCTCTGGACAGGGTGTGTATATACCTCTCTATGGACAGGGTGAGTATACCTCTCTCTGGACAGGGTGAGTATACCTCTCTCTGGACAGGGTGAGTATACCTCTCTCTGGACAGGGTGTGTATACCTCTCTCTGGACAGGGTGAGTAGTTACAGGTTGTGTATACCTCTTTCTGGACAGGGTGTGTTTACCTCTCTCTGGACAGGGTGTGAATACCTCTCTCTGGACAGGGTGTGTATACCTCTCTCTGGACAGGGTGTGTATACCTCTCTCTGGACAGGGTGTGTATACCTCTCTCTGGACAGTGTGTTTATACCTCTCTCTGGAAGGGTGTGTATACCTCTCTCTTGACAGGGTGTGTATACCTCTCTCTTGACAGGGTGTGTAAACATCTCTCTGGACAGGGTGTATGTACCTCTCTCTGAAGAGAGTGAGTAGTTACAGGGTGTGTATACCTCTTTCTGGACAGGGTGTGTATACCTCTCTCTGGACAGGGTGTGAATACCTCTCTCTGGACAGGGTATGTATACCTCTCTCTGGACAGGGTGTGTATACCTCTCTCTGGACAGGGTGTGTATATACCTCTCTCTGGACAGGGTGAGTATACCTCTCTCTGGACAGGGTGAGTATACCTCTCTCTGGACAGGGTGAGTATACCTCTCTCTGGACAGGGTGTGTATACCTCTCTCTGGACAGGGTGTGTATACCTCTCTCTGGACAGGGTGTGAATACCTCTCTCTGGACAGGGTATGTATACCTCTCTCTGGACAGGGTGTGTATATACCTCTCTCTGGACAGGGTGTGTATATACCTCTCTCTGGACAGGGTGAGTATACCTCTCTCTGGACAGGGTGTGTATACCTCTTTCTGGACAGGGTGTGTATACCTCTCTCTGGACAGGGTGTGTATACCTCTCTCTGGACAGGGTGTGAATACCTCTCTCTGGACAGGGTATGTATACCTCTCTCTGGACAGGGTGTGTATACCTCTCTCTGGACAGGGTGTGTATATACCTCTCTCTGGACAGGGTGTGTATACCTCTCTCTGGACAGGGTGTGTGTATACCTCTCTCTGGACAGGGTGAGTATACCTCTCTCTGGACAGGGTGTGTATACCTCTCTCTGGACAGGGTGTGTATACCTCTCTCTGGACAGGGTGAGTATACCTCTCTCTGGACAGGGTGAGTATACCTCTCTCTGGACAGGGTGTTTATACCTCTTTCTGGACAGGGTGAGTAGTTACAGGGTGTTTATACCTCTCTCTGGACAGGGTGTTTATACCTCTCTCTGGACAGGGTGAGTAGTTACAGGGTGTTTATACCTCTCTGGACAGGGTGTGAATACCTCTCTCTGGACAGTGTGTATACCTCTCTCTGGACAGGGTGTGTATACCTCTCTCAGGACAGGGTGTGTATACCTCTCTCTGGACAGGGTGTGTATACATCTCTCTGGACAGGGTGTATATACCTCTCTCTGAACAGGGTGAGTAGTTACAGGGTGTGTATACCTCTTTCTGGACAGGGTGTGTATACCTCTCTCTGGACAGGGTGTGTATACTTCTCTCTGGACAGGGTGTGTATACCTCTCTCTGGACAGGGTGTGTATACCTCTCTCTGGACAGGGTGTGTATACCTCTCTCTGGACAGGGTGAGTATACCTCTCTCTGGACAGGGTGAGTATACCTCTCTCTGGACAGGGTGTGTATACCTCTCTCTGGACAGGGTATGTATACCTCTCTCTGGACAGGGTGTGTATATACCTCTCTCTGGACAGGGTGTGTATATACCTCTCTCTGGACAGGGTGAGTATACCTCTCTCTGGACAGGGTGAGTATACCTCTCTCTGGACAGGGTGTTTATACCTCTTTCTGGACAGTGTGAGTAGTTAGAGTGTGTGTTTACCTCTCTCTAGACAGGGTGTGTGTTAGACAGTGTGAGTAGTTAGAGTGTGTGTATACCTCTCTCTGGACAGGGTGTGTGTTAGACAGTGTGAGTAGTTAGAGTGTGTATACCTCTCTCTGGACAGGGTGTTTATACCTCTTTCTGGACAGTGTGAGTAGTTAGAGTGTGTGTATACCTCTCTCTGGACAGGGTGTGTGTTAGACAGTGTGAGTAGTTAGAGTGTGTGTATACCTCTCTCTGGACAGGGTGTGTGTTAGACAGTGTGAGTAGTTAGAGTGTGTATACCTCTCTCTGGACAGTGGTTTGGGTTCAGGCCGGAGAGCTAGCAGTGCGTTCCCGGGGCGAGTCATCGGGGGCGACCGGGGCAAGTTGAGATCGAGGGATCCTGACTTCCTGTTCAGCAGCTCTAACCCCATTGCCCCCGCCATCTCACTCTCGATTGGACAAGACCCGGCACGCCCCTGGGCATCCATTGGACAGGAGCCAGAGTGGGTGTGATGTGGGAGGACGGCACCCGACAGGGGGAGGGTTGGGGGAGGACGGGGGAGAATGAGATGCCTTTTTCTTGGCCGCGGCTCCAGAGAGAAGCTTTAGCAGACCTCCTTTCTTCTCCTTCTGTGGACAGATAACAAGACAGAGAAGAGAGGGGATGAAAACATCTGCAGTCTCTTCTACAGATGTCTGGCAGTATCCCTCCTGGTCTCTGAGACAGTTCATCAGCAGTATCTACCTGATGTAATAATGACACCTCCAGTTGGCCAGTACAGTATCTTTTTGAGATCCGAGTGTAGTTCTCTAACCATCCACCAGAGCACATACACAGCAGATAGTTTAGTCTCGACGTGTCAGGGGGAACTTTAGTCTCAGTGTGTGTGTTTGTGAGTTTGTGAGTTTGTGCGCATCTTTGGGGTTGAGATGTGAGTCAGAGCCAATTATCAGCGCATATTCAGCATGGAAGCATCTGTCTAGCAGCACAGCAGGCCTCATAACACACAAACACACACAACAAACCTCTAACTTAATCAGACAGAAAACTCCAACGCATAAGAAGCCAATGCATGTGGGGAATTAAAATGGTTAGGAAAGCTTGGAGGTTAAATGCTACGAGACTAAATACTATAGTTAATCCATCACAGCTCGTAGTCAATGACTGTTTATCATGGTCCTTCCCTAGTCTATTTGTCCTATCGTCACCAACTGTCTCATCTAGTGTCTGTGAAGCCAGTCAACACCAGAGCAGATAGGCTCCTCTCTCTCAGACAACTCTACCATCCATCACTGTCACCATGGACCCAGCTTTAATACACACATCAAGATGAAGAACAACACACAGAGACAGGCCTGTCACACTGATTGTCTGTCTGTCTGTCTGTCTGGCGTTGGAGGATTCTGCACCGTCCAGGTGCAAGCCACTTCCCCTCAACACCACTTCCCCTAGCTATGCTTTTAATATTCCCTGATTATATCGTCCTGACTATGGCATCATGTTGAGGGATTTTAAGGCAGTGTGATGTGGGAACCCGACTCTGCTGTGAGTTTAGATAAAGGGAGGTAGTGGTGGGGAGAGAGAGAGAGATGGTAAGCAAGATGAAGAGAGACACCCTAGGAGACTCACCTTCTCTGGTTTTGTGGCATTGCTGTGGGAGGGGCCAGGCGAGGACGGTTGGAAGGGATTGGTTGATTCTCCGTTGAGCAGGGCGGCACTGGCGTTGGGAGGCGTGAGGCAGGAGAGAGGGGAGGAAAGGGGGATGAGGGGCGAAGAGAGGCAGGAGAGAGGGCGCGAAGCAGGGGAGGAGAGGGGGGAAGGGCCGGGGGACACCATGGACATTGGGCGAGCAGATTGGCCAGCGGAGCGTGACGGGGAGGATTTCTGAGGTCGGAGAGGAGAGACAGCGGGTGTGGGACGCTCTGGGCTGCTGGAGGGCGGGCTGTGGACTGAACACACACATTACACAATGTTACATACTATTACACAGCACACAGTAGTCATCTTACTGTTACATACTGTTACACAGCACACAGTAGTCATCTTACTGTTACATACTGTTACACAGCACACAGTAGTCATCTTACTGTTACATACTGTTACACAGCACACAGTAGTCATCTTACTGTTACATACTGTTACACAGCACACAGTAGTCATCTTACTGTTACATACTGTTACACAGCACACAGTAGTCATCTTACTGTTACATACTATTACACAGCACACAGTAGTCATCTTACTGTTACATACTGTTACACAGCACACAGTAGTCATCTTACTGTTACATACTGTTACACAGCACACAGTAGTCATCTTACTGTTACAAGACACCATCTGCTTCCTGTTTGTGCTGTCATCATATTATATATATTTGTTTATTGTAACACCAGATAGGTGCAGTGAAATGTGTTGTTTTGCAGGGTTAGCCATAGTAGTAAGGCGCCCCTGGAGAAAATGAGGGTTAATTCCCTTCTGATTTTTCACCTTGTCGGCTCGAGTATTTGAGCCAGCGACCTTTCGGTTACTGCCCCAAACGCCCTAACCGCTTGGCTACCTGTCGCCCCAATACGAGATCTGACTGTCAATAGAAGAGACACACATGACGTGTGTGTGTGTGTGTGTGTGTGTGTGTGTGTGTGTGTGTGTGTGTGTGTGTGTGTGTGTGTGTGTGTGTGTGTGTGTGTGTGCGTGCGTGCGTGCGTGCGTGCGTGCGTGCGTGCGTGTGTGTGTGTGTGTGTGAGACAGAGACAAAGAGAGAGGCTCCCAGGAGAAACTTTAAATACCATCACATGTTCTCCCTGACAGAGAGAGGGAAGGAAGGAGAGAGGCCAGATATAAGAGAGCTGGAACAAATGTAGGCAATTACAGATCTACAACCTGAATCATCTCTGTGTGTGTACTCACCCAGTTGCATGGCAGAGCGGGTCTGGTTAACTGTTTGTTGTCCAAAGCGAAGGCAATTCTTCAGCTGAGCAGCGGCAGACTGGGGGGAAGAGGGAGGAGGGGAGGGACGGGAGGAAGAGGGGCCGGCGGAGGAGGGGGAGGCTGCCTTACTCCCCTGTCCCACCCCTCCCACCTCCTGCCCCGAGAGACAGGTGCTCTGAGAACCACCCACCGCAAATGGAGCTCTGCAGAGAGAGCCAGAAAGAGAGAGAGCACGAGTGGGAGGAGGGGTTGGGAGAGGGGGAGAGCAAGTAAGAGAGGAGAGAGATTCAATTCTTCTAGTCCTGTTAGAATAGTGACCAAGATACTATTGATATCCCCTATTATACTACCATCAACATGCTGCTTATCGTTCGCCTGTCACGCAAACAGAGTTATGTGTTTGAAAGGGTGTGTGTGAGAAGGAGAAAGAGAGTATTTGCGTGAGAAAATGTGTGTGTGTGTGTGCGTGCGTGTGTGCCTGTGTGTGTCTCACCTGGACACGGGTGTGACATAGTTTCCAGGGAAGACTCCTGAAGCAGCGGTGCGTAGTGAGGTTCCTTTAAACCACCCGTCCTGACACTTCTCTGTGACACGGTACATCTCTCCTTTCCTCAGCTCCAACTCATCTGCCTTCTGGGACTTATACGCATACAGGGCCAGGTAGCTGGGATACACAGAGACGTCATTTAGGAATATATGACTGAACAAATGACTGGTATTATTTTTAATATGGTCAAACAACTATGTAATAAAATACAACTATACAAAAGGTGAGATTCTGTGCATGCCTCATGTACATTATTTGATCTCATATCCAATTTGCTGGAATAAAGAACAATATTTTTTATTCACTGTCCAAATACTGTTGGAGGGTACTACTGAATATATGTTTGATATATGAATTTACATGTCTGAATTGAATATACACTATATGACCAAAAGTATGTGAACACCTGCACGTCAAACATCTCATTCCAAAATCATGGGCATTAATATGGAGTTGGTCCACTCTTCGGGGAAGGCTTTCTACTAGATGTTGGAACATTGCTGCGGGGACTTTTGGGCAGTTAGGCCTAGCTCACAGTCGGTGTTCCAATTCATCCCAAAGGTGTTCGATGGGGTTGAGGTCAGGGCTCTCTGTGCAGGCCAGTCAAGTTCTTCCACACCGATTTTGACAAACCACTTCTGTATGGACCTCGCTTTGTACATGGGGGCATTGTCATGTTGAAACAGGAAAGGGCCTTCCCCAAACTGTTGCCACAAACATGGAAGCCCAGAATCATCTAAAATGTCGTTGTATGCTGTAGCGTTAAGATTTCCCTTCACTGGAACTAAGGGTCCTACCCCGAAACATGACAAACAGCCCCAGACCATTATTTCTCCTCCACCAAACTTTACAGTTGGCATTATGCATATGGGCAGGTAGCGTTCTCCTGGCAACCGCAAAACCCAGATTCGTCCGTCGGACTGCCAGATGGTGAAGCGTGATTCATCACTTCAGAGAACGCGCTTCCACTTCTCCAGAGTCCAATGGCAGCGGGCTTTACACTGATGCTTGGCATTGCGCATGGTGATCTTAGGCTTGTGTGCAGCTGTTCGACCATGGAAACACATTTTATGGTTGGTTGAGAGAATGCCAAGAGTGTGCAATGCTGTCATCAACGCAAAGGGTGGCTACTTTGAAGAATCTCAAAAATAAAATAAAAAATGTATTTGTTTTACACTTTTTTGGTTACTACATGATTCCATATGTGTTCTTTCATAGTTTTGATGTCTTCTCTATTATTTTACAATGTAGAAAATAGTAAAAATAAAGAAAAATCCTTGAATGAGTAGGTGTGTCCTAACTTTTGACTGGTACTTTATGTCTGAAGAATAATAGGAGGGGAGAGTAAGCAGGTCTCCATGCACTGCCTTTGGGTTACCATGGTAACTGGGGGACGTTTTCCCATAGCAACAGGGCAGGTTGCCGGTCGGAGATGGAAGTGTCCGACCTCATTATCGGGACAACCCGCTCTGGATAGTGTGTGTTTGTGTGTGTGCACGCACGTCCAGGAAGATATGGTAGTAGATGCAACAGAATCCTTATATTCCACTCAGCTTCTGTCTCACCTTACAGACAGGACAAATCCTCAGAGAAAACAGACAGCATTGTTAATCAACTCATTTACCTATAGATTTACCAGTTAGTGAACCATGCCTGTGTGATGAGTAAACTTACATGTTGAGTGGTAGTTGGACCTTGGCTTGAGCCAGCAGTTCTGAGGTGACTGAAGCCATTCTGGGAGGAACCAGAACTCCTACTGAGGAGGGAGCGGGACCGGCGGGAGAGTCCTGTATTCGTGCAGCAGCCCTGGGGTCAGAGGAGCTGATGAGGACAGGGTGGGAGATCTCCATGCTGTGTCTGTTGTTGAGCTGGGCTGTCCGCTGCGTCACACTCAGAGCTGTGAACGAGTGGCGCTTCTTAGCGTTTTTCTTCCCCTCTCCTCCTCTTCCCTCTTCCTCTTGGCTCTGGAGGGCACCATTGCCGCTTCCTGCAGAGGATGGGTCAGGGGAGCAGGGACCCAATGGGAGGCCGGGAGACGGGTCAAAGCTGGGGCCAGGGACGGGATTGGATGTCGGCTTGTCAATCTCCATCAACTGTTTGGCTGTTTCATTTAGCTAAAATGGGGAGGAAACGAGAGGAAAGGAGGTCGAGAGGACAGGAGACGAGAGGGAAGGATGAGATCCAAATCCTTGAATTGAATTGCTTTAGACTGCTTTACTACACACTGCTGGCTCTCAGAGCACGCCTTCTCTTGTTGGCAGAACTTCAAACCAGACAAAAAAGATCACCCACACCCTGGGGAGTATCTATGTACTTAGTGAAAGAGGAGGAGGAGAGAACAACGTTTGTAATGCAGCTCATATCTGACAGGATGACAGTCGATCTTGTAGTCTGTTCTTGCTAGTCAGATAACCCCCACACACTGAATCTACCCAGCAACAACACAGCTCACGCTCTCTCACAGACGGATGCTCAGTCTCACAGTCACAACACAGAGAGAGCACATCCTCTCAGTCCACACACACATTACCACCATGGTGAACTCATGGGACGCTACTGCTACATTACATCAATATCACCTTCGCTGAAAACACACTCCTTTGTTGGAGAGGATTCCTTGGAGAGAACAGTGCGTGTGTGTGCGCGTGTGCGTTCATACATGCATGTGTGATTATAGACTGTAGAGGGCAGGACAGAGTGGATCTGTCTCAGTGTGAGTATAGACTGTAGAGGGCAGGACAGAGTGGATCTGTCTCAGTGTGAGTATAGACTGTAGAGGGCAGGACAGAGT
Organism: Brachymystax lenok tsinlingensis; assembly: GCA_030435695.1. Lineage (NCBI taxonomy): Eukaryota > Metazoa > Chordata > Actinopteri > Salmoniformes > Salmonidae > Brachymystax > Brachymystax lenok. The sequence goes on from CM059785.1 coordinate 21,640,210, forward strand.
GGATCTGTCTCAGTGTGAGTATAGACTGTAGAGGGCAGGACAGAGTGGATCTGTCTCAGTGTGTGAGACGTCGCCATCTCCATATTAATAGATATGCTAATCAGAACATATGCTAATGACCCTGATAGATTGATCCTGCACTGACGGCATCACTCTCAGGGGACGAATGGAGACGCGCACACACACTCTTTCTCTATGAAGGTCAAATACACACTCAGACACAGACAGACAGTGAATTCCTCTCCCCATCCCACAGTATACACAATACACCTGAATGTGTGACTGTCTCTTTACACTTTTCACAAGGGCCTTCACCTTTTCCCTCGGTAGAAAAGGTGTGAGAGTGTGTGTGTGTGTGTGGGTGTCTGTGTGCGCTGTTCTCTGAGGCAGAACCATCCTTCACCCTGTACTTTTTTTCTCTCTGTGATCATCTTTCATCTGAGCACCCCTGTGCTCACTGTACCATACAGTGTGTGTGTTTATGTGTGTTTGTGTGTATTTGTGTGTGTTTGTGTGTGTTTGGACATCAACATTCTAACAGTCTAATAAATACATTTCATATATGCTATTATGGGGTTAATTATCAACTGGGCAGGGCACCTTCAACTGTTGGGAGTAGGAGAGGCAGCAGAGGGAAACCATTCAAAAATGTCCTCCTTCAACTTGTGATATTAAGATTCTAACAATGACAGTGTGTTATATAGACTTATTTAGGAAAAGTCAAGGATGGGGGAATACGCCATTAAAAACGGAGGAGTAATTAAAAAAGTGCATTTGTTTTATCGTCCACATGACGCTCTCGGCTCTTCTTGTGTTAAAGGTGTAAAGGGTTAACTGCGCACAGCCACACCACCATAGGAGACAAGGAGAGAGGAGAGAGCTCCTTCCTCCCTCCCCCAACGCTCCACTCGCCTCCAGCTGGGACACCCTCATTATGTCCCTAACCTCCCCCCAACACAACACACATACCCTCCCCTGCCGAGTCAAAGTGATGGAAGACTCTTAATTATTGATGTGCCCCTATCTAACAAGACCCGTGTGTGTGTTTGTTGTTACCTCTACATAGAGGATGGGGAAGATCCCGATCTTATCTCCCAGCATGCCCTCTGCCCAGTTGTCATCCACTCGTCTGATCACCGTCAGAACCTCATCCTATTGGACAGACAGTGTGGTTTATAAGGACAACAGGAATAAGCTTATATTCATATCTCTCTCTCTCTCTCTCTCTCTCTCTCTCTCTCTCTCTCTCTCTCTCTCTCTCTCTCTGGTCAGATTTGCCAAAGGGAGGGCGAGGGTGGTCTAGAGTTTTGTTGCCTCTAATTGGTGGTGACATGCTGGTATAAATTAGGTAAAACTGATTTCCCTCTCTCCCACACTATCTCCCCTCTCCCTCTCTAACTCGCCCTGTCCCCCTCATTTTTTCTGCCTCTGCCCCTGACCTAATGATACCACTGTCTCTACTCATTTCTCATCACAGAGGGAAAGAAAGAGAGGGAGGGAGAGAGAGAGGGAGGCAGAAAGAGAAACAGTAAGAGAGGGATAAGGTTTCTCTCTCTCCCCTAGAGATATATTATCTGACCCACTGGCCCTGGCTTACATGCTGCTCTCCTTCACTCATTCACTCCCTCTCCGTCTCCCCTCTGTCTCATTCTCTCTTCACCCCCCTGAATTTCAGCCCATCCTTCCATTTAGTAATTTAACTAGGGAACTGCAGCTGTGATTCTGTGTGTGCGAAAAGGAAGTGCATGTCTGTGTCTCTCTGTCCTGACTTGGCCCTCTTTCCCTAGCCCCATCCTGAGAGAGTGTATGAGGCCAGGTGCTGCTGAGGAACACACACACACAGAGAATGAGAGAACGAGATATGTTCCATTCGCCAGTGTCCTCACCTAGAGTGTGTGTAACAGCATGAACAAATGATGAGCTTTAAAGAGGAGAGGAGCAGAGGGAATACAAATCACTGTTTATCACAAACACTGTGCTGGAGAAGGGGGGGGTTATCTCTTGCTCTCCCACATAGGAGGACAAAAACTATATTCAGATAGAGAGGTAGAAAGATAGACGGAGGAGAAACTATATTCAGATAGAGAGGTAGAAAGATAGACGGAGGAGAAACTATATTCAGATAGAGAGGTAGAAAGATAGACGGAGGAGAAACTATATTCAGATAGAGAGGTAGAAAGATAGATGGAGGAGAAACTATATTCAGATAGAGAGGTAGAAAGATAGACGGAGGAGAAACTATATTCAGATAGAGAGGTAGAAAGATAGACAGAGGAGAAACTATATTCAGATAGAGAGGTAGAAACATAGACAGAGGAGAAACTATATTCAGATAGAGAGGTAGAAAGATAGATGGAGGAGAAACTATATTCAGATAGAGAGGTAGAAAGATAGACGGAGGAGAAACTATATTCAGATAGAGAGGTAGAAAGATAGATGGAGGAGAAACTATATTCAGATAGAGAGGTAGAAAGATAGACGGAGGAGAAACTATATTCAGATAGAGAGGTAGAAAGATAGATGGAGGAGAAACTATATTCAGATAGAGAGGTAGAAAGATAGACGGAGGAGAAACTATATTCAGATAGAGAGGTAGAAAGATAGATGGAGGAGAAACTATATTCAGATAGAGAGGTAGAAAGATAGACGGAGGAGAAACTATATTCAGATAGAGAGGTAGAAAGATAGACGGAGGAGAAACTATATTCAGATAGAGAGGTAGAAAGATAGACGGAGGAGAAACTATATTCAGATAGAGAGGTAGAAAGATAGACGGAGGAAGGAGAAGGTAGACTGCTTAGATAAACACAAAACATCCAGTGGGGTGTCATAGAGTACGGTTACATGCACACAATATTACCATTACTGTGAATAGTCAGATTCAATTTAAATATTAATATGCTTTGCAAGAAGAACAATTTCCAGAATAATCCTGTTTACATGGACACATCTGAAATCAGGCTACTGATTGGACTTGGATAAATGCAGAAAATCTCATCATAATAAACGTTCTACCACAGCGACCATGTTATTTTTGGGAAGCCTGATTCTGAGTTCGGAGCTATAACGTTTGTATGTGAAAACGATTTCTAAGATACATACTTTCAGTTTTTCCGAACTCACTTCACTAGTGCATAAGAGGGAAGCGTGCGCTGCTGGTGCTGGCACATGCACAGATCAGCTACACCGCTGGAACTCATATGAAGCGGTTTACCTGTCCTAATAATAAAATGGGTGTTTAAATCGGTGTATTGATACACTACGTGACCAAAAGTATGTGGACACCTGCTCGTCAAACATCTCATTCCAGATTCATGGGCATTAATATGCTGCTTTGCTGCTATAACAGACTCCACTCCACTCTTCTGGGAAGGCTTTCCACTAGATGTTGGAACATTGCTGCAGGGACTTGCTTCCATTCAGCCACAACAGCATTTGAGAGGTCGGTCACTGATGTTGGGCTATTAAGCCTGGCTCGCAGTCGGCATTCCAATTCATACCAAAGGTGTTCGATGAGGCTCTGTGCAAGCCAGTCAAGTTCTTCCACACCGATCTCAGCAATCCATTTCTGTATGGACCTCGCTTTGTGCACGGGGGCATTGTCATGCTGAAACAGGAAAGGGGCCTTCCCCAAACGGTTGCCACAAAGTTCGAAGCACAGAATCGTCTAAAATGTTGTTGTATGGTGCCTAGCCCGAACCATGAAAAACAGCCCTTCTTCCTTCACCAAACTTTACAGTTGGCACTATGCATTGGGTAAGGTAGCGTTCTCTCCTGGCATCCGCCAAACTCAGATTCGTCCGTCGGACTGCCAGATGATGAAACTAAGGACCCTGGGACTTAACACCTCCCTCTGCAACTGGATCCTGGACTTCCTGACGGGCCGCCCCCAGGTGGTAAAGGTAGGTAACAACACAGCCGCCACGCTGATCCTCAACACAGGGGCCCTTCAGGGGTGCGTGATCAGTCCCCTCCTATACTCATTCATGACTGAACGGCCAGGCACGACTCCAACACCATCATTAAGTTTGCCGATGACACAACAGTGGTAGGCCTGATCACCGACAACGACGAGACAGCCTATAGGGAGGAGGTCAGAGACCTGGCCGTGTGGTGCCAGGACAACAACCTCTCCCTCAACGTGATCAAGACAAAGGAGATGATTGTAGACTACAGGAAAAAAAGGACTGAGCACGCCCCTGTTCTCATCAACGGGGCTGTAGTGGAGCAGGTTGAGAGCTTCAAGTTCCTTGGTGTCCACATCACCAACAAACTAACATGGTCCAAGCACACCAAGACAGTCGTGAAGAGGGCACGACAAAACCTATTTCCCCTCAGGATACTGAAAAGATTTGGCATGGGTCCTCAGATACTCAAAAGGTTCTACACCTGCACCATCGAGAGCATCCTGACTGGTTGCATCACTGCCTGGTATGGCAACTGCTCGGCCTCCGACCGCAAGGCACATCACTGGGACCAAGCTTCCTGCCATCCAGGACCTCTATACCAGGTGGTGTCAGAGGAAGGCCCTAAAAGACTCCAGCCACCCTAGTTGTAGACTGTTCTCTCTGCTACCGTACGGCCGTACGGCAAGCAATTTTATTTGAAGAGTAATTCATCAATCCAGAGAACGTATTTCCACTGCTCCAGAGTCCTATGGCGACGAGCTTTACACCACTCCAGCCGACACTTACCATTGCGCATGGTGATCTTAGTCTTGTGTGTGGCTGCTCGGCCATGAAAACCCATTTCATGAAGCTGCCGACAAACAGTTGTTGTGCTTCCAGAGGCAGTTTGGAACTCGGTAGTGAGAGTTGCAACCGAGGACAGACGATTTTTCCGAACTACGCGCTTCAGCACTCGGTGGTCCCGTTCTGTTAGCTTGTGTGGCCTACCACTTCACGGCTGAGTCGTTGTTGCTCCTAGACTTTTTACACTTCACAATAACAGCACTTACAGTTGACCGAGGGTGCTCTAGCAGGGCAGAAATTTGACAAACTGATTTGTTGGAAAGGTGGCATCCTATGATTGTGCCACGTTGAATGTCACTGAGCTCTTCAGTAAGGCTACTGCCAATGTTTGTCTATGTAGATTGCATGGCTGTGTGCTCTATTTTATACACCTGTCAGCAGTGGGTGTGGCTGAAATAGCCGAATCCACTAATTTGAAGGGGTGTCCATATACTTTTGTATATATAGTGTATATTCATATTCCGCACTCGGACAATACTCGTTCTGATATGTCTTAATTTCTGTGTGTATTGTTTTGTTTTGTTAGGTATTACTGTACTGTTGGAGTTAGAAACATAAGCATTTCGATGCACCTGCAATAACATAAAACATATATAAATACAATTACATTTTATTTGATCAGTGTCCATGTAAACATATTCATAAATACGCACACAGTGGATTACAGCGAGTCAGCTTGTGTTTGTGTGTGTAGGTTTGTGTGTGCGTGCATGTGTGTGTGTGTGTACCTTCGAGAAGGCCAGACAGTCTTTGTCCTGATCTTTGTCTTTGACCTCAAAGTCGTACAAGGCCTTTCCTGTGGGCGGAGTTTGGCTCAGCGGCCGTAACAACGCGATGTAACTAGCTGGCAGGAAACCATGACAACTGTTCAGCTCCCCATGGTACCAGTTGTCGTCAACTTTACGTCGCAGGATGATGATGTCCCCTTTTGCGAACTGCAAGTCTCCAGGTTCCTTCCCCTCGTAGGAATAGAGAGCCTTCCCACAGGGCAGGGTTAGGGTTAGATTAGGTAAACTCTGGAGGAGAGAGAGGAGACACGTCAGACCTTCCCACAGGGCAGGGCGGGTAAACTCTGGAGGAGAGAGAGGAGACACGTTAGACCTTCCCACAGGGCAGGGTGGGTAAACTCCGGAGGCTAGAGAAGACAGACCCTATACCAGGGATAAGCAACTATACTGAACAAAAATATAAACGCAACATGCAACAATTTCAAAGATTTTACTGAGTTACAGTTTTATAAGGACATCAGTCAATTTAAATAAATTCATTAGGCCCTAATCTATGGATTTCACATGACTGGGAATACAGATATGCATTTGTTGGTCACAGATACCTTAAAAAAAGGTGGGGGGCGTGGCTCAGAAAATCTGTCAGAATCCAGTTTGACCACCATTTGCCTCATGCAGAGCAACACATCTCCTTCACACATAGTTGATCAGGCTGTTAATTGTGGCCTGTGGAATGTTGTCCCACTCCTAAATGGCAAAGTTGCTGGATATTGGCGGGAACTGGAACACATTGTTGTACACATTGATCCAGAGCATCTCAAACATGCTCAACGGGTGACAGATCTGGTGAGTATGCAGGCCATGGAAGAACTGGGACATTTTCAGCTTCCATGAATTGTGTACAGATCCTTGGGGCTGTGCATTATCATGCTGAAACATGATGGCGTCGGATGAATGGCACAAAAATTAGGCTCAGGATCTGGGGCACGAAGTTCACAACGTTGACATCAGCAAACCACTTGTCCACACAACACCATACATGTGGTCTGCGGTTGTGAGGCCGGTTGGACGTACTGCCAAATGCCAGTTGCACACTCCCTCAAAATTTCAGACATCTGTGGCATTGTACTGTGTGACAAAACTGCACATTTGTGTGGCCTTTTATTCTGAGATTTGTTATCACTGGCCTACACACAATACCCCATAATGTCAAAGTGGAATTATGTTTGTAGAATTTTACAAATGAATTAAAAATGAAAAGCTGAAATGTCTTGAGTGAATAATAATTCAAACCCTTTGTTATGGCAATCCTAAATACGTTTAGGAGTAAAAATGTGCTTAACAAGTCACACATTAAGTTGCGTGGACTATGTGTGCAATAATAACATGATTTTTGAATGACTACCACATCTCTGTACCCCATACATACAATTATCTGTAAGGTCCCTCAGTTGAGCAGTGGATTTCAAACACGAATTCAACCACAAAGACCAAAGAAGGTCACCTATGGGTACTTGGGTAAAAAACATTTTTAAAGCAGACATTGAATATCCCTTTGAGCTTGGTGAAGTTATTAATTACACTTTAGATGGTGTATCAATACACCCAGACACTACAAATATACAGGTTTCCTTCCTAACTCAGTTGCCGGAGAGGAAGGAAACCCCTCAGGGATTTCACCATGAGACCAATGTTGACTTTAAAATAGTTACAGAGTTTAATGGGTGTACTGGGAGAAAACTGAGGATGGATCAACAACATTGTAGTTACTCCACAATACTAACCTAAATGACAGACTGGAAAGAAGGAAGCCTGTACAGAATAAAATATCCAAAAACATGCATCCTGTTCGCAATAAGGCACTAAAGTAAAACTGCAAAAAATGTGTTTTTAGGATAAAAATAAACGCAATAGATTTAAGCACAGGCAAAATCTTAGAGGAAAACCTGGTTTAGTCTGCTTTCCACCAGACACTGGGAGACAAATTCAGCTTTCAGCAGGACAATAACTTAAATCACAAGGCCAAATATACACTGGAGTTGCTTGACATTGACAATGAATGTTCCTGAGTGGCCTAGTTACAGTTTTGACTTAAATCGGCTTGAATATATATGGGAAGACTTGAAAATGTCTGTCTAGCAATGATCAACAACCAACTTGACAGAGCTTGAAGAATTAAAACAATTATGTGCAATTAATGAACAATCCAGGTGTGCAAAGCTCTTAGAGACTTACCCAGAAAGACTCACAGCTGTAATCACTACAAAAGGTGATTCAAACATGTATTGACTCAAGGGTGTGAATACTTCTGTATTTCATTCTCAATAAATTTGCTAACATTACTAAAAACATGTTTTCACTTTGTCATTATGGGCTATTGTGTGTATATTAATATTTAATAAATTTTGAATTCAGGCTGTAACAACAAAATGTGGAATAAGTCAAGGGGTCTGAATAATTTGTGAAAGCACTGTATAATAAGTTGTACACTGCAAATTGACCACAACTAAGCCCAAAAAGAGATCGTATTTGAAAATAATAATCATTTTTCATACCATGATTACATTGAGACACGACCACATACTGTGTGTCTCTTTTTTTATTTGTGGGAATAGTTTGGAATAGATTTCTTAAATTAAACAGATTTTTACCTGAATTCCTGGTGGTTTTACAGTCTTCACATAGAAATGAATGCTGTCACATGATCAATGGACTTGTCCATTCATATACAGTCATTGGCCTAGCTCAACAAGACAATGAAAGATTTCCAAATCTGCCTGTGAACACTGGGTAGAACCAATAGTCTCTTGGCAGATTTGAGTTCTGCTGTTGTTGATGTCTGTAAGCAGGATGTCACCCTGCTGCTTGTCTCCAGTGGTCATGTGATGTCAACCTGATGAAAGGACTGCCAGAGTGTATGTCCAGTCCTGCTTTGAGAGCAGACAGACAGACACAGCCCGAGGCTCTAACTGATCTGATAGCAGCCCGAGGCTCTAACTGATCATACAGCAGCCTGAAGCTCTAACTGATCTGACAGCAGCCTGAAGCTCTAACTGATCTGACAGCAACCTGAAGCTCTAACTGATCTGCCACTGACATCAACACCATGCAGAATGACAGATGAGAAGAAAGGGAGAGAGAGAGGGGGGGAGAGAGAAAGAGAGCTGGAATGACAGATGAGAAGAGAGGGAGGGTAGTACTATTGCATTCCGCGGCTCATTACACACACACATCATGAAGCTCTAATGTACAACACATTCTCCTGCATTATATCATTACATTAGCTCCGGAGTTACACTTTATTTGGATAGTCCGGATAGTCAGGACAATCTGTTGATAGGCAACTGCTTGCTAAGGTTACGGTTAGGTTTAGAATAAGGGTTAGGGCTACAGTTAGGCTAAGGGTTAAGGTTAGGGTTAGTAGATACTTAGTTGAATGCTACTGAGTCTGTAGATAGTACCTAAAAATGTACTACAAAGTCCTTCAAACTAGCTTGGTGTAGAATGTTGACAACAAAATGTGTAACACTAACATGCACACACTTCTTTCCTGCTGCCAGTTTGTGTGTGTGTGTGTGTGTGTGTGTGTGTGTGTGTGTGTGTGTGTGTGTGTGTGTGTGTGTGTGTGTGTGTGTGTGTGTGTGTGTGTGTGTGTGTGTGTGTGTGTGTGTGTGTGTGTGTGTGTGTGTGTGTGTGTGTGTGTGTGTGTAATGGTATAGTACATTAACTCCTTATTGAGTACCTGCAGTCAGCTACACAGCTAAAGTACTGCTACTGAGCCAGTCAGTTAGCTACACAGCTAAAGTACTGCTACTGAACCAGTCAGTTAGCTACACAGCTAAAGTACTGCTACTGAACCAGTCAGTCAGCTACACAGCTAAAGTACTGCTACTGAACCAGTCAGTTAGCTACACAGCTAAAGTACTGCTACTGAACCAGTCAGTTAGCTACACAGCTAAAGTACTGCAACTGAACCAGTCAGTCAGTCACACAGCTAAAGTACTACTACTGAACCAGTCAGTCAGTCACACAGCTCAATTACTGCTAACGAACCAAACAATTATAAGACGTATCTAAGAAATGGACTAGCTCTAGACTGACCACAGCCCCCACCCCCGAACACACACACGTCCTCTCCTGTCCTCCTGGGCTTTCAGGAGAAACCCATTACTGATCCCACTGGGCACACACACCTCTAATTACTGCACCACAGGCGAGAGAGAGCTGCCTGGTGTGTGTGTGTATGTTTGTGTGTGTCAGGGCAGCCTAGTCTCCTTGTGCAGCATTGAGATCCCATCTGCTCCTGTGTCTGTCTCTTTAAAGCCTGATCTGCTGGCTGTTTTCTCTCCTCTCCTCCTTCTCTTCATTTCTCCCTCTCTTTCTCCTCTTTCTCTCTTCCTCCCTTTCTCTTCTCTCACCTTTCCTCTGTTCAGTAATAAACTCTTTCTGTCCTTGGAGGGCCAAAGAAGACCATGATTCTGGGGATTTTCACTTAATTGATTCCATAGACGGGTAGGAAAGATTGTTGACATGTACTTGACATTTGTATCTTAAAGCATAATTGAGAAATAATAGTTTGAAGTTGGAACATTTGTGACATTTTGGCCTTACCGATGCCTCCTTTAAATGTCCAATACAGCTGTTTTTTTTCTCAATATCAAAGAATTTCTGGGTAAAAATTAGGTACTTTACTGTTATTGTTTTCAATTAAAATGGTCAAAAAATAAACCAAAATAGCTTCTTAGCAAAGAGCAATTTCTCAAGAAAGAATTTGGGGAGTTTAGGGAAAGGGAAAGAGGGATACCTAGTCAGTTGTACAACTGAATGCCTTCAACTGAAATGTGTCTTCCGCATTCCGCCTCTGAATCAGAGAGGTGCGAGGTGCTGCCTTGGTCTGAGTGGGGAGGGGAAAACTGAAAAATAGCTGTTATTGGCAGAGATGTTTAGAACTCTCTTTCTTATTGGTCTAATTTACCTCCTGGTGATGTCACCAGGTAGGCCAAAACTCAATCCAACAAAAACAGGCCTTTTCAAAAAGCTCTTACACTAAAATGGAATTATCATAATTTTCACAATTTCACAGTATTATTCCAACGTCATAGTGTATAAATATATATAAAACACTGGAAAATCCTGTTTTTGATGGCACTGGGCCTTTAAGACTCCATAATGTTTAATCTGTATATGCTACAAAGCAAAAATGTGTGCCATATGCAGTGTCCAATCAAAAACGCATATTTTTACCAATGGGTAGGTATTTAGGTATTTTATTAGTATCCCATTAGCTGTTACAAAACAAACGGCACACATAGAATATATATATATATATACAAAAGTATGAGGACACCCTTTTAAATTTGTGGATTCGGCTATTTCAGCCACAAAGCCATGCAATCTCCATAGACAATCATTGGCAGTAGAATAGCCTTACTGAAGAGCTCAGTGACTTTCAACGTGGCACCTTCATAGGATGCCACCTTTCCAACTAGTCCATTCATCAAATATCTTCCCTGCTAGAGCTGCCCCGGTCAACTGTAAGTGCTGTTATTGTGAAGTGGAACCATCTAGGAGCGACAACGGCTCAGCCGTGAAGTGGTAGGCCACACAAGCTCACAGAATTGGACCACCAAGTGCTGAAGCGCGTAAAAATCGTCTGTCCTCGGTTGCAACACTCACTACCGAGTTCCAAACTGCCTCTGGAAGCAACGTCAGCACAATAACTGTTTGTCGGGAGCTTCATTAAATGGGTTTCCATGGCCGAACACCTGCACACAAGCCTAAGATCACCATGCGCAATTCCAAGCATCGGCTGGAGAGGTGTAAAGTTTGCCACCATTGGACTCGCGTTCCTGGAGTGATAAATCACGCTTCGCCATCTGGCAGTCCGACGAATCTGGGTTTGGCGGATGCCAGGAGAACGCTTCCTGCCCCAACGCATAGTGCCAACTCTAAAGTTTGGTGGAGGAGGAATAATGGTCTGGGGCTGTTTTTCATGGTTCGGGCTAGGCCCCTTAGTTTCAGTGAAGGGAAATCTTAACTCTACAGCATACAATGACATTCTAGACAGCTCTTTGCTTCCAACTTTGAGGCAACAGTTTGGGGAAGGCCCTTTTCTGTTTCAGCATGACAATGTCCCCATGCACGAAGTGAGGTCCATACAGAAATGGTTTGTCGAGATCGGTGTGGAAGAACTTGACTGGCCTGCACAGAGCCCTGATCTCAACCCCATCGAACACTTTTGGGATGAATTGGAACGCCGACTGCGAGCCAGGCCTAATCGAGCCAGGCCTGACCTCACTAATCCTCTTGCGGCTGAATGGAAGCAATTCCCCGCAGCAATGTTCCTGATAGTACCTAAATTGTACTACAAAGTCCTTCAAACTAGCTTGGTGTAGAATGTTGACAACAAAATGTGTAACACTAACATGCACACACTTATTTCCTGCTGCCAGTGTGTGTGTGTGTGTGTGTGTGTGTGTGTGTGTGTGTGTGTGTGTGTGTGTGTGTGTGTGTGTGTGTGTGTGTGTGTGTGTGTGTGTAATGGTATAGTACAACCAGAGTTCCCAGAAGAGTGGAGGCTGATATAGCAGCAAAGGGGGACCAACTCCATATTAATGCCCATGATTTTGGAATGAGACGTTCGACGAGCAGGTGTCCACATACATTTGGCCATGTAGTGTATCACTACATAAACACAAAATATGTAAGTCAAATAGGCTTTGTGCCGTGAGGTGTTGTTTTATCTGTTTTTTTTAAACCAGAATTGCTGTTCATTTGAGCAATAAGAGATGGAAGGGAGTTTACATTCACCATAGCCAAATACATTTAAACTCAGTTTTTCACAATTCCTTGCATTTAATCAGAGTACAAATTCCCTGTCAGTTAGGATCACCACTTTATTTTAAGAATGTGAAATGTCAGAATAATAGTAGAGAGAATTATTTATTTCAGCTTTTATTTCTTTTATCACATTCCCAGTGGGTCAGACGTTTACATACACTCAATTAGTATTTGGTAGCATTGCCTTTAAATTGTTTAACTTGGGTCAAATGTTTCGGGTAGCCTTCCACAAGCTTCCCACAATAAGTTGGGTGAATTTTGGCCCATTCCTCCTGACAGAGCTGGTGTAACTGAGTCAGGTTTGTAGGCCTCCTTGCTTGCACACACTTTTTCAGTTCTGCCACAAATGTTCTATAGGATTGAGGTCAGGGCTTTGTGATGGCCACTCCAATACCTTGACTTTGTTGTCCTTAAGCCATTTTGCCACAACTTTGGAAGTATGCTTGTGGTCATTGTCCATTTGGAAGACCCATTTGCGACCAAACTTCAACTTCCTGACTGATGTCTCGAGATGTTGCTTCAATATATCCACATAATTTTCCTTCCTCATGATACCATCTATTTTGTGAAGTGCACCAGTCCCTTCTGCAGCAAAGCACCCCCATAACAAAGCACCATCCCAACCGTGCTTCACGGTTGGGATGGTGTTCTTCGCCTTGCAAGCCTCCCCTTTTTTCCTCTAAACATAACAATGGTCATTATGGCCAAACAGTTCTATTTTTGTTTCATCAGACCAGAGGACATTTCTCTAAAAAGTATCATTGTCCCCATGTGCAGTTGCAAACTGTAGTCTGGCTATTTTATGGCGGTTTTGGAGCAGTGGCTTCTTCCTTGCTGAGCGGCCTTTCAGGTTATGTCGATATAGGACTCGTTTTACTGTGGATATAGATACTCTTGTACCTGTTTCCTCCACCATATTCCACCAAGGTCCTTTGCTGTTATTCTGGGATTGATTTGTACTTTTTGCACCAAAGTAAGAACCAAAGTACGTTCATCTCTAGGAGACAGAACGCGTCTCCTTCCTGAGCGGTATGGCGGCTTCGTGGTCCCATGGTGTTTATACTTGCAATCTATTGTTTGTACAGATGAGCGTGGTACCTTCAGGTGTTTGGAAATTGTTCCCAAGGATGAACCAGACTTGTGGAGGTATACAATTATTTTTCTGAGGTCTTGGCTGATTTCTTTAGATTTTTCTATGATGTCAAGCAAAGAGGCACTGAGTTTGAAGGTAGGCCTTGAAATACATCCACAGGTACACCTCCAATTGACTCAAATGATGTCAATTAGCCTATTAGAAGCTTGTAAAGCCATGACATCATTTTCTGTTTAAAGACACAGTCAACTTAGTGTATGTAAACTTCTGACCTACTGGAATTGTGATACAGTGAATTATATGTGAAATAATCTATCTGTAAACAATTGTTGGAAAAATGACTTGTGTCATGCACAAAGTAGATGTCCTAAACGACTTGCCAAAACTATAGTTTGTTAACAAGAAATTTGTGGAGTGGTTGAAAAACGAGTTTTAATGACTCCTGTAAGTGTGTATGTCAGAGCTGTGTGTAAGTTGACTATGCAAACAATTTGGAAATGTTCAACACATTAATGTTTCTTATAAAAAGAAGCAGTCAGTCTCCTCAACCTAGCCAAGAGATACTGGCATGCATTTGATTTATATTATCCATCTGATTACAATGAATAGCTCTGTTCTGGAGGTTAACTAGGTCTTTGTTTGCAGCACTTAACCGCACGACTAGACAATAATCAAGAAAAGTGTGGAGAAGCAGAGCTTTATTATGGACAGACCTCTCCCCATCTTTAATAAGACAACAGCACCAGTACACAACCCATACAAGGTGCGTGTAACGTCCAGGCCTGAGTGTACAGGCTGGAGTGTTTAGTTTTGTTTTGGTGTAGGGTTTATTTTGTTCTATGGTGTGTATTTCTATGTTGGGGTAATGGTTCCCAATTAGAGGCAGCTGAGTCTCGTTACCTCTAATTGGGAACCATATATATGTTTGGGGTTATTGCTTGTTGTGATGATTATCGTGTTTAGGTTCATGCCATCGTGTTTAGGTTCATGCCATCGTGTTTAGTTTAGGATTTAGCGTTTGTGTTCACGTCATGTCCATCGTTTATTGTTTTGTTCCGTCTAGTCCCGTTTGTCAATAAATATGTATTATGGTTACTTCGCTGCACATTGGTCTGTCCAAAGAGATAATCGTGACAGTGCGGGAAGAAAAAATACCGGTCTAACAAATATAACGGGCCTAAAACACAGAACCCGGCAAACAATCAACCAGCCGTATAATAACCAATTAGAACAATGAATATAAACACGCACACAAACATGGGGGAAACAGAGGGTTAAATAATGAACATGTAATTGGGGGAATTGAAACCAGGTGTGTAGAAACAAAGACAAAACAAATGGAAAAAATGAAAAGTGGATGGCTAGAAGACCGGTGACGTCGACCGCCGAACGCTGCCCGAACAAGGAAAGGGACCGACTTCGGCGGAAGTCGTGACATTGAGGAAAAGATCATGATCATTAGAAAGCAAATTACGGACTCCTCTTTAAATCTGCATATTCCTCCAAAGCTCAGTTGTCATGAGTCTGCACAACTCTGCCAGGACCAAGGATCAAGGGAGTCACTCAAGTTTTTTAATACTATATCTCTTGACACATTGATGAAAATAGTCATGGCCTCTAAACCTTCAAGCTGCATACTGGACCCTATTCCAACTAAACTACTGAAAGAGCTGCTTCCTGTGCTTGGCCCTCCTATGTTGAACATAATAAACAGCTCTCTACAAAACTCACTAAAAGTGGCAGTTATAAAGCCTCTCTTGAAAAAGCCAAACCTTGACCCAGAAAATATAAAAAACTATAGGCCTACATCGAATCTCCCATTCCTCTCAAAAATGTTTGAAAAAGCTGTTGCGCAGCAACTCACTGCCTTCTTGAAGAAAAACAATGTATACGAAACACTTCAGTCTGGTTTTAGACCCTATCATAGCACTGAGACTGCACTTGTGAAGGTGGTAAATTACCTTTTTAACGGCGTCAGACCGAGGCTCTGCATCTGTCCTCGTGCTCCTAGACTTTAGTGCTGCTTTTGATACCATCGATCACCATATTCTTTTGGAGAGATTGGAAACCCAAATTGGTCTACACGGACAAGTACTGGCCTGGTTTAGATCTTGTCTGTCGGAAAGATATCAGTTTGTCTCTGTGGATGGTTTGTCCTCTGACAAATCAACTGTACATTTCGGTGTTCCTCAAGGCTCCGTTTTAGGACCACTATTGTTTTCACTATATATTTTACCTCTTGGTGATGTCATTCGGAAACATAATGTTAACTTTCACTGCTATGCGGATGACACACAGCTGTACATTTCGATGAAACATGTGAAGCCCCAATATTGCCTTCCCTGGAAGCCTGTGTTTCAGACATAAGGAAGTGGATGGCAGCAAATGTTCTACTTTTAAACTCTGACAAAACAGAGATGCTTGTTCTAGGTCCCAAGAAACAAAGAGATCTTCTGCTGAATCTGACAATTAATCTTGATGGTTGTACAGTCGTCTCAAATAAAACTGTGAAAGACCTCAGCGTTACTCTGGACCCTAATCTCTCTTTTGACTAACATATCAAGACTGTTTCAAGGACAGCTTTTTTTTATCTACGTAACATTGCAAAAATCTGAAGCTTTCTGTTAAAAAACAATGCAGAAAAATGTATCCATGCTTTTGTCACTTCTAGGTTAGACTACTGCAATGCTCTACTTTACGGCTACCCGGATAAAGCACTAAATAAACTTCAGTTAGTGCTAAACAGGGCTGCTAGAATCTTGACTAGAACCAAAAAATTTGATCATATTACTCCAGCGCTAGCCTCTCTACACTGACTTCCTGTTAAGGCCAGGGCTGATTTCAAGGTTTTACTGCTAACCTACAAAGCATTACATGGGCTTGCTCCTACCTATCTTTCCGATTTGGTCCTGCCGTACATACCTACACGTATGCTACGGTCACAAGACGCAGGCCTCCTTACTGTCCCTAGAATTTCTAAGCAAACAGCTGGAGGCAGGGCTTTCTCCTATAGAGCTACATTTTTATGGAATGGTCTGCCTATCCATGTGAGAGACGCAGACTCGGCCTCAACCTTTAAGTCTTTATTGAAGACTCATCTCTTCAGTAGGTCCTATGATAGAGTGTAGTCTGGCCCAGGAGTGTGAAGGTAAACGGAAAGGCACTGGAGCAACGAATGGCCCTTCCTGTCTCTGCCTGGACGGTTCCCCTCTCTCCACTGGGATTCTCTGCCTCTAAATCTATTACAGGAGCTGAGTCACTGGCTTACTGGTGCTCTTCCATGCCGTCCCTAGGAGGGGTGCGTCACTTGAGTGGGTTGAGTCACTGACGTGATCTTCCTGTCATGGTTGGTGCCCCCCCTTGGTTTGTGCCA
This sequence comes from Brachymystax lenok tsinlingensis, assembly GCA_030435695.1. NCBI lineage: Eukaryota > Metazoa > Chordata > Actinopteri > Salmoniformes > Salmonidae > Brachymystax > Brachymystax lenok. The sequence continues at coordinate 21,656,995 of CM059785.1, forward strand.
TGGCGGAGATCTTTGTGGGCTATACCCGGTCTTGTCTCAGGATGGTAAGTTGGTGGTTGAAGATATCCCTCTAGCGGTGTGGGGGCTGTGCTTTGGCAAAGTGGGTGGGGTTATATCCTGCCTGTTTGGCCCTGTCCGGGGGTATCGTTGGATGGGGCCACAGGGTCTCCCGACCCCTCCTGTCTCAGCTTCCAGTATTTATGCTGCAGTAGTTTATGTGTCGGGGGGCTAGGGTCAGTCTGTTATATCTGGAGTATTTCTCCTGTCTTATCCGGTGTCCTGTGTAAATGTAAGTATGCTCTCTCTAATTCTCTCTCTCTCTCTCTCTCTCTCTTTCTTTCTTTCTTTCTTTCTTTCTTTCTTTCTTTCTTTCTTTCTTTCTTTCTTTCTTTCTTTCTTTCTTTCTCTCTCTCGGAGGACCTGAGCCATAGGACCATGCCTCAGGACTACCTTGCCTGATGACTCCTTGCTGTCCCCAGTCCACCTGGCCATGCTGCTACTCCAGTTTCAACTGTTCTGCCTGCGGCTATGGAACCCTGACCTGTTCACCGGACGTGCTACCTGTCCCAGACCTGCTGTTTTCAACTCTCTAGAGACAGCAGGAGTGGTAGAGACACTCTGAATGATTGGCTATGAAAAGCCAACTGAAATTTACTCCTGAGGTGCTGACCTGTTGCACCCTCAACAACCACTGTGATTATTATTATGAACATTTGAACATCTTGGCCATGTACTGTTATAATCTCCACCTGGCACAGCCAGAAGAGGACTTGCCACCCCTCATAGCCTGGTTCCTCTCTAGGTTTTTTCCTAGGTTCTGGACTTTCTAGGGAGTTTTTTTATAGCCACCGTGCTTCTACATCTGCATTGCTTGCTGTGGGGTTTTAGGCTGGGTTTCTGTACAGCACTTCGTGACATCAGCTGATGTAAGAAGGGCTTTATAAATACATTTGATTGATTTGATTGATATATGTTTTGACCATGACAGTTTACAATCTAAGGTAACACCAGGTCATTTAGTCTCCTCAACTTGTTCAACAGCCACACCATTCATTACCAGATTCAGCCGAGGTCTAGAGCTTAGGGAATGATTTGTACCAAATACAATGCTCTTAGTTTTGGAGACGTTCAAGACCAGTTTATTACTGGCCACCCATTCCTAAACTGACTGCAACTCCTTGTTAAGGGAGGAGATTATATTGGCTGGGTTAATTGGCAGATCTTCTCAGCTGAGTGGTAAGGAAGTGTTAAATTACTCAGAGCAGCTAAATATACATCATGTCTGTCAATCACACTACTGTCTCACTGAGGATTAAGTCCTGCTTTATTTAGGAAGAGGGTGAATTTATAGTCGTCTCTCACCTCCCTCCCCCCACCCTCTCTGTCTCACATCTACCAGATCTGATCAGAATAGGAGGAACAGGAAACATGCAGTGTCTCATTCTAAACCAGAGCCTGTCTGGTATGGATTCCTCAGGAGATTAGTTTGTCTAGTGATGTTATTGTAGCAGCAATGTCACCCTTGACCAACCACTTCCATGTTACATTAACATTATTATAGTGATGTTAAAGTGTTATGATGAATCCCAGTCCCCTCTCCTCTGGTTGTTAGGACAGTGGGATTCTGACCGTCACCAGAGCTGGTTGTCATGGTTTCACCTGGCTGGGTTGGTGACTATGGCTCTGCATATATTTACATTAACACATACACTGTACCCTGTCTATGCCTGCATTTGCACGTCATTAGCATTCCCTGAGCTGAGGATGTGTGTGTAAGTGTGTGTTCACTTTGTCAGAGGTGACCTCATGGCACTCTGCACTTTCATGAAGTGCAGAGTGATGTGTGTGTGCTTCAGTTAGTGATGGATATTGTAAAGTGGTGTTGTGCTTCCCCTCTCTTTCCCATCTGGCAGAATGTCTGTCCATGTTGCCAAAGCAGCCAGTGTCTATAGTGGGAGACTAGGGGTGCAGGTGTGTGTCTGCAGGGGGTGAGGGGGTAATGAATAATAGATGGAAAGTGGATCAATAACACAGTGAATTACTGAGACCGAATAACAATTTAAGCTTGGCCAACATGGCAATTTGAATTTATAGGATTCATATAATATTAAATAAATATAGTACCCAACATCCAATTGGAACCAAACTTTTTTCTAATGATGAGTTAGACATGAGGAAGTTGTCAAAAGACACCCATGGACCTCCCAAACCCATCCCACACCAACAATGAGTATATTGTACCAGCTCTCTATGTTTGCCAAGTAGTATGGAGCTGCGGCTCAGAGTATTGTTTCTTCATCCTATGTAATGTATACTCAGTGAATTTGGTGATGTATAATTTTTTTCTGTTCAGAGAAATTTGTCATTGAAGTTGTTGGATCTATGTCCCAGCCTACATCCTGATATTACCAGGTTCTGACCACTAGATGGTGCTATTACTGCTATTAGGTGATTCTTTTTAAAGTACCCCCCCTATTGTTAAAGGGATAGTTCACCCAAATTACACAATTACATATTGGTTTTCTTACCCTGTAATCAGTCTATGCAGTTAGTGAGGTAACTTTGGTAAACTCTAAGCTCAACTCGGGATGACCGGTCATACGAAAGAGGCTCACCTTTTAGCCAGGTACATTTCTATGGTAATGAATCCTTCAGAACTAACCTGCTCCGGGGCAGGCTAACTCAGGGCTAACTCCACTTCCCCTGAATGAAATGACTGAACCAATAGTCGAGGACCAAAGAATGCATCATCATCTCCTTCATTTGAGGACGACGATTGATTAAATATTTTATTAATCAAATGTTTCTTTGTGTGTTAATAATTGGTCAAGTTAAAATAAAATCACATTACACATTTAGTAATGACACAATGCATTTTAGACTTAATACAATTATTTTAAAGATAGGAGTAAGAAAAAAGGTGCTTGTGGTTGTGCATTGATAAGCACACCAAAGCACACCAAAGTTGGCAGGTGGATGAACATTTTCCACTGTCATAGTACGGATGAAGCCTGAGCTGGAATGTGAAGCTAACTGAAGCTGGCTACAGTAACTTTAGAAAATCCTGAGTAGATCTAGCATTCTGTGTAGGATGCCCCATGACCAATGATTTGGATTTGTTTACCTAGCCACTGTTTCAAATACATTTTCACGCTCATGAATAAATCATCCTAAAGTATAAAAATATTTATTGTGTAACTCAATGATATTACTTATAGATGATTTGGATATGAATCGCGAAAATGCTAATATAGGTACCATTGACTTGCTTGAATTGAATTTGTGGCACAAATGCTAAAAAGTTGAATAAAACCAAAGAATGGGTTGCTGTCATACCTGGTCCACAGAAGATGTAATTGTGTAATGTGGGTGAACTATCCCTTTAACAATAGGGGAAATGGTACTTAAAAAAAGTATCACCTATGACACATTTCTCTGAACTGAAAATAATTATACATCACCAAATTCACTGAGAATACATTACATAGGATGAAGAAACAATACTCCACAGCTCCATACCACGTGTCCAACATAGAGAACTGATACTATATACTCGTTGTTGGGGTGGGATTGGTGTGGGGGGTCCATGGATGGCTTTTGACCACTTCTTTGGATTCCTCATGTCTTACTCATTGTTGTAAAAAAGTTTTATCCAAAAAAAGGATGTTAGGTACTATAATTATTGGATATTATATGAATCCTATAAATTATATCAAATATAAATTAGCTTAATTTCTCAGTGATCAAATCATACTTCAACAAAATAATGCTTCCGGATCTTTCAGAACAATCTGAGATGTGGGTGTCATGGTTGCTGAAATGACATGGAACGACCCTGCGTGTGCATAGAGAGTCAACATAACAACGTACAGTATCCCACCACAGTCCACGGCTCAGTAGGGTGTGCGTGTGTGAAGCTTGTGAATCTTTTTAAACTGTGGGATAGAGTGATAGATCCAGGGAAGGAAGAGGAGGGAAATGAGTGAAAGGGAAAGCTTGATTAAAGTTTCTCTCTATCCTCACTCCCCCTCCCCAGTAGGGAACTCTGGCAGAGCCGTATGCAGCCCAGTGTTTCACCAGCTCAGGGAGAACATGCCACTGAGACACAGGCTGAGACAGCTGCAGAGCCATTAATCACTCGTATAGAGAACAACAATCTAACACACACACACCGTCACAGAGTGTGTGTGAGGGAGAGACTAATCACCTCTATAATAGAAACCTCATTAGCACAGTTCTGTCCCTCTGAGCCATCTCTGAACCCCCGTGCTGCCCCAGAGTCAGCAGTCAAATCAAATCAAATCAAAGTTGATTTATCACGTGCGCCGAATACAACACCTTACACTGAAATGCTTACTTACAGGCTCTAACCAATAGTGCAAAAAAAGGCATTAGGTGAACAATTGGTAAGTAAAGAAATAAAAACAACAGTAAAAAAAGACAGGCTATTTACAGTACGAGGCTATTTACAGACACTGGTTAGTCAGGCTGATTGAGGTAGTATATGTACATGTAGTTATGGTTAAAGTGACTATGCATATATGATGAACAGAGAGTAGCAGTAGCGTAAAAAAGGGGTTGGCGGGTGGTGGGACACAATGCAGATCGATAGCCCAGTTAGCCAATATGCGGGAGCACTGGTTGGTCGGTCCAATTGAGGTAGTATGTACATGAATGTATAGTTAAAGTGACTATGCATATATGATAAACAAAAAGTAGCAGCAGCGTAAAAGGTCAGCCATAGAGATAGACAGAGAGTGTGTTAGAGTGGAAAGGCAGGGAGGACGTAACAGGCTGCAGGGTTCTGGGTTCATATCAACTCTATTAAACCTGTTCTTCTCTGAAAATCACTCAGTTAATGACTGTCTGAAGGAGAGAGAAAAGGGACTCATTTCTGAAAGCCTTGTATTCCCACTCCCAGACTGCAAACCAACCGCTATACAGTACCAGTCAAAAGTTTGGACACACCTACTGAAAGGGTGGCTACTTTATAGAATCTAAAATCTAAAATATATTTTGATTTGTTTAACACTTGTTTGGTTACTACATGATTCCATATGTGTTATTTCATAGTTTTGATTTCTTCATTATTATTCTACAATGTAAAGAAAAACCCTTGAATGAGTAGTTGTGTCCAAACTTTTGACTGGTACTGTAGATCCTGTCTCACGCCATAGGAAATATATAAAAATATATTTTCTGGTTATATGCACGTCTTTAAAAATGCACAAACGCATAATTTTGTGTTTATATGTACCTCTTTACTTTGAAATGCTAATTGTGTTGTGTAGTGCCTGCCTGCTGAATGGTGTTGTCGGATGAATGTGGTGTGTATGTGTGCACAGACTGCACAGATGAAGAGAGAGAGGAGAGAGAAAGAGAGAGATAAAATATCACCATGTAATGGGTTAGTGACAGTGGCTTGGAGTGAGTTGGAGACTTGGAGCCAGATCTTATGACACATGACAGACTGTGGGTGGCCACAAGACTGCTTAGAGTGCACAAATCAAATCAAATCAAATGTTTGAGTAGGACACACACACAGATCCTTCTGCTGACAGTGAGGGGTGATGATGAGGTCATGGAGTCAGGGTGAGGTCACTGAGGCAGCCGTGCTCCTGTATGTCCTGCTCAGCAGTGTGTGTGTGTGTGTTCTCCCTTACCCTGACCTCAGCTGCTCAGCTCAATCAGCTGGAATACAGTTCAGAGCATAATAGAGAGCTGCTTCAGAGCAACATACACACACCTCTTACTATACTGTAAGTGAGACCAGCCCTAAACTGAGTAACGGACAAATAAGAGATGAGCTGTCTGTGCTGTGTTGTGTACGTGTATGTGTTTGTGTGTGTGTTTGAAAGCGGATAAAGTGTGTGTTTCAGGTTGGTGGATATCGACCAACGTGCCCTCACAGAGCCCAGAAAAGCGAGCAAGGCAATGATATCAACCACAAAGAAAATCTATTAATAATGTATTATTCATCATATACAGTACCAGTCAAAAGATTGGACACACCTAGTCATTCAAGGGTTTTTCTTTATTTTCACTATTTTCTACATTGTAGAATAATAGTGAAGTCATCAAAACTATGAAATAACACATATGGAATCATGTAGTAACCAAAAAAGTGTTAAACAACTCAAAATATATTTTATATTTTATATTCTTCCAAGTAGCCACCCTTTGTCTTGATGACACTCTTGGCATTCTCTCAACCAGCATCACCTGGAATTCTTTTCCAACAGTCTTGAAGGAGTTCCCACATATGCTGAGCACTTGTTGGCTGCTTTTCCTTCACTCTGTGGTCCAACTCATCTCAAACCATCTCAATTGGGTGATTGTGGAGGCCAGGTCATCTGATGCAGCACTTCTAGGTCAAATAGCCCTTACACAGCCTGGAGGTGTGTTGGGTCATTGTCCTGTTGAAAAACAAATGATAGTCCCACTGAGCGCAAACCAGATGGGATGGCGTATCGCTGCAGAATGCTCTGGTAGCCATGCTGGTTAAGTGTGCCTTGAATTCTAAATAAATCACAGACAGTGTCACCAGCAAAGCACCCCCACACCATCACACATCCTCCTCCGGTGGGAACCACACATGCGGAGATCATCCGTTCACCTACTCTGTGTCTCACATAGACAAATTTGGACTCATCAGACCAAAGGACAGATTTCCACCGGTCTAATGTCCATTGCTCGTGTTTCTTGTCCCAAGCAAGACTCTTCTTCTTATTGGTTTCCTTTATTAGTGGTTTCTTTGCAGCAATTTTACCATGAAGGCCTGATTCACACAGTCTCCTCTGAACAGTTGATGTTGAGATGTGTCTGTTACTTGAACTCTGTGAAGCATTTATTTGGGCTGCAATCTGAGGTGCAGTTAACTCTAATGAACTTATCTTCTGCAGCAGAGGTAACTCTGGGTCTTCCTTTCCTGTGGCGGTCCTTATGAGAGCCAGTTTCATCATAGCGCTTGATGGTTTTTGTGACTGCACTTGAAGAAAATTGTCACAACACAACTGATTGGCTCAAACACATTAAGAAGGAAAGAAATTCCACAAATTAACTTTTAACAAGGCACACCTGTTAATTTTGGGGCGGCAGGTAGCTAGATCGAAGGTTGCTAGATCGAATCCCCGAGCTTACAAGGTAAAAAAAATCTGTCGTTCTGCCCCTGAACAAGGCAGTTAACCCACTGTTCCTAGGCTGTCATTGTAAATAAGAATTTGTTCTTAACTGACTTGCCTAGTTAAATAAAGTTTAAATACAAATAAAATAAAAATGTTAATGCATTCCAGGTGACTACCTCGTGAAGCTGGTTAAGAGAATGCCAAGAGTGTGTAAAGCTGTCATCAAGGCAAAGGGTGGCTACTCGGAAGAATCTAAAATATATTATATATTTTGATTTGTTTAACACTTTTTTGATTACTACATGATTCCATATGTGTTATGTCATCGTTTTGATGTCTTCACTATCATTCTACAATGTAGAAAATAGTAAAAATAAAAAATCTTTTTTGACTGGTACTGTATGATGTAAATAATGTATTAACATTCAATATTAACAGTATTTGTGTATTTGAACTAGCCTACATCTGCTAGCGCTGGGATTAATAATATTTCAAACAAAAAATAACAATATTTTATTATTTCCACATGACCACCTCCAATGAAAAGCCTTCAAGTAAAAGGCTTGGGTGTGTTGAGCTACAGTACAGCTGAGCTGTTTTGCAGTGAGAGGAAGAGCTAGCAGATCCAACTGTACCACTCTCACACACTCTCTCCTTCTCTCTACATATCACTGAACTCAATAAACACACAAACACAATCAGCAGGCAAGTGGACTGTAGCCCATGTCAGAGCTGGGGTTTTCTAATGCTATTTACGTTGTCTTTAGTTTGGTTAGAGAGAGAGGACACAGAACTGTGTAAACAATCATTCAAAACACTCAGCTGTGAATTCCCCAAGAGTTGTGTTTGGGAGTCACGTCAGTAGGTGTGTATGTGTGTGCTAGCCAGCATGTGTGTGTATGCGTACTTGCTGAAACAAGTACATCTGATTACATCTGCCCGAGACACACACATACTTTTCAGGCTTTTTAAAACCAGTCCACAATGAATAAATAATTTCTCCCAAAATATCAGAGTTGGTGTTGAGAGATGGATTAACACAGTGTCCTTGGAAGAGTGTGTGTTGAGTCATATACACATGGAGAGGATTATATGTGTGTGTTTGTGAGAGACAGAGACAGAGATAGGGAGAGAGACTGGAAATAGAATAGCTTTCAATTTATCCACTATACAACGCAAACTTGACCTTGTGCTGACACAGTACCCAATCCCCTACACACCATAACTAATGGGATGACACAGCTAATACAGGACGAGAGAGAGATAGAGAAAAGAGAGAGAGAGAGAGAGAGAGAGAGAGAGAGAGAGAGAGAGAGAGAGAGAGAGAGATGTAAGGCCTAGCACATAAAGGGGGGATCATTCCAGCTGAGGATGTCAGACAGAAAAGGCTTAATCTCCTCAAAGCGAATTATAATCTACACACACACTGATTGATTACACAACTCCTATAGATCATTGCTCAGCACATTGCAGTTCTGGTTGTGGGATTTTATCATAAAAAGCGTGAGGCATGTGTGTGTGTCTGTGTGTGTGTGTGTGTGTGTGTGTGTGTGTGTACGTCCGTGCGTGCGTGCGTGCGTGCACATGAGTGACTATGTGAATAGAATGGATTTTCTATAAAGAGACTGGAAATTGAAATAGCTTTCAATGTATCTATTATACAATGTAAACTTGTCCTTGTGCTGACACAGTACCCAACCCCCTACACACCATAACTAATGGGATGACACAGCTAATACAGGACAAGAGAGAGATAGAGAAGAGAGAGAGAGAGAAGAGATAGAGGGATGGAGAGAGGGAGAGAGAAATAAATGAAGAGAGAGGGAGAGAGATGAAGAGGGAGAGAGATGAAGAGAGAGAGAGGCATGAAGTGAGGGGGAGAGCAAAAGAGATGAACAGGGAGACGGAGAGGGAGAGAGATGAAGAGAGAGAGAGAGAGAGAGAGAGAGAGAGAGAGAGAGAGAGAGAGAGAGAGAGAGAGAGAGAGAGAGAGAGAGAGAGAGAGACGAAGAGAGAGAGAGGGATGAAGTGAGGGGGAGAGCAAAAGAGATGAACAGGGAGACGGAGAGGGAGAGAGATGAAGAGAGAGAGAGAGAAAGAGAGAGAGAGAGAGAGAGAGAGAGAGAGAGAGAGAGAGAGAGAGAGAGACGAAGAGAGAGAGAGGGATGAAGTGAGGGGGAGAGCAAAAGAGATGAACAGGGAGACGGAGAGGCAGAGAGATGAAGAGAGAGAGAGAAAGAGAGAGAGATGGAGAGAGAGAGAGAGAGAGAGAGAGAGAGAGAGGGAATGAGTGAAGGAGAGCAGCATGTAAGCCTGCATGTAACAGGGCCAGTGGGTCAGATAATATATCTCTAGGAGAGAGAGAAACCGTATCCCTCTTACTGTTTCTCTTTCTGCCTCCCTCTCCCTCTCTCTCTCCCTCCCTCTCCTTCTTTCCCTCTGTGATTATGAGAAATGAGTAGAAAAATATAACCTCAATTAAATTGTACCCCTGTACATTTACCTGGTACCTTTCATGCATTTTAACTCTGCATTGTTGGGAAAGGGGTCGTAAGTACGCATTTCACAGTAAGGTCTACAGCTGTTGTATTCAGCACATGACAAATACATTTGATTTGATTTGACAGTGGTATCATTAGGTCAAGGGGAGAGACAGAAAGAACGAGAGGGGGAGATAGTGGGGGAGAGAGGGAGAAAGAGTGAGAGAAAGCGAGAGAGACACACACATACAGTGATTTTAATACAGAGAAATAGAAATCCGCTTTACCTTATTTTTACCAGAATGTCACCTGTGCAACTAGAGCAAACAAAACTCTAGATCACCTTTACTCCACACACAGAAATGCATACAAGGCCCTCCCTTTGTCAAATCTGACCATAACGCTATCCTCCTGACTCCTGCTTACAAGCAAAAACTCAAACAGGATGTACCAGTGACGCTCAATACAGAAGTGGTCCGATGAAGCGGATGCTAAACTCCAGGACTGTTTCACTGACACAGACTGGAATATGTTCCGGGATTCATCCGATAACATTGAGAAGTTTACAACATCAGTCACTGGCTTCATTAATAAGTGCATCGACGACGTCGTCCCCATAGTGACTGTACGTACATATCCAACCCCAAAAATCATAGATTACAGGCATCATCCACACTAAACTAAAGGCTGGAGCTGCCGCTTTCAAGGAGCAGGACACTAATCCGGACGCTTATAAGAAATCCTGCTATGCCCTCAGACGAACCATCAAACAGGCAAAGCGTCAATACAGGACAAAAATCGAATCCTACTACACCGGCGCTGACACTCGCCGGACGTGGCAGGGCTTGCAAACTATCACGGATTACAATGTGACGCGAGCCTATCAGATGAGCTAAATGCCATCTATGCTCACTTTGAGAGAAGCAACACTGAACCATGCATGAGAGCACCAGTTGTTCCGGTCGACTGTGTGATCTCGCTCTCAGGAGCCGATTGAGACCTTCAAACAGGTTAACATTCACAAGGCTATGTGGCCAGACGAATTACCAGGACCTGTACTCAGAACATGTGCTGTCCAGCTGGCGGGTGTCATTTTCAACCTCTCCCTGACCCAGTCTTTAATACCTACATGTTTCAAGCAGACCACCATAGTCATTGTGCCCAAGAACACCTGTCTAAATGACCAGTGGCGCAACTTTCATTTTTGACCCCCAGTTTCATTGCACTGTGATACTAAAAGTGTGCTTTAGGACCATGTGGAAGCCTCAGAGCAGTCGGGTAGGCTGTTAACCTGTTCACACAGTGGACAAGTTGTGTGAAGGCAAAGCTTCATAAAGGCACGATGCTGCTGTCTGCAGCTGCTGTCTCTGTGTGTGTTGCGCTTTAAGTTGTAAAAGCAAGCAGAGCAGAAACTGGCTACTCTTTATTTGACTGATGTAGCTGGCAAGGTAACTGCTGTTTGACTTAACAGGAAAAAAGTATTTATTCCCAGTGCTGAGCTAGTATTGTAACTGACATGTAACGTTAGCTACAGTAATGTATCATCCCCTCTCGACTGAAGTTCTGTCTGAAGAGAATGAACTAGCAAGCTAGTAACTACCCCTGCCAGTTCAGATGTAACGTTAGTCTCTAGCTCTCTGTCAGGTAGCTGTTTCTAACAGCTGTTGTGTGTATGAAATGTTTCGTAGCCTTTTTGTCCAGTTTCAACAGAAGTAAATTTACTTGGCTAGTTTTCGGCAGCTGATATACTATACTATGAAACCAGCAGCCAACTGATTGAGTCAGCATAGCAATGCAACGTTAATGACCTGTCAGTTTCCCTTGCTAATTCCCTACTTTTCACACTGACATGGCATAAACAGCTCTACAGGCTACACTGTCATGGTGCACAGTCAGTACACAACACTATGCTCATCATGTCTTAGCAGGATCAGAAGGTGACAGGTGTCCCAGCAGGGTAGACCAGTCTACAGAGCTCAGGTGAATTTTGCAGTTTATTATAACAATCAGTGAATGGATAGAAAGTTCCATCTTGAGTTGATGAGTAGTCTACAGTCTGGGATCTGGGAGTAATGGTAAGTTCAATTATTGAACCATTGATTCTATTCTTGGACAATATAATGTATACATTTACACCAAGGTAATTTTTTGTCATGCCTCATCTGAGCAGGATCAGATGGTGACAGGGGTCTCAGCAGGGTCAGGCAACCAGGGAAGACAGTCTGTGACAGCGCTGAGGTGAACATTTGCAGATGCAACACTTTATTCTCGCTGTGCAGCAAACACTGGACAAGCCAGAACCTTCAAAGAATGAAACTATTTTAAGCCAGTCTGACAAACCTCAAGTTGATTTCCAAACTGTATCAATGGTTGACACAAAACATGTCAAACAAAAATGTGAGGAAGACCTGGGAGACGCTGTTGATGATGATGAATGGATACAGGTATGTTTGAATGCTCAGTAATGTTCATATAATCTCAGACATAAATTACTGCAGTTTAATCCATCCATAGAACATACTATATGCCAATGAAACTAGATATCATGCACTCAGAATTGTAATTCCTCTGCTGAAGGTGTATGTTATGATCTTGTGAAGGCTGGCTGAAGAGGCTAAGAAATGCATTGGCATTAATTGGAGGTTGGTTATCCTCCCTCAATGTCACAATGGATGGCAGAAATGTCAAGTTATTTATCACTAGATTTGATTTATTCCAGGATTTAGGGTATACTGTGCAACTTTTATAAGGTCTGGGTGCCTTATATGGAATAGCGTATGACAAAAGTGGTCTGTATTGAAAACATGAGATTATTTTAATCTAGCAGTCGCAAAATAGATTTTGTTCCATGGCACACAAGACACCTGTCTGATTTGCGCCTGTTTCAGTGGACTAATACATTGAGGAGGCCACAGGGATGACACGGTCCAAGAATATGGCGGATTGTGGCTCAGATGCACAAGGCATGTCTCTCTCCAGATTGCGTTCTCTCCCGCCATTTCGTGGCTATTCATTGTTTCATAACTTTATTGTGTGCATTGTTTGCTGTGTCTTTCATTTTCCCATTACATATATCACCAGTAGTAGCCTACATTTACCATTAATTCCCATAATTTCTCATCTGCAATGTTTGTTTTGTTATGGTAATTTCTGTTCAATGCATTCAATATATTATTGTTATTAAGAAATGCTTTGAAAGGCTGGTCAGGGCTCACATCAACACCGTCATCCCAGACAACCTGTACCCACCCGAGAGATCCACAGATGATGCAATCTCTTTTGCACTCCACACTGCCCTCTCCCACCTGGACAAGAGGGACACCTACAGTGAGGGAAAAAAGTATTTGATCCCCTGCTGATTTTGTACGTTTGCCCACTGACAAAGGTGTGATTGCCAACAAGGGTTTGCCACCAAGTACTAAGTCATGTTTTGCAGAGGGGTCAAATACTTATTTCCCTCATTAAAATGCAAATCAATTTATAACATTTTTCACATGGGTTTTTCTGGATTTTTTTGTCTCTCACTGTTCAAATAAACCTACCATTAAAATTATAGACTGATCATTTCTTTGTCAGTGGGCAAACGTACAAAATCAGCAGGGGATCAAATACTTTTTTCCCTCACTGTATGTGAGAATGCTGTCCCTCTCTCTCTCATTACTGTAACACTACTACTGTAATACAAACCTGGAGTGCATTTTATTACTATAGTACATTACTGGAAGTGGAACACAAGCCTACAGCAAACTAATGCCACACCTTACTGCCATAAAACAGTCCTAAATCTAACCTCACCACAACACACAACTCCTCCCTCAGCTCCTTCTGACTCAAACTCAATTGCGAGTAACCTGGGGGGGAGAGATGTTGAAGAAAGAGTTGAGATGAGAGGGTAAGAGATGGGAGACAGAGAGAGAGAAAGAGGGAGGGGGAGAGGGAGAGATAAGTTCAGGGATGAGAGAGAGGAGAGAGACAGCGAGAGAGAGAAAAGAGGGGAGGGGGTTCCAGTTCGTCTAACAGTGTCGTCCCAGATGGAGAGAGCAGACGGACCCAAGACACAAAGCATGCTGGGTACCTCCAGTCACCACAGTGGTAGGGTGAGTCCTCCAAAGGGACACACACAAACACAAATCCATGCAGATCCCTAGAGATCCACATAGGCCATAAAGTTACCTCCAGATGCTCCAACCCAGGACTCCCAAGTTCTACACCCTGACACAGCCCCCTGTCCTGGGCTTCATAGGACCCTCACCCCCTCTCCTCTGATTTCCCTTTCAGTCACCATGGAGAAGGCTGCTAAGAGCTGATGTTGTGACGTCATCACTGTGCTGCAGTTGTCCGGTGACATCACCAGCAGGGGACAGCTGAGAGCAGCTGAGAACTAAGAGAAGAGATCAAATCAAATTAATTGGTCGCGTACACATATTTTGCAGATGTTATCTCAGGTGCAGCAAAATTTCTAGCTCCAACAATGCAGAAATACCTAACAATATAAAACAATACACACAACCCCCCCCCCAGAAAGAGCAATGTCAGAGTCCGGAAAATAAATTTACAGGAATATAAATATACAGTACCAATATACAGGGATTTTCTTTATTTTTACTATTTTCTACATTGTAGAATAATAGTGAAGACATCAAAACTATGAAATAACACATGGAATCATGAAGTAACCAAAAAAGTATTAAACAAAATAATTATATGAAAAAATATATATATAAAACATTCCTGGTGAAGCTGGTTGAGAGAATGCCAAGAGTGTGCAAAGCTGTCATCAAGGCAAAGGGTGGCTACTTTGAAGAATCTTGTTTAACACTTTTTTTGGTTACTACATGATTCCATATGTGTTATTTCATAATGTCGATGTCTTCTCTGTTATTCTAAAATGTAGAAAATAGTAAAAAATAAAGAAAAACCCTTGAATGAGTAGGTGGGTCCAAACTTTTTTCATCGGATGCAGCAGCACCCCTCAGCACCCCTACCTCTTGCGGCTATGACTGAGAGGGACTAGAGACTGACTCAGGAAAACCTCTTCCTTAAAGAGATTCTCTGGTACATTTGTAAAGTTTTTAGCCAGTAGTTCTGAAAGTAGCACTCACAAGCCAAAAGTGGTCCCCTAAAATTGCATACCATGTCACATACGTGCAGGTATGTGCTCTCTCTCTCTCTCTCTCTCTCTCTCTGCTGTGTCCACTGAGCCATTGGGCAAGCCCTGAAACTTCATTGGATAACGCTGGGCAGGCCTCTTGCTAGATGTCCCTCAAATATGAGGGGCTGAAGCTCATTGGCTAGAACTCTAATTGTTAAGTGGCTGGCCCAAGTGGGGGGAAATGGCGTGACACAGTTTTAAGAAAACAGTCGCTTTCAAACTAGGGATTTCGTGGCTAATTGAGGTAAGACAGTAATTCTGCCCATAGATTATGCATGTATGAACTACACATAGACACATCCATCCCAAAGCGGGAGGTATACAAAATACTTTCTTAGTCTTTAAGTCCTCTGCAGACACACAAACACCATGCAAACACACACACACACACTGATCTAGCTCTGGTGCTAAATATAATATTTTCAGTAGTGGGATGAAGCAGTGTGTGTGTGTGTGTGTGTGTGTGTGTGTGTGTGTGTGTGTGTGTGTGTGTGTGTGTGTGTGTGTGTGTGTGTGTGTGTGTGTGTGTGTGTGTGTGTGTGTGTGTGTGTGTGTGTGTGTGTGTGTGTATCCAGTCTGGGCAGGAGTCCATACCACTGTGTAGTCTGGAAATCTGAAACACAACCACAACTCAGACAGACACTCCCTCCTTCTGTCTATCTGTCATGTGGGTTAACCCTAACCTGCCCCGTGGGAGGGAAAGGGAGGCAGAGAGGGAGAGAGAGCTCTTAAAATGTGGTCCAATTGTACATGTCTGTGTGTGTTAACTACAGTGAGGGAAAAAAGTATTTGATCCCCTGCTGATTTTGTACGTTTGCCCACTGACAAAGAAATGATCAGTCTATCATTTTAATGGTAGGTTTATTTGAACAGTGAGAGACAGAATAACAACAAACAAATCCAGAAAAACGCATGTGAAAAATGTTATAAATTGAATTGCATTTTAATGAGGGAAAGATTTCTGGCTCCCAGGTGTCTTTTATACAGGTAATGAGCTGAGATTAGGAGCACACTCTTAAAGGGAGTGCTCCTAATCTCAGTTTGTTACCTGTATAAAAGACACCTGTCCACAGAAGCAATCAATCAATCAGAATCCAAACTCTCCACCGTGGCCAAGACCAAAGAGCTCTCCAAGGATGTCAAAGACAAGATTGTAGACCTACACAAGGCTGGAATGGGCTACAAGACCATCGCCAAGCAGCTTGGTGAGAAGGTGACAACAGTTGGTGTGATTATTCGCAAATGGAAGAAACACAAAAGAACTGTCAATCTCCCTCGGCCTGGGGCTCCATGCAAGATCTCACCTTGTGGAGTTGCAATGATCATGAGAACGGTGAGGAATCAGCCCAGAACTACACGGGAGGATCTTGTCAATGATCTCAAGGCAGCTGGGACCATAGTCACCAAGAAAAAAATTGGTAACACACTATGCCGTGAAGGACTGAAATCCTGCAGCGCCCGCAAGGTCCCCCTGCTCAAGAAAGCACATATACATGCCCGTCTGAAGTTTGCCAATGAACATCTGAATGATTCAGAGGACAACTGGGTGAAAGTGTTGTGGTCAGATGAGACCAAAATGGATCTCTTTGGCATAAACTCAACTCGCCGTGTTTGGAGGAGGAAGAATGCTGCCTATGACCCCAAGTACTCCATCCCCACCGTCAAACATGGAGGTGGAAGCATTATGCTTTGGGGGTGTTTTTCTGCTAAGGGGACAGGACAACTTCACCACATCAAAGGGACGATGGACGGGGCCATGTACCGTCAAATCTTGGGTGAGAACCTCCTTCCCTCAGCCAGGGCATTGAAAATGGGTCGTGGATGGGTATTCCAGCATGACAATGACCCAAAACACACGGCCAAGGCAACAAAAGGAGTGGCTCAAGAAGAAGCACATTAACTTCTCAGGGATCACTGGGGCGCTAGCGGGCTGCTCCCGACACTACCAGGTAAAATGTAAGGCGCCAAATTCAAAATCCAAAAGTTGAATTATTAAACATCCACCAATATACAAGTGTTCCATACTCATCAAAAGCTCTGTTTCTTGGCAATATCACAGCGTTGTCAGATTTCAAAAAGGCTTTACGGCGAAAGCAGCACATTTGATTGTTTGAGGGTAGCACCTCACATATTTTTCCCATAGCCATGAATCGATTAGCCATCATGGCACACACATAACACATTTCACAGCGAAAACAAATCAATTACCTGTTGAAGAACTTCTGCTGAGGTCATCCTAAGTGTCCAACGAAGACAATCCATGGTTCTTTTGTTAGAAAAAGTAATGTATTTTATCCATAAATCCTCCATTTGGTTCGCGTTATAATCAGAAACGACAGCCTCCACTAGTCCATTGAAACGTGACGCAAACTCGTTCATCTTATACCTATAAACTTGTCCAAGAACAATCAAACATAGTTTTAAATGTATCCTTAGGAACACTTTTACGTATATTTACTATTATAAATCAACCGGAATATAAACTGATCGATAAAGACGGTAAAAAGACACAGCTGTTCCTTCTCGGCGCTACAAGGCTGGGTACTGTTTACATAAATGAGTGACTTCCTGGTTTGCTCTTATTCTCTGGTCTTATTCATCCAAATTGAAAACTTACACTGTCTCCAGACTGTTGACATCTAAAGGAAGCGATGTGTACTGCATTCATATGCCCTTATATGGTCATTTTCATGAGGGAGGGGTTCCCAAATGAGCAATGTGTCAAAATCACTTTTTCCAGGACAGAAATTCCTCGGGGTTTCGCCTGCTATATGCGTTCTGTTTTACTCACAAACAAATGGTTAACAGTTTTGGAACATTCAGAGTGTTTCCTATCCAATGGTACCAAATATGTGCATATCCCATTTTCTGGGCCTGAATGGGAGGCATTTTACTTTGGGCACGCCAGGCTCTCCAAAACCGACCCCTCAGCTGCCACTCTCTAACAAGTTAAGATCCTGGAGTGGCCTAGCCAGTCTCCAGACTTTAATCCCATTAGAAAATCTGCGGAGGGAGCTGAAGGTTCGAATTGCCAAACGTCAGTCTCGAAACCTTAATGACTTGGAGAAGATCTGCGAGGAGTGGGACAAAATCTCTCCTGAGATGTGTGCAAACCTGGTGGCCAACTACAAGAAACGTCTGACCTCTGTGATTGCCAACAAGGGTTTTGCCACCAAGTACTAAGTCATGTTTTGCAGAGGGGTCAAATACTTATTTCCCTCATTAAAATGCAAATCAATTTATAACATTTTACATGCGTTTTTCTGGATTTTTTTGTTGTTATTCTGTCTCTCACTGTTCAAATAAACCTACCATTAAAATTATAGACTGATCATTTCTTTGTCAGTGGGCAAACGTACAAAATCAGCAGGGGATCAAATACTTTTTTCCCTCACCGTAACTCTTGATTAAGTCAGTCATAACCGATGTCTGTCCTGGTAGAGACAACTGCCACAATGTACTTGACCTATTATCCTTAAATGAAAAGGGGAATCTTTCATCTGAAGGGACAACACTACCAATATTAGAAGACCAACCTAGAAAAACAACATTCAAACCAGGAAGCAAAGGGAGTCAACAGCCAGACCCCTGACTCCCAAATCGACCCCTAGCTAGGTGGTTCTATAGAGCTGATGAGATTGAATCTATCTAGGTTCAGGTTAAGTCGTAGCTCACCAGCCAGGTCGCTCAAGATCCACTTTCAAGATCCATCCAGGTACCCAGGACATTGGGAGATTCCTTCAAAACCATCCACTAGGGGCAACGGTGAGCACTATTACAATCAAGTAAGCTTGGGTTTTTCTAGGCGTTGTTGGCAGGGGTGGCGGATGGACGTAAGTTTCGAGCTCTGGCTCTGATGGTTGCGTGTTCAATCACAGTTATAGGCACTTGTTTTAACCCTATCCAAAACCTTAACCCGTAACCATTTGGAATTCATGTCTAAACTTAACCAGCAGTGAAACCCAGGGTGCAGCCGCAGCTGAAAGAGCAACCCAGGATGTCCAAAACACCTCGTAATTTGACGTTAGGAGCAACTTCGAAATTTGACGTTTGGAGAAACGTGGACAAACGTAGGAATCTGAAGTCAAATTGGTCAAACGGTGAGATCTTGTTGGGCTCACACACTTGTATCGCCCACAGGTTGTGAAGATCAGGTCTTCAGTTCCACTGAACCTTTCTCTCTAACCTGGTTCTCAGAATAGACTTACAGTAGAGAATAGACAGAACAGTAGACTGAGCTACACTCTTAGAAAAAAAGGTTCCAAAATGGTTCTTCTGTTGTCCCATAGGAGAACCCTTTTTGGTTCCAGGTATAACCATTTTTGGTCCCAGGCAGAACACTGGGGAAAAGATTCTACATGGAACCCAATAGGGATCTACCTGGAACCAAAAGGATTCTACCTGGAACCAAAAAGGGTTCTTCAAAGGACTCTCTTATGGGGACAGCTGAAGAACCGTTTTAGGTTCTAGATAGCACCTTTTTTTCTAAGAGTGTACATTAGAGAATGAGAGCATGATGTTGAAAAAACACTCTGCTTTATCATGGTAATGAGATACAGAAAACAATAGACGACATCAAAGGCATTGTGTGACAAGAGAGAGAGAGATCAGCAGGAGAGAGAGAGAGATAGGGAGAGAAGTAGAGAGAAAAGTAGTACAATTCCTGAAGCTGTTGTCACACACGCGTGTGCACACACGCACTCAACAGTGTGGGTGACTGTACATCTGTCTCAGTGAATATGAGTGACTTATTTGGAACGAAACATCACATGAACATTTCCATTTCACTATTTCCCTAGAAGACAGGTACAGTTCTACTATAAATATTTGACTGACTGGGAGTGATGGATCTTCAGATCTAAAAGATGAGAGAATGTTTCTTGCTTATGCTGTGTTACATTTTTAGAGAGAGAGAGCTGGCAGCTGTATTCAGCAGATAAGCATTATAATGCCACACAGAAAAAGACAAAGAGAAGCAGAGAGAGAGATAGAGGAAGATAGGGAGAAAGATGGAGAAGGGAGACAGGGGTTGAGAGAAAAAATTTGTCTGTAGGGGTTTGCTGGTCTCAGTTTAACTCTGCCTTCTCCAGTAGCTCTCTATCATAGCAGCTCTGAGTGTGTGTAGTGGAGATGGTTCGATGAACCACGCTCATGTAATGGGTAAGGGCAATTTCACACTGAGACTCCAATTTTTCATTTAAAATGTAGGCCAAACAAAAACCATTGATTTCAAGTTCAACAAACCTCTAAACTCTATGGACTACTTTTAACAATTTACACTGAACATTTTATAAAAAAACACATTTACTGGAAGAACTGCAATGTTTGGTAACAGAATTTCTGTAGAATCTCCATCAGTTTCTTTTGTGTCCACGTTTTCCAAAAACTCAGTTAAATATCTGCTCTGAATGAAGACTCAACATGTCTGAAGAAAGAATGGGGTGTCAGCTATGACATGACACCTTGACTTTATCAAAATCTGTTTGGGTTATTGAACAGTAAGTGAAGTGGATTTACACCCGGTGACAGAATTGCAGAAACAGAACTCATGGGTCCCTGATCTGTACTACCCAGAAGTGCATCATAATGGATATAAAGGTCATTCTCTTCATGGTGATGTATCCTGAATAGGTACACAACGGTAGAAGAAGGCAATAACCTCCTTTGCATATTTGGGTATTATTCTACACACAGGCTATTATTTTTTATGAGCTCTTTAATGAGTAGAGTATATTTCAGTACAGTACAATACAGTACATTGTAGTGTACTCAACTCAAGTGTGCTCTACTGTCTACTGTACTGTAGAGTATAGGACTGTAATAAACTATACTCTACTTTGCTGTACTGTACTTTTCTTTACTGTACTGTACTCTACTGTGCTCTACTGTACTGTAACGTACGTACTGTACTTTATTCAATAGGGATGTGCATCTTTTCCTTTCAAGACGATTGGATACGTACATGAACGATACGTTTGTGTGTGTGTGTGTGTGTAAATGATGTATGTCTATGGTGTAACTATTTAGGCACCTGAGCCGTAAGGGAGACTAGGCATCTACCACCCCACTACCACTATCAGATTACAGTTTGGTTCTGAAATCACCATCACCCAAAAACTTGTCATTACCATTTACAAATTAGCTATGACAGCCAATGAATATATAGCACAACTTTAGATTTCACCCCCATCTCAAAATCAAATGGTTTTGTACCATTTGGAAATTGTTACGGAGTGATCTTCTCTTCTCCTCTCTCTTCAGCAATGCAGTGAGCCTCGCAAAAGTGATTGCTGTCCTCGTTATTAAATAATTAACTTTACCCTGTATATCTAAAATGAAACATATTTTTTATTTTTATTTTTTTATTAACTAGGCAAGTCAGTTAAGAACAAATTCTTAATTATAATGGCGGCCTACCAAAAGGCAAAAGGCCTCCTGCAGGGACGGAGGCTGGGAATTAAAAATATATATTTATATATACACTACCGTTCAAAAGTTTGGGGTCACTTAGAAATGTCCTTGTTTTCCATGAAAACATACATGAAATGAGTTGCGAAATGAATAGGAAATATAGTCAAGACGTTGACAAGGTTTTAAATAATGATTTTTAATTGAAATAATAATTGTGTCCTTTAAACTTTGCTTTTGTCAAAGAATTCTCCATTTGCAGCAATTACAGCCTTGCAGACCTTTGGCATTCTAGTTATCAATTTGTTGAGGTAATCTGAAAAGATTTCACCCCATGATTCTTGAAGCACCTCCCACAAGTTTGATTGGCTTGATGGGCACTTCTTACGTACCATACGGTCAAGCTGCTCCCACAACAGCTCAATAGGGTTGAGATCCGGTGACTGTGCTGGCCACTCCATTATAGACAGAATACCAGCTGACTGCTTCCCTAAATAGTTATTGCATAGTTTGGAGCTGTGCTTTGGGTCATTGTCCTGTTGTAGGAGGAAATTGTCTCCAATTAAGCGCCGTCCACAGGGTATGGCATGGTGTTGCAAAATGGAGTGATAGCATTCCTTCTTCAAGATCCCTTTTACCCTGTACAAATCTCCCACTTTAGCACTGTAGGGGTTGCGTAACTGATTGCAGAGAAGTCAGGCGCAGGAGAGCAAAACTGGGTAATAAACTTAGTCGTTTAATAAACAACCCAACGGTTCAAACAACACGAGAGTACATGGGCACAAAAATGCCCGTAACGCACAGTAAATAATGTGCACAAGCACTACAAAGAACAATCCCACACAAAGACATGGGGGCGAACAGAGGGTTAAATACAAAACATGTAATGAAGGAATTGAAACCAGGTATGGAAAACAGAGACAAAACAAATGGAAAATGAAATGTGGATCGACGATGGCTAGAAGACCGCCAACGTCGACGGCCGCTGAACAAGGAGAGGAGCCGACTTCGGCGAAAGTCGTGACAGTACCCCCCCTTGACGCGCAGCTCCTGCAGCGAGGCGCAGGGCGATCCGGACAGAAACGGTGGAACTCCCGCAGCATACAACACCTCTCCTCCGGCCCGTCCAACACGTCTTCCACCGGAACCCAACACCTCTCCTCCGGCCCGTACCCCTCCCACTCCACGAGGTACTGAAGGCCCCTCGCCCGACACCTCGAATCCAATATGGAACGAACAGAGTACGCCGGGACCCCCTCGATGTCCAGAGGGGGCGAAGGAAGCTCCCGCACCTCACACTCCTGGAGCGGGCCAGCCACCACCTGCCTGAGGAGAGACACATGGAACGAGGGGTTAATACGGTAATCGGGGGGAAGCTGTAACCTATAACAAACCTTGTTCACTCTCCTCAGGACTTTAAATGGCCCCAAAAACTGCGGACCCAACTTCCGGCAGGGCAGGCAGAGGGGCAGTTTTCGGGTCGAGAGCCAGACCCGGTCTCACTGCGGTGATGGTCTGCACTGGCTTTCTGGCGCAGCACGGCCCGCTGGAGATGAACATGGGCGGCATCCCACGTCTCCTCCGCGCGCCTGAACCAGTCGTCCACCACAGGAGCCTCGGTCTGACTCGGTCTGATGCCACGGCGCCGAACCGGCTGGTATCCCAATACACACTGGAAGGGGGAGAGGTTAGTGGAGGAGTGGCGAAGCGAGTTCTGAGCCATCTCTGCCCAGGGCACTAACGCCGCCCACTCCCCCGGCCGGTCCTGGCAATACGACACATCCACATCCTGGTTCACTCTCTCCACCTGCCCGTTACTCTCGGGGTGACACTATATCAGACACTATATCCTCAGGCACCCCATAGTGCCGGAAGACGTGCGTAAACAAAGCCTCTGCAGTCTGTAGGGCCGTAGGGAGACCGGGTAGAGGGAGAAGACGGCAGGACTTAGAAAACCGATCCACAACGACCAGGATCGTGGTGTTTCCCTGTGAGGGGGGAGATCGGTCAGAAAATCCACCGACAGGTGTGACCAAGGCCGCTGTGGAACGGATAAGGGGTGTAGCTTCCCTCTGGGCAGGTGTCTAGGAGCCTTACACTGAGCGCACATTGAGCAGGAGGAAACATAAACCCTCACGTCCTTGGCCAAAGCAGGCCACCAGTACTTCCCAACCAAACAGCGCACCGTCCGACCGATCCCAGGATGACCAGAGGAGGGTGAAGTGTGGGCCCAATAGATCAACCGGTCACGGACAGCAGATGGAACGTACAGACGACCAGCGGGACACTGAAGCGGAGCGGGCTCTGCACGTAACGCCTGCTCAGTGTCCGCCTCCAGCTCCCACACTACCGGCGCCACTAGGCAGGAGGCCGGGAGTATGGGGGTAGGATCCATGGAGCGCTCCTCTGTGTCATACAGCCGGGACAGTGCGTCTGCCTTGACATTCTGGGAGCCTGGTCTGTAGGAAAGGGTGAAAACAAAATGGGTGAAAAACATGGCCTACCTTGCCTGGCGAGGGTTCAGTCTCCTCACTGCCCGGATGTACTCCAGATTGCGGTGGTCATTCCAGATGAGAAAAGGGTGTTTAGCCCCCTCAAGCCAAAGTCTCCACGCCTTCAGAGCCTTGACAACAGCCAACAGCTCCCGGTCTCCCACGTCATAGTTACGCTCCGCCCGACTGAGCTTCTTCGAGAAGAAAGCACAGGGGCGGAGCTTCGGTGGCGTACCCCGAGCGCTGAGAGAGCACGGCTCCTATCCCAGCCTCGGACGCGTCCACCTCCACTATGAACGCCAAAGAGGGATCCGGATGGGCCAGCATGGGAGCCAAGGTAAACAGAGCCCTCAGGTGACCAAAAGCCCTGTCCGCCTCAGTCGACCACTGCAAACGCACCGCACCCCCCTTCAGCAGTGAGGTAATGGGAGCCGCTACCTGACCAAAACCCAGGATAAACCTCCGGTAGTAGTTGGCAAACCCTAGAAACCGCTGCACCTCCTTTACCGTGGTGGGAGTCGGCCAATTACGCACGGCTGAAATGTGGGCACTCTCCATCTCCACCCCAGAGGTGGAAATGCGATACCCTAGGAAGGAGACGGACTGCTGGAAGAACAGGCATTTCTCAGCCTTGACGTACAGGTCATGCTCCACCAATCGACCAAGCACCCTGCGCACCAGGGACACATGCTCGGCGCGTGTAGCGGAGTATATCACAATGTCATCAATATACACCACCACACCCTGCCCGAGCAGGTCCCTGAAGATCTCATCTACAAAGGATTGGAAGACTGATGGAGCATTCATCAACCCGTACGGCATGACGAGGTACTCTAAATGCCCTGAGGTCGTACTGAACGCCGTCTTCCACTCGTCTCCCTCCCGGATACGCCCCAGATTGTAAGCGCTCCTGAGATCTAGTTTGGACGCCCCTGTTCATTGACAATCGCTGTGGCGTTGAGCGGTAGCGGGTAACTATACCTCACCGTGATCTGGTTTAGACCTCGATAGTCAATACACGGGCGCAGACCTCCCTCCTTCTTTTCCACAAAAAAGAAACTTGAGGAGGCGGGTGAAGTGGAGGACCGAATGTACCCCTGCCCCAGGGATTCGGAGACATATGTTTCCATAGCCGCCGTCTCCTCCTGTGACAGGGGATACACATGACTCCTGGGAAGTGCGGCGTCTACCAGGAGATTTATCGATGGGGTGGTAATTGATGGGGTGGTCGATGGGGTGGTAATTGAGTCGGCATATTAGATTACTTGTTAGATACTACTGCATGGTCGGAACTAGAAGCACAAGCATTTCGCTACACTCGCATTAACATCTGCGAACCATGTGTATGTGACAAATACAATTTGATTTGATATTCAGGGGGAATGCGCACGGTGGAGACCTGGTCTGGACTTTCCACCGTAGTAGCACCCACGGAAACCCCTAAACACCTCCCCGAGCACTCTCGCGACCACCCCGTGAGAACCCTCCGTTGCCAAGAAACAGTGGGGTCATGACAAGCTAACCAGGGTAGACCTAGCACCACGGGAAACGCAGGAGAGTCAATGAGGAAGAGACTGATCTTCTCCTTGTGACCCCCCTGCATTACCATACCCAGAGGAGCGGTGGCCTCCCTGATCAACCCTGACCCTAATGGTTGACTATCTAAGGCATGAACGGGGAAGGGCACATCCACGGGAACAATAGGAATCCCTAAACTAACATAATTGCAAAAGGGTTTTCTAATGATCAATTAGCCTTTTAAATGATAAACTTGGATTAGCTAACAAAACATGACATTGTAACACAGGAGTGATGGTTGCTGATAATGGGCCTCTGTACGCCATAAAAAATCTGACGTTTCCAGCTACAATAGTCATTTATATTAACAATGTCTACACTGCATTTCTGATCAATTTGATGTTATTATAATGGACAAAACATTTGGTTTTCTTTTAAAAACATGGACATTTCTAAGTGACCCCAAACTTTTGAACGGTAATGTATATATAGGACAAAGCACATCACGACAAGAGAGACACGACAACACTACATAAAGAGAGCCCTAAGACAACAACATAGCATGGCAGCAACACATGAAAACACAGCATGGTAGCAACACAACATGGCAGCAGCACAACATGGTAGCAGCACAAAATACGGTACAAACATTATTGGGCACAGACAACAGTACAAAGGGCAAGAAGGTAGAGACAACAATACATAATGTGAAGCAGCCACAACTATCAGTAAGAGTGTCCATTATTGAGTCTTTGAATGAAGAGATGGAGATAAAACTTTCCAGTTTGAGTGGTTTTTGCAGCTCGTTCCAGTCGCTAGCTGCAGCGAACTGAGAAGAGGAGCGACCCAGGGATGTGTGTGCTTTGGGGACCTTTAACAGAATGTGACTGGCAGAACGGGTGTTGTATGTGGAGGATGAGGGTTGCAGTAGATATCTCAGATAGGGGGGAGTGAGGCCTAAGAGGGTTTTATAAAAAAGTGAACCGGCCATTCGTAACGTTTGAATAGATTTTCTGACTGATGCATGCTACATTTGGATCAGTTAAGGGGTCTGCAGACCGATGCACTTGTATCTTAAACATTTGAATCGGGGACTGACAGGTATCGGTGAATAGTTACATCCCGTAATACTCTACTGTGGAAGGGAGGACAGTAGCAAGTGAAACAACTGTGGTTTGTGCCTACTATGATTTCCCATTGTAACCAATTCAATTGCAGAAATGTTTGTTACAGAATTTTCAGAAATTCTGTTACCGTAAAAACATTAGAACTCATTGATAGGTCTACCTCTACTTGTTACTTCCGGGAACTTTCATTATCCTCCCTCCTCATGAGGGACAGAAATTATAAAATATCTTAAAGGTAACGGATTCAAGGCCCTAGGCAATGTTTCTTAAACTTAAAAAAGGTAGAAAAAAAATATCCTAAATTAAATATGTGTTGATATTAGTCTGCAGGGGTCTTTCCTTCAACATGATGTATTTCTAATACCTTTTAAGACTTTTTCTGGTAGATGTTTTCTAAGACCTCTTTTCCATCTGTTTGACTAGAAATCAAAGCCTTTGCTTATTCCTATTTTTTTATGATGGAAAATGAATATATGCCTTAATTTCCCAAAAATATAGACTCTTATCTTTCATTTGAACCCCAATTTGGCATGCTCCTATGAACTTGTTGGTGAACATGGGTCCTTTTACATTGGAAATTACCGTAACATTGTCTGAGACCTAAAAACTTGTGTTAGCTAGTGTTCCCATACAGTTGAAGTCGGAAGTTTACATACACCTTAGCCAAATACATTTAAACTAAGTTTTTCACAATTCCTGACATTTAATCCTAGTAAAAATGCTCTGTCTTAGGTCAGTTAGGATCACCACTTTATTTTAAGAATGTGAAATGTCAGAATAACAGTAGAGAGAATGATTTATTTGAGCTTTTATTTCTTTCATCACATTCCCAGTAGGTCAGAAGTTTACATACACTCAATTAGTATTTGGTAGCATTGCCTTTAAATTGTTTAACTTGGGTCAAACGTTTCGGGTAGCCTTCCACAAGCTTCCCACAATAAGTTGGGTGAGTTCTGGCCCATTCCTCTTGACAAAGCTGGTGTAACTTAGTCAGGTTTGTAGGCCTCCTTGCTCGCACACACTATTTTCAGTTCTGACCACAAATTTTCTATAGGATTGAGGTCAGGGCTTTGTGATGGCAACTCCAATACCTTGACTTTGTTGTCCTTAAGCCATTTTGCCACAACTTTGGAAGTATGCTTGGGGTCATCGTCCATTTGGAAGACCCATTTGTGACCAAGCTTTAACTTCCTGACTGATGTCTTTAGATGTTGCTTTAATATATCCACATAATTTTTCTTCCTCATGATGCCATCTATTTTGTGAAGTGCACCAGTCCCTCCTGCAGCAAAGCACCCCCACAACATGATGCTGCCACCCTAAAGCAAAGAGGCACTGAGTTTGAAGGTAGGCCTTGAAATACATCCACAGGTACACCTCTATCAGAAGCTTCTACAGCCATGACATAATTTTCTGGAATTGTCCAAGCTGTTTAAAGGCACTTAGTGTATATAAACTGACCCACTGGAATTGTGATACAGTAAATTATAAGTGAAATAATCTGTCTGTCAACAATTGTTGGAAAAATTACTTGCGTCATGCACAAAGTAGATGTCCTAACCGACTTGCCAAAACTATAGTTTGTTAGCAAGAAATTTGTGGAGTGGTAGAAAAACTAGTTTTAATGACTCCAATCTAAGTGTATGTAAACTTCCGACTTCAACTGTAGTACTGTGCACACAAATAGGCCTATTTGTTTTCTCTCTGCTCAATAAGAGATTACCAAACCATGTAAACTTGAGGTTGGGTGACGATAGGTTAGGACAGGCTGGTTTGGTAAGTGGCCACTAGTCTCTCTGTCAAGCTGCTCAGATTGAATGAGTCTCTCTGGATAAACATCACTTCACCTCGCACTGAGATGGCGAGAGAAAGAGACATAGAGAGAGAGACAGACAGAGAGAGAGAGATCCCCAGGCCTCCTGAAGAAACTGAGGTTTAGTTTCCAACAAAGTAATCATCAGCATCACTCAACAAGGCAGAGAGAGGGATGGAGGGAGAGAGAGGCTCTAAAGATTATGGACTCTCCATTTCCCTTTACACGCACAGAGATGTAGCCAATTACACACACACTGCATCTCAAAGCACAGAGAGGAGATAGCCAATTCCAGGCACTGGCAGGCAGCGTACAGAGAATAGGTTTTAAATTCTCCGTGAGGACTGTGAAACTCTGCTCAGCTGCAACCTGAGATCGGAGATCGGAGCGGAGGTGTGTCTGTGGGGTGGTGGGGGGGGGGAAGGGTAGCAGCTAAATTAGGCTAATCAGACTGATAATGTCTCTGTTTGAAAGGACTTTATCTCATAGCTCTGACACCTCTCTCTATCTCTTCCTCTCTTGCCTTCTCTCCATCACTCCTGTTTTTTCTGTCTCTCTGTCTCTCCTCCTGTAGACTAAACAGAGAGAAAGCAGACCCTGGTCACAACAGGATGTGACACTGCTCTCACGCGCGCACACAGAGAGAGAGAGATAGAGAGGGAGAGAGAGAGAGAGAGAGAGAGAGAGAGAGAGATGTTTCCACTATATAAGAGAGATGTTTCCATGATATAGCCTAATCCCTCAGAGAAGTGTTCCACAGGAGACCATTAACACTTGACGTTCATAACAGTTTAGACCTGGAGGATGAATAACCATGTCTGGGACTTGAAGTCTCATGTTAGATCCTGTGATAATACATCAGGCTTTGGCTCAGTGGGCTGACACATTCTTGAGTTGCACAGAGAGGTGATCTGGTCAGTCACATTGGTACAAAATCATTTCTTAGCATCCTGTCCTCCGTGTATGAATTCATTTTCCAGCACTAGGCCAGCAGCCAGACCAGACTGACTTCTCACCCTCATCTACATACTAACAATGTGTGTGTGTGTGTGTGTGTCTGTTATGGGGGGGGTGGGAGTTTACCCTTAACCCCATGGGAATAGCAGCCAAGCTGAAAGCTTGTTTAGCCCACAACACCCCATCTAGGCCTATACACACATCTGCATCTCCACCCCCAGCCTATACACACATCTGCATCTCCACCCCCACGCCTATACACACATCTGCATCTCCACCCCCAGCCTATACACACATCTGCATCTCCACCCCCAGCCTATACACACATCTGCATCTCCACCCCCAGCCTATACACACATCTGCATCTCCACCCCCAGCCTATACACACACATCTGCATCTCCACCCCCAGCCTATACACACACATCTGCATCTCCACCCCCAGCCTATACACACACATCTGCATCTCTACCCCCCAGCCTATACACACACATCTGCATCTCCACCCCCAGCCTATACACACACATCTGCATCTCCACCCCCAGCCTATACACACACATCTGCATCTCTACCCCCAGCCTATACACACCCATCTGCATCTCCACCCCCCAGCCTATACACACACATCTGCATCTCCACCCCCCAGCCTATACACACACATCTGCATCTCCACCACCCAGCCTATACACACACATCTGCATCTCCACCACCCAGCCTATACACACACATCTGCATCTCTACCCCCCAGCCTATACACACCCATCTGCATCTCCACCCCCCAGCCTATACACACACATCTGCATCTCCACCCCCCAGCCTATACACACCCATCTGCATTTCCACCACCCAGCCTATACACACCCATCTGCATCTCCACCCCCCAGCCTATACACCCCTCTCTTTTTTTCTGCATTTCTCTCCCTTTTTCTCTCTCCGTCTCTCCCACTACAAGTCTCTCTCTCTCTCTTCATACAAGTACAACAATACCATATTGTTGTAATTGTGTATTACATCAGGCCAGGCAGCAATGTATACTATGTCTCTGCCAGACAGCAGTAAGTCCTGTCAGTCAGTTGATTACCATGCAGACTAGCCAGAATCAACAACCAGACACTCATTACTTTACAGATTCCATTTACCAATACTTCATTAATACCACATGAATACTGCATTAATACTTCATTATGACCACATTAATACTGCATGTGTCTGGCTCCCCTCAATGGGCTCTCCATATCATAGGCTCTCCCTGTGCGACTGTGTGTGTTTCAGCAAAGACAAAAGTTTCCCTCTGAATCCTCTCTGCTCTTCATCCTTCAAACTGGAGCAGCCACACACACACACACACACTAAATTAGATTCCTGCTCCTTAATAAATGTTGAGGGTGTCTTTGCCAGAGTGTGAGTGTTCAGAGAAATAAAGCACAGCTACGGCTGGCTGTCTAGTCTGAAGGAGACATCTTAAACTAACACATCGAGAGAGAGAGAGAGAGAGAGAGAGAGAGAGAGAGAGAGAGAGAGAGAGAGAGAGAGAGAGAGAGAGAGAGAGATGGTTGCCTCGGAGCATTCCACACATCCACGATCAGTGTTAGATTCTACTGATTCTGCTGGTGGTTCTGGCAGGCCTGCTGGCTGCACCCCACCAGACACTCTGTCTTTCAGTCCTGGACTGTCCTTGTGTTCAATAGTCACCCTGCTCCACTTCAGTGGACTGGGAAGTATGAGAAGAAGAAACACTGGTATGTCAATTATTTATTTATATTTTTTATTTAACCTTTACTTAACTAGGAAATTCAGTTAAGAACAAATTCTTATTTACAATGATTGCCTACCCCGGCCAAACCCCGGACAATGCTGGGCCAATTTGGTGCCAGCCTATGAGACTCCCAATCACGGCCGGATGTGATACAGCCTGGAATCGAACTAGGGACTGTAGTGACGCCTCTTGCACTGAGATGCAGTCCCTTAGACCGCTGCGCTACTTGGGGGCCCGAACTCACAATCAAAGAGGATTGTGAGTTACATTTTGTATACTATGTACACTACTTGGGTCAAAGACATGACATGGCATGAACCTTTTCAAACAAACATAATGGGCCCTAACATCTGTTATCATATTGGATACTGTTAATCAAACTAGGCTGTGTATAAGGTAGAACCCCAACATCCAACCATATTGTTCTGGCTGCTTTGTTCAGTCTATGTTATGAAACATGCTATACTGCTGCAGCTCTAGACTACACAGCCAGCCACTGAGGTAACTAAACCATTTCTGTAAACACCTGGCTTGTCTGTCAAGCAACAACATGAATAGCACAGGTGAAGGACTCTCTCTCTCTCCATTATTCCCGACCCCCTCTCTCCCTCCCTCTATAATTGTCTTTAGCTGCATGGGGCCAGGGGTGAATATCACTAATGTCTTTCCGCACTTTATTGTATTTACACATTGAGGTACTTTCTTTTCTTCCTGGTGTCACATTAGATTTCCCAAACAGATTCCCAGCTATAACGCAATATCACCCCCCACACATGTTTACAGCAACTCTGTTCTGTAGGACTCCAGCCAAGGAACATTCTGTACAGGAAGTTGGCAGCCAACTAGCCCAAATACGACGTCGGATTAGACCGTAGCAGAGCCACGTACCTTGACCGGGGGGCTTCGTGTGGCCACCGGGAGGTCCCTGATCCCACTGCCCGGGGGAGAGGCGCTGATCCCGGCTGCACAGCCCAGCGACCGCCCACCCCCCACCAGGGACTGCCTGGTACTGCCTCCATTCCGTGGCCGCTGTTTGATCCCGTCCAGCAGGCGGACCAGCAAGATATTCGCGGGAAGATCCTCCACCTCACAGCCGACTAGGATGCGGCATTCTGGGCATCTCAGTTCGTTCCTGGAGCTGACTATGTTCTCCAAGCAGCGGCGACAGAAGGTGTGTTGGCAAGGCAGGACTTTAGCTGTAGTGTCCAGCCGCTCCAAACACACTGAACACTCCAATAGATCCAACAGAGACGACTCGTCCATCTCACACTGCGTTATTAATGACGTTAACCGAGTGGGTGTTGGTTTCTTGTTGCGCGTGTAATGCACCAGAAACTGAAGAATACATATCGGCGTAAGGCTGTTTAAAAGCACAATCTGCCGTGCAATTCCCCACAACAGAGCCCGTGCAGGGAACCAGGCAGTCCCTCTCGATCTCCCTTCTATTTCTCCTCGCTCTCTCTTTGCTCGCTCGCACAGCTGTGCAGAATGCAGTGAGGTCACGCTCTGCTGTGCAATTTCCCACATCGAAGCCCATGCAGGCAACCAGGCAGCCCCTCTAGCTCTCTTTTCTCTCTCTCTCTCTCTCTCTCTCTCTCTCTCTCTCTCTCTCTCTCTCTCTCTCTCTCTCTCTCTCTCTCTCTCTGTGTGGGTGTGTGTGAGAGAGAGTGTGAGAGTGTGTGTGTGTGTGTGTGTGTGTGATAATGTTACTGTTATTCTATGGGGATGAACAGAGTGGGGAATGCATACAAGTGGTATAATGCAACACAGATTATCCCCAAAACCTGTCACCATCTCTGATGTGCCAGTAGTGTGGGGACACAGGCTTATCTTTATAAATAATGTGTCAAGTCAATAAGCAAACTGAACCAGATATTTGGTAGACTCCATTAGGAGAGTAGGTAATTCTACCACAGAATAACCAACACCAGTTGCGGTCGGTGCCGTTTAAAATGAAGGAGGACGATTACATTTTTTCATGAGCATGGCTTTATTTCTATTGCAGCATATTGGATGACTGTCATTCATATTCCATTCACCAAGCTCAATGTAACAGCTATAGGTTTAGCCTACTACATGATACTCTAATTTCCCCTATACCCATCATGAAGTTGCTACAACCTAGCCTATGAATGAAAGTTTACAACATAGAGAAAAGAGAAAAATTTGAGGTGACAGACAGTGACACATGGACAGACACTCTTGCGTGCATCTAGCTGATCTAGGATGTAATCATTAGTCCAACAGTTGCAAATAAGAGTTTCTATTGGACAAATTCAGGTTTGTTTATCCCCGTTTCATTCCGTTTGCTTCCGTTTAAGAAACGTTTTTCAACAGAATCGGCGGAATCCCCTGATCACACGTAACCACAGTTCACTTTTATAGCAGCCAAGTTATATTCCGTCTTGCGTCTATGCTCTCTCCTCCTCTCACCATTTCCTTTCACTAGTGGACTTCAATGCACAACACATCAGCTGTATGTGACCAGGCGAAAAAACCTTTCCAAGCCAAACCATATCATAACCTCTACACACAGCCAACATCGTTGACACCATATTACCTAAAGTAACGTCATAGTCAACATAGCTAATAGAACTATCGCGTTAGTAAACCCGCTACAATCATGCAGTAACGTTGCAGTATACAGTCAATAAGCAGTTTACCACTTACACAGGTGGGCCCCAGTGGCAATACATTTGTAAAATCAAAAGCATACCTTGACTTGGAAGATTTCCGGTGTTGTGTTGGATAGTCATAGCCAGCTAACTAACTAACAGAGTATCCCTCTGTTTGAGCAGGGTATTTGATTAGGCTAAACTAGCTAGCTGCATTTGCTAGCTAAGTAAGTGAAAAAGAAAAGACAATCTCTATCTTTCTTGTCACGTCCAGGCCAGAGATTTAGGCTGGCGTGTTTAGGTTTCGTTTTTGGTGAAGGGTTTTTTGAGTTCTAGGTGTTCTATTTTTATGTTGGGGTAATGGTTCTGTCCCATTGGTCTGTCCCATTTCTCTTGCAAAACTGTTTAATCAATCGAATCAAATGTATTTATAAAGCCCTTTAACTATTGTCTTTCTCTCTCTTTGAGTCAACTACACCACATTTGATGCACTGCAGTGCTAGCTAGCTGTAACCTATGCTTTCACACCTAGATTCATTCTCTGATCCTTTGATTGGGTGGACAACAAGTCAGATCATGCTGCAAACGTTCTGATTGGTTGGAGCACGTCCTCCGGAAGTTGTCATAATTACTGTGTAAGTCTATGGAAGGGGGGTGAGAACCATGAGCCTCCTAGGTTTTGTATTGAAGTCAATGTACCCAGAGGAGAACAGAAGCTAGCTGTCCTCCGGTTACTTATTATTACTTTTTTTAAATAAATGTTACTTTTATTTCACTAGGCAAGTCAGTTAAGACCAAATTCTTATTTACAATGACGACCTACCAAAAGGCCTCCTGCGGGGACGGGGGGCTGGGATTTAAAACATTTATTAAAACAATATAGGACAAAACACACATCACGACAAGAGAGACAACACAACAGTACATAAAGAGAGACCTAAGACAACAACATAGCAAGGCAGCAACACATGACAACACAGTATGGTAGCAACACAACATGACAACAACATTTTAGCAACACAACATGGCAGCAGCACAACATAGTAACAGCACAAAACATGGTACAAACATTATTGGGTACAGACAACAGATAAAAGGGCAAGAAGTTAGAGACAACAATACATCATGCAAAGCAGCCAAATATTGAGTCTTTGAATGAAGAGATTGAGATAAAACGGTCCAGTTTGAGTGTTTGTTGCAGCTCATTCCAATCGCTAGCTGCAGCTAAGATGAGAGATGAGCAACCCAGGGATGTGTGTGCTTTAGCAGAACAGGTGTTGTATGTGGAGGATGAGGGCTGCAGTAGAGATCTCAGATAGGGCGGCGTGAGGCCTAAAACGGTTTTATAAATAAGCATCAACCAGTGGGTCTTGCAACGAATATACAGCGATGACAGGTTTACAGAGTATAGAGTGCATTGATGTGCCCTATAAGGAGAATTGGTGGCAAATCTGATGGCGGAATAGTAAAGAACATCTAGCCGCTCGAGAGCACCCTTACCTGCCGATCTATAAATTACCGCCACTGGTGTTGGTTATTCTGTGGTAGAATTACCTACTCTCCTAATGGAGTCTACCAAATATCTGGTTCAGTTTGCTTATTGACTTGACACATTATTTATAAAGATAAGCCTGTGTCCCCACACTACTGGCGCATCAGAGATGGTTTTGGGGATAATCTGTGTTGCATTATACCACTTGCATGCATTCCCCACTCTGTTCATCCCCATAGAATAACAGTAACTGTCACGTCCAGGCCTGAGATGACAGGCTGGCGTGTTTTGTTTTGTTTTTGGTGTAGGGGTTTTTATGTTCTAGGTGTTCTATTTCTTTGTTGGGGTGATGGTTCCCAACTAGAGGCAGCTGTGTGTCGTTGTCTCTAATTGGGAACCATATATATATTTGGGGTTTTCATTTAGGTTTTGTGGGTGATTGTAAGTTCATAGCTGTGTTTGTCTTGTCAGTTACGTTCTTCGTTACGTTCTTCGTTACGTTCTTCGTTACGTTCTGTTGTTTTTCCCAGTTACGTTCGTGTTTATTAAAATGTATACTGGAAGCATCGCTGCGTCTTGGTCTGTCCCTCACGAAGATCGTGACAGAAACATTATCACACACACTCACACTCTCTCTCACACACACCCACACAGAGAGAGAGAGAGATTATTTGGTGACGTGAATACATTTAGTATAGTTTTATTTAAAACTGATAACTTTTTAAATGTTTTAAACATTTATTTTTATGAAATGCACTGGGGACCACACTGAGGATTTTTTTTCTCGCTACAGTCGGCTATATAGGTCCGCTAATACAGGACTTGTAAAGGCTCATTGCACTACTTTTGTGATTAATATTCAAATGTGTTTTAATTCAGATATTTCAGGGAGTGCTGCAGCACCCTCATCACCCCTACTTCCTGCGGCTACGCATCAGTCAGACCAGAGCAGACAAATGTGTGAAGATACTGCCACCCTGCTGACATCTAAAGAAAAATCTGTTGTTTGTCTTCTGGACAGTAGGTAGCCTAGTATTGAAGGTAACAGAGGGGTTCTAGCGGCGCCTGCTGGTGATATGTTGAACTGATCGACAGCCCAGATGTTTTGATGAAAAGTATTAACTGCTTGAGCCTATCCTGTAAGATCTAGGAGGTTGCTCTTGGACTGAACACACACACACATTCCTAGTTGCCACCCAAACCATGTTTCTGGTCTGAAATGGCACCATAGTGCACTCCTATTTCCCAGAGCCTTACAGGGAACAGAGTACCACTTCAGATGCAGTCTAAGTTCCTGTTCCTGTTAGAGCCCCATGGCTGAGGAAGGAGAAGGTCTGTCAGCTGCACAGCACAGTCTGTCTCTGTCTCTACTTGTTTCTCACGTTTAACTCCTGCCCTGGGGTGGGGAGGGGTGTGTGTGTGTGTGTGTGTGTGTGTGTGTGTGTGTGTGTGTGTGTGTGTGTGTGTGTGTGTGTGTGTGTGTGTGTGTGTGTGTGTGTGTGTGTGTGTGTGTGTGTGTGTGTGTGTGTGTGTGTGTGTGTGTGTGTGTGTGTGTGTGTGTGTGTGGGAGGGGGTTATTAAGTGGCAGGCTGTGAGTTGAGTTCCACAGATCAGACATCCTACCTGGCTAAGGGGGGCACTGTTATCTACCACCCACAGAGACGAGCATAGGGCTTAACCCTCATGACGTACAGGTAGTGTGTGTGTCTCTGTGTGCAGGGCCACCTCTAGCATTTTGGAGGGCCTAAGTGAGATTTGGTTGCCCCCTTCCACGTCGCAGGCAAAACATTTCAGTGTCGCCCCTCTTGGTAATAGATAAAATGCTGGCAGTGTTAAAGTACATTTCCTGCAATTCTACACATTCTGTCATGGGGTGGTGAGAAGCTTTTGCAGTTTTAAAGCTAATTTCCTGCAATTCTACAAATGTTGCCATGACTTATGCCATGTTCATATCATATCTGTGTGAGAGTGACTAACAAAATCAAGGAGGTCAGGGCCCATGAGCACATGCCCTGTGTGCCCGGTCGGTAATTTGGTGATGATTAGGCCTACTACAAGGTTTAAATAGCTGGTAGAATACCTTACCTAGTGTTAGATTCTAAATGAACCTAGTAAACTCACGGACGATTAGTAAAGCTTAAACCAAGTTTATTCACCTATTGGGTCATACAGCTACATAAGACAAAGACATGGTTCCACCAGTGGTAGTATATATATTTTATTATATTTAACCTTTATTTAACTAGGCAAGTCAGTTAAGAACAAATTCTTATTTGTAATGTAACTGTTCCCTAGTCTGGGTTAACTGCCTTGTTCAGGGGCAGAATGACCGATTTTTACCTTGTTCAGGGATTCGATTCAGCAACCTTTCAGTTACTGGCCCAATGCTCTAACCACTAGGCTACCTGCCGCCCCATATATACTCAAATTTGGAATCTCTCCCTTCTCTCTAAACATGACATCTTTGTTTCTAGGCAGGAAATAAACTGTTCCTTCTCCCTTAAAGTGATCTGACCTGACCTTGGTCCCCTTCCTCACTAAACCACATCTCTCCACCCTAATCAGTGCCTGCCAACATGTGATCGTCTTTCCTTCACTCAGTACATTCCAAGCCTAATTGCCTCCACCATATACATTCCTCCTACAGATAACCATTAACTTCTGGTGTAGACCCTCCTAGACTAAAGCACTCAATATTTCAATACTGATAATTAACACTATTCCAAGTTTAGGAGTCAGAACCCAGAACCCATCACTAGCAATACAAAATGTTTTTCTGACATGGGTGCTAATTGAGTGACTGACATAACAAGTGGAAAGCTGCGGATGCACTACCAAATTAAACATCGCACCTTGTGTATTCTACTTTTCAAAAAACACATTTGTATTACATTTTTTGGGGTCGTGGGGCCCCCTAGTGGCGTGTAGTCTGCATATAGGAAGAGGCGGCTGTGTGTGTGTTCACCTACACCCCCAGTCGGAGACTTCACATGCCCCGTCTGAAACAGACGATGTGGGTCAAGGATTGGACTTTACAGTCACACAAAGACTCACAAATAGAGGCAGATATGGAATGTCATTATCGATATGATGGCCTACCATAAGCAAGCAAGTAAGTTTCTACGTGTGTGTGTGTGTGTGTGTGTGTGTGTGTGTGTGTGTGTGTGTGTGTGTGTGTGTGTGTGTGTGTGTAACTAGCCCCTCCCTCTCCTGCCCACATGTTATGCGTGTTTCATCTAACCATCCCAAATGCAATTCACCACTGAAAATCTGGGTCTGAGTGTTGTAAAGAAAACAGTTGTGAAGTTGTAATATTTAAAACTTACTGTACATCAATAATGTTACCAATAGGCTAGCCTTCTCTCTTCACCCAATGTCCTTCCACCATGGAAACTAGGTTAGCTGACACTGCAGTCACCATGGTAACAGAATTTGCTCTCCTGTTGAGGAGTACAGTGGTTAGAGGACAGCATGTATGTGTGTGTGTATGAGGACGTGTAGTTACAGGAGATGATAGAATATGCCCACCTTTACAGAGTACCCATCATGCAAAGCGTCAGGAGTTGTGACTTACACCGATGGCTAAATATACAGTTTAAACTTTAAACAGGGAGAAGAAGTCTGCGATATTTGTTTTGGCTTCAGTAGCTAGATAACTTCCTCCTACCCCAGCTGTCTTTATTAAAGACCTGATATTGGCCTTATCGATGTTGGCTTCAGAAGACAGCTGACTGGGGTTCTGTTTGCTCTGGCTGTGGTCCTGTGGTAATAGTCATCTGGGGTAATGTAATATGATAGGTGTTTTCATCCCAGTGATGCTCAGTTGCTCTTCACTGGTCTCTTTGTTTATCAGTCTGTCGGTCAGGAAGGAAGGAAGCTGCTCCTGTGAGGATCAGAGATGAGAGGATGAGT
Organism: Brachymystax lenok tsinlingensis; assembly: GCA_030435695.1. NCBI lineage: Eukaryota > Metazoa > Chordata > Actinopteri > Salmoniformes > Salmonidae > Brachymystax > Brachymystax lenok. The sequence continues at coordinate 21,695,839 of CM059785.1, forward strand.
GGGGCTCAGGGCTGCCAGAGAGAGAGAGAGAGAGGAGTGAGAGGAGAGAGAGAGAAAGAGAGAGGGGGGCAGAAAGGTATAATTATAGGACTTACAGGAGTTAGCTCTTCAAACACACCTCTCTCTCCTCAGAAGCTCTAAGCACCTCTTTAATCTGCTCTTTCCTGTGGAGGAGCGGAGAGGAAGGGGAGAGGGAGACCGGGCAGAGTAAGGAGAGAAGACAGACAGAGAAACTGAGTGGTGGAGTCTCTTTGGTCAGTTCTCGTGCCTCAGGGAAAGTGCAGGGTTCGGTCCGTCCCAAACAACTGGCGCCGACTGGTAAACAAATAAATAAACATCACATCAATAGCTCAACACTCATAAACCAGAAGGAACATTTGAAATCTTAGACACATGAACCAGAGTCTGAAGCTTTCATGTTCTTTAAAGGTACAAAGTATGAAGTTTAATGCTCCCCTTTTATTTATGGACCAACAACACGGATACCGGATACAAACACAAACCCTTCCTCTCTCTCTCTCAATTATCTTGATGGCACACTGATGAAAGAATAGATGCAGATAAATGTGAGTAGATTTATTGAATGGTCTCCGTCTCACCACATCAGTAGCCTAACAGTAGCTAGAACACGTTAATTAAATAGACTACCAAGAGGAGATGTATTGTTTGGGGTTCACCTCTAGATGTCGTAGTGGAGTTGTGGAGGCACATAAATACCATTCACTACCTGCATCAGGTTGATCCTCATTTTCTAGGGCGGAGAAAATTAATATTTTACTCTGTGAGGAGGAGCTACTCTGGATCACCGGCCATGCACACGGTGGGTTGAAGACAGCGAGATTAACGGAGGATTTGTTTACAGCTGTTTAGATATCGGTGATGCCTGTCAGACTGCTCAATACAGTCTGATCATTACGCTACAGCAGTCCGCGCAATCGGCGCAGAGAGATAGGCTACACACCGCCAGACCTGCCCCGTCTCAACCCTGCTCTACACGCAGGTAAAGTGCTGGATTGCTGCAAAATTTGGGGAAATTCCTGGAAAATGTATGCCGCAGACACATGTAGCCTACTTAACTGTAATTTTCATTTTCGAAAATAACTGCATGTGTTACATTGTTTGTTTGTCGAATATGAAGCAAATATTCAGAAAAGTTAGCCACTGTTGGAAAGATATAAATGGACAAATGTAAAATGATTTAAATATATTTAAATAGGCCTGTTTTTCTGCTTTAAAGATTTGATAATCTAGCCTAGTAATTGCTCTAAACTTGAGTTTTTTTTTTCATTTTTTCATACCTGTAGTTAATTGCATGATAATAGAGCGCAGTGTGTGTGGTCGTTAAGTGGTGTGTTGGGAAGCAATAACGTTTAGGCCACCAGATTTATTACTGATCCATTAAGGGATGTAGCCTACCATCCTGGTGGTAATTGTTACATGAAGGGAACATGGGCTCATAGTTCACCTCTCTTCTCCCGAGAGAGACAGCGGGTTCTGCAACAGCGACGGGTCCTGGTCGGTCCCGATCCCGGTGTGTGCTTTGCTCTCCTCTCAATCCTCTCCTCATAATTATTTTGACGGTGCCGCCGGGTTTTCGCCCTCCCCGGGCCCTGGGGGAACTCCTGACCGCAGACAGGCAGCCTAACCCGGGCTCGACATGTTGGGTCCTGACGCTCTCTGAAGTCTGGAGCTTTGAACTACGGCTGCAGCGCTGAGGGTGAAAATCAATCCCCCTCTGTCTCTGCTCTCTGTCCCTCTCCCTCTCCCCCCGGCACACCGCCGCAGTTTTTCATGTTTGAGGTAGAAAGGATAAAGAAGAAACGTCAGAAAGAAAAAGTGTAACTCATCTTTAAAGCTTTAGTATGACGCCGCAGGATTAAATGGATGAAAGGAAATACCGATCATAATAACAACAAAAGCAGCAATGATAATATTCACATTTGCGTAGTAATAATTCTGATAGGATAATAGCTTTTTTTAGTAGCATAGTAAGGAATTTAGCTGTATCACTGAAATTCTGCTGATAACATTTTAAACGTAGAAGAAAGTGAGTTATAGATATATATTTTTTAAGAAATCATATCTTATTTTGAAGGTTTGAATTTAGCTGTATCACTGAAATTCTGCTGATAACATTTTAAACTTTAAAAAAGTGAGTTATATATATATTTTTATAGAAATCATATCTTATTTTGAAGGTTTCGAATATTCTGTACAAGGACAATGGTGCCGTGTGCCTGACAAGCCTGCACAATAGACCTAATAGGCTATATTATGTTTACAAATTAATGCAGATTTCTGGAGAACAAACACATATCCTGTCTCCAGATACATGGCAGAAAGATCTCATTATGTCAGATAATATTACATACAAACAATATGTATCCTAATATAGATTCAAATTTAACACTCAGTCTTTTAAGCAGTTTCACAGATATCACCCTGTAAGGTGATTGAGCTCGTCTCAGTTTCTAGCCTATCACCACAGGAGGAGAGAGTTCCAGAATACATTGATCTCAGATCATAGAGGATGTTGAACTCCTTATCATTAAATGTGTAACAGATAACGATACGAGCTGACCTGTAACAGATGTTGTTCTAACTCCCAAAATACAGTGTACTCTAAGCAGATCCAATCTCCATATATTAACATGGTGTGTAATTGAAGGAGTGTATCCTCCATGCTCCATTCACTTTCAGTAATAATTGTGTTATAACGTAATGTGTTTACGGAGAGAAGAGGGAGAAGGGTCAGAAGGGTCACTGCTCTCTCTCTCTCTTCTACTGTATGTCTGGCTGTTTAAGGCTACAGAGACGTTGTCAGTCCAGTCCGTCAGACCAAAGCCCAGGGTCCCATAGCCCACTGCTCGGGGTCCTCTACTCACTAGAGCCCAGCCCCACTCCGACCCCTCGACTCTTGTGCTACAGACAACATAATCATCCCACACTAAACACAAATAGACTGACAGACAGATAGTCAGCCGTTCTGCTGTCATGCTAAAGACTAAGGAACAGAGAGACGCAGAACGAAACCGTTTTGCCCACCTACTAATGTGTCAGACACAGTAAATGGACCCGCCCACCTACAATAATGCTCAATAGACAAAGAGAGAGACGAAGGTGATATGGAGGGAGAGACGTTCTGCCTCAGTGGAGGTAAAGAAGAGAGGGATCAGGGAGAGGCAACGATGAAAGACAGATCACGTAAGACAGAAATCAAAGGGACTACTGAGTGGCGTGGCTGGAGGTGTGTGTGTGTGTTGCGACTCCTTTTAATGTGCATTAAGAGTTTGTTTTTCCTGCATTCTGAAAGGGGATAGTCAGTCTGTAATTAAAGCAATCAGAGATGAAGAGAGATGAAGAGACTACACCAGATGAACACACACACACACACACACACACACACACACACACACACACACACACACACACACACACACACACACACACACACACACACACACACACACACACACACGCATGTATGAACACACACATGCATGCACACAGTTGTATCAGTACAGCCTTGTGATGATATGAACCTGTTTAATAACAGGTTCATATCATCACAAGGCTGTACTGATACAACTGAAAACATGGAAACAATCTAATATGAGCTTCATCTCCATGAATCATCTGATGTTTATGATGATACACCATCAAAAAAAGAAGAACAAATATGTTGATTCAATGTACAATTGTAAGGAAACCATCTCCAAAACGTTTGTGTGAATATTTTGTTGAGCAAACTCACAGCTGGTTGCCTTCCAATTGTATGTTGAATCAACATGTATTTTTCTTTTTACATTGTAGTTTTTCAGTAAAGAAATCAAACTATCCGTTCAATCCCTTCCACACCCACCTACTCACTTCCAACTGATGTTAATGCCTGGGTGTATTTTGATGTGTATTTCAATGTGTATTTAGAACTTGTGCTGTTTGTTGGCTGCAAAGTATTTAGTTCTAATGAGAACAAACTGTCTTCAGTACCCAATGTTCTCCCTTCCCCCAGCCCTGTTTATGATGTTTCTGCATGGAGGGTAGTTGTAGTGGTAACATGTGTTTGAGATATGAGAGGATTTGGCAGGTCTGTCTGTATTAAAGAGGAATAATTGGCTTTAAGAGGAGAAATCCTCCAGTATCTGACTGATTGTGTTTAGGAGTTGTTCATTAGTTGAAGCAGCAGGATGGTGTGTTGTGTGTGTGTATGTGTGTTCATACGTTTGTGAGAGAGAGACAGAGAGGAGAGGGTAAAATGTAGAGAGGAAAGTACAGGAGAAAATGAGAGAAGGCTTTAGAATGGAAAACAGACATTGACTACAAAAGGTGGAGACTAATGCCAAGAGTCCAGAACTTCACTTCATTAAAGTATTTGTTCAATTGTCATCAGAATTAAACCACAGGCATATGAACCACATAGTGCTCTGTATTTGTGCATGTGCATATGTGTACACATGTACACTTGTACTTGTATGTATGCGTGTGTGCGAATATGTACGCGTCTATGTGAAAAAGGGTTTAATTGGTTTCTTGGCTTCATCTCGTCTCTGATTGCTTTGTTAGAGAAGCTGCATCCTAATCTGAGTGATTATCAACTCACAGTAAATATCCATTACGGGGTTAAACATTCATTTCCGTTCGTCCTTTAGATGATAGATCACATCTGTTACCACAGAGAGATCAGGGAACGGGGGTTGGGGTTAGAGAGAGATTTAGAGGAAGGGAGCTTGGGATAAGGCCCGGGGTTCATGGTTAGGGATAAAATTGGGGAACAGAAAAAAAAAACAATCAAATCTGTTTACCAGGTTTACAGAAATAACTCCAAAACATATTTTGCTGCGTGAACATTAGGATTCACATAGAAAGTTAAACTAGACTGGATATCTAGGATCATTCTGAACATTCTGTCACTTTATGGTTTGAATTCAGGAGATAAAGGTTCTCTAAACTGACCCATTTTGCATACCCCAACCCACAATGAGACATCCATGTCTTCATCACTGGAAAAGATAAATTGTTGAGTTTGATATTATTTTGAAGCTTACAAACAGTGTTGTCAAAATATTATATTATTTCTTGAAAATGTTTAAATTAAAATGTCATCATTTCTAACGTCGAATCAAAAGCGGTGCTTTCAAAAGGTGATTGAATTCAAATAGATTTACCCAAGAGAGAGAGAGAGAGAGAGATAAGTCAGATGCTATCTGAAGACAGCTGTTGTTCTGGCGCTTACCTTCTGTGTGCGTGTGCGTGTGTGTGGGTGTGTGTGCGTGTGTGTGTAGTAGATGGTTGCCCCTGCTGGGTCTCTACGGGGATTTTCCAATAAATCAGTCTGTCTGTAGACCAACACTGACAGCCCTGACAGGTCCAGGATCAGTAATGACTTAATAACAGTTAATGGTTATAGATAGTTCTGTCGGGTTAGATCAGATTAAGTGTCAGCTGGCTACTATTCACTCTGCTTAACTGCTGTAATGGAAAACTTTTGTTGCATATGACTAATGCTTATGATGACACATAATGGACTGGAGTTATAAAGCACTTCTTCCAACACTCAAAGCATTTTACATTGCTCATTGACGGGTGAGGATACATAATTAATGAAACTGTGTGCCAAGAACAAGAATACTAGATCACCTTCAATCAACATGATACTGATAAATACGCATCTGTTGTTGAATATAGCAGCTCAACTTGCTCCATCCTGGTTATTGAAGAGAGATGTGCTAGTGGTTATTTCCACCCTGCTACCACGAAAAGACTCACCCTGCCACCATACAGCGGGTGAATGCAAGCATTTCGCAAGACTGCGTCTCAAAACCTAATGTCTAACTGGCCCACCACTCCACCCTGGACTTGAACAGCTTTCACGACCAGGTCCACCTCTACAAGGCAGCAATCCCAACTTTTGCCAGGACCCTGAAGGACGTCACCCTCAATCGTAGCCCCAGCACCTCACACAGGAGCAACAGAGCAACAGAGCAACGGACACCCCACCAGACCAGCAAGACACCCTCCCAGACCTGCAAGACCTGCTCCTGGAGGACCTGCACCGAGAGAACCCACGCCAAGAGGACCTACACCGAGACCACAGCATCAGCAGCCAAACCCCAACCAGCTAAGACTACCCCAAGCAAACCCTGGCCACACCCTATATAGGCCCCACCATATCAGACCTATGTCCCTTCTGCCCCTGTGGCAAGGACCTCAACATGAGAGCAGGACATAATTATGCCCAGGCCATGAGCAGAGCAACAGGCCCAAACCCCACCATTACACCCGACCAATCCCTATCCTGCGACCTAAGAGGCAACATGCTCTGCTCACACCTATTGTGATGGTCCGGGCCTTAACCACACAAAAACAACACTAGACACTATGGAACACAAAGCTTTTACTATCTCATCCTGGAATATACAAGGTCTGAGGTCATCTGCCTTTGGCCTAAAGAGCCGGAACACTGACTTCATCATAGAAATTAGAAATACAGACATTGTCATTGTCATCCTACAATAAACATGGTATAAGGAGACGGACCCACTGGTTGCCCTCTAGGTTACAGAGAGCTGGTAGTCCCATCCACCAAACTACCAGGTGTGAAACAGGGAAGAGACTCAGGGGTATGCTAATTTGGTATAGAGCAGACCTAACCCACTCTATTAAATTAGTCAAAACAGGAACATTTTACATCTGGCTAAAAATTCATAAGGAAATGATCTCAACAGAGAAAAATGTCCTCATGTGTGCCACTTATATCCCCCCAATAGAAACCTTGTACTTTAATGAAGACAGCTTCTCCATCCTAGAGGGCAAGATCAACAATTTCCAGGCTCAGGGACATGTACTAGTCTGTGGCGACCTAAATACTAGAACTGGACAAGAACCCAACACTCTCAGCACATAGGGGGACAAACACCTACATGAAGGTGACAGCATTCCCTCCCCCATATGCCTCCCTAGACACAACAATGACAACATAACCAACAAAAATGGGTCACAACTCCTGCAGCTCTGTCAGACGCTGGGTATGTGCATAGTCAGTGGTAGGCTTCGAGGGGACTCCTATGGTAGTCACACTTATAGCTCATCTCTTGGCAGTAGTACTGTAGACTACTTTATCACTGACCTCAACCCAGAGTCTCTTAGAGCGTTCACAGTCAGTCCACTGACACCCCTATCAGATCATAGCAAAATCACACTTTACAAATCATGAGACATCAAAGCCAAAGGAACTGAATAATATTAAGAAATGCTATAAATGGAAGAAAAATGGTGTGGAAATCTACCAAAAAACAATTAGGCAACAACAAATTCAATCCCTTCTAGACATTTTCCTGGACTGAAGGTTTCACTGTACTAGTGAAGGTGTAAACTTGGGAGTAGAAAACCTAAACAGTATATTTGACCTCTCAGCTTCTCTATCAAATAAAACCTAAGAACAACCTAAGAAAATGAACAACAATAACAAATGGTTTGATGAAGAATGTGTCTTTGTTTTGTATGTTTTGAAATGTTCTTGTCTGTATGCCTAGAACTGTACATGTCAACATGTTTCCACAGGGCACAGCCGTAAAAGAGATCCAGGTCTCAGTCTGTTTTTTCCCTGTTAAAATAAAGATAAAAAAAAAATAAATAAAAAAAATAAAAAAAAATTGGAATGCAAAAACCTAAGAAAGAAACCCAGAAAACCTGAGCCTACACTAAAACAATACAGAAATACACTACGGAAAAAGAAGGGACAGCACGTCAGAAAGCAGCTCAATATAATTGAAGAATCCATAGAATCGAACCACTTCTGGGAAAATTGGAAAACTCAAAACAAACAACACGAAAGCGTTATCTATCCAAAACTGAGATGTATGGATGAACCACTTCTCCAATCTTTTTGGCTCTATAACAAAGAACAAATAATAAAAACATATAGATAATCAAATACACATCTTAGAATCAACTATTAAAGACTACCAGAACCCACTGGATTCTCCAATTACATTGAATGAACTACAGGACAAAATACAAACCCTCCAACCCAAAAAGGCCTGTGGGGTTGTTGGTAACCTCAATGAAATGATAAAATATACAGATCACAATTCCATTTGGCTATACTTAAACTCTTTAACATCATCCTCAGCTCTGGCATCTTCCCCGGCATCTTCCTGCAAAAATATCCTCTGTGTACAACGTAAAACACCAAATTGTGCATGCAGAGCAGAATTAGGCCGATACCCGCTAATTATCAAAATCAAGAAAAGAGCTGTTAAATTCTACAACCACCTAAAAGGAAACGATTCCCAAACCTTCCATTGTCAGGCTGTGGGTAACTGGTGAAAAGGAGTCAGGCGCAGGAGAGCAGGTAATTTTAATAGCGAAGCACTAGTACAAAACAATAAACTAAGGTGTGGGAAAATACCGGTCACACGAATAAACGGGAGTTATACAAAACCCGGCAACAAACTAACCAGCCGTCAGTAACATGCCTGAACAATAAACAATTACGGACAAGGACATGGGGAAACCAGAGGGTTAAATACACAACATGTAATTGAGGGAATTGGAACCAGGTGTGATGGAAGACAAGACAAAACCAATGGATAACAGAAAAAAAGGATTGGCGATGGCTAGAAGGTCGGTGACGTCGACCGCCGAACACCGCCCGAACAAGAAGAGGGACCAACTTCGGCGGAAGTTGTGACATCCATAACAAAGCCATCACCTACAGAGAGATGAACCTGGAGAAGAGTCCCCCCAAGCAAGCTGGTCCTGGGGCTCTGTTCACAAACACAAAAAGACCCCACAGAGCCCCAGGACAGCAACACAATTAGACCCAACCAAATCATGAGAAAACAAAAAGATAATTCCTTGACACATTGGAAAGAATTTACAAAACAACAGCAAACTAGAATGCTATTTGGACAGAGAGTACACAGTGGCAGAATACCTGACCACTGTGACTGACCCAAAATTAAGGAAATCTTTGACTATTTACAAACGAAAGGCCGCCAAATGCAGACCTGGCTCTCAAGAGAAGACAGGCTATGTGCACACTGCCTACAAAATGATGTGGAAACTGAGCTGCACTTCCTAACCTCCTGCCAAATGTATGACCATATTAGAGACACATATTTCCCTCAGATTACACAGACCCACAAAGAATTCGAAAAACAAATCAAATTTTGATTAACTCCCATATCTATTGGGTGAGATACTACAGTGTGCAATCACAGCAGCAAGATTTGTGACCTATAGCCACAAGAAAAGGGCAACCAGTGAAGAACAAACACCATTATAAATACAACCTATGTTTATTTATTTTCCTTTTTGTACTTTAACTATTTGCACATCATTACAACACTGTAGATAGACATAATATGAAATGTCTTTGTTCTTTTGGAACTTTTGTGAGTGTTTTGTTTACTTTCCATTTTTTATTGTTTATTTCACTTTTGTTTATTTTCTATTTCACTTTCTTTGGCAATGTAAACATATGTTTCCCATGCCAATGAAAGCCCTTAAATTGAAATTGAATTGAGAGAGAGAGAGAAAGAGAGAATGAATGAGAGAGTGAGAGAGTGGATTCTTCACTCCAGCAGTGACCCCTGTATAATCGTGTCCGTAAAGGTGACTGTGTGTGAGCGCCTCTGTAAGCTGTGTTGTAACAGGAACTGTGTGGGGTCTAGTAGAGTATTATAATCCATGCCCAAGGTGTCGGTCTGTAGAAAGTATTTATTTGTGCCCGGGGTGTGGGTCTGTCAGGCCGTTAATGACACAGATAATGATTCTCAGTGTGTTTATGTGAGATTAACTATCGTTAGAAGATTAATTCCCCGGGGCCTTGGGAGATTGAGGTTGGCTTTCAGCACAGACATGTCCCAACAGGGAGGACAGAGAGAGGGAGGGAGAGGGAAGAAGGATGACAGAGAAGGAGAGAGGGGGGACAGAGAGGGAAAGGAAATGAGTGAGAGAGAGAGGCAGAGAGAGGAAGGGGGAGAGAGAGAATAGGGAAAGAGTGAGACGGAGCAAGAAGGATAGTCGATGGAGAGAGAGGGATAGAGAAAGAAATGGGGAGAGAAGGGAGAGAGAGACGCTCTTCAAATAGAGAAGTGCATTCCAGTGTGAGTGTGTTGGGTGTGTGGGGCGCCGGGGACTCGCGGGGGAGTGAGGAGCTGGGCTAGAGCCTGATGAAAGCTACTGGTTGTGTGTGTGCGTGTGTGCTGAATGTGTTCGATTAGTCTGATAATGAGGTGCTCGGGGCAGAGTCGTTTGGCAGCTCTCACTTCCTTTTCAGAAGACAAGCTTTTTCATCGAATTAAAAAGTTTAATTTTCTTATCTTTATCCTGAAATCCCAGCAGCGCCACTGGGTCTCCTACACACACACACACACACACACACACACACACACACACACACACACACACACACACACACACACACACACACACACACACACACACACACACACACACACACACACACACACACACACACACACACTCACTCAATCCCCCTCTGATTCCCATCAGTTGTTTTAGTGATCATCAGTGTGTCTCTCAGACACTTCAGTTGAGCTGTCACACAGAGAGAGAGAGAGAGAAACGTTTCCCAAGTGTGCATGTGCTTGTGTATAAGTCTGTGTGTCTGTGTGTGTGTGCATGTGTGTAGTACCTGAGTTAGGGTGACAGCGGGACCCCTATAGAAGACTAGCTAAACACGTTCTTTCTTTATGGATCACCTGATACAATAACAGCTCCATGAGTATAACTATTACACACACTTCATGGTGGTGCATGCAGTACACTAACACTACAGTACACCAACACTATAGTACACCAACACTACAGTACACCAACACTACAGTACACCAACACTATAGTACACCAACACTACAGTACACCAACACTATAGTACACTAATACTACAGTACACACCAACACTATAGTACACCAACACTACAGTACACCAACACTACAGTACACCAACACTACAGTACACTAATACTACAGTACACACCAACACTACAGTACACCAACACTACAGTACACCAACACTATAGTACACCAACACTACAGTACACCAACACTATAGTACACTAATACTACAGTACACACCAACACTATAGTACACCAACACTACAGTACACCAACACTACAGTACACCAACACTACAGTACACTAATACTACAGTACACACCAACACTACAGTACACCAACACTACAGTACACCAACACTATAGTACACCAACACTACAGTACACCAACACTATAGTACACAAATACTACAGTACACACCAACACTACAGTACACCAACACTACAGTACACCAACACTATAGTACACCAACACTACAGTACACCAACACTATAGTACACCAACACTACAGTACACCAACACTATAGTACACCAACACTACAGTACACCAACACTATAGTACACCAACACTACAGTACACCAACACTACAGTACACTAATACTACAGTACACACCAACACTATAGTACACCAACACTACAGTACACACCAACATTACAGTACACACCCACAATACAGTACACTACAGTACACCAACACTACAGTACAAACCAACACTGCAGTACACTACAGTACACCAACACTGCAGCCTCTTTATGTCTGTGAAACCACAGTGAAAAGCCAGTCACTTCTCTCTCTCTCCTTCCGTCTCTCTCTTTCAACCTGTTGTTTCTTGCATATGCTGCAATTATTTGTCAGAGACTCCATGAAAAATTTACTTAATAACAATAATTACAGTATGTGTGTGACACAACCTCTCCAATGCAGAGACTGTGTGTCATAGTTATTATTCAAATACATATTCGCAGTGAATATAATTTCCCCTATAGACGGTCACAGCCTTATATTGCTGTGAGCTATGGGTCTGAGACAGAATGTCTTCCATGTGAATTTCCCCATCCAATCCTGGCTTTATCTAATTTACGTTTTTGTACTGTGTGTTTGTGTAAGAGAGTGATCTACACTTCCGTAGTACTAGAACATTTTTGTCATTTAATAGACGTTCTTATCCTGATCTAATGCCTTGCTCAAGGGCACATTGACAGGTTTTTCCCCTAGTCGGCTCAGGGATTCAACCCAGCGACCTTTCGGTTACTGTCCCAACGCTCTTAACAGCTAGGCTACCTGCCTCCCATGCCACTAGGGAGAGAGGGAGGGAGGGAGGGACACACTGAGACACTGACTGACTAGTGGATCATTCTCTTTGGCTGGTGTGGCTTGCTTAACACTCTGAATAAGGTACATTCTGAATACGATTGCACATGCAACGCCAAAAGACCCGATATATGATGTTTGTTGTGCAACCATAGTAAATGTGAATAAGCCCAGTGGTCTGTCAGAAAGTTAGCTCTGTTTATATGTATGCATGCTATGGTTTATAACGGAGGTAAACAGGCAAGTAAACAAGGCAACAGCTCAGTCCTCCTTCTGACTGCAGGGCTGCAGGATTTACTGCCTGCCTGCACACCCACTCTTCAGCACGCCAACACACACACACATGTATGCACAAACACACACACACCCTCTGCAGGAGAGAGAGAGAGAGAGAGAGAGAGAGAGAGAGAGAGAGAGAGAGAGAGAGAGAGAGAGAGAGAGAGAGAGAGAGAGAGAGAGAGAGAGAGAGAGAGAGAGAAAGAAAGAAAGAAAGAAAAGAGAGCACACTATCTGTGGTGGGAGCAATTAGGCTCCAGTAAAAGTCTGTGTTTGTTTACATCCAATAATACAGCTCTGTTAAAGGTTGCAGTGGGTCATTAATGTGGTGTGTCAGAAAACCTGCACTCTCGCTGTCCTCACAGAATGAGACAAGACTGGATCTGTTTATAAAAGCACTTTAAACTGCACAAATAAACAAACATGTAACTAAGAATGTCCCTAATGACACACAGAGCTTCTCTGAGCCTGGACAGTGTTGAAACTGATCTGAGATCCTGTGTGTTTATTGACCTGCTGTTTAATGTCTGTTTAACTCCGCTTTACATAGTTGGTGTTTCTGGGGGAAAAGACTCTCTCTCACCAAGGCATCGTCTTCCAATAACACTGACGACATTATTTAAACTTTATTGGCACACACGCACACATCATTTATTTAGAGAAATACGAGCTGACTGTTATTGTAGCGCTTGGAGTGAGCCAATAAAAATCAGTCTCCTGTAGGTAAAGAGCTGAGCCTGGCAACACACACACACACAGATGGACACAATACACACATAAGAACGCACACAACCACACACACACGCACGTAGTGTTGCTATAAACAATTCAAACCTTTTCATTGACATTATTCCTTAAATTCATGAATAAAAAGGGATAAATCATGTTTGAAGTTTGATCACGTTTGTTTTATATGTTCTTTAATGTACCTGTGAATGCTTGTATACCTTAGTAAGTACAGATCGGAGAGAGAGAGAGTGTGTTTCCCTGTGACATACAGTGCCTGTATAAGTGTAGTAAATATGTGCTTCCAGAGTAGTTAAAGGGGTTTCTAGATGTGACAGTAACTAAAATAAAAGCAAATAGCACAGTCCTTCTAATGACTGTTTACCCATAATACAGTGAGGGAACTGACCCACTGACAAATAAATGATCAGATCATTTTAATGGTAGGTTTATTTGAACAGTGAGAGACAGAATAACAACAAAAAAATCCAGAAAAACGCACGTGAAAAATTTTATAAAATGATTTGCATTATAATGAGGGAAATAAATATTTGACCCCCTCTCAATCAGAAAGATTTCTGGCTCCCAGGTGTCTTTTATACAGGTAACGAGCTGAGATTAGGAGCACACTCTCAGCTTGTTACCTGTATAAAAGACATCTGTCCAAAGATGCAATCAATCAATCAGATTCCAAACTCTCCACCATGGCCAAGACCAAAGAGCTCTCCAAGGATGTCAGGGACAAGATTGTAGACCTACACAAGGCTGGAATGGTCTACAAGACCATCGCCAAGCAGCTTGGTGAGAAGGTGACAACAGTTGGTGCGATTATTCGCAAATGGAAGAAACACAAAAGAACTGTCAATCTCCCTCGGCCTGGGGCTCCATGCAAGATCTCACCTCGTGGAGTTGCAATGATCATGAGAACGGTGAGGAATCAGCCCAGAACTACACGGGAGGATCTTGTCAATGATCTCAAGGCAGCTGGGACCATAGTCACCAAGAAAACAATTGGTAACACACTACGCCGTGAAGGACTGAAATCCTGCAGCACCCGCAAGGTCCCCTTGCTCAAGAAAGCACATATACATGCCCGTCTGAAGTTTGCCAATGAACATCTGAATGATTTCAGAGGACAACTGGGTGAAGGTGTTGTGGTCAGATGAGACCAAAATGGATCTCTTTGGCATAAACTCAACTCGCCGTGTTTGGAAGAGGAGGAATGCTGCCTATGACCCCAAGAATACCATCCCCACCGTCAAACATGAAGGTGGAAACATTATGCTTTGGGGGTGTTTTTCTGCTAAGGGGACAGGACAACTTCACCCCATCAAAGGGACGATGGACGGGGCCATGTACCGTCAAATCTTGTTTGAGAACCTCCTTCCCTCAGCCAGGGCATTGAAAATGGGTCGTGGATGGGTATTCCAGCATGACAATGACCCAAAACACACGGCCAAGGCAACAAAGGAGTGGCTCAAGAAGAAGCACATTAAGGTCCTGGAGTGGCCTAGCCAGTCTCCAGACCTTAATCCCATAGAAAATCTGTGGAGGGAGCTGAAGGTTCGAGTTGCCAAACGTCAGCCTCGAAAATCTTAATGACTTGGAGAAGATCTGCAAAGAGGAGTGGGACAAAATCCCTCCTGAGATGTGTGCAAACCTGGTGGCAAACTACAAGAAACGTCTGACCTCTGTGATTGCCAACAAGGGTTTTGCCACCAAGTACTAAGTCATGTTTTGCAGAGGGGTCAAATACTTATTTCCCTCATTAAATTGCAAATCAATTTATAAAATTTTTCTGGATTTTTTTGTTGTTATTCTGTCTCTCACTGTTCAAATAAACCTACCACTAAAATTATAGACGGATCATTTCTTTGTCAGTGGGCAAACGTACAAAATCAGCAGGGGATCAAATACTTTTTTCCCTCACTGTACATCTGTGTCAGAGGTTTAACAGGTTGATCCTCTCCTCCTCCTCTGCCAGGCTGCTCTCATCCATTCACACACTCCCTCTCTGTCACCTCAGTGACCGAGCTTTAATAGAGGAATTGTTAATGATCTCATCACATCAGTAAAGCAGAGGAATAATAACGTGTGGTATAACCCACACGCACTATGACACATGGTAGGGGTATGAGGAATGGGTTTCAAAATGCATGTACTGTACATCTGACTCTCTTCCTCTCTTTCTTCCTCTCTCTTTTTCTCAGGGGAAGGTGTGAAGATGATCCAGAAAGGAAGTCGGAAAGAGTCTCTCTTCCTCTGTTTGTTATTGGTGAGTATCTCTTAAATTACTCCTCCATTTCCTGTCTCTCTCCTCCTCCCCCTCCTCTCCCATCTTCAGCAATGAAACAAACTGAGGATAAAGACAACAGTGTAACAGATACACAGACACACTGGCAGAGGTACAGCCAGACTTTAGCAGGTCTTTGCCAGAGGTTGTGAAACATCAAAGGTTTCTCAGTGGAGCTCTAAGAGAGTAGTTATAATCTGGGTCTGAATCGCTCCTCTCTTCCTCTGATGTTGAAACCTGTTGGTTGTGCGTATGTGTGTTAGTGAGCATGCGTATCTGTGTTGGCTGTATTCCCAGGAGTTTAACTTCCCTCAGAGCTCAGTTAATGATCCCCACTAAAGCCACTCCTGGAGGGACGGATTAGAGAGAGAGAGAGAGAGAGAGAGAGAGAGAGAGAGAGTTAGAGAGAGAGAGAGACACACCCTGGTCCAATCTCTTGTCTTTCCTTCCATGTCTCTCCATCCTGCTGGATCTTGAGCGACCTGGTTGGAATAACTACTGTCACATTTTGAGGTTTGAGTGGTTGCCCATTGGTATCCCACATCCTTTAATTCTCACAGCCACACGCTCCCTCCTCTTACCTTTTTCTCCTGACGCTTCCTACTCCTCTTCCCATCTCCTCTTCCTCCTCCCACCTCCTCCCATGATCTCATCTTCTTCCTTCCATCTCCTCCTCATCCTACCTAATCCATCTTCCTCCCTCCTCCTCTCCCTCCCACCTCCTCATATCTCCTATTCCTCCTCCCATCTCTTCCTCCTCCTCTTCTTCCTCCTCCCACCTCCTCACATCTTCTCTTCCTCCTCCCATCTCCTCCCCCCTCCCCTCTATACACAGTGTATGGCAGCATCAGACTCAAATATCTTCATGTCAGATGTCTCAGTTCTCTCCAGCTCCCCAGCTGCTACACTGTCTCTCTTGTGTTCATTTTTATACAGTTTGTTACAAACAGTAACTGGGTTTAATTTCAGTGTTCGTGTTGACCAGTTTGTTTAATCTCTCAGAACAGCAGTGTGTTGTTGTTGTGTTTAGAAAAGGACATCCTTGACCCTGAGCAGGGGAGAGCTGAGTGTGTCTTTATTTTATTTGTGGGTTCTGATGGATCTGGACAGCAGATCTTTGTGAGGAGAACAGCAAATGTAACACACACTCACACACACACACAAGTGGGGTGATAAAGAAAAGAGTTTGAAGATGTAATCCGGAGACAGCTATTTTATACAACAGCTTTCTTCTGTGTGCTCTCTTTTCGACTCTCCGCATTAGCAACACTTTTGCAGTTCTTCGTGATATCTTTCAAAAAAGCCACGTTAGAAAGGATTACCTACACATACTGATCTCATGTTGTAGACAGAAGCGTGCTACATGCCAGACCAATCCGAACTCATCTCTCGACATGTCCATTATCTCAGCCAATCATGGCTAGTGGGAAGGTTCCTGGCTTTTTCTGTGGCTAAACCAACTAGGCTCGTAATTTAACAATTGTATTCCTATTTACAGATTGCATACAAGTTAGCATTTTGATAAAAATGTTCAAATGCCTTTCCTGTAAGGTAGTGATGCGCGACCTAAGCCTGAAATGAGTCGCAGTTAAAGATTAAAGTATTATTAGATTATTTATCGATTGACTATGACTTTTCAAATCACCCAGCAGTGCTATTTGCAGAGGTTGCTCCAAGAAAATGTAAAAAATGTTCAGCCATTCCTGAACCTGCGACCAAAAACAAGCTATATATGGGCAGTACCAAAA
Organism: Brachymystax lenok tsinlingensis; assembly: GCA_030435695.1. Classification (NCBI taxonomy): domain Eukaryota; kingdom Metazoa; phylum Chordata; class Actinopteri; order Salmoniformes; family Salmonidae; genus Brachymystax; species Brachymystax lenok. The sequence goes on from CM059785.1 coordinate 21,713,061, forward strand.
CAAGTGATCTAATGATTCTGTATCTTCGCAGCAAAATCTGCAGGGATGGTTGTATCCCCCACATATATAACATTCTATTGGTTGCTAGAATTTTGTATAATAATTTAAATAAAAAAACTCAAAGTTTTGAATCTGGCTTGTTTTGTGTATCAGTTCATAAACAATGTGCCATGGAATCGGTACATTGAAAATCTCCTCCCAGCTATTTTGCACCCTGTTTGGCGCAGCTGTACATTTTTTGGTCCTTTACTTAGGGAGCAGTGGGGCGCTAACATTTTCACACTACCCGGTGAAATGTAAGGCGCCAAATTCAAAATCCAAAAGTTGAATTATTAAACATTCATCAATATACAAGTGTTGCATAGACATCAAAAGCTCTGCTTCTTGGCAATATCACAGCGTTGTCAGATTTCAAAAAGGCTTTACGGTAAAAGCACAACATTTGATTGTTAGAGGATAGCACCTACAATATTTAACAATTCATAACCCAACGCGGGTCTCAAAAAACGCATAAAATCGCTAATATAAAATCCCTTACCTTTTGAAGAACTTCTGCTGAGGGCTTCCCAAGTGTCCATGAAGACAATCCATGCTTCTTTTGTTAGAAAACGTCATTTATTATATTCATAAATCTCCGTTTGGTTGGCGCGTTATGATCATAAAATCCACCGTTGAGTCGCCCATTGAACCGTGAAGAGAACGTGTTCACATTATACCTATCATATTTCTCCAAACATATCAAACATAATTTTTTTATGTTTCCTTAGGTATCATTTTATGTATATTTACTATAATATTTCAACCGGATTTTAGCCTGAACGACAAGAAAGGAAAATAAAGTGGAGCGCGCACTCGGTTGCGCGCCCGCGCAAAATCTTGTTGACATCTGAGCTCACTTGACCATATTCTCTTCTGGTCAGGGCTACCGTTTCCTGTCTTTGTATAGAGACTGTTGACATCTAGTGGAAGCCATAGATACTGAAATCTCGGAGCTGCTTGCCTTTGAAATCAATAGGGAGACTGTCAAACAGAGCCAAGGTCACAAAAAACTGTATGGATTTTCCTCGGGTTTTCGCCTGCTATATCTGTTCTGTTATACTCACAGACATTATGTTAACACTTTTAGAAACTGCAGAGTGTTTCCTATCCAATAGTACTAATGTGCAAATCCTATTTTCTGGGCCTGAGTGGGAGGCATTTTACTTTGGGCACGCCAGACTCTCCAAAACCGTCACCTCGGGAGCCGCTCCCTAAGAAGTTAACTTCTCAAGGATCACTGGGGCGCTAGTGGGCTGCTCCCGACACTACCAGGTGAAATGCAAGACAAAATTCAAAAATTTAATTATTAAAAATGCACCAATATACAAGTGTTTCATACTCATCAAAAGCAATATCACAGCGTTGTCGGATTTCAAAAAGGCTTTACGGCGAAAGCACTACATTTGATTGTTTGAGGCTAGCACCTCACATATTTTCCATAACCATGAAATCTTTAGCCAGCGCGGTCGATAGAAAATGCATTTCACAGGGAAAACCTGTGCCTTACCTTTTGTAGAACGTCTGCAGAGGGCTTCCTAAGTTCCAACGAAGACAATCCATGGGTATTTGGTTAGAAAAAGTAATTTATTATATCCTTAAATCTCCGTTTGGTTGGCACCTTGTGTTCAGAAAATCCAATGTGACGAGAACGCGTTCAACTATACCTATAAACTTTCCCTCAACAAAACAAAAACCAATTAAAATGCTTCCTTAGCTTATCTTTTATGAATAAAAGTGATAATCTTTCACTTGGATGGTCACCTAAACGTTATATAAGTCAAATAAAGTGGACCGCTCAGCATAACGTGTGCCCAAAAACGTGCAACTGAAAAGGAGGTCCCCCGACTAAAACTTCTCCCAATAGAACACATTAGTTACGATTTCCATTAAACTTTGCCTATACACTGCTGACATCCAGTGGAAGCAATAGGTACTACATTCAGTGTCCTGGTATAAAACTTTTCAATAGGCACTGTCTCAAAGTGAGCTATAAGCCACACAAAGAGATTTCCGGATGGAAAATTATCTGGTTTTTGCCTGCCAAATGACTTCTGTTACACTCACAGACAAAATGATAACACTTTTGGAAACCTCAGAGTGTTTCCTATCCAATAGTACTAATTATGTCCATATCCTATTTTCTGAGCCTGAGTGGCAAGCATTTTACTTTGGGCACGCCAGACTCTCCAAAACCGACCCCTCAGCTGATGCTCCCTAACAAGTTTTAACATCTGCTAACCATGTGTATGTGACAAATAAAATTTGATTTGATTGATTTCTTCTTTGAGTTGTCTCGCTGAAATGTTCTTACTCTTTCAAATGACTGCTCGACTTGTTGACTGCTCGATCCACACAGCAGACATTGTGGACTAAGTTAGGAATGCTGTGTTGCACGTGTAGCGCAAAAGTTTTCATGGCGTCATTACGTCATGTACCTACGTTATATAGGTATGCACGTCAGCTTTGACATCGGTTTTGCAGATCGGCGTTAAACTAGACATCGGGCCAATACCGATGTTGGCATTTTTAGCTAATATCGTCCGATTCCGATATGTTCACCGATATATCATGCATCCCTAATTATAACAATGTTCATTGACCTGTCAATTCTTTCATGTTAGGCTATTACATAAGCTATAAAGCGGGAACATATAGCAATATTCCATCAGATTTGCGACTTGAAACATGTTTGAATCTTTGCAATTCTTGGTGTCTTCACATATTTCGACATACAAATGTATGTTCTTACATTTATGTCAGTGTAATGATTTTACAGATGAGGCTGAGAAGACAATGGCTGCTGAGAGGTGCAAATTCCCTGCAGGTGTGCTGCCTATATAAGTTGGCTTCTCCAGGTTCTACGACAAGGGTGCAATTACGGTCTGCAATTCAGGACATTTCTGTATGTGCAGGAACCCCTCTTTATACTACGTTTTTAAGATAGGACAGGTGGGAGGTGGGGCTGCTCCAGTAGAATAGGTGGGGTTAATGCACATTAATGTTGGACGCCAGCTACCGATAAACCCCACAGAAGAAGAGGTGGGGCGACAATGGTGGCTAGCTAGCCATACTTGGGTAGACACCGTACACCCCCTACACACACACTGTTTTCCCACAGTTCTGTTAACAACGGCGAGGGCAGGTGTTTTGCAGGCAGGAGCGAAGGACACTTTGTGCTAGCTCAGTCAGCTTGTCCTAAGGAAGACTCTGGTACACAGCAGGTGGGAGGCTGGGACGACAAGCTAGCTAGTACACAGTGTCTCTCACTAGCAAGCTAGCTAGTACACCGTGTCGCCCTAGCCTCCCACCTGCTGTGCTAGCGGGAGGCGGTGGCGACAGGTAGACAGTGTCCTTCGCCTCTGCCTATCTGGCACTGTTTTCCCATGGTTCTGTTAACGGCAGTGAGGGCCGGTGTTTGGCAGGCAGGAGTGAAGTACATTCAGAAAGTACTTTTATTTTCCTTTTGACCCACATTCAGAACTGTCACACAAACATGAAGATGTCATGCTCAAGGTATTTGGTATTTTATTAGTATCCCCATTAGCTGTTGCAAAAGCAGCAGCTACTTTTCCTGGGGTCCACACAAAACATGAAACATGACATAATACAAAATGTTTAAATGGCACACGTAGCCTACATATCAATACATACACACAAACTATCTATCTAGGGGAGGCGTTCATTCAGGAACCAATGGGGTCTCTGAGTCACAACTATGAATGTCCCTGAAGTAGATTTGCGGTTCAAACAGAGCTACACAATTACACACACAGTAGTCAGAAGTTTTAGAGGAACCATTGTTTTATTTTCAAGTACATTTTTTAGCAATGGTTCCTAAAAGGAAATTATATTATATCAACAACATTTCAAAGAAATGTACAACAATAATATTCAATCAATTAATAATATTACATCTATAAACAGGGATATTCAACTCTTAACAACGCTCCAAAATGTTCAATTGTTAGGCTATCCATATTACCAGAGCTTATATTCTTTCTATTTATATGACGTTTGGAATCCGAAACCGTTTCACTGAAATTATCAAATGGCAAGAGTCAGACAAACGTCAAATCTCATCAACAGCTTAGACTCATATCTTGACAGGTAGGCTAGGAGTCTATTTCTGGAATAATTATTTTTACCTGACTTAACTGAAACAGTGTTCACAAAACTTTCATTAGCTGGCTAAGGTTAGCATGCTAGCTAGTTACACGGACAGCTGTCAGTCAGTGCCCTATTTGTTGTTACACTGAACAAAATATAAACATAACATGTAAAGTGTTGGGCCCATGTTTCATGAGTTGAAATAAAAAGATCCCAGAAATGTTCCATATACACTCCAGCCAGCTGGTCTGCGCATGCTCTGAGGATGCGGCTAGGGATGCCAGCAGCCTTGCGAGGGTTAACACGCTTAAATGTCTTACTCACGTCGGCCACGGAGGAGAGCCCAAGCTTAGTTCTCTAAAATGTTGTGCACAAATTTGTTTACATCCCTGTAAGTGAGCATTTCCCCCTGCCAAGATAATCCATTCACCTGACAGGTGTGGCATATCAAGAAGCTGATTAAACAGCATGATCATTACACAGGTGCACTTTGTGCTGGGGACAGTAAAAGGCCACTCTAAAATGTGCAGTTTTGTCACACAACACAATGCCACAGATGTCTCAGGTTTTGAGGGAGATTGCAGGAATGACCACCAGAGCAGTTGCAAGATAATTTAATGTTAATTTCTTTACCATTAGCTCACAACTGCAGACCACGTGTATGGCGTCATGTGGGTGAGCGGTTTGCTGATGTCAACGTTGTGAACAGAGTGCCCCAGGGTGGCGGTGGGGTTATGGAATGGGCAGGCATAAGCTATGGACAATAAACACAATTGCATTTTATCAATTGAAATTTGAATGCACAAAAATACCGTGACGAAATCCTGAGACCCATTGTGAGGCCCATTTCTTTTAAGGTATCTATGACTAACATAAGCATATCTGTATTCCCAGTCAAAAATATAAAAAAATAGGGCCTAATTAATTTATTTCAGTTAACTGATTTCCTCATATGAACTTTAATTCAGTAAAATCATTACAATTGTTGCATGGTGCATTTATATTTTTGTTAAGTATATTTCTCTGCTACAAGTGGAAATCATCACAATGTTCTCATCCCCAATTAATGAATATGCCTGCTCTGCCAACCTGGTCTCAAAGCATTTTGTATTATTCTGTAGGTAAATCAGCGATACCCATTTTGTATGATATACTAAGTTTCTTATGGTATTTTATTACTTTGTGGATGTCCATCACCAATTTCGTATGATATGTTACGAATTACAATTCTGATGATATATTATGAATTTATAAAACGTACAATATGTTACGAATTTGCAAAATTACAATTTGTTACGATTTGTTTAACGTATGATATGTTACGAATTCTAGCTAGATGGCTAGGTGGCTAACTAGCTAAAGTTAGCTAGGCTAGGGGTTAGGTTTAAAGTTAGGGTTAAGTTTAGGAGTTAGGTTAAAGGGTTAAGGTTAGGGGAAGGGTTAGCTAACATCACAGGAGGTTGGTGGCACCTAAATTGGGGACGATGGGGAACTTAGGACATTAGGATGGCACAATTCAGTTGGCATACAGTCCCGTTCAAATTCTTCTCAAAGACGTTTTTAGAAGATAGACAATGTTCGAAGAGCTCGAGCAAGCAGTTTTCACAGATCATGTACTTGGGCATCTCTTGCACTTGAAAAGGAAGAAATTCATTAATTTCACTTGTATTTCATAACATTAGGGTTGTTTTCCTAAATAAATTAAATCTACTTCGTGTTTTGTTTCCTTGCCACACTACTAACAAATATTGTGCTAGTGGTATCATCCTGGCCTGAGCAGTCATGGTCATAAAATGCAAGGCAAGATGTCAGGAAGAGAAAATTGAGATTCCATTCAGTTCACATATTTTGTAGCTAGTTTTTGTACAATGCATAGCTACCCCCAGAGACATAAATGCATAATATGTATCTGTAACGTTATAACCATATGAGTAGAATGTAGGCTAATTCTTTTGGGGTTGTCACAACATTTATTATAGCCTACCGATACCTTCTAGATAGTGTAGTTAAGAAGAAGTTTGGAATGGATAAGCCAATATAGCGATAACAGAGGCAGACAGACACCTTCACTTTTTTTTTTACTAAACACATGGATATTTAACACAGAATAAAGGCATTACCATTTTTTGGGGGAAAATATTTCATCCATTTTTTTTACATTCCTTTTGTTAATTTCACAGTAAAGTAAAACAACAAATAATCTAATTGAAGGCAATGATAATGAAATGGCATGCTGCTGCTCACAGAGACCATTCATATAATTTCATTTTAAGCTTTATTTTTATTTAACAAGGTAAATTACTTTTTCACATTTATTTAAACAGGTTTGTGTCATTGAGATGAACACATAGCGATATTTTTTTTTTCTCGATAAAACTGTTAATCTCAAATAAACGACAGGGCTGGCTAAAAACACTGCTCTTGTTTAATGAAATAATATTCTAGTCAGGGGCGCCATCCCCACATTCTAAAATAGCATTTTTGTCCCCCCCCAGTTTTATCATTGGAATGTGATATAAAACGAGGCACCGGTGTGCTTTAGGACTATGCGAACACCTTAGAGCGGTCGGTAGGCTGTTTGGAATTATACAAATAAAAAAGATGTCCCCCCCCCACTTCTAAAACCAAAGTTGCACACCTGTCTAGTCATAATGAGCTCTTTGGTTGCCATCATAAGCTTCTCATGTGAAGTTTCCTAATGCATCTTTAGCAGACACAACTTTGGGGTTAAAATCATTACTATCATAAAAAGCATGCGGAGAGGCCTTAGTCATTATTTATGTTTGTAGCAATTTATGTTTATCAATTCATGCAATTTATGTTTATCAATTTATGCAATCAATTAAAAAAATGTATGTTGTTTGAGATCACTTGTTTTGTACTGTTTTAACTTACAACATTTTACAATATCATGGAAAGAACAAATATAGTTTAATGAAGCCATTGTGTTTGTAGCCGGCATGCAGTGAAAATCACCCTGTTGTTTATTTCTGTAGGCTATAGGTTGCTTGCATGAGATTAACTGTTTTGCTCCATTGTAACGAGAAGAAACAACAACTATTGAATAAGTTGAATAAGTTGAATAATATTGAATAAGTTATCATCTTATTATCTCACTATTGAATAAGTTGAATAATATTTACGTTTTCATCTCAACAATCAAGCAAGACTTGTGTGAAAATGCAACAAGGGTGACTTCATAGCCTTGAATATAATGACCAACAAATAGAAAGACACTTGTTTTAAAATAAGCAGGCCAAAAAAATGTATAATCCTGAAGTCGTTCGTCTGACTTCCTTCTCCCGCCCGCAGCATGAAAAAAGCCCTCTACAACCCGTGATAACTGAGACAAGGAAAACACAAGGCAGAGGCAATTCTAGCAAACATATGTTTTTATTTATTCCAGTATTCACGTGTTCACACGTGCGTTCACACATTGACGCGTTCAGCAAGGCATGTGAACGTGTCAGTGCACTTGTAAACGTGTCAACACGTGTGAAGGCCACATTAATGGTTCAAAATCAAATCAAGTGTAGACTTTACCGTGAAATGCTTAGTTAGAAGCCCTTTCCTAACAATGCAGTTAAAAAAGTAAGAAAATTAACAAATAGATACAAATAAAATAGTAACACAATAAAAAACAATAGCGAGGCTATATACAGGTTATATACAAGCAGTACCGATACTGAGTCAGTGTACTGGGGTATGAGGTAGTTGGGTTCCCAAGGGGATTGGTATATTCTCATTGAATTTAATTAGAATGGCTTATTAAAAGCTGTAGTATATAAAGTCTTAGCAGAATCAAGCGTATGTAAAATCCTGTAGTAAGTTGAAAACAGAACAAAAAGTTTCATCTTAATTTATAACCAAGAACCTGAATAAAGCACACATTATGACTCTTTGTACGCTTTTATCCCCCCTCCTCTCTCTTTTAGGTGTCCTGTCCTCCCTCTCTCAGGTCAGAGTACAGTAGTTGTGGAGAGTTTGAGTTCTACAACCAGACCCTCAGTAGCTGCCAGCCCTGCCCACCATGCCAACCTGGACAGGAGCCCCACATGGTGAGCCCCACAAGCACACACACAAACTAATGAACAAATAAAAAAAGAACACAACTACACCCACACACCCACACACACACATTTCCTGAGATGAAATGACTTGAGTGTAATGAGTAGATGATGTACCATGTCAGGTGCATGTGAACCCTGACCTCTGCTACCATTTTATTTATTCTATTTTATTTTTTATTTATTTTACCCTGACCTCTGCTAATTGCCTCCCAGCCCTACTCCCAGCCCTCCAAGCCCTACTCTCATTATTTATTTTAGACAGGTCTAAAGAAACATGATATAAAGAAAATGTAGTCTATTTCAGAAGAACAGAATAGCATACTCTGAGTTGTCCATATGTTAGGCCCTGATATGGCTATGCCTAGTTCATTTAGCTGTCACGATCTTCTGTAGGGACAGACCAAGGCGCAGCGAGGCATCCAGTATACATGTTTATTTAAGAAAACGAAACTCACGTAACTGGGTAAAACAACAAAAAGTCAACGTAACGAAGATCGTGAAGATGAACACACTAAACACAAACAAGCTATGTCCAAACAATCACCCACAAAACCTAAATGAAAACCCCAAATATATATATGGTTCCCAATTAGAGACAACGACACACAGCTGCCTCTAATTGGGAACCATTACTCCAACATAGAAATATAACCCCTAGAACATAAAAACCCTACACCAAAACCAAAGCAAAAACATGCCAGCCTGTCATTTCAGGCCTGGACGTGACATTAGCAGACAAGGTTTGCTTAGAATTCCGTGGCATACATTTTTATTATTTTATAGTATTAAGAATACAATTGAACACAGCTGAATAAAATAAAAATGATATTTTCTCCAAACAATTTCCAAGGAAGTGCGCACATGCGGTTATTCTGTGTTGAGCTGTTAACAAAGAAACAGGTCCTCCTATATGCTTAATTTAGAGTTATTTATGCAACTTTAGTTGTGATACAAATGTTGGGCTATATGTTTCGATTTTCTATACATTCTAAGGCTGCATGATGCGACTCTAATGATGATTTGAAAAAGTTGCATGAAAGGCATGAGCTCTGATTTGTTTCTTGTCCAGGCTGCACACACTTCATCAGTCTCTCATTCACAATTTGACAAGCACTTGATAATATTCTCACCAGGCCTTGAATTTCCCAGCGGGATCCCCCTTGTGTGGCCGTAATGCCCCCTAAAAAAATCCATGCCTTTTGTGCCCTTGGGCTGAATATAATAATGATAATTCCCGGCTGCCGTGCTCCGAAGCACTTCTCACTCACACAACTCTCTCAGATACCTAAATTCTTATTAACCAATGCCCATCACATGATCGGGTCCTTCTCACAGCTAAGAAGTAGGCTACAAGCGAAGACAGACAGATCTTATTGAATTCTGAGGCACATATTGAAGATAGAAGAACTGTCTACATTTAGCCTACTTTTCGTCAGCCAACAAGATGAGTAGGCCTAACGAACAGCAAAGCACTAGCCTATGTCAATCTACTATCCCCCATAGTACAAAAGTTGATCTATTCTATTGGTCAACTTGTCCTTCTGTGCAATAAATAAATATTCCAAACATACTCTGGGACAGTTGTGGGATGCGATAGATCCCAAATGAATACAACCACTCACGTCAAAAACATTTTAAAAGTAATGAGGCTGATGCAACAGATCAGAATGTTTAACTTAAAATACTGGTAAACTATTAGGTTATTTCTTCACATTATAAGCGCAGCAATGCGCACACGGCAGTAGGCTATAAGCGCAAATGTTTCAAAATGCTATCAATTAGCGGGAAAACACTGTTTTCAAAAGTGACCACAAATCCGATTATGTTTTATATAAAGGTGCACTTTTTATGGTGAAAATTATCTTCCCCAAACTTGAAACTCATGCGTTGCCTATGTAGGCCAGTTAGGCTCTACACCAGTTGTAAAGCTGATTCATGTGTTTAATTTTGGTTTAATTGGTTAGGACATCTACTTTGTGCATGACACAAGTAATTTTTCCAACAATTGTTTACATACAGATTATTTCACTTATAATTCACTGTGTCACAATTCTAGTGGGTCAGAAGTTTACATACACTGAGTTGACTGTGCCTTTAAACAGCTTGGAATATTCCAGAAAATGATGTAATGGCTTTAGAAGCTTCTGATAGGCTAATTGACATCATTTGAGTCAATTGGAGGTGTACCTGTTGTTGTATTTCAAGGCCTACCTTCAAACTCAGTGCCTTTTTGCTTGACATCATGGGAAAATCAAAAGAAATCAGCCAAGACTTCAGAAAAGAAATTGTAGACCTCCACAAGTCTGGTTCATCCTTGGGAGCAATTTCCAAACGCCTGAAGGTACCACGTTCATCTGTACAAACAATAGTACGCAAGTATAAACACCATGGGACCACACAGCCGTCATACCGCTCAGGAAGGAGACGCATTCTGTCTCCTAGAGATGAACGTACTTTGGTGCGAAAAGTGCAAATCAATCCCAGAACAACAGCAAAGGAACTTGCGAAGATGCTGGAGGAAACGGGTACAAAATTATCTATATCCACAGTAAAACGAGTCCTATATTGACAAACATGAAAGGCCGCTCATCAAGGGAAAAGCCACTGCTCCAAAACCGCCATAAAAAAGTCTGACTACGGTTTGCAACTGCACATGGGGACAAAGATCGTACTTTTGAGAAATGTCCTCTGGTCTAATGAAACAAAAATAGAACTGTTTGGCCATAATGACCATTGTTATGTTTGGGGGGGAAAGGGGGAGGCTTGCAAGCCGAAGAACACCATCCTAACCGTGAAGCACGGGGTGGCAGCATCATGTTGTGGGGGTGCTTTGCAGCAGGAGGAACTGGTGAACTTCACAAAATAGATGGCATCATGAGGGAGGAAAATTATGTGGATATGTTGAAGCAACATCACAAGACATCAGTCAGGAAGTTAAAGCTTGGTCGCAAATGGGTTTTCCAAATGGACAATGACCCCAAGCATGCTTCCAAAGTTGTGGCAAAATGGCATAAGGACAACAACATCAAGGTTTTGGAGTGGCCATCACAAATCCCTGACCTCAATCCTATAGAAAATTTGTTGGCAGAACTGAAAAAGCGTGTGCGAGCAAGGAGGCCTACAAACCTGACTCAGTTACACAAGATGTGTCAGGAGGAATGGGCCAAAATTCACCCAACTTACTGTGGGAAGCTTGTGGAAGGCTACCCGAAACATTTGTTAAACAATTTAAAGGCAATGCTACCAAATACTAATTGAGTGTATGTAAACTTCTGACCCACTGGGAATGTGATGAAAGAAATTAAAGCTGAATCAAATAATTATTTCTACTATTAGTCTGACATTTCACACTCTTAAAATAAAGTAGTGATCCTAACTGACCTAAGACAGGGAATTTTTACAAGGATTAAATGTCAGGAATGGTGAAAAACTGAGTTTAAATGTATTTGGCTAAGGTGTATGTAAACTTCCAACTTCAACTGTATGTGTGGAATTAATTTTGATTTAGAATGGACCATTATCATGCACCTGTCTTGGAACAGGGGCATGGGGGAAAATACATGTAATCTAAACACTTAAATAGCGAATAGAGAACACTTTTTCCGTGTTTAATTTTCATGCCAGCCAGGTAGGCTATACTCCGGTCTGACCATCAGCATTATCAGAGCTTGGAGAAGCCTAGTTACCATGACTAAACGGTCATGTGGAATTTGGCTGCAGTTATGACTCCTGACTGCCGGTGTGGCAGTAATAATGTTACCGTAACAGCCCTACTCTCTAGTCTATCTGTCTGCTCAGACCACCCAGGAAGTTTACCTGACTCACTGGTATACACAAAGGTACACCTCCCACATGAAAGAGTTACCGGATAAATCCCAGAATGCATGTTTATTTCAGAAAGGGGAATGAACAATTTTCACGGTTTGTCATTCCATTTGGATTTTTCCCAAATATTGAAGCCCCTTTGGTAGGATGCAGTAGTCTGTCAGTAGCCATTAGTCATCGGTCCCCGGCCAAAATAAACAGAGCCTCACTGGGAGACACACCTCACACACGCACACACCTCACACACACCTCTCACACACACCTCTCACACACACCTCTCACACACACACACACACACACACACACACACACACACACACACACACACACACACACACACACACACACACACACACACACACACACACACACACACACACACACACACACACACACACACACACACACAACAAAAGGAGCCCTGCTTTTCTCTTTCTCTATAAATCTAAACAACAGTCACAGACAAGAGCTAACTGTTTGAATAGTCCGTTCTTTCAACTTGTAAAGTTAAATTGTAGTTATTAAACTATCCTTTACAATTACAGAAAATGGCAATATCTGCTCATGATTGTAGATTTGGGTAATGACCAAACAGAGCAGCAACATTGTCATGTGTACTCCAGCGCTCCACATCACCAGATTATTACGCACACCTGCCACCATTGTTACATGCACGCACGTATGCGCCATCGTGCCCAAGTTCATTTTGTTCACCCACACCAGACGCAATCAGGACACGCAGATTGAAATATCAAAACAAACTATGAACCAATTATATTAACAGGTCTAAAAGCATTAAACATTTATGGCAAATTAGCTAACAATGAGGAGATGGGAGAGGCAGGACCTGCAGCGCGTTGAGCGTCACAAATAGAACCAATGTTAATATCCCAGGACAGATTAGCTAGCAACAGCAAACTAGCTAGCTAGCTAAATTTCCATAAATGTTTAATACTTTTTGACCTGTCCCCAAATTAATATAATTGGTTCAGAGTTTGGCTTGATATTTCAATCTGCATGTCTTGATCGTGTCTGGTGTGGGTGAACAAAATCAACTTTTGGTTTGGTCAGCATGTTACGCGCACCTGAGCCTCATGAGATTCACCTGGACTCCATCACCTTCCTGATTACCTTCCCTATATCTGTCACTCCCCTTGGTTCTTTCCTCAGGGGTTATTGTTTAAGTTTCATGTCTGTACGCTATTCGTGGTTCTTGTTTGTTCCATGTTTTATTCATTATTAAATTTGCACTCCCTGTACTTGCTTCCCGTCTCCCAGCGTACACGTTACTAACATTACTAACTTGACATTTAGCTAATTTCTCATCTGTGAGTAGTAGTAGCAGTGTTGGGAAAGCTACTTAAAAAAACATTGTTTACCAATCTACCATTTCACACTGGAAGAAGTTAGGCTATACATGCAGCGCCTTGTGCCACGATCGCAGATTTTAGAGAAACAACAAATGCCGGTACATATAAGTGTCTTATATCGGCTAAAAGCTTAAATTCTTGTTAATATAACTGCACTGTCCAATTTACAGTAGCTATTACTGCGTGAAATTGCCATGCTATTGTTTGAGAAGAGCTCCTAACAACAAAACACTTTTTTTCACCGCGATAGGTTTGATAAATTCACCTCTGAAGGTGAAATGTGGACTTACATTCTGAAATCTTGCTCTTATTTATCATCCAAAGGGTCCCAGAGATAACATGAAGTGTCGTTTTGTTAGATAAAATCATTTTTCATATCCTAAAAAGGTCCATATAACATCGATTTTGTATTTCCACTCGTTCAATTTGCAGAGAAAGGAATCTATGAAAATCTAACCCTAAACGTTGTTTCAACCAGTTAAATCACATTCGTATTTATTCCTCAGAGATCCTAGAACCAGACTTCACTATATAATTAGGGGTGTAGTATATCCTATAGGACACCAAATTTGGTCAGAGAGCGACGTCTTCATGGCACGCCGATGACGTGGGCGGTCTTCACTTGATCGACTGTATCTTTGTCAAATAAACACCAATCGGGGTCAAACAAGCTAGATAGCCAATGAGCTGGGCTTTATGGGAAACCCTGTATCTGTCGCAAAATATAGCTGCTAACCTTGTGCGACAGCAAGCCTTTTCCTTTTGGACAACAATTATACGAATATGGAGAGTTATGAAGTTATGAAAACTGGGTGTTTTGCAAATGTTGAACTTATAATATGGCTACTAATACTCGATAAGCTAATCCAAAGTCCAAGTATACAGATTTGACGATATTCTTGCAGAAAAATGTAATGTGAATGTAAATGTCTCCTTCACGATTTGCCCAAATGTACCTGGGTGACTTCACACTAAATGTCATGTAGTTTGCTCATACTTCAAGTTATCCGTCTGAAACTTTGCACATACACTGCTGCCATTTTGTGGACACCATCCGAATTACAACCAGAGTGGCTAGATGTGGGACCTTTCTGTTGCATTTCAAAGATGGTGGTAGAATTTTTTTTTTAAAGAACGGTTGTTTTTTTCTTTGTATTTTATTCTACCAGATCTATTGTGTTAAATTCTCTTGCATTTAATTCACATTTGCACAAACTTCAAAGTGTTTCCTTTCAAATGGTACCAAGAATATGCATATCCTTGCTTCAGGGCCTGAGCTACAGGCAGTTAGACTTGGGTATGTCATTTTAGGCAAAATTTGAAAAAAAGGGGGCTATCCCTAAGAAGATTTAAGAAAAATATAGTTTACTTAACTGAAGTTACTTAGAAAAAGTAGTTCACTACATTCAAACTACTTCGTGATAAATTATCATATCAACAAATTGCAACAACAGATCACTCTGGAGTCAGCTGTTAACAGAATGTGTAATTTAGCCTATTAAACACAAAAACAATGTTTCAAGTGTGAATTATGCAGGTCTGATGGCAAAAAAAGAAAGGAAGTTGTCTACTTCAGCCATATTTTATTTTTGCTAAAAAAGTAGTGTGTAGTTCCAGTAGTTAGGTACACTAGCTACTGGAACTAGTTAGTGTAGCTAACTAGTTCCCCCACATACACATGAAACAGCACTCTCCCACATAGATCTGATGTGATTTGATACAGCAGATGGTTTTAATGCAGTGATACACGTTGGTTTACCACAGCCATGAGACAGGACAAAAATGCTTCTATTGGATTTTATCTGGAGAAGGTTTATATGAACGAACAGAAGTAAAGTCAACCAGGAGATCTAAAGCTCGGCTGATCCACCCTGACAGAATCCTACTGATAATCCAGCTTTTATCAGAGGATCAAAGGGGATATATTGGACAAGCCAATAAAGTTGGAAGTCGGAATATAGTGTTTCTGAAGTCTGTAGGACAAGTAGCAGCTTGGCTTCAGGATGGAGCTTCAACTGTTTTAATAAAGATAGATCAAACAATGGTCTGCCTGTCAGACTATGTAGGGTATTGGTTGTTGTCACAACTCCCCACTGTGACTAGTGAATACGTCTGGGACTGTTTAAGATGACGTCCCACTTTTTTCCATTCTAGAACATCAATTTCCTCTTCATCGCCACATGTACTACAGTACAGACACACACACACACACACACACACACTAGACAAACTACACCAACACCCCGAATGAAAATGTTCAGAACAACTCATGTCCTGTTCTTGTAACCAATCACATTTTATTGCTTGTTTGTGATGTTGCAGAACTGTGGCTATGGGACTAAGGATGAGGACTTTGTGTGCGTGTCGTGTCCGCCGGGGAAGTACTCTAAGGGAAAATATGAGATCTGCAGGAGACATAAGGACTGTGAAGGTCTGTACCGTGCTACAGTACTCAAACCTGGGACACCAGACAATGATGCAGACTGTGGACCCTGCTTACCTGGGTATGTACACACACACAAGACAACACACACATAAGACAACACACACACATTTGAAGACACGCAGGCATGCAAACTTACACACATACACTACCGTTCAAAAGTTTGGGTCACTTAAAAATGTCTTTTTTTTTTTTTTTAAAGCACATTTTTTGCCCATTTAAAATAACATCAAATTGATTATAAATACAGTGTAGACATTGATAATGTTGTAAATTACTATTGTAGCTGGAAACGGCAGATTTCTTATGTAATATCTACATAAGCGTACAGAGGCCCATTATGAGCAACCATCACTCCTGTGTTCCAATGGCACGTTTTGTTAGCTAATCCAAGTTTATCATTTTAAAAGGCTAATTGATCATTAGAAACCCCTTTTTTTTATTTATTATGTTTTCACAGCTGAAGACTGTTGTTCTGATTAAAGAAGCAATAAAACTGTCCTTCTTTAGACTAGTTGAGTATCTGGAGCATCAGCAGGCCAGCCTCCCGAAGTCGCCTCTTCACTGTTGACGTTGAGACTGGTGTTTTGCGGGTACTATTTAATGAAGCTGCCAGTTGAGGACTTGTGAGGCGTCTGTTTCTCGAACTAGATGCTCTAATGTACTTGCCCTCTTGCTCAGTTGTTTCTATTCTGGTTAGAGCCAGTTTGCGCTGTTCTGTGAAGGGAGTAGTACACAGCGTTGTATGAGATCTTCAGTTTCTTGGCAATTTCTTGCATGGAATAGCCTTCATTTCTCAGAACAAGAATAAAACTGATGAGTTTCAGAAGAAAGGTCTTTGTTTCTGGCCATTTTGAGCCTGTAGTTGAACCCACAAATGCTGATGCTCCAGATACTCAACTAGTCTAAAGAAGGCCAGTTTTATTGCTTCTTTAATCAGAACAACAGTTTTCAGCTGTGCTAACATAATTGCAAAAGGGTTTTCTAATGATCAATTAGACGTTTAAAATGATAAACTTGGATTAGCTAACACAACGTGCCATTGGAACACAGCAGTGATGGTTGCTGATAATGGGCCTCTGTACGTGTATGTACTGTAGATAATTTACAACATTAACAATATCTACACTGTATTTCCAATCAATTTGATGTTATTTTAATGGACCACATCGCCCCCCACGTCTTCATATCACATATCACACAGCCCCAGCCTGGTCTAACCCTCCATTGGCCACGCTATCCACCTCAATTACCCAGTTACCATCTGGTCACCCACAAACATGGTGGCAGGAGAAGATATAAATTGTTACAGGACCGGCTCAATGCTCTGATCTTCTCCACCCCCCCCCCCTTTCTCTCGCTCTCTCACTCTCTCTCTTTCACTCTACCATATGATGTTGTTCAGTGACTGTACCACCTCAAAGACATTCTCGGGTTTCAATTGAGTTTAAAGTCAATATACAGACTAGAGTGTTTTAGCATTACTGTCTGCTTTAATAACTCTATCTCACTGTACTGTACTGGGGGAATACTGAACACTGCCTGCCTTCTGGTGGAATCGAAATGCTTCTCTATTAAATCATACTTTACTTAAGTCCTCACCAAACATATCTTTAGTAGAATGGGATTTTAATCTCAGGTTTAATGCTTTTGTGGTCCTGGTTTTCATCCTGGAGATCTGGTGTGCATGTTTGATTGAAAGTGGTTTAATAGTCCTCTCTGATTAATGGTAGACGGTCTGCCCTAGAGGCCTAGAAGACGCCACGCTCTGAAGCAGCCTCCCTTTCTCTTCCTCTGTTACAGCTCAGGGCTAAATAGCATCTCTATCTAACCTAATGGGATACAGTACATCTCTCCCCCCTCTGGGCATCAGTTTAACCATCAGTTTAACCTTTTCACCTCCTTTCACTTCTCCTCTCAAATACTTACATATTCACACTGTAACATATCTCTGTGTATCTTAATAACATATCTCTGTGTATCTTAATAACATAGCACTGTGTATCTTAATAACATATATCTGTGTATCTTAATAACATATCTCTGTGTATCTTAATAACATATCTCTGTGTATCTTAATAACATATCTCCTCTGTGTATCTTAATAACATATCTCTGTGTATCTTAATAACATATCTCCTCTGTGTATCTTAATAACATATCTCTGTGTATCTTAATAACATACCTCTGTGTATCTTAATAACATATCTCTGTGTATCTTAATAACATATCTCTGTGTATAATAAGAGAATAATATGTATCAGTATTGTTCTCTAAATGTTCTCTCTGTGCTTCCTCTCTGTCAGGTATTACATCCAGGAGAACCGGCCCAGGAACCTGTATGGGATGGTCTGTCACTCGTGTCAAAATGCACCGCGCAACACTAAAGAGTGTACGTTTTCTTATACCTGACAAGTTCTACAACACAAACAGAACCAGCACCCAGGCCAGAGAGGGTCAGAGACAGTCACAGAGGGACCGAGAGCGATACTTGTAAGGTCAGGCGAGTGAGGGCTGCAGAGTGCTGGGACCAGTTAATGAACACAGACAGACAGCAGAACACAGGGAGCAACAGCATGACGTTATCTCACCATGGTCTGGAACTGCTTCCTCATAGTGGTGCTCGACCCTAGGAATTGTTTTTAGTGTCCGTCGCTCAAAGCAACACTCCCTGGCATATTGTTTTGCCCGGAAATTGAAATCATTATTATTGTGTCATTTTAATGACTTTGTTTTGAAATATGACAACCTGAAACAGACTGGAACCTGCTGTGAGGAGGATGGGAGAGAGAGGAGGGAGGGATGAGAACAGACGAGTGTATACCAACAAACACACACTTTTCAACAAGCAGCTAATTGTTTCTTGCAGGCAGAGAGTTAGGGAGGGAAGAGAGGGAGGGAGGGAGGGGACATGTGAGGGTACATTTTGATCAACCGTTTTGAAAATACCCAAACCAGAAATATGTAGTTTAAGCATGGAGTTACTAGCTTGGGGTGAAGGCAGGCTAGCACTCACCAAGTAATCTGTAAATTACCCTGGCTTCCAGCTCAGTGCGTGTATGTTACCGCGGCTCCCAGCTAGCTCCCAGCACCGCGCGGTGTAATAATTAAAACATTTGGAGGGCATGAAAAAGATTATTAACATGTTTCTGCCTGTCCTGGGGCTTCTCTTCAGCAGCAGCCTGTCATCTCTAGGATATATACAGCAGCGTTCGAAATTATTGACAACGTTGATAAAGATTAGCAAAAATGACTGTATCAAATAAATAATAAAAATACTGAGCTATATTGTATGCACACATTTTTGGGGAAATTATATTATTTTATACAAATATAATTGCCCAGAGAAGTGATATTTTTGTTTTCTCAAAAAGGTAAGGGTCAAAATTATTGACACCCCTGTTTCCAATACCTTTCAATACCTCAACTTGTGAGGATAATGGCACTGAGTGTCAGGGGTGTGTAATTCTGTCAGGATCCGTGTGTGTAGCTGGTGCGTGAGAGTCAGGCGCAGGAGAGCAGAGATAGTGAACGAAAGCACTTTACTGTGGCACAGTATAAACACTGAACGCAAATAGTGTTACAAACAAATGCCTACAGGAAAATGTGCGGCAGAACAAAGTACAAAATACCAGTCTGGCGCAAACCAGCCAGAAACGTGCCACTGACAATAAACAATTACACACACAGACATGGGGGAAACCAGAGGGTTAAATACATGACAAGTAATGAGGGAATGACAACCAGGTGTGTAGGGAAACAAGACAAAACAAATGTAAAAGGAAAAGTGGATCGATGATGGCTAGAAGACCGGTGACGTTCGCCTGCCGAACACCACCCGAACAAGGAGAGGCACCGACTTTTTTCTAAAATCTTTTATGACTTGGAGGACACATTGGGAAGAATATTAGACCATTTCTCCATACAGAATCCTTCCAGATCCTTGATATCCTTTATCTAAGCTTATGGACTGCCCTCTTCAATTCAAACCACAGGTTTTCAATGGGTTTCAAGTCCGGAGACAGAGATGGCCATTGCAAAATGTTGATTTTGTGGCCAACTAACCATTTCTTTGTGGATTTTGATGTGTGCTTGGGGTTACTGTCTTGCTGGAAGATCCACTTGCGGCCAAGTTTCAGCCTCCTGGCAGAGGCAACCAGGTTTTGGCAAAAATGTCCTGGTACTGGGTAAAGTTCATGATGCCGTTGTCCTTAATAAGGGCCCCAGGACCAGTGGAAGCAAAATAGGCCCACAACACCAAAGACAACCCACAATATTTTACAGTAGGTATGGGGTTATATTCTGCTGTCAGGTCTCTTGTGTAGCTGGTGCATAAAAGTCAGGCGCAGGAGAACAGTACTGAGTGAGCAAAGAACTTTTCTAAAACAATGAATCAAACAAAACGCAAAACGCGTAATACAATAACACATGCCAAACGAAAAACAGGCGAGGCATAAATAAAATGCACCAGCCGGAAAGTAACGGCTTAACAATAAACAATCACACACAAGGACATGGGGGGAAACAGAGGGTTAAATACACAACAGATAATGATGGGGAATGCAAACCAGGTGTGTGAAAAACAAGACAAGACAAATGGAAAATGAAAAGTGGATCGGTGATGATTAGAAGACCGGTGACGTCGACCGCCGAATGCCGCCCGAACGAGGAGGGGAACCGACTTCAGTCGAAGTCGTGACATCTGCTCATGCATTCTCATTTTGACGCCAAACCCCCCACTAGTGTGCGTGGCCTAAGAGCTCTATTGTCATGTCATCCAACAAATGTAAATGCCTGGAGTTTGCTAAATGGCATTTGCAATTGGACTGGAAACAGTGCTTTGGTCAGATGACATGAATATAGAGCTCTTTGGCCACACACCAGTGGTGGGTTTGCTGTTGAAATTAGAATTACCTGTTTGAGAGAATAAAAGTATTACTTGTTAAACAAAATATATTTTTCTGAGCAATTGTATTAGTATCAAATTAAAACAAAAATTGTAAGAATACAATATAGCTAAGTATTTGAATAATTTATTTTATAAACAGTCATTTTTGTTCATCTTTATCAAGGGTGTCGATAAGTTCGGGAACACGCTGTATGTCTGGACCTCCTCTCTAGGCTATATACACCTATACATATCTATATCAAATCGAATTTTATTTGTCACATACACATGGTTAGTGTAGCGAGTGTAGCGAAATGATGGTTTAGAGTACAGTGTATACATTTGATATGAGTAATGTCGGATATGTAAACATTATAGCGGGGTGAACAGGCAGTGGCTCGGGTGGTTGTTGTCCTTGATGATCTTTTTGGCCTTCCTGTGACATCGGGTGGTGTAGGTGTCCTGAAGGGCAGGTAGTTTACCCCCGGTGATGCGTTGTGCAGTCCTCACTACCCTCTGGAGAGCCTTACGGTTGTGGGCGGAGCAGTTGCCGTACCAGGCGGTGATACAGCCCGACAGGATGCTCTTGATTGTGCATCTGTAGAAGTTTGTGAGTGATTTTGGTGGCAAGCCGAATGCGCTGTTGCGCCTTCTTCACCACGCTGTCTGTGTGGGTGGACCAATTCAGTTTGTCCGTGATGTGTACGCCGAGGAACTTAAAACTTTCCACCTTCTCCACTACTGTCCCGTCGATGTGGATATGGGGGGTTCTCCCTCTCCTGTTTCCTGAAGTCCACGATCATCTCCTTTGTTTTGTTGACATTGAGTGAGAGGTTATTTTCCTGACACCACACTCCGAGGGCCGTCACCTCCTCCCTGTAAGCCGTCTCGTCGTTGTTGGTAATCAAGCCTACCACTGTAGTGTCGTCAGCAAACTTGATGATTGAGTTGGATGCGTGCTTGGCCACGCAGTCATGGGTAAACAGGGAGTACAGGAGAGGGCTGAGAACGCACCCTTGTGGGGCCCCAGTGTTGAGGATCAGCGGGGTGGAGATGTTGTTTCCTACCCTCACCACCTGGGGTTGTCCCGTCAGGAAGTCCAGGACCCAGTTGCACAGGGCTGGGTCGAGACCCAGGGTCTCGAGCTTAATGACGAGCTTGGAGGGAACTATGGTGTTAAATGCTGAGCTGTAGTCGATGAACAGCATTCTTACATAAGTATTCCTCTTGTCCAGATGGGTTAGGGCAGTATGCAGTGTGATTGCGATTGCGTCGTCTGTGGACCTATTGGGATGGTAAGCAAATTGGAGTGGGTCCAGGGTGTCTGACAGGATGGAGGTGATATGATCCTTGACTAGTCTCTCAAAGCACTTCATGATGACGGAAGTGAGTGCTACGGGGCGATAGTCATTTAGCTCAGTTACCTTAGCTTTCTTGGGAACAGGAACAATGGTGGCCCTCTTGAAGCATGTGGGAACAGCAGACTGGGATAGGGACTGATTGAATATGTCCGTAAACACACCAGCCAGCTGGTCTGCGCATGCTCTGAGGACACGGCCAGGGATGCCATCTGGGCCAGCAGCCCTGCGAGGGTTAACACATTTAAATGTTTTCCTCACGTTGGCTGCGGTGAAGGTGAGCACGCAGGTTTTGGTAGCGGGCCGTTTCGGTGGCACTGTATTATCCTCAAAGCGAGCAAAGAAGTTGTTTAGTTTGTCTGGGAGCAGGACGTCGTGGTCCGCGACGGGTCTGGTTTTCTTTTTGTAGTCCGTGATTGACTGTAGACCCTGCCACATTCCTCTCGTGTCTGAGCCTTTGAATTGTCTCTACTTTGTCTCTATATTGACGCTTAGCTTGTTTGATTGCCTTGCGGAGGGAATAGCTACACTGTTTGTATTCAGTCATGTTTCCGGTAGCCTTACCCTGGTTAAAAGCAGTGGTTCGCGCTTTCAGTTTTGCGTGAATGCTGCTATCAATCCACGGTTTCTGGTTGGGGAAGGTTTTAATAGT
Source organism: Brachymystax lenok tsinlingensis (assembly GCA_030435695.1). NCBI lineage: Eukaryota > Metazoa > Chordata > Actinopteri > Salmoniformes > Salmonidae > Brachymystax > Brachymystax lenok. Next base: position 21,735,813 of record CM059785.1, read on the forward strand.
TGCTATGGGTACAACATCACCGATGCACTTGCTAATAAACTCGCTCACAGAATCAGCGTATACATCAATGTTGTTGTCAGATGCTGTCCGGAACATATCCCAGTCCACGTGCTCAAAGCAATCTTGCAGCATGGAATCGGATTGGTTGGACCAGCGATGAACAGACCTGAAAACGGGCGTTTCCTGTTTTAGTTTCTGTTTGTAGGCTGGGAGCAACAAAATGGAGTCATGGTCAGACTTGCCGAAAGGAGGGCGGAGAATAGCCTTGTATGCATCACGGAAGTTGGAATAACAATGATCCAGAATTTTACCAGCCCAGGTGGCACATTCGATATGCTGGTAAAATATCGGGAGCCTTGTTTTCAAATTAGCCTTATTAAAATCCCCAGCCACAATAAATGCAGCCTCAGGGTATGTGGTTTCCAATTTACATAGAGTCCAATGAATTTCTTTCAGTGCCGTCGATGTGTCAGCTTGAGGGGGGATGTACACGGCTGTGATTATAATCAAGGAGAATTCTCTTGGTAGATAATGCGGTCGGCATTTGATTGTAAGGAATTCTATGTCAGGTGAACAAAAGGACTTGAGTTCCTGTATGTTGTTATGATCACACCACGTCTTGTTAATCATAAGACACACACCCCCGCCCTTCTTCTTACCAGATAGATGTTTGTTTCTGTCGGCGCGATGCGTGGAGAAACCAGGTGGCTGTACCGACTCAGATAACATGTCCTGAGTGAGCCATGTTTCCGTGAAGCAAAGAACGTTGCAGTCTCGAATGTCTCTCTGGAAGGCAACCCTCGCTCTGATTTCGTCTCCTTTGTTGTCCAGAGGCTGGACATTGGCGATTAAAATACTCGGGAGAGGTGCACGATGCGACCGTCTACGTAGCTTCACCAGAAGACCGCCGCATTTCCCTCTTCTCCTGCGCCGCCGTTGTTTTGAGTCGCCGGCTGGGATCCAGTCTATTGTCCTAGTTGGGGTACCAAACAGAGAATCTGCTTCGGGAAAGTCGTATTCCTGGTCGTAATGTTGGTAAGTTGACGTTGCTCTTATATCCAGTAGTTCCTCCCGGTTGTATGTAATAAAACTTCATATTTCCCGGGGTAACAATGTAAGAAGTAATACCTAAAAAAACAAAATACTGCATAGTTTCCTGAGAACGTGAAGCGAGGCTGCCATCTCTGTCGGCGCCGGAAGTACCATTTGTCTGTCCCCTGTTCAGCGTCATGTACTCCATATACTGTAACAGGCTAACTTTGAACCCAGGTCATCATCTAATATAACTGCAGCAGTTTCATACAATAATAGATTTAATCTGTCTGATCTGATTAGTGAATAAACAGTCTGAAACAGCATGAAGATGTCCAGAAGCTTTAGAGGAGATGAAGCGGAAAGCCTTAGTCTATTCTGATGTCTGCCTGTAGGAAAGCCTTAGTCTATTCCGATGTCTGCCTGTAGGAAAGTTTTGATCTATTCTAATATCTGCCTGTAGGAAAGCCTTAGTCTATTCTAATGTCTGCCTGTAGGAAAGCCTTGGTCTATTCTGATGTCTGCCTGTAGGAAAGTCTTGATCTATTCTAATATCTGCCTGTAGGAAAGCCTTCGTCTATTCTAATGTCTGCCTGTAGGAAAGCCTTGGTCTATTCTAATGTCTGCCTGTAGGAAAGCCTTGGTCTATTCTAATGTCTGCCTGTAGGACAGCCTTGGTCTATTCTAATGTCTGCCTGTAGGACAGCCTTGGTCTATTCTAATGTCTGACTGTAGGAAAGCCTTGGTCTATTCTGATTGCCAGTAGGAATGCCATGGTCTATTCTGATTGCCAGTAGGAAAGCCTTGGTCTAGTCTGCCTGGCTCTAGAGCAAAGAAACAGAACAGTGATTAAGATGTGAAATCACGCTCCACTAAACAAACAGGATTCGTATTCTACCCACAGAAAATAAACAAACACCCAGAACACTGATGACTTTGACCACAAAGAGTGTGTGTGTGTGTGTGTGTGTGTGTGTGTGTGTGTGTGTGACCACAGGGACTGGGTAGTGCCAGGCCGGATGTTTGAATAAAACGAGAATAAAAGTTGATTTAGGATCTGTCAGGAGTTTACAGCTCCATTAAAGCTGAAGAAAACAGCCAATCAACAACCCCGAAGGGCAGCGCTTCACAAACTCGGCCTCGGGACTCCAAGGGGTGCACATTTTGTTTTTTGCCGTAACACTACACAGCGGATTCTAATCAAATCAAATTGTATTTGTCACATGCGCCGAATACAACAGGTGTAGACCTTACAGTGAAATGCTTACTTACAAGCCCTTAACCAACAATGCAGTTTTAAGAAAAATAAGTGTTAAGAAACTATTTACTAAAATAAACTGAAGTAAAAAATAATAAAATAAAAAAATTAAATAGAAACAATAAAAAAACAGTAACGAGGCTATATACAGGGGGTAACGGTATAGAGTCAATGTGCGGGGGCACAGGTTAGTCGAGGTAATTGAGGTGATGTCTACAGTAAAGTGACTATGCATAGATAATAAACAAAGAGTAGCAGCAGCGTAAAAATGGGGTCAATGCAAATAGTCTGGGTAGCCATTTGATTAGCTGTTCAGGAGTCTTATGGCTTAGGGGTACAAGCTGTTAAGAAGCCTTTTGTACCTAGACTTGTTCCGGTACCGCTTGCCGTGCGGTAGCAGAGAGAACAGTCTATGACTAGGGTGGCTGGAATCTTTGGCAATTTTTCCTCTGACACCGCCTGGTATAGAGGTCCTGGATGGCAGGAAGCTTAGCCCCAGTGATGTACTGGGCCGTACGCACGACCCTCTTGCGGTCGGAGGTTGAGCAGTTGCCGTACCAGGCTGTGATGCAACCAGTCAGGATGCTCGTCGATGAGAATAGGGGCGTGCTCGGCCCTCCATTTTCTGTAGTCCACGATCATCTCATTTGTCTTGATCGCGTTGAGGGAGAGGTTGTTATCCTGGCACCACACGGCCAGGTCTTGACCTCCTCCCTATGTCTCATCGTTGTCGGTGATCAGGCTTACCACTGTTGTGTCATCGGCAAACTTAATGAGGGTGTTGGAGTCGTGCTTGGCCATGCAGTTAAGGGTGAGCAGGAAGTACAGGAGGGGACTGAGCACGCACCCCTGAGGGGCCCTCGTGGAGAGGATCAGTGTGGCAGATGTGTTGTTACCTACCCTTACCACCTGGGGGCGGCCCATCAGGAAGTCCAGGATCCAGTTTCAGAGGGAGGTGTTCAGTCCCAGGATCCTTAGCTTAGTGATGAGCTTTGAGGGCACTATGGTGTTGAACGCTGAGCTCTGGTCAATGAATAGCATTCTCACATAGGTGTTCCTTTTGTCTAGGTGGGAAAGGGCAGTGTGGAGTGCAATAGAGATTGCGTCATCTAGTGATCTGTTGGGTAGATATGCAAATTGGAGTGGGTTTAGGGTTTCTGGGATAATGGGGTTTATGTGAGCCATGACCAACCTTTCAAAGCACTTCATTGCTACAGACGTGAGTGCTACGGGTCGGTAGTCTTTTAGGCAGTTTACCTGTTCTTGGGCACAGGGACTACGGTGGTCTGCTTGAATGATCAAAGCTTGATGATTAGTTTATTATCTTAATCAGCTGTGTAGTGCTAGGCCAAAAACAAAAATGTGCACCCCTTGGGGTCCAATACATGGCTTCCTTCAGATACAGAAGTAGTATCTGTGTTGTAACTGTGTAGTATCTGTGTGTTCCAGGCATGCTTACCAAAGCTGTGTTGTCAGGCAAAGCCCCCAGAGTCTCAACCAGCAGTACCACCATGTTCCCTCACCCTCACAAAGACCCCACAGGACAGGGTCACCTAGCAACCGCTCTCATCATCGCCATGTCAACCATCTTCATCATGGCCATCGCCATTGTCCTCATCATCATGTTCTACATCCTCAAAGCCAAGCCCAGCGGACAGGGTAACACTCACACACACACATGCCCACACCCATACACCCAGCGGGCAGGATAACACTCACACACACAGACACCCAGCGGGCAGGATAACACTCACACACACATACCTGTACTCACACACAGCGGACAGGGTAATAATCAGTGTGCACGTAGACTAAACTCTCTCTCTCTCTCTCTCTCTCTCTCTCTCTCTCTCTCTCTCTCTCTCTCTCTCTCTCTCTCTCTCTCTCTCTCTACAGCATGCTGCTCTGGTCAGGTGGTGAAGGCTGTGGAGGCTCAGACCAACAAACAGGAGGATAAGAAAGATGTTCCAGGTGAGGCTACACATACACTACACAACACAAACACACACACACACAGCTAGACAACAGACTACCTTAGTTAACAGAAAAACACACTTACAGTACCAGTTTTGGCCAACGACATAATCATGAAGAGACATTCATAATCTATAGTCTGGTTAATTAGGCTAACATAAAGAGGCATTCTTAATCTATAGTCTGGTTTATTAAACTAGCATGAAGAGACATTCATAGTCTACAGTCTGGTTTATTAAACTAACATAAAGAGACATTCTTAATCTATAGTCTGGTTTATTAAACTAACATAAAGAGACATTCATAATCTACAGTCTGGTTTATTAAACTAACATAAAGAGACATTCATAATCTATAGTCTGGTTCATTAGGCTAACATAAAGAGACAATCATAATCTACAGTCTGGTTTATTAAACTAACATAAAGAGACATTCTTAATCTACAGTCTGGTTTATTAAACTAACATAAAGAGACATTCATAATCTATAGTCTGGTTTATTAAACTAGCATGAAGAGACATTCATAATCTACAGTCTGGTTTATTAAACTAACATAAAGAGACATTCATAATCTATAGTCTGGTTTATTAAACTAACATAAAGAGACCTGATACCTGATGGCTGTCTGTCAGGCCTGGTGTCTGTGGGGTTGACACTGTGTGTGTGTGTGTGTGTGTGTGTGTGTGTGTGTGTGTGTGTGTGTGTGTGTGTGTGTGTGTGTGTGTGTGTGTGTGTGTGTGTGTGTGTGTGTGTGTGTGTGTGTGTGTGTGTGTGTGTGTGTGTGTGTGTGTGTGTGTGTGTGTGTGGTTGATAATGGTGAGGAGTAAATTCCGTGTGCAGTGAGCGCAGCATGGTGGAATGTTTAGATTAGACTGTGGCGCTAGCTCTAGGCCGTAAGTGTTCCCCTCTCACTAACTAGAATGTTAACAACCGACTGACTCCTTCAGGGGTTATCAACCTCACGATAATACACCTACTGTCATCTCACATAGGCCTACCATTTTACCTCCAGTATGGTAATAGTTATATATACAGTCCTTTAGGTTTAGGAATCAAACCTGCGTGTTTGGGTTTGCAAATTAAGAATCACAAACATAAGTGTTTCATTCTTAAACCTGAATGTCTGTTTACATTTTCTCTGTGTATTTGTGAAAGCATACTGTATCGTGTGTGTATGTTTTGGGGAAAGTGTGCGTGCATGTGTGTGCATTAAGCAGCTGTCTCATAAGTCTCTATGATTGACATTTCCGGTAGAGCTGGGAGCTATGAGTCTGTCTGAGACGTCTCTGAGCCGTACACCATCTAGGCTGACAGTGCCAGACACTTACAGGCTTTAAACTTTGATATGATTGCATTTGAACACTACAGTCCTGTTAATTGATTTATTTTGAAAATAATGGTCTCTCTATGCCCCAGGTTATTTTGATGATCATTTCTGACTTTTACTAGCGTTAGAAGAACTGTGTGAGAAATAACATTTAAAAAAATATATGTTTTCTTTCTTTCAGACAATGTTGTAATTTTCTCTGAAAAGGATGAATTTGACAAACTCAAACCTACGCCTCCGAAGACGGTGAAAAGGTAAGGTATCCTGATCACCTGCACACATGACAAACATCAAACACACAAACTGAACAAACAGACACAAAAGGTGTGCAATGGTTACCAATACCTCTAAGATCATGTGTTTGTGCTTGTCTGCAAGCTTGTTTTTGTGCATGTCTGAGTTGCGTAGGGGTTGTGTACACTGTAAAACCAAGTGTTTAGAATCTTAACACATAACTAAAAACTTTTCTGTAACACTTTTTAAATCCATCAAAGTATTTTGAATTTCTATGAAAACGCGTCAAGTGTAGATTGTAAACACGAGAACATGTTTATTCTCCGAAATACTTTTTAAATACATGAACACGTTTATTCAGCACAAGGCGTTTAGGTTTTAAACACTAAACACTGGGGGTGTTGTTTTAACACTGTAGGGTGTAACGCCGCATTTGCGTATTTCCCAGCATGCCTTTCGAATGAATGTGAGAGATTCCGACCCTTGACTGTGTTTGTTATTGATAGAGACATAGTTGTTGCATTCAATAACTTCACCAAGTGACTGCCTAAGTGAATGTGTTTGAATTAAAAGTAAACCCTTTATGACCACATGTTACACGTTTCATAAAGCCTTTAGTTATAGCCTAGTTATCCTCAACATTGTGGTCTGAAAATCCTGGCTCATGAGCCACATCAGACCTGCAAGTCACAATACCCTGTTTTTTTAAGTGATTGGTAATTCCTATTGGAATCCAGCCAGAGGGAGGATATCCATTAATTGGAATATTTGCCACAACCTGTACTCAGAATGGCTGCTATGGTGAAGGACTTAACAAACAAGACTACCTAAACCACGTGTCAAACTCATTCCACGGAGGGGCAGAGTGTCTGCAGGTTTTCACTTGATTGATGAATTAATGTCACTAATTAGTAAGGAACTCCCCTCACCTGGTTGTCTAGGGCGTAATTGAAAGTAAAAACAAAAAATCAGCAGACCCTAGGCCCTCCATGGAATGAGTTTGACACCCCTGACCTAAACCATCTAAACTGGAACAACTATCTCAGTAACTGGTGCAATAAGTCCAACCTCTTACAGATTGGATTAGTTTAGAAAAAGGTAAGTTATTTATCTTTGTATAGTATTAGATAAATTAATCAATCAATATGCATGAGTAAACATAGATATTGAAACAAACTATTCTAAAGATCAACCTGCAACAAAGCATGCTGGGAAATATGATAATGAGGCCCCTCCCACATCCTTTTCACTCAGAGTTAACGGAAATTACCACTTGATATAAAAGATTTCTAGAATCTAATGTCCTGTTCAGTTGTGCTGAAATGTAGGTAAGGTGACAGACATTCCTAACACTGATCTGAATAAAAAGCAAGGAAAGTCACATCAATTTCTAATGACTAAAGTCATTCTAAACAGTGGTTAAAACACTCGTGGTTAAAATCTGAACACTAAGGCGATATGGGTGTTCTCATGGTTGGAAACTGACTGGAAAAAACTGACTCATGTTTAATCTTGCATTCTAAACGCCTGTGTCTAAGATTAGAACACTTATTGGCAATTCTAAATGCCTAATGTTTCAGTTTTAAACACTGATGTTTAGGTTATGAACGTGTCACATGTTTTCTGGTTTTACAGTGTAGTGGTTGACTGGGGGCTTCACAGACAGAGGTTCTTTTATCTGTTTTTCGGAATCTGCCTGTAATTAGACTACCACAGGACAAGTCACTGCAGCAGAGCATCGCTGCTAGCCCTTTTAGTGGGGAGACAGTGTGTTTGTGTCCCCTTGCGTCGGCATGGAAAAAACAAGTTCACTTGAGGATTTTTCTGAAGCAGAGTGATTATGTGGCTTTTGAGGGTGAGGTAGCTGAGCACAGATTGGCCCTGGAGGAGGGGAGGGAGTGGGGAGTGGGGGATGAATATAAAGAGAGATGGGGGAAGGTGGGTAAGAGAGGATGGCAAAGAGAGGTGAGGAGAGATTGGGGGTAAAGAGAGAGAGAGATAATTACTCTATAGCGCAGCCAAACCACCAGGTGGATGACAGCTCCTCGCCCTTCCCCTCTCTGTCCTCTGCTCTCTTTCCCCCTCTCTCCTTTCTTCGGTCTCAAACCCACACTCGCAGACAATGAAGCCTTATTCATTATGACAGACAGCAATGAGAACAGACATATACACTCACGTAAACATGGATAGACACAGACAATGTGTTTCATACAGAATCAAAAGTCACATGTACACACACTGTAAATGGTCTGTATGAACAACTTACATGTCAACACACACAATAACACACACATTAACATTAGCATTACATCACCTAGCTAGACTCAGCAGAGGTAAACAGTGTGGCTAACTGCATTCCAGAGGATGTGCTAACTCACTGTCTTAGCTTCCAGAGTGGGTGTAGGGTGACTGAGAAACAATGCGTGTGTGTGTTCGCGTGTGTGTACGTGCACACATGTAAAAACAATGCTATTGTGTGAGCATCTCTGAGAATCTTTGTCAACAAGGTGTTTTTGGGTGAAACTCCCAGTGTTACACACACTGTCAATGGCGTTCTGTGGAACCGAAGCTAAATATGCAAGCTAAAACAAGAGGCTACTCACAGTATAACAATTAGGATGAAGCTACATAACATTAGCATAACTAGACACAACTAAATATCAGTTGAAAAGGTCATGAAGGCTTAGTGTTATTATGCTGACTGACATTGAGATTTGACAACTCAGCTTTATTTTCTCTCTCCTCCCCAGTGAGAATGATGCATCGTCAGAGAACGAGCAGCTATTGAGTCGTAGTATGGATAGTGATGAGGAAGCAGCCTTGGAGAGGCAGGGGGCAGCTGATCCTAACCCCAGCCTCTGTCTCCTGAACCTGGGAACCAAGCCAGACCTCTGCCTGCTCTCCCTGGGGCTCCTCAACAGGGATAAAACTGGATCCAACCCCACCAGCCCTATCAACGCTAACAACTTTAGCAATAGCAATGCTAACATCATCAATAACAACAACTACAACAAGGCTACAGGGGTGAGAGAGAGATCAGTCATTCACATCCAACTATGTACTTTTACCATGTATTGCAATGTAATTACTTTGTAACTTACTTAACCTTTCTCTCTGTCTCTTCCTACAGATTCAGAGCCGGAGGAAAAAGATCCTGGATCTGTATGCTAGAGCCTGCAATGTGGCCGAGGGTGAGAACTCGTACACGTACACCCCCAGGTTTCAGCCCTATAGAACTACCCTTCGACTGGTTTCAGCCTTATAGAACTGGAAATTAGACTGGTTTCAGCCTTATAGAACTGGAAATTAGACTGGTTTCAGCCCTATAGAACTACCCTTCGACTGGTTTCAGCCCTAAAGAACTGCCCTTCGACTGATTTCAGCCCTATAGAACTACCCTTCGACTGATTTCAGCCCTATAAAACTGCCCTTCGACTGATTTCAGCCCTATAGAACTGCCCTTCGACTGATTTCAGCCCTATAGAACTGCCCTTCGACTGATTTCAGCCCTATAGAACTACCCTTCGACTGGTTTCAGCCCTATAGAACTGCCCTTCGACTGGTTTCAGCCCTATAGAACTGCCCTTCGACTGGTTTCAGCCCTATAGAACTACCCTTCAACTGGTTTCATCCCTATAGAACTGCCCTTCGACTGATTTCACCCCTATAGAACTGCCCTTCGACTGGTTTCAGCCCTATAGAACTACCCTTCGACTGGTTTCAGACCTATAGAACTTCCCTTCGACTGGTTTCAGCCCTATAGAACTTCCCTTCGACTGGTTTCAGCCCTATAGAACTACCCTTTGACTGGTTTCAGCTATATAGAACTACCCTTCGACTGGTTTCAGCCCTATAGAACTACCCTTCGACTGGTTTCAGCCATATAGAACTGCCCTTCGACTGGTTTCAGCCATATAGAACTACCCTTCGACTGATTTCAGCCCTATAGAACTACCCTTCGACTGGTTTCACCCCTATAGAACTGCCCTTTGACTGGTTTCAGCCCTATAGAACTACCCTTCGACTGGTTTCAGCCATATAGAACTGCCCTTCGACTGGTTTCAGCCATATAGAACTACCCTTCGACTGGTTTCAGCCCTATAGAACTGCCCTTCGACTGGTTTCAGCTATATAAAACTGCCCTTCGACTGGTTTCAGCCCTATAGAACTACCCTTCGTCTGGTTTCAGCCCTATAGAACTACCCTTCGATTGGTTTCAGCCCTATAGAACTGCCCTTTGACTGGTTTGTTGTATAGAACTGCCCTTCGACTGGTTTCAGCCCTATAGAACTGCCCTTCGACTGATTTCAGCCCTATAGAACTGCCCTTTGACTGGTTTGTCGTATAGAACTGCCCTTTGACTGGTTTCAGCCCTATAGATCTGCCCTTCGACTGGTTTCAGCCCTATAGAACTACCCTTTGATTGGTTTCAGCCCTATAGAACTACCCTTTGACTGATTTCAGCCCTATAGAACTGCCCTTCGACTGGTTTCAGACCTATAGAACTACCCTTCGACTGGTTTCAGCCCAATAGAACTACCCTTCGACTGGTTTCCGCCCTATAGAACTGCCCTTAGACGGTTTTCAGCCCTATAGAACTACCCTTCGACTGGTTTCAGCCATATAGAACTGCCCTTCGACTGGTTTGTTGTATAGAACTGCCCTTCGACTGGTTTCAGCCCTATAGAACTGCCCTTCGACTGGTTTCACCCCTACAGAACTACCCTTCGACTGGTTTCAGCCCTATAGATCTGCCCTTCGACTGGTTTCAGCCCTATAGAACTACCCTTCGACTTGTTTCAGCCCTACAGAACTACCCTTCGACTGGTTTCAGCCCTATAGATCTGCCCTTCGACTGGTTTCAGCCCTATAGAACTACCCTTCGACTGGTTTCAGCCATATAGAACTACCCTTTGACTGATTTCAGCCCTATAGAACTGCCCTTTGACTTGTTTGTCGTATAGAACTGCCCTTTGACTGGTTTCAGCCCTATAGAACTACCCTTCGACAGGTTTTAGCCCTATAGATCTGCCCTTCGACTGGTTTCAGCCCTATAGAACTACCCTTCAACTGGTTTCAGCCCAATAGAACTGCCCTTCGACTGGTTTCAGCTCTATAGAACTGCCCTTCAACTGGTTTCAGCCCTATAGAACTACCCTTCGACTGGTTTCAGAACTATAGAACTGCCCTTCGACTGGTCTCAGCCCTATAGAACTACCCTTCGACTGGTTTCAGCCCTAAAGAACTACCTTTCAACTTGTTTCAGCCCTAAAGAACTACCTTCCAACTTGTTTCAGCCCTATAGAACTACCCTTCGACTGGTTTCAGCCCAATAGAACTACCCTTCGGCTTGTTTCAGCCCTATAGAACTGCCCTTAGACTGTTTTCAGCCCTATAGAACTACCCTTCGACTGGTTTCAGCCCTATAGAACTGCCCTTCGACTGGTTTCAGCCCTATAGAACTACCCTTTGACTGATTTCAGCCCTATAGAACTGCCCTTTGACTGGTTTGTCGTATAGAACTGCCCTTTGACTGGTTTCAGCCCTATAGAACTGCCCTTCGACTGGTTTCAGCCCTATAGAACTACCCTTCGACAGGTTTCAGCCCTATAGATCTGCCCTTCGACTGGTTTCAGCCCTATAGAACTACCCTTCAACTGGTTTCAGCCCTATAGAAATACCCTTCGACTGGTTTCAGACCTATAGAACTGCCCTTCGACTGGTCTCAGCCCATAGAACTACTCTTCGACTGGTTTCAGCCCTAAAGAACTACCTTTCAACTTGTTTCAGCCCTAAAGAACTACCTTTCAACTTGTTTCAGCTCTATAGAACTACCCTTCGACTGGTTTCCGCCCTATAGAACTGCCCTTTGACTGGTTTCAGCCCTATAGAACTACCCTTCGACTGGTTTCAGCCCAATAGAACTACCCTTCGGCTTGTTTCAGCTCTATAGAACTGCCCTTAGACTGTTTTCAGCCCTATAGAACTACCCTTCGACTGGTTTCAGCCATATAGAACTGCCCTTCGACTGGTTTCAGCCATATAGAACTACCCTTCGACTGGTTTCAGCCCTATAGAACTGCACTTCGACTGGTTTCAGCTATATAAAACTGCCCTTCGACTGGTTTCAGCCCTATAGAACTACCCTTCGTCTGGTTTCAGCCCTATAGAACTACCCTTCGATTGGTTTCAGCCCTATAGAACTACCCTTTGACTGATTTCAGCCCTATAGAACTGCCCTTTGACTGGTTTGTTGTATAGAACTGCCCTTCGACTGGTTTCAGCCCTATAGAACTGCCCTTCGACTGGTTTCACCCCTACAGAACTACCCTTCGACTGGTTTCAGCCCTATAGATCTGCCCTTCGACTGGTTTCAGCCCTATAGAACTACCCTTCGACTGGTTTCAGGCCTATAGAACTGCCCTTTGACTGGTTTCAGCCCTATAGAACTACCCTTCGACTGGTTTTATCCATATAGAACTGCCCTTCGACTGGTTTCAGCCCTTCGACTGGTTTCAGCCCTATAGAACTGCCCTTCAACTGGTTTCAGCTATATAAAACTGCCCTTCGACTGGTTTCAGCCCTATAGAACTACCCTTCATCTGGTTTCAGCCCTATAGAACTACCCTTCGATTGGTTTCAGCCCTATAGAACTACCCTTTGACTGATTTCAGCCCTATAGAACTGCCCTTTGACTGGTTTGTCGTATAGAACTGCCCTTTGACTGGTTTCAGCCCTATAGAACTGCCCTTTGACTGGTTTCAGCCCTATAGATCTGCCCTTCGACTGGTTTCAGCTCTATAGAACTACCCTTCGACTGGTTTCAGCCATATAGAACTACCCTTCGACTGGTTTCAGCCCTATAGAACTGCCCTTCGAATGGTTTCAGCCCTATAGAACTACCCTTCGATTGGTTTCAGCCCTATAGAACTGCCCTTCGACTGGTTTCAGCTCTATAGAACTACCCTTCGACTGGTTTCAGCCATATAGAACTACCCTTTGACTGATTTCAGCCCTATAGAACTGCCCTTTGACTGGTTTGTTGTATAGAACTGCCCTTTGACTGGTTTCAGCCCTATAGAACTGCCCTTTGACTGGTTTCAGCCCTATAGAAATACCCTTCGACAGGTTTCAGCCCTATAGATCTGCCCTTCGACTGGTTTCAGCCCTATAGAACTACCCTTCAACTGGTTTCAGCCCTATAGAACTACCCTTCGACTGGTTTCAGACCTATAGAACTGCCCTTCGACTGGTCTCAGCCCATAGAACTACTCTTCGACTGGTTTCAGCCCTAAAGAACTACCTTTCAACTTGTTTCAGCCCTAAAGAACTACCTTTCAACTTGTTTCAGCTCTATAGAACTACCCTTCGACTGGTTTCAGCCCAATAGAACTACCCTTCGACTGGTTTCCGCCCTATAGAACTGCCCTTTGACTGGTTTCAGCCCTATAGAACTACCCTTCAACTGGTTTCAGCCCAATAGAACTACCATTCGGCTTGTTTCAGCCCTATAGAACTGCCCTTAGACTGTTTTCAGCCCTATAGAACTACCCTTCGACTGGTTTCAGCCATATAGAACTGCCCTTCGACTGGTTTGTTGTATAGAACTGCCCTTCGACTGGTTTCAGCCCTATAGAACTGCCCTTCGACTGGTTTCACCCCTACAGAACTACCCTTCGACTGGTTTCAGCCCTATAGATCTGCCCTTCGACTGGTTTCAGCCCTATAGAACTACCCTTCGACTTGTTTCAGCCCTACAGAACTACCCTTCGACTGGTTTCAGCCCTATAGATCTGCCCTTCGACTGGTTTCAGCCCTATAGAACTACCCTTCGACTGGTTTCAGCCATATAGAGCTACCCTTCGACTGGTTTCAGCCCTATAGAACTACCCTTCGACTGGTTTGTCGTATAGAACTACCCTTTGATTGGTTTCAGCCCTATAGAACTACCCTTTGACTGATTTCAGCCCTATAGAACTGCCCTTTGACTGGTTTGTCGTATAGAACTGCCCTTTGACTGGTTTCAGCCCTATAGAACTGCCCTTCGACTGGTTTCAGCCCTATAGAACTACCCTTCGACAGGTTTTAGCCCTATAGATCTGCCCTTCGACTGGTTTCAGCCCTATAGAACTACCCTTCAACTGGTTTCAGCCCAATAGAACTGCCCTTCGACTGGTTTCAGCTCTATAGAACTGCCCTTCAACTGGTTTCAGCCCTATAGAACTACCCTTCGACTGGTTTCAGAACTATAGAACTGCCCTTCGACTGGTCTCAGCCCTATAGAACTACCCTTCGACTGGTTTCAGCCCTAAAGAACTACCTTTCAACTTGTTTCAGCCCTAAAGAACTACCTTTCAACTTGTTTCAGCCCTATAGAACTACCCTTCGACTGGTTTCAGCCCAATAGAACTACCCTTCGGCTTGTTTCAGCCCTATAGAACTGCCCTTAGACTGTTTTCAGCCCTATAGAACTACCCTTCGACTGGTTTCCGCCCTATAGAACTGCCCTTCGACTGGTTTCAGCCCTATAGAACTACCCTTCGACTGGTTTCAGCCCTATAGAACTACCCTTCGACTGGTTTCAGCCCTATAGAACTACCCTTTGACTGGTTTCAGCCCTATAGAACTACCCTTTGACTGGTTTCAGCCCTATAGAACTACCCTACGACTGGTTTCAGCCCTATAGAACTTCAAACACAAGCACCTCTGCTATAGAAGTACTGTTCGATGTCTAGCGAAGGAATCTTGTATGCTGATCTCTAGCCACAACACACACATCCTAACCCTCCCTCTCCCTTCCTCTTCACAGGTCTGAGTCCTACAGAACTACCATTTGACTGCCTGGAGAAGGCCAGTCGTATGCTGAGCTCCTCCTACAGCAGCGAGGCAGCCGTGGTGAAGACCTGGAGACACCTGGCAGAAAGCTTTGGCCTGAAGAGGGATGAGATCGGAGGGATGAGTGATGGCCTGCAGCTGTTTGAGAGGATCAGTACCGCCGGCTACAGCATCCCAGACCTGCTCACCAGACTGGTGCAGATAGAGAGACTGGATGCTGTGGAGTCACTATGTTCTGATGTACTGGGAGGAGGAGATACACACACTGTCCCTCTGTCCTCACCACGCTGTGCAAGCGTCTGACTCACATACACACTAATGTTCACACACACTCATATACACACATGAACACACGTGTATGCACACATGCAATAGACCCATGTGCATATACCCGCACATACATTCAGAAACAAACAGTTTTAGCCCTCAACATGAAGAATGTCAGCAGGCCTCTCCAGATCTCAGATCTCTCTCCTTCTCGTCTCTCTGTCACCCTCTGGCAATGGACTGGCAATTAACTTTGCTCTAGACGCCTCGACAAAAGCTTTTTATAACCTTCTTTAACATTTTTGTTTTTGTTTACATAGATCACATGTAGTACATTTCATAATATCAGATTTTAAAAATGGCATAATGGACCTCTGCCAGGACCCCTGTGGCCCAAGACCCTCTATTACCCCTCCTGCCCCCAGCGGTCAGCTGCTGCCACTGGCTCTAATTGGTTGTCTTGTGGCGGTCTGGTATAATAGTGTTGTGGTTTACAGTCGAGACTTTCAGCACCTAATTAACCACTAAAACCAATGAACCAGTAAAGACCAGATGCCAGAGACTATTAAAGAGACTGCTAACAGACTAGGCCTACTGCAGCCTGAGGAACGCAGGGAGACAGAACTCCAGGAGACCCAGCACTGAGCTACGCTATGGTCAGCCGGGCTCTGATACTATGCTGGGTGATTCCACAGGATGGCAGCCATTTTGTGCCAAAAAGCTCAGCACATATCAGCTAATGGTGATAAGCTCCCAGCTGCAGACATTTCAGGAACAAGAGAAGCCTCCTGTGTGTTTGGTTTACAGTGTTTTAACAGTGCCTTTCTATACCTCCAAGAATGCTTTTTCGGTTGAGTGACTGGGGAGGCACCCTTCCATCGCTCAGTGTGTCTTCACTGCTCTGGTGTTTCAAGTTAGCCGCGTTTAAAGGGGCTGGACTCCGGTAGTGTATATGAATCATAAATGTGCATGTACAATGTTCATCATTTAGCACGTATCCATAACAGCTTCTTTAAGTTTCTCCTTGTTCATTTCAATCCAAACACAGCGCCAACAGAAGGCTAGTGGTTTAGGTAGGTAGTTTAGCGACAGAAGATGACTGACTGTACTGTATGTGCAGAACCTGGTCCTCTTACCTCAGGATCACAACGCTCCACAGACTAGACTTTAGAAACAAACAATTTTATGGAAACAAATGTAAATGTATATATAACTTATTATTGTACATACTTTATGCATCAATAAAGAAGTATCAATTTAAAAAGTCCAAGTTATTATTTATTTACAGTAAAAATATCATTTAATATTTTTGGATAATGGTTTTGGTAACAGTAATGTTATTCCAATAATAAGACCACTTTTCCCTCGTTGTTTACATAAAGGATGTCATGTTTTCTGTGGTTGATCAAACTATTCTCTAAAAGAAGAGGAATCTGTTGGAACAGCTGATTACCAGATATCTCAGATTACTAGAGAGGTTTACACTACAACTGGACACTGGTGGAAATCTGGTTACTCCATATCTATTTCAGTATGACATCATGATGTCAGACCTTGAGCATCATCTGTACAATAACCAGGGTCTGCCATGCTAGTCTCTCTGCCAAGACATCACACAGCCATCGTTTGTGATAAATCATCAGATAAATCATTAGATTTCTAAACAGCTCAGCTAGAGAGAATGTGTGTGTGTGTGTGTGTGTGTGTGTGTCAGGCCCCTGAGGGCCAGTTATTAGCTCTTGGCTTGGCGTGAGTGTAGCGAGACGAGACAGAGAGTTGGACTCCTGAGGGCAGGGAGTGCCAACAAATAGTCAAGCTTCATACAGCTACTGTACCTGCTAAAACACACACACACACACACTTTCCATCAATTAATACTTATTCCTTAAACAGGCCTCCAAATCCTGAGCTTGTTTCATATCTCTCATACGTCCTATATCTTTGTTGTTACAGTGACATCCTAAAGCCTAATGTTGGTACAGTAGTATCTATTGATGATATAATGAAGGACCAGTTATGTCTAATCCCAGAGCGTGCAGGGACACATCCAACACTGTGAATGTCATTAATCACTGTCAGACAAATATGGGAAACACTTGCTTCTCTCCAGCCAGCCAAGGTATGCAGAAGCATAGAGAAAGCTATACTGGACAAAAATATAAACACAACATGCAACAATTTCAAAAGAATTACTGAGTTACAATTCATATAAGGAAATCAGTCAATTAAAATAAATAAATTAGGCCCTAATGTATGGATTTCACATGACTGTTGGTCACAGATATCTTAAAAAAAATAAAACATGACTAGGAATACAGATATACATCTGTTGGTCACAGATACAGTGCCTTGCAAAAGTATTCACCCCCCCTTGGCTTTGTTCCTAATTTTTTGCATTACAACCTGTAATTTAAATGGATTTCTATTTGGATTTCATGTAATGGACATACACAAAATAGTCCAAATTGGTCAAGAGAAATTTAAAAAACTGAAAAGTGGTGTTTGCATATGTATTCACCCCCTTTGCTATGAAGCCCCTAAATAAGATCTGGTGCAACCAATTACCTCCAGGAGTCACATTATTAGTTAAATAAAGTCCACCTTTGTGCAATCTAAGTGTCACATGATCTGTCACGTGATCTCAGTATATATACACCTGTTCTGAAAGGCCCCAGAGTCTGCAACACCACCAAGCAAGCGGCACTATGAAGACCAAGGAGCTCTCCAAACAGGTCAGGGACAAAGTTGTGGAGAAATACAGATCAGGGATGGGTTATAAAAAAATATCCCAAACTTTGAACATTACACGGAGCACCATTAAGTCCATTAGTAAAAAATTCAAAGAATATGGCACCACAACAAACCTGCCAAGAGAGGGCCGCCCACCAAAACTCACAGGCAAAGAGGGCATTAATCAAATCAAATCAAATTGTATTTGTCACATACACATGGTTAGCAGATGTTAATGCGAGTGTAGTGAAATGCTTGTGCTTCTAGTTCCGACCATGCAGTAGTATCTAACAAATTCACAACAAATACCTTATACACACAAGAGTAACGGAATTAATACGAGTATGTACATATAAATATATGGATGAGTGAGGCAGGATGCAGTAGATGGTATGGAGTACAGTATATACACATATATATGAGATGAATAATGTAGGATATGTAACATTATATAAATGGCATTGTTTAAAGTGGCTAGTGATACATTATTTCATCCAATTATAATTATTAAAGTGGCTAGAGATTTGGGTCGATGGCCGAACGGCATAGGCAAGATTCAGTAGATGGTTTAGAGTACAGTGTATACATTTGATATAAGTATGTCGTATAAGTAAACATTATATACAAAATTGTTTAAAGTGGCTAGTGATACATTGTTACATCCAATTCCTATGTTTAAAGTGGCTAGAGATTTAAGTCAGTATGTTGGCAGCAGCCACTCAATGTTAGTGATGGCTGTTTAACAGTCTGATGGCCTTGAGGTAGAAGCTGTTTTTCAGTCTCTCGGTCCCAGCTTTGATGCACCTGTACTGACCTCGCCTTCTGGATGATAGCGGGTCAACAGGCAGTGGCTCGGGTGGTTGTTGTCCTTGATGATCTTTTGGCCTTCCTGTGACATCGGGTGGTGTAGGTGTCCTGAAGGGCAGGTAGTTTACCCCGGTGATGCGTTGTGCAGTCCTCACTACCCTCTGGAGAGCCTTACGGTTGTGGGCGGAGCAGTTGCCGTACTCAGGCGGTGATACAGCCCGACAGGATGCTCTCGATTGTGCATCTGTAGAAGTTTGTGAGTGATTTTGGTGACAAGCCAAATTTCTTCAGCCTCCTGAGGTTGAAGAGGCGCTGTTGCGCCTTCTTCACCACGCTGTCTGTGTGGGTGGACCAATTCAGTTTGTCCGTGATGTGTACGCCGAGGAACTTAAAACTTTCCACCTTCTCCACTACTGTCCCCTCGATGTGGATACGGGGGTGCTCCCTCTCCTGTTTCCTGAAATCCACGATCATCTCCTTTGTTTTGTTGACATTGAGTGAGAGGTTATTTTCCTGACACCACACTCCGAGGGCCCTCACCTCCTCCCTGTAGGCCGTCTCGTCGTTGTTGGTAATCAAGCCTACCACTGTAGTGTCATCAGCAAACTTGATGACTGAGTTGGATGCGTGCTTGGCCACGCAGTCATGGGTAAACAGGGAGTACAGGAGAGGGCTGAGAACGCACCCTTGTGGGGCCCCAGTGTTGAGGATCAGCGGGGTGGAGATGTTGTTTCCTACCCTCACCACCTGGGGCCGGCCCGCAGGAAGTCCAGGACCCAGTTGCACAGGGCTGGGTCGAGACCCAGGGTCTCGAGCTTAATGACGAGCTTGGAGGGAACTATGGTGTTAAATGCTGAGCTGTAGTCGATGAACAGCATTCTTACATAAGTATTCCTCTTGTCCAGGTGGGTTAGGGCAGTATGCAGTGTGATTGCGATTAGCTCGCCTGTGGACCTATTGGGACGGTAAGCAAATTGGAGTGGGTCCAGGGTGTCTGGCAGGATGGAAGTGATATTATCCTTGACTAATCTCTCAAAGCACTTCATGATGACGGAAGTGAGTGCTACGGGGCGATAGTCATTTAGCTCAGTTACCTTAGCTTTCTTGGGAACAGGAACAATGGTGGCCCTCTTGAAGCATGTGGGAACAGCAGACTGGGATAGGGACTGATTGAATATGTCCGTAAACACACCAGCCAGCTGGTCTGCGCATGCTCTGAGGACACGGCCAGGGATGCCATCTGGGCCGGCAGCCTTGCGAGGGTTAACACATTTAAATGTTTTTCTCACATTGGCTGCGGTGAAGGAGAGCCCGCAGAGTTTAGTAGCAGGCCGTGTCGTGGCACGGCCTGTATTGTCCTCAAAGCGAGCAAAGAAGTTGTTTAGTTTGTCTGGGAGCAGGACATCATGGTCCGCAACGGGGCTGGTTTTCTTTTTGTAGTCCGTGATTGACTGTAGACCCTGCCACATTCCTCTTGTGTCTGAGCCGTTGAATTGTGACTCTACTTTGTCTCTATATTGACGCTTAGCTTGTTTGATTGCCTTGCGGAGGGAATAGCTACACTGTTTGTATTCAGTCATGTTTCCGGTAGCCTTACCCTGGTTAAAAGCAGTGGTTCGCGCTTTCAGCTTTGCGTGAATGCTGCCATCAATCCACGGTTTCTGGTTGGGGAAGGTTTTAATATTTGCTATGGGTACAACATCACCAATGCACTTGCTAATAAACTCGCTCACCGAATCAGCATATACATCAATGTTGTTGTCAGATGCTGTCCGGAACATATCCCAGTCCACGTGCTCAAAGCAATCTTGCAGCATGGAATCGGATTGGTCGGACCAGCGTTGAACAGACCTGAGAACGGGCGTTTCCTGTTTTAGTTTCTGTTTGTAGGCTGGGAGCAACAAAATGGAGTCATGGTCAGACTTGCCGAAAGGAGGGCGGAGAATAGCCTTGTATGCATCACGGAAGTTGGAATAACAATGATCCAGGATTTTACCAGTCCGGGTGGCACATTCGATATGCTGGTAAAATTTCGGGAAGCCTTGTTTTCAAATTAGCCTTATTAAAATCCCCAGCCACAATAAATGCAGCCTCAGGATATGTGGTTTCCAATTTACCTAGAGTGAAATTAATTTATTTTCAGTGCCGTCGATGTATCAGCTTGAGGGGGGGATGTACACGGCTGTGATTATAATCGAGGAGAATTCTCTTGGTAGATAATGCGGTCTGCATTTGATTGTAAGGAATTCTATGTCAGGTGAACAAAAGGACTTGAGTTCCTGTATGTTGTTATGATCACACCACGACTCGTTAATCATAAGGCATACACCCCCGCCCTTCTTCTTACCAGAGAGATGTTTGTTTCTGTCGGCGCGATGCGTGGAGAAACCAGGTGGCTGTACCGACTCAGATAACGTGTCCTGAGTGAGCCATGTTTCCGTGAAGCAAAGAACGTTGCAGTCTCGGATGTCTCTCTGAAAGGCAACCTCGATCGGATTTCGTCTACTTTGTTGTCAAGAGACTGTACATTGGCGATTAAAATACTTGGGAGAGGTGCACGATGCGCCTGGCCGACGTAGCTTGACCAAAAGACCAGCGCTTCCTCCTCTCTCGGCGCCGCCGTTGTTTTGAGTCGCCGGTGCTATCCAGTCTGTTGTCCTAGTTGGGGTAACAAACAGAGAATCCTCTTTGGGAAAGTCGTATTCCTGGTCGTAATGTTGGTAAGTTGACGTTGCTCTTATATCCAATAGTTCCTCCCGGTTGTATGTAATAAAACTTAATATTTCCCAGGGTAACAATGTAAGAAGTAATACATAAAAAAACAAAATACTGCATAGTTTCCTGAGAACGTGAAGCGAGGCTGCCATCTCTGTCGGTGCCGGAAGACTCAGAGAGGCAACAAAGAGACCAAAGATAACCCTGAAGGAGCTGCAAAGCTCCACAGCGGAGATTGGAGTATCTGTCCATAGGACCACTTTAAGTCATACACTCCGCCAAAAGGCATGTGGGAGACTCCCCAAACATATGGAAGAAGGTACTCTGGTTGAGCTTTTTGTCCATCAAGGAAAACACTATGTCTGGCGCAAACCCAACACTTCGCATCACCCCAAGAATACCATCCCCACAGTGAAGCGTGGTGGCAGCATCATGTTGTGGGGATGTTTTTCATCGGCAGGAACTGGGAAACTGGTCAGAATTGAAGGAATGATGGATGGCGCTAAATACAGGGAAATTCTTGAGGGAAAGCTGTTTCAGTCTTCCAGAGATTTGAGACTGGGACCGAGGTTCACCTTCCAGCTGGACAATGATCGTAAGCATACTGCTAAAGCAACACTCGGGTGGTTTAAGGGGAAACATTTAAATGTCTTGGAATGGCCTAGTCAAAGCCCAGACCTCAATCCAATTGAGAATCTGTGGTATGACTTAAAGATTGTTGTACACCAGCAGAACCCATCCAATTTGAAGGAGCTGGAGCAGTTTTGCCTTGCAGAATGGGCAGAAATCCCAGTGGCTAGATGTGCCAAGCTTATAGAGACATACCCCAAGAGACTTGCAGCTGTAATTGCTGCAAAAGGTGGCTCTACAAAGTATTGACTTTTGGGGGGGGGGGGGATACAAACCCCCCAAAAAATCCATTTGAATTCCAGGTTGTAAGGCAAAAAAACAGGAAAAATGCCAAGGGGGGTGAATACTTTCGCAAGCCACTGTACTTTGGATCAGAAAACCAGTCAGTATCTGGTGTGACCACCATTTGCCTCATGCAGCTCGACACATCTCCTTCGCATATAGTTGATCAGGCTGTTGATTGTGGCCTGTGGATTGTTGTCCCACTCCTCTTCAATGGCTGTGCAAAGTTGCTGGATATTGGCGGGAACTAGATCTTGCTGTCGTATATGTCGAACCCGAGCATCCCAAACATGCTCAATGGGTGACTTGTCTGGTGAGTATGAAGGCCATGGAAAATCGGGGACATTTTCAGCTTCCAGGAGTGCACAGATCCTTGCAACATGGGGCTGTGTATTATTATGCTGAAATATAAAGTGATTGTGGCAGATGAATGGCACGACAATGGACCTCAGGTTCTCATCTCTGTTTCTGACAGTTTGTGCATAAATTTATCCGTTGTGCAAACCCACAGTTTCATCAGCTGTCCAGGTGGCCTGGGCTGGCGTGATTACACGTGGTTTGCAGTTGTAAGGCCGGTTGGACACACTGACAAATTCTCTAAAACGATGTTTGAGGCAGCTTATGGTAGAGAAATGAACATTAAATTATCTGGCAACAGCTCTGGTGGACATCCCTGCAGTCAGCATGCCAATTGCAGGCTCCCTCAAAACTACACAATGCCACAGAGACATCTGTGGCATTGTGTTGTGTGACAAAACTGTTCATTTTAGAGTGGCCTTTGATTGTCCCCAGCACAAGGTGCAACTGTGTAATGATCATGCTGTTTAATTCAGCTTATTGATATGCCACACCAACAGGGTGTGGCATAAAACAAATTTGTGCACAAGATTTGAGAGAAATAATATTTTTAGGTGTATGGACAATTTCTGGGATCTTTTAGTTCAGCTCACGAAACATGGGACCAACACTTTACATGTTCTGTTCATATTTTTGTTCAGTGTAAGAGGAAGAATGTGCTCACTGCACGGCAGGTAGCCTAGTGGTTAAGAGCGTTGGGCAAGTAACTGAAAGGTCGCTGGTTCAAATCCCTAAGCCGACTAGATGAATATTATGTTGATGTTCCCTTGAGCAAGGCACTGAACCCTAATCACTCTGGATAAGTGCATCTTCTAAATTACTAAAATGTCAAATATAGAGGGCTTTCTAGCACACATTCTTAATCTAAATAAGCTTTTATCTGACACTACAGCACAATAACAGATCGCTTACATAAGAAGCAAAGGCAGGAGAGGACAGGGCATCTGAGGACTAACGTGTTAAACTAGGACTACTGTCTGTTAGGACTGGATTCAATGAGTATCGAGGAAGATCCGTGTTAAAATGTTAAGCTAATTTCCGATTGAGCCGAAATATGCAGTGTTTACTGTAATGCAGTCTCCGCGACTGCGGGAACATTGCCTTTAATTGTCAATCGTGCTATAAAGATGGATCTTCAGCGCAATCAATTGAATAGAGCCCTTAGTCTCTCTAGTTCTGCACTTTAGGGAAGTAGAGGGAGAGACAGAAAGCTCAGGACCAGACCCAGTCCCCTTCATTAATAAGGAGTGAATGCCCAGGTTAACAGGCTGCTGTGGCCATGCTCTCTCTCTCACCAAGCACTCTGCCAACCACATGGTTCCACTCTCTCAGGACTAGAGGCATAAACTGCTGCACAACGCTTTTACTGCTTCACACACCACTCTACTCACATCTCATAACTCAGCCAACTCAGAGAAATAATATACATTTGGTGGTCTGTAACGTCCAAAATGATTGAATGACTTTCTATCTGTGGCAAAGAGTAGCCACTAATGTTAAACAGGTAAATACCGTTCTAATGAGGTAGACTGGGCAGATTGGAGGCCAGGGAATCTTTAACTGAGTTTCCACTGAGATCTGCTCCACTGGGAAACACTAACATAAATGACAGGGACCGCAGCTCTGGGCCTGATGCTGCGCAGGGGCTGTGTGTGTGTGTGTGTGTGTGTGTGTGTGTGTGTGTGTGTGTGTGTGTGTGTGTGTGTGTGTGTGTGTGTGTGTGTGTGTGTGTGTGTGTGTGTGTGTGTGTGTGTGTGTGTGTGAGAGGAGGACACATAGCAAACCCACTGTGGGCCCATAGTGAGTAATGAAAGTGGATAAATCAGTTAGTGACAGGTCCTGAAGCAGTAAGGAGTGTTTAGGACCGTTACAGAGCCTTATTAAACTAACTGGTACCAGCAACGCCACCAGACTGTTCTGCAGCACTCACTTGCGCATGCTGTTCTTGTGCAGGCACACACTTACGCAGGACTTTTTTTCCCGATGTGAGGTGATGAAGAAACAAACCTGCAGACCAACATGTTATAAAAGCCTGTATAATAATAATAATAGGAAAACCTGTAAACAAGGAGTGACCTGAACAGGAACCAACACCCAACGAGCAGCATAGTAAGTTGAATTTTATTCAACACTGACTTGCAGGCCTTTTCAAGAGGAGAGATCAGATATGACATGTCTATGTGATGTTCTCTTCACCATCACCACACAGAAACATTCTGGACTGGTTAGAAAACTAAGGTTCTAATTTTCAGCTTCAGTCCATAACAAACAAACAGGCTTATATAAAACACATGTATCTCATAATTATATGACAGAAGACTCAAACACTGTTTCCCGTCATTTCTTTGTTTATTGCTTCCTAGTGAAATCATCTGTACCTCGGAATGCATTAGACACACATTATAGCCAATCCCAACATGATGCTCATTTCATAGCATATGGTATACAGGTTAAAAATAATGTATAGTTTGATAAAATATAAATGTTAAGATCATATAAAAACAAATTACAAAATTGGACAAAAAGAAAAAGGCACCACTTCAATAGGCGTGTGTGTGTGTATTTGTGTGTGCTATTTCCGGTTGAGTAGTATAGAGCTAAGGTATAGTAATAAGAAGGTGCCTGTAGGATCAACAGTTCTGGGCCTCTCCTGCAGCAGCAGATGGAGAGAGCAGAACTCAAACAGCCAGCTGTTCTTCCTGTGAAAACCAGAAAACAAAGGGATACAAACAGTATGTAACACTGGGTCTATGAATGACAGTGTACCTACCAGCATGTATATTATAAATCCACTGGATCTTGTAATTATGTGTCCTATACAGGGTTGAATAGACGGTTCTGCTGGAAGGTTCTGTGGTAATTCCAAGATGACGTAGCAGTCGGTCGTCTGTTTGTCTTATTTCATATATTTGTAGTATTTTTAATATCAATTTCCTATCTACAGACTGAACATACTCTCCTGCAACCCGCCTCACCCAATTTGGTACGGATCTGCTATTTTTTACACTTTAGAACTGGAACCCCCATCAGAAGCTAGCCAGCTAACTAGCTACTAGTCAGTTAGCCACTACTAGCGGTCATCACCGTTAACTGGGACATCAGCCAGCCTCAGCCCGGTCAATTTCCTGCCAGTCTGCACAGCGCAATATCAACCCAGAGCATATCGGACTGCTTTTTCTCTACCACATCACCGGATTCCTTCCGCAAGCTCTGAACCTCTACACCGGATCATCGCAGCTAGCTAGCTGCTACCCGAGAGGCTACTCCTGGCTAACATCTCTGTCCCGAAGCAAGCACCAGTTAACCTGGAGCTAGCCTCGAGCTAGGGTCATCTCCCAGCTAGCCAAAGAGGTCCATCAGCCAATTCTTTGGTCTACAATACCTATTTTGCCAATTGGCCTGGACTGCCGACACGGAGCCCCGCTGATCCATCACGACTGGTCTGCCGATGTAACCGTCCGAGGGGGTTTCAACAGGCTCTTCCGTTGCAACGTCCCCCGGAGGCTCATCTGCTAGCCCCGGCCCACTAGCTGTCTGATTCGCCGTGTTCCCCTGGAAGGATAATGACCTCATCCCGTCAGTAGAGGATGGCTGGTTGCTCTTTAAAAGTGCTTTCCTTCAATAAGCATGCCCCATAAAAAAAATGTAGAACTAAGAACAGATATGGCTCTTGGTTCACCCCAGACTTGACTGCCCTTGACCAGCATAAAAACATCCTGTGGCGTACTGCATTAGCATCGAATAGCCCGCGCGATATGCAACTTTTCAGGGAAGTCAGGAACCAATATACTCAGTCAGTTAGGAAAGCTAAGGCTAGCTTTTTCAAACAGAAATTTGCATCCTGTAGCACTAATTCCAAAACGTTTTGGGACACTGTAAAGTCCTTGGAGAACAAGAGCACCTCCTCCCAGCTGCCCACTGCACTGAGGATAGGAAACACCGTCACCACCGGAAAATCTAAAATAATCAATATTTTCATTTTTTTTTTTTATTATTCTACGGCTGGCCATGCTCTCCACCTGGCTACCCCTACCAACATCTCAGCACCCCCGCAGCAACTTGCCCAAGCCCCCGTTTCTCCTTCACCCAAATCCAGACAGCTGATGTTCTGAAAGAGCTGCAAAATCTGGATCCCTACAAATCAGCTGGGCTAGATAATCTGGACCCTCTCTTTCTAAAATTATCTGCCGAAATTGTTGCAACCCCTATTACTAGCCTATTCAACCTCTCTTTCGTATCTGAGATCCCCAAAGATTGGAAAGCTGCCGCGGTCATCCCCCTCTTCAAAGGGGGAGACACTCTAGACCCAAACTGTTATAGACCTATATCCATCCTGCCCTGCCTTTCTAAAATCTTCAAAAGCCAAGTTAACAAACAGATCAGCGATCATTTCGAATCCCACCGTACCTTCTCCACTATGGAATCTGGTTTCCGAGCTGGTCATGGGTGCACCTCAGCCACATTCAAGGTCCTAAACGATATCATAACCGCCATCAATAAAAGACAGTACTGTGCAGCCGTCTTCATCTACCTGGCCAAGGCTTTCGACTCTGTCAATCACAGCATTCTTATCGGCAGATTCAATAGCCTTGGCTTCTCAAATGACTGCCTCGCCTGGTTCACCAACTACTTCTCAGATAGAGTTCAGTGTGTCAAATCGGAGGGCCTGTTGTCCGGACCTCTGGCAGTCACTATGGGGGTGCCACAGGGTTCAATTCTCGGGCAGACTCTTTTCTCTGTATATATCAATGTTGTCGCTTCTTGCTGCTTTCTCTGATCCACCTCTACGCAGACGACACCATTCTGTATACATCTGGCCCTTCTTTGGACACTGTGTTAACAAACCTCCAAACAAGATTCAATGCCATACAACACTCCTTCCGTGGCCTCCAACTGCTTTTAAATGCTAGTAAAACTAAGTGCATGCTCTTCAACCGATTGCTGCCCGCACCCTCCCGCCCGACTAGCATCACTACTCTGGACAGTTCTGACTTAGAATATGTGGACAACTACAAATACCTAGGTGTCTGGTTAGACTGTAAACTCTCTTTCCAGACTCACATTAAGCATCTCTAATCCAAAATTAAATCTAGAATCGTCTTCCTATTTCGCAACAAAGCATCCATCACTCATGCTGCCAAACACGCCCTCGTAAAACTGACTATCCTGCCGATCCTTGACTTCGGCAATGACATTTACGAAATAGCCTCCAACACTCTACTCAGCAAAATGGATGTAGTCTATCACAGTGTTATCCGTTTTGTCACCAAAGCCCCATATACTACCCACCACTGCGACCTGTATGCTCTCGTTGGCTGGCCCTCACTACATATTAGTCGCCAAACCCACTGGCTCCAGGTCATCTATAAGTCTATGCTAGGTAAAGCCCCGCCCTATCTCATCTCACTGGTCACCATAGCAACGCCCACCCGTAGCACGCGCTCCAGCAGGTACAGTGGGGAAAAAAAGTATTTAGTCAGCCACCAATTGTGCAAGTTTTCTCACTTAAAAAGATGAGAGGCCTGTAATTTTCATCATAGGTACACTTCAACTATGACAGACAAAATGAGGGAAAAAAATCCAGAAAATCACATTGTAGGATTTTTTATGAATTTATTTGCAAATTATGGTGGAAAATAAGTATTTGGTCACATACAAACAAGCAAGATTTCTGGCTCTCACAGACCTGTAACTTCTTCTTTAAGAGGCTCCTCTGTCCTCCACTCATTACCTGTATTAATGGCACCTGTTTGAACTTGTTATCAGTATAAAAGACACCTGTCCACAACCTCAAACAGTCACACTCCAAACTCCACTATGGCTAAGACCAAAGAGCTGTCAAAGGACACCAGAAACAAAATTGTAGACCTGCACCAGGTTGGGAAGACTGAATCTGCAATAGGTAAGCAGCTTGGTTTGAAGAAATCAACTGTGGGAGCAATTATTAGGAAATGGAAGACATACAAGACCACTGTTAATCTTCCTCGATCTGGGGCTCCACGCAAGATCTCACCCCGTGGGGTCAAAATGATCACAAGAACGGTGAGCAAAAATCCCAGAACCACACGGGGAGACCTAGTGAATGACCTGCAGAGAGCTGGGACCAAAGTAACAAAGCCTACCATCAGTAACACACTACGCCGCCAGGGACTCAAATCCTGCAGTGCCAGACGTGTCCCCTGCTTAAGCCAGTACATGTTCAGGCCCGTCTAAAGTTTGCTAGAGAGCATTTGGATGATCCAGATGAGGATCGGAGAATGTCAGATGAAACCAAAATATAACTTTTTGGTAAAAACTCAACTCGTCGTGTTTGGAGGACAAAGAATGCTGAGTTGCATCCAAAGAACACCATACCTACTGTGAAGCATGGGGGTGGAAACATCATGCTTTGGGGCTGTTTTTCTGCAAAGGGACCAGGACGACTGATCCGTGTAAAGGAAAGAATGAATGGGGCCATGTATCGTGAGATTTTGAGTGAAAACCTCCTTCCATCAGCAAGGGCATTGAAGATGAAACGTGGCTGGGTCTTTCAGCATGACAATGATCCCAAACACACCGCCTGGCAATCTAAGGAGTGGCTTCAGAAGAAGCATTTCAAGGTCCTGGAGTGGCCTAGCCAGTCTCCAGATCTCAACCCCATAGAAAATCTTTGAAAGTCCGTGTTGCCCAGCGACAGCCCCAAAACATCACTGCTCTAGAGGAGATCTGCATGGAGGAATGGGCCAAAATACCAGCAACAGTGTGTGAAAACCTTGTGAAGACTTACAGAAAACATTTGACCTCTGTCATTGCCAACAAAGGGTATATAACAAAGTATTGAGATAAACTTTTGTTATTGACCAAATACTTATTTTCCACCATAATTTGCAAATAAATTCATAAAAAATCCTACAATGTGATTTTCTGGATTTTTTTTCCTCATTTTGTCTGTCATAGAAGTGTACCTATGATGAAAATTACAGGCCTCTCTCATCTTTTTAAGTGAGAGAACTTGCACAATTGGTGGCTGACTAAATACTTTTTTCCCCCACTGTATATTTCACTGGTCATCCCCAAAGCCAACACTTGCTTTGGCCGCCTTTCCTTCCAGTTCTCTGCTGCCAATGGCCGGAACAAATTGCAAAAATCACTGAAGCTGGAGTCTTATATCTCCCACTCTAACTTTAAGCATCAACTGTCAGAGCAGCTTACGATCACTGTACCTGTACACAGCCAATCTGTAAATATCAGACCCAACTACCTCAACCCCATATCCTCTTGCTCTTTTGCACCCCAGTATTTCTACTTGCACATCATCATCTGCACATCTATCACTCCAGTGTTAATTGCTAAACTGTAATTATTTCGCCTCCGTGGCCTATTTATTGCCTTACCTCCTTACTCTTCTACATTTGCACACACTGTACATATATTTTTCTATTGTGTTATTGACTGTACGTTTGTTTATGTGTAACTCTGTGTTGTTGTTTTGTCGCACTGCTTTGCTTTATCTTGGCCAGGTCGCAGTTGTAAATGAGAACTTGTTCTCAACTGGCCTACCTGGTTAAATAAAGGGGGAAATTTTTTTTTATAAAAATACCTCTCAACTTGATGACTGAGTATTTAACCCAGACTGACACACTGTCTATAAAGGACCCTGAGGAAGGCACAGTGATGCCGAAACGTTGGTAAATACCCATTAAACTGTTGGGAGAGTATATATGTAGTGTGCGACTTTCTTTATTTTGATAGTGTATAGTTTATTCACCGTTAGTCAGCACCTCCACACAAACTTTGTTCTGGGTGTGCGCCAGCTCATGTTATTTTATATAAAGGAAACCACGACATCATCTACCAACACAATGACCTGGGGTCTACTAATGGGGGTTCAGGCTTTTGTTCCAAACCTGCAGTAACACACCTGACTCAGCTAATCATGATTCTGAGTCCAGACTGAAGAACATGATCAGTTTGTCTCACCTGATCTTAGGGAGTTTCTGGAGGATGATGGAGAGTTTCTCCAGAAGAGAAAGTTCTAGTCTGGGGTTATTCACAAGAACAACTGCTGTACGGAGAAAAGTCCTCAGTGGTGCGCGCAGGCCGGAACTCAGACAGATACCCTGCAGAGAGGGAACCACGAAGACAAGTATACAGACGGATGGGCAGACAGACAGTTCCACTGAATTACCCTACACACAGGCAGACAGCCACTTCCACTGAAGAATCCAACACAGTCCAACCGTCTACTCCTGTTAAGGCTTTTGGAGATTCATGTGAAACCTGCCCAGTCCGCCCACAATCTGACCAGTCAGCCGTCACACTATAACCAGTCTCTGCTGTCAGTAAACTGGATCAGGAACCCAGCTGAAGTCATGCAGTCGTACAGATGCTGTTCGACTCCACTCAGCCAACAATAATAAATCTACATGATTTCACTTCAAGAAGAGTCCATTTTGTCAGTGTTAACTCTGTCTCTGGATACATAAACAGAGAGAGATGAAACAGAGAGGAGAAGGAAGGCATAGATCTCAGCAGATGTGAGCTGCATATTTCTCTCCGTTTAGTAAACACAGAGCGTGTGGAGCTATTCAGGTCAGTATGGTAAGAGTCTGGACAGAGTACAATCACAACATTAAGTGTAGAATACGTGCCAAAGTCATTGACCCGACATAACACAGTACCTCTCATACCCAACATCAGAGATACAACTGCCCAAAAACTTTTATATTTCACAATCCACACATTTCTTATTGTCCTTTATTTTCCTAGTTCAGTTGACTGAGAACACATTCTGTACAGAATGAGCTGGGGGATAAAATTCAAACACCTTTACTATCCCTGTGAGAAGTTCAATGGGGAATAAGGGAATAATATAGTAATTGGTGTGTGAAAAAGTCTCATGGTGTTACTGTAGCTACATGTCTGCTACTGTAGCAGACTGGCAGATATCCAGGAGGTCCATCCCTGTTACTGTAGCAGAGACCCAGGAGGTCCATCCCTGTTATTGTAGCAGGGAGCTAGACACACACCTCCATCTGGCCCCTAGCCTCTCCTCTCCTCAGGCCCCCTCAGCCCCATGTGGGACAGAGAGGAGAGAAACTTCAAACACTATGGGTCAGTGGTGGAATGGTCCATGTCCAGGCTGATTTATGGGGGTGGTCCCCTTGGTTCTCCCCCATCTATAAGACACATGGACTAGATTACTGTAGAATAGCCTGAGCCCTGAGAGAGTAATATAGGGGCTTTGCCTTGGGCACAGACACTAAGCAGGCCTACAGTAAGACAGGACAGGAGACACTGGGGAGAGGGTGACCCGCAGGTGTGAACCAGACCCCCTGTTTGTGTGTCAGTGAAACAGGGCAGGTTTACAGTATAACAGGGCAGCCACAGAGGGGAAGTTGAGTTGACCTTCAGGTGTGAACTGAATGAAGGAGCCAAGCCATATCGTACTGTACAGGGGGTTGGGGCGGCTGCCTTGGGGGCATTGAGCAGGCCTAAAGTAGTGCAGGACGAGGTGTGTGTGTGTGTGTCTGGGGAGCTTTTATGGTGACCTTCAAGTGTGAACCCCAACTTTCCCTCATGGCCTCACTCACACTCACTTCATTACTCCACTGTAAACCACGCTAATCACCAGCTCTGGCCCTCTCCCTCCCTCTGTCTCATGTATCATGGTGGGGTGCTGTGATCTCTGCCTGCCACACTACACTTTAGGGGACCAAGAGCTTAGCTCTGCTCAGTGTCTCTCTCACGCACGCACGGCGCCACCAGCAGCTCTGTTCAGTATCCGCCAATGACATGGCTCCTTGCCACAATCAGCAGTCATGAATTAGTCAAACGTAAAACAAATAATAGGAGCATACTCTAACTGTACTGTTATGGAGGGACAGTACATAGTGGTGGGAATCCGTGGGACACATGGGACTGTACTGACTGATTCATGGTGAGAGTAGTAGTGTACTGTATACTTACGTGACTCTGGACTGAGCTGCAGTAGGATGTCTATGGGGGTCTGCAGCCCCTTCTTTCCCCCTCAGAGCAGGGCTAAGAGGACAGACACTCCCCCATACTGCAGAAACAGCCCCCTGACATCCACACACACCAGGTCACTGTGGAGGGAGTAGTATGTCAGCTGGGGGAGAGGAGAGAAATAGCCCTTAGATCCCACAGACACACCACACAGACTCCCTGGACACTGCCACTGAACCCCAGCCAGGCTCCCACCCCCATCTCTGCTTCCAACACTTATTCCATCCATGCTGGCGGCTCACTTAACCCTAACCCCTTTCATACACAAACCTGCATTTTTTCAGACCCTGTAACCAAAATACAGATATGGGGTCTGTGTGAATGGTTCTCTGCTTTTTTGCAGGTCAATTCATTAACACTTCCATTATTTGTCCCTAATTTGAATTGCTAACAACCCCCATGGGTTAACAACAGTTCCCCACCATTCCAATCGGCCAGTTACCCACTGATATGTAAAAGGGTATTCATGCAATAAAGTGGTAATATAAGGGGCTGTTTAAAAGGGTGCAGTAAAAACATTGCCTTATATTTTTTACAAGTAACATTCCACATCTTCTGTCTGAAATAGGCATTACACATGTTAGGTTCTAATTTCAGAGTAAATAACTAATGGACACTAGAGAAGCTTAACCAAGTTTAATTATTCCCAAAGGGTCGACACAGCTGTATTCAAACAAAAAAACATTTCTCACCATCACAAGTATACAGTTGAAGTCGGAAGTTTATATACACCTTAGCCAAATACATTTAAACTCAGTTTTTCACAGTCCCTGACATGTAATCCTAGTAAAAATTCCCTGTCTTAGTTCAGTTGGGATCACCACTTTATTTTAAGAATGTGAAATGTCAGAATAATAGTAGAGAGAATGATTTATTTCAGATTTGATTTCTTTCATCACATTCCCGGTGGGTCAGAAGTTTACATACACTCAATTAGTATTTGGTAGCATTGCCTTTAAATTGTTTAACTTGGGTCAAACGTTTTGGGTAGCCTTCCACAAGCTTCCCACAATAAGTTTGGTGAATTTTGGCCCATTCCTCCTGACAAAGCTGGTGTAACTGAGTCAGGTTTGTAGGCCTCCTTGCACGCACACGCTCACACAGTTCTATTTTGTTTCATCAGACCAGAGGACATTTCTCCAAAAAGTACTATCTTTGTCCCCATGTGCAGTTGCAAACCGTAGTCTGGCTTTTTTATGACAGTTTTGGAACAGTGGCTTCTTCCATGTCGATATAGGACTCGTTTTATTGTGGCTATAGATATTTGGGTGCGTGTTTCCTCCAGCATCTTCACAAGGTCCTTTGCTGTTCTGGGATTGATTTGCACTTTTCGCACCAAAGTACGTTCATCTCTAGGAGACAGAACGCGTCTCCTTCCTGAGCGGTATGACGGCTGCGTGGTCCCATGGTGTTTATACTTGTGTACTATTGTTTGTACAGATGAACGTGGTACCTTCAGATGTTTGGAAATTGCTCCCAAGGATGAACCAGACTTGTGGAGGTCTAAAAAAAATTCTGTGAGGTCTTGGCTGATTTCTTTAGATTTTCCCATGATGTCAAGCAAAGAGGCACTGAGTTTGAAGGTAGGCCTTGAAATACATCCACAGGTACACCTCCAATTTACTCAAATGTCAATTAGCCTATCAGAAGCTTCTAAAGCCATTACATCCTTTTCTGGAATTTTCTAAGCCGTTTAAAGGCACAGTCAACTTAGTGTATGTAAACTTCTGACCCACTGGAATTGTGATACAGTGAATTAAAGTGAAATAATCTGTCTGTAAACAATTGTTGGAAAAATGTATTGTGTCTTGCACAAAGTAGATGTCCTAACCGACTTGTCCAAACTATAGTTTGTTAACAAGAACTTCGTGGAGGGGTTGAAAAGCGAGTTTTAATGACTCCAACCTAAGTGTATGTAAACTTCCGACTTCAACTATATGAGAACGGGAAAATTACCAAATTGTTTTTAAAAGTATTATATTCTTCCTGGGGTTTGTATATGAACAGATTTTTTTTATAAGATTTTATGTTGCTGTCAGTTCCATTTTGACTTTCTACTTAAATTGTGTTAATGTTGCGGTCTAACACCGGCCGCGCGCCATCATGCGCAAATTGATTTTGGCCCCCCACACCAAACGCGACCACGACACACATGTTGAAATATCAAAACAAACTCTGAACCAATTATATTAATTTGGGGACAGGTCAAAAAAGCATTAAACATGTATGGCAATTTAGCTTGCTAGCTTGCAGTTACTAGCTAATTTGTCCTATTTAGCTAGCTTGCTGTTGCTAGCTAATTTGTCCTGGAATATAACGTTGAGTTGTTATTTTACCTGTGTCATGCACAAAGTAGATGTCCTAACCGACTTGACAAAACTATAAATTTGTGGAGTGGTTGAAAAACGAGTTTTAATGACTCCAACCTAAGTGGATGTAAACTTCCGACTTGAACTGTAGATACTCCACTTTAGACACTTCTCCTGACCTCAACCCCTCCTTCACCTAGTCCACAGATATCCTCTGGTACCACCTATCCCACTCCCGTGACTCTCTCCTGTCCACCCAGCACATTCCACAGCCACTCTGTCTTTCTACAGATCTCACTCTTTGATATACTATGCGTCTGATCTATCATGTCTTTAATATCTCAATGTTCAAAGTTTAGCCCGAATCCAACACACATTTGAGATCAGATAACAGCTCTGTTTAAAGACTACTGGAGGTGACACTCTGAATGTGGCCCTGACAAACCGCTAATCTAGAGTCATATATCTGCCCTTCACGTCTCTCTCTCTCTCGCTCTCCCACTCGTGTTGGTCCCATGTTTCATGAGCTGAAATAAACAGTCCCAGAAATGTTCCATATGCATAAAAAGCTTATTTCTCTAAAATGTTGTGTACAAAGTGTTTACATCCCTCTTAGTGAGCATTTCCATCCACACATGACAGGTGTGGCATATCAAGAAGCTAATTAAACAGCATGATCATTACACTGGTGAACCTTGTGCTGGGGACAATAAAATGTGCAGTTCTGTCACACAACACGATGCCACAGATGTCTCAAGTTTTGAGGGAGCGTGCAATTGGCATGCTGACTACAGGAATGTCCACCAGAGCTGTTGCCAGAGAATTTAATGTTAATTTCTCGACCGTAAGCCGCCTCCAAAATCGTTTTAGAGAATTTGTCAGTACGTCCAACCAGCCTCACAACCGCTGACCATGTGTAACAACGCCAGCCCAGGACCTCCACATCTGGCTTCATCACCTGTGGGATCATCTGAGACCAGCCACCCAGACAGCTGATGAAACTGAGGGTTTAAATAACCAAAGAATTGCTGCACAAACTGTCAGAACCCATCTCAGGGAAACTCATCTGCGTGTTCGTCGTCCTCACCATGGTCTTGTCCTGACTGCAGTTTTGGTGTCGTAATCGATTTCAGTGGGCAAATGCTCACCTTCGATGGCCACTGGCACGCTGGAGAAGTGTGCCCTTCACGGCTGAATCCTTATTTTAACTGTACCGGGCAGATGGCAATGTGTATGGCGTTGTGTGGGTGAGTGGTTTGCTGATGTTAACGTTGTGAACAGAGTGCCCCATGGTGGCGGTGGGGTTATGGTATTGGCAGATATATGCCACAGACAACAAAGACAATCGCATTTTACCGTGACGAGATCCTGAGGCCCATTGTCGTGCCCTTAATCCGCCTCCGTCACCTCATGTTCCAACATAATAATGCACGGTCCCATGTCGCAAGGATCTGTACACAATTCCTGGAAGCTGAAAAATGTCCCAGTTATTCCATGGCCTGCATACTCACCAGACATGTCACCCATTGAGCATGTTTGGGATGCTCTGGATCGATGTGTACGGCAGCATGTTCCAATTCCCGCCAATATCCAGCAACTTTGCACAGCCATTGAAGAGGAGTAGGACAACATTCCACAGGCCACAATCAACAGCCTGATAAACTCTATGTGAAGGAGATGTGTTTCTCTGAATGAGGCAAATCGTGGTCACACCAGATACTGACTGGTTTTCTGATTCAAGGTATCTGTGACCAACAGATGCATATCTATATTCCCAGTCATGTGAAATCCATAGATTAGGGGCTAATTAATTTATTTAAATTGAATGATTTCCTTATATGAATTGTAACGCAGTAAAATCTTAGAAATTGTTGTATGTGGCGTTTATATTTTGGTTCAGTGTATGTTTAGTGGACGTATAAAGTGACCCAGAAGGGGAAATAGATCTAACGATGCACTTAGCTGATCTAGGAGTGGTCTGAGGCAGTTGGTAAATAACAAGCGCAACTTCAGAAATGAAGGATGAACTTAGCCTTAAGATACTTTTGGGAAACTGGGCCATGGTTACTGAGAAGACATGTTTATGAGGCCTGTGTCACTGATGCTCTCCAGACACACAGCACTGTGCAGTCTGTGACTGGCTTGGCCAGGGGTTGGGGGACTGGGCTGGAGGGTTACACCAGGGTACACCAGAAACCCCCTGACCCAAAGCCTGCCTGCCTCTCTCTCGCTGGTCCAAACCATTTTAGGGGTCTGGGTTTCCAGAAAACTTCAAAAGCAAATCTGGCGAGAGATATTATATGGCTCTGATGCAAACAGTTTTTTTTATTTGTTCAGAAAAGTTAGGCAGTTAAAAGCTTTTTGGGCCAGATACCTTTGTCTGACATGGTAACATCATTTCGAAGAAATAAGAAGAAATATTCTTCCAATATGAACAAACCATTTTTATGTCCATTCAGATATAGAACTGAGCCAACCTGGCAGAGAGCTTGCACTGTGGGGTTTAGGTCTGGGTTGCTGCTATAAACTTGCTTACCAATGTATTTTTAAAAAGCATGATACAAATAAAAAGTGATTGGTTGGTTGATTGATTAATGGAAACCTGCACGGCTCCCCATAGAGAGCACAGTACTACAGTATGAGTTATACAGTCACAAATAGTTTTTTATATTATAAACCTGTATTCTTTCCCAAAGGAAAACCACAACATGGTGGGAGGGTCCTGGTCTTCAGGGGGCCGCTGGGGTCGGAGCCCTGGATACCTCTTCACCAGACGCCGCAGAGTGGACGACAGAGCCACGGGCTGCATACACAGAAGCACACAAAGTCACAAATACAAATGCACCCACACACACAGTCAGTGGGAGACCAGCGTTGTAATTAAATCCACAGAGATTATGTTTCTGGCCTGTTTCTGGTTCAAACTCAACATGTTGCAGTAATACTACACCATGTGATTCCAGTTTAAACATCAAGCATGTCAAATTGCTGCCCTGACACTGCCTGACAAACACACACAGACACACGCACAGACACACACGTTTCAGTTCTGCGTTGCGTTGTGTTGGATCCGGGATGGCATCTATACTGGTTGTTGACTCACTGGGCTGAGCATGTTTTCATTGAGAACCAGACAGAGTTGCTGGGGCCCATTCTATCCAGCGGGGTCTGAGCCTCTGTCAGTGAGATGTCCGTTCCCCAGCCACACACACAGCCTGTTCTAATGTACCCCACACTAATAAACCACATACTGGCCAGGCCAGCACAGGACACAGTCCAACACAAAGGATTTAATAAAATAATGTTGAAACTCAACTGGACGTTAAATCAAAGGCTTTCTCACAGCTGGGAGGAGAATGTTGTCTTATGTTGTTTGTGGCGTTGTATTGTGTAGTGTTGTGTATTACCTGTGTGATGTTGTCTATCTCTCTCAGGCTCCAGTATATACATCTGATCAGCGACAGGGTGACAGAGGGGTCTGATGATGCAGAGACCTGCTGCAGCTGCTCTACCAACAGAGGCAACACCTAGAGACAGGACAACAACACAATATCAACAAAACAATACAAACAATAAAACAATCCCTGCTGAAGTTTGAATACCACTGTGTGGTTTTGACTATACTCACACTGCACTTCAAGTGTGTGTGTACCTCCTGCTCTAGGGTCTGTTTTCTCTGTCCTGGAGCTGGGCCGACCACTGTTGCTAACTCAAACGCTATGCCTGTAGTTGTTCGTAAATGTGAGGGGCAGGAGGAAGAGAGAAACACCTCTCTCCCCCCTGGGTTGGTGACAGCCTGAAACAGCTCCGTTGTAACCTCTCATCTTCCTGGTGGTGGTTCGTCTAGACCCGGGGGACTTCACCACTCTCTGCTGCTCAACATGTTAGTGTCTTCCACTCAGCCCAGCTGCTTTCTGCTCTGTAGAGACATAGCGATCATATGCCAATAGTTAGCTTAATAGTTAGCTATAGCATGTTCAGTCACTGCATGTACGTGCAAAACCTAGTAGTATGTTTATATAACTAGATAGCTAGCTCACTAGTTGGGCTTGTTCCCTTGGTAACGAGTGATCCAGCTAGCTAAATAATAAAGCTAAGCAGGCAAACTAACCCGTTTCCTCTCCAGATATTTTATTTTCAGCCTCTAAATAGTAACGTCCACATCGCTCTCTGACGATTCATCTTGAGGTTTCACACAGATGGATTGTTGTTCAACAAACTCCAAAACAAAATCACAGTCAACTTGTTGTTAGTTTGAATTCTGTGCATTTTTGATCAACCGGAATTGATACACCTGCTTTCAACCTGAGGAGGGCGCCATTACACAACAATTGTGACGTTGTGCTCATGCTGTCTGTGGGACGGTCGCTGCTGCTGTTGTAGCCTTCTGTGTTCAGTGCTGGGATGAATCCATCAACCTGTTCAACATGCTGTCAATTTATAAACTCATGCTTAGGCTACATTCAGATACTGTTAAGACCAGCTATCTCTCGCCTCAGAATGATGTAAAATTGTAGTATTAGTTCCCCACACAGATGGTATTTAGCAGGTTAAAGGTGAGATACGATTCATACTGTATGAATCATAGAATACCTCATCTCTACCCTGCTATACTGTAGATACCATCTGGGTGTGGAGGTAGGAACCACAGTTTGATGGAACTGTACCTTCAGAGGGGAGGCACGTTCAATAAAAACATGCCATCCCCTCTTTCTAGCATCATTGTATCACATTCTCATTCTAAAACTATATCATTTTGTTATCAATTTAAAAACAAATCTCCCTACATTTACGTCACAAGAAATGCCCTGTGGTCCTACAGTAAAGAAAATATGTGCTATTCTAAGTGTATGAGTGGGAGTAAAATAATGAGTTTTCCAGCACTTCCTGTGCACACTCATTATCCTGCTGTGCTTAGGAGTGTTCTGGAACAGAGCTCGCTGTGCTAAGGGTAGAACAACTCTCTTACCTCCTTAATCAGCTATACAGCTATAGAGGTCTCTGTATTAAAGACCACATAATATAGAGTACCCATGCCGCATATAAGATCAAAGTTGAACTGTATAAGTGAAATATATACTGTAGTTTATTAACAACACTGACTGAGTATCGTAATATCTTTAATCACTACTTTGGTAGGTTAAACAAAAACAATGACCACAACAAATATTGTTTTGATATGTTTTATTTCAGAGCAGACTAGCTTGGGGAGGTTGATAGTTATAGAACAGACATAAACACCATGGTAAGCTTTTCTGAGACCTTGGAATGATCGAGGCCGATGGTCTACATCCAGAGTTTCACCCTAGAGCTTCATCTGTTTCAGTCTGTTAATTTAAACATTGTCCTTTCAATGTCATTAAACACCATTCCGGCCACGTCAATAACCCATCCAAACAAGAAGACGATGATTGCAGGGCTCTCCATAAATAGACTCTTATGGATCTGAGGTCCTCCTAACTTCCCTCCAGACCTCAGCAATGTGCCGGTCCCATTAGACTGACCTGGCTGGAGTGTCTCATTGTCTTGACATAGTCTTAAAGGTCATTTCCTCCGGTCAATAATTGAATGCCGTGCACGTGTTTGTGTGTGTGTGTGCATGTGTGTCCTTTCCGTCGGTCAGAGGCGATGCCTACACCTGACCAGTCTCTGGAAGGCCTTCTTAAAGTCCTCATTGAAGATAGTGTAGATGAGAGGGTTGATGAGGGAGTTGAGGTACCCCAGCCAGGTGAGGAAGTCAGCCAGCTCTATGGAGGTGCTGCAGGAGCCACACGTGTTGACGATCACCTCCTTCAGGAAGAAAGGCAGCCAGCAGACCACGAAGGCCCCCAGTATCAGTCCTAACGTAGATGCAGCTCGCCGCTCCCTGGTCCCTGAGATACGCTGCCGTCTCAACGAACACTCCCTCTCCCGCCTCGACTCGCTGTGGGGACTCTTTACAGTAATGCGCACGCGGTCTCCCTCCATGGTGGGGTCTGAGTAGGACTTCTCCTGGAGGTTCAGGGTGTCGGGGCCCCCATCAGGGGGGCAGGAGGGGAGGGTGGTTCCGTTGACCATGGAGGATTGTTGGCTGGCCCTGCTGGCCCCCCTGCGGAGGTACAGAGTCTGAGCTGCTCTGTAGATCTTGTAGTATAGGATGAGGATGAGGAGCAGGGGGATATAGAACGCTCCCAGGGTGGAGTAGAGGGTAAAGGCGATGTGGTGGTGAGTTATCAGACATTGGTCCTCTTCTGGCTCCCCGCCATGGTTCC
This sequence comes from Brachymystax lenok tsinlingensis, assembly GCA_030435695.1. Classification (NCBI taxonomy): domain Eukaryota; kingdom Metazoa; phylum Chordata; class Actinopteri; order Salmoniformes; family Salmonidae; genus Brachymystax; species Brachymystax lenok. The sequence goes on from CM059785.1 coordinate 21,776,826, forward strand.
TCCACAGCAGAGGGGGAAGGGATATGAGGACAGACAGAAACCAGACCATGCCGACAGTGATCCCGGCTCGGAGGCCGGTGCGTTTGCGTGAATACTCCACGGCGTCAGTGATGGCCCGGTAGCGGTCTAGAGCGATGGCTGCCAGGTGGAGGATGGAACAGGTGCAGCAGGTGATGTCAACACTCAGCCACATGTAACACACGGCCTCTCCCATCTGCCAGCTCTCCCTGAGGATTCAGACAGAATCATGAAAGTGATTATGTTTGTTACTGAACTTCATTATTAAAAACTTTATTATTATGCTCACAAACTGTACACTGAGAGCACAAAACATTAAGAACATCTGGTCTTTCCATGACAGACTGGCCAGGTGAATCCAGGTAAAAGCTATGATCTCTTATTGATGTCACCTGTTAAATCCACTTCAATCAGTGTAGATGAAGGGGAGGAGACAGATTAAAGAAGGATTTTTAAGCCTTGAGATAATTGAGACATGGATTGTGTATGTGTGCCATTCAGAGGGTGAATGGGCAAGACAAAAGATGTAAGTACCTTTGAACGGGGGTATGGTACTAGGAGCCAGGCGCACAGTTTGTATCAAGTACTGCAACGCTGCTGGGAACGCTCAACAGCTTCCCGTGTGTATCAAGAATGGTCCACCACCCAAAGGACATCCAGCCAACTTGAAACAACTGTGGGAAGCATTGGAGTCAACATGGGCCAGCATCCCTGTGGAACGCTTTCGACACCTTATAGAGTCCACGCCCCTGACGAATTGAGTGACTTCTGAGGGCAAAAGTGGGGTTGCAACTCAATATTAGGAAGGTGCTCTTAATGTTATGTACACTCAGTGTATACTTTGATAAAATAAGTATTTTAAACATAAATGGGCATCTGAAATGCTGTAAGACAAATCAATCAATTGTGCAATAATGAATCTATGTAGTGACCTCTGTATGTAGAGGATGCTGAAGGGCATGACCAAGATGGCCACCAGCAGGTCTGTCACTGCCAGAGAGCAGATCAGGTAGTTGGCCGGGTGATGCAACTTCCTGGTTACGATGATGGCTGTGATCACCAGGGAGTTGATGGCTGTTGTCATGACAGCAAGCAGGGACAGGGTGAGGGTGAGGAGGATCTTACTTGGGGGGATTATTGAAACCTCTTCACTCCCATCGCCCAGGGAGAAGAACCCCTCTGTACAGTTAGAGAAGTCCATCCTAGAGGGGAGAGCAGGGGAAGGGAGGAGAGGAGAGGAGGATAAGGGTCTGCACCAAGGCTAGCTGTATGTAGATGAACGGAGTTCAAAACGTACTCACACTCAAACCATGAAGATAAGGACTTCAGAAAGACCACACAGATGATGAATGAACCTTAATCCTCCATAGCTGTAAAAGCTGTGTGTACCTCTGTAACGTGTGTTCATTGGTGTGTGACCTTCAGCAGTAACCCTTGTGTCAGTAGCTTCTGATCAGCAGGCTCTCTGGTCTCAACAATGATGTCACACACACACACACACACACACCTGGAGAGAGAGAGAGACAGAGAGAGACCAGAGAAAGAATCAACAATGAGAGTCCAGCCGCTGATTTCATAACCCCAACCACCTAACCACCCACACACATACTCACCCTTGATGCAATCACTGATCAAAGCCATGACCCTCATCACATGCACACACACGTGCAAACACACATGCGCATACACACAGTGCAATCACTGATCAAAGAGAGTACAATGTGTGTGTGTGTGTTTTATGTATGTGTGCGTAGTTGTCTGTGTGTCTGTGTGTGTGTGTGTTTATCTGTGTGTGGATACTTGTCCCTGAAGACAGTATTTCTGTACTCTAGCTACAACTTTAGAGTTTATCAATCAAGAAGTGAAACTAAATGCCTTTAACAGCTTTCATAAGACATTGAAAGCACTCATCATGCTGATTTCCTTGTATTTCTACAGTTAGCTGTGAGAAGCCTGTTTCAAGGTGGAACAGTTGTCATAGCAACTATGATTTTCTTTTTGTGAAGGATGGATTTGAAGAAAAGCACAACTCAAGTTAGATAAACTCTCAGACATCATTAAATGCACACATACGCATGCACGAACACATACACCTACACACACACCTACACACACAGCTGCATCACACATCAGAAACATTGCCTAGCGAAACATTGTCTCTCTCTCTCTACCTCTTTCTCTCTCTACCTCTCTCTCTCTATCTCGACCTCTGAATTTTGGGCTGTGAAAACCCAACTGACATTTACTCCTGAGGTGCTGACATGTTGCTCCCTCTACAACCACTGTGATGATTATTTGACACTGCTGGTCATCTATGAACATTTGAACATCTTGAAGAGTGATTTGACCTTAATGGCCATGTACTTTTATAATCTCTACCCGGCAGAGCCAGAAGAGGACTGGCCACCTTTCAGAGCCTGGATCCTCTCTAGGTTTCTTCCTAGGTTCCTGCCTTTAGAGAGTCTTTCCTAGCCACCGTGCTTCTACATGTGCATTGCTTGCTGTTTGGGGTTTTAGGCTGGGTTCTGTATAAGCACTTTGTGACATCTCCTGATGTAAAAAATACAGTTGATTGATTGATCTCTCCCAAACCTCTCTCCTGTCTGTCAGCATATCACCTGTCTGTGAGTCTGTTCCGCCATAGTTTACTCAATATAGAACACTAAAGTCAAGGAACAGCACGTACTGTACTGTAGTAATGCACTGTATTTAAGTAGTGATGTAGTGTTTCTCACCAGAGTGGTTCATTTAAACCCAACAGCTTCAGTGTGTTTGTGTGTGTGTGTGTGTGTGTGTGTGTGTGTGTGTGTGTGTGTGTGTGTGTGTGTTGATTGAAATGATAGGGACTGATACCTGATGCTGTGTAATTGGAATGCACCCATTTAAACGTCCTTCTGTGGATTGAAGCACTAGGACTGTGAGAGTGACGTGTCTCCATGGAGATGCAAAGCTTAGCATGGCTGATTTATCAAGCTGGAGGTAGAATCAGGGATTTCAACAGACCTGTTTCAGTTGAACTGGGATTTAAACAGACCTGTTTCATTTGAACTGGGATTTAAACAGACCTGTTTCAGTTGAACTGGAATTTAAACAGACCTGTTACAGATTAACTGGTATTCAAATAGACCTATTTTAGTTGAACTGGGATATAAACATACTTGTTTCAGCTGAACTGGGATTAAAACAGACCTGTTTCAGTTTAACTTGGATTTCAAAAGACCTGTTTCAGCCAAGGCTTGGAGTATGCAATAATGCATCAATCTTTAAAAAATGTCCCTCCCTCCCTCTCCCTGCCTACATCTATCTATCCATCTATCTATCTATCTATCTATCTATCTGTGTGGGGATGTAATCTCCTTCTATAAAGTGCTCCGGAGACAGAGCAGAGCAGACAGGACACCCAGTAGCAGTCTACTGAGGTGATACTGGGTGACACAAATATGGCATTTAATTATTCTTACTTCGATTGTCAAACACACATACACAGACACAAACACACACACACAGACACAAACACACCACCACCACCGGTCAATACTGTTATAGACACACTTATCTCCCTGACTGTCTCAGGCTGAACTGAGGGACAAGGATGAGTGGCTTCTGTTGGTGGTGAATGTTTGTGGATGAACATACACACACACTCGCACACACGACAAGCAGTAATTACTCTGTGTTGATTTGAGTATAATCAGAGGAATGAACTAATTTAGGATGGAGTGTGTGTGTACAGTATGCGTGTGTGTGTGTGTATGTTTGTCTGTCATGCATACTTCCTCCTCTCAGCAGGATCACATCCTGCTAATTATTCACCTCACTGTATGATTGTGTAATGAGGCACCATGTATAAGGGGGCTGTATCAGGGTGAGAGACAGGGCCCTTTTTAAGGTTAGCTGGCTGTATCAGAGTGAGAGACAGGGCCCTATTTAAGGTTAGGGGACTCTATTAGGGTGAGAGACAGGGCCTGTGGTGTATAATAAGGAGTCCCGAAGAAGTACTTGCAGATGAAAATAAATCAGGTTTTATTCCCTATTCGGTCGAGAGCTTCAAGTTCATCTGTTTCCAAATCACTAAGGACTTAAAATGGTCCACACACACGTGAAGAAGGCACAACAAAAGTTTGGCATGGGCCCTCAACTCCTCAAAAAGATATACTGCTGCACCATTGAGAGCATCTTAACTGGGTGCATCACTGCTTGGTATGGCAACAGCACCACCCTTTAACCACTTGACGCTACGGAGGGTGGTTGTGGACAGCCCAGCACATCATTGGGGCACAGCTCCCTGCCATCCAGGAACTTTATATCAAGTGATGTGAAAGGAAGGGCAGGAAAATCGTTAAAGACTCCAGCCACCCAAGTCGTAGACTATTCACTCTGCTTCAGCGCGGCAAGCGGTACCAGTGCATCAAGTCTGACATAAACAGGCTCCTAAACAGTTTCTATCCCCTAGCCAAAAGACTGCTAAATATCTAACAAAAATGGCTACATGGACTGAGTTGACCTTTGTATTTATTTAAAATGTTGAACTGTCTCAATGCATACTCACAGGACTCTACACACTCACACACACTGACACTCCAAAACACACATAATATCCACACACATTTATACTGACTCTAGACACACGCATACACACTCATATAATCTTCCTTTACACTGCTGCCACTCTGTTTATCTTACTTTCTTATCTTCTTCTCATTTCTTATTTTAATTTCTTGTGTGTTTTTGTTCTACCTTATGTAATTGTTAGCACTACATTGATATTGATTACTGGATTGTTGGATTTAGAGCTTGCAAGAAAGGTATTTCACTGTACTTGTGCAAGTGACATTAAAACTTGAAACTATTGGTGGAGAGAGCCCATTTGCAGAGAGTGGCGCTCTCCACTACTGTGGTGCTGAACTCTGTGAGAGTGATTTCTTCAGGGTGTTGAGGGCGCTCTCCGTGGTCCTGAAAATAGATTTCTCAGAATAGGCACATTTTCTGGCTTACGGGTTAACCTGATATTCTTCATGTAGTTACGACAGGGCCTGTCTAAGGTGGCTGTACTAGGGTGAGAGTCAGGGCCTGTCGAACAGTTGAGTGACTGTTTTAGTGCAGAATGACTCTGTTTCCTTCTCTGGAGACACAGCCTGTCCCACAGTGATGAATACAGCCATGGTAGTAAAACATTGTAGCTCAACATACAGTACTGTAGCAATAAAGGTGTGTACATACTGTCCCTGTCAGAGAACAGGACACTTCTCTCAAGGACTTGGCAGACGACCAGGGAAGAAAAAGGAGAAAAGGTTTAATATATCTTTCCCTCTCAGCAGAATATACTTAGGTCTGATGGAAAGATAGGAGAAAGAGATACTATGCTCTGATACTAAGGGTTAAGTGAGAGACACCACCGGGTCTGTTCTATAACCACTGTATGGCCCAGTGATTGATGTAAAGTATTGAGGTATTTCCTTCTGAAGCTGTGGATATTAAGAAAGAGGCTATAGAGCAGACGGTGGTGGTGTTCTGAAGGGAACCTCAGAGGGGCAGAAGATAGACCCTGTGATCTGTGTTAAGGGAATAAGGCCCTGGGAGAGATCAGTGTTCACACCGCATTGCTCTCAGCCACAGGACCCTGGGAGTCATTTAGACCAAAACACGATAACAGTCTCTTAATAGTGAGACCATAGAGGTACAGTTGGGCCGGCTGTGTGTGTGTTTCACTAAAAACTCAACAGTAGATCCCAAGACGATGATATGTTGCTCAAACATTCCAATTTGACTGCAAGATCTTCCTCCAGCAGTCTTTATTTGTTTGAGTATGTAACCTGTCAAGGTATTTTCTGTTCTCTCTTATTTGCCAGACAGAAGAATCCCTTGACTGTTTCATCCTGCTTCCAGATTAAACATTCTGTTTTCAGACTAATCATCAGTGTTTGTAAATAAGACGTCTGATGTCTGTCTGTGATAACTGGAACAGAGTGGGTTTGTGCGTAATATCATTACCCACTGGGCACAGATGTCAGTTCAATTTCTAGTTTGATTTACATTTGGTTGAGTTGTCAACTAACGTGAATTCTTCATGAAATCAACAACAAAAATGTACCATGTCATTGGATTTAGGTTAAACGTTGGGTGGAAGAAAGACTAAATGCCCTTAAATAGATTTTTTGAGTTGAAATGGCATGGAAACAATGTTGATTCAACCAGTTTTTCCCCAGTGGGTAGTTGCAGGATCAAAGCTACACACAAACAAGGCAGGAAATAGACTCTCTCCTCTGTCTGACAGACAACAGGGTTTGACTGCGACAAAGGGACTTTTAAAAACTCAATATCCTCACTGCCTCTAGGTTTGAGGATCACTCATCTGTACCAGTTACTATTAAAACCTAACTGCTAATGTCTAGATTTATGATGGATGAATGGCCCAAGGTCTGTCTCAGATCCCCCTGCCTCTCTCCCCCTCCCTCCTCCTCCTCAGTAATAACAGAAGAGACTACAGATTAACGGTTCTCCTCACCAGAGACAGGGAAGAGATTAAAACCTCTACAGGATCGGTGTCCCCCTCGCGGGACGGTTGAGCTAACGTAGGCTAATGTGATTAGCATGAGGTTGTAAGAAAATTTCCCAGGACATAGACATATCTGATATGGGCAGAAAGCTTGAATTCTTGTTAATCTAACTGCACTGTCCAATTTACAGTAGCTAATACAGTGAAAGAATACCATGCTATTGTTTGAGGAGAGTGCACAGTTATGAACTTGAAAATGTATTAATAAACCAATTAGGCACATTTGGGCAGTCTTGATACATTTTGAACAGAAATGCAATGGTTCATTGAATCAGTCTAAAACTTTGCACATACACTGCTGCCATCTAGTGGCCAGAATCTAATTTGCGCCCAACATGGAATATTACATTTTGGCCTTTCTCTTGCATTTCAAAGATGATGGAACAAAAACAACATCTATCTTTTACCGGATCTAATGTGTTATGTTCTCCTACATTAATTTCACATTTCCACAAACTTCAAAGTGTTTCCTTTCAAATGGTATCAATAATATGCATATCCTTGCTTCAGGTACTGAGCTACAGGCAGTTAGATTTGGGTATGTCATTTTAGGCAAAAATTGAAAAAAAGGGTCTGATCCGTATTAACACTCTTATAGTATGTCTACTCCCAAACCTATCTATATCTATTATAGTTTTGTTTTTATATTCGTTTTTATTTCTATTTGTTTTTACATTTTTGTTAGTAATTCAGTTTAGTTTCAATTTGTTTTCAGACCTGATTTACTAGTTGTTGTTTTTTGTTTGAGTTATATAAAACATTTCTATTTCGTTTTTAAATTATTTTGTTTCAGTTTTAGTTTGAGTGTTAGAGACAGAAAGTAGCAGATTTCTTTCCTGTTAACTACTGTAGTGATAGCTTGTAAAAGTGATGCACAAACTAGGCCTATTTGAAACATCACCATCTCTTTGCAGAATTTACCGACCAGATTCAGAATCTTGAAAACCCTATAAAAAAAAAAGCTTGAAAACCCCATTAGATTTTTTCCCCAAACAAAATAAAAAATCAAATTGAACACATAGTTAATTATAGTTTTCATTTTAATTCGTTTTGGAATCAAATATAGTTTCAGTATTTATATATATATATATATATTAACAGGTTTGTTCGTTATTTTATTTTAGTTTACGAAATGGTTTTTCCATGTTTCATTTTATTTTCAGTTTTTGTTTACTATAATAACCTTGTTTGGTACAAGTTGCCCCAAGACCAACCCTCCCCCCTAATGGTCCATCCGGGTAAGGGGGATGTTGTGCCCTGCCCACTCTCCTTTGGGAATCATCATCACATTGTATAGGCCCTACATGTATAGGCCCTACATGGCTGGCAAAGATGTCTGTTGAAGTTGCAATTCAGCTGGCCAGCATAATCAATAGCAACTAGTCTGTCTACTACTGCTCTGAACGCTTGCTCTCATTAGAGACATAAAGGCCATGGGATGTAGAAGAGGAGGATCAAATATGAAGGGAAAGGGGAAGAGGGAAAAGGAGGATGAGATAAAAGGGATAGTGAAGCTTCTCCTCTCCCTGCTAGTCAACTATAGTGACCATCTTATTAACAGACTGACAGGAAATCCATTTCAATCATTATGGATTGGAAAAGATGCAGCAGCATAACTTCATTAAATACATAATACACAGGACCATGAGAGAAGACAAGGGAAATCATTATTATTCAAACGCTATTAAAAAAAATGTAATTTCAATTAAACAAATGCTGTGGAATGAAATGGTTCCAGTTGCAAACCATTCATTATAGTTCCAACACATAAAATCTACTTACTTGTTTGTTGCAAAATTGTTCACACCTGCAATTACTTCTAATCTACAATAGTATAAAAACAGACAGTGAATAAAACGTAGCATCTCCTCACCTGTGTTCTCAACCGCGTTAAAGCTGTCCGTTAATCTGATGATGTTGAATAGTCACGTCCTCCCTCTCATCTCCCGATGTTTTGGTCCCTGGCCACGGTTTGAGGGTTTGACCGGGGCGAAGGAGGTGAGGAGGAGGAGGGGATATAGCTCAAAACCACACAGCGACACGAATACCCTCTTCTGTTACCGACTTCCATCCGAAATCCGACCAGTCCAAGCACGAATGCGCAATTGGGAGCGCGCACGGGTGGTCGACCTACAGTTAATCTGGTGCTGGTGCACCATCGCTCAGGGAATGGAGATATAGGTATCTGGGCGAAAAGGTGCCACAGGCTTTGCTCGTGCATGCAGGTCACCCGTGATACAAATCAGTACACTCAAAAAAATGCTGGGTCAATATATAGTACATATTACCAGCACTGGGTTATTTTGAAACAGCGCTGTTGGGTTAGATGAATGATCCAACACACTGGGTTATTTTGAAACAGCGCTGTTGGGTTAGATGAATGATCCAACACACGGGGTTATTTTGAAACAGCGCTGTTGGGTTAGATGAATGATCCAACACACTGGGTTATTTTGAAACAGCGCTGTTGGGTTATATGAATGATCCAACACATTGGGTTACTTGATTTACGGCAAACGGTCGTTATTTTGACCAGTGACGGTCAGTGCGTTTAAGATGAGCGAGGACAATATTTTTTTCTCACGAGCATGGCCTTATTTCTATTACAGCATATTGGATGACCGTCATTCATATTCCATTCACCTAGCTCAATGTAACATCAATACGTTTAGGCTACTACATGATAATCAAATTCTTGCTTTATCCATCATGAGGTTGCTACTACCTAGTCTATGAATGAAAGTTTACAATTTACAGTTGAAGTCGGAAGTTTACATACACCTTAGCCAAATACATTTAAACTCAGTTTTTCACAATTCCTGACATTTAATCCTTGTAAAATAATTCCCTGTCTTAGGATCACCACTTTATTTTAAGAATGTGAAATGTCAGAATAATAGTAGAGAGAATGATTTATTTCAGCTTTTATTTATTTCATCACATTCCCAGTGGGTCAGAAGTTTTCATGCTATCAAATACTAATTGAGTGTATTGCCTTTAAATGGTTTAACTTGGGTCAAACGTTTCGGGTAGCTTTCCACAAGCTTCCCACAAAAAGTTGGGTGAATTTTGGCCCATTCCTCCTGACAGAGCCAGTGTACCTGAGTCAGGTTTGTAGGCTTCCTTGCTCGCACACACTTTTCAGTTCTGCCAACAAATTTTCTATAGTATTGAGGTCAGGGCTTTGTGATGGCCACTCTAATACCTTGACTTTGTTGTCCTTAAGCAATTTTGCCACAACTTTGGAAGTATGCTTGGGGTCATTGTCCATTTGGAAGACCCATTTGCGACCAAGCTTTAACTTCCTGACTGATGTCTTGAGATGTTGCTTCAATATATACACATAATTTCCTCATGATGCCATCTATTTTGTGAAATGCACCAGTCCCTCCTGCAGCAAAGCACCCCCACAACATTATGCTGTCACCCCCGTGCTTCACGGTTGGGATGGTGTTCTTCGGCTTGCAAGCCTCCCTCTTTTTCCTTCAAACATAACAATGGTCATTATGGCCAAACAGTTCTATATTTGTTTCATCAGACCAGAGGATATTTGTTTCATCAGACCTTTGTTCCCATTTGTAGTTGCAAACCGTAGTCTGGCTTTTTTATGGCGGTTTTGGAGCAGTGGCTTCTTCCTTGCTGAGCGGCCTTTCAGGTTATGTCGATATAGGACTCGTTTTACTGTGGATATAGATACTTTGTATCTATAGGATGAACCAGACTTGTGGAGGTCTACAATATTATTTTCTTAAGTCTTGGCTGAATTCTTGGCTGATTTTCCCATGAATTCAAGCAAAGAGGCACTGAGTTTGAAGGTAGGCCTTGAAAAATATCCTCTAAAGCCATGACATCATTTTCTGGAATTTAGTGTATGTACACTTCTGACCCACTGGAATTGTGATACAGTGAATTATAAGTGAAATAATCTGTCTGTAAACAATTGTTGGAAAAATGACTTGTGTTATGCACAAAGTAGATGTCCTAACCGATCAATCAATCAAATGTATTTATAAAGCCCTTCTTACATCAACTGATGTCACAAAGTGCTGTACAGAAACCCAGCCTAAAACCCCAAACAGCAAGCAATGCAGGTGTAGAAGCACGGTGGCTAGGATAAACTCCCTAGAAAGGCCAGAACCTAGGAAGAAACCTAGAGAGGAACCAGGCTCTTCTGGCTGTGCCGGGTGGAGATTATGACAGATCATGGCCAAGATGTTCAAATGTTCATAGATGACCAGCAGGGTCAAATAATAATAATCACAGTGGTTGTCGAGGGTGCAACAGGTCAGCACCGCAGGAGTAAATTTCAGTTGGCTTTTCTTAGCCGATCATTCAGAGTATCTCTAACGCTCCTGCTGTCTCTAGAGTTGAAAACAGCAGGTCTGGGACAGGTAGCATGTCCGGTGAACAGGCCATAGCCGCAGGCAGAACAGTTGAAACTGGACCAGCAGCACGGCCAGGTAGTCCTGAGGCATGGTCCTAGGGCTCAGGTCCTCCGAGAGAGAGAAAGAAGAGAGAAAAAGATAGAAAGAATTAGAGAGAGCATACTTAAATTCACACAGGACACCGGATAAGACAGGAGAAATACTCCAGATATAACAGACTGACCCTAGCCCCCCGACACATAAACTACTGCAGCATAAATACTGGAAGCTGAGACAGGAGGGGTTGGGAGACACTGTGGCCACATCCGACGATACCCCCGGACAGGGCCAAACAGGCAGGATATAACCCCCCTCACTTTGCCAAAGCACAGCCCCCACACCTCTAGAGGGATGTCTTCAACCACCAACTTACCATCCTGAGACAAGGCCGAGTATGGCCCACAAAGATCTCCGCCACGGCACAACCCAAGCAGGGGCGCCAACTTGGACAGGAAGATAACGTCAGTGACTCAACTCACTCAAGTGAAGCACCCCTCCCAGGGACAGCATGGAAGAGTTGCCAAAACTATAGTTTGTTAACAAGAAATGTTTGGAGTGGTTGAAAAATGAGTTTTAATGACTCCAACCTAAGTGTATGTAAACTTCCGACTTCAACTGTAGGTGCACATGTACAGATACATTTTAGTAATGAAGGTAACAGACATTGACACATTCATTACTGCCTTGCACACTCCTGCTTGCATCTAGCTGATCTAGGGTGTAATCATTAATCCAACAGTTGCAAACGAGAATTTCTATTGGACAAATTCAGGTATGTTTATCCCCGTTTCATTCCGTTTGCTTCCGTTTAAAAAACGTTTTTTCAACAAAATTGGCAGAATGAATACACCCCTCGCATCTACGCACCCTGCTCTCACCTTTTCCTTTCTCTTGTGGACATTAGTGCACAATACATCAGCTTTCTATGACCAGGCAAAAAAAAACTTTCCAGGCCAAAAACCTTCATATCATAACCGCTACACACAGCTTATGTTGTCACCATATTAACGCCATAGTCAACAGAGGTACAAGAACTAACACGTTAGTGAATCCACTACAATCACACAGTACAATGTACAGTCAGTAGCAAGAAGTTTAGCAGTTACACCGGCGGGCCCCAGTGGCAATAAATGAATAAAACCAAAAGCTTACCTTGACTTGGAAGAGTTCCAGTGTTGGATAGCCATAGCCAGCTAGCTAACATTTCATCCCTCTCTGTTTGAGCGGAGTGTTTGAGTAGTCTAAACTAACTAGCTGCATTTACTAGTTAAGTAGGCTGGGTGAAAAACAAAAAATCTCTCTCTCTTGCTTCTCCTTCATTTTTGAAGAAATTAATTTGTTCAAAACTGTTCAACTATTGTCTTTCGCTCTCTTTGAGTCAACGACTCACCATATTTTATGCAATGCAGTGCTAGCTAGCTATAGCTTATACTTTCAGTACTAACTTAATTTGCTGATCCTTTGATTGGGTGGAAAAAAATTGGGTGAATAGTTTTATCTAAAGACAATAACTTTTTTTAATGTTTCACTATTTTTATTTTTATGAAATTCACTGAGGAGGATGGACCTCCCCTTCCTTCTCTGAGGAGCCTCCACTGATTTTGACCCAGCAGCTGGTTGCTTTTAACTCTTTTGCTGGGTTATTGTTATTCATGTATTTTTGACCCAGCCGTGGCTTAACGTTATTTCGTACTTTATGTTTAGGTAATTTTTTTCTACCTTCTCTCTATTACAGAATACGTTCATTTTCTAAAGTTACAAATATTTCTAACAATATCCACCAATGTTACAATGTTACTACACAGTTGATGAAATTCTTAAAATTACATATGGCCAGTTGTGACCAATTGTAGATAAACATTTGGTATTTTATTTTCATATATTAATTTCATCTACAAAATGAAAAAATGAAGCAAAAGAAACAAATAAGGAACACACAAATAAACAAAAACTTTACAAACACAATCCATCATTTTAAAATCCCAGCAGCCCTACCAATTAAAGCTGAGGAAATGGGCTGAAGAAAAGGAAACACTTTACCCTCTACACGCCCAACCCCTACCAGGTAGGAATTTGTGCAAAACAACAACATAACATAATGTCTTCTGCTCCAGAGCCTGCCCATTCATGATGGTGAATGCCAGGGAGTAGATACAATTGTTCCAGAGAGTCAGAACTAAGGGTTCGGGTGGGTCTCTTGTTCTTTTGGTCGCCTGGCAGAGATATTCAGCCATATTGGTTCCAGCCTGGGGATTAGAGAATATGACTATAAAATGTTGAACAATAATCAAGACACTCATCACACTCTTGCACAAGCCCGCGCTCACAAGCACACACACACAAATTGTGGCCTTTCCTAATACACAGAACAAACTATACTCAAATACAGTCTATTGCTGTGTGCAAGACGTTAATCTGCATTGAGTTGAGTCCAGCCACTTTGTGTGTGGTTTACAGCAGGGATGGGAAGAGTACTGAAATAGCCTACTCAAGTAGAAGTACTGTTTTTCAATTCCATTTTACAGTAGTAGACGTAAAATGACTGACTTTGAAAAAAGTACTTGGAAAAGCTACTCAATTATAGTAACGAGAGTATTTGTATTATTTACTTCCCACCTCTGGTTTACAGTATTACATATGAAATAGTATTCAATATTCCACATGTATACATTACGCTACATTATGACTTTCTGGCCTCATCAACGCTTGGGTGGGCAGTCTTCTTTCCAACTCATTACAATGGTGGTGGGAAAAACCCTCAAAAAAATAATGTTGTTTTTAGTACCTGGGGGACAAAGACATTGCAAGCTTTTAGGGGACAGACAAAATGGATAAACGTGGATGAACATTTGAGAAACAACTCATTTCAATATGTAGCTACCTGCATTCGGTACATTGGTGGTGGGAGAAGCACTCTCAGGACCATGCAGCCTCTAGTATCTGGGCAGTGGGGGACAAAGACATAAATAAAGGTTAAATATAAAAATGTATGTTAACTAGGCAAATCAGTTAAGAACAAATTCTTATTTACAATGACGGCCTACCCCGGCCAAACAATAACCCGGACAACGCTGGGCCAATTGTGCACCGCCCTATGGGACTCCCAATCACGTCCGGTTGTGATACAGCCTGGTATCGAACCAGGGTCTGTAGTGATGCCTCTAGCACTGAGATGCAGTGCCTTACATGCTGACCACAACACTCCGCGTCGCGTGCGCGAGCGTTGAAAAAAATGTAAACATAGATGTTATTCAATTATTGAACCCACACTGCTCGAGCACGCCAATGAGCATCTGCATGGCCAAGCGCTAAAATAGAAGTTAGTTCTATTTGTGACGCTGAACACGGTGCAAGTCCTGCCTCTCCCATCTCCTCATTGGTTTATAGAAGCAGATACCCACGTGCCATCTCCTCATCGGTTATACCCACGTGGGTGATTGAAATATGAACTGAGTTCGGTCGGTCGTCGTGGTAACTATGAAAGTTAGATGCCAATCGCCATATAAAGTCCAAAGAAGGAGGAGGAGAGATGACTAGAAACGTTTCGGTCGACCATTTTATGTGTGGATTAATTGTTGGAGTAGAGGACCTTGTGCATTTCAGGTAAAATAACAACTCAACGTTTATATCCCAGGACAAATTAGCTAGCAACAGCAAGTTAGCTAAATAGGACAAATTAGCTAGTAACTGCAAGCTAGCAAGCTAAATTGCCATAAATGTTTAATGCTTTTTTGACCTGTCCCCAAATTAATATAATTGGTTCAGAGTTTGTTTTGATATTTCAACATGTGTGTCGTGGTCGCGTTTGGTGTGGGGGGCCAAAATCAATTTGCGCATGATGGCGCGCGGCCGGTGTTAGACCGCAACATTAACACAATTTAAGTAGAAAGTCAAAAAAAGTCCAAATGGAACTGACAGCAACATAAAATCTTATAAAAAAAAATCTGTTCATATACAAACCCCAGGAAGAATATAATACTTTTAAAAACAATTTGGTAATTTTCCCGTTCTCATATAGTTGAAGTCGGAAGTTTACATACACTTAGGTTGGAGTCATTAAAATTCGCTTTTCAACCCCTCCACGAAGTTCTTGTTAACAAACTATAGTTTGGGCAAGTCGGTTAGGACATCTACTTTGTGCAAGACACAATACATTTTTCAAAAAATTGTTTACACACAGATAATTTCACTTGTAATTCACTGTATCACAATTCCAGTGGGTCAGAAGTTTACATACATTAAGTTGACTGTGCCTTTAAACGGCTTAGAAAATTCCAGAAAATGATGTCATGGCTTTAGAAGCTTCTAATAGGCTAAATGACATAATTTGAGTCAATTGGAGGTGTACCTGTGGATGTATTTCAAGGCCTACCTTCAAACTCAGTGCCTCTTTGCTTGACATCAAGGGAAAATCAAAAGAAATCAGCCGAGACCTCCACAAGTCTGGTTCATCCTTGGGAACAATTTCCAAATGCCTGAAGGTACCACGTTCATCTGTGCAAACAATAGTACGCCAGTATAAACACCATGGGACCATGCAGCAGTCATACCACTCAGGAAGGAGACGCGTTCTGTCTCCTACGGATGAATGTACTTTGGTGCGAAAAGAACCTTGTGAGATGCTGGAGGAAACAGGTACAAAAGTATCTATATCCACAGTAAAATGAGTCCTAAATCGATATAACCTCAAAGGCTGCTCAGCACGGAAGAAGCCACTGCTCCAAAACCGCCATAAAAAAAGCCAGACTACGGTTTGCAACTGCACATGGGGACAAAGATCGTACTTTTTGCAGAAATGTCCTTTGGTCTGATAAATCAAAAATAGAACTGTTTGGCTATAATGACCATCGTTATGTTTGGAGGAAAAAGGAGGAGGCTTGCAAGCCGAAGAACACCATCCCAACCGTGAAGTATGGGGGTGGCAGCATCATGTTGTGAGGGTGCTTTGCTTCAGGAGGGACTGGTGCACTTCACAAAATAGATGGCATCATGAGGAAGAAAAATTATGTGGATATATTGAAGCAACATCTCAAGACATCAGTCAGAAAGTTAAAGCTTGGTCGCAAATGGGTCTTCCAAATGGACAATAACCCAAAGCATACTTCCAAAGTTGTGCAAAATTGCTTAAGGACAACAAAGTCAAGGTATTGGACTGGCCATCACAAAGCCCTGACCTCAATCCTATAGACAATTTGTGGACAGAACTGAAAAAGTGTGTGCGAGCAAGGAGGCCTACAAACCAGACTCAGTTACACCAGCTCTATCAGGAGGAATGGGCCAAAATTCACCCAACTTATTGTGGGAAGCTTGTGGAAGGCTACACGAAACGTTTGACCCAAGTTAAACAATTTAAAGGCAATGCTACCAAACACTAATTGAGTGTATGTAAACTTCTGACCCACTGGGAATGTGATGAAGGAAATAAAAGCTGAAATAAATAATTCTTTCTACTATTCTTCTGACATTTCACATTCTTAAAATAAAGTGGTGATCCTAACTGACCTAAAACAGGGAATTTTTACTAGTATTAAATGTCAGGAATTGTGAAAAACTGAGTTTAAATATATTATTTGGTTAAAGTGTATGTAAACTTCCAACTTCAACTGTACTTAGAATGTTTGGGAATTACGTGTACTAAGGCATTTTTTAAAATTTTATAGCAATATAGAGAGGGAAAGCAGCCATGCAATTGGACAATTAATAGACACTGCAGTAAATAAAACCTAATAAAAACATCTGTCTCATCCAGGACCGGAGTCTACGCAGACTGGTGCACCATAGCCAATCAGAGCTACAGTAGGCCTTCATGCAAAAAAGCCTGCCATTCTTTGAACTGGACTGTGTGTTTACAGGCAGTTGCAACAATAAGACTTTAGATCATTTTAATGCATTTGCCAAAAGCAACAGAATACTCCTGAATGGATTTCTGCAAATATGTCAAAACCACAGGAGTCCTCTTACATTTTGGAACTTTACAGTCCTATTGATTAAACAACCATGAAAAGGTAGGCTCTCTCTCCCTCAATTATGTGCATCAACAACAACAAGATGTAAGGACCGACGCTGGAGTAGAGAAGCAGGTATGGGGAATCAACATTTAATTGGAACAGACATGGAACATGACAGGAACTGCATCAGCACACGGGTAACACAAAGACAGACGACAATCAATGCAGAAGCGGGGAACGGAGCTGGGGAACAGACAGATATAGGGGAGGTAATAAAACAGGTGAGAGAGTCCAGGTGAGTCCAAGGAATCGCTGATGCGCGTGACGAGGGAAGGCAGGAGTGCAAAATGATGGTGGCAGGAGTGTGTAATGCAGGGAAGCCTGGCAACCTCGAGCGCCAGGGGGGAAGAGCGGGAGCAGGCGTGACACAAGATCAACAATCAACAATCATATGATTGTCTGTTTCATATCTGCAAAGTAGTTATGTTTGTTTCATACCTCCACAGTAGTTAAAATGCGGCCAGTTCCACTTTAAAATTGGATGAACAATTGAGACACTCCTTTCATTTCAATATAACGTTAAAGTAACGGTCTGCATCCAGACAAGCTCACTAACTCAGAACAATTAAGCTATTAAAACATACAGTAACTGAACCACAATAAAAGCATAAGTTATAAGCTTGCCAACTAGCTATGCGGGTTGTGCGGGTTGTTGCTAACGTTACTTTGCTACCTGCCAACTTTAAAAATGTTTTACTTTCAAAACATTTTTACAACCGTTTTTTTTTCCCCCCTCGCTCTACTTTTTTCATTCAACTTTTTCACCTTGGATGCTTTATCTGGAAATGGTTCTACAGGACCTCCACCAGCCGAAGCTAAGTAGTAACATTAAAATTATGCCATTTAATTGCAGTCGCTGTATTCATAATATACAGAAGAAGAACTATCGCCTTATGGTGAGGATAGCCGTGTTGCAAGCCCAGCTTCAGACGCAATCGTTAGGCAAGGGTAATTTCAGTGTAGGAAAGGATGAAACAGGAATTTCAACCGGTTCTCCCCATTAAAACCTCTTAGGGATCCGATCCACTTTAGCGGGCTCGTTTTCAGAGCAAACAAAGCGCGACAAATTCAAAATAAAAATTCGTAATATTTAACATTCATCAATATACAAGTGTTGCATAGCCATCAAAAGCTCTGCTTCTTGGCAATATCACAGCGTTGTCAGATTTCAAAAAGGCTTTACGGCAAAAGCACAAAATTTGATTGTTTGAGGATAGAACCCCACATATTTTCTATATTAGCATAAATTCATATCCAGCGCGGGTCTCACAAAACCCATATAAGAGCTAAGAAATATCAGTTACCTTTCGAAGAACTTCTGCTGAGGGCTTCCCAAGTGTCCAAACAAGAGAATCCATGGTTCTTTTGTTAGAAAAAGTCATTTATTATATCCATAAATCTCCGTTTGGTTGGCACGTTATGTTGAGCTACTCCACCAAGCATTGCCAGTCTACTCGTCCGTTGTACAGTGAAGAGAACGCGTTCAAATTATACCTCTCAACTTTTCCTAAACAAACCAAATATCATTAATAATGCATCCTTAGGTATCCTTTTATGAATAATAGCGATCATATTTTACATGGATGGTAACCGAAACGTTATAAAAGGAAAAGAAACTGGGGCGCGCTCTCGTTCTCGTGACCAGGCACTCTTGTTTACCTTTTCTCCTTCCTGCAGTTTTTCTTCTTCTGTATCGTTCTGCTCAGGGCTATTGCTGCCAGACACTGTCCAGAGACTGTTGACATCCAGTGGAAGCCATAGGTACTGCAACATGTGTCATATCTCCCTATGAGGTATATAACCAGCCATTCAAAGTGAGCAAAGATCAAAAGAAAAATGGACAGAAATTTTTCAGGTTTTTGCCTGCTATATCAGTTCTGTTATACCCACAGACATTATCTTAACGGTTTTAGAAACATCAGAGTGTTTCCTATCGAATAGTACTAATTATGTGCATATCCTAGTTTCTGGGCCTGAGTGGCAGGCATTTTACTTTGGGCACGTCAGACAGGCGAAAATTCTGAAAATGGGACCCTAGCTCTAACAAGTTAAGCAATGAGTCGGAGTCAGAGGCCGAGCCTTCTCAGGTCTCTCCTCCAGCCTCCCACCATTAGCTCTGACAAATTGAAAACCCTAGTCATTGGCAACTCCAATACCCGCAGTATTAGATTTAAAAAGAATCATCCAGCGATCATACACTGTTTACCAGGGGGCAGGGCAACCGACGTAAAGGCTAATCTGAAGATGGTGCTGGCTAAGGCTAAAACTGTAGAGTGTAGAGAGTATAGGGAATTTGTTATCCACGTCAGCACCAACGGTGTTAGGATGAAACAGTCAGAGGTCACCAAGTGCAACATAGCTTCAGTGTGTAAATCAGCTAAGAATATGTGTCGGCATCACAAGTAATTGTCTCTGGCCCCCTCCCAGTTAGGGGGAGTGAGTCTCACAACTCAATCGTTGGCTGAAAACTGCCCCTCCCAAAAGATAGGATTTGTAGACAATTGGCCCTCTTTCTGGGACTCACCCACAAACAGGACTAAACTAAACATGGGGAGTTCGCCTTAAAATCAAATCAAATTTTATTTGTCACATACACATGGTTAGCAGATGTTAATGTGAGTGTTGCAGTAGTATCTAACAAGTAATCTAACAATTTCACAACAACTACCTTATACACACAGTGTAAAGGAATGAATACGAGTATGTACATATGAATATATGGATGAGCGATGGCTGACCGGCATAGGCAAGATGCAGTAGATGGTATATAGTACAGTATATACATGTGAGATGAAAAGTGTAGGATATGTAAACATTATATAAATGCCATTGTTTAAAGTGGCTAGTGATACATTTATTACATCCACTTTTTAATTATTAAAGTGGCTTTATTGCAATCTCACTGCAATAAAGACCTCCATTCCTGTCATTATTGAAAGAGATTGTGATACCTCACATCTCAAAATAGGGCTATTTAATGTTAGATCGCTCACTTCCAAGGCAGTTATAGTCAACAAACTAATCACTGATCATAATCTTGATGTGAGTGGCCTGACTGAAATATGTCTTAAGCCTGATGAATTTACTGTGTTAAATGAGGCCACTAGTGACCATATCCCTCGCACATCCCGCAAAGGCGGAGGTATTGCTAACATTTACAATAGCAAATTTCAACCCCCCACAAAAAAAAAAAATGTACTGTGTTTTCGTCTTTTGAGCTTCTAGTCATGAAATCTATGCAGCCTACTCAATCACTTTTTATAGCTACTGTTTACAGGCCTCCTGCGCCGTATTCACTGAGTTCCCTGATATTCCTATTGGACCTTGTAGTCATGGCAGATAATATTAAAATTGTTGGTGACTTTAATATGGAAAAGTCCACAGACACACTCCAAAATGCTTTCGGAGCCATCATCAACTCAGTGGGTTTTGTCCAACATGTCTCCGGACCTACTCACTGCCACAGTCATACTCTGGGCCTAGTTTTGTCCGTAGAATAAATATTGTGGAGCTTAATGTTTTTCCTCATAATCCTGGACTATCGGACCACCGTGCTTCTACATCTGCATTGCTTGCTATTTGGGGTTTTAGGCTGGGTTTATGTATAGCACTTTGTGACATCAGCTGACGGCGTGAAACAATGCACCCCACAGTAACGTTAACGTTAGGCTTACAAAAGACACGCTTTCTATGGGCACGGCACCGACATGGCTAGCTAGCAAGCCAGGTAAATTAGCAAACGTTAGCTAAGTAGCTAGCTAGCTAATGCTCAAGCTAGCATGCATGGGGTTGTTTGCTAGCTAGCTAGATTATCTAAAAGTGTCACTGACAGAGATAATATGTGGATAATGGATAATTAGGCATGTTAGCTAGCTAGCTTTTTACTCACAGTTTTTGGTCAGCCACAACGTCTTGCCCATTTGTCCGTCTAAAAGATGTTCCACTCACTGCTGGCTGCACTGTCTGGTATACTTGCTACACAACTGCAACAATCCTCATTCACGAGCTTCATGATTTTAAAATACAATTACAAAGACTGCACGGGGGCTTTAACTCGCATTACTCAGCAACATAATTAAAAACTATAATTTAATATGTACAGAGGGACCTGTTAGCAGAACAAGTATTTTATTAACAAATGGTAAATAAATGTTTGCTTTACTGAACTTTTTATTGTTGTTGCAGTTTTACAACAAACTTCCATCAATTCTACACATATTGACATGACTTAGGTCATGTTAATATCTGAGTGAGAGTGACTAACAAAATCAGTGGTGGCCCCCTGGGCACGTGCCCGGTCTGTAATTTGGCCATGATTACTACAAGGGGCTAGACTAACTAGACTGATTTACCAGTCACATTATTTTGACTTTATTTTACTGACATGTGCTGAGTGACTGCCAGTCACTACTATTCTAACTCTCAATAGTAAATCGTTTTTATTCTAAAATAGTTCCGGACCTCAGTGTCCTCATGTAGCTATGGCCCTGCATGGACTCTGTGCGAAAAAAAAATATATTTTTGACTACCCCTTCCTCTGCCCCCATACATACAACATCTGTAAGGTCCCTCAGTTAAGTATTGAATTTCAAGCACAGGTTCACTACAAAGACCAGGGAGCTTTTCGAAGCCTCATAAAGTACTGCAGTGATTGGTAGATGGTTAACAAATCAGATACTGAATATCTCTTTAAGCATGGTCAAGTTAATAATTATGCTGTGGATTATGTAATGTATTAAACCACCCAGACACATCAAAGATAGTCATCCTTCTGATCTGAGCCACAGGAAAGTATGGAAACTACTCAGGGATGTCACCATGAGGCCATTGATTATTTTGAATTTTAGTTCAATGGCTGTGATAAGAGAACTGAGGATGGCTCAACAACATTGTACTGACTCCACAATAATAACCTAAATGACAAGGTGAAAAGAAGAATACAAATATACAGAATACCAAAACATGCATCCTGTATGCAACAAGGCACTAAATTAATACAGCAAAAAAAAACACTGCAAAGGAATACACATTTTGGCCTAAATGCAAAGCCTTATGTTTGGGGCAAATCCAACACAACATATCCCTGTGTAACTGCCTCTTTATTTTCAAGCATGGTGGTGGCTGCACCATGGTATGGGTATGCTTGACATCGGCAAAGACTGTGGAGTTTTTCAGGATAAAAAGAAACGGGATGGAGCTAAGCACAGGCAAAATACAATAATCGACAACAAAATGCCAAATATACACGGGCATTGCCTACCAATAAACAGTGAATGTTCCTGAGTTGCCAAGTTACAGTTTTGACTTAAATCTGCTTGAAAGTCTATGACAAGAATTGAACATTTCTTTCCTAGCCATGAAACCCAACACCTTGACATAGTTTGAAGAATTTTGAAAAGAATAATGGGCAAAAATTGCACAATCCAGGTGTGCAAAGCTCTTAGAATTACCCAAGAAGACTCACAGCTGTAATCGCTGCCAACGTTGTTTCTAACATGTATTGACTCAGGGGTAATCAAGGTATATTTGTGTTTTATTTTTCATTAGTCTTCAAAAATGTCCACTTTGACAGAGTATTTTGTGTAGATCACTGACCAAAAAATAACATTTGATCCATTTTGATTCCACTTTGTAACACAATAAAATGTGAAGCAATCCAAGGGGGGTGAATACTTATGATACCCACTGTATGTGTATTAAATGAAGCGTAAGGGGAGATAAAGCTGAAGGGAACATGAAGACTGTGTCACGCCCTGATCTGTTTCCCCTGTTCATGTGATTGTCTCCACCCCCTCCAGGTGTCGCTTATTTTCCCCAGTGTATTTATCCCGTACTCCTTTTTGCTATTCTCCTTTTTCTAGTCCTCCAGGTTTTGACCCTTGCCTGTTTCTGGACTCTGTACTCACCTGCTTGACCATTCTGCCTGCCTTGACCATGAGCCTGTCTGCCACTCTGTACCTCCTGGACTCTGATCTAGTTTTGACCTTTTGCCTGTCCACAACCATTTTTTATTTAATTTTTTTACCTTTATTTAACTAGGCAAGTCCGTTAAGAACAAATTCTTATTTTCAATGATGGCCTAGGAACAATGGGTTAACTGCCTTGTTCAGGGGTAGAATAACAGATTTTTACCTTGTCAGCTCAGGGATTCAATCTTGCAACCTTTCAGTTACAAGTCCAACGCTCTAACCACTAGGCTACCTGCCTCCTGCCGACCATTCTCTTGCCTACCCCTTTGGATTATTAAACATTGTAAGACTCCAACCATCTGCCTCCTGTGTCTGCATCTGGGTCTAGCCTTGTGCCTTGATAGACTGCTGTAGTTAACCTCTGATTAAACTCCAAGCCCACCTGGCAGAATCTGTGCATTTATTATAATTGGCATCAAAATGCACAGCTAAGAGAACGGAGACAAATAATATGACATGTCAAAGTCAACAAAACGAATGGAAACATTCCATTCATAGAGAATGACCAATCACATCTGCAATCAGATATGTTCCAAAATACACACACACACACCAAACAAGTGCTATAGAAGGACATAGGGACTGGATGAGGAGGGGACTGGGTGACCGATGAGGAGGGGGGAGATGAATCCACCTTTTGTCCTGCCTTGGCCCTGGATAGGCACTGCTGGTTTTACACTGTTTGAACGGGCATAGGGGGTTTTACACTGTTTGGATGGGTGGTGTGTAGATTTAGATGGGCTGTGTTTAGGTCAAATTAAAGAATGCCAAAGATTCATCTTTATTCTCATATGCTCTGTACACAACGCCAGTCCTTCCACACAGTACAGACAGTCGCACTATATAAAATCAGAGATCATGGAGGTGGCTGAAGAAAAGACAGGTGACTGAAAAGCAATATTTTCTGAAAGATTAACCTTAAGCTAACACTCCCTTGCTGGGTTTGGAGACACAGTAATTCCCCTGTTAAAATGTAATTTCCATGGTCCAATGCAGTTACATCTTTGATTTTCATAACTCCCAATTTAATAAGGAGTGGGCACACACTGGTTGAATCAATGTTGTTTCCACGTTATTTCAATTAAATTACATTGAACCAAAGTGGACTAGGAGTTGAGTTGATGTCTATGCCCAGTGGGTAAGGAGTGGGCGTAGAACAGCAAAGTAGGGCATAGAGACTGAGAAAGTCTAGGAAGTCTACCAAAACAATCTGGGCTCCTTCTACAAAGACTCCGAACTCTTTGACAGACAATGATGAATTATGCAGTTAGCTCAATTCCCTTTCAACAAACCCTACACAAGTTTCCTTGAATTGTAATAAACCCAGACTTGCCAGTGAGCTTCTTCAGTCAGTTATTCAGAATGTGCGGGTGTTCTGAGCACCTGTTTAAGGTAAAATCCACTCAACAACTACATTACATGGCCAAAAGGATATGGACACCTGCTCTTCGAACATCTCATTCCAAAATCATGGGCATTAATATGGAGTTAGTCCCCTTTGCTGCCATAACAGCCTCCACTCTTCTGGGAAGGCTTTCCACTAGATGTTGGAACATTGCTGCGGGGACTTGCTTCCATTCAGCCACAAGAGCATTAGTGAGGTCGGCACTGATGTTGGGGAATTTGGCCTGGCTCACAGTCGGCCTTCCAATTCATCCCAAAGGTGTTCAATGTGGTTGATGTCAGAGCTCTGTCATACCGATAGACAAACCATTTCTGTATGGACCTCGCTTTGTGCACGGGGGCATTGTCATGCTGAAACAGGAAAGGTCCTTCCCCAAACTGATGCCATAAAGTTAAAATAAAATATTCTGACTTGCCTAATTAAATAAAGGTACAAAAATGTAATTGTATTCTGTAGAGCTAGATTTCCCTTCACTAGAACTTACGGGCCTAGCTCGAACCATGAAAAACAGCCCCAGACCATTTTTCCTCCTCCACCAAACTTTACAGTTGGCACTATGCATTGGGGCAGGTAGCGTTCTCCTGGCATCTGCCAAACCCAGATTCATCCGTCGGACTGACAGATAATGAAGCGAGATTCATCACTCCAGAGAACGCATTTCCACCGCTTCAGTCCAATGGCGGCGAACTTTACACCACTCCAGCCGACTCTTGACATTGCGCATGGTGATCTTAGGCTTGTGTGCAGCTGCTCGGCCATGGAAACCAATGTCATGAAGCTCCCGATGAACAGTTCTTGTGCTGACGTTACTTTCAGAGGAAGTTTGTTACTCGGTAGTGAGTGTTTCAACCGAGGACAGACGCTTTTTACGTGCTATGTGCTTCAGCACTTGGCAGTCCCATTCTGTGAGCTTGTGTGGCCTACCACTTTGTGGCTGAGCTGTTGTTGCTTCTAGACGTTTTCACTTCCCAATAACAGCACTTGCAACTATGTATACATGTGTGCATCCTGCCAACTACCTAAGTAATGATGGTGATCTGCATAGTGATGATGAGCGCCACCTGGGTGGAAACCTTCCTTCTCTGCAGTCGCAATCCTTTCATCTGACAAACGCACGCATGCACACACACACACACACACACACACATAACCTTTCACGTGCCCAAGTTTCATCAGGAAAGGGATACTGAAAAAAAGAACTGAACTGCCACTGCCATTATATTCCATCCCTTTCATTCCTGTCAGTGGCTCTGACTGTTAGAGCAACATGGGGCTTACAGTAACCATATCTACATATGTAACTAATCAGATCAAACAAAGCCTCCTCATTTCTCATAAATAATAAAGATGTTATGTGATGAGTAACCTCATCCCCAGGTTCAATTGCTAGAGAGGCAGCTGGGGACAAGATGATGTGATGAGGGGTGGATGAAGTGTGGTGGTGGGGTGGAAAAAACAACATAATGGCATTCCAAAATGAACAATTAATAAACTAGTATTTTTTTTAACAAATACGTTTTATATACTGTGGCAGAACATTCTCAAATAACTTTTGCCCATTTTGTTCCTGTCACGCTCTTCAGATAAATCCTCCTACGACACAAGTGTATTCTCTTCTCAAAAGTAACCCTGAAGGCATAAAAAATGTTCCTCTCCTTTTGAGTAAAGAACAGAAAATTCTCACTGTGTTTAAATGCCATAAAGATACCGCAACTTAACTACCAATATATACCATTGTGAATAAGGCACATATCTTTAATAGTAATAGAGTTTTGAATATGGGGAAATATTCATAGATGGAGACACACTGTCGCCAGGCAAACCCTCCGTGGTCTGTCTCAGGGGCCACGGGAGGCATGTTTTCTTATAACCCTGTGAGTTATAAGAAGCCCTGTGAGTTATAAGAAACACTGAGTTATAAGAAATCCTATGTGTTATAAGAAACCCTGTGTGTTATAAAAAAACCCTGTGCGTTATAAGAAACCCTGTGAGTTATAAGAAACCCTGTGAGTTATAAGAAACCCTGTGAGTTATAAGAAACCCTGTGAGTTATAAGAAACCCTGTGTGTTATAAGAAACCCTGTGAGTTATAAGAAACCCTGTGGTTTGTAAGAAACCGTGTGAGTTATAAGAAACTCTGTGCGCTGTAAGAAACCCTGTGAGTTATAAGAAACCCTGTGAGTTATAAGAAAAAATGCTACGCTAACTATATTGTATTGTGTACATGTCCTAAACTCATAAGTAATGTAAAACACTACATCGTGCATCTCCTTAGACCCAAATGTATCTCTTAGTAGTATTTGTTGTGGGTTGGTATGATTATTGTGGCATCAGTAGCCACTGAACCATTAGAAACCTACCCACTCGTCTGACAACACACTGGTCCCCTACACAAGCATATGTTGTAAGCCATCCATGCAAGTACATGACTCGAAATGTTTTTTCCTGTCTTCTCTAAGATGTAATGATTATGTAGAAATAAATCGATAAAATACCATTCTGAGCCAGAGCTGGAGGTAGTTTGTAAATATTGGCTTAAAGGGTTGCCAAACTGAGCCATGGGGCCACATTAATTTATTGATAGACAAGTTAGAGTGATTGTTTCCTTTCCAAATGCACCATGACACAGAGAGAGACAATATTATGATATAAATAGACACTACCTCTGCAGCCCGCACTTCAGTAGCTAAATAGGATAATAGCTTGGCTCAGTCTGCGCTCCAAAACACACACACACACACACACACACACACACACACACACACACACACACACACACACACACACACACACACACACACACACACACACACACACACACACACACACACACACACACACAGTGCGCAGGAACCGGCACATTTCTGTCAAAGGGGAAATTAGTCAGGCCAACTCCAGTCAACACAGCCAGCCAAGCCATTACACCAGTTCTCTCACATAGACAGACTCAGACCCAGCCAGCCAAGCCATTACACCACATAGACAGACTCAGACCCAGCCAGCCAAGCCATTACACCACATAGACAGACTCAGACCCAGCCAGCCAAGCCATTACACCAGTTCTCTCACATAGACAGACTCAGACCCAGCCAGCCAAACCATTACACCAGTTCTCTCACATAGACAGACTCCGACCCAGCCAGCCAAACCATTACACCAGTTCTCTCACATAGACAGACTCCGACCCAGCCAGCCAAACCATTACACCAGTTCTCTCACATAGACAGACTCCGACCCAGCCAGCCAAACCATTACACCAGTTCTCTCACATAGACAGACTCCGACCCAGCCAGCCAAACCATTACACCAGTTCTCTCACATAGACAGACTCCGACCCAGCCAGGCAAACCATTACACCAGTTCTCTCACATAGACAGACTCCGACCCAGCCAGCCAAACCATTACACCAGTTCTCTCACATAGACAGACTCCGACCCAGCCAGCCAAACCATTACACCAGTTCTCTCACATAGACAGACTCCGACCCAGCCAGGCAAACCATTACACCAGTTCTCTCACATAGACAGACTCCGACCCAGCCAGGCAACAACAGACCAACATGGGCCAGACTGTGTCAGATGATGGGGTGAAAGATAGAGGCTGCACAAAAAAGCTGCACAAAGAAGCTGCAAAATTTAACAGAATGTTTTACCAGCAACGCATTAGAGTTATTTGCTGGATATAGTAACTTAAACCTTGAAACTGACATGTCACCCTTTTCCCTCTGCTGGGGAGAAGAGTTGTTGCTGGAAAGATGACAATATTGATTAAACCATGGTGGAGATATGGTAATATGACAGACAGGAGCAGTCATTCGTGTTGACACATTCAGTGAAGGTCATGGCTAGAAGGGATCCAGTTACCTGTAAGTTACTGTAAAAAAAATTATACAGTATGTTACTGTACATTCCAAAGAAACTTTGTTTTAACGGTACACTACTGGAAAGTTGGTTGCATTTTATCTAACCCTAACCCTTTTCCTAACCGTAACCTACTTCTCCTAACCTGCTACGTTAATACTCCTAACCTGCTGCGTAATTTATCCTAACCTGCTACGAAAAGTCAAATCTGACGTTAATTTGACAAAAGCTGTAACGCTTCTAGACATGACCGTCAGTCAATCAATAGACAAAGAGCTATTCAGACACTGTGGAGACAAAGTGGAAGTGAATTAAGTGTTTCATTGTTAGCAAAGCCACATGTATCAACTTTTAAGCCTTTATCAGGGTACATAAATGTGAACGCTGTGTGTGTGTGTGTGTGTGTGTGTGTGTGTGTGTGTGTGTGTGTGTGTGTGTGTGTGTGTGTGTACTGTAAAGGGGTTGCTGTGAATTTGACAGTAACTTACAGGCAGCTCAGTGGCAGGTAAATACTGTAAAAAAGTAAATGCTTCCGTACTCACAATGAATTCATTAATGGATGGATGAATGAAATTCATTGGTATTTTATATTTTGTTAGGATCCCCATTAGCTGTTGTGATAGCAGCAGCTACTCTTCCTGGGGTCCACACAAAACATTACATAATACAGAACCTTATAACTGAAAGGTTCTGTACTGACTCAATACTGAGAGAAAAAACACAGACCTACTATTCTAGACCTAGATTTATAATTTCCATTTTCATATGTTTTATTTTCATTCAGTAGCATTCATCAGTACATTTAGGTAAAATAGGGGAGAGGCGTTGTGCTGTGAGGTGTTGCTTTATCTGTTATTTTTTTTATTTTGGCCCATTCCTCCTGACAAAGCTGGTGTAACTGAGTCAGGTTTGTAGGCCTCTTTGCTCACACACGCTTTTTCAGTTCTGCCCACAACTTTTCTTTAGGATTGAGGTCAGGGCTTTGTGATGGCCACTCCAATACTTTGACTTTGTTGTCCTTAAGCCATTTTGTCACAACTTTGAAAGTATGCTTGGGGTCATTGTCTATTTGGAAGACCCATTGGCGACCAAGATTTAACTTCCTGACTGATGTCTTGAGATGTTGCTTCAAAATATCCACATAATTTTCTTCCCTCATGATGCCATCTATTTTGTGAAGTGCACCAGTCCCTCCTGAAGCAAAGCACCCTTACAACATGATGCTGCCACCCCCGTGCTTCACGGTTGGGATGGTGTTCTTCGGCTTGCAAGCATCCCCCTTTTTCCTCCAAACACAACGATGGTCATTATGGCCAAACAATTCTATTTTTGTTTCATCAGACCAGAGGACATTTCTCCAAAAGTACGATCTTTGTCCCCATGTGCAGTTGCAAACCGTAGTCTGGCTTTTTTATGGCGGTTTTGGGGCAGTGGCTTCTTCCTTGCTGAGCGGCCTTTCAGGTTATGTCGATATAGGACTCGATTTACTGTGGATATAGATACTTTTGTACCTCCTTCCTCCAGCATCTTCACAATGTCCTTTGCTGTTGTTCTGGGATTGATTTGCACTTTTCACACCAAAGAATGCGTCTCCTTCCTAAACGGTATGATGGCTGCGTGGTCCCATGGTGTTTATACTTGCGTACTATTGTTTGTACAGATGAACGTGGTACCTTCAGATGTTTGGAAATTGTTCCCAAGGATGAACCAGACTTGTGGTCTACAATAATTATTCTGAGGTCTTGGCTGATTTCTTTTGATTTTCCCATGATGTCAAGCAAAGAGGCACTGAGTTTGAAGGTAGGCCTTGAAATACATTCACAGGTACACCTCAAATGATGCCAATTAGCCTATCAGAAGCTTCTAAAGCCATTACATCATTTTCTGGAATTTTCCGAGCTGTTTAAAGGCACAGTCAGCTTAGTGTATGTAAACTTCTGACCCACTGGAATTGTGATACAGTGAATTATAAGTGAAATAATCTGTCTGTAAACAATTGTTGGAAAATGTACTTGTGTCAAAACTA
This sequence comes from Brachymystax lenok tsinlingensis, assembly GCA_030435695.1. Classification (NCBI taxonomy): domain Eukaryota; kingdom Metazoa; phylum Chordata; class Actinopteri; order Salmoniformes; family Salmonidae; genus Brachymystax; species Brachymystax lenok. The sequence continues at coordinate 21,807,092 of CM059785.1, forward strand.
TAGTTTGTTAACAAGAAATATGTGGAGTGGTTGAAAAACGAGTTTCAATGACTTCAACCTAAGTGTATGTAAACTTCCGACTTGAACTGTACATGTAGGTAGAGTTATTAAAGTAGTGTGTGTATGTGCGTGCGTGTGCGCGTGACTAATAGGTCAATAGTACATATAAATCATGTGTGATGATCAGCAGGCAGTCAGGATGTGACATGTGAATTACGCAAGCTACCTCCATCATAATGATCTTAGCAGGTTAACCAACTGTGATTCCTTCATACACAATTTATCCACATCACCCTTTCCTCTCCTATAGTTCATCTGTGTTAGTTATTAGTGTGCTGTTAGGTGGAAGTAAGTCTGGTGGACACAGGAAGCTCATGGGTGATAGAATACACTTAACCTCTCGGCAGTCACAGACGTCTGTATAAAGTATTTCTCCAACGTCATACAGGGAGACTCAGTTTCACAGCTAATAAAACTTTGAATCTCTCCACATTCATTATGTTATGATCTCAGTGGGGGACCAAACAATCCTGGATTTCTGTGTGTGTGTGCGTGTGCATGCATGTTCACACTAAAGACCTGTGCTAATTGGTTCGAAGCTGGTTGTTGCAGACTAGACATGGGTTGTAGCAGACTGTTAGCTGTATGAAGTGTGATCTGCTGGGACTCTGGGAGGGGAAGGGCGGCATGTTATAGTGCTACATAATACTCTTGCTTACATTGGTCCATAGAAAACAAAGCTCAAAAAGCTTCCTGAACCCGTCGAATACATAGTTACATAGGGCAAATGTATGTTAATGAACTGTATGTTATGTTAATGAACTGGATTAGCAGTGGCTATATCCTCAATAACTGGGAATCTGTCCCACATTTGATACAATTGTCAACTCATGTGAATTCAAAGTGAAATCAACAAAAATATAAGCATTTCATTGGATTTAGAGTCAAAGTTAGGTGAAAAAAAGATTCCTTTACGTTGATTACTTTTTGCAAATCCAAACAAGTTTTTCACTCTGATTCAACATCATCACATTATATTTTTGTTGTTGTTGAAATGACATGAAAACAAAACTGATTCAACCAGTTTGTGCCCAGTGGGATGTGTGTTTACAGACTCTTGCTGTTAGAGGTATCCAGGGGGATTTTAACACGATCGTACAGTGGCTTACTTCACAAACACAGATGATAGTTTAACCATAATGTTAGACACCGGCTGATACAAGCCATACCACGTCTCACAGCAAAAACTAAACTACCCAGGGTGCTTTAGAGAGTGAATCATGACTCATGAATAGATGGATGGATGGATAGATGGAAGTGAAGGTTTGGAGGCAGTTTCACATCTCTGCTCAAGAGCACTCTCCCCCTTCCCCCACCCACACGCGTAGCTTAGCGACGTGGGTCTTTTATCAGCGACAAGAGCAGTGGTCTGTTTGATCTGGATCTCCTGTTCTCTGTCTGAATGAGCCCAGCTCTACAGTGTCAGTCCTCGACCATTAGAAAGAGCCCACCACAGCCCTGTCCCTTATCATCATCCTCAGCCTGACTAGTATAAATAGCCAGTTCTCCCATCTTGGAGGTGTACCTGTGGATGTAGCAGTCGGACGTTTGTTTTTGTCTTGTCCCGTCCTGTCCCGTCTGGGGACAGCTGTCCCTTGTTTTTTTGTGTATATTTTTCATATATATTTTAATATCACTTTCCATCTACAGACTGAATATACTCTTCTGCAACCCGCCTCACCCAATGCGGTAGAGATCTGCTATTTTATACTTAAGATCTGAAACCCCATCAAAAGCTAAATGGCTACCAGCTAACTGGCTACTAGCTAGCTGCAGCCGATAGCTATCTAGGCTTAAGAGGCCCATCGGACAATTTCCTTGGCCACTATACCTATTCTGCCAATTGGCCTGGTCAAACACACGGAACCCTGCTGATTCGTCTTCTGAGCCGGAACAGAAGCTAGCCAGCTAACTAGCTACTAGCTAGTAGTCAGCTAGCCAGTGCTAGCTGTCATCAGCTACCTCTAGCACGGACAACTCTCACCAGTCTTCACAGCGTGACTCAAACCATAGCAAATCGGACTTATTTTTCTCCACATCTCCAGATTTCCTACCGCAAGCCCTGAACCTTTTTTCACCTGGGTCATCCCAGCTAGCTAGCTGCTACCCGGGTGGCCACTCCTGGCTAACGTCTTTGTCCCGAAGCAAGAACCAAATAGCCTGGAGCCAGCCTGCTAGGCCCATCTGCTAGGCCCATCTCCCGGCTAGCCGTAGAGGTCCATCAGCCACTCCTTGGGCTTCAATACCTATTTTGCCAATTGGTCCGGACCACCGCCGGCCCATCACGACTGGACCACCGACGTGATTCGCCCAAGGGGTTCTTTCTCAACTGGCTCCGCCGTCGCAACGTCCCCAATATGCCCATCTGTTAGCATGCTAGCCGCGGCCCACTAGCTGTCCAGAGCACATCAGACTGTTAGCTTAAGAGGTCCATCTGACAAATTCTTTGGCCACAATACCTATTTTGCCAATTGGCCTGGTTTACCAAACGGGGCCCTGCTTATTTCACTGTAGAGCCTCTAGCCCTGCTCAATACGCCTTAGTTAACACTTTAGTCCCACATCCCACGCATGCGGAGACATCACCTGGTTTAAACAATATTTCTCTTTCATCGTCACTCTATGCACAGGTTTACCCCCACTGTATTCACGTCCTACCATACCTTTGTCTGTACATTTCATCTTGAATCCTTTCTACCGTACCCAGAAATCTGCTCCTTTCACTATCTGGTCCGAAAATACTAGACGACCAGTCTGCAGTGCCTAGCCCCACTCCCACTACCCAGGCGCTATCATTTCTTAACTTCTGTAACCGTAAAAGCCTTAGTTTCACGCATGTTAACATTAGAAGCCTCCTCCCTAAGTTTGTTTTATTCACTGCCCTAGCACACTCTGCCAACCCTGATGTCCTAGCCGTGTCTGAATCCTGGCTTAGGAAGACCACCAAAAACCATGACATTTCCATCCCTCCCTTTTCCGACAAGATAGAACTGCCAAAGGGGGCGGTGTTGCAATCTACTGCAGAGATAGCCTGCAGAGTTCTGTCTTACTATCCAGGTCTGTACCCAAACAATTTGAGCTTCTACTCTTAAAAATCCACCTTTCCAGAAACAAGTTTCTCACCTTTGCCGCTTGCTATAGACCACTCTCTGCGCCCAGCTGTGCCCTTGACACCATATGTGAACTGATCGCCCCCCATCTATCTTCAGAGCTCGTGCTGCTAGGTGACCTAAACTGGGACATGCTTAACACCCCGGCCATCCTACAATCTAAGCTTGATGCCCTCAATCTCACACAAATTATCAATGAACCCACCAGGTACAACCCCAAATCAGTAAACACAGGCACCCTCATAGATATCATCCTAACCAACTTGCCCTCTAAATACACCTCTGCTGTTTTCAACCAAGATCTCAGCGATCACTGGTATATGGGGCTTTGGTGACAAAACGTCTATCGTCTAAGATTCCCAAAGATTGGAAAGCTGCCATGGTCATCCCCCTCTTCAAAGGGGGTGACACTCTAGACCCAAACTGCTACAGACCTATATCTATCCTACCCTGCCTTTCAAAGGTCTTCGAAAGCCAAGTTAACAAACAGATTACCGACTATTTCGAATCCCACCGTACCTTCTCTGCTATGCAATCTGGTTTCAGAGCTGGTCATGGGTGCACCTCAGCCCGGCCATCCTACAATCTAAGCTTGATGCAGCTTTACAATCTTTTTTGAATCTCAGACGATAGACGTTTTGTCACCAAATCCCCATATACTACCCACCACTGCGACCTGTACGCTCTCGTTGGCTGGCCCTCGCTTCAAACTCGTCGCCAAACCCACTGGCTCCAGGTAATCTACAAGTCCCTGCTAGGTAAAGCCCCGCCTTATCTTAGCTCACTGGTCACCATAGCAGCACCCAGCCATAGCATGCGCTCCAGCCGGTATATCTCACTGGTCACCCCCAAAGCCAATTCCTCCTTTGGCCGCCTTTCCTTCCAGTTCTCTGCTGCCAATGACTGGAACGAACTACAAAAATCACTGAAGCTGAAGACTCATATTTCTCTCACTAGCTTTAAGCACCAGCTGTCAGTGCAGCTCACAGATCTGGGCACCTGCACATAGCCCATCTGTAAACAGCCCATCTTACTACCTCATCCCCATACTGTATTTATTTATTTATTTATCTTGCTCCTTTGCACCCCAGTAACTTGCACATTTATCTTCTGCACATCTACCATCCCAGTGTTTAATTGCTATATTGTAATTACCTCACCACCATGGCCTATTTATTGCCCTACTTCCCTTATCTTACCTCATTTGCACTCACTTTATATTGACTTTTTTTTCTACTGTATTATTGGCTGTATGTCTGTGTATTCCTTGTGTAACTCTTTGTTGTTGTATGCATCAAACTGCTGTGCTTTATCTTGGCCAGGTCGCAGTTGTAAATGAGAACTTGTTCTCAACTAGCCTACCTGGTTAAATAAAGGTAAAATAAAATAAATAAATAAATCTCCAGTCCACGGTCCTGTCATTAGTGCTGCCCATGTCATCTTTCATCTACTTCGGCATATTAAAAACCCGGCAGACCCTGCATGGCACTGATCAACGACAGCTCCCTAATCAGGCTTTTTAGTCATGGTTGTCATCCCCTATGGTTATATCGAGCACTCTGAATGGTGTTGTAGTTTCTTTTCAAAACATTTGATCTGCCCATCCATCTATCAAATTGCTGTAATAACTACATACAGAAACCCTAAGCGTATCGTGGGTAGTATGGAGCTCATTCAGCCAGCCCATCATGTGGACCGAGTTCCCTAGAGCACCTGTTGCTTAGCTACAATCTACTATCAGGCCCCCAAGGACTGGAGTTGCCCACCCCTGTACTACACCATGGTATGTTTCAGCTGCGTATCTGGAAAGCTCTTAAAAAGTACATACAAACAATCTCTAGCAATCTCTGTTCTCTCTCCCTAGCCTACTCTCTCTCACTAGCCTTCTCTCTCTCTCTCTAGCCTTCTATAGCTCTCTCTCGCCTTCTCTCACTCTCGCCTTCTCTCTCTCTCTAGCCTTCTCTCTCTCACTCTCGCCTTCTCTCTCTCACTCTAGCCTTCTCTCTCTCTCTCCCTAGCCTACTCTCTCTCACTAGCCTTCTCTCTCTCTCTCTAGCCTTCTATAGCTCTCTCTCGCCTTCTCTCACTCTCGCCTTCTCTCTCTCTCTAGCCTTCTCTCTCTCACTCTCGCCTTCTCTCTCTCACTCTAGCCTTCTCTCTCTCTCTCTCTCTCTCTCTCTAGCCTCTCTCTCTAGCCGTCTCTGCGCGCGCTCTCTCTCTCTAGCCTACTCTGCTCTCTCTCTCGTAGCCATGATTATAAATGAAAGGCACTGCTTCAGTTCCCCATATTTGTTCAGTGAAGATATAGATTGAGGTTATTTCATTTTCTTTTGACGGTATAAAGGTAGCTGAAAGCAATCAGTCTGAAACTATTAAATAGTTTCCTGTGCATGCTAATTTTAAAGTATATCAATATATGACCCTACACTGCACTCTTGCAATTATCATGATATCGTTGTTAGCTGTATCTGTGTATGTAGTCGACAGAGAGAAAGCCTATCAGTAAAATATAGTATCCAGACAGCTATGACTATGGAGGGAGAGAGGGGGGACTCGGGTGTGTTCGTGGTGTATATTGATAGTAAAATACATGTATCTTTAAACATTCAGCATTGAGTCCGATAAATATATTTACCAGTCCGATAAATATATATTACCAGTCAGATATATATATATACTACCAGAGCCGTATTTCAGAGGGAGCAGAGAGAGTGTTCAGACTGATGAGGTGCAGTGTCTGGGAGGTCTGGAACTGTAGCTACAAAGGAAAGAGAAAAAGAAAGAGAGAGATAAAATAAACCAGATTGACCAGAGAGATATGCCCTGATGGACTGGTAGGTCATATTCTGATAGCTTTCTACATTAAAAGTAGGCTATGACTGATTCGTCTCCTTGCTCAAGGTTTCTGTGGTAATAGATAATTTCCTGTTCTCAGTAACCAGTAGAGCATTGATCTTCTTGTTTGTTTAACTACAGTATGCGCTAACTGTAGCAGGATGCTCATACAAAACAAAAAGGCTAAGATTACATTTTCATATTGATAATTATCCAGAAACGTTACTTTCTTTATGTGGTTCACTTTCACTCTACTATGTTTCACTAAATTCAACCTTTTTCCTCTTATTGTCCAAGTCTTACCATAGTGACAGAAGGACAAATCCAACAGATATGACACCAGTAAAATGCCATGTAAACTGACCAAGGAATCACCACCAATGCACTTCCTGTAATCTGTGCAGTTTGAGACAAACAAACAAACAAAAAGAGGCAATCTCGTTTGTCCGGAAAACATTTGGCTGTGACATTTACTAAATGAGAGCAGATGAATGGAGCAGACCTGTATGTATCCAGGCTAACCTTTAGCTTGTTGAATATGTTGATGAAATTAGCCTCATGCCCTGGTGCTACGTGTTTATGCAGTAGAGCTCAGAGGCAATGAGCACTCAGGGCAGATGCTGCACGATGGAAGCATTGGGTAACTCTCTATATTCATCAGTTGGCGAGGCGCTCTGCTATAGTTCAGGTTTGCATAATGGAAACAGGAGTTAAACATGACTCTGCTGTTTGGCCTCGTAGGGAAAACCACTTCAGTTTCAGGTGACATTAATGTCCCAGTTCCATATAATGAAGCTTTGCTTGCGTAAATAACTTTTATGTAGCTACTAACGCTTCAAGTGCTTTCTACTGTTATATAACTGTACTGTACGATGACATTATAACGCCCCGGGAAATTATTTTATGTTACTTCATTGTAAATTGTATGAAAGCTACCAACAAACTTAACCCTTAACCACACACAAGCAAACACACACCTACCCACAGATCACCTGGCCTCAGTACTGTACGGGTGCATGTGTGTATATGATGTGATACCTGTGAGAAGACGTGTATGTGTCCTGTTCCCACTGCTCTGGTAGATCAGGCTGTGTGTGTGTGTCTGTGTGTGTCTCAGTGAGGGGTCGGAGCAGGGCAGGTGCTGGGGACAGGTCCCTGCCGGCTCATGGTCCAATCACTAATTAGGTTGAGGGTCTTTGTTCCTCCACCATGGGAAAGGCTCCTCTTCACAGCTCCCTAACCCCTCTCTCTACCCTCCCTAACCCCACTCTTTACCCTCCCTAACCCCTCTCTCTACCCTCCCCAACCCCTCCCTTTATCCTCCCTAACCCCTCTCTTTACCCTCCCTAACCCCTCTCTTTACCCTCCCTAACCCCTCACTTTACCCTCCCTAACCCCTCTCTTTACCCTCCCTAACCCCTCTCTTTACCCCTCTCTTTACCCTCCCTAAACCCTCTCTTTACACTCCATAACCCCTCTATTTACCCTCCCTAACCCCTCTCTTTACCCTCCCTAACCCAACTCTTTATCCTCCCTAACCCCTCTCTTTATCCTCCCTAACCCCACTCTTTACCCTCCCTAACCCCTCCCTTTACCCTCCCTAACCCCTCCCTAACCCCTCTCTCTACCCTCCTAACCCTCCACTACCCTCCCTAACCCCTCTCTTTACCCCCTCTAACCGCTTTCTTTACCCTCCCTAACCCCTCTCTTTACCCTCTCTAACCCGTCTCTTTACCCTCCCTAACCCATCTCTTTACCCTCCCTAACCCCTCTCTTTACCCTCCCTAACCCCTTTCTTTACCCTCCCTAACCCCTCTCTTTACCCTCTCTAACCCGTCTCTTTACCCTCCCTAACCCCTCTCTTTACCCCTCTCTTTACCCCTCTCTTTACCCTCCCTAAACCCTCTCTTTACACTCCATAACCCCTCTATTTACCCTCCCTAACCCCTCTCTTTACCCTCCCTAACCCAACTCTTTATCCTCCCTAACCCCTCTCTTTACCCTCCCTAACCCAACTCTTTACCCTCCCTAACCCCTCTCTTTATCCTCCCTAACCCCACTCTTTACCCTCCCTAACCCCTCCCTTTACCCTCCCTAACCCCTCCCTAACCCCTCTCTCTACCCTCCCTAACCCCTCCACTACCCTCCCTAACCCCTCTCTTTACCCCCTCTAACCGCTTTCTTTACCCTCCCTAACCCCTCTCTTTACCCTCTCTAACCCGTCTCTTTACCCTCCCTAACCCATCTCTTTACCCTCCCTAACCCCTCTCTTTACCCTCCCTAACCCCTTTCTTTACCCTCCCTAACCTCTCTCTTTACCCTCCCTAACCCCTCTCTTTACCCTCCCTAACTCCTCTCTCTACCCTCCCTAACCCCTCTATTTACCCTCCCTAACCCCTCTCTTTACCCTCCCTAACCCCTCTCTCTACCCTCCCTAACCCCTCCATCTACCCTCCCTAACCCCTCTCTTTACCCCCTCTAACCCCTTTCTTTACCCTCCCTAACCCCTTTCTTTACCCTCCCTAACCCGTCTCTTTACCCTCCCTAACCCCTCTCTTTACCCTCCCTAACCCCTCTCTTTATCCTCCCTAACCCCTCTCTTTACCCTCCCTAACCCCTCTCTCTACCCTCCCTAACCCCTCCCTAACCCCTCTATTTACCCTCCCTAACCCCTCTCTTTACACTCCATAACCCCTCTATCTACCCTCCCTAACCCCTCTCTTTACCCTCCCTAACCCCTCTCTTTACCCTCCCTAACCCCTCTCTTTACACTCCATAACCCCTCTATCTACCCTCCCTAACCCCTCTCTTTACCCTCCTAACCCCTCTCTTTACACTCCATAACCCCTCTCTTTACACTCCATAACCCCTCTATCTACCCTCCCTAACCCCTCTCTTTACCCTCCCTAACCCCTCACTTTACCCTCCTTAACCCCTCTCTTTACCCTCCCTCTACCCTCCCTAACCCCACTCTTTACCCTCCCTAACCCCTTTCTTTACCCTCCCTAACCCCTCTCTTTACCCTCCCCAACCCCTCTCTCTACCCTCCCTAACCCCTCCACTACCCTCCCTAACCCCTCTCTTTACCCTCTCTAATCCCTCTCTTTACCCTCCCAAACCCATCTCTTTACCCTCCCTAACCCCTCTCTTTATCCTCCCTAACCCCTCTCTTTACCCTCCCTAACCCCTCTCTTTACACTCCATAACCCCTCTCTTTACACTCCATAACCCCTCTCTCTACCCTCCCTAACCCCTCTCTTTACCCCCTCTAACCCCTCTCTTTACCCTCCCTAACCCCTCTCTTTACCCTCTCTAACCCGTCTCTTTACCCTCCCTAACCCCTCCCTAACCCCTCTCTTTACCCTCCCTAACCCCTCTCTTTATCCTCCCTAACCCCTCTCTTTACCCTCCCTAACCCCTCTCTCTACCCTCCTAACCCTTCCCTAACCCCTCTCTTTACCCTCCCTCCCTAACCCCTCTCTTTACACTCCATAACCCCTCTATTTACCCTCCCTAACCCCTCTCTTTACACTCCATAACCCCTCTATCTACCCTCCCTAACCCCTCTCTTTACCCTCCCTAACCCAACTCTTTATCCTCCCTAACCCCTCTCTTTACCCTCCCTAACCCAACTCTTTACCCTCCTAACCCCTCTCTTTATCCTCCCTAACCCCACTCTTTACCCTCCTAACCCCTCCCTTTACCCTCCCTAACCCCTCCCTAACCCCTCTCTCTACCCTCCCTAGCCTCTCTTTACCCTCCCTAACCCCTCTCTTTACCATCCCTAACCCTTCTCTTTACCCTCCCTAACCCCTCTCATTACCCTCCCTAACCCCTCTCTCTACACTCCCTAACCCCTCTCTCTACACTCCCTAACCCCTCCACTACCCTCCCTAACCCCTCTCTTTACCCCCTCTAACCCCTCTCTTTACCCTCCCTAACCCCTCTCTTTACCCTCTCTAACCCGTCTCTTTACCCTCCCTAACCCTCCCTAACCCCTCTCTTTACCCTCCCTAACCCCTCTCTTTATCCTCCCTAACCCCTCTCTTTACCCTCCCTAACCCCTCTCTCTACCCTCCCTAACCCTTCCCTAACCCCTCTCTTTACCCTCCCTAACCCCTCTCTTTACACTCCATAACCCCTCTATTTACCCTCCCTAACCCCTCTCTTTACACTCCATAACCCCTCTATCTACCCTCCCTAACCCCTCTCTTTACCCTCCCTAACCCAACTCTTTATCCTCCCTAACCCCTCTCTTTACCCTCCCTAACCCAACTCTTTACCCTCCCTAACCCCTCTCTTTATCCTCCCTAACCCCACTCTTTACCCTCCCTAACCCCTCCCTTTACCCTCCCTAACCCCTCCCTAACCCCTCTCTCTACCCTCCCTAGCGCCTCTCTTTACCCTCCCTAACCCCTCTCATTACCCTCCCTAACCCCTCTCTCTACACTCCCTAACCCCTCTCTCTACCCTCCCTAGCGCCTCTCTTTACCCTCCCTAACCCCTCTCTTTACCATCCCTAACCCTTCTCTTTACCCTCCCTAACCCCTCTCATTACCCTCCATAACCCCTCTCTTTATCCTCACTAACCCCTCTCTTTACAATCCCTAACGCCTCTCTCTACCCTCCCTAACCCCTTTCTAAACCCTCTATAACGCCAGTCTTTACCCTCTCTAACCCCTCTCTTTACCCTCCCTAACCCAACTCTTTACCCTCCCTAACCCCTCTCTTTACCCTCCCTAACCCCTCTCTTTACCCTCCCTAACCCCTCTCTTTACCCTCCCTAACCCCTCTCTTTACCCTGCCTCTCCTCTCTCCTGTGTACCAGTATTCTCTCTCTCTCTCTCTCTGCTCCAAGGATCCAGCTCGTTCCGTCCAGACACGAGCATTTACAGTAGGGGACATTACCGAGACTATTCACTGTGGTTAAAGGGCCTGCTCCTCTGGAGATGGTTAGACAGCTAAACACCTTGCTGAGGACAGACACACACATTTGAACCACAACTAAGCACCTTGCCAAAGGCATAGGGATAAACCATGATTTATCAGTTCTGACAGTTTAAAATGGCATTGTATTGTGTGTTCACTGTTTGTTTTCTAAGCTTTACAATTCAATTTGATCTAGTAGGGTACATCAGTATGGCTTTTTACTCTTTGTTGTGTTGTGATACAGGTTGGACTTCAGGCTAGGTGGTGACATCAGCTAACCTGCTGCCCACCTACTCTCCCTACAACTACAGCTTATTGTCTCTTAAACAACAGTGTGACTTCACTGGTTTAACTCTCACTTTAATCATCACAAAAACAACAGCTGGACTGAAGTATTTTCTCCAGCAGTGACTCAGGGCCATAGAGAAACTCACGCAGGCACACGTCTCCAGATGAACTACTAATCAGAGATGATGACTTCTGTTGTCTTTCATGCGAACACAGTTAAAACACATAGAGCCCAAACCAAAACACATCCAATACCAACCTAATTGATACAATACTAACACAATACACACCCAATATCAACTTAATTGATACAATACTAACATAATATAGACACAACGCCAAAACAATGCCAGGCACATCCTCTCCACTTCCCCTCCTAATCCTGCCAGACAGATGGTTAGAGTACAACACACACACAAAAACGTACAAACACAAACACACTTACAAACACACACTGCTTCTTTCACCACAAACCAGGTCAATCACATAAAAAAAGCTTAAATTAATTATTGCTAGAAAGCAAATAAAGTATAAATGTATGAAACAGCTCATGTTTAAAACCTATAGATGTGAATGTTTGATACTATTGATGTATGTAGTGTGCCTTCTTTTTCCAGCAGCACTCATGACTATTCTGTCTTTACACATGTTTCCCTAGCACAGTTTCTTCTCATAAACATAGAGTTTGAAATGGAATCAGATGGGAATATCTGTTCCCTATAGAGTGGTGCTCAGAATATCCATCCATATCATAAAAATAGCATGGAAATAGAGACAGACACCCAGAGAGAGAGAAATAAATGGATTGAGAGGGGGGACTCCAAAGAGACCCACCTAGAGAGAAGATTAAGTTACCCAATTCTCTCTGCTACTAATCCAGGCTTTTCCCGGCACTGGCTGGAGGGCTGGAGGCAGAGGGTCAGATACAACCACAGCTATGGGGGGTTGGGTGGGGGGTATTAACATGGATGAGGTGGCGGTGGTGGGGGGGCAGAGAAGGGTGGAGTATAAATACCTGCAGTAGACAGGCGGGGCGTCACTCAGGTGGGCTCACAGGGAGGCCAGGGAGGAACACAGAGCAGATACAGGCCAGGTGACAGACACATGGGAAGAAGAAGGAGAGGGGACCAGCCAAGCACAGCAGCTTTTACCTGTCCAGGGAAGGTCAACCTGATACTGTCCAGGTGAGAAGGTTGTGAGATCATCGTGATGTCGTGCCAGGCGTTCAGCGCGGACTCCTTCACCACCCTGGCAGGAGACTCCCTGCCCCTCCTCATGCATCACGCCTCTGCTGCCGACTGCCTGCCCTCCTCCGCCTCCACACACACACACAACATGGTGTCCGCAGGTAACCTCTCATCCTGACCCTTAACCCATAACCTGTGATCCTTGACCTCTGATAACACATTCTTTCTATCCATCTGAACCATTTCTAACAGTTGTGCTGAGTCCTGTTCTCTGTGGTGGAACTGTGTTGAAGGCTGTCTTTTTGCTGTGTGTGTGTGTGGGTGGATATTAGCAGAGCTATTATAGCTGAACCCTGAAGATCTCTCTTAGATGTTTGTAGATAGAACATCTCCAGCTCTTGGCCTTGGAGAGATTCCACAGAGGAGGATAGAGTAGTGTGTGTGTGTGTAGAGAGCGTAGGTGGGGTGTCATCACTGACGCTGTTTGTGTGACCCCCACTGCCATCCGGGCTGCAGACTGACAGAAAAGTATTAACTAACACCCCCACACTGGCACGCGATTGCGCGCACACACACACAGGTAGCAGGTAGCCTAGCATTTAGAGCATTGGGCCAGTAACCGACAGGTTTCTAGTTCGAATCCCTGAGCCGACAAGGTGAAAAATTGGTCGATGTGCCCTTGAACAAGGCACTTAACCCGAACTGCTCCAGGGTCGCGTTGGCAGACACTGGCCGTGACTGGTCTCTCCGAAGGGGGTCTCAGGGAGAGTTGGCAGACACTGGCCGTGACTGGTCTCTCCGAAGGGGGTCTCAGGGAGAGTTGGCAGACACTGGCCGTGACTGGTCTCTCCGAAGGGGGTCTCAGGGAGAGTTGGCAGACACTGGTCATGACTGGTCTCTCCGAAGGGGGTCTCAGGGAGAGTTGGCAGACACTGGTCGTGACTGGTCTCTCCGAAGGGGGTCTCAGGGAGAGTTGGCAGACACTGGTCGTGACTGGTCTCTCCGAAGGGGGTCTCAGGGAGAGTTGGCAGACATTGCTCGTGACTGGTCTCTCCGAAGGGGGTCTCAGGGAGAGTTGGGATATGTAAAAAACACATGAAATAGCACCCACCAAATTATTATTATTATTACACGCACACAAACACACATCTTACTTTACAGCTGAAGATGAAGATGTTGGTCTGCATTGAACAGTAATGTTTGCACAGTTTCTCCCTGCTGTGTCTGTCTGTAGAGAATTATTACTGTAGTATGGGGGACAGTAGGAGTGTTATAGAGCTAAATTAACAGTCCACATTCACCATGAGAAAAGACTTCACCAGAAGAACACACCTGCTGACTGAGATCCAATGTTCTGTCCATCGTCATTGGAAAGGAACCCAATTCAACACTACAGCTTCTACAACAAAGAATGTAAATCAACCACCATTCTATTGCTATCACTCAATACAGTTTCTTCCACAAACAGGTGCACCAATGGACAATTACACAGGTACAGCAAAAAGCCATGTCTAAACTGATCTAAGGTCTCTCCCTCGTTCCCCCTCTGCCTCTCTCCAGTCCCATCAGGTTTGTCACTCCTCCAGTCCTCCAAGCGTTCCCACATGCACCTCTCCACCTCCACCCTTGGCAACGCCCTAAGCAACGGTCCACCCGGCCTGCACTACCCCGTCACACCCTGTCACTATAGCAACCAACAGACCACTTACGGCATGATGGCAGGTCAGTGATGATGGTGGTGGTGGTGATGATGATGAATTGTGGTGGGGATGATGATGATGGTGGTGACGATGCTGCTGATGATAAAGGTTTCCTCCCTAGCTCAGGAGATGCTGTCTGCCAGTATATCTCAGACCAGAATCCTCCAGACCTGCAGCGTCCCGCACCCCAACATGGTCAATGGAGCAAACACACTGCAAGGTACAAACACACACACACACACACACACACACACAATGAATACAGCTACACTCCCCTCTAGTGGCTTTAGCTGGTGTGACAGTTGATGTTCTCCATATATTTAGGTTCCTTGGCCCCTTGTCTGTATAAGTTTCCAGAGCATGGTCTGGGTGGGGGGTCGTGCTCTCTGAGCCACAGTTTCCCCCCCCTGCCCCCTGCCGTGCTGTCTGAGGAGCCGCCCTTGGGGGGCACCAAGGACCTCCGCCTTAGGAGCCGGCCACCAGATGACCCCCCCGACATGGACTCACCTCAGATACGAGAGCTGGAGAAGTTTGCCAACGACTTCAAACTCCGCAGGATCAAACTGGGTGAGTTAGATAGCTACTGTCTTTCTGTCCTGAACTGTTTAAAACAGTTACACATGTACACCCACAATGTAATGGCTGTGTGTGTGTCTGTTTCAAAGGGTACACCCAAACTAACGTTGGAGAGGCTCTGGCTGCGGTGCATGGCTCAGAGTTCAGCCAGACAACCATCTGTCGCTTTGAGAACCTGCAGCTGAGCTTCAAGAATGCCTGCACGCTAAAGGCCATCCTGGCCAAGTGGCTGGACGAAGCAGAGCAGGCCGGGGGTGAGTGGACAGCCATGATCTTACCCTGGGAGAGAGGGACAGCCATGACCTTAAAGTAATGAATGACTAAGGATGTGACCTTAATGTTCTTTCCACAGCTCTGTTTAATGAGAAAATGGGTATGAATGAGCGTAAGAGGAAACGAAGAACCACTATCAGGTAACTACCCTCACAATTTTCTCTTCTGCATCAGATACCTACAACAAATTCTTCCATCAGGTAACTAACTACACATTACAATTACAGAGATGCTTGAAAGATGTTTGATCAAACACCATCTCCCTCTTTAAACACTGCATCCCCCTCCTCCTGTAGTTTGGGGGCTAAGGAGGCATTGGAGCGTAGTTTCGGGGGAGAAGATCAAGCCCTCATCTCAGGAGATTGTCCGTATGGCCGAGGGGCTACACCTGGAGAAGGAGGTGGTCCGGGTCTGGTTCTGTAACCGTCGGCAACGAGAGAAACGGGTCAAGACCAGCCTTCACCACAGCTCCTACCTGACCAAGGACAGTCCTACCTATAGATAACCTTAACTCCTATCTGTCCCCCAATGCCAAAAAACCTTGAGTTCGGGTGTGATCTCATTCTTTAATTGGACCAAAAGCATATCGTTCTTGAAGTGCCTGCAGCCTACTACTATTTCTCCCAGAAGTGCCTAAACCAACATATAACAATTTATGATTCCATGTCTGGTCGTTGTAAAAACAAATGATAATAATAATTTCCCACGTGTCTTCATCATGATCTATTTATCTGAAATGTAATATATAAAACTGAATGACTATGAATGTGAACATCTAATTTATTGACAGATGTGTTTTCAAGTCAGAGACATCTTCAACCCAGAGAGAGAGAGAACTATATACAGACATTCTCAGACATTTTGATATGTAAGAAATCAAAACGCACTGTCCCAGTTGCATGTGTCATTTTTCATACTTACTGATTTCTTGATGCGTTTTCCATGAATAAATACATACAAACCAACAGTGTGGTGAAGACAGGAGATGATTTAAGTGATGAATATACAAGCACCTGTGTCCCTGTAGCATATGGAGACATTATACTGCATCAGTGTAGAGCTGGGCTCAAAAGCAGGCCAGAGGTGCCAGTCATTGTCTTACAATCAATCATTCAGTACAGGGTAGATGTATACAAATAAAAGACAGAAAAAAATATTATTTCATGAAACATTAAATCAGAGATGCAATTAATTAATTCATGGATAGTGCACTGACATGCATTTAATGTAATGATTTGTTGATTCATTTGTTAAGCAGTTGGTGTTTTCCGAGAGCCCAATAAGATGGAGCTGAGCACCCTGCACTGTACAACTGTGACATTTTACATATTCCCTGATTTATTGATGCGTTTCTGTGAATACAAACATCCAGCCCACTAGTCAACATGTACATACTGTGCTAAACTCACCCGGTCATTATAACTGTAGAGTGGCTTCTGTCTTATAGCTCTCTGGTGAAGGAATTTCTGAATTCATCTCCATAGCCCCTTCCCCCAGGATCCATTCACTCTCCCATGTCTTCTTTGGGATGTACTGGGAGTGCAGAACTGTGGGAATCTAGACAGAGTAATCTCAATAGGACAGCTATGGAATAAGGATAAAATAAGAAGGGAGCATGCTCTGTGGTCTGAGAAAAGGTGGGATGCACTGTGGCACTACTGATACTGAGGGTCCTTACATAATGAGCTCTATATGCTAATTCACAGCTTGTGGTATATGGCTGCGCTCTCTAGCGGGACAAAGCTCTGTGTGAGTGTGTCAGGACTGGGGTCAATTCAAATGGAAGGCAGTCAATTCAGGAAGTAAACTTAAGTAACCATTCCAAATTTTAAAAATCTGCATCTATTTTCAATGACTTCTCAATAAACTGAGGAGTAGAAGCTATTTATTTCAAAAGTTTTTCCTTTTTGAATTTCAATTAAAATCACTTCCTGAATTGACTACCTTCAATTCAAATTGACTCCAGCCCTGGAGTGTCCTCTGGGGTGTGTTGTTACAGCTCTGGGCCTCCATACTTCTAATGTGGACTGTCCTCTTCAATGACTGAATAAAAACACCATTGATGTGAAGGTGGTGTGGTTGGTATAGATCATTATTTGAGCAGCAGCTAGTAAAACAACACATTTCACTGCACCTATTCGGTGTATGTGACAATATTTTTTTTTTTTGAACATTACGCTATTTTATTCATTATAAAAGTCATCAAGTCTAAACAGTACAACTGTACAGATACAGAGGATACGATACATACAGTAGTTTACATACATGGTGGATAAAAAGTGTGACAACAACCTTCATTCATTTACCTTTCCTGTCTGGAGAATTTCACCAAAACTCGAGTTGAAAAGAAACTGATGTAACGATAGTAAGCCAGTCAATGTTTTCCAGTAACAATCATTAAGACAATTATTTTAGTATACAACGATACTAGTCGACATTAGAAAAACAGAAGAGAACCATGAGAGGGAACATTCTAGAATGCATGAATTGTTGTTGTTTAGTTGATATTGTGAAATATGTCATTGTCTCCTAACCTGCTCGTACAGCATGGTAGAGCGAAACAGAGAGAGAGCATTAGGAAGACATAACGATCAGGGTCTTCTTCACAAACTCATTGTACACTCTAGAATGTGTGTGTGGTTAAAAAAAAAAGCTCTAACAACAGATACAATAACTGCACAGCAGCCGAGATAAAAAGAGAGAGATGAGGACAGACTGCTGGTTCAATCCCACATCAGAAAGACAGGACACACAGATCAACTAAGACACACAGACAATATCTTCAAATTAGAGTACAACTCAATAGTACAAATCAAGCAATTCAAAATTAACCATTCTTTGATATATCAAGTTAATGATTATTAGTTTGAATTAGCATTAGATTATTCTTTCACACATCATTGTTTTAAACTGAATCTATATACCTAACTGACATCAAGTTTGATCCTGCGAATTCCATAGATTCTCATGCAAAATGTTTATTAGTGAAAAAGTCAAGCCCTTACTCTACTCGTAGGGGTTTATGTCAGTATTGTCAGTAGTTCCTAGAGTTAATTTCAGTGGAACTAGACAGACACATTGTCAGTAGTTTGACACCACCAGCGTCTATAGTACTGTACCTAAAGATGTGAGAGCAGAGAACAGTCATTACCTCATTCTGTTTCTATGACTTCATCATCCTCCCACAGGATTTGTACTCCCAGGACTAAATAAAGAAGCCATGCACAAAATATAATGTGAACATAGAGGTCACTTTTCCAGAGTCAACAGTCTGTACGTACATAAAGAAGCCAACCCCTTCAGCAGGCTGCCTGCTGCAGCAGAATGTAGTGTGGGTCATAATATTCTATTATTCCTTCATTTAGTCATCAAATATTCAGAACCACCCACAATCCCCCAGTCTCAGACACATGGACCACCAGCCTGCTAGTACACAGCCCATGGTGTGTGTGTGTTAGTCCACTCCCAGGGCTCTGAGTTGTCGCTCAATCTCTTCATCAGAGATTTGCGTTTTCCGTTTAGGAGAAGCAGTAGGGAGACTCTTCCCTGCTGCTGGGGCTCTCACCATCTGAAACACACACACATCCCAACAGGTTAACACTGGCTCTGGGCTTACAACACACATCCCAACAGGTTAACACTGGCACTGGGCTTACAACACACATCCCAACAGGTTAACACTGGCACTGGGCTTACAACACACATCCCAGCAGGTTAACACTGGCACTGGGCTTACAACACACATCCCAACAGGTTAACACTGGCACTGGGCTTACAACACGCATCCCAACAGGTTAACACTGGCCCTGGGCTTACAACAGGCAGTAGCCCTTCTGCATAGAGAGGGGTGGTGTAGTAACATGCTGTCCCCCAGGGGGAGTGGGTTCTCTGCCAGATGAACAGTCACTGTAACTGCCTCTCATTTATCACCACACACAGGACGCCTACAGGCACAGTCTACAGCACGTGTCAAACTCAATCCACGGAGGGCCGAGTGTCTGCAGGTTTTCGCTCCACCCTTGTGCTGATGGATGAATTAAGGTCACTAATTAGTAAGGAACTCCCCTCACCTGTTTGTCTAGTTCTTAATTGGAAAGGGGGAAAACAGACACTCGACCCTCAGTGGAATGAGTTTGACACCCCTGGTCTACAGGCTGTCATCTCATAAAGACAAGCAGGTGAAAGGGACAGACTACAGGCTGTCATTCCATAAAGACAAGCAGGTGAAATTGACAGACTACATGCTGTCATTCCATAAAGACAGGCAGGCTACAGAAGCAGACTACAGGTTGTCATTCCATAAAGACAGGCAGGCTACAGGCTGTCATTCCATAAAGACAAACAGGCTACAGGCACAGACTGTCATTCCATAAAGACAGGCAGGCTACAGGCACAGACTACAGGCTGTCATTCCATAAAGACAGGCAGGCTACAGGCAGACTACAGCAGTGGTATTGAAACTTTTTCAGCAGGGACCCTATTTTTTCCACCAGAATTTCTGGGGACCCCATCCCCCCCCAAGAATCTCTCACTAGCTCACTCCAAATCTAATGACAACCTTAATCTGTAAATTTTGATTTTAAATCAAATAACCTTTAATTCAAAGCATTCATCTCTTATCAAAATTAATAGAACTCAATAAATACATTTACTCAATAAAATTGTTTTTCAAATCTTTCTCAAAACCGTTTGTATATTGTCCCACACAATAATCTGTACACACACACACACACACACACACACACACACACACACACACACACACACACCCACACCCACACACAGACAGACACACAGACAGACACACAGACAGACACACAGACAGACACACAGACACACTTATTTTATTTGAATTTTGGCAACCCCACTGCAGTTACCCTGCCTACAAGCAATCTTCCCATAAAGACAGGTAGGCTACAGGCACAGTCTACAGCAGTGTTTCCCAACTCCAGTATCCCCAACTGCACACACGGCTGTTGTAGCTCCGGACAAACACACCTGATTCAACTTGTCAACTAATCATCAAGCCCTCAATGAGTTGAACCAGGTGACTTTGTCCGGGACTACAATAAAAATGTTGGGTAGGGCTATGACGATACCAGTATCTAAATATTTTTTCCATGACAAAAATTAAAACACAAAGCAGTAAGAACTCGTTGGTCCATTAAAAACCTGCTGTATGTAAAATATTGTGTGCTATAGCTTGGAATATAAATAAATGTGACTCTGGATGACAACATACTTTTTCCAACATTAGAGCTGTTTTCTTAAAGAAGTTAAATCCACTTTGTGTTTCGTTTCCTTACCACGATACTAACAAGTACTGCAATACTGGTATCGTCCCAGCCCTACTGTTGGGTACTCGAGGACAGGAGTTGGTCTTCTTCCCATTAAGACAGGCAGGCTAAGGGCTATCCCGCTCTCCTGCTACTGTCTTTGTCTGCTACACCTCAAAGCATCCAGACGTGAGAGGGCTTTGAGATGGTACAGGACTATCTCTTACCTTTCCAGAGGACTGCTGATGGGGAGAAGTGACTGGCGAATGGAATAGGGCAATATCTCTTACCTTTCCAGAGGACTGCTGATGGGGAGAAGTGACTGGGGAATGGAATAGGGCAGTATCTCTTACCTTTCCAGAGGACTGCTGATGGGGAGAAGTGACTGGGGAATGGAATAGGGCAGTATCTCTTTCCTTTCCAGAGGACTGCTGATGGGGAGAAGTGACTGGGGAATGGAATAGGGCAGTATCTCTTTCCTTTCCAGAGGACTGCTGATGGGAAGAAGTGACTGGGGAAAGGAATAGGGCAGTATCTCTTACCTTTCCAGAGGACTGCTGATGGGGAGAAGTGACTGGGGAATGGAATAGGGCAGTATCTCTTACCTTTCCAGAGGACTGCTGATGGGGAGAAGTGACTGGGGAATGGAATAGGGCAGTATCTCTTACCTTTCCAGAGGACTGCTGATGGGAAGAAGTGACTGGGGAAAGGAATAGGGCAGTATCTCTTACCTTTCCAGAGGACTGCTGATGGGGAGAAGTGACTGGGGAATGGAATAGGGCAGTATCTCTTACCTTTCCAGAGATCTCGATGCCGATCTCATCCAGAACCTGGTTCACAATGTCCTGAGATTCTTCCTCATCTCCTGATTCCACAAATATCTCATCTAACGTATCGTTTACTGGAGGGAGAAAGGGAGGAAGGAAGAGAGAAAGAGAGGGAGAGAGAGAGGGGTGGAGGGGAAAGGGGGCAGACAGAGAGTGAGAGGCAGCGAGACAGAGGTCCTAGTCAGTTTACCGTTAAAGGTTGCGAGTTAACAGGTCATTGAACCACTAGGCAAACACACTGATCTGCATGATTTTGGTTTGGACTGTTTTTTTTTTGTCCGTTACTATTGTGCATCTTTTAAAATGTTTAAATCCTAGGCTAGGGAGCCAATGACAGCAGGTCTTACTCATGTCCTCTGTCATGCCCATCCTCATGTTCTCTTTCTGGAAGTCCTGCATGGTCTGGAGGGTCTTCTGAGGATCCATCTTCTTGTTCACCGCCTGCATCGTCTGGACAAACACACAGACAGACAAGACTTACACCACCAAAACCGTTATATTACACAGACACAATACACAACTCCCAGAGCATGTACGCGCATCATCAATACGCAGAGGGATTCTGTCTCTTCTTCCTGTGTGTTATCAGTCATGGCCTAGTTTCACACCGGAGCCTCAAACAGCCAAATGAGCTGCACACGCCACATCTAATTAGATGTCATTTGCATATTGCTCGAAAAACTTTTTAAAACCGTGTCCCTGTTGTTAGTGGGTCTCTCTGCAGCCACATAGTCTATATGAAGCTAGAAGTGGGCTGTTTGGTGGAGACTTTACTGTTTTCCCTCCACACTGAATCCTTGGTAACACAAGCATGGTAACACACCAATGAGCAGCGCTCCCTAAACACATTCCTTTTTCTGTTACAGATAGGGAACAGAGAGAGGTCTCACAGAATTAGACCTACCAGCCAATCAGACATCCTGATCATGACTAATTAACCACCACACACAGAGACAACGCTCTGATTAGAAACAGATGAATACATGAATAACTACATTCATAAATACTTTCCGACTGTAACTAGTTCACATTCAAAGCTCTAAACATTATTGGCTTATAGTTCTATAACTGGGCTAATTAGATATGCTACGTTATACATTACCAGAAGCCTAATTGATAATAAACTAAGATGTGTAAGGATGTCATCTGTGTGTCTCTGAGCTGTGAAAAGGTATAGGATGGACGGGGGTGAAATGAGAATCTCCACCCAATCAGACAAACATTACCATCCTGAGGGGATGACAGGATATATAGACACACTAATTATCACACACTCAGAGATGAAGAGAGGAATCCTTTTAACTGTTTTGGAGAAGCTGTTTTAATGTTAACTGGGTTAGTCGGTCTGCTTTTGGGCCTCATTTACACAGACACACATAGATGTATGTGTGTGTGGAGCTACAATACAATACCTCTTTTAGAGGCCCAACATCCAAAATGTGATGGTCTGCGTGCCTGTCTGAATGTGTGTGGTGCTCCTTACCTTAGCCGTAGCGGACATGGCTCCAGCCATCTTCATCTGAGAATTCATGACCTTGGTCTGTGTGGACATGGAGGTGACCTTTGAACTGACGGCGTAGGTCCTGTTCTTCTGCTTCCTCAGCTGGACCAGCTGCTTGGCCAAGATCTTACAGGCCTCACGGTTCCCAGACTTAGCCATCTTCTTTATCTCCATCTCCTACAGGGGGAGGGAATGAACAGGAGGATTAGCAAAGGGGGAGCTTCTGACTGGCTTTGCATCCGGCTGTAAATGGGCAACTTCACTACACACACATATAAATGGTACAAAAATACATATACAACACATACAGTACCTGTCAAAAGTTTGGACACACCTACTCATTCCAGGGTTTTTCTTTATTTTGACTATTTTCTACATTGCGGAATAATAGTGAAGACATTAAAACTATGAAATAACATATGGAATCATGTAGTAACCAAAAAAAAGTGTTAAATCTAAATCTATTTTATATTTGAGATTCTTCAAAGTAGCCACCCTTTGCCTTGACAGATTTGCACACTCTTGCATTCTCACAACCAGCTTCATGAGGTAGTCACCTGGAATGCATTTCAATTAACAGGTGTGCCTTTTGAAAAGTTAATTTGTGGAATTTCTTTCCTTCTTAATGCGTTTGAGCCAATCAGTTGTGTTGTGACAAGGTAGGGGGGTATACAGAAGATAGCCCTATTTGGTAAAAGACCAAGTCCATATTATGGCAAGAACAGCTCAAATAAGCAAAGAGAAATGACAGTCCATCATTACTTTAAGACATGAAGGTCAATGCAGCAAATTTCAAGAACTTTGAATGTTTCTTCAAGTGCAGTCGCAAAAACCATCAAGCACTATGATGAAACTGGCTCTCATGAGGACCGCCACAGGAAGAGCTACAGAGGATAAGTTCATTAGAGTTACAGACTCAGAAATTGCAGCCCAAATACACACTTCACAGAGTTCAAATAACAGACATCTCAACATCAACTGTTCAAAGGAGACTGTGTGAATCATGCCTTCATGGGTCCAAACTTTAGATTTTTGGTTCCAACCGCCGTGTCTTTGTGAGACGCAGAGTAGGTGAACGGATGATTTCTGCATGTGTGGTTCCCACCGGGAAGCATGGAGGAGGAGGTGGTGTGATGGTGCTTTGCTGGTGACACTGGCAGTGATTTATTTACAATTCAAGGCACACTTAACCAGCATGGCTACCACAGCATTCTACAGAGATACGCCATCCCATCTGGTTTGCACTTAGTGCTATCATTTGTTTTTCAACAGGACAATGACCCAACTTACCTCCGGGCTGTGTAAGGGCTATTTGATCTAGGAGAGTGATGGAGTGCTGCATCAGTTGACTTGGCTTCCACAATCACCCGACCTCAACCCAATTGAGATGGTTTGGGATGAGTTGGACCGCAGCGCTAAGGAAAAGCAGCCAACCATGTGCTCAGCATGTGGGAACGCCTTCAAGACTCTTGGAAAAGCATTCCATGTGAACCTGGTTGAGAGAATGCCAATAGCGTGCAAAGCTGTCATCAAGGCAAAGGGTGGCTACTTTGAACACTTTTGATTACTACATGCGATCCTGAGTGGCTCAGCGGCCTGCATCTCAGTGCTAGACATGTCACTACAGACCCTGTTTCGATGTATCACAACCGGCCATAAATCGGGAGTTCCGTAGGGCGGAGCACAATTGTCGTCCGTGTTAGGGGAGGGTTTGGCCGGGGCAGGCCGTCATTGTAAATAAGAATTGGTTCTTAACTGACTAGTTAGTTAAATAAATAAAAATATCCCATGTGTTATTTCATAGTTGATGTCTTCACTGTTATTCTACAATGTAGAAAATAGTACAAATAAAAGAAAAACCCTTGAATGAGTAGGTGTGTCCAAACTTTTGGTACTGTACACATCAGTTTCCCAAGGGAGTCCTGTTAGAGTATACACAGTGTAATTACTGTGATTTGTCGATGGTCTAAACCCGAGAGCTAGCAGCCTCTCTTAGCTTCGGTAAAACAGCCTCTTGCCCTGAGGGAACACACACTGCAAGGCTGTAAAGCCATGTCCCCTGGGAAACAATACAGCTGCAGCCCTGTGTGTCTGTGTTTACTCTTTAAGAGCCAGTCCTCAAAAACAATAATTTATTAATGATCATTATTGCCGTTTTTTTTACAGGAATAATGCTCCCATCCCTCCACCCCTTCCATCTGTCAGAGTGTAGTGAGGGTTAAACTATCATTAGGCTGATCAGTGCTATGTAGAGTGGAGAAGAGCTGAGTGAAGGAGATGATTATTCAGCAAATCCAGTCTACTCCTCAGGTAGAGCGCTCTTAAACAGCTGAGTAGGCAGCTTTCCATTACAGGACCATTACATTACCCCTCAGACACACAAACAGGTGCAGTCAGTCTCTGCCTGCTAAACATATTAATGATCAGAATAGCCAGAACATCTTAATAATGAGGCTGCTATCTGCCATAAAGCAAAATTACATTTAAATATGTAACAGTAATCTAGGATGGGATAACGAGTGGTGCTGATGTGAGCTTATTACTGATACTACACTGCCCTGTCAAGAGGGAGACAGCAACAGAGAATGCTTTTTATTCCATATGGCATGATGGAGTATATCACAAAACCCTCCAAAGCGGCATTGGGGGTAAAGTATATGACATCATAAAATATATTTACTTGAACAACAGTAGTAATAAACTGAACAATAAAATATGAGTTTTTTGCACAAGTGCGAGGGATGAGACCAGGGTGCAGTTTAAGTCCAACCCTGTTCAAAGTACATCAACGAACTAGCAGTGTTTGACCCATCTTCAGTTGTTTATTTATTAGCCATTATTGAATTTTTATTCAATTAAATGTATCGACCAAACATAACACTATACAACAGTAGTAGTGCTGTACCTGTAGACATGATCATACAGTTGAAGTCGGAAGTTTACATACACCTTAGCCAAATACATTTAAACTCAGTTTTTTACAATTCCTGACATTTAATCCTAGTAAAAAGTCCCTGTCTTAGGTCAGTTAGGATCACCACTTTATTTTAAGAATGTGAAATGTCAGAATAACAGTAGAGAGAAGGATTTATTTCAGCTTTAATTTCTTTCATCACATTCGCAGTGGGTCAGAAGTTTACATACACTCAATTAGTGTTTGGTAGCATTGCCTTTAAATTGTTTAACTTGCGTCAAACGTTTCAGGTAGCCTTCCACAAGCTTCCCACAATAAGTTGAGTGAATTTTGGCCCATTCCTCCTGACAGAGCTGGTGTAACTGAGTCAGGTTTGTAGGTCTCCTTGCTCGCACACGCTTTTTCAGTTCTGCCCACAAATTTTCTATGGGATTGAGGTCAGGGCTTTGTGATGGCCACTCCAATACCTTGACTTTGTCGTCATTAAGCCATTTTGCCACAACTTTGGAAGTATGCTTGGGGTCATTGTCCATTTGGAAGACCCATTTGCGACCAAGATTTAACTTCCTGACTGATGTCTTGAGATGTTGCTTCAATATATCCACATAATTTTCCTCCCTCATGATGCCATCTATTTTGTGAAGTGCACCAGTCCCTTCTGCAGCAAAGCACCCCCACAACATGATGCTGCCACCCCGGTGCTTCACGGTTGGGATGGTGTTCTTCGGCTTGCAACCCTCCCACTATTTCCTCAAAACATAACGATGGTCATTATGGCCAAACAGTTCTATTTTTGTTTCATTAGACCAGAGGACATTTCTCCAAAAAGTATGATCTTTGTTCCAATGTGCAGTTGCAAACTGTAGTCTGGCTTTTTTAATAGCGGTTTTGGAGCAGTGGCTTCTTCCTTGCTGAGCGGCCTTTCAGGTTATGTCGATATAGGACTCGTTTTACTATGGATATAGATACTGGAGGAAACGGGTACAAAAGTATCTTCACAAGGTCCTTTGCTGTTGTTCTGGGATTGATTTGCACATTTCGCACCAAAGTACATTCATCTCTAGGAGACAGAACACGTCTCCTTCCTGAGCGGTATGATGGCTGTGTGGTCCCACGGTGTTTATACTTGCGTACTATTGTTTGTACAAATGAACGTGGTACCTTCAGGCATTTGGAAATTGTTCCCAAGGATGAACCAGACTTGTGGAGGTCAATAATTATTTTTCTGAGGTCTTGGCTGTTTTCTTTAGATTTTCCCATGATGTCAAGCAAAGAGGCAGTGAGTTGGAAGGTAGGCCTTGAAATATATCCACAGGTACACCTCCAATTGACTCAAATGATGTCAATTAGCCTATCAGAAGCTTCTAAAGCCATTACATATTTCTGGAATTTTCCAAGCTGTTTAAAGACAAAGTCAACTTAGTGTATGTAAACGTCTGACCCACTGGAATTGTGATACAGTGAATTATAAGTGAAATAATCTGGCTGTAAACAATTGTTGGAAAAATTACTTGTATCATGCACAAAGTAGATGTCCTAACCAACTTGCCAAAACTATAGTTTGTTAACAAGAAATTTGTTGAGTGGTTGAAAAACGAGTTTTAATGACTCCAACCTAAGTGTATGTAAACTTCCGACTTCAACTGTATGTGACCCGTTTCAAGAAACTAGGCGTATGTCACACATCATGACTTCATAGGAGTGTCATTTTAACGTTTTTTTAAATAAAAAAATGTTTTTTGGCAGAAATGCCTTCTGGAACATCTGAACTTTCACATGCCTTAATAACAAACTTGTATGCCATCAGTAAATACAAATAAATGTGTTAAATTACGAGCCTAGTTGGTTTAGCCATGGAAAAATACAGGAAACTTCCCAATAGCCATGAATGGCTGAGATAATAGGTGGGCTGGACATGCCAGGAGATGAGTTCGGATTGGTCTGTCATGTAGCATGCTTCTGTCTATAACATGAGCTGCTCAGTATGTGTAGATAATCCTTTCTACCGCGGATTATTTTTACAAACTGTTGCATTGCTGCCCTGAGGTTAATAGCGCTATCGACAAAAATCAGTGGGAAAAAGTAGTGATGGACTACTTTCTGCAGGACGATCGTGCCATGCTGACTCTCTCTGACACTGAAAATGAATCAGACGATAAGGAAATCCCTGATTTAGGTAAAAACATTTTAATTAAACCAGACATTGTACAGTCTTCCCCCATCACTGTCATCAGAAGAAACGGCGCTCAACAGTGTTGTCTCGGAAGAAGTTGAGCGAGTTTTGAAATCAGTGGAATGCCCAGTGGAAGCAGAGAGATGATTACCAAATTCAGAGTCCAAAAGAGAACACAGGAGGATGTTGTATAAAACACCTGTGTCCGGATTACATCTTCAAACTAAGGGAAACCATGGCATCCATGATAGAGGGAGAAGCGTTAATCCATATAAACGTGTAAGAGTCTAGCTACATGTTCAGATTTAATACGTTTCAAATTTGTCAGAAAGCTGTTTTCCTTGTAAGTTAAAGCATACTGTTAGCTAGCCAATATTAGCTGACTGGCTCACTCGCTAACGTTATGTGTATCATCTGTGTAGTAATATTATTTCTATCTCAGAAATCCATTTCCATTGCTAGTTATAGCCTAACGTTAGCTAGCTAGCTAACATTGGACCTAATTTGTTAGCTTTTGCAACCTGCTGATTCATGCATGGTGCATGGCATTTTGAGTTGGGGTTATGGTTCATTGTTTAGCTAGCTAGCCTGCTACATTTCTAAAGACAAGACTCCACTATGCAAGTAACCATTTCACTGTACCGTTTACACCTTCTGTATCTTGTGCATGTGACAAATCAAACGTACATTTAATTTGATATAGTGTGTTTACCAGAGATGGTAATGTGAAGAACAACATGACCTGCTCCAAAGTCAGTGAATTTTTACTAATACTTTCATCACTTTTAATCATGAAATCTTTGTTTACGACACTACTAGTGTATTCACTCTGTTCAGTACATGGCCTCACATCTGAATCCTTAAAGAAATGGGTGGGGCTAAGGCTTAAGAGGGTTTGAACTATGCTGAATGAGTATAGACAAAGAAGAGCTCTCCAGTAGGTGTACCAAATTCTTTTATCAAATGTAAAAAACACAATTTCAAATTTTGCTACATAGGACCCAATCAAGGTGGTGGGTCATAATACTGAAATTAACTGTGTTTCATTATCCTCATTGCACTAGATTTACTGAAATGCTGTACTACTATAATGCTTTGGCAATATGTACAAATTGTATTTCATGCCAATGAAGCAATCTGAATTTGAGAGAGAGGGGAGAGAAGATCAAGTAAAACTGACAGATGAATGATGCTATCACATAACAATGTATATAGAGACAGACTGATCTAATGTTCACTGGACCAGGGCAATATTTCAGCTAGACAGAGGTGACAAAACATTCTCTTTTTCATCTGAATAATGAACCAAGTTGTTCTATGGAATAAAGTGGCTATCAATTCAAATCATGGGCTACCCTGGATCCATGCCAGTACATACACTTTGCTGAATAATATAGATATCTTGTTGAAGAAAAACAATGTTCTTCTCCAAAAGGGTGTTGTGTTTTTGGGAAAGTGTTGAATGCCCCAGTAGTCTGTGTCAAGAGTCTAATACTAATGAGTAACCCAGCATAGCAATTACAGCAGCCCTAGCAGGGGAAGTGCAAACAGACACTGGGAAGGCTGTGTGTGTGTGTGTGTGTGTGTGTGAGACAAATACATTTATGCTACATTTTTATATAGGACACTTCCACTTCTTAGAGAATAGCTTTTTTTTCAGACCAACAACAAAGATAAAAACGAGATTAATTAGGAGAAATATTAATATTAATGATGGCCTGTGTGATGTTTACTTAAAACAGAGAGACCACTCTTCCATACATCCTTGTGGTATAGTGGGAAAAGGAGGGGAAATGTTATATTCTGCTGTTCACACAGCCCTATGGTGACTCATTGTGTGTGTGTGTGTGTGTGTGTGTGTGTGTGTGTGTGTGTGTTCTACCTCCTCTTTCCCCTGTAGCTATTCTACCTGTCCAAACCTGTCTTTTCTATCCCAGTGGTTAGCTAAGCAGCTTGTAGGCCTAACAGACAAGAGGAGGAAAGGGATGTGAGTGGAGGTAGGGGGTAGGATGGAGCAGGATTCGCCTTGAGTCATTTACACACATTTGATGCAATCAGCAGAAAAGGTTCAACTTAGAAACTAAAACCTGCTGCCATCCTACAGCACTTCATAGGGTGAGGGGAAGGGGGTCTCACCATTTGTTTCTCTTGTTTCTCCAGAGCAGCTCTGTCTCTAGTGATCTGTCTCTGAGTACCGCGAAGCTCCTTAGTCTGTTCCTTTATAATGTCTGAGAGAGAGAGAGAGAGAAATTAGAAAAACATTTACCCTACGAACGTACAGTTATTGAATCAAACTGCTTTTTTGTTTTATGACATACATACAGCTCATTTATACAGTTATGCTGGGCATTGGGCTTTCTGTAAAGCTATAGAAGCAGAGTACCATTCTGTTCACACGGGTAGATAGACAGGGACAATAGCTCTGGACATTCCTCATTCACAGGGCTGAGCCTGGACTCTAAACCATCCCTGCCTCACACACTACCCATTACCCTGACACGGCGTGTGTAACACACGCTATGCTCCAAATACCAGACTCAACTGTACACAACTGTTCTTTATTAAATGTATAGAGGGACCAACACTAAAGAGAGCTCAGGATTGAACTCTTATTGAGATAATTCATACTTCAGATTGACCAGACTAAAATAATTCCTTAATACCATACTATTTATACTTTTAGAAATATTGGCAGGGTAAACTATGTGATGCGTCTTGTTTCAAGGGTTTCCAATGAGATTACACCAGGCTCCTGACTTCATATGTACAACAGAAATAACGTAGCAAAAATAATAATAATTAGAATCAATGTTTTAAGGCAGGATAAAACCCTTGAAGTGTAGCATCAAAGGGAACAATATAGGCGTGAGGTGAACTGGATAAGGGAAGGCATTCACAGAGAGATGGTCACACAGCAGCAGTTCCTAATATAAGGGTGTGGAGTATGAGTTTGGAGAGCAGTCCCAGAGAGACCAGGCATGTCTGTAGGCAAGGGTACCTGTTCTAGCCATTTCATCCAAACCGCCTCACACATTCTCTCTTACACCCCCCCACCCACCCTTCTGTGAATGTGTCCCAGCCGTCCCAGCTCCCGTATTGGGGTAGAGGACACGATCCCCTACACTGCTATTAGCTCTAAGGTTACCGCAGACAGATATAGTGAGCCAGGGCTCTCCACCAGCTGATGCACTAAACCATCGCCCTGGACTCCTTCACTTGAGCGAGAGGATTCCCAGAGATTCTCTCTACAGTGGAATAGGTACCAGAAGCGCTACCAACAACCTCTAATTGACCCGATGTTTCATTGCTGGATCAAAACGCTAAATATTCAACAGAAAACTAGCTTTCTTTCCTCAAAAGAAGGTTTTTCCACAAAACTATAAAAAGGTCATAATAAAACATTTAAAAACAATAACAGGAAATTATTTGTTTAATGTTCATGTAATTCCTGCAGTGGAAGTCCAAACTGAAGCATACAGCAGTGAAAGTTGTTGTAAAGCACGTCAAACCTTTACAGGAAAATGCATGAGGAAAGTGAAAGAGAAAATATATATTCCCCCAAAATTACTGCAGTAAAGTTTTTGCATATAATGTTGCAGAATAACAGGCTCTCAAAATCTTAAATAGGATAAAGTTAAAAAAAAAAAGTGATTTAAAAAAAACTGAAATAGTGAGAATCCTTGCTATAGGTACCCTCATCACCCCAACAACTCCAGAGAGAGAGAGAGAGAGCTGGACCACTTGTGAGAGTGAAGCGTAGTATCTACGTGCAGGGTGACGTATCGACAACGTCTAAAAGAGGGTGGGGTATCGTCTACAAAACTCCACCAGCTATTCTCTGCCCGCCATCGCACCCTGCACGCCCTACCATGGGATACCACCGCTTCTCGACACCAGGCAACCTTGGCAGGAGAGAGGAGAGAGAAAGAATGAGAGAGGGGACAGAGACGCTGAGATATCTATCCTATCAACTATCTGGCCTTGAGTAAACGTACAGTACAATCACAGTAAGTGAATATTGATTCTCCATCAATGAGACCGTGGTCATGGAATAACTTATTAATATTGAATTAGGTAGAAACTTGAAATTGATTATATAAAAACGTACAATATGTTTTTGTTTAATAAAGTTTTTAGTGATTCAGATGTAATGTATTGATTATATATTCTGAATAGTTTGAAGGGTTCTGTTGCATTCTGACCCTGTAAGACCATGACATTTTGACTGAGAGGCATTAGGCCCAATATTTCAATGGCTCAAGGAAATACACGATAAGATGGAGACATTTCTTCTTCTTCTTTATTTTCTTAATCGAGGTTAGGCACATTGTGATAAAGTTTCTTTTCAAGAGACACCTCAAAATCGATATTTTTGAGGTTCTTCTTTTAACATATTGCGACATTTTCTAAGTATCAGTAGCAGCAAAAAGCGGCATGGCATGTACTGTGTTATCTTTAAGGCAGTTTGAACTCTCTCTCACACACACACACACACACACACTTCACTGTTGACTTTTTGTTTCCCCATGTTTGACTACTATGAGACAGGAAAACTGAGAAGTGTTTTACAGTCAACCATAGCCTAATGGAAATCTTACTAGGGTTGGGAATTACTAGGGTTGGGAATTGCCAGGGACCGCACCATATGATATTATCACAATACTTTGGTGCCTAAATTATTAAGATTGAGAACAAGCCATGAAGAAAACATATTGGAGTTTTGGTGCAAGTACAGACAACTAGCGCAAAAATAATATTGCCATATTGTCAAAACGATACATCAAAAAAGAATTTCCCGATATGTAACTATTGATTGTTAGAGAGTAGTGGGAACGGATCGCGCAGACAGTGTGATAAACCTTACGTATATCCATCTGTCTTTAACTGAACAGAGTGAAGTAACAATCATTCTACACCAGTATATCTGGATCACATGATTCTCTCACTAGTTCCGTCTAAACCTGAACAAAGCTTTCTTACAGGCCTTACGCTGCTAGATGCTGTTTATCATGGGATAAATCTGTTGCAGTCAGCAGGTAAATTACAAAGTCACCCTTAAACATACTAGGCAGCATCATCACGTCAATGTAACAATGTACTAATTTAGCCTAATGCAACTACACTGTTCACACGATGGTCAAATTGTGACCAGTATTTTTTGTTGTTTTTGCATTTAGCAAGGCAATTTCACTGATAACGTTACACAGACAAGTGGAATAGTAACGTTACATTGTCTAGTTTCAGACTGTGACACAACCTAACTCGAGAGGATTCCACGTTGACCAATGTCATTGTTGATTTCGTAACATAAACATGCCTCTTCACTTTTCAAACTGGTGTCAGGTGAACTGGTAAAACAGTTGAACTGGCTCGTTCAGTAGGCAAGTCTATGTTCGTTAGTGGCGGACTGGCTCTCACCAATTCAAACAACTTCGTTACAAGCCTACTAGCAGTGGAAAACAAACTTACCGTCGACTGTCTTCTTCTTGAATAGAGAAGCCATGGCGCACAAATTTAAACTAAAACCAAATACTAGTCCTAAATACAATGTATGTGCTTCCAGGCGGTGGGCAGCTAAACTGTAGCTCTAGCAACAAGCGGAGATTTCCTGGTCGAACTGTTCCAGCCTTTCACATGACATCCCCGACTCACCGCCGACTCTCTGACGTCACCACGGGACTCTCCCAGTTCCTCTAGTCTCCGCTAGAGTGCGGTACTGTTCCGACGCAAACTGAGCTCTTTTACGGTTCATATCAACCCGCACGGTGAACTGGGGTAGATAAAAACCATACAAGTTATCAGTGATTATTTTATCAGAAATTGCAGAGTGTGTAGAAAACTGAAAAGTTTGGTAAGATTTAGATATGTGCATACTGGCTATCCTTAGACAAACACACTTTGAAGGAAAATAATATTTATTTTGTTCTTTAATAAAAATAGAAACCCAAACAAACTCACTTTAAATTGTACTACTTTATTAAAAACTGATTACAATTTTTCTCTCTATCCAAGTGTATTATTTATCTTTAGGCTCCCCCACTGGTATATTTAAACACGTTTGTAGATCTAACTTCATAATATTATATAAACATAACTTTTTTCTAAATGACAAAATATTAGATCAATGTACCTCAAAATCGTTTTATTGGAGTGACTTAAAAAGTTGAGATAAGACAGATTATATTTTTAGTTGAGCAAGACAAGTGGCATCCAGGGTAACTGTTGGTGACACCTGTGAAAATGACAGGAGGGGGGCGTTTAACCCCAAGCCACCGGACCAGTCACTAGAAAGCAATAGTAGGTCAAGCACAGGCCATTGACATTAGCATTTAGGATTTTTATTTTTGCAAATTGGATTATACCCCCGTTAAAGTAGGTTGGAGGTATTTTCTATGCACATGAAAATATAGCAAATGCTCGGGATTGTTATGTCTGTGTGTGTGTGTGTCCCTCTGTGTACGCTCGTGTGTGTATGTGTTTTTTTTAAGAAGCTATGAAAATGTAAAGTACCACGTCCATAAAAACAACCACATAGGCTAGATAGACATAAAATAGCTCCCTACGGCTTTAGACCGCCATCAATTATTTTGTTCTCATTTCATCCTCATCTCACTGGATAATGTTACCACTGAGGTCAGGGACCTGCTATATTAAAGAATAAATTCATAGGATGGTTTCTCTTCATATTAATGCTGCTGTGAGAAACATTGCAGTCTGCTCACTTGAACCGTAACCAACTCAATTCAATGAAAATTCTGAGTTCCCTCCATTTGGTCAAATGGAAAAGGAGGGAGTAGAGAAGAGGAGAATAAGAGAGGAATAGAGGGGGAGTTATGGCTCAAAATGAGAGAATGGGACCAAGTACAGAATGTGGAGAAGAGAAGATAACAGATGAGAGGAGACGGAGGATAGTGGGGTGACTTTGAGAAGACAGAGAGGAGGATTAGTAGCTCCCAGCTCATACCCCTCTCCATCCCAGTGGAGGAGTGCAGCACCCTGGGGCATTGTTCTAGTTAAGGTTATTAGGGAGATGTTAGGTCTAATCAGTAGTAGACTACAGGGAACAGCTCTAAACGCTCTCATCACTACTACTACCACATGCCCTGAGGTGATCCATCCATCCATTCAGCCAGCCCCCAGCACACAGGCCCTCTACAGCCCCCTTCATAATGACACTAGCCACAGACTGCTGTATTTGCTGCGGAGGTTGTTTTCAAAGTATATTACATATCTACATCTCATATTGGAGGGAAGGGAGGTACATGTTGAGGCCTATAAATGAGAATTCCCTCTGAGGTATTTCAAAATAAATTATCTCTCTATTTTCTCTATCTCTGTTGGTGGTTTTGCCTGAGGCGAACAGACGTTTAATGTTAACATGCTGCTAACTAACTACACAGACAGACAGAAGACAGACAGCAGAGAGAGATGTCATGTGTGAAATTAGATCCCAGGACAATCACTGGGAATTACCTCTATAACAGAAAATGTAACATTTTGCTTTGAGGTATCATTCTACACGTAGACTCACTGTAGTGCAATCCATCTGCAATACATAATAACATGTGTTTCCCCTTCAGGAATGCTGAAGGGTTGAATGATGACTTTAGTAAGAAGATATTGGCTTTTATCTTTCTTTGTCAATTATTATACGTATATCTGTCAAAGTGTTTCAGATTCATTTACAATATGATGCATGTGATTTTTATTGCTCTATAGCAGGGATCATCAACTAGATTCAGCCGTGGGACAATGTTTTCGTGAGCGGATGGTCGGGGGGCCGGAACATTATAAAACACATATTTCTAGACTCCAAATTGACCACAAGAAGCCTAAGCAGATATAATATTTGACTAAAACATAATAATTTCAAACCTTTATTACATTTGGGGACATTGCCCTGCGTAGGGTGCCGTCTTTCAGTTAGGACGTTAAAACGGGTGTCCTGACTTTCTGTGGTCATTCAAAATCCCATGGCACTTATTGTAAGAGTAGGGGTGTTCACCCCGGTCATGGCTCAATTCCCAACCTGGCCACATTCCATCATGGCCACCTAATCATCCCCCTCATTCCTAATTGCCATATATCACTCCTCACCTATCTCCACCCGAAAGCTGTTGAGTGGTGAGTGTTCTGGCACAATAATGGTCGCCGTGCATCACTAAGGTGGGTGCTACACGTTGCTGGTGGATGAGGTGAGTTCCCCCTCTACTATGTAAAGCGCTTTGATTACCTAATTTGATAGAAACCAGTTATTATTTATTGTTATTATTTGTATACGGTCACATACAGTATGTCTCTCTATTATACTTGGGAACATATTTCCAAAATTAAAATCACTTTGAGCTGATTTCCTGGTGGTTTTAAAGTACTTTACGTCCAACAATGAAAATTTAAAATATATATACAGTGGGGGAAAAAAGTATTTAGTCAGCCACCAATTGTGCAAAAAAATCCAGAAAATCACATTGTAGGATTTTTTATGAATTTATTTGCAAATTATGGTGGAAAATAAGTATTTGGTCACATACAAACAAGCAAGATTTCTGGCTCTCACAGACCTGTAACTTCTTCTTTAAGAGGCTCCTCTGTCCTCCACTCATTACCTGTATTAATGGCACCTGTTTGAACTTGTTATCAGTATAAAAGACACCTGTCCACAACCTCAAACAGTCACACTCCAAACTCCACTATGGCCAAGACCAAAGAGCTGTCAAAGGACACCAGAAACAAAATTGTAGACCTGCACCAGGTTGGGAAGACTGAATCTGCAATAGGTAAGCAGCTTGGTTTGAAGAAATCAACTGTGGGAGCAATTATTAGGAAATGGAAGACATACAAGACCACTGATAATCTTCCTTGATCTGGGGCTCCACGCAAGATCTCACCCCGTGGGGTCAAAATGATCACAAGAACGGTGAGCAAAAATCCCAGAACCACATGGGGGGACCTAGTGAATGACCTGCAGAGAGCTGGGACCAAAGTAACAAAGCCTACCATCAGTAACACACTACGCCGCCAGGGACTCAAATCCTGCAGTGCCAGACGTGTCCCCCTGCCAGTACATGTTCAGGCAAGTCTAAAGTTTGCTAGAGAGCATTTGGATGATCCAGATGAGGATCGGGAGAATGTCAGATGAAACCAAAATATAACTTTTGGTAAAAACTCAACTAAATCGTGTTTGGAGGACAAAGAATGCTGAGTTGCATCCAAAGAACACCATACCTACTGTGAAGCATGGGGGTGGAAACATCATGCTTTGGGGCTGTTTTTCTGCAAAGGGACCAGGACGACTGATCCGTGTAAAGGAAAGAATGAATGGGGCCATGTATCGTGAGATTTTGAGTGAAAACCTCCTTCCATCAGCAAGGGCATTGAAGACGAAACGTGGCTGGGTCTTTCAGCATGACAATGATCCCAAACACACCGCCCGGCAACGAAGGAGTGGCCGTAAGAAGCATTTCAAGGTCCTGGAGTGGCCTAGCCAGTCTCCAGATCTCAACCCCATAGAAAATCTTTGGAGGGAGTTGAAAGTCCGTGTTGCCCAGTGACAGCCCCAAAACATCACTGCTCTAGAGGAGATCTGCATGGAGGAATGGGCCAAAATACCAGCAACAGTGTGTGAAAACCTTGTGAAGACTTACAGAAAACGTTTGACCTCTGTCATTGCCAACAAAAGGTATATAACAAAGTATTGAGATAAACTTTTGTTATTGACCAAATACTTATTTTCCACCATAATTTGCAAATAAATTCATAAAAAATCCTACAATGTGATTTTCTGGATTTTCTTTCCTCATTTTGTCTGTCATAGTTGAAGTGTACCTATGATGAAAATTACAGGCCTCTCTCATCTTTTTAAGTGAGAGAACTTGCACAATTGGTGGCTGACTAAATACTTTTTTTCCCCACTGTACATATTACATTTTTTTACTCTGAAAACTCGGGAGCCCAAATAAAACCACGGGCTGCCAGTTGGGTAACCTTGCTCTATAGTGCTGTTCATATTCAGCATGTATTCAAGCAGGAGTAAATTATGATTTACTTACCATGATCATCCACCAGTCCTGAGTTCATGGCTGGTATAATGTGCGTGATATGTGACATGTAACAAGGCAGAGTTATGGTGCTATGATAACAGACAGATACAGTCGGAGACAGGCCCAGGACTTAGAGTGGAAGCAGGGGATTTAAACAGCAGCATCCTCTAGCTGATGGATGGATGCTCTCAACTAGAACGAGACACATAGAGGGTGGAAAGAGAGAGGGGGTACAGGGTCAGGAGGGGTAATATATCGAGTGAATGACTCCGCTCCTTTAGCCCGTGGGAAGAATGAGAGAAAGGCGTGTTGCTCTCAGGCACAGGGCAGCAAGGAAACGTGGGTAATGAAAGATTATCTCCCCTGGTGGGTTAGCTCATCACTAGCAGCCTGAAGCAGGGGACACACACACACACACACACACACACACACACACACACACACACACACACACACACACACACACACACAGAAAATGAAGTTAATTGACATGTCTGTGAATATGAATGAGCCTAATAATCCATTCATTCAGCAGAGTCACTGACTCTAGTGATAATGTAACGTAGGTCAAAGTGGGATGTGGTACTGTTGTTTAAACCTGCTCTCTGCTGACATCTCACTGGGGAGTCAACGGATACTAATGAAGACACTCATTATTCCAGCCAATGACAAGCTGTTATCCACAGGTACGTCTAGCCCGAGGAAGACAATCTGGGCCAGGTGTGGAACATGTGCAACATCAGTCCCGTCATTCCTCTGTCTCTCCCCATCCTCCCTCAGCCCTGCATCACATGCCCTTCTCCTGTCCCCTCCTGGTTTCTATCTCCATTACATCTTACATGTGTCTCTCCTCTATCCTTGTCTCCTGAAAAACCAGCACTGAGGGTCAGACGACAAACCCTGCTGCCTCCATTCTCCTCTCTTCCCCAGTCTCATCTCCCCTGTCCCTTCTACCACCCCACCGCCCTGGGGCCGGGCTGAGCCAGTATCAGTCAGGGGAGGGGAGGGGAGGGAAGCTGGTGAATATTATTAGCATGGGGAATTAGACTCACTAAGTATGGAAGGGCAGAGAGGACGAGTCCTGCGGTCAGATTCGAGAGGGGACAGCCAGACACACCCCATACAGTCGCACACAAACATACACATACACACGCACACATATGCCAAGGATGAGCCCACACCAGTACATTAAGGTGGGTAATTATATTCAGACAGACAGAGATGTGTTGAAGACTTTCTAATTCCTGAAGGTGCTGGCACAGCAGAAACTGTTTCTCTGTCGGCTTGTATTCGCTTGATCCTTTTCTGTCTGTGCTTTTTAAAACGACTCACTTCAGAAAGACGCCTCTTTTCACTATCTCCCACTGTTCTACAGTAGTCCTTCAAGACAACTTAAATCTAATCTACATTATATTCAGTATTTCTATTGTTTGACGGAGGCCTATTGTCTAAACAAGGGAGGAAATAGGAAGCAGATCAGACAGTGATGACATGATGTGCTGTAATTGGGGGATAATATGCTGATCTGGTATGTTAGGAAAAATAACAGCACAGACAGAAACAATTACTGTGTAGACCAAGATGGAAGTTAAATGTAACATACTAGATGCATTGCAATGTGAAATGTATTCATTTCTTTCCCTCGCTTTCTCTCTCTCCGCCTGACCATTTCCAATTACCTCTTTGTCTTGACCAAGAACCCTGTTTGACCTTCCTGCCGGACCAGTCAAGGAGGGTCCTCTATCAATCCAGACAGTCTTTGAGTCTCCAACACCTCATTAAATAACTCAGTATTCACGCCTGTCTCTATTATCATCTCATTCGCAAACTGGTGATTTTTAATAGAGTTATATTATTATATTATTATTGTAATTATCTAATTATAAAGGCCTGGTCCGTCATTCCAGAGAGATCTGAGTCCTCCACTGGTCAGTTCATTAACACACTACAGACACATACCACCCCGCTCTGGCACAGCGGAGCAGGACACACATACACGTGCGGGATTCCCTTTGTGAGATCCAATTAAAAGTCCCATTGACATTCTGGTTCTGCGTGGCAGTATGATATCAGTATGATAGCTAAAACAGCAGGAACAATTAAAAATGTGATTATCTTGGACTATGTTACATTATATTGTGATTATATTAGTCACAATGTGGGATTAGACTGGATGGTCATTGAGCCTTTTGTTAAAATGTGGAGTTTTGTCATTTTACATAATAATTATATTTTTTATTTAAACCACCACCCACGATTAACCTACAAATGACCATGTATTAAGGTTATTGACTGAAATTAGCCAGCATATAACAGCCATGTACGTACTGTACCTATTCCTTTTAATAGGAAACATTTTATAAACAATACAATCTCTGCCTGTCTGTCAGTCTGCCTGTATGCCTGTCTGCCTGCCAGTCTGTCTGTCTGTCTGTCTGCATGTCTGTCTGCCGATCTGCCTGTCTGCCTGCCTGCCTGCCTGTCTGCCTGTCTGCTTGTCTGCCTGTTTGCCTGTCTGCCTGTCTCGCTCTGCCTGTTTGCAGCGAAATGCTTATGTTTCTATCTATGTATGTGAATGGTGTGTATAGACAGCATGGACAGTATATGAATTGAAAAGGTGTGTACAGCAGTAGTTATATAGGATGAGCCATGACTAGAATACAGTATATACATATAAAGTAGGTAAAACAGTATGTAAACATGATTAAAGTGACCAGTTTTCAATGACTGTTTGTACATAGAGCAGCAGTCTCTAAGGTGCAGGGTATGCTGTTAGACGTTTGTGTCATTTTATTGTGTTAATCAACAGATTAACCGTAGGATGCACAGTTTACCGTAGGATGCACAGTAAAATACCATGAATGTGTTTTACAGTATTAATTATGGTGCATTGTGGGTAAATGTTTTTGTCAGGGAAAGAGTCTCTGGCTCTTTAACATATTTTAAGGCATGTTGCACCCATGAGTGAGAATGTTCTACCCCCACAGAATACAGTAATACAGTATACTTTATTTTTGGAGTGCTACAAACTTTGTCCTGAAACTCTACAATTATTTATTGTCATTCAGAATACAGTACCATACTGCATTTTTGGAGCTCCAAAAACCCTTTGAACTAGTGGATGCATAGTATATTAACATATTTTGAGGCGTGTCTTGGAAGAGGCTATATTTGTTGCACCCAATGTAGTGGTTCCCTAACAATTACATTTATACAGGGTTCAGATCAGAGTGGCAGCAAGTCTCAAACCTTTAATGGTTGGTTAGAAGCCTTTGTTAAGGCCTAAAGTACAAGTAATATAAAACACCAAATATTATTTTCAACACAATTCAACAATAATGTACTGTGTTGCTGTTTTGCTATACATTTATTGCAGCGTACTGTAGGAGAAATATTGTGGGAGGAGAAGGAATCGCTGGGTCATTAACACATTTGAAGGCGTGCTTAGTAAGTGGTTATATTTGTTGCACCCCTTAGTGAGAGTCCTGTACCAATTTAAGTGAAATGTGATAGTAGTTCCCTAACAAAAGTATATATGGAGCAGAATGATAGGGTGTCTTAAACCTTTTAATGGTTGAGTATTTACCCATGTCCTCCAGAAGTGCAAGTGATATAAAACACCTAGTATTCATTCATATGCTGTAATATGCAAATGCCCACAGACAACCTGCTTTCTCTAATCCCTTATAATTACAGTAAAATACTGTAGAAATAATTGTATTACAGTTTAATAGTCACTTTCACTGTATTGTACTGTGTTTCATTAGTCTGGAATCCAGTTACTGTTAATATCTCAGTATTGTATTGGCACTATCCAGAGATAGTCAGAGATAGCATAAGATATCTTGTTGTAATTACAATTATTTTGAAGACTAATGTATCCTTAGCTACAACAACATGTTCAGTAACAGTTACAGAGAGACTTGTAGTTACCAGGTATAAGAGCCAAAATGTTAATGTAAATGTTCAAATGAAAACTTGCAAACACTGGTTAATATGACGCTGCATGGGTAATTCCAGTAATATACTGTCAATTAGATTACAGTAAAATTTGTGGTGCTGTACAATGGAATACCGTAAAATGGATGACAGTAGCTGTATAGTCAAATAAATAACAGTAACCTACTGGCCAATTGCTGCCAGTAAGTTACTGTAGAATTTACATGAAATATTTTACAGTGTAGGGTAGCCGGCTAGTGACAGAGTCTAAGGTTTAGAGGAGGATACTGGGCGGAGGTCGGTTAGTGATGACTATTTAACAGGATAATGGCCAGGAGACAGAAGCTGTTTATCTCACTCTCGGTCCCAGCTTTGATGCACCTTAACTGTCTCCGCCTTCTAGAGGGTAGCGGGGTGAACAGGCTGTGGCTCAGGTGGCTGAGGTCCTTGATGATCTTCTTGGCCGTCCTGTGACACTGGGTGCTGTAGATGCCCTGGAGGGTCGATGCGTTGGGATGACCGCATCACCCTCTGGAGAACCCTGCCGTTGCGGGCGGTGCAGTTGTCGTACCAGGTGGTGATCCAGTGATCAGTATTAGTATGTTACAAAACCACTTTAATAATTACAGCTGTACTAATGGCTATTTAATTGGCTATTAATGTACTTCACTCCCCTCTCCTTTCCTCAGTCAGCACACTGACACACGAGTTTGTACTGTAGCTGGGTGATTAGAGAGGTGATATGAACCATTAGAGCATCATGGTCATCATCATCAGGTGTTGTAGAGAGACTCTGGAGAAACCTATAGAGGCAGGTGTTCTTCAGAAGGGATTTACAATAGAGCAACAGCCATGTTACAAACTCCAGACTCTGCAGTTCTTATGATGAAGGATGTCATCCTTATTAATCACATATTACTACTAATAACACTCACACCTGCAGCTTCTCACATTCAGCAGCTACTCACTACTAACGACTAGGATGGTAA
Source organism: Brachymystax lenok tsinlingensis (assembly GCA_030435695.1). Lineage (NCBI taxonomy): Eukaryota > Metazoa > Chordata > Actinopteri > Salmoniformes > Salmonidae > Brachymystax > Brachymystax lenok. The sequence goes on from CM059785.1 coordinate 21,849,708, forward strand.
TTATGTCCAGTGATACGGCAACTACTGTACTGAAGAGAGACTGTAACGAAAAAACATCTAACAATATGCTCTATTTGTTTTCTGTTGTGAATCAGAAATGTGTTTTCCACAAGGTTAAAGAAAAGATTTTAGACCAAAACACTACAGCCCTCTGAAATCTAACCCAGGGGATGAGTTTCATTCTTTGAACATAACATGGACAGAAAACAAACAACTGTGTAACGAGTGCGCTGAGAGTCGGGAACCAAGTTCAGGGAGTGTTTTAATAAATAAAAGAAACAATGAACACGAAACACAAACAACGCACTGACATGAAAACAGAGTTAATAAGACCTGAGGAAAGAACCAAGGGGAGTGACAGATATAGGGAAGACAATCAAGGAGGTGATGGAGTCCAGGTGAGTGTCATGAGGCTCAGGTGTGTGAGACGAGGTGTGCGGGATAATCAGCAGCCTGATGACCTAGAGGCCGGATAGGGAGTATACGTGACAGTACCCGCTCCCCGACGCGCGTCTCCAGCCGCAGGACACCGTCAAAGGGGACGAACCCGGGGATCAGGAGCGGACCGGTCACCCCTGCTGATGCGCGAGAACCTGTCACGCCAGCTGAGGCATTGGAACCTGTCGAGTCAGCTGGGGCGCGGTAACCTGACAGATCGGTTGAGGCAGGGGAGCCTGGCGATCCGGCTGAGGCATGAGAACCTGACGAGCCGGTGGAAGCAGGGGAACCTCGCGATCCGGCGGAGGCATGAAAGCCAGACGAGCCAGTTGAGGCAGGGGAGCCTGGCGATCCGGCTGATGCATGAGACCCTGACGTGCCGGCTGAAGCAGGGAAGCCTGGCGATCTGGTTGAGGCATGAGAGCCTGGCGATCTGGTTGAGGCAGAGAAGCCTGGCGATCTGGTTGAGGCATGAGAACCTGGCAATCTGGTTGAGGCATGAGAGCCTGTAGCAGTTCCCGGACCCGATGTTGTTACTCTGACACAATAAAATAAAATTAAAACACTCCCTGATCCTTCCCTGTTATTCTGTAACGAGTGCGCTGAGAGGCGGGATGCAAGTTCAGGGAGTGAGTATTTTATTTATTAAAACACTCACTCCCTGAACTTGCTTCCCGACTCTCAGCACACTCGTTACAAACTGCTTTTATCCCTGCATGCCCGCCTCCTCTAATCCCTGTAATTCTCCTCACCTCCCTTATAAACATCCCAAATAATGATCTCATTAAAGCGAGAAGCGGAGAGAAAGGAGAAGAGAGGATAGGATAGGAGAGAGTTTCACCTCCAGATGCGACTGAGACCCTGAGAGAAATGTGTTTAGTGAGAGACCCTGAGGACTGAAGCATCTGTGTGGGGTCTTTAGCTATGTATGTGTGTGTGTCTCCGTCTGTAACACTGCCCCACTTCCACAGTCCAACGACACATCATCAAAACCTGCCACTGACTCTGCCACAGTTCCAGGCCTAACACATCATCAAACCAAGACTGAATAATTCACCCTCCATCTGCAGCGTGAGGCATCATCAAAGTGAATGGAACAGTTTCCCCCTGTCTCAGCCTCAGCCCCTCACACAGCATCATCATTATCTGACAGCTACAGGGAATAGGGCTGAATCAGGAAATCAATAATATAACCACTATATTGTCTTTCCTAACTACGGCCCTGTCAGAATGGATCAAATGTCAAATGCACAATGTGGCATACTAACTGTGTATGTGAAATCGAGAATAAAAGAGAGCTAGAGAGAGAGCAAGAGAGCAAGAGAGAAAGAGAAAAAAATAGAAAATAGGGAGAGTGATAGAGCTTTGCCCCATAACCCGTATTGCTCTTATAGTCAATAATACAGACACAGGATATGGTGCATCTCAGACGTGTGACCCCTTTTTCTAAAACTGGGGCAAAACAACAACCACTGATATCAATAATAAAATAATATCAAGATCGCATTAATTTATACATTGCATACATAAGTAAGAGAATCACAGGGATTATAAAACAGCAGTATTAGGAAAATTAGACCCTTTACACAGAGTCCTTCTGTAATGAGATGAGCAGTGGGAATGAGCCCCTCAGGATATACACACTGATATCTTCACCCCTGAGAGTGTGTGCGTGCGCGTCATTTCTGTGTGTGTGTGTGTGTGTGTGTGTAAGGCAGCTGCTCCTCCCGCGTGTATGAACAGCAGCGTGGGACGTCAGGCTTCATCATGGAACTCACTTGAGAGACAAGTGGACTCAGCAAACTCAGCCATCTCTCTGTTATCTGTAGTCCTCTCATTATCCTGCTCTCCTCTACACTGTGGGTCTGAACCAGACCAGGAAGCACCTGAATGTGCTCTGCAGGCTCACCTCTCCTCTCCTAAAAATATCCTCATAATAACCGTCATCATCATCACCATCATCCTCAGCAGAACTTCTGTTGTTTACAGCCTCTGCTCTCTTCCCCTCCCTTCCCTTCCCCTCCCATCTCCTCCACTCCCTTCCCCGCTCCTATCCTCTCTTCCCCTCCCATCTCCTCCACTCCCTTCCCCGCTCCTATCCTCTCTTCCCCTCCCATCTCCTCCACTCCCTTCCCCGCTCCTATCCTCTCTTCCCCTCTCATCTCCTATCCTCCCATCTCCTCTTCCCTCCCATCCCCCCTCCGCTCTCCTATCCTGTCCTCCCATTTCATCTCCTCCCCGCTCCTCTCTTCTCCTCCCATCCCCTATTCCCTCCTCTCCTCCCCGCCTGTCTCTCCTCTCCCCTCCTCTCGTCTCCTCTCCTCTGCACATGCCTCTCAAGAACAGCTGTCTATGCTCTACAAAAATTGACACGGACACACCATCTACAGAGTTTGGGCTGAAATCACAGGCCAGGACCATTTACAATCTTTATTCAGGTCTATAGCTGGGAGCCTGGGACAGAAGCACCAGCCATGTGAGAAACACAAGGTTTACTCAGGGTCAGAGAGGAGGGGTGAGACCCACAGAGATCCTATTCAATTAAGTTATATTTAATTATATGGTGTAATTCCATGTTGAGACCTCTGTCGGTCTGAGAGCAGTGATCTCTGTGATTTCACCAGCAGGTGGAAGCAGATCACTCATTGACATCTTCCACTGAGTTCCTCACTAGTCAAAGGACCAAAGACAGCTAAGGGCCATGTTCCAAACCAAACCCTGGCCCCTTCACACAGGTTCTTATTATAGATCTAAGAGGAGTGGGTGTGTGGAAAAGCAATGTATTCCTGATTCCTATTCAAAATCTTTTGATTTGGAATTGGGAAGAGAATATCCTAGTTAGGTGAATGCAGTCAGTCAGTGTGGTTCAGTTTGTTAGTTCCACGGGTTTATTCACTGAAGTATGAATATACTTATATAAGTACATAATAATGTTGACATCCCTCTATTACAGAATTTATGGGAGTCTTTATACTGCAGTCTAATCTGCCACTTTCTTTTTTCTCCCTTTTTTTGGGGTCATGTCAGAACCTGCCAAGTTTACTGGAAAACTATGCCAAATGTTCTACTATAGGTTAGTATATGGAATTCTCCAAACAGATAAGACTACACTCAATGGATAGACTACACTCAATGGATAGACTACACTCAATGGATAGACTACACTCAATGGATAGACTACACTCGATGGGTTAAAATGACAATCAACATACAATGAAAGATAGTCTATGACACAATGCTGAATATTTACATTCACTTATCTGAAGATGCTTACAATTACATTTCACTGAACCTCGAGGCCAAGTCTTGAGGTTTTATGCTTGGTATCTGTAGAGCACGTTGTGACAACTGCTGATGTAAAACGGGATTTATACAATTAAATACATGTGATTGATTGAATGAATCTTCAAGTGGCAGCGACACTCATCATTCCTCTCTACTACAAGCCGCGTGTATGAGTTCCATGGGCGTGTGCGCGCAGATTCCCATCCCTCCTCTCCTCCATATACAGTACTGTTAAAACTTTCCTCCAATCAGCGTAGCGTTTTATAACTTGTCCAAGTGGAGTTTGTGGGGTACCTTTTGTTCACTTTCACTCGGGTTTGGTTTGGCACAGTATGAGGTGTTGGTCCTAGTGACTCGGTATTGTCTTTATGCAAACACCGACAGCATACCTATTGTCACAGTCATGGTTTATATGGAGGCAGCGGTGGATGTGAGAATTACATCCGTTTGAGGGGCGCTGATCCAGGCTGTGTTTCTCTCTGAGCCCTTCCAGCCCAGTCTCAGCCATGAGTTGTCTGGATGTGATGTTTTACCAGAGTTATGGAGCTCACTATCTCCCTGCGTCTTCAGCAGCAGCGGCAGCAGCCTACAAAGCGGCATACTACCATCATCACCAGCACCAGCAGCAGGTGGGTGTCCAGAAACACTGTACTAAAATATTTTGTAATATTTGTTTGTTTTTTAATACTAGGCTGTTTAAGTGTTCCCATAATTGGCCCGGTGCTTTAGGCACGAATACACTCCGTGCTGAATGTTTTGGCCCGTCGCAGATGTCAGTTCACAGCGAAGAGTCCTGACTCCTTTGTACCACACAACTCATAAAGTTACAATTAGAAAAGTTGAAGCGGTCATTTCTCGCCGTGTATTTAGAGCAGGTCATGTATAATGACTAGGATTATTAATCTCCGTGTACCGTCAGAAGGGTGATGTAGGATAATGACAACTCGTCACTGTCTCTCAGGAATGTTGATGATGATGGTTCTTTTGGAACGGCCACGAGCATTTTCATAGTCGACATACTTTCACCAGAACACACGCTGAGAAACATACTCCAACTTCTTTAATAAACTTCGGTCTGTAAAGATGATTCGTTTTCCTTTAAAATTGAGGTCATAGAGAATTGAAGTTTGTAACGGATAGTATGCCTTTTAACAAGGGCATTGATGTAGGCTATTTTGTTCAGTGTATGTGGCACACACGTTTAATCATGTGGCTTGATCGTGAGATGGTGCTCTCATGGCTGAACCTATGAGATTAATGTTTCGTACATTAACCATATCTCTCTTGCTTTCTCTCTCACTTTCTCTCTCTGTAGAAGAAGCTGGGTGTGTACAGCAGGATGCAGCAGGACAGCGAAGAGCAGCAGTGTCCAGAGGGAAGACAGCAACAGCAGCATGTGGGAGGAGGGGGGAGAATGGCTGGGGAGCAGTGGGTCCAATGGGGCCTGGAGGGTTCTGGGCTGAGGGGCTGTGGGGGCACTGGGAAGGACAGCCAGCCTGCTGAGGCAGAGTACCTGAGCTCCAGGTGTGTCCTGTTCACCTATTTCCATGGTGACATTGGGGATGTGGTGGATGAACATTTCTATAGGGCTCTGAGCCAAACCAGTGCTTTCACTGGAGAGACCAAGAGCTCTAGGAGCACCCCCATACACACCTCGGCCTCGGTTGGACTGTGGAAAGGTAGGAACACACATGGACTTTCATATCATTACTCATAGCTTTAATTATGTCATCTGAAAACAGTCTTATTCATATAGGTGTATTATCTTTCACTGTAACAAATTACTGTACATTTACAGCAAAACCTTTACAGTTAGATACGGTAGTTCTATATAACAGTACAGTACTGTAAAGAGCAATGCAATTTTACAATAAAATACTGCATTACCTGTTCTGCTGTATATTTACAGCAGAATATTGTGTTATGCTGCATAGTGGGGAAATGTTGTGGGTGGCAAAATAATGTATGGTTAACATATTTCAAGGTGTGCCTTGTAAGAGGCTATATTTGTTGCACCCCTTAGTGAGAATGTTGTACCCCACAGAATACAGTACCATACCGCATTTGTTATTATTTTTGTTCTGTAAATCTACAGTAATTTACTGGTTTCTGTGCTGCCAGTAATTTACATAATTCAGCTCCACCCCCACAGAATTCAGTACCATACTGTAATTTTGGAGTGCCAAAAACCTTTTGTGGGTGCATGGTATTGTTGTGGCTCATAAACACATTTGAGGCTATACTTGTTGCACCTGTTAATGAAAGTGCTGTAACAATTTAAGTGAAATGTGGTAGTAGTTTCCTAACAATTAAATGTATATAGAGGACAGATCAGAGTGGCAGCAAGTCTCAAACCTTTAATGGTTGAGTGTTTAGCCATGTCCTTTTGATCCGTTTCACCCTGTAGTCACTGCCAGTTTAGCAGCCTTTGTTAAGGCCTCTACAAGTGCAAGTGAAATAAAACACCAAATAATCATTGGTATGCTGTAATATACAACTACCTAGCAGCCAACCTGCTGGCACTAATCCCGTGTAATTACTAGTGATGTTACGTTTGATACTGGAGCTCCGAGGCATGTGTCAAAACGCTAAGCAGCTAACTTCGAAGCAGTGCGCCGATGCTGTATCACTTCATCAGAAGTACGTCATCAATGATGTCCGAAGCTTTGTTAGATCACCAGCTTTTTCAAACCGTGTGTTGCAAAATGCGAGATCCCACTGATTTTGCCGTGGTTCCGGTGCTTTCTTCAATTAAGCTGATTTAAAACTCCGACCTCTACTGGATCCTGTACTTATACATCTAGTTAGGATTTTGTAAATGTAATTACACCAGACCGGTCGCTTAGCAGGTAGAGTAGGCACACTATTTAGAAAAAATATTTATGTGAAAGCACACTTTCTGCACTGTTGTTTAAAAAAAAATGTATTTAGTATTTAGTAGTCTTTTCAGTTCGCTGCAGCTAGCGACTGGAATGAGCTGCAACAAACACTCAAACTGGACAGTTTTATCTCAATCTCTTCATTCAAAGACTCAATCATGGACACTCTTACTGACAGTTGTGGCTGCTTTGTGTGATGTATTGTTGTCTCTACCTTCTTGCCCTTTGTGCTGTTGTCTATGCCCAATAATGTTTGTACCATGTTTTGTGCTGCTACCATGTTGTTGTTATGTTGTGTTGCTACCATGCTGTGTTGTCATGTGTTGGCGCCTTGCCATGTTGTCTTAGGTCTCTCTTTATGTAGTGTTGTCTCTCTCGTTGTGATGAGTGTTTTGTCCTATATTTATATAGTATTTTTAATTAAATGTTTAATCCCAGGCCCTCGTCCCGCAGGAGGCCTTTTAAGAATGTGTTCTTATTAACTGACTTCCCTAGTTAAATAAAGGTTCAATAAAAAATGAAATAAATAAATAGTATAAGCTGTCTTAAGCATCCTAAATAATGCCATAGATTCCATTTGAGAAAAATTGTAAACTTGAAGGCAGAAAAGGGAAGCATAATGTAAGATGCAAACCTGGCAATCCATTAAAGCCAACGACTTACTGCGCTACAGAGTTTTGATGAAATCAGTAGAGGGAAAAAACACCGGATAAAATCTGATAATCACACGCTGCTATTTATTGCTGACCAGCAGATGTCACTAATGTGCAGTGTGAATCAATAATGCTACGCCGAGTAATGAACCTATTTTCAACACAATTGGCTGGAAAGAAGCTTTGTTTCCGCATCACTAGTAATTACAGTAAAACATTACAGTAGCATTTAGAGTAGCATTTTTTTTATTACAGTATAGTAGGCTAAATTTACAGTAAGCTGGTGGCACATTACTGTGAAAATGACCGTATCACACTTTTCACTAGCCAAAGATGGGCAAAGTTATTTCCAGAAGTTATCTTGTTACAAATACAGGATATTTTGAAGACTAATGTATCCTTAACTACAACAACATTCCCGGTAATGGTTACAGAAATGTTTTACTTGCTATGACTGTGATATGTGTTCTTTTTATCAACGTTAGATGAATGCACTGACTAAGTCGCTCTGGACAAGTGCATCAGCTAAATGACCAAAATGTAAATTTTTAAAACATACATTTGCAAAGCACGCTGCTGGGTATTATTCTAATAACATTTGGCCTTGTTTAGGGGTGGAGGTCATTATAATAATACCAAGCAGTGTGCTTAGCAAATGTTCATTTTTACATTTACATTTTGGTCATCTAGCAGATGCTCTTCACCAGAGCGACTTACAGTCAGTGTATTAACAATAGGGTAAATAAGTATACCACAGTCATAGCAAGTAAAGAGATAGCTACCTGCACGGTAAGTCTGCAACAGTATACTTACCACTGTGCTCCAGTAATGCACAGTACATTCTAGAAATACAGGATGTTACTACAGTCAGGTGTTCCAGTAATATGCTGTACATTTGATACAGTAAATGTCCTGTAAATCTAAAGTAATTTACTGGCTTCTGTGCTGCCAGTAATTTACTGTAAATTTACATTGTATTGTTACTTTTTATATATAATTAATAAAATTACATGGTAGAAACAACCTCTTCTCATACAAATGACCTCCTTCCCTCTCACAGACAGTATATCTCTCTCGGAGGTCCAGTGTGGTTCCCTGTCCTCCTCACTGTGTGGTGGAGGTTACCCGTCCCAGACCAGCCCCTGTCTCTCCATCCACCCAGACTTCTCCCCCAGCCCAGCAGCCTTCCATGCCCCAGACGGTGCTCTGTGGACGGGCCACGTTCTGCCCCAGCCCAGCCTCCCTCCTACAGCCTCTCTCCCAGACCCCTGGGCCTACAGCCGCAACCCTCAGACCTCTGCCAGCTACACACACGCCCTCGATGTCTACACACACACACACCCTCACACACACATGCACCCCCACCACGCCCACCCAGTCATACATCCACACCTGTCCCATGGCCCAGGCATAGACCCCAGATTCAGCCCTCTGCTCCTGCCTGCTGTGAAGACTCAGAGTCCCCTAGCCCACAGCTCTGCTGGACACAGCACACAGAGTGCCACACACAGTAACACACACAGCAGCCGGAGCCCAGGGATACACAGTGGTGTAAAGATAGAGGTGGAGCAGGCCAGCCCCAACCCCCCCACCCTGACCCCCTCAGCCTGGCCCGCAGCTCTACACACACCCTTGGATATCTATGACTCAGGTAAGCCTCGGATATGGAGCACACATACACACACATTTACTCTCTCTCTTGTATGTCTACCAGTGGTGGTCAGTGCCATTTAAGATGTAGGAGGATTTATTTTTTCATGAGCATGGCCTTATTTTTATTACAGCAAATTGAATGACTGTCGTTCATACAGTGAGGGAAAAAAGTATTTGATCCCCTGCTGATTTTGTACGTTTGCCCACTGAAAGAAATGATCAGTCTATAATTTTAATGGTAGGTATATTTGAACAGTGAGAGACAGAATAACAACAAAAAAAATCCAGAAAAACGCATGTGAAAAATGTTATAAATTGATTAGCATTTTAATGAGGGAAATAAGTATTTGACCCCTCTGCAAAACATGACATAGTACTTGGTGGCAAAACCCTTCTTGTAGTTGGCCACCAGGTTTGCACACATCTCAGAAGGGATTTTGTCCCACTCTTCTTTGCAGATCTTCTCCAAGTCATTAAGGTTTTGAGGCTGACGTTTGGTAACTCGAACCTTCAGCTCCCTCCACAGATTTTCTATGGGATTAGGGTCTGGAGACTGGCTAGGCCACTCCAGGACCTTAATGTGCTTCTTCTTGAGCCACTCCTTTGTTGCCTTGGCTGTATGTTTTGGGTCATTGTCATGCTGGAATGCCCATCCACAACCCATTTTCAATGCCCTGGCTGAGGGAAGGAGGTTCTCACCCAAGATTTGACGGTACATGGCCCCGTCCATCGTCCCTATAATGCAGTGAAGTTGTCCTGTCCTCTTAGCAGAAAAACACCACCAAAGCATAATGTTTCCACCTCCATGTTTGACGGTGGGGATGGTGTTCTTGGGGTCGTAGACAGCATTCCTCCTCCTCCAAACACGGCGAGTTGAGTTGATGCCAAAGAACTCCATTTTGGTCTCATCTGACCACAACACTTTCACCCAGTTGTCCTCTGAATCATTCAGATGTTCATTGGCAAACTTCAGACGGGCATGTATATGTGCTTTCTTGAGCAGGGGGACCTTGCGGGTGCTGCAGGATTTCAGTCCTTCACGGCGTAGTGTGTTATCAATTGTTTTCTTGGTGACTATGGTCCCAGCTGCCTTGAGAACATTGACAAGATCCTCCTGTGTAGTTCTGGGCTGATTCCTCACCGTTCTCATGATCATTGCAACTCCACGAGGTGAGATCTTGCATGGAGCCCCAGGCCGAGGGAGATTGACAGTTCTTTTGTGTTTCTTCCTGTTGTCCGGTTGTCACCTTCTCACCAAGCTGCTTGGCGATGGTCTTGTAGCCCATTCCAGCCTTGTGTAGGTCTACAATCTTGTCCCTGACATCCTCGGAGAGCTCTTTGGTCTTGGCCATGCTGGAGAGTTTGGAATCTGATTGATTGATTGCTTCTGTGGACAGGTGCCTTTTATACAGGTAACAAACTGAGAGTGTGCTCCTAATCTCAGCACGTTACCTGTATAAAAGACACCTGGGAGCCAGAAATCTTTCTGATTGAGAGGGGGGGTCAAATACTTATTTCCCTCATTAAAATGCTAATCAATTTATAAAAAATTTCACATGCGTTTTTCTGTTTTTTTTGTTGTTATTCTGTCTCTCACTGTTCAAATAAACCTACCATTAAAATGATAGACTGATCATTTCTTTGTCAGTGGGCAAACGTGCAAAATCAGCAGGGGATCAAATACTTTTTTCCCTCACTGTATTCCATTCACCCAGTTCGATGTAACATCGATAGGTTTAGGCTACTACATGATAATTTCATTTTTGCTACACCCATCATGAGGCTGCTACAACCTAGTCTATGAATGAATGTTTTTTTTTACGTAGGGGCACACAGGTTAAGATACAATTTTGAGGTGACAGACAGTGACACATGGACAGACACATTCAGTACTGCCTTGCACACTCTTGCATCTATCTGATCTAGTGTGTAATCATTAGTCCAACAATTGTCTGTTCCGTTCCGTTTGCTTCTGTTTAAGAAACGTTTACAACAGAATCTGTGAAATGAATACACCCCTGATAACATGTAAACACAGTTCACTTTCATAGCCGCCACGTTGTATTCCTTCTCGCATCTATGCACTCTTCTCTTCTCACCTTTTCCCTTCGCTTGAGGACTTCAATGCACAACACATCAGATGAATGTGTCCAGGTGAAAACCCTTTCCAAGCCAAATCATAACTGCTACACACAGCCAACATCGTTGTCACCATATTAGCCAAAGTAACGTCATAGTCAACATAGCTAATATATCTAACATTTTAGTAAACCTGTTACAATCATGCAGTAACGTTACAGTGTGTAGTCAGTAAGCAGTTGAATAAGCAGTTTTAGCAGTTACACTGGTGGCAATACATTTGTAAAACCAAAAGCTTATCTTGAATTGGAAGAGTTCCAGTGCTGTGCTAGATAGTCATAGCCAGCTAGCTAACATAGCATCCCTCTGTTTGAGCCGGGTGTTTGAGTAGGCTAAACTAGCTAGCTAGCTGCATTTTCTAGCTAAGTAAGTGAAAGTGAAAATAAATGACTAAATATCTCTCTATCTCTCTCTCTCTCTGTGTCTCTTGCATCTCCTTCATTTTTCAAATTAATTTGTTCAAAACTGTTCAACTATTGTATTTTTCTCTATTTGTCAACTACTCACCACATTTTATGGACTGCAGTGCTAGCTAGCTGTAGCTTATGCTTTCAGAACTAGATTCATTCTCTGATCCTTTAATTGGGTGGACAACATGTCAGTTCATGCTGCAAGAGCTCTGATTGGAGGACGTTCTCTGGAAGTTGTCATAATTACTGTATGCGTCTATGGAAGGGGGTGAGAACCATGAGCCTCCTAGGTTTTTTATTGAAGTCAATGTACCCAGAAGAGGACGGAAGCTAGCTGTTCTCAGGCTACACCATTGTGCTACCCTACAGAGTGCTGTTGAGGCTACTGTAGACCTTCTCAAAACAGTGTGTTTTAATAAATTATTTGGTGACGTGAATATATTTAGTATATTTTTATCTAAAAAAGATAACTTTTTAAACGTTTTACTATTTTTATTTTTATGACATTCACTGAGGATCCTCCACTGATGTCTACATGCATTCTACGTTTTTGTTTAATCTAAAAGTTGATGTTGTGCTCTCTCATGCTCTCGTCAGGTCTGGATCAGGACAAAATCAATACTGTTTGGTTCTGAGAGAGAGGAAATGACATCATTGTGACATCACCCTGGCTCTGAACTATGATCAGCTCTAACAGAACCCCCTGGAACCACAACACATTTCCTGTGTACTCACTCTCAAGTAGAAGACTCTCTGCTCACTAGAAAAAGTCCAGGGTGGGTTTACAGATGTAGGATCTTAATTGGATCACTCTTTTATTGATGAGAATTTTACTGCAAAGCAGGAAATGCAAACTTGTAGAGTATTTCAGTTCTAAAAAGGCTTCTAGTTTGTAATTTCCACTTTGAAATGTCAGACTACATTTTCCCTAGTGAATGAAATGTATCAACCCCTACAAATGTAAATGTATTATAATCCAATTAATAATTCACATTTCCAGTTTCTGCATCATTATTTTACTGCTGTAGCAAATTAAGATCCTACATCTGTAGGTCTCTTAGAAATCACTCTGGAGAAGCATAGACCACTCTCTATGCCTCACACCACCCACCAGGGATACTTCCTGATCACTTCTTGGCCAAATATTTTTTTAATTTGTACCAAAAGTATTAGCTGGCTGTTTTGGACCTAATATACCACATGATGGTTCTGTTTAAAGAACTTAGTTTGTGGGAAACACTGCTCAGTTAAGCCTCTTTCTGATCTTTTTTTTTACAACGTGCTATGTGTGTAACTCTGTGTGTAATTGACTGTAATATATTTTGTATATAGTACTTTGATTTGAAGTGATTGTCATTTCCTTAAAGTGTTTGATTGTTTTTCACGAACCTTGTGTTGTCATGTTGCCTAGTGTTCTATATGTGTGGAGAAATCATGTAATTACTGATGTGTAATAAATTGCTAAGTTCTATTGGCAAACATTTCCTCATCTTTAAGAGCTGACTCAAAGTACACATAATGAAATGTTTTATTTTGTATCAGATCTGATAATTGGACATAACTCAGCATGGTTTAGCAATGACCTGCCAATAGGGAAAAGTAATATATGGCAATACACTCAGTTGCCAGTTTATTAGGACAACCCTTTGCCTCCAGGACAGCATCAATTCTTTGGGGCATGGAAACATTACGCAATTGGTGTCAAGGGACCTAACGTGTGCCAGGAAACATTCCCCACACCATTACACCACTGCCACCAGCCCGTACCGTTGACACCGGGCAAGATGGGGCCATGGAATAATGCTTATGCTAAATCCTGACTTTGCCATCAGCATGACGCAACAGGAACCGGGATTTGTCGGACCAGGCAATGCTTTTCCATTCCTCAATTGTCCAGTGTTGGTGATGGCGTGCCCACTGGTACCACTTCTTCTTGTGTTTAGCTGATAGGAGTTGAACCCGGTGTGGTCATTTGCTGCAATAGCCCATCTGTGACCAGGAGCAATGATTTGTGTGTTCTGAGATACCGTTCTGAACACCACTGTTGTACTGTGCCGTTATTTGCCTGTTTGTGGCCCGTTTGTGGCCCAATTTTTGCCATTCTCCTTCGACCTCTCATTAACGAGCTGTTTTTGCCCAAAGGACTGCCGCTGAAGGGATGTTTTTTGTTTGTCGCACCATTCTCAGTAAACCGTAGACACTGCCGTGCATGAAAAGCCCAGGAGGCCGGCCTGTTCTGAGATACTGGAACCGGTGCACATGGCACAGACGATCATACCACGCTCAAAGTCGCTTAGGTCACTCGTTTTGCCCATTCTAATGTTCCATTGAACAGTAACTGAATGCCTGGTGGTGTACCTAATAAACTGGCCGCTGAGTGTATGTATATTACTTATACGCATATATGTGGATACATATACAAGATTTGGCCGTTTTCATATGTGATATATATTTATGCCTTATATACACTTACAGTGCATTTGGAAAGTATTCAGACCCCTTGACTTTTTCTACATTTTGTTACGTTACAGCCTTATTCTAAATGGAATAAATCGTTTTTTCCCCCCATTAATATACACACAATACCCCATATGACAAAGCAAAAACTAATTTAAACCCCCCCAGAAATATCAAAATTGCATAAGTATTCAGACCCTTTACTCAGTACTTCACCTTTGGCAGAGATTGCAGCCTCGAGTCTTCTTGGGTATGACGCTACAAGCTTGGCACACCTGTATTTGGCGAGTTTCTCTAATTAATCTCTGCAGATCCTCTCAAGCTCTGTCAGGTTGGATGGCGAGCGTCAATGCACAGCTATTTCAGGTGTTTCCAGAGATGTTAGATCGGGTTCAAGTCCGGGCTCTGGCTGGGCCACTCAAGGACGTTCAAAGACTTGTCCTGAAGCCACTCCTGCCTTGTCTTGGCTGTGTGCTTAGGGTCGTTGTCCTGTTGGAAGGTGAACCTTCACCCCAGTCTGAGATCCTGAGTGCTCTGGAGCAAGTTTTCATCAAGGATCTCTCTGTACTTTTCTCTGTTCATCTTTCTCTCTATTCTGACTAGTCTCCCAGTCCCTGCCACTGAAAAACATCCCACAGCATGATGCTGTCACCACCGTGCTTCACCGTAGGGATGGTTCCAGGTTTTCTCCAGACGTGACGCTTGGCATTCAAATCTAATCAAATTCAGGCCAAAGAGTTCAATCTTGGTTTCATCAGACCAAAGCATCTTGTTTCCCATGGTCTGAGAGTCCTTTGGGTGCCTTTTTTTATCAAACTCCAAGAGGGCTGTCGTGCCTTTTACTGAGGAGTGACTTCTGTCTGGCCACTCTACCATAAAGGCCTGCTTGGTGGAGTGCTGCAGAGATGGAAGGTTCTTCCATCTCCACAAAGGAACTCTGGAGTTCTGTCAGAGTGACCATCGGGTTCTTGGTCAACTCTCTGACCAAGGCCCTTTTCCCCCGATTGCTCAGTTTGGCCGGGCGGCCAGCTCTAGGAAGAGTCTTGGTGGTTCCAAACTTCTTCCATTTATTAATGATGGAGGCCACTGTGTTCTTGGGGACCTTCAATGCTGCAGAAATCTTTTTGGTACCCTGCCCCAGATCTGTGCCTGGACACAATTCTGTCTCTGAGCTCTACGGGCAATTCCTTCGACATCATGGCTTGGTTTTTGCTCTGACATGCACTGTCAAATACGCCTTATGGAACAGCAGAGACTGTGAAGCAACACAATCATAGACAAAGACACATGCATACACCCCAGGAAGAGTAGCTACAAATACAACTGTGGGAACTTATATAGACAGGTGTGTGCCTTTCCAAATCATGTCCAATCAATTGAATTTACCACAGGTGGACTCCAATCAAGTTGTAGAAACATCTCAAGGATGGAAACAGGATGCACCTGAGCTCAATTTCGAGTCTCAGAGAAAAGGGTATGAATACTTATGTAAATAAGGTATTTCTGTTTAGTTTTTTATATAAATTTGCAAACATTTCTAAAAACCTGTTTTCACTTTGTCATTATGGGGTATTGTGTGTAGATGGATGAGGGGAAAAATGTATTTAGTCTATTTTAGAATAAGGCTGTAATGTAACAAAATGTGGAAAAATTCAAGGGGTCTGAGTACTTTCCAAATGCACTGTATATAATATGTGCATATATGTGACAAGTAGTATTCAAATGTTTATTACATATGTGCCTTATATGTCACAATACATGTTAACAATACAGTTGAAGTCGGAAGTTTACATACACCTTAGCCAAATACATTTAAACTCAGTTTTTCACAATTCCTGACATATAATCCTAGTAAAAAGTCCCTGTCTTAGGTCAGTTAGGATCACCACTTTATTTTAAGAATGTGAAATGTCAGAATAATAGTAGAGAGAATGATTTATTTCAGATTTTATTTATTTCATCACATTCCCAGTGGGTCAGAAGTTTAAATACACTCAATTAGTGTTTGGTAGCATTGCCTTTAAATTGTTTAACTTGGGTCAAATGTTTCTGGTAGCCTTCCACAAGCTTCCCACAATAAGGTTTAAGGTTGGTTTCTGTACAGCACTTTGTGACATCAGCTGATGAAAGAAGGGCTTTATAAAAAAAAGTGATTGATTGATTGATACATTGAATTATAAATTAAATAATCTGTCTGTAAACAATTGTTGGAAAAATGACTTGTGTCATGCACAAAGTAGATGTCCTAAACGACTTGCCAAAACTATAGTTTGTTAACAATACATTTGTGGAGTGGTTGAAAAGCAAGTTTTAATGACTCCAACCTAAGTGTATGTAAACTTCTGACTTCAACTGTATGTGTTAACATAAAGATTACGGGAGCATTATTTCAGTGATACTTGTTGTCATGGTAATAAAGCATTAGAACAAATGACACAAAACACTAAAAACTTAATTTAATCCTGTTCACACATTTTTTTTCTCTCATCGCTTCTCAATTCAGCCATTTTACTGTTTTAAGCCGCTCCCACATGTCACTTTGTTGCACCCAGGAAGCGCTTCATGACAGCCTCAGTGGCAGAAACGCAACAAATGTAAGATAAATGACACATAGAGCAGTTATGGGTTGATTATGGGGTCATACATTACATTTTTTTTAATTGAAAAACATTTATGAATGCCCTATTTGCAATGATTGATTTGTAAATTCAATCAAGATATAGTTCACTTTTTTACACCTTATAGTCAGTCAGATGGTTCCTTACCCTGAAAGTAGTCCATGGGCCAGGATAAACTGTAAAGCGATTTAAATAGCCACTATTAAATTGAGGGGAGATGCAACTATAGTGTAGGGCGCGAGATGCAACTGAAATTTAGCAGGAGAGCAAGAGAGGATGGAGGAATATTGCCTTGAAGCGCTGGGCATCTTGTTATGACACACATTATCTGAATTAGGACCACATAATTATACCTAATGAGAAGCAGCTTCTATGGAGGAACTTTGAATGTCTTTGAACTTCCGAGTTGGTTTAATGTTGGACGAAAGCGAACACTAGCTAGCTTGTGTGTGCAGAGCAGCAGTAGAATTAAAAACACATCTTACCTTTTTGTAGCTAATAAATTCAATGGGAAACGTGATAACTATAGTATCCTTAACAAGCATTGAAAAAGTTTATCCATTATTTTAAACATCTCTCCCTAATTTCTGAATCATGCTTGTAACGTTGTCAGTAGGCTACAGAAACCTTTGCTTCAAAGGGGAGGGGCAGTTAGCCGACAAACGTGCAAAAGCGCAGGCAGATGGTGTAATAAGTTTCTGAGTGACAGAGTGAGGGCTCTGCATAGGCACTTTTGGAGTTTTTTTGTGGGACTGTAAAAAAATGCCGGGAACGTAAAAAAACATTATTAACCCATGCTTTTAAAATAATTGTTCTGTTCCAGGAACAGTATCGATCACTTTGGTTTCTGGTTCGGATTCTGTTCCTCAAATAATTTTGTTATTTTCCATTTTTTTTATTATTTTCCGTTATTTGGTTCCGTTCCCTAAACCAGTTCCAACTCTGTTATATATAACACTTGGGTGGGGGGATGTCAGGGCCTACACCATATAAACACGGTAGATAAGAAACCACAAAATTACCTCAGAGGATCTATAAATCAATAAATTCAAACCAGAATATTAGCTGGCGCCATTTTGTCTCATGTTATTCTACGGGCTAGCCTAGTTTAGCCGCAAACCCAGTAATCTCAATGTCAAGATCGCTAACAGTTTTCACTCAATATATTTACACATTTAAACTTCACAATTCCAACATAAAAGGTAAGTATCACTCAGATAACCATTTCTACTCTAACATTTTCTATAAATATTGTGCTTGTGTACACCACATACTTGTTTAATAACAGAACAAAGAAAAAGGAGACAGGAGGAGAAACAGTTGCATGCTGACCACACTGCTCGCGACGCGTGCACGAGCGTTGCAAAATAAATAAAACATTTTATTCAATAATTGCACCCACACTGCTCGCACGCGCCAACGAGCATCTGCGTTGCCAAGTGCTAAAATAGAAGTCAGTTCTATTTGTGATGCTGAACGCGGTGCCTCTCCCATCTCCTCATTGGTTTATAGAAGCAGATACCCACGTGCCATCTCCTCATTGGTTATACCCACGTGGGTGATTGAAAGGTGAACTGAGGTCGGTCGGTCATGGTAATTCACCCTAATATGGAAGTTAGATGCCAATCGCCATAAAAAGTCCAAAGAAGAAAAAGCCTGGAAAGAGGAGAGATGACTAGAAACGATTCGGTTGACAGTTTTATGTGTGAATTAATTGTTGGAGTAGAGGACCTTGTGCATTTCAGGTAGAATAACAACTCAATGTTTATATCCCAGGACAAATTAGTTAGCAACAGCAAGCTAGCTAAATAGGACAAATTAGCTAGCAACTGCAGGCTAGTTGGCTAAATTGCCATAAATGTTTAATGCTTTTCAACCTGTCCCCAAATGAATATAATTGGTTCAGAGTTTGTTTTGATATTTCAACCTGCGTGTTGTGATTGCGTTTTGATGTTGGGGGACAAAATCAATTTGCAACGATGGCGCACGCGCGCGTCCAGTTTTGGCATGGCGTTAGAGTTGTCACAGGCGTCTTCTTTGAGTGTTGTTGATGGGAGGGGACACGCAAACTGCTGTGCTCGCGCTCCTACCGAGCCCCCCTGCTGGTGGCAACAGGCATAAACAATTCCCAATGGATATCCTTGGAGGACTCAACCCAAAATAATTGTGGATTACAACCAATGACCTTTATACACAAAGTTGATTACAACCATATACAGGTATTTCTTACAATGACAATAGTTTAACAAATACAATGTGATTCCATAACCTTATGGGCAGCCACAACTATAGTGTATGAAAATAAACCTTCATACTTAGATTGGTATCTGTGTGTTTTCAAAACTTTAAAATGATAGAACCTACAAAAGTTGTCTATACCATCTCAATTTAATCTCAAAATGAGATGGTAAGTATCATCTACAGTAGATACAAGAAACAACAAAGTAGTTAATCTCCCTATGTGTGAGATTTATGTATATATATATTTTTTTTATATGGCATGTAAAAAAAAATTCTAAGCAACAAATGCATTATAAAAAAATAACGAATGTTCGGAGTACATTTTACCTGATGAAAATACATATCCATATTATTATTTTTTGTATGGGGTGTGTGAGATTTATATATGTTATTAAAATATATGATCATATATTTTTTAATATATGTCACATTTATATATGGGTTTTAAATATAACTCAGATTTGGTGTTTTAGGTTATTGTCCTGCTGAAAGGTGAATTTATCTCCCAGTGTCCGGGGGAGACTGAACCAGGTCTTCCTCTAGGATTTTGCTTGTGCTTAGCTCCATACCGTTAATTTTTTTTCCTGAAAAACTCCCCAGTCCTTAATGATTACAAGCATACCCATAACATGATGCAGCCACCACTATGCTTGAAAATATAGAGAGTGGTACTCAGTAACGTGGGGTGGCATGTAGTCGAGTGGTTAGAGAGTTGGGCCAGTAACCGAAAGGTTGTTAGATCGAATCCCTGAGGTGACAAGGTAAAAATCTGCCCCTGAACAAGGCAGTTAATCCACTGTTCCTAGGCCGTCATTGTAAGTAAGAATTTGTTCTTAACTGACTTGCCTAGTTAAGTAAAATAAAAAATTGTTTTGGATTTTCCCCAAACATAACACTTTGTATTCAGGACAAAAGTGAAGCTCTTTGTCAAACTATTTGCAGTATTACTTTACGCCTTGTTGCAATATTTTTATTCTTTACAGACTTCTTTTCACTATGTCAATTAGGTTAGTATTGTGGAGTAACGACAATGTTGGGATCCCTCCTCAGATTTCTCCTATCACAGCCATTAAACTCTAAAACTAGTGGTTTCCCTAGTGGTTTCCTTCCTCTCTGGCAACTGAGTTAGGAAGGATGCCTGTATCTTTGTAGTGACTGGGTGTATTGAAACACCATCCAAAGTGTAATTAATAACTTCACTATGCTCAAAGGGGCTCCTGAGTGGTGCAGCCGTCTAAGGCACTCAGTGCTGGAGGTGTCACTACAGTCCCTGGATCAAATCCAGGAAGATTCACATCTGGCCATGATTGGGAGTCCCATGGGGCAGTGCACAATTGGCCCAGCGTCATCTGGGTTTGGCCTGGGCAGGCTGTCATTGTAAATAAGAATTTGTTCTTAAATGACTTGCCCAGTTAAATAAAAAGGTATATTCAATGTCTACCTTTCTATTTTTTATCCATGCAAGCTATTAGAAATCCTCCCTGGTCTTTTAGGTTGAATTTGTGTTTAAAATTCACTGCTTGACTGAGGGATCTTACTGATAATTCTATGTGTGGGGTACAGAGATGAGGTAGTCATTCACAAATCATGTTAAACACTATTATTGCACACAGAGTCCATGCAACTTATTATGTGACTTTTTTAGGACATTTTACTTAGGCTTGCCATAACAAAGGGGTTGAATACTTAATGACTCAAGACGTTTCCATTTTTATTTTTTATTAACTTGTACAAATTTCTAAAAACATAATACCACTTTGACATTATGGGGTATTGTGTGTAGGCCAGTGACAAAACAATCTACATTTCAACTATTTTAAAATCATGCTCTAACAAAATATTGAAAAAGTCAAGGGGTGTGAATATTTTCTGAAGACACTATATGCCCATATATTACTTTTCGTATGGGTGTAGGACAGCCATGAATGTTTTCTCAGGAATCCACGTACATTACAAAGTCTAGAAAATCCTCAGAGATGATGGAAATGAACCTACACCATCCAAAGTTTCAGTTGTTGAAGATACCATGACATGTCTGTTGCCTGTCTGGTACTCTAGACCATGCTTAGGAATCTATTTCCTGTTTCTTGTCTGGACAGGAAGTCCACCAGTGAGAGGGGCATACATCACACACACAAAAACCACTCCCAATTACACACACTGCAGACATGTCTTCATGCAGACAGAAATTAACAGAATGTGGAGTTTAACCTCTTGGAGGTCAATCCTAATCTACTCCTCTTTAAGGAATGTATGGAGCACAAGCTACTGTAGGTGCTCTGGTGTGAAATCAACATTATTTTGGAAAATAACAGCTTTAAAAATGGCACCGTAACTCTGGTTCCAAGACTGGCATTATTCTTATTCATGACGGACAGCTGTGTTTGTGTCTGCACGTGTGTGTAGTGTGTGTGTGTGTGTGTGTGTGTGTGTGTGTGTGTGTGTGTGTGTGTGTGTGTGTGTGTGTGTCTGTGTGTGTGTGTGTGTGTGTGAGTGAGCTATCTAACCAGGTGGTCTGTGTTCACCTAACATTCCTGTCTCATCCTGAACTTAAGGATCCAGCTACCCCCCTCAGCTACACGCTTGAGCATGTTGTTTTCTTTTCTGCTTAATGTGCTGACAAACAGAACTAAAACTGATGATGATGACAGTGAGGCTCTGAGTCCCTCTAGTCCCACTCTGCTTTAGATGAGGAGGCATCTCCTGGTGTAGTGAGGGCCTGTAGAGCACCATGATTACAAAATGAGTCCCTTTCGCGTCCCTTTGATATTTTAAGTAGAAATTGTGCACCAATATTGGATTTCAAAACCCTGTTATATTAAATGAAGTGCCCTTTACTATAGATCACAGGGGAAATGCAATACATGTTGGCTTGGGAAAGGAGGAAGGAAGGATTTATCTATAGTACAATGTCATTTTATTCCTTTATGTGACTTGCAAACCTGCTGTAAAATGAATAAGAGTTCTGGACAAATTAGGAGAGGAGGTCAAGTCATTATTATTCTTTGTTTGCCATTATAGTTACGATCCAATGGTGTTTATTGGTGAGAGTGGAGATGGGCTCTATCCGAGGGATCGGGATGGGGGAGCTGGAAGGGCATCAGACACTTTCCTGAAGTATATGTGGTGCCTCCACTCATCTCACTTCGGTCTCTCGGTGGGCCCACTCTCCCCAAGTAGAGCCCACTAGCCACTATACTTTAATTTAATTCACAAGGTATTACAAACTGATCACAGTATTTAAGTGGCAGTTTTCTCCAATGTATTTACAATGACATTATCCACAGATTGTTGGTACATTAGGGGAGGAGTTAGAGCTTAAAAGCCCTAAAAAGGCATAGCGCCTCAAAGTACAAGAGGTACTTACTTTATGTTTTTTGTGTGTTCTCTGTTAAATGTTTGCTCAGCCTACACGTTCCTACATGTTCTTAGATGTTTACACGTTTATACAGTGGGGAAAAAAAGTATTTAGTCAGCCACCAATTGTGCAAGTTCTCTCACTTAAAAAGATGAGAGAGGCCTGTAATTTTCATCATAGGTAGACTTCAACTATGACAGACAAAATGAGGAAAAAAAATCCAGAAAATCACTTTGTAGGATTTTTTATGAATTTATTTGCAAATTATGGTGGAAAATAAGTATTTGGTCAATAACAAGTTTATCTCAATACTTTGTTATACCCTTTGTTGGCAATGACAGAGGTCAAACTTTTTCTGTAAGTCTTCACAAGGTTTTCACACACTGTTGCTGGTATTTTGGCCCATTCCTCCATGCAGATCTCCTCTAGAGCAGTGATGTTTTGGGGCTGTCGCTGGGCAACACGTACTTTCAAAGATTTTCTATGGGGTTGAGATCTGGAGACTGGCTAGGCCACTCCAGAACCTTGAAATGCTTCTTACGAAGCCACTCCTTCGTTGCCCGGGCGGTGTGTTTGGGATCATTGTCATGCTGAAAGACCCAGCCACGTTTCATCTTCAATGCCCTTGCTGATGGAAGGAGGTTTTCACTCAAAATCTCACGATACATGGCCCCATTCATTCTTTCCTTTACACGGATCAGTCGTCCTGGTCCCTTTGCAGAAAAACAGCCCCAAAGCATGATGTTTCCACCCCCATGCTTCACAGTAGGTATGGTGTTCTTTGGATGCAACTCAGCATTCTTTGTCCTCCAAACACGACGAGTTGAGTTTTTACCAAAAAGTTCTATTTTGGTTTCATCTGACATTCTCCCAATCCTCATCTGGATCATCCAAATGCTCTCTAGCAAACTTTAGACGGGCCTGAACATGTACTGGCTTAAGCAGGGGGACACGTCTGGCACTGCAGGATTTGAGTCCTGGCGGCGTAGTGTGTTACTGATGGTAGGCTTTGTTACTTTGGTCCCAGCTCTCTGCAGGTCATTCACTAGGTCCCCCATGTGGTTCTGGGATTTTTGCTCACCGTTCTTGTGATCATTTTGACGCCACGGGTGAGATCTTGCGTGGAGCCCCAGATCGAGGAAGATTATCAGTGGTCTTGTATGTCTTCCATTTCCTAATAATTGCTCCCACAGTTGATTTCTTCAAACCAAGCTGCTTACCTATTGCAGATTCAGTCTTCCCAACCTGGTGCAGGTCTACAATTTTGTTTCTGGTGTCCTTTGACAGCTCTTTGGTCTTGGCCATAGTGGAGTTTGGAGTGTGACTGTTTGAGGTTGTGGACAGGTGTCTTTATACTGATAACAAGTTTAAACAGGTGCCATTAATACAGGTAATGAGTGGAGGACAGAGGAGCCTCTTAAAGAAGAAGTTACAGGTCTGTGAGAGCCAGAAATCTTGCTTGTTTGTATGTGACCAAATACTTATTTTCCACCATAATTTGCAAATAAATTCATTAAAAATCCTACAATGTGATTTTCTGGATTTTTTTTCCTTATTTTGTCTGTCATAGTTGAAGTGTACCTATGATGAAAATTACAGGCCTCTCTCATCTTTTTAAGTGAGAGAACTTGCACAATTGGTGGCTGACTAAATACTTTTTTTCCCCACTGTATATGTAATGTATACAATAACTATATATTCATACTATGACTCTTCGCGCTTTCAATTTAGCGCAAATGCTACCATCTATCCACGGTATCCATGAGATGTCCACCGCCCTCATATGACATGTCTGCTAAAACGTTTTATCTGGTTTTTCAATAACAGATGGAACAGACAATGTTAACGTTGATTCTTTAAAAGTAAAGGCCAACAAAATCTAACTTATTAAATGGAATGTGCACAGGCTTCATGATGACAAAAAAAAGCATAACATTGTCTGCAGATGTATTTTTCTGCAAGAGCTACACTTAAAAAAAAAAAAAGAGAAATGTAATATTTAAAGAGGAGCTGAGTTGGAGAGGCCTATGCTGCCACCTACTGTAGTAACAGCAGAGGTATAGGCATCCTGATGAATAAGAATTCACCCTTTTCCCTTATATCCCAGCACACGGACCAAAATTAAGTTCTCATTTTTAATTGTACCTTACATGGGGGAAAATACACATTGATTTAATAGTATAACCCCCCCAGTGGCAAACCTGGTGTTTTTAGATCAAATCAAATCAAAAGTTATTGGTCACATACACATATTTAGCAGATGCTATTGCGGGTGTAGCGAAATGCTTGTGTTTCTAGATCCAACAGTGCATTAGTATCTAACAGTGCAGTAGTATCTAAAAACGATTCACAACAATACACACAAATCTCAGTAAAATAATGGAATTAAGAAATATATAAATATTAGATTGAGCAATGTCTGAGTGGCATTGACTAAAATACAGTAGAATAGAATACAGTATATACTGTACATATGAGATGAGTAAAGCAGTATGTAAACATTACTCAAACATGATTAAAGTGGCCACTGATTTCAAGTCTATGTATTTGGGCAGCAGCCTCTAAGGTGCAGGGTTGCGTAACCGGGTGGAAGCCGACTAGTGATGGCTATTTAACAGTCTGATGGCCTTGAGATATAACATGTTTTTCAGTCCCTCGGTCCCAGCTTTGATGCACCTGTATTGACCTCACCTTTTGGATGATAGCAGGGTGAACAGGCCGTGGTTTGGGTGGTTGATGTCCTTGATGATCTTTTTGGCCTTCCTGTGACATCAGGTGCTTTAGGTCTCCTGGAGGGCAGGTAGTTTGCCCCCCGGTGATGCATTGGGCAGACCACACCACCCTCTGGAGAGCCCTGCAGTTGCGGGTGGTTCAGTTGCAGTACCAGACGGTGATACAGCCCGACAGGAAGCTCTCAATTGTGCATCTGTAAAATGTTGTGAGGGTTTTAGGGGCCAAGCCACATTTCTTCAGCCTCCTGAGGTTGAAGAGGCACTGTTGCGCCTTCTTCACCACACTGTCTGTGTGGGTGGACCATTTCAGATCATCATTGATATGTACGCCGAGGAACTTGAAGCTTTCCACCTTCTCCACTGCGGTTCCGTCTGATGTTTCCTAAACTCCTTTGTTTTGTTGACGTAGAGTGAGAGGTTGTTTTCCTGGCACCACTCTCCCAGGGTCCTCATTGTTGATAATCAGGCCCACTACTGTTGTGTCGTCTGTAAACTTGATGATTGAGTTGTAGGCGTACGTGGCCACGCAGTCATGGGTGAACAGGGACTACAGGAGGGGGCTGAGCACGCACCCTTGTGGGGCCCCTGTGTTGATGATCAGTGAAGTGGAGGTTTTGTTTCCTACCTTCACCACCTGGGGGCAGCCCGTCAGGAAGTCCAGGACCCAGTTGCACAGGGCGGGGATCAGACCCAGGGCCCGAGCTTAATAATGAGCTTGGAGGGTACTATGGTGTTAAATGCTGAGCCATAGTCAACGAACAGCATTCTTACATAGGTATTTCTCTTGTCCAGATGGGATAGGGCAGTGTGCAGTGCGATAGCGATTGCATTGTCTGTGGATCTATTTGGGGCTGTAAGCAAATTGAAGTCGGTCTAGGGTGTCAGGTAAATTAAGGATCGGACCATTATTTTACATTTTTGCCTAAAATGACATAGCCAAATCTAACTGCCTGTAGCTCAGGCCCTGAAGCAAGGATATGCATATTATTGGTACCATTTGAAAGGAAACACTTTGAAGTTTGTGGAAATGTGAAAGGAATGTAGGATAATATAGCACATTATATCTGGTAAAAGATAATACAAAGAAAAAACCAAACGTTTTTTTGTATTTTGTTTGTTCCATCATCTTTGAAATGCATAAGAAAAGCCATCATGTATTATTCCAGCCCAGGTGCAATTTAGATTTTGTCCACTAGATGGCAGCAGTGTATGTGCAAAGTTTCAGACTGATCCAATGAACCATTGCATTTCTGTTCAAAATGTTGTATCAAGACTGCCCAAATGTGCCTAATTTGTTTATTAATACTTTTTCATGTTCAAAACTGTGCACTCTCCTCATTCTTTCACTGTAATAGCTACTGTAAATTGGACAGTGCCATTAGATTAAGAAGAATTTAAGCTTTCTGCCAATATCAGATATGTCTATGTACTGGGAAATGTTCTTGTTACTTACAACCCCATGCTTATCGCATTAGCCTATGTTAGCTCAACCGTCCCGCAGGGGACCCACCAATCCTGAAGAAGTTTTAACTAGCCTCTCAAAGCACTTCATGATGACAGAAGTGAGTGCTTCAGGGAGATAGTAATTTAGTTCAGTTACCTTTGCTTTCTTGGGTACAGGAACAATGGTGGACATGCTGAAGCAAGTGGGGACAGCAGACTGGGATAGGGAGAGATTGAATATGTCCGTAAACACTTCAACCAGCTGATCTGTGAATGCTCCATGGCTAGGGATGCCGTCTGGGCCGGCAGCCTTGCAAGGGTTAACACACTTAAACGTCTTATTCACGTCGGCCGCGGAGAAGGAGAGCCCACAGTCCTTGGTAGCGGGCATATTCCCAGTCCCCTTGCCATGGTTAAATGCGGTGGTTCGTGCTTTCTTTTTTGTGCGAATGCTGCCATTTATCCACGGTTTCTGGTTTGGGTAGGTTTAAATAGTCACAGTGGGTACAAGATCTCCTATACACTTCCCGGATGAATTCAATCACCGTATCCGCGTATTCATCGATGTTATTCAAATCAAATCAAATGTTATTCGTCACATGCGCCGAATACAACAGGTGTAGACCTTACAGTGAAATGCTTACCTACGAGCCCTTGACCAACAATGCTGTTTAAAAAAATACGGATAAGAATGAGAAATAAATGTAACTGAAGAGCAGCAGTAAAATAACAATAGCGAGACTATATACAGGGGGGTACCGGCACAGCGGGGGCACCGGTTAGTTGAGGTAATATGTACTGTAGGTAGATGACTATGCACCGTAGCAGCGGTGTAAAAGAGGGGGTGTTCAGGAGTCTTATGGCTCGGGGGTAGAAGCTGTTTAAAAGCCTCTTGGAACTTCATTTGGTGCTCCGGTACCGCTTGCCATGCGGTAGCAGACAGAACAGTCTATGACTAGGGTGGCTGGAGTCTTTTTACAATTTTTAGAGACTTCCTCTGACACTGCCTGGTTTAGAGGTCCTGGATGACAGGTGGCTTGGCCCCAGTGATGTACTGGGCTGTTCGCACTACCCTCTGTAGTGCCTTGCGGTCGGAGGCCGAGCAGTTGCCATACCAGGCAGTGATGCAACCAGTCAGGATGCTCTCGATGGTGTAGCTGTAGAACCTTATGAGGATCTGAGGAGCCATGCCAAATCTTTTCAGTCTCCTGAGGGGGAATAGGTTCTGTCGTGCCCTCTTCACGACTGTCTTGGTGTGCTTGGACCATGTTAGTTTGTTGGTGATGTGGACACCAAGGAACTTCAAGCTCTCAACCTGCTCCACTGCAGCCCCGTCGATGAGAAGGGGGGCATGCTCTGTCCTCTTTTTCCTGTAGTCCACAATCATCTCCTTTGTCTTGATCACATTGAGGGAGAGGTTGTTGTCCTGGCTGTCTCGTCGTTGTCAGTGATCAAGCCTACCTCTGTTGTGTCATCTGCAAACTTAATGATGGTGTTGGAGTCATGCCTGGCCGTGCAGTCATGAGTGAACAGGGAGTACAGGAGGGGGCTGAGTATGCACCACTGAGGGGCTCCCGTGTTGAGGATCAGCGTGGCGGATGTGTTGTTACCTACCCTTACCACCTGGGGGCGGCCCATCAGGAAGTCCAGGATCCAGTTTCAGAGGGAGGTGTTTAGTCCCAGGGTCCTTAGCTTATTGATGAGCTTTGAGGGCACTATGGTGTTGAACGCTGAGCTGTAGTCAATGAATAGCATTCTCACAGAGGTGTTCCTTTTGTCCAGGTGGGAAAGGGCAGTGTGGAGTGCAAAAGAGATTGCATCATCTGTGGATCATTTGGGACGGTTTTGCAAATTGGAGTGGGTCTAGGGTTTCTGGGATAAAGGTGTTGATGTGAGTCATGACCAGCCTTTCAAAGCACTTCATGGCTGCAGAAGTGAGAGCTATGGGTCGGTAGTCATTTAGGCAGGTTACCTTAGTGTTCCTGGGCACAGGCAATATGGTGGTCTGCTTATAACATGTTGGTATTACAGACTCGGACAGGGAGAGGTTGAACATATCAGTGAAGACACTTGCCAGTTGTTCAGCACATACTTGCAGTACACGTCCTGGTAATCCGTCTGGCCCTGCAGCCTTGTGAATGTTGACCTGTTTAAAGGTCTTACTCACATCGGCTGTGGAGAGTGTGATCACACAGTCTTCCGGAACAGCTGGTGCTCTCATGCATGTTTCAGTGCCATTTGCCTCGGAAGCGAGCATGGCAGTAGTTTAGCTCATCTGGTAAACTTGTGTCACTGGGCAGCTCTCGGCTGTGCTTCCCTTTGTAGTCTGTAATGGTTTGCAAGCCCTGCCACATCCGACGAGCATCAGAGATGGTGTAGTACGATTCAATCTTAATCCTGCATTGACGCTTTGCCTGTTTGATGGTTTGTCGGAGGGCTTAGCGGGACTCAAAATGGCTTCGGAAGAAATGGCAGCCGTTTTACGGGCGCCTAACCAATTGTGCTATTATGTGTTTTTTTGCGTTATTTGTAAATTATTTTGTACATAATGTTTCTGCAACCGTATCTTACGGCAAAAAATAGCTTCTGGATATCAGGACAGCGATCACTCACCTCAGATTATATGAAGATTTTTTCTTCAACAAAGAGGAAACAAAATATATTCTACAAACAACCCACAGGTCCGACATCCACGCTATTTACAAGAGGAAGCGACACAGGTACAGAGGGCAGAGAGCCGGATGTCTGGTCAGGACCCCGGAGAAGGCGATTGGGAAAGCTGCCGTTACCGTCAATACTACTCGCCAACGTGCAATCATTGGACAATAAATTAGACGAGGTACGATCACGAATATCCTACCAACGGGACATCAAAAACTGCAACATCCTGTGTTTCACGGAATCGTGGCTGAATGACGACATGGACATTCAGCTAGCGGGATATACGCTGCACCGGCAAGATAGAACAGCACACTCCGGTAAGACGAGGGGGGGAGGTCTGTGCATATTTGTAGACAACAGCTGGTGCACGAAATCTAAGGAAGTCTCTAGATTTTGCTCGCCTGAAGTAGAGTATATTGTGATAAATTGCAGGCCACACTACTTGCCTAGAGAGTTTTCAGCTATACTTTTCGTGGCTGTTACCACCACAGACAGATGCTGGCACTAAGACCGCACTCAGTCAGCTGTATAAGGAAATAAGCAAACAGGAAACCACTCACCCAGAGGTGGCGCTCCTAGTGGCCGGAGACCTTAATGCAGGGAAACTTAAATCAGTTCTACCAAATCTCCATCAACATGTTAAATGTGCAACCAGAGGAAAAAAAACTCTGGATCACCTGTACTCTACACACAGAGACGCGTACAAAGCTCTCCCTCGCCCTCCATTTGGTAAATCTGACCATAATTATATCCTCCTGATTCCTGCTTACAGATGCTTAAATCTGTTTTACCAAATTTGGTAAAACAGATTTAAGTTTCCCTGCATTTAAGTCCTAGGAGCACCGCCTCTGCGTTAGCGTTTTCTTGTTTGCTTATGGCGGAATACAGCTCATTCAATGCTGTCTTAGTGCCAGCCTCTGACTGTGGTGGTATGTAAACAGCTATGAAAAATACAGAGGAAAACTCTGAAGGTAGATAGTGTGGTCTACAGCTTATCATAAGATACACTATTTCGGGCGAGCAATAGCTCGAGACTTCCTTAGATATCGTGCACCAACTGTTATTTACAAAAATACATAGCCCGCCGCCCCTTGTCTTACCAGATGCCGCTGTTCTATCCTGCCGGTACAGCGTATAACCAGCCAGCTGTATGTTGATAGTGTCGTCATTCAGCCACGACATAATGTCCTGTTGGTAGTTTAATCTTGCGCGTAGGTCATCTATTTTATTCTCCAAAGATTGCACGTTTGCTAGTAGAATGGAAGGAAGTGGGGGTTTTAGTCGATCGCCTATGAATTCTCAGAAGGCAGCCCGCCCTTTGGCCCCTTTTTCTCCACCTCCTCTTCACGCAAATCACAGGGATCTGGGCCTGTTCTCAATAAAGCAGTATATAATTTGCGTCGGGCTCGTCAGACTCGTTAAAGGAAAAAAATCATTCTGCCAGGCCATGGTGAGTAATCACAGTCCTGATGTCCAGAAGTTATTTTCGGTCATAAGAGACGGTAACGGCAACATTATGTACAAAATAAGTAAAAAAACAAGTTACAAAAAACACATTCGGTTGGGGAAAACACCTGCGCCATCTTTCGATTCTCAGAGGCTACTCGTAACATATCCCAGTCCGCATGATCAAAACAATCTTGAAGCATGGATTCCAATTGGTCAGACCAGCGTTGAATAGACCTTAGCACGGGTACTTCCTGTTTGAGTTTCTGCCTACGGGAAGGGAGGAGCAAAATGGAGTAGTGATCAGATTTGCCGAAAGGGAAGGCGGTGGAGGGCCTTGTAGGCATTTCGTAAAGTTGAGTAGCAGTGGTCCACTGTTTTACCAGCGCGATAGTACTACAGTCAATATGTTGGTTGAACTTCGGTAGCGTTTTCCTAAAACTTTCTTTGTTAAAATCCCCAGCTACAATAAATGCGTCCTCAGGATATGTGGTTTCCAGTTTGCATAAAGTCCAGTGTAGTTCTTTGAGGGCCGTTGTGGTATCGGCTTGAGGGAGAATATACATGGCTGTGACTATAACCGAAGAGAAATCTCTTAGGAGGTACAGTAATACAGTCTGCAAGATTGGTGAGTTACCGCCGCTCTGATATCCAAAAAGTTATTTCTGTATGTAATAACATTAAAACATTACTGGGCTAATAATGTAAGAAATAACACACACACAAAAAATACTGCAATGTTGCAAAGTTGCTTATGAGCTAGAAGCAGAGGTGTCATATCTGTCGACTCCATCTTACTGGGAAAGTCAAGCTATATTAGAATTAAATAGAATTCAAGCTATATTAGATCAAACCCAGACAGGAACTATTATTTTAGCAGGTGACCTAAATCAAGCATTCAGCAAGATAGACAAACATAGCAGCAAAAGAAAAGGGAAATTCAAGGATCCTCCAAAGAGGCTGAACAATTTAGTCTTTACAAATATTTTACAGGACACCTGGAGATTATTATTCTCAACTACAAAATACTACTCTTTTCTTTCTCAAAGTAAGAAAATATATTTTTATTTCCAAAAATGCACTCAACAATATACTGGGTTCTAAAATCCATGATATAGTGATATCAGATAATTTTCCTGTATCATGCTTAATTACACCAATAGAAAATAAACTTAGTGACTGAATAATTATGGAGAATCAACAGACCACATCTTCAAGAACCAAAATGTATTAAATGCATAAACGAAAAAAATAAAGACCATTACTGTTACAAATGTAGACATAGAGGACAGAGAAAAGCTGACCACCAACACAATTTGGGATGCTTTTAAGGCGTACATTAGGGGAATGATAATCTCATACTCTGCAAAAGTTACATCTGAGTTAGAAATAAAATTGTTATAAAAATAAAAATTGTTATCTTACAAAAATCCCATAAAATACACTACCGTTCAAAAGTTTTAGAACACCTACTCATTCAAAGGTTTTTCTTTATTTTTACTATTTTCTACATTGTAGAATAATAGTGAAGACATAAAAACGATGAAATAACTCATATGGAATCATGTAGTAACCAAAGAAGTGTTAAACAAATCAAAATATATTTTATATTTGAGATTCTTCAATGTAGCCACCCTTTGTCTTGATGACAGATTTTCACACTCTTGGCAGTCTCTCAACCAGCTTCACCTGGAATGAGTAGGTGTGTCCAAACTTTTGGCTGGTACTGTATGTTTTTGTCTGTTGTAAATAAAAACTGCAGAAAAAGTCAAAGAAAATAAACAGTATATATATATATACTTAAAATACATCTGATTTTGAATATGAATAAAGACTTGCTAAAAATTCTAAATTCAGAATTTTGACATGTCCCTTGTTGCACTCTCTGTGACTTCTCTGAAGATTTGAACCGAATTAACCACCAAATGTCTCTAAGTCATTTCTGAAGATTGTTATCTATTTCATGTGATTAGTGATTCATTTTAATGTAAAACAATAAATAAAAATGTTTTTAAGGTCAACCCTGTTACGTGAACATAACTCGTAGTTTACTGTGGTGAAACTCTTCCTTTTGAAATAATATTTTCAAAAGAAACATTGAACAATGTCCTTGTGCTTGTCTCCACCCCCTCCAGGTGTCGCCCATATTCACCATTATCCCTTGGGTAGTTATAGCTGTTTTTTCTGTCTGTCTGTGCCAGTTCGTCTTGTTTGCCAAGTCAACCAGCGGTTTTCTCTCAGCTCCTCAGCTCCCGGTCTCTCTTTTTCTCATCCTCCTGGCTTTGAACTCTTGCCTGTCCCCGACCTGCCTTTTGTCTTAGATACTGAGTGGGTCGAGCATAACACTTCAACCCTGTTACCCATAGATAAACTGGCAAAAACAATGCAACAATTAAAAAATGTGTAAAGCTTGCATTCCATTGCCACTCCCTGTTGCACACAACAAGCTTCAATTTCCTCTGTTACAAGAGGATTTATGGCTGATTTAAAAATGTAATCTCTTGAAGTGGGAAAACAGGTTTTGTATTAAGTTGAACATGTGCTCGTCATGACAGAATGTTAAAATTAGTTACACTACCCAAAAGGGACTCATTTTGTGGAATGACCCATACTCCTTACTGACCACGATGAGAGAGAGAGAGAGAGAGAGAGAGAGAGAGATGCAGTGCTATCTGGCCCTAAATCGACAGTACACCATGGCAAACTATTTGACCATGGTTACTGATCAAAACCTTAGAAAAACCTTGACAAAGTACAGGCTCAGTGAGCACAGCCTTGCCATTGAGAAGGGTAGACACAGGAAAACCTGGCTCCCTGTAGAGGAAAGGCTGTGCAACCACTGCACCACAGCAGAACCTGAGACAGAGCTCCATTTCCTGACAAAATGTCAAAAATATAAAACAATTAGAGAGTGTCATTTCCCCAAAATTGAAACCCTTATTCAAGGTTTCAAAGACCTCTCTGATGAGAATAGGCTACCCATCCTGTTGGGGGAGGAAGCAGAAAGCTGTGGGTTGGCAGCGCACTACATTGCTGCCTGCCATAAGATGAGGGACAATGTCTGACAGACCAATCAACCTGCACATGTCCTCTACTGTATGCTTAGTGTTATTGTTCAATGTGTGGTTATTTTGACCCTTGGTTATTGTTGTTACTGTTGTCCTGTTGACAATTTTGATTGTTATTATTTTCATATTGTAAATGTCAAAAGTAAGCTTTGGCAATATGTACATTGTTACGTCATGCCAATAAAGCAAATTGAATTGAATTGAATTGAGAGAGAGAGAGAGAGAGAGAGAGAGAGAGAGAGAGAGAGAGAGAGAGAGAAAAGGAGGATGGCGAGGGAATATCAGTGTTGCTTTCCTCTACCTGCTCCACCCGAGTCCTCTTCAGTCCTTCCTCCACAATCT
Source organism: Brachymystax lenok tsinlingensis (assembly GCA_030435695.1). NCBI lineage: Eukaryota > Metazoa > Chordata > Actinopteri > Salmoniformes > Salmonidae > Brachymystax > Brachymystax lenok. The sequence continues at coordinate 21,883,531 of CM059785.1, forward strand.
CGCTTCTCCCTATGTTCTCTCTCTCCCTCTCTCTTCTCCCTATGTGCTCTCGCTCGCTCACTTTCTCTCTCTCTCTCTCTCTCTCTCTCTCTCTCTCTCTCTCTCTCTCTCTCTCTCTCTCTCTCTCTCTCTCTCTCTCTCTATTCCCTATGTTCTCACTGTCAGTATGTTTGTTTTTGTGTTGTAAATTGCACATACAGTTGAAGTCTGAAGTTCACATACACTTAGGTTGGAGTCATTAAATCTCGTTTTTCAACCACTCCACAAATGTATTGTTAACAAACTATAGTTTTGGCAAGTCGGCTAGGACATCTACTTTGTGCATGACACAAGTAATTTTTCCAACAATTGTTTACAGACAGATTATTTCACTTATAATTCACTGTATCACAATTCCAATAGGTCAGAAGTTTACATACACTAAGTTGACTGTGCCTTTAAACAGCTTGGAAAATTCATGGCTTTAGAAGCTTCTGATAGGCTAATTGACATAATTTGAGTCAATTGGAGGTATACCTGTGGATGTTTTTGAAGGCCTACCTTCAAACTCAGTGCCTCTTTGCTTGACATCATGGGAAAATCAAAATAAATCAGCCAAGACCTCAGAAACAAATTGTAGACCTCCACAAGTCTGGTTCATCCTTGGGAGCAATTTCCAAACGCCTGAAGGTACCACGTTCATCTGTACAAACAATAGTATGCAAGTATAAACACCATGGGACCACGCAGCCGTCATACCGCTCAGGAAGGAGACATGTTCTGTCTCCTAGAGATGAACGTACTTTGGTGTGAAAAGTGCAAATCAACAACAGCAAAGTACCTTATGAAGATGCTGGAGGAAACAGGTACAAAGTATCTATATCCACAGTAAATCAAGTCCTATATCAACATAACCTGAAAGGCCGCTCAGCAAGGAAGAAGCCACTGCTCCAAAACCGCCATAAAATTAGCCAGACTACGGTTTGCAACTGCACATGGGGAAAGGTCCTCTGATCTGATGAAACAAAAATAGAACTGTTTGGCCATGATGACCATCGTTATGTTTGGAGGAAAAGGGGGAGGATTGCAAGCCGAAGAACACCATCCCAACCGGGAAGCACGTGGGTGGCAGCATCATGTTGTGGGGGTGCTTTGCTGGGGAAGCTTGTGGAAGGCTACCAGAAACAATTGACCCAAGTTAAACAATTTAAAGGCAATGCCACCAAATACTATTTGAGTGTATGTAAACTTCTGACCCCGTGGGAATGTGATGAAAGAAATAAAAGCTGAAATAAATCATTCTTTCTACTATTATTCTGACATTTCACATTCTTAAAATAAAGTGGGGATCCTAACTGACCTAAAACTGACAATTTATCTAGGATTAAATGTCAGGAATTGTGAAAAACTGAGTTTAAATGTACTATTTGGCAAAGGTGTATGTAAACTTCCGACTTCAACTGTATCTTCAGCCACAATACCTGGCCCTTAGGCCCTGCATATCTCCCCCTTTCTCTCCTCTCTCCTCCCCAGCAGAATCAAAGCCCTGGGCATGTAGCTTCTCATTAGCATGCAGCCTATGTATCAGCATGTAATAGTCTTCTATGCTAAAGGCCTGGCCCCTGCTGTTAGCCTGGGGAATAACCACAGGCACATCCAACCCACACAGTCTGCCAGGGGAAGGACTGGAGGTGGAAAACAACTACGACTGAAGAGTTGTAAAACAGAGAGAAGAACAAGGAGTATAAAGCACAGATTTAGGAAATGTCAAAAAATGGCACAACATGTTTCTGACAATTTTCAATAATCACAATACACCAACACACATGCACACACGCACACACACAGAGACCCCCTGTACAGATTCCAACTTAATGAAAACAGGCTGAGCTGAACCCAAAGCCAATCACCCTCACGCAACACACACTCAGAATGACATGGTTACTCAACGGCCTCTGGACCTACCTATAAGACGGGCCTTTTAAACTTCTTAAGGAGCGGTGGTGCGCTAGCGCCCCACTCCCGACACTACCCGGTGAAATGCAAGGCGCCAAATTCAAAATCCAAAAGTTGAATTATTAAACATTCATCAATATACAAGTGTTGCATAGTCATCAAAGCTCTGCTTCTTGGCAATATCACAGCGTTGTCAGATTTCAAAAAGGCTTTACGGCGAAAGCACTACATTTGATTGTTTGAGGGTAGCATCTCCAATATTTTTTTCCATTGCCATAAATTCATAAGCAATCACGGTTCACACAAAACACATTTCACAGCGAAAACAAATCAATTACCTTTTGAAGAACTTCTGCTGAGGGCTTCTCAAGTGTCCAACGAAGACAATCCATGGTTCTTTTGTTAGAAAAAGTCAGGTATTATATCCATAAATCTCTGTTTGGTTGGCGCGTTATGATAAGAAAATACAGCGTCCACTCGCCCATTGAAACGTGAAGAGAACTCGTTCAACCTATACCTAATAGCTTGTCCAAGAACAATCAAACATCATTGATAATGTATCCTTAGGAACACTTTAAACTGGGGTTTATTTTTTCCTTTGTGACACATAAATACATTAATGTTGACAATGACTGGAAATGCAGTCTTTATTGCTTATTTTCTTTTCATTCACGTACACTTCTCATGGACAACTCCATGTTTTCAATCCAAGAATGTCAGGAGCAGAGCAAGCAGTGGGTACTATGAACCGACTATATACTTGACCTTACAGTGGCCCTTTATAGATCCTTCACAGTAATGACTGTTATCAACAACAAACATGTATCTAGAGGAGAGGACAGGAAATGAGAGGAGAGGACAGGAAGAGAGGAGAGGATAGGAAATGAGAGGAGAGTACAGGAAGAGAGGAGAGGATAGGAAATGAGAGGAGAGAACAGGAAGAGAGGAGAGGATAGGAAATGAGAGGAGAGTACAGGAAGAGAGGAGAGGATAGGAAATGAGAGGAGAGGATAGGAAATGAGAGGAGAGTACAGGAAGAGAGGAGAGGATAGGAAATGAGAGGAGAGAACAGGAAGAGAGGAGAGGATAGGAAAGGAGGAGAGGACAGGACCGGACAGGAGAGAAGGAGAAGAGGAGAGGAGAGTGTGGCTGCAGCTCACCGTCTCACACACATAAATTGATGTAGCCATGATTAAATCTATGAGTTACTGTACAAATTAATGTGAAATGCCTTGAACGTTGTATTTCCTGCTCATTTTGTTTAAACACAACTCACACAATTGTACACACTGATCCAATAACAATATTTATCCTTAATGAATATATTATGAATAAATTAAGGGTTGCTCTTCTTGTTCCTGATCTATAGTTGGGCAACTTGTCAGATGCAGGGGTTGACAGCAGCAGAACTGTGATCGCAACGCTACAGGAATTAATTCACTTCTAGACTAACATCTAATCATGCTGAATATCAAGTGTGATTGTACCAGCTGTAAAATCGTATCACTTTGATGTTCTACGGGCTACACTCAATGAAAACCTGCAACCAGCTGCAGAGTTTGATTAAATATGGCCCTGAGTCCTGCTTGAGGAGGGTTAGCTCCTAACTGGTTTGACTGGCGTGCTGCTGCCTGCTGTGGTTGCCTGGTCCTTGAGAAATACACCAATAAGATAAACAACATTTTCTCCTCTGTTGTTAATCAGAGTTGGTTCCTCCAGAACAGAACAGCTGTGCTGTGTGGTCTGGTTGGGATAAAAGAATGTCTGTTAAACATACAACCCTCTGCATTCACACAGCCAACAATAACCCCTAAACACTGTGACGTATATTGATGGGATTTTAACAACCTGTTAAATGTATAGATGGCCGTGGTAGATGGACAGACAGAAATGGAGGCATACAGAATCAAGCTCTCTTTCTCTTTCGCTCTCTCTCTCTCTCTCTATCTCCTTGGTGGATCAGTCTGGTAGCTCATGACTGATCAGATGTGTGACTTCTTCTCCTTCTAGCCAACCAGAGAGAGACAGAGAGAGAGAGAGAGAGAGAGAGAGAGAGAGAGAGAGAGAGAGAGAGAGAGAGAGAGAGAGGAGAGAGGAGAGAGTAGGGAGGAGAGAGAGAGTAGTGGGGATAGAGAGATTATGAGAAGAGAGAGAGTGAAAGAGAGAGAGCGATAGAGAAGGAGAGAGAGTGCTGATCTGTCAGATCATGGCCCTCGTCCATCCTTCATCCCTCCTTCATCCTTTCCTCCACATTCCTGAGTAATTGACGGATGATTAGCCTAACACAATCAGCAACAAAATGCCAGCTGTCTGAACCTCAACCTGCATAAATACAGACAGCGGGCTCAGGCTCATAAGGCCCTGCCTGCGTTGGGGGGTGGGGGTTCTAGGAGTATCATAGTACAACCAGACTTTAAGATAGTCCATATGGCAGTCATAAGCTAAGCTCTATCCCCCACACCATCCCACCCTCTCATCCAAACAGCTCTTCTCTCCTCTAGCAGAGTAATTGGATCTAATTGTCTGTCCTCATGCGAGGCAGCGGAGATGAAACAGTGCGTTATGGTATTAAGTGTGTGTTTGGTTATGGAGGGTATTAGGGGCTGTGTTAGGGGTGTGGTTGGTACTTGGTAAAGGCAGTACTCTCTCTGTCAACACCCGTCTCCAATGAAGCATTCTGGGACTGGTAGAGATCACATGTCCCCTGATTAGACCAATTGGTTGGTTTTCGTGTTTGAAGTGCCACCTAATTCTTCATTAATGAGCATTATGAACTAACAAGAACACGCAGGCAGTTAGGAATACACAAGAAGCTGTTATTAACAGGAATCAACAAGCTCAGGTAAAAGAGAGTATTCATTGTTGACTTTCTCTCTACTTTCTCTGAGGGTTTTAACAGCTAAAACATATTGTTTACATTATTCAAATCTCACCCAGCCTGCTCGTCAAATGTATTCATTTAATCAGACTAAACACAAAGTTGAGTTACATCTGACATATGGCTTTACAAATCTCAACCATTGACACGGTTCACTATTCACTTTGTTCTGCATTTCCTCACCGCAGTGGAATCTACTCTCAGAGAGATGTAGCACTTCAATATGTTTAATTATGTCCAATAAGAAGAAGTGCTGGTGTCTCTGATTCCAGCACAGGCCTGGTGTTTACACTAGCTGTGGCACAGACTGAGGAATATTTGCAGGGAGCTGTGAAATGACTGTAGCATGCATGTGGTCTGTTGGAACTAGCAGCTGACAGACACTGATGTTAAATCAAAGTTAAATACACAGTGAGACTGCAGGCTCAGATCTACAATGATGAGTGTTTATGGTCTGTAGTAAGACTATAACCTCCTAACACTTGCTTGGCTAGACTATACCAGAGGCTGGGAGACTAGAGACCAGAGGTGGCTCAGGTTGGGATGTAGGGTTTGATCATAGAAGGTAGAGAGGGGCAGTTCTCCTTGCTGCTCCTTAGTCAAGCACCATGGTCTTGTAGTGGATACAAGCTTCGACTGGAAGCCAGTGGCGTGTGCTGAGGAGCGGGGTGACTGCGGGAGAGCTTGGGAAGGTTGAACACCAGGTGGACTGCAGCATTCTGGATAAGTTGCAGGGGTTTGATGGCAGGGAGCCAGATGACAAGAGCCTGGATTAGGACCTGCGCAGCTTCCTGTGTGAGGCAGGGTCGTAGAGCATGAACATGCAGGAGCGAGTCATTGCTTTGATGTTTGCAGAGAATTACAGGGTGTTGTCCACGGTTACGCCAAGGTTCTTTGCACTCTGGGAGGAGTACACGGTGGAGTTTTCAACCATGATGGAGTGGTCTTGGAGTGGGCAAGCCTCCCCAGGAGGAAGAGCATCTCCGTCTTGTCAAGGTTGAGCTTAAGCTGGTGGGCCGACATCCAAGCTGAGATATCTGCCAGGCACACAGAGATAGTGTCGCCACCTGGGTGTCAGAAGGGGGAGGAGAAAAGTAGTTGAGTGTCATTCCCATAGCAATGATAGGAGAGACCATGTGAGGATATTACAGAGCCGAGTGACTTGGTATAAAGAGAAAAGAGTAGAGAGCCTAGAACTGAGTCCTGGGGGACACCAGTAGTGAGAGCATATGATGCACGTCACCTGGTAAGGAGCGACCTGCCAGGTCAATTGGAAAAATGAGAAACATCCAATTACATATTCAATCATACTTACTAACCCTGGCGTGCGTCACAATGTTGTCTCCCAAATCTGCCTGTCTTATATTATGGAGAGATTGACAGGAAATGCACACACACACCTGCACACTGGAACACACGTGCACACACGCACACACACACACCTTCTGCTTAGAACAGTCTGTTAGCGAACAGACATTCATTCATCATTATAATCAACACTAAGCTCATCATTCTCTGACCAATGGGGATGCCCAAGGTAATTGCATTGAGTGAAGTGTGACTTGACACGTTCACTGAGGGGTGAACGAGACTTAACCTTTAGGGGGACCATCATCACTACCAGGCCTGGCCAGCTGAGACCCTGTTACCCAGCTTTGTAGGCAGGACAGAACAATATATTTAGGCCCAAATCCAACAGTTACCATACTGAAATGATGAATGAATCACTAGACCTGTGGAGAGACAATTGTTATAAACTGACTAAGATATTGAAAACATTCAGAATACATAATACACAAAAAGTAAAGTAAAGACCTACCTACCTCCTCAAATATACACAAATACAACCAATTCCATTCACAATCAATAAGTCCCCACCCACCCCTTGACCACATCCCTGTCCCCAGGATGCCTAAAACACCATTGTTATTCCCCTGCAGGGGTCACTTCCTTATTCTCTGGGGAAGGTGTTGATGTCATAGCTCTCAGCAGCACACAGGTGCTATTCAATCTAAACTAATAACCAGTCCGGTGTTACTCAAAACTTTCCCATTTGGGGCACATGGGAGGGCGTCTTTGAGTTTATCCCTGTTTTTTTTTGTCGTATACAACTGTGCATCATTGCAATTCCAGAAGAAATAGATAGCTTGTTGACTCATGTTGAGTCTTTAATTCATTCATGAAACCCTAGTAAAACAGTTCTGTCTGTAAACTCTTTCCTGGTGGGTAGGGGGCCAAAGCCTCCAGCCCAGTAACAGTAACAGTAACATAGCTAGATAACCACCCAGCAGTAACATAGCTAGCATACCTCTGCTCTGTAATAGCAGACAACACCTGTTTCTCTGACTCAGTCTCTGGCAGAGGACTGCTCTGTCACACTACTATACTGCTTCACAATCCAGCCTCAGCCCCAGCCTGGACAGGCTGTCAGAGGCTATTCTGTATGTTTAACCATTTGTGTGTGAAAGAGTGTGTGTGTGTTTGTGTGTTTGTGTGTGTGCGCATTCCTCTTCCCATCCCACTGCTCTAGTGGTCTCTGACAGCTCTCTACAGTGGCAAATCCCCCTAAACACACACACCCCTCCCGACACACACACAGCCACTGTTAGTCCATTGAATTAAAAACAGTGCTGGGGGGTTCATATACTGTAGGAAGTGATCTGTCTCAATCCTGTCACGTTTCCTACCAGACTGTACTACTAACTACAGTCTGGCTATTAACGCATTAATAATATATTTAATAATGTATTATTCCTCATTAATGATTAAACTGCTAGCATTTATCAGGTCCTACATGAACCATCCCAGTACTGAGAACCAGAGAATACTGCACAGGGCAGATGATAGGATATGTTTGCTGGAGTACATAACTGTTGCTTATGAAGGTGTGACTGTGTTTCTGTAGAGAGTGTGTGTAGCTTCTGCAGCTGTTTGAATTCCTGTAGACAGAGAGACTGTCAGCTCTGATCCTCTCCTGCACAGAGGCCTCAGGGCCTAGGAGGAACAGACACCTGTCCATCAACCACATCCCACTGAGGGACAGAGACACTGGTTCTCTAGTCCTAACACACTGACTTTACAGTGACGAATCACCCGCTGCCACCTGCAATTCATTCCTGCTCTGCTCTCTGACCCTACACATTCAATTAGATTTTAAGGCAATCCTACCTGCTGCTACTGTTCCATACTGACCATACCATACATACCACAAGCCTATAAGGACATACCACAGGCAGTGACCCCTGTCCGCGACCCGCACGCGTGTGTGTGTGTGTGTGTGTGTGTGTGTGTGTGTGTGTGTGTGTGTGTGTGTGTGTGTGTGTGTGTGTGTGTGTGTGTGTGTGTGTGTGTGTGTGTGTGTCAGCCGTGGGGTCATACACTCCCCACACTGTGATCCGGCCAGCAGAGAGTGTAATCTTTCTGAGGAGAGAGAGGGATGAGAACATACAGGGGTAACATCCTTTATCCATCTGATCCCTCTCTCTCCTCAGAGTTCCTCTCAGGCCTGACAGGGTGACAAGTGTCTAACTGTAGCCTTAAAAAGTAACTCACACTAATTGGCAGCTAATTCCATACTCCCCTGGGCTAGTCTTTGTCCTCCTTACCCAGGAAAGTCCCTCTGAGGGCAGCTTGTCTATGCCCTCTGGGGTCTACCCACTGGGGCCTGTCACTGAAGCCTGGAGTTTGGAGCCCCCTCACAGCAGACACCCTGCTGGGCACGTCTCTGCCAGAGCGGCCCCGAATCAGCCAGCCTGGCCCCCCTGTCACATAACCTTCCACTCTATTCACTCACACACACACACTCTACAAACATATACATTCACACACTAATATATTCTCGACAAACACACACACTCTCTAAAGAAATTACCATACACACATACTACACATATGCAAGCTCTCTATAAAGACAGAGAGGCTGCCTCCTCTGGATGTCTCGATCCTGCCTCTCAGCGTCCACACAGGCAGAAATACAGGGAAAGAGAGGAATCTGGAGGGACAGAAGAGGGTGAGAAGAGTGGTTGGATGGGAGGAAGTGGTGTGTATTCTGTGTGAGGGGGCAGTGTGTGTGTGATAAACGGTCTTGGCAGCTCTCATCTTCTCGCCTGACGCTACAATGGTGTCATTGACAGGCAGGAGAACGGGCTATTGTGGGGTGCGGGTAGTGACACCACAAAGTGTTGTGAATGTTTGGCATAGCTGGCATTCTCCCTCTCGTGCCCTCCACAGGGCTCCAGGCTTATCACACATTCTTCCCACCTTTCTCTGCCCCCTCAGCCTTTGTGTGGGTGTGTGTGTGTGTGTTCACTGTGCTGGCAGCCAAGGCTAATGCAAATGAGTAAAACGCTCTAATGTTGATCAATCTTATTCATTTCTTTATTGAGGTAGCACAGCATTTACGGTGTAGACATGGTTGGACATGACAACATAATACAACACAGCATAACCAGTGATAGACAAAACATAACAGATATGCAGTGGGAATTCAAACAACCATAACAAAAGCATAACATCTCTCTGAGCTCTGAGGGTTGTTCTGCTTCAGAGTTGATTCTGAGATGGTAGGTTAAAAGACCTGTATGATAGATGATGGTTTAAAAGACCTGTATGATAGACAATGGTTTAAAAGACCTGTATGATAGATGATGGTTTAAAAGACCTGTATGATAGATGATGGTTTAAAAGACCTGTATGATAGATGATGGTTTAAAATACATGTATGATAGACAATGGTTTAAAAGACCTGTATGATAGATGATGGTTTAAAAGACCTGTATGATAGATGATGGTTTAAAAGACCTGTATGATAGATGATGGTTTAAAAGACATGTATGATAAATGATAGGTTAAAATACTAAATTAATCATCATTAGAGATGGATAAGGGGATGGGGCAGAGGTGCAGAGAGAGAGAGAGAGAGAGAGAGGGAGAGGTTCCGTTACCGAAGCGTTCTGTAGAGTATGATATGCCCTGTTGTGTAGAGAAAGAGCAATATGGTGCAGAGCTGTTATTGTGGGCAGCTGATCCAGTCCTGGGGACAGGAGGACAATCGGACTGGATCTGTTTCCTGCTACTCTTACTTTCCCTCACCCTTTACCCCTGCTCACCCCTCCTCACCATCCTCACCCTTTACCCCTACTTACCCCTCCTCACCATCCCACAGAAAACATCCATCCCTTCCCTGCCCCCCAACTCCTAGCTCCACCTTATCTCCCCCTCCCCTCCTTTTCTTATTTTAGGCAAACACCCAACCCAGCCCGGTATGGTGCCCACATGTAGGCCATCACACACATACATACACACATGCTCGAGAGCGCACCCACACATGCACACACACAGTTGCTGCTTCACCAGTCCAGTGCCAGGGTTTTGTAAGTCAGTGTTTGATTTCCTGGCGTTGCAGTTGTAACATGACTCTGCTGTTTTTAGAGAGAGAGAGTGTGTGTGTGTGTGTGTGTGGGTGGGTGTGTGTGCGTGCACGGTGCAGCTGTAAAGTAAGTCTGCTCTTGTTTATCATGTTTACATCTCCTAACGCTCTCTTTCTTTCACATTCTTTTGCAACAAGGGCACACACTCCTCACTACAAAGACTACAGTATCATAATGGGTGAATTAACAGTAATTTTTATCCGAATGTGCAAATTGTCCAAACAGATCCGCAATGTAGATGGATGATTTTAAATATGTTATTGGACCATAAACAGATATGGCTCATTAACCTTTATGGACCAATGATGATGATGATCCACGTTTCTTTAAAAATATATATAAACTGGATGGAATATGGGATAAAATGCACCAAATTCGATTTTAATATTCAACATAGAAATGCTACCAAAAATAATTTACTGAAACTTGTTACAAATAACGGAGTCATTCATGATTCACCAAATCATATATTGAAAGAGGAAGCAAAGTACTTTAAGCATATGTTTTCGTTTCAGTCTCCTCCATCTCCTCTAACTGAAGCTAATTGTATAGAGTTTTTTATATTAATAGTGTAAAATTAACAGCTGTACAGAAAGACTCATGAGAAGGCCAAATTACAGAGGAGGAACTTCTTGATGCAATTAAAGCCTTTAAGTCCGGGAAAACTCCAGGGCTGGATGGAATACCAGTGGAGGTATACCAAACTTTATTTGATATACTCAGAGGACCGTTATTAGCATGTTTTAACCACTCCTATGTAAATGGTAAATTGTCGGAAACTCAACAAGAAGATCTGATTTCATTATTACTGAAAAAGATACAACGGGTACATATAAAGATACAGTCAATTTAAAAAAACGGAGGCCCCTGTCACGTCCAGGCCTGGTTTAGCAGGCTGGTGTTGAGTTTAGTTTTTGGGTTAGAAGGGTTTTATGTTCTAGGTGTGATATTTCTATGTTGGGTTGATGGTTCCCAATTAGAGGCAGCTGATTGTCGTTACCTCTAATTGGGAACCATATATATGTTTGTGGTTTTCCACTGGGGTTTGTGGGTCATTGAATGTTTTTCTATGAATGTTAGTATAGGACGTTTAGTGGTGTGTGCACGTTTAGCCACACAGGAGTTACGATCTTTGTTTGTTTATTGTTTTGCCAGTTACGTTACGTAATAAAAGTATGTACACTGGAAACCTCGCTGCATCTTGGTCCGTCCCTATAGAAGATCCTGACAGAATGACCCACCAAAAAAGCAGCGAGATGATCGGGGTCAGCAGCATTACTGGACATGAGAGGAAGAACTGGAAGGAAAGGGACCCTGGACCCAGCCTGGGGAGTATTGCCGTCCAAAGGAGGAGTTGGAAGCAGCGAAGGCTGAGCGGCGTTATTATGAGGCAAATTATAGAGTATGGAAACCCGATCGGGAGAAGTACAAGGGGACACGGCTGGCGAGGAAACCCGAGAGAATTTTTTTGTGGGGGGCACACGGGGAGGTTGGCTGGTTCAGGTTGGAGACCTGAGCCAACTCCCCGTGCTTTCCGGAGGGAGCGTCGCACTGGTAGCGTCGCACTGGTGTCGCACTGGCGTCGCACTCCAGTGCGCGTTCACAGCCCGGTGCGCGACTTGCCAGCTCCTCGCATCTGTCGAGCTAGGGGGAGTATGCAGCCAGGAAGGAGGGTGTTGGCTCAGCGCTCCTGGTCTCCGGTGCACCTCTTCGGGCCAGGATATCCTGCGCCGGCTCTGCGTGCGGTGTCTCCGGGTTCGTGCCCACAGCCCGGTGCGCGACATTCCAGCTCCCCTCATCTGTGAGGCTAGGGTGAGTGTGCAGCCTGGAAGAATGGTGCCGGCTCTGCGCTCTAGGTCTCCAGTGCGCCTTCTTGGACCTAAATATCCTGCGCCGGCTCTGCGTGCGGTGTCTCGGTTCGTGCCCACAGCCCGGTGCGCGACTTGCCAGCTCCCCTCATCTGTGAGGCTAGGGTGAGTGTGCAGCCTGGAAGAATGGTGCCGGCTCTGCGCTCTAGGTCTCCAGTGCGCCTTCTTGGACCTAAATATCCTGCGCCGGCTCTGCGTGCGGTGTCTCCGGTTCGTGCCCACAGCCCGGTGCGCGACATTCCAGCTCCCCTCATCTGTGAGGCTAGGGTGAGTGTGCAGCCTGGAAGAATGGTGCCGGCTCTGCGCTCTAGGTCTCCAGTGCGCCTTCTTGGACCTAAATATCCTGCGCCGGCTCTGCGTGCGGTGTCTCCGGTTCGTGCCCACAGCCCGGTGCGCGACATACCAGCTCCCCTCATCTGTGAGGCTAGGGTGAGTGAACAGCCTGGTAGAAGGGTGCCGGCTCCCCGCATCAGGTCCCCTGTGCGCGTCGTGGGTCCAGCACGTCCTGTCCCTGCTCCACGCACCAGGATCCCTGTGCTCGTCGTGGGCCCAGCACGTCCTGTCCCTGTTCCACGCACCAGGATTCCTGTGCGCATCGCGAGCCCAGCACGGCGTGTTCCTGCTCCCCGCACCAGAATCCCAGTGCGCATCGCGAGCCCAGCACGGCCTGTTCTTGCTCCCCGCACCAGAATCCCAGTGCGCATCGCGGGCCCAGCACGGCGTGTTCCTGCTCCCCGCACCAGAATCCCTGTGTGCATCGCGAGCCCAGCACAGCCTGTTCCTGCTTCCAGCACTAGAACCCCTGTGCGCATCGCGATCCCAACACAGCCTCTTCCTGCTCCACGCACCAGAACCCCTGTGTGCATCGGGAGCCCAGCACAGCCTGTTCCTGCTTCACGCACCAGGTCCCCTGTGCGCATCGCGAATCCAGCACAGCCGGTCCGTCCCTACAGAAGATCCTGACAGACCCTTACACTTCAGTGTTGTGATGCAAAAATTCGAGCAAAATGTATAGCACATAGAATTAAAAAGTTATTGTCGGATATTATTAATTCTAATCAAACAGATTTTTTACATGGACGATACCTTGGAGATAATATAAGACAAGACTGGAAACAATAGAACACTATGAAAAATCTGTGGAAACCAGGCCTGTGTAGCTCCCTCCAGTAACCACGAGCACAACCGTTCCTTGATTTTAACTGGCGGTTTTATTCTGTGGTTTTAGTCAGAATGATCACCTTCCGTGAGAACTATAAAGTAAATGAAAATACAGTTAAGCACACTTACAACTTTGTCTTACGAGTGGCTTATTAGCTTGATAGAACTCAAGTGCTTACATACATAAACAATTTAGCCGGAGCTACAACAGTATAAGATTAAACACATTAAAAGGAAAAATACCTCATTGGCTGCTTATTACAGAAGGGAGGAAATCAAACTTCACATGTATTATTCCTGGAATGAAGTCACGCTTCATCTTTAATTATTATAGCGTTACCATCTTAACAAACACACTTCAATCTTACGAACTACACACCGAAGACATGAAAACTTAGCTAACACAGCGCGGGATTGCCTTCCCTCCAAAATGTGTGTTGCTACGATAATAATCCCCATTGCAACAGTTATTAGCCACTTAGTTCCGCTTGTCTTATCATTTCCCCCGAATAGCGAACACGTAAACTATTTAAACAAAAAACAGCAACATAAACTTACAGGTTAAATGTCAGTTACAATTCATAGCTGACTTTGAAAAGGCTTTTGATAAAGTACGACTGGGAGTTTATATATAAATGCCTAGAACATTTCAATTTTGGAGAATCTCTTATAAAATAGGTTAAAATCCTGCTTAGTAACCCTACGTGTAAAATAGTAAATAATGTCTACATCTCAGAAAGTTTTAAACTGTCAAGAGGAGTAAAACAAGGTTGTCCACTATCGGCATATCTATTTATTATGGCCATCAAAATGTTAGCTATTAAAATCAGATCCAACAATAATATCAAGGGGTTAGAAATCCAGGGCTTAAAAACAAAGGTGTCATTGTACGCTGATGATTCACGTTTAATTTTCAATCCACAATTTGATCCCTCCACAGCCTCATGGAGGATCTTGATTATTTTTCTAACCTCTCTGGATTGCAACCAAATTATGATAAGTGTACTATATTACGTATTGGATCATTAAAAAATATAACTTTTAAATTACAGTGTAGTTTATCAATAAAATGGTCTGATGGTGATGTGGAATATACTCTGTATACATATTCCCAAATAAATAAATAATCTCACTCCAATAAAGTTCTGTAGAAAGTTATCAAAAATGGATAAGATCTTGCTACCATGGAAAGGAAAATACCTATCTATTTGTGGAAAAATCACCCTGATTAACTCTTTAATCATATCCCAGTTTGCACACACACACACACGGCTCACTGTTCAAATAAACCTACCATTAAAATTATAGACGGATCATTTCTTTGTCAGTGGGCAAACGTACAAAATCAGCAGGGGATCAAATACTTTTTTCCCTCACTGTAGATTGTATAAGTTGGAAGTAGAAGTCTAAGCGTTGTTGTTCACTAGTTTACTCCAATTAGGGGAGGGGTGGTAGGGTTAGAAAGTAATAAAGGAAAATATATTTAAAAAAAGATGTGAATACATATGTATGTATATATTTATATGTATGTATGTACAGTATGTGTATGTATGTATATATATATATATATATATATATATATATATATATATATATATATATGGAGGATTTGAAGTGATGCAGACAATTGCATTGATGGAAGCTACAATCTATCTGCAATATTAAAGCTGATCTACCCCTTAAAAAATTATAAAATAACAAAATAATAAAGACTACAGTATCACAGACTGTGCTGTACTGCTGCATCAAAGCTCTGTCCTACAGCAAGTCATCAGTAGCCCTGCATCTATTGCATAGCCTTCATTGGTATACAAATAAAACAGTGGTATTCCCTGCAGTCGCCGTAAAAACTGCCGTATTGTGTCCTGAGTTCATAGTCTTTATGTCTTTCTGTGTAGTATGTTGTGTCTGCTTTGGCTATCGGCTGGTGCAATCAAACATTCCTTTAGAGATTAATAAAGTTATTATATAGTATCTTATATTGTGTTATCACACCTCCCATTGTTCCTCCTTTACACTGCTACTCTATTCAGGATCAATAACAGCATCCATGGCCCATTACACACACACACACACACACACACACACACACACACACACACACACACACACACACACACACACACACACACACACACACACACACACACACACACACACACACACACAGCCCATTAACTCCTTGGGTCTCCTGGGGTGTTCATGGAGCAGAATCAGAGCCATTCCATCAGTCTCATCAGCACCACCCTGGGAATAACATTAACACAACAAATTAGCCCTCAAAGATTCCTCACACACCTGGGAATACTGGATAATGGCCGTTGTGTGTGTGTGTCTGTCCGTGGCGTGTGCGTGCTTGTGTGTGTGCCTGTGGCACTTGTGTGTGTGTGTGTGTGTGTGTTGTCTGTTTCTCCACTGCTGAGTTTTCACTTGCAGTAATGTGAGACTGTAAATTAGCTGTTGTGAGTGATAAAGCAGAGAGATGGAGGAGATAAGAGGAAATAGTCCTGCTGTGAGTCCTGATACAGTCTTGTCTAACTCCTGATAAGTGCACATGAGATAATGAGTGTAAACTCTGTACAAGTGCACTGCAGTTGACTAGCACTAATTAAAATACACTCTCTTCATGTTCGGTTTTGGAACACACATTTAGGGTAGTGCCAAGCTACTAGCTACATCAGTAGCTGACCACGCAATCTATGAATGTAGTCTGGCCTTAGCAAGATACTGAGATGACAGTTTGGAAGGTTGCCCTCAGATCTACTGTACTTGGGTACAGATTTCCTAAACTAAACTAATCTTTAGCTGAATTCCTGGTGATTTTACAGTCTTTTTGGGGGGCCCAAAAAAATTACTTGCATGCCTTTTTTGGCTCATTGGCAGCCTATTGCCGACCCCTGATTAGGGGTATTCTGGGGTTTGGCCTTGCAGTACCTGCAGTCCGCTGTGTGTCCCTGAGAACTCAGAGATGTAGTCTGGTTATTCCCAACCAGCCCTGGGCCCTCAGCCGACTCACATTCCATAACTTCCAGGCTTCCAGACAACTCTGACTTGATTTCTAGGGGAAACGGCATCGGAGCACTCACATGACATTCCCAAAAAAGGCTGTTTGGCACAAAACTACCCAGCATGATCTACATGACTTAACCAGACAGGAATTACAACTCTGAGACTGTCAGAGAGAGACCCAGAGTGACCAGAAACACACAGGCAGATGCACGCACGCGCACACAGGCCGTTCTGTGTGTGTACGCCCTGTAGTAGGATTAGAGGTCTGGAGAGGGACAGAGCTTTGAACACACAGAGAGTGTGTAGTATAGTACTGTATGTAGCCTAGTGTGTTAATGTATTCTCCTCCTATAGAGGATAAGCAGTCTCTTTAACAGTAAAGACAGACAGAGGCCAGTTCAACTGGAGGGCCAGTTGGCTATAAAGGGACTTTGACGCAAACTGAAATTACTTTTTCAAAGATGGTTGGATCCCTGTAATTTCCAGCCCTGACCAAGGTCTCATATGGGAGATTAGGAATGATTGTACATACATCATCAGGGGTCAGAGTTGATATGAGCACTACACTACACAGCACACTACAGTATGGCTCTCTGTGCTACGTGTGTCTGTCATCCAGCCTCTGGCTCTCTACAGCTGAGACGGTGGGAGGACACTGGACAGTCCCTCACCATAACACACTACACATATCCTAACCATCAGGGGAAATGGTGAGAGAGAGAGAGAGAGAGCGCTCAAACAATGGATCATTCTGAAGGCCATCGCTCTCTCTTTCTGCCAGCTGAACAGAAAATGACTCCTCATTCATTCTCACTGACAACTTTGTGAAAACAATGAAATTCAATCATGTCCAATTACTGAAAAAAATTGATGAGAGGAGGGGAGAGCCAGAAAGAACAGACCTGTTTGCAAAACTAATCCAGGAGAGTGTGTCATTCCTATAGCAGAGGGATGGCAGGAAAATCTCCAGAAGAAGAAATAAAGTTAAGTTTTATAAGAATGAAATAAGTTCCAGACATGTTTGATTTATGTTGATTACATAATGGATCCTAAATATACAAAGGGAATACCATGTGGTGATTAGGCTAACATATCAAATGATACACAGTGTACAAAACATTGGGATCACCTTCTTAATTTTGAGTTGCACCCCCTTTTGCCCTCAGAACAGCCTCAATTCATCGGGACATGGACTACAAGGTGTCGAAAGCATTCCACAGGGATGCTGGCCCATGTTGACTCCAATGCTTCCCGCAGTTGTGTCAAGTTGGCTGGATGTACTTTGGGTGGTGGATGATTCTTGATACACATGGGAAACTGTTGAGCGTGACAAACCCAGCAGCGTTACAAGTTTTTGACACTCAAACCCGTGCGCCTGGCACCTACTACCACACCCCATTCAAAGGCACTTAAATATTTTGTCTTTCCCATTCACCCTCTGAATGGCACAAATACACAATCCATGTCTCAATTGTATCAAGGCTTAAAATTCCTTCTTTAACCTGTCTCCCCTTCATTTACACTGATTGAAGTGGATTTAACAGGTGACATAAAAAAGGAATCATAGCTTTCACCTGGCCTCACCTGGTCAGTCTGTCTTGGAAAAAAGCATGTGTTCCTAATATTTTGTACACTTAGTGTGCACGTACCCTGTACAAACCCCCTATCAATGTCACGAGGATAAGTATAATGTGATATTAAACGGCTAATCTAAAAGTCTGATTAGAAATTGTGGTCATTCAATAATTCAGATATTTTCAGAAATGTTTGCATTAACAGAGTTTTAAGGGTTTAAAACATTGATCAGGTTGACTCTACCCTACTGATCCCTTATCTTTCGCTGGAGGCTGCTACACTACAGTACAGCGGGTTAGAGGTAAACATTTAAATATTCATGCATCAATTAAACTTGATTAAATTAATCTCATAAATATCACCCGGCAAAGCTATTCTGACTGTTTTAACACCCTTAATAAGCTATTACAATCATTTTAACTCCAACTTTATGAGGATAAATCGTTTCCTGTGCTGCATGTGGTCTATACGGTCTGTGATACTCAACATCACATTTTTCCACAGCCAGTTGGATGTTAAACAAGGCCCTTCTAGTAGCATCCTCTAAGCTAGAGGTTAGCTAAGAGGAGTTCCAAACCCTGTCAGTCTCTCAGGAGGGACAGGCTGGAGGTGAGGGGCTGGATGTGTGTGTTGGGGGTGGGGTACTGGGGGCATCCCTCCTCTTGGCCTTGGTCTGAACAGTGTAATTGCTTGGAGTCTCTCTGAGCCTCTGCTCCTCCTTACATCTATATTAGCATATTTAGCACCTCTCCCAGGACTCACTACCCTAAAAGCAATCATTTTCACAGCAGAACACTGGCATCACAGATTTAATTGTCTGTGTGTGTGTGTGTGTGTGTGTGTGTGTGTGTGTGTGTGTGTGTGTGTGTGTGTGTGTGTGTGTGTGTGTGTGTGTGTGTGTGTGTGTGTGTGTGTGTGTGTGTGTGTGTGTGTGTGTGTGTGTGTGTGTGTTGCTTTCTGGAGATAATTGCCTGGGCGGTAGTACATGTTAAGATGTTGATAATTCAGTGATTTGATTGCTTTTGTGTGGTTATCTCCTCAGGCTGGTTGTGTGTCAGAAAACATATGGTAGACACACACACACACAGCTCCAGAATCAATTGAGCAGTAGATCAGCTGAGAGGGCTAAGCAGAGCCACTCAGGGGATTCTGCATGGCCAAGCTATATTAAAAAGGGAATATGATATTCCAGTCTGCTAACAGTCCTGGTGTTTAGTGATAATCACATACCACCCCTCCAATGAATGTGGCTTTCTCACAACCGTACCCATATGAGCCTTTTATCTCACAGGAGTTTTTTCTCTTAACCATGGAGACAATAAGGAAATGGTTAGATGGTTCATCCAAACTACCAAATTTGTTTCCTTACCCTGTAAACAGTCGATTGGCACTTCTTCATGTCCAAATAATCATAAAGTATCTACAATTGATTGTGTATTTAACTAGGCAAGTCAGTTAAGAACAAATTCTTATTTACAATGACAGCTTACCAGGGAACAGTGGGTTAACTGCCTTGTTTAGGGGCAGAACAACAGATATTTACCTTGTCAGCTCTGGGATTCAATCCAGCAACCTATCGGTTAACAGCCCAACGCTCTAACCACTAGGTTACCTGCCGCCCCTTGTAGCTCAATTACTTTACTTTTAGATTATGACATTTTGTAATTTGAGGGAACTATCCCTTTAATGGCTAAGGTTCTGTCTGTCCCATCTTATTCATATCTCTTTTCTTCATGAGAACGACAGTAATAAATGTACCATTCACCTGTATATGGCTTCACACTCACTCTGACTGTCCCATAATACTAACTCAGATGTGGAGGAGTAGATGGGAGAGTGGGTGAGAGAGGGGGAAGAGAGGAGGTGAGGGGAAACCAAAAACTCTTCAAATGGATTTACAGATATGAGGGTAGATACACTATATATACAAAATTATGTAGACACCCCTTCTAATTAGTGGATTTGGCTATTTCATACACCCTATATTGTACACCATATTTTATACACCCGTTACTGACAAAAAATGGAGCACACAGCCATGGAATCTCCATAGAGTGAGGCAGTAGAATGGCCTTACTCAAATTTCTGCCCTGATAGAGTTTCCCCGGTCAACTGTAAGTGCTGTTATTGTGAAGTGGAAACGTCTAGGAGCAACAACAGCTCAGCCGCGAAGTGGTAGGCCACACACGCTCACAGAACGGGACAGCCGAGTGCTGAAGCACATAGCGCGTAAAAATTGTCTGTCCTCGGTTGCAAAACTCACTACCGAGTTCCAAATTGCCTCTGGAAGCAACGTCAACGCAATAACTATACGTTGGGAAAAGGATGCAATGCCAGGCGTCAGCAAGAGTGGTGTAAAGCTCGCTGCCATTGGACTCTGGAGCAGTGGAAATGTGTTCTCTGGAGTGATGAATCAGGCTTCACCATCCGGCAGTCTGACAAACGAAGAACTTGTTGAAGAACTTGATTGGCATGCACAGAACCCTGACCTCAACCCCATCGAACACCTTTGGGACAAATTGGAACGCCGACTGCGAGTCAGGCCTAATCGCCCAACATCAGTGCCTGACCTCACTAATGCTCTTGTGGCTGAATGGAAGCAAGTCCCTGCAGCAATGTTCCAACATCTAGTTGATAGCCTTCCCAGAAGAGTGAAGGCTGTTATAGCAGCAAATGGGGGACCAACTCGATATTAATGCCCATGATTTTGGAATGAGATGTTCGACGAGCAAATGTCCACACACTTTTGGTCATGCAGTGCATAAAATGGCATGACTGGTCTTGGGGTGGTCAACTACCGCCCCCTTCTGGAAAAATCTAACTTTACAGTCAAAGCTGTTAGGAAGAATAAAATGACATACATTTAGTCTCCTTGTCTGATGAAAGAAAACACACAAATTTCACAGTTTCAATTAATTGACAATGTAAATATATGTCATCTAGATTAGTCTTAATATTGCAATTTGAGTGATAACCCCAGGGAGAATGGGATTGGCTGAAAATGGTTCTAATGATGACTGCCTACTAATTACCCTTAGAGAGGCATCCATCTTCCAAAATGTCAGTTATAGCCACAAACTCACCCCTCATAGCAACAAAAGCATAGGAATGGGTGGGTCTTAGGCTGCGTTTAGACATGCAGCCCAATTATGATCCTTTTTTTTTCACAAAATATTTTTGGGACCAATCAGATCAGCTCAGAAAAGGATCTGATGTGAAAAGATCTGATGTGATTGGTCAAAATACCAATTAGTGTAAAAAATATCATAATTGGGCTGCCTATCTAAATGAGTCTCTACAAAGAAAGCTGAACTAAAAACAGATAAAACTGAGTGAAGCAGCTGGCGTGTGTAGGCTATGGCACAAGACGTGATAAGAGGGGAGGCATTGTTTGATGGAAGACAGTTCAACACAGTCAGGACAGATAAACGTCACTAAAATGGTGCACCTAACCTAATCAAACTAGCATTGTTTTCAGTCTCCACTATAGGGTTATGGTGCCCAGTATAGTTGCTTTGCATCCATTACTGCCCCTTGGACACCCAGGTCAGGTTCTTGGTCACCCTCTGTCTGTTATATTTAGTTAGCTAAATGGCTAATGTATTTGTTTGAAAAATGCCAGCTTTTTTGTTTCACCTGGCTGCCAAATCCTGATCTTCTGAGAACATAATTTGAGGAGTGGCCTGAAGCGTGAGAGGAATGGTAAGAGAGGACTACAGCAGTGCTGAGGCAGAGGGCTCATTGTGAGGACAACTGGCCACTATTCTGAATTTTGTGTGGTGAGCTTTCTGGAACCCAGAGATGCTGAGACATCTCCCAGGTGGTGTTACACAGAGTGGAAGAGGAGAAGTCCAGTGGCTATAAGACTCAGGCTGGTTCCCAGACTTGCCCTCTACACTCTTAGAAAAAGTAGAACCATATAGGGCTTGTTGGTTTGTTCCCAAAGGGGAACCCTTTTTGGTGCTGGAAATCTATACTGAACAAAAATATAAACACAACATGTAAAGTGCACCAAACAACTTACTTCTCTCAAATTTTGTGCACAACTTTGTTTACATCCCTGTTAGTGAGCATTTCTTCTTTGCCAAGAGAATCCATCCATCTGACAGGTGTGGCATATCAAGAAGCTGAATAAAAAGCATGATCATTATACAGGTGGAAAACAGAAAGAAAAATGCCACACACTGCTGCTCATGCTCCCAAGTAATTTTATTATAATAATAATTATTATTATTATAACATTCTGACCCTTAGGTCTTCATCAGGCATCCATATCCCAGGTGGGGGTGGAAGATATTATATATAGGGGCAGTACTCAGTGACATCACTTCCTGAAACAGGAGATAAAATATATAACATACAGTACCAGTCAAGAGTTTGGACACACCTACTCATTCAAGGGTTTTTCTTTATTTTTACTTCTGTTCTACATTGTAGAATAATAGTGAAGCCATCAAAACTATGAAATAACAGATATGGAATCATGTAGTAACCAAAGAAGTGTTAAACAAATCATAATATATTTTATATTTGAGATTCTTCAAAGTAGCCACACTTTGTCTTGATGACAGCTTTGCACACACTTGGCATTCTCTCAACCAGCTTCATGAGGTAGTCATCTGGAATGCATTTCAATTAACAGGTGTGCCTTGTTAAAAGTTAATTTGTGGAACTTCTTTCCTTCTTAATGCGTTTGAGCAAATCAGTTGTGTTGTGACAAGGTAGGGGTGGTATACAGAAGATAGCCCTATTTGGAAGAAGACCAAGTCCATATTATGGCAAGAACAGCTTAAATAAGCAAAGAGAAATGACAGTCCATCAGTCAATCCGTAAAACTTCAAGAACGTTGAACGTATTTTCAAGTGCAGTCGCAAAAACCATCAAGCACTAAGATGAAACTGGCTCTCATGAGGACCGCCACAGGAATGGAAGACCCAGAGTTACCACTGCTGCAGAGGATAAGTTCATCAGAGTTACCATGCTTCACAGAGTTCAAGTAACAGACACATCTCAACATCAACTGTCCTTCATGCTTGAATTGCTGCAAAGAAACCACTACTAAAGGACACCAATAATAAGAAGAGACTTGCTTGGGCCAAGAAACATGAGCAATGGATATTAGACCGGTGGAAATCTGTCCTTTTGTCTGATGAGTCCAAATTTGCGATTTTTGGTTCCAACTGCCGTGTCTTTGTGAGATGCAGAGTAGGTGAACGGATGATCTCCGCATTTGTGGTTTCCACCATGAAGCATGGAGGAGGAGGTGTGATGGTGTGGGGGTGCTTTGATGGTGACACTGTCAGTGATTTATTTACAATTCAAGGCACACTTAACCAGCATGGCTACAGTACCACAGCATTCTGCAGGGATACGCCATCCCATCTATTTTGGCTTAGTGGGACTATTATTTGTTTTTAAACAGGACAATGACCCAAAACACCTCCAGGCTGTGTAAGGGCTATTTGACCAAGGAGAGTGATGGAGAGCTGCATCAGATGACCTGGCCTCCACAATCACCCGACCTAAACCCAATTGAGATGGTTTGGGATGAGTTGGACAGCAAAGTGAAGGAAAAGCAGCCAACAAGTGCTCAGCATATTTGAGAACTCCTTCAATACTGTTGGGAAAGCATTCCAGGTGAAGCTGGTTGAGAGAATGCCAAGAGTGGTCAAAGCTGTCATCAATCCAAAGGGTGGCTACTTTGAAGAATCTAAAATATATTTTAATTTGTTTAACACTTTTTTGGTTACTACATGATTCCATATATGTTATTTCCTAGTTTTGATGTCTTCACTATTATTCTACAACGTAGAAAATAGTAAAAATAAAGAAAACCCTTGAATGAGTAGGTGTGTCCAAACTTTTGACTGGTACTGTGGGTTCACAATATTATCATTCAATGTATCGCTGTTGGAACTAAATGCTAGATCCACTTACCTCCTGGTACAGAATCTGACTCAAGCGGATATTTCCATTTCTCGGCACACTCAGCTTGGAACATTGATTGATTACTCCATCCATGATTTTGAACTTGTTGTTCCCGTGATTGGGCCTCTTCCGTCCTCCCTAGACTTATGTGGCGAGGGAGGTACGCTGTTTACTTGTCCGTCAAAAGCAATCGCAATAACTCCCGAATTGCCACTTGACGACACATCGACGTTCAGGCTGGATGTCGATTCCGACAACAACCTGTTAATATACTCCATCGTCACGGAGGACGATACCGCATCTCCTCCTGCATGTGAGGTACACTCTTGTGAGGTAACAGCCAATGAATCTCCCGCCATTGACTTGCCGTCACCACCCGATGAAGACCTGTAAAATGTTGCCAAACCATATCTTGGTTTCCATGCACAGGTAGTACAGCTACTGTCGGAGGCTGACGCACTTGTCAATGACACTGAACGACATCAGTTGAGGGAATTGTTTAACAAACACAGTGAGATCTGGTCGAGAAACTTGCTGGTTTGCGGTGTTACGGGCATTTATGTGGTGTGTATTCTTACGCAGCTCCTACGTTTGTGAGACAATACAAAATTACGCTTGCAGCATACGCAGCAGTACAAGAGATTATTAGATAAACAGATCATCAGGGAATGTAACAGTACGTACAGCGCTCCCGTGTGGCCTGTTCTGAAACTAACGGGTAAATGGCGTCTTACCGTTAACTATAGACAACTCAACAAACTGGTTCCGTTGTATCGTTGGCCAATGACACAGCTCGACCAAGAGTTGCCAAAGGTGGCAAACGCCAAGTACTTCTCCACCGTTGACGTGGCAAAATCGTTTCTGTTCCATGGCAGTTGACCCTCGTGACCAACAGAAGTTCGGGTATGCAAATTCCCCCTCAGAGTTCAACATCTTCCTGCACAAGGCAATGCCAGACGTAGCCTCCAGGTGGACGATAATCTACATAGACGACTTTCTCATGAGAAGTGAGACTTGGTGACATCACTTCAACGAGATGTACCACGTTCATACCCAACTCGGGGAGTTGGCCATCCTGAAAGGACAATAGTGAAGGACCAAGTTAAACTACATTGGGCTTCTGGTGGGTGCTGAGGGTATCCCGCCAGAGTCTAACAGAATCCAAGCAGTCCGTAACATCAAAACATCTACAACCCTTCATGAGGTGCGCTGTTTCTTGGGAGTATGTAATTACTCCCGTCAATTCATTGAAAACTAAGTCGACTTGTCAAAGCCTTTGACCCGTCTTCTTCAAAAAGACACCCCATTCATTTTGGATGGCACTCACGAGGAAGCTTTGGCTTCCTTGAAAACCCTGCTTTGCGAGGCACCCTATCTGGTATACCCCAACAAAGACAGTCAGTTTGGAAGTCAGTTTCTCAGAGCACTGCCTTAGTGCTGGGTTGTACCAAAAATACGACCAACACAAACATGTGGTTGCTTTCGCAAACAAAACACTCAACCCTGCTGAACACAAGTGCTCAGACTGCGAAAAAGCGCTGCTGTCGACAGTCTGGGCGGTCAAACA
This sequence comes from Brachymystax lenok tsinlingensis, assembly GCA_030435695.1. Classification (NCBI taxonomy): domain Eukaryota; kingdom Metazoa; phylum Chordata; class Actinopteri; order Salmoniformes; family Salmonidae; genus Brachymystax; species Brachymystax lenok. The sequence goes on from CM059785.1 coordinate 21,908,881, forward strand.
CTTTACCAGTTATGTCAGCGAACAAAAGTTGATCATAGAAACATGTCACCAGCCTGTGACTTTTCTGAAAAGCCAACGAATCCATGAGGGTGCTGTACACAACAGCAGAATTGTGGCTTGGCTTATAACACTGCAGAGCCATGATGTAGTAGTCCACTACGCCAAAGCGAAAAACCTGCCTTTGGGCGGGGCTTTGGCGGTGTGTCAATGCTGTGGTGACGATGAAACCAACTTCGCTCCACCCCCGTGTGACGTAGCTCTGCCATGACTTTTGAACCATCACTACTTCGAAGAGAACGTGTGTCTGGGCATGCCGATGGCATTTGTAGATGGCTGTTCTTACCGCCATCTAGACCACTGGCAAGCTGGTGTGACATTCTGTGCAAACCGCTTCAGTTTCAGCTAGGCAAAAAAAAAAAAGAGCTCATTCTAGCTTGCGATGACCTCATCACCAAACACGACATACAGGTTTATTGGAAGAAAGTCAAGGGACACTCCAAATCCCCTGGTAGTGACAAACTTGGCAACAACCATGCCGACATCATGGCGAAATCTGGTGCAATTACCGGCACCCCTTGAGTGTTCGATGCTCGAGACACAATAATCACAGAGGCGGCCATGGTGTCTGCGGTAACGCGTAGCCATATAGCACCACCGGAAATCTTCGCACGAATATAACATGTTGCTAACTCATTCCTGAATGGTGACCTGGTAGCAATGCAACACCAAGATGAGTCCCTCGCCACTTTGATGGCTTTCCTGTCTGATCCTGTCAACCACCCAGTGTCTGAACTGGCTTTGGCAGGCTTACACAACTAAACAGCACCTCACAGTTGTAGATGACCTACTGGTTTATGTTTCAGAAACTGACGCCACACGAAGGTGGGTGGTTCCTAAAACACCAGAGGGGAATAATGATAGCTCATGTCCACGACGAGCCATGTGGAGGCCATAGGCTACATGTGAAACATTGTGACAGGTGGCCACTGGCCTCACATGGAACAAGACGTGGCACAATACGTGAGGGGGTGTCTAGTTTGCTGCCAGTTTCAGCCCTCCAAGCCACTTCACAGAGCACCCCTGCAACGCAAGGGTGTGTCTTACCTCTGGAGCTCGATCCAGATCGACTCAGTTGCCAGGTTGGCCAGAGGCAGGCAACAAGTATCTCCTCACAGTGACTTGCGCATTCACAAAGTGGGTGGAGTGCCTGCCCGCGACCAATGACAGCAAGATGGTGCCGATAGAGATTGCAGCTTCGCTTCAAGTCCTTAGGAAACTGTGCAGTATTTCTTTTTTTTATGTATTATTTCTTACATTGTTAGCCCAGAAAACCTTAAGTGTTATCACATACAGCCGGGAAGAGCTATTGGATATCAGAGAGACGTCAGCTTACCAGCACAGCCAGCACTACGACCAGGAATACGACTTTCCCAAAGCGGATCCTTTGTCTGCATCTCCCGGGGCATTTGAACTGATTCCAGAGGCCGACCCAAAACAACGGCGTCGGAGGAGAGGGTGCCGAAGCGGTCTTCTAGTGAGGCTTTGGATGCGCGCACACCACCCACCGCTTCCGAGTATTTTACTCACTGATGTCCAGTACCTAGTTAATTAACAAAGTCGACTAAATTATGGAAAGGGTTGCTTTCCAAAGAGATGTCCGGGATTGTCACCTACTCTGTTTGACGGAGACATGGCTAGCTGGGGACACGCTGTCGGAGTCCGTACAGCCAATGGGATTTTCAGTGCATCGTGCCGACAGGAACAAACATCTCTCTGGTAAGAAGATGGGTGGGGGTGTATGTTTCATGATTAATGACTCATGGTGTAATAGTAACAACATACAAGAACTCAAGTCCTTTTCTTTACCTGACCTAGAATTGTGTTTAGGTCTATCCAACGCTGGTCTGACCAATCGGATTCCATGCTTCAAGATTGCTTCGATCACATGGACTGGGATATGTTCCGGGTAGCTTCAGACAATAACATTGATGTACACGTTGACACGGTGAGTGAGTTTATAAGGAAGTGTATAGGAGATGTTTTACCCACTGTGACTATTAAAACCTTTCCTAACCAGAAACCGTGGATTGATGGCAACATTCGTGCAAAACTGAAAGCACGTACCACCGCATTTCATCATGGCAAGGCGACTGGAAACATTACCGAATAAAAACAGTGTAGTTATTCCCTCCGTAAGGCAATCAAACAAGCCAAGCGTCAGTATAGAGACAAATTGGAGTCGCAATTCAACGGCTCAATCAGGGATTACAAAAAGAAAACCATCCCCGTTGCGGACATCAACATCTTGCTTCCAGACAAATGAAACAACAACTTTGCGCGCTTTGAGGACAATACAGTGCCACCGACACGGCCCGCTACCAAAGACTGTGGGCTCTCCTTCTCCGTGGCCAGCGTGAGTAAAACATTTAAATGTGTTAACCCTCGCAAGACTGCTCGTCCTCAAAGCATGTGTAGACCAGCTGGCTGGTGTGTTTACGGACATATCCAATCAATCCCTATCCCAGTCTGCTGTCCCCACATTCTTCAAGATGGCCACCATTGTTCCTGTTCCCAAGAAAGCTAAGGCAACTAATTGACTATCGCCCCGTAACACTCACTTCTGTCATCATGAAGTGCTTTGAGAGACTAGTCAAGGATCATATCATCTCCACCCTACCTGTTACCCTAGACCCACTCCAATTTGCTTACCGCCCCAATAGGTCCACAGACGATGCAATCGCCATCACACTGCACACTGCCCTATCCCATCTGGACAAGAGCAATACTTATGTAAGAATGCTGTTCATTGACTACAGCTCAGCATTCAACACCATAGTACCCTCCAAACTCATCATTAAGCTTGAGACCTTGGGTCTCGACCTCGCCCTGTGCAACTGGGTCCTGGACTTCCTGACGGACCAACCCCAGGTGGTGAAGGTAGGAAACAACATCTCCATTCCGCTGATCCTCGACAATGGGGCCCCACAAGGGTGCGTTCTCTCACCCTCACTAAGTTTAACAGGTGCACAATTGAGAGCATCCTGTCGGGCTGTATCACTGCCTGGTACAGCAACTGCACCGCCCACAACTGCAGGGCTCTCCAGACGCTGGTGCAATCTGCACAACGCATCACCGGGGACAAACTACCTGCCCTCCAGGACACCTACAACACTCGATGTCACCAAAAGGCAAAAAATATCAAGGACAATAACCACCTTAGCCACTACCTGTTCACCCCGCTTCTATCCAGAAGGCGAGGTCAGTACAGCCGCATCAGAGCTGGGACAGAGAGATTGAAAAACAGCTTCTATCTCAAGGCCATCAGATTGTTAAACAGCCACCACTAGCACAGAGAAGCGGCTTCCTACCTAACTTGATATCATTGGCGACTTTAATAAATGTAACACTAGTCACTTTAATAATGCCACTTTAAGAATGTTTATATATTTTGCATTACTCATCTCATATGTATATACTGTATACTTCACTATCTATTCTTTACTATCTATTGCATCTTATCCGCTCTGTCACTTCTCATCCATATATCTTATGTATTCTCATACTATTCCTTTACTAGATTGTGTTATTAGGTTTTGTTGTGGAATTTGTTAGATATTGGGTTTTGTTGTGGAATTGTTAGATATTACCTGTTAGATACTGTTGCACTGTCAGATCCCAAAGCATAAGCATTTCACTACACTCGCAATAACATCTGCTAACCATGTGTATGTGACCAATGACATTTGATTTGATTTGACACAGCTGTTCTTTTGCTCAACCACATTTTAAGTCGTTTCGGCCTGGCAGGAGAAACGTGGACAGCGACAGAGGAACCCGCTTTTCGGAAGCTGTAATGACCGAACTGTGGCGGCTCCTGGGAGTCAAAGCTACACTCCACATCACATACGACCCCAGGAGCTCCGGCAGGGTAGAAAGGAGCACCAAACAATCGTCAGAATCCTGAGGAAATATGTGGCAGCCAACCACAAAGATTGGGACCTCAAACTCCCACTGGTACTGATGGCAATCAGAGCCACACGCAACAGGTCTACGAGTATAACACTCTTTGAGATGATGACGGGCCGGCAAATGACACTTCCACTGCATATCCTGTACCAACCGGGAGATGTCGCCGCAACCACGTGACGGACTTGCGAACCCACCTCCAGACTATCTTTGCGTACCCTCAAGGAAAGTTGGAAAGAAGTGCAAAAGGTGACAAGCCCTATTACGACCAAAAGACCTCACACCAGGTGTTTGAGGTCAGGGATAAGGTGTGGTACTACATATACACCAAACCCGCGGGTGTCGCAATCCACACGAGATTGTGGTGAAACTGTCACCTGTAGCTTATCAAATCAGAATCAGCAAAGGTCGACAAAACGCTACGTTAAAGTGGGTCCACAGGAACCAAATCAAGTCGTACACTCCCCCCATGGGAATAGAAGGGATGCAAGCCAGCACCGAAAAGATAGAAACCTAGCAAGTCAGAGGTATTAAGAAAAGTTATCCTCAGCTAATCCCTTCCTGGACATCAGTACATTGCACCTAACATATTTTCTTCTCTTCCCAGCTACAAGATATACAGTTGTTGTCACTATTGATATTGTCCTGCGCTGTGCTGTCCAAAATAGGAAAGTCAGAAACATTGTTGTCAAAATAACTGAAATAATTGAACAATATCTCTGATTATGTGTTTCTGTAGGATGGAGTTCCTTTGGCTGATCCTGAAACTCTGCGCCCTGGTCAAAACCAACCAAGCAGATGTAATCATGAGCAGACCGCCTACGGCAATCGTTCTCCGCGATGATCCATGACTCCTTACAACTAACTACAGAGTACACACGCCAAGATGCAGAGAACGTGTACCGCCAACACATTCCACCTGCGGCGCATTTGAGTTGGGCCGGGGCTGACTGGACCACCTAGGCAGTTAAGCACGCCCTGCTAGACACTGCCCATATGTTGGCCCAACTCCAAAAGTTCACAGTTGCACAGTCAGAACTAGCAGAGCCCAGGCGAGAAAAACTATTAGTCGGGGCGCTACTCTCGATAGGTGCAGCCGTAGGGTAACTATTTGCCCTAGGTACAACTGCCGTCAACACAGTCAGTCTAGCCACAGTCAAGAGAAATGTTCGGGACATTACTGAAGAGATGCCACTTATCCAGCAACAGATGAAAGCACAGGCACTCAGGTTGCAACATGTGAGAAAGTCTCTCCAGAACACTATTCTGGTGGTAAACACACACTCTGCTCTTCTGAACAAAATCCTCCTGTCTGTAGGAAAGCTAGTAGAGGTCATGAACCATGACTATGCCCATGTCCAATTGGTTCAATTGTTATTGGAGGATTTTCTCAGTGAAGTTAGCTCTTCTATGGATGACTTGGCCATGAATAGAATCCCCTCATATCTAGTGCCCCTCTCAAAAGTACACAACATATTGACCTCAGCTACTACAACCACGATAAGGCCATTACAGTCACATTTGGCCTATAGTCTGGGGTCGGAAATCCCAAAACACGTTGATGTTGATCGGAATGAAGTGGGATTTTACTGACACTGCCGGTTGTTGAACTGGAGAATATCTATAGATTGAAAACGGTTCTAAATGTAGGATTTTGGCTGAACAAGACCCACGTGAAAATTGCCACACCCCCAGTCATAGCTTATCAGGAAAACAATCCAGATTTCTAACCTTTTAATGTGTACTCTAAGACGGGCACTACCTCGGTCCTAGCAAACCGTTTGTCGGGGATAACACTGAGCGTCTTTGTGGTCTTAAGCCTATCACCAGCGAAGAACGCTGTAGAGCCAAACTAACAGCAAGGGATGGGGCCACCATCACACAAGCGGAGGTTGTGGGGAATCGATGGTTGGTTAACACCCCGTTCGCATCCATCACTATGACTTACGAACGCCATGACTCAACCACCCAATTGAACCTCCCCAACCAGACTGTTTTTGTTAAGGTGACAGAGGGGGCGATTATCGACACAGACGACTTCACTCTATACCAACTTCCCGACGACAGGATAGACACAGAGATTGAAATGCCTGACACTTTTGCTAAGCGTTCCCTTGAGTTACCACAAGCCATTCAAAACCAAATCCAGTACGAGGGACCAATGACTGTTGATCTTAGCGTACTGGATGAGGCACTTTTAGTTGACCCGACTGACTACAAGCCAAAAGATTGGTCTGTCACCCGCTCTTGGACGGTGCCGGACAGTATCTTGACTGTTACCATGATCCTTGGTCTTATTTCCCTTGGCGTGTGCACCTACTACGTACACAGGCGCACACGTGCAATGGAAGACCTAATGAGGTCTTATACTAGGATCACATGTGGGACGGAAGCGATCCCGATTTTCGGAAAGTTGGCAATAGATCCTGAAACCCCATCAGAGGATCCATCCACAGCATCCCCAGCCTCCTCTCCTGAATTCACTAGGCCAGCCCTGTAATGTCCCCAATGTAAGCTTTGTCATTTAGGGTGCCATTTTTCCAAGTGCCTTAATTAACTACCCACCTTCAAGTAGGATCGCCCTAGATATGACATTTGAGACAATGCCATGATAGAGTCATTTAGCTAAGACCTTATATGTATATAGAACATAGTCCAAGTTAGATGATTAAGGTGTGGTAGCTATATTTTGTATATATTTTGTTTATGTTTTTATTCATTTTGTTTCATTTCCTTTGACACTTAGGAAGTGATAGAGCCATAAACAAGTCCCCCATACAACCACCAGTTAGTGCCACTACGCTGCTCATTTGGGGAAGAAATGTAGTGATGTACTGCCTGAGTGTTGTGTGTTATTAACGTCTGCATAAGTTACTGCCTAGATCCACTAGCCGGGACAACCGGACGATGGGCCGGGACAATCGGACGATGGGCTGGAACACAGAACCACCGCCGGACCTCCCATGCTCATTCTGGTGGTGATCTGCAGCTTGCAGAAAGCCTACCAGGGTAAACCCCCGGGGGGGACTGCAACGATGATCCACAAACCAAGACACCCGATGGTCATTCTTATGGTGGATTGCAACATGCAGAATCCTTCCAAGTTGAACCCACCAGAGGGGGACTGTCATAACTGGCCTGTTCGGGCCAGGTTACCGTGGACCACAATCCTACAGAGACAAGACTTGCACCCACCAGCGGGGAGAGATAGAGAGGTAGGGAGACACCTCACACCCATTGTAAATCATAAGGCAGCAGACAAAATCCTTTGTCCCTTCAGTGTGGAGGAATGGAATGTATGATGGGCCTATGGAGAACCTACCTCAGAACAGTAACATGCAATAAATGGACTTTTGGACAATATATTTTGTCCGACAAAATGGTGGTAATGACGATAGTTGGAATATGAAAATATGAATGTCATTTTTGTTATGTTATTAAAAAGTTAAATGACAACGTTATAACGAAAACATTGCAACTTGAAGAGTTTTCATAATATGTATCTGATGTTTGCATACTGTTTGTTGTGTGGAAAATGTCCAGATTAAAGAGAATGTTTTTATAAAGATGAAATGTGAAGTTAGTTGCCTAAATTGGATCTGAGTAATATCCAGACCTTACCTCGTTACTAGTTACACCCAGAGAACTTGCCATGAAGACAGAAACGCCCCTTTCTGACCCGAGGGTATAAAACATGTGAGTTAAGATTTTACATAGCAGACTAGGTGACCACGTGCTGCAGCCAAGGTCCGAGTAGTCGCAACCCAAAACACAACCAAAGGTTGAAGAAGACAAAGGAACCTCTTAATCTATGCTATAGATGTGTAGCTGTGTCTAAGAGGGTGAATTCAAGCAGGTCCACCCGGTTACCTGGTAGTGCACCGTGACCAAGGATGGTCAGGGAGCACCACCAGGCCTCTGTTCTCCACAACATGCCCTCTCCTCTCCAGGAGTGTGAAGACATTGACCTATTTTTCTTTGTCATGTTTTGTTGCTGTATTGCCAGTGAAGGTTGGGTACAAATGCTCATTTACACATTTTTGGGGATCTGTGGTGTTTCGTTTGGGGACTCGTTTTGGCGTGCTGGCTGATAGACGCAGCTTCCTAGCATCATGCCATAGCTATGATGCACTTTGGATCTTGGTTTCTTCCATCAGTGTAGCTACTTGTATGGAGGATAATTTGATGTAGGCCTTATAAAACGTTGTGCATTTTCTACAGGTTTGTGCTGTGTTCAGTGTGACACAGTGTGTTTGTGTGGGCTGAATCATGTTGGCTTGGGCCTGCCTTGCTGCTGCTGTCTACATCTGCTCTGTAACTTAGCTGAAGAAGACTATTTGTCTGGAGCCAAAATATTGGGGCCATTACGGAGGAGTTGATGTGGCTTGTGAACTCTGCATGGTTCCTAAATAGTTGGGGGGAGGTTGTGGAATCGTCCTGTGATGACGTTGATGGGCCTGGATATGTGTTGTCGGGTCTGTGGTATTAAAAATGTATGTGTTTTGCCTTCCTCAGCCCTACATTATTCCTCACACCTGAGTTCCCCTTCTTTTGCACATCAGTGCATGCCATTCCTGTTTCGCCTTGCCTGACTGCACTCTCAACCGACATTGAAGAAAATATTTTTAGTTGTTATCTAACCCAGTGTTTCCCAAACTTCTCCTGGAGTACCCGTTGTCCTGCACTTTCATGTCATTTTTGGTCGTTACTTTATTGACCTTCCACAGAATTGCTGCAGCATGACTACAAGAGCATCCTGGCCCTGCAATACATGAGCAACCCGCTATCTGTATGACACCTGTCGTTGATGCTAGTACCCACGCCTGATGAGATGCGTGCAGGCTCTGACTCGGCTCTATGTCTGCTTTTAGGTAGACAAGGTCGTCTCCAACATCCTTCAATAACACCTGACTGACTTTGTGACCGTGTAGGTATTGGTACGCCTCCGAACTTTTTAAGTTGCTCATCGCCTTACCATCGCAAGCTACGGATTCAACAAAGTAAGTAAATATGCTACCATACGTGATACGAGGCCATTTCTTCACGTCATTTTCCCAACCATCAGTTACGGAGGATAAAGGTAGGCTAATATTACCCTTTTTGATCTCCGTCAGGTTGTGTTCCCACATCATTATTGTTTGGCAAGCTCTTCATGAATGAATGAATGAATGAAGAAACCGTTTGTTTACTTCGAACCAGAAATAACACCCATAATTCGCACAAGGCATCAGGTGACACGGGAAACTCGTGGATAAGTCATATCTAACAACTGTGACATCATAAGCCACTGTATGGCAGTACCACGACAACCTAATTCCAACAGTCCAATCAAACATTCGAAACACTAGAACTCACCTATTTCTTTGGAGGCTGCTTTTTCAATTCGCTCTGATTTGACTCTTCATTATTGAGAAATTACTTTGAAGTGTGTTACTATTGTTATCTGGGTGGGTGTTTTGGCATTACACATTGGAATTCCAGATGGTGGTGGTCTTTGTGAAACCCTGATGCCCCCCATGATCCCGAAACAGTGGGCCAGCACCCCACCTTTCAACATCGACACACAGTTCTAAGCAATATCTACCATCACTGGACAACAAATCAGGCCACTATTGGACACATTTCTCACCAGACCACCAGAGATACTATGCCCAGCATTGTAGCCATGTTTGGAGGACCTCTTACCCAGGCAACTGAGCTTAAGAGTGAGAAGAGAGAAGGAGCAGGAGAGCCTATCTCGAGGAGGAAGGTTGGAGAGGTCCATGGGAGAGCTGAGAGAAAGATGGAATCTGGATCTGTGAGTCTGTGCTTTGGGGCCTCTCTGCTCACATCTCCTTTTTGTTGAGCGGTATTGGCCTGATCAGTTTCCGGTGGCTTCTACAAGTACAGTGATGTGAAGGGGCACTGAGGATAGAAGGGGACCGTCTGAGAAAGCCTATAGAAGAACACCACAATGTTATACATTGGAAACAAGGCAAAAAGATTAATGAAAAACAGCATTTTATATATTTGTTTGTTCTTTATATCCTTGTATTCCTTAGATAGTGGATGTTTCAGAGGTGGGAGGTGGCCAGGAGAAGAGGGGTGTTCAGTGGGAAACTGAGAACTGGAAAGCTCATCCAGTGTCAACCTCACAAAGCTTCCCCAAGAAGAGAGGCTGTCACTCTAAGAAGAGGAGGCACTAAATAACCTGATGATGAACCATTAAAGCTAAAAGTGTTCTGCGTATTTTACAGTTATTTCAGACATCTATATTTAAATCATTTATTTTTCTTAGGAACTTAGATTCCTGGTGCCACTACTGTCCTTCCAATGTAGCTCAAAAACCAAAAATCTAGGGGCCTTCTCCCCTAGACTGGCTCTACAATCCTGATGCTGTGTTTTAATGTTTAGTAAGGTCAATAATTATCACTTGCAATACCGCTTTCTAAACACATGGCCCTTATCTTTCATCAGCAGGAAAGAATTATTCAAATAAAAAAGATACACTTACTGTAGCAGGTTTCTACAGATCCATACAGCTATGGGTGCCTCCATCCCACGGAACAACACTAAGTTCCGCTAGACTTCCCGAGTTACCAGAGGTAGGACCAAGTCACTATTAGTTTATTAAGCAAGTCTCAAATCACAAGGTTTGAGTCTCAAGTAGAGTCCCAAGTAGAATGAATGGGTCAAGTCATGCATTCTAAGAGCAAGTCAAGTCCAGTCAAATTTTTTCAAGTCAAATCTCAAGTCCAAATTACAAATTACAAATCTGTTCCTATTTATTGAGGCTATCAGACAGCCCTTTTGACTATTTTATTCATAACACATTTTGATGATGTAATTGTAAAATAGGGACCTTATAGCAGTCTTAATTAAGGGCATGAAATCAGCAGAAGGCAAGGCAGGTTGTCCTGCTCAGTGTAGATACATTTACAGGTCTTGGTAATTCATGGTGAAAGCGCTATATCATACATCCCGGGAAATATGAACAAAGGAAACCATACAAATAAATGGAACTTCTACCTCATGCATATTGCTGAATGTTCATGTGGACCGTAAACATATCGCCCTGTCAGAGAGAAATGGTAGGCCTAAATGAAAACGTATCATTTCAAACAGACATGTCTAAGTGTTGCAATACACCATACTGGGATGGAATGATGAAATGCTAGCTATTATTTTAGGATAAGATGGAATATAGATGTACCACATATGCATTTAATCAGTTGTGGGAAAAGTACCCAGCTGTCATACTTGAGTAAAAGTAAAGATACCTTGATAGGAAATGACTCAAGTAAAAGTGAAAGTCACCCAGTAAAATACTACTTGAGTAAAAGTCTCAAAGTATTTGGTTTGAAATATACTTAAGTATCAAAATTAAATGTAATTTCAAAAATGTACAAAAGTAAAAGTATAAATAATTTCAAATCCCTGATATTAAACAAACCAGATGGCACAATTGTTCATGTTTTTTAAATGTATGGATAGCCAGGGGCACACTCCAACACTCAGACATCATTCGAAACGCCAGATCAGAGGCAGTATGGTCGCCAGATCAGAGAGACAGTAGGGTCGCCAGATCAGAGGCAGTAGGGATGACAAGGGATGTTCTCTTGATAAGTATGTGAATTGGACCATTTCTGTCCTACTAAGCATTCAAAATGTAACTAGTACTTTTGGGTGTCAGGGAAAATATATGGAGTAAAAAGTAAAAGTTATCAAAATATAAATAGTAAAGTAAAGATACCCCCAAAAACTACTTAATTAAGTAGCACTTTAAAGTATTTTTACTTAAGTACTTTTCACCACTGCATTTAATTAGAAAGCAACAGCAAACATTTCGACAAGAGAAGCTCTCCACCAGCAGGAGTTTGGAGAGTGCAAGTGGAGAGACGCGTCTATGGTAGGCCTTTTATAGTAGGCAAATTATTGCTTGATGCCCCTTCGCTGGTTCGCTTCCAAAGAAAATAGTTAATATTCTTCACCACCAAACAATTTTTTGAGCTGAATATTTATTTATTACGGGAATCCTCTCCCTACAATTTGACGTTTGCAGTGCACCAGATACTGTAACCGTACAGCAAACCAGAATCTGTTCGCGTGCTCACACGACTTGTGTTGATTGACAGTTTGCTGGTCCAATCAGAGGTTAGAGGTTGCGTTTCACTAGCCATTCTGTTTCATTTATTTTTTTGCAACGGTGCTTAGAGAGTAAACCCATGGAGACTGTGCTGCAAAATGAGCTACAAAGCCTGGCCACATAATTTAAAGTCAAGTTATTTTATTGTCTATTAAGTCGAGTCTCAAATCATTAAATTTGTGACGTCCAAGTCGTGTGACTGTGAGTTACGCTTACACACAGGTCAGGTGTTTGGAACACATCATAGCAAATTAGCGCAGGTCTTCTGGTCTTCTGTCTGTTTTCCATAAACAAACGCTGTAACATGGATATATGGCCATGTGGGAACACTAACCCTAGCAAGCGAGGCGTGTTAATGTCTACAGAAAGCGTCGGGGCTCTTAACACCCCCTTGTCACAAGATAGGCCTATTGTCAAAATGCGCCAAAGCGTTTAGCCTCTATGAATGGGGCAGCCTACTTCCAATTTAGTGCTGAAGACACCCAGGCCTCACTAACAATCTGTACTTGATATAGGCCATTGTATTTGACTGGAATGTTGTATGCTTGACATATGGCATCTTTTCTTAGATATGACATCACGCAATCGACTACTCTGTCTGTGCTTCTCCCTCACCGAGGGAAAGCAGAGCTCAGAGAGTGATTACTACTGCCTGAATCAGTCTTGTTTTCATGGAATGAACTGTCAGTCAGTGGAATATCATCTCGCTACTAGTCCAACACTTGCTAAATGGTGAGAATAACAGGAGTGGGAGGTTGAAAGACCATATTTGTGGTGAATTGACGATAAGTTATTGTATAGTCATTATTTAATGATATGAGAGGACAAGTATTGTGTATATGTTCACACCAGCTAGCTAGCATATTGACAGTGCAGTGGAACAATGTCCGTTGCTAACTAGCTACAATGTTTGACAGTTAGCCTAGCTAGCTAACTAGTCAATACCCTTACGCTAACTTGTTGACACTTGGCTAGTTAGCTAAGATAGGTGATTGATTTGCACAGAGTCGATATTAAACCAAAATGTTACGCTACTGCTTTGTTGGGATGTCACAAGGAATGGGACTGTCAAATAATGTCCATTCCTCTGTGAAAATGCGACACTGGCCGTAAATTATGGCCTGCCATAACGTAATATTGTTGTTTGCAGTTACATAGCTAGCTATATGGCTACACTTTTTCCTGAAAGAGAAGTTAGAAAATTGTTTACTAGTAAAACTTATTTGGAGCGAATTCTAACGTTAGTTCGTTGCTTGATCAGCTGGCTTGCATGTTTGTTGTGGTCAGCCAGCCACACAGGCGGTTATGGACGGTTTCATAGCACATAAGGTAGCTAACGTTAGTGTATAATGCAGATGCGACACAGGTCTGTCACCATCTACAATGTCAATACATTACCACCCCTCCACAATTAAAGATTGCTAGCATAAGTAGCTAGCTACCACTCCCCCTATTTTCAGTAGGCTATAGAATGCAGTTCCTAGTATCAGCCCAGCAGATGATGATGTAGCTACACCAACAACAGCTGCAGGCCTTGTCAGATCTGTTATTGTTGTTTGTTTTTGTCTTGTGTATTACATAGTTGTAAAGATGTATGGTCTACTGAAAAAGGTTTTTGAATTTTCAGCTGTAGTTTCACTCCTGTGTGCTACTGCATTTCTTTCCCGTTTACCCATCTGCCCACATAGTCACACATTCATGCTGCAACGCCTCAAAGACTGACCTATTTTCAGCCCTTACACAATTAACGCCAAGCTGCTTACAGAGACCCCAAGAACCTGTAGTATAGGACATTTCTATTTCGCCATATCCCCATAGTTTGACATGGTCTCTGCCCTAGCTTCTTGTGCAAAGTCTATGATTTGAGTATGATTATTAACCCGAAATGTAAAAAAAAAAAATTGTTACTAAAGTGCCATGGTATAAGGCACATGAACGGAGCATCATCAAAACCATCAATAGAAAATACAACTCGCAACGTTGTAATAGAGACAGAGAGGCCTGTCAGTTTGCTGCTGTGTGGCAGTCACGCAGAACTAGACTTCCTAGTTCGAGCTGCATTTATATGGTCATAGCATTGGGATCAGTGCATAGCAGAACATAGCTGAGGTTAGCCGGTAACAGCTTGCCTTGTTGTTTCTGAAAACCCCACCAAAGCAGCCAAGAGACCAGGAGGTCCTGGGACAGCAGAGGAAGAGAGAGAGAGTATTCATTATTTCCCCCCTGGTTGGTTCCCATAGAGGACAGGCATCCTATCAAAGACTGGTCGTCTAGACTCAGATTCAACCAGCTGCTTTGGACAGCACCTCAAAGAACAGCTCACATTTCTTGGGAAACTTTCTTCCTCGCTCACTGTAAATATTTTTGCTGTCTTTAGCTGCTCTTTCATGCTTACCAAGTGTGTTTCTCCTGCCCTGGGTTAGTGTTCAGACTCCGGGTCCACACCCCTGTTCTCTCTACGGCCGTTTGATCGTCCGTGCTGGCTTTGAGCCTGAAGGAAGACATCAGACAGAGTGACTAGGCCAACATCTAAGGCTGCTGGAAACCTGATCGAAGAATATCTGCTTTTATGATCTCTGAATTTATTGAACTTAATCTGAGTGTTTGCTTGAGTGCATCAGTTCAGTTCATCTCCACCAGTGTTTGTCTTTCTGAGGTGACTGGGGTTGTGTTGTTGTGCAGTGGTACATCTAACCTCTTGACCTCTACAGCTGACTTCTTGTTATGATTAGGGTTTGTGTTGGGAGTGGATGAAGACTGAGTCAAAGAGGGTTTAGTATGAAGACATTAAGAACAAAACATTAAGAACACCTGCTCTTTCCATGACAGACTGACCAGGTGAATCTAGGTGAAAGCAATGTTCCCTTATTGATGTAATTTGTTATATCCACTTCGATCAGTATAGATGAATGGGAAGAGATGGGTTAAAGAAGGATTTTTAAGCCTTGAGACAATTTAGACATGGATTGTGTGTGTGCCGTTCAGAGGGTGAATGGACAAGACAAAATATTTAAGTGCCTTTGAACGGGGGTATGGTAGTAGGTGCCAGGCGCACCGGTTTGTGTCAAGAACTGCAACGCAGCTGGGTTTCAACAGTTACCCGTGTGTATCAAGAATGGTCCATCACCCAAAGGACATCCAGCCAACTTGACACAACTGTGGAACGCATTGGAGTCAACATTGGCCAGTATCACTGTGGAACGCTTTCGAAACCTTGTAGAGTCCATGCCCGGACGAATTGAGGCTGTGTTCCTAGGAAGGTTTTCCTAATGTTTGGTATACTCAGTGTAGATTTTACATGTGCTAAGGCCACACGGGGCCAGAGATTATTACAGATACCTCTGCTATTCTTGTGATGGATTACATAAAATCCTTGAAAGATACCAAAATTCTGGTAGTTTACTGGTGAACTTGTAAAGTTTCCATTAATATACCCTCCCTTTGCAACTGTACTTGCAATAGACTAGGATCGTTGGTTTTCATTCTAATCTTTGAGACTTATCAGTATTAAATGATATCAAATTTTGAAATATAAATCTCTCCGTCTTTCCCACCTCTAACTCCTTCCTCTCTTTCTCCTTCTACAGGTGAGTGGCTAGTCC
The DNA here is from genome assembly GCA_030435695.1 of Brachymystax lenok tsinlingensis. Taxonomy (NCBI): domain Eukaryota; kingdom Metazoa; phylum Chordata; class Actinopteri; order Salmoniformes; family Salmonidae; genus Brachymystax; species Brachymystax lenok. The sequence goes on from CM059785.1 coordinate 21,924,574, forward strand.
GCCACGCCCAGCCTGTGTTGCCATGGACGCCTGTGCCCGCATCCGAGGAGTTCCTCTCAGAACCAGAGCCTCCATCAGGAAAGAGGTTAGAGTCAGACTGCTGTATTCTGATTCATTGATTGACTGATCGATTGATTGATTTCATTTAATTGTTGATAACCTGGTGCTGTGTGTGAGGCTGTGCATGGGTGAAACCTGCGCTAATCCCGAATTGTGTGTATGGTGTAGACGGTGCGTGACAGCGGGCCTCAGTGTGTGAAGAGCCTTCTGAGGAGCAGGAAGGAGCTGTGCAGCATGGGACTGGAGCTACAGACCAGAGACACACCACGCCTGACTGAGGTGTGTATCACAACACACACACATGCTTTGATTATGACTTCATGATTTTGAGGATTTCCCTGACTTGTCCTTTTCTTCCCTCAGATCCATTTTGTGTGTTTGCCTGGCCACTCTGAAGGGGAGGATCTAACTCTACAGGTGAGACTTACTGCACCAGCTCTGACTCTTTTGTAGTTCAATGAATGCGGCACTCAGCAGTAGAAACAATAACCAAGCATTTCTGTAAAAAGTTGAGAGATGGGTCTGGAGAAATGTAACCACTCTCAAATTCCTAGACAGAGCTGTGGATGCAAGGACTGACCATCCATGATAGGAAAATTATAGTTTGAACCATGTTTTGAAGCTATAGTGTTTGTTTACATTTACTTTGCATTTACAAACGTTGGATTAAAACAATCTTATATTTTGGGTTCTGATGGGGTATGACAGTTGAACTAAGCTCATGAGGCATTTCTAAGTTATATTCTTCAAGAATCAATGGGTACATATAATTAATGAATTAAGTCCAAAAATGGATGTAGCAACTGCTGATTGCCCCTTTTAAGTGATGCGTTATTAATGTGTTATTTGTGTGATGTTCTGTCCTCGTTCCCAGGCCCTGTCGTCTCTCCCAGGGGGATCTGGCGGAGCTCCTGAGGTCTCCCCACGTTACCAGCCTGAGGAACGAAGAGGTGCTGCTGCTGAAGGACAGCAGGAAACCAGCCGACAGGAGGGACTCTACTACACAGGTAGACATGAGAGGAGGAAGTGTCTAATAGGTAAAAGGGGGAAAGGGGACTGTGTTTCTCAGGTCTATAAGAGTGCTTCAGAGGAAATACAGTATTTCACAGGTAAATAAGAGTTCAATATAGTTTTGAAGCTGATTCATAGGACCTTACTCAGGCTGTGTGCCATGGCCTGAGAGATTCTGTGTTTTCCCCCTGTTGAACCTAGCCAGGTATACAGATGTCTGGGATAGTGTGGTTGCTTGTTTTCTCACCAGTGATTGCCACATTGTCCTGCCTGGTTCCATGTGTCTGTGCTAGTGTTCAGTCTGGCTCTGCAGCATTGTGGTTACAGTGTGTGTGACATACAGATATACAGACAGGCAGTGCAACTAAAGCTGAGCCTCTACCCACGGTGGCCAAGACAGAAGTGACGCTGTGTGTTCTGTTCTGCATATACAACACATCAGACCACAATCAGACATGCAGACATAACAAGGCTGTCCCAGTAGAGCCCCTCTCTCTGTAAGACACAGACCGAAGGAAAGAGAACTCTTGTGTGAATTCCTGTGAGTTTCCAAAGCCAAAGACTCAGGCACTGACAGTCTGCAGACCTAGTTTTTTATTCCTCAAAGAGCTAATTGTCCCTTGGCAGGAAGAATAAACTACTGTACCAGGCAGCCAGCAAACTCTGACTGTTTCTTCTCTATCCTCTGCAGCAGTGCTCGCTAAAGACGGTGTGTGTTGTAAGGCACAGCTCCAGCCCCAGTCAGGCCATTGTTGGTGTGTTGGTGGGCCTGCTGGGGCGTTATGCTGCAGGGGTCCGTTATGCCCTGGAGCTCCAGGCCCTCCACAGGGGCACGGCTGAACCCTGCCAGCCCGAGGACGACGACACCAACCAGTCTGTGTCTTCCATCGAAGACGACTTTGTCACCGCTCTGGAACACCTAGAGGAGGAGGCCACTGGAGAGAATAACAACGGTAGGTTCATCACAGCTCTATGTAGATGGACGTTCAGTAGAGCATGATGTGTTCACTTATTGTTGCATAGCCTGAAGTGTAACGAAATTTAGACCGAAACATTTACCCCCCCACTCTCTATCTCTCTCTCCCTAGGCGATGACTCTTATCTCCATGGAAACCGGCGTGATGTGGCCTCCCAGACAGTCCCTGCCCACAAGAGAGACAAAGACCTATCAGGCTCCAGGATCATAATCAGCTCTGCCCACAGGAAGTCCTCAACCAATCTTAGGTCTCCCCCCAGAGGTGTCAGTTACCGTACAGTGCTCCAGAAGGGCAGAGTCCCAGTGGACCCTCTGCAGTCCTAGAGCCCGGCTCCCCTCCCCCACACGTCCTGCCAGCGAATCAGAGGAGTCGGACGGCTCCAGCCCTAGTCCAATCATCTTCCTAGATGAGGTTGGCTACCAGAAAAGTCTCAAAGCGACACTGGACATCCCTCAGATCCCCGGGGGGCCGACGGAAAGGGTGGAGGACTCTGACTCTGAGGTCAGCGAGTTCTTCGACAGCTTTGACCAGTTTGACGACCTAGACGAGCTGAGCTCAGAGAGCTGTACACTCACCCTGCCTTTAGACCCGACTTCCTCTGTTACCATTACCGGCCCAGACCAGAAGAAGAAGTACTCTGGTACTGGCAAGTCAGGGTCCAAGAAAGTGTCCCGAAGCTGTTCTACCATGAACCCCCACAGGTTCGACCAGCGCACCCTCCCTGCGAATGTGAAGAAACCCACCCCGCTCAGAAGCCCCCTCCCCCTTGGCTCTCCGTACGGATCTCCTGACTCCCCCCGGCCGGCCCGGACCTCCTGTGAGGAAGGTGGAGGTCCTCTGTTCAGCCCCGTTAGCTCCTCAGCCTTCAGCCCACTCGGAGATGGAGCTCTGGATTACTTCTGGAAGACCGAGGGGAGATGGAGGAGATGAGTCAGAGCTAAAGAAACCCCAGGACCTGTGTTCCCTCTACAAGACTTACTCAGACTTTGCCAGCAGTCTGTCCAAGGAGATCCTGGGCTCCGTGTGTGGATACCAGTCTCCCGTGGACCTCAACGACAACAAGAACCTTAGCTGTGTGTGTCACAAGGAGTTCCAGAACCAGTCTGGACACGTCATGAAGCTGTCTGAGATCCAGGAGACGGTGACTGTCTCCAAGCTGCAGCAGAAGCCCCAGTCTCTGAAGGACGGCATCCAGAGGTTTGCCACAGACTTGGTAGAGATGAGTCTGGGCAGCGCTCTGAGAGACCTGCAGAAGGGAGTGTCCTCTTGCACCACCACCCTCTGCCACCTGGCCGCAAAACTCACCACTTCCGTCTTCCAGATGGCCTTCCAGGAGATCGGCATGCGCCGCGCCTACGTCCTGAAGGAACGGGCCATCAACGGGCTGGCTGGGTTCCTGGTGGGAGAGGCAGTGTCGGGCGCTCTGAAGGACTTCCTGACGGTGAAGAAGCAGATGTTCAACAGCACCGTGACTCAGTTTGCCGCTGACCTGGCAGAGGAGTTGGTGTATGAGGGGATGATGGAAGTGTGTCAGTTCTCCCACCCTTCCACCCCCCTCACCCCCAGTGACTTGTCCTTCAGCGTGGGGGAGGAGGACGATGAGGAGGTGGTGTCCTCCTATGCCTCAGACCTCTCTGAGTCTGTCCTCCAGGAGGCCTTCATCGAACTGTCCCAGGCTGACGTGGCCTTCACCACCCAAGCAGCCATCAGTGTCTCTCTGGACAACATATTCTACGTCAGCGCTGACGACACACACACTACCTGCAGTACCTCAGCAGACCACCAGGCTAACCCTGCCGAGGAAGGCCCAGGTCCATCAGGGGAGGATGGCTGTACTGTGAAGAAGGCTCTGTTCTGTGTGTCTGGGATGGCCAGCTGTGTACCTGTCCCCCAGGCAGGCCAGGCCATCTCCCTCTTCCATGACTCAGAGGAGATCTGCCAGTGTAAGACCAGCCTGGCCCACACCTCCCAGACCAGCCCCAAAAGGAGCTGCAGCTCAGAGAGCAGAATGGTGACCACAGCCACCTCTGATGCTACTGCTGCCACACAGACTGACCTGCTGCCAAAGACCCTCTTTCACAACTTCTCTGGCAACATGGTGGATATGATAGTGAGTGAAGCGTGTGAGCTGATGACTGCCACAAAGATGAAGAAGAAGGTGGAGGACTGTGCTGACTTCCTTTCTAAAGCCATTGTTGGTCGGGGACCTCCATCCGGACAGGAGGGTAGTGTCACTGACCAGACCTCCCAGTCCTCTCTCCACCCTCATTCTCAGAACCCAGGGAGAGTGACCTGTGAGTCTGGCTCCAGGACCAGCAGACCTGTCTCAGAATCCCGGCCTGTGATGATGAAGGACACACTAGCGATTCCAGGGTTGGAGAGGGACGGCCGGGAAGGCAGGAAGATGGCCACCGGTGAGGAGATGGTTCCCAGCACTGGTTGCAAGTCCAGCAGGACCCCTGGTACGCCCCCGTCCACCCCCCAGCAGCCCAGCGAGGTGTCCCAGGAGAAGCAGATCAAGCAGTTCTCCAAGAAGCTGAAAGGCAAACTTGCCAAGGAGTACTCTCCCGCCACCCCTCCTCCCACCCCACACTACCAGCCAGGGCCTGAGCCCAAAGAGTCTCCCTCTGAGATGGACAAGGCTGACTTCATGCTCAAACTGATGAGGTCTCTGTCTGAGGAGGCAGACGGGAACGAGGAAGAGGAGGGTGGAGTAGAAGGGCTTAACTCTGGAACCGAGACAGGAAATCGTCCGCAGCCAGAACTCAACCTATTGGTTGGAGGACACAAGATGGCTGACAAGGGAGCCTTCCATTACGCAGAGCGCCTGGCGTGCCACATTGTCTCCATGGCGACAGAGATGGACACCCTGGGAGGAGTGGAGGATGGAGGTAGGAGGATGGTGGAGGAGAGGAGAGACAGCGTGGCCCAGTTCTCAGAGCAGACCCTGAACACGCTGTGGATCTACGCTGGCGAGGTGGCGGGAGAGGTGATCAGCGACGTGAAGAGGATAATGGGGTCAGGACTGTGTCGTCAAAGAGACGTCAAACGAGCCAGCCAGGACTGGTCAGGGGAATGCCCTCACCACCACCATCAACCTCAGCCCAGTGAACACAGCAGGGGCTGCAGGGTGGGTCATCTGGCTGAACAGTGGTCTGGTGACCTCCTCTCCTCTGTCCTCCACCCGTCAACTTCCACCTCTACCGCCAGCTCTGGCCTGTCCTCTGACTACCCTAGCTGTGAAAGTGTGACAGATGAGTACGCTGGCTACCTCATCAGGGTGCTGAAGAAAGAGGGAGGCAGCAGGGAGCTGGTACTGGATCAGTATGCCAGCCGTCTGGCCTACCGCTCCATCAAACTGGGCCTGGCCCATGCTGCCCGCAACATGAAGAGACCCTCCAGGCACCACTCCTCCAGGAGGCTCCACCAGGATGGCTGCAGGGGGCCCAACACTGAGCCGTCTGTACCCAGGGACGAAGCAGGGAGAGTGGGGTCTCCTTCCAGCGACTCTGATGATGGGAGCCAGAGGGAGTACATGGAGCTGGTGAACTTTGCAGAGTCGTTGGCGTACAACATCACCTGTGACGTCACACACAAACTCTGTGTGTCATCAGACCGACTACCCAAGTCCCTGACTGACTCATGTCTGTATCAGAAATTCAAGCTGGAGGACATGGCAGAGAACCTGATCAGGAACTCCTTTTCATGCCCCCTGCTGGCCAATGAGGGAAAGAGCAGACAGTACCACAGCACAGGCTGCCTGGATGACGGAGACTACAGCAGTGAAGTCATGCAAGTCAGTTTGGTTTACTTCATATTTTTATTTGAGTAGGGAAGGATGCTGTTAAAACACGTACACATTGAATTAACAGGAGTCTGATTCATGTTATCATCATTGCATTGTAGCATCAGACTTCAGCTTGCTCCAATTCCCAGCGTTTGTCTCTGCAGGTCATGGAGCACTATGCCAGGAAGATAGTGGACGACACGCTGGAGATGGGCCTGGCCTCGGCCGGACACCCAGCCCAACAGGGTCCAGACAGACACTCCCACTCTGAGAGGTCGTCTGAGGGGGGAGCAGTGGGCTCTGCGCTGGGGGAGACAACCTGCCGATACTGCCAGGTCAAGAAGTGTCAGACATTTGTTTTTATCACCCACCCATTTAAAAAAAAAAACATTTCTTGAGTATTCATGTTGTTTGTTATTACAGGTCATCGAGTGTCCGTTCTGCTCGTGGCCTAGCAGGCAGTACATCCTTGGGTCAGGAACAGGCCAGAGGAGGAGGCCGGACGGGGAGCTGGGGGTGTGTGGCCTGGAGATCCCAGAGATCCACATCGATCTGGACCGCAGGGCAGTGTTCGCAGAGGAGATCGTCACTACGGCAATGGAGGGGGCGAAACGAGAGCTGAGCAACACCAGCCTGAATGCTGACAGCGGGATCGGACACGACGGGCCAAGCTTTGCCGAGAGTCTGACCGCAGAGATCATGACGTCCGCACTGTCCAACGCATGCCAGACTGCCAACCTCAGGTACAAATACATTGTGGCAAAGTCTGTGTAAGACACAACACCACCAATCTGTGATTAGCCCTAATGTTGTAGAGAGTCAAGACCCATAAGATTCCATGACTGTTCACATGGATTTCCTTATGGTTAACCGTGATGCTTAGTAATATGTAAGGGTTTGACAAATTCTTCTGACAAAATTAATTTACATTTTAATTCTAATTACATTTTAAGGTAATTTTTGCAATTTTGTACTTGACCAGATTACACAGCAGTAGTAAAGGAACCAAGAAGAGGTCCACCATCTTGATTATTAACTATATTTCTCTCAGTCCCTAATGTTGGCAGTATTATGAACTGTATGTCTCTGTATAAAGATCCTGTATCTTTATTAATTTGTCTGGCTCCCTTTCTCCATGTCCCTGTGGTAGCTCTCCAGGCAGGGAGGCCACAGAGTCCACGGTGTCCCAGCAGCTCAGTCTGAGTGTGGGAGATGACAGTTTGGGCAGCTGGTCCAACCTCAGCTTTGAGGACGAACACCCTGACGAGACCAGTAGCTTCCTGCACCTCAGCGACAGGTAGGGAACACACAGAACATAATGTAGTCTCAAACTAATCTGCTCTGTTCTTTTAGTTTCTCTGAAGGCTACGTTAGATAGATCTAATCTAGATGAGTTGATTAATGATTCACCTCTTGAAACACTTCTTTAATGTCTTTGAGCACTGTTTTCTGTCTCTCACTCTTTCACACCAGCGAATGACTAACCCATGTTCAGTGTCCACAGATGGATTGATTTAGAAGTGAGTAGAGCTTTAGACCAGGGTTGTGGCATTCAGCCTAGACAGCCTGACTGTGGTGATTGGGGATTAGCTGGTTTGATGCTGTGAGACTGAGTTGAGGTCAGTACAAGACGGGTTACTCCATGTTGTCTGTCGGATGGCTGCTGGATGACGTGAGGTCACCTAAGGTCACAACAAGCAGAATGTGTAGTTTGGGAACCTGTAGGACCTTCTGCTGCCGAGAAACAATTATCTCTGATTTGAGCAAATATTACATTACATATATTCTCTCAAATGTTATATAATTTAAATAGCTGACTAATGCCAAGTTCTGCTGAGATTGTTTGAGTTAATGCATCATGAGGATAATATATCACTTTTAAGAGATGCATGGCTTTTCCTTTATGATAGAAACACACACATACTGGTCTGTTAGTGAATCTGGTGTAATGCTCTGAGAGTGACGTGGTCTCACCCAGTCTCTAGTCTCAAGGTGTGAGGAGTTCGTGACGTTCCCTGGCTCAGCCTGATATCTCTATGGAAGCAGACCCAGTCAACATGGACACTTCTCTCCCCAGATACTGAATGGGAGAATGTGAGGAGAACAAATAGTTATTTTGAAGGTATAATCATATTTTCTAAAGGTGTGTCTGTAGCAGCCTTTCTCTCTGCCTCAGGCCCTTTCCACAAGAACAAAGTCCTTCCACCATTTGTTATTCATTATATTCTCTCTCTCCCTTCAAAATACTTTTCTAACTGTCTCCCAACTGTCAACAAATCAACTAGATAACTCACGAAAGGAAATGCTCCATTGTAAAGTTTTCAAACCCTGGAAGAACTGATTGACTTCTTAACGACCTCTCAGCATACCACTTTCATAAACCACAACTACGGAGACTGTATTTTAGCTCAGGTCATAAATTAACTAGTCGATGTTGGTGGAGCTATTTTTAGGTCTCCACATCATTCTTTACATACCAGAGTGTGCAGGTTCCAGCCAGCCTGATAATCAGGGATAATTAAACTAAATAAAAAAATACATATTGTCGGATAGGTACCTTGACTAACCAGTGCCCCTGGTCATTGACTCTGTACTGGTACCCCCTGTATATAGTCTCGCTATTGTTATTTTACTGCTGCTCTTAAATTACTTGTTCCTTTTTTATTTCTTATTCATATTTTTCTAACTGCATTGTTGGTTAAGGGCTTGTAAGTAAACATTTCACTGTAAGGTCTACACCTGTTGTATTCGGCGCTTGTGACTAATACAATTTGATTTGATAGGTGCAGTGAAAAGTGTTGTTTTACAGGGTCAGCCATAGAAGTACAGTGCCCCTGGAGTAAATTAGGGTTAAGTGCCTTGCTCAAGGGCCTTGTCGGCTCTACAGTGTGTTGTGATGCTCCAGCTGCCAGCTGGATGTCCCAGTGGAATTCACAAGTGAAGACTAGTATGCAGTCATCTCATCTCACATAATTGGGCAGTCATCAGTTGTTGCTTTGATTGAATGTTTTTTCAGGACCAAAACTATTGTATGAGCCTCACATTGAGATGGATCATGAAATGCTTTAAAGAAGTTGTTTCTGCCAGGTAAGAAAGATCAACCATGTCTGTTATGAACCTGCTTGGCCAAAGTGATTCCCATGCCTGAGACTGTGTGTACGTGTGCGTGTGTGCGCCCATTGTTGAACGGTTGTCTCCCCTGCAGCAATGGGAACAGCAGTAGTTGAAGCAGGTTAGGGTTTGTCGGTTCAGGGTTAGTGTCATTGCTAGGATCAGGGTAATGGACAGGGTTATGATCAGTGTGTGTATGTTACCAGTGTTGAGCATTGGTCTTGTCTCTTGCAGCAATGGGAACAGCAGTAGTTGGAGCAGCCTTGGGTTAGAGGGAGAGATGTATGAGGAGCACCTGTCCTTCTCTCCTTCCGACAGGTCGGTCCATACATACATACATACATACATACATACATACATACATACATACATACAGCTAACACTGCTATAATGCTAACCGCTAACTCCCACATAGGTGCAGGTAGAAGTTGCCCTCAACCACAGATTTAAGATCAGATCCTATCCCCCAATCCTAACCTTTACCATTAGAAAACCATTACATAATGTGATCCTGTGTCAGTGGTTAGGGTCAACTTCTACCTACGCCCCCTAATCATTGCATGATGTCAGTGCTGTGATTAGCAACGCTGTAGAATGTGACTGTGTGTGACTGTGTATGAGACAACAGCTTCTACCGTCTACAGATCCCTCTTGATAACCATTGAGGACAGAGCATGTCTTTGTCACTGTGTTCGTCGCCACTATGTCGGCACACAAGTGGAATTAGCCTAGTCAATGGAATCAGTGTGTGTGTGTGTGAACCTGCTGCATGTCCTGAAGAGGGTGTGGGAAGGATTGAAGCAGGTTTCTCTGTTTGTCTGGCTGCTTGTCTGGCTGCATGTTGCATGGATGTGTGTGATGACAACAGACCAGTGTTAATCGTCAACAAAAATAGGGAATAAAATATTTGTCAAACACCTATTTTTCACTGGCAATTGAGGAGACTATAACTGACTAAATAGACCCAGAAAAACTACAACTAAATGATGATTTTTAGTTGATTAAAATGAGACGAGACAACTTTCTCTGAGTAAAATCTGAATACTAAGTGGACTGGACAAGAGTGTTTTGTAGAGCACGTAGTTCTGTTCAGCAGTGGGAAGGACACGGCACACATCCTAGCCTACATCAGCTGGTGAGCTGCAGGGGAGCAAGCAATGAGTGTGGGCAGACATACTCCACTCTGGCTCCGCCTCCAATTATACACATCGAGCAGGCGACTGTCTTGCTTCCCCGTAGCTAACCAGTCACCACCAACCTTCTAGTTAGATACCCTGGTTTAAGAAACACAAGCTGCTTTAAGAAGTTAAAACAATAGCAGCATTTAGTTTAAATTAACAGGCTAGCTATATTTTTCTCTCCCTTGAGTATAGAAAAGTATTGCTCAACCCCTGCACATTCCCCACTGCATTTCATAGCCAGGTTCTGTAGCCAACGTACTTGCCAAGTCTCCCTCTTTTTCCTCAGAGAAAACGATTTGATTCTAGCCATTACCGTTCAAAAGATATTACCCATAATTCCGCCGCTATGTTTTTTTTCTTTCTATCATGCATTGGCGGTCTTATATTCAAAAAGCATATCGCGAGCTGTTTTAAAACTTAGCTACTTGCGGACCGGACCGTTAACCATTTATTTAGGCTACACCTTGTTCGGTCACGTTACCTCATTAGCTAGATATAGCTAACAACCTGGGGCGCGTTCAGCAGGATGCAATGTTTTGGAACGTTTGGATAAGAACATGCTATGTAGAACAAACATGCCTCTGACATGTAACGTCGGCTCTAATCATTGAATTTCTATCAGCAATGTTCAAGAACGTTTTTCAACTGAACATGGACCTGGTAACATCACCAGGATCCTATATGCACATATTTGGTGGTACAGAAATAAAGAAAAATGGATAGCAAACATTTTATTGACTAAATCACTCTTGCCACTACACTTTATCTGACTGCGTAACTTTATTTAGAGTTCATGTGGACCCAGTGATTCAGACTCGGACATGGGGACTCCGACATGGGGACTCGGACTTCAGCGATAGGGACATGTGACTCAACCATTGATGACTCGACTCAAACACAGGGGACTTGGGACTCGATTCGGACTTGAGATTTAGTGACTCGACTACATCACTGGGCGAAACAGTCATTAGCCCCCATTCTACTTTTAGGCATCAGTGTGCCTGCAGCGTCGGTTGAACGTTGATAACGATGTCAATGACGGGACGAGTGATGGAGGTGCATCCCATACTACTTCGCCAATACTTTACTGCACCATCTGGTGATTGTGCCTCTCTCTCTGTATCCTCTCTGTCTCTCCTCTCTCTCCTCTGTCTCCTCTCTCTCTGTCACGTCTCTGTCTCATCTCTGTCTCTGTCTCCTCTCTGTCTGCCCACCCCTGTCTGCCCACCCCTGTCTGCTCTCTCCCTGTCTGCCCTCTCCCTGTCTGCCCTCTCCCTGTCTGCCCTCTCCCTGTCTGCCCTCTCCCTGTCTGCTCTCTCCCTGTCTGCTCTCTCCCTGTCTGCCCTCTCCCTGTCTGCCCTCTCCCTGTCTGCCCTCTCCCTGTCTGCCCTCTCCCTGTCTGCTCTCTCTCTGTCTCTCTGTCCCTCTCTTTCTCTGTCTTCTATCTCTTTCTCTGTCTCTCTCTTTCTCTGTCTTTCTCTCTCTGTCTCCTCTCTCGGTCTCTCTCGCTCTCTGTCTCTCTGTTCCTCTCTTTCTCTGTCTTTCTCTCTCGCTTGAGTGTGTCTGTTTGTTTTGTATGTGATGTGTAATATCTATGTAGGCTGAATTAGGAATTTACATGGCCAGATAATTGTTAGATATTCTTATATGTTTGTCATATTTCTGCTGTTGGGAAGAGAATATGATGTTATGCAGAAAAATATGTTGGTAGGACAAGGCGATGTACTGTGTGTGTCAGTGATTTATGTTTGAGGCAATACAAATGTGATGTGACTAAAATGAAAGGGTATTTTGTTGACTAAAATGGCCCACTGATTTTGTCATTTTGACAATAACTAAACTAAATCATTATTCAAGTGACAAAAATGTGACTAAGACTTAATAATATTTGTCAAATTGACTGATACTATACTAAATCTAAAAAATGAGTGTCAAAAGGAACACTGCAACAGTCATTTAGACCTCCCACCCTAGTCCTGGGGTAAGGGATATCTATCTCTGTAGCATGTACAGTACAATGCAATACCCCACCCTAGTCCTGGGGTAAGGGATATCTATCTCTGTAGCATGTACAGTACAATGCAATACCCCACCCTAGTCCTGGGGTAAGGGATATCTATCTCTGTAGCATGTACAGTACAATGCAATACCCCACCCTAGTCCTGGGGTAAGAGATATCTATTTCTGTAGCATGTACAGTACAATGCAATACCCCACCCTAGTCCTGGGGTAAGAGATATCTATCTCTGTAGCATGTACAGTACAATGCAATACCCCTAGTCCTGGGGTAAGAGATATCTATCTCTGTAGTATGTACAGTACAATGCAATACCCCCTAGTCCTGGGGTAAGGGATATCTATCTCTGTAGTATGTACAGTACAATGCAATACCCCACCCTAGTCCTGGGGTAAGGGATATCTATCTCTGTAGCATGTACAGTACAATGCAATACCCCACCCTAGTCCTGGGGTAAGGGATATCTATCTCTGTAGCATGTACAGTACAATGCAATACCCCACCCTAGTCCTGGGGTAAGGGATATCTATCTCTGTAGCATGTACAGTACAATGCCATACCCCACCCTAGTCCTGGGGTAAGAGATATCTATCTCTGTAGCATGTACAATACAATGCAATACCCCACCCTAGTCCTGGGGTAAGAGATATCTATCTCTGTAGCATGTACAGTACAATGCAATACCCCACCCTAGTCCTGGGGTAAGAGATATCTATCTCTGTAGTATGTACAGTACAATGCAATACCCCACCCTAGTCCTGGGGTAAGGGATATCTATCTCTGTAGTATGTACAGTACAATGCAATACCCCACCCTAGTCCTGGGGTAAGGGATATCTATCTCTGTAGCATGTACAGTACAATGCAATACCCCACCCTAGTCCTGGGGTAAGGGATATCTATCTCTGTAGCATGTACAGTACAATGCAATACCCCACCCTAGTCCTGGGGTAAGGGATATCTATCTCTGTAGCATGTACAGTACAATGCAATACCCCACCCTAGTCCTGGGGTAAGGGATATCTATCTCTGTAGCATGTACAGTACAATGCCATACCCCACCCTACTCCTGGGGTAAGGGATATCTATCTCTGTAGCATGTACAGTACAATGCAATACCCCACCCTAGTCCTGGGGTAAGGGATATCTATCTCTGTAGCATGTACAGTACAATGCAATACCCCACCCTAGTCCTGGGGTAAGGGATATCTATCTCTGTAGCATGTACAGTACAATGCAATACCCCACCCTAGTCCTGGGGTAAGGGATATCTATCTCTGTAGTATGTACAGTACAATGCAATACCCCACCCTAGTCCTGGGGTAAGGGATATCTATCTCTGTAGCATGTACAGTACAATGCAATACCCCACCCTAGTCCTGGGGTAAGGGATATCTATCTCTGTAGCATGTACAGTACAATGCAATACCCCACCCTAGTCCTGGGGTAAGGGATATCTATCTCTGTAGCATGTACAGTACAATGCAATACCCCACCCTAGTCCTGGGGTAAGGGATATCTATCTCTGTAGTATGTACAGTACAATGCAATACCCCACCCTAGTCCTGGGGTAAGGGATATCTATCTCTGTAGTATGTACAGTACAATGCAATACCCCACCCTAGTCCTGGGGTAAGGGATATCTATCTCTGTAGCATGTACAGTACAATGCAATACCCCACCCTAGTCCTGGGGTAAGGGATATCTATCTCTGTAGCATGTACAGTACAATGCAATACCCCACCCTAGTCCTGGGGTAAGGGATATCTATCTCTGTAGCATGTACAGTACAATGCCATACCCCACCCTAGTCCTGGGGTAAGGGATATCTATCTCTGTAGCATGTACAGTACAATGCAATACCCCACCCTAGTCCTGGGGTAAGGGATATCTATCTCTGTAGCATGTACAGTACAATGCAATACCCCACCCTAGTCCTGGGGTAAGGGATATCTATCTCTGTAGTATGTACAGTACAATGCCATACCCCACCCTAGTCCTGGGGTAAGGGATATCTATCTCTGTAGTATGTACAGTACAATGCAATACCCCACCCTAGTCCTGGGGTAAGGGATATCTATCTCTGTAGCATGTACAGTACAATGCAATACCCCACCCTAGTCCTGGGGTAAGGGATATCTATCTCTGTAGCATGTACAGTACAATGCAATACCCCACCCTAGTCCTGGGGTAAGGGATATCTATCTCTGTAGCATGTACAGTACAATGCCATACCCCACCCTAGTCCTGGGGTAAGGGATATCTATCTCTGTAGCATGTACAGTACAATGCCAAACCCCACCCTAGTCCTGGGGTAAGAGATATCTATCTCTGTAGCATGTACAGTACAATGCAATACCCCACCCTAGTCCTGGGGTAAGGGATATCTATCTCTGTAGCATGTACAGTACAATGCAATACCCCACCCTAGTCCTGGGGTAAGGGATATCTATCTCTGTAGCCTTTACAATGCAATACCCCACCCTAGTCGTGGGGTAAGGGATATCTACACTGCATTCAGAAAGTATTCTGACCCCTTGACCTTTTCCACATTTTGTTACGTTACAGCCTTATTCAATTGTTATTTTTTCCTCATCAATCTACAGAATACCTCATAATGACAAAGAAAAAAATGTTTTTTAGAAAATGTTGCAAATGTATATATATTTTTAAACAGAAATCATATTTAAGTAAGTATTCAGATCCTTTACTTTGTTGAAGCACCTTTGGCAGTGATTACAGCCTTGAATCTTCTTGGGTATGACGCTACGAGCTTGGCACACCTGGATTTGGGGAGTTTCTCTCATTCTACTCTGCAGATCCTCTCAAGCTCTGTCAGGTTAAATGGGGAGCATCGCTGCACAGCTATTTTCAGGTTTCTCCAGAGATGTTTGATCGGGTTCAAGTCCGGGCTCTGGCTGGGCCACTCAAGGACATTGAGACTTGTCCCGAAGACTTGTCTGCTCTCTCTCTCACTCTCTCTCTCTCTCTCCCCCTCTGCTCTCTCTCTCTCCCCCTCTGCTCTCTCTCTCTCCCCCTCTGCTCTCTCTCTCTCTTTCTCCCTCTGCGCTCTCTCTCTCTCTCTCTCTCTCTCTGCTCTTAATTCAATTTAATGACTTTATTGGCATGGGAAACATACGTTAACATTGCCAAAGCAAGTGAAGTAGATAATAAACAATAAAAATGAACTGTAAACATTACACTCACAAAATGTTCCTAAAGAATTTTCAAATGTAATATTGTGCTCTCTCTCTCTCCTCTGCTCTCTTCTCTCTGCTCTCTCTCTTCCCTCTGCTCTCTCTCTCTTCCCTCTGCTCTCTCTCTTCCCTCTGCTCTCTCTCTCTTCTCTCTGCTCTCTCTCTCTTCCCTCTGCTCTCTCTCTCTTTCTTTCTCCCCTCTGCTCTCTCTCTTTCTCCCCCCCTCTCTCTCTCTCTCTCTCTCTCTCTCTCTCTCTCTCTCTCTCTCTCTCTCTCTCTCTCTCTCTCTCCCTCTGCTCTCTCACATACACTAACTCTCTCTCACACTCTTTCTCAGTCTGTTCATCCTCTCTCCTCTATCTGCTCTCTGTCACTCTCTTCCTCTCTTCTCTCTCTGCGCTCCCTCTCTGCTCTCTCTGCGCTCCCTCTCTGCTCTCTCTGCGCTCCCTCTCTTCTCGCTCTGTCTGCTCTCTGTGTCTCTACTATGGCCTTGTGCAGGTCAGTTCTCTAACCAGTGTAATGTTTCTTACCCCACAGCGACTGCGCTGAGGACAAGGAGCTTGAGACCAAGGATGAATCCTGCGGTATGATATAGTTACTTATGTCAATAACTGCACCGGATATCGATGGCAATTGGGCTGCTTTATATTCTCTTACTTTTTACATTAAGCATTTGATAGTTTTGATGGTAAAACTTGGTCCCTATCAGCAGCAACAGTACATACCGTACCATGTTGCCATGTTACACAGCCACACTACAAACAGAACCACCTCAGCATGCATCTGAGCAACATGAAAATGCCTATCCTTCTAAGTCCTGAGTTCCCTGCTATAGATTAAGAGTGGTTAGACTAGGAGACTTGGCGCTGTGTGTGTCTGTGCTGCTAGGAGGGGAATTCACCCACCGCCCACACATTCAGCCACACTGCCGCTCATTCATTCATCTATTCCCCCTGAGTCTCCCTGCATATCTGTCTGTCAGACCAGAGCCCCCTGTGGGCTGTTCTCTAAAGGGTTGAGGCTCCAGGCCATGTCAGGCCCAGACGCAGGCCCAGCCAGCCCAGTGTGGGTGGGAGCGTGGGAAACAGACCTGGCCCACCACCAGTTTAGACTCGAGGAACAAGGGAAGCTGGGTTGAGATGGGATATTACTGTACTGAAGAGAGGACTGTCAGACAGAGACAACAGGGGGAGAAAGTGGGGGAGTCAAAGAAAGACACACAGTAGGTGTTTGAAAGATAGAAAGAGGATGATGATGATATCTCTTCTCTCCCCCCTCCAGGTTCTGTGCGTGTGGACCGGGGCCAGGCTCAGGCTCATAGGCTCCTCCTGGTGGTCAACTCAGAGCTCAGGGAGATGACCCCTGACCCACAGCACATGACCTTTGACCCCCAGCTCAGGAGCATGCTGCAGTGGGCGGCGGCCTCCATTGCAGACCTGCCAATGGTTCAGCTGGGTCATAGTGGCAGCAGGGAGCTGCAGCAGGTGAGTGGCTTTAACCGTAACCCACAACCAACGGATTATACACACACACACACACACACACACACACACAGTGAGAGGTGCCTCAGTCATTACTGAGGTGTGTACTGGTTCCTGCCTGCTGAGCTGTGTTCTGTCTGCCCTTACAGCTGCCTGCGGTGGTCCAGAGGCTGAAGGAGAGGGAGTGGAGGGTGGGAGAGCTGCTCCAAGCCCTGCTGCGCTATTGTGAGGAAACCCACACCCCACCCCAGTCTGAACCCAGAGAGGAGACACCCCAGGCGGGGGAGAGCACTCCACCACACACCCCTCTTCCAGTGGCTCCTGGAGCACGCCTAGGCTGACTGCACCTTCACCTCTCGCACCTCTCCCCTTCCTTCTCACCTCTTGCTCCTCACCTCTCTCTCCCTCCTCACCTCTCTCCCTCCTCACCTCTCTCTCCCCACCTCTCTCACCTCTCTCTCATCACCTCACCTCTCCCTCCTCTGCTCACCTCTCCTCTCCTCTCCCCACCTCTCTCACCTCTCCCTCCTCACCTCACCTCTCCCTCCTCACCTCTCTCTCCTCTCCTATCCTCTCCTCTCCTCACCCCCACGGACTTACTGTACAGTATCTGTGAAGCCTGCCACATAGTGAGCACTACCTGCCCATTTTAAACTAAACCCTGTGAAGATTCCTATCACTCTTCAGTGATGTGCAGCGTACCTGCCAAAGCCCAAATCTAGCCTCCTCCTCATACTGTGGATCCTGTCTCTTATAGGGCTGTACACCCATTCACTACCCAGAGGGCGCTATAAAAACAGCTTTTCTTAATATTATCTATTGTGTGTGTGGGGGGGCGGGCGTGGGCATATTGCATGCCGTGACTGAAAGTAATTGTGTGTTTTCTTCTCTCTTTGGTTTTGTTGTGGTTCTTTTGTGTTTAATATTAGGCTGCATATCACATGCCTTGATTAGTGTGCTATCGTTGACGACTGCCTTTGTGCTAAAGCCCTCCCACCCTCTGACACTCATCGCACACAGCCACTCTTTCTCACATCATCTAGTGTGGGCTGAGGGAATCTGACCCCCACAACTTCCATCTCCTACCCCTACACAGAAACACTCCTGCTTTGAATTGTCTTTACGGGTGGTGAGGTGAGGCTGGGCATTTCCACCATCTGCCCCAGGCCTCTGACTCCTTATAGATGATACTACAACATGATGAAATGTCTGAGTGAGTGGCCACATATCCTGTTAGGGTTAACATTAGAGTTAGTCAGTCAGTCAACCACAGCAGCTGACATTCACACAAGCCCAAAAGGAATCTCTGGTGTTATTGTGACACTGTGATTGCTTGTATTATTAAGGGAATTTCAGACAATGTGAAATGATGTGGATATTGACCATGCTGTGGCTTCTCTACACTGTAATATAACATGGCCTGCCTGCGCATGTTGAACTGTTGAGTTTGCATGGCTGTTCTGCTTCTGACATCCCTGTAAAAATGGAACAGATGTTTGTTCTTTAACCCTTTGAGGAGTGAGAACTTAACACTCTCAGTATTGTGTTATGGAACTTCCCAGGAATGCATTAGCAGGCCTTTGTGCTGTGATCGATTATGATCAGTTAGAATGTTATAAACAACATATGCCTGTACGTACTCCTCAAATGGTTACATGCTATAGTTCTGCACTGTACTATAGCTGTACCATCAGCAGAGCCTATTTCAGTGTTTAGCATGGCCTGATCCTCATGCTCTTCATCACTTGAATATTATTATATTGACATCCCTGTCAGTGAATGAGCACTTGACACTTCAGCTGTGCAATAGCGCCAGTTAGAACTCCCTTAGAGCATAGCTGTAGACTCCACGTTGTCCAACTGCTTGACAGCACAGCTGTAGACTCCACGTTGTCAAACTGCTTGACAGCACAGCTGTGGACTCCACGTTGTCAAACTGCTTGACAGCATAGCTGTAGACTCCACATTGTCAAACTGCTTGACAGCACAGCTGTGGACTCCACGTTGTCAAACTGCTTGACAGCATAGCTGTAGACTCCACATTGTCAAACTGCTTGACAGCATAGCTGTAGACTCCACATTGTCAA
This sequence comes from Brachymystax lenok tsinlingensis, assembly GCA_030435695.1. NCBI lineage: Eukaryota > Metazoa > Chordata > Actinopteri > Salmoniformes > Salmonidae > Brachymystax > Brachymystax lenok. The sequence continues at coordinate 21,943,482 of CM059785.1, forward strand.
ACTGCCTGACAGCATAGCTGTAGACTCCACTTTGTCAAACTGCTTGACAGCATAGCTGTAGACTCCATGTTGTCAAACTGCTTGACAGCACAGCTATAGACTCCACATTGTCAAACTGCTTGACAGCATAGCTGTAGACTCCACGTTGTCAAACTGCCTGACAGCACAGCTGTAGACTCCACATTTTCAAACTGCTTAACAGCGTAGCTGTAGACTCCACGTTGTCAAACTGCTTGACAGTGTAGCTGTAGACTCCACGTTTTCAAACTGCTTAACAGCACAGCTGTAGACTCCACATTGTCAAACTGCCTGACAGCACAGCTGTAGACTCCACGTTCTCAAACTACTTAACAGCACAGCTGTAGACTCCACGTTGTCAAACTGCTTGACAGCATAGCTGTAGACTCCACATTGTCAAACTGCTTGACAGCATAGCTGTAGACTCCACGTTGTCAAACTGCTTGACAGCGTAGCTGTAGACTCCACGTTTTCAAACAGCTTGACAGCACAGCTGTAGACTCCACGTTCTCAAACTACTTAACAGCACATCTGTAGACTCCACGTTGTCAAACTGCTTGACAGCGTAGCTGTAGACTCCACGTTGTCAAACTACTTAACAGCACAGCTGTAGACTCCACGTTCTCAAACTACTTAACAGCACAGCTGTAGACTCCACGTTCTCAAACTACTTAACAGCAAAGCTGTAGACTCCACGTTGTCAAACTGCTTGACAGCATACAGTACAGTAGGCCACTGCTGATGCCTTGTGTATTAACGCTGATTCTCTGGGCTGCCAAATGTTTCTGATCCATGAGAAATCTGAAATATGTTTCACGTACATTGTGTTTATAACCTTAATGTATTCGAACACTGTTAAGAATCGTTGTATTTTAAAACTTGTATTAGAAAAAAACACATTGCCAAAATGTCTAGGGGAACATGTATTAAATGGGAGAAAATGGATGTAATTAAAGAGGAATGTATGGAGATATATGGGAAATGTATGGGAAATATATGGAGATATATGGCGATATATGGGAGATGAGGAGAGAGAGAGTGTATATAGAGCCTATAAGAGTTTGCCAGCTATGCCACAGTATAATAACACACAGTATCCAGATTTTTTTTCAGAGGGAGATTGTAATATGTTTATTTGTTGAGTTGTGATTGTAAACATATAGACAGCTGATCGCTGTCGGGCCCTCCTGTATCTATCAATGTATTTAGTGTACCTGTACATTCCAATGCGCTCCTTCACAGGCCACCTGGCTGCCTGCCGCTATAATGTGTTATTTAAAGCTGAATGTGCGTCCGCAGAGAAATAACTCCGTAGTATGAGATGTACTATCAGATAAGTCTATTTTGTTACTGTCGTTGTTGCAGTTTTACTACCATCTTGTCCTGCACCTCGGAAGGCAAACTGTTTACTGGATCCTGTATTTGTTCTACTTCTTTGTATAATCTTGCGAAATAAGATATTTAATGATAATTGAAGTTGTAAAAGTGAGTACACTACTATTTGTCCCCTTCTAGTGACATCGCTAAATATTTCACACATTCTAAGCTTGACGGCAAAGCACTATATTTGTCGTTGTTTAAGCTGTGTAACAATAAAGCTTTTTCATGTGCTCTGGTATTCCGATTCTGCCTAATTACCTACCTAGTACTACCTTTTCTTATGTGTTTGATGTAGCGAATGTTGTATCACAAGTCATCAAGGTTATTTTCTGTAAGACCTGCCTTTGGTCTTGCGTACACCTGGCCGAGGTGTTTTGGGGTTCTCTTGGAGAGGGCTTTTTATCTGAACCGCCATTCAAACGAGCAGTCACTTGCTTCATCGTGTCTACAGTCAAAAGTAGTACCGCATTAAACGGATCATCTGTAATTCTAAAAGGAAACCGCGTGATCACTTAACCAAGCCCTTCTGTTCCTAACAACTGTGCTACAGTGTGTGGTTATTCATCCGTGCTGCCACACAGACAGCCATTGTTGGTACTGTATGTAATTACAGATGGTTTTCCTCCCATCGATACATCTGTAATTAGGCGTTAGTGTTACAGTATAATGCTGAGGGCCTGTCAGTTTACTGTACTGCCCCAGAGGCCTGGGATGAATGGTAGCCAGTGTCTGTCTTTCTAATTGCAGGCTTATCGCTGTGATACAGGAGCTGTGGAATGTGACAGATGCACATCTCTGATCTCTGCCAGTCCGAGGAGCATGGACTGTGACAGATCACACTGCCGTGAAGAGGATAGGGTGTGATTTGCTGACTTCCATATATTTATCATTTTCTGTCAGCGCCTCATGTTTTAGGGTGTTAACTCTTTGATCATGGGCATCTGACCCAGGGCCTCAGCGGTGCGGCAGGTAGCCTAGTGGTTAGAGCGTTGGGCCAGTAACCCACAGGTTGCTAGATCGAATCCCCGAGCTGACAAGGTAAAAATCTGTCGTTTTGGCCCTGAACAAGGCAGTTAACCCACTGTTCCCCGGTAGGCCGTCATTGTAAATAAGAATTTGTTCTTAACTGACTTGCCTAGTTAAATAAAGGTTTAATAAAATAATGCATGTGCAACCAACTGAGCCATTGCTATTGGAACCGCAAAGTTCAGACCCCCCGACCATCCGCTCAAGAAAAAGATAATGATCCCTGTTCTAGGGTGTGTGCTTAGTATTACATTATTTATATAATTGACATCCGACTCGTTATCAGGGTGTGACTGGTGTGGTCTGACATCAGACCAGCTTGGCCCTGGCCTGGAATCCCCCCCTGGGTCGGACATGATTCAACAGCCCATTGACATCACTTCCCTCCCTACACCAACAAACGGCTGGGTTGTTGGGAGAGACCACTGGAGAGAAGAAGGAGGGGTGTTTGAGTCAGGCCTGTGGAATCCATGACATAGGCTCAGGGCTTTGTGTCTGAGGGGAACTCCAGCTACATCATCTATTCTACACCAGGCCTCTGTTTACCCTCGCCCTGTTCAACAAAATACTGTTTTTCTACTGTCCTTTTCTTGTGTGGGTAGGCTTTTTGTCTTGATAATTCTGTGTGGGTGTTTTGTTAATTGGGGGACTCAGAGGCACATCTGGGGAGTTTGTGGATGACCTGAAGGAATAACGTGGCAGACCACATTGGATGCATTTTCTGACAGTCAAATAGATTCATATCCTTGCTGTGTTTAATAAATCTACCCTATGAAAGACTTCTAAAGGTTTTATGGTAAACAGACCACTTCACTTGTGTAACAGCTTCATAGCCTTGATCAGCTTAGGCCACATTTGAGGAACTTCTCTATTGTTTTACAGGGTCATCATCTAGTTTCTATAAAAAGGTTTATTGATGGTGTGATAAATTACATCATACATAGTGACATGAGTATCTTGGTGTTGAAAGACTTTAATCGTGATGGAGCAGAGATGAAACCTCCTACTGAGATCTCTGAGTAATCACTCATCTCTCAACACATGAAGAGAATACTGCTCACCGTTTCTCACTGTTAGTATCTGTCTATCAGTGAGAACATCTGTTTATCCAGGAGGAATGACCGCAGGACACTGTTGTAGAGTAGCCTACAGAGTGGCTAGTAGTCGTGGGAAGTCTTCAGAGTTCAGAGAGTGCGTCCACGCACATGACGGCAGTGAGTGTGTGTGTGTTATATGTGTGTGTTGTGGAAATGGGCAGCGGCAATCTCGACGGACACAACCTGACCCTGGTTACAATGGAAACCAAACAGCCAACACAAAGGGGGAAAGAGGGAGAGAGACGAGAGAGAGGAAACAGAGAGGGAGATAAGAGGTCTGGTCAGAGGAGCAGCTGACTCATTTTATGTGAGAAGGAGGGAATGACAAGAGAAAAAGTGTTTATCCCAATATGAAGGGATGAGAAGAGAAAGAGAAGACATTTGGTGGAGGGGAAATATCTAAGTCAAGTGGGTCTGCTCGTGTTTTCCCTGGACCATGAAGCCCATGTTTTGACTAGGGTGATTGAAAACAGCAGATTGGTCATGGTGGTCATGGTAACTAGTGGTATATGGATTCGTCTTAGAAGAGGGATAATAATTCAGATTGACTCAGAGCCGCTGCACAACATCTCCCAGCTGACGTCCACTCAGGTTGTTATTCACAGTATGAAACTAAACACAGAGACAGTTGAGATTTGGGTCAACACTGAACACTCACTACTGATGAATAGAGAGTGTTGCTTAATAACCTAATAACAAACTGTTTGTTCCTTTCCTTTGATCTACCTACACAGTATGCCCCTATGACACCATGTGTGTATGGTGTGTGTGTGTGTGTGTGTGTGCGTGCTTGCTAAATTTGTGTTTTTGTTTCAAAAAGGGAAACACCTCAACACCTCACCTTTTTCCATGACTTCAAGGCAACCTCACATTCCCTGCACATCCCACACACAAACCTGGTGCATTACACACACGTCACGGTCGTCTCATATCTCCGGGGCTGTGGTGTTTGAATCGACCACAGAGAGGAAAGAGAGGTTAGGTTCAGAGGTTTGGGAGGGAGATCCTCAGATGACTGGAGACGTCCAACATTGATGTCATTGTTGATCCTGCCTTTAGTGTTGTTCCTCCCAGCTCTGTCAGGCAGCCTGCTCCAGTGGAGCTGGAACTTGAACTGGCCTGGCACCAGACATCCTATTGTAGGAATTCATGTTTCACCAGAGAGATGTGGTTTGGAGATGAACGGCAAACAGGAGGTCATCCAAAAATCTACAAACATGCAGAACATGCCTGCGCACATCCCTCCATTCAGTTACAACCTCTCACATGTCTTTTACGGTCTCTCTTTCTCTGTTTCTGTTTTCTCTCTCTCTGTTTCTCTCTCACAGTTCACACAGAGCAACAGGAGTTCTGTCATAAGCTTTCGTAATATGTCAGGTAATGACAACTGACGGAACACATGATGACAGGCAGTAGTTTAGATTGATGTTTGCTGTAGTTGCTGTAGCTAATAAGTTCACTATTAGTGTTACAGTTGAAGTACAGTGTGACCATCAATCCACCCAGGCAGGAAACCAGAGGGTAGAGAGGGGTGAAACATGGAGATGGAGAGAGGGGTGAAACAGGGAGATAGAGAGGGGTGAAATATGGAGATGGAGAGAGGGGTGAAATATGGAGATGGAGAGAGGGGTGAAACAGGGAGATAGAGAGGGGTGAAACAGGGAGATGGTGAAACAGGGAGATAGAGAGGGGTGAAACAGGGAGATGGAGAGAGGGGTGAAACAGGGAGATGGAGAGCAGGGAGATGGAGAGAGGGGTGAAACAGGGAGATGGTGAGAGGGGTGAAACAGGGAGATGGAGAGAGGGGTGAAACAGGGAGATGGAGAGAGGGGTGAAACAGGGAGATGGAGAGCAGGGAGATGGAGAGAGGGGTGAAGCAGGGAGATGGAGAGAGGGTGAAGCAGGGAGATGTAGAGCAGGGAGATGGAGAGAGGGGTGAAACAGGGAGATGGAGAGAGGGGTGAAACAGGGAGATGGAGAGAAGGGTGAAACAGGGAGATGAAGAGAGGGGTGAAACAGGGAGATAGAGAGGGGTGAAACATGGAGATGGAGAGAGGGGTGAAACAGGGAGATAGAGAGGGGTGAAACAGGGAGATGGAGAGAGGGGTGAAACAGGGAGATGGAGAGCAGGGAGATGGTGAGAGGGGTGAAACAGGGAGATGGAGAGAGGGGTGAAACAGGGAGATGGAGAGAGGGGTGAAACAGGGAGATAGAGAGAGGGGTGAAGCAGGGAGATGGAGAGAGGGTGAAGCAGGGAGATGTAGAGCAGGGAGATGGAGAGAGGGGTGAAACAGGGAGATGGTGAGAGGGGTGAAACAGGGAGATGGAGAGAGGGGTGAAACAGGGAGATAGAGAGAGGGGTGAATCAGGGAGATAGAGAGGGGTGAAACATGGAGATGGAGAGAGGGGTGAAACAGGGAGATGGAGAGCAGGGAGATGGAGAGAGGGGTGAAACAGGGAGATGGTGAGAGGGGTGAAACAGGGAGATGGAGAGAGGGCTGAAACAGGGAGATGGAGAGAGGGGTGAAACAGGGAGATGGAGAGAGGGGTGAAACAGGGAGATGGAGAGAAGGGTGAAACAGGGAGATGGAGAGAGGGGTGAAACAGGGAGATGGAGAGAGGGGTGAAACAGGGAGATGGAGAGAGGGGTGAAACAGGGAGATGGAGAGAGGGGTGAAACAGGGAGATAGAGAGAGGGGTGAAACAGGGAGATGGAGAGAGGGGTGAAACAGGGAGATGGAGAGCAGGGAGATGGAGAGAGGGGTGAAACAGGGAGATGGAGAGAGGGGTGAAACAGGGAGATGGAGAGAGGGGTGAAACAGGGAGATGGAGAGAGGGGTGAAACAGGGAGATAGAGAGAGAGGGGTGAAACAGGGAGATGGAGAGAGGGGTGAAACAGGGAGATGGAGAGCAGGGAGATGGAGAGAGGGGTGAAACAGGGAGATGGAGAGAGGGGTGAAACAGGGAGATAGAGAGAGGGGTGAAACAGGGAGATGGAGAGAGGGGTGAAACAGGGAGATGGAGAGCAGGGAGATGGAGAGAGGGGTGAAGCAGGGAGATGGAGAGAGGGTGAAGCAGGGAGATGTAGAGCAGGGAGATGGAGAGAGGGGTGAAACAGGGAGATGGAGAGAGGGGTGAAACAGGGAGGTGGTGAGAGGGGTGATACAGGGAGATGGAGAGAGGGGTTAAACCAGGAGATGGAGAGAGGGGTGAAACAGGGAGATGGAGAGAGGGGTGAAACAGGGAGATGGAGAGAAGGGTGAAACAGGGAGATGGAGAGAGGGGTGAAACAGGGAGATAGAGAGGGGTGAAACATGGAGATGGAGAGAGGGTGAAACAGGGAGATAGAGAGGGTGAAACAGGAGATGGAGAGAGAGGGGTGAAACAGGGAGATGGAGAGCAGGGAGATGGAGAGAGGGGTGAAGCAGGGAGATGGAGAGAGGGTTAAGCAGGGAGATGGAGAGAGGGGTGAAACAGGGAGATGGAGAGAGGGGTGAAACAGGGAGATGGAGAGAGGGGTGAAACAGGGAGATGGAGAGCAGGGAGATGGAGAGCAGGGAGATGGAGAGCAGGGAGATGGAGAGAGGGGTGAAACAGGGAGATGGTGAGAGGGGTGAAACAGGGAGATGGAGAGAGGGGTTAAACCAGGAGATGGAGAGAGGGGTGAAACAGGGAGATGGAGAGAGGGGTGAAACAGGGAGATGGAGAGAGGGGTGAAACAGGGAGATGGAGAGAAGGGTGAAACAGGGAGATGGAGAGAGGGGTGAAACAGGGAGATGGAGAGAGGGGTGAAACAGGGAGATGGAGAGAGGGGTGAAACAGGGAGATAGAGAGAGGGGTGAGGGAATAGTAAATTGGAGAGATGAAGAGGCAGATGAAAGAAGTCATGTAATGCAGGGGTCCTGGTGAAGCAGAGACAGACTGTGTGTTTAGGTCCTGCTGGGATCACAGAGGAGATTATGTTTACCACACACACACATGGACAGCACTACGTCAGTGGGATAATTAGAGGCTGGGCAGCCCTCAGACCCACAGCATGCTTCAGCTGAGATGCATTTCTCTTGGTGTGTTTGTGCAGGCGCGTGCACGTGTGTGGTACTAAAAACTCAGTTTTCCCAACCAGAGGTCGTTCAGAGGGCACACACACTCGCTCCACACACCCACACCCTAATAGGAGTCATAATCATGGCATGGCGTGGCTCTGCCCTGTGCGTGTTGACTCGATGTGTCCCACGGTAGGAAACTTTAGCAGCAGCATTAATACTGGGAACCATCATTAGTAAATAAACAGTGAATGTGATTCTGCTGCCATGTCCCACCAGTTGAATGTGTTTACCCCCACAACCCATTACTGTCTGCTCTAATAATGTGCTGTGCTCACCCCAACTCACCCACTCATAAGCCCGCCCACAAACTGAATCTATATTGGCCTAAAAAACAGGAATATCCCTACTTAGACTACCATTTCTCCAATCTCCTTTTCAAATGTTTAGTTTTGATTAAACCACTGACCAATGTGAACTGAGATGTGGACAGAGAGTGTGTGTGTTGAAGGAGTGGGGATTCACTGTATATTTATAGTTGCTAAGGAGGTTGCTATGTAATAAGCCAGGAGCCAGGAGAATGAGACCTTTGGTGGGGTCTGTCTACGTGTGTGTGCCCTCTGCAAAGTGTGTGTGTGTGGTCCATCTACGTGTGTGTGCCCTCTGCAAAGTGTGTGTGTGTGTGTGTGTGTGTGTGTGTGTGTGTGTGTGTGTGTGTGTGTGTGTGTGTGTGTGTGTGTGTGTGTGTGTGTGTGTGTGTGTGTGTGTGTGTGTGTGTGTGTGTGTGTGTGTGTGTGTGTGTGTGCGTGCGTGCGTGCGTGCGTAATGGTAGACTAGGGATGAACTTGTTACCACAGAGGATGTGGAAGAGAGGGGAGAGACAGACAATACACAACTCTGCATGTCGTGACACTTCATTCTACAAGGCAATTGTAATTCCGTCTATAATTTAGACTCAAAATAAATAAACTGAGGACACACATCTATTATACCTTGGGTACACAGAACTGTTTGCAAGCAAAGAACCTGGTTAGCATGAAACCCTTAAATGACACATCAATTTTAGACTGCTCAATCAAATCACAGACAAACTACTGCATTAGCAATTGAGGGAAATGTTGCACACTGGGGAAGAGGTTACAAATATCACAGACCAAAACTCCCAAACTGTATATACACAGCCACTTCCTTATTATACAGGATTTCACCATTCTAATTTAAAATCTTTGCATTTTAAAATAACAAAAAAATCTTTGAGTTTTAAAATAACCTGAATCGAGTGAAATCATGCTGGTTGTTTTGAAACTGAAATAGCTATGAGAAGTCCAGACTTGCTGGAACCTTCTCTTCTCACTGTGACTTCACAGTCTGACACACACTAGGCACCAGTTCTGACCTCTAACCCCTTACCTCTTACTTCAGACTGTTCCCTGGGGAGGGCTAATAATCAGATAGCCACTATATGGCCATGGTAGAAAGGACAGTGGTGTTATTGTCAGAACAGATGAGCAAGTACAAGATCTTCATATTTATTGTTTGAGGTTAAGGTTAGGACAAGGGTTAATTGTTGCTGGTGAGTATTAGTGGTTATAGAGGTAGGTGTTCATATGTCCACTCAAAACAATATCCCTAATAGACCATACAAGAACACTAGAGGGTCTATTTAACCCATCATTCTTTCTCTCGTTCTCTCTCCCTTTCCCTTTCCAGCTTCAGGCGCTTGTGTCCCGTGAAAAAGCGTTCATTCTGCCCCACTCCACTCTGTTAGAGACCAGAACAGCTCATGGCAAAACACAGAGGGCACAGAGGAGTACCACACACACACACACACACACACACACACACACACACACACACACACACACACACACACACACACACACACCATACCTGAATAGCACCCAAACCTTTGCTTTGCCGCCGGCCACTGGTCCAGGTTGCTGGGCTGGAGGAAATAGCTGAGGGTACAGCAGGAAAGCCACAGCAAAACACAGGTTCTCACAGTGTATTATTAAGCACCCCGGACCAGGAGAGGAGCTAACAGGACCATGGTGAACAGGACCACAGCTAGTTGCAGAGCCAGGGGTAGAGCCACAGAGAGAGGCAGAGCCAGGGGTAGAGCCACAGAGAGAGGCAGAGCCAGGGGTAGAGTCACAGAGAGAGGCAGAGCCAGGGGTAGAGCTACAGAGAGAGGCAGAGCCAGGGGTAGAGCTACAGAGAGAGGCAGAGCCAGGGGTAGAGCCACAGAGAGAGGCAGAGCCAGGGGTAGAGTCACAGAGAGAGGCAGAGCCAGGGGTAGAGCCACAGAGAGAGGCAGAGCCAGGGGTAGAGTCACAGAGAGAGGCAGAGCCAGGGGTAGAGTCACAGAGAGAGGCAGAGCCAGGGGTAGAGTCACAGAGAGAGGTACAGTTATGAGAGAGGCAGCCAGGGGTAGAGTCACAGAGAGGCAGAGCCAGGGGTAGAGTCACGGAGAGAGGTACAGTTATGAGAGAGGCAGAGCCAGGGGTAGGGCCACAGAGAGAGGCAGAGCCAGGGGTAGAGTCACAGAAAGAGACAGAGCCAGGGGTAGAGCCACAGAGAGAGGCAGAGCCAGGGGTAGAGCTACAGAGAGAGGCAGAGCCAGGGGTAGAGCCACAGAGAGAGGCAGAGCCAGGGGTAGAGTCACAGAGAGAGGCAGAGCCAGGGGTAGAGTCAAAGAGAGAGGCAGAGCCAGGGGTAGAGTCACAGAGAGAGGCAGAGCCAGTGGTAGAGTCAAAGAGAGAGGCAGAGCCAGGGGTAGAGTCACAGAGAGAGTCAGAGCCAAGGGTAGAGTCACAGAGAGAGGCAGAGCCAGGGGTAAAGTCAGAGAGAGGCAGAGCCAGGGGTAGAGTCACGGAGAGAGGTAGAGTTATGAGAGAGGCAGAGCCAGGGGTAGAGTCACAGAGAGAGGTAGAGCCAGGGGTAAAGTCAGAGAGAGGCAGAGCCAGGGGTAGAGTCACGGAAAGAGGTAGAGTTATGAGAGAGGCAGAGCCAGTTGTAGAGTCACAGAGAGAGGTAGATTCACAGAGCAAGGCAGAATCGGGGCCAGAGGCACAGGGCCAGGGCACAGGCAGCCAAGTTCAAGAGGTCATGAGGAAGGGAAGGGAGGAGGTTGTTGGCTGAACTCTGATCCTGACCCCGTGTTTTCCTCTCCTATCAAATGAGTGTAAGTAAATGTCTTCCAATGGGAGGCAAGTTTTCAAACCATGTTAAAAGAGGTCAGGGAGGTCATTGAAGTAGGATGTGTTTGGCTCACCTCCAATGGTAGTGAACTTGGTGTCTGTCAGGAGATGGAGGTAGGTTTGTTAAGCATGTATTCTATAAGACATCCATTGCATACAAATGAAATATAGTGCTAATACACATAATTGAAATCATGTGTGTGGTTTGGTGCAGTCAAAAAGCCCATAATGACGGAGTATTAAATGTTTCTAGCGCCAGGGGGTTTGCTGGTTTAGGGCTGAAGACCTAAGCCACGTTTCTCCCATGAACTCCACTGGCACCCAGAGATTCGCTTGAATTTCGCAAACTCACCGACCTAACCCCTCTCCGTCCCCCCTTTCTATTGTCACAGCGTCTGCCTAAAATAACATTTGTTTCAAAGAACGTTTTTTTCTGCTGGGTTTTCAAATACTACGCTGTTGTTTCTTTTGCTGTCATCAGAAAACAGAGTAAAGTAGGAACGTAATTCCAGTGTAATTCTTCTGGCCTGAGTTGGATCACTGGGATGTTGATATTATACACAGTTTAGAGATCCTGTAATACTCACACTGAAAAAGCTGAGGCAGCAGAGAGAAACCAATTGCCCTAAGGGGACAGATTAAGATTTTATTTTATTGAATTGGACTGGATTGTACAGTTTATTGGGTTTGGTAGTGACTTCAACAGCCCAATTGCATGCATGTTGCAAGTTCATACTCGTCATTGAATCCAATCACAAAATCTTTTGATTATGGTCAGGGTTAGATTAGTTTAGGAGAATTTGGCAAATCTGGCCATAACTCTATCCTTCTGATTCCTGCTTACGAGCAAAAACTCAAACAGGAAGTGGTCTGATGAAGAGGATGCTAAGCTACTGGACTGGTTCGCTAGCACAAACTGGAATATGTTACTGGATTCATCCGATAACATTGAGGAGTTTACCACATCAGTCACCGGCTTCATTAATAAGTGAATCGACAAAGAGAAACCGTGGATTACAAGAAACATCCACACTGAGATAAAGGCTAGAGCTGCCACTTTAAAGGAGCGGGGCACTAATCCGGGCGCTTATAAGAAATCCCACTACAATCTCTGACGAGCCACCAAACAGTCAAAACGTCAATACGGGACTAATATTGAATTATACTACGCCGGCTCTGACGCATACAAAGGGAAACCCAGCCGTGAGTTTCCCAGTGACGCAAATCTACTAGACGAGCTAAATGCCTTCTATGCTCGCTTCGAGGCAAGCAACACTGAACCATGCATTAGAACACCAGCTGTTCCGGACGATCTCGCTCTCCGTAGCCAATGTTTATTTATTTATTTAACTAGGCCTAGGAACAGTGGGCTGATTGATTTTTACCTTGTCAGCTCAGGGATTCAATCTACCAACCTTTCGGTTACTGGCCCAATGCTTTAACCACTAGGCTACCTGCGGCCCCAGATGTGATTAAGATCTTTAAACAGGTTAACAGGTCACCATGACGGGTACTCAGAGCATGCGCTGACCAGCTGGCAAACGTCTTCACTGACATTTTCAAGCTCTCCCTGACCCAGTCTGTAATACCTACATGTTTCAAGCAGACTAGCATAGAGCCTGTGCCCAAGAATGCTAAGGTAACCTCTCTAAATGACTAATGCCCCATAGCACTCACATCTGTAGCCATTAAATGCTTTGAAAGGCTGGGTATGGCTCACATCAACACTATCATCCCAGACACACTGGGCCCACTCCAATTCTCATACTGCCACAACAGATCCACAGATGGCGCAATCTATATTACACTCCATACTGCCCTCTCCCACCTGGACAAGAGGAGCACCTATTTCAGTATGCTGTTTATTGACTATAGCTCAATGTTCCTCTAAGCTCATCACTAATTCAGGACCCTGGGACTGACCACCTGCCTCTGCAACTGGATCCTGGAATTCCTGATGGGCTGCCTCCAGGTGGTGAGGGTAGGCAACAACACATTGCCACACTGACCCTCATCACGGGGGCCCCTGAGGGGGGTGTGCTTAGTCCCCTTCTGTACTCCCTGTTCACCCACTACTGCGTGGCCGCGCACGACTCCAACACCATCATTAAGTTTGCTGACGACACGACAGTGGTTGGCCTGATCAAGCCATGAGACTGCTAAATAGTTAAATAGTAACCTGGACTATCTGCATTGATACTTTTTGCACTAACTCTTTTGACTTATCAAATACTACTGCTACTGTTTATTATCTATCCTATTGCCTAGTTGCCTTTGCACATCGGCTCGGTACTGGTACCCCGTATATATAGCCAAGTTATCGTTACTCATTGTGTATTTATTCGATATGTTATTATTTATTTCAAAATGTTTCTCTCTGCATTGTTGGGAAAGGCCCGTAAGTAAGCATATCACTGTTAATCTACACCTTTTATTTACAACGCATGTGACAAATACAATTTGATTTGATTTGGTTTGGGTTAAAGGCATTGAGGATCGTCAGATTAAATACATGGATCACTTTCCTCTACACAGATGAGAAGTTGCTACTTTATAAAATCCCCTCAATTCAACAAAAGAGACCTTTATGAATGCTAATCCCTCATTCATTTGGCACAAGCCCTTATTGGTGTTACCAAATGTACAGCAACATTACCTTCAGGAATGCCGTCTGTCCGTCGTTGTGTACATGCTATGATACAGTGACAGATCCAATGTGTGTCAGTGTTAACATCCGATGAGTGGAAGACAACATGTGGGTGTTGAGATTGAGGAGTTGCATGCACAGAGGTACACACACACACAAACAAACAGAGGAAGACACTCATATCCTGAGTTACAGAGGGTGAATCACAGAGATATTAGGGTTGGGAATTACTTCTCTAATGACTTCTTGTAATGTCATGACAGGTTTTTTTCTGGGTCAAAATTGGGCTTAGGTGGTGGGTGTGGGTGTGGTCGCTGGTGCAGTCGCCAAACATACAGTCGTGGCCAAAAGTTTTGAGAATGACACAAATATTAATTTTCACAAAGTCTGCCGCCTCAGTTTGTATGATGGCAATTTGCATATACTCCAGAATGTCATGAAGAGTGATCAGATGAATTGCAATTAATTGCAAAGTCCCTCTTTGCCATGCTAAAGACCTGAATCCCCCAAAAACATTTCCACTGCATTTCAGCCCTGCCACAAAAAGACCAGCTGACATTATGTCAGTGATTCTCTCGTTAACACAGGTGTGAGTGTTGACGAGGACAAGGCTGGAGATCACTCTGTCATGCTGATTGAGTTCGAATAACAGACTGGAAGCTTCAAAAGGAGGGTGGTGCTTGGAATCATTGTTCTTCCTCTGTCAACCATGGTTACCTGCGAGGAAACACATGCTGTCATCATTGCTTTGCACAAAAAGGGCTTCACAGGCAAGGATATTGCTGCCAGTAAGATTGCACCTAAATCAACGATTTATCGGATCATCAAGAACTTCAAGGAGAGCAGTTCAATTGTTGTAAAGAAGGCTTCGGGGTGCCCAAAAAAGTCCAGCAAGTGCCAGGACCATCTCCAAAGGTTGATTCAGCTGCGAGATCGGAGCACCACCAGTACAGAGCTTGCTCAGGAATGGCAGCAGGCAGGTGTGAATGCATCTGCACGCACAGTGAGGCGAAGACTTTTGGAGGATGGCCTGGTGTCAAGAAGGGCAGCAAAGAAGCCACTTCTCTCCAGGAAAAACATCAGGGACAGACAGATATTCTGCAAAAGGTACAGGGATTGGACTGCTGAGGGGAACAAAACATCAATATTTTGTGTCCATGGGCAGGAAACTCCCCAGACCTTAATCCCATTGAGAACTTGTGGTCAATGCTCAAAAGGCGGGTGGACAAACAAAAACCCACAAATACTGACAAACTCCAAGCATTCATTATGCAAGAATGGGCTGCCATCAGTCAGGATGTGGCCCAGAAGTTAATTGACAGCATGCCAGGGCGGATTGCAGAGGTCTTGAAAAATAAGGGTCAACACTGCAAATATTGACTCTTTGCATCAACTTCATGTAATTGTCAATAAAAGCCTTTGACACTTGATTGTAATTATACTTCAGTATTCCATAGTAACATCTGACAAAAATACCTAAAGCCACTGAAGCAGCAAACTTTGTGGAAATTAATATTTGTGTCATTCTCAAAGCTTTTGGCCACGACTGTACAGTATTCATACCCCTTGACCTACTCCACATTTTATGTTACTGCCTCAATTGAAATGTATGAAAAAAACAAACAAAAATCTACACACAATACTCCATAATGACAAAGTGAAAACATGTTTTTAGAAAATGTTTGCAAATGTATTGAAAATTTAATACAGAAATATCTAATTTACATAAGTATTATCACCCCTGAGTCAATACATGTTAGAATCACCTTTGGCAGTGGCAGTGATCTTTCTGGGTAAGTCTATAAGAGCTTTGCTCATCTGGATTGTACAATATTTGCAAATTCTTATTTAAAACATTTCTTCAAGCGCTGTAGAGTAAGTTTTGATCATTGCTAGACAGACATTGTCAAGTCTTGCCATAGATTTTCAAGACGATTTAAGTCAAAACTGTAACTAAACCACTCAGGAACATACCCTTTTGTCTTGGTAAGCAACTCAAGTATATATTTGACCTTGCGTTTTAGGTTTTTGTCCTGCTGAAAGGTGAATTTGTCTCCCTCCCAGTGTTTGTTGGAAATCAGACTGAACCCGGTTTTCCTCAAGGATTTTGCGGGTGCTTAGCTCTATTCCGTTCTTTTTTATCCCTCAAAAAACTCCCAAGTCCTTGCAAATGACAAGCATACCGATAACATGATGCAGCCACCACCATGCTTCAAAATATGAAGAGTGGTACTCAGTGATGTGTTGTGTTGAATTTGCCCCAAACATTCCACTTTGACATGATGGGGTATTGTACGTAAGCCAGTGACACAAAATCAGGCACTGTACATGTTAGAGGCCCTCCTGTTGGCCGCAGAGACAAAAAAGCACATTTCCTGCAATTCTATACATTTTGACATGTGGCTGAGAGAACAATGTGCAGTTTAAAGCTAATTTACTTAAATTCTACACATTTTGCCATGACTCAAACATTATAACAAAATCAATGGGGGCCCCATGCCATTCTCCCTGACTGCATAGCTTTATTTTGGTGATTGTTGGTTCTCAAAGTATAAGCTATAAGTCCATCAGCTACATTTACTCTTCAAGGGAAATCTTTAGCATAACAATTACTTTCCCGGACTCCTATGATTATAAAACCTTCATAAAGTGGTTATAACTGTCATATCTATTTTTTTATCTACCAAATGTCACCTTGCCAATCATTCCATCACCGTCGGAAGGGAAAGACGATCAGGTGTCTGCTCGTTTGGCTGGAGGGGGTTTGACGCGCCGCAACTGCTGTGTGTTATAAAGAGCCCGGTCTAGATTAACCTGTCCTGTACCACAGTTATGGTTCTGTGTATGTTTGTGTGTATGCACGACGTTGTCTTTCACTGTAGCACACACACACCCACACTAGACTAAAGATATCTCTCGTCTGATTGGCTGTCTCTCTACAGAGGGAGCCGCTAGTCTTCTGCCCACCCATTGTTTATAGCTCTCCTCTGTCAGAAATTCAGAACTTCCTTCCTTCCAGTGAGAGTAGTCTATTCATCCAGAGCACCAGGACTCACCATGGCAGCTAATGATTACCGAGGCTACCTGAGGAACAACGCCGACATGGAGGGCGCTCAGCCCCGCTACCACCCGTCCCATGGCTCGGAACCCACATATAGACCGTTTATATTCGTTACTCTGGCTGTTATGGGATTGCTGCAGATTGCATCGAGTGTGGCGATCTTGTTACACTTGACAGGTTATCTCCAAGAGGTAAGAAACACTTTTCAAGACGCACAACGGGTGATAACAAAAGTATGCGACACACTTGCGAGTTGCGACATGTGCACAGGTGCGCGTCAGCTTTATATCTTGAATTTGCGGGTGGCTTCACTATATTCGACTTTAAACAAGCAGCCTGACAATAGGGTAAAACAATCTTAAAAAATTGTTGCACAGTTTTGAAATTGTATTTGACTCACATTAAGTTTAACATTGAGAGTGAAAAGTGGGCTACATTAAACAGTTGTCTTCTTTTCATTGCTTTGGAATACCCAAACCTATATAATTTTGCTGTTTCAAGCGCACATGGTTGAAAATCATTCAAGCTTGCAGGTTTGCGGATACAGTTTGGGCTCGCAACTTCTTGAGGAACTTGCGGCTGAAGTGCGCGAGCACTTTCCTTTTGAACAATCTCTGCTCTCGACACCCAGTGGCGGTAATTTTGTGAACTTGTCCCCAATAGTAAAACCAGCTGTCAGCACTCTGAAATAGCACATTTCTCTACTGATGAGATTGTCTGCACAGATTATAAGGAGTTAAGTTATTTCAGCAAGACAGTATTTTCCATGTCACAGACCTTATCAAAGCAATCTCCCGTTTTCACAAAGATAAATCTCAATAGTGAGTGTTGCCAAATGGGGATAGTGTAGCCTATTTTACGATGCCATTCAAGTAATCTTGTTTGTAAAATACATCTGTTTTTACTTAAGCAGGAATGTTTACTTTGTTATTTACAGTTTTCTGTCTGAAATGAGAATAAACAAATGTTTCTTAAAGTGTATGAAGTAGTTCTGGTAGGTGGGCTGTAACCGTTTACAGCCAAGTGGTTTTACAAACCATCCAATAATCTCTACTAAAGATGTTTAACTGTTCTCAAATTCAAAACCAAATTCAAACATGCTTTATTGGCATGAAATAATTACACATTGGTATTGCCAAAGTAACAATACACAATATAAATATTTACCAATTGTTCTATTTTAGCTCCAGGTCTTCTCCAGTCAAGCCGTTGAGCCCTCAGCACAGAGAGAGATAGAATAACATGTCAGTGATATTCATGTGCTTCAGTGCCAGTCAGGTAGCTAACCTGTCATGTACCACTACCACCCTGCACAATCAGTCTTGTATAAGACAGCATTAACATTATTTCTGGGTTGTTATTATTGCTTTATGGTGGTTTGAATTGAATGATAGTCATGTTTCAACAAGCCAAACAACAAGAAAGCCTTTCAGTTCCGTCATGATGCTCCGTCAGTCTTCACACGCAGGCCTAATGAAGCCCAGCATGGGGGGTGTGTGTGGAGAGCTTGCTGCAGAATGATGTCAATGTTAGTTTGACCAATCTTTTGGCATAAACACAGTGGTGTGTGTGTTGGGAGCTTGTTAACTCCTGGAGAAGAGCCCAAGTAGGAGCAAGAGAGAGGGGTGGGGGGTGAGAGAAAGAGAGAGAAAGGGAGGAGAGTGATGAGAACGATATATAGCTAGATAGAGAGAAGGAGAGGAGAGAGAAAGAGAACAGGAGATGGTAGTGATGGGGGGTAAAACATATCAGGATATTATTTTTGACGATATATCGTTTTGACAATATCGCAATATTATTTTTGTGCTAGTTGGCTATACCTGCTCAAAAACACCAGCTTTTTTTGTTCATAGCTTGTTCTCCATCTTCTTTTTAAATAGAGAGCCAATTTGTTTTCACCAACTGTTATTTCCATGACTGAACAAAACTTCTCATGGCTCTCTTGTCTCTCTGCAGCAGACAATATGTAAGCGATATGTTTGGAACATCGAATCGCAATAAAATCGGATTATTGAATCCCATTACATTCACGCTTCGAACACACTGACAGCGTCATTGCATTTTGGTACACCAGAATTACGTACATTTCCAATGAAACGCTGCGTATGCCTTGCAGCATTGCGTTGCAGAGGCAGTTGCAGTGCGTTCAGTGTGGTGCATACGTTGGATTTATCAAGCATGTGCTTCAAACTGTCTGCGTAGACAGCTTGACAGAAATGGTAGCAGAAGGTGAATGTTGAACTATTTTGCGCAATGACGCTGCCGGTTGTTTGAAACGTTAGAATTGTGAGAACCGCAATACATATCCTATCGGCACCTAAATATCGTGATAATATCATTATGGTGATGTCCCTGGTTCAGGTGGTAGAGCATGGTGCTTGCAACGCCAGGGTTGTGGGTTTGATTCCCACGGGGGACCAATACGAAAAAGTATGACATTTATGCAGTCACTACTGTACTGTAAGTCGTATTGGTTAAGAGCTTTTGCTAAATTACTTAAATGTAAAATGTAAAAATGAGAGATGGCTATTAGAGTTGTATTTGGCACAAGGACCAGATACACCACTCCCCCTGTCTGAACACCTGTAGGAGTTACTGTATCTGATGGGGGAGCAGGAGGCAGCACAGCACCGGGCCTCAGGAGCTGAGAGACCAGAATGTACATGGGTATGGGGGAATGGTTGAAGAGGCCTGGTGCTGACCTGAACAGAGAACTGGCACCTTTAACCTACGGATACACTGACTGCCAAGCAGTCACTAAAAGTCAGAGTAGGTCTTCCAGGTTTCAGTCAGTGAATTGTGACACGCTTGAGGCTACCTGTCAACAAACTGTGCCTGTTTTACTCTGATAAATTAGGGGGATTGTTAGGTAATATGTGTCTTCCTAACGCCCGTGTTTCTGTTACCAGGTCGATCTCTCCTCTGCAACGCAGCAGCCAATGGAGGTGAGTCAACCCCTGTCTGATAATAACCAACCCTCTCGTTGGTCCTCATTAGAGGGTTTTTACTGTAATGTTGTTCTGTAGTTCCTGGTAAGGTACAATTAATAGGGCTATGTTTGTCATTAAAGCTCAGAGATCGTTGTGTTACACTTTATTTTACAATCTTATATCAGATGCTATTTAGGTACACTATTTGGTATGTAATCAAAAAGATAATTGCCATTTAGAAAGTAAATCAGATTACAATATTTTATCAGATTACAGTACCTACAGGATATACATTCCGAAGCTGTTTCCTTTTTGGCTTAATTCACTGATTCTTTGACACGAAACAGCCTTGTCCTGTGTGTGAGTTAGCCTATGGCAGTCCTATTTGGTTAAACCAGAATATCAATAGCTGCGGGAAACTACTGGGAAACCACCATGGTGTGTATGTTCAGCAATTGTATTTCACCAAGTGAACAAGGTGTTACTATAACAGATTACAACCGGTAAGCGTTTCCTCTTCCTATAACTGGCATCCATGAGTGAACAGTATTATCAGCATGGGATGTGCAGTAGGTAAATGGTGAAACATTTATTTTATAACCAAAACAAGGTTACCCATTCTAAAATTTGCGCTTAGTCTTGCTGTTCCCATGGTTCTGTTTTTGTGCCTACCACAGCAACTGTACACCCTAAGCCAAACCCAGATTCAAACCCTAACCCCAGTGTGGTCAGGAGCCTGTAGAGAGGTCAAGCCATCCTTTCAGTCTCTACCCACTGATCAGGGGTCAGATATGTTCAATCTGTATTGTACATGGGGCACCAATCAAATGATGTCATGGTTTGGCGGCGGTGATTGCTAAGTGTCCTGCATAACCTTCGCTCATTAATGACAATGGAACAGCATACGTAAGTGTGTGTGCCTTGAGTAATCGTCGCTCATCAGTAACAGTGGCGTAGAACGGTGGTCGTGGCGGAATGCACCATTGTTGAGGTCTGACATGGGTTTTCTGTAAATCCTTTTTGGAACATTCCACCATCTTGCTGGCACAGGTTTCCCCCGGCAACAGCAGAATCTTTCCAGGAATTAAAACAACACAGAAAGGAATCCGCTCTGCTTTGCTTAGCTGTGTTTAGTTTTCCATAATGTATTTTGAATTTGCCCTTGTTGCCCCAGAGGAGTGCTTAGACAAACCACCCACTCTGCTCTGCTGTCTCTGCTCTGCCTTGGACTGAGGAGGCCTCTGTGTCATCAGGTTGACATCTCAGACTGGGATGATTCCCATGTTGTAGTCTCAGTCCTGCTGCAGCCTCCAGGCTGCAGAGTGAACCCTGCTCTAGGCTTCATGATGTGTGAGGCTGAAAGGTCTATTTGGCTCCCTGTATGTTATCATAGATTCTGCCCTGGGATGTGTGTGTATGTGTGTGGGTGGTGTGGGTGCGTTGTGATAGTCTTCCCAGGGACCAGTGTTACCTCGCTGACAAATGAGTGGGTTTGTTAAAGAGCAGGTATTATTAAGAGCTGCTCTTTGACCCAGACATATTAGGCCTACAGTGGGCTGGCTGCTATGGACCTGTGGTCAGCCTAATGGCGGGAGGGTCAGAGAGCACAGGATACTCAGAGCTCAATGGGTTGGAACTGATGACTCATAGCTGTAGTCTATTGCACAGTGGACAGTGGACTGAACTGGGTGAAAGGTGATACAATAGAATAATACAGTGCAATGGAGTGGATAACTACAGTCCTGTAGTAAACAGTTACTACCCCAGCCTGAGCCTCTGCTCTGTAGCTCTCCAGCGAAAGTAATCTTCTCTTCCTGGTGAGGAGGTATGAGGTGGTCGAGTGTCTCACCACAAATCAAAGCTAAATGCCAAATTGTTGGGCCAGGGGGGAGTTAGTTCGTGATTTTTCCATGGCCTTGGCCAGACTTGTTTACCCTGTCTAATTCTCAACCACTTTTCTATAAACATGTTTACACAGCAAATTGTTTTTGGAAGAGAGACTGTACTGATCTTGGACTGAACATCGTACAAGCCTGTCTGCTCCTGTTTTGTGAGTAAATATACAAGACTTAATATTAGTGTTATGCAGGTGCACTAATGTTGCTGGAAACCACCGTGATGATCATTCCAGGGCAATAGTCTGTTTTATTTTAAATGTTCTGTGCCATTCGTATTCAGAGGTGTTGTGTGTGCATTTGTGGTTTTCAGGTAATTTAAGAACAACCTTTAACAGTGTTCAAGTTAGCACTTCACTTTTGTTTCTGGTATTTAATTGTATTTATTGGCTCGAGGTAGAGCGGAGATGAGATTTCAGGCAAACCAGGGCTGATCAAAATGTGGGAAATTATACTGAAATTATAAAACATGTTGAAACATCTACAGGATGTCTCTGTTCTGGAAGTAAGTGTCTCTAGCAGACAGACAGTAGGTCTTCACACAGAACCTGTTCAGTGAGGCAGGCAGGCTGTTTACTTGCATAGAGACTGTGTTTTGCTCTATGTGCTGCGTCTTGTCTCCAGTCTATGTACTGTAGCTCTGACTGGGGATACACATGTCATCGCACCACTCCAGGGGTAAATCTAATCAGATTTAGAAGTGGTGCCAGAACTGTGAAAGGAACATCCATCTGAAAGGTGACATTACCCAACAGCCCTAGGGTCCCAGAACCAGACTACAATTTCTGGTGCTGCTCACAACTCAGAGGTTCACTAGGCAGAACTAATGGGAGAAGTGTGTGGGAAACACACACAGCATAAGCTATAATTAAAATAGACAATGAAATAAGCATTGGTTGAAATATGTGGCGCTAGCAACTGCTTAGAAAGTATTATGATTGGGCTAATGATAAATCACTTCTAGATAGACGTTTGCGGTCACTGGAGCCCTCATTCTCAGCTCTCAGCTTTTAGCCTACGATGTCTCTCTCTCAGACGCAGCAGCTGCAGACACTAGCGGTGCCAGGATTCCAATATTGGCTGGGCCAGAGAAATTTGTGGCCATGATTAAACTTGTTTTTATGATGATTGAAATATTTAAATTTAGCGATACGTATAGGCTGGAGTGCACTTTGAAGAATGATGATCCATGAGACCACGGCAGGCAGCGCGGCTCAGTATCAGGAGAAGCCAATGCATCTGTTAACGCCGATTCAGTGCCTTCAGAAAGTATTCACAGCCTGAATTTAACATTTATTAAATTATGATTTTGTGTCACTGGCCTACACACATACCCCATAATTTAAAAGTGGAATTATGTTTTTAGAAATGTTTACTAATTCATTCAAAATGAAACGCTGCAATGTCTTGAGTCAATAAGTATTCAACCCGTTTGTTATGGCAAGCATAAATACGTTCAGGAGTAGAAATGTGCTTAAAAAGTCACATAATAAGTTGCATGGACTCACTCTGTGTGCAATAATAGTGTTTAACATGATATTTTAATGACTACCTGATCTCTACCCCACAAATACAATTAAGACCCGGAGGGTTTTCCAATGACTCGCAAAGAAGGGAACCTATGGTAGATGGGTAAAAAAAACAAACATTGAATATCCCTTTGAGCATTGTGAAGTTATTAATTACACTTTGGATGGCGTATAAATACACACAGTCACTACAAAGATACAGGCGTCCTTCTTAACTCAGTTGTCGGAGAGGAAGGAAACCGCTCAGTGATTTCACCATGAGGCCAATGGTGACTTTAAAATAGTTACATTGTTCTTCAAGATATGTTTAAAACTTTCTGGCCTTAATGGCCATGTACTCTTATAATCTCCACCCGGCACAGCCAGAAGAAGACTGGCCACCCCTCAGAGCCACGTTCCTCTCTAGGTTTCTTCCTACTGTAGGTTCCTGGCTTTCTAGGGAGTTTTTCTTAGCCACCGTGCTTCTACGTCTGCATTGCAAGCTGTTTGGGGTTTTAGGCTGGGTTTCTGTATAGCACTTTGTGACATCTGCTGATGTAAAAAGGCCTTCATAAATAGATTTTATTGAATTTCATTGATTAATGGCTGTGATGGGAGAAAACTGAGGATGGATCAGCAACATTGAAGTTACTCCACATTACTAACCTAAATGAAAGAGTGAAAAGAAGGAAGCCTGTACAGAATACAAATATTCCAAAACATGCATCCTGTTTGCAATAAAGCACTGAAATAAAACTGCAAAGAATGTGGCAAAGAAATGTACTTCATGTCCTGAATACAAGGCATTATGTTTGGGGCAAATCCAACACAACACATCACTGAGTATCACTGAGTATCATATTGTCAAGCATGGTGGTGGCTGCATCATGTTATGGGTATGCTTGTCATCTGCAAGGACAAGGGAGTTAATATAGCTAAGCACAGGCAAAATCCTAGAGGAAAACCTGGTTTAGTCTGCTTTCCTACAGACAGTGAGAGACAAATTCAATAACCTAAAACTCAAGGCCAAATATACACTGGAGTTGCTTACCAAGATGACATTGAATGTTCCTGAGTGGCCTAGTTACAGCTTTGACATAAATCGTCTTGGAAATCTATGGCAAGACCTGAAAATGGCTGTTTAGCAATGATCAACACCAACTTGACAGAGCTTGATGAATAAAAAAAGTAATAATGTGCTAATATTGTACAATCCAGGTGTGCAAAGAGACTTACCCAGAAAGACTCACAGCTGTAATCACTGCCAAAGGTGATTCTAACATGCATAGATTCAGGGGTTGTCAATACTTATGTAAATTAGATATTTATGTATTTCATTTTCAATACATTTGCCCAAAAATATGATGGGGTATTGTGTGTAGATGGGTTGGCTAAAAATCTATTTAATCAATTTTGTATTCAGGTTGTAACACAACAAAATGTGGAATAAGTCAAGGGGAATGATTACTTTATGAAGGCTCTGTACATCCTCACAAAATACACCCTAGACTTCCCTACTAATGTGCCTTGCTGGACCTAGTAAACTATCAAAAGTAGACCCATAAGTGATCCAAGTGTTATCCTAATCAAACATGCATTCAAAACACAGGGCTTTTGAACGTTTCTGTTTGGCAGAAAATCTTATTTATTTATTGTTTCATTATTCAAGGCTCCCTTTGTTATTTTATTTCAAAATAAAATGCTTTATTTTATTGAAAGGCATGAATGACTTGTATGCTGTGTAATGACATAAATTAAGGATTGATTTGTTATATTGAAGTATTTAGTTATACTGTTATATTAAGGCAGATAAAACAGGACGCACTCTCATAGCTTGATAGTGGATAAATTATATAATTCACTACGTGAATTCACTACGTGAGTCAAGAGGAAAATAATACACTTGATTTAGGCTACATTATGGCATGCAATATGTTTCTGATCAGTGCTAGATGGGCAAATGAGCTAGCACCTCCATTTGCCCAGCCAGAGATCAATTAACCAAAAATACTGTGGCATTTACAGGTTTCCCAATCTTATAACTTTACTAGCTTAAATAACAAACGGACAGAGAGGGAAATACGGTTAATGCCAACAGGCATTTGAATGTTACACTGCACGGAGTAACGGGGAACTGCACAAAACAACAAACCTAGCCTGAACTAGCAAGCCATAAATCACAGTACAGCGGGAGGTATCTCCCCAGAGAAACAATCACGAGAAAGAGAAAATGGGTCTCTCCCCACTATTTATATCCCCACAAACCAATGTGCAGCTTCCCCCTTCTTCTATTACCATAACAAACCCATCAACAATGAACATGACTGTTGCTGCCAGCCTGGGGCAGGGTCTGCCCACCCTACCTCCTGAGGGTCGCTAAAATACAGACAGAGATTCAGTGAAACAAAATCACGTTGATTGATTATTAGACAGGCTGTCAGAGTCAGACAGGCTACTACACTAAGTGAAGAGCAAATTCCACTTGTTAAGCTACATAACATGCTAGAATTATTTTTGGGGTCAGCTAATATATGAGCAGACTAAAAAACGTAGCTAACGTTAACATTTTCCCAGCCTAATTGTTACCAAATATCCAAACGGAGATTCAGTGAAAACAAAAATCTGACATTGATTGATTAATCAAGACGAGTTCCCTACTCTTGTCTCAAAGCAGCGAGTTGGCGCTGTCCCAATCAAATTGGTGCTGAAATGTGTATTTGTATTTATTAAGGATCCCTATTAGCTGTTGCCAAGGTACCAGCTACTCTTCCTGCGGTCCAACAACATTAAGGCAGTTATATATAATTAAAAATATTACATGACATTACATTTCATAACACTTTATCCAATACATTTAGTGTGTTCCTTCAGGCCACAACTCCACTGTCATATATTTACAATACAACATCCATGTGTGTAGAGTGCGTGTCTTATCATGTGTATGTGTGTCTGTGCCTGTGTGTGTCTCTTCACAGTCCCCGCTGTTCCATAAGTTGTATTTTTATCCGTTTTTTAAAATCTGATTCTACTGCTTGCATCAGTTACCGGATGTGGAGTAGAGTTCCATGTAGTCATGGCTCTATGTAGTACCCCCCCCCCAATAGTCTGTTCTTGATTCTGGGATTGTGTCGAGACCTTTGGTGGCATGTCTTGTGGGGTGTGCATGGGTGTCCGAGCTGTGTGCTAGTAGCTTAAACAGACAGCTCGGTGCATTCAGCATGTCAACACTTCTTACAAAAACAAGTAGTGATGAAGTCAATCTCTCTTCCATTTTGAGCCATGAGATTTACATGCATATTATTAATGTTAGCTCTCTGTGTACATCCAGGTGCAACAAAACTAGAGCCTATAGGACCTGCCTTGTTGATAGTGTTGTTAAAAAGGAAGAGCGGCACTTTATTATGGACAGACTTCTCCCCATCTTAGCTACTGTTGTATCAAAATGTTTTGACCATGACAATTTACAATCCAGGTTTACTCCAAGCTGTTTAGTCACCTCAACTTGCTCAAGTTCCACATTATTTATTACAAGATTTAGTTGAGGATTAGGGTTTAGTGAATGATTTGTCCCAAATACAATGCTTTTAGTTTTTGAAATATTTAGTAGTAACTTATTCCTTGCCACCTATTCTGAAACTAACTGCAGCTCTTTATTAAGTGTTGCACTAATTTCACTCGCTGTAGTAGCTGACATGTATAGTGTTGAGTTATCCGCAAACATAGAGACACTGGCTTTACTCAAGGCCAGTGGCATGTCATTAGTAAAGATTTTAAAAAGTAAGGTGCCTAGACAGCTGCCCTGGGGAATTCATGAATCTACCTGTATTATGTTAGAGAGGCTTCCATTACTCTCTGTGTTTGGGACACGTTGATTGATTATTAGACAGGCTGTCAGAGTCAGACAGGCTACTACACTAAGTGAAGAGCAAATTCCACTTGTTAAGCTACATAACATGCTAGAATTATTTTGGGGTCAGCTAATATATGAGCAGACTAAAAAACGTAGCTAACGTTAACATTTTCCCAGCCTAATTGTTACCAAATATCCAAACGGAGATTCAGTGAAAACAAAAATCTGACATTGATTGATTAATCAAGACGAGTTCCCTACTCTTGTCTCAAAGCAGCGAGTTGGCGCTGTCCCAATCAAATTGGTGCTGAAATGTGTATTTGTATTTATTAAGGATCCCTATTAGCTGTTGCCAAGGTACCAGCTACTCTTCCTGCGGTCCAACAACATTAAGGCAGTTATATATAATTAAAAATATTACATGACATTACATTTCATAACACTTTATCCAATACATTTAGTGTGTTCCTTCAGGCCACAACTCCACTGTCATATATTTACAATACAACATCCATGTGTGTAGAGTGCGTGTCTTATCATGTGTATGTGTGTCTGTGCCTGTGTGTGTCTCTTCACAGTCCCCGCTGTTCCATAAGTTGTATTTTTATCCGTTTTTTTAAATCTGATTCTACTGCTTGCATCAGTTACCGGATGTGGAGTAGAGTTCCATGTAGTCATGGCTCTATGTAGAACCCCCCCCCAATAGTCTGTTCTTGATTCTGGGATTGTGACGAGACCTTTGGTGGCATGTCTTGTGGGGTGTGCATGGGTGTCCGAGCTGTGTGCTAGTAGCTTAAACAGACAGCTCGGTGCATTCAGCATGTCAACACTTCTTACAAAAACAAGTAGTGATGAAGTCAATCTCTCTTCCATTTTGAGCCATGAGATTTACATGCATATTATTAATGTTAGCTCTCTGTGTACATCCAGGTGCAACAAAACTAGAGCCTATAGGACCTGCCTTGTTGATAGTGTTGTTAAAAAGGAAGAGCGGCACTTTATTATGGACAGACTTCTCCCCATCTTAGCTACTGTTGTATCAAAATGTTTTGACCATGACAATTTACAATCCAGGTTTACTCCAAGCTGTTTAGTCACCTCAACTTGCTCCAAGTTCCACATTATTTATTACAAGATTTAGTTGAAGATTAGGGTTTAGTGAATGATTTGTCCCAAATACAATGCTTTTAGTTTTTGAAATATTTAGTAGTAACTTATTCCTTGCCACCTATTCTGAAACTAACTGCAGCTCTTTATTAAGTGTTGCACTAATTTCACTCGCTGTAGTAGCTGACATGTATAGTGTTGAGTTATCCGCAAACATAGAGACACTGGCTTTACTCAAGGCCAGTGGCATGTCATTAGTAAAGATTTTAAAAAGTAAGGTGCCTAGACAGCTGCCCTGGGGAATTCATGAATCTACCTGTATTATGTTAGAGAGGCTTCCATTACTCTCTGTGTTCTGTTAGACAGGTAACTCTTTATCCACAATATAGCAGGGGATGTAAAGCCATAACACACGTTTTTCCATCAGCAGACTATGATCGATAATGTCAAAAGCCACACTGAAGTCTAACAAAACAGCTCCCACAATATTTGTATCATAAATTTCTCTCAGCCAATCATTAGTCATTTGTGTAAGTGCCATGCTTGTTGAATGTCCTTCCCTATAAGTGTGGTGAAAGTCTGTTGTCAATTTGTTTACAGTAAAATAGCATTGTATCTGGTCAAACACAATTTTTCCAAAGGTTTACTAAGGGTTAGTAACAGGCTGATTGGTTGGCTATTTGAGCCAGTAAAGGGGACTTTACTATTCTTGGGTAGCGGAATAACTTTTGCTTCCCTCCAGACCTGAGGGAATACACTTTCTAGTAGGCTTAGATTGAAGATATGGCATATGGGAGTGGACAATAATGATAATCTAGGTCAGGATTTCCCGAACTCTATTTATTTTAATTTAGTATATGCTAATTGTTGGATATGACTTTGGGAGTTTCAGTATAAGCAAGGATTTGATACATGCATTCAATTGCATTAGCCTACTTTATTCCAATATTTTCATCATTCAGTTCATTAAGGTGAGTTTTCCTCTCAAAATGTTGGATTATTGTGTGCTTATTGACATTTACTGCATTGATTGATAGGAACTAGGAAAATAAGCATTTTACTGCACCCGCCATAACACCTGCTAAACATTGTACCAGACCAATACAATTGTATTTTATTGATGGCTGTTTTCTCATCTCCTCACTCCGCTGCCGCTCTCTCACAGTTCCACTCTGATCTGACATGCATTGTAGCGTCCTGTTGATGACCCTTTCCATATACGCAGGAAGTGCAGACGGAACCCATCATGTTCGACGCCCTGAAGGACCCGAGGAAAGGCAGACAACGCTGCAAGAACCAGGGGAGGGAGGGGCTTCCGTCAGCTCATCTACCAATCAGAGCAACAATAGACTATGTGAAGAGTAAGTCCATAGCAATAGCCAACAGTAAGCCACAGCTTACAGCTAGAACTAGCCTACTGCAACCAATACTAGTATACAGTACAATGGTGAAAATATAACTCTGACAACCTCTGTTTCTTTGACAGATTTGACTAATAACATAATCATTGAAGTTTTGACTGACTTATTGATTTAATTGACTGATTGTATTACTGATTAGTTGATCAACTGATTCATTGATTCATTCATGAATTGATTGGCTGTAATTGTATTGTTCCAGAAGGGGAGCTGAGAGCAGCTATGATCCATTGGGACGAGGCGCAGGGCCACATGAAGAAGATGCGTTACCATGATGGCCGTCTCATAGCTGTAGGGTGAATACGAGGGTTACACCATCGCTACTATGACCTGGGACCTGAGACAGAGCCGCTGTAGGGTAAAGACGAGTGTTACACCATATGACAATAGCTGTAGTGTAAAGACGCAGTGTTACACCATATGACAATAGCTGTTGGGTGAATACGAGGGTTACACCATATGACAATAGCTGTAGGGTAAAGGCAGTGTTACACCATATGACAATGAGGTTACACCATATGACAATAGCTGTAGGGTGAATACGAGGGTTACACCATATGACAATAGCTGTAGGGTGAAGGGTTACACCATATGACAATAGCTGTAGGGTAAAGACGAGTGTTACACCATATGACAATAAGCTGTGAAGACGAGTGTTACACCATATGACAATAGCTGTAGGGTGTAGGGTAAAGAGCTGTAGGAAGTGTTACACCATATGACAATAGCTGTAGGGTAAAGACGAGTGTTACACCATATGACAATAGCTGTAGGGTAAAGACGAGTGTTACACCATATGACAATAGCTGTAGGGTAAAGACGAAGTGTTACACCATATGACAATAGCTGTAGGGTGAATACGAGGGTTACACCATATGACAATAGCTGTAGGGTAAAGACGAGTGTTACACCATATGACAATAGCTGTAGGGTAAAGACGAGTGTTACACCATATGACAATAGCTGTAGGGTGAATACGAGGTTACACCATATGACAATAGCTGTAGGGTAAAGACGAGTGTTACACCAATAGCTGTAGGGTAAAGACGAGTGTTACACCATATGACAATAGCTGTAGGGTGAAGACGAGTGTTACACCATATGACAATAGCTGTAGGTAAAGACGTTACACCATATGACAATAGCTGTAGGGTAAAGACGAGTGTTACACCATATGACAATAGCTGTAGTGTAAAGACGAGTGTTACACCATATGACAATAGCTGTAGGGTGAATACGAGGGTTACACCATATGACAATAGCTGTAGGGTAAAGACGTGTTACACCATATGACAATAGCTGTAGGGTAAAGACAGTGTTACACCATATGACAATAGCTGTAGGGTAAAGACGAGTGTTACACCATATGACAATAGCTGTAGGGTGAAGACGAGTGTTACACCATATGACAATAGCTGTAGGGTGAGACGAGTGTTACACCATATGACAATAGCTGTAGGGTAAAGACGAGTGTTACACCATATGACAATAGCTGTAGGGTAAAGACGAGTGTTACACCATATGACAATAGCTGTAGTGTAAAGACGCAGGGTTACACCATATGACAATAGCTGTAGGGTGAATACTAGGGTTACACCATATGACAATAGCTGTAGGGTAAAGACGAGTGTTACACCATATGACAATAGCTGTAGGGTAAAGACGAGTGTTACACCATATGACAATAGCTGTAGGGTGAGAGTGTTACACCATATGACAATAGCTGTAGGGTAAAGCTGAGGGTTACACCATATGACAATAGCTGTAGGGTGAAGACGAGGGTTACACCATATGACAATAGCTGTAGGGTAAAGACGAGTGTTACACCATATGACAATAGCTGGTAAAGACAGTTACACCATATGACAATAGCTGTAGGGTGAATACACCATATGACAATAGCTGTAGAAGACGAGGGTAACACCATATGACAATAGCTGTAGGGTAAAGACGAGTGTTACACCATATGACAATAGCTGTAGGGTAAAGACGAGTGTTACACCATATGACAATAGCTGTAGGGTAAAGACGAGTGTTACACCATATGACAATAGCTGTAGGGTGAAGGCAGTGTTACACCATATGACAATAGCTGTGTAAAGACGAAAGTGTTACACCATATGACAATAGCTGTTGGGTGAATACGAGGGTTACACCATATGACAATAGCTGTAGGGTAAAGACGAGTGTTACACCATATGGCAATAGCTGTAGGGTAAAGACAAGTGTTACACCATATGACAATAGCTGTAGGGTAAAGACGAGGGTTACACCATATGACAATAGCTGTAGGGTGAAGACGAGTGCTACACCATATGACAATAGCTGTAGGGTGAGTACGAGGGTTACACCATATGACAATAGCTGTAGGGTAAAGACGAGTGTTAAACCATATGACAATAGCTGTAGGGTAAAGACGAGGGTTACACCATATGACAATAGCTGTAGGGTGAAGACGAGTGCTACACCATATGACAATAGCTGTAGGGTGAGTAAAGAGGGTTACACCATATGACAATAGCTGTAGGGTAAAGACGAGTGTTACACCATATGACAATAGCTGTAGGGTAAAGACAGAGTGTTACACCATATGACAATAGCTGTAGGGTGAATACGAGGGTTACACCATATGACAATAGCTGTAGGGTAAAGACGAGTGTTACACCATATGACAATAGCTGTAGGGTGAAGACGAGGGTTACACCATATGACAATAGCTGTAGGGTAAAGACGAGTGTTACACCATATGACAATAGCTGTAGGGTAAAGACGAGTGTTACACCATATGACAATAGCTGTAGTGTAAAGACGAGTGTTACACCATATGACAATAGCTGTTGGGTGAATACGAGGGTTACACCATATGACAATAGCTGTAGGGTAAAGACGAGTGTTACACCATATGGCAATAGCTGTAGGGTAAAGACAAGTGTTACACCATATGACAATAGCTGTAGGGTAAAGACGAGGGTTACACCATATGACAATAGCTGTAGGGTGAAGACGAGTGTTACACCATATGACAATAGCTGTAGGGTAAAGACGAGGGTTACACCATATGACAATAGCTGTAGGGTAAAGACGAGTGTTACACCATATGACAATAGCTGTAGGGTAAAGACGAGTGTTACACCATATGACAATAGCTGTAGGGTAAAGACGAGTGTTACACCATATGACAATAGCTGTAGGGTAAAGACGAGTGTTACACCATATGACAATAGCTGTAGGGTAAAGACGAGTGTTACACCATATGACAATAGCTGTAGGGTAAAGACGAGTGTTACACCATATGACAATAGCTGTAGTGTAAAGACGAGTGTTACACCATATGACAATAGCTGTAGGGTGAATACGAGGGTTACACCATATGACAATAGCTGTAGGGTAAAGACGAGTGTTACACCATATGACAATAGCTGTAGGGTAAAGACGAGGGTTACACCATATGACAATAGCTGTAGTGTAAAGACGAGTGTTACACCATATGACAATAGCTGTAGGGTAAAGACGAGTGTTACACCATATGACAATAGCTGTAGGGTAAAGACGAGGGTTACACCATATGACAATAGCTGTAGGGTAAAGACGAGTGTTACACCATATGACAATAGCTGTAGGGTGAGTACGAGGGTTACACCATATGACAATAGCTGTAGGGTAAAGACGAGTGTTACACCATATTACAATAGCTGTAGGGTAAAGACAAGTGTAACACCATATGACAATAGCTGTAGGGTGAATACGAGGGTTACACCATATGACAATAGCTGTAGGGTCTAGACGAGTGTTACACCATATGACAATAGCTGTTGTGTAAAGACGAGTGTTACACCATATGACAATAGCTGTTGGGTGAATACGAGGGTTACACCATATGACAATAGCTGTAGGGTAAAGACGAGTGTTACACCATATGACAATAGCTGTAGGGTAAAGACGAGTGTTACACCATATGACAATAGCTGTTGGGTGAATATGAGGGTTACACCATATGACAATAGCTGTAGGGTAAAGACGAGTGTTACACCATATTACAATAGCTGTAGGGTGAAACAGGTGTTACACCATATGACAATAGCTGTAGGGTGAATACGAGGGTTACACCATATGACAATAGCTGTAGGGTAAAGACGAGTGTTACACCATATGACAATAGCTGTAGGGTAAAGACGAGTGTTACACCATATGACAATAGCTGTAGGGTAAAGACAAGTGTTACACCATATGACAATAGCTGTAGGGTGAGTACGAGGGTTACACCATATGACAATAGCTGTAGGGTAAAGACGAGTGTTACACCATATTACAATAGCTGTAGGGTAAAGGCAGTGTTACACCATATGACAATAGCTGTAGGGTGAGTAATCGAGGGTTACACCATATGACAATAGCTGTAGGGTAAAGACGAGTGTTACACCATATGACAATAGCTGTAGTGTAAAGACAGAGTGTTACACCATATGACAATAGCTGTTGGGTGAATACGAGGGTTACACCATATGACAATAGCTGTAGGGTAAAGACGAGTGTTACACCATATGACAATAGCTGTAGGGTAAAGACGAGTGTTACACCATATGACAATAGCTGTAGGGTAAAGACGAGTGTTACACCATATGACAATAGCTGTAGGGTGAATACGAGGTTACACCATATGACAATAGCTGTAGGGTAAAGACGAGTGTTACACCATATGACAATAGCTGTAGGGTAAAGACGAGTGTTACACCATATGACAATAGCTGTTGGGTGAATACGAGGGTTACACCATATGACAATAGCTGTAGGGTAAAGACGAGTGTTACACCATATGACAATAGCTGTAGTGTAAAGACGAGTGTTACACCATATGACAATAGCTGTTGGGTGAAGACGAGGGTTACACCATATGACAATAGCTGTAGTGTAAAGACGAGTGTTACACCATATGACAATAGCTGTAGGGTAAAGATGAGTGTTACACCATATGACAATAGCTGTAGTGTAAAGACGAGAGTTACACCATATGACAATAGCTGTTGGGTGAATACGAGGGTTACACCATATGACAATAGCTGTAGGGTAAAGACGAGTGTTACACCATATGGCAATAGCTGTAGGGTAAAGACAAGTGTTACACCATATGACAATAGCTGTAGGGTAAAGACGAGGGTTACACCATATGACAATAGCTGTAGGGTAAAGACAGTGTTACACCATATGACAATAGCTGTAGGGTGAATACGAGGGTTACACCATATGACAATAGCTGTAGGGTAAAGACGAGTGTTACACCATATGACAATAGCTGTAGGGTAAAGACGAGTGTTACACCATATGACAATAGCTGTAGGGTAAAGACGAGTGTTACACCATATGACAATAGCTGTAGGGTGAAGGTTACACCATATGACAATAGCTGTAGGGTGAAGACGAGTGTTACACCATATGACAATAGCTGTAGGGTAAAGACGAGTGTTACACCATATGACAATAGCTGTAGGGTAAAGACGAGTGTTACACCATATGACAATAGCTGTAGGGTAAAGACGAGTGTTACACCATATGACAATAGCTGTAGGGTGAGTCTGAGGGTTACACCATATGACAATAGCTGTAGGGTAAAGACGAGTGTTACACCATATGACAATAGCTGTAGGGTAAAGACAAGTGTAACACCATATGACAATAGCTGTAGGGTGAATACGAGGGTTACACCATATGACAATAGCTGTAGGGTAAAGACGAGTGTTACACCATATGACAATAGCTGTAGTGTAAAGACGAGTGTTACACCATATGACAATAGCTGTAGGGTGAATACGAGGGTTACACCATATGACAATAGCTGTAGGGTAAAGACGAGTGTTACACCATATGACAATAGCTGTAGGGTAAAGACGAGTGTTACACCATATGACAATAGCTGTAGTGTAAAGACGAGTGTTACACCATATGACAATAGCTGTTGGGTGAATACGAGGGTTACACCATATGACAATAGCTGTAGGGTAAAGACGAGTGTTACACCATATGGCAATAGCTGTAGGGTAAAGACAAGTGTTACACCATATGACAATAGCTGTAGGGTAAAGACGAGGGTTACACCATATGACAATAGCTGTAGGGTGAAGACGAGTGCTACACCATATGACAATAGCTGTAGGGTGAGTACGAGGGTTACACCATATGACAATAGCTGTAGGGTAAAGACGAGTGTTACACCATATGACAATAGCTGTAGGGTAAAGACGAGTGTTACACCATATGACAATAGCTGTAGGGTGAAGACGAGGGTTACACCATATGACAATAGCTGTAGGGTAAAGGCGAGGGTTACACCATATGACAATAGCTGTAGGGTAAAGACGAGTGTTACACCATATGACAATAGCTGTAGGGTGAGTACGAGGGTTACACCATATGACAATAGCTGTAGGGTAAAGACGAGTGTTACACCATATGACAATAGCTGTAGGGTAAAGACGAGTGTTACACCATATGACAATAGCTGTAGGGTGAATACGAGGGTTACACCATATGACAATAGCTGTAGGGTAAAGACGAGTGTTACACCATATGACAATAGCTGTAGTGTAAAGACGAGTGTTACACCATATGACAATAGCTGTTGGGTGAATACGAGGGTTACACCATATGACAATAGCTGTAGGGTAAAGAGCAGTGTTACCATATGACAATAGCTGTAGGGTAAAGACGAGTGTTACACCATATGACAATAGCTGTAGGGTAAAGACAAGTGTTACACCATATGACAATAGCTGTAGGGTAAAGACGAGTGTTACACCATATGACAATAGCTGTAGGGTGAATACAGAGGTTACACCATATGACAATAGCTGTAGGGTAAAGACGAGAGTGTTACACCATATGACAATAGCTGTAGGGTAAAGACGAGTGTTACACCATATGACAATAGCTGTAGGGTAAAGACGAAGTGTTACACCATATGACAATAGCTGTAGGGTGAATACGAGGGTTACACCATATGACAATAGCTGTAGGGTAAAGACGAGTGTTACACCATATGACAATAGCTGTAGTGTAAAGACGAGTGTTACACCATATGACAATAGCTGTTGGGTGAATACGAGGGTTACACCATATGACAATAGCTGTAGGGTAAAGACGAGTGTTACACCATATGACAATAGCTGTAGGGTAAAGAGGGTTACACCATATGACAATAGCTGTAGGGTAAAGACGAGTGTTACACCATATGACAATAGCTGTAGTGTAAAGACGAGTGTTACACCATATGACAATAGCTGTTGGGTGAATACAGGGTTACACCATATGACAATAGCTGTAGGGTAAAGACGAGTGTTACACCATATGACAATAGCTGTAGGGTAAAGACAAGTGTTACACAATATGACAATAGCTGTAGGGTAAAGACGAGTGTTACACCATATGACAATAGCTGTAGGGTGAATACGAGGGTTACACCATATGACAATAGCTGTAGGGTAAAGACGAGTGTTACACCATATGACAATAGCTGTAGGGTAAAGACGAGGTGTTACACCATATGACAATAGCTGTAGGGTAAAGACGAGTGTTACACCATATGACAATAGCTGTAGGGTAAAGACGAGTGTTACACCATATGACAATAGCTGTAGGGTGAGTACGAGGGTTACACCATATGACAATAGCTGTAGGGTAAAGACGAGTGTTACACCATATGACAATAGCTGTAGGGTAAAGACAAGTGTAACACCATATGACAATAGCTGTAGGGTGAATACGAGGGTTACACCATATGACAATAGCTGTAGGGTAAAGGCAGGTGTTACACCATATGACAATAGCTGTAGTGTAAAGACGAGTGTTACACCATATGACAATAGCTGTAGGGTGAATACGAGGGTTACACCATATGACAATAGCTGTAGGGTAAAGACGAGTGTTACACCATATGACAATAGCTGTAGGGTAAAGACGAGTGTTACACCATATGACAATAGCTGTAGTGTAAAGACGAGTGTTACACCATATGACAATAGCTGTTGGGTGAATACGAGGGTTACACCATATGACAATAGCTGTAGGGTAAAGACGAGTGTTACACCATATGACAATAGCTGTAGGGTAAAGACAAGTGTTACACCATATGACAATAGCTGTAGGGTAAAGACGAGTGGTTACACCATATGACAATAGCTGTAGGGTAAAGACAGGTGTTACACCATATGACAATAGCTGTAGGGTGAGTACGAGTGTTACACCATATGACAATAGCTGTAGGGTAAAGACAGTGTTACACCATATGACAATAGCTGTAGGGTAAAGACGAGGGTTACACCATATGACAATAGCTGTAGGGTAAAGACGAGTGTTACACCATATGACAATAGCTGTAGTGTAAAGACGAGTGTTACACCATATGACAATAGCTGTTGGGTGAATACGAGGGTTACACCATATGACAATAGCTGTAGGGTAAAGACGAGTGTTACACCATATGACAATAGCTGTAGGGTAAAGACGAGGGTTACACCATATGACAATAGCTGTAGGGTAAAGGCAGAGTGTTACACCATATGACAATAGCTGTAGGGTAAAGACGAGTGTTACACCATATGACAATAGCTGTAGGGTGAAGACGAGTGTTACACCATATGACAATAGCTGTAGGGTGAATACGAGGGTTACACCATATGACAATAGCTGTAGGGTAAAGACGAGTGTTACACCATATGACAATAGCTGTAGGGTAAAGACGAGTGTTACACCATATGACAATAGCTGTAGGGTAAAGACGAGTGTTACACCATATGACAATAGCTGTAGGGTGAATACGAGGGTTACACCATATGACAATAGCTGTAGGGTAAAGACGAGTGTTACACCATATGACAATAGCTGTAGGGTAAAGACGAGTGTTACACCATATGACAATAGCTGTAGGGTAAAGACGAGTGTTACACCATATGACAATAGCTGTAGGGTGAATACGAGGGTTACACCATATGACAATAGCTGTAGGGTAAAGACGAGTGTTACACCATATGACAATAGCTGTAGGGTAAAGACAAGTGTAACACCATATGACAATAGCTGTAGGGTGAATACGAGGGTTACACCATATGACAATAGCTGTAGGGTAAAGACGAGTGTTACACCATATGACAATAGCTGTAGTGTAAAGACGAGTGTTACACCATATGACAATAGCTGTTGGGTGAATACGAGGGTTACACCATATGACAATAGCTGTAGGGTAAAGACGAGTGTTACACCATATGACAATAGCTGTAGGGTAAAGACAAGTGTTACACCATATGACAATAGCTGTAGGGTAAAGACGAGTGTTACACCATATGACAATAGCTGTAGGGTGAATACGAGGGTTACACCATATGACAATAGCTGTAGGGTAAAGACGAGTGTTACACCATATGACAATAGCTGTAGTGTAAAGACAGTGTTACACCATATGACAATAGCTGTAGGGTGAATACGAGGGTTACACCATATGACAATAGCTGTAGGGTAAAGACGAGTGTTACACCATATGACAATAGCTGTAGTGTAAAGACGAGTGTTACACCATATGACAATAGCTGTTGGGTGAATACGAGGGTTACACCATATGACAATAGCTGTAGGGTAAAGACGAGTGTTACACCATATGACAATAGCTGTAGGGTGAGTACGAGGGTTACACCATATGACAATAGCTGTAGGGTAAAGACGAGTGTTACACCATATGACAATAGCTGTAGGGTAAAGACGAGTGTTACACCATATGACAATAGCTGTAGGGTGAATACGAGTGTTACACCATATGACAATAGCTGTAGGGTGAATACGAGGGTTACACCATATGACAATAGCTGTAGGGTAAAGACTAGTGTTACACCATATGACAATAGCTGTAGGGTAAAGACGAGTGTTACACCATATGACAATAGCTGTAGGGTGAAGACGAGTGTTACACCATATGACAATAGCTGTAGGGTAAAGACGAGTGTTACACCATATGACAATAGCTGTAGGGTAAAGACGAGTGTTACACCATATGACAATAGCTGTAGGGTAAAGACGAGGGTTACACCATATGACAATAGCTGTAGGGTAAAGACGAGTGTTACACCATATGACAATAGCTGTAGGGTGAGTACGAGGGTTACACCATATGACAATAGCTGTAGGGTAAAGACGAGTGTTACACCATATGACAATAGCTGTAGGGTAAAGACAAGTGTAACACCATATGACAATAGCTGTAGGGTGAATACGAGGTTACACCATATGACAATAGCTGTAGGGTAAAGACAGTGTTACACCATATGACAATAGCTGTAGTGTAAAGACGAGTGTTACACCATATGACAATAGCTGTTGGGTGAATACGAGGGTTACACCATATGACAATAGCTGTAGGGTAAAGACGAGTGTTACACCATATGACAATAGCTGTAGGGTAAAGACAAGTGTTACACCATATGACAATAGCTGTAGGGTAAAGACGAGTGTTACACCATATGACAATAGCTGTAGGGTGAAGACGAGGGTTACACCATATGACAATAGCTGTAGGGTAAAGACGAGTGTTACACCATATGACAATAGCTGTAGTGTAAAGACGAGTGTTACACCATATGACAATAGCTGTTGGGTGAATACGAGGGTTACACCATATGACAATAGCTGTAGGGTAAAGACGAGTGTTACACCATATGACAATAGCTGTAGTGTAAAGACGAGTGTTACACCATATGACAATAGCTGTTGGGTGAATACGAGGGTTACACCATATGACAATAGCTGTAGGGTAAAGACGAGTGTTACACCATATGACAATAGCTGTAGGGTAAAGACGAGTGTTACACCATATGACAATAGCTGTAGTGTAAAGACGAGTGTTACACCATATGACAATAGCTGTTGGGTGAATACGAGGGTTACACCATATGACAATAGCTGTAGGGTAAAGACGAGTGTTACACCATATGACAATAGCTGTAGGGTAAAGACGAGTGTTACACCATATGACAATAGCTGTAGTGTAGGGTTACACCATATGACAATAGCTGTAGGGTGACGAGTGTTACACCATATGACAATAGCTGTAGTGTAAAGACGAGTGTTACACCATATGACAATAGCTGTAGGGTGAAGACGAGGGTTACACCATATGACAATAGCTGTATAAAGAGTGTTACACCATATGACAATAGCTGTAGGGTGAAGACGAGGTTAATGACAATAGCTGTAGGGTAAAGGGTGTTACACCATATGACAATAGCTGTAGGGTAAAGACGAGTGTTACACCATATGACAATAGCTGTAGGGTGAAGACGAGGGTTACACCATATGACAATAGCTGTAGGGTGAGTACGAGGGTTACACCATATGACAATAGCTGTAGGGTAAAGACGAGTGTTACACCATATGACAATAGCTGTAGGGTAAAGACGAGTGTTACACCATATGACAATAGCTGTAGGGTAAAGACGAGTGTTACACCATATGACAATAGCTGTAGGGTAAAGACGAGTGTTACACCATATGACAATAGCTGTAGGGTGAAGACGAGGGTTACACCATATGACAATAGCTGTAGGGTAAAGACGAGTGTTACACCATATGACAATGGCTGTAGGGTTACACGACAATAGCTGTAGGGTGTAGGTTACACCATATGACAATAGCTGTAGGGTAAAGACGAGTGTTACACCATATGACAATAGCTGTAGGGTAAGACAGGGTTACACCATATGACAATAGCTGTAGTGTTACACCATATGACAATAGCTGTAGGGTAAAGGCAGGTGTTACACCATATGACAATAGCTGTAGGGTAAAGACGAGTGTTACACCATATGACAATAGCTGTAGGGTGAATACGAGGGTTACACCATATGACAATAGCTGTAGGGTAAAGACGAGTGTTACACCATATGACAATAGCTGTAGTGTAAAGACGAGTGTTACACCATATGACAATAGCTGTTGGGTGA
This sequence comes from Brachymystax lenok tsinlingensis, assembly GCA_030435695.1. Classification (NCBI taxonomy): domain Eukaryota; kingdom Metazoa; phylum Chordata; class Actinopteri; order Salmoniformes; family Salmonidae; genus Brachymystax; species Brachymystax lenok. The sequence goes on from CM059785.1 coordinate 21,984,637, forward strand.
ATACGAGGGTTACACCATATGACAATAGCTGTAGGGTAAAGACGAAGTGTTACACCATATGACAATAGCTGTAGGGTAAAGACAAGTGTTACACCATATGACAATAGCTGTAGGGTAAAGACGAGTGTTACACCATATGACAATAGCTGTAGGGTAAAGAGTGTTACACCATATGACAATAGCTGTAGGGTGACGAGTGTTACACCATATGACAATAGCTGTAGGGTAAAGACAGTGTTACACCATATGACAATAGCTGTAGGGTGAATACGAGGGTTACACCATATGACAATAGCTGTAGGGTAAAGACGAGTGTTACACCATATGACAATAGCTGTAGGGTAAAGACGAGGGTTACACCATATGACAATAGCTGTAGGGTAAAGGCAGGTGTTACACCATATGACAATAGCTGTAGGGTGAAAGGGTTACACCATATGACAATAGCTGTAGGGTAAAGACGAGTGTTACACCATATGACAATAGCTGTAGTGTAAAGACGAGTGTTACACCATATGACAATAGCTGTAGGGTGAATACGAGGGTTACACCATATGACAATAGCTGTAGGGTAAAGACGAGTGTTACACCATATGACAATAGCTGTAGGGTGAGTACGAGGGTTACACCATATGACAATAGCTGTAGGGTAAAGACGAGTGTTACACCATATGACAATAGCTGTAGGGTAAAGACGAGTGTTACACCATATGACAATAGCTGTAGGGTAAAGACGAGTGTTACACCATATGACAATAGCTGTAGGGTAAAGACGAGTGTAACACCATATGACAATAGCTGTAGGGTAAGGCAGTGTTACACCATATGACAATAGCTGTAGGGTAAAGACAGAGTGTTACACCATATGACAATAGCTGTAGGGTAAAGGCAGTGTTCCACCATATGACAATAGCTGTAGGGTAAAGACGAGTTACACCATATGACAATAGCTGTAGGGGTGAATACGAGGTTACACCATATGACAATAGCTGTAGGGTAAAGACGAGTGTTACACCATATGACAATAGCTGTACGAGTTACACCATATGACAATAGCTGTAGGGTAAAGGCAGGTGTTACACCATATGACAATAGCTGTAGGGTGAAAGACGAGTGTTACACCATATGACAATAGCTGTAGGGTAAAGACGAGTGTTACACCATATGACAATAGCTGTAGGGTAAAGATGAGTGTTACACCATATGACAATAGCTGTAGGGTAAAGACGAGTGTTACACCATATGACAATAGCTGTAGGGTAAAGACGAGTGTTACACCATATGACAATAGCTGTAGGGTGAGTACGAGGGTTACACCATATGACAATAGCTGTAGGGTAAAGACGAGTGTTACACCATATGACAATAGCTGTAGGGTAAAGAGTGTTACACCATATGACAATAGCTGTAGTGTACAGTGTTACACCATATGACAATAGCTGTTGGGTGAAAGAGGGTTACACCATATGACAATAGCTGTAGGGTAAAGGCGAGTGTTACACCATATGACAATAGCTGTAGTGTAAAGACGAGTGTTACACCATATGACAATAGCTGTTGGGTGAATACGAGGTTACACCATATGACAATAGCTGTAGGGTAAAGACGAGTGTTACACCATATGACAATAGCTGTAGGGTAAAGACAAGTGTTACACCATATGACAATAGCTGTAGGGTAAAGACGAGTGTTACACCATATGACAATAGCTGTAGGGTGAAGACGAGGGTTACACCATATGACAATAGCTGTAGGGTAAAGACGAGTGTTACACCATATGACAATAGCTGTAGGGTAAAGACGAGTGTTACACCATATGACAATAGCTGTAGGGTGAATACGAGGGTTACACCATATGACAATAGCTGTAGGGTAAAGACGAGTGTTACACCATATGACAATAGCTGTAGGGTAAAGACGAGTGTTACACCATATGACAATAGCTGTAGGGTAAAGACGAGTGTTACACCATATGACAATAGCTGTAGGGTGAATACGAGGGTTACACCATATGACAATAGCTGTAGGGTAAGAAGAGTGTTACACCATATGACAATAGCTGTAGGGTAAAGACGAGTGTTACACCATATGACAATAGCTGTAGGGTAAAGACGAGGGTTACACCATATGACAATAGCTGTAGGGTAAAGGCAGTGTTACACCATATGACAATAGCTGTAGTGTAAAGACGAGTGTTACACCATATGACAATAGCTGTAGGGTGAAGACGAGTGTTACACCATATGACAATAGGTGTAGGGTAAAGACGAGTGTTACACCATATGACAATAGCTGTAGGGTGAGTACGAGGGTTACACCATATGACAATAGCTGTAGGGTAAAGACGAGTGTTACACCATATGACAATAGCTGTAGGGTAAAGACGAGTGTTACACCATATGACAATAGCTGTAGGGTAAGACGAGTGTTACACCATATGACAATAGCTGTAGGGTAAAGACGAGTGTTACACCATATGACAATAGCTGTAGGGTAAAGACGAGTGTTACACCATATGACAATAGCTGTAGGGTAAAGACGAGTGTTACACCATATGACAATAGCTGTAGGGTAAAGACGAGTGTTACACCATATGACAATAGCTGTAGGGTGAAGACGAGGGTTACACCATATGACAATAGCTGTAGGGTAAAGACGAGTGTTACACCATATGACAATAGCTGTAGGGTAAAGACGAGTGTTACACCATATGACAATAGCTGTAGGGTAAAGACGAGTGTTACACCATATGACAATAGCTGTAGGGTGAGTACGAGGGTTACACCATATGACAATAGCTGTAGGGTAAAGACGAGTGTTACACCATATGACAATAGCTGTAGGGTAAAGACGAGTGTTACACCATATGACAATAGCTGTAGGGTGAATACGAGGGTTACACCATATGACAATAGCTGTAGGGTAAAGACGAGTGTTACACCATATGACAATAGCTGTTGGGTGAATACGAGGGTTACACCATATGACAATAGCTGTAGGGTAAAGACGAGTGTTACACCATATGACAATAGCTGTAGGGTAAAGACAAGTGTTACACCATATGACAATAGCTGTAGGGTAAAGACGAGTGTTACACCATATGACAATAGCTGTAGGGTGAATACGAGGGTTACACCATATGACAATAGCTGTAGGGTAAAGACGAGTGTTACACCATATGACAATAGCTGTAGGGTAAAGACGAGTGTTACACCATATGACAATAGCTGTAGGGTGAATACAGGGTTACACCATATGACAATAGCTGTAGTGTAAAGACGAGTGTTACACCATATGACAATAGCTGTAGGGTGAATACGAGGGTTACACCATATGACAATAGCTGTAGGGTAAAGACGAGTGTTACACCATATGACAATAGCTGTAGGGTAAAGACAAGTGTTACACCATATGACAATAGCTGTAGGGTAAAGAAGAGTGTTACACCATATGACAATAGCTGTAGGGTAAAGACAGGTGTTACACCATATGACAATAGCTGTAGGGTAAAGACGAGTGTTACACCATATGACAATAGCTGTAGGGTGAAGACGAGTGTTACACCATATGACAATAGCTGTAGGGTAAAGACGAGTGTTACACCATATGACAATAGCTGTAGGGTAAAGACGAGTGTTACACCATATGACAATAGCTGTAGGGTAAAGACGAGTGTTACACCATATGACAATAGCTGTAGGGTAAAGACGAGTGTTACACCATATGACAATAGCTGTAGGGTAAAGACGAGTGTTACACCATATGACAATAGCTGTAGGGTAAAGACGAGTGTTACACCATATGACAATAGCTGTAGGGTGTTACACCATATGACAATAGCTGTAGGGTAAAGACGAGTGTTACACCATATGACAATAGCTGTAGGGTAAAGACGAGTGTTACACCATATGACAATAGCTGTAGGGTAAAGACGAGGGTTACACCATATGACAATAGCTGTAGGGTAAAGACGAGTGTTACACCATATGACAATAGCTGTAGGGTAAAGACGAGTGTTACACCATATGACAATAGCTGTTGGGTGAATACGAGGGTTACACCATATGACAATAGCTGTAGGGTAAAGACGAGTGTTACACCATATGACAATAGCTGTAGGGTAAAGACAAGTGTTACACCATATGACAATAGCTGTAGGGTAAAGACGAGTGTTACACCATATGACAATAGCTGTAGGGTGAAGACGAGGGTTACACCATATGACAATAGCTGTAGGGTAAAGACGAGTGTTACACCATATGACAATAGCTGTAGGGTAAAGACGAGTGTTACACCATATGACAATAGCTGTAGGGTAAAGACGAGTGTTACACCATATGACAATAGCTGTAGGGTAAAGACGAGTGTTACACCATATGACAATAGCTGTAGGGTAAAGACGAGGGTTACACCATATGACAATAGCTGTAGGGTAAAGACGAGTGTTACACCATATGACAATAGCTGTAGGGTAAAGACGACTGTTACACCATATGACAATAGCTGTAGGGTAAAGACGAGGGTTACACCATATGACAATAGCTGTAGGGTAAAGACGAGTGTTACACCATATGGCAATAGCTGTAGTGTAAAGACGAGTGTTACACCATATGACAATAGCTGTTGGGTGAATACGAGGGTTACACCATATAACAATAGCTGTAGGGTAAAGATGAGTGTTACACCATATGGCAATAGCTGTAGGGTAAAGACGAGTGTTACACCATATGACAATAGCTGTAGGGTAAAGGCAGTGTTACACCATATGACAATAGCTGTAGGGTAAAGACGAGTGTTACACCATATGACAATAGCTGTAGGGTAAAGACGAGTGTTACACCATATGACAATAGCTGTAGGGTGAATACGAGGGTTACACCATATGACAATAGCTGTAGGGTAAAGACGAGTGTTACACCATATGACAATAGCTGTAGTGTAAAGACGAGTGTTACACCATATGACAATAGCTGTTGGGTGAATACGAGGGTTACACCATATGACAATAGCTGTAGGGTAAAGACGAGTGTTACACCATATGACAATAGCTGTAGGGTAAAGACAAGTGTTACACAATATGACAATAGCTGTAGGGTAAAGACGAGTGTTACACCATATGACAATAGCTGTAGGGTGAATACGAGGGTTACACCATATGACAATAGCTGTAGGGTCTAGACGAGTGTTACACCATATGACAATAGCTGTTGTGTAAAGACGAGTGTTACACCATATGACAATAGCTGTTGGGTGAATACCAGGGTTACACCATATGACAATAGCTGTAGGGTAAAGACAAGTGTTACACAATATGACAATAGCTGTAGGGTAAAGACGAGTGTTACACCATATGACAATAGCTGTAGGGTAAAGACGAGGGTTACACCATATGACAATAGCTGTAGGGTAAAGACGAGTGTTACACCATATGACAATAGCTGTAGGGTAAAGACGAGTGTTACACCATATGACAATAGCTGTAGGGTAAAGACGAGGGTTACACCATATGACAATAGCTGTAGGGTAAAGACGAGTGTTACACCATATGACAATAGCTGTAGGGTAAAGACGAGTGTTACACCATATGACAATAGCTGTAGGGTAAAGACGAGGGTTACACCATATGACAATAGCTGTAGGGTAAAGACGAGTGTTACACCATATGACAATAGCTGTAGTGTAAAGACGAGTGTTACACCATATGACAATAGCTGTTGGGTGAATACGAGGGTTACACCATATAACAATAGCTGTAGGGTAAAGATGAGTGTTACACCATATGGCAATAGCTGTAGGGTAAAGACGAGTGTTACACCATATGACAATAGCTGTAGGGTAAAGACGAGTGTTACACCATATGACAATAGCTGTAGGGTGAATACGAGGGTTACACCATATGACAATAGCTGTAGGGTCTAGACGAGTGTTACACCATATGACAATAGCTGTTGTGTAAAGACGAGTGTTACACCATATGACAATAGCTGTTGGGTGAATACGAGGGTTACACCATATGACAATAGCTGTAGGGTAAAGACGAGTGTTACACCATATGACAATAGCTGTTGTGTAAAGACGAGTGTTACACCATATGACAATAGCTGTTGGGTGAATACGAGGGTTACACCATATGACAATAGCTGTAGGGTAAAGACGAGTGTTACACCATATGACAATAGCTGTAGTGTAAAGACGAGTGTTACACCATATGACAATAGCTGTTGGGTGAATACGAGGGTTACACCATATGACAATAGCTGTAGGGTAAAGACAAGTGTTACACAATATGACAATAGCTGTAGGGTAAAGACGAGTGTTACACCATATGACAATAGCTGTTGGGTGAATACCAGGGTTACACCATATGACAATAGCTGTAGGGTAAAGACAAGTGTTACACAATATGACAATAGCTGTAGGGTAAAGACAAGTGTTACACCATATGACAATAGCTGTAGGGTAAAGACGAGTGTTACACCATATGAAAATAGCTGTTGGGTGAATATGAGGGTTACACCATATGACAATAGCTGTAGGGTGAATATGAGGGTTACACCATATGACAATAGCTGTAGGGTAAAGACGAGTGTTACACCATATGACAATAGCTGTAGGGTGAGTACGAGGGTTACACCATATGACAATAGCTGTAGGGTAAAGACGAGTGTTACACCATATGACAATAGCTGTAGGGTGAATACGAGGGTTACACCATATGACAATACCTGTAGGGTCTAGACGAGTGTTACACCATATGACAATAGCTGTTGGGTGAATACGAGGGTTACACCACATGACAATAGCTGTAGGGTAAAGACGAGTGTTACACCATATGAAAATAGCTGTTGGGTGAATATGAGGGTTACACCATATGACAATAGCTGTAGGGTGAATATGAGGGTTACACCATATGACAATAGCTGTAGGGTAAAGACGAGTGTTACACCATATGACAATAGCTGTAGGGTGAGTACGAGGGTTACACCATATGACAATAGCTGTAGGGTAAAGACGAGTGTTACACCATATGACAATAGCTGTAGGGTGAAGACGAGGGTTACACCATATGACAATAGCTGTAGGGTAAAGACGAGTGTTACACCATATGACAATAGCTGTTGGGTGAATACGAGGGTTACACCATATGACAATAGCTGTAGGGTAAAGACGAGTGTTACACCATATGGCAATAGCTGTAGGGTAAAGACAAGTGTTACACAATATGACAATAGCTGTAGGGTAAAGACGAGTGTTACACCATATGACAATAGCTGTAGTGTAAAGACGAGTGTTACACCATATGACAATAGCTGTTGGGTGAATACGAGGGTTACACCATATGACAATAGCTGTAGGGTAAAGACGAGTGTTACACCATATTACAATAGCTGTAGTGTAAACACGAGTGTTACACCATATGACAATAGCTGTAGGGTGAATACGAGGGTTACACCATATGACAATAGCTGTAGGGTGAGTACGAGGGTTACACCATATGACAATAGCTGTAGTGTAAAGACGAGTGTTACACCATATGACAATAGCTGTAGGGTAAAGACGAGTGTTACACCATATGACAATAGCTGTAGGGTGAATACGAGGGTTACACCATATGGCAATAGCTGTAGGGTAAAGACAAGTGTTACACAATATGACAATAGCTGTAGGGTAAAGACGAGTGTTACACCATATGACAATAGCTGTAGGGTAAAGACGAGTGTTACACCATATGACAATAGCTGTAGGGTGAATACGAGGGTTACACCATATGACAATAGCTGTAGGGTAAAGACAAGTGTTACACAATATGACAATAGCTGTAGGGTAAAGACGAAGGTTACACCATATGACAATAGCTGTAGGGTAAAGACGAGTGGTAAACCATATGACAATAGCTGTAGTGTAAAGACGAGTGTTACACCATATGACAATAGCTGTTGGGTGAATACGAGGGTTACACCATATGACAATAGCTGTAGGGTAAAGACGAGTGTTACACCATATGACAATAGCTGTAGGGTAAAGACGAGGGTTACACCATATGACAATAGCTGTAGGGTAAAGACGAGTGTTACACCATATGACAATAGCTGTAGTGTAAAGACGAGTGTTACACCATATGACAATAGCTGTTGGGTGAATACGAGGGTTACACCATATGACAATAGCTGTAGGGTAAAGACGAGTGTTACACCATATGGCAATAGCTGTAGGGTAAAGACAAGTGTTACACCATATGACAATAGCTGTAGGGTAAAGACGAGTGTTACACCATATGACAATAGCTGTAGGGTGAATACGAGGGTTACACCATATGACAATAGCTGTAGGGTCTAGACGAGTGTTACACCATATGACAATAGCTGTAGGGTAAAGACGAGTGTTACACCATATGACAATAGCTGTAGTGTAAAGACGAGTGTTACACCATATGACAATAGCTGTAGGGTGAATACGAGTGTTACACCATATGACAATAGCTGTAGGGTAAAGACGAGTGTTACACCATATGACAATAGCTGTAGTGTAAAGACGAGTGTTACACCATATGACAATAGCTGTTGGGTGAATACGAGTGTTACACCATATGACAATAGCTGTAGGGTAAAGACGAGTGTTACACCATATGACAATAGCTGTAGTGTAAAGACGAGTGTTACACCATATGACAATAGCTGTTGGGTGAATACGAGTGTTACACCATATGACAATAGCTGTAGGGTAAAGACGAGTGTTACACCATATGACAATAGCTGTAGTGTAAAGACGAGTGTTACACCATATGACAATAGCTGTAGGGTGAATACGAGGGTTACACCATATGACAATAGCTGTAGGGTAAAGACGAGTGTTACACCATATGACAATAGCTGTTGGGTGAATACGAGGGTTACACCATATGACAATAGCTGTAGGGTAAAGACGAGTGTTACACCATATGACAATAGCTGTAGTGTAAAGACGAGTGTTACACCATATGACAATAGCTGTAGGGTAAAGACGAGTGTTACACCATATGACAATAGCTGTAGGGTGAAGACGAGTGTTACACCATATGACAATAGCTGTAGGGTGAATACGAGGGTTACACCATATGACAATAGCTGTAGGGTAAAGACGAGTGTTACACCATATGACAATAGCTGTAGGGTAAAGACGAGTGTTACACCATATGACAATAGCTGTAGGGTAAAGACGAGTGTTACACCATATGACAATAGCTGTAGTGTAAAGACGAGTGTTACACCATATGACAATAGCTGTAGGGTAAAGACGAGTGTTACACCATATGACAATAGCTGTAGGGTGAATACGAGTGTTACACCATATGACAATAGCTGTAGTGTAAAGACGAGTGTTACACCATATGACAATAGCTGTAGGGTAAAGACAAGTGTAACACCATATGACAATAGCTGTAGAGTGAGTACGAGGGTTACACCATATGACAATAGCTGTAGGGTGAATACGAGGGTTACACCATATGACAATAGCTGTAGGGTAAAGACGAGTGTTACACCATATGACAATAGCTGTTGGGTGAATACGAGGGTTACACCATATGACAATAGCTGTAGGGTAAAGACGAGTGTTACACCATATGACAATAGCTGTAGGGTAAAGACGAGTGTTACACCATATGACAATAGCTGTAGGGTAAAGACGAGTGTTACACCATATGACAATAGCTGTAGGGTGAATACGAGGGTTACACCATATGACAATAGCTGTAGGGTGAATACGAGGGTTACACCATATGACAATAGCTGTAGGGTAAAGACGAGTGTTACACCATATGACAATAGCTGTAGGGTGAGTACGAGGGTTACACCATATGACAATAGCTGTAGGGTAAAGACGAGTGTTACACCATATGACAATAGCTGTAGGGTAAAGACGAGTGTTACACCATATGACAATAGCTGTAGTGTAAAGACGAGTGTTACACCATATGACAATAGCTGTAGGGTAAAGACGAGTGTTACACCATATGACAATAGCTGTAGTGTAAAGACGAGTGTTACACCATATGACAATAGCTGTAGTGTAAAGACGAGTGTTACACCATATGACAATAGCTGTAGGGTAAAGACAAGTGTTACACCATATGACAATAGCTGTAGGGTGAGTACGAGGGTTACACCATATGACAATAGCTGTAGGGTAAAGACGAGTGTTACACCATATGACAATAGCTGTAGTGTAAAGACGAGTGTTACACCATATGACAATAGCTGTAGGGTAAAGACAAGTGTAACACCATATGACAATAGCTGTAGAGTGAGTACGAGGGTTACACCATATGACAATAGCTGTAGGGTAAAGACGAGTGTTACACCATATGACAATAGCTGTAGGGTAAAGACGAGTGTTACACCATATGACAATAGCTGTAGGGTGAGTACGAGGGTTACACCATATGACAATAGCTGTAGGGTAAAGACGAGGTGTTACACCATATGACAATAGCTGTAGGGTAAAGACGAGTGTTACACCATATGACAATAGCTGTAGTGTAAAGACGAGTGTTACACCATATGACAATAGCTGTTGGGTGAATACGAGTGTTACACCATATTACAATAGCTGAAGGGTGAGTACGAGGGTTACACCATATGACAATAGCTGTTGGGTGAATACGAGGGTTACACCATATGACAATAGCTGTAGGGTAAAGACAAGTGTTACACAATATGACTATAGCTGTAGGGTAAAGACGAGTGTTACACCATATGACAATAGCTGTAGGGTAAAGACAAGTGTTACACAATATGACAATAGCTGTAGGGTAAAGACAAGTGTTACACCATATGACAATAGCTGTAGGGTAAAGACGAGTGTTACACCATATGACAATAGCTGTAGTGTAAAGACGAGTGTTACACCATATGACAATAGCTGTTGGGTGAATACGAGTGTTACACCATATGACAATAGCTGTAGTGTAAAGACGAGTGTTACACCATATGACAATAGCTGTAGTGTAAAGACGAGTGTAACACCATATGACAATAGCTGTAGGGTAAAGACGAGTGTTACACCATATGACAATAGCTGTAGTGTAAAGACGAGTGTTACACCATATGACAATAGCTGTAGTGTAAAGACGAGTGTTACACCATATGACAATAGCTGTAGGGTAAAGACAAGTGTAACACCATATGACAATAGCTGTAGAGTGAGTACGAGGGTTACACCATATGACAATAGCTGTAGGGTAAAGACGAGTGTTACACCATATGACAATAGCTGTAGTGTAAAGACGAGTGTTACACCATATGACAATAGCTGTAGGGTAAAGACAAGTGTTACACCATATGACAATAGCTGTAGGGTGAGTACGAGGGTTACACCATATGACAATAGCTGTAGGGTAAAGACAGGTGTTACACCATATGACAATAGCTGTAGGGTAAAGACGAGTGTTACACCATATTACAATAGCTGTAGGGTGAGTACGAGGGTTACACCATATGACAATAGCTGTAGGGTAAAGACGAGGGTTACACCATATGACAATAGCTGTAGGGTAAAGACGAGTGTTACACCATATGACAATAGCTGTAGTGTAAAGACGAGTGTTACACCATATGACAATAGCTGTTGGGTGAATACGAGTGTTACACCATATGACAATAGCTGTAGGGTGAGTACGAGGGTTACACCATATGACAATAGCTGTTGGGTGAATACGAGGGTTACACCATATGACAATAGCTGTAGGGTAAAGACAAGTGTTACACCATATGACAATAGCTGTAGGGTAAAGACGAGTGTTACACCATATGACAATAGCTGTAGGGTAAAGACAAGTGTTACACAATATGACAATAGCTGTAGGGTAAAGACAAGTGTTACACCATATGACAATAGCTGTAGGGTAAAGACGAGTGTTACACCATATGACAATAGCTGTAGTGTAAAGACGAGTGTTACACCATATGACAATAGCTGTTGGGTGAAGACGAGTGTTACACCATATGACAATAGCTGTAGTGTAAAGACGAGTGTTACACCATATGACAATAGCTGTTGGGTGAATACGAGGGTTACACCATATGACAATAGCTGTAGGGTAAAGACGAGTGTTACACCATATGGCAATAGCTGTAGGGTAAAGACAAGTGTTACACAATATGACAATAGCTGTAGGGTAAAGACGAGTGTTACACCATATGACAATAGCTGTTGGGTGAATACCAGGGTTACACCATATGACAATAGCTGTAGGGTAAAGACAAGTGTTACACAATATGACAATAGCTGTAGGGTAAAGACAAGTGTTACACCATATGACAATAGCTGTAGGGTAAAGACGAGTGTTACACCATATGACAATAGCTGTAGTGTAAAGACGAGTGTTACACCATATGACAATAGCTGTTGGGTGAATATGAGGGTTACACCATATGACAATAGCTGTAGGGTGAATATGAGGGTTACACCATATGACAATAGCTGTAGGGTAAAGACGAGTGTTACACCATATGACAATAGCTGTAGGGTGAGTACGAGGGTTACACCATATGACAATAGCTGTAGGGTGAATATGAGGGTTACACCATATGTGTAACGCCCAGGCCTGGGTTTACAGGCTAGAGCGTTTTGGGTTCATTTTGGTTTAGGGGTTTTCACAGTTCTATGGTGTCTAGTTCTATGTTGTTAATGGCTCCCAATTAGAGGCAGCTGAGTCTCGTTGTCTCTAATTGGGAACCATTTATATGTTTGGGAATTGCACCTTAGTTTCGTGGGTTATTGTATGTTCATGTCATGTTTATGTTAGGCTTTTCGTGTTCGGTCGGGTTCTTGTCTAGTTAGGTTTCTACAGTCATGTCTAGTTAGGTTTCTCCGTGTTTCACTTAGATTTCGCCATTCATGTTTAGGTTTAGAGTTCTGTGTTCGTGTTTTAGGATTTAGCGTTAGGCTCACGTCTGTTTCTTCGTTTATTGTTTTGTTTTCGTTCTGTCCCGTGTGTTATAATTAAATCATGTATTCTGGCTACATCGCTGCGTCTTGGTCTGTCCGTCCGGAAGATAATCATGACAGAATAACCCACCAAACAAAGACTAAGCAGCGAGAGACCCGGAGCTTAGGTCTTGGGAGAAGGAGCTATTCTCATGGGAGTGCTTGGGACCAGCCTGGGGAGTATCGTCGACCCAGAGAGGAACTGGAAGCAGCGGCGGCGGAGCGGCGCAGGTGTGAGGATCGGATGGGAGCATGGGATCCGGTGAGTGGCAGGTTTCGAACCTCGCCGGCCAGGAAGCCCGTAAGGCAGTCCCAAGAAACTTTTGGGGCACACGAGGAGGTTGGCCGGTTCAGGAGGGACTCTGAGCCAACTCTCGTGCCTTGTGGAGAGAGCGTTGGGGAGAACGTCGCACCGAGGGGACACCGTGCTATGCTGTATTGCGCACGGTTTCCTACACGGAGTCAGAGGCCGGTGCGAGAGATTCCTGCTCCACTCATCAGTCGGGGTAAACGAAGCGTTCAGCCAGGAAGAGTGGTGCCTGCTCTGCGCGCTAAGTCTCCGGTGCGCCTCCTGGGACCCGGATATCCTGCTCCAGTTCCGTGTGCGGTGTCTCCGGTACGTGTCCGCAGCCCAGTGCGAGAGATCCCAGCGCCACTCATTGGTCGGGCCGAGGTCTGTGTGCTACCTGGGAGAGTGGTGCCAGCTCATGAGCCAGGTCTCCAGTGCGCCTTTGGGTCCATGTTATCCTGTGGTCTCACGGGCAGAATCTCCGGCACGGATCCACAGCCCAGTCCGAGAGATTCCAGCTCCACTCACCCATGAGGCCAGGGTTAGTGAGCTAGCTGGAGATATGGTGTCGGCTCTCCATATCAGGTTCCCGGTCCGGTAGAGGTTTCTACACGCCCAGTCCCTGTTCCACGTTCCAAGATCCCTGTTCCACGCTCCAAGATCCCCGTTCCACGCTCCAAGATCCCTGTTCCACGCCCGAGACCCCGGTTCCACGCTCCAAGATCCCTGTTCCACGTTCCAAGATCCCTGTTCCACGCTCCAAGATCCCTGTTCCACGCCTCCAAGATCCCTGTTCCGCGTTCCAAGATCCCTGTTCCCATGTTCCAAGATCCCAGTCCGCGTAGTTGTTTCTACACGCCCTGTCCTCGGCCCACACCCAGCTCCCCGCGCGGCGCCAGAGAGTCCAGCACGCCCCCTGCCCGCCCCCGCGCACTCCAGCTCCACGCGGCGCTCAGAGAGTCCAGCACGCCCTGTCCCGGCCCGCGCACCAAGCTCCCGTGCGCTCAGAGAGTCCAGCACGTCCTGTCCCGGCCCGCGCACCAAGCTCCCTCGCGCGCCCGAGTCCAGCACGTCCCTGTCCCTGCTCCACGCACCAGAGTTCCAGTGAGCATCACAAGTCCAGTACTGCCAGTTCCTGCTCCACGCACCAGAGTTCCAGTGAGCATCACAAGTCCAGTACTGCCAGTTCCTGCTCCACGCATCCAGAGTTCCAGTGAGCATCACGAGTCCAGTACGACCAGTTCCTGCTCCACGACCAGAGTCCCAGTGAGCATCACGAGTCCAGTACGACTCAGTTCCTGCTCCACGCACCAGAGTCCCAGTGAGCATCACGAGTCCAGTACTGCCAGTTCCCGCTCCACGCACCAGAGTTCCAGTGAGCATCACAAGTCCAGTACGACCAGTTCCTGCTCCACGCACCAGTGTTCCAGTGAGCATTACAAGTCTAGTAATGACCAGTTCCTGCTCCACGCACAGAGTTCCAGTGAGCATCACAAGTCCAGTACTGCCAGTTCCTGCTCCACGCACCAGAGTTCCAGTGAGCATCACAAGTCCAGTACTGCCAGTTCCTGCTCCACGCACCAGAGTTCCAGTGAGCATCACGAGTCCAGTACGACCAGTTCCTGCTCCACGCACCAGAGTCCCAGTGAGCATCACGAGTCCGGTAGGGGCCAGCTTCTGCTCCACGCACCAGAGAGTTCCAAGAAAGGGTCCAGGGCCTCGTGCGTGACATCAGACCAGCACGGCCAGCACCGAGCTCCCACCTGGGACAAAAGGAACTCACCCCCAGATCCCCCGCAAGAGATTTTTGGGCGGTCCGGAGTCCGCGCTTTGGGTACTGTAACGCCCAGGCCTGGGTTTACAGGCCAGAGCGCTTTGGGTTCATTTTGGTTTAGGGTTTTCGCAGTTCTATGGTGTCTAGTTCTATGTTAATGGCCCCCACCAGAGGCAGCTGAGTCTCGTTGTCTCTAATTGGGAACCATTTATATGTTTGGGAATTGCACCTTAGTTTCGTGGGTTATTGTATGTTCATGTCATGTTTATGTTAGGCTTTTCGTGTTCGGTCGGGTTCTTGTCTAGTTAGGTTTCTACAGTCATGTCTAGTTAGGTTTCTCCGTGGTTTCACTTAGATTTCGCCATTCATGTTTAGGTTTAGAGTTCTGTGTTCTGTGGTTTTAGGATTTAGCGTTAGGGCTCACGCCTGTTTCTTCGCTTATTGTTTTGTTTTCGCTCTGTCCCGTGTGTTATAATTAAATCATGTATTCTGGCTACATCGCTGCGTCTTGGTCTGTCCGTCCGGAAGATAATCATGACAATATGACAATAGCTGTAGGGTAAAGACGAGTGTTACACCATATGACAATAGCTGTAGGGTGAGTACGAGGGTTACACCATATGACAATAGCTGTAGGGTAAAGACGAGTGTTACACCATATGACAATAGCTGTAGGGTGAATACGAGGGTTACACCATATGACAATACCTGTAGGGTCTAGACGAGTGTTACATCATATGACAATAGCTGTTGGGTGAATACGAGGGTTACACCATATGACAATAGCTGTAGGGTAAAGACGAGTGTTACACCATATGGCAATAGCTGTAGGGTAAAGACAAGTGTTACACCATATGACAATAGCTGTAGGGTAAAGACGAGTGTTACACCATATGACAATAGCTGTAGGGTAAAGACGAGTGTTACACCATATGACAATAGCTGTTGGGTGAATACGAGGGTTACACCATATGACAATAGCTGTAGGGTAAAGACGAGTGTTACACCATATTACAATAGCTGTAGTGTAAACACGAGTGTTACACCATATGACAATAGCTGTAGGGTGAATACGAGGGTTACACCATATGACAATAGCTGTAGGGTGAGTACGAGGGTTACACCATATGACAATAGCTGTAGGGTAAAGACGAGTGTTACACCATATGACAATAGCTGTAGGGTAAAGACGAGTGTTACACCATATGACAATAGCTGTAGGGTGAATACGAGGGTTACACCATATGACAATAGCTGTAGGGTAAAGACAAGTGTTACACCATATGACAATAGCTGTAGGGTAAAGACAGTGTTACACCATATGACAATAGCTGTAGGGTAAAGACGAGAGTGTTACACCATATCACAATAGCTGTAGGGTGAATACGAGGGTTACACCATATGACAATAGCTGTAGGGTAAAGACGAGGGTTACACCATATGACAATAGCTGTAGGGTAAAGACGAGTGTTACACCATATGACAATAGCTGTAGTGTAAAGACAGTGTTACACCATATGACAATAGCTGTTGGGTGAATACGAGTGTTACACCATATGACAATAGCTGTAGGGTGAGTACGAGGGTTACACCATATGACAATAGCTGTAGGGTAAAGACGAGTGTTACACCATATGACAATAGCTGTAGGGTAAAGACAAGTGTTACACCATATGACAATAGCTGTAGGGTAAAGACGAGTGTTACACCATATGACAATAGCTGTAGGGTAAAGACAAGTGTTACACCATATGCCAATAGCTTTAGGGTAAAGACAAGTGTTACACCATATGACAATAGCTGTAGGGTAAAGACGAGTGTTACACCATATGACAATAGCTGTAGTGTAAAGACGAGTGTTACACCATATGACAATAGCTGTAGGGTGAATACGAGTGTTACACCATATGACAATAGCTGTAGTGTAAAGACGAGTGTTACACCATATGACAATAGCTGTAGGGTGAATACGAGGGTTACACCATATGACAATAGCTGTAGGGTAAAGACGAGTGTTACACCATATGACAATAGCTGTAGGGTAAAGACAAGTGTTACACCATATGACAATAGCTGTAGGGTAAAGACGAGTGTTACACCATATGACAATAGCTGTTGGGTGAATACCAGGGTTACACCATATGACAATAGCTGTAGGGTAAAGACAAGTGTTACACAATATGACAATAGCTGTAGGGTAAAGACAAGTGTTACACCATATGACAATAGCTGTAGGGTAAAGACGAGTGTTACACCATATGACAATAGCTGTAGTGTAAAGACGAGTGTTACACCATATGAAAATAGCTGTTGGGTGAATACGAGTGTTACACCATATGACAATAGCTGTAGGGTAAAGACGAGTGTTACACCATATGACAATAGCTGTAGTGTAAAGACGAGTGTTACACCATATGACAATAGCTGTTGGGTGAATACGAGGTTACACCATATGACAATAGCTGTAGGGTAAAGACGAGTGTTACACCATATGACAATAGCTGTAGGGTAAAGACGAGTGTTACACCATATGACAATAGCTGTAGGGTGAATACGAGGGTTACACCATATCACAATAGCTGTAGGGTGAAGACAGGGTTACACCATATGACAATAGCTGTAGTGTAAAGACGAGTGTTACACCATATGACAATAGCTGTAGGGTGAATACGAGGTTACACCATATGACAATAGCTGTAGGGTAAAGACGAGTGTTACACCATATGACAATAGCTGTAGGGTAAAGACGAGTGTTACACCATATGACAATAGCTGTAGGGTAAAGACGAGTGTTACACCATATGACAATAGCTGTAGGGTAAAGACGAGTGTTACACCATATGACAATAGCTGTAGGGTGAGCGAGGGTTACACCATATGACAATAGCTGTAGGGTGAAAGACGAGTGTTACACCATATGACAATAGCTGTAGGGTAAAGACGAGGTGTTACACCATATGACAATAGCTGTAGGGTAAAGACGAGTGTTACACCATATGACAATAGCTGTAGGGTAAAGACGAGTGTTACACCATATGACAATAGCTGTAGTGTAAAGACGAGTGTTACACCATATGACAATAGCTGTAGGGTAAAGACGAGTGTTACACCATATGACAATAGCTGTAGTGTAAAGACGAGTGTTACACCATATGACAATAGCTGTAGGGTAAAGACGAGTGTTACACCATATGACAATAGCTGTAGGGTAAAGACAAGTGTTACACCATATGACAATAGCTGTAGGGTGAGTACGAGGGTTACACCATATGACAATAGCTGTAGGGTGAATACGAGGGTTACACCATATGACAATAGCTGTAGGGTAAAGACGAGTGTTACACCATATGACAATAGCTGTAGGGTGAAGACGAGGGTTACACCATATGACAATAGCTGTAGGGTGAGTACGAGGGTTACACCATATGACAATAGCTGTAGGGTAAAGACGAGTGTTACACCATATGACAATAGCTGTAGGGTGAATACGAGGGTTACACCATATGACAATAGCTGTAGGGTAAAGACGAGTGTTACACCATATGACAATAGCTGTAGGGTAAAGACGAGTGTTACACCATATGACAATAGCTGTAGGGTAAAGACGAGTGTTACACCATATGACAATAGCTGTAGGGTGAATACGAGGGTTACACCATATGACAATAGCTGTAGGGTAAAGACGAGTGTTACACCATATGACAATAGCTGTAGGGTAAAGACGAGGGTTACACCATATGACAATAGCTGTAGGGTAAAGACGAGTGTTACACCATATGACAATAGCTGTAGGGTAAAGACGAGTGTTACACCATATGACAATAGCTGTAGGGTAAAGACGAGTGTTACACCATATGACAATAGCTGTAGGGTAAAGACGAGTGTTACACCATATGACAATAGCTGTAGGGTAAAGACGAGTGTTACACCATATGACAATAGCTGTAGGGTAAAGACGAGTGTTACACCATATGACAATAGCTGTAGGGTAAAGACGAGTGTTACACCATATGACAATAGCTGTAGTGTAAAGACGAGTGTTACACCATATGACAATAGCTGTTGGGTGAATACGAGGGTTACACCATATGACAATAGCTGTAGGGTAAAGACGAGTGTTACACCATATGACAATAGCTGTAGGGTAAAGACGAGTGTTACACCATATGACAATAGCTGTAGGGTAAAGACGAGTGTTACACCATATGACAATAGCTGTAGGGTGAATACGAGGGTTACACCATATGACAATAGCTGTAGGGTAAAGACGAGTGTTACACCATATGACAATAGCTGTAGTGTAAAGACGAGTGTTACACCATATGACAATAGCTGTTGGGTGAATACGAGGGTTACACCATATGACAATAGCTGTAGGGTAAAGACGAGTGTTACACCATATGACAATAGCTGTAGGGTAAAGACAAGTGTTACACCATATGACAATAGCTGTAGGGTAAAGACGAGTGTTACACCATATGACAATAGCTGTAGGGTGAATACGAGGGTTACACCATATGACAATAGCTGTAGGGTAAAGACGAGTGTTACACCATATGACAATAGCTGTAGGGTAAAGACGAGTGTTACACCATATGACAATAGCTGTAGGGTGAATACGAGGGTTACACCATATGACAATAGCTGTAGGGTAAAGACGAGTGTTACACCATATGACAATAGCTGTAGGGTAAAGACGAGTGTTACACCATATGACAATAGCTGTAGGGTAAAGACGAGGGTTACACCATATGACAATAGCTGTAGGGTAAAGACGAGTGTTACACCATATGACAATAGCTGTAGGGTAAAGACGAGTGTTACACCATATGACAATAGCTGTAGGGTAAAGACGAGTGTTACACCATATGACAATAGCTGTAGGGTAAAGACGAGTGTTACACCATATGACAATAGCTGTAGGGTAAAGACGAGTGTTACACCATATGACAATAGCTGTAGGGTAAAGACGAGGGTTACACCATATGACAATAGCTGTAGGGTAAAGACGAGTGTTACACCATATGACAATAGCTGTAGTGTAAAGACGAGTGTTACACCATATGACAATAGCTGTTGGGTGAATATGAGGGTTACACCATATGACAATAGCTGTAGGGTAAAGACGAGTGTTACACCATATGACAATAGCTGTAGGGTAAAGACGAGTGTTACACCATATGACAATAGCTGTAGGGTAAAGACGAGTGTTACACCATATGACAATAGCTGTAGGGTGAATACGAGGGTTACACCATATGACAATAGCTGTAGGGTCTAGACGAGTGTTACACCATATGACAATAGCTGTAGTGTAAAGACGAGTGTTACACCATATGACAATAGCTGTTGGGTGAATACGAGGGTTACACCATATGACAATAGCTGTAGGGTAAAGACGAGTGTTACACCATATGACAATAGCTGTAGTGTAAAGACGAGTGTTACACCATATGACAATAGCTGTTGGGTGAATACGAGGGTTACACCATATGACAATAGCTGTAGGGTAAAGACGAGTGTTACACCATATGACAATAGCTGTAGTGTAAAGACGAGTGTTACACCATATGACAATAGCTGTAGGGTGAATACGAGGTTACACCATATGACAATAGCTGTAGGGTAAAGACAAGTGTTACACCATATGACAATAGCTGTAGGGTAAAGACGAGTGTTACACCATATGACAATAGCTGTTGGGTGAATACGAGGGTTACACCATATGACAATAGCTGTAGGGTAAAGACAAGTGTTACACCATATGACAATAGCTGTAGGGTAAAGACGAGTGTTACACCATATGACAATAGCTGTAGGGTAAAGACGAGTGTTACACCATATGACAATAGCTGTTGGGTGAATATGAGGGTTACACCATATGACAATAGCTGTAGGGTGAAGACGAGTGTTACACCATATGACAATAGCTGTAGGGTAAAGACGAGTTACACCATATGACAATAGCTGTAGGGTGAGTACGAGGGTTACACCATATGACAATAGCTGTAGGGTAAAGACGAGTGTTACACCATATGACAATAGCTGTAGGGTGAAGACGAGGGTTACACCATATGACAATAGCTGTAGGGTAAAGACGAGTGTTACACCATATGACAATAGCTGTAGGGTGAATACGAGTGTTACACCATATGACAATAGCTGTAGGGTAAAGACGAGGGTTACACCATATGACAATAGCTGTAGGGTGAATACGAGTGTTACACCATATGACAATAGCTGTAGGGTAAAGACGAGGGTTACACCATATGACAATAGCTGTAGGGTAAAGACGAGTGTTACACCATATGACAATAGCTGTAGGGTGAGTACGAGGGTTACACCATATGACAATAGCTGTAGGGTAAAGACGAGTGTTACACCATATGACAATAGCTGTAGGGTGAATACGAGGGTTACACCATATGACAATAGCTGTAGGGTAAAGACGAGTGTTACACCATATGACAATAGCTGTTGGGTGAATACGAGGGTTACACCATATGACAATAGCTGTAGGGTAAAGACGAGTGTTACACCATATGGCAATAGCTGTAGGGTAAAGACAAGTGTTACACCATATGACAATAGCTGTAGGGTAAAGACGAGTGTTACACCATATGACAATAGCTGTAGGGTAAAGACGAGTGTTACACCATATGACAATAGCTGTTGGGTGAATACGAGGGTTACACCATATGACAATAGCTGTAGGGTAAAGACGAGTGTTACACCATATGACAATAGCTGTAGTGTAAAGACGAGTGTTACACCATATGACAATAGCTGTAGGGTGAAGACGAGGGTTACACCATATGACAATAGCTGTAGGGTGAGTACGAGGGTTACACCATATGACAATAGCTGTAGGGTAAAGACGAGTGTTACACCATATGACAATAGCTGTAGGGTAAAGACGAGTGTTACACCATATGACAATAGCTGTAGGGTGAATACGAGGGTTACACCATATGACAATAGCTGTAGGGTAAAGACAAGTGTTACACCATATGACAATAGCTGTAGGGTAAAGACGAGTGTTACACCATATGACAATAGCTGTAGGGTAAAGACGAGTGTTACACCATATGACAATAGCTGTAGGGTGAAGACGAGGGTTACACCATATGACAATAGCTGTAGGGTAAAGACAAGTGTTACACCATATGACAATAGCTGTAGGGTAAAGACGAGGGTTACACCATATGACAATAGCTGTAGGGTAAAGACGAGTGTTACACCATATGACAATAGCTGTAGTGTAAAGACGAGTGTTACACCATATGACAATAGCTGTAGGGTGAATACGAGGGTTACACCATATGACAATAGCTGTAGGGTAAAGACGAGTGTTACACCATATGACAATAGCTGTAGGGTAAAGACGAGTGTTACACCATATGACAATAGCTGTAGGGTAAAGACGAGTGTTACACCATATGACAATAGCTGTAGTGTAAAGACGAGTGTTACACCATATGACAATAGCTGTTGGGTGAATACGAGGGTTACACCATATGACAATAGCTGTAGGGTAAAGACGAGTGTTACACCATATGACAATAGCTGTAGGGTAAAGACAAGTGTTACACCATATGACAATAGCTGTAGGGTAAAGACGAGTGTTACACCATATGACAATAGCTGTAGTGGGTGAAGACAGTGTTACACCATATGACAATAGCTGTAGGGTAAAGGCGAGTGTTACACCATATGACAATAGCTGTAGTGTAAAGACGAGTGTTACACCATATGACAATAGCTGTTGGGTGAATATGAGGGTTACACCATATGACAATAGCTGTAGGGTAAAGACGAGTGTTACACCATATGACAATAGCTGTAGTGTAAAGACGAGTGTTACACCATATGACAATAGCTGTAGGGTGAATACGAGTGTTACACCATATGACAATAGCTGTAGGGTAAAGACGAGTGTTACACCATATGACAATAGCTGTAGGGTAAAGACGAGTGTTACACCATATGACAATAGCTGTAGTGTAAAGACGAGTGTTACACCATATGACAATAGCTGTTGGGTGAATACGAGGGTTACACCATATGACAATAGCTGTAGGGTAAAGACGAGTGTTACACCATATGACAATAGCTGTAGTGTAAAGACGAGTGTTACACCATATGACAATAGCTGTAGGGTAAAGACGAGTGTTACACCATATGACAATAGCTGTAGGGTGAATTCGAGGGTTACACCATATGACAATAGCTGTAGGGTGAATACGAGGGTTACACCATATGACAATAGCTGTAGGGTAAAGACGAGTGTTACACCATATGACAATAGCTGTAGGGTAAAGACGAGTGTTACACCATATGACAATAGCTGTAGGGTAAAGACGAGTGTTACACCATATGACAATAGCTGTAGGGTAAAGACGAGGGTTACACCATATGACAATAGCTGTAGGGTAAAGACGAGTGTTACACCATATGACAATAGCTGTAGTGTAAAGACGAGTGTTACACCATATGACAATAGCTGTAGGGTAAAGACAAGTGTTACACCATATGACAATAGCTGTAGGGTGAGTACGAGGGTTACACCATATGACAATAGCTGTAGGGTAAAGACGAGTGTTACACCATATGACAATAGCTGTAGGGTAAAGACGAGTGTTACACCATATGACAATAGCTGTAGGGTGAATACGAGGGTTACACCATATGACAATAGCTGTAGGGTAAAGACGAGTGTTACACCATATGACAATAGGTGTAGGGTAAAGACGAGTGTTATACCATATGACAATAGCTGTAGGGTAAAGACGAGTGTTACACCATATGACAATAGCTGTAGGGTGAAGACGAGTGTTACACCATATGACAATAGCTGTAGGGTGAAGACGAGGGTTACACCATATGACAATAGCTGTTGGGTGAAGAGGGTTACACCATATGACAATAGCTGTAGGGTAAAGACAAGTGTTACACCATATGACAATAGCTGTAGGGTAAAGACGAGTGTTACACCATATGACAATAGCTGTAGGGTAAAGACGAGTGTTACACCATATGGCAATAGCTGTAGGGTAAAGACAAGTGTTACACCATATGACAATAGCTGTAGGGTAAAGACGAGTGTTACACCATATGACAATAGCTGTAGGGTAAAGACGAGTGTTACACCATATGACAATAGCTGTAGGGTGTAAAGACGAGTGTTACACCATATGACAATAGCTATAGTGTAAAGACGAGTGTTACACCATATGACAATAGCTGTAGGGTAAAGACAAGTGTTACACCATATGACAATAGCTGTAGGGTGAATACGAGGGTTACACCATATGACAATAGCTGTAGGGTAAAGACGAGTGTTACACCATATGACAATAGCTGTAGTGTAAAGACGAGTGTTACACCATATGACAATAGCTGTAGGGTAAAGACAAGTGTTACACCATATGACAATAGCTGTAGAGTGAGTACGAGGGTTACACCATATGACAATAGCTGTAGGGTAAAGACGAGTGTTACACCATATGACAATAGCTGTAGGGTAAAGACGAGTGTTACACCATATGACAATAGCTGTAGGGTGAGTAACGAGGGTTACACCATATGACAATATCTGTAGGGTAAAGACGAGGGTTACACCATATGACAATAGCTGTAGGGTAAAGACGAGGGTTACACCATATGACAATAGCTGTAGGGTAAAGACGAATGTTACACCATATGGCAATAGCTGTAGTGTAAAGACGAGTGTTACACCATATGACAATAGCTGTTGGGTGAATACGAGTGTTACACCATATTACAATAGCTGTAGGGTGAGTACGAGGGTTACACCATATGACAATAGCTGTTGGGTGAATACGAGGGTTACACCATATGACAATAGCTGTAGGGTAAAGACAAGTGTTACACAATATGACAATAGCTGTAGGGTAAAGACGAGTGTTACACCATATGACAATAGCTGTAGGGTGAATACGAGGGTTACACCATATGACAATACCTGTAGGGTCTAGACGAGTGTTACACCATATGACAATAGCTGTAGGGTAAAGACGAGTGTTACACCATATGGCAATAGCTGTAGTGTAAAGACGAGTGTTACACCATATGACAATAGCTGTTGGGTGAATACGAGTGTTACACAATATGACAATAGCTGTAGGGTAAAGACGAGTGTTACACCATATGACAATATCTGTAGGGTAAAGACGAGGGTTACACCATATGACAATAGCTGTAGGGTAAAGACGAGTGTTACACCATATGACAATAGCTGTAGTGTAAAGACGAGTGTTACACCATATGACAATAGCTGTTGGGTGAATACGAGTGTTACACCATATTACAATAGCTGTAGGGTGAGTACGAGGGTTACACCATATGACAATAGCTGTTGGGTGAATACGAGGGTTACACCATATGACAATAGCTGTAGGGTAAAGACAAGTGTTACACCATATGACAATAGCTGTAGGGTAAAGACGAGTGTTACACCATATGACAATAGCTGTAGGGTAAAGACAAGTGTTACACCATATGACAATAGCTGTAGGGTAAAGACGAGTGTTACACAATATGACAATAGATGTAGGGTAAAGACGAGTGTTACACCATATGACAATAGCTGTAGTGTAAAGACGAGTGTTACACCATATGACAATAGCTGTTGGGTGAATATGAGGGTTACACCATATGACAATAGCTGTAGTGTAAAGACGAGTGTTACACCATATGACAATAGCTGTTGGGTGAATACGAGGGTTACACCATATGACAATAGCTGTAGGGTAAAGACGAGTGTTACACCATATGGCAATAGCTGTAGGGTAAAGACAAGTGTTACACAATATGACAATAGCTGTAGGGTAAAGACGAGTGTTACACCATATGACAATAGCTGTAGGGTGAATACGAGGGTTACACCATATGACAATAGCTGTAGGGTCTAGACGAGTGTTACACCATATGACAATAGCTGTAGGGTAAAGACGAGTGTTACACCATATGACAATAGCTGTAGTGTAAAGACGAGTGTTACACCATATGACAATAGCTGTTGGGTGAATACGAGTGTTACACCATATGACAATAGCTGTAGGGTAAAGACGAGTGTTACACCATATGACAATAGCTGTAGTGTAAAGACGAGTGTTACACCATATGACAATAGCTGTTGGGTGAATACGAGTGTTACACCATATGACAATAGCTGTAGGGTAAAGACGAGTGTTACACCATATGACAATAGCTGTAGGGTAAAGACGAGTGTTACACCATATGACAATAGCTGTAGGGTGAATACGAGGGTTACACCATATGACAATAGCTGTAGGGTAAAGACGAGTGTTACACCATATGACAATAGCTGTAGTGTAAAGACGAGTGTTACACCATATGACAATAGCTGTAGGGTAAAGACAAGTGTAACACCATATGACAATAGCTCTAGAGTGAGTACGAGGGTTACACCATATGACAATAGCTGTAGGATAAAGACGAGTGTTACACCATATGACAATAGCTGTAGGGTAAAGACGAGTGTTACACCATATTACAATAGCTGTAGGGTGAGTACGAGGGTTACACCATATGACAATATCTGTAGGGTAAAGACGAGGGTTACACCATATGACAATAGCTGTAGGGTAAAGACGAGTGTTACACCATATGGCAATAGCTGTAGTGTAAAGACGAGTGTTACACCATATGACAATAGCTGTTGGGTGAATACGAGTGTTACACCATATTACAATAGCTGTAGGGTGAGTACGAGGGTTACACCATATGACAATAGCTGTTGGGTGAATACGAGGGTTACACCATATGACAATAGCTGTAGGGTAAAGACAAGTGTTACACAATATGAATATAGCTGTAGGGTAAAGACGAGTGTTACACCATATGACAATAGCTGTAGGGTAAAGACAAGTGTTACACAATATGACAATAGCTGTAGGGTAAAGACAAGTGTTACACCATATGACAATAGCTGTAGGGTAAAGACGAGTGTTACACCATATGACAATAGCTGTAGTGTAAAGACGAGTGTTACACCATATGACAATAGCTGTTGGGTGAATACGAGTGTTACACCATATGACAATAGCTGTAGGGTAAAGACGAGTGTTGAACCATATGACAATAGCTGTAGGGTAAAGACGAGTGTTACACCATATGACAATAGCTGTAGGGTGAATACGAGTGTTACACCATATGACAATAGCTGTAGGGTAAAGACGAGTGTTACACCATATGACAATAGCTGTAGTGTAAAGACGAGTGTTACACCATATGACAATAGCTGTAGGGTAAAGACAAGTGTAACACCATATGACAATAGCTGTAGAGTGAGTACGAGGGTTACACCATATGACAATAGCTGTAGGGTAAAGACGAGTGTTACACCATATGACAATAGCTGTAGGGTAAAGACGAGTGTTACACCATATGGCAATAGCTGTAGTGTAAAGACGAGTGTTACACCATATGACAATAGCTGTTGGGTGAATACGAGTGTTACACCATATTACAATAGCTGTAGGGTGAGTACGAGGGTTACACCATATGACAATAGCTGTTGGGTGAATACGAGGGTTACACCATATGACAATAGCTGTAGGGTAAAGACAAGTGTTACACAATATGACAATAGCTGTAGGGTAAAGACGAGTGTTACACCATATGACAATAGCTGTAGGGTAAAGACAAGTGTTACACAATATGACAATAGCTGTAGGGTAAAGACAAGTGTTACACCATATGACAATAGCTGTAGGGTAAAGACGAGTGTTACACCATATGACAATAGCTGTAGTGTAAAGACGAGTGTTACACCATATGACAATAGCTGTTGGGTGAATACGAGTGTTACACCATATGGCAATAGCTGTAGTGTAAAGACGAGTGTTACACCATATGACAATAGCTGTTGGGTGAATACGAGGGTTACACCATATAACAATAGCTGTAGGGTAAAGACGAGTGTTACACCATATGGCAATAGCTGTAGGGTAAAGACAAGTGTTACACAATATGACAATAGCTGTAGGGTAAAGACGAGTGTTACACCATATGACAATAGCTGTAGGGTGAATACGAGGGTTACACCATATGACAATACCTGTAGGGTCTAGACGAGTGTTACACCATATGACAATAGCTGTAGGGTAAAGACGAGTGTTACACCATATGGCAATAGCTGTAGTGTAAAGACGAGTGTTACACCATATGACAATAGCTGTTGGGTGAATACGAGTGTTACACCATATGACAATAGCTGTAGGGTAAAGACGAGTGTTACACCATATGACAATAGCTGTAGTGTAAAGACGAGTGTTACACCATATGACAATAGCTGTTGGGTGAATACGAGTGTTACACCATATGACAATAGCTGTAGGGTAAAGACGAGTGTTACACCATATGACAATAGCTGTAGTGTAAAGACGAGTGTTACACCATATGACAATAGCTGTAGGGTGAAGACGAGTGTTACACCATATGACAATAGCTGTAGGGTAAAGACAAGTGTTACACCATATGACAATAGCTGTAGGGTAAAGACGAGTGTTACACCATATGACAATAGCTGTAGTGTAAAGACGAGTGTTACACCATATGACAATAGCTGTTGGGTGAATACGAGGGTTACACCATATGACAATAGCTGTAGGGTAAAGACGAGTGTTACACCATATGACAATAGCTGTAGTGTAAAGACGAGTGTTACACCATATGACAATAGCTGTAGGGTAAAGACGAGTGTTACACCATATGACAATAGCTGTAGGGTGAATTTGAGGGTTACACCATATGACAATAGCTGTAGGGTGAATACGAGGGTTACACCATATGACAATAGCTGTAGGGTAAAGACGAGTGTTACACCATATGACAATAGCTGTAGGGTAAAGACGAGTGTTACACCATATGACAATAGCTGTAGGGTAAAGACGAGTGTTACACCATATGACAATAGCTGTAGGGTGAATACGAGGGTTACACCATATGACAATAGCTGTAGGGTAAAGACGAGTGTTACACCATATGACAATAGCTGTAGTGTAAAGACGAGTGTTACACCATATGACAATAGCTGTAGGGTAAAGACAAGTGTAACACCATATGACAATAGCTGTAGAGTGAGTACGAGGGTTACACCATATGACAATAGCTGTAGGGTAAAGACGAGTGTTACACCATATGACAATAGCTGTAGGGTAAAGACGAGTGTTACACCATATGACAATAGCTGTAGGGTGAGTACGAGGGTTACACCATATGACAATAGCTGTAGGGTAAAGACGAGGGTTACACCATATGACAATAGCTGTAGGGTAAAGACGAGTGTTACACCATATGGCAATAGCTGTAGTGTAAAGACGAGTGTTACACCATATGACAATAGCTGTTGGGTGAATACGAGTGTTACACCATATTACAATAGCTGTAGGGTGAGTACGAGGGTTACACCATATGACAATAGCTGTTGGGTGAATACGAGGGTTACACCATATGACAATAGCTGTAGGGTAAAGACAAGTGTTACACCATATGACAATAGCTGTAGGGTAAAGACGAGTGTTACACCATATGACAATAGCTGTAGGGTAAAGACAAGTGTTACACAATATGACAATAGCTGTAGGGTAAAGACAAGTGTTACACCATATGACAATAGCTGTAGGGTAAAGACGAGTGTTACACCATATGACAATAGCTGTAGTGTAAAGACGAGTGTTACACCATATGACAATAGCTGTTGGGTGAATACGAGTGTTACACCATATGACAATAGCTGTAGGGTAAAGACGAGTGTTACACCATATGACAATAGCTGTAGGGTAAAGACGAGTGTTACACCATATGACAATAGCTGTAGGGTGAATACGAGTGTTACACCATATGACAATAGCTGTAGGGTAAAGACGAGTGTTACACCATATGACAATAGCTGTAGTGTAAAGACGAGTGTTACACCATATGACAATAGCTGTAGGGTAAAGACAAGTGTAACACCATATGACAATAGCTGTAGGGTGAGTCAGGGTTACACCATATGACAATAGCTGTAGGGTAAAGACGAGTGTTACACCATATGACAATAGCTGTAGGGTAAAGACGAGTGTTACACCATATGACAATAGCTGTAGGGTGAGTACGAGGGTTACACCATATGACAATAGCTGTAGGGTAAAGACAGGTTACACCATATGACAATAGCTGTAGGGTAAAGACGAGTGTTACACCATATGACAATAGCTGTAGTGTAAAGACGAGTGTTACACCATATGACAATAGCTGTTGGGTGAATACGAGTGTTACACCATATGACAATAGCTGTAGGGTGAGTACGAGGGTTACACCATATGACAATAGCTGTTGGGTGAATACGAGGGTTACACCATATGACAATAGCTGTAGGGTAAAGACAAGTGTTACACAATATGAATATAGCTGTAGGGTAAAGACGAGTGTTACACCATATGACAATAGCTGTAGTGTAAAGACGAGTGTTACACCATATGACAATAGCTGTAGGGTAAAGACGAGTGTTACACCATATGACAATAGCTGTAGTGTAAAGACGAGTGTTACACCATATGACAATAGCTGTAGGGTAAAGACAAGTGTTACACCATATGACAATAGCTGTAGGGTAAAGACGAGTGTTACACCATATGACAATAGCTGTAGTGTAAAGACGAGTGTTACACCATATGACAATAGCTGTTGGGTGAATATGAGTGTTACACCATATGACAATAGCTGTAGGGTAAAGACAAGTGTTACACCATATGACAATAGATGTAGGGTAAAGACGAGTGTTACACCATATGACAATAGCTGTAGTGTAAAGACGAGTGTTACACCATATGACAATAGCTGTTGGGTGAATACGAGGGTTACACCATATGACAATAGCTGTAGGGTAAAGACGAGTGTTACACCATATGACAATAGCTGTAGTGTAAAGACGAGTGTTACACCATATGACAATAGCTGTAGGGTAAAGACGAGTGTTACACCATATGACAATAGCTGTAGGGTGAATACGAGGGTTACACCATATGACAATAGCTGTAGGGTGAATACGAGGGTTACACCATATGACAATAGCTGTAGGGTAAAGACGAGTGTTACACCATATGACAATAGCTGTAGGGTAAAGACGAGTGTTACACCATATGACAATAGCTGTAGGGTAAAGACGAGTGTTACACCATATGACAATAGCTGTAGGGTGAATACGAGGGTTACACCATATGACAATAGCTGTAGGGTAAAGACGAGTGTTACACCATATGACAATAGCTGTAGTGTAAAGACGAGTGTTACACCATATGACAATAGCTGTAGGGTAAAGACAAGTGTAACACCATATGACAATAGCTGTAGAGTGAGTACGAGGGTTACACCATATGACAATAGCTGTAGGGTAAAGACGAGTGTTACACCATATGACAATAGCTGTAGGGTGAGTACGAGGGTTACACCATATGACAATAGCTGTAGGGTAAAGACGAGGGTTACACCATATGACAATAGCTGTAGGGTAAAGACGAGTGTTACACCATATGACAATAGCTGTAGTGTAAAGACGAGTGTTACACCATATGACAATAGCTGTTGGGTGAATACGAGGGTTACACCATATGACAATAGCTGTAGGGTAAAGACGAGTGTTACACCATATGGCAATAGCTGTAGGGTAAAGACAAGTGTTACACCATATGACAATAGCTGTAGGGTAAAGACGAGTGTTACACCATATGACAATAGCTGTAGGGTAAAGACGAGTGTTACACCATATGACAATAGCTGTAGGGTAAAGGCAGAGTGTTACACCATATGACAATAGCTGTAGGGTGAATCTGAGGGTTACACCATATGACAATAGCTGTAGGGTAAAGACGAGTGTTACACCATATGACAATAGCTGTAGTGTAAAGACGAGTGTTACACCATATGACAATAGCTGTAGGGTAAAGACGAGTGTTACACCATATGACAATAGCTGTAGGGTAAAGACGAGTGTTACACCATATGACAATAGCTGTAGGGTGAATACGAGGGTTACACCATATGACAATAGCTGTAGGGTAAAGACGAGTGTTACACCATATGACAATAGCTGTTGTGTAAAGACGAGTGTTACACCATATGACAATAGCTGTTGGGTGAATACGAGGGTTACACCATATGACAATAGCTGTAGGGTGAATACGAGGGTTACACCATATGACAATAGCTGTAGGGTAAAGACAAGTGTTACACCATATGACAATAGCTGTAGGGTAAAGACGAGTGTTACACCATATGACAATAGCTGTAGGGTGAATACGAGGGTTACACCATATGACAATAGCTGTAGGGTAAAGACGAGTGTTACACCATATGACAATAGCTGTAGGGTAAAGACGAGTGTTACACCATATGACAATAGCTGTAGGGTGAATACGAGGGTTACACCATATGACAATAGCTGTAGGGTAAAGACGAGTGTTACACCATATGACAATAGCTGTAGGGTAAAGACGAGTGTTACACCATATGACAATAGCTGTTGGGTGAATACGAGGGTTACACCATATGACAATAGCTGTAGGGTGAGGCAGGTGTTACACCATATGACAATAGCTGTAGGGTAAAGACGAGGGTTACACCATATGACAATAGCTGTAGGGTGAATACGAGGGTTACACCATATGACAATAGCTGTAGGGTAAAGACGAGTGTTACACCATATGACAATAGCTGTAGGGTAAAGACGAGTGTTACACCATATGACAATAGCTGTAGGGTGAATACGAGTGTTACACCATATGACAATAGCTGTAGGGTGAATACGAGGGTTACACCATATGACAATAGCTGTAGGGTAAAGACGAGTGTTACACCATATGACAATAGCTGTAGGGTAAAGACAAGTGTAACACCATATGACAATAGCTGTAGAGTGAGTACGAGGGTTACACCATATGACAATAGCTGTAGGGTAAAGACGAGTGTTACACCATATGACAATAGCTGTTGGGTGAATACGAGGGTTACACCATATGACAATAGCTGTAGGGTGAATACGAGGGTTACACCATATGACAATAGCTGTAGGGTGAGTACGAGGGTTACACCATATGACAATAGCTGTAGGGTAAAGACGACTGTTACACCATATGACAATAGCTGTAGGGTAAAGACGAGTGTTACACCATATGACAATAGCTGTTGGGTGAATACGAGGGTTACACCATATGACAATAGCTGTAGGGTGAATACGAGGGTTACACCATATGACAATAGCTGTAGGGTGAGTACGAGGGTTACACCATATGACAATAGCTGTAGGGTAAAGACGAGTGTTACACCATATGACAATAGCTGTAGGGTGAGTACGAGGGTTACACCATATGACAATAGCTGTAGGGTGAATACGAGGGTTACACCATATGACAATAGCTGTAGGGTGAATACGAGGGTTACACCATATGACAATAGCTGTAGGGTAAAGACGAGTGTTACACCATATGACAATAGCTGTAGGGTAAAGACGAGTGTTACACCATATGACAATAGCTGTAGTGTAAAGACGAGTGTTACACCATATGACAATAGCTGTAGGGTGAATACGAGGGTTACACCATATGACAATAGCTGTAGGGTAAAGACGAGTGTTACACCATATGACAATAGCTGTTGGGTGAATACGAGGGTTACACCATATGACAATAGCTGTAGGGTGAATACGAGGGTTACACCATATGACAATAGCTGTAGGGTGAGTACGAGGGTTACACCATATGACAATAGCTGTAGGGTAAAGACGAGTGTTACACCATATGTAACCCTCATCTTTACCCTTCAGAAGGCGTCGGCTGCTGTGTATAGGAAATGTTGGTGGTTGTAGTGTGTTCCTGGGGTATGTGACCGGAACACATTGAAGCTGGTTCTCCGCTCTGCGAGATGTTTAAAAAACCCTAAGGTCGATGTCCTCACCCCCACGGAAGTCTAATTTGCATAATACAAAAATCCCCATAAAAATCTGTCAGTTTAGAGATAGAGATATCTCTTTTTTGTTCCCTGGGCTGCGTCTCAATTCCCCGCATCCGCCTATGTCGCACTTCCGCATCTGTGGTGAAATGTGACAGAGCTATAGCAGTGTTTGTCAGACCATGAAAATCGGTCTTGTCACAAAATCGTCAGTAGTGTCTGAACGGTTTATTATGAAAAGATGAGACTCTCACGAACATGATGGTCTTCTCCGTTTTGCTCTACGACCCCCACAAGCGTCATGTGACTTGTCTGAAGTCGGTACAGCCAATCTGCCAACTTCTGTCTGTAGCATCCAAACAGTTTGGGCTACACATTAATATGACCCCTCTGTGGAAAGGTTAAACTCTCACAAACATGTTTTGCTCTAGGATGCCCACAGAACTCACAAGAATCATCTGAAGGTCCCCTGGTACCAGTTGTAAAAATGAATAGAAGTATACTGAAACTGTTCAGTGCAAAAAATAAGGGGTTAAAAAAAATATATCCTGATCTTTCTTATATCTCTCAGATATACGTAGGACAGACACTTCAGAACGAACTTCCTTTTGATTTTTTGGGGGGGACTATCTGTTGTTCCATGTAGTGAATCACATTTTTCAATGTGTTTGTATGGGCTAATAGCACTAATAAAATGTTTGATTAAATAATTGTTTTATATTTGTTTTTGATACTTCAAGTGGTCTTAAAATTCTAAATCAAATATCAAAATGATCCTTGGTATGACCTTCTTAAAACAATTCCATATAGCTTAGCAGAGGAGAGGAGGAGGAGAGCACAGCAGCCCCCTGGATAGACCTCCTATCCCTTGGTTTAACAAGCATATGGTCTGGAGATAGCTCCCCTTCCTTCACACGTCCATTTGGAGTGACCTCAGATGGCTTGCAGCACGTTTCTCAACAATGCTCTCACTGGGTTGGAGATGGAGTGATTTGTCATGGAACATGTGACTGAGGTGCATATGGAGTTGATTAGGTTGAATTTCAACATTTCTCTGAGAGAGATCTGAGTTCTAGGATTACGTATTCTGCTCCAAAATGGTCCCATACTGTTCTTATTTTGATCTGTCTGATAACAATTGCACATTTTGAAGAGAGGTTTGTTCCTGAACATGAGAGCTAGTGCAGTCAGAAAAGGTCCTTTGGCACAAATGGACTGTAATTTAGAAATGTTCCACCCCTTTTAGAACAATGCTTACAATGTTTCACAATTTTTGGCAGCTATAGTACATTCAGCCCCCTGCACACTTTAAATATGCATTTCACAACGGCATTCCGTTTGAAGTATACAGGATAGACTTCCGCAGTGATTCGTTCTCTTTTGAAGTCACTTAATTTCATAAAGCCTGGCGCTGACAAAAAAACATTCAAATGTGTTGTGTCAGTAAACATTTAGCCAGGCTTGCCCAGGGTAACCCGTACACACACACACACACACGAACACACACACACACACACAATCTAGCCAATAACTCAACTTGAGCCTTTGTTTTAGCTGCTTTCTCACTGATTCAGGGATCAAAGGGAGTCTTATAAAGACAACTATAACAGCCACACACACACGCACACACACACACACAGATAGTCATAAAAAAGACGCATAAGGCAAAGCAGAGGAATTTATCGACTCATTTTATTGTTCACATATGTAAAAACACAAAGTGCTACAGCAATGATGGGTAATTGGCAAAACAAGGCATGTCAATGTTAATATGGAATTGAATCCACACTACAGGACATAAAACCTTTACAGTTCCTCAAAAGACCCATTACTGCTGACTAGTATTTTCTCTATGTCTCCAGTGTGAGGGAGTTGACTATCTGCTAAATACAGACCAAAGACATATTGAACTTGACTCATGACTCTTTCAGGTCACAGACATGATTTCAGTGTCTTGTCTATTGATGAGAATAATGTCTCAGCTGAGGGGTGGAGTAGGATTAAAATACCCAGTGGTGTTTTGTTTCTACGGGGTTGTTTTCCTCAGTAAATATCAGAGGCATTGATACAGCTCCTTACACCATTAGTGAACTATGGGTGCTTGACTTTATGAGGTCCTGTGGTTTTGGGGGAAATAACTGCGAGGTCCGATTTACGAAGCAGCTGGGTGCTTTGTTATGCACAGTCAGGTTGCTTAGCAGTTCGCATGCTCACACACACCGACACACACTCCATTCAGCGCTGAGTCAGCGTGGCCATCTATTTTCACAAGCTATATATTCTCGCCCTTTGCCTTTACTCCAGTAGAGCCCAGACATAGTCGGCTGTTTGCAGCTGACGGTTTTACCACTGGAACAACACTAACATTAGTACTATTAAAACAATAACAGTGGGAGATTTACAGGACGTTGTGTAGACGTTTGGGCGTGCGAATATGAGAGGACTATTAAGGGCCCTTGTCAGAGCCCGGGTGAGTTGATAACGTCTCAGTGTGTGTATCTCTTCGGACCATGAATCTCCAGTTGGATGACTCCTTACTGGCCGACTCCCTAGATGCCTATCTAATTGTCCCTATGGGATTAATAAAGTCGTATTGAATTGAAGTTACTCATTACATGGCCAGACTAGAACAGACAAATGGATCAAGGCAGCAGCTACTCTCCCTGGGGTCCAGCCAAATTAAGGCAGTTATAAATTTTTTTAAACATTACAATATATTCACAACAGATTTCACAACATATTAGGTGTGCCCTCAGGCCCTCCACTACCACATGTCCACAACACAGAATCCATGTGTACGTGTGTGTATAGTGCGTTTGTTATTGTGTGTTTGTATGCATGTGTCTGTGCCTATGTTTGTGTTGCTTCACAGTCCCCGCTGGTCCGTAAGGTGTATTTTTATACGTTTTTTAAATCTAATTTTACTGATTGCGTGAGTTAATTTTTGTGGAATAGAGTTCCAGGTAGTCATGGCTCTATGTAGTACTGTGAGCCTCCCATAGGCTGTTCTGGACTTGGGACTGTGAAGAGACCTCTGGTGGCATGTCTTGTGGGGTAAATCAGTACAAGATATGGAAAAGGGATTTATGATGTGTGTGTCCTTAGCACCTGGGTTTAGCACGAGCCTGTGTGGCTATACGTCAGCCTGGTAAGATGGTGACATGCATCTGTCCTCCTCATCTCTGTTCCTGTAAAGATTACAGTCATGTCAGTAGCATTAGTTATGGTGCCACATTGCAGAGCATCATGACTTAATGGCATGTCTCCATCACAATCTATTTCGCTTGGATTGAAGTAGTTACTCTTTGTTTTGTTTACATTCAACACCAAACATTGGTTTGGGTTTGATACACACCCTAGATATTAGCTTATTTGATTCAATTTCATTTTAATTGAACAAATTCCACAAACAAATCCCTTGTATTACAGTTTTGGATCATTTGCTAGCCCACTGACACGAACATGCAACTGGAAATTATACCCAGAGGTCGAGGGAATGTTAATAATGTCATAACAGGAAAGCTTGTGGTACACACACACAAAGCGAGAGAGAGGGAATCCCCTCGTTGACTCACACACAAACATGTAGCATTCTCACACAAATCTCACTGTAATCCTTGGATCAGGTGAGTTCCACTCAGATTAGGTTAGTCCTGTATTAAATAGCAACTGGTGACTAAGACAGTCAATTACTCAGTCAGACAGTCATCTGCCTCTCAACCTAGGTCTGTGATCTCAGCGTTGTGTGGATGACAGGCCGGAGGCTGTAAAAGGTTGAATGTGTGTGATGGTGGGTCCGGATGGATTGGTGATGTACTTCCTTTTACTCTCAAACAGCTCAATGGTCATCTGATGAATGACGAGAGGAACTCTTCCAGTAGATGGTGTGTTGGTGTAAACTCCTGAGGGTGTGATGCTGCTATGCTCTCCAGGATGCATTTACAGTAGTTACCATAAAATCCTGCTCTGTCTCCAACTCTAACTCTTATCTCAGGGGAGGCTTGTAATTTCAAACAGGAAACACATAAGTGCTTTGTTCTGGGAGGTAACAAATATCCTTTATATTCAGATTCTTCATTCACTCACTGAGGTAAATCATGCGGAGGGCACCACAAGTTCAGCAATAAACACCTGTTTCATTTACTACAACTATTCAAACTGGTATCTCCACGCACAGTGCAGTGATCTTTTTACATAATAATGATGGTGACAGGATGCTAATGATGATGATGGTTATAGTGGTAATAATGATGATATGAATAATGTTGACATATCGCTTGTCCACCATGTATGCAAGTATGACTCAGTCGTCATTGGGTGGAGAGATAATAAGAAAGAAATTAAACAATTTAAATAATACTTTTGAATACTTCAAAATGAGACAAATCTGAGACACATGTACATATGCTTCTTAGCACCATTACTGAATGTGCACGCTGGATGGAGACTATGGCCAACAGGCATCTCTCTACTGGTGGATACTCTGGTGGGATTCTTTAGACTTGGCAATTTGTCCTTCTGCGTGCATAATGTCTCTGTAAGAGCAAGACTAAATAGAGCCAATCCATCTGATAAGCATATCCAAAAAGTTAGTAGAGTAGTTACTAGGTGTCTTTGTGTTTGTTTGTGTGTGTTAGTAAATACAGTCATGTGTATGTGCGTGCGTGCGTGTGTGTGAGTAGAGTGACCTGTGTGACATACTGTAGCGATGGCAGTGACTCGGTGAAGGATTGTGCCAGGACAATGTCAACATCTGAGACCCAAACCAGTGGTTTCCAGACTTCCCAAACCACCAACAACAAGCTACACACCCAGCCAGAGGACCAGGAATTCAATTCATATGGTCCTGATTTCCCCCCCTCTCTCCACCCCTCCATCCCTCCCTCCCTCCCCTCTTTCCATACTATGCGGAGGGAGCAGAGAGGTTGTTTGATCCAGAGTTGGGATGTCTCATCTTCAGCTTGGTATTTGCTTGTACAGACAGCTACAGTACCCCCCCGCCGCATGCAAACATTGGCTTTATAAGTCCCCTAAACTATGTTTCCCTTAATAACGACGGAGACTTTAAGACTGCCAGATACAATTTGGAGCCCTCAGAGGCTGTGTTATATACGCTGTTTTTAATTGCTGCAAGCAAAAAAATCAAAACGAGAGCAGTGTTGTTGCCAAACATGTTTCTCTATAGCCAATGCACAACACAACGTTTCTAAAGAAGTTGAACATGAAAAATCCCCAGTGGAGATTGAATGGCCACAGGAAAGTTTCCATAGAGTGTTTTACCATAACTCTTAATGACACCTTTTCGCTGTAACACTGAAAGGGAAATCCATATCCCCACTGTTGATCTCTCTATATGTCTGTCAAACCAGGCCAATGTCAGCCAACTGCAATGTTTATTGCTTGAGGTTTGATGCTTATCTCCTGCTCATCATCTGGAACACAGAGTCTAGTAGTTCAACAGTTTCCTCTCAGCGCAGCCCATGCAGCACGGCCTAGATATTGACCACACCGTACATCACAGCCAATGGGACGCGGTCAATCTCCTGATCACTTCTCACGGTTCTACTGCGTTTCTAATCTTATCTGTGGAATCTCCTGTCTCAGAGCAGCCTCGCTGGCATTCTCTGAGCATGCCGTTTTTTAACCCGGGAGCTGTCATCACGCTGCTTGCGGGCCTTCTGGCGTTCTCAGATTACGCGGTGTGTAATAAGGACATGGTGCCAAAGATGTGTCTGAGGATCGCTAGACTAGCCTTCGCCAACCGACCGACCGACACATTGTGATGTTTACTGCCCATATGAGAGGAAAGACTCAACTGAGTGAACTGTCTAATCAGGGTGTGGAGGATGTGAAAGAGGAACGCTTGGGATGAATGTCAAAAGCCTGCTCCTGAATGAGATGGATGCTTTATAACTCGTTTCATAAATCGTTTATGAGCTGTCACCTTTGGCATATAATTAAAATGTTTGACAACGCTGAGAACAGGTTCGTCAGGTTTCTAAGAAAGTTGTGGTTTTGGAAATTGATTTGGACCGTGATCAGG
Organism: Brachymystax lenok tsinlingensis; assembly: GCA_030435695.1. NCBI lineage: Eukaryota > Metazoa > Chordata > Actinopteri > Salmoniformes > Salmonidae > Brachymystax > Brachymystax lenok. Next base: position 22,024,684 of record CM059785.1, read on the forward strand.
AATGATGAATATTTAAAAACACAAGATCGAATCCCCGAGCTGACAAGGTTATTAAAACTCAGAACAAGGCAGTTAACCCACTGTTCCTATGCCGTCAATTATATTTTTCTTAACTGACGTGCCTAGTTACATTAAAATAACAAACAACCTACAGGACTCTATCTAGCTGAAGTTAGGGCTCTATTCAATCTGTATCGCTGAAGATTTAAAGATGCGCAATAGAAATGTAAAGGGATTGAGATGACATGTGCAGCGTTCTGAATGCCATCTCCTCTAATGCGGGAATATTGCTGAACTTCAGCGAATAGAGGAGCCCTTAAAGTCAAGGTCCACTGCAATTACCTAGTTAAACTTGAACATTAGGGCAAAATGTGCATTTCCACCTAAATAGACATACCCAAAATTAATCATTTTTAATGAGATGGCCAAAAACAATAACTGAAAATGCTGCATAGTTTTAGAAAGGTTTGGAACTCACCTTTCTGGTAATTTAATTAAATAAATTGCTACGGTGTACTCTCTTTTGAGAACAGAAGCTCAAGTCAACAGAACAACAATCATGAAAATATGAAAAAATGATATACAGTACCAGTCAAACGTTTGGACACACTTACTCAATCAATTCTTTATTTTTACTATTTTCTACACTGTGAAGACATCAACATTATGAAATAACACATATGGAATCATATAGTAACCAAAAAAGTGTTAAACAAATCAAAATATATTTTATATTGTAGATTCTTCAAAGTAGCCACCCTTTGCCTTGATGACAGCTTTGCACACTCTTGGTATCTCTAATCCACCTCTACGCAGACGACACCATTCTGTATACTTCTGGCCATTCTTTGAACACTGTGTTAACTTCTTGGGCAGAAGAGCACGAGGTGACCGTTTTGGAGACCCTGGCGTGCCCAAAGTAAAATCCCTCCCATTCAGGCCCAGAAAATGGGATATGCACATATTTAGTACCATTGGATAGGGAACACTCTGAATTTTCTAAAAGTGTTAACCATTTGTCTGTGAGTAAAACAGAACGGATATGGCAGGCGAAACCCCGAGGAATTTCTGTCCTGGAAAAAGTGGTTTTGACAGAGTGCCTCATTTGGAACCCCTCCCTTATGAAAATGCCCATATAAGGGCATATGAATGCAGTACCTATCGCTTCCTCTAGATGTCAACAGTCTCGAGACAGTGTTCAGATTTTTTTGGGATGCCATTAGAGCAGAGAAGAAGAGAAATCAGGAAGTGTCCCCTTTGAAGTCAACAGAAGAGAACGCGCACTCTCGAGAAGGCACGCTCTGTGTTTTTTTCCATTCTTATAGCCCAGTTTATTTTCCGGTTGATTTATTATAGGAAATATACGTAAAAGTGTTCCTATGGATACATTTAAAATTATTTTTGATTGTTCTTGGACAAGTTTATAGGTATAAGTTGAAAGAGTTCTTGTCACGTTTCAATGGAGGAGTGGAGGCTGTAGTTTCTGACTATAACGCGCGAACCAAACAGAGATTTATGGATAAAGTACATGACTTTTTCTAACAAAAGAACCATGGATTGTCCCATATACTACCCACCACTGCGACCTGTATGCTCTCGTTGGCTGGCCCTCGCATATTCGTCGCCAAACCCACTGGCTCCAGGTCATCTATAAGTCTTTGCTAGGTAAAGCCCCGCCTTATCTCAGCTCACTGGTCACCATAGTAGCACCCACCCGTAACACGCTCTCCAGCAGGCAGGTATATTTCACTGGTCATCCCCAAAGCCAACTCCTCTTTGGCCTCCTTTCCTTCCAGTTCTCTGCTGCCAATGACTGGAATTAATTGCAAAAATCACTGAAGCTGGAGTCTTATATCTCCCTCACTAACTTTAAGCATCAGCTGTCAGAGCAGCTTACTGATCATTGCACCTGTACATAGCCCATATGTAAATAGCCCAACCAACTACCTATCTCATCCTCATATTGTTATTGTTATTTTTTGCTCCTTTGCACCCCAGTATCTCTACTGCACATTCATCTTCTGCACATCTATCACTCCAGTGTTTAATTGCTAAATTGTAATTATTTCGCCACTTTGGCCAATTTATTGCCTTACCTCCATAATCTTACTACATTTGCACACACTGTATATAGATTTTTCTATTGTGTTATTGACTGTACTTTTGCACGCTTTGCTTTATCTTGGCCAGGTTGCAGTTGTAAATGAGAACTTGTTCTCAACTGGCCTACCTGGTTAAATAAAGGTGAAATAAAATAAAAACACTGTAAGTGTAAAATAAATACTATAATTCTTAGTGACAGTACAGTATTGGCACCATTTCATATAACTGATGTCAGAGACTGTTCTACCAAATGTCCACTGAGTGATGCAGAGACACCATTCAAATGTGTGCAGACTCATTACAACTATATAGGGGACTTAAGATCTATGATTAAACAATGTTTGCATTGGCAAAGCACTGCAATCTTGAGACATATCTAAACTACTAAACAGACAGGATCTTCTCTGAACATTACAAATATTTCCCCTCCATGTGATGTATTGTTGTCTCTACCTTCTTGCCCTTTGTGCTGTTGTCTGTGCACAATAATTCTTGTACCACGTTTTGTGCTGCTACCATGTTATGTTGCTACCATGTTGTTGTCATTTTGAGTTGCTACCATGCTGTGTTGTCATATGTTGCTGCCATGCTATGTTGTTGTCTTAGGTCTCTCTTTATGTAGTGTTGTGTTGTCTCTCTTGTCGTGATGTGTGTTTTGTCCTATATTTTTATTTTATTTCTTTTTAATCTAAGCCCCTGTCCCCGCAGGAGGCCTTTTGCCTTTTGGTAGGCCGTCATTGTAAATAAGAATTTGTTCTTAACTGACTTCCCTAGTTAAATAAAGGTTCAATAAAATAAAAAAATGCTCACAACGTGTTTCCTTCTGGGGTCATATGAAGCAGGGGTTCCCAGTCTTTTTGAGGTCCATTCTTCCTCAAAGGTTTCTCTAATACTCCTGAGACCCATTTGATAAACCAAACCAATGGTTCTTGTTAGAACCCATTCTGTAGCTACTGCCTTGAGGGAATCAGAGGAGACCCACCAGTAGGTCCCGGCCCATCTGGGAGACAGTGAGATAGTGATGGGGGGTTGCTGTCTTGGGCTAAACATCCATGGTGAGGTAGCCATTTAGTGATGTGGTGCTTCAGATAACCTCATTGGCCCTGACGACCTCTCTCACGTCCTGTGAGGTGAGGTCACCAGAGACCAGACATCCAATCACCTGCCGGCTGTCATCCATTTTTAGAAACCAACTCCTCAAAACCACACGTCTCTCTACACATGGCTGCACATCTGACTGGCTGACTTCCGGCAAATGGAGAAATTATGTGACCATACTCAACAAAAGAAGGATACACTGTATCATGAAGGCAAGATCAATGATATAAAGAATGATACAACAAAAACAAATGGGAGTAATTTAAATGAAATTATGGGCAGAAAGACAAATTCATCGAATCAGATGGCTTTATTCATCACAAAACCATTTGTTGTTGGCAATTATTTTAATGATTACTTCCCAAAGTGGGAAAACTTAGGCAGGAAATGTCAACAACGAACAGTGAGCCATCATATTCATGAACAATAGAACAAATAATGAAAGAAAAGCATTGTAAGTTTGTAAATTTAGTGTGGGAGAGGTGGATTTAAAAAAAATCAATCAGTAATGACCAACCTCCTGGCATTGACAACTTAGATGGAAAGCTACTGAGGATGGTAGCTGACTCTATAGCCACTCCTTTCTGTCATGTGTTTGTTCTCAGGCCTGGAGGGAAGCCAAGAATGGTAAAATAGCCTTTACTGGTTCTAACAGACGACTTATCAGTTTGCTGCCATCTCTTAGCAAACTGTTGGAAGAAATGTAAACAAATTAACAACAGACTTTCAGCATGCTGACAGAGAAGGGCACTCGACATGTACTGCACTGACAAAAATGACTGATGATTGGTTGAAAGAAGTTGATAATAAGAAGATTGTGGGAGCCGCACTGTTAGATTTCAGTGTAGCCTTTGATATTATTGACTATAGCGTGTTGTTGAAAAAACGTACACTACCTGTCAAAAGTTTTAGAACACCTTCTCATTCAAGGGTTTTTCTTTATTTGTACTATTTTCTACATTGTAGACTAATAGTGAAGACATCAAAACTATGAAATAACATGGAATCATGTACAGTAGTAAACAAAAACAAAAAGTGTTAAACAAATCAACATATATTTTACTTCAAATAGCTACCCTTTGCATTGATGACAGCTTTTCACACTCTTGGCATTCTCTCAACCAGCTTCATGAGGTAGTCACCTGGAATGGATTTCAATTAACAGGTGTGCCTTCTTAAAAGTTAACTTGTGGAATTTATTTCCTTCTTAATGCGTTTGAGCCAATCAGTTGTGTTGTGACAAGGTAGGGGGGGGGTATACAGAAGATAGCCCTATTTGGAAAAGACCAAGTCCATATTATGGCAAGAACAGCTCAAATAAGCAAAAAGAAACAATAGTCCATCATTACTTTAAGACATGAAGGTTAGTCAATATGGAACATTTCAAGAACTTTGAAAGTTTCTTCAAGTGCAGTCGCAAAAACCATCAAGTGCTATGATGAAACTGGCTCTCATGAGGGCCACCACAGGAATGGAAGACCCAGAGTTACCTCTGCTGCAGAGGATAAATTCATTAGTTACCAGCCTCAGAAATTGCAGCCCCAAAAAATGCTCCACAGAGTTCAAGTAACAGACACATCTCAACATCAACTGTTCAGAGGAGACTGAGTGAATCAGGCCTTCATGGTCTAATTGCTGCAAAGACACAACTACTAAAGGACACCAATAAGAAGAAGAGATTTGCTTGGGCCAAGAAAAACAAGCAATGGACATTAGACCGGTGGAAATCTGTCCAGATTTTAGATTTTTGGTTCCAAACGCCGTGTCTGTGTGAGACGCTGTGTGGGTGAACGGATGATCTCCGCATGTGTATTTCCCACTGTAAAGCATGGAGGAGGAGATGTGATGGTGTAGGGATGCTTTGCTGGTGACACTGTCTGTGATTTATTCTGCAGCGATACGCCATTCCATCTGGTTTGGGCTTAGGTTGGGTCAACAGGACAATGACCCAACACACCTCCAGGCTGTGTAAGGACTATTGTGCTGCATCAGATGACCTGGCATCCACAATCACCTGACATCAAGCAAATTGAGATGGTTTGGGATGAGTCGGACCGCAGAGTGAAGGAAAAGCAGCCAATAAGTGCTCAGCATATGTGGGAACTCCTTCAAGACTGTTGGAAAAGCATTCCATGTGAAGCTGGTTGAGAGAATGCCAAGAGTGTGCAAAGCTGTCATCAAGGCAAAGGGTGGCTATTTGAAAAATCTTAAATCTCAAATATATTTAGATTTGTTTAAAACCGTCCCCAACGGGTGTTTTTTTTGTTTGTTTATTTGCGTTGTTTGTAACTTATTTTTGAACTTATTTTGTACATAATGTTGCCGCTACCGTCTCTTATGACCGAAAATAACTTCTGGACATCAGGACTGCAATTACTCACCACAGACTGGCAGAATCCTTTTTTTCCATTAACGAGTCTGACGAGCCCGACGCTAATGATATACTGCTTACTCGGAAACAGGCCCAGATCCCCGTGATTTGCATGAAGCGGAGGCGGAGAAAAAGGGGCCAGAGGGCCTGAGAATTCGTAGGCAATCGAATAAACCCCCACTTCCTTCCATTCTGCTAGCAAACGTGCAATCTTTGGGGAATAAAATCGATTACCTAAACTACCAACGGGACATTCAAACTGTAATATCTTATGCTTCACGGAGTCGTGGCTGAATGACGACACTATCAACATACAGCTGGCTGGTTATACGCTGTACCGGCAGGATAGAACAGCGGCATCTGGTAAGACAAGGGGCGGCGGGCTATGTATTTTTGTAAATAACAGCTGGTGCACGATATCTAAGGAAGTCTCAAGCTATTGTCGCCTGAGTTAGAGTATCTCATGATAAGCTGTAGACCACACTATCTACCTAGAGCGATTTCATCTGTATTTTTTGAAGCTGTTTACATACCATCATAGACTGAGGCTGACACTAAGACAGCTTTGAATGAGCTTTATTCATAAGCAAACAAGAAAACGTTCACCCAGAGGCGGCGCTCCTACTAGCCGGGGACTTTAATAAGGGGAAACTTAAATCCGTTTTTACCAAATTTCTATCAGCATGTTAAATAAGCAACCAGAGGGAAAAACCTCTGGACCACCTTTACTCCACATACAGAGACGCATACAAAGCTCTCCCTCGCCCTCCATTTAGCAAATCTGACCTATCCTCCTGATTCCTGCTTACAAGCAAAAATTAAAGCAGGAAGCACCAGTGACTAGGTCAATAAAAAAGTGGTCAGATGAAACAGATGCTAAGCTACAGGACTGTTTTGCTAGCACAGACTGGAATATGTTCCGGGATTCCTCCGATGGCATTGAGGAGTACACCACATCAGTCATTGGCTTCATCAATAACTGCATCGATGACGTTGTCCCCACAGTGACCGTACGTACATACCCCAACCAGAAGCCATGGATTACAGGCAACATCCTCACTGAGCTAAAGGCTAGAGCTGCCGCTATCACGGAGCGGGACTCTAACCTGGAAGAATATAAGAAATCCCACTACGCCCTCCGACGAACCATCAAACAGGCAAAGCTTCAATACAGGACTAAGATCGAATTGTACTACACTGGCTCTGACACAGACTACAAAGGGAAGCACAGGCAAGAACTTCCCAGTGAAACGAGCCTACCAGACACAGATCACGCTCTCCGCAGCCGATGTGCGTAAGACCTTTAAACAGGTCAACATTCACAAGGCTGCAGGGCCAGACGGATTAACAGGACGTTTACTGCGAGAATGCGCTGACCAACTGGCAAGTGTCTTCACTGACATTTTCAAACTCTCCCTGTCCGAGTCTGTAATACCAACATGTTTTAAGCAGACCACCATAGTGCCTGTGCCCAAGAACACTAAGGTAATCTGCCTAAATGACTACCGACCCGTAGCACTCACGTCTGTAGCCATGAAGTGCTTTGAAAGGCTGGTCATGGCTCACATCAACACCATTATCCAAGAAACCCTAGACCCACTTCAATTTGCATACCGCCTCAACAGATCCACAGATGATGCAATCTCTATTGCACTCCACATTGCCCTTTTCCACCTGGACAAAAGGAACACCTATGTGAGAATGCTATTCATTGACTACAGTTCAGCGTTCAACACCTCCCTCTGCAACTGGATCCTGGACTTCCTGATGGGCCGCCCTAAGGTGGTAAGGGTTGGTAATACACCCGCCACGCTGATCCTCAACACAGGGGCCCCTCAAGGGTGCGTGCTCAGTCCCCTCCTGTACTCCCTGTTCACTCATGACTGCACGGCCAGGCACGACTCCAACACCATCATGAAGTTTGCCGATAACACAACAGTGGTAGGCCTGATCACCGACAACGACGAAACAGCCTATAGGGAGGAGGTCAGAGACCTGGTGCCAGGACAACAACTTCTCCCTCAACGTGATCAAGACAAAGGAGATGATTGTGGACTACAGGAAAAAGAGGACCGAGCACGCCCCCATTCTCATCGACAGGACTGCAGTGGAGCAGGTTGAGATCTTCAAGTTCCTTGGTGTCCACATCACCAACAAACTAACATAGTCCAAGCACACCAAGACAGTCGTGAAGAGGGCACGACAAAACCTATTCCCCCTCAGGAGACTGAAAATATTTGGCATGGGTCCTCAGGTCCTCAAAAGGTTCTACAGCTGCACCATCAAGAGTATTCTGACTGGTTGTATCACTGCCTGGTATGGCAACTGCTCTGCCTCTGACGGCAAGGCACTACAGAGGGTAGTGCGAACGGCCCAGTACATCACTGGGACTAGCTTCCTGCCATCCAGGACCTCTATGCCAGGCGATGTCAGAGGAAGGGCCTAAAAAAATGTCAGACTCCAGCCACTCTAGTCATAGACTGTTCTCTCTGCTACCAAACGGCAAGCGGTACCGGAACGCCAAGTCTAGGCCCAAGAGGCTTTTAAACAGCTTCTACCCCCAAGCCATAAGACTCCTGAACATCTAATCAAATGGCTACCCAGACTATTTGCATTGCCCCCCCTCTCCCCCTCTTTTACACCGCTGCTACTCTCTGTTTATCATCTATGCATAGTCACTTTAATACCTACATTTACATATTACCTCAACTAACCGGTGCCCCCGCACATTGACTCTGTACCGGTACCCCCCCTGTATATAGTCTCGCTATTGTTATTATACTACTGCTCTTTAATAATTACTTGTTACTTTTATTTCTTATTCTTATCCGTATATTTTAGCTGCATTGTTAGTTAGGGGCTCGTAAGTAAGCATTTCACTGTAAGGTCTACACCTGTTGTATTCAGCGCATGTGGCTAATAACATTTTATTTTAATTTATTTTAATTGATTTATGGCTTTTCAACCTCTGTCATCAGGAAACAGCAGAAGGAGCACCCCCCTATCCACATCGACGAGACAGTAGTGGAGAAGGTTGAAAGTTTTAAGTTCCTCGGCATACACATCACGGACAAACTGAAATGGTCCACCCACACAGACAGCGTGGTGAAGAAGGCGCAACAGCGCCTCTTCAACCTCAGGAGGCTGAATACATTTGTCTTGTCACTAAAAACACTCACAAACTTTTACAGATGCACAATCGAGAGCATCCTGTCAGGCTGTATCACCGCCTGGTACGGCAACTGCTCCGCCCACAACCGTAAGGCTCTCCAGAGGGTAGTGAGGTCTGCTCAACGCATCACCGGGGGCAAACTACCTGCCCTCCAGGACACCTACACCACCCAATGTCACAGGAGCCACTGCCTGTTCACCCCGCTATCATCCAGAAGGCGAGGTCAGTAGAGGTGCATCAAAGCTGGGACCAAGAGACTGAAAAACAGCTTCTATCTCAAGGCCATCAGACTGTTAAACAGCCATCACTAACATTGAGTGGATGCTGTCAACATACTGACTCAAATCTCTAGCCACTTTAATAATAAAAAATGTGATGTAATAAATGTATCACTAGTCACTTTAAACAATGCCACTTTATATAATGTTTGCATACCCTACATTACTCATCTCATATGTATATACTGTACCATCTACTGCATCTTGCCTAAGCCGCACGGCCATCGCTCATCCATGTATTTAATGTACAATATTCTTATTTATTCCTTTACACTTGTGTGTATAAGTTAGTTGTTGTGCAATTGTAAGATTACTTGTTAGATATTACTGCACGGTCAGAAATAGAAGCACAAGCATTTCGCTACACTCGCATTAACATCTGCTAACCATGTGTATGTGACCAATACAATTTGATTTGATTTGATTTGGCAGCTCTCTTGGCACTCTACTGCTGTTGAGCAAGTTGAGCAGACTAAATTACTTGGTGTTACCTTAGATTGTAAACTGTCATGGTCAAAACATATTCAAGGAAACGTACAGTATTATACAGAGCCATGAATGCATGGAACTCCCTTTCATCTCATATAGCGCCAGTGAACAGCAAACCTGGTTTAAAAAAACAAATAAAGCAAAACCATCACACTGCCACCACCATGCTTGACCATTGGTATGAGGTTCTTACTTTGGAATGCAATATTTGGTTTTCACCAGACATAATGGGACCCATCTTGCCCAAAAAGATGACTCAAGTTTGCCAAAAAGCATCTAGAAGCACCTGGATGATCATCAAGACTCTTAGAAGAATGTTCTGTGGAAAGATGAGTCAAAAGTATAATTCTTCAGATGACATGGGTCCCATTATGCCTGGCGAAAACCAAACACTGCATTCCACAGTAAGAACCTTATACCAACGATCAAGTACGGTGGGGGTTAGTGTGATGGTTGGGGATGCTTTGCTGCCTCAGGACCTGGACGACTTGCCATAATAGAAGGAACCATGAATTCAGGAATTCTACAGGTTAATGTCAGGCCATCCATCTGTGAGCGCAGCTGTGTCATGTAGCAAGACAATTATTAAAAAAACACAACCAAGCCTACATGAAAATGTCTAAAAAGCAACAAATTTGAAGTTTTGGGATGGCCTAGTCAAATTCCAGACCTAATCTAAGTTGAAATGTTGTTACATGGACTTGAAACAAGCAGTTCATGTTTGAAAACCCACAAATGTTGCTAAGTTAAAGCAGTTCTGCATGCAATGTAAACTCAGGTTCCCTTTATCTAATTTTAGGTTTTGGTTGAAGATCTGATAACATTCAAGATCAAAAATATGTAAAAATAGAGAAAATCAGAAAGGGGGCAAATTATTTTTCACTGCATCTTTTCTATTATTGTCCTTTTTCAACAAATATAGTCAGTCATTTTTATTATTGTACATTTCCTTTTCCTCAAACTGTACTGTCTCCAGTACTAATAGTTGGATTAGAGAAGAGTCAGATGATATTTATGAGTATGTCAGAGGAGACAGATCACCTGGCCGAGATTAAACTCTATATAGGACATAAATCTAATCTCAGTTAATCCTTCCATTGACAAAAATTAAACATGTCATCTAGAGATGTTTCCATTAGTCAATACACTTCTGTCTAAGAATAAACATGTAATCTATACATGTTTCCTCAGTCAATTAATATCTGTCTGATAGAAGCACTGCAGAAGAGGGAGAGTCCACCCAGTATCTCATCCGTCATATCACCAAATTCCCCAAACTGGGAATGGAAGCATATGAGGGACTGTTCTCCATTCTCTCCTCTTTGTGTTGGATGGACTGACATCCTTCTGTCTAAGGAGAGACTGATGGAGAAACCTCACACACACAGCCGGGTCCACAGTTGCAGGTCTGGCACTGAGAGTTCCATTAGCTGCCAGTCCAAGGTAGCACTGTGTGTCACCTTGGGCCATCCAAAGAGTATGCTTACATTAGAGAGAATAGCTAGCAGGTTTGGATGGACCAGCAGGGTTGGGTGACTCACACAGACACAGAAAGAACAGGATAGAACACACAGAACAGAACAGAACAGAACATAGCATAACAGAACACACATAACAGAACACAGAACATAACATAACACACAGAACATAACATATGTGAAGGAGAAGACATAAGGTGCTGCTACACCAGATGTTATCAGAAACATTAGTATTTAGGAAAGTTTAGAAAATAACAAGCTGTCGTGTTCATGCATTGCAAAGTACTGAGTGATTCTTGTACGTATAAATTCACCTAATTTGTTTGGTAATTCTTTGTTCTAAAGAGAGACAGATGTAGGCAGTAAATTTACTGTAAAACCAATTACGTTAACCACTCCAAGGCTCAGAGACCACATGAAGTAAGTGATACGCTGACACTCACACACGCTACCATCCACTCACTAATACACTCACACCTCTGCACCTGTAGGTCCTCTGACACACACACACACACACACACACACACACACACACACACACACACACACACACACACACACACACACACACACACACACACACACACACAAACAATTTATTTTGAGGTCAAACTGATTATAGGGAGCAGCCAGTAGTTGAAAGGCTTCCTAGCCCCCTCACTGTACCTACATGACACACACATACAGTTTCTTAGCCCCTCTGCAGGACACACACAGCTAGAACCACAACACAGGAGCTGGCTAAACTAAGCACTCAGCAGGAGACCGACTGACTGGGCCATTATAAAACCTACCTGTCATTATAAACCCTACCTGTTATTATAAAACCTACCGTTCAGAGCCCTCAGCACCCACTCACACAGCTACTGCATGCACATTGAGCAGATGTGATGCTCCGATGTGAACTAGCCATCAAGCACTACCATCGTCTAGAGTTAGTAAAAGCTGTTTCCCAGTTACAAAGTATTTTAGCAAACAAGGAGAGGCAAGGAGACATAAGCAAACTATATGCCGCCTTACTACAAAGTAGCTTTCAGATGTACACAAGCATACACATTCAGACAAATAACCACAACTTTACCTCAATTAGCATCTGTCCTGGTCAATACTGTCATTTACAGAATCACCATCATTCTTTCCACTGTGGGAGTGGGCTGGGCCTGCTTCGGTTTCACAGTCACTGTATCCTCTCCAGTCAACACACACACACACGCGTGCACACCAAGTACGAACGCACCCGCACATATACAAACACACACAATCTAGCCAATAACTCAACTTGCAGATTGATCAGTAGAAGTAGACGGTGATTTCGGACGTTTGAAAAGGTCCAGAGAATGTCGATATATGCCTTCCATTGCGCTCACCCCAAAAATGTTTTAAGAATTGCCCAGCACTGGTAGTGAACTCGTGATGCCCTAACCCTGTAACCACGCAGACTTAATCCGTCAAAAATAGGCGTTCAGCCATAATACGTTGAATTTCGAAGGGAAACTATGAGATCTTGTTGCAACTTGAGCCTTTGTTTTAGCTGCTTTTTCTCTGATTCAGAGATCAAAGTACATGCACTCACACATACACACATATACACTAGTGATGCGTGGGTTGACTCAAAACCCGCAGTCCCCACGGTTATATCAGCGGGCAGGTTTAAAGTCAATAAATATTATGTGTATGAAGGGCGGGTGGGTGGGGGGCGGGTTGAATAAAGAGAAAACAATTCCTCAAAAAATCCATAAATGTATCATTCTCATGCAATTTATATCTATAGGCTACATTGAGGTTTTTCTTTAATTATTTTAGGCTGTCTGGCATTACTGGGTTAAGCCTAAGCTTTAGGTCCTAACTGTAAGCACGCCAAATAGCCTACACGCCAATCGCCAAATGCTTTTAGGAAATTTTACTGGAAATTGTTTACAGTGTGGAACTAAAATCTGGACACTGACTGTAGGTCTATAACCTCTCACATAGCCTTAATATTAACTCCACAGAATTAAGCATTTCTTGTAGTAAAATTATACAGCCAATGTAGGCTACATTTTAACTCGGACTTGCCTAGTTAAATAACGGTTAAATAAAAATAAATAAATATATTTGAACTCGGAACAGGTGTGGAGAAATATGATTCATTTCTTTCAGCATCTTGAGTGAATGCAAATGTGCAGTTACTGTACATACAGTGAGGGAAAAAAGTATTTGATCCCCTGCTGATTTTGTACATTTGCCCGCTGACAAAGAAATGATCAGTCTATAATTTTAATGGTAGGTTTATTTGAACAGTGAGAGACAGAATATCAACAAAATAATCCAGAAAAACGCATGTGAAAAAGGTTTAAATTGATTTGCATTTAATGAGGGAAATAAGTATTTGACCCCTCTGCAAAACATGACTTAGTACTTGGTGGCAAAACCCTTGTTGGCAATAACAGAGGTCAGACGTTTCTTGTAGTTGGCCACCAGGTTTGCACACATCTCAGGAGGGATTTTGTTCCACTCCTCTTTGCAGATCTTCTCCAAGTTATTAAGGTTTCGAGGCTGACGTTTGGCAACTCGAACCTTCAGCTCCCTCCACAGATTTTCTATGGGATTAAGGTCTGGAGACTGGCTAGGGCTCTCCAGGACCTTAATATGCTTCTTCTTGAGCCACTCCTTTGTTGCCTTGGCTGTGTGTTTTGGGTCATTGCCATGCTGGAATACCCATCCATGACCCATTTTCAATGCCAAGGCTGAGGGAAGGAGTTTCTCACCCAAGATTTGACGGTACATGGCCTCGTCCATCGTCCCTTTGATGCGGTGAAGTTGACCTGTCCCCTTAGCAGAAAAACACCCCCCAAAGCATAATGTTTACACCTCCATGTTTGACGGTGGGGATGGTGTTCTTGGGGTCATAGGCAGCATTCCTCCTCCTCCAAACACGGCGAGTTGAGTTGATGCCAAAGAGCTCCATTTTGGTCTCATCTGACCATAACACTTTCACCCAGTTGTCCTCTGAATCATTCAGATGTTCATTGGGAAACTTCAGACGGGCATGTATATGTGCTTTCTTGAGCAGGGGGACCTTGCGGGTGCTGCAGGATTTCAGTCCTTCACGGCGTAGTGTTACCAATTGTTTTCTTGGTGACTATGGTCCCAGCTGCCTTGAGATCATTGACAAGATCCTCCCGTGTAGTTCTGGGCTGATTCCTCACCGTTCTCATGATCATTGCAACTCCACGAGGTAAGATCTTGCATGGAGCCCCAGGCCGAGGGAGATTGACAGTTCTTTTGTGTTTCTTCCATTTGCGAATAATCGCACCAACTGTTGTCACCTTCTCACCAAGCTGCTTGGCGATGGTCTTGTAGCCCATTCCAGCCTTGTGTAGGTCTACAATCTTGTCCCTGACATCCTTGGAGAGCTCTTTGGTCTTGGCCATGGTGGAGAGTTTGGAATCTGATTGATTGATTGCTTCTGTGGACAGGTGTCTTTTATACAGGTAACAAGCTGAGATTTGGAGCACTCCCTTTAAGAGTGTATAAAAGACACCTGGGAGCCAGAAATCTTTCTGATTGAATACTTATTTCCCTCATTAAAATGCAAATCAATTTATAACATTTTTCACATGCGTTTTTCTGGATTGTTTTGTTGTTATTCTGTCTCTCACTGATAAACGCAAGTTACAGTTAATTTAAGGAAATCAGTCAATTTAAATAAATGAATTCGGCCCTAATCTATGGATTTTACAGGAATGGGCAGGGGCGCAGCCATGGGTGGGTCTGAGAGGGCATAGGCCCACATACTGGGGGGCCAGGCCCAGCCAGACATAATGAGTTTTTCCCCACAAAAGGGCTTCATAACAGACAGAAATACTCTTCAGTTTCATCAGCTGTCTGGGTGGCTGGTCTCAGATGACCCCACAGGTGAAGAGGTCGGATGTGGAGGTCCTAGGTTGGCGTGGTTACACATGGTCTGCAGTTGTGAGGCCGGGTGGACGTACTGCCAAATTCTCTAAAATGACGTTGGAGGCGGTTTATGGTAGAGAAATTAACATTCAATTCTCTGCTCTGGTGGACATACCTGCAGTCTGCATGCCAATTGCACGCTTCCTCAAAACTTGAGACATCTGTAGCATTGTGTTGTGTGACGAAATTGCACATTTTATAGTGGCCTTTCATTGTCCCCAGCACAAGGTGCACCTGTGTAATGATCATGCTGTTTAATAAGCCTCTTGATATGCCACACCTGTCAGGTGGATGGATTATCTTGGCAAATGAGAAATGCTCACTAACAGGGCTGTAAATTTGTGCTCAAAATTTGAGAGAAATAAGATTTTTGTACGTATGGAACATTTCTGGGATATTTTATTTCAGCTCCTGAAACATGGGACCAACACTTTACATGTTGCGCCTCCAACGTTGTTTTCGTGAATTTGGCAGTACTTCCAACCGGCCTCCAACCGCAGACCACGTGTAACCACGCCAGCCCCTGCCCAGCCATGTGAAATCCATAGATTAGGGCCTAATGCATTTATTTCAATTGACTGATTTCCTTATATGAACTGTATATCAACTGCATGTTGTATTTATATTTTTGTTCAGTATACACCCAGTGAAGGTAAATAACATTGAGGGTTCAATTCCTACCCCATTTTAAATAAACAGCTAACAAGTGCTAACCCAGTCACATCAAACTCTGAAATGACAGCTAACATTCCCTTTTAATTTGTTTTAAGATAGTTATTTTTTTATTTTTAATACATTTGCAAAAATTTCAAAGAACATGTTTTCGCTTTGTAATTATAGGGTATTGTGTGTAGATTGATGAGGGAAAAAATATTTCATACATTTTAGAATAAGGCTGTAACATAACAAAATGTGGAAAAGGGGAAGGGGTCTGAGTCTTTTCCGAATGCACTGTATGTTACATTAAGTATGGTATGTATACATTTGTGGATGTCCATCACCCATTTTGTATGATATGTTTCGAATTACAATTCGTATTATATGTTTCGAATTAGCAAAATGAACAATATATTATGAATTTGCTAAATGTATGACATGCTACAAATTATAGCTAGGTGTCTAACGTTAGCTAGCTGGCTAATGTTAGCTAGGCTAGCGGTTAGGGTTAGGGTTATGGTTAACTTTAGGAGTTAGGTTGAAGATTTGAACTCGTAACACTTGAACCATCTTACAAGTAGTACCATTAAGCATGTTCTTTTTCAATGTTTTAAGCTAAGCAAAGTAGATGTTTTGAGTTAAATATATGAAGGCAAAGTCATATGATAAACTATAGGCTACATAAATAAAGTTGAAACTGTATTAGAGTTTGAGAAACTTTGTAAGCTAGCTAGCTAGCTAACGTAGCCCAGCTAAACAGAAAAGGCTAAGCTACTTTAATTCACCACTTTACAAGCTAGCCAGCTAACTCTTTCAAATAAACATACTTTTTTTTTCATGGGATATGCCAAAAAGAGTTACAGACCCAGCCTGACATTGGCAATTAGCTAATTGTTTATTTTATTTCAGTTTTGCAGTGTGGAGTCAATTGAAGGGACTAGCCTATGTTTCATGAAGCGATTAGAAGACTGTTGCTGACTAATTATTTATAATAAGTCTTGGTGATTCAATAGCCTAGTTAATCATTACATTACTTTTAACACACTATCTATGTTTTTCTCAGTCTGGCAGTAACCCAGAACTATCAGAGGCAAATGATCTCTATTTTGGCTGCTGCTGACAACAACTGCATGGGCTTCCGAGTGGAGCTGTGGTCTAAGGCACAGCATCTCAGTGCAAGAGGCGTCACTACAGTCCCTGGTTTGTATCCAGGCTGTATCACATTTGTCCTTGATCGGCAGTCCCATAGGGCGGCGCACAATTGGCCCAGCGTCTTCTGGGTTTGGCCAGGGTAGGCTGTCATTGTAAATAAGAATTTGTTCTTAACTGACTTGCCTAGTAAAATGTAAATGTAAGTTGTTCTTCTACATAGTAATAGTTATATGTCTGGATAGCATTTTGTCTTTATTTTGGCAGATTAACTCTTGTTTTTGCTCCCTTTTTCTTCTTCTCTGGAACCAGTCAAGCAGGTAGCCCAGCTGCTAAGGAGTCGGACCTGTCGCAAGAGTTAGACCTGTGGCCAAAAGGTGTCCGGTCTGAATCCTTGACTGGGTGCTGGGAAAAAAACTGCCAGAATTAATCTGACAACTGGAGGGCTGCTGGGTTCACATCCTCAAAACATTCCCCTACTGTTGGGCCCTTGAGCAAGGCCCCTTAACCCCACAACATGCTCTCCGTCCTGGGGTGCTGCATGTACAGTAGCTTGAACCTGTGATCGTCTCAACTGTATGTGTAAGGTGTGCTGTTTGGGGGGGTTGAGAATGGAGCAGAAGACACATTATAAAAACTATGCTGGTGTTATTTTGTCCATTATTTAATAGTATTAGCTATAACTCATAAAATAAACCATGCAGGGTTCTATATAGAACCATTCTGGTTCAGTGTAGAAGAACCTCCAGGGTCAAACTTTTAGGGGTTCCATTTTATGAAGCAAGCGAGAGAACCCTTTTTGGTTCTATATGGAACCTTTCTATCTGTGTAAGCAGAAACATATCTAAATCAGGCAAAAAAATCCTGCACCCCATGTCAAAAAATAATTATGTCTCTGACTGTAGCCTACAGAGCATTTTCTATATTAGTGGGTTAGGGTTGGGTGCTGTATCAATAGAATCGGGTAGTTATTAGTAATTGCGGGCGGGTGTGGGTGAACAAACAGCTGACCTGCGCACCATTAACACACGCACTCACACACACAAGCACGCAGTCACACACGTGCACAAAATACCATAAAAGTCTATGTATAACTACAAAATACTTGTATTTCTTATTCTATTTAATTCAAATACATGTATTTTGTATTATAAAATGCAAAAATACATTTGCATGTAGCCGACCTGAACAGCAAAAACATTCTCAGTAATGGTTACAAAAACGTATCTGCTGCTATAACTGTGATATGTGGTTATTTATCTACCTTGAGCAAGTCCCTCTGGATAAGAGTGTCTGCTAATTACTTAAATGTAAATGTACAGTACCAGTCAAAAGTTTGGACACACCTACTCATTCAAGGGTTCTTCTTTATTTTTACTCTTTTCTACATGGTAAAATAATAGTGAAGACATCAAAACTATGAAATAACACATATGGAATCATGTAGTAACCCAAGAAAAGTGTTAAACAAAACAAAATGTATTTTATATTTAAAAGAGGCCACCCTTTGCCTTGATGACAGCTTTGCACACTCTTGGCATTCTCTCAACCAGCTTCATGAAGTAGTCACCTGGAATGCTTTTCCAACAGTCTTGAAGGAGTTCCAATTTGTTGGCTTCTTTTATACACTTAGGTTGGAGTCATTAAAACTCGTTTTTCAACACCACAAATTTCTTGTTAACAAACTATAGTTTTGGCAAGTCGGTTAGGACATCTACTTTGTGCATGACACAATACATTGTTCCAACAATTGTTTACATACAGATTATTTCACTTATAATTCACTGTATCACAATTCCAGTGGGTCAGAAGTTTACATACACTAAGTTGACTGTGCCTTTAAACAGCTTGGAAAATTCCAGAAAATTATGTCACGGCTTTAGAAGTTTCTGATAGGCTAATTGATATAAATTGGAGGTGTACCTGTGGATGTTTTTCAAGGCCTACCTTCAAACTCAGTGCCTCTTTGCTTGACATCATGGGAAAATCAAAAGAAATCAGCCAAGACCTCAGAATTTGTTTTGTAGACCTCTACAAGTCTGGTTCATCATTGGGAGCAATTTACAAATGCCTGAAGGTACCACGTTCATCTGTACAAACAATAGTACGCAAGTATAAACACCATGGGACCACGCAGCCGTCATACCGCTCAGGAAGGAGATGTGTTCTGTCTCCTAGAGATTAACGTACATTGGTGCGAACAGTGCAAATCAATCCCAGAATAACAGCAAAGGACCTTGTGAAGATGCTGGAGGAAACAGGTACAAAAGTATTTATATCCACAGTAAAACGAGTCCTATATCGACATAACCTGAAAGGCCGCTCAGCAAGGAAGAAGCCACATCTCCAAAACCGCCCAAAAAAGACAGACTACAGTTTGCAACTGCACATGGGGACAAAGATTGTACTTTTTGGAGAAATGTCCTCTGGTCTGATGAAACAAAAATATAACTGTTTGGCCATAATGACCATAGTTATGTTTGGAGGAAAAAGGGGGAGGCTTGCAAGCCGAAGAACACCATCCCAACCGTGAAGCACGGCGTGGCAGCATCATGTTGTGGTGGTGCTTTGCTGCAGGAGGGACTGGTGAACTTCACAAAATAGATGGCATCATGAGGCAGGAAAATTATGTGGATATATTGAAGCAACATCTCAAGACATCAGTCAGGAAGTTAAAGCTTGGTCGCAAATGGGTCTTCCAAATGGAAAATGACCCCAAGCATACTTCCAAAGTTGTGTCAAAATGGCCTAAGGACAACAAAGTCAAGGTATTGGAGTGGCCATCACAAAGCCCTGACCTCAATCCTATAGAAAATGTGTGGGCAGAACTGAAAAAGCGTGTGCGAGCAAGGAGGCCTACAAACCTGACTCAGTTACTCCAGCTCTGTCAGGAGGGACCAAAATTCACCGAACTTATTGTGGGAAGCTTGTGGAAGGCTACCCGAAACGTTTGACCCAAGTTAAACAATTTAAAGGCAATGCAACCAAATACTAATTGAGTGTATGTCAACTTCTGACCCACTGGGAATGTGATGAAGGAAATAAAAGCTGAAATAAATAATTCTCTCTACTATTTTTTCACATTCTTAAAATACAGTGGTGATCCTAACTGACCTAAGACAATGATTTTTTACTAGTATTAAATGTCAGGGACTGTGAAAAACTGAGTTTAAATGTATTTGGCTAAGGTGTATATAAACTTCCGACTTCAACTGTATATACAGGAATGTTTGTAAACAGTCGCTGTCGGTTTCCTTGTCACAGACAGTTAAACTTTGAACCTGTCGCTGCATCCCCTGTCATGGTTACCTGTCTGAGCTAGCAACTAGACAGTGCACAAAGCTCTCCGGTAGAATGCCCTGCTTATATTTTTTCACACTAATAACAGTAAGCTGTTTTCTGTAATTAGCTCGCCATTAACATGTAAATAATGATTTTGTTGTGAGTTTATTTTCCTGTAATACGGAATAAAAATGTGCTAATGTTAATGGTCAGCTATGCTCTGGTCATTATTTGAACTGGCTAGCCAACTAGCTAGCAAACTTGAAACAAACCAAAACATTGTTAATAAAGTTGCTTTTAGTTGCGTGGCTTGCTAGATTGACATACTGAATAAATGTTTTAACAGATGAGTTTATTGGTGTTAATATATAGCAGGTATGCTATTTGGACCACCAGGCTGCTCCAAGTTTGATGTCAGACGACAATAGAATGACGATAGACCAACTGTAAACCAGCCTTTAGGCCCTAAAGTTTAGGCTTAAAAACTAATGCCAATAATTATACATTTATCGATTTTTAAGGTATTGCTTTCTCTATAAACCTACACACATACACATTGCAATCTAAACAGAATTATCCATTAAGATTCAACCACCCACCCACCTTTCATCCACACAATAATTAATGACCCTAAACCCGCCCACCTGCGGATATAACCACGGAGACTGCAGGTTATGAGTCAACCTGCGCATCATTAGCATGCGTGTGTGCGTCTGTGTGCGTGCCTACGTGCGTGCCTATGTGTGTGTGTCCTGTTGATGCTGACCAGACGTTACTCCAGTTTGACGGATGATTATTGAACATTGGTTGTGGGTTTGTTGGAGTCTGGCATTTTCCCACTGTGCTTTATTATTCACCACAAAGTCAAGTAAAAGGCTGTGTTCAATCAAACAAACTGCTACATGGATTATCCTTAACCTCGGTCCTATATACAGAACTACACACCACTGCAGATACAGAATGACAGCTCAACATCAATGGTCACCAACTCTGGCCCTGGGTGCCCACAGGCTGTGCAGGCTTGCAACATATCAGAGCATGATTAGCTGAATCAGACGTGTTCGTGCTGAGCTGGAACAAAACCATGCACGCCTTATACTGTAGCTCTACGATCAGGGCTGAGGACCACTATTCAACTGCAGACTGTGATCGTTTTGTGTATAGTAAATTTAAAGCGGTGTGTTTATTGTGTACAGGCAGTTTAAGTCTGTTTATTGTGTAACAGCGTGGGCAGAACGTCTCACACCTTATATCTGTTGCTTGCAGAAGCGAGAAAGTAAAAGGTTGCAAAGCTGAAACCGCATTCTGATGACCCAGGGACTTCCTGTCCTATTTCCTGTGGGAAGAAAAAAAAAGAAGAGAAAGAGAGGTGATGGCAGGTGGAGAGAGAGTTAGTGCCTGTTTCATCACCACATGCTCCATAAACCAATAGGAGGTTATAAGAAATGTTAGCAGTATGGTCCCCCCATTTCCAGTCAATGCTAATCTTTGACGGCGCCATACTAGAGTCTAGACAGAGAAGGCAGTAGGGGAGGGCCTTGTTTTAAGTAGATAATAGAAAAATATTACTGTACGGTGGAGTACTGTTCCTCCAACCTCAGATATATATTGGGTAG
This sequence comes from Brachymystax lenok tsinlingensis, assembly GCA_030435695.1. Lineage (NCBI taxonomy): Eukaryota > Metazoa > Chordata > Actinopteri > Salmoniformes > Salmonidae > Brachymystax > Brachymystax lenok. Next base: position 22,046,316 of record CM059785.1, read on the forward strand.
ATGGCTGATGAACAGACTTCTGGTAAACCTCTCCCTCAGATGAGCAACAGGCCAGGGAATGTGTCTGTGTGGAGTCTATGTGGGTGAGCGGGACATCCCTTTTTTCAGAACATCATTAGCTATTAATCTCTATCGTGGGTGTTGCGTTCACATTTGCGTCCGCAGACTGTACACACAAGCTCGGGCACGCACACACACGCACACACACAAACACCCTTGAATGCACACATAGAATCAACATAAACACATACAATATGCAGATACACACAAAACATATACAGACACACATACACACACAACACACACACACACTCATGCACGCACACACACACCCACACTCAGACATGACTGAATTCCCCGTCTCGGTCTGTGTTCAGAAACACTTATTTTCCAAGGTGTGTCTGACTGGTTGTTCTCAAGCCGAGTTTCTCAGATCCAGACATCCAATCAGCCGCGGCAGTCATAACAACAACTCCATCACTAGGATTAAGAAAGACTGTTGTCTCCTTGGAAACCAGTGTTTTCCTACTACAGTAGATTTGTTTAGAAACGAAATAGAATGGTAATGAGGGTGTTAAACTCCATCACTGGAGGGCAGCGGTGCTTGCTGGTTTTCATCCTTCCTTCTTTTGTACTTTCATCTGGTTGAGTGGTCAATCAATAGCAAGGAAGATACACACACACACACACAAACAGCTGCCGATAAGCAACTTGACCACAGCCACACCAGTTACCATCTCATACATTAGATCTCTAAAACTCTTGGTACTGGAAGAAACATCTGTCTACACCACCCCAGCCACACAGTAAGCCTGCTGGGTTAGATCACACTCACAGACTGCAGGAAGCTTGGTTACTGTTTAGGCAAATCAGAGGGACTTTAACCAACATGATCTCAGTCAGGAGCAGAGATCCTTCTCTCGGAAAATAAAATGCTTGAGTGGAAGACTTGATCCCTGGGGTTTTGTCTATCTGAGGAGCCAGTGTGTGTCTGTGTGTGTGTGTTTGTGTGTCCATGCATGAATTGTGTTTGTTTAGATGAGCTGATTATGGTCGCTGTACTGTGGCCAACACACAAATGACACAAGCAGCTGAATTACACACAGACAGACGTGCCACTCACTTAAATTACCTGAAGCAGAGAGAAGACAACCACACTGTAAACAGACAGGAGGGGATGGAAATCAGCTGCATTACGGAAAACCCACATTATTTCACATTTGAAATTTCAACATGTTTTGAAATCATGTGAAACCATGTGTTTTTGGAAAATTCACGTCACGTGGATTTTCACGTGATCACATAACCTTTCAAATGTGTATTGAAAGGATCACATTAGATTTCACAGGAAATGCCACGCAAGCAAACATGAATCTAAGACAAGATCTGAAAATGGTTGTCTAGCAATAAACAACCAATTTGACAGTGCTTGAAGAATTCTGAAAAGAATAATGAATCATTTTTGCACAATCCAGGTGTGTAAAGCTCTTAGCGTCTTACTCATAAATATTAATAGCTGTAATTGCTGCCAAAGGTGCTTCTATAAAGTATTGACTCAAGGGTGTGAATACTTATGTAAATTAGATAATTGGGGACATTGTCTAAACTATGGTGTATTTGTGCCAACCATCAGTGGAAATGTTTTACCAGTTCAAGTGATTTTATTGTTATGTTGATGAAGGCTGAGCACATCTTTTGATACTAATATTTCTGCAATCTTTGTGAGACCTTGTGATAAGCAAGTGCTGCACTATTAAGAGTTTACTGTGGATTTTCCAGTATCTTAAAGGGACATTTCAAAAATCTCCAGCACCACCCGAACATCAACATGTGTGAAAAGGGTGCATTTCAATGATTTTGTATTAAAAAAATTAAAGAGTAAGTGTTTGCAATGACACCATTAACCAATCACCATAGCAGCACCCACCCGTAGCACGCGCTCCAGCAGGTATATCTCACTGGTCACCCCCAAAGCCAATTCCTCATTTGGCCGCCTTTCCTTCCAGTTCTCTGAGGCCAATGACTGGAACGAACTACAAAAATCACTGAAACTGGAGACACTTATCTCCCTCGCTAGCTTTAAGCACCAGCTGTCAGAGCAGCTCACATATCACTGCACCTGTACATAGCACATCTGTAAATAGCCCAACCAACTACCTCATCCCCTACTGTATTTATTTATTTACTTTCTCCTTTGCACCCCAGTATTTCTACTTTGCACATTCATCTGCTGCACATCTACCATTCCAGTGTTTAAATGCTATATTGTAATTTCTTTGCCACCATGGCCTATTTATTGCCTTACCTTCCTTATCTTACCTCATTTGCACACATTGTATATAGACTTGTTTTTCTACTGTATTATTGACTGTATGTTTGTTTACTCCATGTGTAACTCTGTGTTGTTGTATGTGTTGAACTGCTTTGCTTTATCTTGGCCAGGTCGCAGTTGTAAATGAGAACTTGTTCTCAACTTGTCTACCTGGTTAAATAAAGGTTAAATAAAAAATGTGTAGGCAATGCCTACTCATAATTGGTTAAAATCACACGATGCACACCAATGATATACAGTGCCTTCGGAAAGTATTCAGACCCCTAGGTTACAGCCTTATTCTAAAATTGATTAAATATTTTTTTCCCCTCATCAATCTACACACAATACCCCAATATGACAAAGCAGAAACGAATAGTTTGCTAATTTAACAAAATAATGTTGAAGCACCTTTGGCAGCCATTACAGCCTAGAGTCTTCTTGGGTATGATGCTACAAGCTTGGCACACCTGTATTTGGAGAGTTTCCCCCATTCTTCTCAGAAAAATCCTCTCAAGCTCTGTCAGGTTGGATGAGGGGCGTAGTTATTTTCAGGTCTCTCCAGAGATATTCGATCGGATTCAAGTCCGGGACCTGGCTGGGCCACTCAAGGACATATAGAGACTTGTCCCGAAGCCACTCCTGCGTTGTCTTGGCTGTGTGCTTAGGATAGTTGTCTTGTTGGAAGGTGAACCTTCGCCACAGTCTATGGTCCTGAGCACTCTGGAGCAGGTTTTAATCAAGAATCTCTCTGAACTTTGCTCCGTTCATCTATGCCTCGATCCTGACTAGTCTCCCAGTCCCTGCCGCTGAAAAACACCCCCACAGCATGATGCTGGCACCACCATGCTTTACCGTAGGCCAAAGAGTTGTTCCTTTTCCTGAGGATTGGCTTTCGTCTGGCCACTCTACCATAAAGGCCTAATTGGTGGAGTGCTGCAGAGATGTTTGTCCTTCTGGAAGGTTCTACCATCTCCACAGAGGCACTCTAGAGCTCTGTCAGAGTGACCATCGGGTTCTTGGTCACCTCCTTGAATAAGGCCCATCTCACCGATTGCTTAGTTTGGCACGGCGGACCACCCACTGTAATTAATTGGTTAGTTAGCTAGCTGTTCGTGACGGAGGTAGAGTAGTTTAGGGTTTTTTGAATATTTATTATTTCTTTTCTTGGGTCCAGCTCAGCCCCTTTTTCCCACACCCCATTACCGTGTGTTTGAAATAAACCATTCGTGTTTGACGTTAGATTTAGGTTGTCTGTGGGTTTTTTTGTTCTCACTGTTCCTTTTCATTGTTATAATTTGCATGAGATATGTTGCGGGTCTCGTTTCCATCCCCCTAGACTGCGGGGCAAAAGGGATTCGTAACACCTTTAATACTGTAAACACAGTTAAAAGACACTTACATACAATGTACACACACAAACAAAAAAACACAAAAGACACTGACCGTGTGAAAAACATAGGTATTTCTATATCATACCAGTCCCCTGTCATGTTATTACATCACTGGAACACATACAGGTGTAGGATCTTAATTTGATCACCCTGTTGCAGGATAGCTTTTCTGCAATGTGGGAAATCTAACACTTGTAGTATATTTGAGGTTTAAAAACACTTTTGAAGTTTGTAAATGTCAGACTTGTATCAACCCCTACATAAATGTATCAACCACTACATAAATACCCATTAATTATAATCCACATAATAATTTGAATTTCCTGTTGCTGCAGGATTATTTTCCTGCTGTAGAAAACTGGCTCAAAACTGGCTCAAAATCCTACATGTGTACATTACAATTATCCTACAATATTCCATGATTTATGTGATAATTATGGGATGGATCCAGTGGAAGGGAACACTTTGTTGTCTTTGTGCGTAGAATGTGTGGTTGTGTGTGTGTGTGTGCATAGCGGACTTGGAGAGACCTGTAGGGGAGAAGACCACAATTACATATTGCACTGAATTGGCCTTTACGCAACAGCAGCAGTTTTGATGGGAGCATTGTGTAGTAATTATGTATGATTGTGTATCAGCGTGTTATTGCGTATGCATGTGTGTGTGTTTCCCAGGCTCCTAGGCTGATTAAGCTGGTATAAAACAAAGCTTTGTTGGGAGTTCAAACTCATCAGTGAGGATACTACAGAGACACCGAGTGACCACAGGCTTGGTCAAGGCACGATCAAGTCACGATCAGGTCACAGTCCTGTGGAGCGGATAAATGAAGTCAGTGAGTTTATTGGAGGGGATGTTTTGGGAAGAGCGAGCTGACCAATGGTGGTTGTGGGTTCATTGTACTGTGAGTTGTTTATGTTTTTCCTGACTTTACGCCACAAGAGAGAATTCAAGGCACTCAATAGAATTATCAGACCTGGGTTCAAATAGTATTTGCATTCTTTCAAAGTTCAGCAGGGAGAGAGCAGAAGATAACTAAGTCACACCTTTGTGAGAGAGAGAGAGCAAGAAGCTGGCCGGTGCCAGGGTCCAACCCCAAAACACAGGGACGTCAGGCTGTAGGAAGTAGTGGATGCTGTAACCAATGCTGTAACCTCTCTCTCTCTCTCTCTCTCGACCGACCGACACTCCCCCAGTACAGGATTCTACCAGTAGCAGTGAACTACTAACCTCAATAACCTGAGTTGTTTGTGACAAGCTAAAATTAGTGTGAATCATTCTGAAGACCTGCAACACATATACAGACCATGGAAGGGGTATCAGAACCGACAACAATGATGTCCACTGTATTTCCAAAGCCTACAGCAGGGATCATCAACTAGATTCAGCCACGGGCCAATTTTTTCTTGAGCAGATAGTCAGGGGGAGGAAGATAATTACAAATAATTTGTAGACTGCAAATTGACCTCAAGAAGCCCAAACATATAGAAAATGTGATTAAAACATAATAATTTTAAACCTTGGTTACATTTGCATACGATCACATATCTACCTATTAGGCGTGGGAATATTTTGGAAAAGATTTCCAAAATTAAAATCACTTGGAGCTGATTTTCTGGTGTTTTGACAGTCTTTTATTGTTTTGCTCAGAACTTGCAGGCCCAAATAGGGCCGCCAGTTGGGGAACCCTGGCCTACAGCTATCTTTACTGAAGGAGTGATTTTATTTAGAACTAAGATTTGGGGTTGATAATAGTGCATTTAGGCTTGATTATTCACATTTTATTTAATTTGAAAGACATTCATGGATTATTGCAGCAGAACAGATTGCACGGTATGCTTTTTCAGTTCTGTTGCTGCTTCAGAGCCAAGCACCTAGATCAGAGAGCTCAAGAACAAACGCACACACAAACACACACACACACACACACACACACACACACACACACACACACACACACTGGAAGAGGAAATAGAGATAGTATTACATTTCTCTATTACATTCTAGTCAATGCTCTGGGATTTGATAGAGTAATGAACTGGTTTATGCATCATAATTACATTACTCACTCTGTACTCTGAATGAGGATCTGTCTTTGAAACAGACGCTCTATGAAACAGGGTCAAGTGTGTGTGTGTGTGTGTGTGTGTGTGTGTGTGTGTGTGTGTGTGTGTGTGTGTGTGTGTGTGTGTGCACTACGTGGGTGTGTGTGTGCTCAACAAGCTCTCATTGCTTGGACTTTGTGTTCGTTATTCTCTAGAGTAGTATTTAATCTGTAAACTAACCCTCCTCACATTAGAGAGAATGAAGGAGTTGGCAGGACGGCGCCTCGGTTGAATGGAAATTAGAAAACCGTGTCACTATGTGTCTTAATCTGTCTTAATCTGATTCATAGAAACATTAAGATAAAAGTCCAAACTAAAACATAAAAACATTAAACTAATAGTCAAAACTAAAACATAACATTAAACTAATAGTCAAAACTAAAACATAAAAACATTAAACTAATAGTCAAAACTAAAACATAAACATTAAACTAATAGTCAAAACTAAAACATAAACATTAAACTAATAGTCAAAACTAAAACATAAAAACATTAAACTAATAGTCAAAACTAAAACATAAACATTAAACTAATAGTCAAAACTAAAACATAAAACATTAAACTAATAGTCAAAACTAAAACATAAAAACATTAAACTAATAGTCAAAACTAAAACATAAACATTAAACTAATAGTCAAAACTAAAACATAAACATTAAACTAATAGTCAAAACTAAAACATAAACATTAAACTAATAGTCAAAACTAAAACATAAACATTAAACTAATAGTCAAAACTAAAACATAAAAACATTAAACTAATAGTCAAAACTAAAACATAAACATTAAACTAATAGTCAAAACTAAAACATAACATTAAACTAATAGTCAAAACTAAAACATAAAAACAAACTAATAGTCAAAACTAAAACATAAACATTAAACTAATAGTCAAAACTAAAACATAAACATTAAACTAATAGTCAAAACTAAAACATAAACATTAAACTAATAGTCAAAACTAAAACATAAAAACATTAAACTAATAGTCAAAACTAAAACATAAACATTAAACTAATAGTCAAAACTAAAACATAAAACATTAAACTAATAGTCAAAACTAAAACATAAACATTAAACTAATAGTCAAAACTAAAACATAAAACATTAAACTAATAGTCAAAACTAAAACATAAACATTAAACTAATAGTCAAAACTAAAACATAAACATTAAACTAATAGTCAAAACTAAAACATAAAACATTAAACTAATAGTCAAAACTAAAACATAAACATTAAACTAATAGTCAAAACTAAAACATAAAACATTAAACTAATAGTCAAAACTAAAACATAAAAACATTAAACTAATAGTCAAAACTAAAACATAAACATTAAACTAATAGTCAAAACTAAAACATAAAACATTAAACTAATAGTCAAAACTAAAACATAAAAACATTAAACTAATAGTCAAAACTAAAACATAAACATTAAACTAATAGTCAAAACTAAAACATAAAACATTAAACTAATAGTCAAAACTAAAACATAAAAACATTAAACTAATAGTCAAAACTAAAACATAAACATTAAACTAATAGTCAAAACTAAAACATAAAACATTCAACTAATAGTCAAAAATAAAAAATAAACATTAAACTAATAGTCAAAACTAAAACATAAAACATTAAACTAATAGTCAAAACTAAAACATTAAACTAATAGTCAAAACTAAAACATAAACATTAAACTAATAGTCAAAACTAAAACATAAACATTAAACTAATAGTCAAAACGAAAACATAAAAACATTAAACTATTAGTAAAAAAAAAGAAAGAAATGGAAATGAATTCTGACTTATCAATATATTTAGTATTTCAGAAACCAACATTTAATATTATCCAGATCTGTAGGGGTGTATCTGTATGTGTGTATTGTGTGTGGTTGATAGCCTTTATTATGTTTTCTGCCAGTATAATACTGTGACCTCAGAGTGGGAACCACCCATGGGGAATCCCCCGACTCATACTGAGGTGCATGAGTGCATGAGTGTGTGAGTGCGTTTCAGCTAATACTGAGGTGATTAATTGCTGATTTGCTATGGATATTTATGGCCACTAAGCAGCCCCTTCACTATTAAAACTTTTCTGTTTAGTGGAGGGCAAGCACTGGCCTGCTCTTTCAGCAGCTGTGATGGCTAGCTGTGGGGATGAAGAGGGACACCTTTCTCAAGTTCTCTTCCTTTTTTATTTTTATTTTATTTTTTTACAAATTCCACTTTTCGATCTTAAACTAGAGTCCTTATTTCATGGGAATAAACATGCACGAATGCACAGACACGTGTGTGCAGGGGCACACACACACACACTGGCAGGGTGATTGATACTGAGCTGTTTGCTGTTGGGACACCAGTAACAACAGACAGAAAGAGAGAGGGAGCTGCACCATGTTGTTATTGAACAGAGATGAATCAGGCCAGAGTACAGGAAGGGCTGGCGTCACACTTTATAATGCTAAAACCTTCCACTGTAGACCTCCCGTTTCCTCACACAACCCTCCTGTTATTACAGCACTGGGTGAGCAGCAGTGTGTGCCTGTGTGCCTGTGTGCCTGTGTGCGTGTATGTAGTTTGGATATGAGAGAGAGGAGCTAAATCAACTTTGAAGCCCTGGGAAAAGTGGGAGAGTTTCACACTGTCAGATATAAAGGTCAGATTGGACAGGAATATATTCCCTCCCTAATGTCTACCTGCTACCTCCTTCACTCAATCCATCTTTCCCTCCCTGCTACCTCCTTCACTCCCTCAATCTTTCCCTCCCTGTTACCTCCGTCACTCCCTCCATCTTTCGCTCCCCGCTAGCTCCCTCAACTCCATTCATCTTTGGTATTTGGTATTTTATTAGGATCCCCATTATCTGTTGCAACACCTACTCTTCCTGGGGTCCACCCAAAACATGAAACATAATACAGAATTACATAATACAGAACATTAATAGAGAAGAACAGCTCAAAGACAGAAATACATTTAAAAAAATTAAAGGCACACTTAGTTTGTGTGTATGCATTGATATGTAGGATATCTAGGTCAAATATGCTCGCTTCGAGGCAAGCAACACTGAAGCATGCACGAGAGCACCAGCTGTTCTGGATGATTGTGTGATAACGCTCTCGGTAGCCGATGTGAACAAAACCTTTAAACAGGTCAACATTCACAAAGCCGCTGGGCCAGACGGATTACCAGGACGTGTACTCAAAGCATGCGCGGAACAACTGTCAGGTGTCTTCACTGACATTTTCAACCTCTCCCTGACCGAGTCTGTAATATCAACATGTTTCAAGCAGACCACCATAGTCCCTGTGCCCAAGGAAGCAAAGGTAACCTGCCTAAATGATTACCGCCCCGTGGCACTCACGTCGCTAGCCACAAAGTGCTTTGAAAGGCTGGTCATGGCTCACATCAACAGCATCCTCCCGGACACCCTAGACCCACTCCAATTCGCATACCGCCCCAACAGATCCACAGATGACGCAATCTCTATCGCACTCCACACTGCCCTTTCTCACCTGGACAAAAGGAACACCTATGTGAGAATGCTGTTCATTGACTACAGCTCAGTGTTCAACACCATAGTGCCCACAAAGCTCATCACTAAGCTAAGGACTCTGGGACTAAACACCTCCCTCTGCAACTGGATCCTGGACTTCCTGACGGGCCACCCCCAGGTGGTAAGAGTAGGCAACAACACGTCTGCCACGCTGATCCTTAACACCGGGGCCCCTCAGGGGTGTGTACTTAGATCCCTCCTGTATTCCCTGTTCACCCACGACTGTGTGGCCAAACCCGACTCCAACACCATCATTAAGTTTGCTGACGACACAACAGTGGTAGGCCTGATTACCGACAACGATGAGACGGCATATAGGGAGGAGGTCAGAGGACTGGCCGTGTGGTGCCAGGACAAGTGCCTCTTCCTGAATGTGAGCGAGACTAAGGAGCTGATCGTGGAATACAGGAAAAGGCGGGCTGAACAGGCCCCCATTAACATTGATGGGGCTGTAGTGGAGCGGATCGAGAGTTTCAAGTTCCTTGGTGTCCACATCACCAACGAACTAACATGGTCCAAACATACCAAGACAGTCGTGGTCCCCAGATCCTCAAAAGGTTCAACAGCTGCACCATCGAGAGCATCCTGACCGGTTGCATAACCGCCTGGTATGTCAACTGCTCGGCATCTGACTGTAAGGCGCTAGAGGGTAGTGTGAACGGCCCAGTACATCACTGGGGCCAAGCTTCCTGCCATCCAGGACCTATATAATAGGCGGTCAGAGGAAAGCCCATAAAATTGTCAGAGACTCCAAGTTATAGACTGTTTTCTCTGCTACCACACGGCAAGCGGTACCGGAGCGTCTAGGACCAAAAGGCTCCTTAACAGCTTCTACTCCCAAGCCATAAGACTGCTGACAGACCCCCCACCCCCTTCCCTTTTGTACACTGCTGCTACTCGCTGTTTGTTTGTTACCTATGCATAGTCACTTCGCCCCCACCTACATGTACAGATTACCTCAACTAGCCTGTAACCCCACACACTGACTCAGTACCGGTGCCCCCTGTATATAGCCTCGTTATTGTTATTGTTGTGTGTTACTTTTTATTATTACTTTTGATTTTAGTCTACTTGGTAAATATTTTCTTCTTCTTGAACTGCATTGTTGGTTAAAGGCTTGTAAGTAAGCATATCACGGTAAAGTCTACACTAGTTGTATTCGGCGCATGTGACAAATAAAGATTTGATTTGAAATAGGGGAGAGGCGTTGTGCCGCGAGGTGTTGCTTTATCTGTTTTTTTAAACCAGGCTTGCTGTTTATTTGAGCAATATGAGATGGAAGGAAGTTCCATGGAAACACCCTGGTAGGTTGATTAAAAACCTGAACCAGATTGCAGGCACTGGTTACAGTAAAAAGCGTCCTCTTGAGTGGCCAGCTTGATGAAAACCAGTCAGTATTCAGGTCCCCAAAAAGTAGACCTCTCTGTTTACATTACATGCACTATCAAGCATTTCACACATATTATTTAGATACTGTTAGCACTTGGTGGCCTATAGCAACACCCCAAAAGAAAAGGCTTTAGATGTGCCAAGTGAACCTACAACCACAACACTTCAATAACACTTGACATGAGATCTTCTCTAAGCATTACAGGGATATGGCTCTGAATATACACAGCAACACCTCCCCCATAAGCATTTCTGTCTCTTCTATAGATGTTATATCCTTGTATTGCTACTGCTGTATCATCAAATGAATTATCTAAGTGAGACTTAGAAATGGCTGATATGTGAATGTTATCAAGCTATTGATTTCATGAACCTTATTTCTAAGGCTACATATATTAATATGGGCTATTTTCAGCCCTTTCCTGGGTAGCTTATCAGAGATAGACATAATACTGAAAAAAGCCCTTTTCAGTATTACACCCTGGTGTGCTTTCCCTCCCTTCTATCTCCAGAACTGTCAGTCTCTTCCTCCCCCCGCCCTGATTCTGGGTCAGAGGAGAAGCACACCAGGGTGTAATGAGGAGAGGACTAGTTGCTTTGAGTCAAGTGGTTTTAAATACATCATCAAGATACTGTACAGCGAGAGTTGAAATATAGTATCACTTTTTGTAAAATAAGTGCATCCAGGTACCGTTACATTAAGGCTAACTATATTTAATATCCCTGAGAGTAACTTTGTTTTTGTCATTATTGACTAGTTTTGGGTCGGTTCAAGTTTCTTTCTTCTTTGTAGCTAACCATCCCACATGTTTCCTGTGCATGCAAGGCCTGTCAGCGATCATACACATCATCCAGTCTGCTGGTACTGCTTACTGTGTGTGTGTGTGTGTGTGTGTGATCCTGTAACAGATACACATACACAGCCCGAGGAGCATCATGTGATACCTTATTATAGCATGGTCTCATCAAGACAAAGCTTTGTGCAATACTGGTTTGATTATACTGAGGGTGGTGGTTTGTACCACGATGTAGTCAACTGTATGTGCACACAACATTCATCTAGGGACAGAGGACTCGTTTTTCCCTTTGTCACTTTGTGACACGCACACACAATATAATGACTAAAGGGATAGCAAACAAAAACACATTGGAAAATATATACAGTATATATATATATATATATATATATATATATATATATATATATATATACATACACACACATACATATACATGGCAGGTGAGTTCAGGTGTAATCCCATCACCACAGTAAAGCTGAGGAGGTATGACGTTGGTTGTTTAGTTCTGAACCCGGCCCAGTTGAGCGATGGGAACAGGAAGATCTCCAGGTCATCTCTGAAGACTTTGTGCTGTCACATTTACCATGAGTACTTCCATTACGCCTGAGGGGGATTTTGGTTGACAGTAACACAACCCTGTGCCATGTGAAAGTACCACTCTGTTCTTTGTTCTGTTCATTTATAAAAAGGTGATGACATTGCTATTGTCTGATAAATCGTGAGTGGAAGTGACATTCTCTTTTTTTACCACCTTTACAAACCTTGTTCTGTTGTTACAAACACTGGCTTCTATGTTGTTCTATTTTGAGTCAACTGACAAAGACCTGTTTAGAAGTACCCTTAAATAAAACTAAGTGCAGAATCATAGAAAGACAAAGCTTCTTCAACCGTGCACAGTGTCGCACCTCAAATACCTTGTCCCCTGCACATTGATGTGGTACTGGTACTCCCTGTATATAGCTCCATTCTTGTGTATTTAGTTTTTTACTCTGCATCGTTGGGAAGGGCTCGTAAGCATGCATTTCACGGTAGTCTACACTCTGTGTATTCGGTGCATGTGACAAATAAATGTTGATTTGATTTTAACACCCATCTATTAAACACAGCCAAGGATAGCTGACCCAAACATTACAATACTGATTCAAACAAGGAAACAGTAAAAACAAGAGATCCCACTGATCATAAAGACCTAATATATTATCTAATAGGATACAGCAAAGGAAACCATTCTTCCAGCTAGGAAGCCCTTGTAATGGATAGCCAACATATTACTGGGATTAGTCTTTATACAGACAAACAGAAAACAGCATCTCTTCCTGGACAGATGTTTCCATTACAACACATTGAACTTGTTAAAAGCCAAACGCATATAAAGACGCTGACTCATCCCAGTGACCTACAGTTATTTTGTAAAACGCACATCATCCTAAATCACTGTCAGAGACAATGGAAAATATGAGTCATTTGTGTTCGAAAAAATTATCTAGTATCACAATATTATTTGTATTATTATTTTGCTATATTATTATTGCTAAGATATGACAAAGATACAGTACTAACAGTTAACACACTAATAATGGCTAAAAAGCAGATTATTCCTTATCACTCAAAAGAAAGTATCATAAAAAAAATAAACAGTCCCATTGATTATCTCTGTTATACTGAATGACAGAGTAGATACCCTTGAAGTTACCCATGTACATGTTGGAAACACTGAATGACCAGGGTTGTCTTTAGACTAGCACACATGTCTGTTGGTAGACTCTGAAACACTATAGAAGTAAGTCAAAGGCCTGTTGATAGTCTCCGTTACACTGAATGATGATGTCCTCCAGAAAAGGTCTCTCACAGAACGAGAAGCTATTCTGAAGCTTCAGCACAACCCACTCAAAGTCTGGATCTACAGGAGAGAAACACAGACAGTTCAGTGTTTATAAGACAGTTGATTTTACAAATCATCCATATTTATGATTTTTCCTTTCATATTAGGTAACAAAGAAAGCCTTTGTTGCGGTCTCTTGACAAGCCTGGGAAAGCAAGACAACTCTTGTCATGGAGTTTTATGCCACACACAGTGTGATCCTTTAGGTCTCTAAACGACGGAGTCTAGGAGACAGACGTACCATACCCTGGCCTATCAAACCCTAAATAAAAGCTGTATATTTCTTCTGCATACAGCAGGATCTGCGCAACAGATGGCGTGGAAATTGACTCGACTTTAGACCCCTTTATGAGTTATGAAACATTTTGAAAACCTAGATTTTGGAGCGAATGTTCCTTGTAATGAGAAATGATGACAGACACAGAGTCCTGCTTTGTTTTCTAAACGCCACAGCCTCATCTGATCCCACACAGGCACACAGACGAGACATTAGGATGACAGTCTCATCCCAGACCAAGCCCGTTCATCTCAGTCAGACAGGACACTCCCATGATGCTCTCTGCTGGGTCATGTGGTTCAGCCTGGGAGGACAGATGACTGGAAATGAGAGAAAGAGAGAGGGATGGAGAGAAAGAGAGGGATGGAGAGAAAGAGACAGAGAGACAGAGACAGAGACAGAGAGAAAATAGAAAACACTGATCATCCACCACAGTTGTTCTGCCAGCCTGGCTCTCCCAAACTGATCCTCAAAGTAACCACACTCTACCGGTACACTCGTAGAAAAAAAGGTGCTATCTAGAACCTAAAAGGGTTCTTCGGCTGTCCCCATAGGAGAACCCTTTGAAGAACACGTTTTGGTCCCAGGTAGAACCCTTTTCATTCCAGGTAGAACCTTTTTCACAGAGGGTTCTCCATGGAACCCAAAAGGGTTCTCCTATGTGGACAGCTGAAGAACCCTTTTGGAAACCTTTTTTTTAAGAGTGTACCTGGTTGGTCACACACACACCTGGGCAGACAGCAGGGTAGTGTAAGAAGCCTGGAGCGAGAGGGCAGAATCCAACCAGGAGGAGATTGTGTCAGGTTGGTAAAGGGCATTTAGCCAACAGAAAGCTTTCCTCCAAATCCAGTTGACAACTGTACATTACACCCAAATAAGGGTAATTGCTGAACATGTCCATTTACAAAAGCTACCGGATGCAAGCAGATGGGTGTATTCAGTAGAAACCCACAGCCTGGAATTGAACCCACAACCCTGGAATTGAACCCACAACCCTGTAATTGAACCCATACATCTAGCATTGAACCCACAACCCTGGCATTGCCAGCCCCCTGCTCTAAAGCCATTAGAGCCAGTTGACAGTCTGCTGCTGGATGGATGGAGAGGATGAATGTCGCTGGTTAGCCAGATATGATGGCTGAGATAGTGTGGCCAGGCAAAGTCAGTTCTGCACTGACAGACAGATAACTACAGTTGAAGTCGGAAGTTTACATACACTTAGGTTGGAGTCATTAAAACTTGTTTCTTAACCACTCCACAAATGTATTGTTAACAAACTATAGTTTTGGCAGTCGGTTAGGACAACTACTTTGTGCATGACACAAGTAATTTTTCCAACAATTGTTTACAGACAGATTATTTCACTGTATCACAATTCCAGTGGGTCAGAAGTTTACATACACTAAGTAGACTGTGCCTTTAAACAGCTTGGAAAATTCCAGAAAATGATGTCATGGCTTTAGAAGCTTCTGATAGGCTAATTTACATAATTTGAGTCAATTGGAGGTGTACCTGTGGATGTATTTCAAAGCCTACCTTCAAACTCAGTGCCTCTTTGCTTGACATCATGGGAAAAACAAAAGAAAGCCAAGAGCTCAGAAGAAAAAAAATGGTAGACCTCCACAAGCCTGGTTCATCTTTGGGAGCAATTTCCAAATGCCTGAAAGTACCACGTTCATCTGTACAAACAATAGTACACAAGTATAAACACCATGGGACCACGCAGCTGTCATACCGCTCAGGAAGGAGATGCGTTCTGTCTCCTAGAGATGAACATACTTTGGTGCGAAAAGTGGAAATCAATCCCAGAACAACAGCAAAGGACCTTGTGAAAATGCTGGAGGAAACATGTACCAAAGTATCTATATCCACAGTAAAACGAGTCCTATATCGACATAACCTGAAAGGCCGCTCAGCAAGGAAGAAGTCACTGCTCCAAAACCGCCCATAAAAAAGCCAGACTACGGTTTGAAACTGCACATGGGGACAAAGATCGTACTTTTTGGAGAAATGTCCTCTGATCTGATGAAACAAAAATAGAACTGTTTGGCCATAATGACCATCGTTATGTTTGGAGGAAAAAGGGGGAGGCTTGCAAGCCGAAGAACACCATCCCAACCATGAAGCACGGGGGTGGCAGCATCATGTTGTGGGGGTGCTTTGCTGCAGGAGGGACTGGTGAACTTCACAAAATAGATATTGGAGTGGCCATCACAAAGCCCTGACCTCAATCCTACAGAACATTTGTGGGCAGAACTGAAAAAGCTTGTGCGTGCAAGGAGGCCTACAAACCTGACTCAGTTACACCAGCTCTGTCAGGAGGAATGGGCCAACATTCACCCAACTTATTGTGGGAAGCTTGTGGAAGGCTACCCGAAACATTTGACCCAAGTTAAACAATTTAAAGGCAATGCTACCAAATACTTATTGAGTGTATGTAAAGTTCTGACCCACTGGGAATGTGATGAAAGAAATAAAAGCTGAAATAAATCATTCTCAACTATTATTCTGACATTTCACATTCTTAAAATAAAGTGGTGATCCTAACTGACCTAAGACAGGGATTTTTACTAGGATTAAATTTCAGGAATTGTGAAAAACAGAGTTTAAATGTATTTGGCTAAGGTGTATGTAAACTTCCGACTTCAACTGTATGTGTGACTATGATGGCAGCTGGGTTCAAACCAGACCAAGGTCTCCTGCGTAAGCCCACTGAGCTAAAGCCTAGGCAATACCTTGGGTAACTAACAACACATTTTCAGGGCTGTGGTGTGGCTTTGAGAGCAAAAGTATTTAGCAGATTGTGATGACAAGTAGCAGTAGGTCCTGAACTATTCCTGAACTGAACAGTGAAATCCAACAGAAACATGACGTGTGAACACATTCGATTCCTAAATTATGGGCATTAATATGGAGTTGTAACCCCCTTTGCTGCTTTAACAGTTTCCACTCTTCGGGAAGGCTTTCCACTAGATGTTGGATCACTGCTGCAGGGACTTGCTTCCATTCAGCCACAAGAGCATTAGTGAGGTTGGGCACTGATGTTGGGTGATTAGGCCTGGCTCGCAGTCAGCGTTCCAATTCATCCCAAAGGTGTTTGATGGGATTGAGGTCAGGGCTCTACAGGCCAGTCAAGTTGTTCCACACCGATCTCAATAAACCATTTCTGTATAGACCTCGCTTTGTGAACAGGGGCATTGTCATGCCGAAACAGGAAAGGGCCTTCCCCACTTCCCCAAACTGTTGCCACAAAGTTGGGCGCACAGAATCATCTAGAATGTCAATGTATGCTATAGCGTTAACATTACCATTCACTGGAACTAAGGGTCCTAGCCCGAACCATGAAAAACAGCCCCAGACCATTATGCCTCCTCCACCAAACTTTACAGTTGGTCAGGTAGTGCTCTCCTGGCTCCTGGCAAACCTAGATTAGTCTGTTGGACTGCCAGATTCATCACTCCAGAGAATGTGTTTCCACTGCTCCAGAGTCCATTGGCGGCGAAATTTACACCATTCCAGTCGATGCTTGGCATTGCGCATGGTGATCTTAGGCTTGTGTGCAGCTGCTCGGGCCATGGAAACCCATTTCATGAAGCTCCTGATGAACAGTTATTGTGCTGACGTTGCTTCCAGAGGCAGTTTGGAACTCAGTAGTGAGTGTTGCAACAGAAGATAGACGATTTTTATGTGCTACGCACTTCACCACTCGGCGGTCCCGTTCTATGAGCTTGTGTGGCCTACCACTTCGCTGCTGAGCCGTTGTTGTCCTAAACGTTTCCACTTCACAATAACAGCACTTACAGTTGACCAGGGCAGCTCTAGCATGGCAGAAATTTGACAAACTGACTTGTTGGAAAGGTGGTATCCTATGACGGTCACACGTTGAAAGTCACTGAGCTCTTCAGTAAGGTCATTCTACTGCCAATATTTGTCTATGGAGTGTGGCGTACAGCAGGTCAGCCACCAGGGGGGAGACTCGTTGAGGCCTGGTGACAGGGAGTATACATCACCAGGCGATGGCTCCATCTGCTGGACGTGCCAGGTCTCAACGGGCTCTCCGGCCAGGACTAATTGGGGCTGATTGGGGAGTTGGTGAGTAATCAAGGGCTGATTGCTCACCAGCCATACAAGCCCCATAAAGCTGCCAGAAGGGCAGCACACAGGGAGGACTGGGGGAAGTAAGGTGACTTCCGTGTAGTTGGAGACGGTGCCCGAGCTAAGACCCTCGTCTTAGCTCGGGCACTCTCAATTATAATTGTTCTGGGCTCCGGGTCATGCCGTGTCCTGTGCCCGACAGGACACGGCATGACCCGGAGCCCAGAAGACAGTATCCCGGAGAGGGTCTCATGGGGAGACCTATCCTTTTCTTTTGATTTATTATTTAATAAACACCCTTGAAACTGAGCTAATCATACTCTATCCGTGTCTGATCTGTGTAAATGTCTTGACCAAAACCCCTGGTCTGCCACAGGAGATTGCATGGCTGTGTGCTCGATTTTATACACCTGTCTGCAACGGGTGAGGCTGAAATAGCTGAATCCGCTAACTTGAAGGGGTGTCCACATACATTTGTGTATATATAGTGTAAGTGCTAGCAGCATCAGCTACGGAAGCCCAGGAACGTGGGAAGTGAATCAAAGTGGGCCTTTGATATGAGGTAACTCTAGTCTACAGAACATCTGCTCCTGTCTTGCTGCTGCTATGTGGGCGCTGGCTGCTGTCACTGATGGGTTCATTTAAGGGATTCAGTCTTCTGCGCGCACACACACACACACACACACAGCAGAGACATGTCTGATCTGAGGACTGCATGCCATGGTACAGAGAACAGTAAATAATGCCAACAGGCAGTATCTCTAGGCAGTGTTCCAAGCCCTGACTACTGGTATTTCTCTGACACATTGTTTCAGAAATTAATTTGGGATTTTATTTTCACCACAGATAGGGGGGCAGGGGTCAAAATGGTCCATGGTGATGAGTTGGGAGCCGTGGGGTGGCATGGGAAACCAAACCCCACAACATCTAGTGCTGGCTCGAGCACACATGCAAAGCAGCCAGCTGTCAATCACACAGCATGCCAGCTCATTCACCACTCTCTCTCTCTCTGACAGAATCACACTGACAGCTTGGCTCAGAGACACCAGAATGTCAGACTGAATGGCTAATTAATGGTACCCAGTGTGTGTGTGCGCGCATGTGTGTGTCTTACTGGTCTCCTCTCACCACTCTGAGGTGCTGTGTGCTGGGTCAGGGAATGTAAAGGTGTCCTGTGGTCGGAAGGTCTGGCTATGGGTCTATCAGACTCTGCTGTCTTCTTCCACGGCCACACGGGGGCGTTGTACCTCCATCTGCCCCCCTGCAACCCCTGTGCCCCCACCCTGTAGTCAGTCCAATAAGGCTGATATCCCCCCTGCAACAACACATAATCATGTGTGTATTATAAAATGTGTGAATGTTTCTCTGGAATGTATTCAGTACGTTTCTATACTAATGTTTGTAAATCTGCAAGCCACACTTCCTTTACAGGTATCAATAAGTAATATCAATAAACTACAGGCAAAATATACAAGGGATCAATGTCTAAACAGACCTTTAGCTCCCACTTTCCTATTGTGGGATGGTTCTTTGTAATGGCTGTCAATGGTATTAAATGCCTATAATTGAAAAAAAAGAAGAAAAAAAGACAAGGAAAGAAATACCCCAAACCAAAAAAATATATTTACAAAATAAAATAATAAATAAATGTTTTGATAACAAAAAATAGTAAGTCCCCCAAATGTGGGGGGTGGTTGGTTTAAAAAAAAGAAAAGGGGTCTCAGGCCTCTGCTTTAACACAGGCAGAGAGAGAGAGAGAGAGAGAGAGAGAGAGCAAGAAAGCAAGAGATTGTCTATCTATTTCACTTGCTTTGGCAATGTAAACATATGTTTCCCATGCAATAAAGCCCCTTAAATTGAAATTGAATAGAGAGCAAGAGTGTGAGAGAGAGGGGGGGGGATCTGAAAGGATGAAGGGATACAGTATGTTGTGTTCTGGAGTCAGGCTCTCTGTCCTCAGACTCCTCTAGGGAGTGAACACACTCCCCACTAAAGGATATGAGGAATATTAGTCTGCTTTAAGGAATCGTCTCTGATAGAACAACAAATCCCCCGTAACACTGTAGAAACCACATCAACCACACTCTCTTTCCCCAGCTCTGCCCCCTCCTGTTCGGAGGCTTTGATCGCTGGGTCTGTGACGTTGGTTTAGCTTGGAGGGATCCAGTACTGTAGTCTGGAGCACCTCCAGAGGACTAGTTCAGTAGAGAGTGAAGCAGGAACACACACAGACATCCTGACACTCCTTCACTACACTCTTAGAATAATAGAGTTCCAAAATAGTTATTTGGCTGTCCCCAGAGGTGAACCCTTTTTGGTTCTAGGTACAACCCTTTTGGGTTCCATGTAGAGCCCTCTGTGAAAAGGGTTCTACATGGAACCCGAAAGGGTTCTACTTTGAACCAAAAAGGGTTCTACCTGGAACCAAAAATGATTTTTCAAAGGGTTATCCTATGAGGACAGCCGAAGAGCCCTTTTAGGTTCTAGATAGCACCTTTTTTCTAAGGGTTCTAAGAGAAAGACAGTAGAGAATATATGAATATAATGTAGGATCTCTACTACTACACACATTACACCGTCTGTCTGTCTCCACAGAGCTGACATGGGTATTGTAACCTACTGTAGGGATGTTACTATTATGTTGGGTTCTTCTACACTTTCTGTCCGTGAGAGGAATCCCCCTTTCTCTTCTGGTAACCCTCTTCCCCGGTCCTGTTTCTCTCTCTCGCTCCTGACACTGCTAACTCTCACAATAATGTGAGGAATAATGGAAAAGAGAGTAACTTGTACAACAACAAGAAAACATTTCCTTTGTCTGTCTATCTACCACAGGAGCTGCATGTGCCATTTCAACAAAGATGTCAGTTGCCACCAGTGGTGGAAAAAGTACCCAATTTTCATTCTTGAGTAAAAGTAAAGATGCCTTAATAGAAAATGACTCAGGTAAAAGTGAAAGGCATCCAGTAAAATACTACTTGAGTAAAAGTATTTGCTTTTAAATATACTTAAGTATCAAAAGTAAATGTAATTGATAAAATATACTTAAGTGTCTAAAGTAAAAATAGTTTCATATTCCTTATATTAAGCAAAACAGACGGCAACATTTTGATTTATTTTAATTTACGGATAGCCAGGGGCACACTCCAACATTCAGACATAATTTACAAATGAAGCATGTGTTTAGTGAGTCTTCCAGATCAGGGTCAGTAGGGATGACCAGGGATGTTCTCTTGATAAGTGTGTGAATTATACAATTTTCCTGTCCTGCTAAGCATTCAAAATGAGTACTTTTGGGTGTCAGGGAAAATGTATGACGTAAAAAGTACATAATTGTCTTTAGGAGTGTAGTGAAGTAAAAGTACGACTTGTCAAATATATAAACAGTAAAGTAAAGTACAGATACCCCAAAAAATGACTTAAGTAGTACTTTCAAGTATTTTTACTAAAGTACTTTACACCACTGGTTGCCACATAATACCGTTGTCGGTTGGTACAGTATGAAACCCCTCCCTAAAACATACTCAAACCCTGCCCTGGGGCCCTTCTTTTCAGCTCTCCCCTGTCTGCTGTCTGCAGCATCACCAGGACACAACACCTCTGAAACCAGACTAGTGTTGAAAGGACACATGAACAGTACTATTATTAGCACACTACATGCTAATAATATTATGCTACACACATTGAGCTATGATGGCTTGTGGTCTATCTATCCTTCCTCTCCAAGTAGATTGATTGGTTGTTCTGGAGCTGGTTGACATAGCAACCTGGATGACATACCTCTGTGATTGGCAGGTCTTCCTGCATCCTCGTCTCTCATAGGCTGACAGCCTGGCTTCCTTCCAGGTACTTTCACAGGAACTATGCAGGTTATTCCACCCTTGATCTGTCTGCAGACTCCTGCTCTCTCGCTCTCTCCCTCTTTCTATGTCTCTATCCATCTCTATGTACTTTCTGTGAACTCTGGGAAGTCCCTTGAACTCTGTGAGCCTCTCAGCCCACTAACTCCCTTCCTCGAACCATCAAATTATAAAAATAGGGGGTTGAGAGAGAGAGAGAGAGATGGAGAGAGAGAAACAGCTAGAAGGAGTGTGAGGGTAAAGAAAGACAGACACAGAGATGAAGGGAGATAGAGACAGAAATTGCAAGGTTTCTAGTGCGTATTTATTTACACTTACTCAAATGCAATCATACCCTTTAAAGCCCTTCTGTGCCCTGGCTCTCTCTCTCTCTCTAACTCTCTCTAACACACACACAGTGTCCTCTGGCTCTGACCAGTGGGTAATAGTAGCAGTCTTCTCCCTGGGCTGGGCTGGACCAACCATTCTATGGCTGAGTTTATCACCACTCCACCCCAGTCGATGAGAGCTCTAGAGCATGTTTACTAACGGATCCATTGGTGTAAATTACCCCCGGCCTCACAGCCACAGCTCTGAGACAGGCCTGAACCCAGGGCCCTGTCAAGGATAAACACACAGAAACGCACACAGCAGTCTTACCAAAGGTGATGTGTATGGGGCACTAGTTGATGTCACTGGAGCTGCGTCTGACCTCTCCACCTTCTGAAGGAGCTGCTCTGTCCTCTTGAAGAATATGCACACACACACACACACACACACACACACACACACACACACACGTTACAGCTGTGAAATCACAGCTGTGATTTCTGCAGACACTCCTGATTCTCCCCACAGCAGGATGCTGTTTAACGGAGGAGTCGTCCAGTTTGTTTGTCCTGGTCTGACTACTACGGTCATCATCATTTTTCCTATCCTCTGTCCCCGTCTCTGTCCCATCTCTAGCCCATCTCTCTCTCTAGGGTCTGATCATCTGTAACCTCCTCTCCTCTCTCTACCCCTGAACTCCACCCTGCTCCCACTGTCTATAGTGTTTCTACATGTTTGTATTGTACAGTTCTCCAAGTGTGTTGTTGTGCCATGTTAGTTGTTTTTGGGCTGATGCCAGTGGTGAGACATCAAACAGAACTGTTCCTCCAGAGGGGTTGGAGAGTAGTCAGGGTTCCATTAAAACAAAACTGTGTGTGGTGCTTTAGGGCTAGTGGTTCATATTAGTATGCTTTTAGAGAAGAGATGCCTGTACATGACACTCTGTACTTTCAAATAAACATGCACTTTAATGGAATGTTTCTGCATTCTACTGATTGTTTTTTCTCCTACGCACCTGCAATAATACAGTGGATTCCGAAGTATTCAGACACCTCTTTTTCCACATTGTTACGTTACAGCCTTCTTCTACAATATATATTTTTTTATCCCTCATAAATAGGCACACAGTACCCCATAATGACAAAGAAAAAAATAGTTTTTT
The DNA here is from genome assembly GCA_030435695.1 of Brachymystax lenok tsinlingensis. Taxonomy (NCBI): domain Eukaryota; kingdom Metazoa; phylum Chordata; class Actinopteri; order Salmoniformes; family Salmonidae; genus Brachymystax; species Brachymystax lenok. The sequence continues at coordinate 22,069,444 of CM059785.1, forward strand.
TCTGCAAACGTATAAAAAGTCAAACATTTACATAAGTATTCAGACCCTTTGTTATGAGACTCGAAATTGAGCTCAGGTGCATCCTGTTTCCATTGATCATCCTTGACATGTTTCTACAACTTGATTCAAGTCCACCAGTGGTAAATTCAATTGATTGGACATGATTTGGAAAGGCACACACCTGTTTACATAACGTCCCACAGTTGACAGTGCATGTCAGAGCAAAAACCAAGCCATAAGGTCGAAGGAATTGTCAGTAAAGCTCCGAGACAGGATTGTGTCGAGGCACAGATCTGGGGAACGGTACCAAAACATTTCTGCAGCATTGAAGGTCCGCAAGAACACAGTGGCCATCATTCTTAAATGAAAGAAGTTTGGAACCACCAAGACTCTTCCTAGAGCTGTCCGCCCGGCCAAACTGAGCAATCGGGTGAGAAGGATCTTTGTCGGGGAGGTGACCAAGAACCCGAAGGTCACTCTGACAGAGCTCCAGAGTTCCTCTGTGGAGATGGGAGAACCTTCCAGAAGGACAACCATCTCTGCAGCACTTCACCAATAAGGCCTTTATGGTAGAGTGGCCAGACGGAAACCACTCCTCAGTAAATAGCACATGAAAGCCCGCTTGGAGTTTGCCAAAAGGCACCTAAAGTACTTTCAGACCATGAGAAACAAGATTCTCTGGTCTGAAGAAACCAAAGATGAACTCTTTGGCCAGAATGCCAAGCATCACGTCTGGAGGAAACCTGGCACCATCCCTACGTTGAAGCATGGTGGTGCCAGCATCATGCTGTGAGGATGTTTTTCAGCGGCAGGGACTGGGAGACTAGTCAGGATCTTGGGAAAGATGAACGAGCAAAGTACAGAGAGATCCTTGATGAAAACCTGCTCCAGAGCGCTCAGGATCACAGACTGGGGCGAAGGTTCACCTTCCAACAGGACAACGACCCTAAGCACACAGCCAAGACAATACAGGAGTGGCTTCAGGACAAGTCTCTGAATGGCCTTGAGTGGCCCAGCCAGAGCAAGAACTTGAACCCGATCGAACATCTCTGGAGAGACCTGAAAATAGCTGTGCAGCGACATTCCCCATCCATCCTGAGAGCTTGAGAGGATCTGCAGAGAAGAATGGGAGAAACTCCCCAAATATAGGGTGCACCAAGCTCGTAGCGTCATACCCAAGAAGACTCAAGGCTGTAATCGCTGCCAAAGGTGTTTCAACAAAGTAAAGGATCTGAATACTTATGTAAATGTGATATTTATTTTTATACATTTGCAAAATGTGTAGATTGATGAGTGATTTTTTAAAAATCGATTTTAGAATAAGGCTGTAACATAATAAAATGTGGAAAAAGTCAAGAGGTCTGAATATTTTCTGAATGAACTGTATCATGGTTGAGTGATTCATGTAAATAACTCTCCTCTGATGTCTGCTACAAGTTCCTTCACAAGTTCAAAGTGCTGACCTGGTCCTGTTGGATTACTTCTCTTCTACACCTTTCCTCCTGCTCTCTCCTCCAGTCTCTCCAGAACTCTGGGTCACCGAGAGAAACATGGTTGGCTTTTTAGGCTCCGTAACCACATCTCTTTTTTTAATCGCTTTGGTGCAATTTTCACAAGTATGTGGTACATCACAACTCTCAGTACAAAACTAAAAACAGACAATCAAATTGTCAGTTGTTTCAAAACTCTTAAGCACATTTTTAATTGACTAAGTAAAACACACAAAATCATACAGTCCCTTTTTCACCAAACTTAATCAGTGTTTCATCTAGAAATACATGTTTCCCATTGCAATACATATTCATATAAAATTAAAATAAAAGAATTGTCTTTCACAATGCAATGCTCACATTACTTTTGATATGATTCTCTCATCTTTTGTTAAAATACATTTTACTATTACATAAGCCAACTGCTCTTAATTGATAATCACTTAAACGTTTGGTAAACCTATAGATTTTATATGTAAACTGTTTTGTCTTCTACAGATTTTGAGAACTACTTTGATGATGACTATTATGATTTTACTTCACAGTAAAAACATATTTCTTTTATATTTACAAGATCAGAGATGTACTGTATGTTACAAATCAAAGGGTATTGGTCAGGTACACAGATTAGCAGATGTTACAGCAGGTGCAGCAAAATGCTTGTGTTTCTAGCTCCTACAGTGCAGTACTACAATATAATATCCAGAAAGTCCAGAACAAGAAAGAAATGCATCCCCTATACAGTAAACATGCATCCAAAATGAAGTTGCTGGGGTCTTTTTGATGGGGGTGGGGGTTCACACTGCTTTATTGAAATTATATTGGCCAATACAGCGGTCTAAGGCACTGCATCTCAGTGCAAGAGGTGTCACTACAGTGCCTGGTTTGAATCCAGGCTGTATCACATACGGCCGTGATTGGTAGTCCCATAGGGCGGCGCACAATTGGCCCAGCGTCATCCAGGTTTGACCGGGGTAGGCCGTCATTGTAAATAAGAATTTGTTCATAACTGACTTGCCTAGTTAAATAAAGGTTAAATAAATAAAAATACAATTTGGTATGTGACCCCAGTGGGAATCAAACCCACAACTCTGGGGTTGCTAGTGCCATGCTCTTATGAACTGAGCCACATACATGACCACTACAATAAATATGTACAATACAATTACTATAGAGGTGGAAGATCCCCATGAGCGTACCACCCACCTACAGACATTGGACGAGGCATGCAATGACTTCAATCCAGACCTATGTAAGGCTTGGATTCACCATGCCAAAAGATTTTTCCCCAGGTGCATGAAAAATGTGGATATTTACTGCGATTTTGATGAGAACCTATGGCCAAATGCTCAAGACAGGCTTGATTCAAACTAGTGCCTGCTAAACAGTATGCTTCTTTCAAATTAGTTTGCTATTGGATTAACTGGGTTATTAAATAACTAAATTGAGAAGATATCATTATGTTCTGTTTTGGTAATTAAAACAATGTACTCATTATAAATACATATTTTGGATCAATGGTTGTGTCATGAAAGATGTCTATAAACAAAATGAATGCACAATGAAATGTTTTGAATGCAAGACTGGCTGGTGTTACCAGTTTGGAGTTTTGTACTATGAGTTTTGAAAATTCACCACATATTTGTGAAAATGGTACCAAAGTGAATAGAATAAACTGTAGGAAAGCTCTGTCAGTATTAACCACTGTTCCAGAGAGAGCCAGCCAAACATGGACCAAGCATGTCTTCTTTATTTTTTTACCCCTTTTTCTCCCCAATTGGTAGTTACAGTCTTGTCCCATTGCTGCAACTCCCCTACAGACTCAGGAGAGGCAAAGGTCAAGAGCCATGCATCAACCCTGCCAAGACGCACTGCTTCCTGACACACTGCTCTCTTAGCCCGGAAGCCAGCCGCACCAATGTGTCAGAGGTCGACCGGGGTCAGCTTGCAGGCGTCCAGCCCACAAGGAGTCGCTGGAGCGCAATGGACAAGGAAATCCTGGCCAGCCAAACCCTCAGCCAAACCCTCCCCTAACCCGTACGACGCTGAGTCAATTGCTCACAGCCTCATGGGTCTCCCAGTCACAGCCAGCTGTGACACAGCCTGGGATCGAACCCGGGTCTATAGTGACACCTCCTTAGACCACTGCGCCACTCGGGAGGCCAGGACCGAGCTAGTCTAACAGCTCTCTGTCTCTCTCTTTAGCTCTCTCTTTTGCTCTCTCTTTCTCTCTCATTCAATCACCACATCTAGGAATGTTTCAGTGTGCCAGCTGTCTGCAGTGACCTCTATTGACTTTAAATGGTATTACAGAGAGAAACAATGCCGAAAGAACAATACAGTGACAGTAAATAAATGATTTATTTGTACATTGCTAACTCTCTCACTCTTACCTTCTCCCACTGTTTAGCCTTCATCCTCTCATACTCCTTTTCCTCTGCCTGTCTCCGTTGCTGGTCCATCTCCTCTTTTCTCAGCTTAAACACACAACACAAGTAGACAACTTACTCATTCTGTCTGTTAGGCATCATCAAAAGATAAGTCTTACATGCCATGCACATTGCACAAGTACAATTTCTCGGGACATAATCTAATAAGTAAGTCTTTACTTTAAAATGTGACGATGGAGTACCTGTTTCTGCAGTTTAGCTTGGCTTAACTCCACCAGCTGCCTCTCCCTGGCCTCACAGCACCACCTTATAGACATACTTGTATTAGAAGATGATATTATTAATGTGCGCCGCGTGCGTGCATACGTGTGTGTACCTATCTCCGCTGTATGTCCTCCTCTTCTTTCTGAACCACTGCAAGTTTAGACAGGATGGTGAGTACATTACTATATTTTATTACTACTACTATTACAGTAACAAGACTAGAGGGAGGGATGGAGGGAAGGGGGGGGGTAATAGAGGTATATTGTAGATGGAGGGGTGGAGGGAGGGATAGATGGGGAGATATCATAACAATGCTATAATGAGACTTACTCATGTGTAGTTCACTCCGTCGCGATTCAATGGGTGGTATCATGGTGAACCCATCTGAACTGAGTGAGAGAGAGGAGAGAGAGAGAGAAATGTAAATGCCTCCCTCTACTTAGACATTTAATAAGCCTCATAATCCAGCCCAGAGGCGTGGTACTGAAACTCATTAACGCATGCACACACTATTCTTGTACACCCAAAAATAACAAAAACGTTTGTCCATGTGCGCATAAGTGTATCTATCCCTTCCCCGTCACCGGAAACAGAAATACTGGAATATTATGACGGGACGGAGCATAAAACGAAACTCAAATTTACAGTATGCGGAATGTAATGTTGTATACCTATTTAATATAATAATGTATATTCCATAATTTGACATAAGACTACCTCGCCTGATACATTTTTCTCCCTTTTTTGATACTGCATTTGAAGAAGATAATTTTCAATCCATAATATCCCGAATGACTATTGGATGGCCCCTTGAAACATTTGAAAACATAGCTATGTTACTGAATAAGTCAATAATGAAGATACATGTATTTATGTCTAGCCTACTCACTGTCGAGGCTCAGTTTGATCCTGCTGTGTTTGCGTTGTCAGGTGGGTTAGCGTTGGCATCACCGGATCCGTGCCTTTAATTATTTTCCCAACTGTCTACTGTTCTCTGATTAGCTCTTGAATTGGTAGAATTGATTATATTATTCCTCTAATTCCCCTGGTAGTCCATGCCAGCCTATATCCTACTGACTTATCAGTAAACACCGGTGTAGGTATTGGACGTCCCCTGTGGCAAACACTTGAATTGAAAAAAGAAAAAATACAAGAAAATACTAAATAATGAATAAAAAAAATGAAGACAAAAATAAAACAATAACGCGTGTATTGGGAACTTCTCTATCCAAAAACGAGCATCACCATAGATGTTTTATTTAATTTTCTATTGAACCTTTATTTAACTAGGCAAGTCAGCTAAGAACAAATTTGAATTTGAAATTGACGGCCTACCCCGCCCAAACCCTCCCGTAACCCGGACGGGGCCAGTTGTGCGCCGCCCTATGGGACAGCCCAACCCGCTATGAAAGTTTATCACAATCTTAACGGAAGAATAATCGTAATATATAAATTTGAATTAGGCTACAGTAATATATATATATATATATATATATATAAATAAATCAATGAACCACATAAAACAAACTAATTAAATGTTATAAAATATATAGGCTACATAGTGGGATAATTCGCATAGATGGCAGTAGCCTAATTAAAACTTTTTCAAAATCAATGTTTGGCAAGAATAATATTCCCTTGGAGCAAAGAGAAAATGTATTAGACTACTGCCATCTATGCGAATTATCCCACTATGTAGCCTATATATTTTATAAAATGTAAATCGTTTGTTTTTATGTGGTTCATTTAGGTGGATCACCTGTTCATTCTGTATTACGAAATGTTTTTTCAATTGACACTGACTGTCCGCTCAGACGCTCCATAGTTGTGTCCTTCAAGTGACAGCGGCAGCATGGCAAACGCTGGCGGCAGGGTATCTATTGAAGGAGAAACTATGCGATATGCTGAATACAATTCTCAATCTAAAATCAGGAGTGAAACAGAAATCGACAAAAGACTTGTAAGTATATATGTTATTTTGTTGTTTGAATTTTTGGTGGATAACAAGCGCTGGTTATTTCACAAGCCTGCAGCTAAGCTAGCTAGCTAATGCCAGAACCTTCTATTTACTAGCAATTAGCTGGTGGATAGTTACAGTACTAGCATCAGAAAGCAAATGTTGGTTGCCCATTACAGACATCAATGGGACCAAGGTTGTGTCATCACGGTGATGAATCGAACAATCGCCAGTAACATGAATGTCATAACATGCTGTGATGTAATCAGTCGTCTGAGTGACTCAGGCTTGCAATGAAAACTGCGCCGTTTTTTTTTTAGTTGTAACTGCGTTGTTGTTGTTGACTGGTGGAAAAAGTACCCAATTGTCTTACTTGAATACAAGTCAAGATACCTTAATAGAAAATGACTCAAGTAAAAGTCACCCAGTAAAATTATACTCGAGTAAAAGTGTCTAAAAGTATACATAAGTATCAAAAGTAAAAGTATAAATCATTTCAAATTCCTTAGATTAAGCAAACCAGTCGGCACCATTTTTTATTTAAAAGAAAGTGTATTTACGGATAGCCAAGTGCACACTCAGACAATTTACGAACGAAGATTGTGTGTTTAGTTTGTCCGCCAGATCAGGGGGAGTAGGGATGACCAGGGATGTTCTCTTGAAGTGCGTGAATTTAAAAATGTTCCAGTCCTGCTAAGCATTAAAAAGATTTGTAGCGAATACTTTTGTGTCAGGCAAGATGTATGCAGTAAAAGTACATGATTTTCTTTAGGAATGTAGTAAAGTAAAAGTATAAATTGTCAAAAATATAAATAGTAAAGTACAGATACCCTCCAAAAACTACTTAAGTAGAACTTTAAAGTATTTTTACTTAAGTATTTTACACCACTGTTGACTCTGGTGGATTGTTGTATTTGATGTATTAATATTGTTCTGTATCTTCAGGGTGGTACTCTGATAGCGGTTGGCCTTGGTGTTGCTGCTGCAGGCTTTGCAGGTAAGAAATAGTAAACATAATACACTGCTCAAAAAAATAAAGGGAACACTAAAATAACACATCCTAGATCTGAATGAATGAAATAATCTTATTAAATACTTTTTTCTTTACATAGTTGAATGTGCTGACAACAAAATTACACAAAAATTATCAATGGAAATCAAATGTATCAACCCATGGAGGTCTGGATTTGGAGTCACACTCAAAATTAAAGTGGAAAACCACACTACAGCCTGATCCAACTTTGATGTAATGTCCTTAAAACAAGTCAAAATGAGGCTCAGTAGTGTGTGTGGCCTCCATGTGCCTGTATGACCTCCCTACAACGCCTGGGCATGCTCCTGATGAGGTGGCGGATGGTCTCCTGAGGGATCTCCTCCCAGACCTGGACTAAAGCATCCGCCAACTCCTGGACAGTCTGTGGTGCAACGTGGCGTTGGTGGATGGAGCGAGACATGATGTCCCAGATGTGCTCAATTGGATTCCGGTCTGGGGAACGGGCGGGCCAGTCCATAGCATCAATGCCTTCCTCTTGCAGGAACTGCTGACACACTCCAGCCACATGAGGTCTAGCATTGTCTTGCATTAGGAGGAACCCAGGGCCAACCGCACCAGCATATGGTCTCACAAGGGGTCTGAGGATCTCATCTCGGTACCTAATGGCAGTCAGGCTACCTCTGGCGAGCACATGGAGGGCTGTGCGGCCCCCCAAAGAAATGCCACCCCACACCATGACTGACCCACCGCCAAACCGGTCATGCTGGAGGATGTTGCAGGCAGCAGAACGTTCTCCACGGCGTCTCCAGACTCTGTCACGTGCTCAGTGTGAACCTGCTTTCATCTGTGAAGAGCACAGGGCGCCAATGGCGAATTTGCCAATCTTGGTGTTCTCTGGCAAATGCCAAACGTCCTGCACGGTGTTGGACTGTAAGCACAACCCCCACCTGTGGACGTTGGGCCCTCATACCACCCTCATGGAGTCTGTTTCTGACCGTTTGAGCAGACACATGCACATTTGTGGCCTGCTGGAGGTCATTTTGCAGGGCTCTGGCAGTGTTCCTCCTTGCACAAAGGCGGAGGTAGTGGTCCTGCTGCTGGGTTGTTGCCCTCCTACGGCCTCCTCCACGGCTCCTGATGTACTGGCCTGTCTCCTGGTAGCGCCTCCATGCTCTGGACACTACGCTGAGAGACACCGCAAACCTTCTTGCCACAGCTCGCATTGATGTGCCATCCTGGATGAGCTGCACTACCTGAGCCACTTGTGTGGGTTGTAGACTCCGTCTCATGCTACCACTAGAGTGAAAGCACCGCCAGCATTCAAAAGTGACCAAAACATCAGCCAGGAAGCATAGGAACTGAGAAGTGGTCTGTGGTCACCACCTGCAGAACCACTCCTTTATTGGGGGTGTCTTGCTAATTGCCTATAATTTACACCTGTTGTCTATTCCATTTGCACAACAGCATGTGAAATTTATTGTCAATCAGTGTTGCTTCCTAAGTGGACAGTTTGATTTCACAGAAGTGTGATTGACTTGGAGTTACATTGTGTTGTTTAATTGTTCCCTTTATTTTTTTGAGCAGTGTATATACACACACACACCTTGCTACAGTTTGTACGCCAGATAATGTGATATAACCAAATATTTTTGGTGTTAGTTATAAGTTTGCCCATACAAACCGCTGCCATAAATTCTATAACTAACCTGGTATTGGTGATACTCACTTCGTTCTCGACCATCTCGATTCTGTCTTATGTAGAACATTTGAAATTGTTTTTTACATAGGATAAAAGTAGAGACTCAGAGCTCGAAAATTGTATATCATACACTACAGTTGAGGTACAATGGGAAAGTAATTCTGCTTTGAAAGTTGATAAACTTGTAACCACACTTTTGAGAAAATGGCCCTTGAATGTTTTGGTACACCTACTGGAGAGCTCTTCTTTGTCTACATCCATTCATCAATGTTCAAACCCTCTTAAGCCTTAGTCCCACCCATCTCTTTAAGGATTCACATGTGTTAAACAGTGCGTAAGGTAGTGTACTAAACAACCAAAGATTAAGACTAAACTCTGGTTTATACTAAATCTATTGACATGTCTGTAGACAGTTGTCGCAGTGACATCATGAACATTCTATAGTCGTCCAACATCAAACTTGTCTATAAAAAAGACGCGCTGCATGACATCAGCAGCCTGGTGGTCCAAAATAGCATAACTGCTGTAACACACCTATAACCCATCCGTTAAAAAATGAATTTAGAATATGTCAATCTAACAAACCAGGCAACTAAAGGCAACTTTGTAAACAATGTCTTTGTTCATTTCTAGCTTGTTAGCTAACGTTAAGTTAGCTGGCTAGTCATTATTTGAAATGGCTATCAGAGCTGAGACATCTTAACTTTCTTATTTACAAGTTAATGACGAGATAATTACAGGAAATAGCTTACGGTTGTGAATGTTACAAAAAAGGCAGGGCATTCTACCGGAGAATTTTAGAACTTGAACACTGTCTCGTTGGCCTAACGTTATATCCTAATTTGACTTTGGTGCAGGTCATGTTGTGCTTCACATTACAGTCTCTGGTAAACACGTTATTTCTAATAACATCAACGTTTATTTGTCACATGCACAGGATACAAAGGTGTAAAATGGTTACAGTGAAATGGTTACTTGCATAGGAGTCTTTTGTTTAGACATAGATAGCTAGCTAACATTAGGCTATAACTAGCAATGCAAATGGCTTTCTGAGATACAAATAATATTACTACACAGATCATACACGTGAAGTTAGCTAGCTAACAGTACGCATTAACTTGCAATGAAAACAACTTTCTGACAAAATTAGAATTGTATAATATCTGAAAATGTAGCTAGCTAGACTCTCTTACCCATATACATGGATGAACAGTTCTCCCTCTGTAACGGATGCCATGGTTGCCCTTAGTTTGAAGATGTAATCTGGAGACAGGTGTTTTATGCAACAGACTTCTGTGTGTTCACTTTTTGACTCCCTCATATTAGTAATCAAATGCCAGAATTTTCTTAATCTCCTTAGCTATCATACTCCGGGCATTCCACTGATTTTAAAACTCGGTCAACTTCTTCCTTGACAACAACACTTGATCGCCATTTCATACGACTGTCTGGTTCAATGAAAATGTTTTTACCTGTCAGGGATTTCCTCATTGTCTGATTCATTTTCAGAGTCAGCATGGCATGATTGTCCTCCAGAACAGTGGTTCTCAATCCTGGTCCTGGGGACCCAAAGGACTGCACGTTTTTGGCCTAGCACTACACACCTGATTCAAATCAAAGCCTTTTGATGAGTTGATAATTTGAATCAGCTGTGTAGTGCTACGGCAAAAACAAATGTGCCGCCCTTTGGGTCCCCAGGACCAGGGTTGAGAACCAGTGCTCCAGAAAGTGGAGCGCATTAGCAACACTTTTGCAGTTCTCCGTGATATCTTTCAAAAAAGTTGCATTAGAAAGGCTTACCAACACATACTGAGCAGCTGATGTTATAGACAGAAGCATGCTACATGGCAGACCAATCCTCTCTTCTCTCTCGGCATGTCCAGCCCATCAATAACCTCAGCAAATCATGGCTAGCGGGAAGGTTCCTGGCTTTTTCTGCAGCTAAACCAACTAGGCTCCTAATTAAAACATTTTTTTTGCATGTACAGATGGCATACTTACGTTCAAATGCCTCTCCCGTGAAGTAGTGACGTGCAACATATGCCTAGTTTCCTGAAACAAGTCACAAATGTCAGTGTACAGTTGCAGGTGGTAGATCTGTTTTGTACCGCAAGAGGCAGTTCGTCACCATCTTGGCCGCACACCTCTAGCATTTCACAGCATTTTGCAGGAACTTGTTGTTTCTATGCAACACTACACATGCAAGAGGCATATCTCACTTGATACAAAACATGGATTACTATCTTTCTGAGTTTTCTCTGGTGTTTGTAGAACCACCTGCAACTGTACACATGTATAAGATACGTTTTCCAGAATATTTGAACGAAGAGAGTACCACCAATACCAGGTTAGTTGAAGAATTTATGGCAGGGGTTTGTATGGACAAACCTCTAACGTCCAGTAATGGACACCCAAAATCTTTGGTTATATCACATTATCTGGCGTAAAATCACACATTCAGGTTATTTGTTTATTCAGAAAATTTGATGTCTTACAAAACAGTATATTACGATCTTCCTGTCATTCTGTACAGTGATAGTGGCGTTATCGGGTTGCAGAGCGCAGCAGTGAATAGGCACTATGCCATTATCAGCATTGGTACAAGAGTGTCAGTCAGCACAGCTGTATTGTATAGTGGTTAATAGTAAGGCAGTGTGTGTGGTCTGCCAGTTGCCGCAGGGTTCGAGTAATGTGAGGTCAGTGTTAGTTGTTGTGGCGTCTTTGAAGAACAGCACTGTCTAATTATCCTCTCTATGTACATGGAAAGGCCAGCAGCAGGCCAACCGTGCACGTGCGTGTGTGCGGTCCCTCCACAGTTGAAGGACTTTCAGCTTTGTAGTTTTAGGAAAACAGAACTTCCAGGCAGCCTGGAGGTGGAGTAGTGGATTTACTCCGCCCACTCAGAACATGTCAGTCATCAGGTTATAAATAATGCCCTGATTACTCCCTGAGCTTAGCAGCATGGCTCTCATACATGACTGATTACTCCCTGAGCTTAGCAGCATAGCTCTCATACATGACTGAGTGGTTTTGTGTTTTTCTCTTGGAAAGCAGCTCCTCCAGAGGGGTTTTCTGCTAGCTTCTTGTGTGTGTGTGTGTGTGTGTGTGTACTTTATAAACAGAGAATGTTTGGCAGGGTCTAGATGCTGACTGGCTCTATGTGGGTTTGGAGAGTGACCACAGCTTATGGCAGCTTACCATCACAAACACTGACCCAGTACACACCGATGATACACACACTCTGATCCATATCATACAGGACAAGAACATAGAACTGTGGTGACCAGTGGAAAGGGGTGTGTGTGTGTGTGTGTGTGTGTGTGTGTAGGACAATAAATATGTACTGTGTTTGTGTTTCAGGTCGTTATGCCTTCCAGTTGTGGAAGCCTCTAGGACAAGTCCTGTCACAGACTGCTAAGAAGATGCCCACCTCAGTAAGTAACCCACTAACTTGGGTGGTTTATCACAATCCTAAAGGAGAGGAAAACGGATCTAACCATGTAGACCTATATGTTTTTTGTGGGCAACTTCTAATGAACTCCAACTGATTGTTAGTATGTCTTGTTACACTTTATTCTGAAACTATTCATGATCAACTATGACACCCACTGGTTTTGCCAAAAACCCTCCCACCACCCTACAGAATCTGGGGGATTCATGTATTGCCCCATCAGATAGGCACCAATGTTTGTGGTGTAGTACTTATTCCACTGACTGTCTGTAGGGTGGCTAGTTGGTGGACTGACTCATGGTCTTCAGTTTCCCCCTGCTGCACCTGAGTTATGGCTCCACAGACCAAAGGCTCCACATCAGGTTCCCAGACAGGGTGATGCACCCACTGCCCTCTCACCAGTGTGTGTGTGTGTGTGTGTGTGTGAATAAAGCAGTGAGATGGATGAGTGATCAGACCTCACACTGTGTGTGTGTGTGGCGGTTTCTCCCAGTGTGTACTGTGTGACAATGAGACAGTGCTTGACCGAAGGGAGTTAATGAACCCTATGTACCACAGAATGCACTTCCACCCTTCTTACTCAAAGCATTTACACTAACGAGTAAAAAAGATACGTTTCTAGACAGTCAGTGGGTGAGTTGAATAATTTCTAAGTGTGTGTGTGTGTGTGTGTGTGTACTTCTCTTTCCAGGCCTTCTCATCCCACTACTATAAAGGAGGGTTTGACCAGAAGATGACTAAGCGAGAAGCCAGCCTCATCCTTGGTATCAGGTAAGACTGGTGGAAGTGTGTGTGTCATGCTCGCCTGTTTATGTGGGTGTGTACCCCGTGTTTTAATTTCAGTCTGTGTGTTCATGCAAGGATGTGTTTGATTTCTGTGTCTTTGATGGGTTTATATTAGTCATCTCTCTTCCAGGTTTAGTTGAATTTCACACTGTCAATCACATTAGGGAGAACAGAACACCTGAATAGTTTTGTGGTCAGAAGAACTGGATGTTCGTACTGCAACATGTGAATATGTGATTGGACCACTAGGTGGCGCTATAATCCTGTGCTAAATCTGTGTGGAGCCCAAAGTTGTACATTCTTCTAATCCCAATCCTGTATCCCTCTCCCCCTGTAGCCCGACCAGCACCAAGTCCAAGGTGAGAGATGCCCACCGGAGGATCATGGTCCTCAACCACCCAGATAAAGGTCAGTTGACAGTTTAATCCCAATTTACTGGACATGAGAAAGAACAGATTGGAGACAACGGAGTGAATTATACAGTGATCTCCTATTACTGGTTCTCGTGTGAACAGCATATCACCTGTCTTCATTGAACCCATATACAAGGTGTTTTTTTCCAGCGTCAGGCTAGTGCACTCGCCCCCTCTCTCCTCTACCAAGGTTAATGGCCTCCCTCGGTCTCCCTCTCCTGAGAGGTGTACACACACACACACACAAAGTCACGCGCATACACAGCAGCTAGTTTTACACACTCGTCCACAGTGTTTTTTTCCCTCTCCTGAGAGGAATACACACACACACAGCGTGTAGGTTTTACTCAGTGTGAAATGAGATGGTCTGTGGGATTCCTCTCTGACTGGGTGATAAGGGCTGAGGTGACAGAGAGAGGGAGGAGTTAGAGAGAAGGTGGGAGAGATGGACAAAGATGAAATATGGGGCTATAAGCTCTGTAGGGTCACCTGTAGGAACATCCATCAATACTGTCATCCTTGGATATGGCTTTTTGTGTTCTGTTTCAGGAAGTAGCACAGTATCTATTCTAGTTAATTTGCATGTGTTTGGTTACTGGGACATCGATGGAGAAAAAGGTAATAACCCACAGCTAGTCTCTGTCTGGCCTGTCAGTCAGCTGGGTCTGGGCAGGGAAGAGTTGACTGATTCCTGGTCAGAGTAATGGGTTGGAATGATTGGCTAATTACCACTCATTATTTCCTGTATTTGAGCCAATAAGGTCCAGTGAGCAAGATGACGAGATTTCAGGAAGGGTTTCAGACTGCTCTCTATTTCTGCCTCTCTAGGCCTCTAGCCCTGTTTTTAGGATCTTTCCCTGTGAGTGTGCTGAAGGCCGTGCCGGCTCTGTGTTTGTCAGTGACTGATTAGCAGACTAGTTGAGGCCTTCGTCAGGCCCTGCTCTCTGTCACTGCAAACACTAACACGTATTACCGTAAACTTACACACACACACAGTACTGCTTCTGCTGACACACTACACGCCACCCGGGGGGCAGTATACACACATGGCTACTAAGAAAGTGTTGTACACACACACCTGTGCCCTCAGGCTGTCTTGGTAGTGTCACACAGCAGACGACTACTCCCAGGATGCTGTACTCATTGACCATGTGAGCTGAGCAGACCACTCTGCCTCAGGACATGCACACACACATCTCTTGTGTTTTCAGAGCAGTGTGGTGGGGGTAGGAGACGAGGAAAGGAAGTCAATTTAGACTTAGTATGCGACCCAACCTTAGTTTGTGCTAGCTCAGCATACACCCATTTCCTGTGCTCCATAGTGATTAGTGTTACACCGTGTGTTAAAGCGCTATAGCAGGTGATTGGATGTGACTGAGCCTACTGTAGTCCTCTACACCTGACCTCTACACAGGCTGGATCTGTCAGTCAGTAGGTGTCAGTTGTTGTTTTTTTATGTCTGGGGAAACAGCTTACAGTGTGTAGACTGTTATTGTTCTCACCTGGAATGGATAGAGGGGTGAGAGAGATGGAATGGGGGATGAAACAGATGGGTATTGATGAGAAGTGGATGCGTGTTCTCTCTCCAGGTGGATCTCCTTACATGGCCGCCAAGATCAACGAGGCCAAGGACCTACTGGATAAAGACCAACGCCACTGATAACAGCTACAGCCCCCAACACCCCTCTGACCTCCTGGACTACAGTATACTACAGATCTATTTATTCCAGGCCTAAGACATTACCATCCCCAGAGACTATTCCGATACCTTTCCTGAACAAGGATATCTTTCAAGTTGAAGGTCACCTGTAGTTATAACTTCACAAAAGTCAACATGTCTACTGTACAGTCTGTTGTAAATACACTATACCATAAGATACAAGATTATCATTTTCCATAGAATAACAAATAAATGTTTTCTCCCTTTTTATTCCTCTGTGTGGTAAAGAAATTAACTCTGTATAAATGGACAACACACTGTGTGACCGAGACCAAGCCTAGCTGAGCAGTGTGTGTGAATAACGCGGTTAGTAATTTATCAAAGTTAGCTGAATAAAGCATTTTCTGTAATGGTAATCAATGACTCATTATTGTGTTTCTGTGATTAGTCCATTTCCTCTGCGCTGAGATGCCATTGTAGTAAACTACTAACAGTGCTGCAGTATCTGCAGGTGCTGATGAGAGAGGGAACATTGGCTAAGAGCTGTTTTTGAAGCTCCTGCGGTGAACTGTGGCACTTCACTTTTTAAGTGAGTCATTTCACTAGCAGCCTGCAGTAGGTTTTTCCACATATCTAAGAGGAAGGCTAGACAACCATGTAATCTGCACCATGTTGCACGCTTTAGCTACGCATCATTAAAATACCTCATTCTGGTAGAATGCAGTTCCTAACTGATGTTCCAGTGAACCATGTCCGTCTCTCTGTAGGAAAGCTATTGATTATCATGTAGAGCAGGGATGGGCAACTTTTATGGGGGTGGCGGCCACAAAAAAAACAGAACTCGTATTTTTATTGGTCCGTGGGCCTACAAAACAGGTCCGCCAGTTGCCCATCCCTGATGTAGAGGGTAGGTGCGTCAGAGGTGTGTGTGTGGTAGTGTATGCACTGTTTGTGTGTTGCTGTAGTACAGGTCAGGGCTCTGTGTGCTTGGCTGATCTCTGCTGTCCCTCCTGTGGATGGGTCTATTTCTAGCCGTTCCTCTCCCTGTGAAGAACCCACATGGCCCTCCTGAGCCAGCCTCTCTCTCCCTGACCCCTCTCTCCCACTGCGCCACGCCCTCTCCATCAGGGTATATTTTCCAATACCACGTGTGAAAAGATTTTGCTTCGCCAGCTTCCTGCTGTCCAAAAGGTTTGTTTTGCCAAACTTCTGCATCTGTGCGGTACTGCCATGCTGGAGAGAGGGGAAATGACTAGCTTTTATAACCCACACCTTGTAAAAACTCATTTTAACAGCTTGTGCACTGTACATATGCAGGGCTCTGGGAATTTGCTGATTAAAAATAAAGGAAACACTTGCTTAAATGAGAATAAAGTATATTGAAAGCTTGTGCTTTTTTGCATGTCTGGTTCTTGAGTTAATTAAGCAATTAAAAACATCCCATCATGCTTAGGGTCATGTATAAAAATGCCCAGTTACCCATTATTTTGGCTACCATGGCTAGAAGAGATTTTAGGGTGTGTGCGCAGCTGTCACCAGATCTCAACCCGATTGAACACTGGGAGATTCTGGAGCGGCGCCTGAAACAGCATTTTCCACCACCATCTACAAAACACAATTATGTCATTTCTCATGGAAGAATGTCGTCGCATCCAGACACATAGAATCTATGCCAAGGCGCATTGAAGATGTTCTGGCGGATTGTGGTGACCCAACACCCTATTAAGACACTATGTTGGTGTTTCCTTTACTTAGGCAGTTATCTGTATTTATACCATGGCATTGTTGGTTACTTGTTTCTGACTGTCTTGAAGGGCATTCTAGAGCTTGCATTATTTAAGCAATAAGGCCCGGGGGGGTGTCGTATATGGCCAATATACCATGGCTAAGGGCTGTTCTTAGCACGATGCAATGCGGAGTGCCTGGATATACAGCTCTTAGCTGTGGTATATTGGCCATATACCACAAAACCCTGAGGTGCCTTATTCCTATTATATACTAGAGCAGTAAAATAAATCATGCAGCGCCTTGTGTCACGATCACAGATTTTAGAGAAACAAATGTTGGTACATATGTGTCATATTGGCTGAAAGCTTAAATTCTTGTTAATATAACTGCACTGTCCAATTTACAGTAGCTATTACTGTGAAAAAAATGCTATGCTATTGTTTGAGGAGAGCTCCTAACAAGACATTTTGTTTTGTTAGATGAAATCCTTTTTCATATCCTAAAAAGGTCCATATAGCATGCACGATCGATTTTGTATTTCCACTCATTCAATTTGCAAAGAAAGGAATCTGTGAAAATCTAACCCTAAACGTTGTTTCAACCAGCCAATCATAAACCCTGTATTTACGGGAGTATGGGCCCAATCATAAACCCTGTAGCTGTCGTAAAATGTAGCTACTAACCTTGTACGACAGCATGCGTTTTCCTTTAGGACAAAAATAAGAATATTCAGAGTTATGAAAACTGGGTGTTTTGCAAATGTTGAACTTATAATATGGCTACTAATTCTGGAAAATCTAAATCAAAGTCCAAGTATACAGATTTGACAATATTCTTGCAGAAAAATGTTATATGAATGCAAATGTCTCCTTCACGACCAAATGTACCTGTGTGACTTCACACTAAATGTCATGTAGTTCGCTCATACTTCAAGTTATCCGTCTGAAACTTGTGGACACCATCGGAATTACAACCAGAGTGATGGCTAGAACTGGGACCTTTCTGTTGCATTTCAAAGATGGTGGTAGAAAAAAAAGGTAGTTTATTTTCTTTGCATTTTCTTCTATCAGATCTATTGTGTTATATTCTCCTACATTCAATTCACATTTCTACAAACTTCAAAGTATTTCATTTCAAATGGTACCAAGAATATGCATATCCTTGCTTCAGGGCCTGAGATACAGTCAGTTAGATTTGGGTATGTCATTTTGGCGAAAATTGAAAAAAAGGGGGCTATCCCTAAGAAGTTACCAACTTAATTAGAGCAGTAAAATGAAATGTTTTGTCATACCCATGGTATATAGTGTGTTATAAACTGGGTGGTTTGAGACCTGAATGCTGTTTGACTGACAGCCCTGGTATATCAGACAAAACAAAACATTGATTTGTACTGCTCTAATTACATTGGTAACCAGTTTAAAATAGCAATAAGGCACCTCGGGGGGGTTGTGGTATATGGCCAATATACCACAGCCACAATTCAATATAAACTGTAGTCACATGTCAAACTCTGCTGTCCGTGAAGTGTAAAATTGAATCAACAAGGCTAGATTTTCGGAATGTCCGAAAAAAGTATAAAGCTAGCTTGCTAAAATATATATAGAGACATTGATTTTAGCGTTGGCAAATTGGCTTAGTCTCGTAGTGAGGAGACTATAAAACGTAGCTAGGTTGATAAACAGATTTTTGGGAATTCTGAAATGTCTTGGAATAAATGACCAAACTATAAAACTAGCTAGCCAGTTATGGGTAACTGTAACTAGCTACCTGACAGGAGTGCTAGCTAGATACATTAGCTTACTAGGTACATTGATAACTTTAGTTTGGTTGTTTTTAAACTCAACTTCCAGATTTCCAAGGACGTTGCCTCTTCGATCATCACTCTTGCTCGCTTGGGCAAGGGACATTTAAGGTACACTCTGATGTAAAACGTCATTCAAGGGCTGAGGGTTTAGGGCCGAGGGCTGTCTACTTTGAGTTTGAAACGCAGCATGACTGATGGTTTAGTTAGCTAGCTAAACTAGCAAGTCTGTTTGTTTTGTTACCACGGCAACTGCTGTAACTAGTAAACTTGCTAGCTACTTCAGTAGATGTTGAACACTCTCATTGAAAACATCAAATTGTTAGCCAAAGATATTTTTGCAAAAAAAGACTTGGGTCATGGAAGTAAATGGGAATTTTTCAAATATAAAATCAGAGCGGTAGCCATTAAGCGTGCCAAAGCGCTGATGCACTTAAAGAACCTTAGAGAAAAAGAGCTGATGAGCAAGCTTGACAGTTTTCTAAAGAAAGATAGTCTTTCTGAAGAAGAGGAGTCTGTATTCAAGTCTTTACAACTAGAATTCGAACAGCTTTACAAGGATCTGGCAAAGGGTGCCTTTGTAAGGTCAAGAGCAAAATGGATTGAAGAGGGGGAAAGAAACACTAGTTACTTTTTTTGCACTGGAAAAGAGAAACTACAAAAGAAAATCTATAACTGCACTCAAAATTACAATATCATCATTTGTCAATTCCTTTTATGAAAACCTTTACAGCTCTAAATTTCAAGAAGAGGGTTGTGAAAGCTACATTTGCCACATTAGGAATCATGTCCCTGTATTTGAGAACGATTTCCACTCAGTTTGTGATTCACCTGTGTCAATTGAAGAAATTAGAGAGGCTCTGAACTCAATGAAAAAAGGGAAATCACCTGGCCCTGATGGCCTGTCAGTTGAATTCTATAGACAGTTTTGGGACTTACTAGAAGACCCGATTTTTAATATGTTTCAAGATTGCATTAAAAGTGTGGAAATGGTCTCCACTATGAAACAGGGCCTTATTTCATTGATTCCGAAGCCTGATAAAGACCCTTCTATCATTGACAGTTGGAGACCAATTACTTTATTAAATATTGATTACAAATTGATTGCTCTGGTTTATGCCAAAAGATTAAACATAAGATCGAACATAAGCTAACATTCGTTTAGTCTTGGACCTTATAGATTATTCAGATGCAATTGACTCCAATGCGGTTGTATTATTTTTGGACTTCTGTAAAGCCTTTGACACAATTGAACATGAATTTCTCTTTAGGTCTATTAATCTTTTTGGATTCGTTGAAAGTTTTATCAAAGTAATTCGCATGTTTTACAAAGATATAAATAGTTCTGTATTATTGAATTGTAATACTTCCAAAAGGTTCAATATCAACAGAAGTGTACAACAGGGATGCCCAATTTCGCCATTTTTATTCATTTTGGTTGTGGAACTTCTTTCTCTAGATATACGGAATAATGCAAATTTGTATGGCTTAACCATTTTTAACAAAGAAATCAAAATTTCCCAACTGGCTGATGATACTACTCTTTTTTTAAGAGACAAAGACCAGGTTGCCCATGCCATTAATGCTATCACTGTGTTTTCTACTGCATCAGGATTAAAACTGAATGTTTCTAAATGTGAAATCGTATGTCTATTTGACTCTGATGATAAAGAAATAGAAAATATTATTAAATATTTAGGAATTAATCTGTCAAAAAAATAATTTAGTCAGACAACATATGAATTTCTCTCCTAAAATTAAGAAAAAAATATATATTTAATAATTGGCTACAAAGAGATCTTTCTATACTTGGGAGAGTACTTCTGTCCAAGGCAGAGGGACTGTCTCGTTTTGTGTACCCCTCATTGTCTTTATTTGTAAATCATTCTACTTGTAAAAGAGATCAATAAGACCTTTCTTGACTTCATCTGGAAAAATAAGTCTCACAAACTAAAACAATCTGTCCGTTCTAATAAACGAGCTGAAGGCGGTCTGGAAGTGCTGGATTCTGTTGATATAAATAACACCTTCAAGATCAACTGGTTAAAAAGATGTTTGATCAATACTGATTCAATATGGTATTTCATTCCAAATAATGTGTTTAATAAGTTGGGAGGTCTTCCATTTTTACTGAAATGTAATCATATTCCTGAAAGATTACCCGCTAAATTGGCTAGGTTTCACCAACAAGCTTTAATGGCCTGGAAAATATGTTTCCTGCACAATTTTTCTCCACATAAAGCTCTTTTGTGGAATAATTCAGACATAACTTTAAGGAATAAGTCATTGTTCTACCCCAACTGGTATGAGAAGAATATTGACTTTGTCCTTGATGTTTTCGACAACAGGGGTAATATGCTTACATATGAACAATTTATAACATTGAAAGAGTTCCCAATACCTTTCAGAGAGTTTAATTATGTGGTCAAAGCTGTTCCCAGTGGGCTAACTACACTAATAAAAACTCATCTTAGCTTTGGTAATGATCACAAAGCTTATCCAGAACTCAGATTGGAAGGCGTGGGCTTACTTGAGAAATCTTGTTGTAATAAATATATAAGACAATATCTTGATTCACAAAACAAACTTACACCGAGAGGAAAATCTTTCTGGAACATGCTTATTCCTGACATTGTCTGGAAAAATGCATGGTTAAGGCCTTACAAAAATTGTATACCAAACAAAATTAAGGAAGTGCACTTTAAAGTTTTACATAAGATATATCCATGTAATTCTGTTATCCAAATTCATGGCTATTGATGATATTTGCGTTTTCTGTGAAAAAAGTGAAAATCTGTCTCATTTGTTTTTTGTATGTAAATTTGTGTCAGAATTTTGGGAAAACCTTGCAAAATACTTATTTACCATTATGAACACTACTCATGTTTTTGACATGAAAGATGTAATATGTTACTATTGTAATGATAACAAGACCATTGAAATAATTGTGATTTTTTAAATTCTTGTTGCCAAATACTTTATACACAAACAAAAATTCCCAAATTCTACACCAAAATTATACATATTTTTGATTGAATTTAACTATCTTATTAAAACATTAACCCTAGTGAATAACAACAAGAATAACATCTTCCTGAATCATTATAATAAGATTTTTTCAGAGTGAGAACAATTGCACTAAAACATTTATTTTATTATTACTGCATTGATCATCTTTGTATGTTTTAGTATTTTCACGTTAATACCTGCATTCTGTTTTGTATGATGTAATAATGTAAATTGTTGATTTGTATTTTGAATTAATAATAAAAAATAAAATAAAAAAAATGTAAGTAGATGTTGAACACATTTATACCGTCATATGAACACATTTATAGCAGCAAATGTGTTAAATTAAACCCATCGTATCAAAGGGATAATCAACTGTCGTTGAACACACCTTCCACGTCTTTCATTATTTTCCATAAAACGTAGGCCCTCATTGATCATTATCCCGACCCTTACATATCAAATGTTTTGCATAAAGGTATCACATGATATACCCTGAGACAAGAATGGACTCAGGAATGTATTGTGTGGCATGCCCTGTTGTGATGAGTCAGATTCATCATATTATCTTTCATAACATTCTAGAGCAATCTATTGAGTTCTAGAATTCCATCACTCTTGCCATTCAAAACTCGTTGGATGCATTGTATCCTCAGGTGTATCCTTAGCTGCTGTGGATAGACTCTGGCAGACAGACTGGCAGGCACCCAGACAGGCACACAGACAGGTCTTTGATCCACATGTCTGTTTCCTCTCCTCTCAGATAGCTACCACAGAGAAGTGCAGTAGCGCTGCAGCTGCGATGTCCTCCATTTGTCTCTGAGCAGCACACCATCAGATCAAGACTCTCTCTCTCTCTCTCTGTCCCACTAATATCTTTCCACTGTTAATGTCACAATAACATAACCCAAACCATATGGCAGAGTATCCAGCAGTCACATTGAATATTTCCTCATTCTTTCCCACTGGCAGCAGAAAGCAGTGAGATGAATGATCATATGGTCCACAACAACAGAATGTGAGAGAGAACAAAAGAGTGGACATGTAGCTCAGGGAAAGTACTCTCGCCATGATCTAGATTCTAGAGTATTTTGGATGAATGTGAGTGTGCATGCATGCATAGATATATTTCATTCTAGTTCTGTGTGTGCATGACAGTCGCAAGGTAGAGGGCTGTTTAGGTGACATCATCCTGGTTGAAATGAGGACATGGCTAGTATTAGGAAATGAGGAGTCATCCTTTACCAGTGACACACTGATTTCTGCTCTGAGCTCTGATCACAACACCACCACCAGACAGGTCAACTGCTCTGCTTTGTTCTCTCTCATTATAATTACTTGACACAGATTGCTCAGAAACTGTTGTTCAACATTCGGTTGTTTGCAATGTTAAAATGTCAAGATGCGCTTAATTAGGACTCGACACAAAAAATGTAAATGCCATGGAAACTTGTGGGGGAAAGATTCCAAATCTCCTCATTGCCCCCTAGTAAAATGTGCATACAATTATGGATGTCAACCCCAACACATGTTCACCAATCAACTGCATTGCAGTTAAAAACAACTTTGACTAGCACCACCGATTTCTGTATGCCAGCTATGGTACCAGCTAATACAAAAGGTTATCATTTATCAGTCACTTCTTCTATACCTGAAGAGGAACAACTGTTACATGTTATGCAGCGAAAACAGCCAAATATATCAAAATTGGACTTTAGTAACCACATTGTGGGCCTGTTACAATACATCAATCATGACGGATTTGACGAATATCCGCTTTGTTCGATCAGATTTGTTGAATGTGCCCCAATCCTGCGTCCTTCTTCTATCCCCCACAGTCTGCGTTCCATTGACCTCTTTACCTCATCTATAGCTCTATTGTACTGTATGTGGGAGAGGCATTCTGAAGGACAGTGTCAAAACCACTCTTGATCTGCCAACTATGAGATCATATTTATTTATTTATTTATTTCACCTTTATTTAACCAGGTAGGCAAGTTGAGAACAAGTTCTCATTTACAACTGCGACCTGGCCAAGATAAAGCAAAGCAGTTCGACACATACAACAACAGAGTTACACAAAGAGTAAAACAAACATACAGTCAATAATACAGTAGAAAAAAAAAAAATCTATATAAAAAGAGTGCAAATGAGGTAGGATAAGGAAGGTAAGACAATAAATAGGCCCTGGTGGCAGAGTAATTACAATATAGCAATTTAACACTGGAATGGTAAAAAAAAATGTGCAGTAGATGAATGTGCAATGTAGAAAAACTGGGGTGCAAAGGAACAAGATAAATAAATAAATACGGTAGGGGATGAGGTAGTTGGTTGGGCTATTTACAGATGGACTATAAACAGGTACAGTGGTCTGTGCGCTGCTCTGACAGCTGGTGCTTAAAGCTGTTGAGGGAGATAAGTGTCTCCAGTTTCAGAGATTTTTGAAGTTCGTTCCAGTCATTGGCAGCAGAGAACTGGAAGGAGAGTCGGCCAAAGGAGGAATTGGCTTTGGGGGTGACCAGTGAGATATACCTGCTGGAGCGCGTGCTACGGGTTGGTGCTGCTAAGGTGACCAGCGAGCTGAGATAAGGCAGGACTTTACCTAGCAGGGACTTGTAGATGACCAGGAGCCAGTGGATATGGCGACGAGTGTAAAGCGAAGGCCAGCCTACGAGAGCGTACAGGTCGCAGTGGTGGGTGGTATATGGGGCTTTGGTAACAAAACGGATGGCACTGTGATAGACTGCATCCAGTTTGTTGAGTAGAGTATTGGAGGCTATTTTGTAAATTACATCACCGAAGTCGAGGATCGGTAGGATGGTCAGTTTTACGAGGGTATGTTTGGCAGCATGAGATAAGGAAGCTTTGTTAGGAATAGGAAGCCAATTCTAGATTTAATTTTAGATTGGAGATGTTTGATGTGAGTCTGGAAGGAGAGTTTACAGTCTAACCAGACACCTAGGTATTTGTAGTTTTCCACGTAATCTAAGACAGAATCGTCCAGAGTAGTGATGCTGGACAGGGGGACAGGTGCGGGTAGCGATCGGTTGAAGAGCATGCATTTAGTTTTACTTGCGTTTAAGAGCAGTTGTAGGCCACGGAAGGAGAGAGGTATGGCATTGAAACTCGTCTGGAGGGTAGTTAACACAGTGTCCAAAGAGGGGCCGGAAGTATACAGAATGGTGTCGTCTGCATAAAGGTGAATCAGAGACTCACCTGCAGCAAGAGCGACATCATTGATGTATACAGAGAAAAGAGTCGGCCCAAGAATTGAACCCTGTGGCACCCCCATGGAGACTGCCAGAGGCCCGGACAACAGGCCCTCTGATTTGACACACTGAACTCTATCAGAGAAGTAATTGGTGAACCATGCGAGGCAGTCATTTGAGAAACCAAGGCTGTCGAGTCTGCCGATAAGGATGAGGTGATTGACAGAGTCGAAAGCCTTGGCCAGATCAATGAAAACGGCTGCACAATAATGTCTCCTATCGATGGCGGTTATGATGTCATTTAGGACCTTGAGCGTGGCTGAGGTGCACCCATGACCAGCCCTGAAACCAGATTGCATAGCGGAGAAGGTACGGTGGGATTCGAAATGGTCTGTAATTTGTTTGTTAACTTGGCTTTCAAAGACCTTAGAAAGGCAGGGTAGGATGGATATAGGTCTGTAGCAGTTTGGGTCAAGAGTGTCTCCCCCTTTGAAGAGGGGGATGACCGCAGTTGCTTTCCAGTCTTTGGGAATCTCAGACGTCACGAAAGAGAGGTTAAACAGGCTAGTAATAGGGGTTGCAACAATTTCGGCAGATAATTTTAAGAAGAAAGGGTCCAGATTGTCTAGCCCGGCTGATTTGTAGGGGTCCAGAGGCAAATTTCTGCTTGAAAAAGCTAGCCTTGGATTTCCTAACTGCCAGCGTATATTGGTTCCTGACTTCCCTGAAAAGTTGCATATCACGGGGGCTGTTCGATGCTAATGCAGAACGCCACAGGATGTTTTTGCGCTGGTCAAGGGCAGTCAGGTCTGGAGAGAACCAAGGGCTATATCTATTCCTGGTTCTAAATTTCTTGAATGGGGCATGCTTATTTAAGATGGTGAGGAAGGCACTTTTAAAGAATAACCAGGCATCCTCTACTGACAGGATGAGGTCAATATCCTTCCAGGATACCCTGGCCAGGTCAATTAGAAAGGCCTGCTCGCTGAAGTGTTTTAGGGAACGTTTAACAGTAATGAGAGGAGATCGTTTGACTGCAAACCCATTACGGATGCAGGCAATGAGGCAGTGATCGCTGAGTTCTTGGTTGAAAACAGCAGGGGTGTATTTGGAGGGCAAGTTAGTTAGGATTACATCTATGAGGGTTCCCGTGTTTACGGCTTTGGGATTGTACCTAGTAGGTTCAATTATGATTTGTGTGAGGTTGAGGGCATCAAGCTTAGATTGTAGGATGGCCGGGGTGTTAAGCATGTCCCAATTTAGGTCACCTAGCAGCACGAACTCTGAAGATAGATGGGGGGCAATCAGTTCACATATGGTGTCCAGAGCACAGCTGGGGGCAGAGGGTGGTCTATAGCAAGCAGCAACAGTGAGAGACTTGTTTCTAGAAAGGCAGATTTTTAAAAGTAAAAGTTCAAATTGTTTGGGTACAGACCTGGAAAGCAAGACAGAACTCTGCAGGCTATCTCTGCAATAGATAGCAACACCGCCCCCTTGGCCGTTCTATCTTGTCTGAAGATGTTATAGTTAGGGATGGAAATTTCAGTGTTATTGGTGGTCTTCCTAAGCCAGGATTCAGACACGGCTAGGACATCCGGGTTGGCAGAGTGTGCTACAAGTGAATAAAACAAACTTAGGGAGGAGGCTTCTAATGTTGACATGCATGAAACCAAGGCTTTTACGGTTGCAGAAGTCAACAAATGAGAGGGCCTGGGGAGTAGTAGTGGAGCTAGGCACTGCAGGGCCTGGATTAACCTCTATATCACCAGAGGAACAGAGGAGGAGTAGGATAAGGATACGGCTAAAGGCTATAATGACTGGTCGTCTAGGACGTTCTGAACAGAGAGTAAAAATAACAGGTTTCAGGGGGT
Source organism: Brachymystax lenok tsinlingensis (assembly GCA_030435695.1). Classification (NCBI taxonomy): domain Eukaryota; kingdom Metazoa; phylum Chordata; class Actinopteri; order Salmoniformes; family Salmonidae; genus Brachymystax; species Brachymystax lenok. Next base: position 22,096,166 of record CM059785.1, read on the forward strand.
GATAAAATAGATTAAAGGCATAATGTACAGACAATGGTATGGTAGGACGTAAATACAGTGGAGGTAAACCTAGGCATTGGGTGGTGATGAAAGAGATAGTCTCTAGAAGCATTTAAACCAGGTGATGTCATCGCATGTGTGGGTGGTGGAACTGATAGGTTGGATAAGGTACATTGAGCAGGGCTAGAGGCTCTACTGTGAAATAAGGCAATAAACACTAACCAGAACAGCAATGGACAAGGCATATTGACATTGAGGAGAGGCATGCTTAGCTTAGTGAACATAAGGGTCAAGTTAGTAGTGAGGCTGGCTGGGGACACAGCGTTTCAGACAGCTAGCCAGGGACCACAAGCTAGCAAAGTCTAGCAGGCCGGATAACAAAGACGGAGGAAGTCTGTTTCTAGCCTCCTCGTGCGTTTCCGTCGGTAGACCAGTCGTGATGGGTCAATGGGGTTCCGTGTGGTGAAGGGGACCAGACCAGATGGCACAAATAGGTATAGTGGCACAAGAAATTGTCCGATGGACCTGATTAGCTAGCAGCCGATATGCTCTGGACAGCAAAACGTTAGCAGGCCGCAGTTAGCTGATGGGCGTTCAGGTGACGTCGCGTCGGAGGGCCGGTTGAAATATCTCCCTCGGGCAGATAACGTCGGTAGTCCACTTGAGAAGGCCCGGTAGGGCTCCACACCGGCAGTAGAAGCGGGTCCGGATAGGAATTGTAGCCCAGCAGTGTGTTGAGATTCTTCAGTCAGCCGGGAGATGAGTCGAGCAAGGGCTAGCTTCAGGCTAATTGGTGTATTGCTATGAGACCGACGTTAGCCGATGGCACTCAGGTAGCAGCTAGCTAGCTGCAAGATCCAGTTGAAAAATGTCCAACTTGCGGTAGGAATCCAGGGATATGGAGAGAAAAATAAATAAAAATAGGTCCGGTAAGCTCAGGATTGAGTCGTGTTATACGAGGGGTGAGAGCTTTTCCGAGCTGAAGGTTAGCTGATGCCCGCTAGCAATAGTAAGCTAAATACTAACGTTAGCTAGTGAAGTTAGCTAGCATTTGTTATGTGACCAGATTCGGAACAAAACAACAACAAAAAACCACAGATCCGCACCACATTGGGTGAGGCAGGTTGCAGGAGAGTGTTTTGAAGTGGAATTTTAGAGAGCACATATAAAAAGATATGTGAAGAAAATATAATAAAGACGATATTTACACAGGACAGGACGGGACAAGACAAAATACACGTCCGACTGCTACGCCATCTTGGATATCGATATGACAGGTTCATTCGTGGTGGCAATAATTGCATTGAGACAGCATTTCAAAGATTAGCACAATGTGTAAAAAACATAGTTTTGGTTTTAACTCAGTGGGATAACTCAGTGGTGTGGTGCACAGATGATTCTGGTTCAATGTCAGTCACACACACACACACACACACACACAGGCTACTGCTGCATCTCCTCTTCTCATCCTCTCATCTTTTATCTTTTGACACTCAACTAAAATCTCTCCTCTACCTGTCAGTCCTCACCTCTCAGATCTTAGAAGATTTCTCACCTCCTGCAGCTGTGCTGTCAGACACACAGGAGGACTAGAGGTTCTGTTCAGATGTAGGCCAGCCAGAGAAGTTACACCATCAGCCCTCAGGATGTCTGCTCCAGGGCTGGGCGCGGTGTAGCGCCTGTCTGGCAGAGAAATGGCTGGAACGACACATGCAGTGAGGCCTCAGTAAAGAGGCATGACATTTGAAGCTTTGAAACAGGTGGAATGTGAAATGCCTCAACACTGTAAACAAAGACACACAAAGGCCCTTGGCTAATTAATGCTGTCAACAGACGTCGTTAGAGCAGGCTGTCTGGATAATGCTGCTGCTGTCTGCACTCCCTCGGCTGCTAACACTGCTGATATTTATAGATGGAGCCCTCATTTATATACACACACTGACATTAGCAGGCAGACACAGGAGCGCACGGACGCGCACACACCGACACACACACGCACACCTAAGCAGACAGACAAACACACCTCTGAGGATAGAGAAGCAGCGACAGATTTCTTGACCCAGAGGCATACATGTTGGCAGCCTAGCTGACAGTCTGCAACTCTCTCTCTCGCTCTCTCTCTGAGATGTTTATTTGCATTGTAGAAATGACTGTATATAACCACCATGTCATTGAAGGTCACAATGACGCAGTACTGCAGCTGTTGTCTATTATCATACGTAAATCAATTCGCTTTGTTTACTCCTTACTGTCGTATGGGCCCAATCATAACTGGAGATACAATACAAGTGCATAAATCAAATGTTTGAACTGTTGTGTAAATCTTACATTATGTCAATGGGAGATTTCCTCAATTTCCCTAGACACTTCCCAAACTATTTCAAATGTTATAGTTTCCTCTTGTCTTGGCCTTTGTTTCATGTCGACTGATACAGATGATCGACTGTATGGGTTTCCAAAATATTGCCTCCACTTCACATATCCTGGGTTTTCAGATCCAAGCATATGACAAGAATAGAAGCCAACTTGACACAATGAAAGGAGATGAGTATAGTAACTACTCCAGAATATTGAGACTCTTGGATCCCAGCTCCCAGCAGACAACTAGACTATACGACCTCTGTATCTGCTAGCAGCTAGCTGGTGATGTCACACACCAGAGAACAAAAAAGACAGAATTGGCAGAGAGAGATCATGAGCTCCTGAGTTATTCTGCAAAAAGTTATAGTTGGATAAATGTAGATAAACTTGGATTTTTTTTTGCAAGGACTTATACAGAATACTACCCTCTACATCAAAACCTTCAAACCAAATCTAAATTCCATTCTTAAAACCTTGATTTTGGACAAAATTACTACCAAGGACTGTCAAGAAAAACTTTTAACAAACCTAAACCTGCAGAAGAAACACAGCAGAAACCTGGAAATACCATTAAACACAAAACTGAGTGAATAATGTTCAGTCTGAACCTACTTCTGAAGCCAAAAAGTCAAAGATAAAAATCTCTAGGTAATTTTGTTATAAGCTACCAAGCTGCTAGGACAGAACAGACCTGGCTGCAGCTTCAATTAGCACTGAAGTGTGAAGTGAGATGTGTGAAAACGCTTGAGCCTAACAATGGCAGCAGTGTCACAGCCTACGCCACCCAAATGCAGAGTCCTTTGAAGCCCCCTGTGCCGTGGCGTATCCCTGTGCAGATGTCATCACAGTACAGTACCCCTTGGTTATTAAAAATAACACTGCACAGAATAAGTGCAAAAAGAAGATCCTCAAGGACAATCCAGAGACACTATTTGCTGACTGCCACAAAGAGGGGAACGTAAGCAACTTAATTTTCCACACAGACAATCCCCTGGCATGGCACAGTGCTACAAGAGCACACTACCCCTATGTTAAGAGAGAGGGTATAGGCCCAGGGTGGAAACTCAGAATAACTTGTCAACGTGTAAGTCTGGGACAGTAATGGTGCATGGCATCCTCATGCAGGACTTTTATGGGATCAAAGCGAGAGCACAGCAGGAAAAGCTCTCCCTCTGTGACGACTCCCCCATCCTGAGTGACGCTGATCACACCTCTTCAAACTGTCCTGCAGACGAGGATAGTCACCCCCCAGCACTGAACACACCCGGGTCCCACAACTGCACTACTCCTCCATCATAGAGAGGACGGCTGGCTGCACTCCAGACTGAGGTGAGGAGGGACAGAAACACATGGCACAGCTAACAGCAGTGAAGGGGGAGGGACAGAAACACATGGCACAGCTAACAGCAGTGAAGGGGGAGGGACAGAAACACATGGCACAGCTAACAGCAGTGAAGGAGGAGGGACAGAAACACAGCTAACAGCAGTGAAGGAGGAGGGACAGAAACACAGCTAACAGCAGTGAAGGAGGAGGGACAGAAACACATGGCACAGCTAACAGCAGTGAAGGGGGAGGGACAGAAACACATGGCACAGCTAACAGCAGTGAATGGGGAGGGACAGAAACACATGGCACAGCTAACAGCAGTGAAGGGGGAGGGACAGAAACACATGGCACAGCTAACAGCAGTGAAGGGGGAGGGACAAAACACATGGCACAGCTAACAGCAGTGAAGGAGGAGGGACAAAAACACATGGCACAGCTAACAGCAGTGAAGGAGGAGGGACAGAAACACATGGCACAGCTAACAGCAGTGAAGGAGGAGGGACAGAAACACAGCTAACATCAGTGAAGGGGGAGGGACAGAAACACATAGCGCAGCTAACAACAGTGAAGGAGGAGGGACAGAAACACAGCTAACAGCAGTGAAGGGGGAGGGACAGAAACACATAGCGCAGCTAACAGCAGTGAAGGAGGAGGGACAGAAACACAGCTAACAGCAGTGAAGGGGGAGGGACAGAAACACATAGCGCAGCTAACAGCAGTGAAGGAGGAGGGACAGAAACACATAGCGCAGCTAACAGCAGTGAAGGAGGAGGGACAGAAACACAGCTAACAGCAGTGAAGGGGGAGGGACACATGGCACAGCTAACAGCAGTGAAGGATGAGGGACACATGGCACAGCTAACAGCAGTGAAGGATGAGGGACACATGGCACAGCTAACAGCAGTGAAGGAGGAGGGAGAGGAACACATGGCACAGCTAACATCAGTGAAGGAGGAGGGAGAGGAACACATGGCACAGCTAACAGCAGTGAAGGAGGAGGGACACATGGCACAGCTAACAGCAGTGAAGGAGGAGGTGAGAAAGCTGAGGTGTGACAGAGAGCAGGACACTCCCCCAGACACTCCCCCAGACAAGCCAGCAGAACAGCCCACCTCAGACCCGGACCACAACCTCAACACCAAAATTGGACAGACAACACAGGACCCCGCCAGACCTGGACCAATGGACACCCCGCCAGACCAGCAAGACACCCACCCAGACCTGCAAGACCCCCTCCCAAAGGACCTGCACCGAGAGAACCCACGCCAAGAGGACCTACACCAAGACCACCTCAACCAGCTGAGACCACCCCAAACAAACCCTGGACACACCCTATAGGCCCCCCCAGATCAGACCTATGCCCCTTCTGCTTCCCCATGCCCCCTCTTTTGCAGCAAGGACCTCAACATATGCCCAGGCCAAGAGCAGAGCAACAGGCCCAACCACCACTAACGCACCCCCCCAAACCCCATCCTGCAACCTAAGAGGTACAGTGAGGGAAAAAAGTATTTGATCCCTTGCTGATTTTGTACGTTTGCCCACTGACAAAGAAATGATCAGTCTATAATTTTAATGGTAGGTTTATTTGAACAGTGAGAGACAGAATAACAACAAAAAATCCAGAAAAACGCATGTGAAAAATGTTATAAATGGATTTGCATTTTAATGAGGGAAATAAGTATTTGACCCCCTCTCAATCAGAAAGATTTCTGGCTCCCAGGTGTCTTTTATACAAGTAACGAGCTGAGAGATTAGGAGCACACTCTTAAAGGGAGTGCTCCTAATCTCAGCTTGTTACCTGTATAACAGACACCTGTCCACAGAAGCAATCAATCAGATTCCAAACTCTCCACCATGGCCAAGACCAAAGAGCTCTCCAAGGATGTCAGGGACAAGATTGTAGACCTACACACGGCTGGAATGGGCTACAAGACCATCGCCAAGCAGCTTGGTGAGAAGGTGACAACAGTTGGTGTGATTATTCGCAAATGGAAGAAACACAAAAGAACTGTCAATCTCCCCTCGGCTAGGGGCAATCTCCCTCGGCCTCCTTGCAAGATCTCACATCGTGGAATTGCAATGATCATGAGAACGGTGAGGAATCAGCCCAGAACTACACGGGAGGATCTTGTCAATGAAATCCTGCAGCACCCGCAAGGTCCCCCCTGCTCAAGAAAGCACATATACATGCCCGTCTGAAGTTTGCCAATGAACATCTGAATGATGTCATGATCATAGCTCTTTGGCCTATGACCCCAAGAACACCATCCCCACCGTCAAACATGGAGGTGGAAACATTATGCTTTGGGGGTGTTTTTCTGCTAAGGGGACAGGACAACTTCACCGCATCAAAGGGACAATGGACGGGGCCATGTACCGTCAAATCTTGGGTGAGAACCTCCTTCCCTCAGCCAGGGCATTGAAAATGGGTCGTGGATGGGTATTCCAGCATGACAATGACCCAAAACACACGGCCAAGGCAACAAAGGAGTGGCTCAAGAAGAAGCACATTAAGGTCCTGGAGTGGCCTAGCCAGTCTCAAGACTTTAATCCCATAGAAAATCTGTGGAGGGAGCTGAAGGTTCGAGTTGCCAAACGTCAGCCTCGAAACCTTAATGACTTGGAGAAGATCTACAAAGAGGAGTGGGACAAAATCCCTCCTGAGATGTGCTAACCTGGTGGCCAACTACAAGAAACGTCTGACCTCTGTGATTGCCAACAAGGGTTTTGCCACCAAGTACTAAGTCATGTTTTGCAGAGGGATCAAATACTTATTTCCCTCATTAAGATGCAATTCCATTTATTCCATTTTTCACATGCGTTTTTCTGGATTTTTTTGTTATTCTGTCTCTCACTGTTCAAATAAACCTACCATTAAAATTATAGACTGATCATTTCTTTGTCAGTGGGCAAACGTACAAAATCAAATACTTTTTTCCCTCACTGTATGTATCAGATGCTCAACATGCTCTGCTCACAGCTACCTCATCCTGAAATATACATGGTCTGAAGTCACCTGCCTTTGGCATAAAAAGCAGGAACCGTGACTTCAAAGAAATTGGAAATACAGACATTATCATCCAACAAGAAACATGGTATAGAGGAGACGGACCCACTGGTTGCCCTCTAGGTTACAGAGAGCTGGTAGTCCCATTCACCAAACTACCAGGTGTGAAAGAGGGTATGCTAATTTGGTAGGGAAGACCTAACGTACTCTATTAATTTAGTCTAAACAGGAACATTTTACATCTGGCTAGAAATTAATCAGGAAATCAATGTCCTCATGTGAGCTACCTATATCCCCCTAATAGAATCCCCATACTTTAACGATGACAGCTTCTCTATCCTAGAGGGGGAGATCAACCATTTCCAGGCTTAGGAACACGTACTAGTCTGTGGCGACCTAAATGCCAGAACTGGACAAGAACCTGACACTCTCAGCACACAGGGGGACAAACACCTACCTGGAGGTGACAGTATTACGCTCAAGATTGAACTACCAACGGGACATTCAAAACTGGAATATCTTATGTTTCACGGAGTTGTGGCTGAACGACGACACTATTAACATATACAGTTGAAGTCGGGAGTTTACATACACCTCAGCCAAATACATTTAAACTCAGTTTTTCACAATTCCTGACATTTAATCAGAGTAAAAATTCCCTGTCTTAGTTCAGTCACCACTTTATTTTAAGAATGTGAAATGTCTGAATAATAGTAGAGAGAATTATTTCTTTCAGCTTTTATTTCTTTCATCACATTCCCAGTGGGTCAGAAGTTTACATACACTCAATTAGTATTTGGTAGCATTGCCTTTAAATTGATCAACTTGGGTCAAACATTTTAGGTAGCCTTCCACAAGCTTCCCACAATAAGTTCGGTGAATTTTGGCCCGTTCCTCCTGACAGAGCTGGTGTAACTGAGTCAGGTTTGTAGGCCTCCTTGCTCGCACACACGTTTTCAGTTCTGCCAACAAATTTTCTATAGGATTGAGGTCAGGGCTTTGTGATGGCCACTCCAATACCTTGACTTTGTTGTCCTTAAGCCATTCTGCCACAACTTTGGAAGTATGCTTGGGGTCATTGTCCATTTGGAAGACCCATTTGCGACCAAGCTTTAACTTCCTGAATGTTGTCTTGAGATGTTGCTTCAATATAAGCCTCCCCCTTTTTCCTCCAAACATAACGATGGTCATTATGGCCAAATAGTTCTGTTTCTGTTTCATCAGACTTGTGGACATTTCTCCAAAAAGTACGATCTTTGTCCCCATGTGCAGTTGCAAAGTGTAGTCTGGCTTTTTTATGGCGGTTTTGGAGCAGTGACTTCTTCTTTGCTGAGCGGCCTTTCATGTTATGTCGATATAGGACTCGTTTTACTGTGGATATAGATACTTTTTTACTTTTCCTCCAGCATCTTCACAAGGTCCTTTGCTGTTGTTCTGGGATTGATTTGCACTTTTCGCACCAAAGTACGTTAATCTCTAGGAAACAGAACACGTCTCCTTCCTAAGTGGGATGACGGCAGCGTGGTCCCATGGTGTTTATACTTGCGTACTATTGTTTGTACAGATGAGCGTGGTACCTTCAGGCGATTGGAAATTGCTCCCAAGGTTGAACCAGACTTGTGGAGGTCTACCATGTTTTTTTCTGAGCTCTTGGCTGATTTCTTTTGATTTTCCCATGATGTCAAGCAAAGAGGCACTGAGTTTGAAGATAGGCCTTGAAATACATCCACAGGTACACCTCCAATTGACTCAAATGATGTCAATTAGCCTATCAGACAAGCCATGACATCATTTTCTGGAATTTTCCAAGCTGTTTAAAGGCACAGTCAACTTAGTGTATGTAAAATCTGACCCACTGGAATTGTGATACAGTGAGTTTTAAGTGAAATAATATGTCTGTAAACAATTGCTGGAAAATTGTGTCAAGCACAAAGTAGATGTCCTAACCGACTTGCCAAAACTATAGTTTGTTAACAATACATTTGTGGAGTGGTTGAAAAAACGAGTTTCAATGACTCCAGTGTAAGTAAACTTCCGACTTCAACTGTAGCTGGCTGGTTATACGCTGTACCGGCAGGATAGAACAGCTGCGTCTAATAAGACAAGGGGTGGCGGACTACGTATTTTTGTAAATAACAGTTGGTGCACGATATCTAAGGAAGTCTCAAGCTATTGCTCGCCTGAGGTAGAGTATCTCATGATAAGCGGTAGACCACACTATCTACCTAGAGAGTTTTCCTCTGTATTTTTCATAGCTGTTTACATACCACCACAGTCAGAGGCTGGCACTAAGACAGCATTAAATGAGCTGTATTCCGCCATAAACAAACAAGAAAACACTCACCCAGAGGCGGCTCTCCAAAGTAGTCCGGGACTTTAATGCAGGGAAACTTAAATCCGTTTTACCAAATTTCTATCAGCATGTTAAATGTGCATACAGAGGGAAAATAATTCTGGACCAACTTTACTCCACACACAGAGACACATACAAAGATCTCCCTCGCCCTCCATTTGGCAAATCTGACCATAATTCTATCCTCCTGATTCCTGCTTACAAGCAAAAATGAAAGCAGGAAGCACCAGTGACTAGATCAATAAAAAAGTGGTCAGATGAAACAGATGCTAAGCTACAGGACTATTTTGCTAGCACAGACTGGAATATGTTCCGGGATTTCTCCGATGGCATTGAGAAGTACACCACATCAGTCATTGGCTTCATCAATAAGTGCATCGATGACGTCGTCCCCACAGTGCCCGTACGTACATACCCCAACCAGAAGCCATGGATTACAGGCAACATCCGCACTGAGCTAAAGACTAGAGCTGCCGCTTTCAAGGAGCGGGACTCCTTTAAACAGGTCAACATTCACAAGGCCGCAGGGCCAGACGGATTACCAGGACGTGTACTGCGAGCATGCGCTCACCAACTGGCAAGTGTCTTCACTGACATTTTCAACCTCTCCCTGTCCGAGTCTGTAATACCAACATGTTTTAAGCAGACCACCATAGTGCCTGTGCCCAAGAACGCTAAGGTAACCTGCCTAAATGACTACTGACCCGTAGCACTCACGTATGTAGCCATGAAGTGCTTTGAAAGGCTGGTCACGGCTCACATCAACACCATTATCCAAGAAACCCTAAACCCACTCCAATTTGCATACGGCCCCAACAGATCCACAGATGATGCAATCTCTATTGCACTCCTCACTGCCTTTTCCCACCTGGACAAAAGGAACACCTATGTGAGAATGCTATTCATTGACTACAGCTCAGCATTCAACACCATAGTGCCCTCAAAGCTCATCAATAAGCTAAGGACACTGGGACTAAACACCTCCCTCTGCAACTGGATCCTGGACATCCTGATGGGCCGCCCCCAGGTGGTAAGGGTAGGTAACAACAAATCCGCCACGCTGATCCTCAACACACAGGCCCCTCAGGGGTGCTTGCTCAGTCCCCTCCTGTACTCACTGATGAATGCACCGCAGGCACGACTCCAACACCATCATTGAGCTTGCCGATGACACAACAGTGGTAGGCCTGATGACCGACAACAGCGAAACAGCCTATAGGGAGGAAGTCAGAGACCTGGCCAAGTGCCAGGACAACAACCTCTCCCTCAACGTAATCAAGACAAAGATGATGATTGTGGACTACAGGAAAAGGAGGACCGAGAACACCCCCATTCTCATCGACAGGGATGCAGTGGAGCAGGTTGAGAGCTTCAAGTTCCTTGGTGTCCACATCACCAACAAACTAACATGGTCCAAGCACACCAAGACAGTTGTGAAGAGGGCACGACAAAACCTATTCCCCCTCAGGAGACTGAAAATATTTGGCATGGCTCCTCAGATCCTGAAAAGGTTCTACAGCTGCACCATCAAGAGCATCCTGACTGGTTGCATCATTGCCTGGTATGGCAACTGCTCGGCCTCAGACTGCAAGGCACTACAGTACATCACTGGGGGACAAGCTTCCTGCCATCCAGGACCTCTATACCAGGCGGTGCCAGAGGAAGGCCCTAAAAATTGTGAAAGACTCCAGCTACCCTAGTCAGACTGTTCTCTCTGCTATCGCACGGCAAGCGGTACCGGAGCGCCAAGTATAGGTCCAAGACGCTTCTAAACAGCTTCTACCCCCAAGCCACAAGACTCCTGAACATCTAATCAAATGGCTACCCAGACTATTTGCATTGTCCCCCTTCCCCCTCTTTTACACCGCTGCTACTCTCTGTTTATCATCTATGCATAGTCACTTTAATAACTCTACCTACATGTACATATTACCTCAACTAACCGGTGCCCCCGCACATTGACACTCTACCGGTACCCCCTTGTATATAGTCTCACTATTGTTATTTTACTGCTGCTCTTTAATTACTTGTTACTTTTATTTCTTATTCTTATCTGTATTTTTTAAAACTGCATTGTTGGTTAGGGGCTCGTAAGTAAGCATTTCACTGTAAAGTTGTATTCAGCGCATGTGACTAATAACATTTTATTTATTTCCTCCCCAAATATGCCCCCCTAGACACAAATATGCCCCCCTAGACACAAATATGCCCCCCTAGACACAAATATGCCCCCCTAGACACAAATATGCACCCCTAAACAACCAACAAAAATGGGTCACAACCCCTGCAGCTCTGTCGCACGCTGGGTCTGTACATAGTCAATGGTAGGCTTCGAGGAGACTCCTATGGTAGGTACACCTACAGCTCATCCCTTGGCAGTAGTACGGTAGATTACTTTATTACTGACCTCAACCCAGAGTCTTTCAGAGCGTTCACAGTCAGCTCACTAACAACCCTATCAGATTACAACAAAATCACAGTCTACCTGAACAGAGCAATACTCAATCATGAGGCATCAAAGCCAAAGGAACTGCACAATATTAAGAAATGCTATAGACAGAAGGAAAGTAGTGTAGAAACCTACCAAAAATTATTAAACAACAACAAATTAAATCCCTTTTAGACAACTTCCTGGACATAACATTTCCCTGTAATAGTGAAGGTGTAAACTTGGCAGAAGAAAGCCTAAACAGTATATTTGACCTTTCAACTTCCCTATCAAATAAAAAAAAGTCAAGGAGACAACCTAAGAAAAGGAACAACAGTGACAAATGGCTTGATGAAGAATGCAAAAACCTAAGAAAGAAATTGAGAAACCAAAAACATAGAGACCCAGAAAACCTGAGTCTACGGCTTCACTATGGTGAATCACTAAAACAATACAGAAATACACCACGGAAAAAGAAGGAACAGCACGTCAGAAATCAGCTCAATTTAATTTAAGAATCCATAGAATCTAACCACTTCTGGGAAAATTGGAACACACTTAACAAACAACAACATGAAGAGTTATCTATCCAAAACGGAGATGTATGGATAAACCACTTACTTATCCAATATGTTTAGCTCTATAACAAAGACCAAACAGCAAAAACATATACATGAACAATTACAAATCTTAGAATCAGCTATTAAAGACTACCAGAACCCACTGGATTGTCCAATAACATTGAATGATCTATAGGACAAAATACAAACCCTCCAACCCAAAAAGGCCTGTGGTGTTGATGGTATCCTACATAAAATGATCAAATATACAGACCACAAAATCCAAAATCCAACAGCACCTAGACCTTCTGCACAGATTCTGTCAGACCTGGGACCTGACAGTAAATCTGGGTAAGACAAAAAAATAATGGTGTTCCAAAAAGGTCCAGTTGCCAGGACAACAAATACAAATTCCATCTAGACACTGCTGCCCTAGAGCACAAAAAAACTATACATACCTTGGTCTAAAAATCAGCGCCACAGGTAACTTCCACAAAGCTGTGAATGATCTGAGAGACAAGGCAAGAAGGGTCTTCTATGCCATCAAAAGGAACATTTAACATACCAGTTAGGATCTGTCAAAAAATACTTAAATCAGTTATAGAACCCATTGCCCTTTATGGTTGTGAGATCTGGGGTCCGGTCACTAACCAAGAATTCACAAAATGGGACAAAAAACAAATTGACTCTTCACGCAGAATTCTGCAAAAATATCCTCTGTGTACAATGTAAAACACCAAATAATGCATGCAGAGCAGAATTAGGCTGATACAGAATCCAGAAAAGAGCCATTAAATTCTACAACCACCTAAAAGGAAGCGATTTCCAAACATGCACCCTTGTCACGTGCACTCCCTCTCCGGCCTCTAGGTCACCAGGCTGCTCATTAGGGCACACACCTGTCACCATAATGACACTCACCTGGACTCCATCACCTCATCAATGTTGCTGTTTCATTTTGGTGCGTGGTTTATGTGTCTTGTTTTGTTCATTTATTTATTAAATGTATTCACTTCCACAACTTGCTTCCCGACTCTCAGCGTATATCGTTACAGAATCACGACTCAACAAAGGAAAGCATAAGGGAGTGTTTTTTGTTTTTGTGTTGGGGGTGATGTTGGAGCCAGAGCTACCTGGGAGGCCACAGCCGGTTTGTAGGCTCCCATGCCTCAGCGGGTTCGATAGGCTCCCATGTCTAAGCTGGGTGAACAGGTTCCCGAGCCTCATCAGGCTCTCACTCCTCAGCCGGTTCGTCAGGTTTCTGCGCCTCAGCAGAGGTGACCGCTCCGGATCCCCGGAATCGTCCTGCGGCTGGAGCCGAACGCGCTGGGAAGGGGGTACTGTCACATATGCTCTCTCTCCAGCGCTCTAGGTCATCATGCTCCCGCGCCTCAACCGGATCGACAGGTTCCCGCGCCTTAGCAGAGGTTACTGGTCCGCTCCTGATCCCCGGGATCGTCATCTTGGTCGGCGTCCGGAGGCTGGAGCCACGCGTCGGGGAGAGGGTACTGTCACGTCTGCTCCCTCTCCAGCCTCTAGGTCATCAGGCTGCTCGTTAGGGCGCACACATGTCACCAGCGTTACGTGCATAATGACACTCACCTGGACTCCATCACCTCCTTGATTACCTGCCCTTTATATGTCACTCCTTTGGTTTCTTCCCCAGTCATCAATGTTGCTGTTTCATGTCGGTGCGCTGTTTGTTTCTTGTTTTGTTAAATGTATTCACTCCATGAACTTGCTTCCCAACTCTCAGCGTACATCGTTACAGCCATCACTTACAGAGAGATGAACCTGGAGAAGAGTCCCCCAAGCAAGCTGGTCCTGGGGCTCTGTTCACAAACACAAAAAGAGCCCCAGGACAGCAACACAAATAGACCCTACCAAATCATGAGAAAACAAAAAGATAATTACTTGACACATTGGAAAGAATTAACAAAAAACAGCAAACTAGAATGCTATTTGGCCCTAAACAGAGAGTACACAGTGGCAGAATACCTGACCACTGTGACTGACCCAAAATTAAGGAAAGCTTTGACTATGTACAGATTCAGTGAGCATAGCCTTGAGAAAGGTTGCTGTCAGCAGACCTGGCTCTCAAGAGAAGACAGGCTATGTGCATACTGCCCACAAAATGAGGTGGAATCTGAGCTGCACTTCCTAACCTCCTGCCAAATGCATGACCATATTAGAGAGGCATATTTCCCTCAGATTACACAGACCCGCAAAGAATTTGAAAACAAATCTAATTTTGATAAACTCCCATATCTATTGGCGTGAAATACCACAGTGTGCAATCACAGCATCAAGATTTGTGACCCATTGCCACAAGAAAAGGTCAACCAGTGAAGAACAAACACCTTTGTAAATACAGCCTATATTTGTTTATTTATTTTTCCTTCTGTACTTTAACTATTTGCACATCGTTACAACACTGTATATAGACATATGACATTTGAAATGTCTCTATTTTGGAACTGTTTAATATTTACTGTTCACTTTTTGTTTATTTCACTTTTGTCTATCCATTTCACTTGCTTCGACAATGTAAACATATGTTTCCCATGCCAATAAAGTCCCTTGATTTGAATTGAATTGAGAGAATTGGAGAGGGAGAGAAAGGAAGAGAGAGAGTACAATAGAAAGGGAGAAAGAGGGCGAGAGGGATGACAAGAAACAGAATGAGAGAGACAGGGGGAAGGCAAGAGGAGAAGGATGGGGATTTTAAAACAGGAAGCCATCACAAGCCCTATGTCAGCTTATGTAAACATTGAGTTGTGTTTTCCCCAGTGGTCATTCATCATTCGGCAACCATCATCATCTCCCTCTGCAACCATCATCATCTCCCAGGCCTGGCCCTACACTCCCAGATGGAGGGATGGTGTTCATAAGTGACACAGAAACAGAGGAAGGGAGAGTAAGCACATACATCATGGACCACTACTGCATGCTGTCTGTCTACAAACACAGGGGCAACATCAAACTGTCTGGGCCTCCCATGAGCAAATTAAACATTCCTGTGAATACTGTACTGTGTAATGAACTGTGTGTGTCGTTTCAGCGGACTTCGCTGTGGTCTGCTGCCTTACAGCACCGGCTTGAGCTCTGCCATTATTCCTGTTCACTATTTAGGAGCGTAAAAATAGCAAATCAGTGTGTGTATCCCTCATGGAAGTGATTATTTTTCTGTTCCAGACAGGCCCAGAGGGTAAGGAACTGTCATGAGTATGTATCTTCCTTAGCCAAAACCTCAGCCTGAAACAAGACTGTGGTACAAGCGGCTTTTAGAACTCGACTGTGGCTTATCTACATGTGGTTCATTTAATCACATTTCTGAGAACTGTAACTACCATTCATGCTTAAATGACAATAATGATTTTTGTCACATAGATTTACAGTTAAATGAATCAATTAATGTAAACAATTACTTTTGAGATTGAACGCATTTATAGTCAATGTTGGAAATCCAAAACTGGAAAAGTGAATCTTATGATAATTTTAAGAATTAATATTGACATCAAGGGCATGTCTAGACAATCAGGCATTCCCGATAAGAGTAATTATGTCATTGCTGAATGATAATGTGTAGATTAAAAAAACATTTAATTAATTCAATCGATATAGAACAGTGGAAAAGGCAGAATCTGCAAATATGACTGCAAATATCATTCACTGTAGATGTATTTACAGATGAATTGTAAGGGTAGTAGTGTTTCCTGGTCAGATCGCATGGTAAGGAAACATTTCTGACCCTATATTCATTCTACATTCTCCTATTTTTTTTAGATCAGCTATTTCTTTGTCTATTTGAGTTGCAAAATATGGGGTATCCATGCAGCTAGGGGAACATTTTAGATATTTCATAATATTTCACCATGGACAAATATTTAATCAGTAAACAGAGTAGAGAGGAGGAAAGATGTGATTCCTTAATTGATGTCTTTCTCCAGCTGGACATCCTGAATGTGTGTGCTGAAATCCTGAGGCAGATGAGAGAGTTTGTCTAAAGTGGAATCATATGGAGAGCAGAGCTGTGGGATGGAGGGAAAACTCAGCAATGCCTTGGCTCCACTGCCAGACATCAATCAGGGATTAAATATACATCTCTGAAATAGACTACACTCCAATCCAATCACATCTGGCCAGCTGATCTCTTTTGTGGATAGGAGGATTAGCAGAATGAAAAGAGCAGCGGAACCAGAGCCCTATATGCATTACATGGGTCTGAGTGGTACAGTGGCTTCAGTGGTCTGGTTTCTCCATCTACTACAGCTGCTTATGACAGGTCTTTGTCAGGCATATGACAGGCCTATGACCCTTCATACTGCTTTCTCCATGGTGACAGCGATCCTCTATCCATGAGAGAGCAGAAAGGGGTTAGTGCAGAGCAGACAGGGCCAGATTCTCCCATATACTCCTCCTACTGTTGCATCAGTCAAAGCAATACGGTGTGTATTGTATGTAAGTGTGTGTGTGTGTGTGTGTGGTGCTTTACAACATGCTCTCAGTACAGATTTACCAGCATAAGCCTTGATTCTGACCTGAGTTAAGCGCACGTAAATGGAACGTTATTCCCTTTTTATGAACTTTTCTCCTTATGCGTATTCTGACCTTGAATAGCGTGGTATTCACACGCTATTTGTTCGGTTGGAGATTAAAGAAATTAAGGTGTGGCGGAAGTGTGTGTCTACATATAAGCTTTATTCTGACCTTGACTTAATTCCCTCATTATTCCACAACCATAACGAGCTAGGAAACCATAAAAAGGTGGAGCGAACCTGCCGGTTCCAAGTGGATAAAGCATCTGCTTTCTTTTTTTTCAGTATAAATAACAGCATTCTCCATGCACTGTCATTTCTAAATGGATAATAGCTATTGATAAGAGCCAGGTAAATTAGTAATCAATTTGGAGAAGGGTATTGTAAATACACATAGCATTGTTTTAGAGAATTGGTTATTGTGTTCCCTGGAGATGAATGTGAAACCAGCCATATGGAAGCAAACTGAAAATCATATCAACAGGACATGTATTGCGGCCCTTTTTCCACAGTGAAAAAAGCTATAAATAGCTGTGCCGTTATTCTAAATTTTCATTGTGGGCCCTCAGAATTTGATATATGTACTGAATGTTTTAATTATAGCCTATGCCTGAGCCTTTCTTAGTTTTATTGTACAATGTGTATCATGTTAATTTTTAGCCACTATCGGGAGCCACCGTCAGTAATATCCACATACATTTATAACTGTAATTTTACTGGTAGTTTTCTTCAATTTGTAGCTTACATTTTGAGTCATTCCATTCCGTTCTGTTTACCTTTCTTTCCTCTGTCATGTCCATGTAAGTTGTTTGTGAGGATCACTAGCATTGGTGGATTATATTAGGCTAACGTTGTGGAATACCAGCTAGTGAGAAGTGTTTCAGAAATCCGTGCGTTATTTCAGAATCGGGCCTATAGAGCATACCAGCACATGATCAGAAGATATAGGAGAGGAGAAAGTACCGGGAGAGGAGGAGAGAACATATTACATATTAAACATTAAACCAAAACATACAGGAGTTCAGATCTATGCAAAAGCGTGTATCTTTTGCCATTAACAGCCTTGTCTTGCCATTATCAGCCTGTGAATTTAGTTGCTTGTCATGGCGATAAAGCATTTTGAATTGAAAATGTTTTAGATTGATCAGAAGATGTTTGGATAAAAACCTTTTATTACATTAGAAAACATAATAATTTAAATGAGTAGATACCAATTAAACAGTGGCAGAATGCACAGCACACACTGGACACAGAAGGCCAGAGCAGAGAGAGACATCCAGAGGTGGACCTACAGTACAGTCCCAACCCAACAGTATCAGTACCAGTCATCAGTAGGCTACTAAAGTCAGTTCTGGGTGACAGACAGACAGAGAGAGAGAGGCTGGCTAACGCTGCAATCCTGTTGGAGTGTGAAACTGGGTTTTACAGCAAACAACCCCACAACACACTGGACGTGAGGGGTAACAAAGGTTACAGTTATAAATCTGTAACCCAATTCTCAAATTTCCCCCATTCCCATCCATATTTCGATTGCAGCAGTCCGATATTCCTGGATCCCTCCCAGCCTAGTGGGAGTCAGCTGTTGACAAATCAGTTACACAACTGCTCCAGGGAGAGAGAGAGAGGACAGAGAAAGAGAGAGAACAGAGAAATAGGCATCACAAACAACTCCAGTCATTGAGAGAATCTGTTGGCTGGGGTCTGGTCACTAGGTTACCATAGAGAAGGTCTGCTCTGTGACCCCCTTGGCTGACATCCGTGGGTCTAGTTACACAGCATCGAGTGGAGATCCGTGTGGATCCCTCTACCTCAGTGTCAGCAAATCCCTCGCAAAAGATATGACCTCGGAAAGATCCATCAGTGTCTGTTTTGTGTTTGAGTATCATCACCATGTACTGTGGATGTCTATGGATACACAACATAAACACACCGTTCAAACACAGTCAGTGGATTGACACGCCTTCTACTCATGTGTCCACCAGGCTTTGTGGCTGGTCAGGAAGTGTGTATGTTCCTGTACCACACGTGGTCTGTCAGGCCATGTGTGTGTCTTGGGTCATATGATGTGTTTGTGTCCCTGTGTCACATGGAGGCGAGGCTCTGGAAGCCACAGAACTTCCAGCGTTTCTCCAGCGTGGCTCCCACTCCACTCAGCTCCTGTCTAAAGACACTGGGCAGACGACCCATCAGAGACTCCAACTCACCCGCTGACACCTGGACGGGAGAGGGACAGGGACAAGTGACATTACCTAACGGGTCTTTCCTATTTGTGTACCAATCAGATGAGGATTCATATGCCCATTTCAGCTTTTCCCCCAGCTTTTTTCCCTTTCTCTATTTTAGTGACTATTTCATGTCAATAAACTGACCGTAGTGTCCAGTCTCTGGATGTAGGACCACAGATAGTCGATGTTGGCTCCAAATGGATGGACATGGAGGAAGGTAGATATGATGCCTGCAGAGACACAGAGAGAGATTGAGAGATGAGAGATAGAGAGAGAAACAGAGACACTGAGAGAGATTGAGAGATGCGAGATAGAGAGAGAAACAGAGAGACATTGAGAGAGATGAGAGATGGAGAGAGAGTGAGAGAGAAACAGAGAGACATTGAGAAAGATGAGAGATGGAGAGAGAGTGAGAGAGAAACAGAGAGACATTGAGAGAAAGAACATGCTGTTCAACTCCAGCTCTCCAGCAGAGCTGCAATCTGCATTTTGCCGACGTGTCGTGCAATAAATGCATCCCGCGCCGCCATAAAAAACGCTGGTCCGAGTAGAAACAGCACTTGAGTTGATTACTTGTGAGAGGTCCTGCAGAGGTAACACAGCGACTCAGGGGGAGAGAATATAGTGCGGTCCCCTGGGAAGCCTGAGCCAATATTTATTCCCCTGATTTATATGATGGAACATTGCCCATTACAGACAGGACTAATTTACTCCCCTCGGCCACCACCACTCAGACGGAACCACCACCCTGCAGGAGTTGGGAAGGGAGGGTGTGTTTGTGTTGGGGGGTCTTAGTGTGTGCATGTGTGTGTGCGTCCATGCATGCGGAAGCGTGTCTGTATGTGTTTGCGTGTGTGTAAAGCTGTGTATCCCCTACAGAAAAATGAAAAGCCCAGAAGCTGTGTTGGCTGAAGTCAAAGGAGGCTGGTGGGAGGAGCTATTGGAGGACGGGCTCATTGTAATGACTGGAATAGAATAAATGGAACGGTATCAAACACATCAAACATATGGTTGATTGACTCCGTTCCATTTATTCTATTCCAGCCATTACAATGAGCCCATCCTCCTATAGCTCCTCCACACCCGCTCCCACAGGCTGAGAAGCAGACAGGGTGGCTGGCTGGCAGGGAGATAGAGAGCTCTGCCTCTCCTCTCCTTCATGTTGGCTTTCTGTGGGCCGCGTTAAAAGAGATAAATGTGCATCTCCTCTGCTCTCCTCTCCTCTACTCTGCTCTCCTCTCCTCTACTCTCCTCTCCTCTGCTCTCATTTTTTCTCCTCTCCTCTCCTCTCCTCTCCTCTCCTCTCCTCTCCTCTCCTCTCCTCTCCTCTCCTCTCCTCTGCTCTGCTCTGCTCTGCTCTGCTCTCCTTTCCTCTCCTCTCCTCTCCTCTCCTCTCCTCTCCTCTGCTCTCCTCTGCTCTCCTCTCCTCTGCTCTGCTCTGCTCTCCCCTGCTCTCCTCTCCTCTGCTCTGCTCTCCTTTCCTTTCCTCTCCTCTCCTCTCCTCTCCCCTGCTCTCCTCTCCTCTGCTCTCCTCTCCTTTTCTCTGCTCTCCTCTCCCCTGCTCTCCTCTCCTCTGCTCTCCTTTTCTCTGCTCTCCTCTGCTCTCCTTTTCTCTGCTCTGCTCCAAACGGCTCCTGGCTCTGTTTTACACCAAGCTGTTTTTACCTCCCTGCAGCACCAAAAGGAGCTCTGCTTTCCAGCTGCTAATCTGAGAATTGGCACAGAACTATTTTGTGCTTGTGCCTACAGGAGATTCAGACAGTGAACAGAAACAAAAGGACTGCAGGCTAATAAAATGACTCCAGTCAGAATCAGAATAGAAGCTGCTTTCTTTTTCTGATGAAACTACATTTCTGGAAGCTGAAAATGAGTTGAGGTAGAAGGGGAGGAGAAAGGGGGAGGAGAGAGGGGGAGGATAGAGGGAGACGGAGAGAAGAGCCACGGGAGAATTAGGCAATTTGTGTTCTACAGTCAGTCTCTTCTCTCCTCTCGCCTGAAACCGGTTTGTCTTTTCTTCTGTTCTGGTTGACGGCGTCCTCGTCTATTTCAGGGTCCCCGGCGTCTTGCGATGGAGTGTGTTTCTGTGTGTGAACACAACCATAGCACCGCTGTGTGCAGCTGGGAGAGATCATGTGTGTGTGTGTGTGTGTGTGTGTGTGGGCGTGCATGTGTGCATGCATGCATGCGTTTTGCATGTGCCTACGTTCAGAGTCGATTTGTGTGTGGCTAGGGCCAGCGGAGTACTACTTGGCAACCAGACCCACAGTACCACTCCCCTGAGCCCCCCTCCACCCAGTCCTTGGGTTCTTCATCCAAGAACACGACAGACCTACCTGGTCTCAGAGCAAAACATATTATATTTTACAAAATCCGTGCCACTCCATTTAGTGTGATACACTACAAGACCTAAAGTATGCTCGTCGAACATCTCATTCCAAAATCATGGCCATTAATATTGAGTTAGCCCCACCTTTTAGGCTATAACAGCCTCCACTCTTCTGGGAAGGCTTTCCACTAGATGTTGGAACATTGCTGCAGGGACTTGCTTCCATTCAGCCACAAGAGCATTAGTGAGGTCGGGCACTGATGTTGGGCAATTAGGCCTGGCTCGCAGTCGGCGTTCCAATACATCCCAACAGTGTTCAACGGAGTTGAGGTGAGGGCTCTGTGCAGGCCAGTCAAGTTCTTCCACACTGATCTCGACAAACCATTTCTGTATGGACCTCGCTTTGTGCACGGGGCATTGTCATGCTGGAAAGGGCCTTCCCCAAACTGTTGCCACAAAGTTGGAAGCACAGAATCATCTAGAATGTGATTGTTTGCTATAGCGTTAAGATTTCCCTTCACTGGAACTAAGGGTACTAGCCTGAACCATGAAAACGAGCACCAGACCATTATTCCTCCTCCACCAAACTTTACAGATGGTACTATACATTGGGGTAGGTAGTATTCTCCTTGCATCCGCCAAACCCAGATTTATCCATCGGACTGCTAGATGGTGAAGGGTCCAATGGCTGTGAGCTTCACATCATTCCAGCCGACGCTTGGTAAATTTAGGTTTGTGGGCGGATGCTCGGCTATGGAAACCCATTTCATGAAGCTCCCGACAAACAGTTCTTGTGCTGACGTTGCTTCCAGTTTGGAACTGGGTAGTGAGTGTTGCAACCGAGGACAGATTACTTTCATGCGCTATGCACTTCAGCACTCAGCGTTCCCGTTCTGTGAGCTTGTGTGGCTTACCACTTTGGGGCTGAGCCATTGTTGCTCCTAGATGTTTCTACTTCACAATACCATTACTTATAGTTGGCCGGGGCAGCTCTAGCAGGGTACAAATTTGACGAAAATGTGTTGTTGGACAACATGTTGGAAAGGTGGCATCCTATGACGGTGCCACGTTGAAAGTCACTGAGCTCTTTAGTGAGGCCATTCTACTGCCAATGTTTGTCTATGGAGATTGAATTTGTGCTCGAATCCACTAATTTGAAGGGTTGTCCACATACTTTTGTTAGGTTAGTTAAGGTTAGGGTTAAGGTTAGGTTAAGGTTAGGAGTTAGGTTAAGGTTAGGGTTAGGAGTTACGTTAAAGGGTTAAGGCAAGGGTTAGGAGTTAAGTTAAATTAAAGGGTTAAGGTAAGGGTTAGGAGTTAAGATTAGGGTTAAGGTTAGGAGTTAAGGTTAGGGTTAAGGTTAGGGTTAAGGTTAGGAGTTAAGGTTAGGGTTAAGGTTAGGTTAAAATTAAAATTAGAATTAGAAATTAAATTAAAATTAAATTAAAATTAAAAGGTTAGGTTAAAATTAAATTAAAAGTTAAAGTTAAAAGTTAAATTAAAATTAGGGTTAAATTAAAAAATTTAAATTAAAATTAGAAATTAAAATTAAAAATTAAGTAAAATTAAAATTAAGTTAAAAATTAAGGTTAAAATTAAAATTAAAATTAAGAATTAAAATTAAGAATTAAAATTAAGGTTAAAATTAAGGTTAAAATTAAATTAAAATTAGAATTAAATTAAAAATTAAAGTAAAATTAGGTTAATTAAAAATTAATAAAAATTAGGAGTTAAATTAAAGGGTTAAGTAATTAGGATTAAATTAAAAATTAAGGTAAGGGTTAGGAGTTAAGTTAAAGGGTTAAGGTTAGGGTTAGGAGTTAAGTTAAAGGGTTAAGGTAAGGGTTAGGAGTTAAGTTAAAGGGTTAAGGTAAGGGTTAGGAGTTAAGTTAAAGGGTTAAGGTTAGGGTTAGGAGTTAAGTTAAAGGGTTAAGGTAAGGGTTAGGAGTTAAGTTAAAGGGTTAAGGTTAGGGTTAGGAGTTAAGTTAAAGGGTTAAGGTAAGGGTTAGGGGAAGGGGAAACTAACATGCTAACTAGTTGCAAAGTAGCTAAAAAGGTAGTAAGCAGTTCTAATTTGCTAAAATGCTAAAGTTGTCCAGAATGAGACGTTCATATTATACGCCCGACCAATGACCCTCCATTTGTTTTTCCTTAATTAACCTTTTTTATTACTTTTCTTTAACTAGGCAAGAACAAATTCTTATTTACAATGACGGCCTGCGCCGCCCTATGGGACTCCCAATCACGGATGGTTGTGATACAGCCATTGTCATACCTATTTGAGTGTCCCGGATTCATGTAGGCCAATTTAATGTAACCTAGCGTAAAGTAACATTTCATACTAAATGGAGTGGCACGGAAAATATTATATGTTTTGCTCTGAGACCAGGCTGGACTTATACAGGCTTTCAAGACTATTTCACCCCATTAACAATTGTCCCCCCTCCAAACATGTCTAACGCCAACCATTAAAACACGCCCAGTCAGATGAATATTACAGGAGAAAATGTGACAATCCAGATAATATTATGCATATGCTTTGTAGTATACATCAAATGTATATGTACTGTACCCAGTAGCAGAGCCTCTCTCTCTGATGTGAGGGGTCCTCTCATGGCTGCTTCACTCCTCCTCTCTCTGCTGTGGTACAGAGTGGTCGCATAGCCGTTCACTACCTACAGACACACAAACAACACAGTGTTAGTCCTTATAGACACAAATGCAATGTGAGCTGATGTGTGTGTGCACTCATTGGGGTAGTGTTATTTTTATGAGAGAGAGGAGAGTGGCTGGTGCTACTGATGTTACTCCATTGAGATTCACCCCTCTCCTTCCCCTTCTCCTCTCTTCACCAGTCCATCTCTGCCTTTCACAGGGCACAAGGGACATTCACAGTAACCCACCAATATTTACTTACACCCCCCCATATACTCTTAATGCATAGGCATACCCCCCTGCTCTGAAGACGTCATCAGACGTCCCCTCACACTGGCTGGCTGGGTCAATAAAATCACTCAAGAGATGTCGATTGCATGTGTGTGTACACAGGAGGCTGGAGAGGGGAGGACAGCTCATAGTAATGGCTAGAATGGTATCATACATATGAAAACCAAGTGTTTGCTGTGTTTGATACCATTCCATTCATTCCATTCCAGCCATAAATATGAGCTGCCCTCCCCAATTAAGGTGCCACCAGCCACCTGTGGGGTACAGTATTGTGTGTACAGTATTGTGTGGGTACTGTATAGTGGTGTATGTTGAGGCAAACTGACGTTCTCAGGTGTTTCTCCGTTGGTCCCCTCCACTGCCACTACATCCCCGTTAGTCAGGATCTGAAAACAAGACACACAGAGAACAAGACAGAGACCAACATCAAGTACTGACCATTCATCCCTGGTAACCCTGGTAACAAACAGAGGCATAGAGCATGGTCTTAGTAACAGAAGCAGGATCCAAGTAGCTGTTGTTTAATGTAGGATCTTTAGACTGTATGGCAACAATGTATCCTCCCTGGATGTTCAATGTATCCTCCCTGGATGTTCAATGTATCCTCCCTGGATGTTCAATGTATCCTCCCTGGATGTTCAATGTATCCTCCCTGGATCTATCCTTTTATTTGTTCATCTATCCATCTGTTTAATCCATCTATCCACTGGCAGCAGAATACACTCTTTCTCCACAGGAGCTCTATTCCTATTAATGTTCCCATTACCTCAGTCCAATAACAATGAAAAAACAGTTACAGTTAGCATAATCAGATAGAATCAGAAAGGTACTCATCCATCCACTGGTTGTATTATTCTCAGCAGTGGAGTGTATTCATGGATGCCAAAAGAACCTAGGCTTCCACATACATTTGACCAATGATACAGGCAAATGATTATAACGGTGATTCTGATCTCACCATAAATTCATACATTGTGCCACTGGCTTGAGACGATTGAAGTTCAATATGTGGCCTAGATGTAGTAGCTTCATGTTAACTAGCCAGCTAGCTAACTTAGCTGGTTCATTGTTGCTCATGTGAGGAAGTTAGGCTAGCAAGCATTTTATCTAAAAGTGTGTACTACTGTTTGACAGTCAGACCGTTTTTCCAACATGAAAGAGAGAATGGCATTGGGGTTCATCTAGTCTACAAGTAGGGTGAGTCAACATGTTTCTACTTGCATGCACACTTACATGCACACACACACACACACACACACACACACACACACACACACACACACACACACACACACACACACACACACACACACACACACACACACAACACACACACACACAAATCAGTTCCATGGACAGTCAGCAACATTGATTGGACTAAATAGTTTTTGGTATCTTTAAGTTTGTTTAGACTGTATTAGACTAAGCATATAGCCTAGTTGATATGATGATGTTTAAATGGTGCTGGAATAGCGGAGGCGGAGCTCCTGTTGTCTTGGCGCTGACTTTAGGTGGTTCTAAATCAGTAGTTGTTTAGTCAACTGTCCGAACCATTCATTTGCTTGACCATGCTGTAGGCCAGTGGTATTCATTCATTTGCTTGACCATGCTGTAGGCCAGTAGTATTCATTCATTTGCTTGACCAGGCTGTAGGCCAGTGGTATTCATTCATTTGCTTGACCATGCTGTAGGCCAGTGGTATTCATTCATTTGCTTGACCATGCTGTAGGCCAGTGGTATTCATTCATTTGCTTGACCATGCTGTAGGCCAGTGGTATTCAAAGTCGGGGGAAACATTTTTAGGAACAAAAAATTAAGAGAACCGATTATTATATGGGACAACATATACTGAACAAAAATATAAATGCAACATGCAACAATTTCTTTTTTTTTACTGAGTTACAGTTCATATAAGGAAATCAATCAACTGTAATAAATTCATTAGGCCCTAATCTGTGGATTTAACATGACTGGGAATAAAGATATGCATCTGTTGGTCACAGATACCTTAAAAAAGATAGAGGCGTGGATCAGAAAACCAGTCAGTATCTGGTGTGACCACCATTTGCCTCACTTTTACTTTGCATAGAGTTGATCAGGCTGTTGATTGTGGCCTGTGGAATGTTGTCCCACTCCTCTTCAATGGTTGTGCAAAGTTGCTGAATATCGTACACGTCGATCCAGAGCATCCCAAACATGCTCAATGGGTGGCATGTCTGATGAGTATGCAGGCCATGTAAGAACTAGGACATTTTCAGCCTCCAGGAATTGTGTACAGATCCTTGCCTCATGGGGCCGTGCATTATGCTGAAACATGAGGTGATAGCAGCGGATGAATGGCACGACAATGGGCCTCAGGATCTCATCAGGGTATCTCTGTGCATTCAAATTGCCATAGATAAAATGCAATTGACTTCATTGTCCGTAGCGTATGCCTGCCCATACCACAACCCCACCGCCACCATGGAGCACTCTGTTCACAACATTGACAGCAAACCGCCAACCCACACAACGCCATACATGTAGTCTGCGGTTGTGAGGCCGGGTGGACGTACTGCCAAATTCTCTAAAAACAACGTTGGAGGATGTTTATGGTAAAGAAATGAACATTATCAGGTGGACATTCCTGTGTAATGATCATGCTGTTTAATCAGCTTCTTGATATGCCACACCTGTCAGGTGGATGGATTATCTTCGCAAAGGAGAAATGCTCACTAACAAGGATGTAAACAAATTTGTGCTCAAATTTGGAGAGAAATACGCTTTTTGGTGCATATGGAACATTTCTGGGATCTTTTATTTCAGCTCATGAAACATGGGACCAACACTATATATGTTGCGTTTATATTTTTGTTCAGTGTACAAATGTTTTTGAGAAAGATTATTTGAAAAATACAATTTCATTGAGTAAATGTATTTATTTGTTTCTTTTCATTTTGATAACAGATGAAAATGGAATGAATGGAAGGTTATTCATTCTTGGGGAAAATATGGGGGGGAGGACCAGGGTGGAGCAGGGCTAGCCTCAGAAGACAGGACAAACACACATGCTGCTGCCTGCTGCCTGTGCTCAGACCGTCTTGAGAGGAAGTTTGAACCATTTGAGTCATTACACAGTCTGGCTGGCTTGGAGAGGAGGGAGTGGGGTGGAGAGTGAGAGGAGAGGGGGATGAGAGGACAGAGGGAGGGGGATGAGAGGGATGAGAGGGAGGGAAAGGGGGATGCTGCTACTGTGGCCATGTTGGGATGTTTTTCTCCCACAGAAAGATGAGGCTGGGGATGTGTGTGTCTGTGACCCCCTACTGAGGGAGAGCCACTTGTGCAGAAACAACGATAGAAAGAGACAGAGATAGATAAAGAAGAGGGAGATAAAGAGAATATTTGAAGGGATAGCTATAGTAGCCTGCCAAAATAAATACTAGACTGCCATTACATCAAAACCATGTCCTTAACTCCCTCCTGCAGTCTGTATGTTTCACTATATTCAAGCAATAAGGCCCGAGGAGGTGTGGACACAAAGCAGAGTGCCTGGACACAGCCCTTAGCTATGGTATATTGGCCATATATCACAAACCCCCGAGGTGCCTTATTGCTATTATAAACTGGTTACCAACCTAATTAGAGCAGTAAAAATAAATGTTTTGTCATAATCGTGGTATATGTTCTGATATACCACGGCTGTCAGCCAATCAGCATTCAGGGCTCAAACCACCCAGTTTATAAATAAATGTATATCCTTTACTCGATATGTTAAAGGCCCAACAGTCAACCCTACAGAGATCAGGGGCCTCTGTACTCATATACGATACAGTACAGTGTGTTATCTGAAGGATCAGTAATAGGGACACCCTGGTACTGTTATGTGTAAGGAGGTTCTCTTTGCCGTTTGTTTCTCTATATCTTCATAACCATCATGACTCAGAACCCTACGCTCCCATCTGGATCAGTGAGTGCGAGTTTCCACGTTCGTGTGTGTGTGTGTCTGTGTGTGTGTTTACGCATTTGTGTGCATGCATGTTCTCTCACCTTGTCTCTCAGGGCTAGGACCTCTCCTTCCAGGTATCTGTGTTCGTCTCTAGCCTGCTCAAGCTCCACCTCCTTACTCCTCAGCTGATCTTGCAGACTCAGTAGTTGCTGGGAGGAGAGAGAGACACAGAGAGACAGTTACACAATAGACCACAACACAGTTAGATAGGGAGACAGTGCTGGGAGGACAAAAACAACAGAGAAGGTGATGAACACAGAGGAGACACCAGTAAGCAGGAACAACAGCAGGCAGAGGTCTGACTGTGTTGTGGTCTGTCTGGGTCAGGTTGTAAAGGGAGGGAGTGTGAATGCGGTAGACAGGACAGTCAGAATACATCAGAGTGTAGCTGCACTGTCCCTAATACTCTTTGTTTCTAATTACCGGTGCTTTGGCCTTCAATTACCTTTTGCTAGTGAAAGCACAGGTACACATACCTGCAGCATGTGATGGCAGTGTTGGCACCGTATTCTATTGATGGTACTGTACTGTATATCAATTAGTGTTGGTATCAGCACAATCCCAACAGTGGAATATGATCCAGGCGTAGATGATGTAATAATGTACCTGATGCATGTTGTACATGCTCTGCTGTAGCAGGTGTGTGTGTGTGTTGGGGGAGTGTTCGGGGTCATCGGGGTGGCAGGCCTTGCCCTGCTCCTTCCTCAGCAGCTCCACCTCGTTCCTGTAGGCGTCCAGCTGCCAGCGCAGAGAGTCATTCTCCTCCCTCAGAGAGGCCCCAGACTGGCCACACACTCCTGGAGAGGAGGAGGGGAGAGAGGGTTAGACACAAGACACACATATGCATGCACGCACATGCACACACACACACATACACACACACAAACTGCAGTGAGTCAACTCTCTACCCAACCTGTGAGGTTCTGAGTCACTGGAAGTGGAGGTTTCTATTGTTCTCTCTCCTCCTCCATACATGTAATGTATTCAGGACACATCAAAGGGAGCTGTTCAGAGCTGCTCAGTAAAGCACTGCTGTCCTTTCAACAGGCTCCTTCAGCAGGCATTAGAATAGGCTGCAGCATTGGAGCAGAGCAGTAATAGATTGTGAAGTGTTCTGAATCTGAGCAGCTTGGTCACTGTACCACCACAGCCCATCTATAACATCCCATCACATCCCAGCTGCTAGATCATTCTTCCTGCCATTTGACTGGCAGTGTCTAGGGTTCTGGGGCTGTGTGACAGGTCATGAACAATCCTCCACGGCAAAAAGCAACATCTACCACCAATATATACTGTAGCAGTCTGGTGATTTATGAGCTACACTGGCCTGCCATCATTAAAAGGTACAAGTGCCTAGGGGCAAGCAGCTAGGAAATAAGCGCTAGGGCGTAGAACCTAGGAGTATGTTTGGGATTGGGCCTGTGTCTGACCTACCGTTGTCCTCCCTGCGTATCTTCTTACAGGGGCTCTCATCCGAGTCGTCGTCAGACATCTCCATCTCCTCCTCCCGGCGAATCCCCATGATCTCCTCACTGTTGGCGTTCCGCAGCTCCTGTCACATCACAACACAAGGACACACACAGCGCAAGGACCCCTCAGTGTCTCAGTACTATACACCCAACCAGATGCCTGTCTAAAAATGGTTTCAACCAGACTGACCTTTTAAGGATGGTTACTAACTTTATATATTGTACCTGTGGACAGAGTATGTGGTGGAAGAGGATCCAGTTACCCCTAGAGACTGAACTATGGTCAAATGAGTCATTCCACCTCAAAAAGCACAAGAAATTGGATTGACACCCACCATCTCACCCAAAGTTCCGGAGCATGGCTTGCTGAAATGACATGGAATGACCCAGTTTAGTTTTCCTTACGCAATGGTTAAGGTTAGGATTTAGAGGGTAATGTAAACTGATCCTAGATCTGTGCCTATAGGCAGTTTGAATGCTTCCTTTTTTCACATGCTAAAGACAGAGGAGCATAGAAATCATCTCATTCTCCCAGCTGCTGTGATAAATACTACTGCCTCAGCCGTGAGGCTGTCTAATACCACCACTGTGAAATCTCTCCTCAAATAAAGTAAATATGCTTAGCAATGACTCAACTAGGGGAGAGAGGGATAGAGCTATGAGAGGAAAAGGAAGAGAGAGAAAGGGAGAGAGGGTTGGAGGGAGAGTTTTGTTATGTGTGACTGAGAGCACAGAAAACCTCAGCTGCAGTACTGAACCAGGCAGAGCCTTTTTCTTAGAAGCTACAGAATGGCATGAAGACAGAGAAATCCAATGGTGTTTAGAGACTTATCTGATCTCCTGATTTCTGCCATCTCCTTTATCAGCTCATAATAAAACTGGAATTTCATATTACTGTCATGGAGGATGTTGATACTGACATCAGTAGTTAATTAATTCACAGCCATTTGTCATAGTTAATCTATGACGGATCAGGCTGCAGAGTTCCCTTACTTTAACTCCTTGAACACTTACCAAGCATACTACTGAACCGTACCAAAGGATTTCACAATGGTGGCATGCTAGCAAGACTCACTCCATAGTGTTTACCGTTAGTGTCTCTTCTTCCACATCAATGCCTTACCTCTGGTTGCTTTGAGAATAGACACGGCATGATTCCTTTCTACAGTATGACCACAGAGGGCTTACAGTATGAATGGTCATATAAAGTTAAAAAGATTATCCAGTACTTTTGTATACATTTTTGCGTAGTACATCACATATGTGCAGAGATGTGCACCACGTCATTGCTCTCTCTCTCTCTCTCGCTCTGCTGTGTGTGCATCTTGCTAGATGTCACTTAAATGGCAAGGGGCTGAAGCTCATTGGCTAGAACTCAAATTGCTAGGGGGCTGGCCCAGGTGGGGGGAAATGTAGGGAAAATGGCGCAGCACAGCATCCAGAAAAACAGTCGCTTCAAACTAGGGATTCCATGCCTAATTCAAACTAGGGATTCCATGCCTAATTCAAACTAGGGATTCCATGCCTAATTGAGGTAATTCTGCAGATAGATTATGCATGTATGACCTACACATTGACACATCCAGCCCAAAGCGGGAGGTTTAAAAAAGACTTAGTAGTCGCCAAAGTTCCTGGAGCATGTCTTTAACATCTGCCTGGATAATGCTGCCCCCCACAGATAGACACTCTCAAATACCTGGTCATTACCTTTAATTCGCTTCAATAAATCGGCATGGTCTCCAAATGGCCAAATCAAGACCAAGGTGGTGTAAAATAATCAAGGATTCAGTTCTAGGTTTGTGCAATGTTTCTACAACCAAATATATCCCCATTCCATGAGATCAATAGGATGTTTTTGTTTAGTTCTAGTGAAAGTGATAACTAACATAATATGTTTCCCTCCTGTAGAGAATGTTCCAGCATGCTGACTTGTTATAATTCCAATGAATTATTGATCTGTCTTAACCCTGGAAGCCTCCGTTGCCATAGCACCCACTCATACTTTCTAGGAGGCCTCAGATCTTTAGTTACTGTCATCTGCGCGCGCGTGTGTGTGTTTCATCAATGTGAGAAAAAAGTATACGAATAGTATTGTAGGAGAGAAACACACGGCATCCGTAGATCAGAAGAACATGGCTGTCTGTCCATTTGTCTGTGTATCTGTGAGGGCACAGCAGTCTGCAACAATGGCAACATGAAACACAGTAGAACTCAATCCTTCTAGAATGTCTGTCTGTCAATCTCTCCTGTCCTGAGGGGTCCAAACATGACAAGGAATAAGGGGGGTAAGGAGAGAGTACCAACCTCACACTGCTTTCTCCAAATGTCTATGTTCTTGCGCTGCGCTTTAGTGAAATGGTCCCATGCCTTCTGCCTGGAGGCAGCGGTGAACACAGCCGTGATCTGCTCGACTTGGGGTGAACAGGAGAGTCAAGACAAGACTTTATGTAGCACTACTGTACCACCCAGGCACAACACCACAGAGAAGACACTAGGAGCTTCATAGTGCCAGCCTGGGTTAGTGGATCCCAATGCATTTACCTCTACCACCCACCAACATATTGAGAATCATTGGGTGGGCTGTGATTGTGACACATTTTTTTGTTGTTGGTTTGTAGGGCCTCCTAGGATAAATGCTGGCCATAGTGTAACCTGGTGTCTTCTTCACGGTGCTGTACAGTACTTACACCTCATACCTGCTGATTCAGTTCCTTCAGGACTGACAAAGACAACATTCTACAATGGATAGCTCGATTTGTGATTCTAGACATACTATTGACATAAAATGAGTATTTTGTCATTAATCATTCATAACTCTTTTGGGAGTGTTGTATTTACTGTAGTCATCACTATTCTCCCCACCAGTAGAAGAATGTTGCCTTTAAAGCTTGTCTCTGTTCTGATTGCATACTGTCATATTCATCTTTAATAAACAACAGGAACTTTAATAAATAGTGTCATTATTACTACTGGACAAGTGCACAGTGACCAGGTCAACATTAAAACTACACCCCCTCATCATCCTCTACTTCCACTCTGGGGATTTCATTCATATCTCTGGGACTTTGCTTCATGGATTTTCATATTAAACCAACACCAGAGGACTATATAGCTCCGTTTTTCTTCTCGGTGTTGAGCATAAAAAAGAAGAATCCAAATAGTACCATTTAAACAGTCATAAGCCATTGATCAATCATGATGTTGTTTCATTGTCTTTCCAGATGGTATTTCATATAATTTCAATATCAGTCCATAGTGTACATTGACATTGTTTGAGAGTGCCTGCTGGATGGACACTGTACTATGATGCCTACCTGGGAGGTACAGTAGGTAGATCAGCTGGTCCTCTCCTGTGGAAAGCTCCAGACAGACACAGAGGTTTCCTCAGGACACTGTACTGTACTTACCTCTGTCTGGTCTCTGACTACTGTCACCCTCGCTAACTACAGGCTCATCACTGCACAGCTGTATAGAACAACTGGTCTTTAGTGCTATGTGAGAGGTACCTGTAGTGCACTGTGTCTAGGAAGGGTTTATGTCAATAAAGTGTTACAGGTAGTGCATAGTGTGTCTAGTTAGATGCTTACACTGAGTCAGTATGGCCAGCAGGGCGTTTTTAAACGTCTCCTTGGCTAGCTCCATCTCCTCCTCGTGCTGGGCCTTCTCACTCATCAGCCTCCGGACGTGGCTATTGGCCGACTGGATCATAGAGTAGAAGTGATTGGCCGACCGCCGGTTGACCTCACCACGTTCGATCCACGTGAACAGGACCGCAGTCGCTTCACTGAACTTATGGTCATCTGGAGGGAGATGATGGGGGAGAAGGAGGGGAGGGGGGAGGGGTTTAAGGCTGGGGGTTTAAAACAGTGAAGCTGAAAGGCTACAAAAATGCACTTGGGTATTCAAAGAAAGAAATTATATGGCGAAGTACTTTGAAGAAATTCTCCTTCTATCTTCCCCCTCCATGCTTCAGTGCACAGGAACTGAACAGCATGGGGAGATTACCTATCTGACTGTTTCCTATCTTCTGAGAGCCGTGGATGAAACCACACAGTCTGTTCTGAACACAAAATGCATTTCTGGGTTTGAAAGTGGTTGTTGAGCGAGCGTAGCCTCTAACTGTCTGTGTCTCGGTGGGCCTTTGTCGAGTGCATTTTTCACATTTGTATAATAATTGAAAAGTGCCACAGAGCCGTGTCCGATCGTACAGCGCAGAGTGAATTAGACATCGTTTAATGAGTTCAATACCCACTGCAACACGACCGGAGAGCACACAGATGCCTGGCTGAAAAGACTTTTCACCTCACAGCTCTAGTCCTATTCAGGAGAGGCAGCAGAGTACAATCATACAGTCATATTATAGAGAAGTCACATGAAGGTATTGTTGGCCAGCACAACACAGGGAATAATGAAAGTCTATTTCCCCTTTCAATGAATAATTAAATAAAAATATCACAGTGTTTTGCTATGTGTAATATTAATGGAAAACTAAAAGTCTCTATAGTAATAGCCAGTGGTGTAGGGTAAACCTTTTTTATTTTGTGCGAGCGTTTACCCACCTAAAGTGTGACACACACAAACACACACATACACTGACACACAAACAAGCACACATATACACTGACACACAAACAAACACACACATACACTGACATACAAACAAACACACACATACACGGACACACAAACACACATACACTGACACACAAACAAACACACTCTCTTGCTCGCTCTCTACCTTCCCCTGCTCATTCTTTAATCTGTGACCACCAGTTAGACTTCCTCTACTGCTGCAGCCTCAGTGTGAAGGCTAATAACCTTCCTTCATAAGAACAGTAGCTGTATTAATAGATAGACAGAGTAATGCTCTGTAATATGCTAATGAACATGTTTAAGCTATTTACCCGCCTGAGAATGTAAAAGCATTAACCAGGGGCTGTTTGAATGAATATGATTATGGAGAAACAGAACATTTTCAAACATCACTCTGAACAGAGAGCAGAGACAGTGGAACAGGGTGACATGGAGGATAGCACACACAGAGAGAGAGAGAGAGAGAGAGAGAGAGACCACAGGTAACTTCCACAATCTGAGAGACAAGAAGGCAAGAAGGACATTCTATGCCATCAAAAGGAACATAAAATTCGACATACCAATTAGGATCTGGCAAAAAAAAATATTTGAATCAGTTGTAGCACCCATTGCCCTTTATGGTATTGAGGTCTGGGGTCCGCTCACCAACCAAGAATTCACAAAATGGGACAAACACCAAATTGAGACTCTGCATGCAGAACTCTGCAAAAGAACACCAAAAAATGCACGCAGAGCAGATTTAGGCCGATACCCGCTAATTATCAAAATCCAGAAAAGAGCCGTTAAATTCTACAACCACCTAAAAGGAAGCAATTTCCAAACCTTCCATAACAAAGCCATCACCTACAGAGAGATGAACCTGGAGAAGAGTCCCCCAAGCAAGCTGGTCCTGGGGCTCTGTTCACAAACACAAACAGACCCCACAGAGCCCCAGGACAGCAACACAATTAGACCCAACCAAATCATGAGAAAACAAAAAGATAATTACTTGACACATTGGAAAGAATTAACAAAAAAAACTGAGCAAACTAGAATGTATTTGGCCCTAAACAGAGAGTACGCAGTGGCAGAATACCTGACCACTGTGACTGACCCAAACTTAAGGAAAGCTTTGACTATGTACAGACTCAGTGAGCATAGCCTTGCTATTGAGAAAGGCCACCGTATTAGAGACACATATTTCCCTCAGATTACGCAGATCCACAAAGAAGAAAACAAACCCGAATTTGATAACCTCCCATATCTACTGGGTGAAATACCACAGTGTGCCATCACAGCAGCAAGATGTGTGACCTGTTGCCACAAGAAAAGGGCAACCAGTGAAGAACAAACACCATTGTAAATACAACCCATGTTTGTTTATTTATTTTCCCTTTTGTACTTTAACCGTTTGCACATCGTTACAACACTGTATACATACATAATATGACATTTGTAATGTCGTTATTCTTTTGGAACTTCTGTGAGTGTAATGTTTACTGATCATTTGTATTGTTTATTTCACTTTTGTATATTATCTACTTCACTTGCTTTGGCAATGTTAACATATGTTTCCCATGCCATTAAAGCCCCTTGAATTGAATTGAAATGAGAGAGAGAGAAGGAGAGAGGGGGGGGGGCAGGAAAGCACAGAATGGGAAAAGAAATGAAGCACCGGAAAAGGAGGCAGGACATCACACATTTTCCACCAGCAGAAGACAAGGAAATCTAGGAATTCTGAGCTCCAGGGAATGTGATGAAGGGAGGGAGGGGTGGGAAATATATGGGAGGGGGTGTAATGGGGTGGTTACTGGTCAGAACACAACATGACATCTCCCAGCCGTGACTCATCACATTATCATACGCTTCATTGAGACATAATAGAGAAAAATAGGGGGGATGTTGAAAAGGCATTGTGATGCAATTGGTTTAATATCTCTCTCTCTCTCTCTCTCTCTCTCTCTCTCTCTCTCTCTCTCTCTCTCTCTCTCTCTCTCTCAGGACGGGTAGCCTACTCTCATCAGAGAGGTCTTTGAAACCTACACTCTCTAATTGTTTTATATTTTTGAAATTTTGTCAGGAAATGCAGCTCTGTCTCAGGTTCTGCTGTTGTGCAGTGGTTGCACAGCCTTTCCTCTACAGGGAGCCAGGTTTTCCTGTGTCTACCCTTCTCAAAGGCAAGGCTGTGCTCACTGAGCCTGTACTTTGCCAAGGTTTTTCTAAGGTTTTGATCAGTAACCATGGTCAAACAGTTTGCCATTGTGTACTGTCGATTTAGGGCCAGATAGCACTGCATTTTACTTTGTGCTTGTGTTTCCCAATAAGCAATGTAGTTTTGTTTTGATTGGTTGTAATTTGTTTTATTTGATGTTCTGGTCCTGAGGCTTCAGTGTGTTAGTAGAACAGGTTTGTGAACTCAGCCCCAGGACCAGCTGGATGAGGGGACTCTTTTGGTAATGATATGAGAGGGGGTCACTGTATTTTAGATGTTTCCAAAACTTAATTGCTCTTTTTTGAGTTCTTATTAATAATGCATATTGGCCTCTGGACATGTAGGAGAATCTTACAGAACTCTGCATGCAGGGTTTCAATGGGGTATTTGTTGAAATCTTGTTTTGCAAGTGGACCCCACACTTCGCTGCCATGAAGTGCAATTGGTTCAATGACACATTCAATTTGTTTTAGCCAAATTTTAATAGGTATTTCAATTAGAATTAGTTTTTTAATGGCGTAGAATGCCCTGCGTGCTTTCTCTCTCAGTTCATTCAGTGTGTGCATTATTCTATATATTTTGCACCAATTGAGAACTTTGGTCTAATTCCCTGAGATCTGGACCTTCTCTGGAAAATCCTTATTCTAATCTTTTTGGGGTTTACTGCCAGGGCCCAGGTCTGGCAGTACTGCTCTAGCAGGTCCAGGCTCTGCTGTAGGCCATGTGCTGTGGGTGACAGCAGGCATAGGTCCTCTGCGAAGATTAGGCATTTAACCTCTGAATTGTGGAGACTAACACCAGGGGCTGAGGATTTTTCTAGAATAGTGGCTAATTCGTTGATGTAAATATTGAAGAGTGCAGGGCTCAGATTGCAACCCTGGCGAAGGCCCCGCCCCTGGTTTAAGAATTCTGTTATTTTCTTGCCAATTTTAATGCTGCACATATTGCCAGTATACATTGATTTAATTATGGCATATGTTTTACCCCCTACATCACTTTCAATAACTTTGTAGAACAGTCCTGTATGCCAAATAGAATCAAATGCTTTTTGGAAGTCGATAAAGCAAGCGTATATTTTGGTATTATTTTGGTGGACATATTTATCTATCAGGGTGTGTAGGGTGTAAATATGATCAGTCGTGCGATGTTTTGGTATAAATCCAATTAGGCTTTTACTCAAGACATTGTGCTTATTAAGAAAGTTTAGAATTCTTACATTTATAATACTACAGAAAACCTTCTCAGGTTACTGTTCACACAAATGCCTCTGTAATTGTTAGGGTCAAATTTGTCTCCGTTCTTAAAGATTGGGGTTATGAGTCCTTGATTCCAGATGTCAGGGAAATAACCTACACTCAGGATCAAATTAAACAGTTTTAATATAGCCAATCGAAATCTCTCTCTCTCTATCTCTCTCTCTCTCTCTGTCTCTCTCTCTCTCTCTCTCTCTGCAGAGTCAAACTCCCCTGTCAGATAGATACAACAGGAGGCTGCCTAGGAAAGAGGGAACAGAGGGAAGAGACCTGCCTCGGTTTATTTACGTCTCTCTGTCTGTTCGGTAAAGAACAGATGATAACACAGCATGATGTCGTAGCTCTCTGTCCAGGAATGTTCACATGCTGCTTTGATGGTTAGTGTAACACAGTAGATGGATATTGAAGGGAAGGGAAGCCATGACTGTATTTCTCATGCAGAGAGAGAATGAGTAGTGTGTCTGAGAGAGCTCTAGCAGACAGAGTGAGATCAATAACTCATTTAGATGATAGAAGAAATTAGAAACCAAAACTGTATTTTTGTAACATAACATGATTGTGTCAGAATTTTTTTTTCAATATCAAATCACCATAACATCAGGGGAATGTTCCATTGCTCTGTCTGTACTACACTAAGATATCAATCATGAGAATGTATGTTTGATTGTTTCCATACTGTGAATAAGGACCAGGAATAAATGAAGGATGCACACACACTGAGCGTCAGCTGTGGGATGGGTGGCTATAAGAGGCACAGAACATCCAGACAACATCAGTACTTTATCATAAAAACCAAACACCACCGCCGAATCTGGGCTCAGAGCGACCATCCTCATTTGTCCTCTCACCTTTCAATCTCTCCGCAAGCAGTCCTGCCTCGTGGTCTGAGAAGTGCATGATGGGAGGTGGCGAGGGTGGTCGGAAGAAGTCTTCGTGGATCTTGCGTCGGTGTCGTTCCTCCCTGGCCAGCAGCCTCTGTTGACATTCCCACTCATACAGGTCGTCTCTGGCCTGAGCAAAGTCCACATGCATCCTCCCTGAGTCCTTCTTATCTGTACTGGAGCCAATACGCATCCGGTAGCCTGGGGAAACAGGGCATTTAGAGGTTGGGTACACTAAACACAACAATACAGAGACATTCAACACAAGTACACAGACAAACATACTGTGGACAAATGATGTATACAGTCATGTAAACTCATACTCCCACAGTCAGATACACTAAAAGTATACAGTATTAAAAATGCCTACATTCTCTATCCCACGTACCACCAGAATGATCATTAGCAAAACCAAAAGGACAAACTCTACATTTTCAACTATTCATAATGCTAAAATATTCATGTAGTCCTCCTC
Organism: Brachymystax lenok tsinlingensis; assembly: GCA_030435695.1. NCBI lineage: Eukaryota > Metazoa > Chordata > Actinopteri > Salmoniformes > Salmonidae > Brachymystax > Brachymystax lenok. Next base: position 22,135,084 of record CM059785.1, read on the forward strand.
ATCAATAGGCACACCTCCAGCCTGCATAGCTACAGTATATTTCTCCACCTGTCTTGGCGTAACGGCTTTAAGTGTTGAGCTTCAGGACACAAGGTCACTGTTTTTACACCTCTACAGTGTTCGTATCGTTAATACATATTCTATTAAAAAGGAATACTTTAAAACTGCTGCAAATACATAGTTATGCTGACCACTGACCAGAGAGGTAGAGCATCTCATTTGTGTGTTGTGTGTATAGCATAGCATTTGCGTAGTATAGTATATTATGTGTATAGTATTGTATTTGTATAGTATAGTATAGTACATTATAGTATATTATGTGTATAGTATTGTATTTGTATAGTATAGTATAGTATGTGTATAGTATAGTATATTATGTGTATATTATAGTATAGTATATATTATGTGTATAGTATAGTGTATTATGTGTATAGTATAGTATAGTACAGTATAGTATAGTATGTGTATAGTATAGTATAGTATAGTATAGTATAGTATAGTATAGTATGTGTATAGTATAGTATAGAATAGTATAGTATAGTATAGTATATTATGTGTACAGTATAGTATAGTATATTATGTGTATAGTATTGTATTTCTATAGTATGGTATATTATGTGTATAGTATTGTATTTTATAATATGTGTATAGTATATTATGTGTATAGCATTGTATTTGTATAGTATAGTATATTATGTGTAAAGTATTGTATTTGTATAGTATAGTATAATATATTATGTGCATAGTATTGTATTTGTATTGTATAGTATAGTACAGTATAGTATAGCATAGTATAGTACTGACCGGAGAGGTAGAGGGACTTGTCCACCATGAACTCTTCACTGAAGCGGATGTGACAGAAGTTCTTCTTGCTCTTCCTGATGGCGATGATGTCACCACACTGATCAAACACCTCCCTGATGATCTCCTCGCTGGCATTCTCTGGCAGACCCCCCACAAACACTGTCTTACACCCTGGGGGCCGCTCCCGCGTTGACGGAGGAGGCAGGTCTGGAACAACATGCATGCTCAGGTCACATCTGGTGACAACTCTTGTATTTATATTAATTTATTTATATTAATTCAACGTATTTATATTAATTTAGACGGAAAGGATAGAAAAGCATGCAAGTGTGTGTGCTTCTGTGTGTGAGGGTCTGTGTGCATCTGTGTGCGTCTGTGTGTGTGCTTCTGTGTGTGTGCGTCTGTGTGCGTCTGTGTGTGTGCTTCTGTGTGTGTGCGTCTGTGTGCGTCTGTGTGCGTCTGTGTGTGTGCTTCTGTGTGTGTGCGTCTGTGTGCGTCTGTGTGCGTCTGTGTGTGTGTGCATCTGTGTGTGTGCGTCTGTGTGTGTGCATGGGTGGACGTGTTTAACTATACTTGTATTTAACCCTACAAGAATAGTAAATAAACAAAAATTTGACCAACGGGACACTTTTCTTAGTCCCCACAAGGTCAAATGCTATTTTTAGGGGGTTAGTGTTAGGTTCAGGGTTAGGGTTAGGGTTAGGAGCTAGGGTTAGGGTACAGGTTAGGGGTTAGGATTTTGAATGGGAATTAATTGTGTTTCCCCACAAGGTTAGTTGTACAAGACAGTGTGTGTGTGTTGGTGCGTGTGCGTGTGTGAGTCTTACTGGGGTTCTGGGGGAACAGGGTGCAGCTCTGGCAGTGGATGATCTCCTTGATGATGGGGGGACCAGGGGGATGAGGGACCAGGCTGATACCTCCCATCATGGGGTTGATGGGAGCTAGGAGACCCAGCCCTGGATCAAAACCCTGGATACAGATAGAATCTGGAGGAGAGAGGAAGGAGAAAAATAGTTAGTCTGGAGGAGAGGAGAGGAGGGAGAGGAGAGGAGCAATAAGACCCAGCCCTGGTTTAAAGGCTTGGATACAGGTACTGTATGGAGGAAAGAGAGAGCGAGAGAGACTTATTAATATCTTCAGAACACAACATGAGACTGGGAGAATGAAAAAGGCAGAAATCTCCCGTGCTGCTTGTCTCAGGCCCTATACAGTCACACAGGGTCTAAGAGAGAGAACAGACACTGATCTACCTTAGAGTAGAAACCAATCTGACTGCAGCTGTCACACAAGCCTGTCGCTACTGTGAGGATACAGATAGTCATGGATACAGATATAAACGTAAGAATGTAGAACTGCAACTTCATATTTATGAAATCATCAAGTCCTCACTGCAGATTTGAGTTTGTCAGCAAAGGTGAGTGTGAAGAGTGTGTGTGTGTAGGAGGGAGAATGATTCTATGTGATGCTGTCAGAAAGATTCCAGTGCTCAATATAAGCCCGTACACTGCAGTATTTACTATCATAAGAGGCTGCAAAGAATCACTTCTACTGGCTGTGTCTGGCGAAGCCTCGAAGAGAAAGTGTCTGGCGTTGCGAAGCCAAGTGTGTTTTATTACAGAAGAAGAGTTTTTAAGAGGAGCTGCAAATCCTTGAGGCTGTAGAGAGAAGAGAAAGGGGAAATACATCTGGAAGATTATCTCACATAAATCTCCTGAGTCACGATCAGGAGTAATCTGAGATTGTGTGGATCTGTGGAAAACTCATTTAAATGTTCGCTGTGATGATCTGAACAGGTTAATGACATGTCTCCTCTCCCCACATTCATCTGTGATGATCGGAACAGGTAGATGACATGTCTCCTCTCCCCACATTCATCTGTGATGATCTGAACAGGTTAATGACGTCTGCCAGGGTAAGAGAGTTCACACTTTGTTTATTTGTCATCGATTAATTTCTCTCTCTCTTTCTTTTCCTCTCCTCCCTCCCTCTGTTCTCTCCCTCTACTCAGCAGGTTTGTGTGTACGGCTGGACGCTGAGTTTGCTGGGCTCTGGATCTCCCCTCAGGAAACAGCTGCTCGTAATTACTGAGAAGGTGAGACGTCATCCATCACACACACTCCATAACCCCCATTATGTTTCTCCTCCTCTTCTCCCTCACTCTATTCTCTTTCCCTTCGCTCTCTCTCTTCCGGTCTCTGAGCTGTCCCCCAGTCTCTCTTTCGCTCTCTCTCATTTCAGTTCTCTCTCTCTCTTGGACCTGAGGTCTGTACTCCATGAGGATATCAGTCTTAATCGGACTTTTCCTTGGCTCTGGGGAGGGAGGATCCAGTCCAGCTGTCCAGTCGTCCCTGCTGTCTCTCAGCTCATTAAGGAGGAAAAGGACTGTACAGTACTGACCCGATGGAATTACAGTGACGATGGGCTGCTCTGCTTCTTTCTTTCCATCCTTCCTTCCTTCCTTTCCTGAAGTAATCCCAAATCTGAGAGAGTTGGATAGGTGAAACCAATCAAATCAACCAGTCAAACTATGCCTTGACTTTCCAGTCACGTACAGATCTGTGTTTTCCTCAAGAAAGTACATAACCTATCACACTTAATGCAGTGATCCCCCACAGAGTGAAATAATAGTCCTATATACAGTGAGGGAAAAAAGTATTTGATCCCCTGCTGATTTTGTACGTTTGCCCACTGACAAATAAATGATCAGTCTATAATTTTAATGGTAGGTTTATTTGAACAGTGAGAGACAGAATAACAACAACAAAATTCAGAAAAATGCATGTGAAAAATGTTATAAATTGATTTGCATTTTAATGAGGGAAATAAGTATTTGACCCCTCTGCAAAACATGACTTAGTACTTGGTGGCAAAACCCTTGTTGGAATCACAGAGGTCAGACGTTTCTTGTAGTTGGCCACCAGGTTTTCACACATCTCAGGAGGGATTTTGTCCCACTCCTCTTTGCAGATCTCCTCCAAGTCACTAAGATTTCGAGGCTGACGTTTGGCAACTCGAATCAGCAGGGGATCAAATACTTTTTTCCCTCACTGTATATGGCTTCATATTACAATAGATTTTCTCCATACAACTCTCAGCTTTCCTGAGTTAAATCCATGTATTCAGTTATTCAGGGCTTACACAAACTCAGCCTCCAAATCTCCTTCCGTGCTCTTCTAATGAACATCACAATGCAGCTCTCACAATGACATCTAAGAGGGCTGCTACATATAGGGACTGAACACAGGGGAACTATCCAAATCCTTAGAAAAAAACACTTTGCTAATGGATTTCATGAAACAAAGTTGAAGTCTAAATAAAATGGTAGCATACCTGTACATTTGAAGGAGCTTAGCGTTTTTAATATAAATCCATAAGTGAAAACATAATAGCAGTGAGATCAGTGTGGATACATTACAACAACAGACTCACTAGGGATCATGACAGAGGCCCAAACTATATGTACCCAACATGTATAGTATTACATATGATCCATATAATATAAGAGAGGTTCCTTTTGTTATAGACTTGAATAACATTAGAGGACTGAGAACAAAACATACATATTTATTACAACCAGATGTTGGGGACATTTTAAAGCTGAGTCCTCCTTAGCTGTTGTAACAGTCTTATTGGTCTGGAAGAACCTCACTTGGCTATTTCTCACAGTGTGTGTGTGTGTGTGTGTGTGTGTGTGTGTGTGTGTGTGTGTGTGTGTGTGTGTGTGTGTGTGTGTGTGTGTCTTTCCAGTCCTGTCCACTTTATACATAATAATAATAATAATAATAATAATAATAATAATAATAATAATAATAATGCTATTGGTGTGGAAGATTCTGTTTGTTCTCTAAGGCCTTACTGTGACTGGGTCATCTTTGAAGTGTCCAAGCCCTGGGTGTGTGTGTGGGGTTGTACATGTGTACCTGGGTGTGTGTGTGGAGGGTTGTACATGTGTACCTGGGTGTGGGCTTGTACATGTGTACCTGGGTGTGTGTGTGGGGTTGTACATGTGTACCTGGGTGTGTGTGTGTGGGGGGTTGTACATGTGTACCTGGGTGTGTGTGTGTGTGGGGTTGTACATGTGTACCTGGGTGTGGGGTTGTACATGTGTACCTGGGTGTGTGTGTGGGGTTGTACATGTGTACCTGGGTGTGTGTGTGTGGGGGGTTGTACATGTGTACCTGGGTGTGGGGTTGTACATGTGTACCTGGGTGTGTGTGTGGGGTTGTACATGTGTATCTGGGTGTGTGTGTGGGGTTGTACATGTGTACCTGGGTGTGTGTGTGTAGGCCAAAACATAATCCAGCGAGAATCTATTAAGCAAAGTCACCTAGCGAGAAGCTCAGCTAATCATCCCGAAGCTCAGTCATGACGGATTTCTCAGACCTCTCAAGACTAAAGGAACTCCAAATATACAATTCAAATGACCGAAATCTGCTCATGAATTTTTATCAGATGTATTTCTCTCTATCCTCACAGCTCACGCTGTCAAATGGTAATTACAATAGGATGCAGTAGGGAGGTTGTACATGTGTACCTGGGTGTGTGTGTGTGGGGTTGTACATGTGTACCTGGGTGTGTGTGTGGGGTTGTAAATGTGTACCTGGGTGTGTGTGTGTGGGGTTGTACATGTGTACCTGGGTGTGTGTGGGGTTGTACATGTGTACCTGTGTGTGTGTGTGGGGTTGTACATGTGTACCTGTGTGTGTGTGTGGGGTTGTACATGTGTACCTGTGTGTGGGGTTGTACATGTGTACCTTTGTGTGTGTGTGTGTGTGTGTGTGTGGGGTTGTACATGTGTACCTGGGTGTGTGTGTGGGGTTGTACATGTGTACCTGTGTGTGTGTGTGGGGTTGTACATGTGTACCTGTGTGTGTGTGTGGGGTTGTACATGTGTACCTGGGTGTGTGTGTGGGGTTGTAAATGTGTACCTGGGTGTGTGTGTGTGGGGTTGTACATGTGTACCTGTGTGTGTGGGGGCGGTTGTACATGTGTACCTGGGTGTGTGTGTGTGTGTGTGAGGTTGTACATGTGTACCTACATGTGTACCTACACACACACCCAGGCACACACATACATGTGTACCTGGGTGTGTGTGTGGGTTGTACATGTGTACCTGGGTGTGTGTGTGTGTGGGAGGTTGTACATGTGTACCTGTGTGTGTGTGTGTGTGTGTGTGTGTGTGTGTGTGTGTGTGTGTGTGTGTGTGTGTGTGTGTGTGGGATTGTACATGTGCACCTGGGTGTGTGTGTGGGGGTTGTACATGTGTACCTGGGTGTGTGTGTGGGGTTGTACATGTGTACCTGTGTGTGGGGTTGTACATGTGTACCTGGGTGTGTGTGTGGGGTTGTACATGTGTACCTGGGTGTGTGTGTGGGGTTGTACATGTGTACCTGTGTGTGTGTGTGGGGTTGTACATGTGTACCTGGGTGTGTGTGTGGGGTTGTAAATGTGCACCTGGGTGTGTGTGTGGGGTTGTACATGTGTACCTGTGTGTGTGGGGGGGGTTGTACATGTGTACCTGGGTGTGTGTGTGTGTGTGTGAGAGGTTGTACATGTGTACCTACATGTGTACCTACACACACACCCAGGTACACACATACATGTGTACCTGGGTGTGTGTGTGGGGTTGTACATGTGTACCTGGGTGTGTGTGTGTGTGTGTGTGTGTGTGGGGGTTGTACATTTGTACCTGTGTGTGTGTGTGTGTGTGTGTGTGTGTGTGTGTGTGTGTGTGTGTGTGTGTGTGTGTGTGTGGGATTGTACATGTGTACCTGGGTGTGTGTGTGGGGGTTGTACATGTGTACCTGGGTGTGTGTGTGGGTTGTACATGTGTACCTGGGTGTGTGTGTGGGGTTGTACATGTGTACCTGTGTGTGTGTGTGTGTGTGTGGGGTTGTACATGTGTACCTGTGTGTGTGTGTGTGTGTGTGTGTTTGTGGGGGTTGTACATGTGTACCTGTGTGTGTGTGTGGGGTTGTACATGTGTACCTGGGTGTGTGTGTGGAGGGTTGTACATGTGTACCTTGGTGTGGGGTTGTACATGTGTACCTGGGTGTGTGTGTGGGGTTGTACATGTGTACCTGGGTGTGTGTGTGTGTGGGGGTTGTACATGTGTACCTGTGTGTGTGTGTGTGTGGGGTTGTACATGTGTACCTGGGTGTGGGGTTGTACATGTGTACCTGGGTGTGTGTGTGGGGTTGTACATGTGTATCTGGGTGTGTGTGTGGGGTTGTACATGTGTACATGGGTGTGTGTGTGGGGTTGTACATGTGTACCTGGGTGTGTGTGTGTAGGCCAAAACATCATCCAGCGAGAATCTATTAAGCAAAGTCACCTAGCGAGAAGCTCAGCTAATCATCCCGAAGCTCAGTCATGACGGATTTCTCAGACCTCTCAAGACTAAAGGAACTCCAAATATACAATTCAAATGACCGAAATCTGCTCATGAATTTTTATCAGATGTATTTCTCTCTATCCTCGCTGGCTACGCTGTCAAAATGGTAATTACAATAGGATGCACACACACGCTCTCACACACCATTAGCATCAGCAGAGAGACAGACACATGTAGTCAGGCCATTAGAAAAGAGACCAGATAGATTTTCATTTGTATTGTTCCTATCCTCAGTCAGTCTCTCTGCACAGACTGAACAACGTCAAGTTAATAATGTCTTATCTAGCTGCTGATGGGGGACACAACAATTGGCAGCGCTGGTTTGGCAGAGCATGTTGCATTCTGGATTCCCTGCCACAGGGGTATAGGCTAAGGTATCCCTGCCCTGAGTGGGTGGAGCTGTGGAGGTGATAGAGTAGTAGGATGCCACCATGGAGGCTCTGGATGGAGGTGCCCAGTTCACCTGATGCCTTTAACATCTTCTCAAACGTTTCAAAACACACTCCATGGGGACTTTTTCCTTTCTTATGGCCTTGACAATACTGAGAAATTAGAATGAAGAGTTTGTTAGCAGAGGAGAGGAGGATAAGGGAGGAGAGTGAGGACAATGAGAAGGGGTGAGATGAGGGAGCTGTGGTTCTGAGGGAGCTGTGGTTCTGATCAGACCTCTGGGAGGTAGACCAATGCCCTATGCCCTATGCCCTGCCCAAAGCCCTACCTGAGACCAGCTGCTGCCTGCTGAGGCCCATGGGTACGATTCCCAGGTTGTTCATGGCGGTGGCCCAGGCTCCGTGGTCGTTCACCACATGCTCTGGCCCCAGGCTCCTCAGGATCCCTACACCGTCTGCTGCTGCAGGGGACAGGAGAAACGGGAGGGTTAGGAGGAGGAATGAGAAGACCAGAGATGTAGTTGATATATTAGTGAAGGTGTAGTAGCCAGTGTTATAGTACGTACCGCTAGCCATAGCAGGTTCTGTGTGCTCCTCTCTCTGGGTCTACCTCCCAGAGGTCTGATCAGAACCACAACTCTCTCAGGCTGCACACCAGACCAGGACAGGACGGAGGGATAAGGAGAAGGATAGTTGGATGGAGGGATGGATGGAGGACTCTCCCAGTTAGAGATAGGATCCCACCTACCCTCTGCTAAACCCTGGGGATGAAAAAGAGAACAGTTCAGTCAAGCAGCTTAAAATCAATGTTTTTCAATCAAACCGTTGCAGCTTAAGAAAGCATTAGAACAATGCAATCAGAAAGACATAGTTACTGATGTCCTACTTCCGCCCATACGGAGACAGAGACAACCACACACACATTAAGTATTACAGTAAGTCTTTACCCCCCCATCTCTCTATCTATCTCAGGCGGTGTGAAAAGAAGACCCGGAAAAATCGTTAAAGACAACCACCCAAGCCACTATTTTCTCTGCTGCCGCACGGCAAGAGCTACCGGGGCATCAAATCTGACACCAACAGGCTCTTAAACAACTTCTATCCCCAAGCAATACGACTGATGAAAAGCGAACAAAATAGCTACATGGACTATCTGAGTTAAACCTGTATCTTTATTGACCTTTTATTTCAATCTTTGCACTGTTGTTATGCACACTCACAGTGCCCTACACACACACACACACACACACACAGTCACTCCAACACACACACACAAACACTCACTCCATCATTTGTTCAATCACACATAATATGCACATACATTTATACTGACTCTACACACCCACTCACATACAAGCTGCTGCTACTCTGTTTATCAAATTGAATGTATTTATAAATCAAATGTATTTATAAAGCCCTTTGTACTTTAGCAGATGTCACAAAGTGCTGTACAGACCCAACCTAAAACCGCAAACAGCAAGCAATGCCGATGTAGAAGCCTTATCATATATCCTGTTGCCTAGTCCCCTTACCCCTATATGTACAGTGGGGCAAAAAAGTATTTAGTCAGCCACCAATTGTGCAAGTTCTCCAACTTAAAAAGATGAGAGAGGCCTGTAATTTTCATCATAGGTACACTTCAACTATGACAGACAAAATGAGAAAAAGAAATCCAGAAAATCACATTGTAGGATTTTTTATTTATTTATTTTCAAATGATGGTGGAAAATAAGTATTTGGTCAATAACAAAAGTTTATCTCAATACTTTGTTATATACCCTTTGTTGGCAATGACAGAGGTCAAACGTTTTCTGTAAGTCTTCACAAGGTTTTCACACACTGTTGCTGGTATTTTGTCCCATTCCTCCATGCAGATCTCCTCTAGAGCAGTGATGTTTTGGGGCTGTCGCTGGGCAACACAGACTTTCAACTCCCTCCAAAGATTTTCTATGGGGTTGAGATCTGGAGACTGGCTAGGCCACTCCAGGACCTTGAAATGCTTCTTACGAAGCCACTCCTTCATTGCCCGGGCGGTGTGTTCGGGATCATTGTCATGCTGAAAGACCCAGCCACGTTTCATCTTCAATGCCCTTGCTGATGGTAGGCTTTGTTACTTTGGTCCCAGCTCTCTGCAGGTCATTCACTAGGTCCCCGTGTGGTTCTGGGATTTTGCTCACCGTTCTTGTGATCATTTTGACCCCACGGGGTGAGATCTTGCGTGGAGCCCCAGATCGAGGAAGATTATCAGTGGTCTTGTATGTCTTCCATTTCCTAATAATTGCTCCCACAGTTGATTTCTTCAAACCAAGCTGCTTACCTATTGCAGATTCAGTCTTCCCAACCTGGTGCAGGTCTACAATTTTGTTTCTGGTGTCCTTTGACAGCTCTTTGGTCTTGGCCATAGTGGAGTTTGGAGTGTGACTGTTTGAGGTTGTGGACAGGTGTCTTTTATACTGATAACAAGTTCAAACAGGTGCCATTAATACAGGTAACGAGTGGAGGACAGAGGAGCCTCTTAAAGAAGAAGTTACAGGTCTGTGAGAGCCAGGAATCTTGCTTGTTTGTTTGTGACCAAATACTTATTTTCCACCATAATTTGCAAATAAATTCATTAAAAATCCTACAATGTGATTTTCTGGATTTTATTTCCTCATTTTGTCTGTCATAGTTGAAGTGTACCTATGATGAAAATTACAGGCCTCTCTCATCTTTTTAAGTGAGAGAACTTGCACAATTGGTGGCTGACTAAATAATTTTTTGCCCCACTGTATCTACCTCCATCACTACAGTATCCCTGCACATGTAAATATGGTATTGGAACTGACTTTAAATATTTCCTGTATATAATATGCTTACTTACTTACTTACTTGTGTACTTCATATTTCCTATTTTTATTTCTTGTTTTTTTTCTAGCAATACATTGTTATTGATTATTGCATTGTTGGGTTTTGAGTTTGCAAGAAAGGCATTTCACTGTACTTGTGCATGTGACATTAAAACTTGAAACATGAAACTCTCTCACTCACACACACCTCCAAATGAGACCCAGCTGACCAGCCACTCAGTTGCCATCACATGTTATCCTGCTTTCTGTCAAATGTCTTATGGGGTGTGTCAGTGATGACCTTTAACCCCTAACCCTCCCACCTAATTACACCACCCCCAGACCTCCATAACACTCCCAACAGCCCCAGCCACAGCCATACTGTCATCTTTAAAATCAATGGTTTTGAGTAGGAAAGTCCCATTTCCCTGTGAAATGTGCCAGAATTCTGATTGATCCCTGATTAACACAATGAGGTAATTGAGGAATGTGACCCTCTACAGTAAGTCGATGAACACAGAACTCAACATAATTAACCACTAGTTCTTCAAGGAAAAGCTGAATTCTATCCATGGTGTGAAAAAGCAGTTGAGACTTATTCCACATTTCCTGTTCCAAAGCTTGTTGTTCTCTGTGTGGTTTCCTAAGGGGCTGTAGTTAGCTGCAGTGTGATCTGTATTCCGGTCACGCCTCCTCCGTCGTCTCAGACCACCCCGCAGTAATTAGCATTATTCAACTCTGACACCAGGAAATGAAGTCAGCCCAGCTACACCATCCAGACGTAATTAAGACACAATCATATGAATAGTTTTTCATTAACAACAGTTACCTTCCTTCAAACATGGATGCGAGGCACGTTTTTGAAACTTTTCTCCTCGCTAGGGTGACAAACAGTTATTTTTGGAGATACCTGCTGTATGTCAACACATTACTGTGTTTTCAGGCTGATAGGACCTGCCACTGTTCTCATCACAATCACATTACAAACAGTGAGCAGCGCTTCGAATAATAATGGCACACAGACACACACAGTGGAAGTAGAATTACAATCAGGCCCATCATTGTGAGGACAGTTCCACAGCTGTCCTCTTATAATATCTCATAACATCGTATACCAGCTTGTAACTGCAGTCGTGGTCAGGTATGAGGCCTATGTCATTGTTGTGACTATGGGCTTTTAGCAGCATCAGCCCAGTTCAGAGCCTACTGCGCTGAACAGCTCTATACACAGTAACTGCAATACTGAATACTGTTCCTATCCATAGACAATCATGTATCCAATGGGCCACAGCAGACAACATCTACTCTACTATCACACAGGGGGCAAACACTAGGCTAGATTTTATCCTTCACTGTCTGTCTTCCGGCTCTTCTTCTCTCCCTCCCTTTCCTTCTTTCTCTTTCTCTCCATCTCTCCAGGTGATGCCAGCGTGCTGAGTAGTGAGGTAATGTAGCATCACAAACATAAAGACATGCACCCCCCTCTCTCTCTTCCCTCTGCTCCTGTTCTCTCTCTCTTCCCTCTGCTCCTGTTCTCTCTCTCTTCCCTCTGCTCCTGTTCTCTCTCTCTTCCCTCTGCTCCTGTTCTCTCTCTCTTCCCTCTGCTCCTGTTTTCTCTCTGTTCCCTCTGTGCTCCTGTTCTCTCTCTCTTCCCTCTGCTCCTGTTCTCTCTCTCTTCCCTCTGCTCCTGTTCTCTCTCTCTTCCCTCTACTCCTGTTCTCTCTCTCTTCCCTCTGCTCCTGTTCTCTCTCTCTTCCCTCTGCTCCTGTTCTCTCTCTCTTCCCTCTGCTCCTGTTCTCTCTCTCTTCCCTCTGCTCCTGTTCTCTCTCTCTTCCCTCTGCTCCTGTTCTCTCTCTCTTCCCTCTGCTCCTGTTCTCTCTCTCTTCCCTCTACTCCTGTTCTCTCTCTCTTCCCTCTACTCCTGTTCTCTCTCTCTTCCCTCTGCTCCTGTTCTCTCTCTCTTCCCTCTGCTCCTGTTCTCTCTCTCTTCCCTCTGCTCCTGTTCTCTCTCTCTTCCCTCTGCTCCTGTTCTCTCTCTCTTCCCTCTGCTCCTGTTCTCTCTCTCTTCCCTCTGCTCCTGTTCTCTCTCTCTTCCCTCTGCTCCTGTTCTCTCTCTCTTCCCTCTGCTCCTGTTCTCTCTCTCTTCCCTCTGCTCCTGTTCTCTCTCTCTTCCCTCTGCTCCTGTTCTCTCTCTCTTCCCTCTACTCCTGTTCTCTCTCTCTTCCCTCTGCTCCTGTTCTCTCTCTCTTCCCTCTACTCCTGTTCTCTCTTTCCTCTCCCCTGTCTTCACTGCAGCTTGATGAAACAGCTTACCCTCCTGACAAGTGACAAGGCTGTTTCTCTTCACCCCTCTCCATCCCTCCCCCCTCTCTATCAAACCTCCTCTCTTCTCCCTCCATCCCTCCCCCTCTATCTGTAAAACCTCCTCTTCTCCCTCCATCCCTCCCCCCTCTCTCTGTCAAACCTCCTCTCTTCTCCCTCCATGTCAAACCTCCTCTCTTCTCCCTCCATCCCTCCATGTCAAACCTCCTCTCTTCTCCCTCCATCCCTCCATGTCAAACCTTCTCTCTTCTCCCTCCATCCCTCCCCCTCTCTCTGTCAAACCTCCTCTCTTCTCCCTCCATCCCTCCCCCCTCTCTCTGTCAAACCTCCTCTCTTCTCCCTCCATCCCTCACCCCTCTCTCCGTCAAACCTCCTCTCTTCTCCCTCCATCCCTCACCCCTCCCTCCGTCAAACCTCTATTCTCCCTCCATCCCTCCCCCTCTCTCTGTCAAACCTCCTCTCCTCTCCCTCTAACCCCCCTTCTCTGTACACTCCTACACCTCCTCTCTCCATCGCACATTCCTCTTCTTCTGTACACTCTCCCTCATTCCCTGACACCTTCTCTCCCTCCGATCTTTCATCTTCCTCGTCTCCTCCTCTCTCTTCTTCCTTCCCTTCTCTCTCATGGTTGTCCGTAGATATCCAACCACGCCGAGTATATCTTCTCACTTTCACACAGCATGAAATATTCACAGAACGGGTGTCCTGTTCATTATTCAGGAGCTCACTTGACATCTCTGAATCTTTCACCAGCAGGCGCAGCATCACTCAGACCTGGAACCGCTGGGCACACACACACACACACACACACACACACACACACACACACACACACACACACACACACACACACACGCTCAGGAAACACAACAATATACACACATTGAACATAAGCATGGAGGACAAAAGGAAAACATTTCAGGGAGAAGGACGGCTCTGTTCCAAGCTGAATGTAGCATACTACATAGAATGAATCCATGCATCCTAAGTGGTATGCTAGTATGGATAGGATGGACATACCCTAGGTACATTTTAGTAACAGGACAGTGTGGTAGTGGGAGAGAGATCTAAATGTCACATCCTGATCAGTTTCACCTGTCCTCGTTATTGTCTCCACCTCCTCCAGGTGTCGCTTATTTCCCCCCAGTGTATTTATCCCTGTGTTTCCTGTCTCTCTGTGCCAGTTTGTCTTGTATGTTGGTCAAGTCAACCAGCATGTTTTTCCCCGTACTCCTTTATCTATTCTCTTTTTGACCCCTGCCTGACTCTGGACTTCTTTCCCGCCTGCCTGATCATCCTGCCTGCCCTGACCTTGATTCTGCCTGCCCTTCGGTACCTCTTGGACTCTGAACTGGTTTTGACCCTTTAGCCTGTCCACGACCATTCTCTTGCCTTCCCCTATTGGATTAATAAATATTGTAAGACTCCAACCATCTGCCTCCTGTGTCTGCATCTGGGTCTCGCCTTGTGTCATGATACTAAATGTGCTCCACATTCGGTATGTGGCTGGTGCTTATCAGTCCCAAATGTTACGCAGGATGTCCATTGTTTCAAACAGATTTGATTCCACAGAAGTGAGAAAGTCCAATATGTGCCCAGCTGAATTCTCTTTGCTATCTTGGGCAGTTCATCAAAAATACAGGAGGAAAAAGATCTCTGTCTCTCACTTCATCTATCACCATAATCTTTTAGGTCACTTTTACTTCTGACTTTTATTTATACTTCTGACACATTTATTTGAAAAGAAAAAGCCCTAAGAAAAAGCCCTAAGAAAAAGCCCTAATCCATGAGCATGAATGGTTGCAATTACACACAGCAAATTTCACACGCCATAGATATGCTAATTTGTCCTGTCACACACCAATTTCAGCAGTTAAATATTTTATTGACTCCAGTGTATATCATGCTATCCCTCTACCACTGTCTGTGAGGGGTTCATAATTCCTCATAAATGTATTGATAACACATAATAACACAGAGGATGCACAGGAAGAGTCAGAGGAAACACTCCTGTGCTCACACACACTTCTATCACACACTTTTTTTACATTTATTGAAAGCAGTAACTCCCCTCAATGTACTCTGAACATTTCATTACTCTGGTCACTGGTCACCATAGCAGCACCAACCCGTAGCACGCGCTCCAGCAGGTATATCTCACTGGTCACCCCCAAAGCCAATTCCCCCCTTTGGCCGACTTTCCTTCCATGCTGCCAATGACTGGAACGAACTACAAAAATCACTGAAACTGGAGACACTTATCTCCCTCACCAGCTTTAAGCACCAGCTGTCAGAGCAGCTCACAGACCCCTGCACATGTATATAGCCCATCTGTAAATAGCCCAAGCAACTACCTCATCCCCTACTGTATTTATTTATTTATTTATTTATCTTGTTCCTTTGCACCCCAGTTTTTCTACATTGCACATTCATCTACTGCACATCTACCATTCCAGTGTTTAAATGCTATATTGTAATTACTTTGCCACCATGGCCTTTTTATTGCCTTACCTTCCTTATCCTACCTCATTTGCACTCTTTGTATATAGATATATATTTTTTTCTACTGTATTATTGACTGTGTGTTTGTTTTACTCCATGTGTAACTCTGTGTTGTTGTACGTGTCGAACTGCTTTGCTTTATCTTGGCCAGGTCGCAGTTGTAAATGAGAACTTGTTCTCAACTGGCCTACCTGGTTAAATAAAGGTGAAATATAAAGGTGAAAGGTGAAATAAAGGTGAAATATATTTTTTTTTAACTCTATGACCAAGAAAATTGTGACAGCTTCTGAAGTTTCATCATTGTATGTTCGTTAATGGGAAATATGGTAATTTCCTGATAAGTTTCTGTTTTGGAGATAAGAGGTTTTCACCCGACAGCGATGTTATATTAGCTCACATTAACCCTCAACACAAGTAGTGTACATAATACATGGTACAGTAAAAAGTACATCTGTTAGGTCATCTAAAATTCCATGCTAGGAAAGCCTGTGCTCTATGTAAACAGCCCTTTCTACACAAAGAAATTGGTATTCAAACAAAAAGTCCTACTATATGTAAAGCAGTCGTGCCAAAAGCCACATTCTCTTACAATTGTCCTCTATAGGAGCCTACGTTAAGACTGACAGTCCTCTTGTACCATTCAGCACAGAGACAGGGTCATGGTCGGAACAACAGTCACTGCTCACAGCAAATGACCTCTAATAAGGACTTTAGAAAAGCACCATTAAACAAAACAAGAGAGAGAAAGAGGGGGAGAAAGAGGGGAGAGAGAGAGAGAGAGAGAGAGAGAGAGAGAGAGAGAGAGAGAGAGAGAGAGAGAAGAATCCCCTACAGAGAGATGAACCTGGAGAAGAGTGCCCTAAGCATGCTGGTCCTGGGGCTCTGTTCACAAACATTAACAGACCCCACATAGCCCCAGGACAGAAACATAAGTAGACCCAACCAAATCAGCAGACCTGGCTCTCAAGAAAAGACAGGCTATGTGCACACTGCCCACAGAATGAGATGGAAACTGAGCTGCCCTTCCTAACCCCATGCCAAATGTATGGCCATATTAGAGACACATATTTCCCTGAGATTACACAGACCCACAAAGCATTCGAAAACAAATCCAATTTTGATAAACATATCTTCTGGGTGAAATACCACAGTGTGCCATCACAGCAGCAAGATGTGTGACCTGTTGCCACAAGAAAAGGGAAACAGGTGAAGAACAAACACCATTGTAAATACAACCCATATTTGTGTTTATTTATTTTCCCTTTTGTACTTTAACCATTTGCACATCGTTACAACACTGTATATATACATAATATGACATTTGTAATGTTGTTATTCTTTTGGAACTTCTGTGAGTGTAATGTTTACTGTTCATTTTTATTGTTTATTTCACTTTTGTATATTATCTACTTCACTTGCTTTGGAAATGTTAACATATGTTTCCCATGCCAATAAAGCCCCTTGAATTGAATTGAGAGAGAACAAAGAGAGAGGCAGTGAGAGAGAGAGAGAGAGAACAAAGAGAGAGGCAGTGAGAGAGAGAGAGAGATCAGAGCAAGAGCACTCTGTGGAGGACGGTCACAGAAGCAAAGCCAATATGCATTTAATCCCATTGAAACCATCAGAGGAGCTTTCTGAGGAAAACTTCTATAAACGATAGGCATATTAAATATCAACACTATAGGACTCAATACATATCTTAGGAAATATCTCCCGGGTTTAATAATACATAAACATGATCGCAATTCAAAGAAAATTTGATTAAATGGTAGAAAGCACTAAGATGTATTGCGTCTAGCCTATAGCAGATATCCAGGCCTCCTACCTCCTGTGATGTGTTTTTATTGGCTGTAGGCTGTGTGTTGCCTAAGCACCATTATCAGTTGATCAGGTTACAGTAGCATGGCATGACTTATAATTAGCCCGGTCTATTATTAGCTCTAAAATAGAGCAGCTTTAGCCTCTCATAAAAAACGTCTACACAGCACAACAACCAGCAATTAACACCTGATACTGGGGTCAGCACTCTCTCTCTCCCCCTGCCTGCCTGCCTGCCTGCCTGCCTGCCTGCCTGCCGAACTGCCTGCCTGCCTGCCTGCCTGCCTGCCTGCCGAACTGCCTGCCGAACTGCCTGCCGAACTGTCTTTGGAACGTGGAGTTTCTGAAGAATAAAGGAGCTTCCGAGCTGCTACCCGGGAAAGAAGGATTTGGGATTCAGGAGCACCCTTGGTTGCAGGGGCCAGACTACTGCGCTGTGATGTCTGTGTGTGTGTGTGTGTTGTATTCTGTGCATGCTCACAGATACACACACGCTCAGTAGAGAGTAAATAAGAAATAAAGTGAATTCATAATAATGCTAAAACACACACAGAGACACAACTGCCCTCACACACACACACACAGACAAACACAAATGCAGTGAAGTGGAACCAACAGAGAGACAATGAATGCATAGCAAAGCCTGTGGCCACATCACAACCCAGATGAATGCATGTATGCTAAATCCATGGCCACATCACAACTCAGATGAATGCATGTATGCTAAATCCAACAAGCTCTCACAGTCTCACTGCAGAATTAGGCGTCAATCCACGTTTCTCCAAACATCAAATTTCGAAGTTGCTTCAAATTGTGTTTCTGACACCCTGGATTGACTCCTCTTGCTCAGTATTGTTCCTTGGAATAGAATTAAAAAATGAAAAAACAAGTGTCTACCACTGGGATCAAACACGCAACCTTCTGATCCAGACTCATGGGATTTGCTCCAAAAGTCAAATTTAGAGGGTTAAGGGTTAAGGTTTTTGATAGGATTTAAACATCACGTTTAAGCATTCCAAATTATGAAGGTAATGTTTAAGGTTTGGGATAGGTTTAAATAAAAAGAAATTCAAACGAGTGTCTACCACTGGTATCAAACCTTTGATCCAGATTGAACATTCTGATCCAGATCGAACACGCAACCTTCTGATCCAGACTCATGGGATTACGCCCATCCACAACACCCTAGCAAAACCCTAGCCTTCTTGATGATAATGGTGCTCACTGTTGTCCCTAAGTGGCCAGTTGTCACGTTGGTATAAAGGGTCGGGAGACAGGTGCAGGAATGAGTAATATGGGGTTTTATTTATGCCCATATCACGGCGTGCCGTGTATAGGCACGGGGACGAAACCAACACGTAACAAAAACACAGGGTTTAAACCCCAAAACAAAAGAGCAAGGAGTACCTGGAATAAATACAGACACGCACAATGATTAAATACACAGGACGAGGCCCGGAATCATTTGCGCAATCCACAATGGCACGAAAGCCAAAACACACAGCACAGGTACTCACATGCACCAACGGACATAGAACAACAATCGACAACCCAATGGAGAACCAAAGGGCACATAAATACAAACACGAATCATTGGCAATTGGGGCCAGGTGTGCGCAATGACAGTTCCGGAGGGATCCGTGACACCAGTTTTGAAGGCTTTTCCCGACGTCCTCAGGACATGGATAGACGTCCAATTTCGAAGTCACTCTTGTGCGATACGCCTGGCTAAATCTGAGTGTTGTGTGTGTGATAAACTGAACTCATCTGAATCCCTCACACTGCTGATTGTGTATTCTGTTTAAATACAGTACAGTTTGTCCAGACGACTCGCAGACATCAACTATTCCCATTAGAGTGATTGTAGACACACTGCTTGTCTCAGTTACAATGCCGGCCTCTTTACCATGTGAATCAATCCAGCATGGCACGCTTAAAATTCAAGAAATGCTATTAGCAGTGCTCCAGCTCGCGTTTCACATTCATTTAATCCACTTAGGGCTGAGACAGGAGAGAGAAGATGGGTGGAGAGGAGAGGTGAGGAGAGGAGGAGGGGAGGAGAGCAAAGGAGGAGAGGACCAGAGGAGGGGAGAGGAGAGGCGGCTCTGGCAATATGTTGCCAGGTTGTGAGAAATGTTATTGGGGAGACATGAGAACCCTCATAGGGCTGGCTAATGAGAACTCTATGCCAGAAGATCACAACTGGCAACCCCATAAGACTGGCCTGTTTTTTCACACACACATCAGGGAAACCCAAAGGGAAGTGTCTCTCAAAGAAGTGTGTTAGATTTGATCGTCATGTTGAGTGACAGTCAGACTCCCAGAAGGCCGAGGGGCAGGTTGGCTCCTTGCCAACTGTCTCTACCCATACATAGACATACTACAGTACATACAGTTGAAGTCGGACGTTTACATACACCTTAGACAAATATATTTTAACTCAGTTTTTCATAATTCCTGACATTTAATCATAGTAAACATTCCCGGTCTTAGGTCAGTTAGGATCACCACTTTATTTTACATGTCAGAAAAATAGTAGACAGAATGATTTATTTCAGCTTTTATTTTTTTCTTCACATTCCCAGTGGGTCAGAAGTTTACATACACTCAATTTGTACTTGGTAGCATTGCCTTTAAATTGTTTAACTTGGGTCAAATGTTTCGGGTAGCCTTCCACAAGCTTCCCACAATAAGTTGGTGAATTTTGGCCCATTCCTCCTGACAGAGCTGGTGTAACTGAGCCAGGTTTGTAGGCCTCCTTGCTCGCACACGCTTTTTCAGTTCCGCCCACAAATCTTCTACAGGCTTGAGGTCAGGCCTTTGTGATGGCCACTCTAATACCTTGACTTTGTTGTCCTTAAGCCATTTTGCCACAACTTTGGAAGTATGCTTGGGGTCATTGTCCATTTGAAAGACCCATTTGCAACCAAGCTTTAACTTTCCTGATTGATGTCTTGAGATGTTGCTTCAATATATCCACATCATTTTCCTCCCTCATGATGCCATCTATTTTGTGAAGTGCACCAGTCCCTCCTGCAGCAAAGCACCCCAACAACATGATGCTGCCACCACCGTGCTTCACGGTTGGGATGGTGTTCTTCAGCTTGCAAGCCTGCCCCTTTACCCTCCAAACATAACGATGTGTCATGATTCTCTTCTTTCGGGACAGACCAAGACGCAGCGATGTAGCCAGAATACATATTTATTCAAAGACGGGACGAGACGGAACAAAACAAGAAAACGAGGAACAAGACGCGAACCCTAACGCTAAATCCTAAACACAACACAGAGATCTAAACCTAACCAAGACTGGCGAAACCTAACTAACCACGACTGGCGAAACCTAACTAAACATGAATAGCAGAACCTAAACTATACACGAATGGCAGAACCTAAACTATACACGAATGGCAGAACCTAAACTATACACGAATGGCAGAACCTAAACTATACACGAATGGCAGAACCTAAACTATACACGAATGGCAGAACCTAAACTATACACGAATGGCAGAACACGCTAACCATAACATAAACAATAACCCACGAAACTAAAGTGCAAATCCCAAACATATATATGGTTCCCAATTAGAGGTAACGAGACTCAGCTGCCTCTAATTGGGAACCATTATCCCAACATAGAAATAGACACCCTAGAACACACAAACCCTACACCAAAACGAAACCAAAACGCTCCAGCCTGTCATCTCAGGCCTGGGCGTTACACGATGGTCATTATGGCCAAACAGTTCTATTTTTGTTTCATCAGACCAGAGGACATTTCTACAAAAAGTACGATCTTTGTCCCCATGTGCAGTTGCAAACCGTAGTCTGGCTTTTTTATGGCGGTTTTGGAGCAGTGGCTTCTTCCTTGCTGAGCAGCTTTTCAGGTTATGTCGATATAGGACTGGTTTTACTGTGGATGTAGATACTTTTGTACCTGTTTCCTCCAGCATCTTCACAAGGTCCTTTGCTGTTGTTCTGGGATTGATTTGCATTTTTTGCACCAAAGTACGTTCATCTCTAGGAGACAGAACGCGTCTCCTTCCTGAGCGGTATGACGACTGCGTGGTCCCATGGTGTTTATACTTGGGGACTATTGTTTGTACAGATGAACGTGGTACCTTCAGGCGTTTGGAAATTGCTCCCAAATTTTTTTATCTGAAGTCTTGGCTGATTTCTTTAGATTTTTCCATGATGTCAAGCAAAGAGGCACTGAGTTTGAAGGTAGGACTTGAAATACATCCACAGGTACACCTCAAATTGACTCAAATGATGTCAATTAGCCTTATCAGAAGCATCTAACATTATTTTCTAGAATCTTCCATGCTGTTTATAGGCACAGTCAACGTAGAGTATGTAAACTTCTGACCCACTGGAAATGTGATACAGTGAATTATAAATAATCTGTCTGTAAACAATTGTTGGAAAAATTACTTGTGTCACGCATAAAGTAGATGTCCTAACCAACTTGCCAAAACTATAGTTTGTTAATAAGAAATTGGTGTAGTGGTTGAAAAACGATTTTTAATGACTCGAACCTAAGTGTATGCAAACTTCCGACTTCAACTGCACACACACATTACTCTTAACCCTGAATCCAATCCTCCCTGTAAGATTGTCTCACCATCCTTGGCTCTTGGACCCCTTCATGTATCTGTTTGACCCTCAGTTGCTAAGCCGATCTGTCCACACCACTGGGCCTGGGGAGTGTCTCTATAGAGAGAAACAGGGACAGGGAGAAGGGGCTTTCTAATGCAATACAGTATATACACAGACACAGTACACAAACATCATGATGTACAGTATATAGACTGTATAAACACTAAGATCTACAGCATATCAATTGTTTAGCTTTCCAGCAAAGTGGGCTGGAGAATGTTCACACTGTGCGAGCAGGGGGTGGTGGAAGTTGCAGCCTGCAGCATGTGAGGGGGTGATGGCTCTTAGTCACACAGAAAGTGACCAGATGGACAGAGAGAGAGAGAGAGAGAGAGAGAGAGAGAGAGAGAGAGAGAGAGAGAGAGAGAGACCAGAGTGTGTGTATATGTGTGTGTATGAGAGCTGTAGCATTCCTCCAGCCGTGACTGCTCTCTGCATTTTAAACACCTTCCCTTCTGTTGCTCACAGCCCCAACCCTGCAGGACGGCCCAATTAGCATCGCTCGACATTTCACAAACACACACACACAGTGTCAATCTGGGCTATGAATATTTACACAGTCGAGAGAGGGAGAGAAGGGGCAAGCCGTATAGGGTAATGATATCACTCTAAAAACAGTCTGAGTTTAGATCACAGAGAACAACAACCGAGTTGTGGCTTGTGTTCCACAGCAGTATAATGTGTCTGCTACATCTACAACACATAGGACATGGAGACCAACCTAAACCTAAAACCCTCTTTACACACAACCACACACACACACACACATTCACTACACATTTGCTTTGTGCAGAGCAGGGTAGAAAAATGATGATTGTTTATTGGGTGTCAGGAAGAAGAGGAGAGGGCTGTCAGGGAATATGTTCTGTCAGTTCCCTGCAAGGACATCTACTGCAAAGCCAGCCAGCGCCATTAATAGACACATCCAGAGAGAGAGAGAGAGAGAGAGAGAGAGCACGAGAGAGAGAGAGAGAGAGAGAGAGAGAGAGAGAGAGAGAGAGAGAGAGAGAGAGAGAGAGAGAGAGAGCACGAGAGTGAGAGAGGAGAGGACAAAGACAGACCAGATAAGAAAAGCTCAGCTAGGCAACACACATCTCCATCAGTTTGATTCACGTTATCAATGAGAAAATATTAATTCAGAAGCCAAGACGTTGATAAAGACAATATCAGAAAGGAAATGAAGTCAGTAGGCTAAGTGTGTGTGTACAGTGTGTGTGTGTGTACAGTGTGTGTGTGTACAGTGTATTGTATAGCAGCTCTCTAATCGGGCTGATTGACAGACTCAGTGAGCTAAGGCAGCTCCGTATGTTCCCTTCCCATCTAATTATAATCAAGTTTAAACTAAAAATGCCCACACACAAACACACTCGCACAGGGAACCACATCTAAGAGGAGGCAGTGTAGAGAGCAGGGAGTTGTGTATAAACCCTGGTTGAACCAATCCCTCAGACAAATAATATCCAGGAAGAGACCCCATGTTAATGAACAGCAGAGTGTTGCAAATACAATACAGACTGCAATCAGAGGGAGCTTGGACACCCACACACATGTCAACGCCCATACACACACATACTTATACACACAACCCTAAGCATAGTCTCCCCTGACCCTATCGCAATCACATTAAGGTCTCTCCCTCCATACACACACCCTCAAGTTTTGGACGGGCCGAGCAGTTTGAGTTCCAGACCTCTGATGAGAGACACAGATGTTTTCGCTGCACATATTAATTCAGAGAGAAAGAGAGAGAAAGAGGGGGGAGAAAGAGAAAGAAGGAGAGAGAGGGAGGGAGGTAAAGGAGAGAGAGAGAGAGAGAGAGAGAGAGAAGGAGAGAGAGGGAGGGAGGGAGGGAGGTAAAGGAGAGAGAGAGAGAGAGAGAGAAGGAGAGAGAGGGGGAACAGAGAGGAAGGGAGGGAGAGAGAGAAGAGACTCCTCAGAGGAGGGAGGAGGGGGAGGGAGAGAGACATGAGAGACAGCAACAGAGACCCAAATTAAATTGGTGTTAACTCCAATTATTTCTCCTGGAACTCCAGGCCACTTGGCGCAACGCATGGTAAGGTACGGGATCAAGAATGTTCCACAATCTCTCATCTCCTTCTCTCTCTTACACACGCTGATGTGACCAATGCCCTAACTGTTCTTTTGTCTGTCGTCAGACTAGGATTAGACTCTGAGCTGATGCTCGCTAGTGCAGAAGAGATTTTAAATTAATTAGTTCAGAATAACCTGCATAAATAAAGGTTCAATTGTCCAGTCTGACAGAATGTGACCAAGCTAGACCCCTTAAAAATGTGATTTACAATCTAAACAATGTCTTTATAACCTATTCCTCTCTCTGTGAATAATGTTTGTTTAGGCGGCAGGTAGCCTAGCGATTAAGCTTGTTGGCCCAGTAACCGAAAGGTTGCTCGTTCGAATACGAAAGCCGACTAGGTGACAAATCGGTTGAGCAAGGCACTTAACCCTAGTGACTCTGGATAAGAGCATCTGCTAAATGACTAGAATGTAAAATGTTAGCTATGTGGCTGAGTCTGCTATAGGACTGTGTGGTAGTACAGAACACTGAGATGTGAAAAGAACTGATTACTGCTCTGCTAGAATTTTTATTTTATTGCTAATGAATAACCACAGGAAATGAAGCACTGAGGACGAGCTACGGTTCTTTATCGCTGAAATTCACAGTCGACATGAACCTCTCACTAAACGCTCCACAATAATCCTGCTGCTTTATTGTCCTGAGAGCTACAGCAGCGAACAATAAAGTTTATTAAATTCCGAATCTGAGATGGTTCGGTATGTAACAAAGAGCTGAATCTATTCTGGGTGCTGCTGCAAGCTACCACCACTGAATCACACACACACACACACACACACACACACACACACACACACACACACACACACACACACACACACACACACACACACACACACACACCCACCCACGCAAAGATACAGTAATTTGCATGTACACACACACAGTCCTTTCCTGTAGAGATGGGTCTCTGGTGATTGTAATGGAACCACTGTTGCATGGAGGAGCTTATTCACAGAGCGAGCAGCAGCAACTCCTCATCTGATACACAGCAATTAAAGAACAGAAAGCCTTGAGGCGAGAGAAAAATAAGAGAGAGAGAGAGAGAGAGAGAGAGAGAGAGGGGGAAGGAGATGGATAGAGAGAGGGAAGGAGAGAGAGCTAAGGGAGGAGGTTCTCTGTGCTTTCAAACCCCTCTTCCTTCCCCACCATACAGCATCTATTTGTCAGACATCAGTACATTTCTTCAGTAGCGAGGAGGGACATGTTGTCTATTGACACCTTGACAATGGCTGTGCTGCTGTGCTCCTCTGCTGTGCTGTGCTGTGGTTGGAGAGATAGACGTGGTGAGGGCTGTCAACACTAGCAGGCCTTGTGCTAGTTGTTATCACACTGTGATCAAAGGCAGAGAAATGTAATTAACTACTGAATACTCATTTACAGTTTCCACTCACTCTGCTATTCTGGGCCTGAATCATAGAAATAATATAATATTTATGAATAATAACAAAATTAGGCTTGGGCGGTATACCGTATATACCGTACTTGGAAATAGCCATGGGATGGTTTTTCAATACTGTCAATACCGTTGAAACTATTTATTTGCATTTGTGTTTATTTGTTCAATACATTTTAATAATAGCACAACAGGAGAAAGCAGGAGCAGGTCTAGCTGTGTATTGACAGGGGTCGCATTTTTATAATGTCAACAGTGTTTTTTTTTTCTTCAATAGAGTGATTAGGGACGTGCAACTATGGTTTTCCTTCACACAAAATACATTAGTGCAACACAATCGGCAGAAAATAGCTTTATTTTCATCAGATGACAACAGAAGTGCAACACTATTTGGCTGGCAGCCACACAAGTAAATGAGCTTACAATGAAAAAGCTAAGTCTTTTTAGCAAAAACGATGCATGGCCGTCATAATGTTTATCATAGAAAGAATGTAACCAGCTACATTTCCTAATGTTTTGCTTAAAGTTAATCTTGCTTTTTACTGGAGAAAGGTTGGCTGCTACACCGAGAAAAGTACTGGGAAAAAGTAGCTCCACATCAGTCAGAGCATCTTCTACTGATAGGATGCCCATCGTGAATTCTCATCCGAGTGAAGAAGTGCAACTGGAGCACAAAGTTAGTATGATGCCGAGCAGAAATTACAATGACAAGCATTTTACATCTGGATTTACAAAACACAGCGAGATATTTCTTATGCGTTTTATCTTTTTTTCCTACATGAAAA
This sequence comes from Brachymystax lenok tsinlingensis, assembly GCA_030435695.1. Classification (NCBI taxonomy): domain Eukaryota; kingdom Metazoa; phylum Chordata; class Actinopteri; order Salmoniformes; family Salmonidae; genus Brachymystax; species Brachymystax lenok. The sequence goes on from CM059785.1 coordinate 22,161,076, forward strand.
ATGCAGAACTTGCTAGTTAATCGAAGTACATGGCTGAATTAATAAAGTGAAGGTACATAATATTGTTAGCTGTCTGCCATGTTTGAGAAGTCAAAGCCCTTTGGATTAGTTATGTGTACAGCTGCCACCGTCTTGATTTCCTATCGGTTTTTTTCTCCTCTCTGTTCTTGCCCGTCTTCTCCTCCCCCATCTACTCTGAGTAGAGCAAGCAGTCCCGTTGCCCTAGCGACTCCAGGCTCCACACAGACACATGCTGCTCTTGAGCCAGTACTGTTCTTCCTTCAGACAAGCATGCGTGAAAACTCTGTCTCTCATTCACATTCGCTTGTAAATGTTAAAAACTCACCATAAATGACATTCGGGAATTCCTACCTACAGTACCAGTCAAACGTTTGGACACACCTACTCTTTCAAGCATTTTTCTTTATTTTTACTATTTTCTACATAGTAGAATAATAGTGAAGACATCAAAACTATGAAATGACACATGCAGTAACCATGTAGTATTTTATATTTGAGATTCTTCAAAGTAGCCACCCTTTGCCTTGATGACAGCTTTGCACACTCTTGGCATTCTCTCAACCAGCTTCATGAGGTAGTCACCTCAAATGCTTTTCAATTAAGAGGTGTGTCTTGTTAAAAGTTCATTTGTGGAATTTCCTTCCTTCTTAATGCGTTTGAGCCAATCAGTTGTGTTGTGACAAGGTAAGGGTGGTATACAGAGGATAGCCCTATTCGGTAAAAGATCAAGTCCATACTATGGTAAGAACAGCTCAAACAAGCAACGAGAAATGACAGTCCATCCTTACTTTAAGACATGAAGGTCAGTCAATACGTAAAATTTCAAGAACTTTGAAAGTTTCTTCAAGTGCAGTCGCAAAAACCATCAAGCACTATGATGAAACTGGCTCTCATGAGGACCACCACAGGAAAGGAAGACCCAGAGTTACCTCTGCTGCAGATGATAAGTTCATTAGAGTTACCAGGTAGCTAACATTGAACCTGGTTGGTTAGCTTCCAGCAGATTCATGCAGGGTAGCAACGGCATGATTTGGCACTATGCTCATTGTTGTTTAACTAGCTAACGTTAGCTGGCTGGCTTGTTAGCTAACGTTATGTGAAGTGTGTGATCTTACACTTTGTTTACCTAGCTAGGTTAATTGTGTCCCTAGCTAGCTAGCTATATGTCTTAAGCTGAAGTGTGCAACGCCCGTTGAATATGGTCAGTGTCAGTAAACGTCTGCAAAAAAAGCATAATGAAATTGTTGCCAGCAGAGCTGTTTAGGCTGTTTTCATGTTATCCAGAGGTAAACAAATCAACGGCCAGAGCATCAAGTGTGCGCTCTGAGAGCGAAACGAGTTGGGTGGGGCTTAAAGCTTAAGAGGGTGTGAACGATGTTGAATGGGTGTAGACAAAGAAGAGCTCTTCACTAGATACCAAAATATTCAAAAGCCATTTTCTCAAAAGTGAGAAAACTTTCAAAGCAGAATTACTTTCCCATCGCTCCTCAGAAATGCAGTGTATGATATACCATTGTGTAGTCTCTACTTTTATCCAATGTAAAAAACGATTTCACATTTTGCTACATATGACCAAATCCAGTCACGTTTATCTTTTTGAAGGTGCATTTGACTTTCAAATGTGATTACCAATGGTCATTATAAATATCTTTATATCCAGAATATACAGTCTCTAGTTAAATTTCACACATTTAGGCCTAACTCTTCTCATTTCATGGTGTTTCAGTTCAGATTGTATTTTCATCTGTAATGTTGACTGAGGCATCAAGAATAAAGCCTGAAGTGTGACTGCTAGTCTGTGAACTTTAAAATGTGAAGGAAAAACTGTAAAACAAACTCCAGTCTTAACCGCCCGGATCTTCAAAACATATTTCCAAGGGCAAACATGATTCAAAGAGCCTTTGGCAGACAACTCCATTTAACACAAGTAGAAACACGCTGTGGTGTTATGCATGAGAGCACACGTGGATGTGACATGCCCTTGTCTTCTCCACTGTAGCTATAAAGTATTAACACATAGGGAGAGAGGAGGACAGGACGTGTTTAGACTGTCCAGTACAGTAGCGACACGGCGAGAAGCCCTCAGAGAGAGAGCAGGGGGAGATAAAGAGGCTAGAAAAGGGGCAGGTTAAGGTCAGTATTGAGGACAGTGAATTATTAAAGATAACAGAGCAGGCTTCGGGAAACACCAAGCATGCTCCTCCAGTGTTTACCAGCACACATTCTCTCTAAGGCAGCAGGATGTGACCTACTGGTGTGTCGACACCAGGTCTTCTACACAATTCAAGACTGAGTTAGCCCAAAGAGCTAAAACTCAGGCATTCGCTCTGGGAGCTATCATGCGTCTTGAGGTCTCAGGCATGGTTATTCATCACACAAGTGTACTGTAGTTCACTTAATAAAGATAGCTACTCAAACCGCACAACCTTCAAGAATTGCTTATAACAGTCATATCTCAAAAATCCAGTGACAAAGCTGAACCAGTGAGGGAGAAGATGTCCGCCCACTGCACCAGAGCCAAACCTAAATGAGCCGTCAATCTGTCCTCATCACTGGAGCTCCCTGAAGACATATTACCATCTCTACTGATTACAACACACTGGTGCTCACCATCAGAATAAACCGTCTCTGACACGTCCTGACAACTCTGAGATATTAGTTAAAACTGATTTTCAACAAGGCCCATTGCCTCATTCAGTGTGACGTGTTGTCTGTGCAATCGGGCTCTGGTAATGTTAAGGAGATGTCAATAAGGTTTTGCAGAGACATGCAACGTCTCATGGAGATAATTATCTAATAACACTTGATTTAACAACCAAAACCACAGTGCAGCACTAAAGCTGTGTGACCACAACAGACAATATTTCCAACAGATACTACGAGACTCTGAGAACCCCTGTTTAGTTACTAACATGTACATATTGCAAATTCATCTTTTCTCAGCTTTACAGGCCAGTCTGTGTTAGTATGCAGTGTTTGGTAGAGAATGACATAAAACATTGATGTCTTATTGAGATGAGAGATATTTAAGTCCTGTTGCCATAGTAATGTTATCTACAACACTAATTCTCAGCTCATTAGTTCTCACACAAAGTGAGAAAGGGGGGAGGAGGGAGAGAGAGAGAGAGAGAGAGAGAGAGAGAGAGAGAGAGAGAGAGAGAGAGGAAAATGATATGTGGGAAGAGAAGTGAGAAGAAAGTGTCCTCTCTCCTCCACCTCTCCTCTCTGATCTCTCATCATTTCCCCATCCTTCTAGGTCTCATACTGCAGTTCCCTCGTTCCCAGTTTAATCTCACATCAGTAAAACCCCTTAATGTCCCGAGCACCATTTAAAGTAAAAAGGGAGAGAGAAGGATGCAGAGAGAGAGAGAGAGATGGAAAGGAAGATATGTCATATTTTCCCTTGACTCAGCTGTGGGTGTGATGGCAAGGTGGAGAGAAAGAGAAAACCACTGTGAGCAGGCAGGAGACAGCTGGTCTAGACATGAGATCACAAACCACAGAAGCCAATGCCTTTAGGCCTAAGTCCTTTTGGGGCAGAACACATGAGATGTGAACCACAGCTATGGTGATATGGAGCAGAACCCCTAGGAATGTGCAGGGTCTATGGAAACTCTGAGTGGAGGTGCAGGAGGAGGAGGAGTAAGACGGCCCAATCTAGAATGTCTAGCATGTTTAGTATCGGATCATAGAGGCAAAGTAAGGACAACAAATTGAAACTGACTTTTTTACAGATGAATCCATTGACAAAAGACTTTCCACATCCACACTGACTGACTGGTAATGACTGATACATGAAAGCAACGGAGGCAGTGTTGTGATTTTAATAGTCTCTATAAGCTGCTGCTTTAGTGTTGGACTCCGCGAAGTAGGTCTTTGGGACGACTGCATCATGGAAATCATACTCACGCCCAGGCATCATTGCATCACACACACACAGACACACACACAGCTCCAGAATCATATATTCACGCCTAGGCCTCTGCCCCCAAAATATGCAGCAGGCTGGCAGAGATGAACGAGTGTATGCCACCAGTCGGGCCTTCCGTTCCTCCCTCTCTCCCTCCCTCCCTCCCTCTTTCCATTCCTTACCTCTCTCCATCCATCCCCTGCCCTGACACCTAGGATGCCCTCGTCCTCTATAGTCAGAGGACAGAAGCTACAGCCACAGAAAAAACAAGCCATCATTCTCTCTATATCTGTCCCTTCTCTGTCCCACTCCCGCAGCCAGCCCTCCACCAGAAGCCTGTTTTACCTCCACCTTGCATTTCTCCCTATGTGTTTTTCCTATTTTGTCTCCCTGCTATCTTTCTCTCCTCTCTCTCTCCTCTCTCTTTCTCTCTCTCGTCCATACATCACAGTGATAGAGTGGACTGAGAGTGACCATCTCTGGCTGTAAATCACACTCACACACATACACTGAGACACACACATACACACACACTGAGACACACACACACACACAGGCAATGCTGTGCTGTGTGGTGTTGCAGCACACGGTTAGGACCATCCATCATCCCCACTCCAGATACAGCTATAGCAGCCTGATATATCAAGATGTAAATTCCATTACTACCTCTACTCTTCTCCTGTCACATGGAGTTGGCTATACAGCTGGAGAGAGGGAGGAGAGGGAGAGAGGGAGGAGAGGGAGAGAGGGAGGAGAGGGAGAGGTGGAAGAGAGAGGGGGGGGGAAACAGAATGCTGCGACAGTGAGGCTGTTAATCTGTTGTTAATCCAGTGTTATTACTTTCTCTACCATGATCTGGCTCTGGTGATATCGTACACCTGATGCCCTTCCATTTAAACACACACACACGCACACACACACACTTAAAGTGAGTGCATTTAACATAGGCTCTTCTTGCAAACCCAATAGGCCGTTCATTCCCTCTTTTGACTCAAACTCAGTGAACAATTGAGCAATGCACAAGGAGGAAGTGAATCCATTAGCTACAGCTCAGATGATGAAAATGACCGTGGAGAGAAACTCTTTAGATCCTGACGATCAATATCCTCTAGAGCCAGCTGAGAACCATCCATCTGCTGCAGGGGAGTGTCCCTGAGAACAGACTGGAGGGAGGAGAGGAGAGCTCGAGAGCAGGAACAGGTGTAAAGCAGCTAGGTAACTGTCAACTCAAGACCACTGTCAGCCCAATGCTGCACCTCAACAAGTGGTTCCCTCTTCTCTGTCTCCTGTCCTCTCTATTTTAAGACCAGTGCAGAATAGATGGAGTAAAGGAGAGGAAGGCTCTGTAGATTATTGAGGTGCACGCAGTCCAGATGTTAGGTCTGGTGTATGGATCAGCGATAGCATGCAGGCAGCACACACCCTGTCCCCAAAGCCAGTGAGGACTAGAGAGAGAGACCCAGAGACAATGATCAGTCCTGCCCTAGCCTTACTGTTGCAGCTGGGAAAACTGGCTATATGATGAAGAGGAATCAGACAACGACATATTACTGTCCCACCTCCCTTTTGTCTCATTCAAGGGTTGACCCATTGGGCACCAGGTGGGTACGTGTGTGTTTGGTGGCTCAGGGCGAGACTGAGCTGTAGACTGTTTGATGACATGACTTGGACAATTACATCATGGAAGAAGACACTGGCAAGCCCCTCCTGCTGGCCCAGAGATGACCCTTAGACAGCAGACGGGAGGAGAAAAGGTAAGTTAGAGATGAACACTAACTGACAGACAGACCAATAAAATTACTATTCACAATGAGCCACCCAGAGAGGACACACAATACCTGATTAGATGATGAATCTGTGAAGAAGTCGGCTCCTCATGGTATTGTTAAATGCCTTGTTCAGGCTTTAGTATTTATTAGGATTCCCATTACTCTTCCTGGGGTCCAAACAGGCTTTCAGTTCAGTCAGAGTCCATGTGTTGATGGTCTCAGTGCCAGTAGTGTCCGTATGGCAGAGGTCCCTCCAGGTCAGTTTAAACAGACACCACAGTGAAGCCCACAGTGAAGCATGGCCTAACATACGGACATAAACAGCAGGTCCCCCATCTCTCCTTTCTCCCCATCTCTCCATCTTTGTTTTAACAATATTTAATTATAACTATATGTTTATAATTTTCAACAACACAAGGTGTGTAATTCTTTACAGAGAAGGAGACATATTCAACATAACAAACATTGGTTAGTGTGTGAGTGTGTGTCGGTGAGAGGGCCACAGAGCAACTAGCATGGCTGTGTCCATATGGACGTCAACAGCAGGCGTTCCGCTGCCCAGAGCAAAGCAGACAAGCTGACTCTCAGGGAATTTCATGTAATATAATATCTAAATACCGAGGGAGACAGAGAATACAGTGGATTTATTTAAGTACTTAAACACACATTTACTTTCAGACACACACACAGGCATACACACACTTTTTTTTTTTATGACAGCCCCACCAGTGTGAATGGGAGCATGAATATGTACTTCTTTAATACTGGGCGGCCAGCCAGACAGGCACATCTGTGCTAGGCAATTATGTTCAGTGTGAGCAGACATGCTGGTAGATGGCTGTGCTGCAGTCTAGTGGCATTCTGATGGCAGGGAGGAAATGTTGTGAGATAACCAGCCAGTCACAGAAGAGCTCTGGGTCTCCCTTGACAACCCTCTATTTATTACACTGTCTGGGTAGAATGGATACTATACACTGGAACACAATGGCTATTGTTGATAGCCTGGCTGCTAAAACAAAGGTCTGCTAATCGTATGTGGGTGTGATTTTGTATGTGTGCATGTGTGCGTGTTTGCGTTTGTTTGTTGTGCAGTGAGGCCCATGGGTTGTGTTGTGATTAATCAACCCAACGTCAAGAGGAGGGCTGAGGAGAGGAGGGATGAGGAGGAGAGAGAGAGTGAGGAGAGGGGTGAGGCTGGTGCTCTGATGTGGTTAACACGGCGTAGTGTCGTGGCACCATCAGTGTCTCAACAGGCAAACCTATAAATCACTGCTAATGACATGGAGGTGGAAAAAACAGCAAGCTACAGTCAGCTCAGCTAGGACACACAAGGTAGCTAGGAGCTAGGAAGCACAAGGTATCTAGGAGCTAAGAGGCAGAAGGTAGCTAGGAGCTAGGACAAACAAGGTAGCTAGGCACTAGGAGGCATAAGGTATCTAGGAGCTAGGAGGCACAAGGTAGCTAGGATCTAGGAGGCATAAAGTAGCTAGGCGCTAGCTAGGAGGCATACAGTAGCTAGGAGGCACATGGTAGCTAGGAGGCATCAGGTAGCTAGTAGCTAGGAGGCATAAGAAATATACTCCAGTAGCTTTTAGAAGAGCATCTAATAGTTTACAGAGAGAGACAAAGGTCTGACAGCATCCTACTGTAACTGACCCCTTCCCCTCTATCTTGGTCTCTCCCTAGCCCTCTCTTCCCTCTCTCTCCTCTCCATCCCCTCTCTCTCACCCACCCCTCTCTCTCTCTCTCTCTCTCTCTCTCTCTCTCTCTCTCTCTCTCTCTCTCTCTCTCTCTCTCTCTCTCTCTCCCATCAGTAAAACAGTCAACAGCTTGAGAAGGGATCAGAGCTAAGAGCTTTTGGAGAAGGCTCCAGTTGACCATTAGCATGTTTTTCTGCCAGCAACATTTAGACGGAGAAGGAACGCAGGACTTTTAATGAGAGTTGGTGGAAACTAGCCTGGAAAAAAGACTTTCATCTATAAAACAGCACTGTTCTGTGCTGCTGTGTATGAACCTGAGAGAGCGGAGAGCATCAAGGATAAGCACTCTCCTTTCTCTTCTGTGGTGGAATACACTATGATCCTATTTGAGCATCTTTTTCCCCGTTCACTCTCCAGGCGTAGGCTACTTGCTTGAATAAAGTTTTTCCTCAATAAAACAGAAAGACAACGTTTGTGTTGTAAAGGAGTCTGAATGCATCGCTGCTCTAGTTTGTCAACAAGAGATCTCAACACCCATCATTACCTCAGTAATTCTGAATGGCTGGGAGGGAGGTAGAGATGTGGAGAGGAGGGGAGGAGAGTTGGGGAGGGAGGAGCAGGGAGAAGTGGGGAAGGAAGGAGAGGTGGGGAGGGGTAGGGAGAGGCAGGGAGAGGTGTGGAGTGAAGGAGAGGTGGGGAGGGGTAGGGAGAGGCAGGGAGAGGTGTGGTGTGAAGGAGAGGTGAAAAAGGAGGGAGAGGTGGTCAGGAAGAGAGAGAAAGGCAAGGAAAGACACTGTGAGAAAGGGGGAGCCAGGGGATGGAGGGAGAGGCTGGGTCTTAGTCACCGTTTCCACACACGTACAAACAGCCAAACAGCTAAGCAGCCCAGCAGCCAGACACAAGGTAAAGGCAGGCACATTTAGCCTAGCGCAAGGCAAAGACATTTTTCTCTTTCCACCCATCATTAACTCAGCAACAAAAACAGATGGGTTTATCCCCCAGCCTGCTGAGAGACACACCATAATATTGTAATGACACACACACGCATACACACACAAACACACTCACACTCATGCACGCACACTCACACACACACACACACACACACGGGTATAGCAGCTTCTATGACTGATTGCATTAGATATAAACAGCAGTGAATATCTGATGGTTTGAAATTCCAGAAGGTTAACGGTACTAATTGTGCATGACTGTTCATACAGATGTAGGATCTTATTTTGATCATTATTTTGTTGCAGAGAATTTTACTGACTTGTAGTGTATTCAAGGTTGAAAAAGGCTTCTAAAGTTTGTAATTTCCACTTTAAAATGTCAGACTTGATTTGCCCTAACGAAAAATGTCCTGTTGCTGAAATATTATTTACCTGCTGTAGCAAACTGGCTCAGATTAAGATCCTACATCTGAATGTATACATTTAGACTCAATGGAGTGAGATAAAGGAGAAACAGACTGAGAATCAATAGCATGTATACAGTAACATCCTATTTCCTCATTGAATAGCATGTGTATAGCCTCCTTCCATTTCCTCATTGAATAGCATGTGTATAGCCTCCTTCCATTTCCTCATTGAATAGCATGTGTATAAATAAAATACTATTTGATTTGTCACATGCGCCAAATACAACAGGTGTAGACCTTACCATGAAATGCTTACTTACGAGCCCATAACTTCTTAGGGAGCAGCTCCCGAGGTGACGGTTTTGGAGAGTCTGGCATGCCCAAAGTAAAATGCCTCCCACTCAGGCCCAGAAAATAGGATATGCACATAATTAGTACTATTGGATAGGAAACACTCTGAGGTTTCTACGAGTGTTAGAATATTGTCTGTGAGTACAACAGAATGGATTTGGCAGGCAAAAAAACAGAGGAATTTCTGTCCTGGAAAAAGTGATTTTGACACATTGCCTCATTTTGAACCCCTCCCTAATGAAAAATACCATACAAGGGAGTAAGATTTCAGTACCTATTGCTTCCACTGGATGTCAACAGTCTCTAGACAGTGTTTTGATTCTGTTTAGTTAGTCTGGATGGTAATAGAAGAAGAATTGGGAAGTGGTCACAAGAAGTAAACAGAAGAGGATGCAGGCTTGCGCGAGCTGTGGTTTTTTTCCTTTCCTATCGCCCAGTTCATATGTGTTCCTAAGGATACATTATCCATGATGTTTGATTGTTCATGGACAAGTGTATAGGTATAGGTTGAACAAGTTCTCTTCATAACGCACCAACCAAACGGAGATTTATGGATATAATAAATTACTTTTTCTAACAAAAGAACAATGGATTGTCTTCGTTGGACACTTGGGAAGCCCTCAGCAGAAGTTCTTCAAAAGGTAAGGGATTTGTTTTCGCTGTGAAATGTGTTTTGTGTGAACCGCGATGGTTTATGAATTTATGCTAATGGGAAAAATATTGGAGGTGCTACCCTCAAACAATCAAATGTAGTGCTTTCGCGTAAAGCCTTTTTGAAATCTGACAACGCTGTGCTATTGCCAATAAGCAGAGCTTTGGAGGACTATGCAACACTTGTATATTGATGAATGTTTAATAATTCAACTTTTGGATTTAGAATTTGGCGCCTTGCATTTCACCGGCTAGCGCCCCACCACTCCCTAAGTAGTTAACCAACAATGCAGAGTTTTAAAAAAGTAAGTAAAAAAAAAGTTGCTCAATAAACTAAAGGAAAAAGAGTAGCACAATAAAATAACAATAACGAGGCTATATAAAAGGGGTACCGGTACCGAGTCAATGTGCATGGGTAAGGGTTAGTCGATGTAACTATGTACTTGTAGGTAGGGGTAAAGTGACTATGCATAGATACTAAACAGAGAGCAGCAGCAGCGTCAATTTGCATGTGTGTGTGTGTTTTGTGTGTGCGTGTGTGTGTTGGAGTGTCAGTGTAGTATGTGTGAATGTATACAGTGGCTTGCGAAAGTATTCACCCCCCTTGGCATTTTTCCTATTTTGTTGCCTTACAACCTGGAATTAAAATAGATTTTTGGGGGGTTGGTATCATTTGATTTACACAACATGCCTACCACTTTGAAGATGCAACATATGTTTTATTGTGAAACAAACAAGAATTAAGACAAAAAAACAGAAAACTTGAGCGTGCATAACTATTCAACCCCCCAAAGTCAATACTTTGTAGAGCCACCTTTTGCAGAAATTACAGCTGCAAGTCTCTTGGGGTATGTCTCTAAGCTTGGCACATCTAAGCTTGGCACATCTAGCCACTGGGATTTCTGCCCATTCTTCAAGGCAAAACTGCTCCAGCTCATTCAAGTTGGATGGGTTCCGCTGGTATACAGCAATCTTTAAGTCATACCACAGATTCTCAATTGGATTGAGGACTGGGCTTTGACTAGGCCATTCCAAGACATGTAAATGTTTCCTCTTAAACCACTTGAGTGTTGCTTTAGCAGTATGCTTAGGGCCATTGTCCTGTTGGACTGAAACAGGTTTCCCTCAAGAATTTCCCTGTATTTAGCGCCATCCATCATTCCTTCAATTCTGACCAGTTTCCCAGTCCCTGATGATGAAAAACATACCCATAGCATGATGCTGCCACCACCATGCTTCACTGTGGAGATGGTGTTCTCGGGGTGATGAGAAGTGTTGGATTTGCGCCAGACATAGTGTTTTCCTTGATGGCCAAAAAGCAAAGTTTTAGTCTCATCTAACCAGAGTACCTACTTCCATATTTTTGGGGAGGCTCCCACATGCCTTTTGGCGAACACCAAACATGTTTGCTTATTTTTTTCTTTAAGTAATGGCTTTTTTTCTGGCCACTCTTCCGTAAAGTGGTCCTATGGACAGATATCTCCGCTGTGGAGCTTTGCAGCTCCTTCAGAGTCATCTTTGGTCTCTTTGTTGCCTCTCTGATTAATGCCCTCCTTGCCTGGTCCGTGAGTTTTGGTGGGCAGCCCTGTCTTGGCAGGTTTGTTGTGGTGCCATATTCTTAAAAAAATAAATAATGGATTTAGTGGTGCTCAATGGGATGTTCAAAGTCTCTGATATTTTTTTATAACTGTACTTCTCCACAACTTTGTCCCTGACCTGTTTGTACAGCTCCTTGGTCATCATGGTGCCGCTTGCTTGGTGGTGCCCCTTGCTTAGTGTGTTGCAGACTCTGGGGCCTTTCAGAACAGGTGTATATATACTGAGATCATGTGGCAGATCATGTGACACTTGGATTGCACACAGGTGGACTTTATTTAATTTAACTGATTATGTGACTTCTGAAGGTAATTGGTTGCACCAGATCTTATTTAGGGGCTTCATAGCAAAGGGGGTGAATACATATGCAAACACCACTTTTCCGTTTTTTCTTTATTTTTATTTTTTGAAACAAGTAATTTTTTAATTACACTATTTTGTGTATGTCCATTACATGAAATCCAAATAAAAATTGAATTACAGATTGTAATGCAATAAAATAGGAAAAATGCCAAGGGGGTGAATACTTTTGCAAGGCACTGTAGAGCCTGTGCAAAAGAGTCAGTGCATTTTTTTGTATTTTTATAAATAAGAATAAAATAAGGGGGTCAATGTAAATAGTCCTGGTAGCCATTTGATTAACTGTTCAGCAGTCTTATGGCGTGGGGGTAGAAGCTGTTAAATAGCATTTTGGTCCTAGACTTGGAGCTCTCGTACAGCTTGATGTGCGATAGCAGAGAGAATGTGAATGGGGGCGTGCTCTGCCCTCCTTTTCCTGTAGTCCACGATCAGTTCCTGCTCACGTTAAGGGTGAAGTTGTTAATGATGGTGTTGGAGTTGTGCGTGGCCACAAGGAGTACAGGAGGGGACTAAGCACACAACCCAGAGGGGCCCCGTGTTGAGGGTTAGTGTGGTGGATGTGTTGTGCCTACCCTCACGATCCGGGGGCGGCCCATCAGGAAGTCCAGGATTCAGTTGCAGAGGGAGGTGTTCAGTCCAAGGGTCCTTAGCTTAGTGATGAGCTTGGAGGGCACTATGGTGTTGAACTCTGAGCTGTAGTCAATTAACATAATCTCATGTTGGTGTTCCTTTTGTCCAGGTGGGAAAGGGCAGTGTGGAGTACAATAGACATTGAGTCATCTGTGGATCTGTTGGGAAAGGCATGCAAATTGGAGTAGGTCCAAGTTTTCGGGGATGATGGTGTTGATGCGAGCCATGACCAGCCTTTCAAAGCATTTCATGGCTACAGATGTGAGTGCTACGGGGCGGTAGTCATTTACGCAGGTTACCTTAGTGTTCTTGGGCACAGGCACTATGGTGGTCTGCTTAAAACATGTTGGTATTACAGACAGGGACAGGGAGAGGTTGAAAATGACAGTGAAGACACTTGCCAATTGGTCAGCGCATGCTCGCAGTACACGTCCTGGTAATCCGTCTGGCCCCCACAACATGATACTGCCACCCAAGTGCTTCACGGTTGGGATGGTGGTCTTCGGCTTCCACCATCCCCTTTTTTCCTCGAAAAATAACAATGGTCATTATGGCCAAACAGTTCTATTTTTTGTTTCATCGGACCAGAAGACATTTCTCCAAAAAGTGCGATCCTTGTCCCCATGTGCAGTTCCAAACCGTAGTCTGGCTTTTTTATGGCAGTTTTGGAGTAGTGGCTTCTTCCTTGCTGAGCGGCTTTTCAGGTTATGTCGATTTAGGACACGATTTTTACTGTGGATATAGATACTTTTGTACCTGTTTCCTCCAGCATCTTCACAAGGTCCTTTGCTGTTGTTCTGAGATGGATTTGCACTTTTCGCACCAAAGTACGTTCATCTCTAGGAGACAGAACGCGTCTCCTTCCTGAGCGGTATGACGGCTGCATGGTCCCATGGTGTTTATACTTGCGTACTATTGTTTGTACAGATGAACGTGGTACCTTCAGGCGTTTGGAAATTGCTCCCAAGGGTGAACCAGACTTGTGGAGATCTAAAAAAAAATCTGAGGTCTTGGCTGATTTCTTTTGTTTTTCCCAAAGAGGCACTGAGTTTGAAGGTAGGCCTTGAAATACATCCACAGGTACACCTCCAATTGACTCAAATGATGTCAATTAGCCTATCAGAAGCTTCTAAAGCCATTACATAATTTTCTGGAATTTTCCAAGCTGTTTAAAGGCACAGTCAACCTAGTGTATGTAAACTTCTGACCCACTGGAATTGTGATACAGTGAATTATAAGTGAAATAATCTGTCTGTAAACAATTGTTGGAAAAATGTATTGTGTCATGCACAAAGTAATGTCCTAACCGACTTGCCAAAACTATAGTTTGTTACCAAGAAATTTGTGGAGCTACTGGAGCTAGTTTCATTTATTTACCCAAGAGAGCATATAGTTAGCTACATCTATGGGCTTGTATGTGTTTCTGTCGTAGGTAACGTGCAGTAGCCTATATCATATGTATTGAATGATGGAACAATCATTAGGTTTTTGGGGGGCTTGGGCTCATTAAATGCCTTTAATGTATTTCTCATCAGGCTCAGGTAGCATCTGGCTTGAATTTCCGATCAGAGCTCTAATCAAATCCAGACAGACCTATTTATATGCTTCATAATTCTTTTGAATGACACTTCCGGTTTTGGCAGGAAATACCGGGTGACCCGGGAGAAAAGTGATTTATTCTTGGGATGGAACATTTGTAAAATACCAGGAAAATATTCAACACTAATGTGTATAGCACCTTTCCATTTCCTCATTGAATAGCATGCATACACTACAGCATGTATTCAGTAAGCCCTTGTTTCTGTCACGATTGTCTTCAGAAACAGACCAAGCCGCAGCGTGCATGGAGTTCCACATAATTTATTAGTGAAACATACAAAACAACAAAAGAAATGACTTGAATCGTGCAATAGCGCAGCGCACACAGGCACTAACGAATAACAATAACCCATAAACACAGGTGGGAAAAAGAACAACTTAAGTATGATCCCCAATTAGAGGCAAAGACACTCAGCTGCCTCTAATTGGGAACCATACCAAAACCAAAACATAAAAATACAAATAATAGACCCAATAATCCCCCTAGTCACGTCCTGACCAAAACCACCATAAAGAGCCCAGAGGGCTATCTACGGCCAGGACGTGACACTTTCCTGATTGGACTCCAGTAGTGTCTTCTGACTGGCTGAGTATAAATAGAACAGAGGATTCACATTCTATTGTACATAAACTGTCTCAGATATACTCTCTTCTCCCCATCATGTCCTCTTTCATCTTCTGATACACCAAGGTTACTATGTGAAACGTTATTATGCACGATGCATTGCAGCCCGCTGGACCTGCCTACAGGACAGAGACAGGTGAAGCAGAGCCTATTGCATTTTAAATATGTATAACTACAGCGTAGATCTGCTATCAGCCACATCACAGGACAGAGGAAGGGTCTTCTGAGTCTGTAGATCAAATGTTGCAGTCTCCATTGTCTCCATGTTAGCCAATCCAAACCTCTGTTAAACAAACCATCTTTGGGAATGTAAAAAACTATAACTGAATCAAATCACACCTGGGAACACGTTTATTTATTTTTTTACTTTGTGGATATATAATTTAAATTTGGAAGAGATGTGATGATACTCTGAGATTAACCGTTTGTTATAAATCTCGCATTATGTGATGATCCTAGTTGAGTTTTAATGGGAATACTGAAACAAAGGGATTTCATGGAAGCCCTCCCTCTCCTGCCCCCTCCTCCCTCCCTCCTGCCACCCTCCACAGAGTCTTATTGGGGGAGAATTCCCATAGGAAGATCACTGAGAGTCCCTCCAATAAAGGGGATTAGAGATTTTGCCCTGCGCGCCCAACTGTTTCCAATGAAATCACAGCCTTATGCAAAAGTCATTACATTTTTAACTATTCCTCTTTCAGCTGGATATCACTGTACTGCTCTGCATGCATTAGACTGGATGTAAAACATCTACCCTCGCCACAGACTGCAGTGTGTGTGTGTGTGTGTGTGTGTGTGTGTGTGTGTGTGTGTGTGTGTGTGTGTGTGTGTGTGTGTGTGTGTGTGTGTGTGTGTGTGAGAGAGAGAGAGCGAGAGACAGATGTGAGGAGAGTGTGAGAATGTCTCCCCACTATAGCCCTATAACTGCTTAAACTAATAACACACAAACAATTGTTCATGTCTTTACTGAACACACCGCGTAAACATTCACAGTTCAGGGTGGGAAAAGTATGTGAACCCTTAGATTTAATAACTGGTTGACCCTCCTTTGGCATCAATAACCTCAACCAAACGTTTTCTGTAGTTGTAGATCAGACCTGCACAAAGGTCAGGAGGAATTTTGGACCATTCCTCTTTACAAAACTGTTTCAATTCAGCAATATTCTTGGGATGTCTGGTGTGAACCGCTCTCTTGAGGTCATGCCACAGCATCTCTATCGGGTTGAGGTCAGGACTGACTGGGCCACTCCAGAAGGCGTATTTTCTTCTGTTGAAGCAATTCTGTTGTTGATTTACTTTTGGGTTGTTGTCCTGTTGCATCACCTAACTTCTGTTGAGCTTCAATTGGTGGACAGAGAGCCTTACATTCTCCTGTAAAATGTCTTGATAAATTTGGGAATTAATTTTTCCGTCGATGACTGCATGCTGTCCAGGCCCTGAGGCAGCAAAGCAGCCCCAAACCATGACACTCCCTCCACCATAATTTACAGTTGGGTGAGGTTTTGATGTTGGTGTGCTGTGCCTTTTTTTCTCCACACATAGTGTTGTGTGTTCCTTCCAAACAACACAACTTTAGTTTAATCTGTCCAAGGAATATTTTGCCAGTAGTGCTGTGGAACATCCAGGTGCTCTTTTGCAAACTTCAGATGTGCAGCAACGTTTTTTTTTCTTGTTTAGTGTTTTACGTATTGTAGACTCGTCAACAGAGATGTTAACATGTTCCAGAGATTTCTGGAAGTCTTTAGCTGACACTCTAGGATTCTTCTTAACCTCATTGAGCATTCTGCGCTGTGCTCTTGCAGTCATCTTTGCAGGACACTCCTAAGGAGAGTAGCAACAGTGCTGAAATTTCTCAATTTATAGACAATTTGTCTTACCGTGGACTGACTTTTAGAGATACTTTTGCAACCCTTTCCAGCTTTATACAAGACAACAATTCTTAATCTTAGGTCTTCTGAAATCTCTTTTGTTCAAGGCATGGTTCACATCAGGCAATGCTTATTGTGAATAGCAAACTCAAATGTTGTGAGGGTTTTTTATGGAGCATGGCAGCTCTAACAAAATCTCCAATCTCGTCTCATTGATTGGACTCCAGGTTATCTAACTCCTGACTCCAGTCCTTAGCCTAGGGGTTCACATACTTTTTCCAAACTACACTGTGAATGTTTAAATGATGTATTCAATACAGACAAGAAACATACAATAATTTGTGTGTTATTAGTTTTAAGCAGACTGTGTTTGTCTATTGTTGTGACTTAGATGAAGATCAGATCAAATTGTATGTAAAACTTATGCAGAAATCCAGGTAATTCCAAAGGGTTCACATACTTTTTCTTGCCACTGTACACCACATTCACTGAATAGAAAGACAGCCAGGTTACCCGTGATACAAGTCAGTATCGACGTCTAGCCATGTCTGAGGACATCGGAGAATGATGTGGAAACCGGCCAGTAAGAGCAACAGTGAGCGCTGTTACCTTCAAGTAGGTTTCGGTTTTGTTAGGTTATTGTGGTCGGGGATGGCTGTAAGCATCTGCCTCTGATTCCAAAGGTTACACGTTCAAATCCAGCGATAGAAAGATATTTTAGTTTTAAGCCTATACCAAACCTTAACCCTTACCTTAAAGGGAAATTTCACAATTTTCAACTTCATATTCATCATCTCCAGCACCACCCCAACATCAACATACGTGAAAATGGCGCGTTTCTATGTTTTGTTGTCAAAAAGATAGAGAAAGAGTTTCAAGGACATCAACCAATTAGTAGACAATTAGTAGGCAATGCTTACTCATAATTGATTAAAATCTCATGATTCACACCGATAATGTCATTGGAAACACTTACAATATATATATACAAAAGTATGTGGACACCCCTTCAAATTAGCGTATTCGGCTATTTCAGCCACACCCGTTGCTGACAAGTGTATAAAATCGAGCACACAGCTATGCAATCTCCATAGACATAGATTTCTGCCATGGTAGAGCTGCCCCGGTCAACTGTAAGTGCTGTTATTGTGAAGTGGAAACATTTAGGAGAAACAACGGCTCAGCCGCGAAGTGGTAGGCCACATCAGCACTCAGAGGTCCCGTTCTGTGAGCTTAAGTGCATACAAATCATCTGTCCTCGGTTGCAACACTCACTACCAAGTTCCAAACTGCCTCTGGAAGCAAAGTCAGCACAATAACTGTTAGTTGGGAGCTTCATGAAATGGGTTTCCATGGCCGAGCAGCCACACACAAGCCTAAGATCCCCATGCGTAATGCCAAGCGTCGGCTGGGGTGGTGTAAAGCTCGCCGCCATTGGACTCTGGAGCAGTGGAAACACGTTCGCTGGAGTGATGAATCGCGCTTCCCCATCTGGCAGTCCGACGGTTTGCCGGATGCCAGGAGAACGCTACCTGCCCCAATGCATAGTGCAACAGTAACTGTAAAGTTTGGTGAACGGGGAATATTGGTCTAGGACTGTTTTTCATGGTTCGAGCTAAGCCCCTTAGTTCCATAGATGGGAAATCTTAATGCTACAGTATACAATGACATTCTAGATGATTCTGTGCTTCCAACTTTGTGGCAACAGTTTGGGGAAGGTCCTTTCTTGTTTTAGGATGACAATGCCCCTGTGCACAAAGCGAGGTCCACACAGAAAAGGTTTGTCAAGATCGGTGTGGAAGAACTTGATTTGTCTGCACACAACCCTGATCTCAACCCCTTCGAACACATTTGGGATGAATTGGAACGCCGACTGCGAGCCAGGGCTAATCGCCCAACATCAGTGCCCGACCTCACTAATGCTCTTGTGGCGGAATGGAAGCAAGTCCCTGCAGTAATGTTCCAACATCTAGTTGATAGCCTTCCCAGAAGAATGGAGGCCATTATAGCAGCAGGGGTCCTACTCCATATTAATGCCCATGATTTTGAAATGAGATGTTCGATGAGCAGGTGTCCACATACACTACATGACTAAAAGTATCTTCGTCTATCTTTTTTACCGCAAAACATAGAAACATGCAATTTTCACATATGTTGATGTTGGAATGGTGCTGGAGATGATGAATATTAAGTTGAGTTTCTTACTTTCTTCCCTTTAACCTTTTGGAGTAATGCCTAAACTTAACCTTGGAACAATACAGAGAAGTAATCACAACAAAATTTGACGTTTGAGAAACATGGATGAACTGTGAGAGCTTATTGGCGAAAGAATCACACACAAACTAACTGAGAATAATGTGGCACACTAATAAACATTAAGACAACATTCAAACAAATAATTACAAAACAACATGCTCACCTCTGTCCTGTCAACTCAAATCATAATAAACTCTAGGTGATTACAAAACTGTCTAAACACTCAATTTAAATCACTTTGGCTAAGAAAGGAGCTTTTTTCCCAAACCGCTACATTATATTGTTATTATAGTTAATGTTAAAAGCCCTGAGTAATTGTGGCAACCCTGTGAAAAACGACTCTAACTAGACCAGTAAATATTTTAAGACACACTGACACGCTCAGACGGCGACTAATTCTTCTAAATGTTAGAGAAATTAGCCAGAGAGTAAGGTAAGTAGCCACCTGGAGCTAAGGGCTGAGAAAGAAAGGGGGAGTGAGAGGGGGAGAGAGACAGCAAGAGAGAGAGAGTGAGGGGGGTGGAGAGAGCGAGTGAGAGAGAGAGAGAGAGAGGAGTGGAGAGAGCAAGAGAGAGAAAGAGAGAGCGAGAGAGAGAAAGAGAGAGCGCGAGAGAGAGAGAAAGGGGTGGAAAGAGAGAGAGAGAGACGGAGAGAGAGGGGGGTGGAAGGACAGAGAGAGAGAGAGAGAGAGAGAGAGAGAGAGAGAGAGAGAGAGAGAGAGAGAGAGAGAGAGAAAGGCTGTGCAATCACTGCACCACAGCAGAACCTGAGACAGAGCTGCATTTCCTGACAAAATGTCGAAAACATAAAACAATTAGAGAGTGTCATTTCCCCAAATTTGAAACCCTTATTCAAGGTTTCAAAGACCTCCCTGATGAGAGTAGGCTACCCATCCTGTTGGGGGAGGAAGCAGAAAGCTGTGAGTTGGCAGCGCACTACATTGCTGCCTGCCATAAGATGAGGGGCAGTGTCTGACAGACCAATCAACCTGCACATGTCTTCTACTGTATGCTTAATGTTATTGTTCAATGTGTGGTTATTTTGACCCTTGGTTATTGTTGTTACTGTTGTCCTGTTGACATATTTGATTGTTCTTATTTTCATATTGTAAATATCCCAAGTAAGCTTTGGCAATATGTACATTGTTACGTCATGCCAATAAAGCAAATTGAATTGAACTGAATTGAATTGAATTGAATTGAATTGAGAGAGAGAGAGAGAGAGAGAGAGAGAGAGAGAGAGAGAGAGAGAGAGAGAGAGAGAGAGAGAGAGAGAGAGAGAGAGAGAGAGAGAGAGAGAGAGAGAGAGAGAGAGAGAGTGGAAGGAGGGAGGGAGAGGGAGAGATTAAATAACACTAAATACTCAGTAGTCAGGTGTTGGATGACTGACTGTCTTCACGACCCAGGGAGGACTGAGAGAGAGTGAGCACAGTGTGTGTGTGTGTGTGTGTGTGTGTGTGTGTGTGTGTGTCCTGGGGGAGGACTGTGAGTGAGTGAGCACATCATTTATCGATAATAGATAGAGGGAGATGAGCAGTCCCCTATCTCCTAATGTCCGTCTGTATCCAAAAGTCCTCTTCTCACAGTGACAGAGCAACACAGATAACTGACTGACAGACTGGGATTCCTAGAAACACTCAGTATCAGGAGATCAGCCCAATCCCATGTCCACCTCTAGCCTCTACTCCTACTCTAGTGTCTTAAAAAGACCGGCTGGTGAAGGTAAACATCAATCAAATGACAAATTTAACACATGCCTCCTGTTGCTAAGCAATATTAATTCAGAGGTTCCAAGCAAGTTGTGTGAGTTGTGACAGGTGCACATGTACCATCACCTCCCTCTGCCTGCTGATTATCCAGAGGCTCTGTGGGAGCATACTGTATTGCAGGCAACAATACTTATAGTTGAGTGAAATTTACAATATTAAATATATAACTTTTTTATGGTCATAAAATTACGTTTTCATATTATCAACTCAAAATAAATATTCAGTTCACTACCTTAATAAGATGTATGTTACTAGTTTACGGTGCTATTTTGGGGGGGGGGGGTTAAAATGATGTCATATTATTATGATAAACACTTTTTGCTGTAGTTTGCCTTCTCCAGATGGTTGATCGTTATAGATGTGAATGTTTTCTCACCCCTGTACTGGTAGAATAAACTCCAAATATTGACTCACCTGATGCTAGCATCCCACTGGACCACTGAAACAGCCTGCCCAAGCACAGCCGGTGTGTGTTTGCATGTGTGTGTGTGAATTGGGTCTTTTATCCTTGTGGGGACCTTTGGGGACATTTCCCACATCCCTAAGAGGACAAAGGCTTTTTAAGATTAGGGGTTAGGTTTAGGGTTAGGGTTATTTTTTTTATAATCGTTATTAATGATGAAATTATAAAATATATGAATAACATTCCAGGCCATTTGGTCATTGACTGCAGGAAACGCTACAGGTAATAGGAAGTGAGATCAGTACAGAAGACTAACACAGAGAAATGAAAGTATCTAGGCTAAAACAGAGAGAGCTATAGAAAGATGACCTACTTTAGTCAATGAACAGTTTTGGGTCATATCTCTTTTATCCTTTCATCCCCTCTAGTCATAACGTCCCTCCACTGAAATGTGGGTTAAGATGAGGAATGGTGCTAGCAGGGACTTTAACAATAACAAAAAAACCTGTTCCCTGATGAAGGCGAAACACATTGGTAACAATAAACAAGTATTTTGAAGGCAAGTCTACTGTCCCCTATTGTCACACACACACACACACACACACACACACACATAGAAAAGACAGACAGCCACGCTGATTCCTTCCGTTCTCAGCATCCATTACTGTCCAGAAACATCCCATCACCCACAGCAGCACGCAGGGCTCTACACACCACCCCTGGCAGCGCTGTCCCGGTATTATTCTACATAGCATATGCCACTGGCCTTCGCCCCCCGCACCTGTCTGATTCAGAGAGGTTGGGTTAAATGCTGAAGACACATTTCAGTTGAAGGCATTCAGTTGTACAACTGACTAGGTATACCCCTTTCCCTATCCAAACAAGGACACAGAGGAGAGAGGTATGGGGATAGAGAGAGGAAGGAGGAGGAGAGGGGAGAGAGGGGGATGGGGAAGGAGAAGATAGAAGATGGGGGATGGGTTGCAGAGACAGTTCTCATCCTCTCCCTCAACAACTGTTTTAATAAAACCTACACCTCTCACTGCATCCATCTCGTTTGGTTTAACATTAATGTGGGATAGAAGGAGAAATATTCGGAGGCTATTCCAGTAGCCCAGTCAGTGTTGTAAGTGTGTGTCTCTGTCAGGCTAGCAGAGAGGCAGCTTGTTCCCAGTGTTACAGACTCGCTGCAATGATCACTCTTTGTTCCCACTGGTAGGCTGGCCGGTAATAAGGACACATCCCTCACGGTCTCTATGTACACACACACACACACACACACACACACACACACACAGAGATTCACAATTAAAACATGTAAGCAGTGACATGCATGCATGCACACACACACACACACACACACACACACACACACACACACACAGTCTAACTGTGGAAGAATTATTTCCATAAGTATCTGTAGGACAGTTGGACTGTCTGTCTAAAATGTGTTTCCATTTTACTCACACACTGCACTCTCCATACCACAGCCCTGACCTATCAGAACATCATGAACATCCCAAAGTGTTCTGGCCTCAGTCTAACGTTGATCTTTACTGATGATATACACTGAGTGATGTACAAAACATTAAGAACACCTTCTCTTTCCATGACATAGACTGTCCAGGTGAATCCAGGTGAAAGCTATGATCCCTTATTAATGTCATGTGGTTTAACATTAATTCACCAAGGCTAATCTGACTTGTAAAATAAATGAAAACAGCACTTCAATCAGTGTAGATGAAAGGTAGGAGACAGGTTGAAGAAGGATTTTTAAGCCTTGAGATTATATGTGTGTCATTCAGAGGGTGAATGGGCAAGACAAAAGATTGAAGTGCCTTTGAACGGGGTATGGTTGTAGGTGCCAGGCGCACCGGTTTGTGTCAAGACCTGCAACGCTGCTGGGGTTTTCATGCTCAACAGATTCCTGTGTGTACCAAAAACGGTCCATCACCCAAAGGACATATAGCCAACTTGACACAACTGTGGGAAGCATTGGAGTCAACATGGGCCAGCATCCCTATGGAAGACTTTCAACACCTTGTAGAGTCCATGCCTCGACAAATTGAAGCTGTTCCGATGGCAAAAGGGAGGGGTGCAACTCAATATTAGGAAGGTATTCCTAATGTTTGGTATACTCAGTGTATCTACAGTGAGGGAAAAAAGTATTTGATCCCCTGCTGATTTTGTACGTTTGCCCACTGACAAGGAAATGATCAGTCTATAATTTTAATGGTAGGTTTATTTGAACAGTGAGAGACAGAATAACAACAACAAAAAAACTGTGAAAAATGCATGTGAAGAATTTTATAAATTGATTTGCATTTTAATGAGGGAAATAAGTATTTGACCCCCTCTCAATCAGAAAGATTTCTGGCTCCCAGGTGTCTTTTATACAGGTAACGAGCTGAGATTAGGAGCACACTCTTAAAGGGAGTGCTCCTAATCTCAGCTTGTTACCTGTATAAAAGACACCTGTCCACAGAAGCAATCAATCAATCAGATTCCAAACTCTCCACCATGGCCAAGACCAAAGAGCTCTCCAAGGATGTCAGGGACAAGATTGTAGACCAACACAAGGCGGAATGTGCTACAAGACCATCGCCAAGCAGCTTGGTGAGAAGGTGACAACAGTTGGTGTGATTATTCGCAAATGGAAGAAACACAAAAGAACAGTCAATCTCCCTCGGCCTGGGGCTCCATACAAGATCTCACCTCGTGGAGTTGCAATGATCATGAGAACGGTGAGGAATCAGCCCAGAACTACATGGGAGGATCTTGTCAATGATCTCAAGGCAGCTGGGACCATAGTCACCAAGAAAACAATTGGTAACACACTACGCCGTGAAGGACTGAAATCCTGCTCAAGAAAGCACATATACATACCCGTCTGAAGTTTGCCAATGAACATCTGAATGATTCAGAGGACAACTGGGTGAAAGTGTTGTGGTTAGACGAGACCAAAATGGAGCTCTTTGGCATCAACTCAACTCGCCGTGTTTGGAGGAGGAGGAATGCTGCCTATGACCCCAAGAACACCATCCCCACCGTCAAACATGGAGGTGGAAACATTATGCTTTAGGGGTGTTTTTCTGCTAAGGGGACAGGACAACTTCACCGCATCAAAGGGACGATGGATGGGGCCATGTACCGTCAAATCTTGGGTGAGAACCTCCTTCCCTCAGCCAGGGCATTGAAAATGGGTCATGGATGGGTATTCCAGCATGACAATGACCCAAAACACACAGCCAAGGCAACAAAGGAGTGGCTCAAGAAGAAGCACATTAAGGTCCTGGAGTGGCCTAGTCAGTCTCCAGACCTTAATCCCATAGAAAATCTGTGGAGGGAGCTGAAGGTTCGAGTTGCCAAACGTCAGCCTCAAAACCTTAATGACTTGGAGAAGATCTGCAAAGAGGAGTGGGACAAAATCCCTCCTGAGATGTGTGCAAACCTGGTGGCCAAGTACAAGAAACGTCTGACCTCTGTGATTGCCAACAAGGGTTTTGTCACCAAGTACTAAGTCATGTTTTGCAGAGGGGTCAAATACTTATTTCCCTCATTAAAATGCAAATCAATTTATAACATTTTTCACATGCGTTTTTCTGGATTTTTCTTTGTTGTTATTCTGTCTCTCACTGTTCAAATAAACCTACCATTAAAATTATAGACTGATAATTTCTTTGTCAGTGGGCAAACGTACAAAATCAGCAGGGGATCAAATACTTTTTTTCCCTCACTGTACATGATGTTACAGTATCTAAACCTTGTAATGAACCCAAAACACACAACCACACATTCACCTATACAAACACACACACACACAACTAAGTGTATAACAGCGTCAGTGTGTAAAGTGATATTCTCAGAT
Organism: Brachymystax lenok tsinlingensis; assembly: GCA_030435695.1. Taxonomy (NCBI): domain Eukaryota; kingdom Metazoa; phylum Chordata; class Actinopteri; order Salmoniformes; family Salmonidae; genus Brachymystax; species Brachymystax lenok. The sequence continues at coordinate 22,185,808 of CM059785.1, forward strand.
GCGCTGCAGTATCTATGGCAGTCCATGTCTGGCCAGTAGAGAGAGAAGAGATGCCAAACCTTCGCCCTGCTCTGATTGCAGACCAGAACACATACAATATGAAGATGGCTTGGTTGGCCAATGGCCACCACAGTAGAGACAACTAACTTCCTTTATTTACCTAGAAATATAGTCCACTGTATTCATGGTACATATTCTGTCCAACAACTTGTGAAATATTTCCAAACATTTTCGATACGAATAATAATACCACATGCCATTGAAACCATTGCATATAGGGCCCTCAACTCCCCCTCTTTCTAACAACAAACTGCATGCCTTGAAGATAGGAATCATCAAAACAACTGGGAGTGAATGTTCTTATAAGGACTTCCACGGAACAACCCAGAATATCATTTAGATTTCTAGAAGAGCATCAAAGGTAGAGTAAAAATGCCACCAAGGCTAATCTGACTGGTGTATGTGCTACAGCCATGATGAATGTTAGATAGATACGTATCAAATCAGACTCATGATGGCTTGTCCTGCAAACACATTTAACAGTATATACTACAGTGTGTGTTTATGTGTGTATGTATGTGTTTTTGTGTGTGTGTGTGTGTGTGTGTGTGTTTGGGTGTGGGTGTGTGTGTTGTGTGTAGGAGTGTGTGGGAGCGCTGTCATTCTTCTTTGGTAATAGGAAGAGCGAGAGCCTGGTCCTTATCTACAACACCCCTGTTTAACCCCTCTAATACATCAAACACGTGCGCACGCACGCACACACACACACACACACACACAAACAGGGAGTGCACTACTTGCACACACACACCTCCCTCCAAAGACAAATTAAGGCACAGTCCAGACCCTGATGCACATGCTGAGAATTCCAGCCCTGAAAGCAAGAGTCACACTCAGACAAACACACACACAGCCAGTCAGCCAGACCCCAGCCTAGTTAAAGAACTTAAATATCACGGGGGAAAGTAGAAAATGACCCCTCAAAAGAGCTAGCCTCATTCTTTTACCACAGTATTCTCTCCATCTTTAAACAGGACTGGAAGTGCTAGACCACAGCCAATTAACTATAACTACTCTACACAGAAATAAAAACAACTTCAACCAAAGGAAAATGTGACTGTTCAAAACATGCATACTGTGTGAAAGTTGTAGCTGTTTTACAGATTTAAAAAAGGATCATGTTAACTGATGAAAGATAATTATGTGCTGAAAGCATGCCATTTCACCACACACACACCATAAAAACAGGCTGATAGTCAGATAAAGCTCCCCCCACCTCCCTCCCTCCCTCCCTCAGACAGAGAGGCAGGCAGGCAAGCAGGCAGAGAGGCAGGTAATTGTATTTCCTGCCTGTTGTTCCATGGGCTTCAATCCCAATTAGATGTGCCTGGTCTGATCTGCTGCCAAGTCTCAGCCTGACTGACTTGAGTTCAACTTTCCTTGACTGACAGAAGCTTAAAATTGGACACACACATACACACACAGGCAAGCAAGCAGGCACACACCCAGGCAGGCAAACAGGCACACACACACATGGACAGACACACACACACTTACTCACACAGGCCATCTCTGACAGTAGTCACACATGAGGGGTGATTCTCCCACTACAGTGTGAGACAGCAAGGGAGGAAACAGCATTCAGAGCCCTGAGCAAATGAAACACTGTGACTGAAGAGCTTTCTAATTCACACAATGACCACTGAGAGTGTGTATGTGCATGTGAACGCGTGTGAAGAGGAGAGGCATGCCATGGGTAATCCCATCACCATCTCCTCCTCAGGCTCTCCAGTGTCCATTTCCATTCGGATCCATATCGACAGCAAGATACAGACATGCAGCTAACACACTCTCACACACACAGCAGCTGTGTATTCTGTCCCGTTAAATCTCCAAACATAGTTTGTGTCTGCCTACAGGACCCAGCTGAGAGAGAGAGAGAGAGAGAGAGAGAGAGAGAGAGAGAGAGAGAGAGAGAGGGTCTAATTCCCTTGGCTGGGGATCGATGGCAAACCCAGCTTGTGTTTCTTTTAAACACAAGTTCTGAATCAGGTCTGTAATTGTAGACTTGATTATGTATTGAACCTATTTAAAGGGGCAGAACCGGGCTATAATATAACAGCTCATCAGTAACTGCCACAGTAATCAGTGTCAGTGGTTGTGTGTGTGAGGAACGGTGTGGGGTCAATAGAGGTAGAGCTGTGTTTGTGTGTACAACATGAATAGCAGTTATCCTGTTAACTCTGTGGTTTGGTGTTATATTATGCCATTCATAGAGCAATAATATGCATGGTCACTAGATTCATTCAGTTGACTCAACAATCTCACTTTCTCACACCCTCAGTCTCTCTCTTCCCATCTCTCTCTCTCAGTCTTTCTCGGTCTCTCTCTCAGTCTTTCTCGGTCTCTCTCTCGGTCTCTCTTTTGCTCTCTGCTCAGTGGTCTCTCTCTCGGTCTCCCTCTTGCTCTCTGCCCAGTGGTATCTCTCTCAGGCTCTTTTCGCTCTCTGCTCAGTGGTCTCTCTCTCGGTCTCTGCTCAGTGGTCTCTCTCTCGGTCTCCCTCTCGCTCTCTGCTCAGTGGTGATTGTTTTAATGGTTGAGGCTGTTGTTTACTGACTTCAGTTATCTTCTCTGAAATCATGCCATGTTTTCCAAAACAACCCCAATGCCCCGTGGGAAATTTGACTGCTGTTGTTTTGTTGTCAACTTTATACCAGTTTCTCCCCTCTCCTCCTTTCTCTCTCTTCCAATCTGGGAGTTAATATTTAGTTGTCTGAATCACGTTAATGTAACATCACTCACCAGCCTGCAGTGAAGGATGTTTGTTTGGTCTCTGAAAGGCCTTCTCTGCTTTTCACAATTCACCCATCTGTTTAGTATTAAGACATATCGTAATTATATTATCTCAAATTAATCTGTAATCAAACATTGCATTTTGTCCTTAATAAATACAATTAAAGCGGTTGGCCATATTTGCAGCCTGCAACAATTCAATTAATAGACGGAAAATTTAATTTGCAATTTCAATTAAGACTAGCTCAACCACCAGCCCCTGCACCCCGTCTCTCTCTACTGCAATTCTCAGGGGAAAATGTGTTTTTTAATTCAACAGCCTGTCTATATCTATGCCTATATGGAAAGTACATCTAATACAGACGTCAAGGCCAAACCTTTCCAACATGAAAAGGTCCTTTATTACAAGCTGCACTGGCTTTAAAATGTATAATTGTATTTTCATAAGGCGGCACACATAATGTAATAGAAGGTACAGCCAGTTCTATAGATGACTCATGTTCTCTTGCATAGGTCAGACAGACAGACACACATACAGTGCGGCTAACTGAGATATTACTAACTGAGATATTAAATACGATTTTTCATCCAAAGGCTCTTAGCGGAGGTTCCATTAGGCACATTGTGTAATTCATGCTGAGTTATATTCACTTCACTTAGTCTACATACAGCACTATGAGTGTTACCAATCTAACCACACTAACATTCCCCGAAGGATTGCACCCCCTCTCTGCTCTCCTTGGTGCTGAATCGGTTGCCCAGGTGACGTGTTATCAAGGGCATCCACCAGGCAGCGAGCTGAAGTGTTTGACTTACCGTCAAGGTAGCAACGTAAAAGCATCGCTCTCTGGATCCAACTAACATGCTCTTTCTTGCCATACCAAGAACGGTTTTCTGAAGTACTAGCATGCTAGGCTGATTTGACCCTAAATAGATCCCAGATTTAGTCAACAGTTTTCTATTTTTCTGTAAAAAAAATAAAAGCATTCAAAACAGTGGATTAAACTAACAAATGGGTCTACGTCGAATAGTAGGCTAAAGTGTTTAGCAATTCTGAATTGTAGTTCCATCAATTTGCGTGGCTCCCATGCCCTGTTGGAAGTCTGTGTTTTAGGCTCCGCTAGGCTGTATAACTCTGGCAGAACATAATATTTCAATAATCCAATTGTATGTATGTCTCTAAAACCATGCCAATGGCAATCAACAAATAGCCTGGAATAACTGGAAACATTCAACATGTTCGATATGTCATGGCAACATTATATTAGCGTGCTAGAGGCATTATCTTTCTCTCTGTCAGTTTATCTCAATACCTAATCACACCACATCAAACCTCTGTCCAGATGTAAATATCTCCCTAGGTTAATGGTTGTAACCATGCAGTGGTTGGTATAAGAGGTGACACCGCTGCCTTGGAAGAGGACATTAGCAGCAGCGAAAGCTCGATAGATGGCCTTCCACAATCACACACTGTCAGAAACACACAGAAATCGACGCGCATAAGACGCAAGTCTTTCACCAAGAAGCCAGCCTGTACCGTACCGTTTCAAACTGAAGTTTTCATAGACTCTGGACGAGAAGAATTGAAGCTGTAATCCTTTGACTTAAACCTCGAAAGACGGAGATGCGACGCTGCTGTCAACGCTCTTCTTTCTCTCCCGGGAGCTCTGGCGCATGCTTCCTCCTGTTTAGGTATAAAAAATACGGAGTGGGGCGCGATAAGCGCGCGCCAACCACGGTTCGCCGTGCACGACTCGACAGGCTGCCTCTGAAACTAGTATGGACGTTTTCAGGTGCGGAAAATCGCTTTACATCCAGTGAACAGAAAAGGGAAAGGGAAGCCTGCGGTCGCTCTTGGCTGGGTAAAATAAAGGCCAGCAGGATTTAGAGATACACTACATGACCAACAGTATGTGGACACCTGCTTGTCGAACATCTCAACCCCAAATCATGCTGCTATAACAGCCTCCACTCTTCTGGGAAGGCTTTCCTCTAGCTGTTGGAACATTGCTGCAGGGACTTGCTTCCATTCAGCCAGAAGAGCATTAGTGAGGTCGGGCACTGATGTTGGGCGATTAGGCAGTTTGAAACTTGGTAGTGAGTATTGCAACCGAGGACAGATGATTTTTATGCGCTATGTGCTTCAGCACTCTGCGGTCCCATTCTGTGAGCTTGTGTGTACCACTTCACTGCTAAAATCCGTTGTTGCTCCTAGACGTTTCCACTTCACAATAACAGCAGTTACGGTTGACCAAATTTGACGAACTGACTTGTTGGAAAGGTGGCATCCTATGACGGTGTCACGTTGAAAGTCACTGAGCTCTTCAGTAACACAATTCTACTGCCAATGTTTGTCTATGGAGATTGCATGGCGGTGTGCTCGATTTGATACACCTGTCAGCAACGGGTGTGACTGAAACAGCCGAATCCGCTAATTTGAAGGGGTGTCCACATACTTATGTATATATAGTGTAGATATATAATGTATATATAGTGTAGATATATAGTGTAGATATATATAGTGTATATATATACAGTGTATATATACAGTGTAGATATATAGTGTAGATATATAGTGTAGATATATATAGTGTGTATATATATATATAGCGTATATATAGTGTAGATATATAGTGTGTATATATAGTGTAGATATATAGTGTAGATATATATAGTGTATATATATACAGTGTATATATACAGTGTAGATATATAGTGTAGATATATAGTGTAGATATATATAGTGTGTATATATATATATAGCGTATATATAGTGTAGATATATAGTGTGTATATATAGTGTAGATATATATAGTGTGTATATATATATAGCGTATATATAGTGTAGATATATAGTGTGTATATATAGTGTATATATATATAGTGTATAAATATAGTGATGTATAACGGTTAGCTTCAGATATTGCAGCAGCCTAATCAATCTTCTTCCTGGGGTTTATATCAGATCCATTACATCGCTCTGTGTTTCTCATCATGAGATAATAGGCCACCTACAGCTGCTTATCTCACCTAGGGGGGCTTCGATCTCTCTACACACTGACATATCACAGTCAATGACAATACCTGCTCTGCCATTTGTATTTCTTTCTAGAAAAAGGTCAGTTTACATTGATGTTGTCACTCAAATTACATTTGAATGGCAGAGGCAACAACAATCAATCAGTCAACAATACCTGGCATATCACATCAGTTCTGCCATATAATAATAACCAACAACTCTTACATGAAAATCTAATGGGAAATATATGAAATATGATCTAATATGTATGAATTAGGAACACAGTAAATAGATTCCTCTGCACCTCCAGTAACCTTGACAATACAGATGACTCTCCCCTCCCTCAGGCATGATCCCTGGAGGACATGTGCACAGGTACACACACACACACACACACACACACACACACACACACACACACACACACACACACACACACACACACACACACACACACACACACACACACACACACACACACACTCCCACCCCACAGGATACTGTAGCTATAGAAACTGTGTCTGCAGGATATTCGTAGAATGGCACAGAAGGTAATGATTTCAATGTGGATGAAATCTTCATACAAACATGCCATTGATTGTCCACAGAGATGTGGTTCTCAAAAGAAGGATTCATATAATAAATAAATAAATGCTATGGAATTAACAACAGCCACCTTCTAAATGGTAAAATATTATCTGGTAACTTGCCCCGCCTACTGGTAGACTTGAGAACAGCTTTCACATGTCCAGTAAAATGGGTTCTTTGGTCAGATGGAAACAGACTTTAAAAAAGGCAGACAATTAATAAAACTATTCCTCTGTAATCTGTCATGTTTATTTCCACCAGTGGTGTGAATCTAATAACAGATTGCATGTTGATAGTAGGCTCTATGAACCCCAACCATAACAGTGTTGTTGATATTGTTTGTTTCTATCTATCTCTCGTCTCATTTTGCTATTTGGTTGTGGTTCTGTTAGGTCTGTGTTGTCTGTTTGTCCTTTTGTGGCTAACGTTTGTGGCTTTTCGTTAATCAGTGCACTCTGAATTGCATCTTAAATCACTAGCCTTAAATCAACTGTAACATTAGACACATCCACCAAGTGTGGGGAGAGAGAGCGAGAGAGAGATCCTACCAACCATGATGGTCCTCAATTTCATGCTAGAGCAGTCTTTCTCTCTCTGCTGCTACTTGAAGAAGACTGGGGCTTGGGGAGAGAGCGTGAGAGAGAGAGAGAGAAGAAGGGCTGACTGTAGCCTGTGATAGACGGCTGTGGCTGGGGATGAGACGGGACAGAGAGGAGAAAGAGCGATGTTGAGGCTGACCATGTAATGCACTGTGCCAAGCAATTCACCCAGCCACACAAGATCTGCTCCCCAGAAATTAGGCTGTCACCTAACTACGTCCATCTCTCACACACAGGCACACACACAGGCATACACACTATCATTTTATCATTATCATTTTAAAAGTCTAATTGATCATTAGAAAACCCTTTTGCAATTATGTTAGCACAGCCAAAAACTGTTGTGCTAACTAGTTGAGTATCTGGAGCATCAGCATTTGTGGGTTCGATTACAGGCTCAAAATGGCCAGAAACAAAGATCTTTCTTCTGAAACTCATCAGTCTATTCTTGTTCTGAGAAATGAAGGCTATTCGATGCGAGATATTGCTAAGAAACTGAAGATCTCGGACAACGCTGTGTCTTACTCTCTTCACAGAACAGTGCAAACTGGCTCTAACCAGAATAGAAAGAGGAGTGGGAGGCTCTGGTGCATAACTGAGCAAGAGGACAAGTACATTAGAGTGTGAAGTTTGAGAAACAGCCCGTCTTAATCTTTATTTTTTATTGTCCAGTCTGAGATATGGCTTTTTCTTTGCAACTCTGCCTAGAAGGCCAGCATCCTGGAGTCGCCTCTTCACTGTTGACGTTGAGACTAGTGTTTTGCGGGTACTATTTAGGGCTAGGGTTAGGGTATAATATGGACATGGTCTTTTTCCAAATAGGGCTATCTTCTGTAAACCCCCCTACCTTGTCACAACACAACTGATTGGCTCAAACCCATTAAGAAGGAAAGAAATTCCACAAATTAACTTTTAAGAAGGCACACCTGTTAATTGAAATGCATTCCAGATTACTACCTCATGAAGCTGGTTGAGAGAATACCAAGAGTGTGCAAAGCTGTCATCAAGACAAAGGGTGGCTATTTGAAGAATCTCAAATATAAAATATATTTTGATTTGTTTAACACTATTAACGCTATTATTATAAAATGTAGAATATAGTAAAAATCTAGAAAAACCCTTGAATGAGTAGGTGTTCTAAAACTTTTGACCGGTAGTATATATGTATATATATAGTATATATATGATACGTTTCAATTACCTATCGATCAATTTTGTTATCCTGTATCTGAGACCTGAAGTGGACAGATAAGGTTATTCATGATCACCTGACATCCCATCTAACAACAATCGTTCCCACAACTTTAGAGAACGTTCCCGTAGGGGTGAATTGCAAGGACTGTTCAAAGAGACTATGTCAAACAGAACTTACCCAGAACGTGGTTACCATGTTCTCAGAATATTCAATAGTAGTGTTCTATGCACATTTCATGGGAACGTTGAAAGAACATTCATGTGTCAATGTCAGGGAGGTTCTGTTCCTCTGGAGGTTTTTGTCTGGATCCCAGCTTGTTCCATTGTACTGTACAGCCCTAAAGTCGTTTTTAGGATGTCGCCTGATGGTCCCAAAGAAACGTTCTCCGGAAAGTGTGTTTCTTTACACACCACCCCTTGTTATTGTTGCCGAGCCCATCAAGGCCCAGATTGGTGAACCACTGATCCACTCACAGCTCTTTGTTTGTTGGCAAGGTTAGGGACACACACGCACACACAAACAGTGCTTTTAAAATACAATGTCTTCAATGTACATATTTGACACACTTTGACTTACATCATTACATTGTGCATGTTCATTTATACAGAAATTATTATTCAACCAGGAGCAACTTTTCATGGCTGTGTATACATTTGAGTATAATAGAACATCTTTATCCCGTGCCCTGGTCACGTGCCCTGCGACTCGCCTTTTGCACTACTTGTCAGTAGCGTCAGAGAGGAGGTCAGGAGCTTTCTGCAACAGTTACCTGCTAAAGGAGACATCGCCATGCTGATGTACACTCTCATTTTAGGTGGGTGTGTGTAATGCATGATCTATTACTGTAGTGTGATATTAGGCCTGACCATCTGAGGACTGTATCATCAGCAGCCAGTCTACATCTCTTCTTTCCTCTCCTCGTTCCTCTCCCATCTCTCTGTCTCTCTCTCTCTCTCTCTCTCTCTCGCTCTCTCTCTCTCTCTCTCTCTCTCTCTCTCTCTCTCTCTCTGAATGAGTGGAGTTCCACCATTGGATCGTACATTTTTTCAATTAATTTAGCCTACGTTAGGCCCACGTTAATTGCATTTATTTCAATGTTTTCAAGAAGTAAAACGAATAGTCTAACAATTTACACATCAATGAAAGGTGTCTCAGCCGGGGCGAAATTGTCTTTGGATAGGCTCAAATGCGTTAACGTCTTGACAGCGTTATGAAATGAAATAACAAAGCCAATACAGGCTTTCAATCCACATCAAGGACGACTTCAAATGCCGACGTCTAACTGAAAGTGCAGTAGGCTTGTAACTGTAGCCGGCACATAACAGCTTAGCAATGGACATCTCACCTATTGTATACCAATGTATAGTAGGTGACCAAAAACACCAAACCCCATAACTACAACATATTGACAAATTATAGCCTAACTATAAAATGTGGGTGAGCATCCACACTGAAGGAAAGTTTATCGTTCTACAGTAGGCCTACATCTGTCAATCAACTGATGGCCCAGATCAGCTCATCAACTTAGCCAGGGAAACACAAACAGTAGGCTATTATCGGTTGTCACACCTTTCATTATGTGACAATGGATAGGCTACCTGTTAGCCTACAGAATGTATTGGAATATAATAAAAAAACAGATGGCCTATTGCAACCATAGTTGGCACTAGATTATCACCTTCTGATGTCTCATTAAACCATCAATGGGCGCTAAATTCACCCGCACAGCTGATGCAACCATTATTGGTCAACTCATTAACGCTCCCTAAAAGATGACGTCGGTGTTACCTTAGTCCTGCTTGCAATCGAAGTCTTTCAAGATATGTTCGCCCTCTGGTTGGTATTATCATAGGAACAAGTTAGTCCTTTTTGAACAGACTAAGGGCGATTTATATTTTTGACAAACATTCCGTACAATTGAAATAAAGTATTTCCTTGTTTACCACAGCAGGGATTGAACAATATGTTCCAGAAGGGGCGTGGGCCGCTGAAGGCAGTGGCCCTAATCGCTAGACCAGAACACAATTAAACTCAATTTTCACAGTTGATTCGTAACCTTCAGTTCACTAGAAACCTTAAGACGTCTTCTTTTCGATAATATGTACTATTTCAGATACATTTTTGTACATTTGAATGTCGCAGTAATAGGACCTATAGGCCTACAGTAGCAGTAGGACATTTATTCATATTCTGTCTGGTGCTTCAGCGTTTGAGGATGATTTTGATAGCTGGCACTGGGTCGAATGACTAGACTCCCCCCACATGGAGAGAAAGAGAACTGCTGGTTTTCAGTGAATGTATATAGATCAAGGCTCATTTGAATTTCATGATGCACAGGAAACATTTTCCATGACAAAAGAGTGATCAAATTAAGGTCCAACATCTGTAGTTTTTCCTAGCCAATGTGCTTCTGCCTCTGCATTGCTTCCTCTTTGGGGGTTTAGACTGGGTATCTGTAAAGTACTTTGTGCTAGCTGCTGATGTAAAAAGGGCTTTAAACATACATTTAATTGATTAATTGAGGTCTGGACCGTTATGGCACAGGGAGGTATTGCACTTGCCCAGTACATTGTATATCACTCACTCCAGTAGGTTGTAGTAAACATCACTGACATCATTGAGTGGTTGATGCTGATTGGTTGTTTCTGCCAGGTTAACTACGGCACTGACGTATAGTTGATCAGGAGGGAGGAGGAGCCAGAGAGCTTTGACGGCATTGTGACCAATCTGAGAGATGTCGTCATAGCAGCAACAGGAGCTGACTGCATGCCCCACCTCTTCACTGAGGCCAAGGTCATTGTAACTGCTCACACCCATGAGGGTCTGGATACCGTAATACAGTAGTAATATTCCCCAGAAACATGCCTGGTGCATCAGTCTAAAGTGTCCCACTCTGTGTTTCCATCCCTCAGGATGGAAAGGAACCCAGATGGACGTTGCCATGGCTACAGTCAACGCCATGGTGACAGGGTTCGGCAGCAGCATGTGGGATGTCCCTGTGGTGATCGGGCCGTCGGTGGGGGCCTGTTGCTTTACGCTGTAGAGAGAGCAGGCTGCAGAGTTATACTCTATCCACCTTGACTGTGTTCCTGGCATGGCTGAGACCAGGCCTCATGTCAACATACAACTAGCCACCAGGTGTGGTGTGTGGCCAAATGTGCTGATAAAGACTTATTCTTGTCTTTCTGTGACTTATTGTTCTTTAATCACTGAGAAAAAGCATTGACTCCCAGTTTTAAAACCACAGGGTTGATAATGAGGTCACTGTGAGGTCAAACTATGATGTGGTTTTTATGATAGGTGCTGCTAGGCTGGATAGTCTCCTGATTGATATCCTACAGGCTGTCGCCGGGTTACCGCTCTCCATGATTCATTACCATAGCATGAGTTACCCCCCAGCCACTCATCTGATTGAATACACAAAAGTCATGACCTGGGAGCGATCTCTGTGATTGGATACTGGTTGTGTGGGGTGATACTGTTAGAGTGAAATTATCATCAGGTTAATGGATTACCAATCTAACCAGCAGAAGGATGGAGAGTTAAACTAAAGGGGCAGCATTTGATGGGAATATTTCACCCTAGGGGCGTGCTGCTGACCATTGAATACAGAAAGTTGAATCATCTCCACATTGTTTTACGTCAGGGTCTCCTTTCCTCTCCCCCCGTGTTTTAATCCTCCATTTTCTCAATTCCAGAATACTTCTCCAGAGGGGTGGGGTCTTGCCTGAGTGTATCCATGATGACACAGTGAATGACAGGCCGAGCGTGACCCTATGCACATCCTTTCACCCTGAGGCCTTCTTCTCCCGCGTCAGGGACGGGCTTAACTTTGGAACACAGGTGGGCTTCCTGTGGATGGACTAACTGGAACTACTGACTGTTGTGAACACTGAGTAAACTTATATTAGATCTTTATTAAATATACATTCAGCCATATCTGTCTGTTGCATCCAACACAACATTTTTATATTCCAGAATACATTTTCTTAAAATTATTTAACCTTTATTTAACTAGCCCATTTATATTCACTTCATATTCATACACTTCATGTTCCCGTCATCGTGTAATACGGTAGCAGTAACTCTCAAAGGGTGGCGATAATGCTTTGTTTGTTTATCTTTGTCTCAATCTCTATATTTGAAAGATCTCAGGAATCCCATCATTTTGAATAGCCTACGTGGCGTGCACATAAATGAAAACCCAATATAGGACGTTTGATTTAAAGAAACTGAATAGCAAGGCATATAAAGTCACTTGTTCATATCTTGTATCACTTTAGTGTGTGTTTTATGGTGCCATGCTCTATTAAAGCTACTGCTAAACACGTCTTAACTGCGTTGTGGAAGTTCCACACCAGCTACTTTAATTAAACCTGACTAATTAAGACCAACTGCTGTGCTTAATCTGTCCTAACATAATAACCACACAGAGACAGAGGGGGGAGAGATGTGGAGGGAGGGACTACAGTGTCTACTTTAGGTTGTGTTGTTGTAGATAGTGGACACTAGGGGGCAGTCTTAGCTGTGTTATAAGTCTAGTAGGTGTGTTTTGCTGGGAGAATGAGATATGGGATATCCTAGCTAACAATTTTAGGGAGAGAGAAAATGTTTGTAATGTTACCCGTACTGTTCCCGTAATGTTGAAGAGTCCAGTTCTACAGTATGTATGTTGGCATAAACCTCTTTGTTCCAAACCATCATTGTTCCAGTTCCGACAAAATAAAAGGTGTCCTGCCTGAATGACTACAGACCTGTAGCGCTCACCTCAGTCATCATGAAAACCTTTGAGCGCCTGGTACTGTCCCATCTGAAAACCATCACTGATGCCTCCCTTCACCCACTGCAGTTTGCCTACAGAGCTAACAGGTCTGTGGACTGTGCTGTCAACATGGGCCAACACTACATCCTCAAACACCTCGATAACCAGAAGACCTATGCAAGGATATTATTTGTGGACTTTAGCCCTGCGTTCAATACCGTCATCCCAGAATGTCTACAAAACAAACTCTCCCAGCTGAATGTGTCCAGCTCCATCCTTCAGCGGATCACTGACTTCCTGACCATCAGGACGCAACAAGTGAAGCTGGGAAAACCCCTTTCGGACTATTTATCCCTCAGCACCGGGGCGCTGCAAGGATGCGTGCTCTCACCTCACCTCTACTCACTCTACACCAATGACTGCACCTCCAACAACGCATCTGTCCAACTACTCAGGTTTTCAGATGACACCAATCTGGTTGGTCTCATCACCAATGGCAATGAGTCCATGTACCATGGAGTGGCCTAGTGTAGTCACAATAACCTGGAACTCAACACAGACAAAACCGTAGAAATGGTGATTGACTTCAGAAAGCACCCCCCAACATCTCTCCCCCTCGAGATTGATGGCTCAGCACGGCTGAATCATTCAAATTCCTGCAGACCATAATCTCCCACAACTTCAAGTAGGAGGACAACATCACCAATAAGGCACACCAGCGGATGCACTTCTTGCGGCAGCTGAAAAAGCTCAAAATCCCCAAGTCAACCGTGATCCGGTTTTACGCATCAGTCGTTGAGTCCATCTTCACCTCCTCCATCACCGTCTGGTTTGGGTCTGCGTCTTCCCGCTGCAAGGGCAAACGAGTGGGTCATCTGCTGCCACCTGCCCACCATCAAGGTCCTGCACGACTCCAGGGCAAGGAAGCATGCAGGAAAGATAATTACTGACCCCAACCCCTCCTCCAAAAATTCCCCTCGGGCAGGCAGTTTGGGTCACTCATGACCAAAACCTCCCGCCACCTGAAAAGTTTCTTCCCCCGGGCTGTGGCCCTCACCAACCGGCCATCTGGCCCATAGAGACTAAAGGACTATGCACTCTATGCTGCACACCGGATCAAGCCATCTCAAGCCAAAATAACTACACTATACTGCATTGCACTTCGCCCATCTCTCCCCCCCTCCAATTAGTACTTTTGTTAAACAGAAAACCCAAACCCATGGCAGCAGATCCACAAGGTCCGCCATGAGAGGTGGCTGTATAGTTCCCTAAAGGAAAAGCTCCTTTAGTCAATCTGCTTTCTCTGTGAGAGCTTCCCATGTCTGGAACACACTGCCATCAGACACACGTCAAGTTGAAGTCGGAAGTTGACATACACTTAGGTTGGAGTCATTAAAACTTGTTTTTCAACCACCACAAATTTCTTGTTAACACACTATAGATTTGGCAAGTCAGTTAGGACATCTACTTTGTGCATGACACAACTCATTTTTCCAACAATTGTTTACAGACAGATTATTTCACTTCTAATTCACTGTATCACAATTCCAGTGGGTCAGAAATGTACATACACTAAGTTGACTGTGCCTTTAAACAGCTTGGTAAATTCCAGAAAATGATGTCATGGCTTTAGAGGCTTCTGATAGGCTAATTGACATCATCTGAGTCAATTGGAGGTGTACCTGTGGATGTATTTCAAGGCCTACCTTCAAACTCAGTGCCTCTTTAGGAAAAACAAAAGAAATCAGCCAAGACCTCAGAAAAAACTTTGTAGACCTCCACAAGTCTGGTTCATCCTTGGAAGCAACTTCCAAATGCTTGAAGGTACCACGTTCATCTGTACAAACAATAGTACGCAAGTATAAACACCATGGGAACTCGCAGCCGTCATACCGCTCAGGAAGGAGACGTGTTCTGTCTCCTAGAGATGAACGTACTTTGGTGCGAAAAGTGCAAATCAATCCCAGAACAACAACAAAAGACCTTGTGAAGATGCTGGAGGAAACAGGTACAAAAGTATCTATATCCACAGTAAAATGAGTCCTAGATCGACATAACCTGAAAGGCCGCTCAGCAAGGAAGAAGCCACTGCTCCAAAACTGCCATAAAAAAGCCAGACAACGGTTTGCAACTGCACATGGGACAAAGATCATACTTTTTTTAGAAATGTCCTCTGGTCTGATGAAACAAAAATAGAACTGTTTGGCCATAATGACCATCGTTATGTTTGGAGGAAAAAGCAAGGAGGCCTACAAACCTGACTCAGTTACACCAGCTCGGTCAGGAGGAATGGGCCAAAATTCACCAACTTATTGTGGGAAGCTTGTGGAAGGCTACCCGAAACATTTGACCCAAGTTAAACAATTTAAAGGCATGCTACCAAGTACACATTGAGTGTATGTAAACTTCTGACCCACTGGGAATGTGATGAAAGAAATAAAAGCTGAAATAAATCATTCTCTCTACTATTATTCGGACATTTCACATTCTTAAAATAAAGTGGTGATCCTAACTAACCTAAGGCAGGGAATTTTTACTGGGATTAAATATCAGGAATTGTGGAAAACTGAGTTTGCACAACCAATCACACCTACACAAAAAAACATAAAGACATGGCTAAAGGCCAATCAGACTTGTGAACATAATCCCTAGCTGTGTATTGTCGCTTTCCATCTTGCTGTAGCTTGTGAGGCGTGGAAACACTGTTGCTTTTATGTATTTTGTTTTGTTGCTTTTTGTGCTATTGCTCTGTCTGCATGCTACGTGTTGCTTGTTCTATGTTGTTCTGCATGTGCTTACTGCTCATTGTTTGTCTGTATTGTAATTGTTTTTAATAACCTGCCCAGGGACTATGGTTGAACATTTGCCGGCTGGCTAAAACCGGCACTTTTACTGAAACATTGATTAATGCGCACTGTCCCTGTAAAAAAATGTATAAACTCATACTCAGATATATTGATACTGTAAATGTGTACATTCACTGTATATCAACCGAATACCCACTGTACATGTGTATATCTGCTCATTCTCTTATACTGTATCTCTGTGCGCACTCTACCTAGTTGTACATAATGTATGTAAACTTTGTTTGAACTCTGTTGTCTGTATTGTATCTCTAAATGTTGTTTATCACTAGCAGCACCATATACACCAAGTAAAATTCTGAGTATGTGTAAATTAATAAAGGTGATTCTGATTCTAATAACCTATTTAGCATGTTTTTGTGTTAGTTAGGAGAACATTCCCTTAATGTCAAACATAACTTACCCAGGATGTGATGAACATTTTCAAAAAAATACAATATTAATATTCTAGACACGTTTCATGGGACACTGCAAGAACAATCATGTGTCCCGTTTTCTGATGGTTAGAATATTCCATCAATGTCACACCAAACATACACAGAACATGGTTGCCATGTTCTCAGAATGTAAGATATTAATGTTCTAAACACGTTTCCTAGGACTTTGCAAGAATATTACTGTGTTCAATAATGTTTAAAATGTGGGACATTCTGCCATTGTCCACTAAAGATTTCTGTCTAGTTCCTGCCTTGTTCCAGGGACGTCCCTTATCTCTGTCAGTCCCGAGACTCCAAAAAATCTGCTTTTCATTTATCTGACATTCATTTATCTCCAGCCCTTATATTTAGCCTCACAATGAAGTGTTTTACCATTTTCTTTTCAGGACAACCAGGACTACAAGTAGAACACAAAACTATTTGAGACAAACAGTTGCATTCATTAGTTTTATTGACATGTCAGTCACTGATAGTCAGTCAATTAGCCCATGTCAGCTAAGTTAGTTTAGCGACCAGGTATCTAAACTTGTTATCATGGTCAGTCTCAGTCAGATATTATATTAAAAACCGCAAACATTTCTCTCCACCCTATGGCAAAATATTTAGAATTTCAGGAAACTAGCTGTAAAACGTATGGAGGGGCATATGGATGTGGGTACACAGACCCGCGAGCAACTGCGACCTCTCATGATGAGTTCAGATTTTTTGTGGCCCCACCCCCATCAAAGTCGCTTACCTTCTAACGACGGTGTAGCTTGTGAGTGCCATAGAGGAAAACATGTTACATGTACAGTCTCAGCTTTTCATAGATACTGTAGCTTAATAGTTTGTAGCTCAAACCGTTCGGATTCTACAGACATTTTTGTAAAAAGACCCGGCACTTGTCTCACAAACACCGCTCTAGCTCAACTGACCGCCACTGACATATCTGCACATCTGGCTAAAAAGTATAGAAAAGTACCAGAGTATCCCTTTAATATCTTATATTCTGAGAACATGGCAACCATGTTCTGTGTATGTTTGGTGTGACATTGATGGAATATTCTCCTAACCCTCAGAAAACTGGACACATGAACGTTCTTGCAAGGTTCCCATGAAATGTGTCTAGAACATTAATGTTAAATATTCAGAGAACATGGTAACCACGTTCTGGTAAATTCTGTTTGACATTAAGGGAATGGTCTCTTGGAAACACTCCTTACACATCACTGGAACATTCCTATGGAAACATTAGGTAATGACCTAATTAGACTCCTAAAGGAACGTTCTCTCAAGCGTGTCAGATGACAGTGTGTAAGTTGAGGTGTGTCAGTGTTAAAGGCCCAATGCAGCCATTTTTATATTGATATCAAATCATTTATGGGTAACAATTGAGTAGCCTAGCTTACTGTAATAGCCTAGCTTACTGAGTAGCCTAGCTTACTGATTTCCATTAAAATGGGCAAAAATAGCTTTTTAACAAGAAAACTTTTTCTCAAGCAAGAATTTTGCTAGGACTGTCTGGGAGTGGGGAGGGGAAAATTGAAAACAAGGGTTTGGAACAGTTATTCGTCTATTAACCAATTTATCGCATGGTGATGTCAGGTCCCGTGTAGATTGTATTTCCAACCAGCAACTATCAGGAAATTACACTTTTACAGCGTTAGTTTCATCAGCTGTTGTATAATATATCAAACAAGCTAAGCATCAGTATAGAGACAAAGTAGAGTCGCAATTCAACGGCTCAGACACGAGAGGTATGTGGCAGGGTCTACAGTCAATCACGGACTACAAAAAGAAAACCAGCCCCGTCGGGGACCACGATGTCTTGCTCCCAGACAAACTAAACAACTTCTTTGCTCACTTTGAGGACTATACAGTGCCACCGACACGGCCTGCTACCAAAACCTGCGGGCTCTCCTTCACCGCAGCCAACGTGAGTAAAACATTTAAACGTGTTAACCCTCGCAAAGCTGCCGGTCCAGATGGCATCCCTGGCCGCGTCCTCAGAGCATGCGCAGACCAGCTGCCTGGGGTGTTTACGGACATATTCAATCAATCCTTATCCCAGTCTGCTGTTCCCACATGCTTCAAGAAGGCCACCATTGTTCTTGTTCCCAAGAAAGCTAAGGTAACTGAGCTAAATGACTATCGCCCCGTAGCACTCACTTCTGTCATCATGAAGTGCTTGAGAGACTAGTCAAGGATCATATCACCTCCATCCTACCAGACACCCTAGATTGCCTACAGGGAGGAGGTGAGGGCCCTCGGAGTGTGGTGTCAGGAAAATAACCTCTCACTCAACGTCAACAAAACAAAGGAGATGATCGTGGACTTCAGGAAACAGCAGTGGGAGCACCCCCTATCCACATCGACGGGACAGTAGTGGAGAAGGTGGAAAGTTTTAAGTTCCTCTGCGTACACATCACGGACAAACTGAAATGGTTCACCCACACAGACAGTGTGGTGAAGAAGGCGCAACAGCACCTCTTCAACCTCAGGAGGCTGAAGAAATTTGGCTTGTCACCAAAAACACTCACAAACTTTTACAGATGCACAATCGAGAGCATCCTGTCGGGCTGTATCACCGCCTGGTATGGCAACTGCTCCGCCCACAACCGTAAGGCTCTCCAGAGGGTAGTGAGGTCTGCACAGCGCATCACCGGGGGTAAACTACCTGCCCTCCAGGACACCTACACCACCCGATGTCACAGGAAGGCCAAAAAGATCATCAAGGACAACAACCACCCGAGCCACTGCCTGTTCACGCCGTTATCATCCAGAAGGCGAGGTCAGTGCAGGTGCATCAAAGCTGGGACCGAGAGACTGAAAAACAGCTTCTACCTCAAGGCCATCAGACTGTTTAACAGCCATCACTAACATTGAGTGGCTGCTGCCAACATACTGACTCAAATCTCTAGCCACTTTAATAATTAGAAATTGGATGTAATAAATGTGTCACTAGCCACTTTAAACAATGCCACTTTATATAATGTTTACATATCCTACATTACTCATCTCATATGTATATACTGTACTCTATACCATCTACTACATCTTGCCTATGCCGTTCGGCCATCGACTCAAATCTCTAGCCACTTTAATAATTAAAAATTGGATGTAATAAATGTATCACTAGCCACTTTAAACAATGCCACTTTATATAACGTTAACATATCCTACATTACTCATCTCATATGTATATACTGTACTCTATACCATCTACTTCATCTTGCCTATGCTGTTCGACCATCGCTCATCCATATATTTATATGTACATATTCTTATTCATTCCTTTACACGTGTGTATAAGGTAGTTGTGAAATTGTTAGATTACTTGTTAGATACTACTGCATGGTCGGAACTAGAAGCACAAGCATTTTACTACACTCGCATTAATATCTGCTAACCATGTGTGTAAAATTTGATTTGATTTTGATTTGATTTTGATTTGATATAAAACACAGGAAAAACTGATTATTGAGTGCACTGCCCCTTTAATGAAAGAGTTTATCACACCATCATCCTTCCAGAACAGCATAGGATGTCTCTCTCTCACACAAACACATACAGAGCAGATCCCAGGAGGTGTGTGCGTGACCCGATCAGGCCTTAGCACCTGTGGTGTAATAGGACCTGTCCAGATCTTGAATCATTAATCTGCCAGTGTAATTACTGACTGCATCACCTCGTTCTGACTGACTGGACTAGTGTGGCGTGTATGTGTGAGTTTGTTGCATGTGTACGTGAATGCATGTAAATCTGTCTACTATAGGAAGAACATATTGTTGCAGTACTTTGCAGACATCAGCGTTAAATACTTGATAGTTTGCGTTTAAATAAAGAAGCCTTTCTTAGGAGAGCCCCTGCCAGGATTACAAACTCTCCACCATGGCCAAGACCAAAGAGCTCTCCAAGGATGTCAGGGACAAGATTGTAGACCTACACAAGGCTGGAATGGGCTACAAGACCATCACCAAGCAGCTTGGTGAGAAGGTGACAACAGTTGGTGCGATTATTCACAAATGGAAGAAACACAAAAGAACAGTCAATCTCCCTCGGCCTGGGGCTCCATACAAGATCTCACCTCGTGGAGTTGCAATGACCATGAGAACAGTGAGGAATCAGCCCAGAACTACACGGGAGGATCTTGTCAATGATCTCAAGGCAGCTGGGACCATAGTCACCAAGAAAACAATTGGTAACACACTACGCCGTGAAGGACTGAAATCCTGCAGCGCCCGCAAGGTCCCCCTGCTCAAGAAAGCACATATACATGCCCGTCTGAAGTTTGCCAATGAACATCTGAATGATTCAGAGGACAACTGGGTGAAAGTGTTGTGGTCAGATGAGACCAAAATGGAGCTCTTTGGCATCAACTCAACTCGCCGTGTTTGGAGGAGGAGGAATGCGGCCTATGACCCCAAGAACACCATCCCCACCGTCAAACATGGAGGTGGAAACATTATGCTTTGGGGGTGTTTTTCTGCTAAGGGGACAGGACAACTTCACCGCATCGAAGGGATGATGGACGGGGCCATGTACCGTCAAATCTTGGGTGAGAACCTCCTTCCTTCAGCCAGGGCATTGAAAATGGGTCGTGGATGGGTATTCCAGCATGACAATGACCCAAAACACACGGCCAAGGCAACAAAGGAGTGGCTCAAGAAGAAGCACATTAAGGTCCTGGAGTGGCCTAGCCAGTCTCCAGACCCTAATCCCATAGAAAATCTGTGGAGGGAGCTGAAGGTTCGAGTTGCCAAACGTCAGCCTCGAAACCTTAATGACTTGGAGAAGATCTGCAAAGAGGAGTGGGACAAAATCCCTCCTGAGATGTGTGCAAACCTGGTGGCCAAATACTTGAAACGTCTGACCTCTGTGATTGCCAACAAGGGTTTTGCCACCAAGTATTAAGTCATGTTTTGCAGAGGGGTCAAATACTTATTTCCCTCATTAAAATGCAAATCAATTTATAACATTTTTCACATGCGTTTTTCTGGATTTTTTTGTTGTTATTCTGTCTCTCACTGTTCAAATAAACCTACCATTAAAATTATAGACTGATCATTTCTTTGTCAGTGGGGAAACGTACAAAATCAGCAGGGGATCAAATACTTTTTTCCCCCATTGTGCATAAGTATATTTTAGTAACTACATTTACTTTTGATACTTAAGTATATTATGGCAGACCAGATGGTTTGGTCAAGTTGTTTACACAGATCAGACACGGACAGAATTGTATTAGCTTGGTTTCAATGGTGTTTATAAATAATAAACAAAGAGAAAAGAATCGGTCTCCTCCAGGAGACCTCCTCCGGGATACCGTCTCTGGGCTCTGGGGTCTCACTGTATCCTGTGGGGAACAAAAACCAAGCTCCCTCCGTTATCTCTGGTACTCAGCGCGACTACACACGAGTAACCTCTCTTCCCCAGTCCCCACCCCCATGGGCTGCCCTTCTGGCAGCTTTATGGGACTCACCGCCCGTAGAGGAATGGCCTCGGGATACCGGGTGGCATAATTTACTTTTACCAGGATGTACCGGTGTCCTCGTGCCAGTTTTACCAGGGGTCCCATTGAACGCATTGCCATGGACATAGTGGGACCCCTGGTAAAAACGTCACTAGGACACCGGTACATCCTGGTAATAGTAAATTATGCCACCCGGTATCCCGATGATCGGTAGGGGGACCAGTGAGTTTTGGAAGTGTGCTTTTGGGGCAGTGATTTGACACTAGTCTTCCACGGCCCTCCTAATCCCGGGCCAGTGTAACTGGGCAATGATCCGTTCCTGGGTCTTCTCCATTCCCAGGTGTGCCCCCAACAGATGGGTGTGGGCCAGCTGAAGAACAGTTCCCACGTACCTTCGGGCAGCAACAGTACCTCTCGAAGTTCCCCCTGTTGGCGCAACACCTGATACAAAAGGTTATCCTTGATTTGGAAATGGGGGTATCCTCAGTCACAGACACAGGAAACAGACATCTCCCCACCACGTTCAGTCCCTTGGGACAGCAGGCTCGTGGCTACCAGCGAAATCACACTCCCGGAGTCCAATAGAGCATAGGTCTATGGTGCGCCCAACAGGAGGTGACGTAGTTCACTGCGTGGCCCACCTCACCTCCCGGGTTCTCTGATGGCACTGACTCATCTCGAGCTGGGCAATTCCATGCAAGGTGCCCCTGGGCGCCACACTCAAAACACTTCCTTTGGTCTCCATCTACCTTGGGTTTGTCGGCGGAAAGTCGGCTCTCCCCGGCCGTCTCTCCACGGTTCTGTGGGCCATGCACCACGCACCACAGACCTTTGGCCCCGCTGACTGTTGGTCTGGGGTATACGGCAGTGGGGGTGTCCTTCTGTCCCCTCGGACGGGTCCCCAACTTGGCCCAGCCCGGGCCTCAGTGTTCTGATGTGTCTCCACTGCTCCCAGGAGGTCTTTCAGGGTCTGGGGAGAGCGTAGACTCACTGCCCTCTTCATGTCGTGGGGTAGCGCCCATAAGAAGCAATCCATGACCACTTTGTCTATGATGAAATGGGTTGATACGTCAGTTAGGAGCCATGTCCTGGGGATGCGCAGTAGGTCACAATATGCCTTTTGGGCGTTCCTGGACAGGAACTGGGCCAGCAGACTTGCCCATTTCGGGCTTGGCCATACTTCCCATGGCGCTGTCCGTTCAAACGTGCAGAGGTATGTTTTGATGTCGTTGTCCCCCGTTAGCTTGATTAAAAACTGGTTAGGATGCAATTTAGTAGGCACTCCTCCTTGTAGCTTTCTGATTTACTCAACGAGGCAGATATTTTGTAGCCGCTGTTCCTCCAGCGTTTGTTCCTGCACTGCCTGTTGTGCTTGTTGGGCCCGGACAAACTGAGCTATCAACTCGTCCATGCTGATGCTGTGTAAACATCAGCCCTGATCTGACCACGATATCACAATGCCCGCATTCTCCACCACTTCTGGCAGACCAGGAGGTTTGATCAAGACGTTTACACAGATCAGACATGGACAGAATTGTATTAGCTTGGTTTCAAGGGTGTTTATTTAAATAATAAACAAAGAGAAAAGAATAGGTGTCCTCCAGGAGACCTCCTCTGGGATACCGTCTTCTGGGCTCCGAGGTCTTACTGTATCCTGTGGGGAACAAAACCGAGCTCCCTCAGTTATCTCTGGTACTGCGCATGACAAGTCGGGAGTAACCTCTCTTCCCCAGTCCCCGCCCCCATGTTCTGCTCTTCTGGTAGCTTTATGGGACTCGTCCAGCAGTTGAGCAATAAGCCCCTTGATTACTCACAAACCACAATCAGCCCCAATTAGTCCTGGCCGGAGAGCTGCGTGATGTGCCTCGATGAGTCTCCCCCTGGTGGCTAACCTACGGTACGACACTATATTTAAAACCAAACACTGATAGACTATTACTCAAGTAGTATTTTACTGGGTGACTTTCGGTTTTATTTTAGTCATTTTCTATTAAGGTATGTTTACTTTTAGTCAAGTATGACAATTGGCTACTTTTTCCACCACTGCCTTTCCAGGGCTACGTAGAGAACAAGCACTGACCTACAAATTAAACCATTGTCTTGATACAATTGATTCCAATTCGAGTAAGCATTTCCTAGTAATGAAGAGATAACACATTTCTGCTGTGAGGATGTTCAATCTGGGATATAGGGCGTTTTGAGTCTCACTCCCTCTGTCTCTCTATGTATCGCTCTGTGTCTGCATATTTCTCTCTCTCTCTCTCTCTCTCTCTCTCTCTCTCTCTCTCTCTCTCTATGTCTGCAAATGTCTCTCTCTCTCTTTGTGTCTGCATATTTCTCTCTGTGTCTGCAGAGATGTATCTCTCTCGTTCTCTCTTTGTGTCTGCAGATCTCTCTCTCTCTCGCGCGTTTTGTGTCTGCAGACTTCTCTCTCTCTCTGTGTGTCTGCAGATCTCTCTCTCTGTGTCTGCAGATGTCTCTCTCTTTGTGTCTGCAGATCTCTCTCTCTCTCTCTCTGTCTGCAGATGTCTCTCTCTCTTTGTGTCTGCAGATCTCTCTCTCTCTCTCTCTCTCTCTCTCTCTCTCTCTCTCTCTCTCTCTTTGTGTCTGCAGACCTCTCTCTCTGTGTGGCTGCAGATGACTCTCTCTCTCTCTCTCTTTGTGTCTGCAGATGTCAATTCAATTCAATTCAATTTGCTTTATTGGCATGACGTAACAATGTACATATTGCCAAAGCTTACATTTGATATTTATAATATGAACATAATTAATAATCAAAATTGTCAACAGGACAACAGTAACAACAATAACCACATTGAACAACAACAATAAGCATACAGTAGAAGACATGTGCAGGTTGATTGGTCTGTCAGACACTGTCCCTCATCTTATGGCAGGCAGTGATGTAGTGCGCTGCCAGCCCACAGCTTTCTGTTTCCTCCCCCAACAGGATGGGTAGCCTATTCTCATCAGAGAGGTCTTTGAAACCTTGAATATGGGTTTCAAATTTGGGGAAATGACACTCTCTAATTGTTTTATATTTTTGACATTTTGTCAGGAAATGCAGCTCTGTCTCAGGTTCTGCTGTGGTGCAGTGGTTGCACAGCCTTTCCTCTACAGGCAGCCAGGTTTTCCTGTGTCTACCCTTCTCAATGGCAAGGCTGTGCTCACTGAGCCTGTACTTTGTCAAGGTTTTTCTAAGGTTTTGATCAGTAACCGTGGTCAAATAGTTTGCCACGGTGTACTGTCGATTTAGGGCCAGATAGCACTGCATTTTGCTTTGTGCTTGTGCTTGTGTTTCCCAATGAGCAATGTAGTTTTGTTTTGATTGTGATGTAATTTGTTTTATTCTGATTGATTGTATGTTCTGGTCCTGAGGCTTCAGTGTGTTAGTAGAACAGGTTTGTGAACTCAGCCCCAGGACCAGCTGGATGAGGGGACTCTTTTCTTTGCTCAGCTCTTGGCATTGCAGGGCTTGGTAATGATATGAGATGGGGGTCACTGTATTTTAGATGTTTCCAAAACTTAATTGCTCTTTTTTGAGTTTTTATTATTAGTGGATATTGGCTTAATTCTGCCCTGCATGCATTGTTTGTAGTTTTCCTCTGGACATGTAGGAGAATCTTACAGAACTCAGCATGCAGGGTTTCAATGGGGTGTTTGTCCCATTGGGTGAAATCTTGTTTTGCAAGTGGACCCCACACCTCGCTGCCATAAAGTGCAATTGGTTCAATGACACATTCAATAAGTTTTAGCCAAATTTTAATAGGTATTTCAATTTGAATTTGTTTTTTAATGGCGTAGAATGCCCTGCGTGCTTTCTCTCTCAGTTCATTCACTGCCTCATTAAGGTGTCCAGTTGAGCTTATTTTTAAACCTAAGTAGTTGTAGTGTGTGCAGTACTCTATATATTTTGTACCAATTGAGAACTTTGGTCTAATTCCCTGAGATCTGGATCTTCTCTGAAAAATCATTATTTTAGTCTTTTTGGGGTTTACTGCCAGGGCCCAGGTCTGGCAGTACTGCTCTAGCAGGTCCAGGCTCTGCTGTAGGCCATGTGCTGTGGGTGACAGCAGACACAGGTCATCTGCGAAGAGCAGGCATTTAACCTCTGAATTGTGGAGACTAACACCAGGGGCAGAGGATTCTTCTAGAATAGTGGCCAATTCGTTGATGTAAATATTGAAGAGTGCAGGGCTCAGATTGCAACTCCTGGCGAAGGCCCCACCCCTGGGTAAAGAATTCTGTTCTTTTCTTGCCAATTTTAATGGCGCACGTATTGCCAGTATACATTGATTTAATTATGTCATATGTTTTACCCCCTACACCACTTTCAATAACTTTGTAGAACAGTCCTGTATGCCAAATAGAATCAAATGCTTTTTGGAAGTCGATAAAGCAAGCATATATTTTGGTATTATTTTGGTGGACATGTTTATCTATCAGGGTGTGTAGGGTGTAAATATGATCGGTCGTGCGATGTTTTGGTATAAATCCAATTTGGCTTTTACTCAAGACATTGTGCTTATTAAGGAAGTTTAGAACTCTTACATTTATAATACTACAGAAAACCTTCCCCAGGTTACTGTTCACACAAATGCCTCTGTAATTGTTAGGGTCAAATTTGTCTCCGTTCTTAAAGATTGGGGTGTCTCTCTCTCTCTCTTTGTGTCTGCATATGTCTCTCTCTCTCTCTTTGTGTCTGCAAATGTCTCTCTCTCTCTCTTTGTATCTGCAGACTTCTCTCTCTGTCTGCAGATGTCTCTCTCTCTCGCTCTCTCTGTATCTGCAGACTTCTCTCTCTCTGTGTCAGCAGATTTCTCTCTCTCTCTCTCTCTCTCTCTCTCTCTCTCTCTCTCTCTCTCTCTCCCTCTGCAGATTTTTCGGTCTCTCTCTGTTCCTCTGGGTCTGCAGACCATCATGAGACTGAAGAAACTGGCTCTGACTGTCCGACATGAGGAAGAGGGGAGGGGAAAGAAAGGGAAGAGCAGAGATTAAAAGGAGAGGGGGGAGGAGGAGGAAATAAAAAAGGAGAAGAGGTGTGGAGAGTAGGGAAAAGGAATATGAACTACAACTTCTAATGTGAACACAGTGATTCTGACTGATCAGTCTCAGTTTAGTTAGGTTTATTAGGATCCCCATTAGCTACTGCACATACAGCAGCTACTCTTCCTGGGGTCCACATAAAACGTACCTATACATTAAAAAGTACAGAACATGTCACGACTTCCGCCGAAGTCGGTCCCTCTCCTTGTTCGGGCGGCATTCAGCGGTCGACGTCGCCGGCCTTCTAGCCATCGCCGATCCACTTTTCATTTTCCATTTGTTTTGTCTTTGTTTTATACACACCTGGTTTCAATTCCCCAATTACATGTTCATTATTTAACCCTCTGTTTTCCCCATGTTTGTTGTGCGTTATTATTCCTGAGTTATGTCAGTCCTATTTGGTGGGCTTGGTATATTATCTACTTTGTAATTTTATGAGTAAACTACGTTGTGTTGCTCATCTCTGTTGTCCTGCACCTGACTCTTTTGCACCAACTACACCAAGCACTTTGACAGAATAACGCACCAGTAGAATGGAGTCAGCAGGAGCAGACACCCCCATGTTGGCTGTAGAGAAGTGCGTCCAGCAGCATGCGACAATGTTGCAACATGTCGGCACCGCCATGGATCGCATCCTGCAGACGATGGACCGTTGGGAGAGAGGACGAGTTCCCCCAGCGCGTCTACCAGCACCACCACAGGCACCACTGCTCAACCCTTCTTCACCCGGTCCCAGTGGGATTCGGCTCGCGCTCCCGAGGGAGTATGATGGGACGGCTGCCGGATGTCATTGGTTCCTACTCCAGCTGGAGCTCTACCAGGCAACCGTCCACCCGGCTCCTTTGGGTCGTGAGAGCGTGTCCGCCCTCGTCTCCTGCCTCTCAGGGAAAGCCCTGGAGTGGGCCAACACCGAATGGGGGGAAGGAGAAGCGGTGTTGGACCACTACGAGGATTTCACGTCTGTTTCACCTGAGGCAGGGGACGAGGAGCGCACAGGAGTTCGCCTTGGACTTCCGGACCCTGGCTGCCGGCGCGGGATGGAACGACAGGGCCCTGATCGATCACTACCGGTGTAGTTTGCGAGAGGACGTCCGTCTGGAGTTGGCCTGCAGGGACACCACTCTCTCCTTTGACCAGCTGGTGGACCTGTCCATCCGGCTGGATAACCTGCTGGCTACCCGCGGACGTCCAGATCGGGGCCTGTCGGTTCCATCCCCCAGCACCACCGCTCCGACGCCCATGGAGCTGGGAGGTGCTGCACTTAGGGCGACCGGAGGAGGGACCACCCTTGCTGTCTTTGCCTGGCCGGTTCCCCTCCACTGGGATTCTCTGCCTCTAACCCTATTACAGGGGCTGAGTCACTGGCTTACTAGTGCCGTGGCGGGGATCTTGTGGGCTATACTCGGCCTTGTCTCAGGATGGTAAGTTGGTGGTTGAAGATATCCTTCTAGTGGTGTGGGGGCTGTGTTTCGGCAGAGTGGGTGGGGTTATATCCTGCCTGTTTGGCCCTGTCTGGGGGTATCGTCGGACGGGGCCACAGTGTCTCCCGACCCTCTCCTGTCTCAGCCCCAGTATTTATGCTGCAGTAGTTTATGTGTCGGGGGCTAGGGTCCGCCTGTTATATCTGGAGTATTTCTTCTCTTATCTGGTGTCCTGTGTGAATTTAAGTATGCTCTCTCTAATTATCTCTCTCTCTCTTTCTTTTTTTTCTCTCTCTCTCTCTCTCTCTCTCTCTCTCTCTCTCTCTCTCTCTCTCTCTCTCTCTCTCTCTCTCTCTCTCTCGGAGTACCTGAGCATTAGGACCATTCCTCAAGGCCTACCTGGCCTGATGACTCCTTGATGTCCCGAGTCCATTTGGCCATGCTGCTTCTCCAGTTTCAACTGTTCTGCCTGTTTTATGAACATTTTAAAATCTTGTCCATGTTCTGTTATAATCTGCACCCGGCACAGCCAGAAGAGGACTGGCCACCCCTCACAGCCTGGTTCCTCTCTAGGTTTCTTCCTAGGTTTTGGCCTTTCTAGGGAATTTTTCCTAGCCACTGTGCTTTTACACCTGCATTGCTTGCTGTTTGGGGTTTTAGGCTGGGTTTCTGTACAGCACTCTGTGCCATCAGCTGATGTAAAAAGGGCTTTATAAATACATTTGATTTGATTTGATTTGATCTGTGGCCGCAGAGAGCACACTGCCGGTCGGTGCTGGGGAGGTTCCTCTGGGAGTCGAGGCAGCAGGCAGGGCACTCTCGTGTCACCCCAGGTGAGTCGGCACCAGGCTCACCCAGAGCCCTCTGTTGCACACGTTTTTGTATATAAACTTTCCTGAGTTTTCCCCGCATTCCCAGCATAAGGCGCTCATAGATTCAGGAGCAGCTGGGAATTTTATTGACCGATCATTTGCCCATAGTTTAGGGATCCCTATTGTTCCAGTGGACATGCCCTTCCCAGTTCACGCCATAGATAGTCAACCATTAGGGTCAGGGCTAATTAGGGAGGTCACCGCTCCACTGGGCATGGTGACGCAGGAGGGTCACAAGGAGAGAATTAGTCTCTTCCTTATTTATTCTCCTGCGTTTCCCGTGGTGCTGGGCCTACCCTGGTTAGCCTGTCATGACCCCACTATTTCGTGGCAACAGAGGGCTCTCACAGGGTGGTCACGAGAGTGCTCTGGGAGGTGTTTAGAGGTTTCCGTCGGTGCTACTGCGCACCCCCTCTGAATATGCCGATTTGGCTCAATTACCACCCCATCGACGAGGGGATTGTGCGATAAATCTCCTGGTAGACGCAGCACTTCCCAGGAGTCACGTGTATCCCCTGTCGCAAGAGGAGACGGCGACTATGGAAACATATGTCTCCGAATCCCTGGGGCAGGAGTACATTTGGCCCTCCACTTCACCTGCCTCCTCAAGCTTCTTTTTTGTGAAGAAGAAGGATGGAGGTCTGCGCCCGTGTATTGACTATCGAGGCATTAACCAGATCACTGTGAGTTACAGTTACCTGCTACCTCTCATAGCCAGTGCGATAGAGTCAATGCACGGGGCGCGCTTCTTTACAAAATTGGGTCCCAGGAGCGCTTACAACCTGGTGCGTATCCGGGAGGGAGACGAGTGGAAGACGACATTTAATACCACCTCAGGGCACTATGAGTACCTCGTCATGCCGTACGGGTTGATGAATGCTCGATCAGTCTTCCAGTCCTTTTGTACACGAGATTTTCAGGGACCTGCACGGGCAGGGTGTAGTGGTGTATATTGATGACATTCTGATATACTCCTCTACACGCACCATGTGTCTCTGGTGCGCCGGGTGCTTGGTCGACTGTTGGAACATGACCTGTACGTCAAGGCTGAGAAATGTCTGTTCTTTCAACAGTCTGTCTCCTTCCTAGGGTACCGCATTTCCACTTCAGGGGTGGAGATGGAGAGTGATCGCATTTCAGCCGTGCGTAATTGGCCGGATCCCACCACGCTAAAGGAAGTGCAGCGGTTTCTAGGGTTTTCCAACTATTACTGGAGGTTTATCCGGGGCTTTGGTCAAGTAGCGGCTCCCATTACCTCACTGCTGAAGGGGGGACCGGTGCGTTTGCAGTGGTCGGCTGAGGTGGACAGGGCTTTTGGTCACCTGAAAGCTCTGTTTATCTCGGCTACCGTGCTGGCCCATCCGGATCCCTCTTTGGCGTTCATAGTGGAGGTGGACGCATCCGAGGCTGGGATAGGAGCCGTGCTCTCTCAGCGCTCGGGTACACCACCAAAGCTCCGCCCCTGTGCCTTCTTTTCGAGGAAGCTCAGCCCGCGGAGCAAAACTATGACATGGGGGTCCGGGAGCTGTTGGCTGTCGTCAAGGCCTTGAAAGCGTGGAGACATTGGCTTGAGGGTGCTAAACACTGGTTTAGGCGCTCGGAAGAGACATGTATTGCCGCTCATGTGGACCTTCAGCGGGCCATGAGACGTCAGAAAGTGAGCGCCGACCGCCACCGCAGTGAGGCCGGGGAAAGGGTCTGGCTCTCGACCCGAAACCTGCCCCTCCGCCTGCCCTGCTGGAAGCTGGGTCTGCGGTTTGTGGGGCCATTCAAAGTCCTTAGGAGACTGAACGAGGTTTGCTACAGGTTACAGCTTCCCCCAGATTACTGTATTAACCCCTCGTTCCATGTGTCTCTCCTCAGGCCGGTGGTGTCTGGTCCACTCCAAGAGTCTGAGGTGCAGGAGGTTCCTCCGCCCTCTCTGGACATCGAGGGGGCCCCGGCGTATGCAGTTCGAGCCATACTGGACTCGAGGCGTCGGGCGAGGGGCCTTCAGTACCTCGTGGAGTGGGAGGGGTACGGTCCAGAGGAGAAATGCTGGGTGCCGGTGGAGGACCCTTCGATGCTGTGGGAGTTCCACCGTCTCCATCTGGATCGCCCTGCGCCTCGTCCTTCGGGTCGTCCCGGAGGTCGGCGTCGGCGCGCTGCTGGAGGAGGTACTGTCACGACTTCCGCCCAAGTCGGTTCCTCTCCTTGTTCGTGCGGCGTTCGCCGGTCTGGTTTCACCTGGTTTCAATTCCCCAATTACATGTTCATTATTTAACCCTCTGTTTTCCCCATGTTTGTTGTGCGTTATTATTCCTGAGTTATGTCAGTCCTATTTGGTGGGCTTAGTTATTTATCTACTTTGTAATTATATGAGTAAACTACGTTGTGTTGCTCATCTCTGCTGTCCTGCGCCTGACTCTTTTGCACCAACTACACCAAGCACTTTGACAGAACAGTTATAGACAGCCAGAGAGCAGCAAGTTCAAGACAAATCCGAACCTAATCACCCTCTGTCATTTTCTTTCGCTTTTTCTCTTTCCTTCAATCTCTTTTTCTTTACCTTTTTCTCACAATCTCTCCACTTTGCTTTCTCTTTCTCTCACTCTTTCTTTTGCTTTCTCTATTTTATTGTTTCTTAATCTTTTGCTTTCTCTCTCGCTATCTCTATCTCTCTATCTGTTTTTATCTAGTTTAGGCAGCCAGTAGGGTTGTAGTTGTGTTAGACGGTCAGAGTCTTCTCTTGTGTAACTATAAATCTCTGTTTCATAACCACCACATATACACACATACTCTCTCCTCTGTTGCTCCACACGTACACAGTGCACACACATACAAATAGACATTGACTTACGTACACCATCTTTCATAACTGCCTCCCCTCTCTTTCCTCATATAATAGTCATAACCAAATAAACTCTCATAAACACTCACAAACTCTGTATACTCTGTCTCCTCTCTGTACCCTCAAACAGGCCTCCTGACCCTGGCCATGAGTTTTCAGTGTGTGGTGTGAGAGGACTTGGAAAACCACAAAGTGTTTCCTAAATACCAACCTAGCTGCTTTTGTTTTGGAAAGAAAGTGGATTAGGAGGTTAGGATACACACTCACACACAGCCAGCATCTCACAGCACCGGCCTATGGCACGCAAGGCAACGCACAGACAGACATGTACACACACAAGCACAGACAGACACACACACACACAAACACAGACAGACACACAAACACAGACACACACAAACACAGATAGACACACACACATCTCAGTGTCACGCAACGCAACATTCATACACTTGAGTGTTTTGCTGTAAACAGCCAGAGGGAAGGTCGAGGCCCTAGGGCTCTAATCAGAGGTTAATAGGAAGTCTGGGTCATTGAGCTGGAACTCAGTCCAGGGGATTAGAGGTTAGAGAATGGGTCTACACTACAGTATAGGTGATATCCATGATCAAATCAAATCACATTTTATTTGTCATATGCGCAGATTTTTTTTATTTATTTCACCTTTATTTAACCAGGTAGGCAAGTTGAGAACAAGTTCTCATTTACAACTGCGACCTGGCCAGAATACAACACGTGTAAACCTTACAGTGAAATGCTTACTTACAAGCCCTTAAACAACAATGCAGTTTTAAGAAAAATACGTGTTAAGTAAAAAACAGTTAACTAAAAATTAAGAAATAAAAGTAAAAAATAATTGAAGAGCAGCAGTAAAATAACAATAGCGAGGCTAAACACAGGGGGTACCGCTACAGAGTCAATGTGCAGGGCACCGGTTAGTCAAGGTAATTGAGGTAAATGTACATGTAGGTAGAGTTAAAGTGACTATGCATAGATAATAACAGAGAATAGCAGCAGTGTAAAAGAGGGGGAGGCGTGCGGTAGCAGAGAGAACAGTCTATGATTAGGGTGGCTGGAGTCTTTGACAAATTTTAGGGCCTTCCTCTGACACCCCCTGGTATAGAGGTCCTGGATGGCAGGAAGCTTGGTCCCAGTGATGTACTGTGCCGTACGCACTACCCTCTGTAGTGCCTTGCGGTCGGAGGCCGAGCAGTTGCCACACCAGGCAGTGATGCAACTAGTCAGGATGCTCTCGATGGTGCAGCTGTATAACGTTTTGAGGATCTGAGGACCCATGCCAAATCTTTTCAGTCTCCTGAGGGGGAATAGGTTTTGTCGTGCCCTCTTCACGATTGTCTTTGTGTATTTGGACCATAATAGTTTGTTGGTGATGTGGACACCGAGGAACTTGAAGCTCTCAACCTGCTCCATTACAGCCCCGGCAATGAGAATGGGGGTCCTGCTCGGTCCTACTTTTCCTGTAGTCCACAATCATCTCCTTTGTCTTGATCACATTGAGAGAGAGGTTGTTGTCCTGGCACCACACGACCAGGTCTCTGACCTCTCCCTGTAGGCTGTCTCATCTTTGTCGGTGATCAGGCCTACCACTGTTGTGTCATCAGCAAACTTAATGATGGTGTTGAGTCGTGCCTGGCCATGAGTGAACTGGTTGTACAGGAGGGGACTGAACATGCACCCCTGAGGGGCCCCCGTGTTGAGGATCAGCGTGGCGGATGTGTTGTTACCTACCCTTACCACCTGGGGGCGTCCCATCAGGATGTCCAGGATCCAGTTGCAGAGGGAGGTGTTTAGTTCCAGTGTTCTTAGCTTAGTTATGAGCTTTGAGGGCACTATGGTGTTGAACGCTAAGCTGTATTCAATGAATAGCATTCTCACATTGGTGTTCCTTTTGTCCAGGTGGGAAAGGGCAGTGTGGAGTGCAATAGAGATTGCATCATCTGTGGATCTGTTGGGGCGGTATGCAAATTGGAGTGGGTCTAGGGTTTCTGGGATAATGGTGTCGATGTGAGCCATGACCAGCCTTTCAAAGCACTTCATGGCTACAGACGTGAGTGCTACGGGTCGGTAGTCATTTAGGCAGGTTACCTTAGTGTTCTTGGGCACAGGCACTATGGTGGTATGCTTGAAACATGTTGGCATTACAGACTCAGACAGGGAGAGGTTGAAAATGTCAGTGAAGACACTTGCCAGTTGGTCAGCGCATGCTTGGAGTCCACATCCTGGTAATCCGTCTGGCCCTGCGGCCTTGTGAATGTTGACTGTTTAAAGGTCTTACTCACATCGGTTGCGGAGGGCGTGATCACACAGTCGGCCCTGAACAGCTGATGATCTCATGCATGTTTCAGTATTACTTTCCTCGAAGCGAGCATAAAAGTAATTTAGCTCGTCTGGTACAGTAGGCTCATGTCACTGGGCAGCTCTCGGCTGTGCTTCCCTTTGTAGTCTGTAATAGTTTGCAAGCCCTGCCACATCCAATCAGCGTCGGGGCCAGTGTAGTACGATCCGATCTTAGTCCTGTATTGGCACTTTGCCTGTTTGATGGTTCATCGGAGGGCATAGCAGGATGTCTTATAAGCTTCCGGGTTAGAGTCCCACTCCTTGAAAGCGGCAGCTCTAGCCTTTAGCTCAGTGAGGATGTTGCCTATAATCCATGGCTTCTGGTTGGGAAATGTACATACAGTCACTGTGGGAGCGACGTCATCGATTCACTTATTGATAAAGCCAGTGACTGATGTGGTGTACTCCTCAATGCCATCGGAAGAATCCCAGAACATATTCCAGTCTGTGCTAGCAAAAGTCCTGTAGCTTAGCATCTGCTTCATCTGACCACTTTTTATTTGACCGAGTCACTGGTGCTTCCTGCTTTAGTTTTTGCTTGTGAGCAGGAAACAGGAGGAAAGAACTATGGTCAGATTTGCCAAATGGAGGGTGAGGAAAAGCTTTGTATGCTTTTCATTGTGTGGAGTAAAGGTTGTCTAGGATTGTGCGTTAAGGTGTGCCCTAACCACAGGAATGATATAAGAGTCTTCTTCTCTTTTATAAGAGTCTTCTTCTCTTTCTCTATCCCTCCTTTCTCTCAGTTTGAGTCTGTTGAGGTGTCTCTGTCCCCAGGATCAGTTACATTGGAAGTCGGAAGTTTACATACACTTAGGTTGGAGTCATTAAAACTAGTTTTTAAACCAGTCCACAAATTTCTTGTTAACAAACTATAGTTTTGGCAAGTCGGTTAGGACATCTACTTTGTGCATGACACAAGTAATTTTTCCAACAATTGTTTACGGACAGATTATTTCACTTATAATTTACTGTATCACAATTCCAGTGGGTCAGACGTTTACATACACTAAGTTGACTGTGCCTTTGAACAGCTTGGAAAATTCCAGAAAATGATTTCATGGCTTTAGAAGCTTCTGATAGGCTAATTGACATCATTTGAGTCAATTGGAGGTGTATCTGTGGATGTATTTCAAGGCCTACCTTCAAACTTGACATCATGGGGAAATCAAAAGAAATCAAGTCTGGTTCATCCTTGGGAGCAATTTCCAAATGCCTGAAAGTACCACGTTCATCTGTACAAACAATAGTTTGCAAGTATAAACACCATGGGACCACGCAGCCGTCATACAGCTCAGGAAGGAGACGTGTTCTGTTTCCTAGAGATTAACGTACTTTGGTGCGAAAAGTGCAAATCAATCCCAGAACAACAGCAAAGGACCTTGTGAAGACGCTGGAGGAAACAGGTACAAAAGTATCCATATCCACAGTAAAATGAGTCCTATATCGACATAACCTGAAAGGCCGCTCAGCAAGGAAGAAGCCACTGCTCCAAAATTGCCATAAAAAAGCCAGACTACGGTTTGCAACTGCACATGGGGACAAAGATCGTACTTTTTGGAGAAATGTCCAATTCACACTTATCAAGAGAACATCTCAAGAGAACATCCCTGGTCATCCCTACTGCCTCTGATCTGGCAGACTCACTAAACACAAATGTTTTGTTTGTAAATTATGTGTGAGTGTTGGAGTGTGCCCCTGGCTATCAGCAAATATAATTTCTATTGTATCCCATCTGGTTTGCTTAATATAAGGAATTTGAAATAGTTTATACTTTTACTTTTGATACTTCAGTATATTTTAGCAATTCTATTTACTTTTGATACTGAAGTATATTTAAAACCAAATACTTTTAGATTTTTACTCAAGTAGTATTTTACTGGGTGACTTTCACTTTTACTTTAATCATTTTTTGTTAAGGTATCTTTACTTTTACTCAAGTATGAAAATTGAGTACTTTTTCCACCAGTGCCGATGTGGCATGAGTTAGTGATATAAAGATAGACTCACTCATACCCATCAACACCTCTGTACTGTTTCATGGCCCTGTCCCTAGTTCCCTGCTACCTCCCACCCCCTCACAATGTTCTTCTTGCACAGCTTTGTATAAATAACTCCATCTCCACTCCAACCTCCCACTGCAGTCACAATCACAACCACATAAATATTACTCACCATTTAATGGAACTCTGTCACCCGGTTTCCTGGGATTAGTCATAAACAATACATTACACTGTGTGAACACTGCATGTTTGGATCTGTGTATTCAAACAACCCAGCTAGAATATAAC
The DNA here is from genome assembly GCA_030435695.1 of Brachymystax lenok tsinlingensis. Lineage (NCBI taxonomy): Eukaryota > Metazoa > Chordata > Actinopteri > Salmoniformes > Salmonidae > Brachymystax > Brachymystax lenok. Next base: position 22,222,329 of record CM059785.1, read on the forward strand.
GTTCTGAGAACCATATGTTTCTTAGAGCTTGGTGAGAGCATGGCTGTCCTATAGTTATGTTGCATACAACTGTCACACAACTTTCTGGGAATGGTGCAGAATAGTTGCTTGGCATTATAAACTGGGTAGTTCGAGCCCTGAATGATGATTGGCTGACAGCCGTGGTATATCAGACCGTATACCACGGGCATGACAAAACATGTATTTTTACTGCTCTAATTACGTTGGTAACCAGTTTATAATAGCAATAAGGCATCTCAGGGGTTTCTGGTATATGGCTAATATACCACGGCTAAGGGCTGTATCCAGGCACTCTGCGTTGCGTCATGCATAAGAACAATCCTTAGCCGTGGTATATTGCCCTTATACAACACCCCCTCAGGCCTTATTGCTTCATTAGAACAATTTCTGCACATTTAAGGAATTTGACAAAAAAAAAAATCTTTGAATTTCATCACTTTAACACAGGTGTCAAACTCATTCCACGGAGGGCCGAGTGTCTGCGAGTTTTTGCTCCTCCCTTGTACTTGATTTATGAATTAAGGACACTAATTAGTAAAGAACTTTCCACATCTGGTTGTCTAGGGCTTAATTGAAAGGAAAAAACAAAAACCTGCAGACACTCGGCCCTTAGAGGAATGAGTTTGACACTGCTGCTTTAACAAAACGTTTCCCAAAAGTAAAAAAAAGTACATTTAATGTCAATTTTGGTGATGTTTTAGTGAGTCTAGGAACACCAACTGGTTTGACATTGGGAATGTTCTCAAATAGTTTAGAGAACACTAAGAAACAACGTTCTTCTGTGGGAATTTCAGTACTTTTGTATAAAGTTTCCTACAGGTTTCCTCATGGTTCTATTTAAAGTCATGTTCTCAAATTGTTTCGAGAACGTTAAGAAAACGTTCAAAAAAACCACAAGAAAACGTTAGCAACGTTCAGAGAACTTTCTAAGAATGTTATTTAAAAACATATACATTCAATTCTCATCATCAACAAAACTCTACGTCCTCTATCTTCTAAGTGTGTTCAGATCTTATTGAGTGCTTGTTTCCTTTGAAATGGGGTCTGTTTGAATAGACTCAAATGAACAGCTTTGTATATGTTAAAATAACATGGCATGCTACAGTAGCTCCATCCTGGTGGGGCAGTGGACAAATTCCATGGATAAAAAACAGAAGATCATAGGTTCAAATCTCACTGATGCATCCATGGGTCCTATCTGTGGTTGGAGTTCAAAACAGTTAACCTAAGCTAGCAGTCTTATTAAAACATGTTGACAGAACAGGCAACGTGTTTACGTTCGTTCTCAGAACTTTTTACCGGTCAGGAAACATAGCTTCATTCCTAGAACCGACGGGAAACTGAAAACGTACATTCCCACATTTTCCAAGGAGCTAGCTCCGAAAGCAGTGTTCCAATAACAAAAAGATTCTCAAATAAGAAGTGGTGCCAATGCTGAGACAGATTAGAGAAGTTAGAACTCTTAGATGAAGTTCTGAATTCCTCAACATTCTGCCTGTCTGCACGGAGTAGCCAGGAAACAGTGTTTCTTTAGAGCGTTTGGTATTGTTAGACTTTCAACTTCCTCTTATATAGAACTTACTGTCTGCAGCCCTAACTCTATACCCTGGCTAGGCATCATACCCTGGGCTTGGCCTGGCTAGAGAGAGAAGGAGGGCCTCACTGCAGTGTGGACCGGTAGAGTCTTGGACCGGGTACAATGGTACAGTGGTATAGATCTGTTGGCTGGGCTGCAATGTGGATCTTTCCACTTCCCCTCTCTCACTAATTCTGAGGCAGTAGCTAGCAGCTTCAACACACCTGCAGTAGAAGAGCTGTCCAAATGACACACACACACACACTGACTGAATGTATAGATATAGAATTCGAATTTTACCGGCACAGATGAGGGACATATTTGTTTTTTCCCTGGATGTCAAATATCTAATTGAAGCGACGGAGTGTGCTTTCTCTAGTAAGTAGACTAGAAGATAAAATAGAAACTCTGGATCTGGTCCCAGAGAGACTCATCGTCTATGCACTGCTCACTGTCCTCATCGAGAGGAGAGAAGGAAGGAGAGAGAGGAGAGAGGGGAGGAGAGAAGGAAGGAGGGTGAGGAGAGAAGGAAGGAGAGAGAGGAGGGAAGGAGATAGAGGAGAGAAGGAAGGAGAGAGGAGAGAAGGAAGGAGAGAGGAGAGAGGAGAGAAGGAAGGAGAGAGGAGAGAGGGGAGGAAAGAAGGAAGGAGAGAGGAGAGAGAAGGAAGGAGAGAGGAGAGAAGGAAGGAGAGAGAGGAGAGAGGGAAGGGGAGAGAGGAGAGAAGGAATGAGAGAGAGGAGAGAAGGAAGGAGAGAGGAGAGATTGAAGGAGAGAGAGGAGAGAAGGAAGGAGAGCGGGGGGTACAGGTCATCAAGTTTGTTTTGGCAGACATACAGTCTGGTAGAAAGCCCAATAACTCAGCTATGTCTCCCCCTCTAGACTGCAGATAGGAGAGATAGAGATAGGTGAAGTGTGTAGAGAGAGAGGGAATACTAAGGTGATGCTGCCAGGGCTTTAAACAGTACCATGCTCTGTTGTGAGAGGCTGCAAGAGCGAGAGAGAGAGAGAGAGAGAGAGAGAGAGAGAGAGAGAGAGAGAGAGAGAGAGAGAGAATGTCTGGTCCGACTCAGTGGCAGGGCTCACATCACACGTCAGCTCTGCAATGAGGGTAAATACACCAGGGATGTTTTTCTCTAAATCCTTTTCCTCTTTTCCTCTTTTCCTCTCTCCTACCTCTCCTTCTCCTTCTCTCTATCTCTATCTCCATTTTTCTCTCTCTCTCTGTCAGCAGATCCTGCAGCACGAGACCGATGAAGGGATAAAGGGATGAATGGAGTGAGGGGGTGGTAGGCAGGGATGGAAGAGATGAAGGGACCACGGTGTTCCAGCTCTGTGACCCGGTTACCTGGCCTGACCACCTGGCACACGCTGACACCTGGCATGGCCACATCTGGGTTTGCCCATCTGGCCAGGCACATTCTGCCATCATGGCTCTTCCTTTTCTCCTCCTCTCTTCCCCACTTCACTTCCACGAAGAACCCTTTTTAGGTTCTAGATAGCATATAATATCTATAAATAGAAGGCAATCTTATTCTTTCCATGATTTCCATTGCATGGATACAGCAACAATAAATAGGTATCTATTACACCCTTCAGCTCAATACAAACGGCCAGTACATCATCACAGGAAAAACTTCAGGGTGTCACGTGCTGTAAACCCCAAAACAAACATCATTTGGAAAGCAGACCCACACACTGTATTTTTTTTACAGGTGATGTTTTCTTTTTGTAACGTAAGGTAAAGCAACTTGAGCCTCCATTGAGGGTGGGGGTCCGCTCTTCTCTTCCCTGTCCCACGACCCTTACAGCTGCACCCCCTCCACCACACGCGTGCATGCGTGTGTGTGTAGTGGTCTGTTTAGGAATATCTAGGTCCATACCCCTCACAACACACAAAACACAACACCCAACACACAACACACAAAACACAATACACATCACACATAAACAATACACAATACACAATACACAACACACAACACACAACACACAACACACAATACTCAACACACAACACACAATACACAATACACAATACACAACACACAACACACAACACACAACACACAACACACAATACACAACACACAACACACAACACACAATACACAATTCACAACACACATACACACAACTGACCACAGGCTCAAAAGTCAACAGTTCAGTTTATGCTTTACAACCACCTCTTTATGACATATGTTAGTGTGTGCATGTGCGTGTGCGTGTGCGTGTATCTGTGTGTGTGTGTGTGCGTGTGTGCATGTGTGTGTGTACGTTCCAGGGCAGGTCTATATCAATGTCATCTACTGTAATGAGTGAGAGTGTAATTGGAGGGAGAGCCTCTCTGATAAGAAGAGCAATCAGATTGATTAGATTCCCTATCATATGAATCACTGTCATTACCTTGTTAGAGTGTCCATCTGTATGCCACACTGGGGAGGGAATTTTATGGTCTGACTCAAGAAGAATAACAGCTACATCGGGATTCATTCGGGTGTGGAGAACAGTAATGTACTTGTGTGTGTCTATGTTTGTGAGAATGTGATTGTATCTGTGCAACGAAAGTCAAAACTGTACCAAGGAATTTGACTTTCAATGCAAAGACAAACAATAAATGATGTCATAGTCTCCACAGACACACACGCCCTCATTTGAATGTTATCCGAGAGAGAAAGAGAGAAAGGATAATGTTATATTTGAGATTCAAATAGCCACCCTTTGCCTTGATGACAGCTTTGCACACTCTTGGCATTCTCTCAGCCAGCTTCACCTGGAATGCTTTTCCAACCGTCTTGAAGGAGTTCCCACATATGCTGAGCACTTGTTGGCTGCTTTTCCTTCACTCTGCGGTCCGACTCATCCCAAACCATCTCAATTGGGTTGAGGTCGGGGGATCGTGGAGGCCAGGTAAACTGATGCAGCACTCCATCACTCTCCTTGTTGGTCATTGTCCTGTTGAAAAACAAATGATAGTCCCACTAAGCCCAAACCAGATGGGATGGCGTATCGCTGCAGAATGCTGTGGTAGCCATGCTGGTTAAGTGTGCCTTGAATTCTAAATAAACCCCAGACTGTGTCACCAGCAAAGCACCCCCACACCATACCACCTCCTCCATGTTTTACGGTGGGAAATATACATGCAGAGATCATCCGTTCACCCATGCTGCGTCTCACAAAGACACGGCGGTCAGAACCAAAAATCTCCAATTTGGACTCCAGACCAAAGGACACATTTCTACTGGTCTAATGTCCATTGCTTGTGTTTCTTGGCCCAAGCAAGTCTCTTCTTCTTATTGGTGACCATGGAGGCCTGATTCACACAGTGTCCCCTGAAAAATTGATGTTGAGATCTGTGAAGCATTTATTTAGGATGCAATTTCTGAAGCTGGTAACTCTAATGAACTTATCCTCTGCAGCAGAGGTAACTCTGAGTCTTCCTTTCCTGTGGCGGTCCTCATGAGAGCCAGTTTCATCATAGCGCTTGAGGGTTTTTGAGACTGCACTTGAAGAAACTTTCAAAGTTCTTGAAATTGTACGTATTGACTGACTATCATGTCTTAAAGTAATTATGGACTGTCATTTCTCTTTGCTTATTTGAGCTGTTCTTTCCATAATATGGACTTGGTCTTTTACCAAATAGGGCTATCTTCTGTAAACCCACCTACCTTGTCACAACAAACCTGATTGGCTCAAACGCATTAAGAAGGATAGAAATTCCACAAATTAACTTTTAAGAAGGCACACCTGTTAATTGAAATGCATTCCAGGTGACTACCGCATGAAGCTGGTTGAGAGAATGCCAAGAGTGTGCAAAGTTGTAATCAAGGCAAAGGGTGGCTATTTGAAGAATCTCAAATATAACATGTAAAATACACTTTTTTTGGTTACTACTACATGATTTCAAATGTGTTATTTCATAGTTTGATGTCTTCACTATTATTCTACAATGTAGAAAATAGTAAAAATAAAGAAACTTTTGTTCTAAAACTTTTGACCTGTAGTGTACAGAGGACAGAGGAAACACTCTCTAGGTCTGTTTTACCCCTAGGAGGATAATTAGCAGGAAAAAATGTTTGTGTGTTTGTAGCTGGTTGTCAACTTGTTGGTGGTGCATACATGCTACATGTGTGTTCAAGTAAATATATACTTGAACACTTGTAAGTCTGGTTGTCAGAGAGTTAGGGTGTGGGTAATAGGGTTAGTATTGTCATGTCTAAAGAGAGGACTGTGTGAAAAGCCTCTCAGATGACTGAGCAGAGAAGACAATGTTCTGAGCACTCTTCCAGCTCACATACAATTACAATCAAATCCACAGGTGGCTGTGTGTTCTTTTCTGGTTCTGCCTGATACAGCAGTCCATTAACAGTTATAGCAGATGAGGATTCCTTCAGATGGAAACCAGCAGAGACAGCTCACCCTGTCTCTCCCTGCAGCCATTCAGTCCCTGCTGAACATTACCTGGCCATTCATATTGCAGTACATTCCACTACTGTTCATGTGGAAACACTATACATCACGGCCCTATCATGTTTAAAAAAGTAATAATAATAACTAGTCAGGTCAGTTAAGAACAAATTCTTATTTACAATGACGGCCTACTGGGGAACAGTGGGTTAACTGCCTTGTTCAGAGGCAGAACGACAGATGTTTACCTTGTCAGCTCTGGGATTCGGTCCAGCAACCTTTCGGTTACTGGCCCAACGCTCTAACCACTAGGCTACCTGCCGCCCCGTGCCGCCCCATGTATGGCATTCCAGGATCTGGCAGGCAGGAGAGGGGAGGGGAGTGTCACATACCTTTGTCATGTCCCATTGGTGCACCGTGTATGGTTCCTCTCTCACGCCCCAATGAGGAATGGCCAGTTCAAACATTTCAAACACACACACACACACATATCAAAAGTGAGAGTGACAGAACCTGTCTGGTATGAGCCAGCCCGTGATCACAACCATCCTAACCATCTCATGACATCATCACAATGTAATATTGTTTCTGAAATGTTTCAGACAGAGGCACAGTGTTGAGAGGGTCTAAGTCAGTTCTGTGTTTATGTTAGACTTGATTCAGGGAAGGTAAGCTGATCCTAGATCTGCCCCTGCATCTACAGGCAACTTCTATCTAGGGCTCTGGCATGAAAGATCTGGTCGACTGGTCCAGCAGACAGGATGCTGTGTGTTTTTAAAACAGTCTGAGATGTGAGGACGTTTAGTCTTGGTTCAGTCTCTGTTCAGTCTCTGTGTTACTGAGAATCCTTGAATGCAGGGTTAATAAGGAATATCTTTGGAATCAGCTTCCCTTTGTGTGTCCTATTTTGAACCCCTAGGCTGTCACAGTCTCTGGACTGTCTGCTTGGAGACAGAGTGAGAAACCATGAGAGTATCCAGTATCCATCTCACCTTGGCCTCATGTGCAGCAACACACACATGGCATTAGGGGTCCGAGTGTGTGCTCCATTCTGCCATACAAGACTAAAGAAATAAATTGTATAATTTTGAAATAAACACATAATCTCTCCATGACAACTTCATTGGATGGACATCACCCACTACACACAAAACAGGAAGAATTTCTACACCTCACGCGTGCAAGACAAGTGTGAATGTGTGTGTGTTTAGCCTGTCAGAGCTCGACCCAGTTTCCTTGCTGTGGGTTGGCAGCAACGGTCAGCACTAACAGAGGGACAGCGTGTCATTCACCAAGGCTGGCACACACGCGTGTGTGTTGTGGAAACCTGCCTGGTGTGTGTGTGTTGAACTTGGCTGCTTGTAAGAGATCCAGCTGCCTTTGAACAGGCCTTAGCATTTTACAGCAGGGCCGGGCCATACCAGAGAGTTTACCTAAAACACACAGAGAGAAGGGGGCGAGGTAGAGAGAGGGACAGAGAGAAGGGTGCGAGGTAGAGGGAGGGACAGAGAGAAGGGGGCTGGGTAGATAGGGAGACAGAGAGAAGGGGGCGAGGTAGAGGGAGGGACAGAGAGAAGGGGCGGGGTAGAGAGAGGGACAGAGAGAAAGGGGCGAGGTAGAGGGAGGGACAGAGAGAAGGGGGCTGGGTAGAGAGAGGGACAGAGAGAAAGGGGTGAGGTAGAGGGAGGGACAGAGAGAAGGGGCGGGTAGAGAGAGGGACAGAGAGAAGGGGGCGAGGTAGAGGGAGGGACAGAGAGAAGGGGGCAGGGTAGAGAGAGGGACAGAGAGAAAGGGCGAGGTAGAGGGAGGGACAGAGAGAAGGGGGCTGGGTAGAGGGAGGGACAGAGAGAAGGGGGCGAGGTAGAGGGAGGGACAGAGAGAAGGGAGGGGAGATACAGTGAAAACAACGAGAGGAATGCTGTTGTGAATACAGGTACAAAAGAGGCCATGTCTCGTCTTACTGAGGGAGGAACATCAAAGTTGCAGACAGCCTCCCAGTTTATACTGGCACACACCCTGGATAGAGGGGGAGAAAGACAGGGTGAGAAACGCACACAGTCATGGCAAGCTTCTTCCATATAATGCTGCGTGCATGCGTTTCAGCATTTGAGTGTGTGTGTGTGTGTCACATCTTGATATCTAGTGTGTGTGTGTCACATCTAGATATCCATGTGTGTGTGTGTGTGTGTGTGCGTGCGTGCGTGTGTGTGTGTGTGTGCGTGCGTGTGTGTGTGTGTGTGTGTGTGTGTGTGTGCATCAGCGTATGTGCATCAGCGTACGTGCATCAGTGTGTGTGAGCCTTTGCCAATGCGCACTCTGGGCCCGCTGCCCATCATTCTGGCGTTCTCTGGGTTTTTCAGGCCTGTGGTCATTGTGGTTCTATTGTCCAGTGCTGCTTTGTCCCTATAAAGGTTAGCAGCTAAAACAGAGACCACAACGCTGTGGTTTTGTCATGCACTGCAGTGTGGACAATGTGAGCTGAGCTGTGTGTGTGTGTATGTGTGCGTGCGCGTGTGTGTGTGTGTGTGTGTGTGTGTGTGTGTGTGTGTGTGTGTGTGTGTGTGTGTGTGTGTGTGTGTGTGTGTGTGTGTGTGTGTGTGTGTGTGTGTGTGTGTGTGTGTGTGTGCATTATGAGCTGAATCCCGTCTACACACACATACAAAAATACTACAGTTTACTGTAGAATACTACAGTACTTACTATAGAATTCTGGAGTAAACTGTAGTAAATACAACAGTATAATCCGCAAAAAAAGCACTGTGGTAAGTACTACAGTGATGTCAGCAAAAACACTACACCTTTTTAAATATAGAAAATACTACAGTATTTAATTTGCATACACATCCTGCCCATTTCCCTCCCCCAAATCACAATGTGTGCCACCCATAAGTGAGAAACCTACATGCCAAGTATACACCATATATTGTGTTCCCTACTGGTTATAGAAAAGAGCAGAAGCACTGAACTATCTGTTCAGGCCCCAGTCTATGCTCTCTCTCTCTCACTCTCTCTCTCGCTCGCTCCCTCCCTCCCTCCCTCACTCTACTCGCTATCTCGCTCTCTATCTCTCGCTCTCTATCTCTCTCTATTAGCTGATTATAGTATCTGAGCCCCTGTTGCTGTTCACATGGAAGACTGCTGCTGCTGCTGCACATTTGAAGATGCTACTGATGCTAACCACTTTTTCTCACCCTGATCTCTCCTCCTCTCTTTCTCTTTCTCTTTCTCTTTCTCTTTCTCTCTCTTTAAGTGGCAGTTTAAAATCTGTCAGTTGTTCTGAGGTGCAGCTGAGGCAGTTTTCTCGCCTGTTATTAAATATTGATTCCAGACGTGTGTGTGTGTGTTTTATAATCCACTGTAGTTTCACACGGATCATTACAAGCCTGTATTTACTCAGATAAGTGAAGAGAGAGAGAGAAAGAGAGAAAGGGGGGAGAGAGAGAGAGAAAGAGGGAGGGAGGGAGAGACAGAGACAGAGACAGAGAGTGGGAGAGACCGAAACAAAGACAGAGACACAGGGAGAGGGAGAGACAGAGGGAGAGACAGACTAGCCCATCTGGTTGTGGCTACAGAAGGAACCTGTTGATTCAGCCTCTGACTGAGGGAAGATAGTGAATCAGTAACTAATGAATAAGTAACTGAATCTACTAGAACACTGATCTCCTCTACCCTGCCTGCCTCTATATCGCTGACCTCAATCACCCTTCTAAACACCCCATCCCTCTTCCGCCTCTTTCTCTCTTCCACTTGTCACCTGCCCTAGGCCTTGTTGCCTGTACCCCCTTTAGTCTTTACCCCATATTCTGTTATTCTTTCTTTCTCCCCCTTCTCCTCGCTCATGTACCTGTGTGACTGGTGTGTGAGGTGAGCTCCAGTCAAAACGTCTGGGGCCACTGGAGGGTGTGTATGTATGCCTGTGTATGAGTCCACATGTGCCCTATTTTAAGATTAGCCGCATTCCACTCTGTCACCCAGACAGGCTCAACAACTCATCATCGACGGCTTCAGCTATCATAACAATAACATTCACTAGCAAACCCTCTATTAACTAGGACTGACTGTCCTGTCTGTCAGCTGCCATATGTACGTGTAGAAAGCTTTGTGTTTGTGGTTGCAGGCCCAGCTCCATCTCCAGTCACAGCCCTAGCTCTAGTCCAGTCAATCACCTGTAGCCAACCAATCCCATTCCAGGTCCTAGTAGACGACATGGTGCACGTGTACCGTACATCAGCCTGTCAGCTCTCTATGAAGCCCCTAATGGCCATGAGAGAGAATAATCCACAGTGGAGAGACACCCAAGGGAGGGGTGGGAGGGGGTCTGATGGAAACGCTTGGCCCACTTTCCACTTCTGACCTAAATATCTGCTGCATCTGCTTGTCTTCTCTTTACTAGCCTGCTGCGTCCCAGATGTAACTACCAAGAGACAATGGGAGAGAGACTGTGGATTCTCTCTGGATATCTGGCTGTGCCCCTTACAAAAACAAATAACGTGAATTTTTCATGTGAGAAAAAATAAATGTGGTTTTCAAACACGTGTGTAGTTTCAAGTGGATTTTTCGCATGTTCATGTTTTCATGTGTACATTTTTGACATGAGAAAAAAATACATGTGGTTTTCAGACACGTGAAGTTTCCACGTGTTTCTTTTGTAAGGGTGCAGAAAGGTTTCTAGATTTCAAGTTAGATTAATATTCATTCAAAGGACGTTGCCGCAGTGGATGGCGGTGCCTGCAGGTACAGAGCGGCTAGAAGTGGTGGTCTAGATCAGGATATTGTTGAGCGCCTTATGAAAAGGGATAATGACAGGTTGTGTCCCGTTGAGAAACACTTGTATATGAAGAGAGCAGTAGATTTTCAAAAGTAGGCCCACACCAGAACCAAAACAGTCACTAGCTTATGTCATACCTGACACACATACATTGTTCCTTTCCTCATTCTCCCCTTACCTCCCTCTCTCTCTGTAGTTCTCTTCAATGCTTCCATGAGGTTAACTCAGTTCTCAGTTCAGAAAAAATCTGAAAATGCACTTAATTAATACAAAAAATGTGGCGTAGTGGGATGCAGAGCCAGTGTGGTAGTGTGGTAGGTTGAACCCAGGACACCAGAGTACTGAGAGACAGAACAGAACAGAGGCATGTAAAAGCTGGAGCTGCATTTATGTCATTTCTTATTCATCACTAGAGTAGAGTAGCCTACCATACAGGGTCTGGGGAGAGTGGCACGGAGAGCAGCACACAGAGACAATGATGAAGAAGATTAGCTCAGACATTACAGCCGGCAGAAGCCGAGAAAGCCTTTCTTCCTTCCCAATTACAGTGCTGGATAGGGAAAGTGAAGGAGAAAAAAAAACATTATTTCTCTCAGATCATCATATAGCATTTGTGTAGGTGTGTGTGTGTGTGACATTTAAAATGTCATCTGAGTCACTGAGGGTATTATATGATCCCCAAGCAATTACTGTAGCATTTAGCCCTGGAGAGAGGGACAGTGTGTGTGTGTGTGTGTGTGTGTGTGTGTGTGTGTGTGTGTGTGTGTGTGTGTGTGTGTGTGTGTGTGTGTGTGTGTGTGTGTGTGTGTGTGTGTGGGGGGAGTGCGTGTGGGGTCTATGGGTCTGGGTGTGTACACTATAACAGGTTACACCTGTCCTGCAGGTATTTTGTTTTCTGTGACAAAGTACCATAACAGAGTTGGCCTCATTCCATAGTGTTAGAGGGGTTAGAATGGGGTTAAAGCAGTCATAGGGTAAGTCAAAGGTCTGACCCAGCCATCGATCAGAGACAACAAAGGCTACAGGGAACTACAGAGTGAAAGACGACTCCACTGACTGCTTATGGAACTGTCCCAAACCAGGGTTGAGTTTCTGTTGGCCAACATACCACCAAGCATTGACAATGTTCAGACTGCCAATGAGATGATTTCCACAGGCAATGACTCTACTCTATTATGTGAGTCTGTTAAACCAGGTGAGACTGTCCTACTAGCACAACAACAACATAGTATGTTGTTGTGAAATCCATCCTCATTCCCATTGATTAGAGCCCTGGGACACAGATATGATGACTTCCAGCCAAAGCATGTTGAATTCGTATGGTTCACACACACAAGCTAAACTCACAGGGGTCACATTCAGCCTCTCTGAACATGAAAGGAGTCATTGGCATGCTCCTCATTGCTGAGGTAGGCTGGGACATGCCTGACTAGAATAAGCAATATAGTCATGGATCCTCAATAGGAGCAGACATGTAGGACCTCAATCTCCAATCTGTCTCTCTCTCTCTCTCTCTCTTTCTCATCTCTCATTGCGGACTTTTATCCTCTACCTTCCCTTGCTCCCTCCTCTCCTCCCCTCTCCTCTCTCTTCCCCTCCCTCCTTTTCCCTGATCTCCTCACCTCGTCTGTTGCTCTCCTCTCCTTTTACCCTGTCCTCTGCTTTCCGTGTGTCCTTGGGCTGGGCTGAGACTGCCCTCCACATACAGAAGCAAGGTAGACCACACACACTCACCGCATAGTCACAATAAACACACACAAACACATCTAAGTGTGTCAAAGCTGAGTTCTTCCTATTAGAGGTTGTTGCTCTGCAATTAGGCTGAATAAAGGCCTAGATACTGTGGGGAAGAGGAGACAAACTGTTGTTGCAAAGAGAACTGATGCATTTGACTTAACAATGTTCAGTGCTGTGCAACTCCAGAACAACACGATTAATGAAACAGAGTCAAAATTATACACTGTGAACACAGAACACACAATTCATTGGTTGAAATTACTGGGAATCTTACATAGGCTGTAACAGACTTTTAATAGATTAAACAATGTTATTAGACGTTTATTAATTGTATATAAATAAATTAAAGTAAATAGAATGGAATCCATACATGGGTTGAGCTATGTCTGAAGTCCTCTCTGCCCAGGCACAGTGCTGCTGTGAAACCCTGGCTGGCCCACCCCTAGATGCAGTTGCTAGGCAACCACTCATTTGCACCATGGGTCCCATTGTAGCACTGCTGACTACACTGATGTTATCTCAAATCAAATCTACGTTTATTTGTCACAGGCGCCGAATACAACAGGTGTAGACCTGACCGTGAAATGCTTACTTACAAGCCGTTAACTAACAATGTAGTTCAAGAAATATAGTTAAGAAAATATTCACTAACTAAACTAAAGTAAAAATATATTCAAAAAATGTAATCAAAAAGTAACACAAGAAAATGACATAACAATAAGGAGGCTATATACAGGGGGTACCGGTACCGATTCATTGTGCGGGGGTACAGGTTAGTTGAGGTAATTTTGGGGGGTCAATGTAAATAGTTTGTGTGGCCATTTGATTAATTGTTCAGCAGTCTTATGGCTTGGAGTAGAAGCTGTCTAGGAGCCTTTTGGTCCTAGACTTGGCGCTCCGGTACCGCTTGCCGTGCGGTAGCAGAGAGAGCAGTCTATGACTAGGGTGACTGGCGTGTCAGGAAGCTTGGCCCCAGTGATGTACACGGCCATACGCACTACCGTCTGTAGCGCCTTACGGTCAGTTGCTGAGCAGTTGCCATACCAGGCGGTGATGACACAATTGAGATTGCGTCATCTGTGGATCTGTTGGGGTGGTATGCGAATCGGAGTGGGTCTAGGGTTTCTGGCATGATGGTGTTGATGTGAGCCATGACCAGCCTTTCAAAGCACTTCATGGCTACCGACGTGAGTGCTACTGGGTGGTAATCATTTAGACAGGTTACCTTAGTGTTCTTGGGCACAGGGACTACGGTGGTCTGTTTGAAACATGTAAGTATTATAGACTTGGTCAGGGAGAGGTTGAAAATGTCAGTTTAGACACTAGTTGGTCCACGCATGCTTTGAGTACACTTCCTGGTAATCCATCTGGCCCCGTGGCTTTGTGAATGTTGACCTGTTTAAAGGTCTTGCTCACATCGGTTATGCGTGATCACACAGTTGTCCGGAACAGCTGGTGCTCTCATGCATGCTTCAATGTTTCTTGCCTCGAAGCGAGCATAAATGGCATTTAGCTAATTTGGTAGGCTCGCGTCACTAGGCAGCTCGCGGCTGGGTTTCCCTTTGTAGTCTAATATTTTTAAAGCCTTGCCACATCAGACGAGTGTCAGAGCCGGTGTAGTAGGATTCAATCTTAGTCCTGTATTGACGCTTTGCCTGTTTGATGGTTTGTCTGAGGGCATAGCGGGATTTCTAATAAGCGTCGGATTAGTGTCCCGCTCCTTGAAAGTGGCAGCTCTATCCTTTAGCTCGTTGCAGTTGTTGCCTGTAATCCATGGCTTCTGGTTGGGAAATGTACGTTCGGTCATTGTGGGGACGACGTCGTCGATGCACTTATTGGTGAAGCCAGTGACTAAGGTTGTGTACTCCTCAATGCCATTGAATGAATCACAGAACATATTCCAGTCTGTGCTAGTAAAACAGTCCTGTAGCTCAGCATCCTTGTCATCTGACCACTTCCGTATTGAGCGAGTCACTGGTACTTCCTGCTTTAGTTTTTGCTTGTAAGCAGGAATCAGGAGGATAGAATTATGGTCAGATTTGCCAAATGGAGGGCGAGGGAGAGCTTTGTATGCGTCTCTGTGTGTGGAGTAAAGGTTGTCTAGATTTTCTTCCCTCTGGTTGCACATGTGACATGCTGGTAGAAATGAGGTAAAACGGATTTAAGTTTGCCTGCATTACAATCCCCGACCACTAGGAGCGCCGCTTCTGGATGATTATTTTCTTGTTTGTTTATGGCCTTATACAGCTCGTTGAGTGCTGTCTTAGTGCCAGCATCGGTTTGTTGTGGTAAATAGACGGCTATGAATAATATAAATGAGAACTCTCTTGGTAGATAGTGTAGCCTACAGCTTATCATGAGGTATTCTACCTCAGGCGAGCAATACCTCGAGACTTCTTTAATATTAGACATCGCACACCAGCAGTTATTGACAAATAGAAACACACCCCCGCCCCTCGTCTTACCAGACGTAGCTGCTCTGTCCTGCCGATGAACGAATAAGCCAGACAGCTCTATATTATCTGTGTCGTCGTTCAGGCGCGTCTCGTTGAAACATAAGATATTACCGTTTTTTTATGTCCCAATGGTAGGATAGTCTTAATCGTAGATTGTCCAGTTTGTTTTCCAATGATTGCACGTTGGCCAATAATATGGAGGGAAGTGGTGATTTACGTACTTGTCTGCAAATTCTTACAAGGCACCCCACCCTCCTTCCCCTTTTCCTACGTCTTTTCTTCTTTTCTTCTGATGACGGAGATTTGGGCCTTGTATTGACAAAGCACTATATCCTTTGTGTCGGACTCATTAAATAAAAATCTTCTTCCAGTTCGAGGTGAGTAATCGCTGTTCTGATATCCATAAGCTGTTTTCGGTCATAGGAGACGGTAGCAGCAACATAATGTACTAAATGAGTTACAAACAATGCGAAAAAACTATCAAAATAGCACAGTTGGTTAGGAGCCTGTAAAACGGCAGCCATCTCTTCCGGCACCATTATTTATTCTCTCCTCTCATCTTCTTCTTCTCTCTCCTCTCTTTCTCAGTACTTAAGCTAATTGTTACCTTTCCTGCCAGAGCAATGTTTTTTTATTATTATTATTTTAAAGTCCTCTGAACTTGTCCTGTCCTGACAGAGCATGTTGTCTATACAGTCCATAAACACAGTTCATATTCCCTAATTGCCCAAAAGCACATGGAGCGGTGGGCAGCACATTACAAAGGCTGTTGGTTTAAGGTGAGGATACCTAGAGAAAGGAAGGCAAGTCAGTGGTTCCAGTACCTAGCAGTCCACTGTGGGGCTTGCACGTGTAATTCCAGTGTGAATGCAGGACCCCAATTTTTCTCTCCTGAAAAGGAAAAAGGTTAGCACTTGCAACTTACAACAACTGTTATATTTCAAAAAAAATTATTTCCGTTTACAAAAATACCTGTCTTTCTTCCCATACAAAATAACAAAGTTCCAAAAACATGGCCCACGTCTCAATGCATCGAGTAAAAAACTGTCACAATTTACAGAACCACATACTTCAGGGGGTTTGAGGTCCCAGTCCCAATGACAATGTTCTGTGGTGGTGGCTAAGGTCTTCTGTAGAGTGGCATTAAATCTTTTGACTTGCCCGTCAGATTGTCATCTGAAAAGGGTTGTGAGAGTCTTCTCGATTTCCAACAGTTCACACATTCTTTGGAAGACTTCAGATTCGAAGTTGGAGCCTTGGTTGCTGTGGAGTGTCTGTGGGGCTCCATAGCAACACACCCATTCAGCTGTTCCGCCACTGTTACGGCTTGATAGTTGGGCAGAGGGTAGGCTTCCACCCACTTTGTGAAATAGTCTTGAACCACCAATATGTAGCGATTCTAGCGTTCTGTCTTGTTCATCGGGCGATCTTCACCATAGGTACTCCCACGAGGACAGTGCCCATAGGTGCTTGGGGCTTAGTCGAAGGTCTGGCTTTAGCGGCACAGCTGGTACATGTATGACACCACAGTGTGACATCCTTTCTCATTCGGTACCAGTAGTATCTTGTCTGCAGCTGGGCAAGTGTGCGTTCCACGCCAAAGTGACCGGCTACTGGGCCGTCATGCATCTGCTTCATGATGTTCGTCCGGAAACCACGAGGTAGGAGTATCTGTCGGTAAAACACTGCGCCTGCGATACAGTAGAAGGGCCATAAGAGAATGCCATCCTTGACATACAGTTTCTTCCACTGGCTCCAATAGGCCTTAGTCGCTGTCCCGAAAGGCGACACATCCCCCCACGATTGGCGTTCCTGTCCTTCCTCAAGCCATCTCTTGACGGGGCCCATGTCAGAGTCAGCCATCTACTCCCACTGAGCGGAGCTTCATAGAAGTAGCTTTTATCATATTACTCCAGTGCTAGCCTCTCTACACTGGCTTTTTGTTAAGGCTAGGGCTGATTTCAAAGTTTTACTGCTAACCTAAAAAGCATTACATGGGCTTGCTCCTACCTATCTTTCCGATTTGGAAAACCATATGCTACGGTCACAATACGCAGGCCTCCTTTTGTCCCTAGAAATTCTAAGCCAACAGTTGGAGGCAGGGCTTCTCCTGTAGAGATCGATTTTTATGGAATGGTCTGCCTATCCATGTGAGAGACGCAGACTCTGTCTCAAGCTTTAAGTCTTTATTGAAGACTCATCTCTTCAGTAGGTCCTATGACTGAGTGTAGTCTGTACCAGGGGTGCGAAGGTGAAAGGAAAGGCACTGGAGCGACGAACCACCCTTGCTGTCTCTGTCTGGCCGGTTCCCCTCTCTCCACCAGGATTTGCTGCCTCTAACCCTATTACGGGGGCTGAGTCACTGGCTTACTGGTGCTCTTCCATGCAGTCCCTAGGAGGGGTGCGTCACTTGAGTGGGTTGAGTCACTGACGTGATCTTCTTGTCTGGGTTGGCGCCCCCCTCAGGTTCATGCCGTGGGGGAGATCTTTCAATTCAAATCAAATCAAAGTTTATTTGTCACGTGCGCCGAATACAACAGGTGTAGACCTTACAGTGAAATGCTTACTTACAGGCTCTAACCAACAGTGCAAAAAAATTATTAGGTGAACAATAGGTAAGTTAAGAAATAAAAACACTAGTAAAAACACAGTGAAAAATAACAGTAGCGAGGTTATATACAAGCTCCGGTTAGTCAGGCTGATTGAGGTAGTATGTACATGTGGATATGGTTAAAGTGACTGTGCATATATGATGAACAGAGAGTAGCAGTAGTGTAAAAGAGGGGTTGGCGGGTGGTGGGTAGCGGGTAGAGGGACACAATCTTTGTGGGCTATACTCAGCCTTGTCTCAGGGTAGTAAGTTGGTGGTTTGAAGATATCCCTCTAATGGTGTGGTGGCTGTGCTTTGGCAAAGTGGGTGGGGTTATATCCTGCCTGGTTGGCCCTGTCCGGGGGTATCGTCGGTCGCCCCCCGTCCTGTCTCAGCCTCCAGTATTTATGTTGTAATAGTTTATGTGTCGGGGGGCTAGGTTCAGTCTGTCATATCCGGAGTATTTCTCCTGTCTTATCCAGTGTCCTGTGTGAATTTAAGTATGCTCTCTCTAATTCCCTCTCTCTCCCTCTCCCTCCCCTCCCGGAGGACCTGAGCCCTAGGACCATGCCTCAGGACTACCTGGCCCGATGACTACTTGCTGTCCCCAGTCCACCTGGTCGTGCTACTGCTTCAGTTTCAACTGTTCTGCCTGCGGCTATGGAACCCTGACCTGTTCACCAGACGTGCTACATTGTCCCGTACCTGCTGTTTTAGACCCGCTCTCTACCACACCTGCTGTCTCTAACTCTGAATGCTCGGCTATGAAAAGCCAACTGATATTTACTCCTGAGGTGCTGACCTGTTGCACCCTCTACAACCACTGTGATTATTATTATTATTTGACCCTGCTGGTCATCTATGAACATTTGAACAGCTTGGCCATGTACTGTTATAATCTCCACCCGGCACAGCCAGAAGAGGACTGGCCACCCCTCAGAGCCTGGATCCTCTCTAGGTTTCTTCTAAGGTTCCTGCCTTTCTAGGGGGTTTTTCCTAGCCACCGTGCTTCTACATCTGCATTGCTTGCTGTATGGGGTTTTAGGCTGGGTTTCTGTATAGCACTTTGTGACATCGGCTGATGTAAAAATGGCTTCATAAATTGATTGATTCCACAGCGTAATCAGTTATGCTGGGGCTGAGGTCACACTGCACTTCCTGGTGCCTGCAATGGTCATTGTTCTGGGTAGGGTCCTGTACAGTGCAGGGGCAAGTCTGGCGGCATCACGCAGAGAGGCAACGTTGAAAAGATCCTGGTGAGGCAACGCTTTTCTTCAGGCTGTGTGGGTTCCATCGTCAGACGAAGAAGGTGCAAGCATGATGACACCGATTCAGTTATTCGTCACTTAGAATGGCATCATTTCAATAAATGTGACCCATCCATTTCATAATGATAAATTATTAACTGTGTATCTGTATCTGATGATGTTATGTTATGGCTCAAATTGGCTATTGATAACGCCGCTTATCTCTCTCATCACATCAGACTCGGCATGTTGTATGTAAAAGGGGCTTTGATGTAAAAAGGGCTTTGATGTAAAAAGGGCTTCATAAATACATTTGATTGATTGATTCCACAGCATAATCAGCTATGCTGGGGCAGAGGCCACACTGCACTTCCTGGTGCCTGAAACAGTAATTGTTCTGGTTTTGGTCCTGTATAGTGCAAGGGCAAGTCTGGCGGCAGGTCCTCCTGAACAGGACGTCAGCATTTTCGTGGTGGCGTCCTGAACGATGTATGACCTTTAAGTTATACTCCCACCTCGCCAGTTGACCTTCTGGTTCCTTCATCCTGGACGAGCCCCCAGTGTTACCTTTCCTGCCTCACCTCCAGACCTCAGTCGGGACGGCTTAGGGGAGCCTTCACTTGCTAGCTCCAGGGCCAGAGCAATTCACGGATGCTCTGGGGTAATTCCACTTTTGTGGATCTTATCCGCTGCTAATGAGTAGTTAGTCTGGAATTCCACTTAAGTAGTTGACATTTATTAATAAACCTATACACCATGTGAGGTAGTCTGAATGACAAAAGACAATAGTGGTCAAATTGAGAAAAAGTATGTAGCTCACAGAGAAAAAGTATGTAGCTCACAGTTTGGTTACATCTCCGCCACCACAACAATTGCGCCAAAAACGAAAGTTAACTTACTACGTTACCCATAATGCACTTCAGTGTTTTAAAGCTGTACCCCTACTTTACCAACATAATCACATCTAAAGATATTATATAATTTTGTGAGTATTAAAAAAAACAGAAGCTGTTAGATATAAATGGTGGTGAGGGTTGAAATTCAGACTTAAACTATTCTGTATTTA
Source organism: Brachymystax lenok tsinlingensis (assembly GCA_030435695.1). NCBI lineage: Eukaryota > Metazoa > Chordata > Actinopteri > Salmoniformes > Salmonidae > Brachymystax > Brachymystax lenok. The sequence continues at coordinate 22,242,195 of CM059785.1, forward strand.
AAATAAATAAAATCACTTAATTGTTTCTAACCTAATTTTGCATCATTTTCTAGACCGCCATAGTTACTGTCCTGTACTGTATGTAAGGTTTGTTCAAATAAACACAAGATGCTCTTTCTCCAGACACCCCAGGCATGTGCAGCACATAGGCAAGGCCCTGACAACAGCTTCTGTTTGAGAAAGATAGAAGAACTTAATAGACCACATTGGTGACAACTGAGACTACAGTTAAAAGTGTTTTTCTCTGGCAAATGGCATAACTATTCATGCATTACATTGCTCAACAATAAAGAGTTTGACTAAATGGCTGGTTAGACTGAGAGGTGAGGCAGAAAAAAACTGTTTAGCAGCGCGCGCGCGCCCAGCTCCATGGAAGCGCACTTCCGTCCACGTGCACGTCAGCAGGTGCAGACAGAGCGAAGTGGGGTCTCGTGGCTTCATCATCACTGCATCAAAATAACGCCCGTATATAATACTTTTACATCAATATAACATTCTCAGAAGATGGTAGCAAAACAAAGGATCCGTATGGCAAACGAAAAGCACAGCAAAAACATCACGCAGAGAGGCAACGTTGCAAAGACCCTGGTGAGGCGACGCTTTTCTTCAGGCTGTGTGGGTTCCATCGTCAGACGAAAGGAGGTGCAAGCATGATGACACCGATTCAGTTAATCGTCACTTAGAATGGCATCATTTCAATAAATGTGACCCATCCATTTCATAATGATAAATTATTAATTGTTTATCTGATGTTGTTATGTTATGGCTCAACTTAGCTATCGATAACGCCGCTCATCTCTCTCGTCACATCAGACTCGGCATGTTGTATTTCATATGATTCATTTTAAATCGTTCGGATCAATCACAAAACAATCAATCACAAAACACAGGGCGCAATGAATGTGAGTTCAAGCCCTTCTACGTGTATTGTTATGCATGGCCCACAGGTTGACGTGTTGGTTTGTTGATCATTGATGGCTGCATGTTTCCTTTATGGTCTGGTGGTCTTCCTGCTCAAACCGGTGGTTTGCCACACGGTTTACAGCCCGGGATTCTCCTGATCAATAATTGATGAGAAATCAATGCCACGTAGATAACGGTCTAGATTGTCAATATGGATGGTGTCGTCATCAGGCTGTTCAGTCCATAAAGATAGCCTGAGGTTGTTGATGAACTCTATGGTCCATCTGTATCCTGACCAGGTCCCACACACACACACACAAACAGACATACACACAAACAGACATACATACATACATACATACATACATACATGCACGCACAAAGGATATATGACAGATAGTGATACTGATTATTATGTAACACTGGAAAGTAGGTTTCCCTTCCTGATATGAATAGGTTACCTGTCCTGTATTAGTTTAGATAGAAATACTGTACACTTGTTAAATTGTGTGCTGTAATAGCCTATAGCCTTAGGGAAATGGGAGGTGTGAGTCATTTTATTACATTGTCATTAGGGATGCACCGATAGGACCTTTTTGGCTGATACCGATGTTCGATATTTAAACATTTTGCTGCCTTTTAAGCATTCTAGTACAGTTAAATAGTTAACACACACACACACATGGACACAGCGGTCTAAGGCACTGCATCTCAGTGCAAGAGGCTACAGTCCCTGGTTCGAATCCAGGTTACAGTCCCTGGTTTGAATCCATTTGTTCTGACTTGCCTTGTTAAATAAAGGTTACGCACACACCCACACACACACACCACACTGACCAAAAAGTTATTTTGTTGTCATTTACGAATGTCCCCATTACCAGTAAAGCATCATCAAAACCTATTTCTTTCACTTACTTGCTGTGCTGTTTTGTTGTTCATTTGTTCAGTCGTTTCATTCTCAACCAGGATTTCATCATACATGTCAAGCAGTGAAGTTTCAGCTCTGTCTGTCCGTGGCCTCTCTTCCTCGGTGCGCACTGTCACTGTGTCCGTTTCCATCTTGTCCAGCTGTGTATGTAACATTTCACGTAAACCCTATTTCTTGTATGCATCGAAGTAGCGGTCCTTGTACCTAGCATCGAGCCTGGAGGCGACACAGTAAAGAGGCTCAGAGAGAATGCCACCGAATCGCTTGTTCACAGCCTCAAGTACTTTTGTAAGTTTTAACGCCACGGTCTGTGTGGGCAGTTTTGTTAAGCAGGTGTTTCACGTCTGCTGCAGATCCTTTTTGATTAGCTTATTTCTCCAGTCAGTTGTTCAAATGTCACTAGGAGTGTTTCCAAGTTTCAAACATGTTTTCAAATGCCATTGAAATGGCAGCAGCGGTATGAGAACCAGCACATTCTTGAGCATGCAATACGGCTTTCCTCAGTACGAAATCCTCGTCGACCCACTGTGCTGTCAGACTCAGCATGCTCATGGGGCTGACATCGCTGGTCCAAATGTCAGTCGTGAAGCAAATAGCATTGACGCCCATAGCAAGTAGCTCATAGATGTACGTTTCAACAATACTGTGGCACTCCGGTAGGGCAACATCTGAAATATAGTGTGTACCGGGGGCTCGACCAGTCGTGAAAGCCAACATCATCTACGACAGAGGACGGCTGATTGTCAAGGGCAATGAGTTCCATTATCTTGATGATAGTGGATTTCACCTTTGAGTTGTCTCGCTGAAATGTTCTTACTCTTTCAAATGACTGCTCGACTTGAACTTGTTTAGTTGTTGGAAGTGTTCGCTTAGTATCTTTCTGCTTTTGTTCTGTGTAGCGCTGTTTGTTTTGTGGCATCATTACGTCATGTACCTACGTTATATAGGTGTGCACGTCAGCATTGACATTGGTTTTGCACATCGCCGTTAAACTAGACATCGGGCTGATGTTGGCATTTTTATTGAATATCGTCTGATTCCAATATGCTCACTGATATATCGTGCATCCCTAATTGTCTTAACTGCTGAATATAATGTTACAGTATTTGGTTCCCAATATATCCACCCTCTAACAGATTCCTTTTAAGGCAGGCTGATTTGTTCTATTGGTGCTCCTTGAGATTCCTGCTTTTCTTCTGTCAACCTTGAATTATGAAACTATACCAGAAATCTTTACCTGCCGTCAACATGACTGCTTTGTGTAAGGTGACACTGTATGGAATAGCTAGCTCACTGTGGGATACAGATTGTTGTCATTGTGTGTATTAGAATAAAGGAATACTTGGTGTTTACACTGTATATTCTAGATAGCTATTGTGTTATCCACAATAATACCACACCACCATCAGAAAGCACATAAGTGCTGTCCAACTGTATGACATCACCCAGAGCAGACCTTGTAATAGTTTATGTTGGCGAGTCACGTGCTGCAGGTCTAGACAGCCATGCTAACTCTGCATAACTCGGATTATTATTAGATCCACTCAGGCCTATTCTGGTGTGACTGGGTAAAAAACACCCACACAGTGATGAGGGCAGGGTTTAAAACCTGCTTGGAAACTTGTCCTATTCAGCACGCTCTTGATGTAAGTCTAGAGATAATAACATTGTAAGAACCTTCCTCCCTTGGATGTTTGTTCAACCTGGTTGGTCTTCCTCCACCAAGTTCTGTTTCCTGCAGGGCCATATTCTGCCATGATTTGACCGCCCTTAAACAACTGTCCGACCTTGATCGTCATGCTAACTTTAACCTCATGTCCGACCTTGTGTTCGGTGTGTGGCCAGCCTGTGGAGGATGGTCCCACCTCAGAGTCTGGTTGCTCTCAAGGTTTCCTCCTCCAACAGGTGAGGTTTCCGGGCCATTGTTACACTAGACTTGCTCCCAATCAGGTGCTAAACTATAGAACTACCGCAAACAGTTGACTAATAGAATAAATTATTTGACCACAATTCATTCAGAAGAATTATCCTAAGGGCCCTATGACAACTAGTGCTGAGGAATTAACCAACATTTTGGGTTTTTTAAACAACTAATTATACAACTAATTGACTGACGTAGGTTCAATTATTTTGAATTCCATTTTGTTCGTTTTTTTTTTTATGAGTGCAATGTGCACATTGCACAGTTTCTCTAGAGATAAATCAGATCATGCCCGAACTGTGAATTCTAGTTTCCAACAGGCCAATATTCTACATAGTTTAGCACAGAAAATGTGGTACTTAACTACAATGACCATAATCCATTGCGCGCCTACTTGTCCAGCCTGTGGGCGAGTTCATCATTGCAGCTGACTTTAAAGGCAAATTGAAACTGATTGATCTACAAATCGCCTTGCATCCTAAATAACTACTCAATATAATTTGTAGATTAGTCAGTCTGTCACAATTTACCCATGATACGCCACAGTTTTGAAGCTCTCGAACACGTCCAATGTGTTTGTTTTATGTCTGCTACATTCGGTTAGTGTGGGGAAGACGGAGAGAGAGGAGATAGAGGAAAGTGTGTTTGAGAGCTGTTGCTACGCGAGTTGTCTACCTGAAAATACGTGATCTAAGTGATTGATAGTTGGTATTCAGCAGTCATAAAAGTATGCCTTATTTACTTTGAAGAACTACTAGAATAGGGACTTGGTCAGACAGCACAGGCAGCCACTCTATAGAGATGTGATGATGACTTGGAATGAAATAAAGTCATCAAATAAAACAAATGTAATTTACACAAAATAAACATTTTTATTCAAGTAATGTGAATAACTGATGGTCAATAAGTGACAAGGAGTAATGGTCAGATTTTCTACAGCAGTGTTGTGGTGAGTGTAGTGAGCTATTCCATTGTGTGCTGGAAAGGACATTTTGATAAGGAGGACTTAAACAAGCTTGACAAAATCATCATGAAAGCCAGTGCTACAATTGGCTGCAGCCTGGAATCAATGCGGGACGTGTTTATAAAAAGGCTGCAAGCAAAAACACACATGATCATGGACAATGACACACACCCACTCCACAGCACTCTAACGCAACACAGGATAAGCTTCAGTAGCAGGTTCATCCTACCCAGAAGTTCCACAAAGAGGTTTAGATGGCCATTTTTACCCACAGCCATGAGGCTTTATAACGAGTGTAATTAATTAACAGTTTTATGTCTTCCTATTGTGAACAGTGTTTTTGCTTGTTTTTCCTCCTGAGTAAGATAGAAAACAGCACTTGAAATTGACGTTATTATTTTACAGATACTAAGGTGCATGTACCTTCATGTGTCTTAAAAGGTGTTTTTGATGTGTCTGTCGTTGTTACGTGTCCTTTCCTTGTAGGTTATTGATGATGCATGCTGTGATAAAGCAATTTCCCAAGTTGGGATTAATAAAGTAATACCCTACTCTACCAGTATGGGACTTTTATTAATTGTTTTATTATGTGTTGTTACAGCATTAAACCCACATAATGCATAGTGCATTTAATGTTTAAAACAATTAATGTCATATATCCTTTGTGCATGCATGTATGTATGTATGTCTGTTTGTGTGTGTGTGTGGGACCTGGTCAGGATACAGATGGACCATAGTGTTCATCAACAACCTCAGGCTATCTTTATGGACTGAACAGCCTGATGACGACACCATCCATATTGACAATATGAAACTGAAAACGAAAACCGTGATTATTTGTAATAATCGAAACCGATCCGATCTCAAATGGCACTAATCGCTCAGCACTAAAGACAACACATATCACATAATGAAGTTTTAATGACATTTGGCCTATACGTCTCAGTGGTTGAACATTGTTGTTTTCTCTCCCCACTCCCTCTCAGCGACCTCAGGAGGAGAAGTACCCCGTGGGGCCGTGGCTCCTGGCTCTGTTCGTCTTCGTCGTCTGTGGATCAGGTAATGCCCCGATTTTGTGGAGATGTGTGAGAGAGCTGTGGAAACTCATTCATTCAATCAGGAGTTCAACTTTCTGTTTCACATTAGCCTTGATATTACTCATGTAGGAATTAACCAGATTTCAGTTTCTCTTCAGTTTTCTGCTCAGTGACTTCGCCTGAGTGGATGTTGTTCTGTGTAACAACAACCACTTTCTCTCTAAGCCATTTTTCAGATCATCCAGAGCATCAGGATGGGAATGTGATCCAGAGGCCCCACCAGACTCCCCTTTCCCCCTCACACCCCTTCACCAGAACTGGGGCTGCTCGCCACCCTAACACCTCCAGGAGGCCCGACTCAGGACAGCTCTTTGTCCATCAGGGAAGGCCTGGGAGAGGAATGGACCACCCCCCTTCCCCCCTGCCGTCCTCAATCACGTTTACAGAGTTCCAGGGCAGGAAGATGAAAGCTTTTCTACTGACAGTTTGAACCACAACAACTGGCTGGATGAACCCTGTACAGTGTGTCTTATACCTGCTCATATGTGTGAGTCTTTGAGTGTGAGAGAGTGTGTGCAGTCCAAGATGTGACTGGCTGCTGACAATGTGCCATACTGCTGTGTTTCTATATTTATCTGTGTTGCGTGAGAATCTTTTTTTAAATAAATGTGACTTTGTTTGGAAAATGTCTGGTTTCAGTTCCACTTTGGCTACTCCTATCCCAGTGCATGTTGTCTGCAAATTAAGCCTGCTTACAGTGTGGTTAATTTGGGGATTCCAAGCTATTTGTTTCCTGGTGTGTGTACAGTATTTGTGTGTTATATACAGTGCATTGGGGAAGTATTCAGACCCCTCGACTTCTTCCCCATTTTGTTACGTTACAGCCTTATTCTAAAATGGATTAAAAAAAATCCTCAGCAATTAAAAAACAATACCTCATAATGACAAAGCGAAAATTGGTTTTAATACATTTTTGCTAATTTAATTACAAATAAAAAACAAATACCTTATTTACGTAAGTATTCGGACGCTTTGGTGTGAGACTTGAAATTGAGCGCAAATGCATCCTGTTTCCATTTATCTACCATGAAATGTTTCTACAACTTGATTGGAGTCAACCTTTGGTAAATTCAATTGATTGAATATGATTTGGAAAGGCACAGACTTGTCTATATAAGGTCCCACAGTTGACACTGCATGTCAGCAAAAACCAAGCCATGAGAATGAAGGAATTGTCCGTAGAGCTCTGAGACAGGATTGTGTCGAGGCACAGATCTGGGGAAGGGTGCCAAAAAATGTCTGCAGCATTGAAGGTCCCCAAGTTTGGAACCACCAAGACTCTTCCTAGAGCTGGCCGCCCGGCCAAACTGAGCAGTCGGGGGAGAAGGGCCTTGGGCAGGGAGATGACCAAGAACCTGATGGTCACTCCGACAGACCTCCAGAGTTCTTCTGTGGAAATGGGAAAACCTTCCAGAAGGACAACCATCTATGCAGCACTACACCAATCAGGCCTTTATGGTAGTGTGGCCAGACGGAAGCCACTCCTCAGTAAAAGGCACATGAAAACCTGCTTAGAGTTTGCCAAAAGGCACCTAAAGACTCAGACAATGAGAAACAGATTCTAAGGTCTGATAAAACCAATATTGAACTCTTTGGCCTTAATTCCTAGTGTCACATCTGAAGGAAACCTGGCACCATCCCAACGGTGAAGCATGGTGGTGGCAGCATCATGTTGTGGGGATGTTTTTCAGTGTCAGGGACTGGGAGACTAGTCAGGATCAAGGGAAAGATTAACGGAGCAAAGTACAAAGAGATCCTTGATGAAAACCTGCTCCAGAGCGCTCAGGACCTCAGACTGGGGTGAAGGTTCACCTTCCAACAGGACAACGACCCTAAGCACACAGCTGAAACAACGCAGGAGAAGCTTCGGGACAAGTCTCTGAATGTCCTTGAGTGGCCCAGCCAGAGCCCGGACTTGAACCCGATTGAACATCTCTGGAGAGACCTGAAAATAGCTGTGCAGCGGCTCTCCACATCCAACATGACAGAGCTTGAGAGGATCTGCAGAGAAGAATGGGAGAAACTCCCCAAATATATGTCTGCCAAGCTTGTAGCGTCATACCCAAGAAGACTCTCGGCTGTAATCGCTGCCAAAGATGCTTCAACAAAGTACTGAGTAAAGGGTCTAAATACTTAATGTAAATGTGATATTTCAGTTTTGTATTAATACATTTGCAAAAATTTCAAAAAACCCGTTTTTGCTTTGTCATTATGGGGTATTGTGTGTAGATTGATGAGGGGGAAAAACAACAATTGAAACCATTTTAAAATAAGCCTGTAACGTAACAAAATTTGGAAAAAGTCAAGAGGTCTGAATACTTTCACGAATGCACTGTAACTTATCATTATTATCGTTAAGTACCCAATTGTCATACTTAAGTTAAAGTACAGATACCTTAATAAAAAATGACTCAAGTAAAAGTGAAAGTCACCCAGTAAAATATTACTTGAGTAAAAGTTTAAGTATTTGGTTTTAAATTAACTTTGGATACTTAAGTATATTTTAGCAAATACATTTACTTTTAATACTGAAGTATATGTCATTGCTAAAATATACTTAAGTATCAAAAGTAAATGTATAAATCATTTAAAATTCCTCATATCAAGCAAGCCAGATGGCACAATTATATATATATTTTTTTCATTTACAGATAGCCAGGGGCACACGCCAATACTCAGACATAATTTACAAAGGAAGCATTTGTGTTTTGTCCACCAGATCAGAGGCAGTAGGGATGACCAGGGATGTCCTCTTGATAATTGTGTGAATTGGACCATTTTCCTGTCCTGATAAGCATTCAAAATGTAACTAGTACTTTTGGATGTCAGGGAAAATGTATGGAGTAAAACGTACATTATTTTCTTCAGGAATGTAGTGAAGTAAAATTCAAAGTTGTGAAAAATATGAATAGTAAAGTACAGATACCCCAAAAAACTACTTAAGAAGTACTTTAAAGTATTATTACTTAAGTGCTTTACACCATTGGTCTCCCCAAACCATCCTACATCAAGGCAGATGGCAGATCTTAATTTGAATGGAATGCTGTTCAGTGAGGTGTGGAGTTATACAATCTCTGTTTGTTCACGCGAAAGTCAGCCTGAGCAAGGCGCTTTCATTCCCAGTTGTTTGGAAGTTGGGGTGATTTGTGGACCATCTAATCTATGCAGCTGCTAGCTAAGGCCGACCCTGGTGAAGAGCAGGAAGCATGGAAGAGCTCAACCAACAGATCGCAGTATTACAGGCAGTGCAGCAGTCTGTTTCATATATTCTTTCTTCAGTGTACAGAAGGATGATGTTGCTCTAGTCCAGACACTGATCTAAGGCCAGTTTTACATTTCCCCTCCATAATGGTTAAAGGGTGACTTCCTGTTTTGGCCTCGTTTTAGATTTGGTTCATGCTACTTTCCCCTTAAGAGGCACTAGAAGAAGACAAATATGTATGGTACCAAGTGAACGGCATCTATTGTAGGATAAATCAATTTTAAAGTTTACATAGCTGGCCATATATGGATGTTACATTTTACTTTATGGGTTGGTTATCTAGACTTCTTCTAACCCATCGCTTTCTATTACATATAATAAACGATTAAATTATATCTTTACATTAAAAACCAAAGATCTTCAAGAATAGGATTTCGAAATATGGAAGCATAGATTAGCCAAATTGTTTTACCTGAGCATAACCCCAAAAACGAAGGATTTATTTGCCAGTCCTACTCTGTTTATGATTTTGTTGTCATAGAGGACTGATTGGGCTCATTGCTTCGAGTTGAAAAATAAATTCTGCGCTCATGGAATGGTATGCTTTGAGCACTACTGAAAAGTGCTATTTACATGTGAAAAATAAATGCCATATGCTGCATTTGCTATAGGCCTATTGTTTACCTTTTTGTTGGTGACACTGATATCTTGATAATATGCAGCTAATTATAGGGCAAATCCAGATGGAACAATAACAAAATGGGCGTCCCCACCTCTGTTTAGGTAAAAAGCTGAGGGATGGCCCTGTTGAAATGCAACCACTCTCAGATTAATAGACAGAGCTAAGGACTGACCATCCATGATATCAAAATTATTGTTTTAACCATGTTATGGTTATATAAGCTTGTTTTTCTCCAATTTTTGTTTGTTTACATTTACAATGTTTACAAAAATTTGAGAAAAAAGCTTATATTTTGGGTTCTCATGGAGTGTGACAGTTGAACTAAGCACATGAGGCTTTTATAAGTTATATTCTTCAATAATTAATGGATATATATATATATATATAATTTATAAGTCCAAAAATGGATATAGCAACTACAGATTGCCCCTTTAAGTCTACCAAAAGTGTCCAAGTTTGAGCATGTGTCCATTAGGTCTATGGATTCATTTATTTTATCAGAATGAATTAGATTGAACAATAAAAGCCCCACTTTTATTCCTTAGGCTGGGATCCACACTATGCAGCTGTTGCAAAAGCGCATTTTTCACTGGCTGTCCACTGGTTTCAAAACAATGATTGATAGGCAGCTTAAACTTCTTGAATTCAACCATTATTGGGTTCAAATACACATTTAGATTTGTGAACAGCCATCCACAACAACCACAAACCGTAAGGCACAAATAGTTAAATGAGAGAGCAGCAGTGTGATTCACGTCAATGCGCTATGTTGTTACAGTTGAAGTTGGAAGTTTACATACACTTAGGTTGGAGTCATTAAAACTTGTTTTTCAACCACTCCACAAATTTCTTGTTAACAAACTATAGTTTTGGCAAGTCGGTTAGGACATCTACTTTGTGCAGGACACAAGTAATTTTTCCAACAATTGTTTACAGACATATTATTTCACTTATAACTCACTACATCACAATTCCAGTGGGTCAGAAGTTTAAATACACTAAGTTGACTGTGCCTTTAAACAGCTTGGAAAATTCCAGAAAATGTCATTGCTTTAGAAGCTTCTGCTAGGCTAATTGACATCATTTGAGTCAATTGGAGGTGTACCTGTGGATGTATTTCAAGGCCTACCTTCAAACTCAGTGCCTCTTTGCTTGACATCATGTGCAAATCAAAATGAATCAGCCAAGACCTCAGAAAAAAAATTGTAGACCTCCACAAGTCTAGTTCATCAATTTCCAAACGCCTGAAGGTACCACGTTCATCTGTACAAACAATAGTACGCAAGTATAAACACCATGGGAACACGCAGCCGTCATACCGCTCAGGAAGAAGACGCGTTCTGTCCCCTAGAGATTAACGTACTTTGGTGCGAAAAGTGCATATCAATCCCAGAACAACAGCAAAGGACCTTGTGAAGATGCTGGAGGAAACAGGTACAAAAGTATATATATTCACAGTAAAACGAGTCCTATATTGACATAACCTGAAAGGCCGCTCAGCAAGGAAGAAGCCACTGCTCCAAAACCGTTTGTAACTGCACATGGGGAGAAATGTCCTCTGGTCTGATGAAACAAAAAGATAACTGTTTGGCCATAATGACCATCGTTATGTTTGGAGGAAAAAGGGGGAGGCGTGCAAGCAGTAGAACACCATCCCAACCGTGAAACACGGGGGTGACAGCATCATGTTGTGGGGGTGCTTTGCTGCAGGAGGGACTGGTGTACTTCACAAAATAGATGGCATCATGAGGAATTAAAATTGTGGATATATTGAAGCAACATCTCATGGCATCAGTCAGTTAAAGCTTGGTCGCAAATGGGTCTTCCAAATGACCTCAAATCCTATAGAACATTTGTGGACAAAACTGAAAAAGCTTGTGCGAGCAAGGAGGCCTGCAAACCAGCTCTGTCAGGAGGAATGGGCCAAAATTCATCCAACTTATTGTGGGAAGCTTGTGGAAGGCTACCCGAAACGTTTGACCCAAGTTAAACAATTTAAAGGCAATGCTACCAAATACTAATTGAGTGTATGTAAACTTCTGACACACTGGGAATGTGATGAAATAAATAAAAGCAGAAATAAATAATTCTCTACAATTCTTCTGAAATTTCACATTCTTAAAATAAAGTGGTGATCCTAATTGACCTAAGACAGTGAATTCTTACTAGGATTAAATGCTAGGAATTGTAAAAAAAATTAGGTTAAATGTATTTGGCTAAGGTCTAAGTAAACTTAAGACTTCAACTGTATATCTGTATCGCAGTAGACTACACCACTGCATAATCTTTGGATGCTGACAGCAGTCGCACGATTGGAAGACATAGCTTGGACTATAGCCTACAAAAGCCTGTTCTTGCTCTTTTCCCACGACTGATCAAACGCATTTGGTGTGTCATCATAGTGGTCTCTGACTTGTGGTCAGACTTGCAAACATCCTTTCTGAATTTAAAAGTAATCCTCAAAGTACTCATCTAGTTTTTCAAAAGTATCTAAAATCTGATTACAATATTTTTGCTGTTAACGGATTACAGTTACCGTTTTTTTGTAAACTCTTACATGTAACCCTTACAAATATCCAACCCTGGACTTTGGATAGCCCCTCTCTAGGGATAGTTAGGGACCGTCAATACATTACACAATGTAAAATGGGACAATATTTTCATGTTGCACATCTTTTAGTTGTTTCACTAAACACTTTCAATATTTGGATAAGAATTTCTACAATTTATAGTTGGTTTGATGTTTTTAAGTCATTGAAATTTGGAGATACTGACCTTTTGAAATATTGTCCCATGTAAATTGGGTAATTTACTGCTGGTTCCTAACTAGCCCCATAGGGATATCGAATGTCCAACCAAATTGACCATGGGCATTACCATCGGCTGCACTCCTAATTGATTACTTGGGCGCTGCAAGCTTGGGCAGGAATAAAATAAACCCACAAAAAACTGTTATGGAACCCTTCATTTCGTGACATACAATTTTTTTTCTATCCTCTCACAAATCTCAGTTTTGGACGAGAGACTTTGTGACAAAAAAATATCCTATAGATTGAATAAGGTAAATTATTTAAACTACATAAGTAAATGAAGGTTATCTATTTAACAATCTAAGCATGAATCGCAAGAAGAGACATGAACAAGTGGATTCTGATTCCTTTAACATTTTTATTGAAAGTTGTGAAGTGCAACTGTCAAGTGCAATTGTGTTATGTATGTTTACAATACCTCATCTGGTTTGAGGAAACATGCACAGAACATGAGCTTACAACTTATACAGAATGCAAAAAATCAATTTGTTTTTCTTTATGATATTCAGAGTACGGTGTTTGTTAAGTTAAAGAGTTGATCAGGAAGTACTTCACTGTCAAAAAAATGAAAACAAATGAAATAAAAATTCACGAGGGGTGCAATACTTCAAATAATTTCAAGTGAACAATGGTTTACAGTAACCGTTAATGTTGTAACCCAGGATATGAATAGTGGATACAGTCGTCTGTTAAATAACCTCCACAGCTCGCCATACTCCTGAGTTACAGCATTATAAAGAGACTGCACAAATCTTCAGGCCAGCCCATTACTAGCTCCCTCTTCATTTGTACTTCACCTACATAGCATCTGGTCTTCTCTCCTTATATCACTATATTACACAGTACTTACACTAAATATACAGAGATATACATCATGTAGAAAGGCCATCAACTCATCTTTGAAAATGCAGCTTAGCCCAACATATGAACCCCTCAGCTTCATTACATGAATAGAGAAGCCACCAAGATAACAGGGTGCTCAAACTTAAATACAGGGGGGAAAAAAACTCATTATCATCATCCCTCCTTTAATAAGCAAATGTAGGCTACGACTCCCTTCAACCTCACAGTTAACATTATGACGTCAATGGAAGTGTTGTGTTCTCCCTCTAGACCTCCTCTCCTCTCGCCCCATGCCAGATGGGGACTCTATTACGCGATGATAAATCCTCACAGATTATTGAAGTTGTCACAATGAGAGATGCTCTATTCTCTGTCTGCCCCTCTCTGTATCGCGCAGAAAAAAAGAGAACAGCTGCATTTATTTACATTATTAGGATTCAGCGAAGCGTGGTGACTCCCATTACTATCTCCCTCCATCATTGTTACCACTGAAGTCGACATCAGTTGAAATCCATTGATACAGGCACAGTGATTCTTTGAGTCATGTTCACTTTTTTGTTTAAGTTTTTCTTCCATGTATTTTTGGGAAATGTTAATTCTCCTATAACAGCCTCCTTTTCTCCTCTCTTAGGCAGATTGTCTTTGATAGTGTGTTTTAAAGCGCCTTGAAACGACGACACCACCCGTCGCCGCTCCCAGAGTTAAATATGTGCAAATTCTTGTCTTAACAGCGTAGCCTCCTGCAGTGGAGGCCTAGTTGTCCTGCAGTGTTAGAACAGAATATGTCTGAGGACAGTCAGTCAGACCCTGGTTGGTTGATAGGTTGCTTCATCCACCCGTCCCGGGGTAGGCGGTGATGCTATGCGGAGGGTCCAGAGTTGTGTGAGGTTGGCTGCAGTTGGGTTGAGGGTAGGGCTGGTGCCTGGGTCTGGGCCGGTGGCTGTGTGGAGGTGGGAGGGGAGCCTGCCTGGGTCTGGGCCTGGAACTGAGCCATCTGCTCTGGGCTTGCCAGGGTCTTTAGAAGGCTGTTCTCCTGCTCAAGCTGAGAGTTCCTCTCGATCAGCTCCTTGATCTGCTCCTTCAGAACCTCCACTTCCTCCCTCACTGCGTACATCAGGTGGCTCTTCACCAGGTCCTAAAGGGACAGAGAGGAACAGAGAACACAGAGTTTAACATGGCAATAATTACACATACAAATGGCCCTGTATGGCTCAGTTGGTAGAGAATGGTGCTTTAAAACACCAGGACTGTGGGTTTGATTCCTGGGGCCACCCATACATGAAATGTATGCACACGACTTTCACTTTGGATAAAAGTGTCTGCTAAACGGCATAAATTATATTGTGACCATAATTACATTCAAAACTATTTTAAGTTTGTGTTCTGTTTTTCAAATGACCCTAAACATATCATACTCTTGATATGATAATAAAAATGTAAGCATAGCATTACTACTGCCCTTTCTATGGGAATTACTATGTAATACAACATATATTGTGTATTATTGTAGCTAGCTTCTGTGGTCTGTTTTAATATAAGAAGTGAGTCTGATGTTAACACAATCTGTTGAACATGTGGTGAAAATCAAAATAAAGATTCTGTAGATTATAGGCCAAATAGTCCTAGGGTCTAACCCTCCCCTTCCTCTGAAGCCAGGACGCAACGTCACCAAACACACAAAATGGCCGGCCCACATATAGGCTTTAGCCAATCGGAGCCCGCGATATTTATACCGAGGCGTCAAAGACTTTGTTTGCCTAGCAACAACGGCAAGGCAAGCACGGGATGGCGTGGGAGAGAGAGCGTCCTCAGCAGGCAGGGATCCAATAAAACACTAGTACCATGAGGAACTCAAAATAAAAGTCTGCACGCACGCTCATCTCCCTGTGTCAACGAGTTTATTCAAATAAATGGTAGCTTCAGGTAGAAATCGAAACTGAATGTTTTACAGAACTGAATCCTTACTACAGATTACATACATTTAAATAAAGCGATTGTGCTACCACGGTAAACTGGATGGTACAAGTGCATGTCACATTGATACGACTTTCAATGATGAGATACCTGGCTAACTTTCAGGCCCCCACAGATACACTTGGGCAAACAACATATTAAACTGACGTCAAGGCACACAACACCATATGCTGCTACATAAGTTGCCAGAGCTTCAAGGTATTCACGAGCCATCATCTATGTAACAGCGCCAAACTGAATTGGTTACAAAGTAACGAGGAAATCGAGAGCGATATGATGTTTCTACAGCAGTAGGCATATTGCAAAGAGAATCAGCAATACGTCTGTATTTTGTCTGTATTTCGTGACTTCCCAGTTCTGGTCGGTTACGTGGTTATGTAATCCATTCAATGAATTGACTGATGCAACGTTTCCTTCTGAA
This sequence comes from Brachymystax lenok tsinlingensis, assembly GCA_030435695.1. NCBI lineage: Eukaryota > Metazoa > Chordata > Actinopteri > Salmoniformes > Salmonidae > Brachymystax > Brachymystax lenok. The sequence continues at coordinate 22,257,940 of CM059785.1, forward strand.
CTGATCATTCTCCGAAATACTTTTATATATATATATATATGCATGTGATTTATGTAGCATAAATAGCAGATAAGAAAGGTGAGTTAATATAATATATCAACTTACCATCGCCTGTTCGATTTTGTTGTCTATGGCCACCACACTGGCTCCTGACGAACTGGAAGAATGAAAAGAAAAGAGTCTTAACACACTGCATCGGTAAGAATGAATGATTAAACGGTAGGCATACTGTCGACGTTGCAGATCTAATACCAGCCATCTCAATACACAATGGAATACAGTATAAATATCCTTATACAGGTGACCACTTCCGCTAAAGACCATTCTAGAGCAAAGTGTTCAGGGTGTATTGAAATGACCGTAGACAATATTCACAAATAATCCGAATTTGTTATTTCATTGTCATCCATGTAAAAATTAACCATGGGTGATGTGTAAATTTAAGGTACAGCATCTCCTGAGCCAACAGTAAGCAAAGCCAAACCGGTAATGCATCATAACGACAAGTCACATTTTCTCTCTTAAATCACTGCTATATTTACCTATTGTCGAGCCTGACAGGGGAACTATCCGCACTCAGCAACGAAGATAAAAACGAAATAGAAAAATTCCTTAGCTGGCAAACACCGAGATCCATCGCCACTGTTGTATAGCACGGAGTATTCATGCTATCACACAGATAAAAACTAAGATTTAACCAACGAAAAGACTCCTCTGTCGACGATTATCGTGTATCACATTCTCTACTTCCGTGGTTCGGAGGCGGTATTAGGCACTTTGTGTCCCGTCAGAAAATCATCCTATCCCGGTGAGCCTGTACATCTACCGCTGCACCACAAAGAATCTCCAAGGTCAGTTCCTCTCAGCTCCGCAGAAAATATGCAGCCTGGGACATTTTCATAATTTATCTAGGAAAAACAGGGCTCCGATGCACCCAATTGGTGGAGGAATACTTATATTAGCATAATCTATGTAGGAACGCCCCTACCTGCGGCTCAGCCGATACATTATCATAAATTATTCAGAGATGCGCCCTCACCCGCCGAAACTGGGAAAAACCGGATGAGAAGAGGAGGAACACAACAGTCCATCCAAGACACAAAGGGATGTTTACTTGTCGAGAATTAGGCTACCAACAATTGGCTGAATACCATGAATTACTGGCAGCCACAACAAGAGAAAGGTGACAATGAACAGATGTATTTTGTGCATTTACAACAACCAAAATGACTATAAACCTGATGAAAGTGGATATTATAAACAAAAACAAAGAACTCATTCACATATAGTACAAAATAACCTTTCAATACCCTTGCAGGTGCAAAAACAAAAAAGCCTTGAATGTTAACATACCACCCCCTGGCGGTTACTATGAGAACAAGAGCCCCACACACGACAAGGATCAAATCAAATTTTGTCACATGCCAGAATACAACAGGTGTAGGCTAGTGTGAAATGGTTACTTATGAGCCCTTTCCCAACAATGAAGAGTTAAAATGTATGAGAAGAGATAAAATGTATGAAAAGGATAACACTCCAGTGACAGTCCAAACTGGGTTTACTCCAACCAATTAAGAAAACACCCAATAACATTCAGATCTCTTCCAGCACAAGTTGTGTATGTGTGCCTGGGACACAGAACTGCCAGACTCTCTGACTATAGATGAGTCAGACACTAACCCAATTCACGTGAGGGAAGCCCTCCATCCATCATGCCTCAAATTACTGAGACTAGCCAGAGACGCATGTGCTACATTTTTTTGTGCTTCAGATATGAGGAGATGCTGTGAGTCAATCTCCAAGCAAAAACAATGTAGCTTCACAAAAGACCTATTGACTGTGAGCAAAACACTAAGAAGTGGGTAAGTGGCTTGACTGGCAAGATGGATAGTGGATCATTTTATTAATGTTCTGGAAAAGACAATGCTAGAAAAACTTTGAAACTGAACCAGTCATCTCATTGAGCACCTCGAGCCTGTACACTTATTTGCTGTATTCCAGAACTAGCAAAGTTGATTCAAAGTGGTCACTTAATCGTCAATCACCTAATTCGATAATTTAGCTATGTACAGTACATCACAGGGTTTTTTCTGGAACAAAAAGGGGCTTAGGTGGTGGGTGTGGCAGGGGGGTGGCTGAATTTTACAGAACATTTTCTCAAATTTCTCTATGGAGCAGAGATATATTTTCTCAGTTTTAAAGCAAATTACCTGCAATTCTACACATTTTGCCATGCAGCTGAGAGAAAATGTTGCAGTTTTAAAACACATTTCATGCAATTCTACAAATGGAGCTGAGAACATTTTGCAGTTTTAATTTCTGTTTCTCTGCTCACTTCCTTGTATTTACAGACTCAGAAACGATGTTATAGGCTAGTGCCTGTGGCTTCTCCCTGACCCCAAGCTATAGCTAGCCTTTAGATATTTTCAGTCTGAAGTACGAGATGTCCATTAACTCAATTAAGGGGTTGGTTTTAAATAGCACTTGTTCAGATGCTCCAAGCACTTTTTATTGTATGGGGCATAGAAACACACCTCAGTGTATCAAGCAACTGGGTGATGTCATGGTAGCCATAATAAAACTGGTTGTTTGGACCCTGGATGCTGATTGGACAAGCAGCGTTTCAAGCCGTGCTGTATTGGCCATCACAGACACACCTATGCCTGCTAACAGTTCCATCTGAAAATTATCACTGCGCCTCCATAAGAATATCATGTTCATGTTGCAGTCCGAATAATGTATTGTATTTATCGCAACTCGCACATTATTTCCCCTTGCTACCAGCCTAGCATTTAGTTTGGTACAGTGGAGGTAATATAAGCCTCGCTATCTGCCTGTCCGACCTCGGAAATAATGTTTCACTTTTGAATTTAGATCTCTGTAGTACCATACGTAGAGTGAACGGTGTCCAGACAAGACAACTTTTTCTGAGCCAATCGAAATCACACATCGTTATTATCATGGACATATCCAAATAAATGCCAATAGAAACAAAGCTCAAACAAACGAAAATGCAGCTAATGTATACCGACATCCCAGGTTCAATTTTTGACGTGACTGAGTTAGCGGAAGTTGGCTGGCTAGCTAGCAAGTGACAAGAACGATATCCAGCCTGCATACCAACCATTTTGTTTAGAACGGATGACCAGTCCTTTTGCATAGCAACTATGCAAAAATAATTTGCGACTGGGTCGCATCTGTAGCAACATGACCAAAAGAACTAACGACCAGATTTTTGTCCATACTATATCTTCTGGTGGAAGAATTACATGTTATTAGCTAATTTACTTCTCAAAATAACATTTTAATTAAAATATGCAATTCATTGTTATTTTAATATGTTGGTAACCGTTCTATAAAAGCAATAAGGCTATCACGTTGGGCTGAATAACACCATTTACCTGTGATTGTATTGATGATACAGCATTGCCTTTTGTGCCTTATTGCTTAATTTTAGAGAAAGCTCATCACACATCAGCCATCATAGGATAATATCTGTTCAGTGCTGCTGATACAGTGGATTCTTAACTACACCAAACTATAGATAGAAATATACACTCTGTGGCCAGTTTATTAGGTACCCAGTTCACAAAAATGGTTCTCACCTACAGACAGTGAGTCACGTGGACTTTCTACTGACTCTGAAAAACACCAAAAGAAAGATGCCCAGGGTCCCTGCTCATCTGCGTGAACGTGCCTTACGCATGCTGCAAGGAGGCATGAGGACTGCAGATGTGGCCAGGGTAACAAATTGCAATGTCCGTACTGAGACGCCAAAGACAGCGCTACAGGAGACAGGACGGACAGCTGATCGTCCTCGCAGTGGCAGACCACGTGTAACAACACCTGCACAGGATCGGTACAGCCGAACATCACACCTGCGGGACAGGTACAGGATGGCAACAACAACTGCCCGAGTTACACCAGGAACGCACAATCCCTCCATCAGTGCTCAGACTGTCTGCAATAGGCTGAGAGGCTGGACTGAGGGCTTGTAGGCCTGTTGTAAGGCAGGTCCTCACCAGACATCACCAGCAACAACGTCGCCTATGGGCACAAACCCACCGTCGCTGGACCAGACAGGACTGGCAAAAAGAGCTCTTCACTGACGAGTCGCGGTTTTGTCTCACCAGGGGTGATGGTCGGATTCGCGTTTATCGTCAAAGGAATGAGCGTTAGTGAGGCCTGTACTCTGGAGCGGGATCGATTTGGAGGTGGAGGGTCCGTCATGGTCAGGAATGACAGGAATGTCAGTGTTCTGCCATGGCCAGCGAAGAGCCCAGATCTCAATCCCATTGAGGAAGTCTGGGACCTGTTGGATGGGAGGGTGAGGGCTAGGGCCATCCCCCCTAGAAATGTCCTGCAACTTGCAGGTGCCTTGGTGGAAGAGTAGGGTAACATCTCACAGCAAGAACTGGCATATCTGGTGCAGTCCATGAGGAGGAGATGCACTGCAGTTACTTTTGATTTATTTTGACCCCCCCTTTGTTCAGGGACACATTATTCAACTTATGTTAGTCACATGTCTGTGGAACTTGTTCAGTTTATGTCTCAGTTGTTGAATCTTATGTTCATACAAATATTTACACGTTAAGATTGATGAAAACAAATGCAGTTGACAGTGAGAGGACGTTTCTTTTTTTGCTGAGTTTATGTACATGTAGGTAGAGTTATTAAAGTGACTATGCATAGGTAAAAACAGAGTAGCAGCAGCGTAGAAGAGAGGGGGCAATGCAAATAGTTTGCGTAGCCATTTGACTAGATTTTAAGAAGTCTTATGGCTTGGGGGTAGAAGCTGTTTAGAAGCCTCTTGGACCTAGACTTGGTGCTCCGCTGCCGCTTGCCATGCGGTAGCAGAGAGAACAGTCTATGACTAGGGTGGCTGGAGTCTGACAATTTTTAGGGCCTTCCTCTGACACTGCCTGGTATAGAGGTCCTGGATGACAGGAAGCTTGGCCCTGGTGATGTACTGGGCCGTACGCACTACTCTCTGTAGTGTCTTGTGGTCAGAGGCCAAGCAGTTGCCATTCCAGCCACCCGAGCCACTGCCTGTTCACCCCACTATCATCCAGAAGGCGAGGTCAGTACATGTGCATCAAAGCTGGGACCGAGAGACTGAAAAACAGCTTCTATCTCAAGGCCATCAGACTGATAAACAGCCATCACTAACATTGAGTGGCTGCTGCCAACATACTGACTCAAATCTCTAGCCACTAATAATTAAAATAGGATGTAATAAATGTATCACTAGTCACTTTAAACAACGGCACTTTATTTAAATGTACATATTCTTATTCATTCCTTTACACTTGTGTGTATAAGGTAGTTGTTGTGAAATTGTTAGATTACTTGTTAGATATTACTGCATGGTCAGAACTAGAAGCACAAGCATTTTGCTACACTCGTATTAACATCTGCTAACCATGTGTATGTGACCAATACAATTTGATTTGATGCTCTCGATGGTGCAGCTGTAAAACATTGAGGATCTGAGGACCCATGCCAAATATTTTCAGTCTCCTGAGTGTGAATAGATTTTGCCGTTCCCTCTCCAGTCATAGGAAAGGCGTCCATCTTTACACACAATTCACAAAACATTATCTAGTTCTGCAGAACTTGGCTTGACGTTAGCCTGAGGTGCTCAGTACTGTACTGAGTCCATCCAACAGTGATCCTAATTACAGCAGCACTGTTCCCACTGAGGCCCTGCAGCTTTGTAAGAGGCTCAATGCACTGTTCTCTCTTCCTGTCCTCTTTGACTGGAGGTGGCTTTAACCCCCTCCCCCCCCCACACACACACACACACACACACACCACAGTGACACTGCGTCCAAAGATACTTAGCCCTGAGCTATACTGGGCTCCATTCATAAAGCACTAGGGCCATACTAGGACAGGCTTCCAGGAAGCTGTGCTTAACCAATGTTCTGCTCCTTCTCAGTGTCACTAACCTGTAGGTCCCCAGCCAATGACAAGCAACATATAACGGAGGTCGGCGGTCACTATCTGGTCAACAGCATTTTCCAATCACAGAAGTGATTTTTTTCTACCTCTTTAATAATTCAACTTTTGGGATTTTGAATTTGGAGCCTTGCATTTCACCGGGTAGTTTTGGGAGTGCTAGCGCCCCACCACTCCCTAAGTAGTTAACTTCTTAAGGAGCGGCTGCAGAGGTGACGGTTTTGGAGAGTCTGGCGTGCCCAAAGTAAAATGCCTGCCACTCAGGCCTAGAAAATAGGATATGCACATACTTAGTACTATTGGATAGGAAACACTCTGAAGTTTCTAAGAGTGTTAAAATAATGTATGTGAGTATAACAGAACTGATATAGCAGGCGAAAATCAGAGGAAAATCCATTCGGATTTGCAGTTTTTTTGTACTTGACCTTCTCCAGGCTGCCTATTCATTTTTATTTTAACCAGGACTGAGACTGCAGTACCTATGGCTTCCACTAGATGTCAGCAGTCTTTATACAAAGACTGGGAACGATAGGTGTAAGCAAAACGGATAGAAACAGGAAATGGTCAAGGGAGCTCATTACATTTCACCGGGTAGTGTTGGGAGTGGCGCCCCACTGCTCCCTAAGTAGTTAACTTGGGTCAAACGTTTCGGGTAGCCTTCCAAAAGATTCCCACAATTAGTTGGGTGAATTTTGGCCCATTCGTCCTTACAGAGCTGGTGTAACTGAGTCAGGTTTGTAGGCCTCCTTGCTCGCACACACTTTTTCAATTCTGCCCACAAATTTATCCTATCAAATCCTATCAAAATAGGATTGAGGTCAGGGCTTTGTGATGGCCACTCCAATACCTTTCACTTTGTTGTCCTTAAGCCATAACTTTGGAAGTATGCTTGGGGTCATTGTCCATTTGGAAGACCCATTTGTGACCAAGATTTAACTTCCTGACATGTTGCTTCAATATATCCACATAATTTTCCATCCTCATGATGCCATCTATTTTGTGAAGTGCACCAGTCCCTCCTGCAGCAAAGCACCCCCATAACATGACGCTGCCACCCCCGTGCTTCACGGTTGGGATGGTGTTCTTCGGCTTGCAAGCCTTCCCCTTTTTTCCTCCAAACATAATGATGGTAATTATGGCCAAACAGTTATATTTTTGTTTCCTCAGACCAGAGGACATTTCTCCCAAAAGACCGATCTTTGTCCCCATGTGCAGTTGCAAACCGTAGTCTGGCTTTTTTATGGCGGTTTTGAAGCAGTGGCTTCTTCCTTGCTGAGCAGCCTTTCAGGTTATGTCGATATAGGACTCGTTTTACTGTGGATATAAAAACTTTTTTACCGGTTTCCTCCAGCATCTTCACACGGTCTTTTGCTGTTCTGGGAATGATTTGCAGTTTTCACACCAAAGTACATTAATCTCTAGGAGACAGAACACGTCTCTTTCCTGGGCGGTATGATGGCTGCGTGGTCCCATGGTGTTTATACTTGTGTACTATTGTTTGTACAGATGAACGTGGTACGTTCAGGCGTTTGGAAATTGCTCATTAAAATGAACTAGACTTGTGGAGGTCAATTTAGATTTTCCTGAGGTCTTGGCTGATTTATTTTGATTTTCCCATGACTTCAAGCAAAGAGGCACTGAGTTTGAAGGTAGGCCTTGAAATACATCCACAGGTACACCTCCAATTGACTCAAATGATGTCAATTAGCCTAGCAGAAGCTTCTAAAGCCATGACATAATTTTCTGGAATTTTCCAAGCTGTTTAAAGGCAGTCAACTTAGTGTATGTAACTTTTGACCCACTGGAATTGTGATACAGTGAATTATAAGTGAAATAACCTGCCTGTAAACAATTGTTGGAAAAATGACTTGTGTCATGCACAAAGTAGATGTCCTAACCAACTTGCCAAAACTATAGTTTGTTTACAAGAAATTTGTGGAGTGGTTGAAAAACGAGTTTTAATGACTCCAACCTAAGTGTATGTAAACTTCTGACTTCAACTGTACATCATGCATGCAACAACCACATACTGACCAATACCATGCAACCAGCAGGCAACAACTAAGCAACCATCACACAACTGTCAACTGACAAAGTGACACCATCAGTCCCCCTAAACCATTCAACTACTAAAACAACTGAACAGGCACACAACTATCAACACACAAAAGCATACACAATATCTGCCCTGCTTAAGTTAATTTTGTTCTGTAAAAAAAAGAAACTATTAACCCTTACCCTACATAATATCTTTACTATGTACCATACATAACAATTTTTCCATAACATTATCATACATTCAATTTCTAAATACTGACATGCACATTCCAATTCTACAACTGTTTTAATCTAATCACCATCCATGTTTCAATTGAAACAAGTAAAACCAATCGTTAAACCAATGGTTAGACTGACAAAGCCAAGAGCAAAAGAGACAATGCAGCTTAGTGTCTTCCTTGGCTTGTTTCCAGACTCCTGTACAGTTAGAGCAGACAGACATAATACTGTAACTGAAGAGGTATAGACTAAGAGACTAACCCTGTTGTTAGCAGACACGGTAGACAAAGAGACTAGGTAAGTATTGTCAACAGTAGACTAGCTCCAGTAATGGAGGACTAAGTCAGCATTGTTGAGCTCCAGTATGAATCTTCGTTTACCTCTTGAGGTGTTGCTCCAGTTCCCTGAACAACAGCTTCATGGCCATCTCGTCCCGGCTTTGCACCCGGACCACCAGCTCTCTCATTGGGCTGTCTGTCAACTCTCCTACAATAGAATCAGATATATTCCTATTTTCTAGTCCCTCGGTCCCTTTCTCTCTCTTAAAATCACTGTATATTCCTTCTCTGAGTTCCACCAGTCTGGAAAGCATTGGTGGAGATGTGGGGACAAGCCAGGGATGCGTATGTGTGTCTCTAGCCTCTGTGTGCTTCTCCAAGGCAGGCGAACTAGCAACTGATTGAGCAAAAACAAGAGTAAGGCACCTGTGACATCACAGTACTGCGTGCAGTCATGTGACCTAGTGTTACATAAACCATCAAAACAGATTAGCTTCTTCCCTGATGAGCACTGCTTCTCCTCCTCCTATCCTCCCCTTTCCCTCTCTCCTCCCCCTTTCCTTCTCTCCTCCCCCTTTCCTTCTCTCCTCCCCCTTTCCTTCTCTCCTCCCTTCCCTGGTGAGCCCTGGGTCTACTACCCTCCAACAGACAAGAGAGGTAGTTACCATTCTCACGCTACTCCGCCGTCCTCCAAACCGTCACCTCTTCTCACTCGCCCTCTCCCTTCCTCCAGAGTGGTTTTGGACCCCCCCCTGTGTTTGGGAGACCCTGCCTTTTGGGGGGTGATAGGGGGTGTTAGGAGGGCCGAATCTGGCCCCTGTATTTGAGCCAGGTCTTATCCTGTCACTTCTCATCAACAGGGTGGTCTAAAGGGGGGCTTAACGCCTGCACACACAGAAAGAGTACAACACACACACACGCGTCTGCAAACTTAGTCAGCCAGCAGCCCGGGTTAGGGGAACAACAGCACAGACGAGGACAAAGCAGGGGGCTTTACCTGTTCAATACACTGAGGCCTGAGTCAGAGTGGCCTTTCTATTGTTCAGATGTCCAACTGGGGAAGTTTACATTAGCCTGAAGAATACGGACTTGACCCATGATGGGACATCAACCTCTTTCACACGCAACTGACCACACACACTTAATAAGCCCTCTAATAACTTATGCCATATTGATTACGACATTTTATGTCTACAAGTGCTCTGATTGGTTGGTAAACTCTCAAGTGAAGGCCCACAGATGGTGATGGAACACAGTATGTTATAGAGCAACATACTGTATTTTAATTGTGTTCCTGATTATGCCTGGTTAAATTAACCCTGAGGGGATTGATCCAGTCATATTCTATTGTTTGGTACATTTGGGAAATAGTGGACTAAAGATGCTAACCCTGTTCTGCCAGTCTGATCCCTACCATCTGTGTGTGTGTGTGTATGTCATCCCAACATTTATGAATGTGTAGCCTACTTCCAAGTCATAAACCATTCAGTGACTATGATGGTGATAGCATTTATTTTGTGAAAGAGATTTGGAGAATGTCCCTCAGCTTATACATGAAATAGAGGTAGAAAGGGAGAGAGACAGGTGCCATTGGAATATTTGGACTGACAGCAGCAGGTCACACAACAGAGTTGAGTCTCTCCAGCTCTCACTCTCAACAGAGAAGAATGGACCAGATACACTGCCTCAGCACGTTAAACCATCTCAGAGAGAGATAGATGTGTATGAAGTACATGGATCTTGTTCCCCGTGCGATGCGTTGGGCTGACCGCACCAGCCTCTGGAGAGCACGGCAGTTGCGGACGGTGCAATTGTTGTATCAGGCGGTGATACAGCTGGGCAGGATGTTCTGAATGGTGTAGAAATGTGTGAAGGTCCTAGGGGCCAAGCTGAACTTCTTCAACCTTCAGAGGTTGAAGAGGCACTGTTGCATGAAGGCACCATTTCAGGTTGTCAGTGATGTGCATGCCGAGGAATCTGAAGCTTTGATCCTCTCCACTGCGGCCCCGTCGATGTGGATGGGGTGTGTTCTCTCTGCTATCACCTGTAGTCCACAATCAGCTCCTTCATTTTGTTGACGTTGAAGGAGAGGTTATTTTCCTGGCACCCCTCTGCCAGGGCTCTCACCTCCTCCCTGTCTCATCATTGTTGGTAATCAGGCCTACCACTATTGTCTCGACATCACCCACTGATTCATTTGTAATTTTTGAGCTAGTACTACAGTAAGTCAATATTTATATTTAGAAATTAGCATGGCATTTAGCCAATTAATATGATGCACCTTTGGATTTTACCCTAGTCTCGAAAGCGAAAGGTTAGAACGTTTGTAAAGTTAGGAGAGCTTGTTCCGTGAAAGCTAAATTATATCTGTCCTTTAAGAAATTACCCTGTACAGTACATGTAAAAATGACCAAATACACCAACTGTTTAAAGCAAAACTACCAAAATTATTTTATTACGGTGAACCTGAACAACCTAAATAAAATCTGTGAGTAAAAATGGTAAATTCCTAATAATCCGTTTTCTGACCAACGCATGCTTAATTTGGATCGGTTTAGGTCTGTGGGAGCCCATCTAAAACATTTGAACCGGGGACCGATGTGTGTTGGTGAATCGTTACATTCCTAGTTTATAGTAATTCCCATTTGTAACATGTGGTCAAGTGGATCCAATAGGTCATGATTAGGTTCAGATGGCGTTTTACAGCCCACCATTCAACAAATATCCCCAAACATTACTAAGATATGTACAGGTTTACTAAGCTGAGTTCTCAGAGGTGCTCTGCTATGTGTATGTATGGTCTGATAGGGATCACTGGATAGTAGTGATGGGGGGAAAATCGATAGTTACATATCGTAATATTATTTTATGGGTGATATTATATCGTTTTTTTATTTATTTAACCCTTATTTTACCTGGTAAGTTGACTGAGAACGCATTCTCATTTACAGCAACGACCTGGGAAATAGTTACAGGGGAGAGGAGGGGTGATGAATGAGCCAATTGTAAGCTGGGGATGATTAGGTAGCGTAAGCTATTCGGCTGTACATGCACAAAAACGCCGGTATTTTTCATCCTAAAGCATGTACTTCCTCTTTTTAAATAGTGAGTCAACATGTTTGCAGCACTTTTATTTACTTCACTGATCAAAACTTGTTTTCTCATGCTCTCTCGTCTCTCTGCAGCAGACATCTAGTGAACAATATGTTGGCACCTAAAGCTGAAGTCAGAAGTTGACATACACCTTAGCCAAATACATTTAAACTACATTTTTCACAATTCATGACATTTAATCCTAGTAAAAATTCCCTGTCTTAGGTCAGTTAGGATCACCACTTTAAGAATTTGAAATGTCAGAATAATAGTAGAGAGAATGATTTATTTAAGCTTTTATTTCTTTCATCAGATTCCCAGTGGGTCAGAAGTTTACATACACTCAATTAGTATTTGGTAGCATTGCCTTTAAATTGTTTAACTTGGGTCAAACGTTTCGGGTAGCCTTCCACAAGCTTCCCACAATAAGTCGGGTGAATTTTGGCCCATTCCTCCTGACAGAGCTGGTTTGCAGGCCTCCTTGCTCGCACAAGCTTTTTTAGTTTTGTCCACAAATGTTCTATAGGATTGAGGTCAGGGCATTGTGATGGCCACTCCAATACCTTGACTTTGTTGTCCTTAGGCCATTTTGACACAACTTTGAAAGTATGCTTGGGGTCATTGTCCATTTGGAAGACCCAAGCTTTAACTTCCTGACTGATGTCTTGAGATGTTGCTTCAATACATCCACATAACTTTCCTTCCACATGATGCCATCTATTTTGTGAAGTGCACCAGTCCCTCCTGCAACAAAGCACCCCCACAACATGATGCTGCCACCCCCGTGCTTCACAGTTGGGATGGTGTTCTTCAGCTTGCAAGCCTCCCCCTTTACCCTCCAAACATAACGATGGTCATTATGGCCAAAAAGTTATATTTTTGTTTCATCAGACCAGAGGACATTTATCCAAAAAGTACGATCTTTGTACCCATGTGCAGTTGCAAACCGTAGTCTGCCTTTTTTATGGTGGTTTTGGAGCAGTGGCTTCTTCCTTGCTGAGCGGCCTTCCAGGTTATGTCGATATAGGACTCGTTTTACTGTGGATATAGATACTTTTGTACCCGTTTCCTCCAGCATCTTCACAAGGTCCTTTGCTGTTGTTCTGGGAATGATTGCACTTTTCGCACACCAAAGTACGTTCATCTGTAGGAGACAGAACGCGTCTCCTTCCTGAGCGGTATGACGGCTGCGTGGCCCCATGGTGTTTATACTTGCGTACTATTGTTTGTACAGATCAACGTGGTACCTTCAGGCGTTTGGAAGTTGGATGAACCAGACTTGTGGAGGTCTTGGCTGATTTCTTTTGATTTTCACATGATGTCAAGCTAAGAGGCACTGAGTTTGAAAGTAGGCCTTGAAATACATCCACAGGTACACCTCCAAATGACTCAAATTATGTCAATTAGCCTAGCAGAAGCTTCTAAAGCCATGCCATTTTCTGGAATTTTCCAAGCTGTTTAAAGGCACAGTCAACTTAGTGTTTGTAATTTTTGATCCACTGGAATTGTGATACAGTGAATTATAAGTTAAATAATCTGTCTGTAAACAATTGTTGGAAAAATTACTTGTGTCATGCACAAAGTAGATGTCCTAAACGACTTGCCAAAACTATAGTTTGTGAACAAGACATTTCTGGAGTGGTTGAAAAACGAGTTTTAATGACTCCAACCTAAGTGAATGGAAACTTCCGACTTCAACTGTAAGCATCGTGGCAATATTGTATCATGAGGTCCATAGCAATTCTCAGCCCTATGAGAGGTGCCTGACAAAGCGTGTGCTGATCCACACAGCGGCCATTATAGATGTGTGTGAGAAAAACAAAGGCTACAGGTATGACTAATGTGGAGTGAAACAGGCATTAGCAGGTCTAACACACATACAACACTCCCACACATCGTTCTGGGGCACGATGCACCGCTCAAAAGACATTTTGAATACGCTCAAAGAGAAAGCTGCAGAAAGACTAGAGATTCTTCCATGAACCATGAAGAGGGGCAAAAGGAGACAGGAGAAAGAGAAAGCAGAGCAAGAGAGAGAGAGAGAGAGAGAGAGAGAGAGAGAAAAAGAGTGGGAAAGAGAGAGAGAGTCAGTCGTGCCTGCGGCTGTAACAGTAGTCTCCCTCGTCAGTCTTTGTGTGGAGCCACTGGGCTGTTGATGAGAAGTGACACATGAGGGGGTGTGATGTTAGAAGCCTTTACTGGAGCCTAGAACCAACTGATGTTCCCCTCCACACGCAACCACCAACACGGCTGGACCACTCCAGTGTGTGTTTGTGCGGTCACTGCGGTGTGAACTGGGGCTTATCCCCAGAGACAATAGCAGAGCTGTCCAATTTGGAGCGATGTGAGAGAAAGAGGGGCGATGAGGATAGAGGAGAGCGGGGAAAAAAATTGAGGAGGGGGATCTGTACATTGGCCTAGAACATGATGTTCTAGCTCCAGACGGCTAGTCAAGTCAGAATCAAACAGGATTGGTTGGCCCTTTCACACTATTAACCTCATGAGACACACACACACACACACACACACACTTATCTTCAGGACACATACCCAAACACAGACGGGACAGATGGGTGGTTTGATTGTTTCCAAACTTACCAGGACTTCACACTACCAGATAACAGATCCTAATCCACCATCTAGTACATACTGTACACTATCAATTGTTTTATTTCCTGGAATATAAAAGTCATCAGAAAAGCACAGTATTTGTAAGTGATAACATTCATAGCACAGGTCCTCATCAATATACTGTCAGTAATCAACTGATAGGATGCACACAGATTCACAGACCAATGCACCACACACAGGCTCTCTCACGCACACACATCGTTTACATTATTACTGCCATAAACGGGTTAATCGGAGGGCAGATGTGTAAAATTCATGTAGAGTGTAAACCAGCCACCTGCTTTACCCACATCCACTGAAATGCAATGGAGACACGTGTCAAATGTCCTATAAATTGGGGTCATTGTGTTCCTGCATAAGGAATGTTGCTCTGTTAAATGAGGTGTGTGTGTTCATGCGTGTATGTTCATGTGTGTGTCTGTTCATGTTTGTGTGATGTGCTGTGTACTGTGCAGCACATGTTCTACTGAACAAGAGTAATCCCTGTTGGTAACAGAGAGCAGCTTCAGAGCATAAATACTGCACTAAAACACACAACCCCTCCCCCACTCACATACACAAGAGAGAAGACAGAATAGTGAAGTACACTGACTGTAAAGTCCAAAGTCTGATATTTCAGAGAAATGAGGCCAGTCCTTACAGAAGGTTCTAGTGTTGATCTGTAACCTCTTCAACTAGAACGTCCCCATTCTAATCCCTATTGTCACAACATTTACTAAACTACCAGATTTACACTACCGTTCAAAAGTTTAGGGTCACTTAGAAATGTTCTTTTTTTTTTTTAAGAAAAGCACATTTTTTGTCCATTAAAAGAATATAAAATTGATCAGAAATACAGTGTAGACATTGTTAATGTTGTATATGACTATTGTAGCTTGAAACGGCTGATTTTTAAAATGGAATATCTACATAGGCGTACAGATGCCCACTATCAGCAACCATCACCCCTGTGTTCCAATGGCACGTTGTGTTAGCTAATCTAAGTTTATCATTTTAAAAGGCTAATTGATCATTAGAAAACCCTTTTGCAATGATGTTAGCACAGCTGAAAACTGTTGTGCTAATTAAAGAAGCAATAAAACTGGCCTTCTATAGACTAGTTGAGTATCTAGAGCATCAGCATTTGTGGGTTCGATTACAGGCTCAAAATGGCCAGAAACAAAGACCTTTCTTCTGAAACTCGTCAGTCTATTCTTGTTCTGAGAAATGAAGGCTATTCCATGTGAGAAATTGCCACGAAACTGAAGATCTGGTACAACGCTGTGTACCTCTCCCTTCACAGAAGAGCGCAAACTGGCTCTAACCATTAGAGAAAGAGGAGTGGAAGGCCCCGGTGCACAACTGAGCAAGAGGACAAGTACATTAGCGTCTAGTTTGAGAAACAGACGCCTCACAAGTCCTCAATTGGCAGCTTCATTAAATAGTACCCGCAAAGCACCAGTCTCAACGTCAACAGTGCAGAGGCGACTCCGGGATGCTGGCCTTTTCTATTCAGAGTTCTATTTATTGACCAGTCTGAGATATGGCTTTTTCTTTGCAACTCTGCCTAGAAGCCCAGCATCCCGGAGTCGCCTCTGCACTGTTGACGTTGAGACTGGTGTTTTGCGGGTACTATTTAATGAAGTTGCCAGTTGAGGACTTGTGAGGCGTCTGTTTCTCAGCCAGTTTGCGCTGTTCTGTGAAGGGAGAAGTACACAGCGTTGTACCAGATCTTCAGTTTCGTGGAAATTTCTCACATGGAATAGCCTTCATTTCTCAGATGTTGTTTTCTCACAACCACTCAACCTCCCCCTGCTCCCTCCCATCCTTCCCCCTCCATCCCGCTCTTCAGCTGTCCATCTGTCTGGTCAGCTGATGACTGCTCTGTCCATCTTCTGACTGGAACAGTAGTGGGGAACAGCTACAATCCGGTTTGGAAGAAGAGAGAGAAAGAAAGAAAGAGACAGCCAAAGAGCTTTCCAACCTACAGCTCCATGACACAGCAGAGAACTGAAAGCAGAGGGTAGAGAGGACCTAGCTTCTGTCCACTGCCAGCTTATCAGCCAGGCCTACCCATCCATGCCCTCTCACAGAGACATGAACTGCTGGGGCTCAGTGATATACACCCTTATGACTCTATCAGACTCTATAATCATGTACACACAGAGAGAACACATGAGCTGCTGCCAAGAGCCACAAACACACATCTTATAATGTGCAGATAAAAAGCCATAGCACGCAGAGCATGCGCACACAAGCCTGTCTTCTGAGAGGATTTGAATATGGCTTTTCCCCACTGCTTCTCTGACATGCTACAGTACAGCCTAATAATGAGTAGCTATCTGCACAATATAGGACAGGGACTTCACATGCCAGGGTTTAACTAAGCGCCTAATGCTAGTAGCACATAGTGTACAGTAGTGAAATAAGGGCTGGTCCATGTTATATAATAATAGCGCTTAGCTCCTGAACGAGCCTACTGATTACACGCTCCAATACCCCCGTGTCCATAGTTGTCTGTCTGGCATCCCAGAATATAGGAGAAATTACATCATTTCCAAATTAGAGCCGTTACTACTCCCTCAAATCCTCCTGTTTTCCCTGTATGTATCTGTACGTGTAAACCTATAGAGTAGTTGGAAGTGTGACAACTGGTACACTTTCACTTAAAACACCAACTAAACACTTGAATAGCCCTTTCAGGAAATTGGATGATTGACTTCTAACCATTATCCTTTCTCTCAGTTTCTGATTCTGGTCTTGAGTTAAAGACATCAGTTGACCAACACCTGAGCTTTGTTTATCTGCCGATTCAGAGAAGTTGATCATGGAAGTTCATTCTGGGCGGATGTGCAGCTAAACCCTGGTCTGTAGGACTACAGGCCCTGACCCATCTCCTTCCCGTCTGTGTTGTTCTATCTTATAAGATGTTCAGAGAGAGAGGAAGAAGCGAGTGGAATAACTAGAGAGACTGCATCAGGCCAAAGGCAGTGACTACAGAGGGCTAACATAAGCACCACTTAATCCTACAGAAAACACGGCTCAGTGGCTGCAGATCCATACATGGACTGGTATATACACACCTTGAGTGTGTACAGTGCATTCGGAAAGTATTCAGACCCCTTGACTTTTACCACATTGTGTTGCGTTACATCCTTATTTTAAAATTGATAAAATACCCCCCCATCAATCTACACACAATACCCCATAAGGACAGGTTTTTAGAAATGAAAAACCAAAATACCACATTTACATTGGTATTCAGACCCTTTACTCAGTACTTTGTTGAAGCACCTTTGGCAGCGATTACAGCCTAGAGTCTTCTTGGGTATGACACTACAAGCTTGGCACGCCTGTATATGAGGAGTTTCTTCCATTCTTCTCTGCAGATCCGCTCAAGCTCTGTCAGGTTAGATGGGGAGCACTGCTGCACAGCTATTTTAAGGTTTCTCCAGAGATGTGTTGATCGGGTTCAAGTCCGTGCTCTGGCTGGGCCACTCAAGGACATTCAGAGACTTGTCCCGAAGCCACACCTGCATTGTCTTGGCTGTGTGCTTAGGGTCATTGGAAGGTGAACGTTGGAAGGTGAACATACGCCCCAGTCTGAGGTCCTGAGCACTCTGGAGGTTTTCATCATCAAGGATCTCTGTACTTTGCGCGGTTCATCTTTCCCTCGATCCTGACTAGTCTCCCAGTCCCTGCCGCTGAAAAACATCCCCACAGCATGATGCTGCCACCACGTTTCACTGTCGGTATGGTGCCTGGTTTCCTCCAGACGTGGCGCTTGGCATTCAGGCCAAATAGTTAAATCTTGGTTTAAATCAGACAAGAGAATCTTGTTTCTCATGGTCGGAGTTCTTTAGGTGTCTTTTGGGAAACTCCAAGCAGGCTGTCATGTGCATTTTACTGAGGAGTGGCTTCTGTCTGATTGGTGGAGTGCTGCAGAGAAGGTTGTCCATATGGAAGTTTCTCCTATCTCCACAAAGAAACTCTGGAGCTCTGTCAGTGACCATCGGGTTCTTGGTCATCTCCCTGACTAAGGCCCTTCTCCCCTGATTACTTAGTTTGGCCAGGCAGCTAGCTCTAGGAAGAGTCTTGGTGGTTCCAAACTACTTTCATTTAAGAATGATGGAGGCCACTGTGTTCTTGGGGACCTTCAATGCTGCATAAAAGTTTTGGTATCCTTCCCCTGATCTGTGCCTCGACACAATCCTGTCTCGGAGCTCTACGGACAATTCCTTCGACCTCATCGCTTGGTTTTTGCTCTGACATGCACTGTCAACTGTGGGACCTTATATAGACAGGTGTGTGCCTTTCCAAATTATGTCCAATCAATTGAATTTACCACAGGTGGACTCCAACCAAGTTGTAGAAACATCGATGATGATCAATAGAAACAGGACGCACCTGAGCTCAATTTCGAGTCTCATAGTAAAGGGTCTGAATAAGTTATTTCTGGGTTTTTAGTTTATACATTTGCTAAAATTTCTAAACACCTGTTTTCGCTTTGTCATTATGGGGTATTGTGTGTAGATTGATTTTATTTAATCCATTTTAGAATAAGGCTGTAACGTAACAAAATGTGGCAAAAGTCAAGGGATCTGAATACTTTCCGAATGCACTGTATTTTGAACCACTAACACAGAGAAGAGTGAGTCCATCTCCCGATACGCTACCTTCACAGAAACGTTCAGATAGGTCTTCCTGTGCTAGTTAACTCAGACACTGGCCTGTGTCCTGGGCAGTAACATACTTACAGATACAACCTCTAGCCTGGATACTACTGTTAAGGCCAATGGAGACGCTGTGCGCATTTGAGAGTGTGTTTATATTAATTATGACATTGAGAGCCCAGAGGTCAGAGGGACAAAGAAAGAGACAGTAACAGAGAAAGCTAGAAGGATGGAGCAAGAGATATAGCTGTGGTGCGGGGGCAGATGCAGAGCAGAACAGGTTTGAACCGGTCAGCTGTGACTGACTGTTCTAGAGGACAGCCCCTATTACAGCATCACAACACTGCAGGCCAGTTAGGATGCTTTAACCAGATGCCCGCAGCAATAAGTAATAGCACAGGGATGGATGGGGCCTGAGGCCATTTGGGGCCTACCATCTAATGCCATCACTGGTCAACCCTGCCAAACTACAGTCAAGTGGTCAGAGTGAGGTCTTAACATTACTTAACGGGTCATTTCACCAATTCGGTGTATTTTGAGAAGTGTAATAAATATGTTTGATTTCACCTATTTTAACATTGACATGAGCTGTGTTCAAATACCTATACTGTATACTACATACTTGAAGAGTATATACTAGAGCTTTGCCTGTCTACCGGAAGTTGATGCTGTTGCTATGCAACTTGCTAGCTTGTTAGCTTAAAAACCACTTAGGGAGCGGCAGCCGGTGTCGGTTTTGGAGAGTCTGGCGTACCCAAAGTAAAATGCCTGCCACTCAGGATATGCACACAATTAGTACTATTAGATAGGAAACACTCTGACGTTTATAAAACTGTTAAAATAATGTCTGTAAGTATAACAGAACTGATATAGCAGGCGAAAACCCGAGGAAATTCTGTCCGGATTTTTTTTTTTTTTTTTTTTATGACCTTTTTCTACTGGCTGCCTATGGGATTTGCTGTTATCTAGGACTCAGATTGCAATACCTATGGCTTCCATTGGATGTCAACAGTCTTTAGACAGGTTTTTTCATGACTTTAGGTTGAATTAGAAGCGAATAGAAGAAGAATTTAGAAGTGGACCCAGGAAGTCAATAGAATGACTTGCGCGTTCACGGTCTCGCGCGCTCTTTGGTTTTTTCCTTTCCTATCGTTAAGGTAATTATCTGGTTGAAATATTAAAGTAAATATAAATAAAAGTGTACCTAAGGATACATTATAAATTATGTTTGATTTGTTTGGACAAAGTTGATTGGTATAATTTGAACGCTTTCTCTTCACGGTTCAATGGGCGAGTGGACAGAGATTTATGGATATAAACAAGGACTTTTTAATAACAAAAGAAGCATGGATTGTCTTGCTTGGACACTTCGGATTGCCCTCAGCAGAAGATCAAAAGGTAAGCAATTTTATTTTAGCTCTTTTATGCGTTTTGTGAGACCCGCGCTGGTTATGGATTTATGCTAATGCGTAAAATATGAGAGGTGCTATCCTCAAACAATCAAATGTTGTGCTTTCGCCGTAAAGCCTTTTTGAAATCTGACAACGCTGTGATATTGCCAAGACTCTGAGCTTTTGAAGAGTATGCAACATGTGTATATTGATGAATGTTTTATAATTGTACTTTGAGATTTTGAATTTGGCGCCTTACATTTTGCCGGGTAGTGTCGGTAAAGGGGGGGGCTAGCGCCCCAGCGCTCCTTAATGATCCCTAAGAGGTTAACAAATTACTAGCTAGACATCTTACAACTTCATTAACAATGTCCATTGAGAACGCACAACAACTATACCACTTAGCTAAGCTAAGAATGACGTGAATAATCAATTCAATAAACGTTGGGTAGTTAGTTAACTTCTTAGGGAGCAAATCAAATCAAATTTTATTTGTCACATACACATGGTTAGCAGATGTTAATGCGAGTGTAGCGAAATGCTTGTGCTTCTAGTTCCGACCATGCAGTAGTATCTAACAAGTAATCTAACAAATTCACAACAACTACCTTATACACACAAGAGTAAAGGAATGAATACGAGTATGTACATATAAATATATGGATGAGCGATGGCTGACCGGCATAGGCAAGATGCAGTAGATGGTATGGAGTACAGTATATACACACATATATATATATATATATACACATGCACACACACACATATATGAGATGAGTAATGTAGGATATGTAAACATTATATAAATGGCATTGTTTAAAGTGGCTAGTGATACATTATTTCATCCAATTATAATAAGCAGCGCACGAGGTGACCGTTTTGGAGAGCCTGGCGTGCCCAAAGTAAAATGCCTCCCATTCAGGCCCAGAAAACAGGCCCAGAAAATGCACATATTTAGTACTATTGGATAGGAAACACTCTGAATTTTCTAAAAGTGGCAGGCGAAAATGGCAGGTGAAAACCCCGAGGAATTTCTGTCCTGGAAAAAGTGGTTTTGACAGATTGCCTCATTTGGAACCCCTCCCTTATGAAAATGGCCATATAAGGGCATATGAATGCAGTACCTATCGCTTCCTCTGGATGTCAACAGTCTCGAGAAAGTGTTCTGATTCTTCTTAGATGCTTTTAGAGCAGAGAAGAAGACGAATAAGGAAGTGTCCACAGAGAATGTCAATAGGAGTAAATGCGCGTTCACGGCTTGCACGCTCTGTGGTTTTTTCCTTTCTTATCGCCCAGTTTATATTCCGGTTGAAATATTATGCTATTTATACATAAGTGTTCCTAAGGATATATTTACAATTATGTTTGATTGTTCTTGGACAAGTTTATAGGTATAAGTTGAACGAGTTCTCTTCACGTTTCAATGGACGATTGGAGAGAAAATATAACGCGCCAACCAAACAGAGATTTATGGATATAATACATTACTTTTTCTAACAAAAGAACCATGGATTGTCTTCGTTGGACACTTGGGAAGCCCTCAGCAGAAGTTCTTCAAAAGGTAATTGATTTGTTTTCGCTGTGAAATGTGTTTTGTGTGAACCGCGATGTTTTATGAATTTATGCTAATGGGAAAAATATGTGGGGTGCTATCCTCAAACAATCAAATGTGGTGATTTCGCCGTGAAGCCTTTTTGAAATCTGACAACGCTGTGATATTGCCAAGAAGCATAGCTTTTGATGACTATGAAACAAACACTTGTATATTGATGCATGTTTAATAATTCAACGTTTGGATTTTGAATTTGGTGCCTTGCATTTCACCTGGTAGTGTCGGGAGTGGGGCGCCAGCGCCCCAGCGCACCTTGCTGCTCCTTAAGAAGGTAACCTCTTAGGGGTAGGGTCCCATTTTCAGAATTTTCGCCTTTCTGACGTGCCCAAAGTTAAACGCCTGCCACTCAGGGCCAGAAACTAGGATATTCACATAATTAGTACTATTGGATAGGAAACACTCTGAAGTTTCTAAAACCATTAAGATATAGTCTGTGGGTATAACAGAACAGATATAGCGGGCAAAAACCTGAGAAATTTCTGTCCGGAAATTCTTTTTATTTTGCCCTCCACTCACTTTGAATGCCTGGTAATATAAGTCAATGGGGAATAGGACACAGGTTGCAGTACCTATGGCTTCCACTGGATGTCAACAGTCTCTGGAAAGTGTCTGTAGGCTATAGCCCTGAGGAGATCCTTATAGAAGAAGACAGACTACAGGAAGGGAAAAAGGTAAACAACAGTGCCCGTTCACGAGAACGTGAACGCGCCCAGCTTTCTTTTCCTCTTATAACGTTTCAGTTACCATCCGTGTAAAATATGATCGCTATTATTCATAAAAGGATACATAAGGATGCATTATTAATGATATTTGATTTGTTTGTGAAAAGATGAGAGGTATAACTTGAACGCGTTTTCTTCACTATACAACGGGCGAGTAGACTGACAATGCTTGGTGGAGTAGCTGAACATAACGTGCCAATCAAACGGAGATTTATGGATATAATAAATTACTTTTTCTAACAAAAGAACCATGGATTCTCTTGTTCGGACACTTGGGAAGCCCTCAGCAGAAGTTCTTTGAAAGGTAAGCGATTTATATTAGCTGTGATATGGACATTTTGAGAACTGAGCTGGATATGAATTTATGCTAATGTGGAAAATATGTGAGGTGTTAGCCTCAAACAATCAAATGTAGTGCTTTCGCACGAGAGATTAACATACAGTACAGTACATACATACACCCACACAAGATTCAAAGTTTAACAAGGGTGTGACTGCCACAAGTCACTTCTGACCAGCATTTGGCATTCAGAAAATATTCAGACACCTTCCTATTTTCCACATTTTGTTACGTTAAAGCCTTTCTTTTTCTAAAATGGATTAAATGTAATTTTCCCCTCATCAATATACAGGTTTTTAGGAATGTTTGCAACACTCCCCTTCGCAAAGGGTCGGAAACTTTCCAGTACATTTCTGGAATTGTTCCGGAATTTTTTGATGGGAAGTTAAGCCCGGGAATTTTGCTTAAATTCGTCAAAAAAGTTACCTTATAATAGTGAACCTTTTTTGAGGGATACACATAAGGCAATTCTAGGTCGTGGCATATTTTGGTTAAACTGTCCCAAATGTAATGGAATTACAACCCTCTGCATGCACAGTGAATTCTTCCATCACATGTACAGCTGATTCTCAAGATCTTGCACACTAATGAGATTCTATTGAGCCCACACTACTACACTGTCTGAGCCAAGGACTACATGCTTTCTGGTAAGTTTTGATTACAATACTGGGTGGGGTGAATATATTTTATATGATATACATAATTTCTGTTAACTAGTAAATAGTAGCCTACAGCAAAGTGTGTTTAAATCATTTCTAACTTGTTAACCATTTCTGCTAGTTAGTGTTTGCTACCATGTGGGTTTTAGCTTGCTTGAGCCTGCTAACTGAGGAGTGTTAGATTAAACATGTATGGAAACAGGTGATCTAACTCATTTAACTAATTTATCTGTACATGGAATTGTATGTTTTTTTTTCTTCTCTAATCTTTAAATGAAAATGCCACGGGCACCATCTGATGTGTGGAGACATTTCACTGCAGCTAATGTAGAAGGAAAAGGTGTGTACATTTTCAAATACTGTGCCAAATCATATGTGAAGAATGCAACAAAGATGCAGAATCATCTGGCCAAGTGCATAAAGTTCCCTCAGCGCTCACAACAAGCAACCTGGCAAAACAGACAAGGGACAACAGACACACCAGTCTCTACAATGCAGATGAGCTGAAAGCAGTCAATGACCTTGGACCACAGAAGGTATTTGCACTTGTGACAGACAATGCTGCAAACATGAAGGCTGCTTGGTCTAAAGTGGAGGAGTCCTACCCTCACATCACACCCATTGGCTGTGCTGCTCATGCATTGAATCTGCTCCTCAAGGACATCATGGCACTGAAAACAATGGATACACTACAAGAGAGCCAAGGAAATAGTTAGGTATGTAAAGGGTCATCAAGTTATAGCAGTAAAGTGAGAAGAATAAGAGCACCACATTGAAGCCAGCCAGCAACACCCGTTGGGGTGGTGTTGTCATCATGTTTGACAGTCTCCTGGAGGGGAAGGAGTCTCTCCAAGAAATGGCCATATCACAGTCTGCCGTTATGGACAGCCCGATTAAGAGGGTCTTTCTGGATGATGTATTTTGGGAGAGAGTGGTAAGCAGCCTGAAACTCCTGAAACCTATAGCAGTAGCCATTGCACGGATTGAGGGAGACAATGCCATCCTGTCTGATGTTCAGACTCTGCTTGCATATGTAAGGGAAGAAATCCGTACTGCCCTGCCCACTTCACTGTTGCTCCAAGCAGAGGAAACTGCAGTTCTGAAATACATCAAAAAGCGCGAAGACTTCTGCCTGAAGCCCATACACGCCACAGTGTACATGTTGGACCCCAAGTATGCTGGCACGAGCATCCTGTCTGGTGCATAGATCAACAAGGCATATGGTGTCATCACTACCATGTCTCACCACCTTGGCCTGGATGAGGGCGGAGTACACTTCCAAGCAAGGACTTTGGGATGGAGATGCAAAATGGCAGTCGCGCCAACATATCTCATCAGCCACCTGGTGGATCTGAGGCGCTTTCCCCTGTTGCCTCCATCATCCTCCAAATCCCACCAACATCAGCCGCCTCAGAGTGCAACTGGTCCTTGTTTGGGAACACACACCCCAAAGCATGCAACAGGTTGACCAATACAAGGGTTGAAAAATTGGTGGCCATCAGGGCAAATTTGAGGCTTTTTGAGCCTGACAACAAGCCATCCTCAACGAGGTTGGAAAGTGACAGTGAAGATGAGGCCTCAGAGTCTGATGTTCAAGAGGTGGACATTGAGGAGGTCCAGAAGACATGGAAGCCAGAGAGGAAGACAACCAAAGCTTTAGTTTCTAGACTAGCATTTTACAGATGTATGTTGAAAACGTTTTTGGGAGATGCGATGGATCAGTGGGGATAATTCAATATTCCATTTCTTTTGTTGTTCAGTGAAATCATCCCATGTGAATAGTCAACTCATTTAATTAAAGTTCAATTCATAACTACATTTTTTATTTTATTTTTCCTATTGGAAGGGTTTAATCATGTGCAATTATGTCTACTTATGATAAGGTAAAGGGCTTATGTTTGTCTCGATATGAAATGGTACATATATCCAATGCAAAAAAACATTTAAATGGTATTAATAATAATATTAATAATTATTTGCATATATTTCCATTAATTCACAGTAATTCACATATATTCCCATTAATTAATTTTCCCTAAAGATTGGAAAGCTGCCCCGCGGTCATCCCCCTCTTCAAAGGGGGTGACACTCTAGACCCAAATTGCTATAGACCTATATCCATCCTGCCCTGCTTCTCTAAAGTCTTCGAAGGCCTAGGTAATAAACAAATCATTGACCACTTCAAATCCCACCGTACCTTCTCCGCTGTGCAATCCGGTTTCCGAGCTGGTCACGGGTGCACCTCAGCCACGCACAAGGTACTAAACGATATCATAACCGCCATCGATAAGAGTGAGACATTACTGTGCAGCCGTATTCATTGACCTGGCCAAGGCTTTCGACTCTGTGAATCACCACATCCTTATCGGCAGACTCAATAGCCTTGGTTTCTCAAATGATTGCCTCGCCTGGTTCACCAATTACTTTGCAGACAGAGTTCAGTGTGTTAAATTGGAGGGCCTCTTGCAGTCTCTATGGGGGTGCCACAGGATTCAATTATTGGGCTGACTCTCTTCTCTGTATACATCAATGATGTCGCTCTTGCTGCTGGTGACTCTCTGATCCACCTCTATGTAGACAACACCATTCTGTATACTTCTGGCCCTTCTTTGAACACTGTGTTAACTAACCTCCAAACGAGCTTCAATGCCATACAACACTCCTTCCGTGGCCTTCAACTGCTCTTAAACGCTAGTAAAACCAAATGCATGCTTTTCAACCGTTCGCTGCCTGCACCCGCCCGCCCGACTAGCATCACTACCCTGGACGGCTCTGACCTAGAATATGTGGACAACTACAAATACCTAGGTGTCTGGCTAGACTGTAAACTCTCCTTCCAGACGCACATCAAACATCTCCAATCCAAAATTAAATCTAGAATCAGCTTTCTATTTCGCAACAAAGCCTCCTTCACTCATGCTGCCAAACTTGCACTAGTAAAACTGACTATCCTACCGATCCTCGACTTCGACGATGCCATCTACAAAACAGCTTCCAATACTCTACTCAGCAAACTGGATGCAGTCTATTACAGTGCCATCCGCTTTGTCACCAAAGCCCCTTATACCACCCACCACTGTGACCTGTATGCTTTAGTTGGCTGGCCCTCGCTACATACTCGTCGCCAGACCCACTGGCTCCAGGTCATCTACAAGTCCCTGCTAGGTAAAGCCCCGCCTTATCTCAGCTCGCTGGTAACCATAGCAGCACCTACCAGTAGCACACGCTCCAGCAGGTATATCTCACTGGTCACCCCCAAAGCCAATTCCTCCTTTGGCCGCCTTTCCTTCCAGTTCTCTGCTGCCAATGACTGGAACGAACTACAAAAATCACTGAAACTGGAGACACTTATCTCCCTCACTAGCTTTAAGCACCAGCTGGCAGAGCAGCTCACAGATCACTGCACCTGTACATAGCCCATCTGTTAATAGCCCAACCAACTACCTCATCCCCTACCGTATTCATGTATTTAACTTGCTCCTTTGCACCCCAGTATTTTTACTTTGCACATTCATCTACTGCACATCTACCATTCCACTGTTAAATTGCTATATTGTAATTACTTCGCCACCATGGCCTATTTATTGCCTTACGTTCCTTATCTTACCTCATTTGCACACATTGTATATAGATTTGTTTTTATTGACTATGTTTGTTTTCTCCAATGTGTAACTCTGTGTTGTTGTTTGTGTCGAACTGCTTTGCTTTATTCTTGGCCAGGTCGCAGTTGTAAATGAGAACTTGTTCTCAACTTGCCTACCTGGTTAAATAAAAAAAAAAAATCCCACAGAAATGTTCCACCTCATATTCCCCAAAATGTGCAACCCTAGCTATGAGACTCGAAATTTAGCTCAGGTGCATCCGGTTTCCATTGATCATCCTTGAGATGTTTATACAACTTGGAGTCGACCTGTGGTAAAAACTTATTTTTGCTGTGTCATTATGGGGTATTGTGTGTAGATTGGTGAGGGGAAAAAATATTTAATCAATTTGAGTAAGGTTGTAACGTAACAAAATGTGGAAAAAGACAAGGGGTCTGAATTCTTTCCGAAAGCACTGTAGGTTTACAGTGAATGTAGGCTCTCTCTGTGTGTGTGTGTGTGTGTGTGTGTGTAATACACAGGTAAATAGTGTGTAGGTGGTTGATGTATGAGGGGTTTCGGGTTAGGAAAGGTGAAGGTTAAGGCAGGAACAGTGACTAGGCCAAAAGGGAGGGTAGAGCCTGTGTGTAGGCTACATTATACGGTTACACAACAGAAAATAGCTTCCTAATAAATGCCCATAGTAGGCCACAAGTCACCCCACAAACACCCTCATGCTCCCTCTCTCGGTTTCTCTATAGTCACCAAGCCTGCTGACACATTCAACCCAGAAGCATTGTGCCTATCCTCACCCAGCCTAATCTAAATCAACACTACACCATAGCAAAAACAGGCCTATACCTCTAGGCCATGACAAGGTAAGGCTATGTGTTCCATACATTCAGAGGCCGGGTGTGGTTTTGTCATAGTTACTCAAAGTAACATCATTAGGTAACTGTCCACTGGTCTCCTCCAACTTCACACCAGTACAGTAAATCTCTACTCATACTTAAAGAAATATATCTATGCACACACAACCACGTTGCTTAAAAGAGTCTGTTAAATGGCATAAATAATGATTTATTATTATAAACCACTTCAACAGACCCAGTGGGGAATATTTACACGGTATAGTCTCTCTCTCTCTCCCCCATCAGGGAGATTCTCCAGTGAACAGCAGAGGGAGGAGGCTGATTAAAGGAATGACACTGACATCTGGTGGACGTTAGAGGTAACAGAACAGCACAGTTGAGTTTCCCAATGACTGTATATAGTATATTTTGGTATGTTACAGCCTTATTCTAAAATGTATGAAATTGTTTTCATCAAATCTACACACAATAGCCCATTATGACAAAGCAAACACTGGTTTTTAGAAATGTTTGATAATTTATTAAAAATAATAAACAACTATCACATTTACGTAAGTATTCAGACTCCATTATTCTATGCAGATCCTCTCAAAGGGCATTTTACTGAAGAGTGGCTTCCATCTGGCCACTCTACCCTACCATAAAGGCTTGATTGGTGGAGTGCTGCAGAGAAGGTTGTCCTTCTGGAAGGTTCTCGCATCTCCACAGAGGAACTCTAAAGCTTTGTCAAAGTGACCATCAGGTTCTTTGTCACCTCCCTGACCAAGGCCCTTCTCCCCCGATTGCCCAGTTTGGCTGGGGGGCCAGCTCTAGGAAGAGTGTTAGAGGGTTCTAAACTTCTTCCATTTAAGAATGATGCAGGCCACTGTGTTCTTGGGGCTCTTTAATGCTGCAAACATGTCACCCTTCCCCACATCTGTGCCTCAAAATCCTGCCGTCTCGGAGCTACGAACAATTCCTTCGACCTCATGGCTTAGTTTTTTCTCTGACATGCACTGTCAACTGCAGGACCTTATATAGACAGGTGTGTGCCTTTCCAAATAATGTCCAATCAATTGAATTACCACAGGTGGACTCCAATCAAGTTGTAGAAACATCTCAAGGATGATCAATGGAAACAGATGCACCTGAGCTAAATTCAGTCTCATAGCAAAGGGTCTGAACACTGATAATAAGGTATTTATGCTTTTCTATTTTTAATACACTGCTCAAAAAAATAAAGGGAACACTTAAACAACACAATGTAACTCCAAGTCAATCACACTTCTGCGAAATCAAACTGTCCACTTAGGAAGCAACACTGATTGACAATAAAATTCACATGCTGTTGTGCAAATGGAATAGACAACAGGTGGAAATTATAGGCAATTAGCAAGACACCCCCAATAAAGGAGTGGTTCTGAAGGTGGTGACCACAGACCACTTCTCAGTTCCTATGCTTCCTGGCTGATGTTTTGGTCACTTTTGAATGCTGGCGGTGCTTTCACTCTAGTGGTAGCATGAGACGGAGTCTACAACCCACACAAGTGGCTCAGGTAGTGCAGCTTATCCAGGATGGCACATCAATGCGAGCTGTGGCAAGAAGGTTTGCTGTGTCTGTCAGCGTAGTGTCCAGAGCATGGAGGCGCTACCAGGAGACAGGCCAGTACATCAGGAGACGTGGAGGAGGCCGAGGAGGGCAACAACCCAGCAGCAGGACCACTACCTCCGCCTTTGTGCAAGGAGGAGCACTGCCAGAGCTCCTGCAAAATGACCTCCAGCAGGCCACAAATGTGCATGTGTCTGCTCAAACGGTCAGAAACAGACTCCATGAGGGTGGTATGAGGGCCCAACGTCCACAGGTGGGGGTTGTGCTTACAGCCCAACACCGTGCAGGACGTTTGGCATTTGCCAGAAAACACCAAGATTGGCAAATTCGCCACTGGCGCCTGTGCTCTTCACAGATGAAAGCAGGTTCACACTGAGCACGTGACAGGCGTGACAGAGTCTGGAGACGCCATGGAGAACGTTCTGCTGCCTGCAACATCCTCCAGCATGACCGGTTTGGCGGTGGGTCAGTCATGGTGTGGGGTGGCATTTCTTTGGGGGACCGCACAGCCCTCCATGTGCTCGCCAGAGGTAGCCTGACTGCCATTAGGTACCGAGATGAGATCCTCAGACCCCTTGTGAGACCATATGCTGGTGCGGTTGGCCCTGGGTTCCTCCTAATGCAAGACAATGCTAGACCTCATGTGGCTGGAGTGTGTCAGCAGTTCCTGCAAGAGGAAGGCATTGATGCTAAGGACTGGCCCGCCCGTTCCTCAGACCTGAATCCAATTGAGCACATCTGGGACATCATGTCTCGCTCCATCCACCAACGCCACGTTGCACCACAGACTGTCCAGGAGTTGGCGGATGCTTTAGTCCAGGTTTGGGAGGAGATCCCTCAGGAGACCATCCACCACCTCATCGGGAGCATGCCCAGGCGTTGTAGGGAGGTCATTCAGGCACGTGGAGGCCACACACACTACTGAGCCTCATTTTGACTTGTTTTAAGGACATTACATCAAAGTTGGATCAGGCTGTAGTGTGGTTTTCCACTTTAATTTTGAGTGTGACTCCAAATCCAGACCTCCATGGGTTGATACATTTGATTTCCATTGATAATTTTTGTGTGATTTTGTTGTCAGCACATTCAACTATGTAAATAAAAAAGTATTTAATAAGATTATTTCATTCATTCAGATCTATGATGTGTTATTTTAGTGTTCCCTTTATTTTTTTGAGCAGTGTACATTTGCAAAACACTCTAAATACCTGTTTTTGCTTTGTCATTATGGGGTAGTGTGGGTAGATTGCTGAGGGCATTTATTTATTTAATCCATTTTCAAATAGCTATAACGTTTTTAAAAAAAATCAAGGAGTCTGAATACTTTACGAAAGCACTAAATAATGTTATTAATGTATTAATGTTATTTTGGCATTAATACATGTCACATATCAGTTTGCAACTCATTGAGTTAATAAAGCCCATACCAACATGGTCTCTTTTTTGCTTTCTTCAATAAGGCATCTCCAAAATGCAGGTGTTCCAACCTAGCTCCGTGCTTTCTGTGGTGTTGGGGCAGCCAGCGGAAAACACGGAGCGTAGGTGTTGGTAATGTTCTCTAGTTGCGCCATGATTGGCTCAGTGTTCTGTCACTCATGTGGACACTACGTCACCGCCAAGTCTAAGGGTAAAGCTCGAAAATTCAAGCCCTTTGGGTGCTGCCATAGAGTTACATTAGAAGTGCCCATCCAAGAAGGCTCAAGGTCATTGGCTACAGATAAAATTAAGTCAAATCACATATCTACAGTAGCTTTGATTGGACTTGATTGGAGTGAATCAAGTTGACAATCTACTGGTAAATCCTTTTTAATACTTGTCATATGAAGATAAATAATGAAGAGAAATATAGATAAAACATATCGGTGCTCATCGGCCATAAACATTGCACAATAAGTTGGAAATCGCAAATTCAACATTGAGTTGTTTGGAAGGAATCAGTGGCTAACTGCAAGCATTGCAAAGCAATCACTAGCCTGCTATTCAGTGGAGTGGCTGTGTGGTCCCAAGTCTGGGATTAAGGGTCTCTTTTCCAAGCTTAAAATGATAAACATTCAACATTGGCCATGAATTGTGCCGTGCTCAAAACAACTGTTAACTTGGAACTGGGAAATCTGACTTCAGTGAGTTCAAGACAACTGAGAACTCTGGGGGGGAAAAAACAAGTTCCAAGTTCCTTCCTGTTCAAGTGAGCACAGCACAACGAGGTGAGTCCTAAAATGTATTGTATGCTGCTGCATAAATGATGTAATATGAGTGGGAGATATGTATAGTGTTGCTAAGAAAGTAATATTAAGTGTATGTTGTGTAGTAAGCTGTTAATAGCCCATGTGCCTCACCCTAATCATTTGGTCCATTTTCATCTCTTAATTTCACTTACTATTCTGAATTGGTGGTGCACATGTAGCTAGTGGTGTAACGGACCATAGTTGATCCGTACGGATCACCCCCCACGATTCAGCACGCATGTGAACTGCGGATCAATTGCAAAGTTTAACCATCATAGTGTGAAATACAGTTTTACTGCCGCCGTTACTTTTTAAAGTAATAATTCCCTAAATCTCGATGCAGAATTGCAGTGAAAAGATAAAGACCGATGCATGCTGTGTTTTACTCTGAAGCCTGAAAGTTGATTTGAATATTTTTTAAGCAGTTGTGTGTACTGTTCACTTGAATGGGGCATTTTGAATCAATCCTGGATGCTCGGGTTGCAAAAAGCAAAGAAGAAAAAAGAGCAGTGACAGCCATGGCTAGCGGAGGAGCTGAAGAACTGGAAAAGCCTCCCGCTTCATTTAAGTCTCATGTATGGCAGTATTTTGGCTTCCCTGTCAAATATGATGACAGAAGAAGGGTGGTGGACATTACGGTGTGTAGACATTGTGCCACAAGAAAGCTGTATGATCATGGAAATACATCGAGCATGGCCACACATTAAAGCGTCATCACCCTGGTGTGTCAGTGACGGGAGCCAACTCAGCCAAGAGACAACCTCTCACCGCGGCTTTTAAGCAGCCCTTTGCTGCAGAATCAGACCGGGCTAAAGCCATCACCAAATCGATTGGGATGTTTATCGCTGCATACGAGGCCATACTCTGTTGTGGAAAACAAAGGGTTTAAAAACATGTTGAAAGTGCTTGAGCCACGCTACGAAATCCCCTCGCGCACCCACTTCAGTATGAAGATCGTGCCAGATATTTATGAACAGGAAAACATCAATTGTCCTCACAACAGACGGGTGGACCTCCAGGGCAACGGAAAGCTACGTGACTGTTCACTACACCACAGAGGAGTGGAAGATGCGAAGTCCGGTGCTACAGACACGCCCCCTCTATGAGAGTCACACAGGCACTGCTAGGAGCAGAGTGGAAGCTAGAGAGGCCCAACAGCAATATCCCAATCACAACAGATAATGCCAAGAACCAAGTAAATGCAGTGATAGAGGCTGGACTGGTGCCCCAGATAGCTTGCTTTGCACACATGATCAATTTAGCATCCTAAAGGGGAATCTCAATGAACCAGATGGACCGCCTCCTTGGGAGGATCAGGAAGATGGTTTCCTTTTTCCACTGAAGCGCAACAGCCACTCATGTGCTTAAGACCAAGCAAGAAATGCTACAGCTGCCGACCCACAAGCTCATACACAATGTTTCATTTCATTTTCATTTAACCAGGTAGGCCAGTTGAGAACACGTTCTCATTTACAACTGCGACCTGGCCAAGATAGAGCAAAGCAGTGCGACACAAACAACTGTTACACATGGGATAAACAAACGTACAGTCAATAACACAATAGAAAAATCTATATACAGTGTGTGCAAATGTAGTAAGATTAGGGAGGTAAGGCAATAAATAGGCCATAGTGGCAAAATAATTACAATTTAGCAATTAACTTCTTAGCGATCAGCGCACGAAGTGACCGTTTTGGAGACCCTGGCGTGCCCAAAGTAAAATGCCTCCCATTCAGGCCCAGAAAGTAGGATATGCACATATTTAGTACCATTGGATAGGAAACACTGAATTTTCTAAAAGTGTTAACCATTCGTCTGTGAGTAAAACAGAACGGATATGGCAGGCAAAACCCCGAGGAATTTCTGTCCTGGAGAAAGTGGTTTTGACAGAGTGCCTCATTTGGAACCCCTCCCTTATGAAAATGCCCATATAAGGGCATATGAATGCAGTACCTATCGCTTCCTCTGGATGTCAACAGTCTTGAGACAGTGTTCAGATTTTTTTTTGATGCTATTAGAGCAGAGAAGAAGAGAAAACAGGAAGTGTCCCCTCAGAGGTCAATAGAAGAGGACGCGCGCTCCCGACAAAGCACGCTCTGTGTTTTTTTCCATTCTTATAGCCCAGTTTATATTCCGGTTGAATTATTATAGTAAATATACGTAAAAGTGTTCCTAAGGATACATTTAAAATGATTTTTGATTGTTCTTGGACAAGTTTATAGGTATAAGTTGATTGAGTTCTCTTCACGTTTCAATGGACGAGTGGAGGCTGTAGTTTCTGATTATAACGCGCGAACCAAACAGAGATTTATGGATATAATACATTACTTTTTCTAACAAAAGAACCATGGATTGTCTTCGTTGGACACTTTGGAAACCATCAGCAGAAGTTCTTCAACAGGTAATTGATTTATTTTCGCTGTGAAATGTGTTTTGTGTGAACCGTGAAGGCTAATGAATTCATGGTAATGGGAAAAATAGTAAAAGTGCTACCCTGAAACAATCAAATGTGGTGCTTTCGCCGTAAAGCCTTTTTGAAATCTGACAACGCTGTGATATTGCCAAGAAACAGAGCTTTTGATGAGTATGAAACACTTGTATATTGGTGCATGTTTAATAATTCAACTTTTGGATTTTGAATTTGGCGCCTTGCATTTCACCTGGTAGTGAAATGCAAGGCTAGCGCCCCACCACTGCCTAAGAAGTTAAACACTGGAGTGATGAAGGTGCAAGTAGAGATACTGGGGTGCAAAGGAGGAAAAAAAAATGAACATGGGGATGAGGTAGTTGGGTGGGCTATTTACAGATGGGCTATGTACAGGTGCAGTGATCTGTGAGCTGCTCTGACAGCTGGTGCTTAAAGTTAGTGAAGGAGATATGAGTCTCCAGCTTCAGTGATTTTTGCAATTCGTTCCAGTCATTGGCAGCAGAGAACTGTCAGGAAAGGCGGCCAAAGGAGGAGTTCGCTTTGGGGGGTGACCAGTGAAATATACCTGCTGTAGCACGTGCTACGGGTGGGTGCTGCTATGGTGAGATAAGGCAGGGCTTTACCTAGCAAAGACTTATAGATGACCTGGAGCCAGTGGGTTTGGCAACGAATATGAAGCGAGGGCCAGCCAACGAGAGCATACAGATCGCAGTGGTGGGTAGTATATGGGGATTTAGTGACAAAATGGATGGCACTGATAGACTACATCCAATTTGCTGAGTAGAGTGTTGGAGGCTATTTTGTAAATTACATTGCCAAAGTCAAGGATCGATAGGATAGTCAGTTTTACGAGGGTATGTTTGGCAGCATGAGTGAAGGATGCTTTGTTTGCGAAATAGGAAGCCAATTCTAGATTTAAATTAGGATTGGAGATGCTTAATGTGAGTCTGGAAAGAGAGCTTACAGTCTAACCAGACACCTAGGTATTTGTAGTTGTACACATATTCTAAGATAGAACCGTCCAGAGTAGTGATGCTAGATGGGCGGGCAGCGATCGGTTGAAGAGCATGCATTTAGTATTGGATGCCACGGAAGGAGTGTTGTAGCTCGTCTGGAGGTTGCCAGAGGATCGGACAACAGGTCCTCCGATTTGACACACTGAACTCAGAAGTAGTTGGTGAACCAGGCGAGGTAGTCATTTGACAAACCAAGGCTGTTGAGTCTGCCGATAAGAATGCAGTGATTGACAGAGTCGAAAGCCTTGGCCAGGTCGATGAATACGGCTGCACAGTATTTTATCGATGGCGGTTATATCGTTTAGGACCTTGAGCGTGGCTGAGATGCACCCATGACCAGCTCGGAAACAAGATTGCATAGCGGAGAAGGTACGGTGGGATTCAAAATGGTCGGTTATCTGTTTGTTAACTTGGCTTTCGAAGACTTTAGAAAGGCAGGGTAGGATAGATATAGGTCTGTAACAGTTTGGGTCTAGAGTGTCACCCCCTTTGAAGAGCTTTCCAATCTTTAGGGATCTCAGACGATACGAAAGAGAGGTTGAACAGGCTAGTAATAGGGGTTGCAACAATTGCGGCGGATAATTTTAGAAAGAGAGGGTCCAGATTGTCTAGCCCAGTTGATTTGTAGGGGTTCAGATTTTGTAGCTCTTTCTGAACAGCCGACAGGAGCAGGCTCAGAGGCATCTCCTCCACAAAATAATTTGGCCATGAAGGAGCTTTTTGGGGAGACCTTTGCGAGCAAGGACACAGGCAAGACGTTTACCAACACCATCAAAGAGGAGGTGGCATCCTACAAGGCAGCAAGCATCATTCCAGTGGATGGTGATCCACTGGCATGGTGGAAAAGCAATGAGTGTAAATTCCCTCACATTGCCATGATGGCAAGATGCTACCTGGCTGTGCCTGGCACTTCAGTACCTAGCTAGAGGGTGTTCTCCACGGCAGGGGACATAGTGACTGCAAAGAAGTCTACTCTCTCCCCAGACAATATAGACATCCTCATCTTTTTGAATAACAATTTGAAGTTAAGCTCCCGGTCTGCTTTGCCTTCTTGCTTTTTTTTTGATGATGATGATGATGTTGACACAGGCCATTTTTTCATTCACTATTGTTCAAAGGAAGAAGGTACCATGCCTCATATTGCACTTTAATTTAATAATTGAGTATTGAATATTTTATTTTAAGATTTTATTTAAACATTGAAAAGTTCCTTAAACATTGAAAAGTTTTAAGTAATAAATGGAAAGCAAAGTTATATTTGCTACCCTTTTTTTTTTTTTGCTGATCGGAAAAATTATCTGATCCGTGACTCAAAACCGTGATCCGATCCGTGAGTTTTGTGATCCGTTGCACCACTACATGTAGCCTTTAACCTGTTTTAGAGAAATGTAATCATTGGATATTCTAAGATCTTTCATTGTCTGCTTATATACCCCCTTTATTTATCCTACGGTTCTGACTTGGTGTACTGGGAGAATACTAAGAACAGCCCATGTTCTGAATTCTTTCGCTGTACGTTTCAAAAGGGCTGAATAAATAGTTATATTGTCTACGATCGTCCTAGCTAACTCATTAATGTCTTAATAGAAATTAAAGATTGCCTCTTTTCCGCTTGTTGTCCCCTTATGCCATAGTTTGCACATCTCAATTGTCAGTAGAAACCACATTTGTTTAAGAAAGTCAGTAGTTATCAGCTATGTTTTTTTTTTTAAAGGCAGTAAATTATTCTGAATGAACTGTTTCGTGCCAGACAAGGCTCCGCTGATAGCCAGGTGCAGCAGTAGTAAGATGTTGGGACTGCTGTTGGGACAGCTTTATGTAGGCCCTAACAGTTTGTGGGCACTGTTTGTCACCGTTATAGTGCAATTAATGTATTACTTAGTGTTGGGTAGTGGCTTTGCTGGCATGCATCCCCATTTTTTTGTTTCGTTTGCCCCACCAAGATTTACATGCTAAAATCGCCACTGGATTGGATAGCTGATAGCGTCAATGAAAACGATGTGCACGCTTCAATGGGGCAGAAGTCTGTGTGTTGAGTGATTGTTGCTAGCTATCTGGCCATTCAGAATGACAAGAAGTTGCCATATGGGGAATCGTTGGTGGCTTGTTTCAGCTAGTTCAGCTATCTTGTTTTCAGGTGTTTTGAATGATGTCACATTATGCCAATATGGCTCAAATTTGCTAGCTAGCTAACCAACAACTGTAATGTATTTATGAGATAAGTGCTCATTGTGCACATTTATGTTTTCAATAAACATTGGTGACAAAACCGTTTAAATGTCAACAATCTGAGCCAACCTCATCGGTTTTGCCCCATAGTTGCAAATGCGTCATTTTTGTTGCTAAACAACCAACCCGTCTATTTGAAAAGGACAATGCCACAACGTATTCCTGTGAAGACTCAATAGCGCATTGAAGCTAAATTAAGTTGGCTAAGGTGTGTCATGGAGACATAACATGAGCAGTTTGAGCTACTCCAGGAAGTGACGTTGCAGGCTAGCTCAGTGACCCCCCCCTCTCATTGAGTAACTCAAGTTGAAGGTCGACCAGAGTACTGCAGACTGCCATTAGCAATAAATTATCCTTTTAACTTCTTCTGTGTAAGATTTTAAAATAAAATTGGTTCAAGGACATACATCTGGTGTATTGGAAGCAATTATTGATACCATGATTGTCTTAAAAATTTAATATTTACATGAAGAGTGCAATTTTTCCATTCACTGTACTGCAGTACTGCCTTGAACACCCGTGGCTTCAATGAGAGGGGGCAGTCGTTCAATGACACACACAATGGTTGTCCTGCCAACATCAATTTGATCTCTCAAGCCATATCCAGAAATAGACTAAGGCCCTACTAGATTTCTGCCAATGATAAAATAGGTTTTAGAGGACAATGGAAAACAAAATAATCATATAGGTACAGTTATGGAAGATAACATTACCAATTCACATAAAAAATGACCCGGGTAACAATTCCAATCACTTGTAGAAACATTAGTGTTTGAACAACAGTCACTGATTCATTCAGGTGGTGAGACATTTATGACTTCAAGCTTTGACTAGGAACATTAGATGAGTCACAATGCAGAAAGGTTTGAGAACCACTAATTTGAGCCAACAATGAATTTGCTTGCTTAGAAGAAAAAAATACTAATCCTGACAGCCAAATAGCCACTAGATGTCGCCAGGGACTACCAAACACACACGTTTCGGTAGAGAAGTGACTCATGGCAGAAACGAGATCCATTACCTTAGTCTCTCCTCAGTCCTGCCTTGTCATATATCCATTACCTTCTGAGTCTCTCCTGAGTCCTGTCGAGTCTGCAGATAATACTGACCTTGTACCTAAAAGCTCTACTGACCCTACAGACCCAGTCCACTTTACACATTAGCAAAATGCTCCTCTCTCCAAACAGACATTTTGTGAACCATTGACCATTTTACCCAACCTTGATCAAATCAAATGTATTTGTCGCATGCTTTGTAAACAACAGGTGTAGACTAAAAGTGAAATGTTCACTTACACGGGCCATTCCCAACAGTGCAGAGAATTATATATACACTGAACAAAAATATGAACGCAACATGCAACAATTTCAAAGATTTTACTGAGTTACAGTGCCATTCAAAAGTACTCACCCCCCCTTGGCATTTTTTCTATTTCTTTGCATTACAACCTGTAATTTAAATAGATTTGGATTTGGATTTCATGTAATGGACATACACAATATAGTCCAAATTGGTGAAGGGAAATGAAAAAAATGACTTGTTTTAAAAAAAGTCCACCTGTGTGCAATCTAAGTGTCACATGATCTGTCACATGATCTCAGTATATATACACCTGTTCTGAAAGGCCCCAGAGTCTACAACACCACTAAGCAAGGTGCACCATGAAGACCAAGGAGCGCTCAGTTCATTTAAGGAAAGTTCATATAAGGAAATCAGTCAATTGAAATAAATTCATTAGGTTGTAATCTATGGATTTCACGTGACTGGGAATACAGATATGCATCTGTTGGTCACAGATACCTTTAAAAAAAATGGGCCTCAAGATCTCGTCACGGTATCTCTGTACATTCAAATTGCCATCAATAAAATGCAATTGTGTTTGTTGTCCATAGTTTATGCTTGCCCAAACCATAATCCCACCGGCACCATGGGGCATTCTGTTCACAATGTTGACATCAACAAACCGACAATTTCTCTAAATCGACGTTGGAGACGGCTTATGGTAGAGAAATTAACATTAAATTCTCTGGCAACAGTTCTGGTGGACATTCCTGCAGTCAGCATGCCAATTGCACACTCCCTCAAAACTTGATACATCTGTGGCATTGTGTGACAAAACCGCACATTTTAGAGTGGCCTTTTTAGAGTGGCCCATTTTAGAGTGGCCTTTTATTGTCCAAAGCACAAGATGCACCTGTGTAATGATCATGCTGTTTAATCAGCTTCTTGATATGCCACATCTGTCAGGTGGATGGATTATCTTGGCAAAGAAGAAATGCTCACTAACAGGGATGCAAACAAATTTGTGCACCATTTCTGGGATCTTATTTCAGCTCATCAAACATGGGACCAACACTTTACATGTTGCGTTTATATTTTAGTTCAGTGTAAAAATAGAATAATTATAAAATGTGGAAGAAATACACAATGAGTAACGAGAACTTGGTAATATACAAGGGATATCAGCACAGAGTGCAGGGGCCTCAAGTCCTCAAATGGCAACTTCATTAAATAGTACCCGCAAAACACCAGTCCCAACGTCAACAGTGAAGAGGCGACTCCGGGATGCTGGCCTTCTAGGCAGAGTTCCTCTGTCCAGTGTCTGTTCTTTTGCCCATCTTAATATTTTCTTTTTATTGGCCAGTCTGAGACATGGCTTTTTCTTTGCAACTCTGCCTAGAAGGCCAGCATCCCTGAGTCGCCGCTTCACTGTTCACGTTGAGACTAGTGTTTTGCGGGTACTATTTAACGAAGCTGTGAGGCGTCTGTTCTCAAACTTGTACTTGTCCTCTTGCTCAGTTGTGCACCGGGGCGTCCCACTCTTTCTATTCTGGTTAGAGCCAGTTTGCGCTATTCTGTGAAGGGAGTAGTACACAGCGTTGTACGAGATCTTCAGTTTCTTGGCAATTTCTCCATGGAATAGTTTTCATTTCTCAGAACAAGAATAGACTGACGAGTTTCAGAAGAATGGTCTTTGTTTCTGGCCATTTTGAGCCTGTAATCCAACCCACAAATGCTGATGCTCCAGATACTCAACTAGTCTAAAGGCCAGTTTTATTGCTGCTTTAATGAGCACATTTTCAGCTGTGCTAACAATTGCAAAAGGGTTTTCTAATGCTCAATTAGCCTTTTAAAATGATAAACTTGGATTAGCTAACATAACGTGCCATTGGAACACAGGAGTGATGGTTGCTGATAAATGGGCCTCTGTATGCCTATGTAGATATTCCATAAAAAAATCTGCAATTTCCAGCTACAATTATCATTTACAACATTTAATGTCTAGACTGTATTTCTGATCAATTTCATGTTATTTTAAATGAATTTTTTTTTGCTTTTCTTTAAAAAACAATTACATTTCTAAGTGACTTTTGAACGGTAGGGTACATATAGGTAGGGGTAAAGTGACTACGCAACAGGATAGATAATAAGCAGTAGCGTATGTGAGTCAAAAGAGTTATAGTAACAGATCTAGTAAGAGTCGGCAAGGTAATGCATCAGCGTGCCTTTATAGCACTCAATAAATAGTTCATTAGAGTGGTGCATTTACACTGAGTGGACAAAACATTAGGAACACCTTCCTAATATTGAGTCGCACCCCACGTTTTGCCCCACCGAACAGCCTCAAATCATCGGGGCATGGACTTTAAAAAGGTGTAAAAAGCATTCCACAGGATGCTGACCCATGTTGACTCCACTGCTTCCCACAGTTGTGTCAAGTTGGCTGGATGTCCTTTGGGTGCCTGGGTGGTGGACCATTCTTGATAAACACGGGAAACTTTTGAGCGTGAGAAACCTAGCAGCGTTGCAGTTCTTGACACACTCAACCGGTGCGCATGGCACCTACTACCATGCCCCGTTCAAAGGCACTTAAATACACTGCTCAAAAAAATAAAGGGAACTT
Source organism: Brachymystax lenok tsinlingensis (assembly GCA_030435695.1). Taxonomy (NCBI): domain Eukaryota; kingdom Metazoa; phylum Chordata; class Actinopteri; order Salmoniformes; family Salmonidae; genus Brachymystax; species Brachymystax lenok. The sequence continues at coordinate 22,299,399 of CM059785.1, forward strand.
TAAAATAACACATCATAGATCTGAATGAATGAAATAATCTTATTAAATACTTTTTTATTTACATAGTTGAATGTGCTGACGACAAAATCACACAAAAATTATCAATGGAAATCAAATGTATCAACCCATGGAGGTCTGGATTTGGAGTCACACTCAAAATTAAAGTGGAAAACCACACTACAGCCTGATCCAACTTTGATGTAATGTCCTTAAAACAAGTCAAAATGAGGCTCAGTAGTGTGTGTGGCCTCCACGTGCCTGAATGACCTCCCTACAACGCCTGGGCATGCTCCCGATGAGGTGGCGGATGGTCTCCTGAGGGATCTCCTCCCAAACCTGGACTAAAGCATCCGCCAACTCCTGGACAGTCTGTGGTGCAACGTGGCGTTGGTGGATGGAGCGAGACATGATGTCCCAGATGTGCTCAATTGGATTCAGGTCTGGGGAACGGGCGGGCCAGTCCTTAGCATCAATGCCTTCCTCTTGCAGGAACTGCTGACACACTCCAGCCACATGAGGTCTAGCATTGTCTTGCATTAGGAGGAACCCAGGGCCAACCGCACCAGCATATGGTCTCACAAGGGGTCTGAGGATCTCATCTCGGTACCTAATGGCAGTCAGGCTACCTCTGGCGAGCACATGGAGGGCTGTGTGGTCCCCCAAAGAAATGCCACCCCACACCATGACTGACCCACCGCCAAACCGGTCATGCTGGAGGATGTTGCAGGCAGCAGAACGTTCTCCATGGCGTCTCCAGACTCTGTCACGTCTGTCACGTGCTCAGTGTGAACCTGCTTTCATCTGTGAAGAGCACAGGGCGCCAGTGGCGAATTTGCCAATCTTGGTGTTTTCTGGCAAATGCCAAACGTCCTGCACGGTGTTGGGCTGTAAGCACAACCCCCACCTGTGGACGTTGGGCCCTCATACCACCCTCATGGAGTCTGTTTCTGACCGTTTGAGCAGACACATGCACATTTGTGGCCTGCTGGAGGTCATTTTGCAGGGCTCTGGCAGTGCTCCTCCTTGCACAAAGGCGGAGGTAGTGGTCCTGCTGCTGGGTTGTTGCCCTCCCACGGCCTCCTCCACGTCTCCTGATGTACTGGCCTGTCTCCTGGTAGCGCCTCCATGCTCTGGACACTACGCTGACAGACACAGCAAACCTTCTTGCCACAGCTCGCATTGATGTGCCATCCTGGATAAGCTGCACTACCTGAGCCACTTGTGTGGGTTGTAGACTCCGTCTCATGCTACCACTAGAGTGAAAGCACCGCCAGCATTCAAAAGTGACCAAAACATCAGCCAGGAAGCATAGGAACTGAGAAGTGGTCTGTGGTCACCACCTTCAGAACCACTCCTTTATTGGGGGTGTCTTGCTAATTGCCTATAATTTCCACCTGTTGTCTATTCCATTTGCACAACAGCATGTGGAATTTATTGTCAATCAGTGTTGCTTCCTAAGTGGACAGTTTGATTTCACAGAAGTGTGATTGACTTGGAGTTACATTGTGTTGTTTAAGTGTTCCCTTTATTTTTTTGAGCAGTGTATTTTGTCTTGCCCATTCACCCTCTGAATGGCAAACACACAAACCATGTCTAAATTGTCTCAAAGCTTAAAAATCCTTCTTTAACCCATATCTTCCCCTTCATCTACACTGATTGAAGTAGATTTAAAAAATTACATCAATAAGGGATCATAGCTTTGACCTGGATTAACCTGGTCAGTCTATGTCATGGAAAGAGCAGGTGTTCTTAATGTTTTGTGTACTCTGTAGGTGATGCATGAATGTTTTGAAGAACTATAATTTCACTGACCATTCATGTGAACATGAGTAAGTAAAGGATGATATAATGTAACCTGAACTAGCTGGTTCCAAAACAAAAATAAAGTAATAAGGCTGTGACAATACCAGTGTCGCAATATTTTTTCCATGGCAAAAATGAAAACACGAAGCAGATCTCACTATTTTGACCTTTAAAAATATGCTGTATGTAAAATAGTGTGTGATATAGCTTGGAAAATAAATAAATGGATGACATGTTTGGTTCTGCGATTGCAGGTAACGTCCCGGCCCTAAAAAGTCAGTAATGTTCAAACGTCTCCTTGTTCTGAACACAACACATCCATCCAAGACATGAGAGAGGAGGAATCCGAGACATGAGAGAGGAGGATTCCGAGACATGAGAGAGGGGGAATCCGAGACATGAGAGAGGGGGGAATCCTGCTCCTCTACTACATACACCTCTCTATTACCACAGGGCTGTGTGGGTGTAGCTAGGTGGGTGTGTGTTTGTCCAATCCATGCAGCTTTAGAAAATCACCCAGTGCCTTCAGTATGCTCTATGCCTGTGGGTGTGTTCTGTCAGCTCAAAAGACATGAACAAACCAAACCCATTCTCACTCACACCACTAAGAATGAACGAGGTTGGGACATATGATTTCTGACAACAGATCTGTGTAATATTAGGACTTTAACGAGCTCTGACTGAGGTCAGCATGACTCACTGTCAATGACGTCAGTGTGTGGTTGAGACTAAACAGTAGCTTTAAGAAAACAACCTGTATTGTGGTTATTGCAGGACATAGCCTACATACACCCTGTTCGTAGTCATGTGTATCTGATGCAACACAAAACAGTTGTGAAAGAGCAGCCCTGAGTTGAGGTGATGTATATTTTATATCTGTTGATATCTTCACCCCTTCCCCCATCAATACTGCATGATACTGGCACTGGAGCTCTGAATGTCAGTGTGTCTGCGTACGTATGCATGTGTACAATGTGGCACAAGAGACTGGGTACCATGAAAACTAGTCATCATAACAATAAACTGCTAGTAAAATAACAAAACTAACATGTGGTTTTATACATTCTAAATATGAAGAGCTCCAGGACCTGGGTACAGTCAGACAACACCTGCTATGGAACCAGAAACGATGACAATTGATTGAAAAGTTCCCATCTCAATTTATGACCTAGCACACACACGCAGTGCAAAGATCAGAATGGCTGTCATGCCTTCTGTTATTCAGAAGCGGTCACCACCCTCTTAATTTAGATAATAACTCAAAGCAGTTGCGGTTGCAGCGGTGGAAAGCACCTAAGTGAAAGAATAAACAAATAAAAGGTAACTACAGGATGGGAGGAACAAATTCGGCAGAGAGCCCAGATAAGCAGGTACGGTAAGATGTACCCGGGGCAACGCTACAGTAAATGGCACCTGTCAGAGAGACCTATGCCAGCATAGACAGACAGAACAGCCCTGTCATCATCATCATCATCATCAGAGGCTGGTTAAACCTGCTGACTCACTGAACAGGCTTCTGAAGGGTTGGAGTTTAGATGGGGGTCAGATGGCTGACTGAAGCCTCAATCCCCAGGCGATTGAAGATATACTGTAGAAGATTAGAAGCTGCCGCACTTTTAAACTTTGAACATGCCATGGCAGAATTGCAAAAATCACTGAAGCTGGAGACTCATATCTCCTTCACTAACTTTAAGCACCAGCTGTCAGAGCAGCTCACAGATCACTGCACCTGTACATAGCCCATCTGTAAATAGCCCATCCAACCACCTCATACATATACATATAATTGCTTTTTTTTGCACCCCAGTACTTGCACATTCATCTTCTGCACATCTATCACTCCAGTGTTCAATTGCTAAATTGTAATTATTTCACCACTATGGCCTATTTATTGCCTTACCTCCCTTATCTTACCTCATTGCACACACTGTATATAGACATATATATTTTTTTCCTATTGTGTTATTGACTGTATGTTTGTTTATTCCATGTGTTTGTTGTTTGTGTCGCACTGCTTTATCTTGGCCAGGATGCAGTTGTAAATGAGAACTTGTTCTCAACTGGCCTACCTGGTTAAACAAAGGTGAAATATATATTTTTTAAAGAACACACATAGGTTTCCCTGCCTTCTTATGAGGACGGGCAGCCAACAAATCCCTGAAGCATCTCTTCACTCCCCCTCTCCGTAACAATTTATTTGAGAGACAACAAGTGATCATTATGCAAATGTATTTATGTTTTCAATACAGATTTGGAGAGGAAATAGTTTACATGTTGTCAACAGTCCTTTAATTCTAAGCCAACCGCGCCTGTTTTTCTCCACTGTTGTGCACGCATCGGTTTTGCTGCTAAACAACCCACCCGTCTATACACTATGCATAAACATCATCCAGGAGATTTTCCATTCTGCATGAAGCAAGATTGGGACATTGAGAGGTGGTGCTGCTGCCTCAGTGTGTGTGTGTGTGTAGAGGCTTGTTGAGGGTGATGCAGTCACTCTTGGCTGGAGAATGGCTGTGCTAGGGGCTTTAGGCCAGCCAGTCAGACAGACAGACAGACAGACAGACAGTCGGTCTATCTGTCCCACTGCCATCTTACCTCATTCAGACAGGCTGAAAAACCTCATAATGACTAGCTATCCCTCATATAGAGCACAAAATGTTTTGCCCTATATGGCTCTGATCAAAAGTAGTGCACTGTGTGTGTAATAGGGTGTCATTGGAGACAGACAAAGGGGTATGGAGCAGTGCTGGCCAGCCAGGGAGAGAGAGGGGGTAGTCAGTGTTGTGGTGAAGGGTGAGGACCTGGCAGGCAGCCACAGCACTGATACTAAAACAATGACTGAACGCTAAGCTGAGGGCTAGAACAAGGGCTACTCAGTACTGAAGGCAAGAACAAGGGATGAGCATGCTACAGAGGGGCTATTGGTAAGCTAAAGGCTAATGTAGAGATGGGTTACACTGTATGATAATGCTAACATGCTAAAAATACATTTAAAAGCTTTTAAAACACATGTCCACAGTTTTGGCCCCTTCAGGTTCTCTGGCAGCCTATTCCAGAGGCTGGGGGCACAGTAACTAAAGGATGCCTCTCCATGCCTCTTTGTCCTAGGCTTTGGGATAGCTAAAAGGCCAGAGAAACGACTGCAACTCAGCAATGTTCCTCAGGTGGTAAAAATATATTTTGGTCACATTCCTAATGTGGGATTCGAAACGGAGTTCAGAATCTGAAATAACGACTAGGTTTTTTTACCTGGTGTTTTGTCTTTATTGCCCATTAATTAAAACGTGCGCCCAGATTCTCTCTCTGTGCTTTGGCTCCAACAGTCAGTACCTCGGTCTGGTCTTGATTTAGCTAGAGGAAGTTGTGAGCCATCCAAGTATTTAAAATCACTAATACAGTCTAATAATGTATCCGTGGCGCTAAAATCCTTTGGTGACACAGAAATGTAAAGTTGTGCATCGTCTGCGTAGCAATGAAAATCAATGCTGTGCTTTCTGATAACACAGGCAAGGGGTAACATATAAACTCAACATTACCGGACCCAAAATCGAACCATAGCTGTTAGGCATCTATGTTGGCTCTAAGATCATTTACCACTTTAAAAGCTGAATAATCTAGATAACTTTTTTTCAGGAAGGGGTTTCACCTTAGCTGTTTTTAGTGCAGTGGGGAACGTGCCTGTGAAAAGGGAGTGATTAACAGTAGCTTTAACTTCTTCAGATATGCAATTAAAAACTGTTGAAGTAGGTGAAGGGGATAGAATTGAAAAGGGCAGGTACAAGGCTTAATTTTGTGATATCACCTTGCTGAGCATGTCTGTGTCAACCAGGGAAAATAAATCCATAGTGCCTTTGCGTGGTAGGCTAGGGCAGGTCTTGGTTGACTGATACCAAGCCAAATGTTTGTCATCATATCTCTGAAATATGCCGTAAAATCATTACATTTAAATGTGGAGGAAAGTTCACATTGGTGTGCGGGGGAAAGGATTTATCAGGACATCAATGGTCGAGAAGAACACTAATTATTCAGAGCATGAGTGAAAAATTGCATTTCTAATTGCCTTGTTATACAGTACCATTCATACGTTTGGACACGCTACTCATTCCAGGATTTTCTTTATTTGTACTTTTTCCTACATTGTAGAATAATAGTGAAGACATCAAAACTATGAAATAACACATATGCAATCACGGAGTAATCAAAAAAGTGTTAAATAAATATATTTAAAAGTAGACACCCTTTGCCTTGACAGCTTGGCTGTCTCTCAACCAGCTTCATGAGGTAGTCACCTGGAATGCATTTACTTTGAGCCAATCAGTTGTTGTGACCAAGGTAGGGGGGGTATACAGAAGATATCCCTATTTGGTAAAAGACCAAGTCCATATTATGGCAAGAACAGCTCAAATAAGCAAAGAGAAACGACAGTCCATTACTTTAAGACGTGACGGTCAGCCAGAACTTTGAAACTTTCTTCAAGTGTAGTCGCAAAAACCATCAAGCGCTATGATGAAACTGGCTCTCATGAGGACCGCCACAGGAAAGGAAACCCAGAGTTACCTCTGCTGCAGAGGATAAGTTCATTAGAGTTACTAGCCTCAGAAATTGCAGCCCAAATAAATGCATCAGAATTCAAGTAACAGACACATCAACTGTTCAGCGGAGACTGTGTGAATCAGGCCTCCCATGGACGAATTTCTGCAAAGAAATCACTACTTAAGGACACCAATAAGAAGAAACTTGCTTTGGCCAAGAAACAAGAGCAATGGGCATTAGACCAGTGGAAATCTGTCCTTTGTTCTGATGAGTCCAAATTTTGGATTTTTGGTTTAACCGCCGTGTCTTTGTAAAATGGCGAGTAAGTGAACGGATGATCTCCGCATGTGTGGATCCCACCGTGAAGCATGGAGGAGGTGTGATGGTGATTTGCTGGTGACACGGTCTGTGATTTATTTAGATTTATTTAGATACCACAGCATTCTGCACCGATACGCCATTCCATCTGGTTTGCGCTTAGTGGGACTATCATTTATTTTTCAACAGCACAATGACCCAAAACACCTCCAGGCTGTGTAAGGGCTATTTGACCGAGGAGGATAATGGAGTGCTGCAACAGATGACTTGGCCTCCACAATCACCTTACCTCAACCCAATTGAGATGGTTTGGGATGAGTTGGACCGCAGAGTGAAGGAAAAGCAGCCAACAAGTGCTCAGCATATGTGGGAACTACTTCAAGACTGTTGGAAAAGCATTCCAGGTGAAGCTGGTTTAGAGAATGCCAAGAGTGTGAAAAGCTGTCAAGGCAAAGGGTGGCTACTTTGAAGAATCTAAAATCTGATTTATTTAACACTTGTTTGGTTAGTACATGATTCCATTTGTGTTATTTCATAGTTTGATGTATTCACTATTATTCTACAATGTAGAATGAGTAGGTGTGCCCAAACTTTTGACTGGTACTGTATATGCCAAGTTGCTTTCTCAGAATATAATATAATATAATGGGCCTGCAACTTTGACTTTCTCCACTTCCACTCTGCAATTTCTCTTTAATTGATTAGTTTTCTCACTCATCCAAGGGGCTCTCCGTTTGGATGTGTCCTTTTTCAACTTTACTGGAGCTATGGCATCAATGGTTGCCTTTGATTTGCTATTAAAGTTAACTAAATCATCACAAGAGGAAGGCAGAATAGGTCATGAAGTATTGTTCATACACAAAATCTGTAGCAACTTCAGAGGTAAAATAGCATTTCTTAATAATGTGTTCAGTATTACCATGTGCTATGGGCTACAAGCTAGTAAAAAACAGTGGTGATGAGATAAAGCAACAACAGAGGATATGTCAATAGAAAGCCCCTAGGTAATAACCAGGTCCAGATTATGGCTGCGGTTATGGGTGGGCCCAGTAACATGTTGAATAAAGTCCATAGAGCTCAAAAGATTCAGAAATTCAATGGCCTTGGGAGTCAGTCTCTTTGTTAACATGAATATTAAAAAAAATCTCCCAACAATAATTTTATCATAATTCTCAAGGACAATAGCCAATAGTTCAGAGAAATCACTAAAGAATGTGGGCAGTGCTTTGGTGGCCTATACAAGGTTATGGCCAGCAATGGTGGCTGACATTTAAACAGTATAGCATGATGCTCAAAAGATCCAAAGTCGCCAAATTAAAAGCCCTTAAAGCAGAGAGCATTAGTAAAAATAGAGGTTGTCCCCCACCCACCCTTTTTCAACTTTTCTGTTAAGAGTATGAAAAGCTGGAAGGCAGCGTTAAAGGAACATAAATTAGGTCACTCACAATAACCATAGTGCCATTTCTATAGGAGTTGATATGATTTCCAAGTCCTCTGTTGCTTATTCTGACAGAGAACTGTAGCACTACCAAACAGTTTGCGATGTTGCTGGAAATAATCCTGGAATCCCTGCAGTTAGGATGAATCCAGTCTCTTTTAAAAAAGTGCTGGTTGCTCCCATAGCAAATCAAAGTTGTCACAAAAAGAGAAATTCCTGTCATTCCAAAGTTTCTTTAGGTACTCGTTTAAGGCAAAGAGTCAGCTAAAGCGTTCCGAACCACATCGGCAGCATGAGAGGGGGCCAGAGATAATTATCTTCCCTGTGCTAGTGAGGGTCGTTAAAAAATATAGGTTTGTAAGTCCTCCCTCAGATCACCTAAAACAACAGTTGTTAAAACCTGTGTGAGTGACGATGGTGTCAATATTGGAGTAGTTGGCCAGAACTGTGGGCAAGAGAGAGTTGATGTCATGAACACATGCTCCTGGGTGACAGTGGACCTTGGTCAGTCCACAGACAATATACAAGCTAAAATCTCTCACCATCGAGCTGCCCACAAGGATGGTGGTCATGATGGAATCCGATGGGGAAATGACCTGCTGAACTGCGGTGGCCGTGGGGAGGGTGCCACTGGGCGGCCGGCGGCTGGTAAACACCTAGGATCCGTGCTGACTCCCGGGGCTGGTAAGTTCGTCTTAAGCCAGGCAAAGCTTTGATAGCTGGACCGGATCTTCTTGGATAGATGGGTGGCCAAGACTGCCTCCCCGATCTCCTACGGCTCGCGAGTGTCCAGTCTCCCATGGCTTAACATCTGAGCGTTTGATTGGGACAGATCAACACCACTGGATTCAAAACCTTTGCTATAGGAGGAATTTAAAACAGATTGGGTTGCCTGGGTTACAGCAAGGTCGCTGTACTTAGAAAGCAGGTTTTCCTTTTCTCTCAGCTGAGATAACAGCTGGAGGATCTCTCCCTAAGATGCTTGATGGTGGTGCATTTAGGGCAGACAAATTCCAGTTCCATCTTATCTGCATCTTGTGATTGTGTGGAAATCATCTCACACCTGAAGCATGTGCCCAGCCGTGGATAAAAACACTGGTGGGCTAGGACAGATAGACATCATGAAAATAGAGCAGGCTAGGACAGATAGCCTGCTCCATTTTCATGATGGCTAACAGCTAACACTAACTGCTACTTAACAGGAATCCCGGACACAAACCTGCGTTCCCAGCTGTAAAGGCGGACCACATCGCAGAACCAGTAGCAATACAAACTTCAGCTATGATTAAAAAACATTAAATTAAAACTATTTCATAAAAACAACAAACCGAGTGTAGACAGTACACTGTTCTGTTGCGTGATGACGTGGTAGCTAATATCTAAATGGCAGCTAAAACCCAAAACAGGTCTTCAAGAATGTGACTACGTACTACCAATTTGAGGCAGCTCATTTAGGAGGGGAAAATATGGAAGAAATGTATTGGATTATAGGTTAGGCAATGAGAGACAGAGTGGGATAGGAAGAAAGAGGGGGATAAAATCCTTTTGTGCCAGACCGATCTATTGTCTCCCAGTGACCTAATTTCACATTGCTGGGCCGGGCTGGGCCAGGCAGGCCGTTAACCTCTTACAGATCCGATCCCGTGAGCGGGTTTGTTTTCGGAGCAAACAAAGCTTAGCAAATTCAAAATAAAAATGCGTAATATTTAACATTCATGGTGTTGCATATGGTTGCAAAGATTAGTCTTGTTAATATCCCAGCATTGTCCGATTTCAAAAAGGCTTTACGGCGAAAGCACCACATTTGATTGTTTGAGGATAGCACCTCTCATATTTTCCACATTAGCATAAATTCATATCCAGCTCGGGTCTCACAAAACCCATATAAAGAGCTAAAATAAAATCTCTTACCTTTTGAAGAACCTCTGCTGAGGGCATCCCAAGTGTCCAAACAAGAGAATCCATGGTTCTTTTGTTAGAAAAAGTCATTTATTATATCCATAAATCTCCATTTGGTGGGCGCATTATGTTCAGATAGTCCACCAAGCATTTCCAGTCTACTCGCCCGTTGTACATTGAAGAGAACACGTTCAAATTATACCTAGCAACAATTATACCTGCCCAAACAAATCAAAACATCATTTATAATTTATCCTTAAGCATCCATTTATCTATATTGGCTATTATATTTCACTCGGATAATAACCTACACGATAGAAAAGGTAAACACCGAGCTGGGCGCTCCCGGGTATCTCGTGCACTAGACAGACAGGATTTCCTGGTATGTCATACAAAATAGTCTTCCTTTCGGCTCTCTTCCATTATAAACGCTTCAAAACACTGTCCAGAGACTGTTAACATCTAGTGGAAGCCATAGGTACTGCAACCTGAGTCCTATTTCCCAGAAAATTCAATAAACAGGCATTCAAAGTTAGGAACAGTCAAAAGAAAAATGATTTCCAGACAGAAATTTCTCAAGTTTTCACCTGCTATATCAGTTCTGTTATACTCACATACATTATTGTAACAGTTTTAGAAACGTCAGTGTTTCCTATCCAATAGTATAGGAAACACTCTGAAGTGCATATCCTAGTTTCTGGGCCTGAGTGGCAGGCATTTTACTTTGGGCACGTCAGACAGGCGAAAATTCTGAAAATGGGACCCTAGCCCTAAGAAGTTAAGGAGGGCTCCCTGGCTTGGTTAGACTGGGCCTGTCCAGCCAGTGACACAAGGAGGAGAAATGTCATTGTGCCTGCTCACCAGAGCCACATGAGCACTCATTTAAGGGGGGGGGAGACAGTGTGTGATGTGCAAAGTCATTAAATCGCAGGTGTGTGTGCCTGTACATTCCTGGTCCAGACTGGACAGCGTATTGGTCACAGGAATTTCAGGCATGATTCAGCACATTACAGCACGTTCGGAAAGCTGACAGACTAGTAGTCCCTCAACACCTCTCAATACTAATATAGGGAGAGACCACGACCACGACAGAGTGAGAGCGCATCAGCCACGATGACAGAGCACGACAGAGTGAGAGCGCACCAGCCACGATGACAGAGCACGACAGAGTGAGAGCGCACCAGCCACGATGACAGAGCACGACAGAGTGAGAGCGCACCAGCCACGATGACAGAGCGCGACCACGACAGAGCGACAGCCAGACAGAACGAGAGCATGACAGAACCAGGGCGCAACAGAACGAGAGACCAGAGAGACCGAGACGGAGAGAGAGACAGACACCGAGAGAGGGGACTGAGCGAATGACTTACACCTGAGCTTTATTCACAATAACTGAAGTTTAAATGAAACACTGCTCAAAATAGAAGAGCTCCAATACAATGTGATCAAACCCCTTCAAGGAGGTAAAAGGCCTAAAAGGAGGAGCTGTGCCTGTTGAAAAGCTTGACTCTAAACAGGTGTCCCACATCTACTTGATTTAAAGGTGGTTCCTCCTTCTCCTATCTATTGGTGAAGGAGGGTGTTATGCTACCTAAAGCTCTAAGGTCAACTACAAACACAGGCCATTGTCCAATTATAACCCATTAGCAATAACAAGGCCTACACACGCGCACATGCACACACCAATTGATCCCCTTAAACGCTAGAATAAAAACAGAAATCATCAAGAGAGAGATAAAACATCAGAAAGCAAAGGCGCATCTGCATCTGGATCAAATAGTGGTAATAATTGGCCACTAATACTATGCAGCACAGACACACACGTTGCGGCTCTGCTGTGTTCTCTGGGCTGTGTTGTATGGGAGAGGGAGAGACGGCGAGAGAGCGAGGCTTCAGCATTATAAATGTTGTTTACATTGAAGCTCTTTCCAAAGAGAGAGGCTGGCTAGGTCTGATTCTATTAACAGAGCCCTGCAGCAGCAGACAGTGGAGTATTATAACAGTACTTAGGGCTCAGACACACCAATAGTGTTTCCTGGCCGAGAGTACTTAGTAGAGTTGGGCGGTATGCACATTTTCATACCGTTTCTGTAGCATACCGGGGTATACGGTTTTACCAAATGTGCAGACAAAAGGCACCATTTCTTTTTCCTTTTTTTTGTGGAGACGCACAAAACTATTTAGGCAACAGGGATCTCGATCCAGGAGAGGATGCAATGCATAGAATTAAGAATTAGAATACTAATTTAATAGGATCTCTCTGATTTAATTTCTCTGCTGTAATCAAGAAGCTTGACCTTAAAATATAGCCAGCAAGTTAGCACAGGGGTTCTTAAAATTTTTCAGCATGGGACCCAAATTAGAAATTCTGTGTTTTCCTGGGACCCAAGCTCAGGAAAACAAGCAACTATACATAAATATCAGTACATTTCATTGCACGTATGCCTAAAATAAATGCAATATAGACAAAAATCCAGAAAATCACAATGTAGGATCTTTTATGAATTTATTTGCAAATTATGGTGGAAAATAAGTATTTGGTCAATAACAAAAGTTTCTCAATACTTTGTTATATACCCGTTGTTGGCAATGACAGAGGTCAAACGTTTTCTGTAAGTCTTCACAAGGTTTTCACACACTGTTGCTGGTATTTTGGCCCATTCCTCCATGCAGATCTCCTCTAGAGCAGTGATGTTTTGGGGCTGTCGCTGGGCAACACGGACTTTCAACTCCCTCCAAAGATTTTCTATGGGGTTGAGATCTGAAGACTGGCTAGGCCACTCCAGGACCTTGAAATGCTTCACGAAGCCACTCCATCGTTGTTCGGCGGTGTGTTTGGGATCATTGTCATGCTGAAAGACCCAGCCACGTTTCATCTTCAATGCCCTTGCTGATGGAAGGAGGTTTTCACTCATAATCTCACGATACATGGCCCCATTCATTCTTTCCTTTACACGGATCAGTCAGTCCTGGTCCCTTTGCAGAAAAACAGCCCCAAAGCATGATGTTTCCACCCCATGCTTCACAGTAGGTATGGTGTTCTTTGGATGCAACTCAGCATTCTTTGTCCTCCAAACACGACGAGTTGAGTTTTTACCAAAAAGTTTTATTTTGGTTTCATCTGACATTCTCCCAATCCTCATCTGGATCATCCAAATGCTCTCTAGCAAACTTTAGACTTGCCTGAACATGTACTGGCTTAAGCAGGGGGACACGTCTGGCACTGCAGGATTTGAGTCCCTGGCGGCGTAGTGCGTTACTGATGGTAGGCTTTGTTACTTTGGTCCCAGCTCTCTGCAGGTCATTCACTAGGTCCCCCCGTGTGGTTCTGGGATTTTTGCTCACCGTTCTTGTGATCATTTTGACCCCACGGGGTGAGATCTTGTGTGGAGCCCCAGATCAAGGAAGATTATCAGTGGTCTTGTATGTCTTCCATTTCCTAATAATTGCTCCCACAGTTGACTTCTTCAAACCAAGCTGCTTACCTATTGCAGATTCAGCCTTCCCAACCTGGTGCAGGTCTACAATTTTGTTTCTGGTGTCCTTTGATTCATAAAAAATCTCCTCATTTTGTCTGTCATAGTTGAAGTGTACCTATGATGAGAACTTGCACAATTGGTGGCTGACTAAATACTTTTTTCCCCCACTGTATATATATCTATGACACACACATATAACACAACATAGTAACATCTTTGAAATTCACAGTAGATAAGGAAATATGTCAATTGAAATAAATTCATTAGGCCCTAATCTATGGATTTCACATGACTTTGAACACAGATATGCATCTGTTGGTCACAAATACCTTAACAAATTAAAACCAGCTTATGGTAGAGAAATTAACATCTCTGGCAACAGCTCTGGCAGACATTCCTGCAGTTAGCATGTCAATTGCACGCTCCCTCAAAACTTGAGACATCTGTGGCATTGTGTTGTGTGACAAAACTGCACATTTTAGAGTGGCCTTTTATTGTCTCCAGCACAAGGTGCACCTATGTAATCATCGTGCTGTTTAATCGGCTTCTTGATATGCCACACGTGTCAGGTGGATGGATTATATTGGCAAAGGAGAAAGGATTTTCTTTATTTTTCCTATTTTCTACATTGTGGAATAATAGTGAAGACATCAAAACTATGGAATAACACATGGAATCATGTACTATCCAAACAAGTGTTAAACAAATCAAAATATTTGAGATTTGAGATTCTTCAAAGTAGCCACCCTTTGCCTTGATGACAGCTTTGCGCACTCTTATAATAAGAAGAATGGTCCACCAACCAAAGGACATCGAGCTAACTTGATCCATCTGTGGGAAGCATTGGAGTCAACATGGGCCAGAATCCTTGTGGAACGCTTTCAACACCCTGTAGAGTCCATGCCCAGACGAATTGACATGCTGAGTAGACCGGGCACGCGTGTGTGTGTCCGCATCCGCCATCGCACGCATGTTTATTTTTGTCCATCCACACCAGATGCGATCAGGACACGCAGTTGAAATATCAAAACTAACTCTGAACCAACAATATTTGTTGGGGACAGGTCAAAACACATGAAACATTCATGGCAATTTAGCTAGATTGCTGTTGCCATCTAATTTGTCCTGGGATATAAACATTGGGTCGTTATTTTACCTGAAATGCACAAGGTCCTCAACTCCGACAATTAATCCACAGATAAAACAGTAAACCTAGTTAGTTTCTAGTAATCTCTCCTCCTTCAATCTTCTTCTTTGGACTTTATATGGCGGTCTGCAATCAACTATAAAAGGTGCATTACCACCACCAACTGGACTGGACTGTGTTCATCTTCCAATCCAATCAGCCACGTGGGTATATGCTCCTAAAAACCAATGAGGAGATGGGAGAGGCGGGACTTGTAGCATCATAAATATAACCAAGTACCATTTTAGAGCATGTGGTCAGCATGTGGGGTGGTTTAGAAAGAGAGGATATCTAATAATAGGTTACTTTGAAGCAAGGTAAGACATGTCTCATAATATGTATGAAATTGTGCAGGATTCAAACAATGAAGTATACTTTTTAAAAATGCATAGCTTACTGCCTCCAGCTCATTGGAAAGTGGTGTGTGACGCATTGATGAAGACTGCCTTTTGCTGCCATTTGAGATACTGCAGCAGCTCTCCCACTGTCTGATTGAGCGTCAAATCTAAGGCTCTGTTTTCTGTATGGGTGTGATAAGATAAATAAGATACACTGCAGCCTACACACACGCCAATTTAATTCCACTAAATTATGTAAATTAACCTATTGACCGATAAGCATGACCAATCAAATGTATTTCCATCGACTGGTATTTCCATCAATTATTAGGCAAAAAAGCATTATTTTGAAATGGGATTTTTTCTTCTTCCGGACAATTGTCCGGCGGCAATTTTAGTTGTTGGCTATTCTATAATTTTTTTTAATAGGCCAAAAGCCGGCTATTACTGACTAACGGAAACTGGTAGTATACTTACACAGAGAGCAACACGTACGCTGCATAAAGATAAATAATACAAAACTATTTCCCAACTAGGACCATAAATATAGGATGATGGAGTCTCTCTCCACTCCACCCTGTATTACCAAGCACAATGTGCATGCTGCTATGGTAGTCTAGTAGGGAGGCCTATAATCAATGTTTGCAGACCATGACAAGTTTTTTAGTATCCAATAAATCAGAGGAAATAATTAGTATAAAGCCAGGGATCTAAACACAAGCGGTAAACCCATAAATCAGCTTATAAAATCCAATACTGCGGTCCACACACAGCTGGGACAGGACAAGACAGTCAGGGCAGGTGACAGTGAGAGAGACTGCTGATGCCATTTTGGGTCCCAGATCGTGTTTCAGTCCTGCTAAAGAAGACATTTGTCTTAGAGCTCCAGGAACAAAGACACACACAGCCAGACACAGACCATGGGTTGTGTTAGCCTAACTGACAGTGGAGTATTCTGTGTTTTTCAAGCTGAAAATAAATAAACAATTGCAGGAATAAAGATCTTGCCCGTGTTTTGTAAACGCAGATCGAAAATGCTTCTTATTGTAAATTCTACTCTGCTTCAGTCTCCAAATCAAATCATAATTGTAAAAGGACACATTTTGTGCTTCAGTTGCACATATCCACTCAGATGAAATATATTTGCTCTCATCATACAGCGCTCTGACTGTGTAGGCTAGTTTTCTCCGGTAGCAAGACAAAATGCAAGATTAACTTCAAGGAAACATTAGAACATGGAGCTGGCTACATTCTTTCTATAATAACCATTTGAAATATGATGGCCATGCACCGTTTTTGCAAAGAACGCCAAATAGCATTGCACTTCTGTTGTCATTTTATGAAAACGATTTTCTGCCAAATGTGTTTCACTAATGTATTTTGTGTTTAGAAAAACTAGTTGCATACCCCCTATCACTCTATTGAAGCATCAAAAAACTATTGACTTTCAATATGAAATGCAGGTAAAATGTTTTTCTGGTGGTCTGCGTTTTGAAAATGTGGATTTCTGAAAGCTAATGGCGCGCGCACGAACACACACCTCAGAGCAGTGGGAACAAAAGACACCAGGAAGAGATGGACTTAATCCCAATGACATCATTGAAAAGCAAAAGGCTCCTGGGAGAGCAGAGACAGGAAGCTCTTTTCGGACACACAGAGATCACAGATCCCACGGGAGAGTTTCTCTGTAGGGGAGATGACATCAACATGGACACATTCAGACACACACACACAGTCACATTTGTATAATTGGGAGATGACTTCAACCCCCTGAGTGAAACAGATGTGAATATGACTTAAGTCATTCCCACTGACTGAAAAAAGATGGCGCTGCAGAGATGGTTAGCTGCCGTCTTACGGGCTTTCCTAACCAATTCTGCTATTTTGTGTATTTTTTACGCTTATCAACTTTTTTGTACATAATATTTCCGCTATAATTCTCTATGACCAAAAACAGCTGCTGGACATCAGATCAGCGATCGCTAACCTCGATTTGGTTTCTACTCAACGAGTCGGCAGTTGTGGATGTACTGCTCAACCTGGACCAGGCCCTAATCTTTAGGACCCGAAAGGACTCGAAAGAGATGAGGCAAACAAGCGGGCTCCCTGACGAGACTACGTTGAGTAAATAAATTGCCTCAACCGTCCTTTCTATTGGCGAATGTACAATCACTAGAGAACAAACTTGACGAGCTCCGTGCAAGACTATCCTATTAACGGGACTCTGAAGAACTGTAATATCCAATGTTTCTCAGAGTCATGGCTGAACACGGAAATGGATAATACACATCTAGCTTGTTTTTCTATGTCTCGTCAAGACTGAACGGCAGCGTCGGGTAAGGTTAAAGGGGGAGGGGTGTATCTCATTAACAAAAGATAGTGCGCAATCTCTAAAATTAAAGGTCTCACAGTTTTGCTCGCCTGAATTAGAATACGTCACGATAAACTGCAGACCATAATATTTACAGAGAGATATATATTTCATAGCCGTCTATTTACCACCACTGCTGGTACTAAGACCGCACTCAACGAGCTGTATATGGCTGTAAGCAAACAAGAAAAAGCACATCCAGAGCCAACGCTCCTGGAGGCCGGTGACTAACCTCTTCGGGATCCAAACCCGTGAACGGGATCGATTTTGACAACATCCGGTGAAATGCAGAGCGCCAAATTCAAATTACAAAAATACTCATTTAAAACATTCATGAAAATACAAGTGCTGCACACCCTTCAAAAGCTTAGACTCTTGTTAATCTAACAGCATTGTCAGATTTCAAAAAGGCTTTACGGCGAAAGCAGAACTTTTGATTGTCTGAGGACAGCGCCCCACTCAAACTCAATTAGCATAATAACATAACCAGCAGGTGTCACAAAGCTCAAAAATAGAATAAAATAAAATCGCTTACCTTTGATGATCTTCCTCTGATGGCATATCAAAGCGTCCAGGTTACACAATAAAAGGTCCTTTTGTTCGATAAAGTTCCTCTTTATATCCATATAGCTCCGTTTGGTTGGCGCGTTTTGTTCAGTAATCCACCTGCCCAAAGGCTTTCATCCATGCAGACAAACGATATCCCAAAAGTACCCGTAAAGTTCGTCGAAAAAAGTCAAACAGCATTTGTAATCAATACTCAAGATACCCTAAAATGAATATACACTATAATATTTCAGACGGAATATAACCTGCTGAATAGAAGAGAAAAAGAACTGAGCGCGCATTCCCACTCCAATTTGCATACAGCCCTAACAGAACCACATTGTCCTCTACTACCTGGACAAGAGGAACACTAAGATACGCTCAGGACCCTGGAAATAAACACCTCCCTCTGAAACTTGATCCTGGACTTCCTGACAGGCCGCCCCCAGGTGGTGAGGGTAGGCAACAACACATCCGCCACACTGACCCTCAATACGGGGCTCCTTAGGGCTCCTTTCTTAGTCCCTCTTGTACTTCCTTGTTCACCCATGACTGTGTGGCCGTGCCCGACTCCAACACCATCATTAAGTTTGTTGACGACACGGCGGTGTTTGGCCTGATCGACGATGAGCCTATAGGTAGGAGGTCAGTGACCTGACAGTGTGGAGCCAGGACAACAACCTCTCCCTCAACGTCAGCGAGACAAATGAACTGACCGTGGACTAAAGGAAACGGAGGGGCAAGCACACATCGATCAACATCAATGGGGATGTAGTGGAGCGGGACGAGAGCTTCAAGTTCCTCGGTGTCCACATCACCAAGGAATTAACATGGTCCACACACACACACCCACCAAGTTGTGAAGAGGGCATGACAGCACCTCTTCCCCCTCAGAAGGCTGAAAAGATCAACAAGTTCTACAGGTGCAATACGCTGCTGCTACTGCTTATTATCTATCCTGTTGACTAGTCACTTTATACTTACCTATATGTACATATCTACCTCAATTACCTCGTAACCCTGTACATCCAACTCGTTACTGCTACCTCTTGTATATACAGTTGTTGGAAGAGTACATACACCTTAGCAAAATACATTTAAAGTCAAGTTTTTCACAATTTCCGACATTTAATCCTAGTACAAATTCCCTGTCTTAGGTCAGTTAGGATCACCACTTTATTTTAAGAATGTGAAATGTCAGAATAATAGTAGAGAGAAGGATTTATTTCAGCTTTTATTTCTTTCATCACATTCCCAGTGGGTCAGAAGTTTACATACACTCAATTAGTATTTGGTAGCATTGCCTTTCAATTGTTTAACTTGGGTCAAACATTGGACATTGGACCAGAGGACATTTCTCCAAAAGTACGATCTTTGTCCCCATGTGCAGTTGCAAACCGTAGTCTGGCTTTATGGCGGTTTTGGAGATGTGGCTTCTTCCTTGCTGAGCGGCCTTTCAGGTTATGTCGCTATAGGACTCGTTTTACTGTGGATATAGATACTTTTGGACTTGTTTCCTCCAGCATCTTCACAAGGTCCTTTGCTGTTCTGGGATTGATTTGCAGTTTTCGCACCAAAGTACGTTCATTTCTAGGAGACAGAACGCGTCTCCTTCCTGAGCGGTATGACGGCTGTGTGGTCCCATGGTGTATATACTTGCGTACTATTGTTTGTACAGATGAACGTGGTACCTTCAGACATTTGGAAATTGCTCCCAAGGATGAACCAGACTTGTGAAGGTCTACAATTTGTTTCTGAAGTCTTGGCTGATTTCTTTTGATTTTCCCATGATGTCAAGCAGAGGCACTGAGTTTGAAGGTAGGCCTTGAAATACATCCACAGGTACACCTCAAATTGACTCAAATTATGTCAATTAGCATATCAGAAGCTTCTAAAGCCATGACAACATTTTCTGGAATTTTCCAAGCTGTTTAAAGGCACAGTCAAATTAGTGTTGGTAAACTTCTGACCCACTGGAATTGTGATACAGTGAATTATAAGTGAAATAATCTGTCTGTAAACAATTGTTGGAAAAATTACTTGTGTCATGCACAAAGTAGATTTCCTAACCGACTTGCCAAAACTATAGTTTGTTAACAAGAAATTTGTGAAGTGGTAGAAAAACAAGTTAATGACTCCAACCTAAGTGTATGTAAACTTCTGACTTCAACTGTATGTTTTTCTAACTCTGTATTTATTCCTTGTGTTATTTTTGTTTTCTATCATCACTGTTAGTCTACACGTGTTTACGAAGCATTTGACAAATAAATTTTCATTTGATGGATCAGCATTCTAAAAAGAAAACAGAGGAGGCTGTGGCCTCAGACATTTACTGCTGCTTCAGATCATCTATTCTCATCTGTTGAATGACAGAGTGGAAGTGATTCAGAGCTAGGTGGTAGGTGAAGCCGCAAAGCTTCATGGTAGGCGACACCCCACCAACTAGTAGGCTGCTCCAACATGTTTTCTCTAAGTCATAACTTAAACATTCTCACAGACCTGTATAAAGAATCATTGGATGTCTGAGTGCTTTTCATATTTCAGTTAGTGACCATCTGATGACATGCTCCCCACTTCACTCCAGTACTGGTCTAAACTGGTCCAAACTGGGCTGACCCGAGCCCCTTCCTCTTTGTCCCTGGTGTTAATTTGGGAGCTAATCTAGATGATCTCCACACAATGACAGCCTCACACAGACTCACTCCTATGGCTCCCTGCCCTACTGCCACAGACACATCACATTCATAACAGAGACAACACAGATAAGCATCTCCCAATTCAACACCATAGTCCCCTCCAAATTTGTCACCAAGCTAGGGACCCTGTGACTGAACACCTCTATCTGCCACTGGATTCTGGACTTCCTGACAGGCCGGACACAGGTGGTAAGAGTAGGCAACAACACCTCTGCCATGCTGACCCTTAACACGGGGGCCCCTCGGGGGTGTGTGCTTACTCACCTCCTGTACTCCCTGATCACGCCCAGGATTGGGTGCTGTGTGCTGACGGCGATGAGTAAGCCTACAGGGAGGAAGTCAGAGACGTAGTGTGGTGCCTGGACAACAACCTCTCCCTCAATGTCATTAAGACCAAGGAGCTGATCTTGGACTATAGGAGAAAGAGGTTAGAGCACACCCCCATCTACATCAACTGGGCTGTTGTGGAGAAGGTAGAGAGCTTCAAGTTTCTTAGTGTCCACATCGTTAAGGACTTAACAAGGTCCACACCCCCCCGCACAGTCACGAAGAAGGCACGGCAGCGACTCTTCCTCCTCAGGAGGATGAAAAGATTTGGCATGGGCCCTCGGATTCTCAAAAGGTTCTACAGCTGCACCAGAGTGCATCTTGACTGGCTGCATCACCGCTTCGTATGGCAAATGCACTGCCCTTGACCGCAAAGTTACTACAGAGGGGTGCGGACAGCCCAGTATATCACTGGGGCTGAGCTCCCTGGCATCCAGGACCTCTATACCAGGCAATGTCAGAAGATTTCCAAAGACTCCAGCCACCCAAGCCATAGACTGTTCCCTCTGCTACCGTCCGGGAAACGGTACAGAAGCATCGGCTCTCGGACCAACTGGCTTCGAGACAACTTCTACCCCCAAGCCATAAGACTGATAAATATCAATCAATTAATCACATTTATTTATGAATCCCTTCTAACATCAGCTGATGTCACAGAGTGCTGTACAGAAACCCGGCCTACATAGTCAATTAATGCAACCCAAACTATCTGCACTGACCATCTTGCACTGGCCCTGCGCACACTCACTAGACCAGGGGTCTCCAACCTTCTCTAGCATGAAAGTTACTTTTATTTAAATGAAACGTCGCAAGCTACTTATTTGTATCTAGCTTTCAAATAGGCACATTCTTCCCAGGTCCTTAATGTACAAGAGAAAGTAGCGCACTGTTTTCTGTCAATATACCTTGTAAAATAATGGTTAATAAACTACCAAGGGGGCCCTAGGGCTGGGCGGTATACCGTATTTTACTATATGCCTGTATTGATGCGCAGACCGATTTGGGTTTCTAATTTACCTTCAAACATTTTAAATACCGTTATAGGTTTGTTAAATGTGATACGCCGTGTGTAACTTTGGTTCCTACCCTGTCACAATAACTCATCCATGGCATTTTCATTCGTTGTCATGTCAAACACTGTATTCAAAGTGCCCACTATTATTTATATTCTAACTATAGAATTATAATAAACATTTTATTTCCATGATTCCAAAAGCTCTCCCAAGTGTTTTGATCTAAATCTCAATTGCAACATTTGGTTAAAAATAAGGCCTAGTATTTTTGCCCATATCGTGGCAGTGTGGAAATGATCTCAAATGAGTGCAGGAAATGCAGAAATTGATGGAAATGCAGGAAATGATTTTAGGTTGAAGTTGAATTGAACAGTATAAAACAATCCGAAAGGAGAAAGACCCATATGTGTGGCCACCCTAGGGTCATGCGGCAGGTAGCCTAGTGGTTAGAGCGTTGGACTAAGAGCCAAAAGGTTGCAAGATCAAATCCCCAAGCTGACAAGGTAAGAAAATCTGTCGTTCAAGGCAGCTACTGTTCCTAGGCCGTCATTGAAAATAAGAATTTGTTCTTAACTGACTTAGTTAAATAAAAGGTAAAATAAAAATTAAGCAAATTATAACTTTTATTCAATCAAAAACATAAAATACCGTCAAAAATTTGAAAAATACCATATGATATTTTGCCCATATCTCCAAAAATTCTGTTTTATATTTTCCCAAAATATGTTCAGTAAAAATTCATGGTTTTAGAATTTTTTTCACTCTTAAAATTACATTTGTTCATAGAGAAACAATGAAATTGGATTTTCTGATTTCATGTCAACATAACATTTTATGGGGGTCTGGAAGAAAACGAATACATGTGTAATTCCCCTTTGTGCATCTACTGTGCATCTAGTGAGTGAGGAATGTGCATCCAATGTGCCGCTCTAGCGATGGCTCTGTGCTGCACATTTTATGGCAAAGTTTGCAAATAACAAATAATATATTTGCTTTATACCCGCCTGCCAGTACACTACACACAGTTACACCCTGACCTGAGAAGTTGACAGATGCACATGGACGCACACAGAACACACAGCATACAGGCGCCATGTATACAATAGTCAGTACCTTTACCTTTTTGTCCTGAATACAAAGTGTTATGTTTGGGGCCAATACCTCTCCACATTTTCAAGCATAGTGGTGGCTGCATCATGACATTGGCATGCTTGCAATCGTTAATGACAGGAGAGTTTTTCAGGATAAAAAAGAAACAGAATGGAGCTAAGCACAACCAAAATCCTAGAGGAAACCCTGGTTCAGTCTGCTTTCTACCAGACACTGGGAGATGAATTCACCTTTCAGCAGGACAATAACCTAAAACAAGGCCAAATCTACACTGGAGTTGGTTACCAATAAGCTGAAGACAATTAGCCAGAAAGAGTCACAGCTGTAATCGCTGCCAAAGGTGATTCTAACATGTATTAACTCAAGGGTGTGAATACTTATGTAAAATAGATATCTTTATTTCAGTTTCAATAAAATTAGCTAACATTTAAAAAATATGTTTTCCCTTTGTCCTTATGTGGTATTGTGTTTAGATGGGTGAGCAAAATAATTGTATCCATTTTGAATTCAGGCTGTAACAACAAAATGTGGAATAAGACAAGGGTTATGAACACTTTCTGAAGGCACTGTATCTAGATTTTTTCAATGTTCGCTCTAAATAAGCTTTGTTGCACAATTAAAAGGTCAATTCACTGCATTTCAAACAGTCCGGAATAATGTAATGAATTCAGGGCTTGTACAATTATAACTAGGCTAAATATAAGCCTTCAACTATAAGACCCACTAATAATTTAATTATTTGATCAAAATAGCTTAACCTGCATTTTTGCAATAATCACTGATCTTGCTTTCAAGTCTATGAAAAGGACAATTTTTGTTACAAATTTAACCAGAACCATGCAATCCACTAATGACGACCAACGTCTGGTAGAAGGCATTATAGAAAATGAACACAGGTCTCAAACAATCTCTCAAGCCAACGTGCTAGTGAGTAGCCAGCCAATCTTTATATTTAAAGTAAAGTATTTAGCAAACTTTGATCTATTCGCTTGCTAACAAGGTAGAACAGTTGAACTGTTATGAATACATCCTCCTGTCTGTCTCCAACTGTTCGAACCACATAGCCTGTTCACATTGTTTAGATGTTGAAATCAAGTGGCCTACCTGAATAAGATGCTTATTTCTCAGAATTAGAACGGATTGCCAGTTCCTGATATAAATTAGTCTATTATTTCTCATTGCACATTTATAAAACACTGACTAGACAGCTAGCACATAAGTCTGTGGCTAAAATGCTGCTAGTGGTACATGGTACCGCAATACCACGCGCAACAGAAACTGAGCGTACATTTTCCACAATCATGTTCATTCACACTCTCGCTTTGGTATGGTCTGCTCTGTTCTACGTAAGGGTATCGTTAGAAAGGTTAAGGAAAGTATTCAGACCTGGACTTAATCCACTTTGTTACATTACAGCCTTATTCTGAAATTAATTTCAATTCTTTTTTCCCCCCTCATCAATCTACACACAATACCCCATAAAGACAACGCAAAAACAGGTTTTTATACATTTTTGCAAATGTAAAAAAAAATATATATATATATCACACACACACTACAAGCTTGGCACACCTGTATCCCATTCCTCTCTGCAGATCCTCTCAAGCTCTGTCATGTTGAATGGGGAGCGTTGCTGCACAGCTATTTTCAGGTCTCTCCAGACATGTTTGATCGGGTTCAAATCCGGGATCTGGCTGGGCCACTCAAGGACATTCAGAGACTTGTCCCAAAGCCACTCCTGCATTGTCTTGGCTGTGTGCTTAGGGTCGTTGTCCTGTTGGAAGGTGAACCCTCACCCCAGTCTGAGGTCCACTCTGAAGCAGGTATTCATCAAGGATCTCTCTGTACTTTGCTCCGGTCATCTCTGCCTCGATCCAGACTAGTCTCCCAGTCCCTGCCGCTGAAAAACATGGTGGCAGGTTTCCTCCAGACATGACACTTGGCATTCAGGCCAAAGAGTTCAATCTTGGTTTTATCAGACCAGAGAATCTTGTTTCTCATTGTTGGAGAGTCTTTAGGTGCCTTTTGGCTAACTCCAAATGGGCTGCCATGTGTCTTTTACTGAGGAGAGGCTTCCGTCTGGCCACTCAACCATAAAGGCCTGATTGGTGGAGTGCTGCAGAGATGGTTGTCCTTCTGGAAGGTTCTCCCATCTCCACAGAGGACCTCAGGAGCTCTGTCAGAGTGACCATCGGGTTCTTGGTCACCTCCCTGACCAAGGCCCTTCTCCCCCGATTGCTCAGTTTGGCCGGGCGTCCACCAGTTTTGGTGGTTCCAAACTTTGTTCTTGGGGATCTTTAATGCTGCACTGTCAACTGTGTAACCTTATATAGACAAGTGTGTGCCTTTCCAAATAATGTCCAATCAATTGAATTTACCACAGGTGGACTCCAATTAAAGTTGTAGAAACATCTCAAAGATGATCAATGGAAACAGGATGCACCAGAATTCAATTTCGAGTCTCATAGCAAAAGGGTCTGAATACTTATGTAAATAAGGTATTTCTGTTAATACATTTGCAAAAATGTCTAAAAACATGTTGTCATTATGAGGTATTGTGGGTATATTGCTGAGAAAAACAAAATGTGGAAAAAGTAAAGCGGCCTTGACTTTTTACACATTTTGTTACGTTACAGCCTTATTATAAAATTGATTTTTAAAAACTATTTCCTCATCAATCTACACACAATACCCCATAATGACAAAGCAAAATCAGGTTTTTATACATTTTTGCAAATGTATATAAAAGAATTTATAATGATTTGTCAATATGGGGTATTATGTGTAGATTGATTGAGGTACCTATGTACTGTATGTACATAGGTACCTCAATTATCTCGTACTCCTGCACATCGACTCAGTACTGGTACTCCCTGTATATAGACATGTTTTTACTCGTTATTGCTATTCGTTATTCACCGTGTATTTATTCCTTGTGTCACTTTTTCTAATTTTATTTATCTTTATCTTCAACTCGTAAGTAAGCATTTCACTGTTAGTCTACACCTGTTGTTTTACGAAGCATGTGACAATTTATTTTTTATTTTTATGAAAGGCCTACTCTACACAGCCTATTTCCATAGCCTATTACTAGCAATATAGACTACAACCTACCTACCACGTATAGAATTAAGAAATAAGGCCTGAAAAGACAGGAAGATTAGGCAAAAATGCTAATCTTTGAATAATTATCCAGTTCTGGGGAAATCAGAGTTGTTTGCCTGCAGCCGGGACCTTGACACACAACGCACAGCCAGCTAGGCTTTTTGACTGTCAGTTGCGGGTCGGCACACACAGACACACACACCTCTTTCGTGCCACAGCTCCAAAAGAGAGGAATAGGCTAATAAAAAGATTTTGCTCCAAAATATATTTTGTCATGATTTCTCTAGTCCCGCCCGTAGCGAGCTTGTACTAGCGGTCCTTTTAAGAAGTATTTTTCTGTTTTGTTTTTTACCAAACAAATATTGGCCAATATAGGGCTTTACCTTAATATATCACAATGTTTTATGGGTACTTAATCACAAAAGGACAAAGTTTGACATCGCCCAACCCTACACTGAGTGAGCATTCATTCCTTCCCGCTGCCTGCGCTGGTTGGTTGTTCTGTGCTGATTAACTCTGACAGTAGAGCTGCCTGGGCTGTTTAGCCGTGTCACTGACACAGCCAGTCATCATTATCACCAACATCATCCTACTGACATCTGTTACAGCAAGCTCTGTCAAGTACTGGAAAAAACTAGGCCTATACATCTAACCAACATCAATGACCATACAAACCCTATTTGCACAAAATGTAATTGTATTTGTCAAAAACACCTAGATTATCCTGAGGTGACTAAGGCTAAACTCAATACAAGTCAATGTAAAGGTTTAGGAGGCTAATTCACCAAGACAATCTACTCATTTGTGAAAAGGGCTTTGGGCTGCGAGCTCAAACGCTGCGTTTATTAAAGACTATAATCCACATTATCCTCCTAGATTACACATTCCTCAGAGTACACCATCATGTGACAGCAGTAGCCATCCCTCAGGTCCAATATAGCTACGGCTGTGGAGGTGAGACGCAGCTCAGGGGTTTCTAACAGTAGCAAAGACCTCCATATGACCACGTCTAGCTGACTGTAGAATACTCAAAACGATTAAGACAAAAGTTATTGTTCACTACACTTCTCTACAAAGTTGGCGTGCTCTAAACTGATCACACGGTGGCACCATATTCCAGAACCATCACCTAAACTCCGGTTCTAGACAAAGTAAAAAAGTTGAAGAAAGTTGGTAACCTAAAAGCTGCTAAATTTCAGCAACAAAGCACATAAAAACTCATTCCCCACTAATCTCAAACACGGATTTCTAAACTTATTAAAGAGTGAAATTCCATTTGCTTTCCCTCACATTCATACCGCTGCCACTGACCAATGGTCTGAGCGACCACCTTTTGGTATTGAATGACCACCTTTAATTCAATGGTCTTTTAGATAAAGCAGGAAATATGTCTGCTAGTGTGCAAAGCTTTACACTCAAATCAACAAGTTAACATTACATTATTTAGCATAACATAAGTAGCAAGTTTTCCTCAAGTATTGCATCCACCTGCATTATCCTACATCTATCATTAAATGGCTTGTATCAGATTATTAAAGGTTCATGGACCCAAAACCACCTTTTCCCCTGTAGTAAGACATCAAAGTGCTGAGTGTGTAGGGCAATCCAACCTCTCCTCTTTCCCATCATCTGCACTGATTGGAAAGGGTGAAAACAATATTGTGGTAGCAGAAAGTGGTCTGTGCAGTAGACAAGGATGGATCGGTCTGTGAAGTCTGTCAAAAGCTGACACGACTGGGGCACTATGAGTGTCTGTGCGCGCGTGCGTGTGTGTGTGTGTGTATATATACACATACACACACACTAAATGCAGTCACTGCAGTCTGAAGTAGTCAAAATGTCACCTCCAGCTGAGCACTGCACTGTCTAGTGTCTAAGGTGGAGGAGGGGCAGATAGGCATAGAGCTCTCTCAGACAGTGAGTGCGCACACACACTGTTTTGTCTACCATCTCACACGCAGTCTGGCATCCTATTCACCCACACACGGTGCTGCCGTGGCGACCTGGATTCACCCAATCCAAACCAGACTAGCTCTACCACCACAGCACAAGTCCTAGCAACCACAGACACTCATCAGGTTGCACCATTCCACTAGGAAGTACCCAATGATGTACAGTGCATTCGGAAAGTATTCAGACCCCTTGACTTTTTCCACTTTGTTATGTTACAGCCTTATTCTAAAATATATATATCATTTTTTTCCCCCCCCTCAAACTACACGCCATAATGACAAAGTGAAAACAGGTTTAGAAAATTTGACACTTGTTAAAAATAAAAAACAGAAATACCTTTACATAAGTATTCAGAACCTTTGCTGAGACTCAAAATTTAGCTGAGGTGCATCCTGTTTCCCTTGATCATCCTTGAGATGTTTCTACAACTTGATTGGAGTCCACCTGTGGTAAATTAAATTGATTGGACATGATTTGGAAAGGCACACAGCTGTCTAAATAAGGCCCCTCAGTTGACAGTGCATGTCAGAGCAAACGCCAAGGCATGAGGTCGAAAGGAATTGTCCGTAGAGCTCTGAGACAGGATTGTGTCGAGGCACAGATCTGGGGAAGGGTACCAAAAAATGTCTGCAGCATTGAAGCTCCCCAAGAACACAGTGGCCTCCATCGTTCTTAAATGGAAGAAGTTTGGAACCACCAAGACTTGCCACCCAGCAAAACTGAGCAATCATAGGGAGAAGGGCCTTGGTCAGGGAGGTGACTAACAACCTGATGGTCACTCTGACAGAGCTCCAGAGTTCCTCTGTGGAGATGGGTGAACCTTCCAGAAGGACAACCATCTCTGCAGTACTCCACCAATCAGGCCATTATGGTAGAGCGGCCAGACAGAAGCCACTTATCAGTAGAAAGGCACATGACAGCCCGCTCGGAGTTTGCCCAAAGGCACCTAAAGGCAAGATTCTCTGGACTGATGAAACCAAGACAAATTCAAGCATCACGTCTGGAGGAAATCTGGCACCACCCCACGGTGAAGCATTGTGGTGGCAGCATCATGCTGTGGGGATGTTTTTCAGTGGCAGGGACTGGGAGACTAGTCAGGATCGAGGGAAAGATGAGCGGCGCAAAGTACAGAGAGATCCTTGATGAAAACCTGCTCCAGAGCACTCACGACCTGACTGTGGTGAAGGTTAACCTTCCAACAGGACAACAACCCTAAGCACACAGCCAAGACAACGCAGGAGGGTCTTCGGGACGAGTCTCAATGTCCCTGAATGGCCCAGCCAGTGAAGTAAAAATAGCTGTGCAGCGACGCTCCCCATTCAACATGACAGAGCTTGAGAGGATCTGCAGAGAGGAATGGGATACAGGTGTGCCAAGCTTGTAGTGTCATACCAAAGAAGATCGAGGCTGTAATCGCTGCCAAAGGTGCTTCAACAAAGTACTGAGTAAAGGGTCTGAATACTTATGTAAATGTGATATTTCCACTTTTTAAATAATTTTTTTATACATCTGCAGAGAGGAATGAAATACTCCACAAATACAGGTGTGCCAAGCTTGTAGCGTCATACCCAAAAAGGCTCGAGGCTGTAATTGCTGCCAAAGGTGCTTCAACAAAGTACTGAGTAAAGGCTATGAATACTTATGTAAATGTGATATTGTTGATTTATTTCATTAATTTAATCAATTTAAGAATAAGATTGTAACAAAATGTGGAAAAAGTCAAGCGGTCTGAATACTTTCCGAAAGCACTGTATATAAACCCTGGATTGCCAATGCCATGTATTGGCCATTGAGAGGCTTTGAAGCCACCGGTCGGCCATATTGACACTCCCCAGTAGGAATGAATGGAATTCTACAGTATTTCAGTTCAAAGTTTAAAGGACAAAATTACATGTATTTAAGTATTTTTGTTGTTGTATTGAGGACAGTAACAAACAAAGGATGTTATTATATATTATTTAATGTTTTATTTGATGTTTTATCTCACATTATATAATTTTAAAGCATGCATTAAGGTGTCTGTCGATGGGGGAGTGCCAAGATGGAGGCACGTGGCTTCAACACAGCGCCCCCCCGATCAGTCATCTAGTGTTTATATAAATAATTGGTAGTACCCTGGTTCGCCGATTTCTCCCTAAGAAGTGCACTCACTGCTACAAGGCTAGAATGCAAGGTGATGTTCAGGACACTGTGTTTTAAGGCCAACACTGACTAAACATTTCATGGTCTGAATGCCATTCAGCACATCAGAAACAACATTAGGGAACAAACTGTTTGCTGCGGATAAATGAGAAAACATGGGACCATCTCTTTAGTTATACTGTCTGTATCAGCAGGCCTACTACTGTAGTGGATATGTTTAAGAAATATTGTTCTATACCCCAAAATCAAATCAAGCAATCAATTGATCAAAAACCTATACTAAAGGCTTAGATTTGGGACTCACCCATCATCGTCTCCGTCCACTGCTTTGAAGAGTCCGGCAGAGGCGGTTAAGGCACTGACCGCAGTGGCAGCAGGGTTACTTTCAGTCCCCAGCCCCAGGCCTGTGGCTATCTCAGAGCCACCCTCCCCAGCCAGCTTGGGCAGGGCCTGTGCCAGCAAGGCAGACTGGTGCTGGAAGAGCAGGCGCTGGGCATCCTCCAGCTGGGTGGTGGTGAAGGAGGGTAGGCTGGCATACAGGGCGCTGGCCTGGGCAGCCACAGCCTGGGGCATGCTGACCCTGGGTGGCTGGGACTGGGGGTGAGATTGGGCCAGTCCACTGCTGTTCTGGGGCTGGGGGTCATTCTGGGGATTAGAATTAGGCACAACGGAGGCTAGGCAGCCCTGGTTAGGTGGGACAGGCAGCTGGGAGGCAAGTCCTTGGGCTTGGCCTGGGAGTGACTGCTGCGGTTGTTGATGTTGGTGGTCCAGGGGGAGAGGGTGTCCTTGTGGCTGCTGCCCAAACCCGGTCACTCCTGGGCCCATCTGAGGCAATAGCCCCGCTCCTGCCGCAGAGGCCTGGAGAGAGGTCTGCTGGGATTGCTGTTGGAGAAGACCCTGGGGTTGGAGCTTGGGCATGGAGCCAACCACCTGCTGCTGTGGGACTCCCATCATCTGCCCGGGTCCAGGCAGGGCCTGTGGGAGAGCAGGTTGGGGTAGGCCTGCCTGGGGATGAGGGTAGTCTGGATGCATACCTCCTACCTGGCTCAGCCTGTGCACTGGGGCTGCATGGGAAGGGACAGAAGGCTGCTGGGGAAGAGCATAGCTCATCTGCTGCTGATGCACCCCTACTAGTCCCTGAGCTGAGGCTGGGGCTGGGATAGAGGCTGCCTGGGCGTAGGTGAGCGGCTGTTTGGGCATGGGAGTGGTAGGGTGGCCTAGGGTGGTCTTGAGGCCAGCCATGTTGATGGGGGCAGGCTGATGAGCACTGGCGGGGACTGAGGGAGCCACGGTGGTCAGCAGGTGAGGCTGGGACACCCCCATGGGGAGGCTGGGGTGGGAGGTCTGGAAGGCCTTAGGGGGGTTGGAGTAGTCCTGGTAGTGAGACTGGGGCTGGAGTAATGGGGGACCTCCGGCCTCTCCACTGCCAACGTTATCTGTGTAGTGACTCAGTGTGCTGACTGTGCTGTTCACTGAACTCCCACTGGTGCCCTCTCTCTCCGACACCCCTGTCACAATCTCAGGCCCGCACGGTCGCATGCTCTCCACACCCCGTCCACTAGGAAGAGAAACCTCAGAGAACGAGGGGGCAGGGGCCGAACCTGGGGTCTCCTTGTCATAGTACTCAGTACATGTCCATCTGCCCTTTTTAAAAGGCTCCGAGCTGGAGTCAAGCTTGACCACCCTGAAACGGGAGCTGGTGGTGGCAGGAGCTGGTGTTGGGGCTGGCTGGGAGGAGGGGACTGAGGCTGGAGCCATGCCAGAGGAACTCTTCCCTGGCTGGGATATGGCAGCTCCTCCACCCTGGGTGCCACTGGAGGGGCCCAACACCACAGAGGCACTTGCAGCAGCAGAATTCATAGTGATGCTTGAGTTCACAGTTCCAGAGCTTTGATATTGTATCAAATTGATATTGGGGTTGGTATTGCCAAAGTTACTCCCCATCAAACCTCCAACCCCACCACTGCTACTCATCACACTGGGGGGGAAGCCACCACCACTGCTGCTAGCGCTGGTGCTAACACCCCCCATCACAGGCACATTGGAAGAGATGTACATATCCACAACACTAATATTGCTGGTCAGGGGATTAGCTATGCTAACAGTAGCACCAGCAGTTGAGCCATGCATTCCAGGGAGAGGGACAGCTGCTACAGGCTGAGCAGCAACACTGGCAGAACCCACTGAAACATTCTCCAGAAGGACCCCCATGGTAGAAGGCATCTTTGGGCCACCACCAGCTCCTCCAGATGTGGGAGTTGAGTGGGGGGCTGAGGAAGGAGGCTGACCCAGGGCCTGGTGAGGATGATTATGTTGCCCCTGCTGATGGTGGTAGTGGTGATGATGATGATGGTGGTGCACATTCCCGTTAACCATCCCTCCGTGCTGGGGTCCCTGGATTAAGGGGTGGGGGGTCTGGTTGGGGGAGACCGCCCCAGGTGTGACCGCCTCATGGAAGTTATTCAATGTCTCCTCCGAGGAACTCCTCTCACCCCCAGCCATGTCGTTGGCCTTAGAGAGGGAGACATCCAGGATCTCTGAAGAGGACAGATCCTCCGTATGAGACTCATCCAGATCATCATAGCTCTCTGTGTCCTCTGCTATGCTGTTGTTGGTGCTCACAGAGATCTGGGCTGGGGTCACGCTGGTGATCTGGAAGCCGCTTTTCTTCTTCACCTGTGACCCAGAGGACAGAGCCTGGGGCTGTGGCTGGGAGTGCAGGTTCAGGCTGTGGGGAGGGTGCTGAGGCCCGGGGGAGGATGATCCAACAAGGGGTTGAGACTGCATCAGGAGGGGGGATTGGTAGTCTTCAGCGGGGACGTGGCTGTTGCTAACAGCCGAACTAGCTGGTGTTGACAACATGGGGCCACTCCCGGCGCCAGTGTTAATGTTACTACCCCTTCTAGGAAAATTCGCCGGTTGCGCCATCTTTCTGACGCTGCCAGAGTCTCCTGCAGAATCAGGATGGTGCATTTTGAAAGATTCCAGGGGGTAGCGGCTAGCCTCTGATAGTCTCGTCTAACGTTACAATGTTTTGGGGCCGCCGTTTTGACAAAGATTAGGTCAAAAGACTGATATTTAACAATATAATATCAACTGACAATAAACAAATCCGTCTTAAAGACAAGGTTCGATTATTTAGCTTGTATGGGTATATAAACGTCCCCTCTCGTGACGGAGAATGCTCGCGGTTGACAGTAGTTAGATTGGCGAACCGAAATGCTAACAAGCTAGTTAGCTGGGCTAACGTCAGCTGATGGGCTTGTTAGCCAGTCACATACGCGTATGTTCTCAAACACAAGCCAGCATTTCGTCGTTTAATATCTTATCTCAATAGGTAGCTATCTAAAATAAATTGCTATAATAACACAAATAGAGTATGCAGTACACTCCAAAACGAGAGCTGAGATACAAGTGTGACGTTAGCTCGCTCCATCACTGTCCACACACTGTGGGGAGTCGCATTATTTAATTTCTCAGAAGCACAAATTTTTAACAAGCAATCCTTTACCGATATAAGGTTATCCTTAGGAGAATATATCCACTTAAATGTCTCGCAAAACAGTTTAATCCATTCAGACAAGTCTTTGTTATAGTCCAATGTTTGCTGTATCACTCCCACTTCCAAGAGCTATCTAGAGCCAGTCCGCCTTCTTGCACTGTGACTCGAGCTGTAGGAGCGTGACGAGCCCGAAGAGGGAGGAGAGAACTTGCTAACATGGCGACCGCGCATGCTCACTTACGCCCAGACTTGCCAGACATAAAGCAGTCTGGGGATAAGAGGGTGGGGGAGAAGAGGGGAGAGACGGTCAGGCAACTCGCAAAAACTAGCTTCAGAAGACCTAGAATAGATCATGTTCCGGAAAATACCGATGGACACAGACGATGGGATTAAATATTCCCATTATCCTTGGGCAACTTTACTGTAGACAAGAGTATCAACATGAGGTGATCAATCACTCAAAGTATATATGTGTTCCATCAGCCATGTATAGTTATGCAGTTATCATAGGGCCACAGACTTCTGTTTTCCCTTTAATGTCTGACCAAAAGAACAAAAGGAATTGTTTTGGTCTGAACAACACAAACAACAAGATCAGTTGTGTTTTTACTGTGAAACAAAAGGCATGCAGAGAGGTACTGGACTATTCTGCAGACAGAATGGAGCTACCAGACACATGTGTTCACTGCATTGAGGATTATTCTACATGCAGGGCTGCAACCTGGTCTCAAAGCATTTTGTATTTTTCTGTACTTAAATCCGTGAGATACCATTTAATATGATATGTTAAATTTCGTATGGTATGTATTAATTTGTGGATGTCCATCACCCATTTCGTATAATATGTTACGAATTACAATTCATATGATATGTTACGAATTTGCAAAACATACAATATGTTACAAATTTGCAAAAGTACTATATGTTACAAATTTTCAAAACGTATCATATGTTACGAATTCTAGCTAGGTTGCTAACGTTAGCTAGGCTAGGGGTTAGGTTTAAGGTTAGGGTTAAGTTTAAGAGATTAAAGCAGGGGTGGGCGACTTCTGTCCTAGGGGGGCCTGATTGGTGTCACACTTTTTCTCCATCCCTAGCAAACACAGCTGATTAATCAAATTGCATTCTAAACTGAAGATCATGATTAGGTGATTATTGGAGTCAGGTGTGTTAGCTGGGGAAAAACTGTAACACCAATCAGGCCCTCATGTAGTTGCAAAAGTCACAAGTAGTTGCAAAGTCGCAAAAAAGTAGTAAGTAATTGAAAAGTTGCTAATTAGCTAAAATGCTAAAGTTCTCCGTGATGAGATACACACTCGTAACCATCTCTTATTTATATATATATATATATATATATATATATATATATATAAAAATGTTTTAAATGTAACCTTTATTTAACTAGGCAAGTCAGTTAAGAATAAATTCTTATTTACAATGACAGCCTACCCCGGCCAATGCTGGGCCAATTGTGCATCGCCCTATGGGACTCCCAATCACGGCCGGATGTGATACAGCCTGGATTCAAACTAGGGACTGTAGTGATGCCTCTTGCACTGAGATGCAGTGCCTTAGACCGCTACGCCACTCGGGAGCCCAGCGGGAGCTTATGTAACAAAACCAAACGTAACATATACTAATTTAAGCATCTCGGATTTACATTTACTATGTTACGTCTCGTCTATGAGACCAGGCTGAGGTATTGTGTGTGTGTTGTGTATTGTGTTGGTACTCCAGGTCAACAACCCCTCCCGTTGCCAGGAAGTGTATTCTGGTTGTGTGTGTATTTGTGCGTGCATGCATGTGTGTGTGTGCACCTCAACCTCCCTGTATTACGGTGCTTTCTGCTTTATCAGAACAGACCCACCTGTTGTTGTGAATGTCTTAGTGAATAACAGCAGATAGTCTGATCCCATCTGGATGTGCTTTATTTGGCCAACTTCTCTGACTATTGTTTCGTCAAGACATTCTTCTCTCCTCCTATTCCCTCTCCTCTCCTCCTATTCCCTCTCCTCTCCTCCTATTCCCTCTCCTCCTCCTATTCTCTTTCCTCTCACCTCCTCCCATCCCTAACTCCTTGGCTCAGTCACAGCCACCAACTAGTTAATTAAAACACCAGAAGGCCTTTCGGACTGTTACACTGTGGGATGCTTTATGGAGCATATGAGAGAGTTGTGGAGAGAGAGATACTGTATGTGTTTGGAGGGGAGAGAAGAGAGAGGAAGATTAAATGAGTGAATTAAATAAGGAGGGAATCAGAGAAATGCGATATGGGGGAGATAGAGAGACAGAGACAAAGAGAGCGAGAGAGAACATGTGCCCATTGTGGGTGACTGGCAAGCAGGCAGGCAGCAGCAGGCTGTGACCAAACTGTGCAGGCAGACAGACTGTGTCCATCCATACAAATGACGGAGGGAGAGAGAGAGCCAGTGAGAGGCGAGTGCAATGTAAGCGTCTGGTGCAGTCAGCAGCTTTAAATCACACTGGCACTCAACAACAAAACACACTGAGCACTATTGTCCTGCCCAAACAATAATGCTCAATGTATACACCTGGCACAGCTTTCATTTTGTAAATACAAATTTCTCTGATAGGAATGACAAAAGGTGTTCCTGTGCTGTACATATATGATCTCTCTGTTATGTATTACTCAACATGCAACACAACAGTATGTCTACTGTAAATTGGGCACCTCTGTAACCCAGGTTTTTAACCTTCACAGGACAGTCAGTCAGTCAACACATTGTTAGACACAGGAAATAACAACTCAATGTGTTCAAAGGCAAACCAATAAGCTATACTGCATCTCACAGCTCTTGATATTAGGGAGGCTTTTGTGGATGTAGTTCAGCTCAGCATACTGGTGACTGGTGAACAGAAGAGGAATTCCTGAAACAACAGGGCTTAGGGTCGGGAGAAGAGTTGGCCATGCCCAGTGATACGGGCTAGTGTCAGTGCCAGTCCCAGGCCCTCTGTCTGGACCTTGTGTCCACTCAGCCTCCCCTGTGTGTGTGTGTGTGTGTGTGTGTGTGTGTGTGTGTGTGTGTGTGTGTGTGTGTGTGTGTGTGTGTGTGTGTGTGTGTGTGTGTGTGTGTGTGTGTGTGTGTGTGTGTGTGTGTGTGTGTGTGTGTTTGAGAGAGAGAGAGAATGGGAACCAGTGGCTTATTTGTTGGACAGTCCGCCTACCAGAAAATGTGTCTGTTGTACTCAGTACTTTAAATACCCTATGGCCCCGCATATTCATTCATTACTTTTTCTTCTCACGTAGGCTATGGCTAGTGTAGTATATAGAGCCCCACTGCTACAGTGCTACAGAATATAACCCAATATTTGGTATCTTTATCAATTCATTAGTTGATTAGCACAAGGGCGGACTGGGACAAAAATTCTGCATTTTATCTACACCATCCCATATCACTGTGTGCACCGTCAACTCATATCACCCCCACACATACACCCTGACCCTATACACCCTTAGACACAGGCAGTAGTGCTGACACATAACAGTGGAGTTACCATACAGTGTTTCTCAACCATTTCCGTACAAGTGACTGGTGAGAGAGACCTCCACTTTTTTAACTAGCTCATGTTTAAAACTAATACAATATGTAAAAACACCACTGGAGATACAGCTCACCACTATAACTGTTTCTCTGCTCTAGACATTTTGTCCGCCTCCCTGTTGTGCTGTCTGTCTCAGCATATTCTCTGCTGTCACTATGTGCTTCTTCTTGTTCTCTGCCTGTCTGCTTAAGCCTTATTCGTTATAAACGTCAAGCTAACGACTTAGACTATATTGCAAATTAGTGCCTGTCATATATGTTCCCCTGAATCAACACCTACCCTTAGTGTTAATTACTATTACAAGGCTCCAGACTAACATTTTCCACTGGTATCACTAACTTTTACACTTGGTGGTACCAGCCCATGAATTGGTCAGACTCAAATCATGAGTAATTCATAGTGCTTTAAAGGCCCAATGCAGCGGTTTTTATCTCAATATCAAATCATTACACAGTATTATTCCAACCTCGTAGTGTGGAGGGGGGGTTTCTACTAAGCTAACATATGGAGTTGTTTAAAGATGGCCATACCATGGATCATTTATCTGTTTGATTTTGAATTTTAGGACCAATGTAGGTATAAATATTATATTTACTACTATAGCCCATAGAAAGACATTGAATAACACATTTATAAATGGAAAAACAGACAGTCCAAATAAAATCATAAGGAATTGAAAATCCCCATAATGACAATGAGTCAATACTTTGTAAGCACCTTTGGCAGTGATTACTGCTATGAGTCTCTAAGAGCTTTCCACACCTGGATTGTGCAATATTTGCCCATTGTTCTTTTCAATCTTCTTCAAGCTCTGTCAAATTGGTTGCTGATCATTGCTAGACAACCATTTTCAGGTCTTGACATAGATTTAAGTCAAAATTGTAACTCGGCCACTCAGGAACATTCACTGTCTTCTTGGTAAGCAACTCCAGTGTAGATTTGACCTTGTGTTTAAGATTATTGTCCTGCTGAAAGGTGAATTCATCGCCCAGTGTCTGGTGGAAAGAAGACTGAACCAGGTTTCCCTCTAGGATTTTACCTGTGCTTAGCTCCATTCCATTTATTTTTTATCCTGAAAAACTCCCCAGTCCTTAACAATTACAAGCATGCCCATAACATACTGTATTATGTGACTTGTTAAGCAGTTTTACTCCTGAATTTATTTCAGCTTGCCATAAAAAGGGGTTGAATACGTATTGACTCAAGACATTTCAGCTTTTCATTTTTAATTAATTTGTAAACATTTTGAAAAACCCAATTCCATTTTGACATTATGAGGAATTATGTGTAGGCCAGTGATGAAAATCTCAATTCAATCCATTTTAAATTCAGGCTGTAACAACAAAATGTGGAAAATGTCAAGGGGTGTGAATACTTTCTCAAGTCACTGTATTTAACCCCTTTTTTTGTTGGCACAAAAACGAGCTCTATACTTCCATTCATTATTTCTAAACCGGTACCAGGTTACCTTCAGACGAGTCCCGTGAGAGTTGTTGGGCAAAATGGAGAATACAATCGTATTCGTGAGAGTCTCCCGTGTCCAAAGTGGGGTCGTGATATTTTTCATGATATCCAAATTGGTAGTTACAGTCTTGTCCCATCGCTGCAAAGCCAGCCGCACCAATGTGTCGGGGGAAACACCTTACAACTGGCAACCGTGTCAGCGTGCATGCACCCGGCCCGCCACAGGAGTCACTAGAGCGCGATGAGACAAGGACATCCTGGCCGGCCAAACCCTCCCCTAACCCGGACGACACTGGTCCAATTGTGCGCCTCCTCATTGGTCTCCAGGTCATGGCTGACTGGAACACATCCCAGGATCGAACCCGGGTCTGTAGTGATGTCTCAATTACTGCGATGCAGTGCCTTAGATCGCTGCGCCACTCAGGAGGCCCAGGTCATATTATAGTGAACAAAAATGTAAACACATCATACAAAGTGTTGGTCCCATGTTTCATGAGCTGAAATAAAATATCACAGAAATGTCCTATATGCACAAACATCATATTTCTCTTTGTAAACAAATCTGTTTACATCCCTGTTAGTGAGCATGAATCCTTTGCCAAGAAAATTCATTCACCTGACAGGTGTGGCATATCAAGAAGCTGATTAAACAGCATGATCATTACACAGGTGCACCTTGCGCTGGGGACAATAAAAGGCTACTCTGGAATGTTCTGTTTTGTTACACAACACAATGCCACAGATAGCTCAAGTTTTGATGGAGCATGCAATTGACATGCTGACTACAGAAATGTCCAGAAGAACTGTTGCCAGATAATTTCATGTTAATAATGGTTAATAACCATAAGCCGCCGCCAACGTCATTTTAGAGAATTTGGCAGTACATC
Organism: Brachymystax lenok tsinlingensis; assembly: GCA_030435695.1. Classification (NCBI taxonomy): domain Eukaryota; kingdom Metazoa; phylum Chordata; class Actinopteri; order Salmoniformes; family Salmonidae; genus Brachymystax; species Brachymystax lenok. The sequence continues at coordinate 22,339,076 of CM059785.1, forward strand.
CAACTGCCCTCACAACTGCAGACCACGTGTAACCACGCAAGCGCAGGACCTCCACATCCAGCTTCTTCACCTGCGGAATTGTCTGAGACCAGCCACCCAGACAGCTGATGAAGCTGAGGAGTATTTATGTCTGTAATAAAGCCCTTTTTTGGGGGGAAAATAATTCTGATTGTTTGCAAATTTATAAAAAAAAATAAAAAAAATGAAAAGTCACATTTACATAAGTATTCAGACCCTGATTACAGCCTAGAGTCTTCTTGGGTATGACTCTTCAAGCTTGGCACACCTGTATTTGGAGAGTTTCTCCCATTCTTCTCTGCAGATCCGCTCAAGCTCTGTCAGGTTGGATGGGGAGTGTCACTGCACAGCTATTTTCAGGTCTCTCCAGAGATGTTCGTTCAGGTTCAAATCCGGGCTCTGGTTGGGCCACTCAAGGCCATTCAGAGACTTGTCCTGAAGCCACTCATGCATTGTCTTGGCTGTGTTCTTAGGGTTATTGTCCCTTAGGGTCATTGTCCCTGAGCACTCTGGAGCAGGTTTTCATCAAGGATCTCTCTGTACTTTTCTCCGTTCATCTTTCCCTCGATTCTGACTAGTCTCACAGTCCCTGCCGCTGAAGAATATCCCCACAGCATGATGCTGCCACCACCATAATTCTCTGTAGGGATGGTATTTGCCAGGTGATGAGCAGTGCCTGGTTTCTTCCAGACGTGACGCTTGGCATTCAGGCCAAAGAGTTCAATCTTGGATTCATCAGACCAGAGAATCTTGTTTCTCATGGTCTAAGAGTCCTTCAGGTGCCTTTTAGCAAACTCCAAGAGGGCTGTCATGTGCCTTTTACTGAGGAGTGGCTTCTGTCTGGCCACTCTACCACAAAGGCCTGATTGGTGGAGTGCTGCAGAGATGGTTGTCCTTCTGGAGGATTCCCCCATCTCCACAGAGGAACTCTGGAGCTTTGTCAGAGTGACCATTGGGTTCTTGGTCACCTCCCTGACCAAGGCCCTTCTTCCCCAATTGCTCAGTTTGGCTGGGCGGCCAGCTCTAGGAAGAGTCAGGGTGGTTCCAAACTTCTTCCATGGAAGAATGATGGAGGCCACTGTGTTCTTTGGGACCTTCAATGCTGGAGACATGTTTTGGTATCCTTCCCTAGATCTGTGCCTCGACACAATCCTGTCTCTGAGCTCTTCGGACAATTCCTTTGATCTCATGGCTTGGTTTTTGCTCTGACATGCACTGTCTACCATGGGACTTTATATAGACAGGTGTGTGCCTTTCCAAATCATGTCCAATCAATTTAATTTACCACAGGTGGACTCCAATCAAGTTGTAGAAACATCTCAACGATGATCAATGGAAACAGGATGCACCTGAGCTCAATTTTGAGTCTCATAGCAAAGGGTCTGAATACCTATGTAAATAAGATATTTCTGTTTTTATTTTTAATACATTTTCAAAAAAGGAAAAAAAAATATATGTTTTTGCTTTGTCATTATGGGGTATTGTGTGTAGATTGATGAAGATTTGTATTTTGTAATCCATTTCATTAGACACAGTGGCGCCAAAAGAGATCCCGTAACCAATTGTGCTATTGTGTATGTTTTTTTCACATTATTTGTAACTTATTTTGTACATAATGTTTCTGCCACCCTGTCTTATGACCGAAAAGAGCTTCTTGATATCAGGGCAGCGATTACTCACCCCGTACTGGAGGAAGTCTTCTTCTTCAACGAGTCTGACGTGAAGGATTTACTCCAGACACCTGACAAGGCCCTCATCCCCGTCATTCGGATGAGGAAAAGACGGTGGTATTGTGGACGACAGTCCGGGTGCTTTGTAAGGATCCGTCGCAGAGAGGGTAATCTACCTTTCCATCTGTCCTATTAGCCAACTTACAATCAATCGATATAAAAAAGACGAACTACAAGCACATATATCCAACCAACGGGACATTAAAAACTGTTATATATTATGTTTCACAGAGTCGTGGCTGAATGACGATATGATTAACATACAGCTGGCGGGTTTTAAGCTTTTTCGTCAGGATAGAACAGCGGCCTCTGATAAGACAAGGGGAGGCGGCCTATGCATATTTGTAAACAACGGCTGGTGCACGATATCTAAGGAAGTCTCTAGGTTTTGCTCGCCTGAGGCAGAGTATCTCATGATAAACTGTAGACCACACTATTCACCAAGAGAGTTTACATCTATATTTTTCGTAGCTGGCTATATACCACCGCAGACCGATGCTGGCACTAAGACCGCACTCAATGAGCTGTATTCGGCCAAAAGCAAACAGGAAAACACTCATCCAGAGGCGGCACTCCTAGTGGCCGGGGACTTTAATACATGGAAAATAATCAGTTTACCTAATTTCTATCAGCATGTTAAATGTGCAACCAGACGGAAAAAAACTCTAGACCACCTTTACTCCACACACAGAGACAGGTACAAAGCTCTCCCTCGCCCTCCATTTGGCAAATCTGACCATAATTCTATCCTCCTGATTCCTTCTTACGAGCAAAAACTAAAGCAGGAAGCACCAGTGACTCAGTCATATAAGAAAGTGGTCAGATGAAGCAGAAGCTAAGCTACAGGACTGTTTTGCTAGCACAGACTGGAATATGTTCCAGGATTCTTCTGATGACATTGAGGAGTACATCACATCAGTCACTGGCTTCATCAATAAGTGCATCGATGACGTCGTCCCCAAAGTGACCGTACATACCCCAACCAGAAGCCATGGATTACAGGCAACATTCTCAGTGAGCTAAAGGGTAGAGCTGCCGCTTTCAAGGAGCGGGACTCGAACCCGGAAACCTGTAAAAAATTCCGCTATGCCCTCAATACAGGACTAAGATTGAATCGTACTACCCCGGCTCCGACGCTCGTCGGATGTGGCAAGGCTTGCAAACTATTACAGACTACAAAGGGAAGCACAGCCATGAGCTGCCCAGTGACACAAACCTACCAGACGATGCATGAGAGCACCAGCCGTTCCGGACGACTGTGTGATCACGCTCTCCGTAGCCGATGTGAGTAAGACTTTTAAACAGGTCAACATTCACAAGGCCGCAGGGCCAGACGGATTACCAGGACGTGTGCTCCGAGCATGCGGTGACCAACTGGCAAATGTCTTCACTGACATTTTCAACCTGTCCCTGACTGAGACTGTAATACCAACATGTTTCAAGCAGACCACCATAGTCCCTGTGCCCAAGATCACTAAGGTAACCTGCCTAAATGACTCCCGACCCGTAGCACTCACGTCTGTAGCCATGAAGTGTTTTGAAAGGCTGGTCATGGCTCACATCAACACCATTATCCCAGAAACCCTAGACCCACTCCAATTTGCATACCGCCCCAACAGATCCACAGGTGATGCAATCTCTATTGCACTGAACACTGCCCTTTCCCACCTGGACAAAAGGAACACCTATGTGAGAATGCTATTCATTAACTACAGCTCAGCGTTCAACACCACAGTGCCCTCAAAGCTCATCACTAAGCTAAGGACCCTGGGACTAAACACCTCCCTCTGCAACTGGATCCTGGACTTCCTGACAGGCCGCCCCAAGGTGGTAAGGGTAGGTAACAACACATCCGTCACGCTGATCCTCAACACGAGGGCCCCTCAGGGGTGCGTGTAGAAATTGTCAAAGACTCCAGCCACCCTAGTCATAGACTGTTCTCTTTGCCACCGCATGGCAAGCGGTACCGGAGCGCCAAGTCGAGGTCCAAAAGGCTTCTTAACAGCTTCTACCCGCTACCTATCAAAATGTGGAAAAAGTCAAGGGGTCAGAATACTTTCCGAATGCACTATAAATAAGGTATTTCTGTTTTTGTTTTAAAAAATGTACAAACAGTTCTAAAAACCTATTTTCACTTTGTCATTATGGGGTATTGTGTGTAGATTGATGAGGATATTATTATTTAATCCACTTTAAAATAAGGCTGTAACATAACAAAATATGGAAAAAGTCAAGGGCTCTGAATACTTTCAGAATGCACTATATATTTGGGGCAAATCCAACACAACACATCACTGAGTTCCACTTCATATCTTCAAGGATGGTGGTGGCTGCATCATTTTATGGATATGCTTGTCATCAGCAAGGATTAGTGAGTTTTTTAGGATAAAAATCAACAGAATAGAGCTAAGCACAGGCAAAATCCTGCAGGAATACCTGGTTCAGTCTGCTTTCCTACAGACAGTGAGACAAATTCACCTTTCATCAGGATAATAACCTAAAACTCAAGACCAAATATACACTGGAGTTGCTTACAAAGACGGCATTGAATGTTCCTGAGTGGCCTAGTTACAGTTTTGACTTAAAGCGGCTTGAAAATCTATGGCAAGACATGAAAATGGTTGTCTAGCAATGATCAACACCAAATTTGGTTGAGCTCGAAGAGTTTAAAAATAGAAATGGGCAAATATTGTACAATCCAGATATTCAAAGCTCTTAGAGACTTACCCAGAAAGACACACAGCTGTACTCGCTACAAAAGGCACTTATATAAAGTATTGACCCAGGGATGTGAATAGTTGTGTGAACAAGATATTTCTTTATTTCATTATCGATAAATGTGCAAAAATGTCTAAAAACAAAAATGTATTGTGTGTAGATGGGTGAATTTTTCTTACAGACATTAAAGAGTCTTTTGTGTAGATTGTTGAAAAAAGAAAATTATTTGTAACACAACAAAATGTGGAAAAGGTCAAGTGGTCTGAGAACTTTCTGAAGGCACTGTACAACCCAGAAAAATCATGTTTCTGACTGCACTGGGCCATTAAGTATAATAAATAGACTACTGGAATCCAAGAAATAAGTTGTTTCATGTAACATGTACAAGCAGGAGTCTATGATTCAAGATATTTTGATGTGCAACCTAATCCAGTGATTGTCATGAATTTTGGTTGAATAATTAGACTATAGTTGCTGTATTTTACTTTTCTTGTACGTGTGGAGTACAGAGATGAGGTAGTCTTTCAAAAATCATGTTTAAACTCACTAACTGCACTTGCTTCCCAACTCTACGTTACAAAGGCGCTGATTCAAAGGAAGGCCCCAACCATATTGGCATATTAGACTTCCGGCACACTGGCCCTTGCATCCAGGAAGATCCTTGTGAAGATAAGTGTCTGTGATCACGTGGAGAGACAGGGCTTGTAGTTGAGTGTAGTTAAATGGTGTAGTTCAATTGTGGAGGACAGGCTCAAATGGAGTGGCGTCATGCATGTCACGTTTAACATACTACAATCACTAGGGGGAGAAAATGAATTATAAAATAAAAATAAATAAGATGTTTATTAATGAGCTGTCCCTCCTCAATTCAGCTCCACCATCCTATCAGAGAAGAGAGATTGGATTGTCATTTTACTGAGCACATTGTCATGTTTACTTTCAGTTTTGGATTGGCCGTTACATGCCCAGAATGTTTTGATTTGTTTAGAGCAAGGCTGTCCAAAGTGTGGGCTGCAGCTGATTACTGAAATAAAATTTTGGAGTCCAAAAGCTTTGGCATCCCCTGGTCTGGAGGTTAATGTGAATTATTGGTCATCAGAAGTGGTTTGGTAATTGCAGTGTTCTCACTCTTTCCAGTTACCCATCTAGTGCTAACAAGCTGACTCTGGCAAAGAACATGATCACTGTCTTCCCTCCGTTAACACTATTATTTCACACAGAGTGGGTCCATGCAACTTATGTGACTTGTTAGGCACATTTTTACTCCAGAACTTATTTAGGCTTGCCATAACAAAGGGGTTGAATACTTATTAAATTTAATTGTAAACATCACTGGAAACATAATTCCACTTTGACATTATGGGGTATTGTGTGTAGGCCAGTGACAAAACAAATCTCATTTTAAATGCAGGCTGTAACACAACAAAATGTGGAAAAAGTCAAGGGGTGTGAGAATACTTTCTGAAGGCACTGTATATACATATCCAGTCATTTACACATGCTGCTATCACAACTCAGGATATGACCCAGCTGCAGACACAGGAGGCAGATGGTTCAGTTCTCAGATAACATATTATAACACAGGGAGCAGGCAAAAGGCAGGTTGAGGACAGGCAGAGGTTCGTAACCAGATCAGAGTCCGACAGGTACTGGACGGCAGACAGGCTCAGGGCAGGCAGAAGTTCATAAACCAGGTCAGAATCAGGCAGGTATAGAACGACAGGCAGGCTCAGGGCAGGCAGAAAAGTCAGAATGGGAAAAAGTTAGAAACAAAAAACTAGAAAGCAGAGGAAACACAGGAAACACACTGGGATGACCTGACAATACAAGACAAACTGAAAATGTAGGTTTAAATACATAAGGGAAAATGGGGAAAATGGGAGACACCTGGTGGGGGGTGGAGACAAGCACAAGACAGGTGAAACAGATCAGGGTGTGACAACTGCTCTACTCTTGCCCGTTGGGCCTGTCTCTCTAGCCCAGAGGAGGAAGGACAAAGGGGCTTATCTGAGTGACAGAGACAGGGAGATATTACATCTCTGTTAGATGATCCATGAACAGGTAAGTTTAACACACATGAAACAAGCTCCTCTATGGTGCCACTTCATAAACACACATCTCTTACAGCTAACAGAACAGCATTTATGCATTTCACATATCACTGACTTGTCACGTACAGCCCACTGTATGTCAGTCAATGAATTGGAGCAACGAAAATAAACTATCTGACTGATAATTTTTTAAATAACAAGACTATTACAGTTAACAGTGCCAGACACTGTACTAAACAAATATTGAGTTATGTGTAAAAGAACACTGCTCTCCTTTTAACAGTAAGTTAAGTGGCCATAGTATGATTCAATTTGGCCCCTTTTCTGTAGATTTATGAGACTGGGATGTATTGCATCATCTTGTTATGCTGCCTGGCTAACTGAATCTAATAGTGTTCATGAATGTTCCATCCTTCTACTGGCTGCTGGGCAGTGAGTGATAGGACAGAGAGAGTTTATGATCAAAGCAACAATAGAGTGGTGAATTATCTGTTATTTCTCCTTCTATCCAAACTTCTCAATTCTATTCAGGGGCTTTATTGGCATGGGAAACATGTGTTTACATTGCCAATGCAAGTGAAATAAACAATTACATAAATAAATGCAAAACTCAAAATAAGGTTGACCTTGACAGGAGAATCAAAGCCCTATGTCATAGCCATGTCAGTGTTCATTTAGCTCATGATGAAAAATGGGATAGAGGATCTTTCAGCTGTTTCTGACGTTATGCAAGAGGCCTGTCAACACTTCTCTCAGGTCTTAGGAAAAACCACTGTGACACAGTCAGAGGGAAATCTGAGCCCTAAGAAAAGTGTGTGGGTAATCTACTGAATAGGAACTTAGAGTACACCAGGGATTCTCCATACTGCTCATCACTCTCTGATGCTTCGACCCGACTGGTCCTGAAAGCATGTGTATTGAGATTGTGCGTGCGTGTGTGCTTGAGCTTGAGTGAGTCCCTATGTGGATACTACTGTACAGTAACCGCATGATCTGCTGGCCTCTAACTCTGGCCTTGTTCATAGCCTTTCGACACTTTCCCATAAGGAAGATAAGTCTTGCCAGGCTGAAGGAAGTCTGTGGGTGAAGTGCCTTGATGTGGTGAAGGGTTCTGAGGTAAATGTGAAGGTGATGAACGGTAGTCAGGCTGAGAGGCTCTGAGAGCCGTCGTTTAGGAGTCAGGGGTCTGTGTGGACCAGGACATGGTGCTGCTGGGTCACAATGTGGTGAGATCGCTGAGGAAAAACAGGATATGTGTCTAGTCAACAACATGAGAAACAGGGGACAGTGTTTTGACCTGGTGGTCTGACCTAAAAAAAAAAGGTATATTTGAGAACTCAAAATGTTCAGGTTATCCACATAAATAGCCTACATGTACAGTGGCAAGAAAAAGTATGTGAACCCTTTTGAATTACCTGGATTTCTGCATAAATTGGTCATCACATTTCATCTGAACTTCATCTAAGTCACAAGAATAGACCAACACAGTCTGCTTAAACTTACAACACACAAACTATTGTGTTTTTCTTGTCTGGATTGAATATATCATTTAAACATTCACAGTGTAGGTTGGAAAAAGAATGTGAACCCCTAGGCTAATGACTTCTCCAAAAGCTAATTGAAGTCAGGAGTCAGCTAACCTGGAGTCCAGCAGGTAGCCTAGTGGTTAGAGCGTTGGACTTGTAACCGGAGGGTTGCAAGTTCGAATCCCCAAGCTCTGGCGCCGAAGACGTGGATGTCGATTAAGGCAGCCCCCCGCACCTCTCTGATAAATGCGGAAGACACATTTTGGTTGAAGGCATTCGGTACAACTGACTAATAATGTTGACTTTGAGCTGCCTTGCCCTATAGAAAACACTCATAAAATATGAGTTTGCTATTCACAAGAAGCATTGCCTGATGTGAACCATGCCTCAAACAAAAGAGATCTCAGAAGACCTAAGATTAAGAATTGTTGACTTGCATAAAGCTGGAAAGGGCTACAAAGTATCTCTAAAAGCCTTGATGTTCATCACTCCATGGTAAGACAATTTGTTCAGCACTGTTGCTACTCTCCCTAGGAGTGGCCGTCCTCCAAAGATGACTGCAAGAGCAGTGTGCTCAATGAGGTTAAGAAGAATCTTAGAGTGCCAGCTAAAGACTTACAGAAATCTCTGGAACATGCTAACATCTCTGTTGACGAGTCTACGATACGTAAAACACTAAACAAGAATGGTGCTCATGGGAGGACACCATGGAAGAAGCCACTGCTGTCCAAAAAAAACATTTCTGCATGTCTGAAGTTTGCAAAAGTGCACCTGGGTGTTCCACAGCGCTACTGGCAAAATATTCTGTGGACAGATGAAACTACAGTTGAGTTGTTTGGAAGGAACACGCAACACTGTGTGGAGAAAAAAAGCACAGCACACCAACATCAAAACCTCATCACAAATGTAAAGTATGGTGGAGGGAACATCATGGTTAGGGGCTGCTTTGCTGCCTCAGGGCATGGACAGCTTGCTATCACCGATGGAAAGATTAATTCACAAGTTTATCAACACATTTTGCAGGAGAATGTTAGGCTATCTGTCTGCCAATTGAAGCTCAACAGAAGTCCTGTTGCATCACTCAACAACGACCCAAAACACAGAAGTAAATCAACAACAGAATTGCTTCAACAGAAGAAAATACGCCTTCTGGAGTGGCCCAGTCAGTCCTGACCTCAACCCGATAGAGATGCTGTGGCATGACCTCAAGAGAGCGGTTCACACCAGACATCCCAAGAATATTGCTGAACTGAAACAGTTTTGTAAGGAGGAATGGTCCAAAATTCCTCCTGACCGTTGTGCAGGTCTTATCCACAACTACATTAAACATTTGATTGAGGTTATTGGTGCCAAAAGGGGGTCGAACCAGTTATTAAAACCAAGGGTTCACATACTTTTCCCACCCCGAACTGTGTGTTCAATAAAGACATGAAAACTTATAATTGTTTGTGTGTTATTAGTTTAAGCAGACTGTGTTTGTCTACTGTTGTGACTTAGATGAAGATCAGATCAAATTTTATGACCAATTTATGCAGAAATCCAGGTATTTCCAAAGGGAAATGCCACTGTAGTCTAGGCCTACATACTGTATCTGCCTAATCACCCCAATGAAGTGAATGAAGCTGTTCCCTTGATCTAGTCATGTGGAAAAGCTTTATTTAGTGATAGATTAGTAATGTCAATAAATCATTGAGTGAAGAGAACTCATCCCATCTAGAATTAAACTCTGTATTTACTGTAGTCAAATACCTGGTCCATGTATAGTTACAACTTTATCAATACGCTAAGCACTAGTGTGCTCTTTAAAATATATTTCAATAAATAAAATTGACCAAATTCACCATGAAAGCTTTCACAATAGTTCGGCACAGTGGAAGCATCATAATATCCATAAAACCTAGTGGTAAAACCCGGTAATGCTTCCAATAGTTTTTTCACCATAAATTTTTGCGTCTGGGATTTTAGAACTACTGTACTTCATATATAAGGTCTGTGTTTCGTGTAGGCTTACCCTAGTGTGACATGTTGATAAATAAAATACAATTCTTTCATTCAACAAAGTTGATGAAAATGGTTACTGGTTAGCTGTGTTACTGAATGTTGAAGGGACTTTTTTTACTATGATGAATGTGTATGGCTATAATAACAACAACCAAAACTTAATCCCACTTAACAAGCTGAAAGATCTTATCTTAGAATTAAAGTGTTATATCCTACAGAGAATGTAATTGTTGGGGGTGATTTCAACATGGCCCCAGATGAGTCAACTAATAGATACCCCCCAGATATTATGTGCATTATAATAGTCTTATCTCCAACTTTTGTGACTCTTGTGCATTCATGGATGTGTGGATAGTTCAGAACCCAGCTATTAAGCAATTTGGTTCATGGTTCAAACCCAATGGTCCCAGTAAATCAAGAATTGATTATTGGCTTATTTCAAATAATTTAGACACCTATGTCTGTAACACTTCCGTTTCAGCATCCCCTCTCACTGATCATTGTGTCATATCTGTAGATTTAAAACCTACAATCCATACATTTAACGCTGATTTTCTTAAGGATGAATCTTACTTTAAAGAGATTAGAAATATTATTTCAGAAAATTCAAAATAACACTGAGTTATGTGCGTACAGAAGTAAATGGGAATATCTCAAATGTAAGATATGTCAATTTTATTTTAGTAAAAAGATTTTTCAGTGTAAAAGTCAGAGTTTGATTTGGTTAATGAAATCAATATACTTTGTAACAAGTCAGATCTGTCTGTTGATGACAAATAAGATACAAATTTTACAATCCAAATTGGATGATGTTAACATAAGGCCAACAGATCAAAGGCAAAGTGGATAGGAGAAAAAAAGACTTGAAAAAGGAAAGGAACACTATTAATTCATAGCATGTTAATATAAAAGGTCAGAACCAAAGTTGAATGCTACAGAAATAATATATATTTATACATTCATATTCCTCATCCTACTCCCCCAATGAATGCAATTATTTTTTTTGAAAATTAAAAGCCATATTCCTACAATAGACTTAGAATGTAAAGAGTTTTGTGAGGCAGAGCGTCAGATCCTTGGTGTTTACATCACCAACAAACTAACATGGCACACCAAGACAGTCGGGCACGACAAAACCTATTCCCCCTTAGGAGACTGAAAAGATTTGGCATGGGTCCTCAGATCCTCAAAAGGTTCTACAGCTGCACCATCGAGAGCATCCTGACTGGTTGCAGCACTGCCTGGTATGGCAACTGCTCGGCCTCCAACCTCAAGGCACTACAGAGGGTAGTGCATACGGCCCAATACATCAATGGGGCCAAGCTTTCTGCCATTCAGGACCTCTATACCAGGCGGTGTCAGAGGAAGGCCCTAAAGAGGAAGGCCGCAAGCATGCGCAGACCAGCTGGCTGGTGTGTTTACAGACATATTCACTTATCCCAGTCTGCTGTTCCCACATGCTTCAAGAGGGCCACCATTGTTCCATTTACCAAGAAAGCTAAGATCATCAATTACAGCTCAGCATTTAACACCATATTACCCTCCAAGCTTGTCATTAAGCTCGAGACCCTGGGTCTCGATCAAGCCCTGTGCAACTGGGTCCTGGACTTCCTGACGGGCCGCCCCCAGGTGGTGAGGGTAGAAAACAACATCTCCACCCCGCTGATCCTTAACACTGGGGCCCCACAAGGTTGCGTTCTCAGCCCTCTCCTGTACTCCCTGTTCACCCATGACTGCGTGGCCATGCACGCCTCCAACTCAATCATCAAGTTTGCAGACGACACTACAGTGGTAGGCTCAATTACCAACAACGACGAGACGGCCTACAGGGAGGAAGTGAGGGCCCTCGGAGTGTGGTGTCAGGAAAATAACCTCTCACTAAACGTCAAGAAAACAAAGGAGATGATCGTGGACTTCAGGAAACAGCAGAGGGAGCACTCCCCTATCCACATTGACAGGACAGTAGTGGAGAAGGTGGAAAGTTTTAAGTTCCTCGGCGTACACATCACGGACAAACTGAAATGGTCCACCCACACAGACAGCGTGGTGAAGAAGGCGCAACAGCGCCTCTTCAACCTCAGGAGACTGAATTTGGCTTGTCATCTAAAAACGTACAAACTTTTACAGATGCACAATCGAGAGCATCCTGTCGGGCTGTATCACCGCCTGGTACGGCAACTGCTCCACCCACAACCGTAAGGCTCTCCAGAGGGTAGTGAGGTCTGCACAAAATATCACCGGGGGCAAACTACCTGCCCTTCAGGACACCTACACCACCCGATGTCACAGGAAGGCCAAAAAGATCATCAAGGACAACAACCACCCGAGCCACTGCCTGTTCACCCCGCTATCATCCAGAAGGCGAGGTCAGTACAGGTGCATTAAAGCTGGGACCGAGAGACTGAAAAACAGCTTCTATCTCAAGGCCATCAGACTGTTAAACAGCCATCACTAACATTGAGTGGCTGCTGCCAACATACTGACTCAAATCTCTAGCCACTTTAACAATTAGAAATTGGATGTAATAAACGTATCACTAGTCACTTTAAACAATGCCACTTTATATAATGTTTACATACCCTACATTACTCTTCTCATATGTATACACTACTCTAAACCATCTACTGCATCTTGCCTATGCTGCTCGGCCATCGCTCATCCATATATTTATATGTACATATTCTTATTCATTCCTTTACACTTGTGTGTAGAAGGTAGTTGTTGTGAAATTGTTAGATTACTTGTTAGATATTACTGCACGGTCGGAACTAGAAGCACAAGCATTTCGCTACACTCGCATTAACATCTGCTAACCATGTGTATGTGACCAATAACATTTTATTTGTATAAAAAATTATCAACTACTCCAGCCACCCTAGTCAGACTATTCTCTCTGCTACCGCACAGCAAGCGGTACCAGAGCACCAAGTCTAGGTCCAAGAGGCTTCTAAACAGCTTCTACCCCCAAGCCATAAGACCTCTGAACACCTAATCAAATGGCTACCCAGAATATTTGCATTCCCCCTTTTTGAAAGAGAGGTCCGTACATAACAAAAATTGCACACCTTTTCAAGGAACCCCCACTGGTGGTCTATAATCGTGGTCACAATATTGGGGATAGCTTAGTGAGATCTGACCTGCCCCCTGAGCCCACTCAGACACTGTGACACCCATTCCAAATGGGAACTACAAATGTGCCTTGTGCACAGTGCAATAGCACTACAATAAACATGTCAAGTTATTTCCAAATAATTCTTCCAAGAACAGTTAAAAATGCATTATATCTGTCAATTTGTTTTATGTATCTGTAACGAAGAAAATAATAACAAAATATTTGTCTTTCCCTGTACCACCCAAGGCCAAAGAGAAACATTTAAAAATTCTAAATTATATTTATCCATCAAATGAATTTTTAAGATCGGAATTCAATGTAAAGCGTAATGACTGTACATTTTGTGGGAATGACATTGAAACTACTGAACGTATTTTATTGTGATCATATTACCACATTCTGGGTGGAGTTACATTATTTATTAATTTCCAAGAATATTAATATTGCCAAGTTCACATACAATGACATCAAATTTGGTTTATTCCAAGATGATTATTATATTATCATTTAAGATTTGTTAAAAACAAACCCTGAAATTCATTGCTGCCTTTGATTCGAACAAGCTGATATGACATGTATAATTGAATGTACAGTATAAGACCTCTGACGTTAATGTATTATTCAAGTTTCTTATATGTTTGTACAATTTTGAAGTTTAATAATAAAAATATATAATTTGTTTTACTCTCGACCACCGATGGGTGGTAACTTAGTGTCGCTGCAGTAGAGTCATTGATACAATTTCTGTGTTTTTTCCCCTCAGCCTGTCAACTGTCTATGACCCCACTGTTATTAACTGCACGTGAAGAACATAATCAAAGGATTTTCTGCTATGTCATACCACGGCGTATGGCTAGTAAAGGTTTGTTGCCTAAAATGTATTTGAACGATAAGTCATATCCATAAACATATTGGTCACACTTGTCAGTTTTCTTGAGTACCTAGCTGAGCATTTAGCTAGCTAAACTACAGTACCACCTCTGCCCCGGTCTCTTTTTCACTTTTGTTTTACCTGATCAGGTTTCCAAGTACCTAGCCCAGCAGTGCGCCTAAGCGTCAGGAAAATGAGAGGTTGGAAAGATCGATATTGGAAAGTAGGAACTGGCCTTTGGCCACAACTCCACATTTTGTTATTTACTGAAAACATTATGTATTTTCAGAGAGGTCCAACAATGCCAAAAATAGAAATGTTGACTTCTGCAGTGGACATCATGCTCAATAGGGTAGTTGGTGATGTTGCATGTAAATAGGCCTTAATGTCCTACCTGACTAATCTCAACTCCATGGTGAAGGATGTTTCTGGTGGAGTTCATCAGAAACTTCCATCACCATGGTGTTGAGTTTAGTCAGCTATCAATGTCCTAAATTCTGTAACATGTTTTTTTCAGGAGTCAGGTGTCTAATGAGAAAATGTGTGTAGTCTATGCTGAAGTTTCCTTTTTGTATTTTGTCCAACAGGAAACAAGGAAAAGCAGATGTAAGTATGGCACTTGTCACCACATGGTGTCACTGTAAACCCATACACTGTTCCTCATCCTCTTCCTCAACTTTTGGAAGTATTCTAGAAAACAGTAGCTGTATTATTGGATATGAGTTTAATTATTGGATGTCATTTTTATAGATTCATAGAATATGATTACTTGAATCAGACGTGTTACTGCTTGGTTGGAACAAAAGCCTGCACCCATGCTGGGCTGATTCATGGGTCTGTGGTCTGTCCCTCAGGTGTCATTCACACTGAATGAGGACCTGACCAGCCTGTCTGCATTTGGGGAGAAGGCAGCGTCGGTACGAGCCCCGCGGCACCATCCAATGACCATGCACAGTGTAGGGGGACAGACCCTGGCTGTGTTCATTGAAAGCTCTGCAGGTAACAGTCAACTTACCTGCTCTAATACTGGTAAAACACCATGGAGGTATGGTTAATTTGAGTTGAGGCAATATGGTGCATGAGTTGCTGAGTCATAAATAATAAAGAAATGAAACTCCTTGAAATTAATCAGATTAGATTTGGGTGTCCTGCTCTAGCAGTCTCTGACATGTCATGGAGAGATTTATAATCAAGACTTCTCATTTTACTCTTATTTCATATACTCTCCTGATTTTTTTCATTGCTCTACAGAGTTATTGCGATTACTCTAACGCACCGGTTTTATTTTATCACTATTTTTTTATTGTATTTCAACATTTCATCCCATGAAATATATTTACCCATCTTTAAACAGCCTACTGTAACACTTAACGCCTTCTCATGTGCGTACATAGTGTCAGTACATACACAACTACACGCACCCACATACTGTACATGTATTTGAATGATTCTCAGAAAGACCACAGAATAGGAACATCCATAGGCGGATATATATCCACACACACACACACAGTGCTAATTGCGTCTGTTAATGGTGTCATTCCTACAGAAACCATGCACAGAATATCAGTAGTAGTTGGTTCATGTAATTTCATGTGTAATGTTTTGTTTTTTTGTGTGCGTAGTGCCCAACTCTGGCATGCAGCATGTATTGATTAAGTGGTTGCTTAGCAACAAGCTTCGCTACAGAAGCAGTGAATAGGCTCAGCTGTACTGTACTGTTAGAAAGCCATTAATTTCTCTCCCTCATCCCTCCTGCTCTCTCTTTCTCCCTCTAAGTTTCTCTGCCAACCCCCATGCTCGCTCTTTTTCGCTGTCAGCCCTCCTGCTCTCTCTCTCTCTTAACCATCCTGAAAGGAAATTGGTCAGGGGTGAAACTACTAGTACCAGTCAAAAGTTTGGACACACCTACTCATTCAAAGTTTTTTTAATTTTTTACTATTTTCTACATTGTAGAATAATAGTAAAAACATCAGAGCTATAAAATAACACGTATGGAATCATGTAGTAACCAAGCTAAGTGTTAAACAAATCAAAATATGTTTTATATTTGAGATTCTTAAATGTAGCCACCTATTGCCTTGACAGCTTCGCACTCTCTTGGCATTTTCTCAACCAGCTTCATAAGGTAGTCACCTGGAATGCATTTCAATTAACAGGTGTTAATGCGCTTGAGCCAATCAGTTGTGTTGTGACAAGGTAAGGGTGGTATACAGAAGATAGCCCTATTTGGTAAAAGACCAAGTCCATATTAAGAACAGCTCAAATAAGCAAAGAGAAACAACAGTCCATCATTACTTTAAGACATGAAGGTCAGTCAATCTGTAAAATTTCAAGAACTTTTAAAGTTTCTTTAAGTGCAGTTGCTAAAACCATCAAGCGCTATATAAACTGGCTCTCATGAGGACCGCCACAGGAAAGGAAGACCTGAGTTACCTCTGCTGCAGAGGATAAGTTCATTAGACTTACCAGCCTAAGAAATAGCAGCCCAAATAAATGCTTCAGAGAGTTCAAGTAACAGACACATCTCAACATAAACTGTTCAGAGGCGACTGCGTGAATCAGGCCTTCGTTGTCGAATTGCTGGAAAGAAACCACTACTAAAAGGACACCAATAAGAAGAAGAGACGTGCTTGGGTCAATAAACACGAGCAATGGACATTAGACCGGTGGAAATCTGTCCTTTGGTTCCAACTACTGTGTCTTTGTGAGATGCATTGTAGGTGAACGGATGATCTCCGCATGTGTGGTTCCCACTGTGAAGCATGGAGGAGGAGGTGTGGGGGTGCTTTGCTGGTGACACTGTCAGTGATCTATTTAGAATTCAAAGCACACTTAACCAGTATGGCTACCACAGCATTCTGCAGCGATACGTCATCCCATCTGGTTTGCGCTTAATGGGACTCATTTGTTTTTCAACAGGACAATGA
This sequence comes from Brachymystax lenok tsinlingensis, assembly GCA_030435695.1. Classification (NCBI taxonomy): domain Eukaryota; kingdom Metazoa; phylum Chordata; class Actinopteri; order Salmoniformes; family Salmonidae; genus Brachymystax; species Brachymystax lenok. Next base: position 22,356,033 of record CM059785.1, read on the forward strand.
CCCAAAACACACCTCCAGGCTGTGTAAGGGCTATGTGACCAAGAAGGAGAGTGATTGAGTGCTGCATCAGATGACCTGACTTCCACAATCACCCAACGTCGAGATGGTTTGGGATGAGTTGGACCTCCAGAGTGAAGGAAAAGCAGCCAACAAGTGCTCAGAAAATGTGACCCGATTTCAGGAAACTTGCTGAATTCACAGGAGAGCCGTTTGAACATATCATTTTTTGGGCTGTTTTTTGGGCTGAAATGCCTTCTGGAACATGTGAACTTTCATATGCCTTAATAATAAACTTGTATTCCATCAGTTAATACGAATAAAATGGTTAATTTAAGAGCCTTGTAGTTTAAACCACATAAAAATATATCAACCTTCACACTAGCCATGATTGGCTGAGATAATGAGTGGGTTGGACATGTCGAGAGGAGTTCGGATTGGTCTGCCATATTGAAGGCATCTGTCTATTTGAGCTTGTCAGTCTGTGTTGGTAATCCTGTCGAGAGCGAAACGAGATGGGTGGGGCTAAAGCTTAAGAGGGTGTGAACGATGCTGAATGGGTGTAGACGAAGAGCTCTTCACTAGATACCAAAACATTCAAAGGCGATTTTCTCAAAAGTGAGTTTACAAGTTGATCAACTTTCAAAGCAGAATTACTTTCCCATTGTTCCTCAAATGCAGTATGTGATATACCATGTTGTAGCTCTGAGTCTATACTTTTATCCAATGTAAAAAACACCATTTCACATTTTGCTACATAGGACAGAATCCAGGTGGTGAGTCACATATGTGGGAACTCCTTCAAGCCTGTTGGAAAAGCATTCCAAGTTAAACTGATTGAGAGAATGTTTAGAGTGTGCAAAGATGTCATCAAGGCAGAGGGTGGCTACTTTGAAGAATCTAAAAAATATTTTGATATGTTTAAAACTTTTTTGGTTACTACATGATTCCATATGTGCGATTTCATTAGTTTTGATGTCTTCACTATTATTCTACAATGTAGAAAATAAAGAAAAACCCTTGAATAAGTAGGTGTGTCCAAACTTTTTACTGGTACTGTACATCCATCTGTTCCAGTAGTTTCAGAAGGTACGGTAAACAACAGAGAAGCCAAAACAGAGCAGAGAGATTGCATTACAGATAATCTTTAATAACACCTCTCACTGTACCGTGTCTGCTATTACTGCAGACACGAAGTCAGACTGTCTGGAAGAAACCATACTGCATTACATACATCAGAAAGAGAATTGTTCTAGAAATAACTCCAGCCCACCTGTTGTGGAGTGAATGAGTGATGCTGACATACACACACACACACAAATATGGAACGCTGTTTGGGTCAAAAAAGATACATGTGAAATAACACTATATATAGCTGTCTTGTGAGTGCGTCTCTAATTGCTTTAAGTAAAGTTCAGCACTAGCATTAGCAACGTCAGACCCTGGCTGTGTTCATTGAAAGCTCTGCAGGTAACAGTCAACTTCCCTGTATGTGTGTGTGTATATGTATTTTTTAATGTTAAAATAAGGGTAATATATGTACCTAATTTGCATAAATACACCGGGGGTATTTGCATATATGAATACATTAACATAAAGGTGTGGACCAGGGCTGCAACCACCAAACACTTGTCTCTGTCTACGCTACCTGTGCTGGCCTCGTGAATTACTGTTGTTGTCACATTCTCTTGCTTAATTAAAATATGTGTGTCAATAGCAGGATACCCTCAGATATCTATCTAAACATATTTGATATTAGGCTGGGGCAATATACCGTAAACAGGAGTATTTGTTACATCCCTCTTAGTGAGCATTTCTCCTTTGCCAAGATAATCCATCCACCTGACAGGTGTGGCATATCAAGAAGCTGATTAAACAGCATGATCATTACAAAGGTGCACCTTGTGCTGGGGACAATTAAAGGCTACTCTAAAATGTGCAGTTTTGTCACACAACACAATGCCACAGATGTATCAAGTTTTGAGAGAGTGTGCAATTGGCATGATGACAGCAGGGATGTCCACCAGAGCTGTTGCCAGATAATTTAATGCTAATATCTCTACCATAAGCCGTTGTTTTAGAGAATTTGTCAGTACGTCCAACCGGCCTCACAACCGCAGACTACGTGTAACCACGCGAGCCCAGGTCCTTCACATCCAGCTTCTTCACTTGCGGGATTGTCTGAGACCAGCCACCCGGACAGCTGATGAAACTGTCAGTGCAGAAACTGTGAAACAACAGTTTCTGCACAAACTGTCAGAAACCATCACAGGGAAGCTCATCTGTGTGTTCATTATCCTCACCAAGGTCTTGACTTCATTGTAGTTTGGCGTGGTAATCGACTTCAGTGGGCAAATGCTCACCTTCGAAGGCCACTGGCACGCTGGATAAGTGTGCTCTTCACGGATGAATCCCGGTTTCAACTGGACCGGGCAGATGGCGGGTATGGTGTCTTGTGGGCGAGCCGTTTGCTGATATCAACGTTGTGAACAGAGTGGTGGCGGTGGGGTTGAGCAGGCATAAGGTACGGACAACGAACACAATTGCATTTTATCGATGGCAATTTGAATGTACAGAGTTACCGTGATGAGATCCTGAGGCCCATTGTCGTGCCCATTGTCGTGCCAATTCCTAAAAGCTGAAAATATCCCAGTTCTTCCATTGGCCTGCATACTCACCAGACATGTCACCCATTGAGCATGTTTGGGATGCGCTGGATTGACTTGTACGACACCGTGTTCCAGTTCCTGCCAATATCCAGCGACTTCGCACAGCCATTGAAGAGGAGTGGGACAACATTCCACAGACCACAATCAACAGCTTGATCAACTCTATGTGAAGGAGATGTGTCGCGCTGCATGAGGCAAATGGTGGTCACACCAGATACTGACTGGTTTTCTGATCCTCGCCCCTAGCTTATTTTTTTTAAGGTATCTGTAACCAACAGATGCATATCTGTATTCCCAGTCATGTGAAATCCATAGGTGACGGTCTAATAAATGTGTTTCAATTTACTAATTTCATTATATGAACTGTAACTCGCGTTTTTATATTTTTGTTCAGTGTAGTGTTCCTAATTCTATGAATTCAATCCCCTCCTGGATCAAGGTCCCTGTTGTGTGCGTCGTAAAAAAAAAATTTATTACAAAATTAAAGAACGTCCGTTGTACGTATACCCAGATATGGTATAGAAACGATATGTAAATCTGCATACCGCCGAACCCTACTTTACATTGTTTGCGAGATTAGACATAATATCACTATAATCTGCATATTCATTTTCGGACGTTGCTTTCATTTTAACTCATTTAATTTGTAAACATTTCAACTGTACTAAATTATTACTATTGTTACTATTTTCTATTGCCCAAACAATTAACACCCATCAAAAAAGTTATATTTCTTGTGATGTAAGTGTCGAGACGGTTCGTTAAATCCCAGACTAAGCTTTAGTGTTCTTGTAGATACAACGGAAAGACAATGTATTCCATTTAGCCCATTTCAGCCAATACCGGGGTGTGTTTTGACAGGACATTACAAACATTTCTGTGGACACAAATTGAACGGGAAAAAATGACGGGCACAAGCTAGGGAATGAAATAGTCGCAGGAATAAAATGAAAGCAATCAATCCAGTGAGATTTAACTGACAAATGGATTTTGCACCCCTCAAACACAGGAAATAGATGCCTGAAAAAGACAGATCCTCAGGTGGGTGGGGCATGCGCGTTGCTACTGTTGCTAATGTTCTTCAGGGTTGGAGTGTGTCTTTGCCGGGTCTCTAGCTCTGTGAGGCAGAATCTGAGGCAGCTTGTAGGAAATGTAGCCGTCTGGGTCGGCTGTGTGTCTTCATTCCAAATCCCTGTGTGAATCACTGAGCATTCCACCCGAACACCTCTCAGCACTGGGAGTGAGTCATGGGATTTTTGCCATTGATTCATCCCCTCAGACATGCTCTCTTATCTGTCTCTACTGGAGCTATCATGTGATGGTTGTCAGGCCAAGAGCTGTGCTCCTGTCGGTTCTGTCCATGTCTGTAATGAGAGGAGAAGCCAAGGTCAGGGCCTAGGTGGGTGGGAGGGCAGACGGCTTGTTAGCTGCCCTCTCCTACTGACACTGTCTCTTCTCTATTCATCTGCAACAGTCAAACAGTGTTTCTCCTGCACAGCTCTAGATAGAGAACTTCATTCAACTCAACCCAAGGTTTGGTGATTTAGTTGTCTAGTTAAATCAGGTCCTGCTGGTGCTGGAATAGAAGATGTATGTAGCATCTGATCAGCTGAGAGGCTGGGTGGATGTGCTGAGATTGGTGTGAAAGCTACCAGTCCATGTGGGCAGCATATTGTTCAGGCAGGAAAAGTCATTGTTGCTCAGAGCTCTATTAGTGTCCTGGTAGAGAGAGAACGTCGCCCTCTGCTCTGCTCTCTCGCAAAGGAGGCACGTGTTGCAAGTAATAATCAGTAGAAAATGTTCACACAGAGACCAGGCACCTGACTGTATAACTGCCTGTCTACTGTCCATTAAGCCCAGGATGGAATGTACAGTACACATACTCTTTAAAATATAAATTCTGTGGATAATGCACAAGTATATAGTGGGTATGTTTAGAACATAATATTATTTAGAATGTACAGATAGATATTCATTGGAATGTAGAGATTGTTTAGAATGTACAGATGTTCTTTAGATTGCTGACTGAAGGCTACTGATCTATTTGAGAGACCACAGCATATGGCTCAGTGCAACTACAATGTCACATCTCTCATTCAACCTGCTAAGAGAACTGTTGTCAAGCCTTCAGTGTGTCGGCTGTCATTAGATTTGTGTTCTAACTACAGTAGCAGAATATAATGTAAGACGCCATTGTCTTACGTCAGATGGCGTCACTCCTACGCGACGCTCGTCCCTCAATTATTGCAGGTGGAATCGACACAATCTGGCGTAAGACCATGGTGAGATTCTGTATTGCAGTGTTCTCCAGGGAGGGAAAGTAAGGGTGATGCCAGTCCATTCCTATTCTTTGTTTCTCTTGTAGCCAATGACAACCAGTCTAATTTGCATTATTTCTTAAGTCAAAACACTCGGTTGGTCTTTAGGTGGTGTGAGTGAACAGTCATCTACATGTCTCCTCTGTTATAGCGTCAGAATAATAGCTGATATCATTAGTTCAGCTTGTTGAGATGTGGCACTCACTCCTCTCAGCCATGCTGTCGGGGGAGAGGAGAGGAGTGGATTGATTGATTCAGCTGGCTTTCTTTTTCTCTGCCTGTCATCTTTCTCTCTTCCTCTGCCTCTCTTTCTCCCTTTACCCTCTCTATGCCCCGCCTCTTTCTGCCTCTCCTCTTCTCTCTGTGCCTCTTTTCCCTCTACCCTTGCCTAGCCTTGGCTACTCTTCAGTTTAGGTCAGCTGAAGTTGACCTGTCCATTAGAGTCATTCCAGGGACAAGGAATGTATTGATAGTTAGGAATCTTAGTGGTTTCCCTTAATTATGTATAGCCATGGAGACACCTACTGCCACAGGGAACAGGCTAGGATTGTGTGTGTGTGTGTGTATTAGAGAGAAGAAAGTCACGAGTCATGACCGCAGTCAATTTCCACGTGACCGTTTAGTCACGTTAACTAGGCTTTTCCAAGCTTTGATGCTGATGGTTGTTAGTAGCCTACCTAACTTGCTAACTGCCTGGTACTCAGCACTCTATTGCCCCTTTAATCACTCTGGCATCAATGCAAATGTAATCGAAAATCCATGTGCTCATGTTGTGCAACATTTCTATAGGCTATGTAATTGCATGAGAAAACAGAGTTTTGATGGCCTCTATTGAAAAGAGGATCCCATCAGCTTTCTATAGGCTAGGCCTACTATATTTATTTCTCAACTTTCCTAATATTAAGCACATTACTTCACTTTACAATCGGAGTATAGCCTACCTGGCTGGCATGAAAATGAACCATGGGAAAAGCGTCCTCCATTTGCTATTTAAGTGTGTAGATTACGTATTTTTTCCCCCAGCCCCTGTTCCGAGACGGGTGCATGACAGAGGTCTAACTAATTTCACGCATAGTGTATATTATCTAGTATATGTAAAGATCAGATTAAATTTGCATAGTCTGATGGGTGACATTAGCCTATCACTTGTGCATGATGTATTAGGCTATCACTTGTGAATGATGCCCATATAACTATAATTACCTATTGATGGGGATTCCGCTGGACAGTCTGTCAAGTTTCCTCCTCTACTTCTCAACGGATAGGGGTGTTCCATGGTGGGTTGCTTGTTGAGGAAGTGGAATGAGCACACAGCCAAATTGTTTCCCAGAGCGTGTAGTAAGGCAAGAAACAGTGCATGCCTTTTTTTTGCAACTTTTCAAAATCATAGTCACACACCTCATGTAGCCTAGCCCATAGGCCTACATGTTTTGATAAGGGTATTATCACAACTAAAGTGGCCAAATAACTTCTTAAAATTAAGCACATTAAGCCGCTTTACAACTGGTGTAGAGCCTAACTGGCATACATAGGCGGCGTGTGAGTTTCAAGTTTAGGGAAGATAATTTTCACCATAAAAATGCACCTTTTATAATAAAAGCATTACATGCCTAATCACATTTTCAGTCACTTTTGAGAACAGTGTTTTCCCGCTGATTGATTGCATTTTGAAACATTCGTGCTTAAAGCCTAATGCCATGTGCACATTGCTATGCTTTTAATGTGTAGAAATAGCCGAAACGTTTTGATCTGTTGCATCAGCCTTATTGCTTTAAAAAAAAAATTTGATGCGAGTGGTTGTATTACAACTGTCCCAGACTGTGTTTGGAATATTTCTTTCTCTCACAGAAGGACGAGTTGACCAATAGAATAGGTTAACTAGTGTACTATGGGGGATAGATTGACATAGACTAGTGCTTTGCTGTTCGTTAGGCCTACTCATCTTGTGTCTGACGAAAAGTAAACGTGGACAGTTCTAACATCTTCAATATGCGCCTCAGAATTCGATAAAAAGGACGCGAGCAGTTGCGTCCCCGACGTGTCTGTCTTCACTTGTAGCCTACTTCGGAGCTGAGATGCTTGTGAGAAGGACCCGATCACTTGGTGGGCATTGGTGGCTAATAATAATTGAGATATCTGAGAGAGCCATGTGAGTGAGAGGTGCTTCGGAGCAAGGCAATTGGCAGCCGGTAGAAGGGAATTTATAATTATTATATTCAGAACAATGGCCACTTTGGCCGCAAAAGGCATGGATTTTTTAAGGGGTATTACAGCCACACAAGGAGGATGCCGCCATGAAATTTGAAGCCTGGTGAGAATATTATCAAGTGCTTATCAAATTGTGAAGCAGGGACTGATGAAGTGTGTGCAGGCTGAAACAAGGCAGAGCTCATCATTAGAGTCGCATCATGCAGCCTTAGAATGCATTAAAAATTAAAACATAGCCCAACGTTTGTATCACAACCAAAGTTGCGTATAAATAACTCTAAGTTAACAAATAAACAGGTCCTCCTATATGCTTAACTGCTCAACACAGAATAGCTGCATGTACGCACTCCCTCTGAAATCGTTTGGAGAAAATATCCTTTATTTTATTCAGCTCAATTGTATTCGTCATACTAGGAAATAATGTAAAATAATGCCACAGAATTCTAAGCAAATCTTGTCTGCTAAATTAACTATTGTAGCCCACCGCCATATGGCATAGCCAGATCAGGGCCTAACAAGGACAACTGAGTATGCTATTCTGTTCTTCTGAAATAGACTACATGTTTTTCATATCATGTTTCTTTAGACCTAAAATAAGTAATTGATTTATTGTGATGGTGTAGGCTCTATTAAAATAGATTTATTATACTTTTTAAAATGTAGAAGTTCCAAAGGTCTACATCAGTGGCTTGTAGGCTGTGCATGGAAACCAGGAGATGCTAAACGTGTTTGTTAATTAACGGTCAATTATCGTGAGACCGGCAGTTATTTGCTTGACAATCACCGGCTGACAAAATCTAATGAACGCCACAGCCCTAGTTGCCTCTTTTGAATAAGCTAAGTGTGTTCTCTCTCTCTCTGTTCTTCTCTCTTTCTGTATTAACCCCCACCTCTCTCTCTCCCTCCTCCCACTACTTTTTCCTCTCCCTCTGTCTCTCTCCATGCACCTCCCTTAGTCTCTCTCCCTGCCACCTGTGGGCTAGATATTCATCAGTCTGAGCTAAAAGCTAATAGGCACAGTGGTATCATCAAATATGGATGGGTCTGATCTGCAATTAAAAAGCTCTCAGGTTTGATGTCGCCCTCAGCACACTGCTGGCTTTGGGAGTTTCGTGTTTGCCCTGCGCCAGAAGAGTGAGTGAGTGTGTGTGTGCGCATGAGGGATTGTGTGTGAGTCATGAGTAGGGGGGTGTAGAGAAAAAAAGCGAGCACAGATTGGTTCAATCCAAAGCTTACATGTAAAGAATAATAAAGAATTCAGTGATTTCTATTTCTTGCAACTTTCTGAAGATGTAGCGGCATGTGAATGCCTTTGTACCCGTTAGCGATGCCGGAACAGTCATTTCTAAAGGCTTTCCCATAAAACTTCCCAATTTAAATGGTAACTGCAAAGTGGGCTTACATGGCAGAATATGATATCATGATGATTTGTATCAATCAGGTGGTCTTTTTGGGGGGTGTTATTATGACAGTGTATTGGCTGGTAAGAATTCTGAGTGGCTGGTAGATTTTAATATAAAGTGCATTCGGAAAGTATTCAGAGTCCTTGACTTTTTCCACGTTTTGTTACATTACAGCTTTATTCTAAAATGGATTAAAAATATGTTCTCAATCTATACACAATACCCCATAATGACAAAGCAAAAACAGTTTTTTTGAATTTCTTGCAAATGTATAATAAAAAAATACATATTTTACATATTCAGACCCTTTGCTATGAGACTCAAAATTGAGCTCAAGTGCATCCTGTTTTCCATTGATCATCCTTGATTGGAGTCCACCTGTGGTAAGTTCAATTGATTGGACATGATTTGGAAAGGGACCCAGCTGTCTATATAAAGTCCCACAGTTGACAGTGCAAGACATTAGGTCGAAGGAATTGTCAGAAGAGTTCCAAGACAGGATTGTGTCGAGGCACAGATCTGGAGAAGGGTACCAAAAAATGTCGGCAGCATTGAAGGTGGCCTCAATCATTCTTGAGTTTGGAACCACCAAGACTCCTCCTAGAGCTGGCCGCCCGGCCAAACTGAGCAATCGGGGGAGAAGGGCCTTGGTCAGGGAGGTGACCAAGAACCCAATGGTCACTCTGGCAGAGCTCCAGAGTTCCTCTTTGGAGATAGGAGAACCTTCCAGAAGGACAACAATCTATGCAGCACTCCACTAATCAGGCCTTTATGGTAGAGGGGCCAGACGGAAGCCACTCTTCAGTAAAAAAGGCAAATGACAGTCCGCTTGGAGTTTGCAAGAGGCACCTAAAGGACTCAGACCAAACTCTGGTCTGATGAAACCAAGATCGAACTCTTTGACGTGAATGCCAGGCGTCACGTCTGGAGGAAACCTGGCACCATCCCTACGGTGAAGCATGGTTGTGGCAGCATAATGCTGTGGGGATGTTTTTAAGCGGCAGGGACTGGGAGACTAGTCAGGATTGAGAGAAAGATGAACGTAGCAAAGTACAGAGAGATCCTTGATGAAAACCTGCTCCAAAGCGCTCAGAAGGTTCACCTTCCAACAGGAGAACGACCCTAAGCACACAGCCAAGACAACGCAGGAGTGGCTTCGGGACAAGTCTCTGAATGTTCTTGAGTGTCCCAGCCAGAGGATCGAACATCTCTGACAGAGCTTGAGAGGATCTGCAGAGAAGAATGGGAGGAACTCCACAAATACAGGTGTGGCAAGCTTGCAGCGTCATACCCAAGAAGACTCGAGGCTGTAATCGCTGCCAAAGGTGCTTCAACGAAGTACTGTTTCTAAACCTGTTTTTGCTTTGTCGTTATGGAGTATTGTGTGTAGATTGAGGGGGGAAAACAATTTAATCAATTTTAGAATGAGGCTGTAACGTAACAAAATGTGGAAAATAGGGTCTGAATACTTTCCCGAATGCACTGTACCTGCCACAGTGGTGGGTGGACCAAGACGTTTGTTTTTAGGCCCTGTTAATAAACCATGTCGCAGGTCGTTCTAAAACCACTCATGGCATTTGTTTACACTTTGTTCAGTCATGTTACCTAATTACCTAGCTAGCTAGCTACCAACCTGGTTACTTTACCAGTATATACAAACATTTGGGGGCACAGAAAGAAGTTAAAGGGGATAGCTTCTTTAGAAGATCAATGAATGAATGACTGATCTGTTGCATGTCGTCAAAAAAAGTGGTCGCGAGAGGGTTTACTCCGCCCAAAATCTGCCCACGAAAACAGGGTGTAGGAGCCATGGGGGGACATGCACCCCCTTCCCCCAATGTTAGAAGCAGGTGAAATGCCCCCCCAATACAAAAAGGGATTTCATCAGGGTCTCAACTTATTAGTGCAATTTAGAAATTTGGTGTTGTATCTTAAGTTTTTATCTTGCTGTGTCAGTCACTGACAGTCACTCAATTATATAACATTTCTTAATTTGGTAAAATAGCAAGCTTGACTATCTAAACTTGTAGTAATCATGGTCGAATTACCGACCGGGGGTCATTCTCATGCAAATATATTAAAAACTGCAAAGATTTCTCACCGCACCATGGCAAACTGACACAATGTCCATGACACAATGTGTAGAATTACAGGAAATTAACAGTAAAACCTAATCTCTCCGATGTCAGGGGGGGGCGCTAAAATGTTTTATTCGCAAGGTGGACCATATTAACGGACAGCAATCAAAATTGAACAAGACCAGAGCCTGAACAATTATTACAGTTGATGTGTCAAAACGAAGAACATATTTTTATGACATACATCTACCCATCTTCACAACAGCTTTGTCAATATGACTTCACCATGATAATTGACCATCCAATGTTATACATAGGAGTTTAGCTTCCTCAACTTGTTCAATGGTTGCACCCTTTATACATGACTCCAGTTGAGGTTTAGGTCTTAGAGAATGTTTTGAACCAAATACAATGCTTTTAGTTTTAGATGTATTTAAGACCAGGTTATTATTAAATCACCCATTCTGATACTGACTAACTCCTTATTTAGAATGTCAGTGAACTCACTGGCTTTAGGTGCTGACATGTAGAGTGTGGAATCATCCACACACATAGTCATTATAGCTTTGTGTAAAACCAGTAACAAATAATTTGAGTAACGTCCCAAGGCAACTGCCCTAAGGGACACCGCACTGTACTTATCTGATTTTAAAAAAGCTTCCATTGAAGAACATTCTCTGGGTTCTATTGGATAAATAACGCTCCAACCATGTGATGGCAGGTGATGTAAAGCCATAGCAAGTGAGTTTCTTTTTTGGCGTCAATAACATTCCCTAACAATACAGCTCCAACTATCATGCTATTATCCATTTCTTTTAACCAATTCTCTCCATCAGTTTACTAAGAGCAGGCAACAAACTGATTAGGTGGCTGTTAGAGCCAGCAAAGGGTGCTTTACTATTTTTAGGCAGTGGAATTACTTTAGCTTCTTTCCACGCCTGTGGACACAACCTCCTTTATGCTTTGGTTAAAGATATAGTAAAAAGGTGTGGCAATACAGTCTGCTACCATTCTCAATAGTTTCCCATCAAGGTTATCTATACCTGGTGGCTTATCATTATTGATGGATAACAATAGTTTTCCACCTCTCCTACACGAAATTCAATACAGAGTTTTTCCACTTTCCTAGTGAAATAGTCATTGAAATTATTCGCAATATTGAAAGGTTTTGTTATAAATTATCCATCATCTTCAATGAAATATGGCAGTGAATTGGGTTTTCCATTGTTTTACACTGTACAAAAATATTTTATTCTAAAATGTATTACATTTTTGCAAATTTATTAAAAATAAAACAATTAAATATCACATTTACATAAGTATTCAGACGCTTTTATTCAGTACTTTGTTAGAGCACATTTGACATTGATTACATCCTAGAGTCTTCTTGGGTATGACGCTGAAAGCTTGGCAAACCTGTATTTGGGCAGTTTCTCCCATTCTTCTCAGCAGATCCTCTCAAGCTCTGTCAGCTTGGATGGGGAGTGTCACTGCATAGCTATTTCGGGTCTCTCCAGAGATGTTCGATCGGGTTCAAGTCCGGACTCAAGAACATTGAGACTTGTCCCGAAGCCACTTCTGCGTTGTCTTGGCTGTGTGCTTATGGTCGTTGTCCTGTTGGAAGGTGAACCTTTGCCCCAGTCTGAGGTCCTGAGTGCTCTGGAGCAGGTTTTCATCAAGGATCTCTCTGTACTTTGCGCCGTTCATCTTTCTCTCAATTCTGACTAGTCTCCCAGTCCCTGCCGCTGACAAACATCCCCACAGCATGATGCTGCCGCCACCATGCTTCACTGTAGGGATGGTGCCAGGTTTCCTCCAGACGTGATGCTTGGCATTCAGGCCAAAGAGTTCAATCTTGGTTTCATCAGACCAGAGTTTGGTCTGAGTCCTTTAGGTGCCTTTTGCAAACTCCAAGCGGACTGTCATTTGCCTTTTTTAGTGGCTTCAGTCTGGCCCCTCTACCATAAAGGCCTGATTAGTGGAGTGCTGCATAGATTGTTGTCCTTCTGGAAGGTTCTCCCATCTCCACAGAGGAAGTCTGGAGCTCTGTCATGGTGACCATCAGGTTGTTGGTCACCTCCCTGACCAAGGCCCTTCTCCCCCGATTGCTTAGTTTGGCCGGGCGGCCAGCTCTTGGAAGAGTCTTGGTGGTTCACAACAATCAGCAGCATTGCAAGACTGTTTTTTATCAACATTTTAGCTTTTTATAATAAACAAATGTTTTTACAGGGTTAACTATTAGATTCTAGAGCACATGTGTTTCAAAAGAACCTAGAATCCTATAATATATCTGGCGCTCCTAGACTTTCTTGTGCTTCTAACTTTTAAAAGAATTGGGAGCACCAATGAATCATGTTAATTTAGAGCCCTGGCTGCAACAGATGGTTTTTGGGGTGTTTGAGACACAGGCTGAATCGAGGTGGGCGACTCCATATGTGCTAAACACTACAGCTACTGTTTTTCAAGCATAGACTGAGTTGACTTATTTTAGTTCCTAATGTTCTAGTCTCGCACAATCTGTTTCCTTGTGTCAGAAGGGTTCTGGCAGAGATGAATTACAAGATGGTAAAGCAATTAGCACTGGGAGGCAGGGGAATACCAAGTAGCCTAACTCTAAGTACAAACTAAAGGGAATGTGTCTGGTTAGGCAGAGAGACACCATATAATACTCTACCACTTGCGCTCTGTACAACAATGTAATAGAATACTGTACCTACCCACTGATCAACAACAACCCGTTTTGCAGTTTTGGAAAATAACTACACAATGAAATATTCAATATGTTTAGTCTCGTTGTCAAATGTAGACATGGCCCAAATTGAAAGTGAAGTAATTGATAGTACTACAAATGTAAAAGATTGAGACGTGGATATAAAAAGAGGTCCACCTTGAGGGAAGAGAGCAGCGTTTATTGAATTGCCTTTCTGACCCACTTCTTTAAATATCACCAGTCTCCAAACTCTGGGGAGTAGAAGACACACCAGAACAACTGTCACTCACCAGTGATCACTTCATATAAGAAATGTTAGATTATAAAAATTACGAAATGGGAAACGAGAGTCTTAGATGAATATATGAATTCAGATTAAATTCAGATTTTTACAAATATGCATTGTTTTTGACATGACGTAATAACCTGTCAGTTATTAGTAACTGCTGAGTCATTGGGCGCTGATGCATTTTACAGTAAGTTTACATTACAGTTAATAAGGAAAGTAGAAGTAGTTAACTCTATTATAATTCTGCAGCATTAGTTACTTGTCTGTTCTATTAAATCCCTATGGTAAAATCTTTCTGCCTTAATGAGCTGTCATAATATTGATTCAAATAAATACAGTGCATTCGGGAAAGTATTCAGACTTTTTCCACATTTTTGTTACGTTACAGCCTTATTCTAAAACTGATTTAAATTGTTTTTTTCCCCCTCATCAATCTACACACAATACTCCATAATGACAAAGCAAAAACAGGTTTTTAGAATTCTTAGCAAATTTATAAAAAAACTGAAATCACATTTACATACAGTAAGTATTCAGAGCCTTTACTCAATACTTTGTTGAAGCGCCTGTGGCAGTGATTACAGCCTGAATTCTTCTTGGGTATGACGCTACAAGCTTGGCACACCTGTATTTGGGGAGTTTCTCCCATTTCTCCCATCTCTGCAGATCCTCTCAAGCTCTGTCAGGTTGGATGGGGAGAGTCGCTGCACAGATATTACTAGGTCTCTCCAGAGATGTTAGATTGGGTTCAAGTCTGGGCTTTGGCTGGGCCAACGAAGGACATTCAGCCAATGAAGGACATTGTCTTGGCTGTGTGCTTAGGGTCGTTGTCCTGTTGGAAGGTGAACCTTCGCCCCAGTCAGGTCCTGAGCGCTCTGGAGCAGGTTTTCATCAAGGATCTCGCTGTACTTTGCTCCGTTCATCTTGCCCTCGATCTTGACTAGTCTCCCAGTCCCTGCCGCTGAAAAACATCCCCACAGCATGATGCTGCCACAACCATGCTTCACTGTAGGGATGGTGCCAGGTTTCCTCCAGACGTGACGCTTGGCATTCAGGCCAAAGAGTTCAATCTTGCTTTCATCAGACCAGAGAATCTTGTTTCTCATGGTCTGAGAGTCCTTTAGGTGCCTTTTGGCAAACTCCTAGTGGGCTATCGTGCTTAATACTGAGGAGTGGCTTCCATCTGGCCGCTTTACCATAAAGGCCTGAGTGCTGCAGACATGGTTGTCCTTCTGGAGGTTCTCCCATCTCCACAGAGGAACTTTGGAGCTCTATTAGAGTGACCATCAGGTTCTTGGTCCCTTCCCTGACCAAGGCCCTTCTCCCCCGATTGCTCAGTTTGGCTGGGGGGCCAGCTTTAGGAAGAGTCAGGGTGGTTCCAAATGTATTTTATTTAAGAATGATGGAGGCCACTGTGTTCCTGGGGACCTTTTTTTAATGCTGCAAACATTTTTTGGTACCCTTCCCCAGATCTGTGCCTCGACACAATCCTGTCTCGGAGCTCTACGGACAATTCCTTCGACCTCATTGCTTGGTTTTTGCTCTGACATGCACTGTCAACTGTGAGACCTTATATAAACAGGTGTGTGTGCCTTTCCAAATCATGTCCAATCAATTGAATTTACCACAGGTGGACTCCAATCAGTTGTAGAAACCTCTCAAGGATGATCAATGGAAATAGGGTGCACCTGAGCTCAATTTTGAGTCTCAATTTTAAATAAAAAAAAAACAGTTTTCGCTTTGTCATTATGGGGTATTATGTGTAGATTGATGAGGAAAACAATTAATTTAAGCAATTTTATAATAAGGCTGAAGCGTAACACAATGTGGAAAAAGGAAGGGGTCTGAATGCTTTCTCGAATGCACTGTATTTCCAAGTCCCCTTGTACTATATATAGAATGAACACAAATTCCATGTGTTGTGGAAAAAATATTCCAAACCATTTTGCAGATGCTATATGTCTGTAATATTTAACAAGATAATCATGTAATGACTGACAATATTCATGACTTTTATTGTGTGTAAAACAAAACATTCACATATCCAAATGAACACACATTGTCACTTACTCACTCACAGCACAGGCGATCAAACAATCACAAAGTTGGTTTCTGATTTGAAAATCTTCACTGCACATGCATCATGCTAGATTTGAACAGTTGGGTCTAAACCCTCTGTGTATCTTTTCTGCAAAGCACACCTCTCATCCAGTCAGGCCATGTGTGAGAAGTTTCTGGAATAAAACAATTTGTTTTTGTCCAATAATCAGCAACAGTCATAATTCAGTCAGTACACTCTTCCACTCTACCACCCCTCAGGATCCAGAAAAAGGGTTGGTCACACAACTCAAAACTAGAACATAGCAACTAAACACAGCAACTGAACACACACACACTGTAATACCTCACTGTGCACACAGGCTGGTTTGAAGGGGGAGCAGACAGGATGGAAAAAGCAGCTTGATACAATCCAGTAGGAGACTGTTCCTCTGAGAGGGTGTGTTCTGTCCTGCAGTAGTTCCAGCCCAGGGGCTAGGGGTCAATCTGGAATCACACACCTTTCTCCTCCCTCTAGTTCCCCTCTCTACCTGCCTGTTACCTGCCCCATTCTCTTCCCTTCTCTTTACACCTCCCTGTCCATTCTCTCCCAGATCCCTCTCCCCCATATTTCCCTCTTCCCCTCTCCTCCCTCTCTTACTTGACAAAGTGCAGTGCCTCTGCGGCCACCACAGATCCCTTGCTGCTGTCCAGAGAGGTGATGATAGAGAAGCCAGCCTTCAGGGCCAGCATCACCGTCTCTAGCTTCAGACACTCCAGAGTACACAGGAAGGTACTGTCCTGCTTCAGCACCAGCCTGGAGCCCGGTTCCGACTTGATGAAGTGGCGGAACTGGATCACGTTGGATGACACCTCAAACTCCTCCGGGAAGCCGTCCAGCCGGCTCTTTGAGATCTGAACCAGGCGACCTTTGACCTTGTCAATGAAAGTGGGGTCACTGCAGTACACCTTGAAGCCCTGTGACCTCTCGTCAGTCACCTCCAGGAAGGCGGGCTCCCGCTGTACCGCCCGCAGCCCCTCCCACTCCAAAATGGCCTCCACCAATCTGCTGAGGCGGTAGAACTCTGCTTCCCGTCTCAGAAGGCCCACCTCTCTGAAGTCGTCGGGTAGCTGCAGGTCTCCGGTCCGCAGGAAGTTGAGGATGTGTCGGAACACGGGGCCGTCGCGGTCGATGAAGGGGTTGCCCATGGAGTCAGTGTGCTGGACGGTCTTCTTGCCGCTGGCCAGCTCCTCCAACACTGACCCCTGGTGGCGGCTGAGGGTGGTGCGGTGCGCGGCATACAGAAAGCCCCCCACGTTGAGGGTGATGGTGCCTGAGGAGGGCTTCTTGATGCTCTTACTGGGCTGCAGCAGGTCCGAGTTGATCTGTCTAAGTTCACTGTCCATCCTTCTGAGGTTCCATTCCATGCCGCTCCCGCTCAACAACAGCACAGTCTCTTTGTCTGTGTCTGCAGGCTTCAGGATAAGTGTGTGTAGCGTGCAGTAAAAAGTGAGTGTGTGTGGGAGCCACTCGGAGAGGTACTGGCATAGAGAGGAGCGCAGAGCGCACTGGTAGCAGAATGAGTCTGCCTCTCCTTTTCTCTCTCTCTCCTCCCTCCCTCTTACCTCTCTCTCGCTCTCTCTCTCTCTGCATCTCTGCTGGAGGAAGACGGGGGCCACCCTCCGTCACAGGGTGGGAGGAGAGGGAGTGTGTGTGCATTGGAGAGAGGGAAAGCGATGAGTAGAAAGGGTGGCAGGTGCTCTCCTTGCCGCTCTCTCCTTACTCTCTACACCCCCTCTTTTCTTTCCCCTTTGTCTTTTCCATCTTCTCTTGTTCCCCCTTTCTCATTCTCCTCCAACCTCCTCTCTCTCTCTCTGTGTGTGTGTAATTAGCCATCTCTTCTCGCTGATGAAAAAGCTCCCCAGCTGTGCTTCCCCACGTGAGACAACAGGAGGCCCCTGAACACACACACACCCTATATGCACACAGACACAGGAGGTTGTCGTGGTAGGGAACCTCTCTCCCCAACCCCATCCTAGGAACCTGTTGGTGTGAAAGAGACTGTAGTTGTGTAAGTATCTCTGCTGTAGAGATTTTCTGCAGTCAGATGTGTGCTACAAACCATGTTTACAGCTTTGTTCAGGGTGGCATTTACTGGCAGCTTGGTGGGCATTTACTGGCAGCTTGGTGGGCATTTACTGGCAGCATAGTAGGCACATTCACTGGCAGTGTGATAGAGAGATGGGGATAAGTGGGCAGATTGTGGGTATTTATGTAAATGAGTGTATTTACACAAATGGCCTGATTTCTCTCAAAGATTGCATGCAGTTGTTTAAGATCTCTCTAAGAGTAAACCCCTCAGAGACGTGTGTGTGCTTAATTACTGGTGAATGCAGGCAGACATGGTCTGAGCCTGCAGGGTCTTTGATTAGTCCACGTCTTCCTGCATCCACCCACAGCCTCGGTAGTTGACTGGAAGGTAATTAGGTCTAAACTGAGGGTAATGTCTCTTACTGCTGTATAAGGAAGAGAGGCTTGTGATGTGTATAAAGGCCTTGTGTATTATTATGGTGAGTCATAGACTCATATTGTTAGCCTCCAGAACATGGCGCAAGGAGCTTTAAATAAATACTGTATAACACAGTACAATGTTTCTTTCTACATGGGCTGACCATGACAAACTGTCTGGACAATATCTTCGCCTGACACATATTGTAACAAACAGTGATGTGTGTGTTTGACAGTTTCGCTCCCAGAGGTGAGAGAGTGTCCTGCAGGTGATGGGCTGTCTCTGACAGACAATGATGTTTCTCAACCTCCCTCTTCTCTTCCTTTAGCATACATTCTCCCTTGGGGCAGAAGTGTCATTATAGTAAACAGTGAGATAGATGTGTAATTAGGTAGTCTTTCTCTGTGTGAAGTCTGTTTGATGGAGCTGGTCTGGTGTTGTCCACAGTTATACAGAAGGCTTTGGTGTGTGTATGCTGGTGTTAAAATTGTAATTAAACCAAGCAATCACCCCAGAATCCAGGTGTAGAACATTCCCACGCACCCTTGATAGAGAGACAACCTATCAGATAGAATAACCCCTCTGTCTTATCTCCTGAAGTGGAGGCCCGACTTCCATTCACTCGTCCCCTTCAATGAACGTAGCTGTGGACAATCAGTGTGACAGTCTGACAACCCTTTCCGTTCAGTTCATTTCCGGTGCGACAGCTCACCATGGTGACGTCTGAGTGGCACGTCGGCGATCAACGAGGCGGCTCTACCGTACCGTGGTGCTTTTTAATCATAATATGATTAGTGGAATCATCCCTGTATTAGAATTGCAAATGAGGCAGTGGAACAGCGAATGGATGAACAGCAGAGAAGAGATGGTGGGTGGGTGGGTGAACTGCTTTCCTTCCCAGCCCTATCACACCATTGTTACCCTGGATAATTGTTCAACTTCATGTCGGAATCTATTTCATTTCTTCTTTTCTTTTTTTTCCCCTCAAAGTACTGAGAACGGTATTGCCGATTCCCATCATTAAAATCTCTTTCTTATTTCATTAAAGATATTGAATTATTCATTATGTTACTGGCCAAGACAGAGCTGTAACACAAACTGCAGTGAAGCTCGCATAGCAACAGTAGCCTTGAGGAACATAGATGTCGTGTATGAGGTGTGTGTGTGTAGCGGAGGTGGTAAGGTAGCCTTGCCTGAGACCTGGAGACTTGCGTTAAGCTCCCCTGGCTAATGCCTATGCTTTAGTTCAGCAGGCTAACACAATTTAGATATGTACAGACAACCTGGGTTCAAACCCTGTCAGGCACATGGGTTCTTTCCATGTCAAACACGCTCTGATGTTGGCTATATTTTAGGAAACATCTCCCTAGGATGCTAAAAATGTTGTCTGGTATCTGTGATACAGGTAATGGAGTAAATGAATAGCCCCTCACAGCAGATTGTTGATAAAGATGTCTTCTCTTCCCTTTTTTGAGTATCCCTAACCCCCCCAGAGAGATCGCTTTGGGCATGCAGTCTCCGTACATCTCTTCCACTATTGAGAGACATTACAGCCTTAAGAATAGTGCTGCTCTTCCAAGGCTGTGTTGTGTAGGATAGTAAGATAGTGTTGTGTCGGTTGTCAATAGAACAAAAAAATGCAATATGGCTAACATCTTTGTTGAACTGAAATTGGTACTTAATGCAGGTAAAAAAGGTTTTTCCAAAAACTATATGTACATTTGATGGTGCCCACATTGATCATGTCCTCACTCATGAATATCTGAATTGACGAAAAGCCATCTTTCAAAAAGCACATTGATGAGTTAGTTGAGAAATTAAGAATTAAGGTGGGTTTCCTTTAGGAATAGGGCATGCCTTTTGTTAAATAGCAAAAAACGAATAATTTAGTCGACATTCATTCCGGCATTAGACTATGGCGACATTGTCTGTATGAATGCAGCTGCCATTATTGAAGCCATTGGACACAGTTTACAAGAGCACACTCCGCTTTATTATGGGCAATATGTTCAGTACATATCACTGCGTTCTTTATCAGAAAGTAGGCTGACCCTCTCTTAAGTCTCGTAGATCAGTGCACTTCTCTCTTTTTGTTTATAAATCCCTCTTGTGAAAACTTCCGCCATACCTTACTTCATTGTTAAATTACAGACGAGTCACCAGACAAGACCCGATCACAGGGATGGCTAACTCTGGAGATCCCTTTGGTCTCCACTGAGTTAGTTAGATCTGCAGGTGTTTTTGCACCTTGTGTAATGATCTCCAGAACACGGATGTTTTGGTGCCGCTTTTTAATGTTTTTCTTTTCTTCAAGATCGTGTTTGGTAAGTTACTTTTCGTAAATAGTTTTTAAAATGTTTTTGTGTTGGAATTGAAAATATTTTGAATTTGTATGATTGTGTGCAGGACTCCTTTGTAAACGAGGCCTTGGTCTCAATGGGATTCCCTGTTGAAATAAAACAACATTTCAAATGAATTATGAGCAGGTGCATGAGATAGGGTTCAGGTTAGACACTACTGTGTAATCTGAAGAGATCTCCTGTTCCTGTACGCAGGCTGATAGTATTAGTCCATCTAGTCAACAGGTTTCCTCTTTTCTTGTCACCTCAAGGATAAATACCGCAATCATCTGACTATCACCTTTGCTGGATTTCAACACATTCCTTTGAGACACTTTTCTATCTGATGGTTTTCGGTAGTCTATCTGAGATTCACCAGAGGCTTGAGAAATCTGAAGGCTCACAATTTTATTATCTTCTGGAATATTCAGATACAGAGAGGGAGGTGTCTGGGGATAAGTATTAGGTTTGTTGTGGGAGTGGGGGCAGAGTGTGTGTGTGTGTGTGTGTGTGTGTGTGTGTGTGTGTGTGTGTGTGTGTGTGTGTGTGTGTGTGTGTGTGTGTGTGTGTGTGTGTGTGTGTGTGTGTGTGTGTGTGTGTGTGTGTGTGTGTGTGTGTGTGTGTGTGTGTGTGTGTGTGTGTGCATGGAGCAGATAAGAGGTTAGAGATGGTGGGAGAAGATGAGGGAGGGAGCGGAAGCTTCTTCTCTCCCCGGGCGCCGAAGACGTAGATGTCGATTAAGGCAGCCCCCCGCACCTCTCTGATTCAGAGGGGTTGGGTTAAATGCGGAAGACACATTTCAGTTGAAGGCATTCAGTTGTACAACTGACTAGGTATCCCCTTTCCTTTCCATTTTCCTCTTTCTCTCTCCTCCCGTTCCTCTCCCTCTTTGCTCTGCAGCCTTGAGCAACAAGTGCTGTGACCATTCCACTTCACTGGGCCTTCCTACTCCTACTCTCATTCTGTTTTCCTTTCTTTCTGCTCCACTTCATCTCTCTTTCCATCTCTGCATGTGCAGCTTTGCTCTCCTACATACCAGTGTCCTTCCATGCTAAACTGACATAAATCCGTAACACTCCCAGTCTTGAACAATCCTACAGGAGAAGAGTCATGTCTAGTGAGAGGGGGATAGAGTAGGGGATAGGTTTACAGACAAACGACAGGAAGAGAGAGGATGGAAAAGGAGAGGGGAGCCTTGAGTGGAGAGAATGAGAGGGAGAAGATGGGAAGAGAGTGAAAATAAGAGTGAGCCTTTAGAGGAGGAAATCTATACTATTCTCTCCTATACGACCCTGACCCAGGGGACCCTAGCCAGTGGCCTGTGGGTAACTAGCACGATAGTTGGAGGCAGGCTGCTCGGAAGTTGAAAAATGCGTTTGTGTGTTGGCGTGTTTATGGAGATGCGCCGACAAGTGTTCCAGCACTTATCATGCAATAATTGCACATAATTGTGTCCATTTGTGAAAACAGTGAGTAATGGATATTAGTGAGTGTGTGAGTGAGTGAGATCTGTGACATTGGACTGTAAAGTGATTTATCCGAAGCCACCTGGTAAAAGTTGCACAGATTTTTAACTGCACCAGCAAACGAAAACTGAACATTTTGTTTCAGTAGAACAAAACATGAGATTAGCCAACTAACGCCAACGAACACCAACTGGACTTCAGTAGTTGTTGGCTGTTCTTGAACGTTTGTTGGGCGAAGTCTCAACAGATTGTATCCATCCCCTTATCTCTGTATGAAAGTGTGTCCTACCATCTTGTGAACCTATCCCCGCCCCCTTGTTACACACACACACACAGACACACACACACACACTTTATGACAAAGAAAACCCCAAACAGATGAATCACTACAGTTTGAAATGTCAAGCTGTTGATGAGTATTTCAATGGCAGTTGATGAGTGGAGTTTTGGAGTGTTGGCTGTAGAGTACTCAGTTTGGGTGGTGCCACCTATTTCACCTCTTTCTGTGTTGATTTAGTCAAGTGGCACAGACAGAATAACCAAATATTAAAATTTTGGCAGCATACAGTGCATCCCTACCTAGGCAGAAACTAAAATAGGAAGTACCCGTGCTAAGGTCTATTTAACGCTGTTCTGACTAATCGGAATACATGCTTCAAGATTGTTTTGATGACGCGGGATAAGCCTCTGAGAATAACATTGACGTTTACACGGACACGGTGACTGAGTTCATCAGGAAGTGTATGGGGGATGTTGCTCCAACTGTGAATATTAAAACCAAACCAGAAGCTGTAGATAAATGGCAGAATTCGCAATAAACTGAAAGTGCGAACCACTGTAGTTAACCATGGCAAGGTGACTGAGAAAATGGTTGAATACAAACAGCGTAGTTATTCCCTCCATACGGCAATCAAACAGGAAAAACGTCAGTACAGAGACAAAGTGAAGTCGCAATTCAACGGCTCAGACACAAGATGTACACTACCGTTCAAAAGTTTGGGGTCACTTAGAAATTTTGTGATTAGTTATTGGATTGACATGATGGAAGAGAATCTGAGGGAGTAAATTCCATGGCTGCCAAAGGATACCATCCGTGCTACAATGCCACAATGTTTTAAGGACCACTACCCAGGAACAACCTGTGTTATTGACTGCTCAGAGACTTTACAGAAGTGCAAGAATCTGGATTCAAGGGGGGAGTCATTCAGAAAATTACTATGCCCAGAGCACTATCACGTACCTGGTGGCCATTGCACCTTGTGGTCTAGTGATGTTCATCTCCTTAGCGTATGGGGGTAGATGTAGCGACAAATATAACATCGGATTCTGGGTTCCTGGAGTACCTCTGTCCAGGTGATGAGGGGGCTCCAGAGTGGCGCTACTGGCAGTGATATGCTACTGGCTGTGATATTATTGTGGGTTCAGCATTAACACACTTATAGATCAGACTCCCAACGGGCAGATTCAGGTGTCTCAGGCTCCTATTCAATTCCTCCTGTGAGTGGAATGCAGGAGTGGGAGGCAGGGGTGGACATTCCGGACGCTTTTCTGCGTATTGGTAACTGGTCTTATAGTGTGTGAAGTCAATGCTGTTTAACCGCTTTGGCTCAAGGTTCCTCCGAGTCCCTGCATTCCATTGTCGCTGCTCATCTGTGCAGGCCAGTTAGCCCACTGGACACTGCATTCTGCACCTGTGATAGAATGTTTGTTACATTTTTTTTTAATCCCATTATTAACAATTGTATGACTGAGGACTATGTGATCAACTTAATCAAAACACATGAAAGTTTCATCGTAAACTTACATACCTTGCTATTGTTCCCAATGAGATGAGACCACATATACTTACCGTACTTTAGGCATTACTGCCCAACCACAAGGATATTTTACAAACCTTATTCACCCAGAAAAACAAAAACACTAAAGAAATACATGCGACGCTGACATGTTTAAATACATTGTATACCCTACTCACCTGGACTCCATAAATCTACCTTGCTTCACCAACATGAGATTTGACAGGATACTTACAGATTCCCCACATTGATACAGCAGTTCTGTTGATCCACAAATACATGTCAACATAACCAACAAATCATGACATTCTCAATTCGGCTTTCATCCAACAAAACGTTTGGTGTAACTGCTATGTTAAGCCTGACTAGTTTATCATTCTGTGTCTAGATAAGGCAGTATTGTGAACTTTCATCTATAAAGGAAACAAAGAAAATAAATGTACTTGAGAACATGCATGCTTGCATGAGTAGGCTATATCCACTATTCAACCATTATACAACATAAGAGTGTGCCGTTGTGTCTTTAGCCACTGCTCTGCCCACTGGGGCGCTTCTCTCAATGAGACCCTATATCACCATTCATTTCTCTGCTTCTCTCAATGAGACCCTATATCACCATTCATTTCTCTGCTTCTCTCAATGAGACCCTATATCACCATTCATTTCTCTGCTTCTCTCAATGAGACCCTATATCACCATTCATTTCTCTGCTTCTCTCAATGAGACCCTATATCACCATTCATTTCTCTGCTTCTCTCAATGAGACCCTATATCACCATTCATTTCTCTGCTTCTCTCAATGAGACCCTATATCACCATTCATTTCTCTGCTTCTCTCAATGAGACCCTATATCACCATTCATTTCTCTGCTTCTCTCAATGAGACCCTATATCACCATTCATTTCTCTGCTTCTCTCAATGAGACCCTATATCACCATTCATTTCTCTGCTTCTCTCAATGAGACCCTATATCTTCATTCATTTCTCTGCTTCTCTCAATGAGACCCTATATCTTCATTCCTTTCTAGTGTAACTGCCTGCTTGCTTGCTCCTGAAGGTTACATGCATATCTTTATAGTGTTGGATCAACATACACCTAGGACTGTAATGTGCACTTCTACCATGCTCCCTCCTTGCCCCTGTGTGGGCTGTGTGTTTGTGTGTGTTTGTGTGTGGGTGGGTGGAGTATGAGAAGAGGAAGAAGGCTGAGGGTAGGATGGTGAGAGCAGACAGACAGCAGGTGATGGACATGCTCTTCTCCGCCTTCGAGGAACACCAGTACTACAACATCAATGACATGGTGGAGGTCGCCAAGCAACCTGTGGTTAGTCTCACTCACACACACACACATATATATATATATATTACACACACACACATTCAGCAACCTGTCCGCTCTCCTGCATGATTGCATTACCATAGGTGAGTGTAAGCTGCAAGCTGTTCTGCTCAGCTCTCCAGGATAGATTACACTCCACCACTGTAACCCTCATTCTCCAGGGTGCTTCACAAAGAGACCAGCATGTCCGAGTGAACTATAGTTACCTGAGGCCTGATTAGTCATACATAATAAGTAGGACAGAAACTGAACACAGATCTAGTCTATCTGGAGAAGCGTCAACTGTTACCCACTACTGACATCTAGTGGACATTATCAACTACAGCACATGGCTTTTGACACTAGAAGTAGACAGATTATTTTTCAAGGTTTCAGAATAAGGGTGCAGGCAGTAGCTGTGTGAATATGGATACTGTAAAGAGTCCAGCCCTAAACTGCCTCTCTCCTATAGACATATGTAAAGGAGATCCAGAGAGATGTGTTTCCTGTAGACCTACTTGAAGGAGATCCTGAGGGAGATAGGCGTGTACGCTTTAGGAACCCACAAGAGCAGCTGGGAACTGAAGCCAGAGTACCGCCACAACTAGGGAAGAGGGGAGGAGATGAAGAGTGACTAGCCCAGAAAGGACCATCCTGCATGGGATATAGACGCTGACCCAAGGGCCTCCCATCATGGTGGAGTTGGGGGGAGTCTTTCTGTTCTTTGACTGGTACCCAAAGTCACATGACCTGTGTCTGCTTGTTGTCAACCTGTTGGTAGGATGGTGTGGGGATCTTGCACTATGAACCATACTGTGTGAAGCACTTGCCTTAAAGCAACACTGGGTACTTTGGATGTGCTATTCTGATTTTAATTTTTCACCTTAGTTAGAGAAGCTGCAACTGTGCAATAAAGAATTCATAAAATAATGAAACGACTGGTATTTTCATATTTTCCATTTTCACAAACTATGTAGGACTACTTGACAGAACAAGCTTTAAAGATAAACTTTTCAACAAAAAGGCCAATGGTATTAACATAATATCTTTGATGGATCCAATGATTGTAACATCTACATTTTTATACAAAATAACAGAACTGGAAATGTTTTACCCAGTGTTAGTTTTATTTTTCACTACTCAAATCAGGAAGTCCTAAGCTATCCCACTACTTTTAGTAAGGGTGTCACATCTAATGTAACTGTAAACCAAGCAAATGGAGGCCTGAGAGTTCAATCAACAATAAATAACCAATTAATGAATAACTAATCAATGGACTGAAACACTGTCTTCGCAGAGATAAACAAATCATCCCAGCAAACTGTGTGACATATTGAATGACCCAGGTAGAAATGTAACATATTAGAGCTGACACAATTCCTTATTCTGCATGATAGAAATGTATATATAGAGCAGCAATATACCAGTTACCAGAACACTGCAATACTCAGAGTTTAACACAGTTATCAGTAAGGTCAGAATCAACACCAAAATACTGTCACAGCACCCCTTCAGCCAACCCACATAGACATGACATGGTTTGGGCATCTTATAATACTTTAAAGTAATACTTCCATTCCAATCAGATATAATACAACAATGGTAACTAAATGCTTTGAATCCAAACGTAATGCAGAGCAGTCGTCTCGTTGGTTGGTGGTCGTGGGTCATGTGAGATGCAGCTGAGCAGTCAATAGAAACAAAGTTCTTAGTCCAGAGTGTTACTGTGAAAGAGAGGAGAGGAAGGTCAGTGGTTATAACACATGAGTAGACTGGTTATAAGTTAGAACATAATCAGTGTGTTATTAGACATGAGTAGACTGGGCTAAAGGGACTCACGCATTTCTCGATCTCAAGGCCGTCTTTGAAGAATGTCATGAAGGGAGTGATTCCGTCCTCACGGAAATCCAGCAGACCAACCATACCATCTGGGTTCATGGACTCACCTGTAAAAAACTAGGAGGCAGGGGGAACAGAGAGGGAATGTAAGGGGGGTGAAGACAAATTAGGTCAGTGAAACTACATCCACACAATTATTTTCCAATCTAGATCTTTTTAGTTTCATAGGCCTGGACCTTCAATCATCACAGCTTGGCTGAGCACAAGTAGTTGATGTGATGTGAGGAATGCATGTGTAGCTGAATTTGCTGTAGGCAGTAGTAGATGTATAGCCGTAACTAGTAGTTACCTGGTAGTTCTTCATGTTGCCCATGATCTTCTTGATCTCCTCCTGAGCTCCAACCATGAAGGGTTTCACTCTGTCTGGGTTGTTCTCCTCCAGTGTAGCCTTGACCCTGCACACACACCCACAACAACTGCATTTCATTTCAAATAAGGACATTTTCATCTACATAAGTATTATCACAGTTTTGAGGGGCATACAGGGAGACTGATGGGTCTAGCCTGGATCAGTCCTAGCACACGCAACATATACGCAGACACCCGTCACTAACACACACTCACGCCTTCATGTAGTCCTTGATGTAGCCCTTGTATGAGTCCTTGGTGAAGGATGTCTCCTGCAGTTTGTGGTTGAGGACGATGTCCACTCCACTGACTGTGCTGGACTCGCAGCCGTCATCCTGCACCTCTGCCGACGCATTCGCCCCCAGCAGAGAGTCATCGATATTCTCTGTTCTACTAACCATCTGTGAGAAGGAGAGGGGGGGAATGCCAGAAGAAGATGGGAAGGAGAGAGGAGAGTGAGAGTGAGTGCTGAATCACTCAGTGGTTGGGTCCCAATACTGTCAAACATCTTATTCTATTTCAGGACCATCTGATAGGACTTGTCTATGTAAACTCAGGCATAGTGCAAACTATGAGTTGAGTTAAGATGATACCCAAGTCAATAAGTAGCTCCAAATCCTAATACACCTCACCTCTCACCACCACAACTCAGAGAGCTTATACCTGCAGTGGAGACGCACCTTTCCCTCAACTTCCAATAACATCCCATTTGGTGATTCTTTGATCTTGTAAATGTCTGAGAACATTTCATCCCCTGCAATAAAACAGAATGAATAGAAACTACATTAATAGTTCATAGTCACAAGGTTACATTGTTGTCAGGTAGTTTGCCTTGGGCCTTCACAGACTTTCCCCAGGCCAGGTCCTGCTGCTGCCGGCTAACATAGCTGAGCTTGCCCACTAGTCCTATTTGTTAGACGGCTGACAGACATGCTACAGCTACTGCTGTGGTACTAGCAAGATCCGCTAGGTTTACAATGCTAATAAAACTGGATTATGATTGATAGCGTTTACTGTTAGTTGACAGTCTTTTGACAGCTGTCAAATCTGTCAGCGCGCGCATGGAACACAAGCAGCTGCAAGGTGGCTAAC
This sequence comes from Brachymystax lenok tsinlingensis, assembly GCA_030435695.1. Taxonomy (NCBI): domain Eukaryota; kingdom Metazoa; phylum Chordata; class Actinopteri; order Salmoniformes; family Salmonidae; genus Brachymystax; species Brachymystax lenok. The sequence continues at coordinate 22,384,511 of CM059785.1, forward strand.
TAACAAGCTAATATCCACGTATCCCCTGTACCAGTAGCTGCAACTGTTTTGTGCGCGGTCGAGCTAATAGTTATCACGATAAGTCAATGTGCTCCTTTGGTTACATTACCAAACATTCCCTTTTTCTTGATTAAAAGCCCCGGCGTGTGTAATAGTAAAACAGTTTATAGTAAACACATACACCGTTGAGGTTACGTGTGGCCCTGTGCAAGGCCTTAGCCTTTGATTTCACAACACTGGGAACCATTCAAGACCAACACACTTGATTCTGAATATAGATAGTATGACAACATAATTTCTAAAAAAGACATTAATGGGCATACGAGATATTTGTCCATACCAGTGATGATGTCCTTGTAGATGATCATTTTGTCGGATTGAAGTTTCGAATTCGACACAAAGACAACGGAGTCCCCTCACCCTCACTGGCTTGACCAGAAAAGAGCGTCGTGCATCCAACGCGGTCTAGTGTACAATTTGATGTTGTCATTTATATTTGGCCCATTTCTGAGGCAAGTCTGCCCTCTGGCGGATAAAAATACGAAAAACGATAAAAAGGCTTTAAATGACTATATATAAAGTGGAGCTATACATACTATTATGTTTTTAAATTGAAAAGTTAGTTCGTTTTGGGTGGAAGGATGGTTGGGGTGACCGGGTTGTGGAGGATACCAATGTGTGTGAGGTGTGGTGTTGTCACATCAGTATTGAAGTAGAGGACAGAAACATCATGCACCAACACCATAGAGTACCACAGTATGAGTCATCATACCCATAAAACCTTTTTAGAATCTGGGAGTAAATAGAGCCGAATATATTGATCAAAGTCACCTTGTCCGAGAGAGATGTACATGGTTATCAAAACGACACGCCAGGGTAAGCCTAAATGAAACACAGCTCTTATTTGAAGTGTGTCTAAAATTCCCTATGGGAAAAATGAATGGTGGGAAAACAATTAGAACCATTTCACTGTTTGACCGCTAGGTTTTATGGGTATTATGACACCTCCACTGTGGGGTCTATTGCACACACATAAGTGCCACCATTAGCAGACAGCACACATTCAAAATGATTTGCTTTGACCAGGAAATCAAGGAGGCCAGCAAAAAAGCTGCATAATATTCATAAATATTTTGCATTTACTGCAGGTTAAATGCCCAGTGTATTCAAAAACATGATTTCACATGTTTTATATTTATTTTCACACTCTGAGGTTGGAATGATAACAAAGATTTTTTAGAACTAACCCAAGATAGACCACAACCTGTCTTTTCCAATGGGAGCAAATTAATCATAGTGGGCAGAACAAGCAAGGAGGTGGGCAGAGCCAAACACGAGCTAGCGAGATCCTTTTGGCACGTTTTAGCATGTATTTGGATATTTACATTAGGGAACGCCTACTCTATGAAGTGCGTGTATGCAATAACAAAGTTTGTCCCCTTGCACTCCTTCTAAACAATGCAATTTCTAGAAACTTTGGCAAAGGGTAAAGTCTACAAAACATAGTCCATGTTGTTCGTAACAAATTTTAGTTTTGAGAACAGAAAACTGTACTGAGAAAAAATGTTTCATAATTGAGAAAATTGAGTCCAAAATCCATCTTGCGCCATCTTCCATACATCCAGTGAAACATTAGGCTCTTTTTCGATCTGTGATAATACTCTGAAATTGTGACAAACCATGAGGCAAGAAAGTGAAGAAAAGTATTATTAAAATGTAGAGTAGATTTATAATGTAGAGTAGAGTAAACTTGATAAGATGATAAGACTTGTAAGAGGCACTGGATATTTTCTGGCGCATCCTGCTTTTTCCTGTTTGAGCCCTTAGAACACTTCCTTAGTAATCAACTGTGGTAATAGACATGAGAGAAGTACAAAGCTCATGTCCTTACCTGTTTTTTAGTTCTTTCTGCTGCAGCTGACACTGTATCATGGCCTTTATGTTCATCCACTGTACAAAGATAACAGATACACTGCTGACCGCTACGGCAGTAAACCTCCAGCAGTTTATCATGATGAGAGCAGATCTTCTCCTGTAGTTGTGTGGATGCTTTGACCAGCCTCTGCTCCTTTTTTTCAATTTTCGCCTAAAATGACATACCCAAATCTAACTGTCTGTAGCTCAGGACCTGAAGCAAGGATGTGTATATTCTTGATATCATTTGAAAGGAAACACGTTGACGTTTGTGGAAATGTGAAATGAATGTAGGAGAATATAACATATTAGATCTGGTAAAAGATAATACTTTGTATTTTTTTTGTTCCATCATCTTTGAAATGCAAGAGAAAGGCCAATATATGACTTAGGAATATAGGCACAATTTAGATCTTGGCCACTACATGGAGGCAGTGTACAGTGAGAGAAAAAATTATTTGATCCCCTGCTGATTTTGTATGTTTGCCCACTGACAAAGAAATGATCAGTCCATAATTTTAATGGTAGGTTTATTTGAACAGTGAGAGACAGAATAACAACAAAAAAATCACGAAAAACGCATGTGAAAAATGTTATAAATTGAGTAGCATTTTAATGAGGGAAATAAGTATTTGACCCATCTGCAAAACATGACTTAGTACTTGGTGGCAAAACCCTTGTTGGCAATCACAGAGGTCAGACGTTTCTTGTAGTTGGCCACCAGGTTTGTACACATCTCAGGAGGGATTTTGTCCCACTCCTCTTTGCAGATCTTCTCCAAGTCATTAAGGTTTCGAGGCTGACGTTTGGCAACTGGAACCTTCAGCTCCCTCCTCAGATTTTCTATGGGATTAAGGTCTGGAGACTGGCTAGGCCACTCCAGGACCTTAATGTGCTTCTTCTTGAGCCACTCCTTTGTTGCCTTGGCCATGTGTTTTGGGTCATTGTCATGCTGGAATACCCATCCACGACCCATTTCATTGCCCTGGCTGAAGGAAGGAGGTTCTCGCCCAAGATTTGACGGTACATGGCCCCGTCCATCGTCCCTTTGATGCAGTGAAGTTGTCCTGTCCCCTTAGCAGAAAAACACCCCCAAAGCATAATGTTTCCACCTCCAAGTTTGACGGTGGGGAAGGTGTTCTTGGGGTCATATGCAGCATTCCTCCTCCTCCAAACATGGCGAGTTGAGTTGATGCCAAAGAGCTCCATTTTGGTCTCGTCTGACCACAACACCTTCACCCAGTTGTCCTCTGAATCATTCAGATGTTCATTGGAAAACTTCAGACGGGCATGTATATGTGCTTTCTTGAGCAGGGGGACCTTGCGGGCGCTGCAGGATTTCAGTCCTTCACGGCGTAGTGTGTTACCAATTGTTTTCTTGGTGACTATGGTCCCAGCTGCCTTGAGATCATTGACAAGATCCTCCCGTGTAGTTCTGGGCTGATTCTTCACTGTTCTCATGATCATTGCAACTCCACGAGGTGAGATCTTGCATGGAGCCCCAGGCAGAGGGAGATTGACAGTTCTTTCTTGTTTCTTCCATTTGCAAATAATCGCACCAACTGTTGTCACCTTCTCACCAAGCTGCTTGGTGATGGTCTTGTAGCCCATTCCAGCCTTGTGTAGGTCTACAATCTTGTCCCTGACATCCTTGGAGAGCTCTTTGGTCTTGGCCATGGTGGAGAGTTTGGAATCTGATTGATTGCTTCTGTGGACAGGTGTCTTTTATACAGGCCACTTTTGTACACTCCCTTTAAGAGTGTGCTCCTAATCTCAGCTCGTTACCTGTATAAAAGACACCTGGAAATCTTTCTGATTGAGAGGGGGTCAAATACTTATTTCCCTCATTAAAATGCAAATCAATTTATAACATTTTTCACATGCGTTTTTCTGGATATTTTTGTTGTTAATCTGTCTCTCACTGTTCAAATAAACCTACCATTAAAATGATAGACTGATCATTTCTTTGTCAGTGGGCAAACGTACAAAATCAGCAGGGGATCAAATACTTTTTTCCCTCACTGTATGTGCAACGTTTTAGACTGATCAAATTAACCATTGCATTTCTGTTCAAAATGTTGTATCAAGACTGCCCAAATGTGCCTAATTGGTTTATTAATAACTTTTCAAGTTCATAACTGTGCAATCTCCTCAAACAATGGCATGGTATTATTTCATTGTAATAGCTACTGTAAATTGGACAGTGCAAATAGATTAACAAGAATTCAAGCTTTCTGCCCATATCAGATATGTCTATGTCCTGGGGAATGTTCTTGTTACTTACAGCCTCATGCTGTAAGTAACAACAGTGAGCAGGAGATGACAGTGAGCAGGAGATGCAGCATGTATTCCTGTATTCTTCAGTTTCACCAATCTAATCAGTATAGTATTTTTGTTCAGAACAGGCCTCGGGGTAAAGGTCTTTCTACACACTGTGGGCAGCTGTTGACACCAGTGGCGGTCAGTGCCATTTAAGATGAGGGAGGAGAGAAGATTAATGACAAGTTTGGAGGGTACTATGGTGTTAAATGCTGAGCTGTAGTCAATGAACAGCGCTCTTACATAGGTATTCCTCTTGTCCAGATCGGATAAGGCAGTGTGCAGATTCCATCTTCAGTGGACCTATTGGGGCAGTAAACAAATTGGAGAGGGTCAACAAAATGGATTCATGGTCAGATTTGCCGAAGGCAGGGCAGGGAGGGCTTTATATGCATCGCGGAAGTTCGAGTTGCAATAATCCAGAATTCTGCCAGCTCATGTCGCGCATTCGATATGCTGATAGAATTTAGGTAGTATTGATCTTAGGTTAGCTTTGTTAAAATCCCCAGCTACAATAAATGCAGCCTCATGATGTATGGTTTCCAGTTTACATAGAGTCCAGTGAAGTTCTTTCAGGGCCGACGAGTTATCTGCTTGAGGGGGATATACATGGCTGTGACTATAATCGAAGAGAATTCTCTTGGAAGATAATGCAGTCGGCATTTGATTGTAAGGAATTCTAGGTCAGGTGAACAAAAATACTTGAGTTCCTGTACGTTGTTGTGATTACCATGAGTCGTTAAGGCATACACCCCCGCCCTTCTTCTTACCAAAAATATGTTTTTTTCTGTCGGCGCGATGCGTGAAGTCGTATTCCTGGTCGTAAGGATGGTAAATTGACATCGCTTTTATATCCAATAGTTGTTTCCGGCTGTATGTAATAACACTTGAGATTTTCTGGGCTAACAATGTAAGAAAAATGTTACATAAAAAAACAAATAACTGCATAGTTTTGTAAGGAACTGAAGCGAGGCGACCATCTCTGTCTGCGCCATCATCTCTTGCTTCTACAACATTTTTGAATACATTTATTTGTTGAAAACTGTTCAACTATTGTTCTTTCTCTCTCTTTGAGTCAACCACTCACCACATTTTATGCACTTCAGTGCTAGCTAGCTGTAACTTATGCCCACCGTTGTCTCGTCAGCAAACCTAATGATGGTGTTGGTGTAGTGAGTGACTGGCCACGCAGTCGTGGGTGAATAGGTAGTACAGGAGGGGACTAAGCACACACCCCCGAGGGGCCTCCGTGTTGAGGATCAGAATGTCTGGTGTGCTGTTGCCTACCCTTACCACCTGGGGGTGGCTCGTCAAGAAGTCCAGGATCCAGTTGCAGAGGGAGGTGTTTAGTCCCAAGGTTCTTAGCTTAGTGTTAGTTTAGTGATGAGCTTTGTGGGCACGATGGTGTTGAATGCTGAGCTGTAGTCAATGAACAACAGTCTCACATTTGTTTGCTCTAGTAGCTAGGTTTCAATCCAATTTGCGACAGCTTTTCATATGACTATTCTGAAATAGGCCTACGCATAAAGAAAATATGCAAGTGTTTCCACCAGTAGTGTGTTTCCACCAAACAGACTTGTTGCCGATAAAATTCAGTGCGTGATGACGTTGTAAACAAAAAATGTACATTTTTTGCTTAAGTTTTAATGTGCCTATTAAATATCTACAGTTCAATATGTTTCCATTGCATTTTGCAAAATGGCATCACCGCCTTGTATGTCATCTGCTTGGCATCCGGTAGTAAGGCAATACAGAGGGTAGTGCGTACGGCCTAGTACATCACTGGGGCCAAGCTTCCTGCCATCCAGGACCGCTATACTAGGCGGTGTCAGAGGAAGGCGCAAAAAAATGTCAAAGACTCCAGCCACCCAGACATAGACTGTTCTCTCTGATACCCCCTGTATACAGCCTCGTTATTGTTATTTTATTGTGTTTTTTTTTTACTTTAGTTTATTTAGTAAATATTTTCTTAACTTGTATTTTCTTAAAATTGCAATGCTGGTTAAGAGCTTGTAAGTAAGCACGGTAAGGTTTACACCTGTTGTATTTGGCGCATGTGACAAATTAAATGTTATTTTAATTATCTCTCCTCTCTAGCAACTTGCACCGCCCATTGGGTTGATTTGTTTAACCTAAAAGCACTCCCAACTGAATACAGGCTCTACTCCAGATACATTGTATTACCTTAAATAATCACCACATGGATTCTCGATCAGGATTATATGAAACTCATAAAATACAGTAATAGAACTATTAAAATGTTTGGACCAGAAGGTTGTACCACAAAGCAGGATAAAAGATTTTCCTAAATATTCAGATTTTCTTTTTAAACTTTTTTAATTGGGCATGGGTTAGTTGACTCAACAACCAACATATGTTTTGCTTTCTTAATGAGCCAGAAAAGCAATAGCAATGGTTGTTTATCAAAGTTAGCTTGCTAACTCATTGATCCTGCTTTGTAGTATGCCCCACAGGCAGTCATATTTTTAGGTGCATTCTGTCGATAACTATCTGTATTATTCAGTAATGAAAAGCCTAGAACCAATACGTCTATAGTTTTTGTGCACTTACAGTGAGGGAAAAAAGTATTTGATCCCCTGCTGATTTTGTATGTTTGCCCACTGACAAAGAAATGATCAGTCTATAATTTTAATGGTAGGTTTATTTGAACAGTGAGAGACAGAATAACAACAAATAAATCCAGAAAAAAACACATGTGAAAAATGTTATAAATTGATTTGCATTTTAATGAGGGACCTACACAAGGCTGGAATGGGCTACAAGACCATCGCCAAGCAGCTTGGTGAGAAGGTGACAACAGTTGGTGCGATTATTCGCAAATGGAAGAAACACAAAAGAACTGTCAATCTCCCTCGGTCTGGGGCTCCATGCAAGATCTCACCTCGTGGAGTTGCAATTATCATGAGAACAGTGAGGAATCAGCCCAGAACTACACGGGAGGATCTTGTCAATGATCTCAAGGCAGCTGGGACCATAGTCACCAAGAAAACAATTGGTAACACACTACGCCATGAAGGACTGAAATCCTGCAGCGCCCGCAAGGTCCCCCTGCTCAAGAAAGCACATTTACATGCCCGTCTGAAGTTTGCCAATGAACACCTGAATGATTCAGAGGACAACTGGGTGAAGGTGTTGTGGTCAGACGAGACCAAAATGGAGCTCTTTGGCATCAACTCAACTCGCCGTGTTTGGAGGAGGAGGAATGCTGCCTATGACCCCAAGAACACCATCCCCACCGTCAAACTTGGAGGTGGAAACATTATGCTTTGGGGGTGTTTTTCTGCTAAGGGGACAGGACAACTTCACCGCATCAAAGGGACGATGGACGGGGCCATGTACCATCAAATCTTGGGTGAGAACCTCCTTCCCTCAGCCAGGGCATTGAAAATGGGTCGTGGATGGGTATTCCAGCATGACAATGACCCAAAACACACGGCCAAGGCAACAAAGAAGTGGCTCAAGAAGAAGCACATTAAGGTCCTGGAGTGGCCTAGCCAGACTCCAGACATTAATCCCATAGAAAATCTGTGGAGGGAGCTGAAGGTTCGAGTTGCCAAACGTCAGCCTCGAAACCTTAATGACTTGGAGAAGATCTGCAAAGAGGAGTGGGACAAAATCCCTCCCTGAGATGTGTGCAAACCTGGTGGCCAACTACAAGAAACGTCTGACCTCTGTGATTGCCAACAAGGGTTTTGCCACCAAGTACTAAGTCATGTTTTGCAGATGGGTCAAATACTTATTTCCCTCATTAAAATGCAAATCAATTTATACAAATTTTTTCACATTCACATGGATTTTTTTGTTGTTATTCTGTCTCTCACTGTTCAAATAAACCTACTGATCATTTCTTTGTCAGTGGGCAAACGTACAAAATCATCAGGGGGATCAAATCCAATATACACTATATATACACAAAAGTATGTGGACACCTCTTCAAATTAGCAGATTTGGCTATTTCAGCCACATCCGTTGCTGACAGTTGTATAAAATCGAGCACACAGCCACTCAATCTCCATAAACAAATTCGTCAAATTTCTGCCCTACTAGAGTTGTCCCATTCAACTGTAAGTGCTGTTATTGTGAAGTGGAAACGTCTAGGAGCAACAACAGCTCAGCCGCGAAGTGGTAGGCCACAAAAACTCACAGAACGGGACCACTGAGTACTGAAGCGCGAAAACATCGTATGTCCTCTGTTGCAACGCTCACTACGGAGTTCCAAACTGCTTCTCGAAGAAACATCATCACAAGAACTGTTTGTCGGGAGCTTCCTGAAATGTGTTTTCATGGCCAGGCAGCTGCACAAAAAGCATAAGATCACCATGTGCAATACCAACTATGGTGTAAAGCTCGACGCCATTGGACCACCTGTAAAGTTTGGTGGAGGACAAATACAAATAGTCTGGGGCTGTTCTTCATGGTTCGGGCTAGGCCCCTTAGATCGATTGAAGGGAAAATGTAACGATACAGCATACAATGTCATTCTAGATAATTCTGTACTTCCAACTTTGTGGCAACAGTTTGGGGAAGGCCCTTTCCTGTTTCAGTATGACAATGCCCCTGTGCACAAAACAAGGTCCATACAGAAATGGTTTGTCAAGATAGGTGTGGAAGAACTAAACTGGCCTGCACAGAGCCCTGACCTCAACCCCATCGAACACCTTTGGAATGAATTGGAACGTCGACTGCGAGCCAGGCATAATCACCCAACATCAGTGACCAACCTCACTAATGTTCTTGTGGCTGAACAGATGCAATTCCCAGAAGCAATGATCAAATATGTAGTGGAAAGCCTTCCCAGAAGAGTGGAGGCTGTTATAGCAGCAAAGGGGGGACGAACTCTATATTAATGACTATGATTTTGGAATGAGATGTTCAACGAGCAGGTGTCCACATACACTACATGACTAAAAGTATGTTTGAAATCGTAAAGGGCATCCTCATAGTTCAGTATCAAGCAACTTTATTTCCAAAGACATTCTCCAGCATCATTTATTATTTGACAATGAGAATTGTTTCAACTCCAAGTGATATTTGTCAACAGAATACCATAGAAGGTTCTTCCACAACAATAAGATATTATGTCCTCTCTCTCCCAAAGTGTCACACAGCAGGTTATAGTTCTTCATATTCCTACCTTTAGAGTTTAAGATGGACTAGGGTAGTCTCAATGAGTTGCACATTATAAAATCAATGTATACACAAAAACACACCTAAAAGTATTCACAGGGAGCAGGAGAGAGGAACGTAGTTCAAAATGAACAGAGGTTGGTTTTTAAACAAGGTTTCTTGTTAATCTCAATGAAGGCTTAATTATACAAAACAATCAAGTTAGGGAGCTTATGAAGGAACCAGCGCTTTCAACTCTTATTGGAACACATGAAAAGACCCCCACCCCAAAAAGAGGTTAATGTACATTATACACAAAAATAAAGTCTGGGGATTCACACAGTCACATGCTGCCCTCAGGGTGGGGCAACACTTATGAAAAGGAGACCGTCTCTGTCTCAAATGACACCCTATTTCCCTTGTAGTGCACTACTAGAGCCAAAAGTGCACTTCCCATGGGCTCTGCAAAATAAATAAAAAAATACATGTTTTACACTACATGGGATATAGGGTCTCATTTGAGATTTGCCTACTATAGTTGTCCAGTTTGAAAGCCTATCACTGTCCAGTCCATGACCAGAGCGAAGGCCAATAGCCATCCAGTCAGTGACCAGATCTCAGCCCTACAGTTGAGTTGTCAACAGTCAGTGAACAGAGCGAAGCTCTACAGTTGTCCACATTCGGTGATGACAATCTTCTTGCTGGGTTTGCCAGTCTTGGTGCCCAGCTCTCCCATGCTGCGAACCACGTCCATGCCCTCTCTGACGAAGCCAAAGGCCACGTGTTTGAAGTCCAAGTGCTCAGCCTTCTTCAAAGTGATGAAGAACTGGGAGTTGTTGGTGTCTCGGCCGTGGTTGGCCATGGACAGCAGCCCGGGGCCTGTGTGGCGCACGTCAAAATTCTCATCCTCAAACTTGTCCCCGTAGATGGATTTCCCTCCCGTCCCATCCTGGTTGGTGATGTCTCCACCCTGAGGAAAGAGGACAATACAGAGACAGGACTAAGCAGAGTTATACATTCTTGCAGAGGTTTACAAAATGTTTTGTGTTCCAAGAGGCACTAACTGTGGCCTATGTTTTGGGAAACATGGTATTGAAGGTTATGAAAGATATTTGGCTCTGATTATTGTCTGGTTTGAGGCTAACCCCTCAACTGCACTCCTCGCTTCTCACCTGACACATGAAGTCCGGTATGACCCTGTGGAAGAAAGAGTTGTGCAGTCCAAAGCCTTTCTGTCCTGTACACAGTGCTCTGAAATTCTCAGCTGTCTTGGGGACGATGTGAGAGAACAGTTCTATTGTGACTGTTCCCAGGGGCTCGTCGTCAGCGGAGATAGAGAGGTACACCTGGGGGCAGAGTTTAGTGGACTCTTTAGTACAATTATTAAACATTATTTTAGGTGGAGGGGACAAAAGTAGTAGGCTAGGCGGCCCACCTATACATTAGCAGACAGGGGAAACACTGACCTGGGGATTGGCGTCTCTGGAATGTTCCTGTACCCTGGACATCTGGGGGGAGGAGAGGGCCGAGGCCTCTGATTGGCTCATACGACTCTGACACTCACAGAAGGTCTTCCTGAAACACTCGGCCAGCTCCGCTGTCTTAAACTTGGCTGCCAACTGTTCCACCTTACCCTCACCCTCTGGAATTTTTTGTTGTTGATAAAAAAACATTTATCAATTATATACGAATCAATATATTTACGTAGCTTTGTGTGTGTGTTGCCGAGCTATGTATAGACCTACCTGAAAAGTCAGTAGCTGTCCAGACTAGGGCTTGGTTAGAGGTGTTCATGGGCTTGAGCTCCATGCTCTGACAGATGGTGTGATTGGCACAGACCTTCAGCACCTGCTCCCTCCTCATCAGCACCCGGTAGAACCTCTTATCGGGGTGGAAGAGGATCTTGATGTCTCCCACACCCCTCTCCTTCCACTGGCCCAGGTCTCTCTCCCAGCGGTACAGCTTGGTACGCTCCTTAAACAGGATCTCCTCATCCTCCTCCCCTGACTTAGTCTCCACCTGGACAACACAGTTACACACTGGTTAATGACAAGACCAAGGGCTTATTAATCAGGAGGGTGTAAGATTACAGAACTCATATAGAAATGTATTGAGTAGAACATGCAAGATTCTCTGTCCTATAGATAGAATGTGGAGTAATGCCAGCTCTAGACTAAGCCTCCACCTAGAACACATGTAGTCAGTTATAATGATGACTTAGTCTCTGCTTGGAACTCAGCATAAAGGAAAGGTTCACCCATTTTGAATGTTAAACTTGTTTTTGTGCATCTATGAGGGATGTTCTATCGATTCCCTGGGTCATTTCATGTTTTCATGTGTATCAGAGTCATTGTGGTTCGAGCAGGCAGAAATGCCTCCGGTATGACGTAGCACTGTGATAAAGTCACTCTCACTACACTGGAAATTAAGAAGAATACACCTTTTAGATCGCAAAAACGTCTATCATACATGTCAGATGTCGCAGCTAGGGAGGATGTCTTCTCTCGATTGAGCCATGTAACATATTTTTGCGACATTCCTACCTCGAAATGTTTTATTTAATGGAGAGTCTAGCACATTTTTTCTATTTGTCTACTCCCGGGTGTATTGCATGGTGCCGTTTCCAGAGATATTATAGAAAGGAGATAGGAATCCAAGGAATCCAATGAATGAATGAACGTATACCCCCACTTAGCAAACAGTCGACCAATCGTGTTCACGTTGTCGTGCTACGTCACACGGTTGCTAAGCTAATAGTCACGCAATCCTTTCTCAAAGTCCGTGTATGTCGATAAACGTGCCTATTTTCCTCGCAAGTACGCAATGTCACGATTCCAAAGCTATACGGTATTACAGATAGCAAATTAAGTATCTCACATCTCGGAAGAGATTTGTAATGTTGTACTTCTTGTTGACGATATTCGTGTTAATGTTGGATTTTTGAGCTAGCGCCCAATAAACTCCCATTCACTCCTTGAAGGAGAGCACTCCTTATCCCAGAATGCACTGCGCAACCCATTGACATACCAAGGCAACATTTCCCATGTGCCTTACAGACTCTACTCTGTAAAACACATCGATCTGCAGGTTGAACACGGTGAGATTGTAGACTCCTAAATTGATAGTGCCGGAGATTTTTACAGCTAACATTATCTTCCATATTATTGTGTGTAGCTACGTTTGCCCGTAGAGAGAGCATTGCATTGTGGATTTTGTAGACGATTTAAGATGATTTCCATAATTTTCCATGTTGCTACAAACCTTGACGCCAAAATGAAAAATTAATTCACGAAAAATGTCTCTCTCACATACTGTTACTTAACCCTGTAAATTACAGAATGAGTGGTTTTACGTGGATTATTCCTTTGGGGTAAGGGTATACGTTAGACTAGCGTCCTGTCCAAGCGGTGTACAACAAGCTGCCTCACACTACATAAACCGGTCTGGTCCTATGAGCCGTTCTGGCTCGCACACGCCAAGGCTACTTACTTTACTTCATAACGATGACATTCTCAGTAAGGGTAAGTGGAGATGAGTAGTAGCGCATTGATAAGTACCTCTGGTAGAGAGACTATGGGTTCAAAGTCAATGCCCACATTATTAGTGTCCTCTTCATCACTCCCCTCCTCCCCTCCCTCATCTTTGGCTGGGGCTGCAGCTCCAAACAACGTAGCCCCGGCGTTCGCCCACGAGAAGTTAGAATCTAATAATGAAACATAAAAAAAGTGAACTGAAATGTTTTTTTCACTGAAACATAGCTCAATTGTCATGGTGACTAATAGAAATCTTAAGAACACACATCATATTGATTTTTTTTTCAGTCAATCGTATAGAGAAAACTTAGAAGTACCAACCTTGTTTTCCAAAGGCAAATTCCCCCCCAGTGTTCTGTGCCAGATCAGCAAAGGAGAACCCTTCCCCTCCTAGAGCACTGAAGCCCAATGAGCCAAATGAGTTAGGAAAATCTGTAAAAGAGAAAGAAAGGAAAAGAAGACAGCTCAGTTTGCTGCATTGGTGTCAGAAGTGGGATTGTGTTGCTGGGATGACATAGAAGGCATTACCAAGAGTTAAGTGAGGGTAGAATTCAAAAGGCTTTGCAGTGATAAATGTCTCATACCCTGAGTAGTGGTTGTAGTAAATGTAGTAGTGGAGTCAGGCTCAGAGGTCTTCTTGGCAGACAGGTCTATAGGGCTGCTGCTGGTAGCTGCAGGAGTAGAGTCTGACTGATCTGGAGCCTGATTCCCACTGCTGGCTGCAGGGTTTAGAGTTTGACAAGAAACACAACTGCTTGCAGACTCCTCATTTCTAACAAGACACGTGTCACACTCCCACTGCCCTGGCTTTTTGCCAAACTGTGCACCAAATCCAAAACCAAATGAGGGGGTTACCAAAGCTGGGGCACTAGCATCAGGTTTTTCTGAAGGGTTTGGAGTGGTAGCCTGCTCCCTGCTGCTGGAGACCGCAGTCTGAGACAGTGTTGAAGTGGAGTCTGACTGATCTGGAGTCTGCTGCTCCTCTGTAGTGGACTGGACCTCTGCCTCCTGAATGGTTAATGACTGAAGTGGGACCTGTTCGTCTGCTGTAGAGGACTGGATGTCAGCTTCCTGGATGGTAACCGACTGTTCTGTGGCCTGTTCCTGGCTACCTGGGGCTGAGACTTCAACCTCCTGGATGGTTAAGGACTGATCTGGGACATGTTCCTCTGCTGTGGAGGACTGGACTTCTGCCTCCTGGATGGTAACCGACTGTTCTGTGGCCTGTTCCTGTCTACCTGGGGTTGGAATTTTAACCTCCTGTATGGTTAAGGTCTGATCTGGGACATGTGCTTCTGCTGTAGAGGACTGGACTTCAACCTCGTGGATGGCTAGTGACTGAACTGGTACATGTTTTTCTGCTGTAGTGGACTGGACTTCTGCCTCAGACTGATCTGAAGCCTGTTCCTGGCTGCTGGGGGACTGGTCATGGACCTGTTGTTCTGGCACTGCATCGCCAGTGCTGGAGGACACAGCCTCAGAGCTTCTCTCAGGGTCCTAAAACACAATAACTAAAACAGTTAACATTTGCTTGAGAGAACCATTTTCAATTTCTTATAACCCAATGCCACATAAGTTGTTTACCTTTGTGCAAACAAATGCATATATCATATAACCTCACCAGGGCCTCCTGTGCTTGCGGACCTCTGTCTCAAAGTCCTCTGGCTTGTCCTTCTCTGCCTCGCTGTCGCTGCCTACACCACAGAAGAAGGTTGAAGGCAGCTGCAGGTTCCTGGCTTTCTGTTCCTCCTCTGGAGTAGGGCTCTTCTCCCATACCACCTCAACCTCCGGGTCCAGACCCTCAACACCTGCCTCGGCCTGGTCTGCTGAGAGGAGACGGTTGAGCAGGTTATTGGAGAAGTAACTTTGAGAAGAAATTTCACCCCAACCTGTCCTATTCATACCCATCTCAATAGCTGCTTTGGCCATGAAACTTACCAGAACCTGCAGCCTTTCTCTTAGGAGGATCCTGGTACAGTTTTCCATTCAGGGCTTTAACTGTTGTCTCAAAGTCCTCATCTGCAATATTCACAGCACAAACTAACGTTAGCAACACTGCCAACTACAATTGCTAAATAGTTGCTCATGCAGGTAGAAAAGCTTTGAGAGAGAGAGTTTCTCACCATCTGTCTGGTCGTCGCTGGTATATCCTGGTTCGTTCTGGTAGCAGAAGAAGGTGAGAGGCAGCAGGAGTTCACTGGCCAGATGAGCCTGCTCCTCTGTCGGCTGCCTCACATAGACTACTTCCACCTCACCGTCAGCCTCTGCCTGGGAGGGTGCTACAACACAACAACACAAATGGTGAGACAACTCAGTCAGGAGGCCCCCTTCCTACAGAACAGAGATATTGAGAGCAGGAACCGATTAATGCAACTATATTAATCTCCTTAAACTATATTAAAGGTGAATTTGATTTATTATTATTGAAAATTGGATCTACAGAAACTGTAATATGACTTGGCGTAATTATGCTCCAAGGTTATTGTTTGGTACTAAAAGGCAGGCTAACATTTTAGTTACTAGAAAGTCACAAAACCATGTCACTAAGCAGATAGTTGCATGTCTAGGGTTAGTTCCTCAACAAAACACATGCATCTAAAAAAAAATGGACACCATGCATTTCACCACACCGAGCGAGCAGTCTCCTGTATCTCTGACAATGCTATTGCTACTGAGAAAGTAAATCTCAAAAGCATTAGAAACATTAGAACCATGGATCTACAGTGTACTGTACATGAGGCCAACCATAGAGGATAGCAGTTTTACAATTTCTTCCCGCTGCTCTAAAACCAATTCATAGATGACTGTCCAGTGGTATGTCCAGTGGTAGAACAAGTTTTGCTTGTGGCATACAGAACATGCTACCAGAGTTTCAACTCTGGCTCTTTCACTGGGACATACTGTAAATCTCTGGAATGAACCGGACCAGAGCGGGATTTGATTTCACACTGTTGCTACACATCCTGGACTAAAAATGTATGTGTGACAGCACATTCCCGTCAGGAAGCATGGCTGTGTCTCCTTTAAGCAGAGGGAAAACAACTGAATCGCCGTCAACACAACTGGCTGCTACCAGGAACTTAGTAATTTCACCCCTCCATTAGCTAAACAGCTATCCTAACTTTCATCCCCAGTAAATCTATATTTCACTCGAGTAAGAGTTACTGTTGAGTATCACACATGGGCATGCAGCTCATTAGGTTGTTGTACTAAAAGTTTGTACAGTGCATTCGGGAAGTATTCAGATCACTTCCCCCTTTCCACATTTTGTTAAATTACAGCCTTATTCTAAAATGGATTAAATACATTAAAAAAAATCCTCCTCAATCTACACACAATACCCCATAAAAACAAAGCAAAAATATTTAGAATAAAAATAAATAAAACACTTCTTTTTTTTAACCCCTTCTTTCCCCACAATTTTGTGATTTATATATTTACAGTCTTGTCCCATCGCTGCAACTCCCGTACAGACTCGGGAGAGGCGAAAGACGAGAGCCATTGGTCCTCCAAAACACGATCCTGCCAAGCCACACTATTTCGATTAACCCGGAAGCCAGCCGCACCAATGTGTCAGAGGAAACACTGTATAACTGGTGACCGTGTCAGGGTGCATGCGCTCGACCGCCACAGGAGTCGCTAGAGCACGATTGGACAAGGACATCCCGGTCGGCCAAACCCTCCCCGAACCAGATGATGCTGGGCCAATTGTGCGTCGCCTCATGGGTCTCCCGGTTGCGGCCGGCTGCGACTCAGCCCGGGATCGAACTCCTATCTGTAGTGACGCCTCAAGCACTGCCTTAGACTGCTGAGCCACTCAGGAGGACCAGAATTTTTTGCATATTTAATAAAAAAAAAAACTAATAACTTATTTACATAAGTATTCAGACCTTTTGCTATGCGACTCAAAATTGAGCTCAGGTGCATCCTGTTTGCATTGATCATCTTTGAGATATTTCTACAACTTGATTGGAGTCCACCTGTGGTAAATTCAATTGATTGGACATGATTTGGAAAGGCACAAACCTGTCTAAGGTCCAACACTTGACAGTGCATATCAGAGCAAAAACCAAACCATGAGGTCGAAGTAATTGTCTGTTGAGCTCTGAAACAAGATTTTGTCGAGGCACAGATCTGGGGAAGGGTACCAAAATATTTCTGCAGCATTGAAGATCCCCTAGAACACAGTGGCCTCCATCACTCTTCAATGGAAAAAGTTTAGAATCACCACTACTCTTCCTAGAGCTGGCCCCTGGCCAAACTGAGTAATTGGGGGAGAAGGGCCTTGGTCAGGAGGTGACCAAGAACCCGATGGTCACTCTGACAGAGCTCCAGAGTTCCTTTGTGGAGATGGGAGAACCTTCCAGAAAGACAACCATCTCTGCAGCACTCCACCAATCAGGCCTTAATGGTAGAGTGGCCAGACAAAAGCCACTCCTCAGTAAAAGGCACATGACAGCCCGCTTGGAGTTTGCCAAAAAGGGTCTAAAGGACTCTCAGTCCATGAGAACAAGATTCTCTGGTCTGATGAAACCAAGATTGAACTCTTTGACCTGAATGCCAAGGTTCACGCCTGGAGGAAATCTGGCACCATCCCTACGGTGAAGCATGGTGGTGGCAGCATCATGCTGTGGGGATGTTTTTCAGCGGCAGGGACTGGGAGACTAGTCAGGATCGAGGGAAAGATGAACAGAGTCAAGTACATAAAGATCCTTGATGAAAACCTGCTCCCGAGCGCTCAGGACTGGGGCGAAGATTCACCTTCAACAAGTACTGAGTAAAGGGTCTGAATACTTATGGAAATGTGATATTTCAGTTTATTTTTTTATACATTTGCAAAAATGTCTAAACCTATTTTTGCTTTGTCATTATGGGCTAGTGTGTGTAGATTGAGGGAAACATCATTTTATCCATTTTAGAATAAGACTAACGTAACAAAATGTGGAGAAAAAAAATCTACGGCCCGAATAATTTCTGAATGCACTGCATGTTCCACTCGCTATGCAAGGGTTAAGACCGGCTACCAGGACAGCCAAGACAGGTGACAGCTGTGTAGGTGACGTGTCACAGCACACACACAGTGTAGTGACAGAGTACCTGGGGGCTCAAATTGTGTGGATGAGGTGCTGGTCCAAAAAGCCATTGGGTTATCTTTGAAAAGCCTAAAATCCAATCCTACAAAATAATGGTTGGCAAGTGAGACAAACCGGAATTGGGGGTGGTTGGATTAAGAAATTAAAATATGTTAATGCATCTTTAGTTAGCTTCAAATTGCTGAACATCATTGCATCAAGTAAGTGTAATAGATTAGTTCTATACAATCTTTCTATATTTCGGTCCTGTCCTATAGAGAATGACAGAGATATCATCTTTATATGAGTCCCTTGATGGTGTCTGTAAACTCACAGGCAGCGCCATTGAGGCAATCTCCATTATTACCTCCTCCTTCTCCTCCTAGTTGGCAAACAAACTGAAAGGGTGCATACTGCCACCTAGTACTTGCTCAGAAGTATAATTTACTGGCAGATGACCTGGATGGAATCATGTGATCCTTCTGTAAACCCATAGGAAGTCCCACCCAGTTGCCTGCTTTAAGAATGGTGGGGACAGGACATAGTTAGAGGACTCTAGATTAGGCCTGAGCAATTCCAGTCCTCGGGGGCCTGATTGGTGTCACACTTTTCCCCCATCCCTAGCAAACACAGCCGATTTAAACTAATTGCATTCTAAACTGAAGATCATGATTAGTTGATTATTGTAGTCAGGTGTGTTAGCTGGGGCAAACGTGTGACACCAATCAGTCCCCTGAGGACTGGAATTGCCCAGGCCTAATCTAGAGTCCTATAGCTATGTCCTGTCCCCATTTCTGCCTTGAAGATTTTAGCCAGAAATAATTATTGTGACTGCATTATTTTGAATAATAAACTAAATGTAAAGGATTATATAATCAATTACATCGGCTATCATATCAAACAACCTATATCAAAATAGCCAAGTGTGAGGAAGAGTGGATGTAAGTTAGGCAAATGGGAGTGACGGTTATGTTATGTTCAGAGTGTGGGCTGGTGGGAGGAGCAATGAGATAAACCAATGGGACATGAATGGATTCACAACACAATGAGGTCAAATTATGTGAAAAGTCCATAATGGGCGTCAGCATTCAAAAACAAGCGGTTTACACTGAACCACAAGCTCAACAAAAACAATCAAGAAAGGATAAAAGGTTTACCTTTTTCTGAGATTTTGAGTGCAGTTAAAGGCTGGGAAGTCCAACCGCTGTCTTTAACCTTGGAGCTCTCTGAAGAACCATCCTCCTTGGACGACGGGGGACTGCTGCCAAAAAACTTCTGGAGAGAGTCTGATCCAAAGAGGA
Organism: Brachymystax lenok tsinlingensis; assembly: GCA_030435695.1. NCBI lineage: Eukaryota > Metazoa > Chordata > Actinopteri > Salmoniformes > Salmonidae > Brachymystax > Brachymystax lenok. The sequence continues at coordinate 22,403,777 of CM059785.1, forward strand.
ACTTGGGTGGGGACATCACCATCCTGGAGGGGTTGAGAGGGCTATGTGGAGTGCCGGTGGAGGACTTGCAGTCAGGGGTGTGTAAAGTCTCATGATTCGGCTCTGTCCGTTCTGTGGTGGTCTCCTCCAGGATGGCCACAGCATCTTGTCCACACACAGTTGTCCCCGTCGCTATTGCTTCCTCCTGAGGAAGGGTCTCACTGGAGGCTATTGGAGTGACCAGAATCTCATTCTCCTGGGCAGTTTTAGCCTGGTCAAATACATCTCTGAAGGAGTTAGCAACATCCTTCAGTTTGAATCTCACAGCTAACTGCTCAACATTTCCTTTAGCTACCTCGGCAAAGTCAATAGCGCTCCAGACCCAGGCCTTCTCAGCACCCTTCATGGGCTCCAACTTCATAGAAGATGTGACCCAGTGGTTGGCGCAGATTTTCAGGACTTGGTCTCTCCTCATGATGAGTCTGACTCGCTTGGTGTCGTAGTTCTGCAGTATCTTGAGGTCTCCGATGCCCCCTCTCCTTCCACTGGTTCAGGTCTTTGTCATAGCGATACAGCTTTGCCCTGTGGCTGAAACACACGTTTTCATTCTCCTCTCCAGTGGAGATCTCCACCAGGTCTGGCAGGGGAACCACAGGCTCAAAGTACAGGCCGTCCCGCTCCTCCTCCTGGCTAATGTCCTGCTCCTCGTCCACAGACACCCCGCTCTGGTTCATCTTGGCCGGTGACTTGGTGGGACTGACGACAGGCTGGAAGCTGAAGTTGAAGCCAGCTGTGGATTCTCCAAAGCAGAAGAGGTTCTTCCTGATTGGGCTGCTTGCAAGGGGTGAGGCGTAGACAGAGGTGTCAGCACTGTCGTCCAGAGCCTCCTCTCTCAGGTCATAGTTGTCCCATTCTAAGGTAGGGACAGTGCTCTCCGCGTGGGGCTTGATAATCAGATCAGAGGTGTTACTGGCTGTTGTGATGTTAGCTTGGCTGTTGTCCTCCTTGATCTTTGTTTTGTCATCGGTCAGGAAAGATTTAAGATCTTTCAAACCGGACTTCATCTCCTCTGCCTTCTGGATGAGATGTGCAGTTCTGCCCGTGTCAACAAGCTTGTGAGGAGTCTGCAGTGGGATGTCCAACAGGAGCCTCTGACACTCCTCAAACTTCAGCTTGAACTCCTCAGCCAGCTCAGGGGTTTTAAACTTGGCAGCAAGTTGCTCCAGTCTGGCATCTCCATCAGAGAAGTCATTAGCCAGCCACATCCAGGCCTTGTCAGAGCCAGCCAAGGGCTTCAGGTTCATGGTGGTGGTGATCCAGTGGTTGGCACACACCTTCAGGACCTGCTCTCTCCTCATCAGCACCCTGAGCCTGCCATTGGTGGCGTTCTTCAGGAACTTGAGGATCCCAACGCCCCTCTCCTTCCACTGGCTGATGTCTCCGTCAAACCTGAATAGCTTCACTCTCTGAGAGTAGAGGGCCTGTTCGTCCTCCTCTCCTGTGACCAGGTCCACTTTCTCTGGCATCTGGACCACAGGCTCAAACTGGATATCGTCATTCTCCTCTGTCTTGTATATGTCCTCTTCATCCTGGTCAGCTGAGGTGTCTGCCCTCTGGTTTGACTGAAGGGATGTGAACAGCTGCTCACCAGCTCGGGTGAAGCCTTTGAAATTGGAGTCAGTCTCACCAAACTGGAAGTCTCCTTGTGAGTTTTTAGCCAAGTCTGCAAAACTGAAGTCGTTGGGTTTGCCAGTGAAAAGGGGATTTTCATTCTGACCTGTCTTGTCCACTGAAGGCGCTGAAGCATATACACTGACACCAGATTCCTTCTCTTTCCCTCTGTGCTGCTCTGCGATATTCTTCAGGAACATTGACGCAGACCCTGAAGCAGGAGTCTGAGTTTCAGCTGGTAGGGTTTCCTTTGCAGTATCCTGAGTGCCAAACTTAAAGCCACCTGCTGGGATGGGCATGGTGAAAGAGAAGCCTGCAGCACTGGGGGTACTGCTTTCTGCCTGAGAAGGGGTCTCAAACTTGAAGGACGCAGGAGAACTTTTATCAACTTTGCCTGTGCCAAACTGCAAAGAGCTGTCACTGTTGAAAGGCGCTGGGTTTAAAGCGAACATGGGCTGAGTAGAGGCACTCCGACGCCCGAAGCTAAAGCTGAAGGATGAGCTGGAAGTGGCGGCTGTGGCTGTGCTCTTAACATTGGGGTTGGGCGTCTGACAGGAGACACATTGACTAGCCGAGTTGTCGTTTCTGACTAGACATGTGTCACAGTCCCACTGTCCCTCCTGCCTGGCAAACATGGCCCCAAGAGAGGAGCTGCTAGCATTGGGGTTGGGTGTCTGGCAGGAAACACACATAGAGGCAGATGCATCATTCCTCACTAGACAGGCATCACAGTCCCATTGTCCATCCTTCTTTGAAAAATGAGCACCAAAGCCTGACACTGTTGGCTTTGTTGTTGGTGCTACCTCTACTGTTGATTTTGCTGAAGGGTTAGGAGTTTGACAAGAAACACAACTGCTAGCAGACTCCTCATTTCTAACAACACACGTATCACACTCCCACTGCCCTGGTTTTTTGCCAAACTGTGCACCAAATCCAGACCCAATTGAGAGGGTTACCAAAGTTGGGGCACCAGCAGCAGGTTTTCCTGAAGGGTTAGGAGAGAGACAACTGTTTGCAGATGCCTCATTTCTTACAGCGCATGTATCACAGTCCCACTGCCTTGGCTTTTTGCTGAATTGCACACCAAATCCAGAGCCAAATGGCATGGTTGAGGGCTTTGATTCTGCTGCTACTTTTGTGGTTTCTTGCCTCTTTCCAAACTGGGCACCAAAACCAGCAGCAGGTATATAAGTGGTGCCACTGGTTCCAAACGTAAAGGAGGAGGGTATCTGAGCTCCAAAAGACCCAAATCCTTTTCCAATAGATCCTGCGCTGCTGGTGTCTTTTGACGAGTCAGCTCCAAATCCAAAAGTAAATCCTCCCACTGAAGCTGCCCCACTAGTAAAGCCTTTGATGTCAGTAGCCGGTGCGCTGTCCGGCTTTGATGGGACATTAGGGTTGTCAGTCTGGCAGGCAACACACTGCATAACTTTAGCTGCATTTCTTACACAGCACACTTCGCAGTCCCACTCCCTGTACTTCTTTGCAAACTGGGCAGTAAAGTTTGTCGCCAATGGTTTAGGATAATTATTTTTCCTATATGACTGATCTTGCTGCTTTTCTGGAGATTTGGGAACGATCTTTTGAACCTCTTCAAACTTTGTCTTGAAGAGCAATGCCTCTTCTTCCGTTTTGTACCGGATGGCCAGTTGCTCAGGCCTTGGTTCCTCATCCGCATAGTCAACGGCATTCCAGACCCAGGACTTGTCAGATCCAGCGTTTGGTTTCAGGAGCATATCTGGCGTGATGTAGTGGTTAGCACAGATCTTCAGAACCTGCTCCCTCCTCATCAGCAGACGCACTTTTCCTGAACTACTGTGCTTTAGGATTTTGACTAAGCCGATACCCCTCTCTTTCCACTCTTTTGTCTCCGCATCGAATCTGAACAGCTTGGCCCTGTTACAGAACATCTCCTCCTCTTCCTCCTCTCCAGTCTTCATGTCTACTTTGAGGGGCACAATAGGCTCAAAGTGAGGCACATCCTCGTCCTCCTCCACATGAGTGCTGTCGTTATTGCTCTCCGCTCCCTTCTCCTCCTCCGCTGTGTTTGCCAGCCCAAATACCGGCTTGGTTACTTCAGTGAAACTAAATGGCTGGTCAATTTTTCCAAACAGGTTTGGTTTGTCCTGGATCTGGATTGTGTCAGCAAAGGAGAACCCAGACGCATTTTTAGTGCCAAAGGTAAATATCCCTCCCTGGCTAGGAGGCTCTTGGGGCTTCCCCTCTGAGGGACCCTCTGATTTGGTGGGATTGTCTGATGTCAGAAGCCCTAACAGGCTCTCACTGTTTTTGGACTTGAAGGTGAAGTCCCCATCATTGGATTTAAAGTTGGAGTTGAATTTAAAGGCAGCAGATGATGGAGTGGACTGGGCAACTATTCCAGCACCAAAGCTAAGCACTTTAGGAGGCTCAGAAGGGATTGGCTGACCAAAAGAGATCTTCCCAAAGTCCACAGGCTTCCACTCAAAGCTCTTAGGTGGTTTGACAGGTACGACAAAGGGCGTGGTGAAGTAGCCAGACTCAGGGATGGGAGGGTTGGTGGTGGGCTGAGAGTCGGCCCCAAATATAAAAGTAAATCCTCCCACTGAAGCTGAACCACCAGTAAAGACTTTGGTTTTAGTAGCCTGTTTGTCATTCTCTTGGGTCACGTCCTGGTCCTCGTCCACAGACACCCCGATCTGATTCAGCTTGGCCGGGGACTTGGAGGGACTGATGACTGGTTGGAAGCTGAAGCCAGAGGTGCATTCTCCAAAGCAGAAGAGGATTTTCCTCATTGGGCTGCTGGCTAAATGAAAGGCATATCCAACTTCAAAAGGAAAAAAGTTTGATAAATACATTTTTAAAAGGCACAATCTGTTATTATTTTTTCCCTAGCCAAACAGCAGCCAGCAACGTGGTTTGTTCTAAAGCAGAGGAATGGGGCTGGAGAAATGTAACCTCTTTCAAATAAATAACTGAAATGATGCAAGGACAAGATCAAAGGATAGATTTAAACACCATTTTAACGATACACACTTGTTTGTGTATCTTTTGGGTTATGCTGAGGTAATATGTGTGTACTAAGCTCCTGAGGGAAGAATCAATGGGTATATATATCAATAAATATTGCAGATTGGACTTTTATTTGAACAGAGCATTTACCAAGTATATATATCACTAAAATATAGTCCTCATTGTTCTGTATGCATAAGACATAAGCTTTACCTTTTCTAGATATCTTTGCCATTTCCTCATTGAATACATTCTCCATTCGGTCTTGCAGATCAGAGAGAGACTTCTTGACATCCTCAATGGAGACATGAGGGTTAAAAGTGCTGGGTAAGTCTTCAATTCCTGGCGGCACAGAGAAAGACTGGAAACTCTACGAGAGATCAGGAAACAAGGTAAAGTCACGTAACCACAGAAAGCAGATTTTTGGGGCATACCACAAAGTCTAGAAAGGCTGTTTCCTCTGTTAACAGAATGAGTGATGTCACCTTGAGGAAATGGATGTGATCCTCTGTGTGTGAGAGCTTCTCCAACTCAGCGTCTTTCCTCCTCAGCTCAACCACCTCCTGCTCCAGTTGCTTCAGGTGTCCTTCAGTCCGACTCACTTCAGCCATCTCCTTGGCTTTGATCAGCTGCTTCACCTTAGAGCGCCTTCTCTCAATGGAGCGGATAAGATCAGGAAAGATCCTCTCACTGTCCTCCACTGCTGCCTGTGCAGAGCTCTGTTAGGACACACAGAGAGGACAGGGCCCACTTCAACCATTCCATTCACTCAGCTCTCATCGGGACCCTAATCAGCTTGTTCCCCACAGCAGGGCTCAATGGGATTCCAGTTTCTTAGACAAAACGTCATTTTTTGAGAAGGCCATCAGCCTAATGACCTCTTCAAGACTTACCTTGACAAACTGTATAGACCGTCTCGCCCCCAACACCCCCATCTCTGTCTTCAGGATTCTCTGCTTTAATATCTGCTGTTTCTCATCCAACTGTTTCTGTATAAAAATAAATAAAAATAAATATTAAATACATCACAAAAACACAATCAAAGAAAGTATTGTGCTATGTACAATATCAAATGTTGATATATTTTCATATTTAAATAACCCAAAATGAATCAAAACCATGAGGCTATAAAAATAAGAAAAGTATTATTAAAATGTAGAGTAGATTTATAATGTAGAGTAAACTTGATAAGATGATAAGACTTGTAAGAGGCACTGGATATCCTGCTTTTTCCTGTTTGAGCCCTTAGAACACTTCCTTAGTAATCAACTGTGGTAATAGACATGAGAGAAGTACAAAGCTCATGTCCTTACCTGTTTTTTAGTTCTTTCTGCTGCAGCTGACACTGTATCATGGCCTTTATGTTCATCCACTGTACAAAGATAACAGATACACTGCTGATCGGTACGGCAGTAAACCTCCAGCAGTTTATCATGATGAGAGCAGATCTTCTCCTGTAGTTGTGTGGATGCTTTGACCAGCTTGTGCTTCTTTAATGGAGCTACTTCATAATGAGGCTGCAGATGAGTCTCGCAGTAAGAGGCCAGACACACCAGACAGAATTTCACCGATTTTAGTTTTCTCCCAGTGCAGAAATCACACTCCACATCTCCAGGTACAGCATAACAGTGAGCAGGAGAAGCAGCATGGAGTCCTGTATTCTTCAGTTTATCCATCAATTCAATCAGTAGAGTATTTTTGTTCAAAACAGGCCTCGGGGAAAAGGTCTTTCTACACTGTGGACAGTTGTAGACACCGTTCAGATCATCCTGATCCCAGCAGTCATCAATACAGCCCATACAGTAGTTGTGTCCACAGGGAATAGCCACAGGATCTTTCATTATATCCAGGCAAATTGAACAATTGATCAAGTCCATTGCATCTGCCATTATAGTAAACACATCAACGGGCTGAGCAGCAAAGTATCACAGATCAGTTTCGTTTCTCTGGAAATGCTTGTGTGGGAGAGTGGGATCGTTTCCTGATTTGGTGGGTGTTGTTTGTGCTGTACTCTGTCTGTAGGGTGTGTGGTGTTGGACAGAGGCCAGGCTAGGATTGTTAAAACAGGACTTTGTCTCTTTTAGGAAACGTAAGTGATGGAAAGTCAAAACGTATCAAATGTATCCACACTTTAACTAACAGATTAAATAAACAAAACGTGCATTTTTCATACCTGTACTTGCAGATATAAAAAAGTTAGTTGATAGCATAGATTCTGTTATGTTCATTCATGTTGCCCCTTCTAACTCAAACACGACAGCAATTTAGCTTTTTGAGCTCAAAGTAAAGTTTTTCTGCAGATAAGTTACAAAGTAATTATCTAAAGAGGGTGAATCCTCACTGCAGAAACAACAAATAGTGGGGAGAGCAGGTAAATATGGTCCACACAATTTTTCTTTTTATGCAGGCCATTTAATAGTTTGGACAGGTAAAAAAATTGTAGAAAACGAATTTCACATGGTAGCCTACCCTTTGCGCTATATATGGGAGATTTGCTAATTTGTTCATGGTTCTAAGCATTTTAAACGAAGATCCGAAGAGCCGTTACAGAGCCAATTAAGCCGGCTCACCTAAAAGACTCGGAATAACCATAACTACATTTCCATCAAAAGTTTTTATGCGAGTCATACCGTATAAAAAAAATTACGACAGCTTTGATAGAAACGGGAAGTGTCGGTACAGTTGTATAAATACAGATAATTTGTTCGTTCGACATGGTAGGGTGTTTTTGTGTCGGTAAAATGAATGCCAGAAATGGCGGTGGAAACACCTTTATGCACAAATATTGATATAATAACCATCATATCGAAGTCAACTTGGAGTCACGCAATGATATGGTGTGAGGTCTTCCTACTATGATACGGGAAACCATGCAGTTTATTAGGCTACAGATGAAATAAGTTATGAACTTCACAGGGCAGTGAAAATGTGACTTCGATGCTCCTTTCCAATAAATATCGAGGGTCTAATTATGGCGACATGATGATTGATGCTTGAGCCACATTTGACAAGTAAAATATTCTCACTCTTATCCATAATAATCTTAAGACTAGCCTACCTGCACTGTATCTGCAAGTTGTTGGCTAGACTGTATATGCGAGCTGTTGTCTAGAGTGCATGTGGCAAAACCAGAGTAGGCACATTTACTATTTACCCTAACAGTTTTTGTGACAAAACTATCGGTAGAGTTGAAAATTCGACGGAAACACATTGACCATTTAGATTTTTAATAGGTACATGAAAACATAGGGAAAAGTGTACATTTTGTGCCAACAACGTCAACACGCACTGTTTTTTAATCACCAACAAGACTGTTTAGTGGAAAATTTGCAGATTTTCTTTATGCGTAGGCCTATTTCAGAATATTAATATGAAAAGATCTCGCCAATTGCATGGAAACCTAGCTACTAGAGCAAATAAATGTGAGAATGTTGTTAATTGACATCAGCTCAGCATTCAACACCATAGTGCCCAAAAAGCTCATCACTAAGCTAAGGACCCTGGGACTAAACACCTCCCTCTGCAACTGGATCCTGGACTTTCTGACGGTCCGCCCCCAGGTGGTAAGGGTAGGTAACAACACATCCGCCACGCTGATCCTCAACACAGGGGCCCTTCAGGGATTTGTGCTTAGTCCCCTCCTGTACTGCCTGTTCACTCACGACTGCGTGGCCAAGCACGACTCCAACACCATCATTAAATTATCTGACGACAACAGTGGTAGGCCTGATCACCAACAACGATGAGACAGCCTATAGGGAGGTCAGAGACCTGGCAGTGTGGTGCCAGGACAACAACCTCTCCCTCAATGTGAGCAAGACAAAGGAGCTGATCGTGGACTACAGAAAAAGGAGGGCCGAACACGCTCCCATTCACATCGCCAGGGCTGTAGTGGAGCGGGACGAGGGCTTCCAAGTTCCTTAGTGTCCACATCACCAACAAACTATCATGGTCCAAACAAACTAAGACAGTCGTGAAGAGAACGCCTATTCCCCCTCAGAAAAGATTTGTCATGAGTCCCCAGAACCTCAAAGTTCTACAGCTGCACCATCGAGAGCATCTTGACCGGTTGCATCACTGCCTTGTATGGCAACTGCTCGGTATCCGTCCATAAGGCGCTACAGAGGGTAGTGCGTACGGCCAAGTACATCACTGGTGCCAAGCTTCCTGCCATCCAGGACCTCTATACTAGGCGGTATCAGAGGAAGGCCCAAAAAATTGTCCGACTCCAGCCACCCCAAGTCATAGACTGCTCTCTGCTACCGCACAGCAATCGGTACCGGAGCGCCAAGTCTAAGTCCAAAAGGCTCCTTAGCAGCTTTTTTCCCCCCACTGCTACTACCCGCTGTTTATTATCTATGCATAGTGACTTTACCCATACCTACAGGTACATATTACCTCAATTACCCCCACACATTGACTCGGTACTAGTACCCCCGGTATAGAATCTTATTTTGTTAGTTTTTTAAAATTAGTTTATTTAGTAAATATATTCTTAACTGCATTGTTGGTTAAGGGCTTGTAATTAAGCACGGTAAGGTTTACACTTGTATTCGATGCATGTGACAAATAAAATGTGATTTTGATTTGAATTAAAAAGTCTGTCCTCGGTTGCAGTACTCACTACTGAGTTCCGAACTGCCTCTGGAAGCAACGTCAGCACAATAACTGCTTGTTGGGAGCATCATGAAATGGATTTCCATGGCCAGGCAGCCAGACACAAGCCTAAGATCACCATGCGCAATGACAAGCGTCGGCTGGAGTGGTGCAAAGCTCGCCGCCATTGGACTCTGGAGCAGTGGAAATGTTCTCTGGAGTGATGAATCACACTTCACCATCTGGCAGTCCGATGGATTAATCTGAGTTTGGCGGATGCCAGGAGAACACGACCTGCCCCAAATGCATAGTGCCAACTGGAAAGTTTGGTGGAGGAGGAATAATGGTCTGGGGCTGTTTTTCATAGTGCGGGCCCCTTAGTTCCAGTGAAGGGAAATCTTAAAGCTACAGCATACAATGACATTCTAAACGATTCTGTGCTTCCTATTTTGTGGCAAAAGTTTTAGGAAGGCCCTTCCCTGTTTCAGCATAAGGCCCCTGTGCACAAAGCGAGGTCCATACAGAAATGGTTTGTCGAGATAGGTGTGGAAGAACTTGGCTGGCCTGCACAGAGCCCTGAACTCAACATCATCGAAAGCTTTGGAACACCGACTGCGAGCCTGGACTAATCATCCATCAGTGGCGACCTCACTAATGCTCGTCCCCGCAGCAATGTTCAAACATCTAGTGGAAAGCCTTCCCAGAAGAGTGGAGGCTGATATGGCAGCAAGGGGAGCACCAGCTCCATATTAATGCCCATGATTTTAGAATGAATGTTCAACGAGCAGGTGTCCAGATACTTTTAGTCATGTAGTGTATGTTTGAAATCGTAAAGGGCATCCTCATAGTTCAGTATAAAGCAACTTTATTTCCAAAGACATTCTCCAGCATCATTTATTTATTGACAATAAGAATTGTTTCAACTCCAAGTGATATTTGTCAACAGAATACATAGAAGGTTCTTCCACAACAATAAGATATTATGTCCTCTCTCTCCCAAAGTGTCACACAGCAGGTTATAGTTCTTCATATTCCTACCTTTAGAGTTTAAGATGGACTAGGATAGTCTCAATGAGTTGCACTTTATGAAATCAATGTATACACAAAAACACACCTAAAAGTATTCACAGGGAGCAGGAGAGAGGAACGTAGTTCAAAATGAACAGAGGTTGGTTTTTAAACAAGGTTTCTTGTTAATCTCAATGAAGGCTTAATTATACAAAACAATCAAGTTAGGGAGCTTATGAAGGAAACAGCGCTTTCAACTCTTATTGGAACACATGAAAAGACCCCCACCCCCAAAAAGAGGTTAATGTACATAATAATGTAATGTATACACAAAAATAAAGTCTGGGGATTCACACAGTCACATGCTGCCCTCAGGGTGGGGCAACACTTATGAAAAGGAGACCGTCTCTGTCTCAAATGACACCCTATTTCCCTTGTAGTGCACTACTAGAGCCAAAAGTGCACTCCCCATGGTCTCTGCAAAATAAATAAAAAAAAATACATGTTTTACACTACATGGGATATAGGGTCTCATTTGAGATTTGCCTACTATAGTTGTCCAGTTTGAAAGCCTATCACTGTCCAGTCCATGACCAGAGCGAAGGCCAATAGCCATCCAGTCAGTGACCAGATCTCAGCCCTACAGTTGAGTTGTCAACAGTCAGTGAACAGAGCGAAGCTCTACAGTTGTCCACATTCGGTGATGACAATCTTCTTGCTGGGTTTGCCAGTCTTGGTGCCCAGCTCTCCCATGCTGCGAACCACGTCCATGCCCTCTCTGACGAAGCCAAAGGCCACGTGTTTGAAGTCCAAGTGCTCAGCCTTCTTCAAAGTGATGAAGAACTGGGAGTTGTTGGTGTCTCGGCCTTGGTTGGCCATGGACAGCAGCCCGGGGCCTGTGTGGCGCACGTCAAAATTCTCATCCTCAAACTTGTCCCCGTAGATGGATTTCCCTCCCGTCCCATCCTGGTTGGTGATGTCTCCACCCTGAGGAAAGAGGACAATACAGAGACAGGACTAAGCAGAGTTATACATTCTTGCAGAGGTTTACAAAATGTTTTGGGAAACATGGTATTGAAGGTTATGAAAGATATTTGGCTCTGATTATTGTCTGGTTTGAGGCTAACCCCTCAACTGCACTCCTCGCTTCTCACCTGACACATGAAGTCCGGTATGACCCTGTGGAAGAAAGAGTTGTGCAGTCCAAAGCCTTTCTGTCCTGTACACAGTGCTCTGAAATTCTCAGCTGTCTTGGGGACGATGTGAGAGAACAGTTCTATTGTGACTGTTCCCAGGGGCTCGTCGTCAGCGGAGATAGAGAGGTACACCTGGGGGCAGAGTTTAGTGGACTCTTTAGTACAATTATTAAATATTATTTTAGGTGGAGGGGACAAAAGTAGTAGGCTAGGCGGCCCACCTATACATTAGCAGACAGAAACACTGACCTGGGGATTGGCGTCTCTGGAATGTTCCTGTACCCTGGACATCTGGGGAGGAGAGGGCCGAGGCCTCTGATTGGCTCATACGACTCTGACACTCACAGAAGGTCTTCCTGAAACACTCGGCCAGCTCCGCTGTCTTAAACTTGGCTGCCAACTGTTCCACCTTACCCTCACCCTCTGGAATTTTTTGTTGTTGATAAAAAAACATTTATCAATTATATACGAATCAATATATTTACGTAGCTTTGTGTGTGTGTTGCCGAGCTATGTATAGACCTACCTGAAAAGTCAGTAGCTGTCCAGACTAGGGCTTGGTTAGAGGTGTTCATGGGCTTGAGCTCCATGCTCTGACAGATGGTGTGATTGGCACAGACCTTCAGCACCTGCTCCCTCCTCATCAGCACCCGGTAGAACCTCTTATCGGGGTGGAAGAGGATCTTGATGTCTCCCACACCCCTCTCCTTCCACTGGCCCAGGTCTCTCTCCCAGCGGTACAGCTTGGTACGCTCCTTAAACAGGATCTCCTCATCCTCCTCCCCTGACTTAGTCTCCACCTGGACAACACAGTTACACACTGGTTAATGACAAGACCAAGGGCTTATTAATCAGGAGGGTGTAAGATTACAGAACTCATATAGAAATGTATTGAGTAGAACATGCAAGATTCTCTGTCCTATAGATAGAATGTGGAGTAATGCCAGCTCTAGACTAAGCCTCCACCTAGAACACATGTAGTCAGTTATAATGATGACTTAGTCTCTGCTTGGAACTCAGCATAAAGGAAAAGGTTCACCCATTTTGAATGTTAAACTTGTTTTTGTGCATCTATGAGGGATGTTCTATCGATTCCCTGGGTCATTTCATGTTTTCATGTGTATCAGAGTCATTGTGGTTCGAGCAGGCAGAAATGCCTCCGGTATGACGTAGCACTGTGATAAAGTCACTCTCACTACACTGGAAATTAAGAAGAATACACATTTTAGATCGCAAAAACGTCTATCATACATGTCAGATGTCGCAACTAGGGAGGATGTCTTCTCTCGATTGAGCCATGTAACATATTTTTGCGACATTCCTACCTCGAAATGTTTTATTTAATGGAGAGTCTAGCACATTTTTTATATTTGTCTACTCCCGGGTGTATTGCATGGTGCCGTTTCCAGAGATATTATAGAAAGGAGATAGGAATCCAAGGAATCCAATGAATGAATGAACGTATACCCCCACTTAGCAAACAGTCGACCAATCGTGTTCACGTTGTCGTGCTGCGTCACACGGTTGCTAAGCTAATAGTCACGCAATCCTTTCTCAAAGTCCGTGTATGTCGATAAACGTGCCTATTTTCCTCGCAAGTACGCAATGTCACGATTCCAAAGCTATACGGTATTACAGATAGCAAATTAAGTATCTCACATCTCGGAAGAGATTTGTAATGTTGTACTTCTTGTTGACGATATTCGTGCTAATGTTGGATTTTTGAGCTAGCGCCCAATAAACTCCCATTCACTCCTTATCCCAGAATGCACTGTGCAACCCATTGACATACCAAGGCAACATTTCCCATGTGCCTTACAGACTCTACTCTGTAAAACACATCGATCTGCAGGTTGAACACGGTGAGATTGTAGACTCCTAAATTGATAGTGCCGGAGATTTTTACAGCTAACATTATCTTCCATATTATTGTGTGTAGCTACGTTTGCCCGTAGAGAGAGCATTGCATTGTGGATTTTGTAGACGATTTAAGATGATTTCCATAATTTTCCATGTTGCTACAAACCTTGACGCCAAAATGAAAAATTAATTCACGAAAAATGTCTCTCTCACATACTGTTACTTAACCCTGTAAATTACAGAATGAGTGGTTTTACGTGGATTATTCCTTTGGGGTAAGGGTATACGTTAGACTAGCGTCCTGTCCAAGCGGTGTACAACAAGCTGCCTCACACTACATAAACCGGTCTGGTCCTATGAGCCGTTCTGGCTCGACACGCCAAGGCTACTTACTTTACTTCATAACGATGACATTCTCAGTAAGGGTAAGTGGAGATGAGTAGTAGCGCATTGATAAGTACCTCTGGTAGAGAGACTATGGGTTCAAAGTCAATGCCCACATTATTAGTGTCCTCTTCATCACTCCCCTCCTCCCCTCCCTCATCTTTGGCTGGGGCTGCAGCTCCAAACAACGTAGCCTCAGCGTTAAGCCCACGAGAAGTTAGAATCTAATAATGAAACATAAAAAAAGTGAACTGAAATGTTTTCACTGAAACATAGCTCAATTGTCATGGTGACTAATAGAAATCTTAAGAACACACATCATATTGATTTTTTTTCAGTCAATCAGATAGAGAAAACTTAGAAGTACCAACCTTGTTTTCCAAAGGCAAATTCCCCCAGTGTTCTGTGCCAGATCAGCAAAGGAGAACCCTTCCCTCCTAGAGCACTGAAGCCCAATGAGCCAAAATGAGTTAGGAAAATCTGTAAAAGAGAAAGAAAGGAAAAGAAGACAGCTCAGTTTGCTGCATTGGTGTCAGAAGTGGGATTGTGTTGCTGGGATGACATAGAAGGCATTACCAAGAGTTAAGTGAGGGTAGAATTCAAAAGGCTTTGCAGTGATAAATGTCTCATACCCTGAGTAGTGGTTGTAGTAAATGTAGTAGTGGAGTCAGGCTCAGAGGTCTTCTTGGCAGACAGGTCTATAGGGCTGCTGCTGGTAGCTGCAGGAGTAGAGTCTGACTGATCTGGAGCCTGATTCCCACTGCTGGCTGCAGGGTTTAGAGTTTGACAAGAAACACAACTGCTTGCAGACTCCTCATTTCTAACAAGACACGTGTCACACTCCCACTGCCCTGGCTTTTTGCCAAACTGTGCACCAAATCCAAAACCAAATGAGGGGTTACCAAAGCTGGGGCACTAGCATCAGGTTTTTCTGAAGGGTTTGGAGTGGTAGCCTGCTCCCTGCTGCTGGAGACCGCAGTCTGAGACAGTGTTGAAGTGGAGTCTGACTGATCTGGAGTCTGCTGCTCCTCTGTAGTGGACTGGACCTCTGCCTCCTGAATGGTTAATGACTGAAGTGGGACCTGTTCGTCTGCTGTAGAGGACTGGATGTCAGCTTCCTGGATGGTAACCGACTGTTCTGTGGCCTGTTCCTGGCTACCTGGGGCTGAGACTTCAACCTCCTGGATGGTTAAGGACTGATCTGGGACATGTTCCTCTGCTGTGGAGGACTGGACTTCTGCCTCCTGGATGGTAACCGACTGTTCTGTGGCCTGTTCCTGTCTACCTGGGGTTGGAATTTTAACCTCCTGTATGGTTAAGGTCTGATCTGGGACATGTGCTTCTGCTGTAGAGGACTGGACTTCAACCTCGTGGATGGCTAGTGACTGAACTGGTACATGTTTTTCTGCTGTAGTGGACTGGACTTCTGCCTCAGACTGATCTGAAGCCTGTTCCTGGCTGCTGGGGGACTGGTCATGGACCTGTTGTTCTGGCACTGCATCGCCAGTGCTGGAGGACACAGCCTCAGAGCTTCTCTCAGGGTCCTAAAACACAATAACTAAAACAGTTAACATTTGCTTGAGAGAACCATTTTCAATTTCTTATAACCCAATGCCACATAAGTTGTTTACCTTTGTGCAAACAAATGCATATATCATATAACCTCACCAGGGCCTCCTGTGCTTTGCGGACCTCTGTCTCAAAGTCCTCTGGCTTGTCCTTCTCTGCCTCGCTGTCGCTGCCTACACCACAGAAGAAGGTTGAAGGCAGCTGCAGGTTCCTGGCTTTCTGTTCCTCCTCTGGAGTAGGGCTCTTCTCCCATACCACCTCAACCTCCGGGTCCAGACCCTCAACACCTGCCTCGGCCTGGTCTGCTGAGAGGAGACGGGTTGAGCAGGTTATTGGAGAAGTAACTTTTGAGAAGAAATTTCACCCCAACCTGTCCTATTCATACCCATCTCAATAGCTGCTTTGGCCATGAAACTTACCAGAACCTGCAGCCTTTCTCTTAGGAGGATCCTGGTACAGTTTTCCATTCAGGGCTTTAACTGTTGTCTCAAAGTCCTCATCTGCAATATTCACAGCACAAACTAACGTTAGCAACACTGCCAACTACAATTGCTAAATAGTTGCTCATGCAGGTAGAAAAGCTTTGAGAGAGAGAGTTTCTCACCATCTGTCTGGTCGTCGCTGGTATATCCTGGTTCGTTCTGGTAGCAGAAGAAGGTGAGAGGCAGCAGGAGTTCACTGGCCAGATGAGCCTGCTCCTCTGTCGGCTGCCTCACATAGACTACTTCCACCTCACCGTCAGCCTCTGCCTGGGAGGGTGCTACAACACAACAACACAAATGGTGAGACAACTCAGTCAGGAGGCCCCCTTCCTACAGAACAGAGATATTGAGAGCAGGAACCGATTAATGCAACTATATTAATCTCCTTAAACTATATTAAAGGTGAATTTGATTTATTATTATTGAAAATTGGATCTACAGAAACTGTAATATGACTTGACGTAATTATGCTCCAAGGTTATTGTTTGGTACTAAAAGGCAGGCTAACATTTTAGTTACTAGAAAGTCACAAAACCATGTCACTAAGCAGATAGTTGCATGTCTAGGGTTAGTTCCTCAACAAAACACATGCATCTAAAAAAAAATGGACACCATGCATTTCACCACACCGAGCGAGCAGTCTCCTGTATCTCTGACAATGCTATTGCTACTGAGAAAGTAAATCTCAAAAGCATTAGAAACATTAGAACCATGGATCTACAGTGTACTGTACATGAGGCCAACCATAGAGGATAGCAGTTTTACAATTTCTTCCCGCTGCTCTAAAACCAATTCATAGATGACTGTCCAGTGGTATGTCCAGTGGTAGAACAAGTTTTGCTTGTGGCATACAGAACATGCTACCAGAGTTTCAACTCTGGCTCTTTCACTGGGACATACTGTAAATCTCTGGAATGAACCGGACCAGAGCGGGATTTGATTTCACACTGTTGCTACACATCCTGGACTAAAAATGTATGTGTGACAGCACATTCCCGTCAGGAAGCATGGCTGTGTCTCCTTTAAGCAGAGGGAAAACAACTGAATCGCCGTCAACACAACTGGCTGCTACCAGGAACTTAGTAATTTCACCCCTCCATTAGCTAAACAGCTATCCTAACTTTCATCCCCAGTAAATCTATATTTCACTCGAGTAAGAGTTACTGTTGAGTATCACACATGGGCATGCAGCTCATTAGGTTGTTGTACTAAAAGTTTGTACAGTGCATTCGGGAAGTATTCAGATCACTTCCCCCTTTCCACATTTTGTTAAATTACAGCCTTATTCTAAAATGGATTAAATACATTAAAAAAAATCCTCCTCAATCTACACACAATACCCCATAAAAACAAAGCAAAAATATTTAGAATAAAAATAAATAAAACACTTCTTTTTTTTAACCCCTTCTTTCCCCACAATTTTGTGATTTATATATTTACAGTCTTGTCCCATCGCTGCAACTCCCGTACAGACTCGGGAGAGGCGAAAGACGAGAGCCATTGGTCCTCCAAAACACGATCCTGCCAAGCCACACTATTTCGATTAACCCGGAAGCCAGCCGCACCAATGTGTCAGAGGAAACACTGTATAACTGGTGACCGTGTCAGGGTGCATGCGCCCGGACCGCCACAGGAGTCGCTAGAGCACGATTGGACAAGGACATCCCGGTCGGCCAAACCCTCCCCGAACCAGATGATGCTGGGCCAATTGTGCGTCGCCTCATGGGTCTCCCGGTTGCGGCCGGCTGCGACTCAGCCCGGGATCGAACTCCTATCTGTAGTGACGCCTCAAGCACTGCCTTAGACTGCTGAGCCACTCAGGAGGACCAGAATTTTTTGCATATTTAATAAAAAAAAAAACTAATAACTTATTTACATAAGTATTCAGACCTTTTGCTATGCGACTCAAAATTGAGCTCAGGTGCATCCTGTTTGCATTGATCATCTTTGAGATATTTCTACAACTTGATTGGAGTCCACCTGTGGTAAATTCAATTGATTGGACATGATTTGGAAAGGCACAAACCTGTCTAAGGTCCAACACTTGACAGTGCATATCAGAGCAAAAACCAAACCATGAGGTCGAAGTAATTGTCTGTTGAGCTCTGAAACAAGATTTTGTCGAGGCACAGATCTGGGGAAGGGTACCAAAATATTTCTGCAGCATTGAAGATCCCCTAGAACACAGTGGCCTCCATCACTCTTCAATGGAAAAAGTTTAGAATCACCACTACTCTTCCTAGAGCTGGCCCCCTGGCCAAACTGAGTAATTGGGGGAGAAGGGCCTTGGTCAGGGAGGTGACCAAGAACCCGATGGTCACTCTGACAGAGCTCCAGAGTTCCTTTGTGGAGATGGGAGAACCTTCCAGAAAGACAACCATCTCTGCAGCACTCCACCAATCAGGCCTTAATGGTAGAGTGGCCAGACAAAAGCCACTCCTCAGTAAAAGGCACATGACAGCCCGCTTGGAGTTTGCCAAAAAGGGTCTAAAGGACTCTCAGTCCATGAGAACAAGATTCTCTGGTCTGATGAAACCAAGATTGAACTCTTTGACCTGAATGCCAAGGTTCACGCCTGGAGGAAATCTGGCACCATCCCTACGGTGAAGCATGGTGGTGGCAGCATCATGCTGTGGGGATGTTTTTTTTCAGCCGGCAGGGACTGGGAGACTAGTCAGGATCGAGGGAAAGATGAACAGAGTCAAGTACATAAAGATCCTTGATGAAAACCTGCTCGAGGCGCTCAGGACTGGGGCGAAGATTCACCTTCAACAAGTACTGAGTAAAGGGTCTGAATACTTATGGAAATGTGATATTTCAGTTTATTTTTTTATACATTTGCAAAAATGTCTAAACCTATTTTTGCTTTGTCATTATGGGCTAGTGTGTGTAGATTGAGGGAAACATCATTTTATCCATTTTAGAATAAGACTAACGTAACAAAATGTGGAGAAAAAAAATCTACGGCCCGAATAATTTCTGAATGCACTGCATGTTCCACTCGTTGCGTGCGGGTTAAGACCGGCTACCAGGACAGCCAAGACAGGTGACAGCTGTGTAGGTGACGTGTCACAGCACACACACAGTGTAGTGACAGAGTACCTGGGGGCTCAAATTGTGTGGATGAGGTGCTGGTCCAAAAAGCCATTGGGTTATCTTTGAAAAGCCTAAAATCCAATCCTACAAAATAATGGTTGGCAAGTGAGACAAACCGGAATTGGGGGTGGTTGGATTAAGAAATTAAAATATGTTAATGCATCTTTAGTTAGCTTCAAATTGCTGAACATCATTGCATCAAGTAAGTGTAATAGATTAGTTCTATACAATCTTTCTATATTTCGGTCCTGTCCTATAGAGAATGACAGAGATATCATCTTTATATGAGTCCCTTGATGGTGTCTGTAAACTCACAGGCAGCGCCATTGAGGCAATCTCCATTATTACCTCCTCCTTCTCCTCCTAGTTGGCAAACAAACTGAAAGGGTGCATACTGCCACCTAGTACTTGCTCAGAAGTATAATTTACTGGCAGATGACCTGGATGGAATCATGTGATCCTTCTGTAAACCCATAGGAAGTCCCACCCAGTTGCCTGCTTTAAGAATGGTGGGGACAGGACATAGTTAGAGGACTCTAGATTAGGCCTGAGCAATTCCAGTCCTCGGGGGCCTGATTGGTGTCACACTTTTCCCCCATCCCTAGCAAACACAGCCGATTTAAACTAATTGCATTCTAAACTGAAGATCATGATTAGTTGATTATTGTAGTCAGGTGTGTTAGCTGGGGCAAACGTGTGACACCAATCAGTCCCTGAGGACTGGAATTGCCCAGGCCTAATCTAGAGTCCTATAGCTATGTCCTGTCCCCATTTCTGCCTTGAAGATTTTAGCCAGAAATAATTATTGTGACTGCATTATTTTGAATAATAAACTAAATGTAAAGGATTATATAATCAATTACATCGGCTATCATATCAAACAACCTATATCAAAATAGCCAAGTGTGAGGAAGAGTGGATGTAAGTTAGGCAAATGGGAGTGACGGTTATGTTATGTTCAGAGTGTGGGCTGGTGGGAGGAGCAATGAGATAAACCAATGGGACATGAATGGATTCACAACACAATGAGGTCAAATTATGTGAAAAGTCCATAATGGGCGTCAGCATTCAAAAACAAGCGGTTTACACTGAACCACAAGCTCAACAAAAACAATCAAGAAAGGATAAAAGGTTTACCTTTTTCTGAGATTTTGAGTGCAGTTAAAGGCTGGGAAGTCCAACCGCTGTCTTTAACCTTGGAGCTCTCTGAAGAACCATCCTCCTTGGACGACGGGGGGACTGCTGCCAAAAAACTTCTGGAGAGAGTCTGATCCAAAGAGGAACTTGGGTGGGGACATCACCATCCTGGAGGGGTTGAGAGGGCTATGTGGAGTGCCGGTGGAGGACTTGCAGTCAGGGGTGTGTAAAGTCTCATGATTCGGCTCTGTCCGTTCTGTGGTGGTCTCCTCCAGGATGGCCACAGCATCTTGTCCACACACAGTTGTCCCCCGTCGCTATTGCTTCCTCCTGAGGAAGGGTCTCACTGGAGGCTATTGGAGTGACCAGAATCTCATTCTCCTGGGCAGTTTTAGCCTGGTCAAATACATCTCTGAAGGAGTTAGCAACATCCTTCAGTTTGAATCTCACAGCTAACTGCTCAACATTTCCTTTAGCTACCTCGGCAAAGTCAATAGCGCTCCAGACCCAGGCCTTCTCAGCACCCTTCATGGGCTCCAACTTCATAGAAGATGTGACCCAGTGGTTGGCGCAGATTTTCAGGACTTGGTCTCTCCTCATGATGAGTCTGACTCGTTTGGTGTCGTAGTTCTGCAGTATCTTGAGGTCTCCGATGCCCCTCTCCTTCCACTGGTTCAGGTCTTTGTCATAGCGATACAGCTTTGCCCTGTGGCTGAAACACACGTTTTCATTCTCCTCTCCAGTGGAGATCTCCACCAGGTCTGGCAGGGGAACCACAGGCTCAAAGTACAGGCCGTCCCGCTCCTCCTCCTGGCTAATGTCCTGCTCCTCGTCCACAGACACCCCGCTCTGGTTCATCTTGGCCGGTGACTTGGTGGGACTGACGACAGGCTGGAAGCTGAAGTTGAAGCCAGCTGTGGATTCTCCAAAGCAGAAGAGGTTCTTCCTGATTGGGCTGCTTGCAAGGGGTGAGGCGTAGACAGAGGTGTCAGCACTGTCGTCCAGAGCCTCCTCTCTCAGGTCATAGTTGTCCCATTCTAAGGTAGGGACAGTGCTCTCCGCGTGGGGCTTGATAATCAGATCAGAGGTGTTACTGGCTGTTGTGATGTTAGCTTGGCTGTTGTCCTCCTTGATCTTTGTTTTGTCATCGGTCAGGAAAGATTTAAGATCTTTCAAACCGGACTTCATCTCCTCTGCCTTCTGGATGAGATGTGCAGTTCTGCCCGTGTCAACAAGCTTGTGAGGAGTCTGCAGTGGGATGTCCAACAGGAGCCTCTGACACTCCTCAAACTTCAGCTTGAACTCCTCAGCCAGCTCAGGGGTTTTAAACTTGGCAGCAAGTTGCTCCAGTCTGGCATCTCCATCAGAGAAGTCATTAGCCAGCCACATCCAGGCCTTGTCAGAGCCAGCCAAGGGCTTCAGGTTCATGGTGGTGGTGATCCAGTGGTTGGCACACACCTTCAGGACCTGCTCTCTCCTCATCAGCACCCTGAGCCTGCCATTGGTGGCGTTCTTCAGGAACTTGAGGATCCCAACGCCCTCTCCTTCCACTGGCTGATGTCTCCGTCAAACCTGAATAGCTTCACTCTCTGAGAGTAGAGGGCCTGTTCGTCCTCCTCTCCTGTGACCAGGTCCACTTTCTCTGGCATCTGGACCACAGGCTCAAACTGGATATCGTCATTCTCCTCTGTCTTGTATATGTCCTCTTCATCCTGGTCAGCTGAGGTGTCTGCCCTCTGGTTTGACTGAAGGGATGTGAACAGCTGCTCACCAGCTCGGGTGAAGCCTTTGAAATTGGAGTCAGTCTCACCAAACTGGAAGTCTCCTTGTGAGTTTTTAGCCAAGTCTGCAAAACTGAAGTCGTTGGGTTTGCCAGTGAAAAGGGGATTTTCATTCTGACCTGTCTTGTCCACTGAAGGCGCTGAAGCATATACACTGACACCAGATTCCTTCTCTTTCCCTCTGTGCTGCTCTGCGATATTCTTCAGGAACATTGACGCAGACCCTGAAGCAGGAGTCTGAGTTTCAGCTGGTAGGGTTTCCTTTGCAGTATCCTGAGTGCCAAACTTAAAGCCACCTGCTGGGATGGGCATGGTGAAAGAGAAGCCTGCAGCACTGGGGGTACTGCTTTCAGCCTGAGGAGGGGTCTCGAACTTGAAGCTGAAGGATGAGCTGGAAGTGGCGGCTGTGGCTGTGCTCTTAACATTAGGGTTGGGCGTCTGACAGGAGACACATTGACTAGCAGAGTTGTCGTTTCTGACTAGACATGTGTCACAGTCCCACTGTCCCTCCTGCCTGGCAAACATGGCCCCAAGAGAGGAGCTGCTAGCATTGGGGTTGGGTGTCTGGCAGGAAACACACATAGAGGCAGATGCATCATTCCTCACTAGACAGGCATCACAGTCCCATTGTCCATCCTTCTTTGAAAAATGAGCACCAAAGCCTGACACTGTTGGCTTTGTTATTGGTGCTACCTCTACTGTTGATTTTGCTGAAGGGTTAGGAGTTTGACAAGAGAGACAACTGCTAGCAGACTCCTCATTTCTAACACCACACGTGTCAGACTCCCACTGCCCTGGTTTTTTGCCAAACTGTGCACCAAATCCAGACCCAATTGAGAGGGTTGCCAAAGTTGGGGGACCAGCAGCAGGTTTTCCTGAAGGGTTAGGAGTTTGACAAGAGAGACAACTGTTTGCAGATGCCTCATTTCTTACAGCGCATGCATCACAGTCCCATTGCCCTAGCTTTTTGCTGAATTGGGCACCAAATCCAGACCCAGTTGAGAGGGTTGCCAAAGCTGGGGCACCAAATGGCATGGTTGAGGGCTTTGATACTGCTGCTCCGATAACAACTGTTTTGGCTACGGGGTTTGGAGTTTGACAAGAAACACAACTGCTAGCAGACTCCTCATTTCTAACAACACACGTATCACACTCCCACTGCCCTGTTTTTTTGCCAAACTGTGCACCAAATCCAGACCCAATTGAGAGGGTTGCCAAAGTTGGGGCACCAGCAGCAGGTTTTCCTGAAGGGTTAGGAGTTTGACATGAGAGACAACTGTTTGCAGATGCCTCATTTCTTACAGCGCATGTATCACAGTCCCATTGCCCTAGCTTTTTGCTGAATTGGGCACCAAATCCAGACGCAGTTGAGAGGGTTGCCAAAGCTGGGGCACCAAATGGCATGGTTGAGGGCTTTGATACTGCTGCTCCGATAACAACTGTTTTGGCTACGGGGTTTGGAGTTTGACAAGAAACACAACTGCTAGCAGACTCCTCATTTCTAACAACACACGTATCACACTCCCACTGCCCTGTTTTTTTGCCAAACTGTGCACCAAATCCAGACCCAATTGAGAGGGTTGCCAAAGTTGGGGCACCAGCAGCAGGCTTTCCTGAAGGGTTAGGAGTTTGACATGAGAGACAACTGTTTGCAGATGCCTCATTTCTTACAGCGCATGTATCACAGTCCCATTGCCCTAGCTTTTTGCTGAATTGGGCACCAAATCCAGACGCAGTTGAGAGGGTTGCCAAAGCTGGGGCACCAAATGGCATGGTTGAGGGCTTTGATACTGCTGCTCGATAACAACTGTTTTGGCTACGGGGTTTGGAGTTTGACAAGAAACACAACTGCTAGCAGACTCCTCATTTCTAACAACACACGTATCACACTCCCACTGCCCTGTTTTTTTGCCAAACTGTGCACCAAATCCAGACCCAATTGAGAGGGTTGCCAAAGTTGGGGCACCAGCAGCAGGCTTTCCTGAAGGGTTAGGAGTTTGACATGAGAGACAACTGTTTGCAGATGCCTCATTTCTTACAGCGCATGTATCACAGTCCCACTGCCCTGGCTTTTTGCTGAACTGCACACCAAATCCAGAGCCAAATGGCATGGTTGAGGGCTTTGATTCTGCTGCAACGTTTGTGGTTTCTTGCCTCTTTCCAAACTGGGCACCAAAACCAGCAGCAGGTATATAAGTGGTGCCACTGGTTCCAAACGTAAAGGAGGAGGGTATCTGAGCTCCAAAAGACCCAAATCCTTTTCCAATAGATCCTGCGCTGCTGGTGTCTTTTGACGAGTCAGCTCCAAATCCAAAAGTAAATCCTCCCACTGACGCTGGCCCACTAGTAAAGCCTTTGATGTCAGTAGCCGGTGCGCTGTCCGGCTTTGATGGGACATTAGGGTTGTCAGTCTGGCAGGCAACACACTGCATAACTTTAGCTGCATTTCTTACACAGCACACGTCGCAGTCCCACTCCCCGTACTTCTTTGCAAACTGGGCAGCAAAGTTTGTCGCCAATGGTTTAGGATAATTATTTTTCCTATATGACTGATCTTGCTGCTTTTCTGGAGATTTGGGAACGATCTTTTGAGCCTCTTCAAACTTTGTCTTGAAGAGCAATGCCTCTTCTTCCGTTTTGTACCGGATGGCCAGTTGCTCAGGCCTTGGTTCCTCATCCGCATAGTCAACGGCATTCCAGACCCAGGACTTGTCAGATCCAGCGTTTGGTTTCAGGAGCATATCTGGCGTGATGTAGTGGTTAGCACAGATCTTCAGAACCTGCTCCCTCCTCATCACCAGACGCACTTTTCCTGAACTACTGTGCTTTAGGATTTTGACTAAGCCGATACCCCTCTCTTTCCACTCTTTTGTCTCCGCATCGAATCTGAACAGCTTGGCCCTGTTACAGAACATCTCCTCCTCTTCCTCCTCTCCAGTCTTCACGTCTACTTTGTCAGGGAGGGGCACAATAGGCTCAAAGTGAGGCCCATCCTCGTCCTCCTCCACATGAGTGCTGTCGTTATTGCTCTCCGCTCCCTTCTCCTCCTCTGCTGTGTTTGCCAGCCCAAATACCGGCTTGGTTACTTCAGTGAAACTAAATGGCTGGTCAATTTTTCCAAACAGGTTTGGTTTGTCCTGGATCTGGATTGTGTCAGCAAAGGAGAAACCAGACGCATTTTTAGTGCCAAAGGTAAATATCCCTCCCAGGCTAGGAGGCTCTTGGGGCTTCCCCTCTGAGGGACCCTCTGATTTGGTGGGAATGTCTGATGTCAGAAGCCCTAACAGGCTCTCACTGTTTTTGGACTTGAAGGTTAAGTCCCCATCATTGGATTTAAAGTTGGAGTTGAATTTAAAGGCAGCAGATGATGGAGTGGACTGGGCAACTATTCCAGTACCAAAGCTAGGCAACTTAGGAGGCTCAGCAGGGATCGGCTGGCCAAAAGAGATCTTCCCAAAGCCCACAGGCTTCCCCTCGATGCTCTTTGGTGGTTGAACAGGTATGATGGAGGGCTTGGTGAAGTAGCCAGGCTCTGGGAGGGGAGGGTTTGTGGTGGGCTGAGAGTGGCCGTAGTATTCCTCACTGTATGGGGAGAGTAAACTGGTTGCTGGTGACTCGAAGCGGAGGGGGGCGCCAAAGACCTGATCTTGAGGAGGGTAGATGCAAGCTGGTGTTGACTGCAGGGGAGGTGTGTTTGTGGGCTGCTGGTAGGCATACATGTGCTGCTGGGGTGGCAGGCGGTTGATTCCATACACAGGAGCCTGAGACACATGAGAAAGAAACATTTATTCAAACTAAAACCTGTGCATTTCATATTTGCCACTGAAAAGTAGGGCTGGGCGATATCAAATTAAGTCAATTCATTCCAATGTATATTTTTGTGTGACATTCCAAATGCCTGTATTGGAAGAATCAAGGTTTTTTGTATTTTTCCTTTGGCTTTTGAACAGACTTTGCCTCTTCCTTTGGTTTACACAGAATCACACGCCAAGCCCCTCACGACAACAAAGATGAGAGATCACTTCCTCTCTGACGAGCAGTTTCAACTCGCTATTTGCATTTGACGTCAGGTCCAACAGAATCGGTCATATGGAAACCGAAACACATTGAGACATTATTTTACCATAATAAAGATGTTAAAACGAGAGTAGCCTATCAATGACCATTGATTCTGGAAAATGAATGCTCAGTTTGTCACATATGGCATTGCGGTATCAACTACTGCTAGCAGCATTTTAGCCAGAGACTATTATACTAGCTGTCTAGTCTGTGTTTTAGTAATGTGCAATAAGCATAAAACACAATTATATAAGGAATTGCAACTTGTTCTCATTCTGAGAATTTAGGTAGGCCTCTCAATTTCAATATCTGAACAAAGTGGACAAGCTAACATGCTGTTCAAACAGTTGGAGACGGACAGAAGGGTGTGTTCATAACAATTCAACTGTTCTGCCTTGTTAGCTAGAAAATAGATCCAGGTTAGCAAAAATTTTAATATAAAGATTAGCTAGCTACTCACTAGCACATGGGCTTGTGCTTGAGAAAAACTATGAGACCTTTATTAATTTTCTATAGCCTAAAGCCTGCTAAAGGAAGTTAGAAGTTAGTCATTATTACTGAACGTGCAATTTGCATGGTTCTGGTTAGACAGATCTGTGATTACAAAAAGGCAGGTTAAATCATTTTGATAAAAATATTACATTATTAGTGGGTCTTATTTTTTATTTATTTAATTAGGCAAGTCAGTTTACAAAACAATCATAAGTGGCGAAGCGGTGATGACGGCCTACACTGGCCAATCCCGGACGACGCTGGGTCAATTGTGCACCACCCTACGGGACTCCCAATCACGGACAGTTGTGATACAGCCTGGATTCAAACTAGGGACTGTAGTGATACCTCAAGCACTATGATGCAGTGCCTTAGACCGCTTCGCAACTTATGATTGTGGAAGCCCTATATTTAGCCTAGGTATAACTTCACAAGCCCTGAATTTGATTATTTCTGACTGTTTGAAATGCAGTGTAGTTGACCCTTTAATTGTACAAAGTTTACTTATAGAACTATATAATTTTGTATTTTATTTTTTTAGATAGACCTACTAGTCAAATGTTTGGACACCTACGCATTCCAGGGTTTGTCTTTATTTTTTCATTTTAGAATAATATTTTGTATTTAAGATTCTTCAAAGTAGCCAACCTTTGCCTTGGATGACAGCTTTGCACACGCTTGACATTCTCTCAACCAGTTTCATGAGGTAGTCACATGGAATGCATTTAATTTAACAGGTGTGCCTTGTTAATATGTGGAATTTCTATCCTTCTTAATGAGTTTGAGCCAATCAGTTGTGTTGTGACAAGGTAGGGGTGGTAATACAGAAGATATCCCTACATGGTAAAAGACCAAGTCCATATTATGTCAAGAACAGCTAAAATAAGCAAAGAGAAACGACAGTCCATCATTACTTTAAGACATGAAGGTCAGTTATTCGGAAAATGTCAGGAACTTTGAAAGTTTCTTCAAGTGCAGTCGCAAAAACCATCAAGCGCTATAATGAAACTGTCTCATGAGGACCGCCACAGGAAAGGAAGATACAAAGTCCCCTCTGCTGCAGAGGTAACTTGCCAGCGTCAGAAATTGCAGCCCAAATAAATGCTTCACAGAGTTCAAGTACCAGACACATCTCAACATCAACTGTTCAGAGGAGACTGCGTGAATCAGGCCTTCATGGCCGAATTGCTGAAAAGAAACCACTACTAAAGGACACTAATAAAAATAAGAGCCTTGATTGGGCCAAGAAACACAAGCAATGGACATTAGACCGGTGGAAATCTGTCCTTTGGTCTGATGAGACCAAATTTGATGTCTTTGTGAGACGCAGAGTAGGTGAACAAATGATATCCGCATGTGTGGTTCCAACTGTGAAGCATGGAGGAGGTGTGATTGTGCTTTGCTGGTGACACTGTCAGTGATTTATTTAGAATTCAAGACACACTTAACCAGCATGGCTACCACAGCATTCTGCAGCGATACACCATCCTATCTGGTTTGCGCTTAGTGGGACTATCATCACTATCAATGACCCAACACACCTTCAGACTGTGTAAGGGCTATTTGACCAAGAAGGAGAGTGAGTGCTGCATCAGTTGACCTGGCCTCCACAACCACCCAACCTCAACCCAATTGAGATGGTTTGAGATGAGCTGGACTGAAGAGTGAAGGAAAAGCAGCCAGCAAGTGCTCAGCATATGTGGGAACTCCTTCAAGACTGTTGGAAAAGCATTCCAGGTGAAGTTGGTTGAGAGAATGACAAGTGTGCAAAGCTGTCATCAAGGCAAAGGCTGGCTACTTTGAATAATCTCAAACCACCTTTTTGATTACTACATGATTCCATAGGTGTTATTTCTTAGTTTTGATGTCTTCACTATTATTCTACAATGTAGAAAATAGTAAAAGAAATTAAGAAAAACCCTTGAATGAGTAGTTGTGTCCCAACTTTTGACTGGTACTGTACCATCCTTTGAAAAAAATCTAGATATACATTTTTAGGCCATATCGCCCAGCCTTACTGAAAATACTATCCCACTTTACGTAACTAAACCATTCTCAATTCTTAAAGAATCCCAAGGTATAAACACATACTTTTGTTGGGGTAACATTGGCTGCCGTACGAAGGAGATACTGTCCGGCGTTATAAGCAGGGGATTGATTGTAATACATAGAGGGTGCCTGTGTGGTGGCAACTGTAAACAAAAAGAAGAGGAAAGAGGTTATAATCAACATTCATTATTGAATATCCTAGAAACATTGCTATTTAAGTATTCCTTAAAACAAACAGTTAAACTACACAACTCAATTGTGTACTGTGTTCCTACCAGTGAGGGGTGCTCCATGGAAGGTCTGTGCTTGGGGGTAGCCCTCCTGCATGCTCTCAGACCCATACCCATCTCCATACATTCTTTGGTGGGGTGATGCCATGCTGTCTGATGAGTGATGCCTCAGATCATGGACCTCATTCTGCAACACAACCACACATCACTTATCAACACAGAAACCATACATTAACATCTATAATTTAATTAATAGGCACACTTGACATGGCTAACATCCATCTCCCATATCCTCAAAAACAATGTAGCCAGGGGCTGACCTTGAGGCTCTCCACCTGCTGGCAGAGCATCTGCAAGAGGGACTTCTGGTCCTCCGCCCAATGAGGTGGCGTCTTTGGGGTAATCTGGAAACGGAGGATAATTCCACCCCCCATAAAGATATTTCAATTATTTATGCGAGTGAAACAACCTGTACAGTAAATCTGAGTACATGTATGCCCATGTTTGAAAAATAGGAAGAGCAACTGTCTCACATATGTTTAGAAGTCAACATTTATAATTAAACGTACCAGGTGTCTTTTGGAGGGAGAGACCAAGCTCTTGCTGGGGGAGGGGGTTAATGGGGCGAATTTGACACAAGAGATTGAAGCAGCAGGCTTAGTAAACTGAAGGCTGGAGTGGACCGGTCCGCCGTCCTCCTCCTCTTCATCTATCGCTTCTCCACTCTCCTCTAGCTGCTGTTTCACATCGTTCAGGAGATCCATCACCTCCTCCATCGAAACGGGCAGCTGGGACATAACACAGTGAATATGGTTGAATGTCATGTCATGCTTCCAACTCTTAAACTTTTGATTACATGAATGTAACTGTAGCCTACTGTTCAGATGGGTTAAATGGAAACTCAAATCTGGACACTGACTGTAGGCCTATAACCTCTCACTTAGCCTTAATATCAACTGCAGCAGAATTAAGCATTTCTTGCAATAAAATGATACACCAAATGTAGGCAACATTTTTACTCAGGAACAGGATTGGATAAATATTATTTATTTGTTTCAGCATCTTGAGAGAATTAAATACCAGTTAGATACCATAGGTAAAGGTGCTATCTTTTTGTTGTTGTTGAGTTATTGCATTTTCTCAGATGTCAACTAGATTGAAGCATTCATTCTATCGATGTATGACATTCTGGTGAGCAAGGTTTTTTTTAGTCTTCTAGGGCAACATATAATGACAGAAGAGAAGCTGCATGTACCTAATTACTGAGAAGATGACTAACAAACAGCCTACCAAAATGTCTGAAATTATTAGTAGAAACAGATCAAAATCATGCACCCCTATCAAAGAATGGTTCTGCGCTCTTTGACTATAGCCTATAGCGCATTTTCTATATTTGTGGGTTAGGGTCGGGTGTTGGCCTCAAATTTAGCACTTGCGGGCAGGTGAACAAACAGCTGACCCACGCACCACTAGTGTGTGTCTCTAACCTTATCCATGTCGTCAGCGTTGGCGTTGTAGATCTTGGACAGATTAGTTCTTAACTTCCTGAGGAACATGATGCACCTGTCCTGTGTCTCCTCCACCCCGCTACCGGCCTCCTCAGACAAACGCTGGAAGATCTACAAAACAGACAGATATATAAAAGACAAAATTCATAACAAACGCATTTTGTATGGTAAAACAGAGAAAAATGCTGGCAGAACATTTTTTACTGGGAGCTGCACTTAAAAGCATAGTGCAAAAGTGCAGATGACAGACTCCAAGACCAAGGTAGAGCAGTGAACCCCTCACTACATACCCTAGCTAGGTGCCAGTTAGACGAGATGTTGTTGATGGTCTCCAGGGTAGCGATAGCCTCCTCTGTCTTCCCCTCGATGTCCAGGAGGGTCGCAAATGCTATCTTGGCCTCCTCCTCAAAGCCCTTCACTGATGGGATCTGCGATGAACACAAACACACTAACCAATGAAAATAGAGCAATGCATACATTAAACTGGTCTTGTAAATTTTCTGGTTTGGCAACAGTGATTACATCTCGCCAGTGTGAATAGCGGCAGTTTTACAGGCTCCTAACCAATTGTGCTATTTTGGGTCTTGTTTTGTCCTAATCTGAATTTTTTTTGTACATAATGTTTCCACCATCGTTTCCTATGACCGAAAAAAGCTTCTGAACATGAGAACAGCTATCACTAACCTCCATTTGGACGAGGACTTCTACTTCAACGAGTCGGAGGCAAAAGACATATTGATTATCCCGGACCAGGCCCTAATCCCCGACACTCGTATATTGGCCGGCCTGTGAGCACCCTACTGAGACTGTTTCTACCCTCTGTTTTATTGGTGAATGTGCAATCTCTGGAAAATAAATTGTACGAGCTCTGTTCGAGACAATCCTATCAACAGGACATTAAGAACTGTAATAAACTATGCTTCTTGAAGTCACAGCTGATGAAGGATATGGATAATATAAAGCTACCTGGTTTTTCAAAGCATTGACAGTACAGAACGGCAGATCCAGGGTGGTGGTGGAGCGTCTCTTTATTAACAACAGCTGGTGCGCAATCTCAAATATTTAGGAAGTCTCGATGTTCTGCTCGAGTGTAACTCATGATAAACTGTAGACCACACTATTTACCAAGAATTTCATCTTTATTTTTCGTAGTTGTATTTACCGCCACAAACCGATGCTGGCACTAAGACAGCACTCAACAAGCTGTATAGGGCCATAAGCAAACCAGAAAATGCTCATCCAGAGGCGGAAATCAGCTTGCAGGAGCCCGGCTCGTAACAAGAAATCGCTAGAGCGCGATGGGACAAGGAAATCCCGGCCAGCCAAACCCTGCCCTAACAAATCATATTACACCGGCTCTGACACAGGGTTTGCAAACTATCCCGGAATACAACGGGAAACCCAGCCGAGAGCTGCCCAGTGACGCCAGCCTACCAAATGAGCTAAATACCTTCTACGCTCGCGTTGAGGCAAGCAACACTGTCCATGTGTGAGAGCACCAGCTGTTCCGGAAGAAATAAACATACAAGTATTCAAATCATTGCAACCACACTGCTTGAGCACCTCAGCGAGCATCTGCATGGCCAGGCACTAAAATAAAAATAGGTTTGTGACACTCAACGCGCTGAAAGTCCAGCCTCTCCCGTCTTTTGTTTGGAGCACTCCTGTCAATCTTGAGTAAGGCCTAGGCTACCTGGCCTGTGCGCAAATGTAGGATTATAAATGTGCCCATTTGGGGATCTGATACTATCTCTGATTGAGAAGCTCCACAGTGATGGTGAGTCAAGACAAAGTCAAGCAACACAAACATAGGCAGACACATACATACACACACGATAGCATACGCACTACACACACACATGGATTTTGTACTGTATATATGTGGTAGTGGTGGAGTAGGGGCCTGAGGGCACACAGTCTGAATGTATTGTAATGTTTTTAAAATTGTATAAACTGCCTTAATTTTGCTGGACCCCAGGAAGAGTAGCTGATGCCTTGGCAGCAGCAAATGGGGACCATAATAAATACAAATATATATCCTGATTGCCTAGTCACTCCTAACCTTACACTATGTACACAGTACATGTGGGTATTACCTCAATTACCTCATTCCCCTGCTCATTGACTCGGTACTGGTACTCCTTGTATATAGCCTCGTTATTGTTTTTATTGTGTTACTATATCTCTTTTTATTTAACAAATATTTGTCTTACTTTTTAACACTGCACTGTTGTGAATGGGCTCGTATGTAAACATTTCACTGTAAAGTCTACACCTGTTGGATTCGGTCGGCGCATGTGACCAATACAATTCAATATCAAAAGTCTATACACATGCCAATGCTTTAACTCAGCAGACTAACAGTGTTGTGGCAGGCTGGGTTCAAACCCAGTTGGTCAGAGAAGCAGCTGTGGTGGTAGCTCACCTCTATGTCTCTAGAGGGGAAGTGTATGAACAGGGGGTCCAGGGGTCCAGGGATGCCACGTCTCCTCTTGATCTTGTCCAGCAGGGGGGAGCACCACCTTCCAGTAGTGGACACTCCGCCTTATGTACTCGTATGAGTTCACACCAAACCCCTGGGAATTACACCACAACAGATGTTTAATCCAATGCAGAAATGTAATTCCTTCAAAATCATTCATTTTAACTAAGGACACCTTGTTCAGTGTCGCATTCTCACATGGCGCGGCAGGTAGACTAGCGGTTAGAGCGTTGGACTTGTAACCGGAAGGTTGCAAGGTCGAATCCCCGAGCTTACAAGTTAGAAATCTGTCGTTCTGCCCCTGAACAAGGCAGTTAACCCACTGTTCCTAGGCTGTCATTGAAAATAAGAATTTGTTCTTAACTGACTTGCTTAGTTAAATAAAGGTAAAAACCGTTATTTTGTTTTATATAGTCATAATTTACTTTACCAATGCGATTTTGTAGAATATTCTCGCTAGTCAGAGATATAAATAATAAATCATACAAAGTTATAAATACTATTGAGTAAATGCGGAGGTAATCATTTCAGACAGACACCTAGCACATATCATGTTCACTAATGTAGTGTGTGACAGAAAGAGGCAGGTGTGTGTGTGTACCGCTGAGCTGAGGTGCTGGGCCCAGTGTATGGGCAGGGCTGGTTGAAGGCCATGTTTCTCTACGGCTCGCAAGGTGCTTAGTCCATGTTGAACCGTCATCCTCAGTTTGGCTGACATGCCAGGCCTACAAACACAGATACACAGAGAGTATTATACATACAAGGCCCGCAGACATAACCAGAACCATAGTCATGTTAACCACAGAGCCATCAGTCAGCTTGACTTCTCCATCCTGGGCCTTTACATTTTAACACTGACATTATATCAGATCTTATGGTAACACTTTACTTTATAACCATGTCACAATAGCTGACAAATTGTCATAACACTGTCCAATGATTTTATGGCTGTTATAACACCTACATTTATTCAAATGTATTTTTTCCCTGTCAAGAAGTTTCCTTTTGTTTGAAAGTTTTTTTTAAGTCCTTTGTTGTTGTAATTAATTCTTTAGTCATGTTTATCCCCCCATCATATTATAAATAACTTGTAGAAAATACACTTTATGCCACTGTCATAAAGCATTGTGACCATCCTGTGTCACATTACTTGGACTAAGAAAATGCACTGACACTGTCAAGAAGCATTATGGCCATCAGAATCATATAAGCCAGATAGGCCTATCACGTCCATGGCCTTATGCCAGTCATCAGTCAAAAAGAGGGTGTCTTGTCCTGCTCCTGAAATCTGCATTCATCAGAAACAGCATTGGGGTAGGTGTGCACAATTAAAATAATTTAATATGGTGAATTTCATACTGTTGACAAGTTGGCTATAGTGAATGTTTTGCCTTGTGTGGAAGGTTTTGACACTCTTACGTAGGTGTGTGTCATAACCAGCCATAAAAATAACGCAATATGTCACAACAGCTCGAAAAAAAACAAAAATATAAACCCAACATGCAACATTTTCAACAAAATACATTTGTTAGGCACTAATCTATGGATTTCACATAACTGGGCAGGGGCACAGCCATAGTTGAGCACAGGCCCATCCACTTGGGAGCCAGGCCCAGCCAATCACAATGAGTTTTACCCCACAAAGGGTTTTATTACAGACAGAAAAACTCAGTTTCATCAGCTGTCCGGGTGGCTGGTCTCAGAAGTGAAGAAGCCGGATATGGAGGTTCTGGGCTGTCGTGGTTACACGTGGTCTGCAGTAGTGAGATCGGTTGGACGTACTGTCAAATTCACTAAAACAACATTGGAGGTGACTTACGGTAGAGAAATTACATTAAATTCTCTGGCAACAGCTCTGGTGGACATACCTGCAGTCAGCATGGTAATTGCACGCTCCATCAAAACTTGAAACATCTATGGTATTGTGTTGTGTGACCAAACTGCACATTTTAGAGTGGCCTTTTATTGTCCCCAGCACAAGGTGCACCTGTGTAATGATCATGCCGGTTAATTAGCTTCTTGATATGCCACACCCTTCAGGTGGATGGATTAACTTGGCAAAAGGAGAAATTCTCACAAAATTTGAGAAAAATACGATTTCTGGGATCTTTTATTTCAGCTCATGAAACCAACACTTTACATGTCGCGTTTATATTTTGTTCAGGATAGAGATAGATATATAGAACTAGTCAAAAGTTTGGACACACCTACTCATTTTTGACAATTTTCTATATTGTAGAATAATAGTGAAGACAAAAAAAACTATAAAACAACACATATGGAATCATGTATTAACCCCCCCCAAAAAAGTGTAAAACAAATCAAAATATATTTTATATTTGAGATTCTTCAAAGTAGCCACCCTTTGCCTTAATGACAGCATTGCACACTCTTCCCATTCTCTCAACCAGCTTCATGAAGTAGTCACCTGGAATGCATTTCAATTAACAGATGTGCCTTATTAAAAGTTAATTTGTGGAATTTCTTTCCTTCTTAATGCTTTTTAACCAATCAGTTGTGTTGTGACAAGGTAGGGGTGGTAAACAGAAGATAGCCCTGTTTGGTGAAAGACCAAGTCCATATTATGGAAAGAACAAATAAGCAAAGAGAAATGATAGTCCATCATTACTTTAAGACATGAAGGTCAGTCAATCTGGAAACTTTCAAAGTTCTTGAAATTTTCTTCAAGTGCAGTCGCAAAGCGCTATGAAGAAACTTGCTCTCATGAGGACCGCCACAGGAAAGGAAGACCCAGAGTTACCTCTGCTGCAGACGATAAGTTCATTAGTTACCAGCGTCAGAAATTGCAGCCCAAATAAATGCTTCACAGAGTTCAAGTAACAGCCACATCTCTGAACAGTTGATGTTCAGGAGACTGTAAATCAGGCCTTCATGCTTGAATTGCTGCAAAGAAACCACTACTAAAGGGCACCAATAAGAAGAAGAGACTTGCTTGGGCCAAGAAACACAAGCAAAGGACATTAGACTGGTGGAAATCTGTCCTTTGGTCAGATGAGTCCAAATTTGAGATTTTTGGTTCCAACTGCCTTGTCTTTGTGAGATGCAGAGTAGGTGAACGGATGATCTCCGTATGTGTGGTTCCCACTGTTAAGCATGGAGGTGGTGGTGTGATGGTGCTTTGCTGGTGACACTGTCAGTGATTTATTTAGAATTCAAGGCACACTTAACCAGCAGGCCAACCACAGCATTCTGCAGCGATACGCCATCCCATCTGGTTTGCGCTTAGTGGGACTATAATTTGTTTTTCAACAGGACAATGACCCAACATACCACCAGGCTGTGTAATTGCTATTTGACCAAGAAGGAGAGTGATGGGGTGCTGCATCAGATGACCTGGCCTCCACAATTACATGCCCTCAACCTAATTGAGATGGTTTGGGATGAGTTGGATCGCAGAGTGAAGGAAAAGCAGCCAACAAGTGCTAAGCATATGTGGGAACTCTTTCAAGACTGTTGGAAAAGCATTTCAGGTGAAGCTGGTTGAGAGAATGCCAAGAGTGTGCAAAGCTGTAATCAAGGCAAAGGGTGGCTACTTTACTACATAATTCCATGTGTTATTTCATAGTTGATGTTATTCTACAACATACAGTGAGGGAAAAAAGTATTTGATCCCCTGCTGATTTTGTAAGTTTGCCCACTGACAAAGAAATGATCAGTCTATAATTTTAATGGTAGGTTTATTTGAACAGTGAGAGACAGAATAACAAAAAAATGTTATAAATGAAATTGCATTTTAATGAGGGAAATAAGTATTTGACCCATCTGCAAAACATGACTTAGTACTTGGTGGCAAAACCCTTGTTGGCAATCAGAGGTCAGACGTTTCTTGTAGTTGGCCACCAGGTTTGCACACATCTCAGGAGGGATTTTGTCCCACTCCTCTTTGCAGATCTTCTCCAAGTCATTAAGGTTTCGAGGCTGACGTTTGGCAACTCGAACCTTCAGCTCCCTCCACAGATTTTCTATGGGATTAAGGTCTGGAGACTGGCTAGGCCACTCCAGGACCTTAATGTGCTTCTTCTTGAGCCACTCCTTTGTTGCCTTGGCCGTGTGTTTTGGGTCATTGTCATGCTGGAATACCCATCCACGACCCATTTTCAATGCCCTGGCTGAGGGAAGGAGGTTCTCACCCAAGATTTGACGGTACATGGCCCCGTCCACCGTCCCTTTGATGCAGTGAAGTTGTCCTGTCCCCTTAGCAGAAAAACAATGTTTCCACCTCCATGTTTGACGGTGTGGATGGTGTTCTTGGGGTCATAGGCAGCATTCCTCCTCCAAACACGGCGAGTTGAGTTGATGCCAAAGAACTCCATTTTGGTCTCATCTGACCACAACACTTTCACCCAGTTGTCCTCTGAATCATTCAGATGGCAAACTTCAGACGGGCATGTATATGTGCTTTCTTGAGCAAGGGGACCTTGCGGGTGCTGCAGGATTTCAGTCCTTCACGGCCTAGTGTGTTACCAATTGTTTTCTTGGTGACTATGGTCCCAGCTGCCTTGAGATCATTGACAACATCCTCCCGTGTAGTTCTGGGCTGATTCCTCACTGTTCTCATGATCATTGCAACTCCACGAGGTGAGGGAGATTGACAGTTCTTTTGTGTTTCTTCCATTTGCAAATAACCGCACCAACTGTTGTCACCTTCTCACCAAGCTGCTTGGCGATGGTCTTGTAGCCCATTCCAGCCTTGTGTAGGTCTACAATCTTGTCCCTGACATCCTTGGAGAGCTCTTTGGTCTTGGCCATGGTGGAGAGTTTGGAATCTGATTGATTGATTGCTTCTGTGGACATGTGTCTTTTATACAGGTAACAAGCTGAGATTAGGGACACTCCCTTTAAGAGTGTGCTCCTAATCTCAGCTCGTTACTTGTATAAAAGACACCTGGGAGCCAGAAATCTTTCTGATTGAGATGGGGTCAAATACTTATTTCCCTCATTAAAATACAATTCCATTTATAACATTTTTCACATGCGTTTTTCTGGATTATTTAGTTGTTATTCTGTCTCTCACTGTTCAAATAAACCTACCATTAAAATTATAGACTGATCATTTCTTTGTCATTGGGCAAACGTACAAAATCAGCAGGGGATCAAATACTTTTTTCCCCCTCACTGTAGAAAATAGCAAAAATAAAGAAAAACCCTTGAATGAGTATCTGTGTTCAAACTCTTGACTGGTACTGTATATGGCATGACAGTGTTATGACGCTGGGTGTCAGGTAAAGTGTTACCGACATACCATATCAGTGATCAGTTCAAGTAAAGGAAGGAGGGACGTTTACAGAGCTTGTTTGTGTAGTCCCGTGTGGCTCAGTTGGTAGAGCATGGCAGTATGAAAATAAATCTGAAAATGTATGCACTCACTACTGTAAGTCACTCTGGATAAGTGTGTCTGCTAAATGACTAGAATGTAAAATGTGTAAAACACTTGATTTCAGACATCTATCACAT
This sequence comes from Brachymystax lenok tsinlingensis, assembly GCA_030435695.1. Lineage (NCBI taxonomy): Eukaryota > Metazoa > Chordata > Actinopteri > Salmoniformes > Salmonidae > Brachymystax > Brachymystax lenok. Next base: position 22,441,822 of record CM059785.1, read on the forward strand.
AACTATAGAGATTATAACCCATCGTGACTCACGCAGCTCGTTTGTGTATGAGCCTGTAGACTGCGTCCCACCAGTCCCTCTGTCTGTCTGTGAAGAGGAGGCGGAGGAGGGGCAAGGGCAGGCAGCGGGGCTGTTGACCAGTAGAACTGATCCTGTCCCTCTCCTGGAGCTGGGTGTGACTGCACCACACCACCCCACACAGGAACACCTAGACAGGAGAAGAGAAAGAGAGAGGAGGGAATCACCCCCAGTGTATTGTCAGAAGAAGAACCCAAACAAGTTCATTGCATTAGTTCTTAGTGCATTACAGGTCATTGTACGAATGAGAAATTCAGCAAAAGGAAACCATAAATGATATGATACGAAGGACAGTATTAGGATTGTTATAAGGCTGTAACTGAACAGCATATTGTTAGTGCTGAGCGAATAACCAATATTTGTTATTTTCCTGTTTTTAAACAACTAATTGACCGACGTCATTCAATTATTTGAATTCCATTTCGTTCCGTTTTTTTCTGAGCTCAATGCGCACACTGCGCTGCAGATAAATTAGATCATGCCCGAAATATGCGATGTAGTAGGGAGTTGTAGTTTCCAACAGGCCAATGTTCTACATAGTTTAGTGCAGAAAACGTGATAATTAACTACAATAACCATAATCCATTGTGCAGCTACTTGTCAGTCTGTGTTTCTTTTACGCCTGCTACGTAACGGAAAGAAGAATGCGCGATCAAGAAGTAATTCCAAGAGAGCATTTTCTTCATGAGGGAGTACCTGAAAATACATGATCTAAGTGATTGATAGTTGGTATTCAGCAGTCATAAAAGTATGCCTTATTTACTTTGAAGAACTACTAAAATAGTGAGTTTTGTCAGACAGCAGCCCTACAGAGATGAGATGACTTGAAATAATAAAGTAATCAAATAAAACATATGCAATATACACAACTGAACATTTTTATTAAAGTGAATAAGTGATGGTTAATAAGTGATAAGCAGTCATGGGCAGTCACTACCATCATGGGACTTTTATTCATTGTTTTATTCTGTGATACTGCATTCAAACCATATAAACCATTCATATAATGCAGAGTGCATTTAATGTTTAAAATAATCAAACCCGAAATCGAAATCTAACCGAAACAACCCCAAAGAGCACTAAATCGCTCAGCACTAGATATTGTAGAGCCACCCCGACCACGCCTACCTCCAGGTCTAGCAGGCAGATTGACTCTGGTGTGTTGGTGTCCAGTTTGGAGGTCTCCAGGTTGAGCCTGGGGAACAGCTGTTTAAGCCAGTCCCTCAGAGCAGGCCTCTGGGCCAAGAGAGACCATTGGAGGCCCAGCCAACACAGCTGCTGGAGGTCCCCACCATGGAGCTGGATGGAGCCTGGAGACAAAAAAAGTTAGAGATCTTATGTGTGAGATCAGCTGGGCTGCTGTTGTGTAGAGCCACACACACGCATCATACCGTTATCCCATTTGGTGAGGTCAGATATCTCTGGAGCCTGTGTGTTGATGGAGCGAATGTCGTCGTTGCCAATGAAGGAAGTCCCGGCCGGAGCCAGAGGCCCAAACAAAAGCTCAAACAAAGCGCCCTGACCACTACGGTTTCCAACTGTCTCCACCACCTCTCTGACAAAGGTGTGTGTCTCGGGCTTGAGGTTGAGCAGCATGTGTCCAGCCTGGCTCTTTCTGTCACTGGCCAGCAGCTCCAGAGGCTGAGGAAGAGACTGGTCCCCTTTAGACATCTTGCTCTTTGGCCTGGGGACCTAAATATGACAAGTAGGAAGAATGAAAATAAGAAGTTGGATACACAGTGATTGTTATTTGCTACAAAGCTTCTAGCTTGTGTGTGTGTGTGTTACCTGGTAGGCCAGTAGATAGCAGAGAGCAGCCAGATCAATGACAGCCCGCCACTGCTGTTCTCCCTCCTGAGCCATCTTCAGCAGCAGAGTGCCAGCATGCAGGTACAGATGTCCCCTCATCTCCACATAGACCTCAGACAGATCATCTGTTACACTGCCCTCTGCCTTCTTCAGGCCCTGCATCGCACTGTCAAAACTACACAGAGACCGAGAGAAATTGGGTTAAATACTCACACAGACAGTGCTACAATCTAATAGGACTCTACAGAGTGGTGCTCTAATGAAGGAGCTCTGTTGGTAGACTAGTACAGCATTCACATGTCCCTGCCTAGCCTGGTTCTGACAAACACACCTCCGGAGGGCCTGGATGCTAGGCTGCAGTCCTTTCCCCGGCAGAGTCAGTCTCAGCAGGCTGCAGTGGGCCAAAAGTAGCTCTCTCTGCTGATGTTGACTCATCTTCTCATTGGACAAAACACTGGGCTGGGCTAGGAATTCCTGAGAAACACACAATTCACCACTTTACCATCGTATATGTAATTCCATAAGAACATATTGTATTTTGTGAGCATCCTGCTGACCTGTAGAGTGTGTACTACAGTAGAATACCAGTCCAAGCTGGATCTAAGCAGGCCTCTCTTCTCTGTGGCCAGACAGTGTTTGACAGCCTCCTCCAGCCTGCCATCGGAGGAGAACAACTGAACCAGCTTGATGTTGATATGGGCATCGCCAGGCCTCACAGCCAGCTCTGCCTGTAGTAGGTCAAACAACTGGTTCCATCCCTGCTGGCCCTGTTGATTCAGTAGGTGCTCCTAGAGGGAGAGTTCGTTAAGTAAAGCAAGGATTTTTTAAAACAGCTGTTTCTAGCCCCCGTGCCCATCTGCTGCTAAAAAACTGTTCTTAAGGGGAGAGAGAGTGAGGAGGGCAAATGCATTAAACAGCTGCCAGCTCAACAGGCACTCCTGGCGAGGGGGTGTGTGGTACGGGTAGTGATCATGGGTCAACCCAGTGCCACAGTTTGTAAACAATCCTCCAGTCAAAATGCAGTCAGTCTTTAGCCTTGACCCACTATTTTAGGTTAGGCAAACCTTTTAAACAACCTAAAAATGCAGGAAATCAATACTGTGTTAGAGCTCTTACCTTGAGGTTGAAGACAGCAGGGTGTCCAGGCAGCAGCTTGGCAGCTTTCTCCACCCAGAACTCAGCTCTACTGTCTCTCTCGGTCTTACTAACCAGCAGCTCAGCCACCTTCAAAACCAGGTCCCTCTGGGCTGGGTTCAGGTCCACAGACCGCTGGACAGACACACACACACACACACACACACACACAATTAAAGACCAGAAAGCATCGTCAGATAGCTGTGATCGCCCATTGCATATAGGGCTGGACGGTATGGACTAAAACTGCATCAGAATGAGAATGAGTTGACAATTCCTTATATAATTGTGTTCTATGCTTATTGCACATATATAACACAGACTAGACAGCTAGTATAATAGTCTTTGGCTAAAATGCTGCTAGCAGTACTGCAATGCCATGCGCGACAAACAGAATTCAATTTCCAGAATCAATGTTCATTGACACTCCTGTCTGCTCTGCACACAATTTGAGGAGTTGAGACATAAAACGGGAATCATTAGAAAGGTTAACTTCTCCTCTATTACAGTTAAATAATGTCTCAATGTGTTTGTGTCCATATGACCAATTCTGTTGGACCAAACCTCAAATGCAAATAGCGGGTTGAAACCGCTTGTCAGAGAGTAAGAAGTTCTCTCCTATTTGTTGTTGTGAGAGGCAGGGGAGGGGCTTGGTGTGTGTAAACAGAGAGAAAGAGGCAAAGCGAGAGGTTTCACTCTCACCAAAATCTGTCCAAAATAAGACCCATTGTGTTCTCTATGGGCTTATTTTGGACCTACGCTGCCTTCCCTCCTTTGGGACAACGACTCCCATTGTTAGGGAAGAGACATGAGCATGTCGTCATTATATACAGATCACTGGTTTAAATGGGAAGGGGCACACAGCACAGAAGGAGCAAAGGAGACAAGACCAAAAAGACATGAGGACAAACGCTCATAAAAAAAGAGAATTAAAAAAAAAATCTTGCAAAACAGGCATTTGGAAATAACGCTAAAACATTAATTTGATATATTCCCTAGCACTAATCGCATACACAACTGGCATAGTTGTTTCTTCAAAAACAAATCAATCATATCAAACTGGATGACCGCCCAAGCCTAAAGGACATGGTAATAGGATACTATAGCAGTAGTATGTAAGTGAGCAACTGAGAAGGATCTTACCTTGTAACATCCTACGGCCTTGTTGATATCTCCTTCCCTCTCATAAAGTTGGCCCAGGAACTTATGTGCTTTGGGATCTCTTTCCACCACCTTTAGATATTCTGATACATGTCTAACAAAGAGGACCAGGATTCAGAATAGAACCACAATAAACACAAAAATGGCACCGTTACACACTTCAATATGTCAACAAGCTCTGCGTAGGTTGTGTTCAGGGCTTACCTTTTAGCAAGTTCATACTCCTTAGCCTCGAAGTATAATTTAGCAAATAAAAATCCTTTAATTGGTTTCTGTGGAAAGATCATATAGGCCTAATTTAAAATTAAGGTTACACTCTTAGTTATAACAACTAGATCGCTAACTAGCTAACGTTACAGATTGCATACATATGACATTTTTAGTTAGCTAAAAAAAGGGTAGCTAGTTAGCTAGCTGGATCCATTCAAGTATAAATTGTTAGCTATGTACAAATCATGTAAGAAAGTTAATGATGGCTGTTTTCCAACGGATCGTAGGAAGAGTGACACAGCCATAACGTTAGTCGACATAAAGCAAGCTGATGGACAGGTTTCCAAAGCTAGCCAGCCCTGCTGCCCGCATTTTCAACGAGGAAGTGTTCCTTGCGATGGATTTTTTTTAACCTTTAATTTACTAGGCAAGTCAGTTAAGAACAAATTCTTAATTTCAATGACGGCGTAGGAACAGTGGGTTAACTGCCTGTTCAGGGGCAGAACGACAGTACTGTACCTTGTCAGCTCGAGGATTTTAACTTGCAACCTTTCGGTTACTAGACCAACGCTCTAACCACTAGGCTAGACTGGATTAACTTGAGGTGTCCCAGTTCCCATTTTAGTTAGGCACGATAGTTAGCCAAAATGATCCGTTAGCTACTTATTGTTTCAAAGTTAGTCTATTAATAGTATTTTGATAGCTACGTTCAATGCTTAATGTACTAAAGCTGTAATATCTACAAGCTAGGTGTAGCTAATTGCCAGGCCAAGATGGTAGTAGCAGTTAGCTTAGCCTAGCTAGCTAGTATACGCAGGCTGAAGGGCCGGTTGGGGCCGGGTTTGACTCACCTCTTTGAGTGAAGGAGAGGAACTCTCTACTGAAGAAATATATTTGTCCACTTCGGCCTTATTTCGCCGCATGGCTGTGTAAAGAGTATTTTCTTATAATTCAAAACAAAAATTGCATAGAGTGACAAAACTCATCCGAAAAAGCAGGAATCGTAATTATTTTCCCCACTGCTTAGCTAATTAGCCCTTTCTCTCCGCTTCTGCCGCGAGAACGTCAAATGACAGTGGTAGTCACGTGGTACAAAACGTAATTGAACCATGACCTGTGATTGGTCGATACTTAGCCGATACGTTTTGAAAATCAGGTTTAACGCACATAAACTCAGCAAAAAAAAGAAACGTCCTCTCACTGTCAACTGCGTTTATTTTCAGAAAACTTAACATGTGTAAATATTTGTATGAACATAACAAGATTCAACAACTGAGACATAAACTGAACAAGTTCCACAGACATGTGACTAACAGAAATGGAATAATGTGTCCCTGAACAAAGGGGGGTCAGAAGTAACAAGTAACAGTCAGTATCTGGTGTGGCCACCAGCTGCATTAAGTACTGCAGTGCATCTCCTCCTCATGGACTGCACCAGATTTGCCAGTTCTTGCTGTGAGATGTTACCCCACACTTCCACCAAGGCACCTGCAGGTTCCAGGACATTTCTGGGGGGAATGGCCCTCCGATCCAACAGGTCCCAGACATGCTCAATGGGATTGAGCACGTCTGGGAACGAGCAGTATGGCTGGTGGCATTGTCATGCTGGAGGGTCATGTCGGGATGAGCCTGCAGGAAGGGTACCACATGAGGGAGGAGGATGTCTTCCCTGTAACGCACAGCGTGGAGATTGACTGCAATGACAACAAACTCAGTCCGATGATGCTGTGACACACCGCCCCAGACCATGACGAACCCTTCACCTCCAAATCGATCCCGCTTCAGAGTACAGGCCTCGGTGTAACGTTCATTCCTTCGACGATAAACACTGATCCGATCATCACCCCTGGTGAGACAAAACCGCGACTCGTCAGTGAAGAGCACTTTTTGCCAGTCCTGTCTGGTCCAGCGACGGTGTGTTTGTGCCCATAGGCGACGTTGTTGCCGGTGATGTCTGGTGAGGACCTGCCTTACAACAGGCCTACAAGCCATCAATCCAGCCTCTCTCAGCCTATTGCCGACAGTCTGAGCACTGACGGAGGGATTGTGCGTTCCTGGTGTAACTCGGGCAGTTGTTGTTGCCATCCTGTACCTGTCCCGCAGGTGAGATGTTCGGATGTACCGATCCTGTGCAGGTGTTGTTACATGTGGTCTGCCACTGCGAGGACGATCAGCTGTCCGTCCTGTCTCCCTGTAGGGCTGTTTAAGGCATCTCACCGTACGGACATTGCAATTTATTGCTAAGTTTTCATAACTATGACCTTAATTGCCTACCTCTTTAACTGTTAGTGTCTTAACGACCGTTCCACAGGTGCATGTTCATTAATTGTTTATGGTTCATTGAATAAACATCGGAAACAGTGTTTAAACCCTTTACAATTAATATTTGTGAAGTTATTTGGATTTTTACAAATTATCTTTGAAAAACAGGGTCCCGAAAAAGGGGCGTTTCTTTTTTTGCTGAGTTTATGACTCGCACTGCTCAGTAACATCACAGATCGAACAATGAGACAGATATTTCCCCTAATAAAAATCACAGTGGTTGTCGAGGGTGCAACAGGTCAGCACCTCAGGAGTAAATGTCAGTTGGCTTTTCATAGCCAATCATTCAGAGTATCTCTACCGCTCCTGCTGTCTCTAGAGAGTTGAAAACAGCAGGTCTGGGACAGGTAGCATGTCCGTGAACAGCAGCAGGGTCAGGTGGACTGGGGACAGCAAGGAGTCATCAGGCCAGGTAGTCCTGAGGCATGGTCCAAGGGCTCAGGTCCTCCAAGAGAGAGAAAGAAAGAGAGAGAGAAAGAGAAAAGGTGAGAGAATTAGAGAGCATACTTAAATTCACACAGGACACCGGATAAGACAGGAGAAATACTACAGATATAACAGACTGACCCTAGCCCCCCAACACAAACTACTGCAGCATAAATACTGGAGGCTGAGACAGGAGGGGTCGGGAGACACTGTGGCCCTGTCCGACGATACCTCGGACAAGGCCAAACAGGCAGGATATAACCCCACCCACTTTTCCAAAGCACAGCCCCCACACCACTAGAGGGATATCTTCAACCACCAACATCCTGAGACAAGGCCGAGTATAGCCCACGAAGATCTCCGCCACAACACAACCCAAGGGGAGGCGCCAACCCGGACAGGAAGATCACATCAGTGACTCAACCCACTCAAGTGACGCACCTCTCCTAGGGATGGCATGGAAGAGCACCAGTAAGCCAGTGACTCAGCCCCTGTAATAGGGTTAGAGGCAGAGAATCCCAGTGGAGAGAGGGGAACCGGCCAGGCCGAGACAGCAAGGGTGGTTCGTTGCTCCAGTGCCTTTCCGTTCACCTTCACACTTCTGGGCCAGACTACACTCAATCATAGGACCTACTGAAGAGATGAGTCTTCAATAAAGACTTAAAGATTGAGACTGTCTGCGTCTCTCACATGGATAGGCAGACCATTCCATAAAAATTGAGCTCTATAGGAGAAAGCCCTGCCTCCAGGTGTTTGCTTACAAATTCTAGGGACAGTAAGGAGGCCTGCGTCTTGTGACCGTAGCGTACGTGTAGGTATGTACGGCAGGACCAAATCGGAAAGATAGGTAGGAGCAAGCCCAGGTAATGCTTTGTAGGTTAGCAGTAAAACCTTGAAATCAGCCCTTGCCTTAATAGGAAGCCAGTGTAGAGAGGCTAGCACTGGAGTAATATGATCACATTTTGGGGTTCTAGTCAAGATTCTAGTAGCCATGTTTAGCACTAACTGAAGTGTATTTAGTTCTTTATCCGGGTAGCCGGAAAGTAGAGCATTGCAGTAGTCTAACCTAGAAGTGACAAAAGCATGGATGAATTTTTTCTGCATCATTTCTGGACAGAAAGTTTCAGATTTTTGCAATGTTACGTAAATGGAAATAAGCTGTCCTTGAAACAGTCTTGATATGTTCGTCAAAAGAGAGATCAGGGTCCAGAGTAACGCTGAGGTCCTTCACGGTTTTATTTGAGATGACTGTACAATCATCAAGATTAATTGTCAGATCCAACGGAAGATCTCTATTTCTTGGGACCTAGAATAAGCATCTCTGTTTTGTCCGAGTTTAAAAGTAGAAAATGTGCCGCCATCCACTTCCTTATGTCTGAAACACAGGCTTCCAGTGAGGGCAATTTTGGGGCTTCATCATGTTTCATCGAAATGTACAGCTGTGTGTCACCCGCATAGCAGTGAAAGTTAACATTATGTTTCCCAATTAAGGTAAAATATATAGTGAAAACAATAGTGGTCCTAAAACGGAGCGTCATGGAACACCGAAATTTGTCAGAGGACAAACCATCCACAGAGACAAACGGATACCTTTCCGTCAGATAAGATCTAAACCAGGCCAAAACCTGTCCGTGTAGACCAATTTGGGTTTCCAATCTCTCCAAACGAATGTGGTGATCGATGGTATAAAAAGCAGCACTAAGGTCTAGAAGCACGAGGACAGATGCAGAGCCTCAGTCTAAGGCCATTAAAAGGTAATTTACCACCTTCACAAGTGCAGTCTCAGTGCTATGATGGGGTCTAAAACCAGACTGAAGCATTTCGTATACATTGTTTGTCTTCAGGAAGGCAGTGAGTTGCTGCGCAACAGATCTTTCAAATATTTCTGAGAGGAATGGGAGATTCGATATAGGCCGACAGTTTTTTATATTTTCTGGGTCAAGGTTTGGCTTTTTCAAGAGAGGATTTATTACTGCCACTTTTAGTAAGTTTGGTACACATCCGGTGAGAGAGAGACGTTTATTATTATAGAGAGCTGTTTATTATGTTCAACATAGGAGGGCCAAGCACAGGAAGCAGCTCTTTCAGTAGTTTAGTTGGAATAGGGTCCAGTATGCAGCTTGAAGGTTTAGAGGCCATGACTATTTTCATCAATGTGTCAAGAGATATAGTATTAAAAAACATCAGTGTCTCCCTTGATCCTTGGTCCTGGCAGAGTTGTGCAGACTCAGGACAACTGAGCTTTGGAGGAATATTCAGATTTAAAGAAGAGTCCGTAATTTGCTTTCTAATGACCATGATCTTTTCCTCAAAGAAGTTAATAAATTTATCACTGCTGAAGTGAAAGCCATCCTCTCTTGGGGAATACTGCTTTTTAGTTAGCTTTGCGACAGTATCAAAAATACATTTTGGATTGTTCTTATTTTCCTCAATTAAGTTGGAAAAAAAGGATGATCGAGTTGGAGGCGTGCTTGGCCACCCAGTCATGGGTGAACAGGGAGTACAGGAGAGGGCTGAGAATGTACCCTTGTGGGGCCCCAGTGTTGAGGATCAGCGTGGTGGAGATGTTTCCTACCCTCACCACCTGGGGGTGGCCCGTCAGGAAGTCCATGTTACTACTTAGCTTCGGCTGGTGGAGGTCCTGACGAACCACGTCCAGATAAAGCGTCCGGAGTGAAAAAGTTGAATGAAAAAAGCTGAGCGATGGAAAAACAAAAAATTAAAAAGTAAAAAACGTAAAGTTGTCAGGTAGCAAAGTAAGGTTAGCAACAAAACGCACAGCAGCACGTAAACAAGTCTACAAGTTGTATTAGACTTAAAACAAATCAATATCAGTGATCTCCTTTCCATACTGAGCCTCACAGCAGCAGTATCAGTGTGTGTTTCCCCAGTGGTACCATCAAGGCAAAGGGTGGCTACTTTGAAGAATCTGAAATAAAAAATATATTTTGATTTGTTTAATACTTTTTTGGTTACTACAATATTCCATATGTGTTATTTCATAGTTTTAACGTCTTCACTATTATTCTACATTGTAGAAAATAGTACAAATAAATTAAAACCCTTGAGTAGGTGTGTAGGTGAGTAGGTGTGTCCAAACTCTTGACTGGTACTGTATATAAATGCTGTCAATATATTCATGTTTCAAGAACGGAGTGTATTTGGCCTGTCGAAGCGGTTTTATGGCTGACTGAATGGAAGATGAAAATTATGAATTTTCTACTCCGCTGGTCTAGGTAAGAAATTACGAGTCCTCACTGTCCGATACGCAGTCAAGACTGAGTACAAATGTATCTGACACCAAGACAAGACCTAGACACTCAATATGTGGTCTCGAGACCGGATTCACTACAACACTGCTATATCTAGACACTGTACCTCAATCGCTCCCAAACACATTGAAGATCATAGATAAATTCAGCTTAATCTCAAATTATAAAATTAATATAACCAAACCAGCCCTACTGCCTCTCAATACCTCTACTTATGGAATCCCAATAGTTTCCCATTTTAAATATTTGGGAGTAGATATATTTCCTTCCTTAGATAAAACCATTGCTAGAACGCTCAAACCAATTCAACCCGACCTCAATAATTGGAATAATATCGCTGTTGCTTTAACTGGCCGGTTATCTATTTTCTAAATTAATATATTGCCATGGCTAAATGTCTGTAGTTCAATGCTTTCCATGGCTCCCCCTTCTGGCTATTGGGATACAATTCAGTGCGGTTTCGAAATGTATATGGCAAGATAAACGATCCCGGATAAAATGTATACATTTACAAATAGTGAAAAACGTATGAGGACTATCCGCACCAAACTTTAAATTGTATTTCCAGGCACTAGCAATTCGTCCCATCGTGAATTGGTTTAGACATGATTCTTCTGCCCCCTGGCTGAGTAGGCTATAGAGAGAAATATTGTTTATGCTATTGCCCTGGGCGAGGTGGTCTTCACTGATATATCCCTTAAACAATGTAAACTACACTTTGGTCTTATTTTTGCTTAAACAATGTTTATTTGGTGCAAAATGTAAAAAACAATGTAACTGGCATACCCCATAGTATTTTAGAACAATGTTTTGCGATCTGGAGGGCGGCCTTTTGCATCACCCCAATGGTCCAAATGTGGAGTCCGTACCACATTAATCCCTTACCGATATCATGGACAGTAATGGTTTGAGAACATTCCAAGAAAGATACATGCACATTACCAGGCAACACATTTTTCCTATATTTATAATTTAAGTCAGCTATGCACTAATTGGTATTTTAACCAATCACATCAGATCTTTTCACGTCAGCTCTTTTTCAGAGCTGATCTGATTGGTCTAAATACAAATTACTGAAAAAAATATCAGAACTGTCTAAACACAGTCTAAATGTATAGCCAAAGGCTGGTTCAGCTATATGGCTCCATATAAATATATTGAATAAAAATACTACACTGAACAAAAATATAAACACAACATGTAACAATTTCAAAGATTTTACTGAATTCATTAGGTGCTAATCTGTGGATTTCACATGATTTTGAACCCCTGTGCTGCCCCCAATCTAGATGTGTGAAGGTTAGTGTCTTTTCTGTAGGGAAGCTAATTATCCATCATTTATGACATTCCTGGGAGTGGGTAAACTTACCATATCTATTTTTTATGTTCTCTATAGTTATGTACTTGAAAATGTATCAATTTACCAATTCGCCATATTTGGGCAGACTTGATACAACATTTTGAACAGTAATGCAATGGTTCATTGGATCAGTCTAAAACGTTGCACATACACTGCTGCCATCTAGTGGCCGAAATCTAAATTGCGCCTAGACTCTTAAGTGGTATAATGGCCTTTCTCTTTCATTTCAAGAATGATGGGAAAATATGTTTTTCTTTGTATTATCTTTTACTAGATCTAATGTGTCAGTCTCCTACATTCATTTCACATTTTGTAAAATGTGTGTTTCCTTTCAAATGGTATCTAGAATATGCATATCCTTGTGTTATAGAAATGTTGTTCTCAATGTTCATAAACGGAACTTCAATTAAACAACTCCGTCTGTAACCCAGAATTTGTAAGATACTGGTTGAAATAAGACAGACAGGAGCCCAGTCTACAATGGTCAAAGGTAAAATGTATATTCCCGCGAGAGCTCTGATTTTAAAAGGTGTACACAGTCTTTTATACTGTACAATGTTGAAATACAAAAAATACAAAGGCCCCACCATATTCCCCACCCTTTCCAGGAAATAGTGTTTTCCCACAGTACCCATTCATTCCTTATCACAATCTTTGCAACATAAGTCAACCTTGGACTGCTCCTAACCGTCCCTCCCGTCCCTAGGACCAGAAGCCTTCCCACATATGTCTGATTAGAACTAAGAATGCTTTGTTCTCACACTCCTTCTCACATCCTGTTCCACTCTCCACACAATATTCATTTATAGACACACACATTAATTGGACTACCATTTTGTCTTATAACCCTATCTCTATTGCATACATTTTCAGAATGGAATATTCTTAGATGTACAAACATTTAGTCATTAAACATAAAATCTATAACACCTTGCTTCAGGTCCTGAGCTACAGGCAGTTAGATTTGGGTATGTCATTTTAGGTGAAAAATTAAAAAAAGTGTCCAATCCTTAAGCAAACTTTACAAATCCTGTTGTCAACCAGCACATCCACTGCATGAAGACGGTAAGTAACACTTGGTTTCCGTTTCCTGTGTAACACCAATATGAGTAACATCAATATTGCTACATGTCACAACAAAGGCAGTGTTTTTTCTGTAGGGGAAGCTAATTATCCATCATTTATGACATTCCTGGGAGTGGGTAAACTTACAAAAATGATATGGTAATAAAAAATGTATGTTCTCTTTAATTATGTACTTGAAAATGTATCACTAGAAAGCATCCTGACCGGTTGCAACACCCCCCCATCCCCGCTGCTACTCGCTGTTTATTATCTATGCATAGTCACTTTACAAATTACCTCGACTAACCTGTACCCCCGCACATTGACTCGGTATATAGCCTCGTTATTGGTATGTCATTTTCATGTTATGTAAATTTTTTTATACTTTAGTTTAATTTAGTAAATATTTTCTTAACTCTATTTCGTGAACTGCATTGTTGGTAAAGGGCTTGTAAATAAGCATTTCATGGTAATGTCTACACCTGTTGTATTTGGCTGAGGGGGGTGTAAAAAAAAATAATATGATTTGTTTTGATTTGTTGATAGTGCTGTTAAGAAGGCAGAGCCACACTTTATCATGGACAGACTTCTCCCCATCTTAACTACTGTTGTATAAATATTTTGAACATGACAGTTTACAGTCCAGGATTTCTCCAAGCAGATTAGTCAGCTCAACTTGCTCAATTTCCACATTATTCATTACAATATTTAGTTGAGGTAAATAATAGTCTCAAGCCAAGCACTGCTTGAATCAAGGCTGTGAATGTAGCATAGCCTATTATATTGTAGTATAGCGGAGGAATAACGCAGGGTTTTAAAGTCCCATTTAGCAGAGGTATGTGTAATTTTATCACTCTATGCAAAACAACACACTGCAACATATTTATGTCCAAATATAGTTAAATACTGTGACAAACTAAACACATTTTCAAAAGGTCAAAGGGGATATGATGCTTTCTTCTCTGGCAGTTCATTCCTTCCCAAGAGGATCTATAGATGGAGGAAGTAACACTGTCATTAGAGGATAGGTTTACTGAGCTTATACACACATTCCCACATCTTACGGTACTCATACATCCACTTTAATACACACCAATAGGAAAAGCAATTACAAGAAAATCCATATATCAATGGAATTGTTTGTGTCTGCAATGTTTATTTTTCCATTTCAAAAGACAAAATAATGCATGACATGTAAAGCATAAAGAAAATGATTGCCAGATATTGTTTGATTCCATTACAGTTATATAAAAGTGGGTTAATGTTAATTCTGAGCATATTGATTGTGAAAAACACAAAAACAAACATCTGTCATCCAACAGTTTTAAAAACGCCCTTCAGTGACAATATATCTTACATATATATATTTATGTGAAAATTGTGAAATCATATAACTATAACAATATAACGCCATGTACAATGTTGTGGACGCCCAAACATCTCTATATGAGATATGTATACACGTGTCACCTCATTCAGTATTATCTTTGGATATTATTTAAATACATCCTGAAAAATGTACACAATCTTCTTGTACGAATATGACTCTTGTGATTCTACATGACCTGAACTGCTGGGATGGAGGCTACTTTCTCAAGAAGCATCCCAGCAGATCTGGCTCAAATAGTACTGTTCAAACATCAGATACTTCAAGTACTTGACATGCTCTTGATTTAGCTTACTGGTATACAGGGTGGGCAGAGTTTATAATTTTGGCACAATTCCAATGGTTCCATTATAATAAGCAAGCTAAATTAAGCGATCTTCAAGTATTTGAAAATGATTTAAACATATACATACACACACATATACATGCTTTCCTCATCAATCTACACACAATACCCCATAATGGAAAAGCAATAAACAGGTTTTTAGAAATGTTAGCAAATGTATTACAAAAAAACAACATAAATACCTTATTTAAATAAGTATTCAGACCCTTTGCTATGACACTTGATTGGACATGATTTGGAAAGGCACACACCTGTCTATATAAGATCCCACAGTTGACAGTGCATGTCAGAGCAAAAACCAAGGGATTGTGTCGAGGCACAGATGTGGGGAAGGGTACCAAACATTTCCGCAGCATTGAAGGTCCCCAAGAACAGAGTGGGCTCCATCCTTCTTAAAATTAGCCACCCTTTGCCTTGATGACAGCTTTGCACACGCTTGGCATTCTCTCAACCAGCTTCATGAGGTAGTCACCTGGATTGTACTTCAATTAACAGGTGTGCCTTGTTAAAAGTTAATTTGTGGAATTTATTTTCTTGTTTATATGCGTTATTTCATAGTTCAGCCAATCAGTTGTGTTGTGACAAGGTAGGGGTGGTATACAGAAGACAGCCCTATTTGGTAAAAGACCAAGTCTATATTATGGCAAGAACAGCTCAAATGAGCAAAGAGAAACTACAGTCCATCATTACTTTAAGGCATCAAGGTCAGTCAACTCGGAAAATGTCAACAACTTTGAAAGTTTCTTCAAGTGCAGTCGCAAAAACCATCAAGCACCATGATGAAACTAGCTCTCATGAGGACCGCCACAGGAAAGGAAGACCCAGAGTTACCTCTGCTGCAGAGGATAAGTTCATTAGAGTTACCAGCCTCAGAAATTGCAGCCCAAATAAAAGTTCAAGTAACAGACACATCTCAACATCATTTGTTCAGAGGAGACTGCATGAATCAGGCCTTCATGGTCAAATTGCTGCAAAGAATCCACTACTAAAGGACACCAATAATAAGAAGAGACTTTCTTGGGCCAAGAGACATGAGCAATGGACATTAGACTTGTGGAAATCTGTTCTTTGGTCTGATGAGTCCAAATTTGGGAATTTGGGGGAAAATTTTGAATTTAAGGCATACTTAACCAGCATGGCTACCATAGCATTCTGCAGCGATCCACCATCCCATCTGGTTTGCACTTAGTGGGACTATCATTTGTTTTTCAACAGGACAATGACCCAACACACCTCCAGGCTGTGTAAGGGCCATTTGACCAAGAAGGAGAGTGATGGAGTGCTGCATCAGATGACCTGCCCTCCACAATCACCCGACCTCAACCCAATTGAGATGGTTTGGGATGAGTTAGACCGCAGAGTTAAGGAAAAGCAGCCAACAAGTGCTCAGCATATGTGGGAACTCCTTCAAGACTGTAGGAAAAGCATTCCAGGTGAAGCTGGTTGAGAGAATGCCAAGAGTATGCAAAGCTGTCATCAAGGCAAAGGGTGGCTCCTTTGAAGAATATAAAATCTAAAATATATTTATTTTGTTTAACACTTTTTTTGGTTACTACATGATTCCATGTGTGTTATTTAATAGTTTTGATGTCTTCACTATTATTCTACAATGTAGAAAATTGTAAAAATAAAGAATAATCCTTGATTGAAAGGTGTGTCCAAACTTTTGACTGGTACTGTATATATTTATATTGCTGCACAGTAATGTGATTATGTGTAGCATCAGTAACATAGCCCAGGTGTCTGTCTGTTTCTACTTGTATGGCATGATAATGATAAAGTAGTTGGCTAAGGCAGAAACAGACTGGCAGTAACAACCTTCTCAATACTCTTTATTCACCTGACAAAATACCAGGACCATTTGTGCATATTTAAATATACAAGTTGGGTTATGAAGGGACATTTTAAGCTAAAAGAATGATGAAATCTATGAGATAAGTATATCAAGGATATATATGACTATAATATAAATATGTATTCAGACAAAGGCACTGATTTGGGGATGACCCTTTCTTGTCTACAGTCTGTCTCTCTGCTCATGGGTTGTCACTATTTAACCAGGCATGAAAGGACAGAAGGATATTGCAAATCTGATTTTCATCAACCTATGAGGGGTTGGGTAGAGTGATTTTAATCCCTAAATTTACACCAAGAACAAAGGTCTTGTGCTTGCTCAAACATTCTGATATCACTTTTGTCCGTTCTAGCATGTCTGTCTGTCTACTTCCGGCCCACGGTCTCTGCCAGCTTCTTGAGCCTCTTCTTGAGCTCCAGAGGAAACTTCTCGTAACACTTCTTACACACCGGCTTCATGTCAAACTCCACAAACTTGTTCCTGTAAGGAAGAGACAAAAACACAATCTTTATGAGCAGTGTTCTGATTTTATTTATCTATCTATCTATCTATCTATCTATCTATCTATCTATCTATCTATCTATCTATCTATCTATCTATATATATCACAAGTCCTAAACTCTAGCACTACTTTCCCTTCGGCTCCCTCTAGCTCCCTCTCTTTCCCTTTTGCCCCCCTCCAGCTCCCGCTCTCCCCCTTCTGCTCCCCCAGCTACCTCTCTCCCCTTCTGCTCCCCCTAGCTCCCTCGCTACCTTCTGACCCTCCTGCTCCCTCTCTCCCCTCCTGATCCCTCTATCTCCTTCTGCTTCCTCTTTCCCCCTCCTGCTCCCTCTCCCCCTTCTGCTCCCTCTATCCCCCTTCTGCTCCTTCCTGCTCCCACTCCCCTCCTGCTCCCTCTCTCCCCCTTCTGCTCCATCTCTCCCCCTCCTGCTCCCTCTCTCCCTCTTCTGCTCCCTATCTCCCCCTCCTGCTCCCTCTCTCCCCCTTCCAGCTCCCTCTCTCCCCCTCCTGCTCCCTCTCTCCCCCTCCTGCTCCCTCTCTCCCCTTCCTGCTCCCTCTCTCCTCTTTCTGCTCCCTCTCTCCCCCTCCTGCTCCCTCTCTCCCCCTCCTGCTCCCTCTCTCCCCTTCTGCTCCCTCTCTCCCCCTCCTGCTCCCTCTCTCCCCCTCCTGCTCCCTCTCTCACCCTTCTGCTTCCTCTCTTCCCCATTGGGGCCTTTAAAAATCAGACATCCAGTCCAGCCAGTACACAGAGGCAGGAAACGATTAGTGTTTTACCCATGAACAAACTAGGATCTGGTGAACAAAGCCTTCTCTTTACACTCTGACTGATCTGATGAAATACACACTACCGTACTGTACATGCCTCTAGCCTCAACCATCTGATCAGAGAGAAAAGGACTTCCAGTCTGATTATTGCAGCATTATTACAGAGCTGAATTATTATGTTAATCCCCTAAGTGTGTCTGGTTGAGGAATGGCCATATGGAGTAACCATTTCTTGCGGAGGTCCTAAATATGGTCAACATTGCGTGGGAAACACCGGCACTGATGCAAATAACAGCTTAGGCCAATTATCTATCTGTACCGGTTATTAATCATTATTTATGATCTGTGTCTAATCTCTACTTCCGTTGATTGCTCATACTCTAAAGTGCATAAAGTACAGTGATGTTGAACGAGATGTAATACAAAATGCATGGTTCATAGTTTATGTTTAACAGATATTTGATCTCTGTGTCTAAAACCCTTTTTTAACTGACTTGTCAGGGTGGACGGATGAAAGATAGATAGATAGATAGATAGATAGATAGTAAAAGCACAACACAAGAAAAAGAGAATGAAAGGAGATGAAAACTAACCAATGAATGGAAAGTGGAAGTGAGGAGAAAGGAAGGACAGAGGTTTATAGACACATGGGCACTTTCTTCTTCTTCTCTTTTTCTCGTTTGGCAAGACGCCGCTTCATGTTGTCTGGCAGGCGCTCGTAGCAGTGTTTACACACAGGCTTCAGATCCACGTCTACAAACTTATTCCTGGTACGACCAGGAAAGAGGACGAGGGGGAAGTGAGGAAGAAAGAGGAGAGGGGAGGATATGGACAGACAAACATGGACAAGTGAAAGAGAGGGACAGAGAGAAAGGGATGACACAGGCAGATGGAAAAGCTGGGAAATAGATCAGGTAGGCACAGGTACAGTGGAACAGGTAGAGCAGTAGAGACATATGAGAGACAGAAGAGGACAGAGCAATTGCTTCAGGTGGGCACAAAGCAGAAAGAAAGTTTCAATTTAATTGAAATCTACAGTCCCAAAGATAGTCTAACCTCCTTTCAATGTGTCAGCACACAGGATGGTGTTGCTGTGTTAACTCAGTCAGACTTACTTGAGGGTAAGCTTGGTGTTGCAGGTGGAACAGGCGAAGCAGTTGACACACCATGCCTTGTTCAGGGCTGAAACCACTGGAACACGAAACACAAACACGTCAATTACATTAGCCTGGGTACCTGACAAGACAATGACAACATGGCGAAAGCAGAGACAGTCTGGTTTCCAGGCTACAAGTCGTTTATAAAATGAATATCTCATATTCCATTCAATATTTGTTTGACTGTATATGATGTTAGGTGATAATATCTTACCATCACCCTCAATGACACGGTTGCAGTGGTAGCAGACATCTCCAAAGAGCTGTAGGAGATGAGAGAGTCAATAGCCAGGCACGCAATTCACTTTACATATTACAATGTCTTTACGCTTTACTGTATTCTTCAAGACAAGAGCCATGCAATTCACTTCACAAAATCTTCATTTGTTGCATTGCTACATTTGTACATCCACCACTAGATGGTCCCATAAAACTAGCCAAGACAGGAGGTCACATTCACATTATATACAGCAAGATGCAATCACTCAAAGGCTTGCTTAAAGATAAATAAAATACAGAGCCTGGATTGGATTGAGTTACTAAGTAGAGACCTTGGGCTGTGTGTGCAGCCTTCCTGGTCCTACGTTACCTGGTTGTAGTGAGTCTCACAGTAGGCCAGTCCTTTGCGTTCGTAGTGGCGATGGCCCAGGAAGGGCTTCTCACACTTAGCACACACAAAATGCTGCAAACACACACAACATGGCCCCACACAACAGGTTAGTACAGACAGACCAGCACAAGTCAGTTTAATCCATACCAGTCTAGTTTAGTTCAGACCTATTAGGAGTCAGACCAGACCAGTCCTGTCCCGTCTGAGATTAGTGGGTTCAGAGGGCAGCAGCAGGGCAGGAGCGCCCCCTGTGGAAGCACTCACCCCTACAGACAGACAGAGAGCAGGACAGAATGCAGCCAGGAAGGGTCTCCCATCAGTCACCCTAACTAACCCTCACCATGTTAAAGTGTTTTTCACAGTAGGTGTGGTCCCCACGCTCGTAATACGGGGAGCCATGAAACTGACGCTCACACAGAGCACATACATGGTGCTACAGGAGGGGGGAAGAGGAGAACAGTAGAGGAAAAAAGGCAGCAGATATATGAACAGAGGAATGTCAGAGGGAAAGAAAGAGGAAGGATATCCTCCATCCTGAGATAGTCCAAACACGGCCACAGAGATGATATGAAAGCACAGTAGAAACAGAACCACATACAAACTCCATCCCACATACAAACTCCCTTGAATACATTTCTACTGTGATGTTGTCAGGAATGGATAGAACTAACTCTAACAATGGGAATTCCAAACCACCTGTTGTATAATAGGAAATAATCGTTGTTCAGCGACAAAGACAGACAAAGCAGTACATACCAAAGATCATAATATAATAATAATAATAATAATAACTACCTCGACGTGCCACTGCTTGCCCATGGCATTGACCACGCGGCCCTCGATGGGTCTTCTGCAGGCTCCACATATGGGAACACCCATCTTGTCATGGCAGGGCAGGCAGTACAGCTCTCCCTTCAGCTCCCTGGCATCAGCCGTCAGTTCCTTACTACAGGGGGAGAGGAGGGACAACCCTTATGAGCATCAACAACAGCTGTTAGTGGGGTGGTGGTTATTGTGTTCTGAATTAAAAGTAAGAAATATAAAGTAGATACTGCAGCCCCTGAGGACTGGAGCAGTGGAATGCTGACCACACCTCTCATCTGTATCTGTGATATGAAATGTGTTAGTATGAGTCATCACTGAGTCAGCTCCTTGCCTAAAGTGGTGTTCTCTGGTGCGTGGGTGTGTGTGTGTGTGTGTGTGTGTGATGCTGGGAAAGCCTGTTTTGTTTAGCATCCTGCCAACAGTGTGCCCATCTGTGCGTCCAGGTCTTGGTGAGTTCTACCTTATTAGGGGATAATAACTCTACTGTATTCACAACACAAACCAAGTGGTGGTGTTGCATAGAGGAATTACTTGGCTGCAGACTTCCTGAATGAATATTCACCATCACAACATCTACCTCAAGGACAAGCTGACAACTGTAGGTTTGTTTAAGGACAGGCAGTCTTACGGGAAAGATTTGGCTAGGTTGGAGGTGCCTCTCAACTGCTTTTAACTGGCATCTTAAAGAGCTACTGCGATAATCATTCTTCTATCATCAGTCCCTCTCTCCCTACTCTCTTCCTCCTCCTCCTCCCTCTCTTCTCTCCGTTGGCAGAGTTGTAAAGGGGTAAACTGTACTAAACCCAACCTTGAGAAGTCCTATCCTGCTACAGAAAACATACCCTGCCTATAGCAGCTCTGTGGAGAGATGGGTAATTGTATTTCAGAATTTCAGTGTCTACCACTGACAGGCTATAGTACATGAGAAGGGCTTACCAAGAAAAACTTCCAAAATGATTAATTCGAGGTAGAAAGGACTTGGAGCACTCAACAAAAAGCAGAGATGTGTATATTTTAGCTCACTAATCCATTGTACAGGATGCAAACAAGTGACTGATGTTTTGACATCAAGCTGACGTCTTCCTCAGAGTGGCCTGACCATTGCACTTAGCTCCAATTTATAGCCTAGTGGCCCATTGAGACACAACAATGTAAGAAAATAATAATGATGATATGTTTCAAGGTAAATGGCAAATTATAACACAAAATAATACAAATAATAACAGAAATAGTGTGTCTCGTTAATCAATAGGCCAGTTCAATATAGATGATATTTGGGTCTCTGTGAATCCAGAGACACAGAGACCCTAAAAAATAAAGGCAACAACATTATAGAAACGATGACAGTGAAAAATCATCTTAGACCCTTAGGATCCACAGTGTCTGAGTACTGCCAGAACGCCACTGTTTAAGTTTATGTACAATGTCACCTCTTGGTGAAATATGGATGTGTTTATGGCTACAAAGAGCAGGAAGATGAGCCATGGTTGGCTTCTATGCAGTGGCGCGCAATAGCATAGTCCGTGTTTTTATTAAGAATAGCAGCCGTGTGTTTTTATTAGGAATAGCAGCTGTGTTTAGAATGGCAATGCAGTGTTTAGAAACTATAATGCATCTGGTATTTCTGATATGAGAGAACAAACGACTGTCAAAAAGAGTCACTCTGTTCTCACCTACAGTTGGCTGATAGAACATGATTTTGCTAAACTGCCCTGCAACACTCCTAAACAAGGCAGCTAATCTCAGTAATGACGAACAAAATGCTTTGAAGGAACTGAAAGACAAGCCAGATATTGTGATAGAAATTGCTGATAATGGAGGATCTATTGTGGTATTAAGCAGGGAACAATACGAGAGTGAGGTCTATGCTCAACTCTGACACAAAGTTTTAATTTCCGTCATTTAGCACTCTCTGACCCAGAGCGACTTTCAGTAGAGTGCATACATGTTCATTTTTTTTGTTATGTCCCACTCCGTTGCAACCCCACAGACAGAATAAGAAAGGATATAGTTTAACTGATAACGCTCTTTCAGAGGATTGTATAAGGGAAAGAGAGGACTTTCTTATCATGCCGCATCCAGCCCGTCTAGTTGATTATGGCTTACCGAAAATACATAAAAGATTGGAAAAAAACTCCTTTACGTCCTCTAGTGTCAGGTAACATAGCCCCATTGAACCCCTATCTCAGTACGTTGATTTCTTCATCTCTAAATTTGTGCCAGCATTGCCAGCCTTTTTAGGAGATAACAAGGATGAGCTTAAGATAATCAATAGACGCGACACTGAAAGCATCTTGGTAACACTTGACGTTAGCTTAATTAGCCTACCCCTGTCTATACAGAAATAAATAAAATCATTCAAATTAGGCTACTAAAGCACGATTTGGCCACAGAGGATCACGAACATTGCCTGCAGTCGGAAGGAAAGGCAGAGTGCGGCAAATAGGCCTACATAATTGTTGCGTTGCGACTGTAAGTAGTAGCCTACAGGCCCAGCCAGGCATATCGCAATATTTCTAAATACAATCGCGGGAAAACATTGTTTGGAAAGCCAATTGTTATTGCTGTAAAGATATGTACATTGTGACAACACGACCAATACCAACGTTATTTTACCACCCCAGAACAGGTTAGGAATACAAAATACATAGCTTCATTAATTGTAACACAAATGTCATATACAGTTGAAGTCGGAAGTTTACAAACACCTTAGCCAAATATATTTAAACTCAGTTTTTCACAATACATTTAATCCTAGTAAAAATTCCCTGTCTTAGGTCAGTTAAGATCACCACTTTTTTTTAAGAATGTGAAATTTCAGAATAATAGTAGAGAGAATGATTTATTTCAGCTTTTATTTCTTCCATCACTTTCCCAGTGGGTCAGAAGTTTACATACACTCAATTTGTATTTGGTAGCATTGCCTTTAAATTGTTTAACTTGGGTCAAACGTTTAGGGTAGCCTTTCACAAGCTTCCCACAATAATTTGGGTGAATATTTGGCCCATTCCTCCTGACAGAGCTGGTGTAACTGAATCAGATTTGTAGGCCTCCTTGTTCACAGACGCTTTTTCAGTTCTGCCCACAAATGTTCTATAGGATCTGGGTCAGGGCTTTGTGATGGCCACTCCAATACCTTGACTTTGTTGTCCTTAAGCCATTTTGCCACAACTTTGGAAGTATGCTTGGGGTCATTGTCCATGTGGAAGACCCATTTGCGACCAAGCTTTAATTTCCTGACTGATGTCTTGAGATGTTGCTTCAATTTATCCACATAATTTTCCTTCCTCGTGATGCCATCTATTTTGTGAAGTGCACCAGTCCCTCCTTCAGCAAAGCACCCTAACAACATGATGCTGCCACCCCCATGCTTCACGGTTGGGATGGTGTTCTTCAGCTTGCAAGCCTCCATATTCTTGGTCCCATTTTAAAGGAAACACTTTGAAGTTTGTGGAAATGTGAATTGAATGTAGGAGAATAACACAATAGATCTGGTAGAAGAAAATACAAAGAAAGAAAAAACTGTTTTTTTTATTTTTTTCTACCACCATCTTTGAAATGCAACAGAAAGATCCCACATCTAGCCATCACTCTGTTTGTAATTCCGATGGTGTCCACAAGATGGCAGCAGTGTATGTGGAAAGTTTCAGACGGATAACTTGAAATATGAGCAAACTACATGACATTTACTGTGAAGTCACCCAGGTACAATTGGGCAAATCGTGATGGAGACATTTACATTCACATTACATTTTTCTGCAAGAATATCGTCAAATCTGTATACTTAGACTTTGATTTAGCTTTTCCAGTATTAGTAGCCATATTATAAGTTTGACAATTGCAAAACACCCAGTTTTCATAACTTCATAACTGTCCATATTCTAATAATTTTTGTCCAAAAGGAAAAGGCTTCCTGTTAGACAAAGTTAGCAGCTACAGGGTTACCAGATACTCCCATAAAGCCCAGCATTTTGGCTATCTAGCTAGAGTTGTTTGACTCCGATTGGTGCTTAATTAACAAAGTTACAGTCGATCAAGTGAAGACCACCCGCGTCATCGGCGTGCCATGAAGGCGTCGCTCTCTGACCAAATTTGGTGTCCTATAGGATATACTACACCCCTAATGATATAGTGAAGTCTGGTTATGTTCTAGGATTTCTGAGGAATAAATACGAACGTGATTTAACTGGTTGAAACAACGTTTAGGGTTAGATTTTCACAGATTCCTATCTTGCAAATTGAATGAGTGGAAATACAAAATCGATCGTGCATCCTATATGGACCTTTTTAGGAATTGAAAAATTATTTTATCTAACAAAACGACACTTCATGTTATCTCTGGGACCCTTTGGATGATACATTCTGAAATCTTGCTCTGATTTAAGTATACATTTCACCTTCAGAGGTGAATTTATCAAACCTATCGCGGTGAAAAAAGTGTTTTGTTGTTAGGAGCTCTTGTCAAACAATAGCATGGTCTTTTTATCGCAGTAATAGCTACTGTAAATTGGACAGTGCAGTTATATTAACAAGAATTTAAGCTTTCAGCCGATATAAGACAATATATGTACCGACATTTGTTGTTTCTCTAAAATCTGCAGTCGTGACCCAAGGCGCTGCATGATTTACAACTGTACCGTAATGTACTTCTGTTGTACCAAAACGCAATAATGCTGTTGGTCAAATCAAATCAAGTCACATACACATGGTTAGCAGATGTTAATGCGAGTGTAGCGAAATGCTCGTGCTTCTAGTTCCGACCATGCAGTAGTATCTAACAAGTAATCTAACAATTTCACAACAACTACCTTATACACACAAGTGTAAAGGATTGAATACGAGTATGTACTGTGGCATCATGAGAGGGCGTGTTCTAGAGGGCAGATACATTGCCCTCAGATGGCTGAAGCAAGATGGCCGTCTTTGAAGGACTACAAAACCCAGGATGCCTGAGAGTACAGCTGGAGCTAATGAGACCAGCAGCAGGCTCTAATAAGTGGTGGGAGAAACTGTTGTTTGGTGTGTGTGGCTGGGGGAAAAGGACATGTACTGAGCTGGAGAGATTTATGTTGTAAACCTTTTGTTAATTATTAAACTCACCTACATACTGAAGAGACTGTTGGAGTGGTGGTTACGTGGAACTTGCACAAACTAAGGATCTGGAACCTCTCATGCTGTCACAGTACATATAAATATATGGATGAGCGATGGCTGACCGGCATAGGCAAGATGCAGTAGATGGTATATAGTACAGTATATACATGTGAGATGAGTAGTGTAGGATATGTAAACATTATATAAATGGCATTGTTTTAAGTAGCTAGTGATAAATTTATTACATCTACTTTTTAATTATTAAAGTGGCTAGAGATTTGAGTCGATGGCTGAACGGCATAGGCAAGATACAGTAGATGGTATAGAGTACAGTGTATACATTTGATATGAGTAATGTCGGAAATGTAAACATTATATACAAAATTGTTTAAAGTGGCTAGTGATACATTTGTTACATACAATTTTCTATTATTTAAAGTGGCTAGAGATTTAAGTCAGTATGCTGGCAGCAGCCACTCAATGTTAGTGGTGGCTGTTTAACAGTCTGATGGCCTTGAGATAGAAGCTGTTTTTCAGTCTCTCTGTCCCAGCTAAGATGCACCTGTACTGACCTCGCCTTCTGGATGATAGCGGGGTGAACAGGCAGTGGCTCGGGTGGTTGTTGTCCTTGATGATCTTTTTGGCCTTCCTGTGACATCGGGTGGTGTAGGTGTCCTGGAGAGATCGAGGTGTAACGCCTTGATCACACCGCACCGATAGTTTCTTTGCGCAAAATAGTACGCAGCATCATCTGTATATGTGTGCAACAAAAGTTGCTGCTACCATTTCTGTCAAGCCATCTACTCATACAGTTTGACACAAACGTTCGATAAATCCAAGGGATGCACCACACAGAAGACACTGCAACTTTAATAATACTGTCTGTGTGATCAAGGCGTAAGGCTGCTATATTCCTAATAAAAACACAGACTATGCTATTGGGCAACACTGCATACAAGCCAACCTCCCTGTGTTTTGTAACCATAGAACACTTCCACATTTCACCAAGAGGAGGTGACATTCTACGTAAACTTAAAAAAAGGCATTCTGACAGTACTCCTTAGACACTGTGGATCCTAAAGGTCTAAGATGGTTTTTCACTGTCATCGTTTCTATAATGTTGTTGCCTTGATTTTTTGGTTCTCTGTGTCTCTGGACTCACAGACACCCAAATATCATCTATATTGAACTGACCTATTGAACTGGCCTAAAGAGACACACTATTTCTGTTATTATCAAATCAAACTGTATTAGTCACATGCGCCAAATACAACAGGTGTAGACCTTACAGTGAAATGCTTACTTACGAGCCCCTAACCAATAATGCAGTTTAAAAAAAATAAGAGTAAGAATAAGAAATAAAAGTAACAAGTAATTAACGAGCAGCATGGGGGGGAGGGCAATGCAAATAGTCTGGGTGGCCATTTAATTAGATGTTCAGGAGTCTTATGGATTGGTGGTAGAAGCTGTTTAGGACATAAACTTGGCGCTCCGGTACTGCTTGCCGTGCGGTAGCAGAGAGAACAGTCTATGAGGTCCTGGATGTCAGGAAGCTCTCGATGGTGCAGCTGTGGTACCCTTTGAGGATCTGAGGACCCATGCCAAATCTTTTCAGTCTCCTGAGGGGGAATAGATTTTGTCGTGCCCTCTTCACGACTGTCTTGGTGTGCTTGGACCATGTTAGTTTGTTGGGGGTTTGGACACAAATGAACTTGAAGCTCTCAACCTGCTCCACTACAGCCCCGTCGATGAGAATGGGGGCGTGCTCGGTCCTCTTTTTCCTGTAGTCCACAATCATCCCTTTTGTCTTGATCACATTGAGGGAGAGGTTGTTGTCCTGGCACCACACGGACAGGTCTCTGACCTCCTCCCTATAGGCTGTTTCGTTGTTGTCGGTGATCAGGCCTACCACTGTTGTGTCATCTGCAAACTTAATGATGGTGTTGGAGTTGTGCCTGGCCGTGCAGTCTTGAGTGAACAGGGAGTACAGGAGGGGACTGAGCACGCACCCCCGAGGGGCCCCTGTGTTGAGGATCAGCATGGCGGATGTGTTGTTACCTACCCTTACCACCTGGGGGTGACCCGTCAGGAAGTCCAGGATCCAGTTGCAGAGGGAGGTGTTTAGTCCCAGGGTCCTTACCTTATTGATGAGCTTTGAGGGCACTATGGTGTTGAACGCTGAGCTGTATCCAATGAATAGCATTCTCACATAGGTGTTCCTTTTGTCCAGGTGGGAAAGGGCAGTGTGGAGCGCAATAGAGATTGCATCATCTGTGGATCTGTTGGGGCGGCATGCAAATTGGAGTGTGTCTAGGGTTTCCGGGATAATGGTATTGATGTGAGCCATGACCAGCCTTTCAAAGCACTTCATGGCTACAGACGTGAGTGCTACGGGTCGGTAGTCATTTAGGCAGGTTACCTTAGTGTTCTTGGGCACAGGGACTATGGCGGTCTGCTTATTAAAGCATGTTGGTATTACAGACTCCGACAGGGAGAGGTTGAAAATGTCAGTGAAGACAATTGCCAGTTGGTCAGCGCATGCTCGCAGTACACGTCCTGGTAATCTGTCTGGCCCCGCGGTCTTGTAATAATACTATTATTAGTATTATTTTGTGTTTTAATTTGCCATTTTACCTTGAAATATCATCATTATTATTTTCTTACTTTGTTGTGTCTCAATGGGCCACTAGGCTATAAATTGGAGCTAAGTGCAATGGTCAGGTCACTCTGAGGAAGACGTCAGCTTGACGTAGAAATGTCAGTCACGTGTTCCATCCTGTACAATGGACTAAGGTGAGCTAAAATATATCAATCTCTGCTTTTTTTGTTGAGTGCTCCAACTCCTTTCTACCACGAATTAGTATTTTTGGAAGCTTTTCTTGGTAAGCCCTTTTCATGATTTTTGTAAGTGTTGTTGAGCACCCCTCCTCTTCTTTGTTTGCTGAAGCAAAGGCCCACCTGAACTCTAGGCTACAGTACATGTATAGGTTGCATACAGGTTGTGTAGAAGTTGAGTAAAGATTTGGCAGTGGTTGTATTCATACCACTAGGTTTATGTAGAGGGTGTGTGAAGTTTGTGTGGTGATTTAGCAGTGTTTGGGTTTAGGTTAAATGCAGGTTGTATAAATATTGTGTTTTGGTTGTGTAGTAGTTGTATATAGGGTTTGTGGAGTTGTTTCTAGATTGCTTGCATGACTACCCGCAGTTGTTGCAGTTGAAGTGGTCCGGGTGGTAGGGGTCGTTCTTGAACAGCAGCGGCTGCTCCTCGATGATGGCGTGGCACTTCTGACAGATGTACTTCCCCAGACCACGGGCTTTCTCACGGTTATGACATGGGCGACACAGGTGTCTGAGGGAGAGAGATAGAGAGTGAGATACATGTTGGTAAAGAGAGCTCAGCCTGACCCAGAGGCTGAAATAATGTTGCTACATTAAAACTACGGGAGGGTGTTAACAGTGTGTGGGATTTATCCTTGCTTTATAAAAGCTATGCAGTGGAAAAGTTGCCGTCCCCTATCCCACGGTGTTAAATCAGTAATGGCTGATCAGAGATATAGTCCAAGTCTCTGGACTGACCTGCCGGCGTTCTTGACGAAGCCCACGTCAGCAAGCACTGCCTGGCAGAGGTCACAGCAGAAACAGTCAGGGTGCCAGCTGTTGTTCATCGCCTTGATCACACGACCAATGATAAACTCCCCTGGGAGGAGGAGGAGGTAAGGGACAACACACTGGCAAGAATATAACTACCCCATGCACACACATATCCACCTGTTAATATAGAGAGAAATAACTCAAGAAAAAACTCTTGGCCCACAAAAGCAATTGGCGATAGAAGTCTACCCAGTTGTGTCTAGGGCTCAATGTGAGGGAAGCAGGGTTAAAGGAAACCAAATACGACCTTAAGCTTCAGACAACACCACCAGTGTTGATAATGCTGCTGTGTAGGTGCAGTTCCTGTACTCACCACACTGGTGGCAGCAGGGAGCAAACAGCATCTGGAAGTCGTGCTCGCAGTACTTCCTGCCCTCAAACTGCAGAAGAAGAGAACAAGCATCAGAATCAGTCAATGATTAGAACATACCGTAGCCAGATCTGTACGTCTACAGATCTGTCTGTGGCTATGATCTCCCTTTCGGGGAACAGCTCTGGGATCCCTAGGGTCAGCTGGAGATGTGTCTGGCCTCCTGTCTGTTCTGCTGCCCCTAAAAAGCCAGACAGACAGAGACAGAACGAGAGAGAGAGTGGGATAACTCAGAGACAACTCACTGGGTACCAACATAATTTCTACGTCTAGTTTTGATTTACATTTGGTTGAGTAGTCATCTAACTTGAATTCAACCTGAAATCAATAACAAATGTCACCACGTCATTGTATTTAGATTCAAAGTTGAGTGAAAAATAATACTTTGACGACTTTTTGCTAATCCAATCATTTTTGTACGTTGATTCAACGCCATCAAATGTTTTTGTTGCTGTTGAAATCAAGTGGAAACAACGTTGATTCAACCAGTTTTTGCCCAGTGGGAAGCTTCTAATGGGCCAGTAATGCATTAGGCTGAGTGCTGTGAGGTTTGTAGTCGATCCAGTTATACACTTTACACAATATCAAATTTGGAACAGAGGGTGACAGTTTCTCCGCCCTTCTTATCTTCTTATACTACCACCCGTACCAAATAGAGGTCGACCGATTAATCGGCATGGTCGATTAATTAGGGCCGATTTCAAGTTTTCATAACAATCGGTAATCAGCATTTTTGCGTGGCAGGCCGACCACCTGTTACGCGAGTGCAGCAAGGAGCCAAGGTTAGTTGCTAGCTAGCATTAAACTTATCTTATAAAAAACTATCAATCTTCACATAATCACTAGTTAACTACACATAGTTGATAATATTACTAGGTTAACTAGCTTGTCCTGCGCTGCAAATAATCAATGCGGTGCCTGTTAATTTATCATTGAATCACAGCCTGCTTCAACTTCGCCAAACGGGTGATGATTTAAGAAAGGCGCATTCGCGAAAAAAGCACAATCGTTGCAGGAATGTACCTAACCATAAACATCTTTTGCCTTTCTTAAAATCAATACACAGAAGTATATATTTTTAAACCTGCATATTTAGTTAAAAGAAATTCATGTTGGCAGACAATATTTTAACTATGGAAATTGTGTTACTTCTCTTGCGTTCATTGCACGCAGTCAGGGTATATGCAACAGTTTGGGCCGCCTGGCTCGTTGCGAACTAATTTGCCAGAATTTTACATAATTATGACAGAACATGGAAGGTTGTGCTATGTAACAGCAATATTTAGACTTAGGGTTGCCACCCATTCGATAAAATACAGAACGGTTCTGTATTTCACTGAAAGAATAAACGTTTTGTTTTCGTAATGATAGTCTCCGGATTTGACCATATTAATGACTAAAGGCTTGTATTTCTGTGTTTATTATATTATAATTAAGTCTATGATTTGATATTTGATAGAGCAGTCTGACTGAGCGGTGGTAGGCAGCAGCAGGCTTGTACGCATTCATTCAAACTTTGCCATCAGCTCTTAGCAATGCTTGATCACAGCTCTGTTAATGACTTCAAGCCTATCAACTCCCGAGATTAGGCTGGCAATACTAAAGTGCCTATTAGAACATCCAATAGTCAAAGGTATATGAAATACAAAAATGGTATAGAGAGAAATAGTCGAAATAGTCGATAATTCCTATAATAACTGCAATATAATATTTCTTTACTGGGAATATTGAAGAACTGGGAATATTGAACAACCAGCTTTCATATGTTCTGAGCAAGGAACTTAAACGTTAGCTTTTTACTTGGCACATATTGCACTTTTACTTTCTACTCCAACACTGTGTTTTTGCATTATTAAAATCAAATTGAACATGTTTCATTATTTATTTATGACTAAATAGATTTTATTTATACATTATATTAGGTTCAAATAAAAGTGGTCATTGTTCATTCAGTATTGTTGTAATTGCCATTATTTCATATATAATATATATATAAATCGCCGATTAATCGATATCTGCTTTTTTTGGTCCTCCCAAAATCATAATCGATCGACCAGTAGTACCAAATACATATAATATCATATTTTGTTGTTTTCAGCATGAGGGCCATGTAAGCAAAGTTTGTAATAAATCTAATTTAAAGCTGGAACCCGCATTTGGTGAAATAGTGCCACTGGTCGCCCTAGGCGCACTTGTTATTGTTTTTGTTTATGAAAGGAGGAGAGGAGTACTATAGTCTGCTGTTCTATTGCACGTGCAATGATGTCTGAGGGAAAACAACGTAGTTTGTTGTTTGAAGTAACGTCTTTGTTGTTATATCGCAAACAGACGTGGCAGTTCCACCGTTATGAATTCCAGGAGGCTAACACAATAAATGTCTCTAGGACAAGGGGCTTGGGTTTACTTCAGGCTAGACACTGTTGTAAGAATGAGATGGGTGTGAGGGAGAGGGATAATAAAGCTGCGTTTACACAGCCAGCCAATTCTGATACTTTGCACAATTATGGGCAAAAGAGCTGATCTGATTGGTCTAAAGACCAATTAGTTTAAAAAAAAGATCAGAATTGGGCTGCCTGTGTAAACACAGCCTAAGTAATGTTCCTTCTAATTTGTTGGGTCACTGAGCGGAAACTTGAACGTTGTGAGAATTTTGTGCAACTTCTGCCACACGTTTACAGTGAACACTGAGGCTGTACCCTTACAGCTATTTAAGCATAATGTAGGCCTACCAACAAAACTAGTGGAGCAAATGGAAATAGCTTTTGATGTCTATGTTATAGCCTACCGTAGCCTATATGTGGTGTTCAATGCAGGCCAACATTGCATGAGACTTTTAAAAATGTTTTTACATGATGAAGACCTTGACATGAATGAATTATTTTTTACTTGGGTCTGTAACACCATGGGCCAAATAGGTGACTGCAAATTGCTTTGCATTGTGTTGTATGATGCAAGAAACCACTTTACTATGTATTATTATTACCATACAGAGAATTAGACAATATAGGCTACCCCTCTGCCTATTGCCTTATTTGCATATTCAAGCCTGTCTCAAAATACAACACTGCCCCTTTAATTAAGACAAGCTTTTTACCTGACTGGCTTTTCAAAGACAGTTTGAAATGTAGCCTACACATTTTGTGCTCTTGTAGGATGCAGTAACTCCCCATTGCTGACCTATACTTATCTATAACTAGGCTAATAACTCGCTAACTTGCAAAAAATATAAACAAAAATGCACACGCTCTGATCTGAAAAGTGCATTCACTCACGGGTGATTGAAAGACCGCTCGTGGGTTACCCCCGAAAGACCGCTCGTGGGCTACCCCCGCCAGTGGCGACCAATCATTGGGGTAATAAAGCCGCATACAAACATGGAGTAAGGCAGCTCCAAAATGCCCGTGTTTAAGTCTAGCTCAGTGTTTCTGTGGTGGTGGGGGAAATTAGGGGAGCATAGGGGTTGGTAATATTTTCTAATTGCACCATGATTGGCTCAGTGTCACTCATGGGAACACTACGTCACCGCAAAATCTACGGGGAGAGCTCGAAAATTCAAGCCCCTTGCGTGCTGCCATACAGTTACATTAGAAGTGCCCATCCAAGAAGGCTCAAGGTCATTGGCCACAGATAAAATGACGTCAAATCATGTTATATCTACCGTAACTTTGATCATGTCAACATCATACTTTCAAAATCTTAGCTAGCAAGCAGTCTTCATCATGAATCAAGTCGACAATCTACTGGAAAATAATTTTCAATCCTTGTCATATGAAGAAAAATTATAAATAAAACGTATCGGACATCAACATTACACAAGTTGGAAATTGCAAATTCAACAATGAGTGGTTTGGAAGGAATCAGTGGCTAACTGAAAGCTTTGCAAAGTATTGGGTTCTGAGAATATGAAATGTTACTTATTCATGTCACTGATGGAGTGCTAAGGTTGAGGGTCTACACCAGAAGTTAAGGGTTATAGGAGGAAGGTAGATAGTGGGTGCAACTAAGCTTGGAATGTGTTGAGTAGAGGGAAGTGATTACATGTGGCAGGCATTGATAAGGGGAGACGGGTGGAGATCTTAGAAACTAACACATGTCACTGAGGGAGAGAGGGTAATGTATAATGTTTACATTATTTCAGGATATGTTATTGTTAGCCACCAGTGATCCTCTGGGAGGAGAAGAGACACTGTTTGGTATCAATAAACATGACAGCCTTGAGTTGGGGAGGAGTGAGCACTTTGGGGTAGAGATCAGGTCAGATGAAGTGAGGAAGAACAGATATCACTAAGGTTCTGTCTAGCAACAGGGATGCATTGGCTGTTCGATTGTGGAGGAAGAGACTCAGCCTAGGAGAAAGGATTAAATATCAGTTCTTGTGTGAAATGTTTTTTTGTTGTCTGAATTACAGCTGTATCAACTCTTTGGTAAGAATTAGAAGAAACTTGGTTATCTGTTTAAGCTTGTCTAGTGTCCGTGAGTTATTTACTCTGAAAAATTTGAGCCTAACAAAAGCAATCACTAGCCTGCTATTCAGTGGAGAGGGTGTGTGGTCCAAGTCTGGGTTTAAGGGTCTCTTTTCTAAGCTTAAAAGGATAAACATTCACTAGTAACACACCATAGGCCAGAAAAGGTTGAACACATTGGCCATGCTGTCAATCCAGCATGACTTCTGCCACGTTCAAAACAACTGGAAACTCAGAACTGGGAAATCTCAGACTTCAAGACAACTGGGAACTGAAAAAAATAGCGCCGACTGGGAAAATAACGTTTTGAACGGTCATCCAACTCGGAACTCCAACTCGGGAACCCAGGCCTCTTTCTATAGCTCTGACCAGAAGATCACTGACATCAGGATTTGACCTTGTTTTTTCAAGAGTTCCAAGTTGTCTTGAAAGCACCATAAATCCAGAGAATGCCAGACTTTGATGACAAATTTTTATGACAAAATTTGCCCACAAGAAGGGCCACTGCCACACCTTCCATTTGAAGTGAGCACAGAACAACAAGTTAAGTCCAAAAATGTCTTGTATGCTACTGCATAATGATGTAATATGCCAGGGAGATATTTATACTGTAGCTAAGAAAGTAATACTAAGTGTATGTTGTGTAGTAAGCAGTTAGTATCCCATGTAATAATTTGGTCCCTTTCCCCCTCATAACTTAGCCTACTGTTCTGCCTTGGTGGTGTACATGTAGCATATAGCCTGTTATAGGGAAATGTAATCATTAAATATTGTAAGAGCTTTCATTGTCTGCTTATTTGCCCCCTTTATTTATCCTACGGTTCTGACTTGGTGTACATGGAGAATACTGTAAGAATGGCCCATGTTCTGAATTATATCACTGTACATTTCAAAAGTGCTAAACAAATAGTTATATTGACTACGTCCATCCTAGCGTCTTCATCGAAATTACGGATTGCCTGTTATTCACTCGTCGTTCCCTTATGCCATAGTTTGTACAGCTCAATTGTCAGTAGAAAGCACATTTGTTTACGTCAGCTATTTTTTTTTTAAAAGACAGGAAATTAGGTTGAATTAACTGTTTCGCTGCCAGACAAGGCTCCGCTGATAGCCAGGTGTAGCGGTGGTAAGGATTTACTCCATGGTGCTGAAAAGAAAGCTGATGGTAGAGGTAGAGAGGAGATGGGGTCTGATGTTAGAGTGGGAGAGAGGGTCTGATGGTAGAGAGGGTCTGATAGTAGAGAGAGAGAGAAGAGAGAAGGGTCTGATGGTAGAGAGGGAGAGAGGAGAGAGGGTCTGATGGTAGAGAGGTTGAGAGGAGAGAGGGTCTGATGGTAGAGAGGGACTGATGGTAGAGAGGGAGAGAGGGTCTGATGGTAGAGAGGGTCTGATAGTAGAGAGGGAGAGAAGAGAGAAGGGTCTGATGGTAGAGAGGGAGAGAGGAGAGAGGGTCTGATGGTAGAGAGGTTGAGAGGAGAGAGGGTCTGATGGTAGAGAGGGTCTGATGGTAGAGAGGGAGAGAGGGTCTGATGGTAGAGAGGGTCTGATGGTAGAGAGGGAGAGAGGGTCTGATGGTAGAGAGGGAGATAGAAGAGAAGGTATGATGGTGGAACACACTGAACAAACAATAACATGAAGAGCTATCTATCCAAAATGGAGATGTATGGATAAACCACTTCTCCAACCTTTTCGGACATATATCAAAGAACCAAGTAAAAAACATATACATGATAATTTACCAAACTTAGAATCAGCTATTAAAGAATACCAGAACCCAAAGGATTCTCCAATTATATTGGATGAGCTACAGGACAAAATACAAACCCAAATAGGCCTGTGGTGTTGATGGGAAACTAAACGAAATGATAAAATATACAGACCACAAATTCAAATGGGCTATTCTTAAACTCTTCAACTTTATCCTCAGCTCTGGCATATTCCCTAATATTTGGAACCAAGGCCGGATAACCCCAATCCACAAAAGTCGAGACAAAGTTGACACCAATAAGTACCTTGGAATATGCGTCAGCAGCAATCTCTGAAAATTCCTCAACAGCAGACTCCAACATTTCCTAAAAAAAATGTCCTGAGCAAATGTCAAATTGGCTTCTTACCAAAATACCGTTAGACAGACCACGTATACATCCTGCACACGCTTATTGACAAACAAAACAAAAGCAACATTTAATCATTCTTTGTTGATTTAAAAAAAAGCTTTTGACTCAATTTTTAGATAAGACAACGAATACACATTCTATTTAGACACTGTTGCCCTAGAGCACACAAAGAATTACACCTACCTCGGCCTAAACATCAACACCACAGGTAACTTCCACAAGGCTGTGAACGATCTGAGAAACAAGGCAAGAAGGGCCTTCTATTTAATTTTATTTTATTTTATTTCACCTTTATTTAACCAGGTAGGCCAGTTGAGAACAAGTTCTCATTTACCACTGCGACCTGGCCAAGATAAAGCAAAACAGTGCAACACAAACAACAACACAGAGTTACACATGGAATAAACAAACATACAGTCAGTAATACAGTAGAAAAAATCTATATACAGTGTGTGCAAATGAGGTAGGATAACGGAGGTAAGGCAATAAATAGGCCATAGTGGCGAAATAATTACAATATAGCAATTAAACACTGGAGTGATAGATGTGCAGAAGATGAATGTACAAGTAGAGATACTGGGGTGCAAAGGAGCAAAAATAAATAAAATAGATAACAGTATGGGGATGAGGTTGTTGTATGGGCTATTTACAGATAGGCTATGTACAGGCGCAGTGATCTGTGAGCTGCTCAGACAGCTGGTGCTTAAAGCTAGTGAGGGAGATTTGAGTCTTCAGTGATTTTTGCAGTTCGTTCCAGTCATTGGCAGCAGAGAAATGGAAGGAAAGGCGGCCGAAAGAGGAATTGGCTTTGGGGGTGACCAGTGACTTATACCAGCTGGAGCGCGTGCTACGGGTGGGTGCTGCTATGGTGACCAGTGAGCTGAGATAAGGCGGGGCTTTACCTAGCAGGGACTTATAGATGACCTGTAGCCAGTGGGTTTGGCGACGAATATGAAGCGAGGGCCAGCCAACGAGAGCATACAGGTCGCAGTGGTGGGTAGTATATGGGGCTTTGGTGACAAAACGGATGGCACTGTGATAGACTGCATCCAATTTGTTGAGTAGAGTGTATTTTGTAAATTACATCGCTGAAGTCAAGGATTGGTAGGATAGTCAGTTTTAAGAGGGTATGTTTGGCAGCATGAGTGAAGGATGCTTTGTTGCGAAATAGGAAGCTGATTCTAGATTTGATTTTGGATTGGAGATGCTTAATGTGAGTCTGGAAGGAGAGTTTACAGTCTAACCAGACACCTAGGTATTTGTAGTTGTCCACATATTCTAAGTCAGAACCATCCAGAGTAGTGATGCTGGACGGGCGGGCAGGTGTGGGCAATGATCGGTTGAAGAGCATGCATTTAGTTTTACTAGCATTTAAGAGCAGTTGGAGGCCACGGAAGGAGAGTTGTATGGCATTGAATCTTGTTTGGAGGTTAGTTAACACAGTGTCCAAAGAAGGGCCAGAAGTATACAGAATGGTGTCGTCTGCGTAGAGGTGGATCAGACCAGCAGCATGCCATCGAAAGGAATATAAAACTCAACAATAGGATCGGGCAAAAAATACTTCAATCAGTTATCGAACCCATTGCCCTCTACGGTTGTGAGGTCTGGGGCCCACTCACCAACCAATAATTCACAAAATAGAACCAATTGTGTACAATGCAAAACCCCAATCAACGCAAAACCCCAAACAATGCATGCGGTGGAGAATTAGGACTATACCCACTAGTTATCAAAATCCAGAAAAGAGCTGTTGAATTCTGCATCCACCTAAAAGGAAGCGATGCCCACACATTCCACCACAAAGCCCTCACCTACAGAGAGATGAACCTAGAGAAGTCCCCTCAGCCAGCTGGTTCTGGGGCTCTGTTCACAAACACAAACAGACCCCACAGAGCCACAGGACAGAAACCCATTTAGTCCCAACCAATTTATGAGAAAACAAAAATATAACTATTTGGCATGCTGGAAAGAATCAACCAAAAACAGAGCAAATTGTAATGCTATCTGGCCCTAAACAGAGAGTACACAGTGGCAGAATACCTGACCACTGTGACTGACCCTACATTTAAAATATCCTTGACTATGTACAGACTCATGTGCTACTGAGAGAGGCCGCCACAGGCAGACCTGGCTCTCGAGAGGACAGGCTGTGCTCACTGCCCACAAAATGAGGTGGAAACTGAGATACACTTCCTAAACTCCTGCCAAATGTATGACCATATTAGAGACACATTTCCAACAGATCACACAGACCCACAAAGAATTTGAAAACAAATCAAACATTGATAAACTCCCATATCAGTTAGGTGAAATACTGCAGTGTGCAGTCAGAGCAGCAAGACTTGTAGCCCGTTGCCATGAGAAAAGGGCAACCAGTGGAGCACAAATTGTAAATAGAATCTATATTTATCTGTTTATTTATTTTCCCTTTCATACTTCAACTACTTGTACATTGTTACAACACTGTACATAACCATTAACATAACATTTGAAATGTCTATATTCTTTTAAAACTTTTGTGAGTGAAATGTTTACTA
The DNA here is from genome assembly GCA_030435695.1 of Brachymystax lenok tsinlingensis. Classification (NCBI taxonomy): domain Eukaryota; kingdom Metazoa; phylum Chordata; class Actinopteri; order Salmoniformes; family Salmonidae; genus Brachymystax; species Brachymystax lenok. The sequence continues at coordinate 22,480,338 of CM059785.1, forward strand.
ATATTTTTCTTGTTTATTTCCCTTTTGTTTATTGTCTATTCCGTTTGCTTTGGCAATGTAAACATATTTTTCCCATGCCAATAAAGCCCATTGAATTGAATTGGTAGAGCGGGAGAGAGGAGAGCGTGTCTGATGGTAAGAGGGGTACAGTAAGTGAACGTCACCTCATAGAAGAGACCCTCAGGGAACTGTTGGAAGCACTGAGCACAGACGAAGCATCCCTCATGGTACAGCTCCCCATTACTGTTGACGATCTTCTCCGCCGGGGCAAAGCCACTCTTACAGCGCTCACACATCGCATTGGCCAGGGCACTGGCCATGTTGCTGAGAGGAGAGAGAGAGGAGAGAAGGAAGACAAGAGAGTTTACATTAGTGTTATTTCTATTTCTATTTAACTTTTTCTAGAAAGAGAAAGAACAGGTCATAGAGTAAGTAACGTCACAATGAACACAGTGTAGAACCCTATTGGCAAGCAGAAATAATAGGGTCTCTCTTACACAACACACCCAGCTGGAGGTTGTATTCAGGGTTTGGAGATCAGGGTGGGGAAATGAGTGAGGAGAGCTGACACATTCCCTCATAGACATACAGGCATGTACACACATAAGGATTCTCAGGCCAGCTCCCACTAAACCTTCTAGTGTGTGCTTTGGTCCAACCCGGCCTATCATAGCTTAAGACACAGAAAGGAAATCTGGGAAATCTAAATGTTTTGTTTTCATGGGAGAAGCACCCTCCCATCTGTCCTGGATTAACCCATATTAACTGAGATGCACACTGACAGTGTGTGTCAAATCTAATCAAATCAAAATGTATTTGTCAAATGCTCCGAATACAACAGGTGTAGACCTTACCGTGAAATGCTTACTTACAGGCCCTTAACCAACAACGCAGTTTTAAGGAAATAGAGTTACTATCTTTAAGTAACACAATAATGAGGCTAGATTTTTTTCATTTAACTAGGCAAGTCAGTTAAGAACAAATTCTTATTTACAATGATGGCCTACCCCAGCCAAACCCGGACGACGTAGGGCCATTTGCGCCGCCCTATGGGACTCCCTATCACGGCCGGTTGTGATATAACCCGGGATCGAACCTGGGTCTGTAGTGGCGCCTCTAGCATTGCGATACAGTGCCTTAGTCTGCTGAGTTACTCAGGATCCCTTAATATACAGGGGGTACCGGTACAGAGTCAATGTGCGGGGGTACAGGTTAGTCAAGGTAATTTGTACATGTAGGTAGGGGTAAAGTGACTTTGCATAAATAATAAACAGCGAATAGCTATCAATCTAAATAGCCCAGGTGGCCATTTGATTAATTGTTCACCAGTCTGTTAAGGAGCCTTTTGGACCTAGACTTGGTGCTCCGGTACCGCCTGCCGTGTGGTAGCAGAGAGAACAGTCTATGACTTGGGTGACTGGAGTCTCTGACAATTTTTGGGGCCTTCCTCTGACACCGCCTTGTATATAGGTCCTGGATGGCAGGAAGCTTGGCCCCAGTAATGTACTGGGCTGTACGCACTACCCTCTGTAGCGCCTTACGGCCGGATGCTGAGTATTTGCCATACCAGATGGTGATGCAACCGGTCAGGGTACTCTCGATGGTGCAGCTGTAGAACCTTTTGAGGATCTGGGGACCCATGCCAGATCTTTTCAGTCTCCTGAGGGGGAAAAGGCGTTGTCGTGGCCTTTTCATGACTGTCTTGGTGTGTTTGGACCAGGATAGTTTGTTGGAGATGCAAACACCAATGAACTTGATACTCTCGACCCGCTCCACTACAGCCACTTCGATGAGAATGGGGGAGTGTTCGGCTCTCCTTTTCCTGTAGTCCACAATCATCTCCTTTGTCTTGCTCATGTTGAGGGAGAGGTTGTTGTCCTGGCACCAAACTGCCAGGTCTCTGACCTCCTCCCTATAGGCTGCCTCATCGTTGTCGGTGATCAGACCTACCACCGTTGTGGCCACGCCGTCGTGGGTGAACAGGGTGTACAAGAGGGGACTAAGCATGCACCCCTGAGGGGCCCACATGTATAAGATCAGTGTGGCGCATGTGTTGTTACCTACCCTTACCACCTGGGGACAGCCCATCAGTAAGTCCAGGATCCAGTAGCAGAGGGAGGTGTTTAGTCCCAGGGTCCTTAGCTTAGTTATGAGCTTAGTGGGCACTATGGTGTTGAACTGAGCTGTAGTCAATGAACAGCATTCTCACATTTTGTCCAGGTGGGAAAGGGCAGCGTGGAGTACAATTGAGATTGCGTTGGGGCGGCATGCGAATTGGAGTGGGTCTAGGGTTTCCGGGATGATGGTGTTTATGTGAGCCATGACCAGCCTTTATAACACTTCATGGCTACCGACGTAAGGGCTACGGGGCGGTAGTCATTTAGGCAGGTTACCTTCCCTTTTTTGGGCACAGGGACTATGGTGGTCTGCTTGAAACATGTAGGTACTACAGACTCATTCAGGGAGAGGTTGAAAATATCAGTGAAGACACTTGCCAGTTGGTCAGCGCATGCTCTGAGTACACATCTGGGTAATCTGTCTGCCCCCGCGGCCTTGTGAATGTTGACTTGTTTAAATGTCATGCTCACATTGACTACGGAGAGCGTGATCACACAGTCATCCGGAACAGCTGATGCTCTCATGCATGCTTCAGTGTTGCTTGCCTCGAAAGCAAGCATAAAAAGGCATTTAGCCCGTCTGGTAGGCTGGCGTCACTTTGGCAGCTGGATTTCCCTTTGTAGTCCGTAATAGTTTGCAAGCCCTGCCACATCCGACGAGCGTCAAAACAGGTGTAGTAGGATTCAATCTTAGTCCTTTATTGACGCTTTGCCTGTTTGATGGTTTGTCTGAGGGCATAGTGGGATTTCTTATAAGCGTCCGGATAAGAGTGCCTCTCCTTGAAAGCGGCAGCTTAGCCTGAACCAGGAACATCAGGTTCATAAGCTGTTTAAATGATAACTTGCAGCCATAATGAAGGGTATGTGAGAGACACTCTGTGTGTACGGTATGTGTGTGCAGGGAGGAGAGGAGAGAAAATTAGTTCAAATAAGGGCATCTCGCTATCCAATCTCAGAGCTACAGGGAGGGCTGCTACTGCCCTGACTTCATACAGATCCCTGTCCCACACAAACTCAAGCCCACGTTCATGTTAATGGATACCAATGTTTTTTCAATGACAGTAAAGGAGCGGTCTCTGCAAACAGCGTGTTGTTTATTAGTCAGACCTGATGTAATGAAGAGAGAGAAAAAGAAGGAGGAGGTGGAGAAGGGAGAGAAGTGGGCTGCTTTTTTAAAAGGTCCGAATTCCAATGTGTGCCCAGGAGACAAACACACACGCTCACACACACGCACGCACGCACGCTCGCACACACACACACACACACACACACGGCACTGCTCTCCCCCTCAGATAGATAGACACCTCACCTTTTTCTCCCATTCTTCTTTCTATCATGGTCAAAACACACCTTTTCCCCCTCAGGAGACTGAAAAGATTTTGCATGGGTCCCCAGATCCTCAAAAGGTTGGACAGTTGCATCACTGGGGCCAAGCTTCCTGCCATCCAGGACCTATATACTAGGCAGTGTCAGAGGAAAGCCCAAAGAAATTGTAAAAGACTCCAGTCACCCAAGTCATAGACTGTTCTCTCTGCTACCTCACGGCAAGAGGTACCGGAGCACCACGTCTAGGACCAAAAGGCTCAACCCCCAAGCCATAAGATTGCTGAACAATTAATCAAATGGCCACCCGGACTATTTACATTGACCCCCTCTCTGTTTTTACACTGCTGCTACTCGCTGTTTATTATCTATGCATAAGCATATTATCACTTTACAAATTACCTCGACTAACCTGTACTCCTGCACATTAACTAGGTACCGGTACCCCCTGTATTTAGCCTCGTTATTGTTACGTAATTTTCTTGTGTTACTTTTAGATTGTATTTTTTTACTTTTGTTTATTTAGTAAATATTTTGTTTTTACACTGCTGCTACTCGCTGTTTATTATCTATTCATAGTCACTTTACCCCTACCTACTTGTACAAATTACCTCGCACATTGACTCGGTACTGGTACCCCCTGTATATAGCCTCATTATTGTTATTTTATTGTGTTACTTTTTATAAGTTTTTTACTTTAGTTTATTTGGTAAATATTTTCTTAACTCTTTCTTGAACTGCATTGTTGGTTCATGGTAAGGTCTTCGCCTGTTGTATTTGGCGTATGTGACAAAGTTTGATTTGATTAGATTTACAGTAACTCACTACATTCCAGAGCACACAGAACATATTGGCACAAGATGTAGAATCAATGCAGAGGTTCCATCAAACTATTCGACACTGTCTGATGTAATGTATGAACATATAGGGGCCATATTGTCAGGACCCTGGTGTGACATCAGACAAAAGGAAGGATTCAGAAGCTCTTTTCTGGCCCTGCTAGTAGGAAATGACACAAGCCTCAAGCATTTCCCCCCAGAGACAGGAAGACAGAAAGACTTTGAAGGAGGTGCTGAGCTGGTTGGTAAATACTTCATGATCTGTGTTGGGGAGTAGTTAACTACATGTAGGTCAACTAGTAATTTAAATACATTTTAGCAGTAGTAGCTTGGTGGTAGTTGAACTATATTCAAATCTTGGTAGTGTTTTCAGTAGTTACTTACTTTTTTTGCCATGTAGTGGTGTAGCTAACTACTGGAACTACATACTACTTTTTTAGCAAACATTTACACATCTGACTCCAGAGTGATCTGTTTTTGCAATTTGCAGTCTATGACATTTCAGATTTAGATATGCCATTTTTTCACAAAGTAGTTTGGACGTAGTGAACTTCCTTTGAAAGTAGCTTTATTTAAGTAAACTATATTTTATGTTAAAGGTAGCTTTAGTGTTGCTTAACTTCTTCCAGTGTGAGGTAATTGGTCGTTTCCCCAACACTGTTCATGATACTAACTTAGTGAGTTTGTTTCACAGGGAAAGAGAAAGGGAGGGAGAGAGAGAGGAGGGAGAGCCAGAGAGAGGGAGGGAGAGACAGAGAGAGGGAGAGACGGAGAGAGGGACGGAGAGACAGAGAGGGAGGGAGAGGCAGAGAGAGGGAGAGACGGAGAGAGGGAGGGAGAGAGAGAGAAGGAGGGAGAGACAGAGAGGGAGGGAGAGACAGAGAGGGAGGGAGAGACAGAGAGAGGGAGGGAGAGACAGAGAGAGGGAGGGAGAGACAGAGAGAGGGAGGGAGAGGCAGAGAGAGGGAGGGAGAGACAGAGAGAGGGAGGGAGAAACAGAGAGAGGGAGGGAGGGAGGGAGGGAGGGAGGGAGGGAGGGAGGGAGGGAGGGAGGGAGGGACAGAGAGGGAGGGAGGGAAGGAGAGGCAGGGAGAGGCAGGGAGAAGGAGGGAGAGAGAGGGAGGGAGAGGCAGAGAGAGGGAGGGAGAGGCAGAGAGAGGGAGGGAGAGACAGAGAGAGGGAGAGAGAGACAGAGAGAGGGAGGGAGAAACAGAGAGAGGGAGGGAGGGAGGGAGAAACAGAGAGAGGGAGGGAGGGAGGGAGGGAGAGACAGAGAGGGAGGGAGGGAGGGAAGGAGAGGCAGGGAGAGGCAGGGAGAAGGAGGGAGAGAGAGGGAGGGAGAGGCAGAGAGAGGGAGGGAGAGGCAGAGAGAGGGAGGGAGAGGCAGAGAGAGGGAGGGAGGGAGAGGCAGAGAGAAGGAGGGAGAGGCAGAGAGAAGGAGGGAGAGGCAGAGAGAGGGAGGGAGAGACAGAGAGAGGGAGGGAGAGACAGATGTATCATAAAGTTGCACAGGGTTTTGAACTTCTGACCCTCCCCGTGTTGTCTCTAGTGGTTATGTCTACAAAAGGACCAGGTTGTCATCACATATCTGAGACTGAAAGAAGTCAGGGCTTCTGCTTCTTTATTTACCTACTGGAGTATTAGTTCTGCCCCAAGGGTTGAAAGAAACGGTATGGTCTGTGCTAGAGTACCTGAGGCATCTAAGGATCGGACCTAACCTCTCTGAATACGTCAAAGCCTCAAACTGTGTGACTCTCTGATTAGCATTCCAGATATTTTCATTGAGACTGGAGACTTCAATAGTGACATATTTTCAGTGACTATACTTATAACGCTGATAACATTACCCCCATAATATGAGTAACACTCATTCTAACTATTCACAGGGCCACAACATAAAGCTCCCATATATTTAGCCTGCCCTCATCCCCTAGATCCCTTCATGTTACAGAGTGCTCATTCCTGCCAGCATATTTCACTTTGCATAACAAACTCTCCCCACACTAAAATAGTCCAGGGTCTCTGAGCCACTGTCTACTACCACACCATGACAGCATGCACTGTAGCATGAAACCAGCCAATAGTCTGTTCATGTCAAATAACACTATAGAGTTCAGATCATCAAACTGTTCCTAATTATTCAACTGTTCATAATACCAGAATTCTTCACATCCTAATACCCAGAATTGTTCCTAATTATCAAACTCTTCCTAATACCAGAATTGTTCCTAATCATCAAACTGTTCCTAATACCAGAATTCTCCACATTTCCAATAAGCATTTATAAATCAATCAAATGTATTTATAAAGCCCTTTTTACATCAGCAGACAAAGTGCTATACAGAAACCCAGCCTAAAACCCAAAACAGCAAGCAATACAAACAAAGGTCAACCACAGTCAATTGTGATAACTCTAAACCCTTAATCAACTGAGTGGGTTTAATCCCCCAAATAATGTATACTACTCAGACGTTATACAGATCTTTAATGCCATGGATCACACAGATGATTTCAGAGATCCACACCAACGATCCACTCAATCCTGTCACAAACACCTCCTCCCCCAGTGTGTGTGTATCATGGCTCCCGGACTTACAAGCGTGCGTAGAAGTCACAGAACTCTTTGTAGACTTTTACATCGCTGTGTCTCCTCTGAGACTTGGAGACGGGCAGCTCTGCCTCCCCACCATTGGCATGACGATGACCGTTGAACTCCGTAGGGTGTGGTTCAGGGTCTTGGGCCTCCCCATTCTCCAGGATGGTGGGGGGCAGTGGCTGACTCTGAACCTGTACCTCCATAGGATACGACTCGGTAGTCCAAATACTAGTTAGTACACGCTACCAGTCCAACACACCCTTTCCCGGCCCTATCCAAATACAGGCTCTTTCCAAAACACTCAGTCCTAAAACAATCCAAAAAGTAGGAGTAGTCTAGAAAGAGATGGCCTGAGCAGCACTGAGAGAGAGAAGAAGACTGACTGACTGCCCTGACTTCACACAGATCCCTGGTTTACCTCCCTCCCTCTCTCTCTCTTTTTATCTCCCTTGCTCATACTCTCTCGTTCCATTTCACCCTCCCTCAACTCTCTCTCTCACACGCAGGTTGGCATTTATGGTAATGATTCTTGCCCTGGAGGCAGCTCTGCAGAGTGGTCACTAGCTGGCACAGCCACAAAATCATAAAATCAGATTTTAAACCTAACCTTAACCACAATGCTAACCCTAATGCCTAAACCTAACCTTAAATTAAGGACAAAAAGGTCATTTTTGCAATATAGTAAATTTTGACTTTGCAACTGGCCCATCTAGCGGACAGAGGTCACTGTGCCACTAGACACACACACACATACACCAGTGGTGGCTGCTGAGGGGAGGACAGCACATAATAATGTCTGGAATGGAGTCAATGGAATGTTATTAACCACATGGAAACCACATCTTTAATGTGATTGATACCCCTCCATTGACTCCATTCCAGACATTATTATGAGCCGTCCTCCCCTCAGCAGCCCCCACTGAAACACACACATGCGCACACTTCCCCATTATCACTCATAGAGATGTGATGTGATTTCTCACTTCCAGGAGAGAAACAGGTGGTTTGGCTAAAGTCATAGCTGTGTGTGTGTGCGCGCTCAGGGAGATCCACTACATGGATCCGAGTCAGAAACGCTACAGGCTGAGTTGAGCAACTCAGTGTTTTGCTCAAGGGAGATTAAGAAATGAGAAATGAAACATGCACTCTGCAATATGAAAACATGTTGTTTTTTTTTACATTTATTTAACTAGGCAAGTCAGTTAAGAACAAATTCTTATTTTCAATAATGGCCTAGGAACAGTGGGTTAACTGCCTTGTTCAGGGGCAGAACCACATAATTTTACCTTGTCAGCTCAGGGATTCGATCTTAAAAAATCTAAAAAATCTGAGTGACTGTCACTGGGGATGGGGTCCCCCCCCCACATTCCGAAATATCATTTTTGTCCCCTTCAGTTTTATCATTGGAATGTGAAACAAAACAAGGCAACGGTGTGCTTTAGGACCATGCAGATGCCTCCTAGCGATCGGTTAGGCTGTTTGCAGTGTTTATCCGACTGGATAAAAAAATGTATATGTATGTCCCCCCCACTTCTAAAAACAAAGTTGCGCCCCTACATCTTCCTGCTCTGACCTCCTTAAAAAAAAATTACAGTTCTACACCACCAAAAGGCCAGGAGAATAAATCTACAGGAGACATTCAAATAACTGTGATTCAGTGGGAACATATTCATCCTCTGTAAGAAAAACTATAATCCGGATGAAAACCTCTTCTGTCCATTTACTTTAAAACCAGGGCAGTGTTCCCGCTCCAAATCTCAATGCTGTGTGGCAGCCTGTGTGTCTCTCTAGCGTGGAGTACTGTGGACATGTGTGTCTCTCCACAGAGTCTCTACCAGAGACTATAAACCAAGAGTGCACAGGCATTCCTATCGCTGCTATTCCAGCCTGTTTCCATCATTCCACAAATAGACGCCCAGGAGAGTATCATCTCCAAACTAGGCGCTGCCGGCTGACGCCAGCCCCTGTGTGTGTGTGTGGGGGGGGGGCAGCTGTTCCCTCCTTCCTGTTCCTGGTGTGTGTCCTACTCACAGAAAAACAAATCTCGAAAACAGACTTGTAAACACTGGTGTTAACTGACAGGACAATGGGATGGAAGGCGGGACCAAAACAGGAAACACTCTGAGCTGCCTTCCTAATTACAGCGTACTGATTATACTGAGGAGAGGAGGAGCATTTCCATGTGGTCATGTCTCTGGTAATGTGGTCATGTCTCTGTTCATGTGGTCATGTCTCTGGTAATGTGGTCATGTCTCTGGTAATGTGGTCATGTCTCTGGTAATGTGGTCATGTCTCTGGTAATGTGGTCATGTCTCTGTTCTGAAATACACATAGAGGTGACAGGAAACATTCCAGGATGCAGGAGTTTAGAGTGCACTGAGAGAAAAGTGAGGTGTTATGATGATGATGATGATGATGACGACAAAAGCAGCTTTAGATGGAGACAACATCAAATCAGAGATAATACAAACATCTGTAATGCCAAATGAAGACTTTGCTGTGACCGAAGAGAGAAAAAATGATATTTGAGCTAGTATAAAAGGTTTCTCCCCTGGGCTATATCCAACTCTGTCTGTGGATACATGACAGGATGAATAACTGTTTAGACAGATGCTTAGCTAGGCCTATTGGGAGGGTAAGCCATTACAAACAGTCACTCTGGGGTTAGTTTGTCTAGTGCATGTTCTAGAGTAAATACATAGACTGCCAAGACCTGTATTACAACACACAATAACACACTACAAACTGCAACAACACACACAGCACTGGTGAGATAACTAAATTAGCTACTTGACAGATGCGTTGTCAGAGTAACAGGCATGGTAATACAAAGTCTAACGGAATAGCAGTATAAATCACTATGGCGATGGTACAATATTTCCTGTTGGTGAGAAAGTGGTGCAACAGCACGGCTGCAAGGTGTCATTGCTCAGCCAGAGTACTCCACCCCTCGGTCATGGCCAGAGGCAGGGTTCTGCAATATCCTTCCACACTCTTCCAGGCAACGCCAGGCCAGACCGTCCCAAACTAACCTAGCCACAGGCTCAAAAATGATCTCCCCAGGCCTTCTATAACTTCCAAATCTCTTCCCAGGGCCTCAGGTCATCCTGACTAACCCTGGCTCCCCAAGAATCTTCCAGGCTTCCAGGCTAAGTATTTCTAAAACCAGTCATTGTTTAGTTGTGAAAACCATCTAACAGTCCAACACCACAGTATCTATGCATTTGCTGAGGCAGTTATGGTCTCAGCAATGGCTAGGTACACAGATCAGACTGGACCTACTGGCTAAGGCTGCTAGGCTGCTAGCACTAAGGAGAATGCTATCCAAACAAACCCCCTTCTCCCGCTGCACTGTGTCAACAGTAGCCATGGTAATGGAGAAATATAAGGGCTATGTTAGCACAACAACTAGGGGAAAACCTGTGGCTGTGCACCTAAAACCAACGCTCAGAAAATTGGAAGAAAGAATACTCTAGGTGTTCTCTTCAGACATGTTAATTCCCTTTGTGCTAAGTGTACTGTATCTCAAACATTAGCAGATAGTTCTTCCCTGTTTTCCCTTTGCTCCCAACATCCCTAAAACCTCCGCCCTGTCCCTCTGCCCTACTGGCATGACTCCACTGTTCCATTTCCTGCTGAGTGCAGAGTGAGAGGAGGAGGAGAGGGGAGGGTTTGGGAGTATGTGTGGCAACCTAGGAAGCAAGCTGCGTGGTCATGAGTCATGTGAAGGTCACATCACATGGCAGGGACACACCACTACAACCAAAGACGTCACAGCAGAGAGACCAGGTGACTTCATGGTCTGTTCTGTCACTCGCTCAATTCTGTCGACCAAGCACTTCAGTGCATCATGTTTAGCAGTGAAGGCTGGTGTGTGTGTGTGTCTGTGTGGGTTGGATATATCACAATATCACATATAGTCGGGTGGTTGCGGATGGGTGCAGGTGAACAATCACCACTACTGTGTGATATGATATAATATGGCTGTCCCTTGGGAGAGATGCAGTGTATTCTCTCTCTCTCCCTCTATCGTCTCTGCAGCTGTATTTTGTTGTTCTCAGGTCACCTCCAAAGAGCTTCGTCTGCATTCTTGACATTACAGAAGTCTAATCACTGCATGATCAGGGGCGGAGAGAGAGCGAGATAGAGGGGGGGGCGTGTAGCGAGATAGAGGGAGATGAAGAGAGAGAGGGAGGAAGAAGGCGGGAGAGGGAGAGAGAAAGAGAGCAACAGAAAAAGTTTCTATTGGACAAAATCAGGTAGGTCCCTCCACGTTTTGTTTACTCTGTTTGCTTCCATTTGGTTCTTAAAATGGTAAACGGTTTTATATATGTATACACTCTACTTCACACTCATACAGTACACAAAGGCCACACAGACCAGGTTCTCTGCATCTCTTCAACACAAAGTACACCAACAGATGGTGACTCATCAAATGTTCCCAAGCATTAACCCTAATCATCCCCCACTACAGTACTTTCTGACCTGCTGTCTGTTTACTCTGCAGAATGGTCAAATAGAGAAAAATCTAAGCGAGAGAGGGGGGGTGGGGTAGAGAGAAAAGGTTCTCACCTGAGGCTGTCAGTAGCTATGCTTCCATAGCTGTCAGGTCTGTCCTGTCTGCGTCTATACAGGTCTGAGTTAGACAACTCCTTCAACCGCAGAGAGTTCATCCCTCCTTCCTTCCCTTTCCTCTGTCCACCAGGGTGTGGATAAACACTCACAGTAATCCTCCTCGTGTACGAAATCAGTAAGCTCCAAGGCTCGACAGCCAACAACCACCACTGACCCCCACCAGTCTCCTCTCCAAGCCCAGAATGTCAGCTCACCCCTGGGAAACCCTTAGCAGATCAGTCCCCTCTCTCTCTCTTGGAACAGCAGGCTACTGCATCTATCTCTGAAATACACCTCCAGGCACACACCCAAAGGAATAACCTATCAGGGGTGTGGCTCTGATCCAACACACCTATCAGCTCCTTGCTCTGCCCCCCTCCTCAGCCTCAGGGCAGGTAGAGATAGAGGGGGAGGAGGAGGGATAAGGAGGACGAAAGGTAAAAAGCATAAGAGGCAGTTGTACTGCAGTAGCCTGGCCTATCCTCTATTGTCTTTCCTTCTCTTTCTCCCCCCTCTCCCTCTTGCTCCCTCCCCCTCTCTTGTCCTCTTCATGCTTGTCATCTTGCCAAGCTATTCAATGACACTCCCATTCTGATAGGATGTCAGTGTCCCCACCATAGCTGGCCCTAGCCTTTTGGGGGCCCTATGCAAACTTGCCCAACCAAATCTCTTCTGCAGTTTTAAAGCAAATTTCCTTCAATTGCACACATTTTTCCAAGACTTATGCCATGTTAATGATATCCGAGTGAAAGTGGCTAACAAAATCAGTGGGGGCACCCTGGAGGTCAGGGCCCCTAGGTACATGCCCTACGTGCCAGTCGGTATTTGGCCATGATTACTACAAGTTTAGATAGCTGGCCAGACTAACAAAAAATTGTTAGTTGACATGGCTAATTGAGTGACTGTCAGTGACTGACATAACATGAGGAAAACTGTTGATGCACAACTATTGCACCTTGTGTATTCTACTATCTTACTACAGTAATTTGAGACCCCCACTGAGTTCCAAAATGTTTTAATATATTAATATATATTAATTATGTGGGTCAGGGGCTCCCTAGCGTCTGGAGGCCCTAACCAACCACCTATGTCGCCTATGCCTGGAGCCAGCCCTGGTACCCCAGTCTCCATCTCCCTGTAGTCTCTCTTGATCTCCCTGGAGTTTCTCATTATCTCTCTGGAGTCTCTCATTGTCTCTCAACGTGTGTCTCTGCATCCGTCTGACCGAGAGAGAGGGTTTCTGTGATAGAAGAGAGCTGTGGGTTTCCTGCCCATTGTTCTGTTAATTAATAAAAGCATAAACAGCAGAGATGAACTAAACTGACAATACTGATGTAACATAAGGACTATTGCATTATACAATTTATCTACGATTTCCTCAAATACCAAACAGCTCCCTTAGAGCCCCACAAGATGAACCCATCAGCCTCTGTATGTGTGTACTCAGTGTGTGTAGTGTGTGTATGTGTGTACTCAGTGTGTGCAGTGTGTGTATTCAGTGTGTGTAGTGTGTGTATGTGTGTACTCAGTGTGTGTAGTGTGTGTATATGTGTACTCAGTGTGTGCAGTGTGTGTATGTGTGTACTCAGTGTGTGTATGTGTGTACTCAGTGTGTGCAGTGTGTGTATGTGTGCACTCAGTGTGTGCAGTGTGTGTATGTGTGTGTGCAGTGTGTGTATGTGTGTACTCAGTGTGTGTATGTGTGTACTCAGTGTGTGCAGTGTGTGTATGTGTGTACTCAGTGTGTGTAGTGTGTGTATGTGTGTACTCAGTGTGTGTAGTGTGTGTATGTATGTACTCAGTGTGTGTAGTACGTGTATGTGTGTACTCAGTGTGTGCAGTGTGTGTACTCAGTGTGTGCATGTGTGTACTCAGTGTGTGCAGTGTGTGTATGTGTGTACTCAGTGCGTGTAGTGTGTGTAAGTATGTGTGTACTCAGTGCGTGTAGTGTGTGTATGTGTATACTCAGTGTGTGTAGTGTGTGTATGTGTATACTCAGTGTGTGTAGTGTGTGTATGTGTGTACTCAGTGTGTGCAGTGTGTGTATGTGTGTACTCAGTGTGTGCAGTGTGTGTATGTGTGTACTCAGTGTGTGCTGTGTGTGTATGTGTGTACTCATTGTGTGGTGTGTGTATGTGTGTACTCAGTGTGTGCAGTGTGTGTATGTGTGTACTCAGTGTGTGCAGTGTGTGTATGTGTGTATTCGGTGTGTGTAGTGTGTATGTGTACTCAGTGTGTGTAGTGTGTGTATGTATGTACTCAGTGTGTGTAGTACGTGTATGTGTGTAATCAGTGTGTGTATGTGTGTGCTCAGTGTGTGTAGTGTGTGTATGTATGTACTCAGTGTGTAGTGTGTGTATGTATGTACTCAGTATGTGTAGTACGTGTATGTGTGTAATCAGTGTGTGTATGTGTGTAAGTATGTACTCAGTGTATGTATGTACTCACTGTACGTGTGTAAGTATGTGTGTACTCAGTGTGTATAGTGTATGTATATACTTAGTGTGTGTAGTGTGTATATGTATGTACTCAGTGTGGATAGTGTGTGTGTGTCGGTACTCAGTGTGTGTATTGTGTGTATGTCTGTACTCAGTGTGTGTATGTGTGTACTCAGTGTGTGTAGTGTGTGTATGTATGTACTCAATGTGTGTAGTGTGTGTAGTGTGTGTACTCAGTGTGTGTAGTGTGTGTACTCAGTGTGTGTAGTGTGTGTAAATGTACTCAGTGTGTGTATGTACTCTGCTCCCTATGTACACACTTTACACTGAACTCTTCACACAGGAAAAAACACACACACACACACACACACAGGGTCAGCGAAAGAGCCAGAAGAGTTCAGAGTTTACATGATGTGGTGACAGAGTGATGGCCACTGATCCCACATGAACACCCTTTCCTGTTCCTGTTTTCCAGTTTCCCAGCTAACCACATGTTTCTTAGAGCTTGGTGAGAGCATGGTTGTCCTATGGTTATTTAGCATACAGCCTTCCCACAACTTTTTGGGAATGGTGCAGGATAGTTGCTTGACTTAGGAACATTCTCAGCACATTTAAAGAATTTGACAAAAAAAACATTATTTTCTTGGTATTTCATTACTTTAACAGAATGTTTCCTAAAAGTCCAAACATGGCTATATTTAATTTCAATTTTAGGAATGTTTTAGCAATGTTGTCCAGCTGGTTTGACATTGGGAATGTTCTCAAATAGTTCAGAGAATGTTAAGAAACAATGTTCTTCATTGGGAATTACAGTACATCAGCATAAAATTGCCATCGGGTTTCCTCATGGTTCTATTTAAAGTCATGGTCTCAAATTTATCAGAGAACCATAAGAAAACTTTCCATAAAAGCCACAAGAAAGCTTTAGTAACGTTCAAAGAAGGTTCAAAGAATGTTATTTTAAAACATATACATTCCGTTCTTAGCATCAACAAAACTCTCTATCCTCAATCTTGTTAAGTACGTTCAGGACTGTTGGCTGCGAGCACTAATTGGCCACACCTGATCTTAATGAGTGCTTGTTTGCTTTGAAATGGGGTCTGTTTGAATAGACCAAAATGAACAGCTTTGTTTGAGTTAAAGAAAACATGGCACGCTAGCTCCATCCTGGTGGCACAGTGGACTTCTATGGATAGAGAACAGAAGATCATAGGTTCGAATCTCACTGACGCCATACCACAAAATAAATATGTTTGCATGATTAATGCCTAAGAAAATGTATTTCCATGGGTCCTATATGTGCTTGGAGTTCAAAACAGTTAACCTAAGCTAGCACTGTTATTAAAAATCTTATTGAAGCATGTTCTCAGAATGTTATTTAACTACCTTAAAATAAATGATAATTTCCGTTCTCAGAACGTTAATAAAACCTGCCAGGAAAACTTTAAAGGAACCATAGTAAAACGTTCTCAGAACCTCCCTGCAACCTAAAAATGTACATTCCTTGAACAGGCAAAATTTTCACTTCCGTTCTCTGAATGTTTAAAAAAACATTTAGTTTTACCGGTCAGGAAACGTCTGGTTTCATTCCCAAAACCAATGGGAAACCAAAAACTATAGTTCCCACAACTTCCAAGGAACAAAATGTGCTAGCTTTGTTGGGACTTTGTTGTGTGTGTGTATATGTGCGTACGCATGCGTGCTACTGCAGACAATATCACAAACCCTAACCCCACCCATATCAGACCGATGTCAATCTCTACACCAACATGAGAGTAACCCAATCAAACATCTGCAGTATATCAGAGAGAAGGTGATGTCACAAGGACCTGTGACATTACAGAAAATAAGAGTCATCACAAACTAGAGACAAACAAACCCACAACCAGAGACACAGGCAGGTCCTGGTGTAGCAGAGTGCCAGACTGGCTAAAACATTTGAAGGTATGGGCCTACAGCAACTAAACAATGACCCACACAGACACAGGGAAAACACAACTGTCCAAAATGAAGAAGATTGTAATGTAATGAAGTGGTATACTTACCTTTTACTCAGTGTTGAGGTGTGTTGAGTCTGACGACAGAATATTATGAGAATATGCTATAACCTAATATTGTTCCTCTTACTCAGAGGATGTTATTGGCTAATACAGTGAGAGAGGGAAGTTTGTGTGTGTGTGTGTGTGTGTGTGTGTGTGTGTATGCACGTGTGTGTGAGAGATATTCATGCCATAAGGCTAGTTCTGTCTCTAGAGTCAACATGCCCAGCAGCTTTCACCTTCACTAGCCTGCCTTAACCTGCACTACATTCCACTCCACTCCCCTACACACACACACGACACACAAAATGCAAGATGAATGCAACTATTACATTTATATGACAAACTAGCTACTATGGGCTTTCTTTAAAGATCTAACCTGTAGAAGGAAGATGTGATGGTGGTGATGATTGCTGTAATTTGATCATAATAAAAATGTGTCTTATGACTGTTATTAGCGAGTTGGCTAATGCCCAAAATGACATTTATAGTTAGTGAGTGTGATGAGAAGTGTATAGAGACACAGAGTTGAGAAGCCATACCACATCTCTCAGAGAGAGAGAGAGAGAGATCAGTTGGGTACAATAATGAATTCCTGTTCAGCAGGAATGTGATGACTGGCTGAAAGACACACACACACGCACATATGCGCGCGCATGCATGCACACACACACACAAACCTCCCCTCAGGTTCCTCTAAATCAGGGATGGGCAACTTTGATGGGGGGTGGGGGCCACAGTGGCTCGCTGGTCTGTGTACCCACATCCATACCCACACACACAGTCAGAGATAGCCCTAGCCTTTTGGGGGTCCTAAGTGGAATTTTGGAGGAAAGCCAAGTAACATTATGTCCAAATCCAACAGAACATGAAGATACTGCCACTTTCTGGACATAACAGGTACTGCAGTCTTACAGACAAATACTGCAGTCGACTCTGATCTGATGGCCATCTGGTTTAAAATATTTGTAGACATTTCTTTCGAAGAGACATTGAATCAGTATAACTAAGACGAGCAACAAACCCACTAATACATTGTTTTCTCTACAATCAAGATCTGATACTGCAGATTGTGTAGGTTGCATGTAGAGAGAACAGAATACTATAATGTATGTGTTACCAAAGTATTTTGTTAGGCTGCTGTGTGGTTGTTGTTTGTGTTGTCACTACTAGTGTCCCTAATGTGTCTGTTGCCATCTCTCTCTGCTCAGCCATATCACTTCCTATTTGGCTGCCTAGAAGGCCTGCCTGTGTGTGTGTTTTTGTGTCATCGTGTGGTAGTAGACAGTGGCTCAGAGACCCTGGACTATTGTGGTGTGGGGAGAGTTTATTATGCAAAGCGAAATATGCTGGCACCTGGCAGGCATGAGAAGTGTGTGTGTGTTAGTGGCGGACTGACTTAGGGTGCAGTCCTGTGGTAATAGTAAGGGCTAGAGTAACAACAGGGCTAGGGAAAGAGTAAGCTGTCTGTATTATAACATATCATCTTTGTTTATTGTGTGGGTCACGGGAAGATACCAGGAAGAGGTTTTGGTGTTGGATCACTCACATTCCTAGACTGACTGACAGTCACAGAGAAGTTTGGGAAGAAGAACCACTGCTCTTCTCAATTCACTTCACCACTGCTGTTGTCTACTGTGACCACCAGAGGGGGCTGTATGCATGTGTAAGTCACCAACCTTAGACTTAGACTGAATAGGAGACTCCTCAATGTGGGAGTTAGCCAAGTACAGTAAGCGCTAATGTAACAGTTTGAGATCCTGAGCGCTCTGGAGCAGGTTTTCATCAAGGATCTCTCTGTACTTTTCTCCGTTCATCTTTCCCTCGATCCTTACTAGTCTCCCAGTCCCTGCCGCTGAAAAACATCCCCACAGCATGATGCTGCCACCAACATGCTTCACCGTAGGGATGGTGCATGGTTTCCTCCAGATGTGACACTTGGCACTCAGGCCAAAGAGTTCAATCTTGGTTTCATCAGACCAGAGAATCTTATTTCTCATGGTCTGAGAGTCCTTTAAGTCCTTTAGCCTTTTGGCAAACTCCAAGCAAACTCCAAACTCCTGTCATGTGCCTTTTACTGAGGGGTGGCTTCCATCTGGCCACCCTACCATAAAGGCCTGATTGGTGGAATGCTGCAGAGATGGTTGTCTTTCTGCTCTAGGAAGAGTCTTGGTGGTTCCAAACTTCTTCCGTTTAAGAATAATGGAGACCACTGTGTTCCTGGGGACCTTCAATGCTGCAGAAATGTTTTCCTACCCTTCCCCAGATCTGTGCCTAGACACAATCCTGTCTCAGAGCTCTATGGACTCTTCCTTTGACCTCATGGCTTGGTTTTTGCTCTGACATGCATTGTCAACTGTGGGACCTTATGTAGACAGGTGTGTGCCTTTCCAAATCATGTCCAATCAATTGAATTTACCACAGGTGGACATCTCAAGGATGATCAATGGACACAGGATGCACCTGAGCTCAACTTTCGAGTCTCATAGCAAAGGGTCTGAATACTTATGTAAATAAGGTATTTCTGCTTTGTATTTTTTTATACTGGTTTTTGCTTTATCATTATGGGGTATTGTATTGTATGTAGATTGATGAGGATTTTTTTTTATTGAATCCCTTTTAGAATAAGGCTGTAACGTAACAAAATGTGGAAAAAGGGAAAGGGTTTGTATACTTTCCGAATGCAATGATTTTTTCAACTTTGGAGAATCTCTCATAAGATGGGTAAAATTTATGTACAACAATCTTCTATGTCAAATAATAAATAACAGTTACTTCTCTTTGAATTGCCAAGAGGTGTAAAACAAGGTTGCTCTTTATCACCATACCTATTTAATATGGCCATTGAACTGTTTTAAAAATCAGATCAATGATAACTTTAAGGGGCTAAAAAGGAATGGATTAGAGACAAAAGTATCAATGTACACCGATGATTAAAGCATTCTCTTGTCCTCAATCTTCAACCTTGAAGGGCCTTATTGAGGACCTGGATAATTTCTCCAGTTTCTCTGAACTAAAACCCAACTATGATAAGTGTACTATATTATGGATTGGGTCTCCAAAAGATACAAACTTGAAATTTCAATGTGGTCTCCCAATTAAATGGGCGGATGGTGAAGTCGATGTGCTTGGTGTCAGGGGCGCCGCCAGGGATTTTGGGCCCCATGAAAAGATATCACATTGGGCCCCACCACCACAGGCCACACCAACCCTGTGCAATTTCTGTAACCACACACCTCCAGAACGCAGGCTTGCAACTCTCTTGTAGTCCATTATTTACTGTACGATATTTACTGACAGTGAGCTGTGAAAATATAACACTGTGCAGACATGCATGCAACATTCTGCATACAGTGGAATTCACTATTTGATGCAAGACTGATACCCTCTATACGAAATGTGCTTTACAGTCTAAATGTAATTTGAATGGTAAAATTCTGGAATGGAAAATTATCTTAACATTAATGAATAACTTAAAATAAATATAACTTAAATATACATTAACCTTGAATATACATTAATGAATTAACATTATCATCTATAGAATAATATAACAAACAAAATAATAAAAAAAATCAGCAGCAGAATCTTTAACTAAGTATACATACCAACTAGAAAATATGCATCACTTCCCCCCCACCGACATGTACAGATTACCTCAACTAACCTGTACCCCTGCACACTGACTCGGTACCGGTACCCCCTGTATATAGCCTCGTTATTGTTATTGTGTTACTTTTTATTATTACTTTCTATTTTAGTCTACTTGGTACATATTTTCTTAACTCTTCTTGAACTGCACTGTTGGTTAATGGCTTGTAAGTAAGCATTTCACGGTAAAGTCTACACTTGTTGTATTCGGCGCATGTGACAAATAAAGTCTGATTTGATTTCATATGCAGCTGTAAAAGTGGAAATGGAAAACAAAATGGAAATGGAAATGAAAAGGCCTGATGGTGGCGCTAGAGGAAAGGTCAAGTGGTCACCAAATCAATAGGTTTCTTCCACTTGGGGTCTTGACTGTGCACAACAAATGTTATGGCAATCCAGCCATTACTTTGAGATATATCTTGTTCTCAGTCTGTTCTCAGTCTTGTTCTCAGCCTGTGGGCATCATGTGTGTTATGATCCAATATCCATAGCCATGCCATTTAACAGTTATCACTGGCCCTTGCTCAGCCTTACTCACCAAGAGCCCAGCGCCGAGCATTCTTGCTAGCAAAGTCACTGATCAAGTCTTTGAAATCCATCTTTTTAGCTAACTGACATTCAATGGACAGCATGGCAAGACTGAAAAGCCTGTCCTGGGACATAGTGGACCTCAAATAGTTTTTATCAGTTTTAGCTTACTGAAAGCTCTCTCGCCACCAGCAACAGTCACAGGCAGTGTGAAAAATATACGTAAAGCAATGCACACTTCTCCAAAAATGCTTTGCAGCTGCATCTTGCAAATTGCATTCAGGAGACGAAGAGGGGACAAGTTAGGGGGGGAAAGTGGCAGCATATACAGTGTTCAGGTGTCTTACTTCATTTTGAAACTCAGGTGTAAGATCTCTGGAATACTTCATGATCAGTGGTCGGCACACAGAAGGGACTTTATCCTCACTAATCTGCCCAACTTTCAGAACAGCAGAAAATTATTCTACAATTTTTGCAGTGGTGTGGAAGTGGTGTGGAACCTAGTGATTAGTCAAGGATCATATCACCTCCATCCTGCCAGACACCCTGGACCCACTCCAATTTGCTTACCGTCCCAATAGGTCCACAGACGACGCAATCGCAATCGTAATCACACTGCGTACTGCCCTAACCCACCTGGACAAGAGGAATACTTAAGGGATTTTAATAAGGCTAATTTAAGAACAAGGCTCCCGAAATTTTACCAGCATATCGAATGTGCCACCCGGGCTGGTAAAATCCTGGACCACTGTTATTCCAACTTCCGTGATGCATACAAGGCTATTCTCCGCCCTCCTTTCGGCAAGTCTGACCATGACTCCATTTTGTTGCTCCCAGCCTACAAACAGAAACTAAAACAGGAAACGCCCGTTCTCAGGTCTGTTCAACGCTGGTCCGACCAATCTGATTCCATGCTGCAAGATTGCTTGAGCACGTGGACTGGGATATGTTCCGGATAGCATCTGACAACAACATTGATGTATACGCTGATTCGGTGAGCGAGTTTATTAGCAAATGCATTGGTGATGTTGTACCCATAGCAAATATCAAAACCTTCCCCAACCAGAAACCATGGATTGATGGCAGCATTCGCGCCAAAAACTGAAAGCGAACCACTGCTTTTAACCAGGTAAAGGCTACCGGAAACATGACTGAATACAAACAGTGCAGCTACTCCCTCCGCAAGGCAATCAAACAAGCTAAGCGTCAATATAGAGACAAAGTAGAGTCACAATTCAATGGCTCAGACACAAGAGGAATGTGGCAGGGTCTACAGTCAATCACGGACTACAAAAGAAAACCAGCCCGTCGCGGACCATGACGCCCTGCTCCCAGACAAACTAAACAACTTCTTTGCTCGCTTTGAGGACAATACAGTGCCACCGACACGGCCCGCTACCAAAACCTGCGGGCTCACCTTCACCGCAGCCAATGTGAGAAAAACATTTAAATGTGTTAACCTCGCAAGGCTGCCGGCCCAGATGGCATCCCTGGCCGTGTCCTCAGAGCATGCGCAGACCAGCTGGCTGGTGTGTTTACGGACATATTCAATCAGTCCCTATCCCAGTCTGCTGTTCCCACATGCTTCAAGAGGGCCACCATTGTTCCTGTTCCCAAGAAAGCTAAGGTGACTGAGCTAAATGACTATCGCCCGTAGCACTCACTTCCGTCATCATGAAGTGCTTTGAGAGATTAGTCAAGGATCATATCACCTCCATCCTGCCAGACACCCTGGACCCACTCCAATTTGCTTACCGTCCCAATAGGTCCACAGACGACGCAATCGCAATCACACTGCATACTGCCCTAACCCATCTGGACAAGAGGAATACTTATGTAAGAATGCTGTTCATCGACTACAGCTCAGCATTTAACACCATAGTTCCCTCCAAGCTCGTCATTAAGCTCGAGACCCTGGGTCTCGACTCCAGCCCTGTGCAACTGGGTCCTGGACTTCCTGACGGGCCGGTCCCAGGTGGTGAGGGTAGGAAACAACATCTCCACCCCGCTGATCCTCAACACTGGGGCCCCACAAGGGTGCGTTCTCAGCCCTCTCCTGTACTCCCTGTTTACCCATGACTGCGTGGCCAAGCACGCATCCAACTCAATCATCAAGTTTGCTGACGACACTACAGTGGTAGGCTTGATTACCAACAACGACGAGACGGCCTACAGAGAGGAGGTGAGGGCCCTCGGAGTGTGGTGTCAGGAAAATAACCTCTCACTCAATGTCAACAAAACAAAGGAGATGATCGTGGACTTCAGGAAACAGGAGAGGGAGCACCCTATCCACATCGAGGGGACAGTAGTGGAGAAGGTGGAAAGTTTTAAGTTCCTCGGCGTACACATCACGGACAAACTGAATTGGTCCACCCACACAGACAGCGTGGTAAAGAAGGCGCAACAGCGCCTCTTCAACCTCAGGAGGCTGAAGAAATTTGGCTTGTCACCAAAATCACTCACAAACTTTTACAGATGCACAATCGAGAGCATCCTGTCGGGCTGTATCACCGCCTGGTACGGCAACTGCTCCGCCCACAACCGTAAGGCTCTCCAGAGGGTAGTGAGGACTGCACAACGCATCACCGGGTTAAACTACCTGCCCTCCAGGACACCTACACCACCCGATGTCACAGAAAGGCCAAAAAGATCATCAAGGACAACAACCACCCGAGCCACTGCCTGTTCACCCCGCTATCATCCAGAAGGCGAGGTCAGTACAGGTGCATCAAAGCTGGGACCGAGAGACTGAAAAACAGCTTCTACCTCAAGGCCATCAGACTGTTAAACAGCCATCACTAACATTGAGTGGCTGCTGCCAACATACTGACTTAAATCTCTAGCCACTTTATACATAGGAATTGGATGTAACAAATGTATCACTAGCCACTTTAAACAATTTTGTATATAATGTTTACGTATCCGACATACTCATATCAAATGTATACACTGTACTCTAAACCATCTACTGTATCTTGCCTATGCCGTTCGGTAATCTACCCAAATCTCTAGCCACTTTAATAATTATAATTGGATGAAATAATGTATCACTAGCCACTTTAAACAATGCCATTTATATAATGTTTACATATCCTACATTACTCATCTCATATATATGTGTATATACTGTACTCCATACCATCTACTGCATCTTGCCTATGCCGGTCAGCCATCGCTCATCCATATATTTATATGTACATACTCGTATTCATTCCTTTACTCTTGTGTGTATAAGGTAGTTGTTGTGAATTTGTTAGATTACTTGTTAGATACTACTGCATGGTCGGAACTAGAAGCACAAGCATTTCGCTACACTCGCATTAACATCTGCTAACCATGTGTATGTGACAAATAAAATTTGATTTGATTTGATTTGATTTGATTTAAGGCTCTCCAGAGAGTAGTGAGGACTGCACAACGCATCACCGGGGGTAAACTACCTGACCTTCAGGACACCTACACCACCCGATGTCACAGGAAGGCCAAAACGATCATCAAGGACAACAACCACCCGAGCCACTGCCTGTTCACCCTGCTATCATCCAGAAGGCGAGGTCAGTAGAGGTGAATCAAAGCTGGGACCGAGAGACTGAAAAACAGCTTCTACCTCAAGGCCATCAGACTGTTAAACAGCCATCACTAACATTGAGTGGCTGCTGCCAACATACTGACAAATCTCTAGCCACTTTAAACATAGGAATTGGATGTAACAATGTATCACTAGCCACTTTAAACAATTTTGTATATAATGTTTACTTATACGACATACTTATATCAAATGTATACACTGTACTCTAAACCATCTACTGAATCTTGCCTATGCCGTTCGGCCATCGACCCAAATCTCTAGCCACTTTAATAATTATAATTGGATGAAATAATGTATCACTAGCCACTTTAAACAATGCCATTTATATAATGTTTACATATCCTACATTACTCATCTCATATATATATGTATATACTGTACTCCATACCATCTACTGCATCCTGCCTCACTCATCCATATATTTATATGTACATACTCGTATTAATTCCGTTACTCTTGTGTGTATAAGGTATTTGTTGTGAATTTGTTAGATTACTTTTTAGATACTACTGCATGGTCGGAACTAGAAGCACAAGCATTTCGCTACACTCGCATTAACATCTGGTAACCATGTGTATGTGACAAATAAAATTTGATTTGATTTGGTGTCCAAGTCACTTATGTTGTCCATGGCAGTAAAAAATACTGTGTTCCGAAACACCGTTGCTGCACTGTCCAGAGCTGTCTCCTCTTGAGAGGTCTCATCATGGAATCTCTTATTTTTCTTCTGGCGGCTGTGTTCCTTGCTAAATTTAGTTGCAAAATCCATTTGTGTAGCAATCAGTGTTGCCTCAGACAGGAGAGAGTCCCATCCATCTCAAAGAAACGGCATCTCTTCCTTTAAGGCTCTGATATTGGCTGCCTCTGTGTCAAGTGAGATTCTTCCTGACTGGAGAATCAGGATGTTTACTTTTTGCAAAAAATAAGAAAAATAAACTGTTAGTTTTATTATTACAATGTAAATAAAATATTATATTAATGATGATTAGTTAATAATTTAATATAGATATTTTTTTACCTGATGTTCTAATAATTGTTTAGGGCCCTTGTCAGTCACAGGCCTTTAGAATCGTCCTAACTCCCTCATACGGCGCCCCTGCTTGGTGTACATATCCCGGAAAATAATAGATAGAATGCAAAATAGATAGAGTCTTGAAACCGTGGAGAGGGAAACACCTATC
This sequence comes from Brachymystax lenok tsinlingensis, assembly GCA_030435695.1. Classification (NCBI taxonomy): domain Eukaryota; kingdom Metazoa; phylum Chordata; class Actinopteri; order Salmoniformes; family Salmonidae; genus Brachymystax; species Brachymystax lenok. Next base: position 22,505,253 of record CM059785.1, read on the forward strand.
CATTTACGGGAAGATTTCCCTGATTAATTCTCTAGTTATATCGCAGTTTACATATTTATTCATGGCCCTAACGACTTTATTTGGAATGGCAAGCTAAACCTCCATATTTATATAAAGAACATGAGTTTGGAGGGTTAAAACTATTAAATATTAAGGCATTAAATCTCTCTCTTAAAGTCTCCATTGTACCGAAATTGTATCTAAATCCAAACTGGTTTTCTAGCAAGATACTAAGAGGCCAATCCTATGTTTAAAAGTGGTCTCTTTTCCTTTTTGCAGATTAAAACCTCACATTTTCAGTGGATTGACAATGGATCTCTGTTTAAAGTATCATCATTTTTTAAAGGAAGTCATACCGAGTTGGCTACAATTTCAATTTCCTCCTCCAGAAAAAAGGCAGAGCTAATATTACAGCAAATAATATGGCTAAACTCCAATGTACTGAGAGAAAATAATATTGGAAGAAATGCACAAGAAGGGTGTAATATTTATGAAGAACATTGTAAACAAGGATGGTAAAATTATGTCACACAAGCAACTAACAACAGTGTATGGAGGTGTATGCTCTAAACAAAATTATAACCAACTCATTGCGGCTCTGCCACAAAATTGGCAGAGACAATTACTTAAAGAAGAAATGAACAAATTGGTCTGTCTGCTACCCATTAAATATCATACATGGCTTGAAATGATTAGTATAATTTTTTTTTTATCTGTTTCACTTAAACTCAAAAGGTTTGACAGAAATGCAGTAAGAAATTCAAGTCAGTTGTGAACAGGTTTTTGATGTCCCAATACCTTGGCATCGGGTCTATGAACTGACATATAAAACAACAATTGACATATAAAACAACAATCCGTTAATCTCAATTTATGCTACTATATAAAATACTTGCTACAAAAGAATGCTCATTATATGGGGATTGAACAGTCTGCACGAGGAAACATAATCCACAGAGCATCTTTTATGGAACTGTCCATCGGTGGCTCGCTTTTGGAGTCGTCCAGGAATGGTTGTTATGTCATAATATCAGGGTTCGGATAGACCTGCAAATGTATCGTTAGGGGATCTGAAGAACCACGATCAGTAAATGGGAAACATCAGTATTCTCTATTTTAGGGAAAATAAGAAATTATTTAACTACATGTACAGTACATGTGAGCAAAAATAGCTGTAAGTAGCAATAGAAGTATTGTTGTCCGTTAGTTTACAATCAGGGGAGGGATGGTACACTCTTTAAAAAAGGTTTCCAAAAGGGTTCTGCAGCTGTCCCCATAGGAGAACCCTTTTTGGTTCCAGGAAGAAATCTTTTTGGTTCCAGGTAGAACTATTTTAGGTTCCATGTAGATCCCTCTGTGGAAAGGGTTCCATATGGAACACAAACGGGTTTTACCTGGAACCAACGGGGGTTCTTCAAAGGCGTTCTGCTATGGGGACAGGAAGAAAAACCAAGGTATTAAAAAATGTGTAAATGTACAGTTGAAGTCGGAAGTTTACATACACTTAGGTTGGAGACCTTAAAACTTGTTTTTCAACCACTCCACAAATGTCTTGTTAACAAACTATAGTTTTGGCAAGTCGTTTAGGACATCTACTAAGTAATTTTTCAAAAAAGTGTTTACAGACAGATTATTTCACTTATAATTCACTGTATCACAATTCCAGTGGGTCAGAAGTTTACATACACTAAGTTGACTGTGCCTTTAAACAGCTTGGACAATTCCAGAAAATTATGTCATGGCTTTAGAAGCTTCTGATTGACTAATTGACATAATTTGAGTCAATTGGAGGTGTACCTGTGGATGTATGTCAAGGCCTACCTTCAAACTCAGTGCCTCTTTGCTTGAAATCATGGGAAAATCAAAAAAAAATCAGCCAAGACCTCAGAAGAAAAATGGTAGACTCCACAAGTCTATTTCATCCTTGGGGGAAATTTCCAAACGCCTGAAGGTACCACGTTCATCTGTACAAACAATAGTACGCAAGTATAAACACCATGGGACCACCCAGCCGTCATACCGCTCAGGAAGGAGACGCGTTCTGTCTCCTAGAGATGAACGTACTTTGGTGCGAAAAGTGCAAATCAATCCCAGAACAACAGCAAAGGGCCTTGTGAAGATGCTGGAGGAAACAGGTACAAATGTGTCTATATCCACAGTAAAACCAGTCCTATATCGACATAACCTGAAAGGCCGCTCAGCAAGGAAGAAGCCACTGCTCCAAAACCGCCATAAAAAAGCCAGACTACGGTTTGCAACTGCACATGGGGACAAAGATTGTACTTTTGGGAGAAATGTCCTCTGGTCTGATGAAACAAAAATAGAACTGTTTGGTCATTGTTATGTTTGGAGGAAAAAGGGGGAGGCTTGCAAGCCGAAGAACACCATCCCAACCGTGATGCACAGGGATGTCAGCATCATGTTGTGGGGGTGCTTTGCTGCAGGAGGGACTGGTGCACTTCACAAAATAGATGGCATCATGAAGGAGGAAAATTGTGTGGATATATTGAAGCAACATCTCAAGACATCAGTCAGGAAGTTAAAGCTTGGTCGCAAATGGGTCTTCCAAATGGCAAAATGGCTGAAGGACAACAAAGTCAAGGTATTAGAGTGGTCATCAGAAAGCCTCAATTCCATAGGAAATTTGTGGGCAGAACTGAAAAAGCAAGTACGAGCAAGGAGGCCTACAAACCTGACTCAGTTACACCAGCTCTGTCAGGAGGAATGGCCAAAATTCACCCAACTTATTGTGGGAAGCTTGTGGAAGGCTACCCGAAATGTTTGATCCAAGTTAAACAATTTAAAGGCAATGCTACCAAATACTAATTGAGTGTATGTAAACTTCTGACCCACTGGGAATGTGATGAAAGAAATTCAAGCTCAAATAAATCATTCTCTCTACTATTATTCTGACATTTCACATTCTTAAAATAAAGTGGTGATCCTAACTGACCTAAGACAGGGAATTTTTACTAGGATTAAATGTCAGGAATTGTGAAAAACTGAGTTTAAATGTATTTGGCTAAGGTGTATGTAAACTTCCGACTTCAACTGTACAAATATGTGTGACAGCTACAGAAGTTATCTGACTAGCAGTAGCTGTGATGTCCAATGTTCCCACTGAGCACATTCCTGCTCAGGGTGGAGTGGAGCAGAGAGAGACTCAGGAGACTAGAAAGACATCCGCTCTCCACATCATGACCTTTCAATTAAATTCAATTCAAAGAGCTTTATCGGCATGGGAAACCTATATTTACATTGCCAAAGCAACTTCTCTCTGCGTCTCAGCCATGACAAAGACCCCTCTCTCTTTCCCTCCACCCACCAACCCCATTCCTCCTCCTTTCCCCCAACCATAAACAACTGTACTGGTACAGGACGGGTGAATGTGCCCCGGTGAACCAGTACAGGATAAAACAGTTTCCTTCCTGATAGGAGCCGAGATTCCTGCATCTAAATAAAGTAAAGGGGGTAATTAACAGGCAGGAAGCGGATCTGCTGAAACATGTCTCAGGGGGTAGAATGGAACTACAGTAACGATTAACAACTAAGGACTGACTGGATGGAGAGAGATAGCATCATCACATTCACTGCGTCAGACCTGGACAGCATGGATATGCAACTCCTGGCCAGGACTGTATGTCATTAGAAAGTGGGTAGTTAGAGCCCTGAATGCTGATTGGCTGAAAGCTGTGGTATATCAGACAAAATACCATAGGTATTAAGCAAAATTACTTATTTACTGTTCATATTACGTTGGTAATCAATTTATAATAGCAATAAGGCACCTCTGGATTCGTTGCGTCGTGCCTAAGAACAGGGCGGCTTAGCTGTGTCATATTGGCCTGTACCACAACCCCATGGGACATATCGCATAAAGACATCCAAGCAGGTTTTTTACTTTTACTGTTGAAAAGCGATATCCTAAGTATAAATACAGTAAAGTACAAACACTAAAGGGTAAAAAAACGTGTTTTGAATAAAATAGTGTTTTCAGACACAACTGCAAACTTCAAGGAGTAGGGCATTCAAGGAGTTGGTCTGATGGGAATCTGATGTCGTTGGTCTCCCCCCTTGCTTGAGGAATTACAATAGAGGAGCAATAGAGAACAAAAGAGGAAAGGTGCAGTAATATCTAACAAGTAAAATCTAACAATACACACAAATCTAAGTGAAGGAATGGAATTAAGAATATATAATTATATGGACGAGCAATGTCAGAGCGGCATAGACTAAGATACAGTAGAATAGAATACAGTATATACATATGAGATGAGTAATGCAAAATATACAAACATCATTAAAGTGACCAGTGAATTAAAGTCTATGTATATAGGGCAGTATCCTCTAATGTGCTAGTGACAGCTGTTTAACAGTCTGATGGACTTGTTTTTCAGTCTCTCTGTCCCAGCTTTGGTGCACCTGTACTGACCTTGCCTTCTGGATGATAGCGGGGTCAACAGGCAGTGGCTCGGGTGGTTGTTGTCCTTGATTATCTTTTTGGCCTTCCTGTGACATCGGGTGCTGTAAGTGTCCTGGAGGGCATGTAGTTTGCCCCCGGTGATGTGTTGGGCAGACCGCACCACCCTCTGGAGAGCCCTGCAGATGCGGGCGGTGCAGTTGCCATACCAGGCGGTGATACAGCCCGATAGGATGCTCTCAATTGTGCATCTGTAAAAGTTTGTGAGGATTTTAGGTGCCAAGTCTCCTGAGATTGAAGAGGCGCTGTTGCTCCTTCTTCACCACACTGTCTGTGTGGACCATTTCAGTTTGTCAGTGATGTGTATGTCGAGGAACTTGAAGTTTTCCACCTTCTCCACAGTGGTCCCGTCGATGTAGATAGGGGGTTGCTCCCTCTGCTGTTTCCTGAAGTCCATGATCAGCTCCTTAGTTTTTTTTACGTTGAGTGAGAGGTTATTTCCCTGGCACCACTCTCCCAGGGCCCTAACCTCCTCCCTGTAGACTGTCTCATCATTGTTGATAATCAAGCCTACTACTGTTGTGTCGTCTGCAAACTTGATGATTGAGTTGGAGGCGTGCATGGCCACACAGGGAATACAGGAGGCGGCTGAGAATGCACTTATGTGGTGCCCCAGTGTTGAGGATCAGCGAAGTGGAGGTGTCCGTCACCCCCTGGGGAGGACTGTCAGAAGGTCCAGGACCCAGTTGCACAGGGCGGGGTTCAGACCCAGGGCCTCAAGCTTAATGATAAGCTTGGAGGGTAGTATGATGTTGAAGGCTGAGCTATAGTCAATGAACAGCATTCTTACATAGGTATTCCTCTTCTCCAGATGGGATAGGGCAGTGTGCAGTGCGAGGGCGATTGCATCATCTGTGGATCTATTGGGGCGGTAAGCAAATTGAAGTGGGTCTAGGGTGTCAGGTAAGTTAGAGGTGATATGATCCTTGACTAGTCTCTTAAAGCACTTCATGATAAAAGTGAGTGCTAAGGGGCAATAGTCATTTAGTTCAGTTACCTTTGCTTTATTGGGTACAGGAACAATGGTGGCCATTTTGAAGCATGTGGGGACAGAAGACTGGGATACGGAGAGATTGAATATGTGCATAAACACTCCAGCCAGCTGGTCTGCGCGCATGCTCTGAGTACGCAGCTAAGGATGCCCTCTGGGCAGACAGCCGTGCGAGGGTTAACATGCTTAAATGTCTTACTCACGTTGGCCATTCAGAAGGAGAGTCCCCAATCCTTGGTAGCGGGCCACGTCGGTGGCACTGTGTTATCCTCAAAGTGGGAGAAGAAGGTGTTTAGCTTGTTCGGGAGCAAGACGTCGGTGTCCGCGACATGGCTGGTTTTCCTTTTGTAGTCCATGATTGTCTGTAGACCCTGCCACATACGTCTCGTGTCTGAGCCGTTGAATTGCGACTCCACTTTGTCTCTATACTGACGTTTTGCCTGTTTGATTGCCCTACGGAGGGAATAACTACACTGTTTGTATTTGGACATATTCCTAATCACCTTGCCATGGTTAAATGCTGGAGTTGGAGTAGCAGTGTTTGAGTGTTTTAGCAGTGCGAGTACTACAGTCAATGTGTTGATAGAACTTCGGTAGCATTTTCCTCAATTTGCTTTGTTAAAATCTCCATCTACAATAAATGCGGGCTCAGGATATGTTGTTTGCATAAAGTCCAGTGAAGTTCTTTGAGCGTCGTGGTATCGGCTTGACGGGTAATAAAATCGTCTGTGACTATAACCGAAGAGAATTCTCTTGGGAGTTAATATGGTCGGCATTTGATTGTGAGGTATTCTAGATCGGGTGAACAAAAGGACTTGAGTTCCTGTATGCTATCACAATCCCACCATGAGTAGTTAATCATGAAACATACACCCCCGCCCTTCTTCCCGGAGAGGTATTTATTCCAGTCTGCACAATAAACCTGAGAACCCAACTGGCTGTACGGACTCAGACAGTATATCCCGAGAGAGCCATGTTTCCGTGAAACACAGTATGTTACAATCCCTGATGTCTCTCTGAAAGGAAATCATCGCCATGAGCTTGTCAACTTTATTATCTAAAGACTGAACATTAGCGAGTAATATACTCTGAAGCGGTGGGTGGTGTGCGCGCCTCCTGAGTCGGACTAGAAGTCCACTCCAAGTACCTCTTCTCCGCCGGCGATGTTTTGGATCAGCTTCTGGAATCAACTCAATTGCACTGGGGGGTACGAACAAAGGATCCGATTCGGGAAAGTCGTATTCCTGATTGTAATACTGGTGAGTTACTGCAGCTCTGATATCCAAAAGTTCTTCCAAACTGTATGTAATAACACCAAAAACTTCCTGGGCTAATAATGTAAGAAATATCACATAAAAAAACTAAATACTGCAAAGTTGCCTAGGGGCTAGAAGCACGTCTGCCCTCTCTATCGGTGCCATAACGGCACTGAGTATTTTTCTAAAATGTTTTCTGAGTTGGAGAACACATTGGGAGGTACCATTGCTCCATACATAATCCTTCCAGATCCTTGATGTCCTTCATCTGTGTCATGCCCTGATCTGTTTCACCTGTTCCTGTGATTGTCTCCACCCCCCTCCAGGTGTCGCTTATTTTCCCCAGTGTATTTATCCCTGTGTTTCCTGTCTCTCTGTGCCAGTTTGTCTTGTATGTTAGTCAAGTCAACCAGCGTGTTTTCCCGTACTCCCGGTTTTGACCCCTGCCTGACTCTGGACTACTTTCCCGCCTGCCTGATCATCCTGCCTGCCCTGACCTTGATTCTGCCTGCCCTTCGGTACCTCTTGGACTCTGAACTGGTTTTGACCCTTTAGCCTGTCCACGACCATTCTCTTGCCTTCCCCTATTGGATTAATAAATATATCATAGAATATGTTTCTAAACACTTCTACATTAATGTGGATGCTACCATGATTAAGGATAGTCCTGAATGAATCGTGAATAATGATGAGTGAGAAAGTTACAGACGCACAAATGTCATACTCACAAGACATGCTAACCTCTCACCATTACAATAACAGGGGAGGTTAGCATTTTTGGCAAGATATAATATTATGCTTTTAGAAAAAATATACACTGAGTGTACAAAACATTAGGAACACCTTCCTAATATTGAGTTGCACCCCTTTTGCCTTCAGAACAGCCTCCATTCGTCAGGGCATGGACTCTACAATGTGTCAAACATTCCACAGGGATGCTAGCCCATGTTGACTCTAATGCTTCCTAGAGTAGCTTCAAGTTGGCTGGATGTCCTTTGGGTGGTGGACCATTTTTGATACACATGGGAAACTGTTGAGCATGAAAAACCCAGCAGCATTGCAGTTCTTGACACACTCAAACTGGAGCCCCTGGCACATACTACTACCACACCCTGTTCAAAGGCACTTAAATATTTTGCCTTGCCCATTCACCCTCAAGGCTTAAAAATCCTTCTTTAATGTTTAACCTGTCTCCCTTTCTTCAACTACACCGATTGAAGTGGATTTAACAGGTGACATCGATAAGGGATCATAGCTTTTGACTCGTTCAAAACAACTGGGAGCTCGGATCTCCGAACTTGAAAATCTCTGACTTCCGACTAGAGTGCGTGCAAAACTGAAAAAAAAGAGCTCAGACTAGGAAAAATCGATTTGAACAGTCATCCAATTAGGAATTCCAACTTGGGAACTCTGGCCTCTTTCTAGAGCGCCGACTTTCCGACCTGAAGATCACTGATGTCATGATTTGACCTTGTATTTTTCAGAGTTCCTAGTTGTTTTGAAAGTGGCATTTCACCTGGATTCACCTTGTCTGTGTATGTCATGGAAATAGCAGGTGCTCCTAATGTTTTGTACACATGGTCTTTTTTTTGTCTGGGTATCGTGAGGAATCACTCACACAGACAGTATAGCACTGTTGTCTTGCAGTGACCACAAGGTTTCAGATGGTCCCAGGCTGTACTTTCATCAAGTTTGCAACAAGTAGGTCAATAATTGTAAAGTAGGCCTACAACTGTACACAGTCTATTACAGGTTTTAAATCTCAGCAGTACTGCAGAGCAGCAAACAAAGACAACTTTTGCCCATATCTCATTGTGAATAAGCCTAACCAGAGTGATCATCACTGCCCCAGCTGTTCAGTAGTCTAATACAGTATAACTCAAGTAGGCCATAAAGTGATTGTTGCAGTAGTGATCACACTGTGACTGGTCTAATGTAAATCAAGTATGGATGGGTGACAGTTAACAGGCAGACAGCGCTGCGCAGGATCATTGAATGCAACAGGCTGCAGCTTTGTTTGTCCTGAGTCAACACACAGACTACCCAACACTTTTAAGAAGTACATTTGGCCGATCATAACACGTGTTTTCTTTTCAGTACTCACCCGTTGCCATTGGTCATTTCTTCGGCCACCCCCAACATCTTCTTGGCTGCAGGGGGATTATGTCTCCAACGGCACTTTCTTTCCAGATGTTTGGGGCTCGAGGGAATGTATTTTTTTGTGTAGGCTATTGTTTACAAGCGATACTTTCTTAGTAATGGCGAATGAGCCTCGCCTATTTCTTTCTCTGTCCGTGTGTCTGGCTACTTCGTTAAAATGTCATTTAACCGGACTAGACCCGCCCTCTAAGCTTCTGATTCTAGTCAAGTCATCCATGTAGGACCAAGATAGCCTACAGTAGACTAGTCTTTACTGTAAATACCAGATGCATGGAAAGCAGGTTAAATATAAAACTTTAAACCTCATGCACTAGCTAAATGTTATTAGATTGCGCTGTGTATTTCCAACATATTTCCTCGCTAAACAAGGACGGGATGTTTGCGTTAATCTACCAGAGCAGCACCGATTTCCCACAGTGAAAAATGTGTGATATTTGGCAAACTATTACACAGAAATGTGAGCTCTAAGTCGTATAGCCTACTCCTTACATGCTATTGGAGAAAATAACTGGGCGCAGTAGGGCACTGCTCGAAAATGTTGTAGTCTACTGTAGGCTATCTGATGTTTTAACATTAGGTCGAATTAACAAAACGAGATTCCACTATAAGAATGTATAACTTTAAAAATACCTACTAGTGTTCAGTGAGCTTAGGTCATGTAATTGGAACATACAGTATATTTCCAGAATAAGACGAGAGGAAAACATCTGGACGATCTGTCAATGCTGAACGGCTCCCCAGACCCGTAGACTGAATAGATTATGTTGGGGGTAAACGCTTCCCTTAATGAACATGTCTATTTTCTGACACAAAAAAAGTCTACGTGTGGTAATATTTAGATATGTGCATACTGCCCAAGTGGGAAGAATTCATCGTTTTTTGTGTGTGTTATTTGATAAAAACAAAAACATTTGTCACCTGAATATTAGTTTTATTTGGAGTAATTAACTCTTAAAAGCAAAATGCATCAAACCTGCTGTATTTCTGTATTTTGAAAGTTATATATCTTGAAAACTTCATTGCTGACATGCAAAATATTTTGGAACTATATCAACAATGGACTAATGAAACAAATACCCAGTTCTTTGGGGGGAATTTTCCTTTAAAGGCCCAGTGCAGTTAAAAGCGTAATTTGCCTGTGTTTTATATACACCCAATGAACAGGTTATTAGGTACACCCATCTAGTACCCCCCATTGCCTCCAGAACAACTACTGATACGCTGTGGCGTACAAACGTTGCTCAATTGGTATCAAGGGACCTAACGTGTGCCAGGAAAACGTTTCCCACACCATTACACTACCGCCACCAGCCTGTTCCATTGACACCAGGCAGGATGGGGCCATAGACTTATGCTGCTTATGCCAAATTCTGACTCTGTCATCAGGATAACGCAACAGGAACCCGGGATTCGTCGGACCAGGCGATCACGATGGAGCCGCTTCTTGTTTTTAACTGATAGGAGGGGAACCCAGTGTGATTGTCTGTTGCAATAGCCCATCCGTGACAAGAACCGACGAGTTGTGCGTTCCGAGATGCCGTTCTGCGCACCGTTGTACGCACTGTGTTAGCTTGCACAATTCTTGTTATTACAGATAATGGCGCCGAAGGAGATGGCCACCATTTTACGATCCCGTAACTAATTGTGCTATTGTGTGTTTTTTCGTATTATTTGTAACTTATTTTGTATATAATGTTTCTGACACCGTTTCTTATGACCGAAAATAGCTTCTTGATATCAGGGCAGCGATTACTCACCCCTTACTGGAGGAATTCTTCTTCTTCAACGAGTCTGACGGGAAGGATTTACTCCAGACACCCGACAAGGCCCTCATCCCCGTCATTCGCAGGAGGAAAAGATGGAGATATCGTGGACGACAGTCTGGCTGCCTTCTAAGGATCTGTGGCCGAGAGGGTAATCTACCTTTACCTTTCCTATTAGCCAACATACAATAAATCAATAATAAAATAGATGAACTACGAGCATGTATATCCTACCAACGAGACATTAAAAACTGTAATATCCTATGTTTCACGAGTCGTGGCTGAACAAAGAAATTATTAACATACAGCTGGCTTTTTCGGTAGGATAGAACAGCGGCCTCTGGTAAAACAAGAGGTCGGCGGCCTATGCATATTTGTAAACAACAGCTGGTGCACGAAATCTAAGGAAGTCTCTAGGTTTTGCTCGCCTGAGGTAGAGTATCTCATGATAAACTGTAGACCACACTATTTACCAAGCGAGTTTACATCTATATTTTTTGTAGCTGTCTATACACCACCACAGACTGATGATGGCACTAAGACCTCACTCAATGAGCTGTTTACGGCCATAAGCAAAGGAAAACGCTCATCCAGAGGCGGCGATCTTAGTGACCAGGGACTTTAATGCAGGGAAACTCCTATCAGCATGTTAAATGTGCAATCAGAGAGAAAAAAACTCTAGACCACCTTTACTCCTCACACAGAGATGCGTACAATGCTCTCCCTCCCCCTCCATTTGGCAAATCTGACCATAATTCTATCCTCCTGATTCCTGCTTACAAGCTAAAACTAAAGCAGGAAGCACCAGTGACTGGGTCAATAAGAAAGTGGTCAGATGAAGCAGATGCTAAGCTACAGGACTGTTTTGCTAGCACAGACTGGAATATGTTCCGGGATTCGCCCGATGGCATTGAGGAGGACAGCACACCGGTCACTGGCTTCATCAATAAGTGCATCAATGACATCGTCCCAACAGTGACCGTACGTACATACCCCAACCAGAAGCCATGGATTATAGGCAACATCCGCACTGAGCTAAAGGGTAGAGCTGCCGCTTTCAAGGAGCGGAAATCCCGCTATGAAATCCCGCTATGCCCTCCGACAAACCATCAAACAGGCAAAGCGTCAATACAGGACTAAGATTGAATCGTACTACACCGGCCCCGACGCTCGTGGCAGGGCTTGCAAACTATTACAGATTACAAAGGGAAGCACAGCTGTGAGCTGCCCAGTGACACGAGCCTAACCGGCGGGCTAAAACACTTCTATGCTCGCTTCGAGGCAAGTAACACAAACATGAGAGCACCCGCTGTTCCGGACGACTGTGTGATCACGCTTTCCGTAGGTCTTACTCACACCATGATGATGTGAGTAAGACCTTTAAACAGGTCAACATTCACAAGGCCGCAGGGACAGACAGATTACCAGGACATCAAATCAAAATCAAATCAAATGTATTTATAAAGCCCTTCTTACATCAGCTGATGTCACAGAGTGCTGTACAGAAACCCAGCCTAAAACCCCAAACAGCAAGCAATGCAGGTGTAAAAGCACGGTGGCTAGGAAAAACTCCCTAGAAAGGCCAAAACCTAGGAAGAAACCTAGAGAGGAACCAGGCTGTGAGGGGTGGCCAGTCCTCTTCTGGCTGTGCCGGGTGCAGATTATAACAGAACATGGACAAGATTTTAAAATGTTCATAAAACAGGCAGAACAGTTGAAACTGGAGAAACAGCACGGCAAGGTGGACTCGGGACATCAAGGAGTCATCAGGCCAGGTAGGCCTTGAGGAATGGTCCTAATGCTCAGGTCCTCCAAGAGAGAGAGAAGAAAAAAAAGAAAAAGAGAGATAATTAGAGAGAGCATACTTAATTTCACACAGGACACCAGATAAGAGAAGAAATACTCTAGATATAACAGACGGACCCTAGCCCCCCAACACATAAACTACTGCAGCATAAATACTGGGGGCTGAGACAGGAGGGGTCGGGACACTGTGGCCCCGTCCGACGATACCCCCGGACAGGGCCAAGACATGTACTCCGAGCATGTGCTGACCAACTGGCAAGTGTCTTCACTGACATTTTCTGATATTTTCAGAAATGTTTTGAATCTGTAATACCAACATGTTTTAAGCAGACCACCATAGTCCCTGTGCCCAAGAACACTAAGGTATTCTGCCTAAATTACTACCGACCCGTAGCACTCACGTCTGTAGCCATGAAGTGCTTTGAAAGGCTGGTCATGGCTCACATCAACACCATTATCCCAGAAACCCTAGACCGCTGCTGCTGCTCTTTGTTTATAATCTATGCATAGTCACTTTAACTCTACCTACATGTACATGTTACCTCAACTAACCGGTGGCCCTGCACATTGACTCTGTACCGGTACCCCCTGTATATAGCCCTGCTTGTTATTTTACTGCTGCTGTTTATTACTTGTTACTTTTATTTTCTACTTATCTATTTTTTACCTATTTTAATTTATTTTTCTTAACTTCTTAAAGCATTGTTGGTTAAGTGCTTGTACGTAAGCATTTCGTCGAATGTGACAAATAACATTTGATTAACGAGCTGTTTTCACCCACAGGACTGCCGCTGACTGGATGTTTTTTTGTTTGTCGCACCATTCTAGGTAAACCCTGGACACTGTTGTGTGAAAAGCAAAGGAGGCCGGCCGTTTCTGAGATACTGGAACCGGTGTGCCTGGCACCGACTATCATACCACAGTCAAAGTCGCTTAGGTCACTCGTTTTTCCCATTCTAACGTTCAATCAAACACTAACTGGATGCCTGTCTGCCTGCTTTATATAGCAAGCCACGGCCACGTGACTCACTGTCTGTAAGAGCGAACCATTTGTGAACAAGGTGCACAATTGTGAAAATAATGATGCCCCTTTAGTGTACATTTTTTCTGAAAAACTGCTGACGTTAGCTATTTTTTTTAAACTTTTCCTGTTGAAAAACAATATCCCACAAATAAATACAGTACTGTACACACTTAAGGGTAAAAATTAGGGGTAGCAAAATACTGTTTATTAAGACTGAAGTGCAAACTTTATGGAGTAGACTGGATGGTGCCCTCCGATGTCATCGGTCTCCCCCCTTCCTTGAGGAACAATAGAGGAGCAATAGAGAACTAAAAGGAAAGGCCCACCCCCCACCTGTGCCATGTCTGAGGACATCGAGATCACCAATTGAGATTTACCTTTTATTAAGTAAATCAGGTGATACATGAGCTGAAAAGGAGACTGGAGTATGGCTTGACATTTTTTCTCTCTAAATGTGTGGGTTATTGCTCTTTAGGCTCCCCTATTAGTAAATAGAACAACTTTTATAGATATACTGTAACTTCTTGAGATGATACAACATTTTCTAAATGACCAAATATTACAGCAATTTACCTCAAAATCATTTCATTGGGGTTACTTAAGTTGAGATAAGACATTACATTTTTAGTTGAACAAGAGTAGCGGGAGTACAAGAAAGTAATAATTTAAAAAAAAGTATATATATATTAATTGTCATGTTTATTCACAGTTAAATAATCTCTTAGGAAAAAGGACGGTGGTTATGCTACTGATTGCAGGTCTCCTTTTTATATAAAATGGTTGACCTAAAATGTACACCTAAACTTGGACTTATTTGTCCTTTTTCAAATCATGTCTTAACCCAGAGCAGATATCATCTTCAACCAAACTGTGAGGACTGGAAACTTTCCCAGTTTAAATATACAATTATTCATTACAAGTACATTCAGTTATTCCCATGTATTACTTGTCCCCAACTGGCCTCATTCATTAACAAGAAGCAGAAGCAGATGCTTTAGGAATGAAACAGAACAATGACATTAGCATATAACCCCTGGGTAAGAGATGGGCCAAATCTGAACTGGCACTTTATCCCAATATAGTGCAATATATGGGAAATAACAGTACAATTTCAGCCGCAGCCTTGGTCATAGTAAATGAGAGCCTAATGTGACTCCTATACCTCATGTCACAGTTGGTGCTAGTCCACCAAATTTGTAAATTCATGTGCAAAGATAGCTGTTTGTAAATGAGTAAATCCCTTTCTGATGATGTGATATGAAGCACAACCATAGGACTACAGAGCAGAGGCTTGTATTTGACCCAGTCATTGATACCCTTTCTGCATGTTTGATTAACTTGAAAAAAAGCAGCCCCACATTGCAATAACATTGTAATTTCACAGCAAGTACATAATTACTATATATACACACACACACACACACACACACGGACCAATTACAGACTACGTACCTACATATTACCAGAGCATTCTTTGGTATGTAATATTGATACATCGAAACAGGTGTGAATTGTTATAATTGTCGATTGACCACTCTACATTAGATCTTAAGTGTAATGTGTTATCACAGTCATAGTTCACTTCATTAACCATTGTAACTTAGGCGCTGCATGGAGCGGATTATTACGTAGCTACAAATTCAGTCGTAAAAAAACAATCAAAGTATTGAATGTGAGGCATTGAGGAATCATCACACCGTCACCGGTCCAGTAACTAAACAGTTAAAAGAGCATTGGCTTGTTTTGCTGCTGTCAGTTCTTGCTTAATTTCAAGTAGATGAATGATCATCAATAATATATGAAGACTATTCAATAACTCCAGTTGATCAGACATATTGACCAGATGAAAGTGAAGGCAGGTAGAGAGATGGCAGGAGTTGATGTGTGTTTATCTGATGCCAGACCAGCTGTGGAGGTAGGAGGTCCATCCTGAGCCTCTAGCTCCTCCCACCTCCTCCTCACCTGCAGCAGAAAGAGACCGGCTCAGAGACACAGGTAGGACACTACAGTACCAACACACACAGTATTTACTATACACTCTACCAGGGATCATCAACTAGATTCAGCTACGGGTACATTTTCTCTTGAGCGGATGGTCAGGGGGGCGAAACATAATTACAAATAATTAGTAGATAGCAAATTGATCGCAAGAAGCACAGACAGATATAATATTGGCCGTGACTACGGAGTTTTCGCCCCTGCCTGCCCATTCCGGAAATCTCTTTCTTAGCTAGATCCGGATCACGTTCTGCGCATGTGTGACTTTACGCACACAGACATTTTTCTAAGGTTGCTGCTGCTCACCCCCCATCCCTTCACATTTCACTCTTTACTCTTCTGAACCATGATGATATAGCCCATGTCTTATTTCTGAACAGTTTAAATAAAAACCCTGCAGAGATTTCAATGTACATTGTAAAACATATATTATAAAGGCTACAACCTTCTTGGTCTGTCTGTTGCAATGGATATTGCAGTTGCACAAGCAGGACTCAGTCCCTACACTTTGGATAAAAAAACCATTAGCATTTTGCGTGATGTAGGCTAATCTTTATAGATGCTGCCATATCGTAGTTCCTGAAAAAAGAACACTACTTGACTGCCTGTCTGCCTCCTGCGCAGCTTAGGCAATGTTTGCAATGATGATGAAAAAAATAGAACCAAAACAAAAGGCAATCAAGGAGGAGTAGGGGGGAGCGGCAGCGGAGCACTCAGCACAGCAACTACGTAGGCAGCGGAGTGGGCACTCAGCTATGTAAAATGTGCAGAAATATCCATATTTTTTTTCCTGGGCAAATGGGGATACATAAACTCCTTACCTGTAGCCACCCCGTATAATATTTGACGAAAACATCATAATTTCAAACCTTGCTTACATTTGTATACGATCACATACACTGAGTGCACAAAACATTAGGAACACCTTCCTAATATTGAGTTTTCACCCCGCTTTTGTGAAAAGCCTCAATTCATCAGAGCATGGACTCTACAAGGTGTCGAAAGCGCTCCACAAGGATGCTGGCCATGTTGACTTCAATGCTTCCCACAGTTGTGTCAAGTTGGCTGGATGTCCTTTGGGTGGTAGATAATTCTTGATACACACGGGAAACTGATGAGCGTGAAAACCCAGCAGCGTTGCAGTTCTTGACACACTCAAACCGGTGCGCCTGGCACCTACTATCATACCACGTTCAAAGGCACTTAAATCGTTTGTCTTGCCTATTCACCCTCTGAATGACACTCAAGGCTTAAAAATCAATATTTAACCTGTCTCCTCTTCATCTACACTGCTACCGCACAGCAAGCAGAGAGAGAGACAGTGACAGACTAGGACCAAAAGGCTTCTCAACAGCTTTTTCCCCGAAGCCACAAGACTCCTGAACAGGTAATCAAATGGTTACCCAGACTATTTGAATTGTGTCCCGCCAATCCCTCTTTTACGCTGCTGCTACTCTCTGTTTTTCATCTATGAAGTCACTTTAACTTTACCTACATGTACATATTACCTCAATTAGCCCGACTAACCGGTGACCCCGCACATTGACTCTGTACCGGTACCCCCTGTATATTTAGCATCTCTAATGTTATTTTCACTGTTGTTTTTATTTCTTTAATTATCTATTGTTCACCTAATACCGATTTGTTTACTTAAAAATTGCACTGTTGGTTAGGGCCTGTAAGGTCTACACCGGCGCACGTGACAAATAAACTTAGATTTGATTGAAATCAATAAGAGGTCATAGCTTTCACCTGGTCAGTCTATGTCAATGTTTTGTACACTTTGGAACAGATTTGGAATAAAATCACTTGGAGCTAATTTTCTGGTGTTTTTACAGTCGTATGTCCAACAATTCATTGCAGAGATCTCTGCAATTACACTCATTGTACTACTCACACTGAGAGACCGATGGGTGTGTGTGTGAGAGAGAGTAGAGCGTGTGTGTGGGTGTGTCTGTGTATACAGTGTGTGTGTACCCACCCATTGCGATAGCAGCCAGTTTATTCTTCTCCTCAGGGCTGAGTTGTAACATGGTGTGTATGACGGGGAGTAGAGCCCGTCTCTCGCTGCCTGACCGCAGGAAGATGAACTGCAGGAGGACGTTCTTCAGATACTCCAGGTTGGCTACACTCTTCTCTCGCTCATGGTTACGCTCCAGACGACGCACCTCAGACTTCAACAGCTACAGAAGAAAGAATACCGACACAAGTATGAATGCGTGTGTGTGTGCGATTGAGTGAGTGAGTGAGTGAGTGAGTACGTACGTTGACCTGTTCCATCAGAACAGCGTTGGTAGCCTCGGTCTCATGCAGTAGACTGTTCATGTGTTCCATACTGCGTGTAGCTGTGGCCAACCTCTGACTTAACTCCTCTTTAGTCGGCTCCACCTGCCACACAACCGGCTCTGAAGCCAATCACACAAACAAGTGCTCCTTTAGGAGACAGTTAGATTCAAAGACACAGTATCTCAAATATATGTCTCTTGTGGGAACAAAACCAACTACAGTATGAAGCCATTGAAATCATGCATGGTCACAAATTCATACCCTGTTTGGGGTCTGGGGAGGTGAGTAGTTGCTCCAGTGAGGGTAGGGGGGTGTGTGTGGGGGACAGGGACTCTGTCTCAGTGGTCTCCATGCCCTCCCCCTCCTCTCTAGCCATGGTCTGGAGGTCACTGAGGCCCAGGCCCAGCCCCCCCATCACCCCCTGGTCCACAGTCCGGCGGTCCACCACTGGCTTACGACTGGTCTGGACTGGAGCTGGACGGTGGAGAGAGACGGGGGGAGGGGACGGTGGAGAGAGAGTAAGACAACACATATCATCTAGTCGGGCAGAGTGCAACAATGTAATTCCATACTTCACCATGAGAGGGTGCTGGTGTGAAATCAAGAAGCAGAGGGCTCGGATAAGTTCATGAACAGAGGATGATAAAAATAACTCTGCTGAAAAAGAGCGGACTTCATATTGGTAGGTGTGTGTATCTGTGTGAGAGAGAGAGACAGAGGTAGAGAAAGAGATAGGGCGGGTGTCTGATTGATGGACAGAGAGAGTGAGAGACGTGTGTGTAGAACCACCTGCAGCCCGCCCTGCTCTTCACACCCTAGAGAACACCCACACAGTGGTGGAGTCTCTCTGGAACCTCTTGACCCTAACTTGCACTTGAAGTTAACAATTTTCGCTTTAAGATTCAATCAAATCTTCAACCGTTTAAGGCTGTGCAGATGAAGGAAGAGAGACAAGAAGCAGAAGCTATTTCTGATTATAGGAAGGGAACTAGCCTTGCTGTCTCCAGAAGTACGACTGTGCCCAACTTTTGTGTTAGGGTGGCACTAACGACCAGGCTCTCCAGATGCCAGGGTGCTGGCGCTACCCAGAGGGGCGGGCAGAGCAAGGCTGGTTGGGCTCTTTGTAGCCTTCACACTAACTAACACCTGGCCAAGTCCCCTCTCACTCAGCTCTCTCTACCATCTTTAAACAGCTGCACTTCCACACTAGATGAGTAAGATGAAAAGATAGAGAGATAGACAGATGGAGTGTGTGTTTACACCGAGTGGCTCCAGAGGGCCCCTGTGTGGGAGGTGATATATAAGGTCTATCAGCTCTGCTCTCTCATGCTCAACTCACAACCCCTCGCTCTACTTTCCCCCTGGCCTCCATCCCCTTTTTACTCTCCACTGGCTCTCTAACCCAACACTCACCCCCTCCTCTCTTTTCCTCTCCAGAACCTCACTCTATTCTTTCCCACTCTCAACCCAATCCTCAGCCTCTCTGGTCTTACCGGTCTGGCTCTGCAATGTGAATAGCTGGTTCTCCAGCCTGGTCATCTGGTTCTGCAGGGTCTCTACTGTAGTTCTGTGTTCGTCCTGAAGGTGGCGGATCTGCTCCCGGAACCCTGAGCGTTGGGCATCGGCCTGGGAGGTAAGTTGACCCACCGTCTGGGCAAGCTCTGTCCGCAGCGACATACTCTCCGCTTGGAGAGACAGGAGTCTGGAGGAAGATTAAGGAGAGATGGGAAACGTTAACCCACTGAGCTAAAGGCATGAGCTCTGGGAGCTAATACAAGTCTTCAGGCAAGGTTACTTCTCCTCCACACACCGCTCTCTGAGTTCGGCCTCTTTAGTGACGGTCTCTTGCAGTATCTTGTTGTGTCGTTCCAGCAGTGTGTCGTGTTCCATCTGGAGCTGCTGGAACTCTGCAGTGCTCACCGCCAGACTCTGCTGACTGTCCTGCAGCTTGGCTTTATACTGGTCCACCATGGACTCCATCTGCTCTCTGTTACACACACATTATCATCATATAACACACATCAAATATGTCACCATATAACACACACAATCTGTAGCTTTACCTCTCCTGTTTGGTGGCGTGTCCGTCACTCTGGGCTGAACTCTTGTTCTTCTGCTGTTTGAGGACATTGTGAACTCTGACCTTATAGCTGTCAAACTCAGTAGTGACAAATGACAGCTCAGCCTGGAAACAGAACACACACCACACATTGATTTAAGTTGCAATTAATTTAAATGCTTAACAAACTGTTTTTAAGTACACATAGTGGGGCAAAAAAGTATTTAGTCAGCCACCAATTGTGCAAGTTCTCCAACTTAAAAAGATGAGAGAGGCCTGTAATTTTCATCATAGGTACACTTCAACTATGACAGACGAAATGAGAAAAAGAAATCCAGAAAATCACATTGTAGGATTTTTAATTTATTTATTTGCAAATTATGGTGGAAAATAAGTATTTGGTCAATAACAAAGGTTTATCTCAATACTTTGTTATATACCCTTTGTTGGCAATGACAGAGGTCAAATGTTTTCTGTAAGTCTTCACAAGGTTTTCACACACTGTTGCTGGTATTTTGGCCCATTCCTCCATGCAGATCTCCTCTAGAGCAGTGATGTTTTGGGGCTGTCGCTGGGCAACACGGACTTTCAACTCCCTCCAAAGATTTTCTATGGGGTTGAGATCTGGAGACTGGCTAGACCACTCCAGGACCTTGAAATGCTTCTTACGAAGCCACTCCTTCGCGTTGCCGGGCGGTGTGTTTGGGATCATTGTCATGCTGAAAGACCCAGCCACGTTTCATCTTCAATGCCCTTGCTGATGGAAGGAGGTTTTCACTCAAAATCTCACGATACATGGCCCCATTCATTCTTTCCTTTACACGGATCAGTCGTCCTGGTCCCTTTGCAGAAAAACAGCCCCAAAGCATGATGTTTCCACAGTAGGTATGGTGTTCTTTGGATGCAACTCAGCATTCTTTGTCCTCCAAACACGACGAGTTGAGTTTTTACCAAAAAGTTCTATTTTGGTTTCATCTGACCATATGACATTCTCCCAATCCTCATCTGGATCATCTAAATGCTCTCTAGCAAACTTCAGACGGGCCTGAACATGTACTGGCTTAAGCAGGGGGACACGTCTGGCACTGCAGGATTTGAGTCCCTGGCGGCGTAGTGTGTTACTGATGGTAGGCTTTGTTACTTTGGTCCCAGCTCTCTGCAGGTCATTCACTAGGTCCCCGTGTGGTTCTGGGATTTTTGCTCACCGTTCTTGTGATCATTTTGACCCCACGGGTGAGATCTTGCGTGGAGCCCCAGATCGAGGAAGATTATCAGTGGTCTTGTATGTCTTCCATTTCCTAATAATTGCTCCCACAGTTGATTTCTTCAAACCAAGCTGCTTACCTATTGCAGATTCAGTCTTCACAACCTGGTGCAGGTCTACAATTTTGTTTCTGGTGTCCTTTGACAGCTCTTTGGTCTTGGCCATAGTGGAGTTTGGAGTGTGACTGTTTGAGGTTGTGGACAGGTGTCTTTTATACTGATAACAAGTTCAAACAGGTGCCATTAATACAGGTAACGAGTGGAGGACAGAGGAGCCTCTTAAAGAAGAAGTTACAGGTCTGTGAAAGCCAGAAATCTTGCTTGTTTGTATGTGACCAAATACTTATTTATTTTCCACCATAATTTGCAAATAAATTCATTAAAAATCCTACAATGTTATTTTCTGGATTTCTTTTCCTCATTTTGTCTGTCATAGTTGAAGTGTACCTATGATGAAAATTACAGGCCTCTCTCATCTTTTTAAGTGAGAGAACTTGCACAATTGGTGGCTGACTAAATACTTTTTTGCCCCACTGTATTACGTGGTACCGGTATCTCTATTTTCACCCTGAAGTGTAATTAGTTGTGTTTCTGCAGATCAGCAGCTATAAATATGTCGGTGTACAGCAGGGGTAGGCAACTACATTCAGCATCGAGACAGTTTATGTCGGAGCAAATGGTCGCGTGGCTGGAACATACAGTGACAAAGTGGAATTATGTTTTTGCAAATATTTACAAATTAATAACAAATGAAAAGCTGAAATGTCTTGAGTCAATAAGTATTAAAACCCTTTGTTATGGCAAGCCTAAATAAATGCAGGAGTAGAAATGTGCTAAACAACTCACAATAAGTTGCATGGACGGACTCACTGTGTGCAATAATAGTGTTTAACATGATTTTTTAATGACTGCGTCATCTCTGTACCCCACATATACAATTATCTGTGAGGACCCTGAGTTGAGTAGTGAATTTCAAACACAGATTCAACCATAAAGACCAGGGAGGTTTTCCAATGCCTCACAAAGAAGGGAACCTATTTGTAGATAAGCAAACATTTAAAAAAGCAGGCATCGAAATACCCTTTGAGAATGGTGAAGTTAATGACACTTTGGATGGCTTATTAACACACCAAAACACTAGAAAGATACTGAAGATGGATCAAGCACATTGTAGTTACTAACCTAATTGACAGAGTGAAAAGGAAGCCTGTACAGAAGAGAACATATTCTAAAACATGCATCCTGTTTGCAACAAGGCACTAAAGTAATCCAGCTAAAAATGTGGCAAAGCAATAAACTTTTTTCCTGAATACAAAGTGTTATGTTTAGGGCAAATCCAATACAACACATTACACAGTACCACTCTCCATATTTTCAAGCAAAGTGGTGGCTGCATAATGTTATGGGTATGCTTGTAATAGTTAAGGATTGGGGAATTTTCAGGATAAAAAGAAAACGTAATGGAGCTAAGCACAGGCAAAATCCGAGAGGAAAAATGGGAGATGAATTCACCTTTCAGCAGAACAATAACCTAAAACACAAGGCCAAATCTACACTGGAGTTGCTTACCAAGAAGACAGTGAATATTCCTCAGTGGCCGAGTTACAGTTGTGACTTAAATCTACTTATACGGCAAGATCTGATCAACAACCAATTTGACAGAGCTTGAAGTATTTTGAAAATAATAAAAATGGGCAAATGTTGCACAATCCAGGTGTGGAAAACTCAGAGACTTACCAAGAAAGACTCACAGCTGTAATGGCTGCCAAAAGGTGCTTCTACAAAGTATTGACCCAGGGGTGTGAATACTTACAGTTGAAGTCGGAAGTTTACATACAAGTTTTAATGACTCCAACATAAGTGTTTTTCAACCACTCCACAAATTTCTTGTTAACAAACTATAGTTTTGGCAAGTCGGTTAGGACATCTACTTTGTGCATGACACAAGTAATCTTTCCAACAATTGTTTACAGACAGATTATTTCACTTATAATTCACTGTATCACAATTCCAGTGGGTCAGAAGTTTACATACACTAAGCTGACTGTACCTTTAAACAGCTTGGAAAATTCCAGAAAATGATGTCATGGCTTTCGAAGCTTCTAAAAGGCTAATTGACATCATTTGAGGTGTACCTGTGGATGTATTTCAAGTCCTACCTTCAAACTCAGTGCCTCTTCACTTGACATCATAGGAAAATCAAAAGAAATCAGCCAATACCTCAGAAAAACAATTGTAGACCTCCACACCTCTGGTTCATCCTTGGGAGCAATTTCCAAATGCCTGAAGGTACCACCTTCATCTGTACAAACAGTACGCAAGTATAAAAACAATGGGACCACCCAGCCATCATACCACTCAGGAAGGAGACGCGTTCTGTCTCCTAGAGATGAACGTACTTTGGTGCGAAAAGTGCAAATCAATCCCAGAACTGTAGCAAAGGACCTTGTGAAGATGCCGGAGGAAACAGGTACAAAAGTGTCTATATCCACAGTAAATTAGTCCCATATCGACATAACCTGAAAGGCCGCTCAGCCGCTCCAAAACCGCCATAAAAAAGCCAGACTACGGTTTGCATCTGCACATGGGGACAAAGATCGTACTCTGGTCTGATGAAACAAAAATACAACTGTTTGGCCATAATGACCATTGTTATGTTTAAAGGAAAAAGGGGGAGGCTTGCAAGTCGAAGAACACCATCCCAACCGTGAAGCACGGGGGTGGCAGCATCATGTTGTGGGGGTGCTTTGCTGCAGTAGGGACTGGTGCGCTTCACAAAATAGATGGCATCATGAGGAAGGATAACTATGTGGATATATTGAAGCAACATCTCAAGACTTCAGTCAGGAAGTTAAAGCTTGGTCGCAAATGGGTCTTTCAAATGGACAATGACCCCAAGCATACTTCGAAAGTTGTGGAAAAATGGCTTAAGGACAACAAAGTCAAGGTATTGGAGTGGCCATCACAAAGCACTGACCTCAATCCTATAGAAAATTTGTGGGCAGAACTGAAAATGCGTGTGCGAGCAAGGAGGCCTACAAACCTGACTCAGTTACACCAGCTCTGTCAGGAGGAATGGGCCAAAATTCACCCAACCTATTGTGGGAAGCTTGTGGAAAGGCAATGCTACCAAATACTAATTGAGTGTATGTAAATTCTGACCCACTGGGAATGTGATGAAAGAAATAAAAGCTGAAATAAATCATTCTCAACTATTATTCTGACATTTCATATTCTTAAAATAAAGTGGGGATCCTAACTGACCTAAGACAGGGAATTTTTACTAGGATTAAATGTCAGGAATTGTGAAAAACTGAGTTGAAATGTATTTGGCTAAGGTGTATGTAAACTTCCGACTTCAACTGTATGTAAATTTGATATTTCTGCATTTAATTTTCAATAAATTAGCAAAAATGTCTAAAAAAATGTTTTCACTTTAACATTATTGGGTTTTGTCTGCAGATAGGTGAGAAAAAAACATATTTAAGCCATTTTGAATTCAGGCACAACAAAATGTGGAAAAGGTCAAGGGGTACAAATACTTTCTGTAGGCACTGTAATTATAATACATTGTACACTGCAAAGTGACCACAACTAAGCCCAAAAAGAGATTGTATTTGATTTTTTTTTATAATAATCATATCTTCATTACATTGAGACATGATCACGTCAATTTATTTTTGTTGTTGCTGAATTCCTGGTGATTTTACAGTCTGTTTTTTTCCGCAAATGAAAATGTGGACCCGCCTATTGCCAAGCCCTGCTGTATAGTGTGTGTGTGAGTGAATTATTATATATTGTAATGAATAGTACAGTGTTAGTGTGTAGGTCCCAGAGGTAGGCAACCCAGCAGCACTTCCTCTACCGTGGAGCCAGACCGTACCGTTCATTATCACACACTAGACCCCAGGGAAATAATAAGATTTGGTTTCAACCATTTAGAAAAGCTGCACACTCACTCTACTGATGGGAAATCCATGAAGCTATTTCTACTGACTGAGCTGGGCTAAAAGAGGGTATGGTTAGGGAGAGAGGAGAGTGGGAGATGGGTTGAGCTAGGTCCAGAGGTGGAGAGAGGGAGAGAGGAGAGTGGGAGATGGGTTGAGCTAGGTCCAGAGGTGGAGAGAGGGAGAGAGCGAGGAAGATGGGGTTGAGGGTAGAGGGGGAGAGGTGGGAACGGAGAGAGAGGATGAGATGAGAGAGAAAAAACAAATGTGTGCATGTTCGTGTGTGCTTATGTGCGTGTGGGTATACCTTGGCAGTGTTGGCCTCCTGCTGTAGTGTGGTCAGTCTGTGTTGCAGGGAGCTGCTTGTTCTCTGCTGTTGTTCCGTCAGAGTCCTCAGCTGCTCCTGCAGCCGGTGGCGCTCCCCAGACAGGTCACAGCACTGGATCTTACTGTTCTCTAGCTGCTGTTGGTGGGTCTCCAGTTCTCCCTTCAGACAGGCCAGGGTCATCACCTGAGAAGCTTCCTGCACAAACAAACACACACACACACTACAATGTAAGTGTTTCTAAGGCAACACCAACTACACTACTACAATGTATTAAGGTAACCTAACACTGTCAACACATTATAATACAGTAGTGACGTCACACATAGGGGAAAGCAGTAAGGGGAAAACACTGTGGTCCCTGGAGTCTGACCTGTCGCTTGGCGTCCGCCAGGTCTTTCTTGGTTTTCACCAGCAGCTGTTTCATCTTGGTGCTCTTGTCCTCCCCCTGGTCCAGCTGGGACTTCAGACCCTCTGGAGGATCACACACGTTTCAGGAATGAAATAATACAGAAATGCATTGAAGGGCATCATTATAAAAAATGAAACCCATTATAGAAACAAGGGATTTTGATCTACTGTGACCTGATTTAGTTCCGTTGTAGTAGGTTAGTTGTAAGAGAACTATGTCAGTGGGGCGAATGGTAGTGACTGGTGTGATAAGTGTCCTGTGTAGCTCAGTTGGTAGAGCATGGCAGCGCCAGGGTTGTGGGTTCAATTCCCACAGGGGACCAGTACGAAAAAAGTATTCAAATGTATCCACTCACTACTGTAAGTCGCGCTGGAAAAGAGTGTCTGCTAAATGACTCACATGTAAAAATGTATAAATGTCTGCGTACCAATCTCCTGGTTGAGTGTGTATTCTTTCTGAGTGTGTGTGTGTATTTGTGTTTTCAGCTCCTCCACACACACGTCTTTCTCTGACAGTTTGGTGTTGAGTTCTTTGACCAGGCGTTCATAGTCTGCCATCTCCATGTCCAACAACGAGCTCTGCTGGGCCTCCTGGAAGGACAACACACCCATTCACAACGGATACACACTGCACCACACTGTGTGCAACGCAACATACACACACTCTATCATGTTTCTACACACATCTTAGTATGAGTATTTGGAAAGCAGCTTCCAGTGCTTGAGGGGAAAATGTTATTTTGACATCGTTCTGGAGTCAGCGTTGTTTTGTAGGACTAGAGGCAACACAACTCTCAGTGAGGGTTAGAAGAAAGGGCTTCACCAGCTCTTTATTTGAGTGGCCATGCTGTGTGTGTGTGTACCTTGCGTAGCTGCTCCAGCTCCTGTGCGGTCTGCTGAGACTGCTGCTTCTGTCTGCGGAGCTGAGCGGTCAACTCCTCTATCTCCTTCTGCAACGACGACAGCTCCTGGGAGAGACAAACACAGTTAACATAGTGCACACACACACACACACACACACACACAGACACACGCAGACACACACCTTTGTCTTCTGTTCCTTCAGTAGACTCTCAGCCTGATGGTCTCTGCTCAGGGTGTCTGTCTGCCTTTGTAGCTCTGCTGTCCGTCCTTCCATCTGTCTCACTGTGCTCCTCAGAGTCTCCATCCCAGTCATCAGGTCCTCTCTCTCCGACCACAGCTGCTCATGCTGGACACACAGAAAAACACACATTTAAGAAAACTTCACTCAAGAGTTCTTGACAATCACCAGTCCCCTTGGCCATATAATCAGCCAGCCCGGGATATAGAATACTCTTCAACATATCTAACAAAGACATCCAGGGAAGTCTCAGACACTGTTCAGACACTTGAGTTTCTCTGTCTGTACTTCCAGTCTGCACTGTCCCAGGGGAGCTGTCAGCTCATACAGCCATGACCAGCATCTTCCAGTAGACACAACGCTACAACACCAGATGGAACCAGACACCGGTTTATTTACACACACTCCATTACTTCACTAGGAAAACTATAAGGAGGAGATGAGAATCATTAGAAGTGGAATGGAAATAATTCACAAATGAACAGTTTATATTTGTACTGAGGGGGAAATTGTCAGTCTGGTTGAGCATGCTGTAAGACTGAGCATGGCATGTGTGTGGGACTGTTTGTGTGTGTGTGTGTGTGTGTGTGTGTGTGTGTGTAATGGGAATATTTAGATGAATAAAGTTAATATGCAGTAAGGAGCTCGATTTGGCCTCTGCAAGCCTCCGGAGCTTCCGCAATTGCGTCACACCTTCTGTACTGAGCATCCGGAACACATTTTCCAGAGCAAGCATAAATTGGCTTTTACTCTGATCCCACACACACACATTGACTGATTGATGTGCACTAAACTAAAGACTTAAAGTCACTGGTGTATGTCATAGGAATATTTAAGATGAATAAAGTTCATATTCAGTTTAGAGTTAACACAATGTTTAGCATATTGATATATTTTCCCTTTCTGTAATACACATGATTTCCAGTGTTCTGTTTGTAACACTGGTTGATGGTCGCTAGACTAGAGGCTGTATGTTATGGATTAAATTCATATCTGTTGATAGTGATTGACGCCAGACTGGAGGTATAAGGACTGAGGACACTGATTATTACTATATTCTGTGAAACACTGTGATTCTGTAGCAGCTGTTATAGTTACTGCCCTTTGTTTTTCCTTCCTACAAGCCTCTCTGGCTGGTGTTTACAGTACACTTTGTGCTGTCTGATTAGTATATAACGGGCCTATCTCCAAGAAGCCAGTTAGACATTTTCTCTACTTCTGTGCTGGAGGTGTCTCCCTGTTGCAACTTGTAATGAACTGTGATTGATTTATGATTGAATTTATCTGCGACTGCTCTTCTCTTTTGTACACCTGGAAATTCCTAGAACAGTGTGTGTGTGTGTGTGTGTTACCTGTTGTACGGCGGTGTTGAGTCGTTTGGTCAGCTCTGAGATCTGTTTCTCAACTCCCTCCACCTTCTCCCTCTCCTTATCCAGCTTCTCTGTCTGCCTGTCGTAGTCCAGCTGTAAGTTCTGTAACACACACACACAAATGTAATATTAAACACATTCATTATTGAGTAGGCATTGAGGCATTCAGTTTAATGCAGAATAAGACATACTATATCAAGCTGCCTGTTCTACACAGTGACAGGATATCCATCCATTCAGGTCTGGAACAAAACTCTCATTAAACTGGGCAGAGTGAATCTCTAATGGCTTACAAAGCCATTTCATAAAGACAACCGTATGAACCCATTTAATGTGGCTGTTGTGAATTACTAACTGGAACACAAACAGAAAGCTTCTTATCGAGCACACACACTTAGCAATAGCAGCCCTGTCCAACAAAGTAGGGAAAATGCCACTTCATTATTTGCATGAACAATCACATTTGTACCAACAGCTTATTAATAAACAATTCACTATTGATTTCTGTGTTATTCATTCCGTATGAGGTAGGGACGCAGTGAGGGGTCAGGGCTAGGTATCAGGGGCGATGCAATGTTCCCCCTACCAATACATAGGGGTCAGGGTAAGTAGTACCTTGTATCCCTCTGCTCCATGGATGATGTCTTTCATTGAGCTGGTCACTCGCTCTCTCTCAGCCTTCAACACCTTCATTTCCTCCTTCAGAGAGACAGCCTCTTTCCTGCTGGTGTCCAGCTCCTTCCTGGCTTTCACAGCCACAGCCTTGATCTTATTCATCCTCTCATCCTTCTCTTTGCTTTCCTTCTCCAGCAGGGCTGCGATGAAGGGATGGAATCAAAAGAGGACACAGAGACATCATCACACAGATCATTGGCAGTATCAGAATCCCTTAATGGATTGGCACTTTGTATCTGTCATTCTTATATGAGCTTAATAAATCCCCTAGAAATAAAAAAAACAAGCATGACACTGTTAGTACTGCTCATCTGTGTTTACTGGTTATGGTATCCCAGTTTCCTGTTCTGGACCTCTACATTACAGTAGTAATTAGGAACTTACCGATTTTCTCAGTGAACTCACTGGCTGTGTTCTCCTCTGAGACAGTGGAGGCTGTAGACTGGTGGGGGGAGAGAGAGGGAGGGAGAGGAAAAGTCAGTCTGTAGAACTAATGGAAAATAATTCAGCAGTCACTGTAACAAACTATAGCTTGAGGCAACAACAAAAAAGTAGACTTTTTTAATCCATTAAACTTGAAGACAGAAGAAGCACTCACCTGTAGGACAGCCATCTCACTCTTCAGCTGGGATATGACTTTGTCCTTTTCTGTTAGCTGCTGTTGCAGCTCTCGCCTCTCCTCTTGTTTTCCCTCCTCCTCTCTCTGCTGTTGCAGCTCTCGCCTCTCCTCTTGTTTTCCCTCCTCCTCTCTCTGCTGTTGCAGCTCTCGCCTCTCCTCTTGTTTTCCTCCTCCTCTCTCTGCTGTTGCAGCTCTCGCCTCTCCTCTTGTTTTCCCTCCTCCTCTCTCTGCTGTTGCAGCTCTCGCCTCTCCTCTTGTTTTCCCTCCTCCTCTCTCTGCTGTTGCAGCTCTCGCCTCTCCTCTTGTTTTCCCTCCTCCTCTCTCTGCTGTTGCAGCTCTCGCCTCTCCTCTTGTTTTCCCTCCTCCTCTCTCTGCTGTTGCAGCTCTCGCCTCTCCTCTTGTTTTCCCTCCTCCTCTCTCTGCTGTTGCAGCTCTCGCCTCTCCTCTTGTTTTCCCTCCTCCTCTCTCTGCTGTTGCAGCTCTCGCCTCTCCTCTTGTTTTCCCTCCTCCTCTCTCTGCTGTTGCAGCTCTCGCCTCTCCTCTTGTTTTCCCTCCTCCTCTCTCTGCTGTTGCAGCTCTCGCCTCCCCTTTTGTTTTCCCTCCTCCTCTCTCCCTGTCTCTCCTCCCCCCTTCTGCTCCCTCTCTTTGTCTGCCAGTGTCTCTGTAGTGTTCCTGAGCTGGGCCAATAGTTCCTGGTTCTCTGTTCTCATCTTCTCATTGGCCAGTTTCATCTCTCCCAGGTCTCGCTGTAGAGCTTCAGTATCTCCTACCAGCTCCCCCAGATTACACTTCAGGAGGCTCCTCTCCTTCTCAAGCTCCTCTATACAAGCCTGCAGATCCTCCACCTCCTTCCCTGGGCTCCCCTGCACCTCCCCTAGGCTGCTCTTTAGCAGGCTCCTCTCCTTCTCCAGCTCCTCTATACGAGCCAGTAACTCAGCCACCTTTTCTCTCTGGCCTTGCCTCCCCTCCACCTCCCTCTCCTCCCTCAGCCTCACCACCTCCATCTCTCTCTCCTGCAGTGCTGACAGTGTTTGGTCTCTCTCTGTGCTCACCACATTGAGTAAATCCTCCAACTCCTGAACAGCACTCTCCTTCATCTGTAGCTGAGAGAGGATCTCCCCGTTCTGCCTGCTCACATCCTCCACTGAAGCCTTTAGCTCGAGGGTTAACGCTGTCCGCTCCTCAAGAGAGGCTTTTAGCTCAGAGGCTAACACAGTCTTCTCCTCCAGAGAGGTCTGCAGCTGCTCCTTCAGCCCCTCGGCTGCCTGTGTCTGCTCCAGGGAGCTCTCCAGCCTCTTCTCCATGCCCTGGACCTTCTCCAACAGGCTGTCTCGGTCTTCATTTAGCACTCTCAACTTCTCCACCAGACTCTCTCTCTCCTCAGTTAGCCCTCTGACTCTCTCCTGTAGCTCCTGGATCGCTGACGCCCCCTGTTCCTTCATAGCTTCATATTGTCTGACGAAGTCCCCGGTCCTCTGACCTAGCTCAGTCTCCAGGCCTATCAGGATGTCTCTGGTGTGTTCGCACTCAGCCACCGCCTGGCCCCTCTCTCTGGCTAGGTACTCACATTCATCCACTGCCTGGCGCCTCTCTTTGGCTAGAGACTCACATTCACCCACCGCCTGGGTATTCTCTATAGCTAAGGTCTCACACTGAGTCCTCAGCTCCTGGACCTCCAGGATAAGTCTCTGCTGTTCTTCCAGGGTTAAACTCTGGTGGTCTGTGTCAGGGAAAGGGCTGGACAAGCTCTGTGTGGGACTGGAGGGGTTAGCAGAGCTGGCAGGCATGCTGTACGCTGGTTCTCTCTGTGGCCCACTCTGCTGGAGCTGAGTGAGGGCTGGAACCTCCTGAAGATCACACTTGGGAGTTGCCGGGCTCAGAGGGTCTCGGTAAGGGGTCATATTCAGGTCAGGGGTCGCACCCTCCCGGGTCATCAGCAACTCATTGATCTTAAACTCTAGCTCCTCCTTCTCTGTCTGAAACTCCTCCCCTCATCCTCTCAAGGTCCACCTCCAGCTGAGTCTTCACATTGCCCAAGAAGGTCAGTTCGTCTTGCAGCATTGTATTCTGGGATTGCAGGTCCTCCAGGGCGGATCGGAGCTGTCCAGTCTCCGTCTCTCCATCACTGGCATCAATCTGACTTAAACCAGACAGCTCCAACATCCTGGCTATTCCTGAGCTGCGGCCGCCAGGCTCCTCCTCTTCCTCCTGCACATCCTGCAGGAAGCTGTCATAACAAGAAGAGGAAGAAAATTTGATTAATTAACTACTTACGGAGTGGTGGGGCGCTAGCGGTGAAATGTGAGGCGCCAAATTCAAAATCCAAAAGTTGAATTATTAAACATTCATCAATATACAAGTGTTGCATAGTCATCAAAAGCTCTGATTCTTGGCAATATCACAGCGTTGTCAGATTTCAAAAAGGCATTACAGCGAAAGCACAACATTTGATTGTTTGAGGGTAGCACCTCTAATATTTACGCATTATCATAAATCCATAACCCAACACGGGTCTCACAAAACGCATAAAATCGCTAATATAAAATCGCTTTACCTTTGATGAACTTCTGCTGAGGGCTTCCCAAGTGTCCAACGAAGACAATCCATGCTTCTTTGTTAGAAAAAGTAATTTATTATATCCATAAATCTCTGTTTGGTTGGCGCGCGTTATGATCATAAAATCCACCGTTGAGTCGCCCATTGAACCGTGAAGAGAACACGTTCAAATTATACACTTTCTACAAACAAATCAAACATCATTTTTAATGTATCCTTAGGTATCCTTTTGGGTATATTTGCTGTAATATTTCAACCGGACGATAACGTGAACGATAGGAAAGAAAAATAAAGTGGTGCGCGTTCACAATCTCGCGCGCGTCAAACCTTGTTTACAAAAGTGGTCGCCTGACAATTTCCTGTTCTTATCTGTTCTGGTCACTCCTAGAATACCCAGACTTTGTATATAGACTGTTGACAT
This sequence comes from Brachymystax lenok tsinlingensis, assembly GCA_030435695.1. NCBI lineage: Eukaryota > Metazoa > Chordata > Actinopteri > Salmoniformes > Salmonidae > Brachymystax > Brachymystax lenok. The sequence continues at coordinate 22,537,765 of CM059785.1, forward strand.
CTAGTGGAAGCCATAGGTACTGCAGTCTCAGTCCTACATAAAGTTGTATGCAATAAGCACAATGGAGAAGATGCTCATTTACAAAACAAACTGCAAATCCGGATGGATTTTCCTCGGGGTTTGCGCCTGCTATATCAATTATTTTATACTCACATATATTATTTTAACACTCTTAGAAACTTCAGAGTGTTTCCTATCCAATAGTACTAATTATGTGCATATCCTATTTTCTGGGCCTGAGTGGCATGCATTTTACTTTGGGCACGCCAGACTCTCCAAAACCGTCACCTATGCAGCCGCTCCCTAAGAAGTTAAGCACTTTTTAAAGTGGCTCAAAGCGTTTTACTGTTCAGTCTGTGACTCATCTCATGTCATCCAACACCAATGTATAGCAGTAGGACCCACCTGTCTTTTAGAGCGAGCTGCTCACTGAGCTCCTCTTGGAGGAGTAGCAGTCTCTCTCTCTCCATCTCAAAGTCCTCCTCCAGAGCTCTCAGCTCCTCTTCATGTTGCATGCTATGCTGGGCCAACTCCTCTCGTAGGTTCTCTACTTCCTGCTGGGCCTAAAAGAAAAAGAAACACACAGTGTATTGCAACATTTAGACCAGAAGGTCTTTGTCAGCTGTCGGCTTACAACAGTGTGAAGGTATTTCTTTTGTGAAATGTTTCGTACACTGCTTTTGAACTAACCTCTGTCTGCGCCCTCTGGTGGTCCTCCTGCAGCGCTGCAGCCTCCAGGGCGCTTCGCTCCACCGCTGCAGCTAGCTCCGTCTGCAGACTCAGGATCTGCGACTCCAGGCTGTGACTAACAGCGTCTACACTGTCGTTTGTATATTCCTTTTCTCTTTCCCTATGCTTTTCTTTCTCTCTGTCACTCTCATCTTTCTCTCTCAGAAGTCTCTGAAAGAATTCGACTTCTTCTTTATGTTTGGCCTGGGATACGTGCATGGTCTTCTCAAAAGTGGCCATCTTTTTCTGGTGGTCTTCCTTGGCCTGGTTCAACTCTTCCTGCAGGGTGAACAGTTTTCTTACTGCATCCTGGTCATATTCAACAGAAAACAAAGTTAGAACTGGACTGGAACAAAAGGCTGAACATCATGCAGCTATCCTGGACTAGGGTAGGTGACCACTGGTCTGGCCTACACAGACACATAACATGGTCTACTACAGTTCACCTGTTCCCGCTGCTTGACCTTCTCATTCTCCTTCCGCAGTAACACTGCACTCTGCTGGGTCTCAGCCTTCTCCAGCAGCAAGGCACTCATCCTCTCAGTCAGCTCCTGGTAGAACAGAATACCACAGAACTCAACAAAATAGAATGGAAAAAACATTACTTATAAACACTCCCAAAGCACTTCAGCAGCAGCTTGTTAATTTTCTCATGTAACAATTTAAGACCACAAACCTGTATGATTGAGTCATTTGAATTGCCTGTTGGCTGAGACTGGAGGGTGTCAACTTCCTTCTCCAAATCTGAAAAAAATATTGGGAAGTAGAAAGGAGAAAGAATATTAAAAAGGAAATCCTACTACTGTATTGATATTATCAACGATCTCAACATTGAATAGTAAACCAATGGTTGACCCCTGTATTTTGTATCCTTCCATGCACATGCACAGGACTCTGCACACGCACAGGACTCTGCACACGCACAGGACTCTGCACACTCACGCACACTGACACTCCAACTCACAAATAACATGCACACACATTTATACTGACTCTACACACACACACAACCATAATTTACACTGCTGCTACTGTTGATCATATATCCTGATGCCTAGTCACCTTATTCCTATACATATCTACATCTATCATTCCAGTATCCCTGCACCTTGTAAATATGGTATTGGAACTGACCCTGTATATAGCTTCTTACTCTCTCGTGTTCTTCTTATTTCTCTTTCTCGTGTGTTTTTGTTCTACCTTGTTACTGTTAGTACTACATTGATATTGATACTGAAATTGTTGGGTTTAGAGCTGGCAAGAAAGGCATTTCACTGTACTTGTGCACGTCAAATTACACCTTGAATCTAAACAGTTTATGACAGGTGCATCAAGTACCTGCACATTTGGACTTCATCTTCTGGATGGCAGCCATCTGCTTCTTGGAAAACTTGATGAGGTCATCCTTGGACAACGTGTCCAACTTCATAGAGGTAACAGTAAGACAGAGGTAACAAACAGTAAGACAGAGGTAACAAACAGTAAGACAGAGGTAACAAACAGTAAGACAGAGGTAACAAACAGTAAGACCTAGAAAGCATTATGTTATGGTCTCAGTACTAGTCTTTTGATATTATAAAGTTGTCAAAAGTATGAGCACAAAGACCAATCAATTTATGTATACATCATTGATATAGAAAGTGTACATAACATTTCAAAATACTGGAAGACTGATAAAGGAAGAATGGGGTGTTGGTGGGTAGGATAGTATTTCTGATAACTCGGGAGTGCTGCACCTTTGATTTTGCTGCACCTGAAGGTGGTGAGGCCACAGACTCTGGGCCAGTGTCCTGCTGTTGTGGAGACCAAACAATTACAGAAAACAGGATATACCGGTATGACACACTGTGCACACACACCAATCTCACCTTTGCAGCCTAGGCAAACACTACAAAAGCGATGAGTAGGTATCACGTAGCTAATCTTATCTAGATAGCCATCTTTGCCTTTGGTGATACCGAAGCATGTGAATACTTCTGGATAAGGAAACATCTAGCTAGCTGTCCATGGCTAACATTGCCCTTATAGCGAACTAGACCAGGAACTTGGCCAAGGTTTATGATTTAACTATCATTTCATGTTAACAGTTGAGTAGACAGTAGTATCGCATATTATTTTAAATGCCGATTTAGTTGTCATTACTATTATGTTAGCTAGCTAGCTATACTAACGTTTGCTAAACCTCCTACTAGCCAGCCAGACGTGCTTACAACAATCACTTACCTGCTACTAGCCAAACTTACCTCCATCTTGATCGAAGCAATGTAACTAACCAATCGTTAACGGAATCGGAAGTCTGTATAGCGGAATATCTGCTATATGTTATTGAATTGTACGATTTGAAAACTAAAGCGTTTCACTACTTCCAACGCTAAGCTTCAATTCATTTCCGACTTCGTCAAACAACGTCCGGACGTACGTCACAGCGAACGTAATCAATAGTGCCAGACTTCAGGGTGTCTAACAGTAAAAACGGCAGATTTTTAATGTTGTTTCAAAGTAACATGAATTATTTATACACTGCACTAGGAATTTCCAGGTGAACAAAAGAGAAGAGCAGTCGCAGATAGTCAATTATAACTCAGTGAGGTTCATTACAAGAGGCAACCTCCAACACAGATGTAGAGAAAACGTCTAGATGTTTTTTCTTTTTCTTCTTCTATGTTATTCTTCTCCTGTGGGCTTTCTGGCGGACTAGAACCCAGAAAGGTGTATTGCCACCACCAACTGGACTCGTTGAAACCAAAACAAGGTAAAAAGAAAATCCATATGTGATAGGGGAAATTATCTTAATCCATCCAAATAAAAATAGTACATTGACAAAACAAAACTCCCAATATCTCCCTTCTCGGGTTCTAGGGCCTGAGAGGGTGGTATGGCTTGTATTAATATTCCATGTAACTCCTTCGCCGAGAAATCTTTCACCACCAGGAACCGCTCATGCCGCTTCCACAATGGTTTCTATCTTCCTGGACCTTCCCCTCCCTTCTTGGCAGTGCCATTTATCACCATAGCTATAAAGGCCACAAAGTCCACCTTCTTAAACTTTAAAATGTCAGGATCCTGCTGGTGAAAGGAAACTCCTGCAGCCTGCAGTGAAGACCTATCCACCACCATGGGCTCTTCAGGTGCACCATTCAAACCCTCAACCCTTTTAACAGCTGCTGTATATGAAATGCTCTGGACAGCCCTGACTTTGGCCACTTCAATCTCTTTCACCCTTGTGGGGCATTCGAAAGCCATGGCTTCATGGTTCCCACCACAATTGCAACATGTCACATTTTCATCACTTTTATAACACATAACATGATCTTTTCCACAACTTGGACATCTTGGCTTCTCCCTTCTGAAAACACTTGAAACATGATCAAAAGCTTTACATTGGTCACACTGCATTGGTGTTGGGATAAATTCTCTGACTCTGTAGTTAATATACTTGAGTAGGGAGAGACTCCATAACCTGTTCCTAAGAGACACATACAATACTTCATACTTATCAAATTGGGTGAGACGCAACACACGTTTCTTCTGATCCTCAGAACCACACAAAATCAAAACCAGCCCACATCTCGTGATCCTCACAGGATTCCTCAAGATTGGTAATCTGCTCAGCTGCTCCTCATTTACAAACCGTGGACCTACAAGATACGGAGTGACATTCTCATCACTGTACTCTACTTTGCTCCGTTTTCCATTCTTTTGGACAATATTCCAATTCTCCTTGATTCTACAGCCAAAGCAACACCTCACGGCACAACGCCTCTCCCCTATTTGACCTAGATAGTTTGTGTGTATGCATTGATATGTAGGCTACGTGTGCCTTTAAAAAAATGTATGTAGTTCTGTTCTTGTCTATTGATGTTCTTTATTATGTCATGTTTCATATTTTGTGTGGACCCCAGGAAGAGTAGCTTCTGCTTTTGCAACAGCTAATGGGGACCAACATTTTTATTCAGAATCCACTTCATCATCTGCTTCCGCCATCTTTCCAGATTTTCTTTTACTACTGCAGGTTTGAAACAAACAAGGCAATCGATCTTGCTTTCCATTCATTAAGTTAGAACCTGGCCTTTTCGGGTTCCATCATCTCTTCTATGGTATATTGGCGATCGCACAATTTAATGTGCATCCGACCACCTACTGTGCGGGATGGAAACAGGATTCCCAAAAATGGAACAAAATCCCCCAAAAAACTACCAAACTACAAAAAAAATATATATCAACTAAATCAAACAACTTTTCTGTTAAAAAATAAAAGAGATCTGATCAATACAGAGGCTCAAGGGGAACCTGGGAGGGAGGGTCTGTACCCCTTGCAAGTCTTCAGATGTAAAATCCTTAAGTCCCCAAAACTTTTCTGCCACAGCCACAATAATGTCCAGTTTCTTAGACTTCTTTGAGACTTGTGCCGCACAGTTTGTAACTGTGGCAATGAACGCCACAATATCCACCTTTTTAACACACATGGTATCTTTTGACTGGCAGCAAACATTTACTACAGGCTGGAGTTCTTCAATATACTCTGTCCATCTGCACATACTTGAAACATGGCCAAATCTTTTACAATTATTAAGCTGCAATGGTTTGGGGACAAAAGCTCTTACAGCGTGTCTTACCTACATGTGAATCTTGGTAATGTATTTGCTCTTTATCAAAAAACAACAGGACCAACAGACTTTCTTATTTTTCTCCATTCAGAAGGGCACCAAACACACCAGGAATGTTCTTTAGGTATTCAAGCAGAACATCCGTTGTCACCCCTGAGATGACTCCTTTGACGGGTGCTCTATTTCGAAGTACAAAACACAAAACCTCTGTTGTTCGGATTCATTTGAGGATCACTGCAATATTCCTCTGTTCTTCAGAAATACAATTAATCCAAATAATCAAACACAGTGCCAATTTTAGCATGTCAATCTTGGTGGGCAAATCAGTTAATTCAGCCTCATTTACAGACTTAAAAAAAAAAAAACATAGCTGATATGCCTGACTTGCTTAAACAAATATGGTTTCTACTGACAATTGAGATGTACAAACTATGGCATAAGGGGACGACGAGCAGATAAGAGGCAATCCATCATTTCGATTAAGACATTAATGAGTGAGCTAGGACGGACGTAGTCAATAAATCTATTTGTTCAACACTTTTGAAATGTACAGCAACAGAATTCAGAACATTGTCCGTTCTTACAGTATTCTCCCTATACACCAAGTCAGAACCGTAGGATAAATACAGGGGGCAAATAAGCAGACAATGAAAGCTCTTACAATATTCAATGATTACATTTCTATAAAACAGGCTATAGGTTGTATGTGCACACCAAGTCAGAACAGTAGGCTAAGTTATGAGGGGGAAAGGGACCAAATTATTAGAGTGAGGCACATGGGCTATTGTCCATGCGCAATTAACTGTGATAACAGCTTACTAAACAACATAAACTTAGTATTACTTTCTTAGCTACAGTATACATATATCCCTGGCATTTATGCTGCAGCATACAATATATTTTTGGACTCCCCTTGTTGTGCTGGGCTCACTTGAACAGGAAGGTGGTCCTTGTGGGCAAATTTTGTCATCAAAGTCTGGCATTCTCTGGATTTATAGGGCTTTCAAGAGGGAACTCAAAGTTGAATCATGACATCAGAGATTTTCAGGTCAGAACTCTAGAAAGAGGCCAGAATCTACAACTTGGAATTCCTAATTAGATGACTGTTCAAAAAGTATTTTCCCAGTCAGAGCTAGTTTTTTTCAGAGTTCCCAGTTGTCTTGAACTCACTGAAGTCTGAGATTTCCAAGTTTCCAGTTGTTTTGAACGCGGCAGAAGTCATACTGGATTGACAGCATAGCCAATGTATTCAACCTCTGGCCCATGGTGTTGAATGTTTATCCTTTTAAACTTGGAAAAGAGAACCTTAAACCCAGACTTGGACCACACACCCACTCCACTGATTAGCAGGCTAGGGATTCTTTTGAACACTTGCAGTTAGTCACTGATTCCTTCCAAATCACGCATTGTTGAATTTGCGATTTTCTAACTTGTAATGTTTATGTCCAATGGCCGATGAGCACCAATACGTTTTATCTATAATTTCTCTTCATATGAAAAGGATTGAAAATAATTTGCCAGTAGATTGTCAACGTGATTCATGATAGTGACTGCTTGTCTAGCTTGCTAGCTAAGATTTTTAAAGTATGATATTGACATGATCAGTCCAATCAAAGCTATGGTAGATATAATGTGATTTGACGTCCTTTTATCTGTAACCAATGACCCCAAGGGGCTTGAATTTTCGAGCTCTCCCTGTAAGTTTTGAGGTGACGTAGTGTCCCCATGAGTGACAGAACACTGAGCCAATCACGGCGCAACTGGAGAACATTACCTACATCTACGCTCAGTATTTTCCGCTGGCTGCCCCAACACCACAGAAAGCACTCAGCTAGGCTGAAACACCTGCATTTTGGAGCTGCCTTACTCAAGAAAGCAAAAAAAAGTCCATGTTTGTATGCGGCTGTCACGCCCTGATCAGTTTCACCTGTATTGTGCTTGTCTCCACCCCCTACCAGGTAAATCCCATTTGTCTCCATTATTCCCTGTGTATTTATACCAGTGTTTTCTGTTTGTCTGTTGTGAGTTCGCCTTGTCCTGTCAAGTCTTACCTGCGTGTTTTCCCATTTTTTTAATATATATATATATTTTTTTTAATAGGTTTTCTAGTCTTCCCTGTTCTGACCATTCTACCTGCCCTGACCCTGCCTGCCGTTCGGTACCTCAATGACTCTACCCTGGACTACAGACCTTGGCCTGCCCTGGCCTGTCCCCTTGTATTAAAAATATATTATGAGAACTGTACTATCCGCCTCCTGTGTCTGCATCTGGGTCATATCCTGAGTCGTGATAGCAGCTTTATTAACTCAATTATTATTATTTTTTACATTGTCTGCAAATTGATATGTGACATGTATTAATGGCAAAATAACATGCAAAACAGGCAAAAAAAATGTGTGTGTGTGTATATATACATATATATATAATTTATTTTGCTAAACAAGTGGGGCTCAAAACAGATGGAGTTCTGCCCCACCTGCCCTGAATGATGGGTCACCACTGCTCAAACGGTTTCCCCACATATGCATCCTTACTCAACAAACGCATCCCAACAAGAAGCGATTCATTATCATTCATACACGTATCCTCCACTCCAATTTTAGACTATTTCCTTTTTGTTCCAGTTTTCTACTACTGTTGTCTATTCAGAACATTCATCTTCACCAACTTTGCTTGACGGGCTGTTTGATTCGAACTCAGCATCCACTTCCTCCATCTTTTTCCTGAACCAGAACCGTAGACGACCTCTAACTGGCTTCTTGGAGGCCCGTTATATACTAATCAGACAGCACAAAGTGTACTGTAAACACCAGCCAGAGAGGCTTGTAGGAAGGAAAAACAAAGGGCAGTAACTATAACAGCTGCTACAGAATCACAGTGTTTCACAGAATATAGTAATAATCAGTGTCCTCAGTCCTTATACCTCCAGTCTGGCGTCAATCACTATCAACAGATATGAATTTAATCCATAACATACAGCCTCTAGTCTAGCGACCATCAACCAGTGTTACAAACAGAACACTGGAAATCATGTGTATTACAGAAAGGGAAAATATATCAATATGCTAAACATTGTGTTAACTCTAAACTGAATATGAACTTTATTCATCTTAAATATTCCTATGACATACACCAGTGACTTTAAGTCTTTAGTTTAGTGCACATCAATCAGTCAATGTGTGTGTGTGGGATGAGAGTAAAAGCCAATTTATGCTTGCTCTGGAAAAATGTGTTCCGGATGCTCAGTACAGAAGGTGTGACGCAATTGCGAAGGCTCCGGAGGCTTGCAGAGGCCAAATCGAGCTCCTTACTGCATCAGAGTGAGCCTCCTAAATTTTGTAAAAGAGTCTGTATGGTAGAGGTCTTCACGATCCAAAAAGTTGGACCTGGTCCTAAATGGTTCCCACCCTTTTTCTGTAGCTACTAAGTCACTCCATCCAGTCCACACAAGTGGGTATTATTACCACCGGGCAGCCCATACAGGAAAAGGTCATTGTTGTCCATTCCCAGAAAAAAATCTATGAGAGGCCTGCAATGGTTTCAGTCAGGGGCCTCATTTCAGCTAAACCTAGGGTATGGCAAAGTGACAGGGAAAGATTTTCTCCTCCCTCTAAGGAATTTTTATAAAATTGAAGCTGATTTGCTGCATTTCTACACAATTTAAAAACTCTAAAATGTAATTTGGAGAACAGAAAAAACAAAAACTAGCTACTATCACCTTGTTGCTGTAACTTCATTCCCCTCAGTCAATAGGGGACTTAACATTCTACAACACATCATACAATAATTAGCTGCTACACACTAGCTCAGCACCAGGATTAAAACTCTAGTTTAGTTTAATGTAAAGTCAAACAGCAGTTACTTAGCCAAAGCTTTCTTTTTCTATAATACTATGGCAGTCTGCAAACAAAATGATAGAGGTGCATGCCGCCACCTACTGTAGTGTGTAGTCAGTCAAAGTTTACAGACTAAATGGATAAAGAAACCAACATTGAGAGAAAATAACCCTCCTATCAAATCCTGTACTACAAAAAAAATATGAAAAAAAAGAGCTCTGCTAACTTCGAACAAACCACCCCCCTTGCTGCTAAGTCGATGTCAAATCAAATTTTATTGGTCACATACACATATATTAGCAATTGTTATTGTGATTGTAGTGAAATGCTTGTGTTCCTAGCTCCAACAGTGCAGTAGTATCTTAACAGTTCACAACAATATACAAATCTAAAAGTAAAAGAATGGAATAAAGAAATATATAAACATTAGATTGAGCAATGTCGGAGTGGCATTGACTAAAATACAGTAGAATAGAATACAGTATATACATATGAGATGAGTAAACATTATTCAAATATTATTAAAGTGACAAGTGTTCCATTATTAAAGTGGCCAGTGATTCCAAGTCTATGTATATAGGGCAGCAGCCTCTAAGGTGCAGGGTTATGTAACCGAGTGGAAGCCGGCTAGTGATGGTTATTTAACAGTCTGATGGCCTTGAGATAGAAGTTGTTTTGTTTCTCGGTCCCAGCTTTGATGCACCTGTACTGACCTCGCCTTCTGGATGATAGCGGGTTGAACAGGCCGTGGCTCACTGTGGTTGATGTCCTTGATGATATTTTTGGCATTCCTGTGACATTTGGTGTTGTAGGTGTCCTGGAGGGCAGGCAGTTTGCCCCTGGTGATGCGTTGGGCAGACCGCACCACCCTCTGGAGAGCCCTGCGGTTGCGGCCGGTGCAGTTGCTGAACCAAGCAGTGATACATCCCGACAGGATGCTCTCAATTGTGCATCTGTAAATGTTTGTGAGGGTTTTAGTGGCCAAGCCAAATTTCTTCAGCCTCCTGAGGTTGAAGAGGCGCTGTTGCGCCTTCTTTACCACACTGTCTGTGTGGGTGGACCATTTCAGATTGTCAGTGAGGTTATTTTCCTGGCACCACTTTCCCAGGGCCCTCACATCCTCCCTGTCTTGTCATTGTTGGTAATCAGGCTACTGTTGTGTCATCTGCAAATTTGATGAATGTTGGGCCCCATGTGTTGAGGATCAGCGAAGTGAAGGTGTTGTTTCCCACCTTTACCACCTGGGGGCGGCCTGTCATGAAGTCCATGACCCAGTTGCACAGGGCGGGGTTCAGACCCAGGGCCCTGAGCTTGATGATGAGCCTTGAGGGTACTATGGTGTTGAATGCTGAGCTATAGTCAATGAAGAGCATTCTTACATAGGTATTCCTCTTGTCCAGATGGGATAGGGTGGTGTGCAGTGCGATGGCAATTGCATCGTCTGTGGATCTATTGCGGCGGTAAGCAAATTGAAGTGGGTCTAGGGTGTCAGGTAAGGTAGAGGGGATATGATCCTTGACTAGTCTCTCAAAGCACTTCATGATGACAAAAGTGAGTGCTACGGGGCAATAGTCATTTAGTTCAGTTACCTTTGCTTTATTGGGTACAGGAACAATGGTGGACATCTTGAAGCAAGTGAGGACAGCAGACTGGGATAGGGACAGATTGAATATGTCCGTAAACACTCAAGCCAGCTGGTCTGTGCATGCTCTGAGGACGCGGCTAGGGATGCCGTCTTACTCACGTCGGCCACGGAGAAGGAGAGCCTATAGTCCTTAGGAGCGGGCCGGAACTCGGAAAACACGCTGGTAAGCTTGACAAGACAAACTGGCAACAGACAAACAGAGAACACAGGAATAAATACCCTGGGAATAATGGGGAAGACGGGTGACAACCGGAGGTGGGTGGAGACGATCACAAATACAGGTGAAACCGATCAGGGTGTGACAGTATATTTTAGCCGTTCCATTTACTTTTGATACTTAGGTATATTTAAAACCAAATAATTGTATACTTTTACTGAAGTAGTATTTTACTGGGTGACTTTCACTTTTATTTGAGTCATTTTCTATTAAGGTATCTATGAGGGTATGACAATTGAGTACTTTTTACACCACTGCCTAACAGTATAGCTGAAGGGCATTAGAGTAAAGATTAACTGTCATAAGGGTCACCATGGTCATCTTACTGCTGATAAAACAACTCATATAGAACAAAATATTAATATATACTGTAATATTGAGAGGAATGTAGGCTCATTCTATGACAACAGTGTATTTTATTTTTATTTTATTTAACTAGTCAGTTTTGAACAAATTCTTATTTACAATTGTATATACTGTACTCGGGCCAATTGTGCACCGCCCTATGGGACTCCCAATCACGGCTGGTTGTGATACAGCAGATGGAGAGCAGGAGTAGACCTAACAGCAGTGGTGTAAAGTAGTTAAGGAAAAATCATTCCAATCCCGATTAAAAGGCAAATGCAGTTTAGTGGCATTGACTTTAGGACCATTTAAACCATGGCAAGGTGACTGGGACTATGGCCCAATTCTAACAGTGGCAGTAGTATCTGTAGCTTTAATTAGTAGTATCTGTAGCAGTTAATTATACTGTAAGTGTAACAGAGCAGGCCTAGATGGGCCTCTCCTGTATGACTATGGACACTACTCACACCACTGTTCAGAATACATGGAAATGTAAAAAAATGCCATTATATTTACATGAAGAGATGAGGAAGATCAAAAGTGGCCAGAAACTGGCAGAGAGGAAAGGCTGCCAATGCGTAGATCAATAACATACGCCTCTCAGACACATCCATTAACACACCTGTAAAAGACATACAGAAACATTAATACATATCACACAGTATGTCCTTTACAATCGTGCATACAAAATGGTTAACTTGTGGAATAAGTACGTAAAGAAAAGAAAGAGGGTCTGACAGTGGTTACATCAAAAATAAGGTGTGATAGTGCAAATGGCATGCGTTTGGTAGACTATGTATGAGGACCAGTAGGCGGAAAGTTAATTTAATGGCAACAGCAAATTATATCAGGTCCCAGAATCTGCAGATAGGCTAATTTGCTCAGTCACTTGGGCATCAACTTTGTCAACCTGCGACAATGTCTCAGAGCTAGTGTGTCTCCTCTTTCTGACAAAAACAACAAAGCTTAGCGGAATAGTTATCACCCAGTGGAGGATGGGGGGAGGAGTAATTGGAGGACAGGCTCATTATAATGGCTGGAATGCCGAAATACATGCCTCCGAAGACGTGGATGTCGATTTAAGGCAGCCCCCACCCCCAAAAAGTCAATAGATTTGGCTGAAATGAAAGAATAAACTAAAGGACATGTGCTCATGGTTTTGAATGTGCGTTTTCGCTGGCTATTCTTTTAAACCTGACAGTCTTACAGCCTGAGCTCTTCATTTTGAAGTAGTCAATTTCTACTTCTATGAGTTGGTAAACAAACTGAAAAGGTGCATACTCAAATCAATTGTATTTGTCACATACGCCGAATACAACATGTGTAGACTTGACCGTGAAATGCTTACTTACAAGCCCTTAACCAACAATGCATTTCAAGAAATAGAATATTTACTAAATAAACTAAAGTAAAAAATAAAATAAAACAATACCAGGCTATATAAAGGGGGTACCGGTACCGAGTCAATGTGCGGGGGTACAGGTTAGTCGAGGTAATTTGTACATGTAGGTAGGGGTAAAGTGACTACTCATAGATAACAAACAACGAGTAGCAGCAGGGGGTGGCCATTTGATTAACTGTTCAGCAGTCTTATGGCTTGGGGGTACAAGCTGTTAAGGAGTCTTTTGGTCCTAAACTTGGCACTCCGGTCCCGCTTGCCGTGCGGTAGCAGAGAGAACAGTCTATGACTTTGGTGACTGGAATCTTTGAATTTTTTTGGGCCTTCCTCTGACACCGCCTAGTATGATGTGTGTTTGGACCATGATAGTTTGTTGGTGACCCGCTCCACTACAGCCCCGGCGTGTGTTTGGCCCTCCTTTTCCTGTAGTCCACAATCATCTCATTTGTCTTGCTCACATAGTGGGAGAGGAGGTTGTCCTGGCACCACACTGACAGATCTCTGACCTTCTCCCTATAGGATGAAGCCGGTGACTGAGGTGGAATACTCCTCAATGCCATTGGATGAATCCCAGAACATATTCCAGTCTGTGCTAGTAAAACAGTCCTGTAGCTTAGCAGTCGCATCATCTGACCACTTCCGTATTGAGCGAGTCAGTGGTGCTTCCTGCTTTAGTTTTTGCTTGCAATTAGGAATCAGGAGGATAGAATTATGGTCAGATTTGCCAAATGGAGGGCAAGGGAGAGCTTTGTATGTGTCTCTGTGTGTGGAGTAAAGGTGGTCTAGAGTTTTTTTTTTCTGTTGTTGCACATGTGACATGCAGGTAGAAGTTAGGTAAAACTGATCTAAGTTTTCCTGCGTTAAAGTCCCCGGCCACTAGGAGCGCTGCTTCTGAATGAGCATTTTCTTGTTTGCTTATGGACTTATACAGCTCGTTGAGTGCGGTCTTAGTGCCAGTATCGGTTTGTGGCGGTAAATAGATGGCTACGAAAAATACAGATGAAAACTCTCTTGGTAGATAGTGTAGCCTACAGCTTATCATGAGGTATTCTTCCTCAGGCGAGCAATACCTTGAGACCTCCTTAATATTAGACATCGCACACCAGCTGTTATTGACAAATAGACACACACCCCACCCCTCGTCTTACCAGACGTATCTGTTTTGTCCTGCCGATGCGCGAACAACCCAGCCAGCTGAATATTATCTGTGTTGTCGTTCAGCCACGACTCGGTGAAACATAAGATATTACAGTTTTTAATGTCCCGTTGGTAGGATAGTCTCGAGAGGAGATCATCGGGTTTATTTTCCAGTGATTGCATGTTGGCCAATAGAACGGATGGTAGATGCAGGTTACTCACTCGCAGACGAACTCTCACAAGGCACCCCGATCTCCGCCCCCTGTATTTCCATCTTTTCTTCAAGCGAATGACGGGGATTTGGGCCTGGTCTCGGAGAAACAGCATCCATTCTATCCTTCACGTCAGACTCAATAAAGATAGAATCTTAGTCCAGTTCGAGGTGAGTAATCGCTGTTCTGATGTCCAGAAGCTCTTTTCGGTCATAAGAGACGGTAGCAGCAACATTATGTACAAAATAAGTTACAAACAATGTAAGAAAACACATAAAATAGCACAGTTGGTTAAGAGCCCGTAAAACGGCAGCTACCCCCTCCGGCGCCAATATGTAATTATGTAATAGTGCTACCTGAAGTGTGTTGTTTGGACAGGTATGAAGCCAAGGTTGGCAATTGACTGCCACCTGCAGTTATGGAATGTTTACTCACAAGTATAATTCATTGGCTGATCACTCCTGATGACCTGAATGGAATTATGGGATCCTTAGGAAGTCCCACCTAGTTGACTACTTCAAAAAGGTGAAAGTCCTCAATGGCACTTCCCATGCTAAAACGCCACTATAGTCCTCTGTGCATCTCTATGCTCCGAGTGCAAACTCGGTCAGCAGGAACAATGTGCTGTCCAGATTATTTACTTATCAATCCCCACACCTTCCAGGAACTATACATTTTTATGATGGAAACAAAGCATACCTTTGAACAGTCTACAATATAAGCTGTTTCTCAAACACTGCAGACACTTTCAATTATTTTTTTTAAAATGTTTTTGTCCTGCCGAGAGCAAGATTATGTCCTCCCACCCTCTGCTGAAGGTTTTTTGTGTGCCAAACAATTTGTTTCTCAAATAAGATGCTGAAAGATGATACACATTGTCCCATTTGCATTTGGGTGGGAATATCTGTGGCTGAGGCTGGGGCTGGGGCTATGGCTGGGGCTGGGTTCATGTAGATTGACAGGTTGCCTCTGCTTGTGTATTCCCGTGGCGTGGGCAGCTTTCCTTATCTGTTGAATATGGAGGCTGTCTGTTTTGACATGGAACCGAGGGACTGCTGACAGAACCTCCTTAGTAAGCCGCTCTCATCCTGACACGACTGGGCTGCGTGGTCTCGCTCTGTCTGCGTGTGTTCATTCTCGCTCCACTCTGGTTGTTGGGTCAGGGGTTGGTGTCGTTCTCTGTGTGTGTGTGTGTCTGTGTGCCCGTGTGCTTACATACGTGCATGCCACGGCTGGGCCACAGACTCCACAGTCCCAACACACACACACACACACACAGGCTCTCATCTATAAAACCCACGGCTGCCTCACCCATCCTCCCCCTCCCCACCCTGTCTGCCTGGGTCACACAGCCATCCATCACAGCCCCCTCTTTCCCACCCCTCTCCACCCTCTCCAGGGGACTCTCAGTGTTTTGGTGCCATTTTTCTCTCCCCACTCAGTCAGGCAGTCAGGCCGTGGTAGGCTGGAATAGAAGTGACAGTGTGTGTCTTTAAAGTGTAATGAATAGCCCTGCTTGAAGTGCCAGGGTCTATGAGCCGTAGCAGCAGACACTCTACGTGCTTCTCTCTGCTCCTCACTCAGCAGTACTGGTAGTGGTGAAGTCTTCTCTCTGCTCCTCACTCAGCAGTACTGGTAGTG
Source organism: Brachymystax lenok tsinlingensis (assembly GCA_030435695.1). Lineage (NCBI taxonomy): Eukaryota > Metazoa > Chordata > Actinopteri > Salmoniformes > Salmonidae > Brachymystax > Brachymystax lenok. Next base: position 22,553,533 of record CM059785.1, read on the forward strand.
GTGAGGTCTTCTCTCTGCTCCTCACTCAGCAGTACTGGTAGTGGTGAAGTCTTCTCTCTGCTCCTCACTCAGCAGTACTGGTAGTGGTGAGGTCTTCTCTCTGCTCTTCACTCAGCAGTACTGGTAGTGGTGAAGTCTTCTCTCTGCTCCTCACTCAGCAGTACTGGTAGTGGTGAGGTCTTCTCTCTGCTCCTCACTCAGCGGTAGTGAAGTCTTCTCTCTGCTCCTCACTCAGCGGTACTGGTAGTGGTGAAGTCATTTCAGCGTAGATGGAGAGGCACTTTCATATCTTCAAACAGCTATGTGTCTAACATCACGGTAAGCGAGGCTACACTTCCTCTCTGAGTGGAGAGACTCAGGCTGATTGAGAAATAAAGAAGCAGCCCTTTAGGCAGACAGTACAGAGAGTACACTGCTGTGAGTAGTAAAGATGTGTGTTTTAGACTGTTGAGAGTTGAGACAGTAACATACCGCTAGTAAAACTGTATACTCTTATACTCTCTCTCTCTCTAGTTCAAAGGGTTTTATTGGCACGGGGAACATATGTTTAGTTAATAAACAAAAGTGAAATAAACAATGAGAAATTAACAGTACAACATTACACTCACACAAGTTTGAAACGAATAGAGACATTTGAAATGTTATATTGTGACTATGTCTACATAAATCGATATAAATATGGGTTGTATTTACAATGGTGCTTGTTCTTCACTGGTTGTTATTCACTGGTTTATCAAAATTGGATTTGTTTTCGAATACTTTGTGGGTAATGTAATCTGAGGGAAATATGTGTCTCTAATATGGTCATACATTTGGCAGGAGGTTAAGAATTGCGAACAGCCCCCCCAAAAACTTGCCAAAGGCCAAAACGAACAAAAACATCACAAAATGTTGTCTTAATATATGCACTACCTCTTCCAAACTGTTTCAGAATGCAATCATGTGGAGGCCTTCACCCCCCAGAACAAACAGACCCCTGCTGGACTATAGTAATTATGGATGGGCTGGCGCTTGACATTTCCCTTCCCCCTTCTCCCCTCCATCTCCCTTCCCATAACCTATCCCCCTCCCACACACTCACCCTCATACTGTGAGGGTAAAGAAGACCCCACAATGTGTGATTGGAACAACTCTTCGTAGCAGGGGGCTTAATCACAAACACACACAATCCTGGGATTGTTGTGTTAATCAGTCAGTGTGTACCAACCTGGACAACCAGGGGTCTATTCTTAGATTGGTATTCTTGACATTGAATATAATTTTCTCATAATGACAGTAAGAAATTAGCCTAATTTAATTTGAGAAATTCGGTTAATTGAATTGAATTTGAAGTGGGATTAATTGAGTTGCTGTTGAGTTGATTGTACCAGCAGGCCTATCTTTCATTTACATGTCAAAATGCAACATTATCTAAATGAGACTGATAGTCAATGAGACTGAAAGGGCACCAGGCTACATATTTCACTCTTTTATCCAGTATAACAATATTGAACTTTCCTTCAATTCAGTCTGCTTTTCTTTCTGAAGCCTTCTGTATTTATTCAATTTGAAATGTTTCTTTCTGCGCCTGGCAGGACCATTAATGAACAATATGTCCTGACATTTTAATGTATTTCTGGGGAATTGAACCACTCAGATGGTTTATGTGCCATAATAGCCACTCTTAGAGAATGTTGCTGTAATGAATGACCACCATATCCCTCCCTGGAGATCATCTTCTACTGCAATATCTGCTTCTCATCTCTGCTCTGCTAATAGATCCTAATTCTGAAGATCCATTCAGTTAGTCCTAGTAATAGGTCAGCAGAGGGAGAGGGAGAGGGAGAGGGAGAGGGAGAGGGAGAAAGAGTGTCCACTGGTGAGGCCTTCCCCAGAGCAGTGGTCTGGCCCTTAGCTACGTCCTCTCTGTCCCCCCCTCATTATTGATGCATAAAAAATAACTACAAATAGATATTAACATTTTGATCAGAGTGTTGAGTTGACCTTCGCCCCATCTCAGCCCTCTGGGATGAAAACCTCATCCACCACCATTGTAATTTGTCAGAAGGGAGGTAGCAGCTATATCAACTAGACCTATACATTATATAGCCAAAGCCGGACATGACTGTGACATGTGGTTTGCAGGACACCTTTGTAAACAAAATAGATAAGGATATTACTGTAGTGTTACACACACACGCACGCACACACACACACACACACACACACACACACACACACACACACACACACACACACACACACACACACACACACACACACACACACACACACACACACACACACACACATATACTTAATTAGCCACCAGTGGAACAACCTCTACCTGTTTTTAACAACCACAACTGATTACTCTACTGCTTCCTGAATGCTATCCACCTCCCTCCTCCTCCTCCTCCTCTCCCCCTTCCTCTCCTACTTTACCTCCTCTTATTCGATTATAGAAAACACTGTATGGATACTATCCAACCCCTTCCTACCGCTTCTTTCCTCCACCATCCACCATTCTCCTCTCTTCCTTCCCTTCTCTCCATTTAAAGACCGACCCCTCTGTTAGCTCCAGGTCACACAACTATCCTATATCCCCACAGTGTGATGGAGGCGTGAGTCACCCTATTGTGTCTGAGTCTCAGTAGTCCAACTAAGGTACTCACTGCAAGGATCCCATTATGCTCTGTGTGTGTCCTCTCAGAACTCATACACACTACTGTTGATCCAGTATTTGTCACGATTTGGCAACACTAGAATGGAAAGAACAGTAAGTACATGAGCTATTTGTTCCCGGGTTGACTCTTTAAACAGTAAGTACATGAGCTATTTGTTCCCGGGTTGACTATTTAAACAGTAAGTACATGAGCTATTTGTTCCCGGGTTGACTCTTTAAACAGTAAGTACATGAGCTATTTGTTCCCGGGTTGACTATTTAAACAGTAAGTACATGAGCTATTTGTTCCCGGGTTGACTCTTTAAACAGTAAGTACAAGACTACTGTTAGTAGTAATCTAGCAAGGGTTCTGTCCCATGTTTTAACACACATGCAATAGATTTTCCTATTTGTGGTTCTCATATGCCGAGTGCCCTGAACCTTTATAGTATTTCATCATCCTCCCTGACATGTCCCTACGTTTCACATTAGTCCCCTGGAGTCACCATGGTAATATCAACATATAAACGTGTCACTCCTGTGATAGAACCCTGAAACTACACACAAGTGTGCTCACACGCGCACACAGACACATACACTGGTACGTGTGGTAGTTGCCTGGTACGGCAACTCTACCGCCCGCAACTACAGGGCTTTCCAGAGGGTGGTGTGGTCTGCCCAACGCATCACCGGGGGCACACTGCCTGCCCTCCAGGACATCTACAGCACCTGGTGTCACAGGAAGGCCAAGAAGATCAACAAGGACCTCAGCCACCCGAGCCACGGGCTGTTCACCCCGCTATCATCCAGAAGGCGAGGTCAGTACAGGTGCATCAAAGCTGGGACAGAGAGACTGAAAAACAGCCTCTATCTCAAGGCCATCAGACTGTTAAATAGCCATCACTAGCCGGCCTCCACCCAGTAACCTGCCCTGAATGTAGTCACTGTCACTAGCCGGCTAAAACCCGATTACTCAACACTGCACCTTAGAGGCTGCTGCCCTATGTACATAGATATGGAATCACTGGCCACTTTAATAATATTTACATACTGTTTTACCCACGTCATAAGTATATACTGTATTCTAGTCAAGGCCTATCCTATTTAACTATTCTTCAGAAATACTACATATTCTATCCACATGCTGTCCGTGTCTGTACATCCCATCACACATATATATACATACATATATATATATATATATATAGTACCAGTCACTTAGAAATTACCTTGTTCTTTAAATAAAAGCACATTTGTCTGTCCATTAAAATAACATGAAATTGATCAGAAATACAGTGTAGACATTAAATGTTGTAAATGACTATTGTAGCTGGAAACAGAATATTTTTTATGGAATATCTACATAGAGCAAGAGGACAAGTACATTAGAGTGTCTAGTTTGAGAAACAGACGTCTCACAAGTCCTCAACTGGCAGCTTCATTAAAATAGTACCAGCAAAACATTAGTCTCAACGTCAACAGTGAAGAGGCGAGTCCAGGATGCTGTCCTTCTATGTTCATTTGCCCTTAATCATTTCATTTTATTGGCCAGTCTGAGATATAGCTTTTCCTTTCAACTCTGCCTAGAAGGCCAGCATCCCGGAGTCGCCTTTTCACTGTTGACGTTGAGACTGGTGTTTTGTGGGTAATATTTAATGAAAACCTGTTTTCGCTTCGTCATTATGGGGTATTGTGTGTAGATTGATGAGGAGCATTTTTATTTTCGAATAAGGCTGTAACAAAATGTGAGAAAAGTCAAGGGGTCTGAATACTTTCCGAATGCACTGTATGTCTATGTGACCAATAAAATGTGATTTGACACACACACACACGCGTGCACACGCACACACTGATTAGATTTGCAGATGGAGGTCCCTGGGTAAAGATAACAAATCAGTATTGGATTGGCTCCTGACAGGCCTGAGCTGGGTGTGTAAAATACAGCTTTCCTCAGAACCCTCTCTCGATTTCTCTCTCTCGATTTCTCTTTCTCTCTCTCTCTCTCACTCACTCACACTCACACACACCAACCACAACCTCTTCATGACCCCCAGCAAGAAGTACAGGGGTGTAACACTTTCAGATCACGGAGGTGTAGTGGTAATGGTGAGGTCTTGCACCACTTTGCTACAGCTGTATACTTACCCTCAGTAGGAGAAGGATTCAATATTCCTTTAAGCATTTAGGGAGCATCATTCACTCTGGCTGGCAGGAAACTGCCCTGAATACAAACCATTCCATTAGTGAAATTACCCTGAGGGAGAGAGAGAGGGAGAGAGAACGAGAGGGAGAAGGAGAGAGAGAGGGAGGGATGAGAGAGAGAGAGAAAGAGGAAGGAAGAGATGGATGGAGGGGTAGAGGGAGAGAGAGTGAAAATAATTTAACCTTAAATAGAATCCTCTGTCTATCTGGTAACTCATTGTGTAATCCAATGTGACCATTGTTAGTAGTTGGACAGATAAATTCCAGAAATTACATAATGGGGAAAATTTGCTTAGCACCAGTGAATGTCAGTTAGAGAGCCTTAGCGTGGGGTAAATAATGATGCCCTCTCCTTATTGTGTTTGTCTGAATGTGCTCAAGCAGAAACACCAATTAGCGCCAGCAGCTAACAATAAACAGCAGCTGAACAGAGCTCTCCCTTCACTGAGTCTTACTGTACGTGTCTGTTTTCTAACGGTATGGTGTGTGTCCTCTGCCTGGGCTAATTGACCACCATTATGTGCTCCTATTGAATAGAATTATAGTTATAGTTACTGTTTCACTCAGGTAAAGATGATGAGAGAAAGCGGATGTGTTGTATACAGTTCCCCATATGTGGCACTACTGTACTGTGAGCAGCTGTTGTGTTCATGGAAGGCTACTTGCTCCCTCGCATTGAACGATTCAACAAATCAGTCATCATCGCAATGTGCATTTCTATAATATCTGCAATAAATCATCTTGGCATGCCATTCAGTCTAACCTATAACAGTCTGGCTCTCTGCTGAATGTGAATCAGAAGACAAGGCGTCCTGTATCAGTGTATCCCTAACCAACTGTCTCCCCAGTGTGTTGTGATCAAGAGAAACTGCTGTGCACACAGCTCAAATCTAATCCAGTGAGAACCACCATCCATAATATATTAAAGGCCAGTTAGCAGCCATAAAGATATCTGTATTGATCTGCTAGTTCTGCTATGCCTCTTTAGACTGAGAGACAAATAACGTGTGTGTGTGAGTGTGTGTGTGTGTGTGTGTTACACTAAGAGACAAATTGCTCCTTTTGACTCTCAAGGAACTCATTTAATTTCACATGGTGAGGGAAGGAGGGAGAGAGAGAGAGAGAGAGAGAGAGAGAGAGAGGAGAGAGTGGTCAACTATCATTGTCATACGGATGTTTTCAGTGACACAACCAGTCTGTTACTTTGGCCTGTGCTAAAATTATACAAAGGGGGTTTGGCCTGCTTCTGTAAACCAAGCGCATTTTCCCTTTTGCTTGATCCACTTCTTTCTTTGCATAACAAGGTTTGAGACAGTAAAAACTGTTCTCTGTGTGTTTGAAGACATTTATTGTTGACGTCGTAACACCTGTTTATTAGAAGCAGACCTTTCAGTCCAATAGGAGCCTGTCTAGTGATATATGGTGGGTTTCAGGGGTAAAGATGTCAGTGTCCTTTTAACTAGGTCATAACTACCTGGGTCTATAGGGCTATTCTCAGATCAGGGACACTATCCATAGAGACTGTGAACACATACTGTATGTGTGTGTGTGTGGCTTGGACAAGTCGTGAACCGACTACTTTGGTAGATGTGTGTGCCAAAAAACACTCAGAGAATAGTCTTGCAGGGGCAGAAATCTATAGCAGACCCATCCCAGACACTTCACTGAGATGTGTGTGCTCTCCCCTTTGCCTCAGGCACACACTCACACAACGGCCATTCCTCTGTGTGAGTGTCTGTCTATGTGTGGTGTGTGTGTGTGTGTGTATACTTGTGTGTGTACCTGCCAGAATAGAGGCTGTCCCAATACGTAACAGTGCATGTAACTGGGTTAGCTCCTGTTAGATTGAATTATCTTTTCGTCTTCAGAACCAGCAATCAGATTAACATCCATGGCTTCCTGTATGGGCACAAACGGCAGCAGGGAGGGATGAACGGAGAGGAGTGGAAGGCATGAGTGTGCAATCTATTCTGTCCCAACCACCGTCTCTCTGTTCTGCCCTCTCTCTCTCTCTCTCTCTCTGGTTTGGAAAGCTATTTCCTTCTGATCTTCTGTGTCGGTTATTTTCTTACTGTTCCAGTTCAGTATAGGTAGGCTCTCTATAGTAATCTCTCTCTTCACACTTTCCTGCTGTAGAAAAATCTCCCTCTTTTGCTCCCTCTTTTGCTCCCTCTCTCTCTCTAGGAAACATCACTTAAGGAAACCATAAATATTATCTCTATCCCTGCGTGGGCCGCTTCTCAGAATGAGAATTTGCATTTATACCAGGCAGAAAACGTAATGAAATGAATGGTTACTGCACCACTTTAAATACACTCTCCTTGTGTGTTATGCCATTGAGAAACGTTGGCTGAAGAGGGCTGTATAATGTTTGTAAAGTCTGTATGGTCTCTGGTCGAAAGTAGAGCGTTACATGGGGAACCCGGACAGTACTGTCCCCGTGGCAGTGTCGCAGTAAGAGGCTGAGTGGAGCAGATCAGGCCGGCACTAATGCACTGCTACTTCTAATGTCCTCTTACTCTGCTCCTCTTTACCCACAGGCTAACTGGGCCTTATATAAGACAGTAGCATGACTCTATTTCCTATTATAGTGAGGTCAAGTATTTGGGTTGGAAAAGCTTTGTAGATGTAATGCTTTCACCAACATGCTTGATGACCATATCTAAACCAGATACTCCGCGTTTATGGTACAAGTACACTATCACCCCACTGGGCACAGATGTCAGTTTGATTGAGTTGTCAACTAACGTGAATTCAACGTGAAATGAAAAATTGTCATTGGATTTAGGCTAAAAGTATATCTATCTATCTATCTATCTATCCATCTACAGTTGAAGTTGGAAGTTTACATACACTCGTTTTTCAACCACTCCACAAATTTCTTGTTAACAAACTATAGTTTTGGCAAGTCAGTCAGGACATCTACTTTGTGCATGACACAAGTAATTTTTCCAACTATTGTTTACAGACAGATTATTTCACTTATAATTCAGTGTATCACAATTCCAGTGGGTCAGAAGTTTACAGACACTAAGTTGACTGTGCCTTTAAACAGCTTTGAGAATTCCAGAAAATTATGTCATGGCTTTAGAAGCTTCTGGTAGGCTAATTGACATCATTTGAGTCAATTTGAGGTGTACCTGTGGATGTATTTCAAGGCCTACCCTCAGTGCCTCTTTTCTTGACATCATGGGAAAATCTAAAGAAATCAGCCAAGACTTTAGAATTTTTTTTGTAGATCTCCACAAGTCTGGTTCATCCTTGGGAGCAATTTCCAAATGCCTGAAGGTACCACGTTCATCTGTACAAACAATAGTACGCAAGTATAAACACCATGGGACCACGCAGCCGTCGTACCGCTCAGGAAGGAGCCGCATTCTGTCTCCTAGAGATGAACGTACTTTGGTGCGAAAAGTGCAAATCAATCCCAGAACAACAGCAAAGGACCTTGTGAAGATGATGGAGGAAACAAGTACAAAAGTATCTATATCCACAGTAAAACGAGTCCTATATCGACGTAACTTGAAAGGCCAATCAGCAAGGAAGAAGCCACTGCTCTAAAACCGCCATGAAAAAGCCAGACTACGTTTTGCAACTGCACATGGGGACAAAGATTGTACTTTTTGGAGAAATGTCCTCTGGTCTGATGAAACAAAAATTTAACTGTTTGGCCATAAAGACCATCGTTATGTTTGTGTATGTGACAAATAACATTTGATTTGACTTATGTTTGGAGGAAAAAGGGGGAGGCTTGCAAGCCGAAGAACACCATCCCAACGTGAAGCACGAGGGTGGCAGCATCATGTTATGGGGGTGCTTTGCTACAGAAGGGACTGGTGAACTTCACAAAATAGATGGCATCATGAGGCAGGAAAATGATGTGGATATATTGAAGCAACATCTCAAGACATCAGTCAGGAAGTTAAAGCTTGGTCGCAAATGGGTCTTCCAAATGTACAATGACCCCAAGCATACTTCCAAAGTTGTGGCAAAATGGCTTAAGGACAACAAAGTCAAGGTATTGGAGTGGCCATCAGAAAGCCTCAATTCCATAGGAAATTTGTGGGCAGAACTGAAAAAGCAAGTACGAGCAACGAGGCCTACAAACCTGGCTCAGTTACACCAGCTCTGTCAGGAGGAATGGGCCACAATTCACCTAACTTATTGTGGGAAGCTTGTGGAAGGCTACCTGAAACGTTTGACCCAAGTTAAACAATTTAAAGACAATGCTACCAAATACTAATTGAGTGTATGTAAACCTCTGACACACAAGGAATGTGATGAAAGAAATAAAATCTGAAATAAATCATTCTCTCTACTATTATGCTGACATTTCACATTCTTAAAATAAAGTGGTGATCCTAACAGACCTAAGACAGGGAATTTTTACTAGGAATAAATGTCAGGAATTGTGAAAAACTGAGTTTAAATTTATTTGGCTAAGGTGTATGTAAACTTCCGACTTCAACTGTATCTATCTGTCTATTACATCTCTTAGTCTGAAATACCACAGGGAAGCGTGTCTCCCTCCAGCTGAGCTTTATAATGAGTATATGTTACTGTGTTGTGCTGCTGGACTCTTGTTTCTTCTCATTAATTAATCCATAATTAATGATCTAATCAATTAGAGATCAGCTCAGGGACCAGGGGGACCAGGGGCCCAGATCTTTCACTGCAGCTAAACCTGAAATATTTACCCCTCCCTCCCTAATACACACACACACACGCACACACACACAGCCCATCCATCTCTGCCTGCCTCTGCCTCTGAAACAGCACCAGCTGTGTGTGTGGAACTGAATGGACCTTAGACAACAGCCCCTAGCCATCAAACAGAAATGTACTTGGACTTCCTGTTCCATATAAATCCAGCTAGTTGCCTAGTTGTCTCCTCTGACACCACAATGACAGATGAAAACCGTCCAGTCCTCCTCTCCAGAGCAGTGCTGTTATCAGCCGGTAACTCTGCTGTCTCTTAAAGATTATTTATGGTTAGATATGTAGATGAGAGGTGGTGGAACAGATGTCCTGTTAATTAAAATCAACATGTCCTCTCTGGTAGCGCAGTAAAGACTTACAGACCTCTTGTCAGTTCTATAGACTGGTTTATGTCTCTGTCTCTCTGTTTGTCTCTGTCTCTCCTTCCATCTCTCTCTCTGAGTCCTGACAGAGAGGAGGGTACACTGCCCCTCCTCCTGATTCATGGACAACGTTAATAATCAAATAAATGACCAGTGCCAGTCAGCAGACCAGACCAGACCCCCCCCCCCACACACACACACACACACAGCAGCTGCCCATCCATCTCTGCCTCCTCAACTGCACCAGCTGTATGTCTGTGTGTGTGTGTAGAGGGATATTGCCCGGCTAAATCCTGCCCTATCATGTGTCATCTTTAAATGACAGCATCGTAAAGCATTACGGGCGTAGAGAGATGCGCTGTTGCCAGGGGTTTGTTAGTGTGACGGATGAGGCTGTTCCCCAGAACAGAATGACCAGGAAGCCGATATCAGTTACAGATGCAGGTAAACACACAGACAGCAGTCTGGGCAACAGGTGCTCTGTTCTCTCCTGGAACTGTAGAGAGAAACAGAGGGGGGGTATAGGGGAGCAAAGAGGAGACAGTGTTAGAGAGAGAGAGAGAGAGGAAGAAAGGAAGGAAGGAGAGCGAAAAAGAGAAATAGCGAGACGTGTCAACTGTGTGAGAGACTCCGTGTGTTGTTGTTGTTGTTGATAGTGTAGTGTTAGATAAGAAGAAATGGACACCCTCTTTAGAAAACCTTTCCCTGGTAATGGGTTGATTCCCTTGCTGCCAGAACTGCTATATGCTTTCTCAGAACCAGTGGGGTGGAAAAGGGATCTGCTTTACTACAGACTCCTTCCCAACACTAAGTCTCAGGCATCGCCCCAATACCTTCCCCCCAAACCCTACCCTCCTCTCCTCCGCAGTGGAGCTCCTTCTGGGCATTAACTAAATCACTCTCAAAGATGGCCGCCCCTCCTCCCTCATGCGTAATGTAATTGAAGGTCAGCTGAATTCAGCGCTGCGCCGAGTTATTACGCTGGCTACTGTTGTTGCTGTGACGATTCAGCACCTGTCAACTCACCAACCAGGAAGAAAAGCAGGAAAGCTTCGGAACAGGTTTAAATTGTCGGGATGCTATTAAAGAGAGAGATTGGAACAGAGACTGATAATATTCAGGGTAGGGATGTTTATATCAACCAGTGTTAACAATTCACTGCTATCGATTCAATGCTGGAGCTTAATATACTGAAAGGAAGGCTAATTATTTACATCAGTTTTCATTGTATCATTGTATTTGTCTACACACAATGGATGTTTAAAACATCATTTTTTACATTATAAATAGAACCTCAAGCCATTGAAAAAGATGTAACCTTGAGTCCCTAACAGACCCGTATAAACCATCTACAGTCACCCATTTGTCGTGTCCAGTTCTCCCCAGTCCGGTGCTCTAAGTGGGCCTAACGATGCAGGCTACTCTATATTTAGTCCCCACACAGAGATGTTTTAATCCATGCATACCCACTTAAACACAACCAGCTGTGGAGTGCTTAATCAGCTTGGTCAGAAATAAGCAGGACCTCTTTCTCTCCTCTCCTCCTCCCCCTCTCCCTATCAGGTCTAAACAGGCCACAGGCCACTTAATGTTGATGAGATCAATGGTAGGACCATGGCTGGACACACACCATATTCATTACTCAACTGCTTAAAACAATCAATGCATACAAAGGTAATACAAACCGGTAAAGAATTCATTAGGAAGACACTCACAACCAGAAGAACACTCAGTAGAACATATACAGCTAACTGCAAGGAAACACTTGAGTAAATGAGGGATACAAAGTATATTGAAGCAGGTTATACTACACAGGTGTGGTTCCTGAGTTCCTGGGGGTCACGTATACAAATGCCCAGTTGCCCATCATGGCTAGAAGAGATCTCAGTGACTTTGAAGGAGGGGTCTAAAAGGAGCATAGTGTGTGTGTTCCAGTCACCACATTTCAACCCAATTGAACACTTTACGGGAGATTCTGGAGCGGCGCCTGAGACAGCCTTTTCCACCATCATCAACAAAACACCAAATTATAGAATGTCTCGTGGAAGAACAGTGTCACATCCCTCCATTAGAGTTCCAGACACTAGTAGAATCTATGCCAAGGCACATTGAAGCTGTTCTGGCTTGTGGTGGCCCAATGCCCTGTTAAGACCCTTTTATGTTGGTGTTTGTATATTTGTTTATGTACAGTTGAAGTCGGAAGTTTACATACACTTAGGTTGGAGTCATTAAAACTTGTTTTTCAACCACTCCACAAATTTCTTGTTAACAAACTATAGATTTGGCAAGTCAGTTAGGACATCTACTTTGTGCAGGGCAGAAGTAATTTTTCCAACAATTGTTTACAGACAGATTATTTCACTTATAATTCACTGTATCACAATTCCAGTGCGTCAGAAGTTTACATACACTGAGTTGACTGTGCCTTTAAACAGCTTGGACAATTCCAGAAAATGATGTCATTGCTTTAGAAGCTTCTGATAGGCTAAGTGACATCATTTGAGTCAATTGGAAGTGTACCTGTGGATGTATTTCAAGGCCTACCTTCAAACTCAGTGCCTCTTTGCTTGACGTCATGGGGAAATCAAAAGAAATCAGCCCAAAAAAAACATTGTAGACCTGCACAAGTCTGGCTCATTCTTGGGAGCAATTTCCAAACGCCTGAAGATACCACAATCATCTGTACAAGCAATAGTATGCAAGTATAGACACCATGGGACCACGCAGCCGTCATACCGCTCAGGAAGGAGACGCGTTCTGTCTCCTAGAGATGAACGTACTTTGGTGCGAAAAGTGCAAATCAATCCCAGAACAACAGCAAAGGACCTTGTGAAGATGCTGGAGGAAACAGGTACAAAAGTATCTATATCCACAGTCCTATATCAACATAACGAGTCCTATATCGACATAACCTGAAAGGCCGCTCAGTAAGGAAGAAGCCACTGCTCCAAAACCGCCATAAAAAAGCCAGACTACAGTTTGCAACTGCACATGGGGACAAAGATCGTACTTTTTTGGAGAAATGTCCTCTGGTCTGATGAAACAAAAATAGAACTGTTTGGCCATAATGACCATCGCTATGTTTGGAGGAAAAAGGGGGAGGCTTGCAAGTCAAAGAACACCATCCCAACCGTGAAGCACGGCGGTGGCAGCATCATGTTGTTGGGGTGCTTTGCTGCAGGAGGGACTGGTGCACCTCACAAAATAGATGGTATCATGAGGAAGGAATATTATGTGGATATATTGAAGCAACATCTCAAGACATCAGTCAGGAAGTTCCAAAGTTGTGGCAAAATGGCTTAAGGACAACAAAGTCAAGGTATTGGAGTGGCCATCACAAAGCCCTGACCTCAATCCAATAGAACATTTGTGGCGTTTACGAGCAAGGAGGCCTACAAACCTGACTCAGTTACACCAGCTCTGTCAGGAGGAATGGGCCAAAATTCACCCAACTTATTGTGGGAAGCTTGTGGAAGGCTACCCAAAACGTTTGACCCAAGTTAAACAATTTAAAGGCAATGCTACCAAATACTAATTGAGTGTTTGTAAACTTCTGACCCACTGGGAATGTGAAGAAAGAAATAAAAGCTGAAATAAATAATTCTCTCTACTATTATGCTGACATTTCACATTCTTAAAATAAAGTGGTGATCCTAACTGAGACAGGGAATTTTTACTAGGATTAAGTGCCAGGAATTGTGAAACGTAGTTGGCTAAGGTGTATGTAAACTTCCGACTTCAACTGTATTTGTATATATATTGTAACAATTGTCTATTGACTAATATTTTGTATTACCACTAGGCTCTGCCCTTACACAGGTGTGGGCAGTTGTAACTATCACCTAAACACTTGCATAAAAAACACTGGCTTTGGCACACCTCTTGATGCTCGGATGTAACTGCCGACACGTTTTCCACATAGTTATTATAACATACATCACTTATAAAAAAAGGTTTCAGCTTTGGTTTTCCTCTACATGTCGATGCAAAAGGATCTATAGGACCTTTAGAGTCAACATGCAGTCAGAAGTTGCTTTCGCCAAAAGATTTTTTTTGAGCATCAGAATAGACACATCAGAACCTCTCTCTCCCATGGTGTGTGATGGTTGTCTCATCCTCCAGGTCTGGAACTCACAGTGTGGGAGTCAGTGATAGGAAATCAATGAGTGGTTCATATTAGTGCAGTGGGCAAGAGGCCAACTGTCAATCATTGTGTCATAGAGGGAAATACAAACAGCTGAACAGTTAGCCTTGAGCCTTCACATGTCATGACACATCGAACAGGAAGTGGACAGACTGATACACAGACACAGGGTGTTCTGGGTAAGAAAAGGTAATGTAGCGGATAAGATATAAAGTCATATCTGGTGACATGATGCCTTCAAATTAGTAATGTAGAGGGAATTTTACAAATTGAGTTTTTCTCCAGATGAATGGTGAGGCAAAAGGTTGGTTCACTTTGTGACAGACATGCAGCCTTTAGTGTTGACGTCTAGTAGGAGAGCTGTCAGCCTGAGACTGCCTGGAGAAACAAACACAGCCTTCGATACATCACACATAGCATGCACACACCAGCTCTCCAGTGACTGGCTGGCTAATATAACTGAATGTACACCCCAGGCTTCATCTTACCAATATGACACTGGCACCATGAGAACTGAATGAACGAACCAAGTACAACCATTTCTGAGGCTGTGTTTTAGGGCAGTTTCAACCAGTGATCTTGTAGTGATTGAAGGGTAACATCCATGATGAGGAAGGATGTCTTGTCTGTTTACCCTCTACTCTCTCCTGTCCAGGTAGACCAGTGGTCATGTACATTTAATCAAGGCTTTCCTGTCTTTGGGCTCAGCGGTAGAGGTCTGGTCATCCTCATTCTAACAAGAGGTGTTTGTCTGCCCATAACCAGGACTAACGTTATTCATCTAGACAGAGATAGTGGGTTAACATGCATCCCTTAGATCACTTCACTATTCCCTTTTTGTTTACAAAGCTTTACTACACAAGCTTACGACTTACCTAACTCCCTGGCTGAAGTATAAAAATATGAATTACCCAACCCGTTCACAGGGTTGGTTATCTCTTGATGTTGCTCAGGTCTCCCCTAAATTAGGTAAATCTGCTTTAAGTTTTGAAGCAACTCACTGCTGGAATAATTTACAAAACTCATTACAATTGGATGTTCTGGTGCCGCTCGCTTGATTGAGGACCTAGTAGCCGAGGAATGTAACAGCTTTTCTTACATTTTGTGTTGTGCTGTATTTTGATTTTATTACATTGTATTGATTGTTGTTTTGTTTCACATTGTATTGATTGTAGTTTTTTTCACATTGTATTGATTGATGTTTTGTTTCACATTGTATTGATTGTTGTTTTGTTTCACATTGTATTGATTGTAGTTTTTTTCACATTGTATTGATTGTTGTTTTGTTTCACATTGTATTGATTGTTGTTTTGTTTCACATTGTATTGATTGTTGTTTTGTTTCACATTGTATTGATTGTTGTTTTGTTTCACATTGTATTGATTGTTGTTTTGTTTCACATTGTATTGATTGTTGTTTTGTTTCACATTGTATTGATTGTTGTTTTGTTTCACATTGTATTGATTGTTGTTTTTTTCACATTGTATTGATTGTTGTTTTTTTCACATTGTATTGATTGTTGTTTTGTTTCACATTGTATTGATTGTTGTTTTTTTCACATTGTATTGATTGTCAATGGGTTTTCACTGAATATTTTTTTTTTTTTAATTCGGCACAACATCATTATCACACATAGGAGATGAAATGAGTCTGCTACTGAGACCTAGTCTATGTAATACATGTATCATATTAGTCTATGTAATACATGTATCATATACCTCTCCTTCCAGTATACTGCATTTCTGGCAGTATTAACTTGTGTATTGATGGCCAGTCTAAAGCGTTAGTTCAGGTTTATTCCCTGCTATAGCTGTGCTGTAATAACTACTAGTATTTATGTTCCTGTCTGACAGCACTGGCGTTAATAAACTCTGTCTGCGCCTGAGGGAGGCAGGCAGGCAGGCAGGCAGGCAGGCAGGCAGGCAGGCGTGTGTGTGTGTGTGTGTGTGTGTGTGTGTGTGTGTGTGTGTGTGTGTGTGTGTGTGTGTGTGTGTGTGTGTGTGTGTGTGTGTGTGTGTGTGTGTGTGTGTGTGCGTCTGTTTGTGTGTGTGTGGGTGTGTGATCTCTCTGTAACTAACCTGCAACTCGAATGGAATCAGCCAGAAGGCAACAGTTAGCCCAACAGGCACTTGTAACAGTGCCGGATGGCTTTCAATATAAATAGATTATATCGACACTAACCATACCGCTGAGTCAATTCCACATCCTCCATACCTAATTCAAGATGGAAGCACCTGTTACTCACACTGTCTTATTGTCTCTATATGAATCTGTTGCCATTGAGTTTAAAAGAAGACGGTAGCCACTAGCCTGTAGGTGCTTTTATCTCTCTGAAAAAGAAAACCTCTTATTTGAATTCCTCTGTTGTGGAAAACCCAGTACACACACGCACACACACCAATCCGGAAGGAGGAGGAGAAGGGCGTCGGCTAGTGGGTGGAGTCTCCCTGTCCATCCCATTTCTCATACTGGCTAATGGAGACACAATAAATGTCTCGCCCCTTCTTTTCCTTTCCTCCCTCCATCCCCCTATTCCTCCATCTTGAGGAGAGGAGCGCAGCACTTAAAGTAATGTAAATACCGCTGGCTGTTTCCAGACATCCTTACCCTTACTGCTTTGACTGGAAAAGCACTATATCAACAGAGCTGCATTGCTGTAAATTACATCATTCTCTTACTCTCTTTCTCTCTCTTTAATTCATTAATTAATAATTAATTGATTGCATTTATATAGCGCCTTTCCAAACGCTCAAAGCGCTGTAAGGGGGAAAAACTCATCTCATCCACCACCAATGTGTAGCACCCTCTTGGGTGATGCATGGCAAGCATTTGTGCCAGAACGCTCACCACACATCAGCTATCATGTGGAGAGTTGAGGAGTGATGTATGCCAATTGATAATGAAGGGGGATGATTAGGTGGCCATGATGAAAATGGGGCCAGGTTGGAAATTTAGCCAGGACACCGGGGTTAACAATCCTACTCTTATGATAAGTGGATTTTTAGTGACCACATAGAGTAAGGACACCCATTTAACTACCCATCCGAAAGACGGCACCCTACACAGGACGATTTCCCTTTAACTGCATATTCTCTCTCAACACCTACTACCACCCCAGGTCACTGTACCTAACCCATTACTACTACTACCATTACTACCACTACCATTACTACCATTACCATTACTACTACTACCATTACTACCACTACCATTACCATTACTACCATTACCATTACTACTACTACCATTACCATTACTACTACTACAATTATCACTACCATCACTACCACTACCATTACTACCACTACCATTACTACCACTACCATTACTACCACTACTTCTACCATTACTATGACTACCATTACTACCACTACCATTACTACCACAACCATCACTACCACTACCATTACTACCACTACCATTACTACCACTACCATTACTATCACTACTTCTACCATTACTATGAATACCATTACTACCACTACCATTACTACCACTACTTCTACCATTACTATGACTACCATTACTACCACTACTTCTACCATTACTATGACTACCATTATTACCACTACCATTACTACCACTACTTCTACCATTACTATGACTACCATTATTACCACTACCATTACTACCACTACTTCTACCATTACTATGACTACCATCACTACCACTACCATTACTACCACTACCATTACTACCACTACCATTACTACCACTACTTCTACCATTACTATGACTACCATTACTACCACTACCATTACTACCACAACCATCACTACCACTACCATTACTACCACTACCATTACTACCACTACCATTACTATCACTACTTCTACCATTACTATGACTACCATTATTACCACTACCATTACTACCACTACTTCTACCATTACTATGACTACCATCACTACCACTACCATTACTACCACTACCATTACTACTACTACCATTACTATGACTACCATTACTACCACCACCATTACTACTACTACTACCATTACTACTACTACTACTACTACCATTACTACTACCTGCCCTCACTACCAAATAAAGCTGTATACCACCTCGTCACAACACAACTGATTGGCTCAAACGCATTAAGAAGGAAAGAAATTCCACAAATTTACTTTTAAGAAGGCACACCTGTTAATTGAAATGCATTCCAGAGAGTATAATAACCATCACTGCTGTCAGACCTGCCAATCTCTCTCTCTCTCACACACACACACACACACACACACACACACACACACACACACACACACACACACACACACACACACACACACACACACACACACACACACACACACACACACACACACACACACACACACACACACACACACACACACACTCTTTATACTAGCTGTTTACAGCTCTCACACTGCCCTGGTTATATGTAATACACAAAAACAATGAAAGACACATGATCAATGTGCTAAATAATATAATTTATTTACCTCACATATTAATCACCATAATTTTATAGACACTGCATAAATAAATAAATCATTATGTAGCTGTAATTACACCTCACTAAACGGATAAATACTTTTTTTACGTTGCATTGAAACGTATATTCCATTTGTTCATATGCTGACTTTGTTGGTATATACATGTATCACACAAAAATATACATTTCCATTTACAACATAGAACCACATTTAGTATAGCCAGCTGAGCAACTGACATGATTATGTTTTTTACTATTTCCTTTTTGTTTTATTTTCCAGTGAAACTGTAGAACATAAGACAGCATGAAGCCGGTCTCCTGGCTGAAGGAGAGGAAACTTTACATTCACATTACATTCTAAACAGACTGCCTGACACACAACTCCACTCTGACACTTTGCATAGCATCAGACCAGCTCCCAATACTACCCAAATTAAGGCCATAATTCAAACAGATTCAAACAGATTAACACTACATATTAAGACCAGCAAATGTTTACTAACAAATACTATTTGAGAGGAGTCAACCAGAGAACAGAAATACTCAACAACATCAAAACAACAACCACATTTCCCATCAAAATCTCAAATCTGCATGTTGTCATGTTTTCTCTGACCAACCTGTGGGTCAACACTTCCTCCGCGTTTAGGGCTGGTTCGAGGCTTAAGAGACATAAGCTAAGGGGTCCCCCCCCACAAATGTTTTTTTTTAAAGGAAGTCAGTCAGGGTCTCAACTTACTATTGACAGTTAGAATAGTATAATACACCAGGTGCAATTTCGAAATGTGGTTGTGCATCAGAATTTTTTCTCTTCTTATGTCAGTCACTGACCACGTTTCCATCCAGCCATTTCATGAGCATGAATTACCTGACGCATGAAAAAAAGTCACGACTGGGCTGATGGAAACATGAAATGCCGATACAATTTTATAAATGCCGACAGACAATGTGTTCGTTCGACATGATGTGATCTTTGTGTGTCTGTAAAATTAATTATGTGAGAAATTGCAGTGGAAGCGCCTTTATGCGCAAATATTTGTATAATAACTATCCTATTGAAGTAAACTTGGAGAGACGCAATGATATGTTGTGTGGTCCTCCCACTACGACTCGGAAAAGCATGCAGTTTATTAGGCTGCAGTTGAAATAAGTTATGATGAACACAGTGGTGAAAGTGCAAGGTGATGAATTTGATGCTCCTTTCCCCAAAATTTTGAGGGTCTTCTTCTGGTGACATGATGATCGATGACTGCCGTTTGAAAAACACGCTCTTATCCATAATAGTCTCATAACGTAGGTAGCCTACCTGCACTGTATTTGCGAGCTGTTGGCTAGAGCGCACGTGGCAAGACCAGAGTGGACGCATTTGCTATATAACTCTAAAGGTTTTGTGACAAAACCATCAGTAGAGCTGAACATGCGATGGAAACTCGTTTACCTTTTATTTTTCATTCGGGTACATGGACATTTAACCACAAAAGTTATTTTTGATCTGCATTACGTCACGCACAGGATTTTATCCGCAAAAAGTAAGTTTAATGGAAACACATATCTGGTGCGAAAATAAGCAGATTGTTTTATGCATATTTTAGAATATCTGCATGAAATTCTGTTAAATTGGATGGAAACCCAGCTACTGGCAGCCACTCAGTTAGCCATGTCAGCTAACAAGTTTTAGAGTGGTAGTTAAACTCATCAGCTATCTAAACTTGTAGTAATCATGGCCGAATACTGAATGCCCAGGGGGCCTGACCTCTAGCGGCCCCCATTGATTGTGTTAGGCATTTTCAGTCAGATATCATATTAACATGGCATAAGTCATTACAAAATGTGTGAAAATTGCATGAAAATTGCTTTAAAACTGCAAAAATGTATTTCCACCCCATGGCAAAATGGATAAAATTGAAGTTTAAAACATAAAACATGGGTCCCCCAAAAGGCTAGAGCCGGGCCCTGTCAGCATCCACCTATCAAACTGTAACAACAGTGATAACAGATAGGTCCTTTGCTGAGTGAATGAGCTACCTGCTCGGCTTCCAATCATTACAACCATCGACACCAAAACAACCAGTGCTGTTCTTTTCCTGTCTCAGCTCATAACCAGCTTGGAACACCAATCAAATGTTCTCGGGGCAGACGGACAGAGCGGACGGAGCAGAATTGAATCTATCGTGCAAATGGGTTATTGATACGATTCCTGGAGGGGCAATCTCAGCCTCCCCAAACCCCTTTGCCGCTCTTCTGCTGCTCTGCAGTCAATAACAGTTTAGAGAAGGTAACAAACGATTATAGGGCCCATCTCAAATGGTACCCTATTTCCTATATAGCGCACTATCTAACCTTATGTGCCTCTGGCCAAAAGTAGTGCACTATATAGGGGATATGGTGTAATTTCTGATGCAGATGGATGAAAACCACAGCTAGGTCCATTATCAACCAGTATAGCCATTAATACAGTATTTGTATGGCTTGTCACCTATATTGCTGACACACGGTAGTTTCTCAGTAAAAATCTGATGTAAGACTGAAATACTGCAAGTGTTCCCCTCAAACACAACAGCACAGTATTGAACCTCTACACCTGCAGAGAGGACGATTTTGGCACAAGGACAACATCGAATAGGATTTGAGTTTCTCTTCTCAGCTCTGTTCAAATCCAGTTACTATTAAAATACTGTTAACACTGAGTATTCTGAAGTGTACCAGGTTATTGTGTGTAATTCAGATTATGAGCACATAAAGTAATTACATATATATATTTAAAGCATGGACCATAAAAACAGTATTGCTCTATTAGTAAGTTAATTCTAAGAAAATTAGGAAATAATCTAAAACCGATTTCAGACACACATAACTAATGGATATGAATTTGTTCACGCACGCACGTACACACACACACAATTAAATATTGCACTATTCTCATCACCCTCTGGGCTGGCATCCATCTCAGAGCTCCCTATTGACGCAGACATACAGTTATATTTTATACCTTGATAACCTTACCTTTAAAATGACTCCCTTTACTGTAAAACAGAAAACTACAATGGCGGTGGCGTTTGATTCACAGAGAGTCAGTCAGTGGTCGATATGATGAGAACACAACGGGGCTGGATGGCTGGACAGACCTGGTCTGGGCCTGGGTTCAAGGATCTACATCAGGGCTGGCTAACCCTTATGCTGGAGAGCAATTGGTATGCAGGCTTTTGCTACAGCCCTACTGTAGCACACCTGGTTGAGCTATTAAAGATCCTGATGAGCAGCTGATTAGTAGCGTCAGGTATGTTAGAGCAAGGCTGGAGCAAAATTCTGCAGGAGGGTAGGTCCCCAGGAGGGCTGGTTCTAGTCAGTTTTGGCTCTAGGTCCTGGTCTCTGGGTCCTGGTCTCTGGGTCCTGGTCTCTACTCCTGGTCGTTGTTTAAGGACTCGGGGCTGGACTCCTCGTCGTCACTGAGAGCCTCTGTGTTCGTAAACGTCCCGGCCAGTGAGGTGCTGAGGCGTGTTTTGACCGGCGCCATCTCCGACAGGATGATGTTGTCATTACTGACCAACGTGGTCTTGTCCATGATCTCCTTACTGTGTTTAGACACCACAGCATCCATGAAGTCATACTTATGAGACAGAGTCCCAGACTCAAACAGGTACTTGAGCAGGTAAGAGAAGGCCACGTTACCCAGGAAGGAGGCCAGCATGGAGACCGTTTTAAAGGGGAAGCGCTGCTGGATGAAGTACTCCATGTCTCCAGTCAGGTGGTGGATCTTCACCTGCTGCACCCAGCCGGGGTAGTAGATAAAGGGGGGTAGTTTGAGGTAAGGCTCCCCTCCGCCGATACGCAGCAGCAGCCCGAAGACGTAGCCGGCCACCGAGCCGTACGTGTTTGTTCCCTTGATGAAGAGCACGCTGAGCAGCTGGGGGAAGATAATGACATAGACCAGGTCGGAGCTCAGGTACCACAGTCCGTATACCGTCCCTGTGAGCAACGCCATGGCCGTGGCCAGAGCTCCAAACACAAAGATGGTGATACGCATCACCCACACGATCTCACGGTCTGTCGCCTATGGGGGTTGAGAAGGAAAGTGGGAGGAGGGACAAGACCGTTTCAGTTCCTTTATCTTCTGTTTAATGTATTTGAATATGTGCAAATAACCTATGTGAACATTTAAATACATAAATAAAACATTGTAGTTTCTGTTAGATATTCATTTGTGACACAAAACATATTGAATATTTAGATTTGAATATCTGGCAGTGATTTATTCCCAGAAGGCCCCAACACTGGACCAGAGGTTTTTGGACAAACACTTATTCAGAAACTATAGATATGTTTAATGTTTGTATCTGTGTGCGTACTGCGTGTTTACTGTGTATTTCCTGCGTGTTTACTGTAAGTGCGTGCCTGCATGTGTGTGTGTGTGTGTGTGTGTGTGTGTGTACTCACAGACTGTCTGAAGGCCAGCTGGTAAATGTTTCTGGCAAACATTGAACTGGCTGAAAGGATGGAGGAGTCCGCTGATGACATCACAGCAGCAGACACCGCCCCCAGACCAAAGAAGGAGATCCAGGGTGGGCACAGGTGCTGCAGCACGATGGGCAGGATCATATCTGATTGGTCCTTCTCTTTGGGAGGAATTGGCCCGTATGTAGTCTGGTTCCAGTCTGGGGGATACAACAGACATAGTAGTTTACGTACTTTTGTGCCAAATGTATATGTGCAGGGTTTATGAAATGTATATGGGCAGGGTTTATCAAATGTATATGGGCAGGGTTTATCAAATGTATATGGGCAGGGTTTATCAAATGTATATGGGCAGGGTTTATCAAATGTATATGGGCAGGGTTTATCGAAATGTATATGTGCAGGGTTTATCAAATGTATATGGGCAGGGTTTATCAAATGTATATGTGCAGGGTTTATCAAATGTATATGGGCAGGGTTTATCAAATATATATGTGCAGGGTTTATCAAATGTATATCAGGTTTACTCAAATCCGTACATACAACAGATGGCTGTTAGAAAATAGCTCTAGTCTCGAAGCCATATTACGACACTATTCTGAACATTCTCATTTCATCAGTGATGACAGGAACTGCATGTCTCTCAACAGGCGAGATACAGCTTCTCAGCAGAGGAATGAATCATTACAACATCATAATATATATCTGCCACCTGAGTACCTCATCTCCGCCTCCATTCTGCCACTTCCCCATTCCCCCTTCCCCCTCCTCACTTGTCCGTGTCAGTCATACCTCTAGTCAGTCAGTCTCGCTCTCCTTCTCTCTTCTGGACTTTAACAAACAGCTGTTGATTAACAGTGACTTTGATGAAGAATCCTCAGATCAACCTAATTAATTAGTCTTCCTTCTGATGTAATATTGACAGAAATCACATCTCCTAATGATTCCCTCTTCGTGCTGTATGACAGGAGCCGTCTGGTGTTGTTTACATCCCACTGTATCCTGCCTGCTGGTTTATACATCTGAGCTGAGCTACGTTGTAGAAACAAGCTGATACAGAAAGATGGGGCT
Source organism: Brachymystax lenok tsinlingensis (assembly GCA_030435695.1). NCBI lineage: Eukaryota > Metazoa > Chordata > Actinopteri > Salmoniformes > Salmonidae > Brachymystax > Brachymystax lenok. Next base: position 22,577,583 of record CM059785.1, read on the forward strand.
TTTGATCATACTTCCCATTAGTAAATAATGTGAGTGGATTCATGGATATGAACAACATAATGAATGAGAAAATATGTGTGAGACAAATGTTTGTGTATGTGTGTATGTGAGTGCCTGTGTATACAGTGGGGCAAAAAAGTATTTAGTCAGCCACCAATTGTGCAAGTTCTCCAACTTAAAAAGATGAGAGAGGCCTGTAAATTTCATCATAGGTACACTTCAACTATGACAGACGAAATGAGAAAAAGAAATCCAGAAAATCACATTGTAGGATTTTTAATTTATTTATTTGCAAATTATGGTGGAAAATAAGTATTTGGTCAATAACAAAAGTTTATCTCAATACTTTGTTATATACCCTTTGTTGGCAATGACAGAGGTCAAACGCTTTCTGTAAGTCTTCACAAGTTATTCACACACTGTTGCTGGTATTTTGGCCCATTCCTCCATGCAGATCTCCTCTAGAGCAGTGATGTTTTGGGGCTGTCGCTGGGCAACACGGACTTTCAACTCCCTCCAAAGATTTTCTATGGGGTTGAGATCTGGAGACTGGCTAGGCCACTCCAGGACCTTGAAATGCTTCTACGGCCACTCCTTCGTTGCCCGGGCGGTGTGTTTGGGATCATTGTCATGCTGAAAGACCCAGCCACGTTTCATCTTCAATGCCCTTGCTGATGGAAGGAGGTTTTCACTCAAAATCTCACGATACATGGCCCCATTCATTCTTTCCTTTACACGGATCAGTCGTCCTGGTCCCTTTGCAGAAAACAGCCCCAAAGCATGATGTTTCCACCCCCATGCTTCACAGTAGGTATGGTGTTCTTTGGATGCAACTCAGCATTCTTTGTCCTCCAAACACGACGAGTTGAGTTTTTACCAAAAAGTTCTATTTTGGTTTCATCTGACCATATGACATTCTCCCAATCCTCATCTGGATCATCCAAATGCTCTCTAGCAAACTTCAGACGGGTCTGAACATGTACTGGCTTAAGCAGGGGGACACGTCTGGCACTGCAGGATTTGAGTCCCTGGCGGCGAGTGTGTTACTGATGGTAGGCTTTGTTACTTTGGTCCCAGCTCTCTGCAGGTCATTCACTAGGTCCCCGTGTGGTTCTGGGATTTTTGCTCACCGTTCTTGTGATCATTTTGACCCCACGGGTGAAATCTTGCGTGGAGCCCCAGATCGAGGAAGATTATCAGTGGTTTTGTATGTCTTCCATTTCCTAATAATTGCTCCCACAGTTGATTTCTTCAAACCAAGCTGCTTACCTATTGCAGATTCAGTCTTCCCAACCTGGTGCAGGTCTACAATTTTGTTTCTGGTGTCCTTTGACAGCTCTTTGGTCTTGGCCATAGTGGAGTTTGGAGTGTGACTGTTTGAGGTTGTGGACAGGTGTCTTTTATACTGATAACAAGTTCAAACAGGTGCCATTAATACAGGTAACGAGTGGAGGACAGAGGAGCCTCTTAAAGAAGAAGTTACGGTCTGTGAAAGCCAGAAATCTTGCTTGTTTGTATGTGACCAAATACTTATTTTCCACCATAATTTGCAAATAAATTCATAAAAAATCCTACAATGTGATTTTCTGGATTTCTTTTCCTCATTTTGTCTGTCATAGTTGAAGTGATGAAAATGATGAAAATTACAGGCCTCTCTCATCTTTTTAAGTGAGAGAACTTGCACAATTGGTGGCTGACTAAATACTTTTTTGCCCCACTGTATGTGAGTGTGTGCGTGCCTGTGTGCGTGCGTGTGTGTGTATACCTGTGGAGGCCCCTATCGCTCCTATGAGGACGGAGGGGACAGCCATGACAAGGCAACCAGCGGCAGCGATGAAGGACAGAACCTGGGCGTACGTAGCTGAAGAGGCAGAGAGAACCCGTTGAAAATACACCTGCCACGGAATCCCCCCCAACATCTAGGGACAGAAACACCACAGTCAATACACACGATACACAACAAACCAACACACAGCTTTATAATGAATACATACTCCAAACCTAACCATAATTACATTATAGTCAATGTAATTTACTGATGATTATAGTGACTGATGACATACCAGAAGACAGAAGTTGTCGATCCACATCCATGTGTCTGCTGAGTCTATCTTACCCAGCCAGGGTGTCTGGTACACAGCCTCTTTAGCTGTCACACTGATACTTGACACCGCTGGGTTGGACAGGGCAAACGGCACACTGACCCACTTAGAGAGAGCGAGAGAGAAAGAGAGAGAGGGGGTGTTCAGCACCATGATCAGCGCTGGAGAGTACATCATCCTGCAGTGCTCTACAAAGCCAGTTTTTGCTGGAGTTGTATGGCAAAGGAGGAAGTACACTTTGTGTTGGACTCACCAGTCCCAGGAAGATACAGAAGAGCTGCACCACGTCAGTGTAGGCCACAGAGTACAGCCCTCCCACCAGGGTGTAGAAGATGGCTATCAGGGCTGAGATCACCACCGACATGTTGATGTCAATGTCCACAATCACACTCAGAGTAGCCCCTAGACCAAACACAGGGATACACACACAGCAGCAGCAAGTATGAAGTCAGGTCTGATGTGTCAAATAAATAAACATGTGGTGCTACAGTCTAACACCTGATTATTGAAGAACGCAGAGCGTATTCATCTTCCTCATCTCTCCCTTTTCAATAAGGATTCTTCATTTGAATATTGGAGTTAAAATAGTATGGTTCCCAAGCCTACCCAGGGCTGACAAGATGGCGGCGGACCAGAAGATCTCCCCCATGAGCGCGGGAATGAAGAGCAGCCCCCCCATGCGCTTCCCGTATATCTGCTGGAACGGGTCCAACATGGTGACATAACCCCTGGAGCGCATGGGCTTGGCAAAGAACAGGCCACCTGGAGCAGGAGAGAGACATTGGGTTGTACCACAAAATGATTAGTGATTCATTTTAATGTCAACCCTGTTACATGAAGTGAACTCTTGTTTTAATATGGTGAAAAACAATCAAATCATAGTGTAAAAGCATATTTATATTTAACCTCTTGAGATAGGAAAACTTGTTTTTTTATGAAGTTGAACAGAATGTAAAAATTTGGTGAAATAAAACATTTTTTCTCTCAAAGTTACACTTTACTCAAAAGGCACCTAATTGGTGGAACGACAGTACTATACTGTAACAAACGAGACTCCCGCGGTTCCTCCTGCTCACCACCAGAGGGAACCCTCTCCTGAATATTAAGCCCTGGACTACAACTCCCACATACCTGGTTCCAATCACCGTTGCACCTGTCTCCCATTAATAGACTATTTAGGCTCTCTCTCCCTTTCTCTCCTTGCGAAGTCTTGTATTCCCTGGTGATCAATTCTGAGCGTTTTCTCCCGTGTCTGTCTTATCGTGGTTATACTCTGGACTGTTTTCCCGTTTTGATTCTTGCTGCCTGCCCTGGACTATATTCTTTACTGGACTGATTTTTGTAAGCTTGCTGCCTGCCCTGACCTCATGCCTGTACCTGGATTACGATTTGCCTTATCCCTGCTGTTGTGTTTGCTGGCGATTGACCCTGTTCGTACGACCAAGATTGTAATAAAACTGCAAATGGATCCTCACTCTCAGGGTGCTTTATTACATATACAGTGAGGGAAAAAAGTATTTGACCCCCTGCTGATTTTGTACGTTTGCCCACTGACAAAGAAATGATAAATATATAATTTTAATGGTAGGTTTATTTGAACAGTGAGAGACAGAATAACAACAAAAAAATCCAGAAAAACGCATGTGAAAAATGTTAGAAATTTATTTGCATTTAAATGAGGGAAATAAGTATTTGACCCCCTCTCAATCAGAAAGATTTCTGGCTCCCAGGTGTCTTTTATACAGGTAACGAGCTGAGATTAGGAGCACACTCTTAAAGGGAGTGCTCCTAATCTCAGTTTGTTACCTGTTTAAAAGACACCTGTCCACAGAAGCAATCAATCAATCAGATTCCAAACTCTCCACCATGGCCAAGACCAAGGAGCTCTCCAATGATGTCAAGGACAAGATTGTAGACCTACACAAGGCTGGAATGGGCTACAAGACCATCGCCAAGCAACTTGGTGAGAAGGTGACAACAGTTGGTGCGATTATTTGCAAATGGAAGAAACACAAAAGAACTGTCAATCTCCCTCGGCCTGGGGCTCCATGCAAGATCTCACCTCGTGGAGTTGCAATGATCATGAGAACGGTGAGGAATCAGCCCAAAACTACACGGGAGGATCTTGTCAATGATCTCAAGGCAGCTGGGACCACAGTCACCAAGAAAACAATTGGTAACACCGTATGCCGTGAAGGACTGAAATCCTGCAGCGCCCGCAAGGTCCCCCTGCTCAAGAAAGCACATATACATGCCCGTCTGAAGTTTGCCAATGAACATCTGAATGATTCAGAGGACAACTGGGTGAAAGTGTTGTAGTCAGATGAGACCAAAATGGGGCTCTTTGGCATCAACTCAACTCGCTGTGTTTGGAGGAGGAGGAATGCTGCCTATGACCCCAAGAACACCATCCCCACCGTCAAACATGGAGGTGGAAACATTATGCTTTGGGGGTGTTTTTCTGCTAAGGGGACAGGACAACTTCACCGCATCAAAGGGACGATGGACGGGGCCATGTACCGTCAAATCTTGGGTGAGAACCTCCTTCCCTCAGCCAGGGCATTGAAAATGGGTCGTGGATGGGTATTCCAGCATGACAATGACCCAAAACACACGGCCAAGGCAACAAAGGAGTGGCTCAAGAAGAAGCACATTAAGGTCCTGGAGTGGCCTAGCCAGTCTCCAGACTTTAATCCCATAGAAAATCTGTGGAGGGAGCTGAAGGTTCGAATTGCCAAACGTCAGCCTCGAAACCTTAATGACTTGGAGAAGATCTGCAAAGAGGAGTGGGACAAAATCCATCCTGAGATGTTTGCAAACCTGGTGGCCAACTACAAGAAACGTCTGACCTCTGTGATTGCCAACAAGGGTTTTGCACCAAGTACTAAGTCATGTTTTGCAGAGGGGGTCAAATACTTATTTCCCTCATTAAAATGCAAATCAATTTATATAATTTTTTCACATGCGTTGTTCTGGATTTTTTTGTTGTTATTCTGTCTCTCACTGTTCAAATAAACCTACCATTAAAATTATAGACTGGTCATTTCTTTGTCAGTGGGCAAACGTACAAAATCAGCAGGGGATCAAATACTTTTTTCCTTCACTGTATACTACCCTTCATTGATGATGATGAACAATTGGTTAGTGAGTGTCCTTACCTACTACCAGACTGAGGGCGTATCCAAAGGGAGCCTGTGCCCAGGCCAGGCCGTAGTCAGGCAGGTAGACATACTCTGCCGTCCCGTTGATGTAGCCTCCGCCCACCCATGTAGCTGGAAGAGAGGTTCATCACATAGTTTAAGATATAAAAAAAGATTTAACACACATTAATAAGCTTGTCTAAAAATGTTTCAAATTGTTGAGATGTCTTTATAGTTCTATGTTTTTCATAAACTTAATTTTAGAACCACATTGTAGCCTTCAAATCAATCACACAACTAATATCCAATCATACAAACAATATCAATTCTGATATATTTAGTCGAATAAATCACAGAGCGTTAATAACCTAGTTGTTATTCCCCGTTAATAAAGCTAATGAATATGTCAGGAATGCTAAATTATGAAACGGTTCACATAGATCAATTAGGCTACCATGATTTTCATGAGCATTTCTGTAACTAGCGGAAAATAAATAATTGATGACTTTTCGATCCTGTAAAATCCTGCACCTCCGGGGTCTGTTATTAAAATAGCATCAAAGAGATTAGTTAGGAAATGCTCTGGGTCTTTAATTAACTCTGGCGTCAATTAATGTTGCTCTCACTAAAACAAGGGAATAATTCTGATAATGAGACGGTGTGCATTTACAATAGCCTGTCGATTGTGTTCTCCAACTCGATACAACAGCTGTCGTTGAAATGTAGGTAATTGATTTTCGCGATGCCTATCGCAACAATTGATAAAGGTCCGTGCGTAAAACCGGTCCGCGGTGCTGGTCTGACTGATGTGTGGGGAAAAACAGTCACACAGGCATTTGTCTTATTACGTCAGTTTCCATTGTGTCACGAGGAACATGATTAATTTCAATTTCCCCATCACTAAACTGTCTCTAAAGTTGACAGCGGAAATACTTGGAAATAAAAGCAAGGTGCAATTCCTCTCCAACAATTCAGTCAATTTAGGAAGAAGTCTGCATTTAAATGTAAACCATCCTCATTGGAAACAATGGTAGGTTTTCAAATCATGAATTAAATGTTGTTTCACTGATTTCAAAACTTAGTTGGCCTGGTCCCAAGCCAACCCAGCCCTGCCACAATCTCTCGCCAAGTCTCCAGACATTTGGACCATGTCACAACTCACCCGTCATGGTGAATCCACCGACGAACAACCCAATGTCCCTCCCGCCGACCATGATAGTTTCACTGCGGTCCTGGCCCTCCGACACCCCAGAGTTCTTGTTCTTCCACGCGGCCCATATCCCCACGGCCAGAATAAGCAAGTAGAAGATCACTATAGCCACAATCCCCTCGGCGTGGACGGCCATCCTCTTCCACTGCCGTGATCAGTCTCTGCGTGAGGAACGGCGTTTCATTGAGACCTGCGCCAGGGATGGAGAGAGAGGGAGAAGCCACGCAGCCACTCCCGGTAAAGTGGTCATCAGACGTACAATCAAACGTGTATATTCTTAAGACAAACAGATGTAAATGTTTTATTACTTAATTGCCTGAATAATAATTCGTTGAATTTGTATTGGCCATAATATTATTTGACAATCTGAGCTCTCTCTCTCTTTCCACTCCTTTGTTGAAGATTTTGTAGTGTTTGATTTACATGTTTACAACCAAAATCATGTAGGCTACATAATACAAGCAATAATGATTATGTAGTTAACAATAATGTTTGAAAGTAAAACAGGGATTGTGATTGTAACCATGTTTATCAGATCAGTAGAAAAAGCTATGTTCTACACCGGTTTCACATGTGCGTAAAAGGCGCTTTACGCATCCCGGAGCGCGCGCCCTAGCAGGAAAATAAAGTGCTGAGACATTTTAACTGGATGGGTCTTTCGTGCCACACCACCAACATCAAAGCACTTTTCAGGTTGAACTCCTGCTGACGGCAGGGTTTCAGGAACGGCTAAAGCAGTAATATCGACTTCCTTTCAAAGACCCGCCGATATCTCACACACACCTATACGTAATTTCAGCTAATGGCTTCTCCTTTAATTTAATGAAATCTGAGTCGACAGTTAATTAACAAACCGATTGAAACATATATGTAAAGACAATTGTTTGGAGAACGAGGGAGTGCCCTATCCAGGACACAGTGTGTATTCCTCCTACCTTTATAGTTGGCTTTTAAATGGACGTCGGGCGGTGGTTGCAAAAGTGCGACCAACGGGATTTCCAGAGAATACTGGGCAAGATCCTGGTAAGAAAAATCTTAGAACTCAACGTAATCCACGCCACCCGTGTGTAATTCCTCGGTGTGGTTTATGAGAGGAATATTCGTCAGAGGGGGGTGGGGGTATGGGCGTGAGAAGCTGAAAGGGAGTGGTGGGTTAGGTTTATCAATAAGGGTGACAGGTTGTGTAGAGGCAGACAGTGAAGGTCTTCCAGGAAAGGACAGGAAAATAACTAATTGGGAATGGCATGACGCACACCCACTGGAGAGATATCCTATTAAACGTCCGGTTTGAATGGACCCCGTTAACTCTCCAGGTTACATTTAGACGTGATTGACGTTCACACAGGCGCCTGTTGAGTGGAAATGAAAGCACGGTGCTTTTTTTTACGCGGGAGAATATTGAGATAGTGGGCGGTTAGAATGCCGGATGGATGGCCTCTGTCTTGCTACATCCAGTAACAATTAAATTATTTATTTATCTGGTAAAACAGATATGGGCCATTTTATGCAGGATAGTGTCTAACATTATAGCCATGGGCAATGGAAACGAGAATCAGTCAGATAAAAAAATTCTAAACATAAAATGCATAACCTGTACACCTACACCAGTGTTCCCCAACTGGCGATTCGGGGGTCATTGTTGGACATAAAAAGACAAAACACCAGGAAATCAGCTCCACGTGATTTTAGTCTTGGTAATCTGTTACCAAATATTCCCACGGATTATAGAGAGAAGTGATCATATACAAATGTAAGCAAGGTTTAAAATTATTATGTTTTAGTCAAATATATTTGTGTGGGCTTTTTGCAGTCAATTTGGAGCCTACCAATTATTTATAATTACCTGACCTACACCAACATTGGGCTACTTTCAGAGTGCATTGAGTAGCTCAGTGTGGAGATAGCTAATCAGGGATTTGGAGTATAACATCGCAATTGTCCGATTGTTGCTGTCCACGGTACTGAAATTTGGAAACAACCACTTCCATCCAATCTACACTCTAAAAAGAAGATTCATGGGGTATCATTTAGGGGTTCTTCAAATTGAAACTGTGGGGGAACCCCTATAAGTTCTTTGAAGAACCCCTTTTAATTGATCATCGAAGAACTTTTTGAATAACCTTTTGAAGAACGTTTTGGGATACATTTTTGAACTACCACCCCTCCCCTGTTATTATTATTATTAATAATATGCATAACAATAACAACAAGAACACAATATTTTTGTAATCAGTGTTTATTATGGTTTCAGTGGAAAAGCAGAATTAAACAATCAAATTATGAGGTAAACTCCCAGCAGAGCCCCAAATCCAATGGGCATATCCTCTGCCGTGCTGACGTTTTTAGTATCCATAGCCAGAATGATTTTGAAATGCATTGTGATCAAACAGGTTTCCTGTTATATTCATCAGAGGTGTAGGGGAGGCTGTGAATCCCCAAAATAGTAATTATACAGATGATAAACAAAACATGCACATGACAGTATTCATGCCCTAGTTTTTGTGGTAAATGTGAATTTAAAAAACTGTTTTGATAATGGTCTTCATACACATACCTTGTCCATAATGTAGAGGCCTATGGGATATTAACTGAAGAGGTAAGGGAGGAGGATGCTAAATGTGACCTGCATAACATACCAATACCAATTGACATACCTTTGTATACCTCCTTGTCTGTATACCTACAGACACAAAAGTGAGCAGTTCTGTCATCTGCACCCAATACAGCTAGCCTTCAACATATTCTTATAGCCTACGTATTCTGACCTCTTTGCTGGTTGATATCCATTGAATTGTGTCCATTTTCTGTTTGGGAAAGAGTTGCACAAATATGAAAATAACAATATCAATTTAGATCATACAAGAGACAAACCTTACCTTAAATTGATGAGATCTTTAAATGTTTCACTTAAGTGACTGAACCTGCTGTCCTTTCAAATTCAAATTCAAATGTTTACTAAGGAGGTTCCTCTATGGGGTTTTTGGAAGAACCTTTTGGGGGCCATTTTCAGTGCCAAGGACCCTAAGGTTCTTCGAGGAACTTTGAGGATCTTAGAAGAACCCTTGTTGAACCCCTCATTTTTTGTGTATCGGTTTTCAGTCTGTTCAAGCAATTTACTCATTTCAGTGCACATTTCACACAGGCATTGTCTAATTTCAAAGAGCAATGGACCTCTTTTTGCATTGAAGATTGGAAAGGTATTTTTCATTTCTATATTTAGACTGAACATGTTGACCAATTTAATAAATAGGCTACCAGAAAGCTGACTTCTCTGTTCCTCTGACAGCTCTGTCTAATTTACCTTGCTTTATGTTGACGGTCTGCCAGAGAGAGGATACATCTAATTGGATAGTTTCAGAATACACAAACAACTCATAAACATGTCCACGTGCCTGGCGTGGCTAATGGCGCAGGTAGGGGCCTGCAACAGGAGACAGACAACAATAATGAATTGACATGGACTGCGATATGGACTGCGTGTAAATGATCAAATCTAGCCTTCAGCTAACTTAAAACGGCAGTCAAAATTAATGTTTAAAAGACATATACAATTTTAAATGGAGTTTGACTTGGATATATTTATATAGGGATTGGACATAATTCATGGAAATTCTAGGAACATTTTGAAAAGCAGTTTCATTTAAACTTTTCTAAGCTGCCTGTCTTCAACCCCGAACAAGTTTGGTATCTGCCAAGCAATTGGCTAGTCTTTCTTTCTTGAACACCACTCACCTTCTAGACAGGCTGTTGGTGCCACCGTGTGGTCATCGTAGGCACAGATCACATTTCCCAGAAGTTTCTGGTCCTTAGTCCAGTTAGGCTAATTAATGCACATAGCGAGCATCCTACCACCATACTCAAGCTCAAACGTAGTCTGTTGCACCATGGTGACTTTGTATTTTAAAATTGCAGTATAAGTATAAAGCAGTTTATAAATATGAGACTATAAAACTATAAAGACAGGAAGTGCTTCACAACAGCTATTAAGTTATGAGCAATGAAACGGGAAGAAATAATACATGTGAAATGAAACTTGACTTTATCATACCTGCTGTCATTTTCCTAATGGCCTTTATGAAGGAAGCTCATTTTTGTATCATGGAATAAGTCCTGTTAATGTTTTTCGGCTCTTATAGTAAACATACAAATTAAACAGGATAAGTAGTACAGGATTATCCTGTGGGAAGTCCTAGAAAAGAAGGACACAACCTGAACAACATCAACACTGTAAACCACACTGATCCTCACTGACTCTCTGAAGGTCTGCTGGAAAGTCTATGAGAGTGTATTGCTCACTTAAAAGCAACTTGAGTCTTTATTTTGTAGTCATTGAGTTTGAACTTCCCTCAATCAGTCTCTATTATCTGCCACACTCAGACATAATCATTGAGTGTTTCCACTTACACACTAGAAAGCATTCATTGAGTGTGTACTCCATCCCCTCAGACGTAGTCGTTGAGTCTGTAGCCATTGCTGGACAGTGAGGTGCGTGAGGGGGAGTAGTTCCCTAATAGGGCAGCAGGGGGATAGTAGGGGGGTTCTGGGGTGTTTATAGGGTTGAAGACGAGGGGAGTACAAGGGTGTAGATGACGAGGTAGATGGAGGGGGTTCCTGGGCCGCCCCTCACAGTTCCAACAGAGCACCGCCCCCTCCCATCAGACTAAGACAGGCCGAGACGTATCCCAAATACACCGCCATGCCAATCTCATACTTCAAATCTGCAACACAAAGTAACATTTCTTGTTATTTTGTTATTTCTGCAAACATGTTTAAGTGAAAGAAAACTAGTAGCAGAGTTATAAAATAAAATAAAAGATGAATTAAATATATTGAATAGTACCTTCAGGTAGGATGGGGTTGTAGAAGTCGAGGAGGACATCATTGGTTGTCCAGCAGACAGTGATTAGGCAGAGCCTGCCTGCAGACAGGAAGCAGACCCCTCCACTGATGGCCAGGGCATGCTTGATGGACGAGCCGCGGGCACAGCGGGTACACTTCATCCCTGCAGAGGACACGAGGGCTGCCAGGGTGGAGGTCAGGCAGGACAGCAACATCAACGCCCGTGCCGCCTAGGGAGGGAGAAGAGTTTAGTATCATAATGGCTGTTGCTCAAATTACCGTGTGCTCAAATTAATCTAATCAATCAATTAACAAATCAAACAACCAATAATTCCTACCTGCAGGTCAGGTGGCAGAGCCAGCATTGAGCTGTGTACTTCACACTGGTAGATGCCCGTGCTGTGCCACACACACTCCATCCAGAGCCCCTTCATGTAGGCAGTGGCTGAGATTATGTTAGAGCCCACATAGGCCGTCCGCCGCCAGTGGGGGAGCACTGTAGCAACTACACTACCCACAAGCCCCAGCAGACCCAGGAAGAAGCCCAGCAGCTGGACCGCCATGCTGGCCATGTCTGGAACATCCGCTAATGAACAACTGCACACACAGAACTACACAATGCTACACACACAAATCAACACACGCAGAGCCACACGCACAACCACACAATAATGGCTTTGAGACATGAGTTTAGTATCCTATTATTCTTCTCTTTAGCTCTGGTTCCCAGCTGTACTGTTGGAAGTCCAGAGGGTCTAGAGTCAGTCACGGTGTTGAAGCCATCCTGCAGTGGTGATCCCTTTGGAGCTCAGGTGTTGTGGTTTCGCTGTCTTCAGTGTTGTCTATGGAGCGCTGTACAGTGACTTCAGTGGCTGTGTCTTCCATGTGCTCTCTAAAGCTCTTTAACAGATGCTTCTTCTGAGGGTTCTGTCCCTGGTGTCATTGAGTCTGTGACTAATAAGTTCTTCGTTCAGCTCCACGTGTTGAGCATGGTCCTCTGAGCTCAGCCAGCTAGTCTCTCTTTGATTGTGACTGAGGCTGTCCCGCTGCTCCTGTGGAGAACACACATGCTTAAACATTCACAGAAACCAACACCCAGCTCAGTTGAATGTGACAAACCACTAACTTCTAAATGAGAGACTGTTTTATAACTCCTGTAAATATTTTGTGTTTAGAAACACTAAAATGATTTAATGAGATTATGCATTCAGCTGGCCTATAATAGATATTGCATTTCACCAAGTACCATAAAATGTATTTTATTTTAATCATACAGTTTGATTTATACTGAACAAAAATATAAATGCAACATGCAACAATTTAAAATATTTCACTTAATTACAGTTCATTTAAGGAAATCAATCAATTGTAATAAATTAATTAGGCCCTAATCTTTGGATTTCACATGACTGGGAATACAGATATGTTTATTATTATTTTTTTATTTAACCTTTATTCAACTAGGCATGTCAGTTAAGAACAAATTCTTATTTACAATGACGGCCTACCAAAAGGCAAAAGGATGGGGCTGGGGTTAAATATAAAAATAAATGAAATAAAAATATAGGACACAACACACATCACGACGAGAGACAACACAACACTACATAAAGAGAGAGCTAAGACGATAACATAGCATGGCAGCAACACATGACAACACAGCATGGTAGCCACACAACATGACAACAACATGGTAGCAACACAACATGGCAGCAGCACAACATGGTAGCAGCATAAAACAGGGTACAAACAATGTTGGGCACAGACAACAGCACAAAGGGAGAGAAGGTAGAGACAACAATACATCACACAAAGCAGCCACAGCTGTCAGTAAGTGTCCATGATTGAGTCTTTGAATTAAGAGATTAAGATAAAACTGTCCAGTTTGAGTGTTTGTTGCAGCTCGTTCTAGTCACTAGCTGCAGCGAACTGAAAAGACGAGCAGCCCAGGGATGTTTGTGCTTTGGGAACCTTTAACAGAATGTGAATGGCAGAACAGGTGTTGTATGTGGAGGATGAAGGCTGCAGTAGATACCTCAGATTTTAATTTAATCTTTATTTAACTAGGCAAGTCAGTTAAGAACAAATTCTTATTTACAATGATGGCCTAGGAACAGTGGGTTAACTGCCTTGTTCAGGGGCAGAATGACAGATTTTTACCTTGTCAGCTCAGGGATTCGATCTAGCAACCTTTTGGTTACTGGCCCAACACTCTAACCACTAGGCTACCTGCCGATAGGGGTGAGGCCTAAGAGGGTTTTATAAATAAGTAACAACCAGTGGATCAGAAAACCAGTCAGTATCTGGTGTGACCAGCATTTGCCTCATGCAGAGCGACACACCTCCTTCGCATAGAATTGATCAGCCTGTTGATTGTGGCCTGTGGAATGTTGTCCCACTCCTCTTCAATGGCTGTGCGAAGTTGCTGGATATTGTCGGGAACTGGAATATGCTGTCGTACACGTCGATCCAGAGCATCCCAAACATACTCAATGGGTGACATGTCTGGTGAGTATGCAGGCTATGGAAGAACTGGGACATTTTCAGCCTCCAGGAATTGTGTACAGATCCTTGCCACATGGGGCCGTGCATTATGCTGAAACATGAGGTGATGGCGGCACGACAATGGGCCTCAGGATCTTGCCATGGTATCTCTGTGCATTCAAATTGCCATCGATAAAATGCAATTGTGTTCGTTGTCCGTAGCTTATGCCTGCCCATACCATAACCCAACCGCTACCAACGTTGACATCAGCAAACCGCTCGCCCACATGACGCCATACTTGTGGTCTGCGGTTGTTAGGCCGTTTGGATGTACTGCCAAATTCTCTAAAACGATGTTGGAGAAATGAACATTCAATTCTCTAAAACGATGTTGGAGAAATGAACATTCAATTCTCTAAAACGATGTTGGAGAAATTAACATTAAATTCTCTGACAAGAGCTCTGGTGAACATTCTTGCAGTCAGTATCCCAATTGAACGCTCTCTCAAAACGTACATGCACATGTGCGCACACACACACACACACACACACACACACACACACACACACACACACACACACACACACACACACACACACACACACACACACACACACACACACACACACACACACACACACACACACAGTCATTGTAAATAAGAATTTGTTCTTAACTGACTTGCCTAGTTAAATAAAGGTTAAATAAATAAAATGAAAAACACACACACACACAAACTCTGGACAGTGACAGACCGAACTAATCCACATGCCACTGACATTGTGTTATTCATATAAACAGGATTTCTCACATTTTATTTATGATATAGAATACTACAGTTTTCCTTTGCCTCATACAGAGGGAATACAGTTGATATCAGTATTATGATCCACTTTTCACTCCACCTTCCAGTTTTCATTTATCAATCATTTCATCTACCACCAACCTTGAAACAAAACAGTCACTGTTTTTATTTTTTCATACTCTATCAAAGCAAAGCAGCTTCCATTCCTCAGTAGAACACTGGGAACAGAATGCTCTTTGTGTTTAATGATTGATTCTGTAAGGGAGGAGACAACCACACAATAGAACAACTGATTAACATGTTGTTGGCTACTGATCACATGAGTTCAAACTTTGCTTTTCCGTGCACGTACCAAAAGTTACAAAATAAAACCCCCCAACACTTCACTTTCAGTGATTTACCCAACACATACACTCCCTCCTCTCCCCTTCTTACCTGTGACATGCATATCCCACCTGATGCTGTCTAGTGCTGCAGGAGGGTAGCGGCTGGCAGTCTGTCTGTCCTATGTAGACTCACAAACCCATGTTATGTAGCATTTATAAAGGCCTCTCTATAGTTCACAAAGCCTGTCAAAGCTGCACGTCACCGCCCAGACCAGACCAGCGCTCTGTCTGCTTGCTCTCTCTTTCCCTCTACCACCAGTGTCGCCTCTGCTTTAGAGTCCAAGTGAGGGCAGTGTATGGGTATGTCTGTGTTCTTATTGTCCTGTCAGGGAGGTGACAACTGTCTGTCAGTAATGTGACACGGTGTGGCTCGGTATGGTGTAGCTCTATAACGGTTAGTTGCAAACATAGTTCCTACCCCAGGGGAAGAGAGAGGGCATCATCACACTGCATGGTCCTCCTTCTTCTCTCCAGTCAACATGGGAATCTGTCAACAACAACAAACAGGATGATGGAAACAACAAAAAGTAATTGAAAATGTTTGAGGACAGTATAATTTGAGAGTATTCAAAGACAATAGTAGATGATGATAGCACTATAAATGATTATGCCTTAGCTCTTATCATGGGGCAACGTAAACAGAGTGACACAAGTACAGTACCTGAAGTACAAGAGATTCCATGTGGTGTGAGCTCTTCCAAATCTGCTGGTTCCTCTTGATCTGGTCAGTGATAGACAGTCTGCCACTATTTTCTTAGTCCTGTTCTCTAGTTTTGTGTATTCTGAGCCTATAGAAGACCGGCACGCAAGGCTATATTCCCAATCTGTCTGCCAATCCTTCATACGGAGTAGTAGCCTAGCAGTAGCCTTTCTAGCAGCCTGCAGTGCAGCCCATCCTGCCGTGTCAGTCTCTCATAAGATTATGTGTCCTGTCTATCTCCTCCAGAGGGATATAACACCATGTGAATGGGTCATGTCTAGATGGGATCCGGCTTTTGTCAATCTTACATCAAAAGGTGATCTAACCCTAACACTTTTCCTAACCTTAACCTAATTCTTCTAGCCTGCCACGTTTCTTCTCCTAACCTGCTGCGTAACGTCTCCTCAACCTGCTACGAATAGTCAATTCTGACAAAAGCTGGATCCCTTCTAACCATGACAATGTGAATGCTGAGGAGTTAATAGCCTTAGGGGAAACACTGTAATCCTCCACGCATTAGGGAGCTCTGTCGGAAATAAGGTGTTTATTATCTGCTTCTAGGACAAAAAATAGAAAACGTGTATTTGCATGATCACTGTAAACCCCTTTTGAATGCAGCTAAGGCCTAGATTTGACATTAGAATCAGCTTATTCATAGGTTAGGCTACTGTGGACTAGGCTAAATAAAAATCTGGTCATGTCATGTAAGACTAATTTTAAACCACATAATCATTAGGCTAGCCTACATGAGAGGGATCATAGGTACATTTATCATAAATCACACAAGTTTACATGTGTAGGATGGCGCCGACAGAGATGGTCGCCCCGCTTCGAGTCCTTAGGAAACTAGGCATTATTTCGTTTTTTTATGTATCATTTCTTATATTATTACCCCAGGAAATCTTAAGTCGTATTTCCCTAAGCGGAACCTCTGCTTGGACCACCACCCAGGACAATGGATCTAATCCCAGAAGCCGACCCAAAACAACGGCGCCTCAGAAGGGGCAGACAGAGCGGCCTCCTGGTCAGGCTCCTGAGATGTGCACATCGCCCACCGCTCCAGAGTATACTACTCGCCAATGTCCAGTCTCTTGACAACAAGGTAGACAAAATTTGAGCAAGCTGCCTTCCAGAGAGACATCAGAAATTGCAACATCCTCTGTTTCACAGAAACATGGCTCTCTCAGGATATGTTGACGGAATCGGTTCAGCCACCGGGCTTCTCCATGCATCGCGCCGACAGAGATAAACACCTTTCTGGGAAGAGGAAAGGCGGGGGTGTATGCTTCATGATTAACAACTCATGGTGTAATCATAACAACATACAGGAACTCAAGTCCTTCTGCTCACCCGATCTAGAATTCCTTACAATCAAATGGCAGCCATATTACCTCCCAAGAGAATTCTCGTCAGTTATCATCACAGCTGTGTACATTCCCGCTCAAGCAGACACCACGACGGCCCTAAAGGAACTTCACTGGACTCTATGTAAACTGGAAACCATATATCCTGAGGCTGCATTTATTGTAGCTGGGGATTTTAACAAAGCAAATTGGAGAACAAGGCTACCTAAATTCTATCAGCATATTGATTGTAGTACTCGTGGGGGTAATACACTTGATCACTACTACTCTAACTTCCACAATGAATACAAAGCCCTCCCACGCCCTCCCTTTGGCAAATACGACCACGACGACATCTTGCTCCTACTGTCTTATAGGTAGAAACTCAAACAGGATGTACCAGTGACTAGAACCATTCAACGCTGGTTTGACCAATCGGAATCCACGCTTCAAGATTGTTTTGATCACCCGGACTGGGATATGTTCCGGTCAGCCTCAGAGAACAACATTGATCTATACGCTGACTCGGTGAGGGAGTATATTAGGAAGTGCTTTGGAGATGCTGTACCCACTAAGACCTCTTAGGGCTAGGGGGCAGTGTTCGGGAGTATGGAGAGCCTGACGTGCCCAAAGTAAACTGCCTGTTACTCAGGCCTAGAAGCTAGGATATGCATATAACAAAACAAAAAAAAGGACAAAACGACCATTCTATGTGTTTCTGGGACCCGTGGGATTGCAACCAGAGGAAGATCTTCAAAGGTAAGTGATTAATTTTATCGCTATATTTAATTTTGTAATGCCTGTGCTGGTTTGAAATATATTTATATGCAGGAAGTATGTGTGGCGCTGTCCTCAGATAATCAAATGCTATGCTTTCGCCGTAAAGCCTATTGTAAATCGGACAACGCGGTTCGATTACCAAGAGTCTAAGCTAAAGAATGGTGTACAACACTTGTATTTTCATGAATGTTTAATATGACTATTTTTGTAATTTGAATTTGGCGCTCTGTATTTCACCGGATGTTGTCGTAGGTGGACCGCTAGGGCCTCACCCTAAGAAGTTAAAACCTACCCTAACCAGAAACCATGGATGGATGGCGGCATTCGCGCAAAACTGAAAGCACGAACCACCGGATTTAACCATGGAAAGAGGTCTGGGAATATGACAACATAAACAGTGTAGTTATTCCCTCCGCAAGGCAATCAAACAAGCAAAATGCCGGTAAAGGGCTCAGAGACGTACGTGGCAGGGTCTACAGGAAATCACGGACTACAAAAAGAAAACCAGCCACGTAACGGACACCGACGCCACACTTCTAGACAAACTAAACACCTTTTTTGCCCACTTTGAGGGTAATACGTTGCGACCCTTTCTCTGTGGCCGATGTGAGTGAAACATTTAAGCGTGTTAACCCTCGCAAGGCTGCTGGCCCAGACGGCATCCGCCAGCAGGCTGGTGTGTTTACGGACATATTCAATCGCTCCCTATCCCAGTCTGCTGTCCCCACATGCCTCAAGATGGCCACCATTGTCCCTGTACCCAAGAAGGCAAAGGTAACTGAACTAAGTTACTATCACCCCGTAGCACTCACTTCTGTCATCATGAAGTGCTTTGAGAGACTAGTCAAGGATCATATCACCTCCACCTTACCTGTCACCCTAGACCCACTTCAATTTGTATACCGCCCCAATAGGTCCACAGATGATGCAATCACCATCACACTGCACACTGCCCTATCCCATCTGGACAAGAGGAATACCCATGTAAGAATGCTGTTCATTGACAGCTCAGCATTCAACACCATAGTACCCTACAAACTCATCATTAAGCTTGAGGCCATGGGTCTCAACCCCGCCCTGTGCAACTGGGTCTTGAACTTCCTGATGGGCCGCCCCAGGTGGTGAAGGTATGAAACAACATCTCCACTTTGCCTAACCCTTAACACTGGGGCCCCACAAGGGTGCGTGCTCAGCCCCCTCCTGTACTCCCTGTTCACCCATGACTGCGTGGCCATGCACGCCTCCAACTCAATCATCAAGTTTGCAGACGACACTACAGTGGTAGGCTTGATTACCAACAATGACAAGACAGCCTACAGGGAGGAAGTGAGGGCACTCGGAGTGTGGTGTCAGGAAAACAACCTCTCACTCAACGTCTGATGGCCTTGAGATAGAAGCTGTTTTTAAGTCTCTCGGTCACAGCTTTGATGCACCTGTACTGACCTCGCCTTCTGGATGATAACGGGGTGAACAGGCAGTGGCTCGGGTGGTTGTTGTCCTTGATTATCTTTTTGGCCTTCCTGTGACATCGGGTGGTGTAGGTGTCCTGGAGGGCAGGTAGTTTACCCCCGATGATGCATTGTGCGGACCTCATTACCCTCTGGAGAGCCTTACGGTTGTGGGTGGAGCAGTTGCCGTACCAGGCGGTGATACAGCCCGACAGGATGCTCTCGATTGTGCATCTGTAAAAGTTTGTGAATGTTTTTGGTGACAAGACGAATTTCTTCAGCCTCCTGAGGTTGAAGAGGCGCTGTTGCGCCTTCTTCACCATGCTGTCTGTGTGGGTGGACCATTTCAGTTTGTCTGTGATGTGTACGTCGAGGAACTTAAAACTTTACACCTTCTCCACTACTGTCCCGTCGATGTGGATAGGGGGGTGCTCCCTCTGCTGTTTCCTGAAGTCAATGATCATCTCCTTTGTTTTGTTGACGCTCTGTATTTTCCACTGGCTGCCCCACCACCACAGAAAGCACTGATCTAGACTGAAACACCTGCATTTTGGAGCTGCCTTACTCAAGAAAGCAAAAAAGAGACCATGTTTGTATGCAGCTTAATTATTTTTTACATTGTTTGCAAACTGATATGTTACACGTATTAATGCCAAAATAATGTGCAAAACAGGATTTTTAATTTTTTTTATAGCTAAACAGGTGGGGCTCAAAACAGAAGGGGCTCTGCCGCTGTTATATCAGTTCTAGCACGTTAATATGTTTAATGGAAAAAGGATGTCTCTATAATGACCAATCTAAATAGCCTATCTACAAATGGTAAAAAGTTGTCACAGCGTGCTCGAGTGCTGCTCTGTCTCCTTGACTCAGCTGTCTCTGCCGCAGCACTCTCTCATCCAGTACTCTCAACACACACACACCCCTGCGGCTCTCCCCCTCTTCACCATTCACTCAATCACTCACTCACTCAGTAACAGCCTGCTCACTGCCTGATAGTCAGTGAAATATACAGTACCAGTCAAAAGTTTGGACACACCAACTCATTCAAGGGTTTTTCTTTATTTTTACTATTTTCTACATTGTAGAAAAATAGTGAAGACATCAAAACTATGAAATAACACATATGGAATCATGTAGTAACCAAAAAAGTGTTAAACAAATAAAATCAGATTCTTCAAAGTAGCCACCCTTTGCCTTGAGAGCGTTGCACACTCTTGGCATTCTCTCAACCAGCTTCACCTGGAATGCTTTTCCAACAGTCTTGAAAGAGCTCCCACATACACTGAGCACTTGTTGGCTGCTTTTCCTTCACTCTGCAGTCCAACTCATCCCAAACCATCTCAATTGGATTGAGGTCGAGTGATTGGGAAGGCCAGGTCAAATTATAATATAAATGATCATATGTATTATTGTCCCATTCACTTCTCTTGACCTAGGGAACAATAAGGACCTTCTACACTTTCTGAGAAGGGCTATGGATTAATAAAATAATGATAAGAATAATTCGATTTACATTATTCTCTTCAATTATGTTCTGATTTAATCGCTGCAGCAGGTGTTATCGAAGAGGATGTTGTTGCTAATTTGTTAGCTTCTCTCTTTACAAGAACAACTTTCAACAGAAGTTAAGTTTAAGTTTCAAATGATCATCATCTGGTGAGTGGAACTGTGTTTTTCATTGGAGCTCGCTTGCTGTTAGCCTTCTCTTTGAAAATAACTGGTGTGTGAAACATTGTTGCATTTAAAGTTTAGGTCACCGGTTATTTTGTGTGCTAAATGTGAAATGTTTTTTTGCAATGGGAAGTAATAGTTGTACATTTCGATTAGGAAATGCTTAGCCTAATGGTTGTGTTTTTGTATTCTTATGATTGGGACTTACTGGCTTATAATGGCAGAGTGAATGGACTGTTTGTTCTTTAACATCATGCTGTGTGTGACTGCTGTCTTTCCATCGGCCCTATGCAGCGGTGTAGTGGTACCTGCAGAAGTGGGTATACTCTAACTTTGCCAAAAAGTTTCCAAATGGCCCACCCAGCAAAGGAAAGGCATCCTGTGTGAAAAATCCTATGTTTTTGCTCAATTTGATTGGGTGTGCCTGGTTCGCCATTGGATAGGCCTGTGTCCACCCAAATCTACATCCTTGATGAAAACAGGTCATGAAGACTGAATTGTGTATCACAAATAGCCTACTAACCAAGACCTTGAACCAAACTTTTTCACTAACCAAGACCTTGGACCAAACTTTTTCAATACCTGGTTTGCATACCCATTGTTGCCTTAGTTAGCATTTACTGGTAGATATCAGTTGAAACGTCTTTCCTACCCACCCTACCGGCTACCGATGTCATTCTTCTGTGAGCTGCTCCATGCCAAAACCGGTTGAGAGCTGCACACTCTTGCAGTCTACAGATGATATTCTGCTGAAACTAGGCTGTGTGGAGGCGCTCATGTGAATATATTTCATGTGCTTTGCGATTTTGAAGGCTACTTTGCGCATTATTTCTCTATTGTACAACATAATTGATAAGTCGTATACCTCCGCTACACTACTTTTATACGCATCAGTGGGTATTAAGTGAGTATATGCAATGCCCCCCCCCACACCACTGACCCTTTGTGTTTTACAAAAAGTACACTCCTACATGAGTGCGCAGCTATTACCGTTGCTGTCCTTTCAGAATCACGAACATGTCACACACTGAAGGCCTAGGTCCAATATGTGTGTCACTGCGCAAACATGTCTATAATGGAAATAAAGACTGCAGGCCTGGCGAAGCGGTTTTATGCGCTTACTGAATGGAAGCTGATAATTCAGAGTTTTTTTTACTCCGCTGGTCTCGGCTGGTCTTGAGTAGAAATTATGAGTCCTCACTGTCCAAGACCGAGTACAAATGTATTCGACACCAAGACACTCAAAATGTGGTCTCCAGACTGGACCCGAGTACTACTACAACATTGTAGAGAAAAAAAATTAAGTTCTACCTGATGACATAATCAAAAGTTAAAACATAAAAAAAAAACGGTGATTTACAAACACTATGAGATTCGAGGTGACATTGGCAGCAAGAAAATACCCTCCCTTGAGCTAGACATTTCAAAACTTTATAAGTTCTAACTATTTAAATTAGCATACATTTGCATAAATCAACCCACTAAAAGCAATAGTAACTGTTCAAACTAGAGACACCCAACCAACTTTCACATGTTCAGGCTATCCTATCCTAAGTAATACATCTATCAATTCTTTAATCTATCTATCTATCTATCTATCTATCTATCTATCTATCTATCTATCTATACTTTTTCAACTATAACCATTTAAAATGTCCACAAATTAACATAGGTTTGAATGAGAACCATATGAATACAGAGGTAGCTATTTAAAATGGTCCTGATACTTTGCCAATTAAGCTATAAGACCAACTTTAAATTGTTCAGGCTATCCTAACTTCAAATTCTTAAAAACCTTTATCAACGATAGATTAGCATGACAAACCCCCACCAACAGTAACTCTTGAACCGTTCAAGCTAGAGACACCAAACCAACTTTCACATGTTCAGGCTATCCTATCTTATCATATCCTCTCCTCTCCAATCCATCAATCTTTCTATCTACTTACTTTTTCAACTATAACCCGTCCCTACCATTACTACCGCAGTCACTACCACTACTATAACTTCTTTCACAACCATAAATACTCTGATTCAGAGAGGTTGGGTTAAATGCGGAAGACACTTTCAAATTGAATGCATTCAGTGGTACAACTGACTAGGTATCCCCTTCCCCCTTCCCCTTTTTAGCAAGCACACCACATTTTCTTCAGGAAATGTACTTTCCTAGTTGCACTTGATACTTCTGTGTTGATGGAACCTAAACTCATCTGTTTTTGCATAAATTATTAAAACAGCCTTTGCAGTCTGAAGTGTTGATTCACTATTATCCCCACTTACTTTGCGAGATCAATATATCTACAGATCCTGCAAATAGAAAGACAAATTGTCATCCTCTTTGAGGAGAAGGAAGAGACTAAACAAATCAAGCAAATGCTTCACCTTTAATAGTTTTCATTAAAACATCCCAATATATATAGAAATATATTGTAGCACTGACTGGTGTTCTATGTCTGAAAACATCACAGCACATTAAATGGCATAAAAAAACAAGCATCAAGTACAGTTCAGAAATATGGAGGGTAAAATGTTTAGCAACAGAATACATTAATCATATCTTTCCACAATCAGACAACACAGTTACACGTCACGTGCTGTAACACTGAATAACAGTCTGAATACATTTACATTTTAGTCATTTAGCAGAGGCTCTTATCCAGAGCGACTTACAGGAGCAATTAAGTGCCTTGCTCAAGGGGACATCGACAGATTTTTCACCTTGTTGGCTTGGGGATTCGAACCATCGACATTTGGGTTATTGGCCCAACACTCTTAACCACTAGACTACCTGCCGTCACAGGTGAATCCATCTCAGAGGGTGGTCTCTCTTCACTGCAGAAAGTGGTTCAACAACACTTCACATAAACATTTTACAACAGTATTATACAGTAAGCATCGTGACAGAGTAACAAATAGAAAGCAAAAACAAATGATTCCCTTGCACCACATACTGTATGTAAATAGTGACAGAAGATAAGCAATGACACGGCCGGTTGGAGGAGCCATGTTGTAGTTGCGGAGGTCCCTCTTCTCTCCATCACAATCCTTCATCGTAAGCCTTTCATTCATTTCATTTCATTCATTATTCTGATATGATCTGTTTATAAACATATGGACAATATATGTTTATAGATATGGACAATTCATGAGATGAAACAGCCTGAACAATGAGACCTGAAGTTCCACAAAACACCTAGATTAGAAAAGTACAGCGCTAGAGGGTTAAGAGTAGGGGAGATGAATCATCATGAGACACAGGTCAACATTATACCTGTCACAGACTGAATACAGTCTCCCCTGCTCCAAACCTATCAACAACAACATAATCTAAGTCCACCACAGTGACATAAACTAATATGAGCTCACATGATACTTACTGTGCAATTTGCTCTATGGGTAAGGTAGAACAAAACAGAATGATTCAATATTGGTGCCAAAATTCCACCAGAAAAAAGTACACGTACATGCACACACAGTTATGTACCTTGCAGCCAGTCCACCCCCTCCTGTAGTCCCTCTCCTTTTACAGCATTACTGGCACTGAAACAGAGGGACAGATTTTAGTCATCTATCCCAACACAACTGTGTGTGTCTGTACCTGCTTGTGTGTGTGTGAGAGTTGTGTCCTACCAGATGTGCCAGGGCTTGTCTTTGATGTTCTCCAGACAGAGCAGCTGAGAGACTTTGACTGAAGACAGGGCTTCTCTCAGATCACTCTTATTAGCAAAGAACAGCACAGGCATCCTCCTACTGCAGATGTCTGGAGGGAGGAGGAACACCAGAGAACAGGTGAAGAAACAGTTTGTCTTTCTCCCCTTCTCTCCCTCTCTTACTCTCGCTCTTCCTGTGTCTCTCTCTCGTTCTTACTTTCTAATTCTCTTACCTTGGTGATTGAGAAGAGTATCAAGCTCCTCTTTGGCAACGACTATTCGTAACTTGTCTCCACTATCGATGACAAATATGATTGCGTGACTCTCTCTGTGGACACCACAACAGAAAACGATGTCATCAACAAGGGATAGGAGGAGCAACAGGGTAAACAACACTGAATGTGTTTCTCTACATCAGGGGTAAGCAACTAGATTCAGAGCGAATGGCCGGGGGGCGGTAACTCTTGGAGATAGAGTTAGGGTTGTGTAACCCCTAAAACAGTTCTACAGGCAATACTTGGTTGCTGTAAGTTTAGAGGTAAGCATCCTGTCATATCACGCAGTTCTACATAGATAAACAGTGCAGGTGTAAAGTCTTACTTGTAGTAATGTTCCCATAGGTTTCTATATCTGGTCTGACCAGACATGTCAAACACTGTGAAAGACAAACTTTGTAGAGACAAAATACATGTTACGCATCAACAAACACACTATAGTAATATAATTATGATAACTTTTTCCTGGTTCACTAAGTTAATCATAGTCTACATTACACGTTAATTACTACCTTGAACTCTTGAATTGTTCTATAGTGAAGCCAATAGTTGGGACAATGTGTTGTGTCTGGGTCTGTAATACGCACACACAAACAAAACGCAGACAGTCAAACAATAACTTGTATCAAAAATAAATAGTAAAATAGGGTGAAATAGGCTGTACTGACCTTCACCTGACTAACATGTTTCCAGTCGTCTGAGAGCGGGCCATATAAGCTTAGCTGAAAACAAGCAAGCAGTGGATAATTGCAGCGCATCGAATGCAATAACACATAGATCTTATTCATAAGCACAATGTGATAACACTCACAACTCGTATGTATAACCACAATGCGATAAAACTCACAGCTCTTATAATCAGTGGTGTAGTGGAGGGTAAACGCAAGTAAACGCAGTTTACTCACCTTTATTTTTTGCATGACAGTACACCCACCTTTTGAGAAAGAATTCATGGTAAATATAGGGAGCGTTACTTTTCAACCAACTGGCGATACGTTTACCCACCTATTTCTTTTACCACTACATCACTGCTTATAACCACAATGCATAACACTCACAGCTCTAATATACACTATATATACAAAAGTATGTGGACACCCCTTTAAATTAATGGATTCGGCTACTTCAACCACACCCGTTAATGACAGGTGTATAAAATTGAATGACCTTACTAAAGAGCGCAGTGACTTTCAACCTGACACCATCATAGGATGCCATCTTTCCAACAAGTCAGTTTGTCAAATTTCTTCCCTGCTAGAGCTTCCCCGGTCAACTGTAAGTGCTGTTATTGTGAAGTGGAAACATCTAGGAGCAACAATGGCTAAGTCGCAAAGTGGTAGGCCACACAAGCTCACAGAACGGGACCGCAGAGTGCTGAAGAGCGTAAAAATCATCTATCCTCAGTTGCAACACTCACTACTTTACTGACTTTGACTTTATTGTCTCCATTGGGAAATGTTGTAAGTTCCAAACTGCCTCTGGAAGCAACATCAGCACAAGAACTGTTCGTCGGGAGCTTCATGAAATGGGTTTCCATGGCCGAGCAACCACACACAAGTCTAAGATCCCCATGCGCAATGCCAAGCGTCGGCTGGAATGGTGTAAAGCTTTCCTCCATTGGGTTCTGGAGCAGTGGAAACAAGTTCTCTGGAATGATGAATCACGCTTCACCATCTGACAGTCCGATGGATTAATCTAGGTTTGGCGGATGCCAGGAGAACGCTACCTGCCCAAATGCATAGTGCCAACTGTAAAGTTTGGTGGAGGAGGAATAATGGTCTGGGGCTGTTTTTCATGGTTTGTGCTGGCCCCCTTAGTTCCAGTGAAGGGAAATCAACAATACAGCATACAAAAATGGCATTCTAGATGATTCTGTGCTTCCAACTTTGTGGCAACAGTTTGGAGAAGGCCACTTTATGTTGCAGCATGACAATGCCCCCGTGCACAAAGTGAGTTTCATACAGAAATGGCTTGTCAAGATACGTGTGGAAGAACTTGACTGGCCTGCACAGAGCCCTGACCTCAACCCCATTGAACACCTTTGGGATTAATTGGAACGTTGCCTGCAAGCCAGGCCTAATTGCCCAACATCAGTAATACTCTTGTGCTGAACGGAAGGAAGTCCCCGCAGCAATGTTCCAACATCTAGTGGAAAGCCTTCCCAGAAGAGTGGAGGCTGATATAGTAGCAAAAGGGGGACCAACTCCATATTAATGTTGTTGTTCAGGAGCAGGTGTCCACATACTTTTGGTCATGTAGTGTATAACTGTTATAGATTTTATGTTTTGATGACTCAATGTTTGTACTTAATACTAAGAACATTCCATTCTGAAAATGTATGCAATAGAGATAGGGTTACAAGACAAATGGCAGTCCAATTAATGTGTGTGTGTGTCTAGATATTAACTTGGTGTGCAGAAGTATGACTTCATTTAGGGGGTGTCTGGGAGAACAAAGAATTATTTGATTCTACCAGACACATGCGAGAGGCCCAATGCCCTTGAAAGACAGGAGAGATAGTTAACAGAACTCCCAAGTTTGACTTCGAAGATTGTGATAAGGAATGAATGGGTACTGTGGGAAGACACTATTTCCTTGGAGAGGCGCGGGGAAGTGGTGGGAATTTTGTATCTTTGTATTTCAACATTGTACCATATAAAAGACTGTGTACACCTTTTGGAGCTCAGAGCTCTCCCGTTTGACAATTATAGATTGGG
The DNA here is from genome assembly GCA_030435695.1 of Brachymystax lenok tsinlingensis. NCBI lineage: Eukaryota > Metazoa > Chordata > Actinopteri > Salmoniformes > Salmonidae > Brachymystax > Brachymystax lenok. Next base: position 22,605,134 of record CM059785.1, read on the forward strand.
CCTCTGTTTGTCTCATTTCAACCAGTATCTTACAAATACTGGGTAACAGACAGAGTTTGTTTAATTGAAGTTCAGTTTATGAACATTGAGAACGAAATTTCTATAACAGTTTGGTCCTTTCGAGCCGGATCTCAATACCTGTTTCTGTCTAGTTCCAGTGGACACTGAAAACCGTGCACGGGCGGATCAGAGATCCGTGAGATAAAGACCTGACCTCTGAATTGAGTTTTATTCAGGCTGGTGGGAGACTGGAACACGACAGAGACAGTGACGAGATCCAACCTACATTGCTTTTCCCAGTCTGCAAGACAGGTCAGTGGAGTCTTTATTCACAGATTTATTTTGGGGGGAATGGTTTGGGATATCTTAAATTGGGATATCTTAATTGGGATTTTAAAATGTTTAAAATTGAGCAAAAATAAGAGCTTAATATAGTATAATTAGAGACCCATAGGGTGTGGGAAAGTAGTCAGCGACAGTTAACTTTAAATGATGGATCCGGACTTGGTGTCAGACTTGGTGTCCCCCCGTTATCAGGTCCGAAACGACCTGAGGTAAGGCGCTGCCATAAATAAAACTAGTAAACGCTTTAATGTATCCGGCCTTAAGTGGTGGCCACGCGGTTATAAACGCAGGAACTTAAGTTATCCGGCCTTGGTGGCCACACGGGCTATTAAAGTCCAAAAAAGGAGGAGAGGGAAGCCTAAAATAGAGATGAGAGATAGAAGATATTAACGTCAATATGTCCCAAGTAACAACAGAAAAATAGGCGGGTTAACTAGGGCTTTAATGACCCCTGGAAAATAGCTTATAGTTGTATACGGGTGAGATCTAATGTCCAATTGAAAGGTTCCTCTATAGATAAAGTTTCCAGACCGGAGAATCCCACAAAGTAGATTACATATCACATAGGCTGTGGGAATATTACATAGAACCATAATTAGAGTAATTTGATAACGTTAGGAACCACACACATAGATCATGGAGACCTAATATAGATACACATATTGAGAACATAGAGGGTCAGCCTAGCACACACACATAGGGGGTAGTGACATACACATTACGTGTGAAACACATAGGGATGTTGATAAAATAAGTAGATGGGGAAACAATATGAAGCTCAAGAAGCACATCTAACAATATCCACATAGGATGGGGGTTATAGAATAATTGAGCGAGTATTTAAATGTGTATAAACCCAACCTAGGCGTCTGTAAGGAGACTATCAAAATATATTTGTAATATCAACAATGGGCAGTAAATCCTCAAAAGAGGTTCCCGAATTTACGGGAGATGAGCGCTATATGGATTTAAAAGATAAAAGAAACATTTATTTTGGTCCAAAATGGAGAAAGAAATATGGATTTGATAGACATCTAGATGTAGGAAAGATTCTAGAATTAAGTTTAAAAGAAAAGGTAGAACCAAGCCAGATATGGATAGTACAGATCAGATTGCCAGTTCTCTCGGCGCTCCGGATGCAGGCAAGAAAGGGAGAGAATTCCGGGAACAAATGTTCCACCAGTGTAGGTGAGAAAGGACGAAATGGAGAATTTAAATGTCACAATTGCAAAAAGAAAGAATACAGGAAAGATGCATGTCTAATGGCAGTCCTAGAAGACAGAGCCACGGGAGGAAAAGACAGAGAGGACAGGACTAGGTCAGTAAGAAAGGGCACGTCAGAGGAAGAATAACATAAGATGTTATAATTGTCAGAAAAGTGGACATTTCGCTAGGGAGTGCGAGGCCCCATGTAAACATTGTAAAAAAAAAAAAAAGGACATGATCACCGCGATTGTGAAAACAAACCAAAGGGGAGAGAGAATAAAATTGGAAAAAAGAGAGAGGCGCCAAAAACAGAGGATGAAGATGAGGAATCATGACTAGAAACTAATATCGACGAAATAGACAGGAACGATTTAGAAGACTGGTACGGGAAACATGACAGTGACTGTATAGATGAAGTTACTAAAAGAAGTGCACGTAAATTCTACCAATTCGTCTCGAATATGATAGAGTAAGTAAATTTAAGGGAAATAACATAATTTGACGTGTTTAAATGATAAGTTAGGAACTTAACTAGCCTTGTGAGGTGAGTAAATTGAAGATGTATTTTCTTGTATCTAGAAATAATGTTAGCTAAATGAGTTAGTCACGATTAGCTTAGGTGTTTGACCGCCGTGAGGGAAAAATAGTAGGAATTATGATTTAGAAAGTTTGAATCAACTAGTTCATTAGTGGATGTTAAGTTTAAAATGGATATTAATGTTGTATTCTGCCACATTCGACCCATCGCTAAAAGTTTAGATTTGACGTTCAATGTTGATAAAATATTATGCTATGTGGTAGAGCAGAAAAACCATGCGACCCAAGAAAAAAAAAAAAACTTCAGTCACTCTTTTTCTAATTCGAAATAAATGCATAAGTATTGAGACATGGGGAGCAGGATATAATAACTAATTAAAGTGGCCTCCCTGTAAAAAGCAGGAATAGCTTAGTTTTAACTATATTTAACATTTTTTTTTTTTTTAACTGGTAACAAACGTTAGCAAACAGATAAGTGGTTGGAAGCAAGTAATTGTTGGGATGTTTAAAAGTAAAGGTATGAATTAAACATTACTATTGTTCGACAATCAAGCTGATAAGACAGCACCAACTTTTTGAAGGTCCAACATTTGCTAACTAATAGTTTTGCATTTGACTAAACTAATGCAAAGGTTAAACTGATAGGATTACTGGAAAGGGCCTCTGGGATTGATTAGTTTACAGTAAGGTCAATTCCATTTAATGGAAAACTATTATGAGATTTGAATATAGTGCTTGCTTTCAGGGAAAAATGGAAGTCAAATACGTGTGTATGTGTGTTAATTAAGGGAGACAATAGATAATGGTTAACAGAAATAGTCTACTGTATAATAGCTATCAAATTGGTCTATTGGAAATTGGGATAACAGAGTGTTTGTACATGATTATGGCAGTGAGAGACCAACCTTACAATACCGTGTGTGTGTGATGTGAATGGGTGTAGGAACAATCAATGCAATTGCGGAGGTCTCACTGAAGTGTGGGATTTAATTTGTATAGAACTGTTTTGTGAATCCCTGAATAGTGGAACAATTCCTGGTGAAAACTGATCACTTTCACTAGAAATTGGGGAAAAAAAAACAAACCAGGAGAATTTAATTTAGGAAAAAAAAAAAAAAAATTCTATCCAAATAGTACTATTACTTTAGGAGATTATTATTATCTCCTTAGGAAATTATATGGATAGTGTTTGGGGAATAGAGCCTTGTTCAGTCTGCATGTAGGAGTAGAGAGAGAGTTTTGGGCTGAACACACGTGTGTTAGAACATGCAGTAAGACAACCATCAGGATTACTCTGGGGCAGTGGGGAGTATATGGGGTGAAAGGGGTAGGCGCCCATCGCCAGACAGTGCAGATGAGGAGGATAAGATAGATACTGAATTACTAAGTATTTGAGTTAGCTACAGTAGATTTGGCTCTAGCACAGGAACAGAAACCATTTTAACATTGTTCTGACTCATGAGGCTTCTGGGGGGGAAGCAATGGTACCGGTGCTGATTTCCAAGTTGTGTCCCGTTAACCTATTGGGAAGGGATGTGATGTCACTTTTCAATATTGCTGTACCACCCACTGAAAGGGGCATGAAGGCCCACATAGTTAAGAACAACATGGTCATCTGTGGGGACAGCGAACCTTGTTGCTAGTATAGTCAGGACTTAGTTAGAACGGTGGGAGAGTATGGGTTATTGGGTATCAAAGGGAAATATGATTAATGACTGGGTATCCGTGGAGGGAGGGGTTGCACACAGCCCATCCGCAGACAGATACCGTTGGCATTCCCTAGATATGACTGTTCGTTTACTCAGACTGTGGACTGTAGGGAGGAGGTCATGACGTCAGCTTTGACCTAGAAACATGAGGGAAGAAGGATAAGCCAGTGGCTTGTATTATATTGTTAAATATGCCAAATCTATCATTTGAGCAATGTACTACTTTGAACCCCTCTACTTTAATCCCAATAGCCACTGATGGGTGTCCCCATGACTGTGTGGTGGAGACAGAGAAAGTAGTTCTCCCCAGACCAGATCTAATTGATTTGCTTTTGCCATACACTGAAATTACTATGTTTGTAGATGAGTCTTCAAGGTAGAATTCAGATGTTTCAAATACAACTGGGTATGATGTTGTTACCCTTACTAAAAACTTAGAGGCTGAATCACGACCTAGTCACTATTCTGTGCAGCAGGCAGAAATTGATTGTTAGATATTTGTTATGATAGAGCCATTTTTAGATATGGTATGTTTTGATACAGGGGCAGAGCCTTGTATCAACAGGAGGGATATGGTAGAGATGATTGTTAGATATGGTAGAGATTGTTGGACAACACAAATTACTTAATAACATTTTTTGTTAATACAATGTTATAGAATGCATGAATTCTATGATTAAAAGTAGGTTAAGATAGATACACCTGAGTACAGAATGAAATTGGGTAAAATGTCTACTAATAGTATTAATGAGATATTCGGATAACCCCAGACGAGGGATTATCTCCATTTGAGAAAGTATTTGGTAGACCTTTTAGAATGAGAGTTAGGAAGATAGTAGCAGATCACATGAGAAGTTGTTTGCTAACCACACCTGCATGTCAGAGATTTTATGCCCAACAGGAGAACTACAGAAGGAGGTGACGATCCAGCCTGGTGACTGGGTGTGGGTCCAATCTCTGGAGGAAAATGACTGGAAGCAGCCCCCGTTGGGAAGGTCCCTACCAGGTTATGATGGTCACAGCCTTTGCCATTAGAATATCAGAAACAGCAACCTGGGTCAATGTTACCCACTGCAGAAAGGTAGGAACACATACAAACACCGTGGAGCACACGCAGAGTTAAAGAGCAGAACTGGACCAATAGGGTCTGGGGGTCACCTCTGTTAACGAAGATTTCCTACCCTGACCTATCATCACTGTAGTGTGTTCACTAGAGGTGTAAGTATGGGGTGGTACCTAGCAGACTGGCTAAGGGCAGGAGAGGGTTGGCGGTTTTTGGGATATGGGGTACCTTGAGCTGCATCATAGTTTTGATGACCTTTTTTTATAAATCCTGATTCAACACCTCTAGTATAAATTATATGTCACTGACAGGTTTAAGAAGTAAAAGACTAGTTATATAATACCCGACCCCTCATGAATAAGAAGGATATAAAGAAGGAGTCCAAATAGATGATGATGTCAGATTTAAGGTAAATATTAAACATTTCCCTGATAGAGCAGGAATATGGGTGCATAATAAATTGTATCTGTTTGGGACCCACTTCATCTTGTTCCTGGCCTAGGTAATTAAACATACTTGGGGACCGGGGTATGTGGATGGAAAGTGATCTCGATGGAGTTTTAAACAAAGTTTGGATATTAATGACTGTAGAGTAGATGTAGCAGTAACCCTCTGAGGACTCACAGGAACAGACACAGAATGAAGGTATTGGGCTTACTTACACTGATGATTGTGGACTCGATTTTTCCTGTTCATTAATCCAGTCGGTGGAGACCAACTTCACGAAAGACCCAGGTCTTGTAATGGATCTCAATAGATGTCTGTTAATGTGACTGATTTGGGTTCAGAAGTATAGGAGGAAATTCTTAACCTTACAGATTCTATAACCAATGTGTGGTGGGCTTGTACCAATGAAGGAGGACTCTGACAGACATTACCTAAAGGGTGGAGGGGCACTTGTGTTTTGGTATTATTGGTCCAACCAGTTAGGTTTAGACATCAGAGGCCAGTTCTGGACGGGAAAACTAGAAAAAGGAGAAATATAGGTTTTATTATACGCAGTTCTATTTGGATGGATGTCATAGGCGTCGCCAGAGAAGTTCTAGACGAGTATAAAGCTATGACTCAGATTGGGGATAGATTTATCACTACGCTTTTCTGGTGGGTAATGATAACTGAAAATGTTGGTTGGATCAATTATATGTATTATGATAAACAAGGATTTGTGAATAAGACTAGAGATGTGGTGATGGGAATCTCCGCCACCTCCCTCATGACCTGGCAAAATAGGTTGGCTCTAGATGTGTTATTGGCTGAAAGGGTGGCGTCTGCAGAATGATGGGGGAATAATGTGCTGTACCTTCTTCCCCAATAACATAGCTCCAGCTCTGACGAGTTGGTCTGACAATATGTTTGGACAATGGAAAAATGTAATGATTACTGTGTTGTGGGCTACTTTCACCTGTATGACTGTGTTTGGTGTGGTTTGATTCCATGTGTGTGATATTTTGTGTCTAGGTCTCTGGAAAAGGCGGTGATGATTCTCCAGGGCCCTGCCAGACTCAGACCATGTGATGACAGATACATGCCTTCTAGATGGACAGAGAATGCTGTTGGTTTTAATCCAGAGAAACCTGAATCAGATTTTTTTTTTTTTAATGTTTAGTAATGTTGTCTATTTGATAAAGTTTATAATGAAAATCCTAACTAGAAATGTTATGATTCGATATATGCCTAGAACAGTAATTGTTGTGGTTCAGATGTAAATACATGTATCGGTTTTGTATAATCGTTTTATGTGACAATGATAATTAATCAAAATAGATGTGGTGTTATTTCTTTCTAGTTTGTTTCTATCTGGTGTGGTGTCATTATTAATTCTAATCATTATAGATGGGTGATCGTGTGTAAAAATTTAGTCAAAAGGGTGGATTGTTATAGATTTTATGTTTTGATGACTAAATGTTTGTACTTAATACTAAGAACATTCCATTCTGAAAATGTATGCGAAATTTCTATAACAATAACCACAATGGTTAACACTCACAGCGCTTATGTATAACCACCATCTCCATGGCTCAGCTCACTCAACTCAGATACACAACTCTGTCTCTTTCCACTGACAGGCCTGCGCGCCTACACTACGCCACCACATTAAGAAGTTTCAATTTAGAACACAATCAAATACATCAGTCAATGGACTACAGTAGGACTATATTCTCAATTATAGTTAGGTCATGTCAGTGGACTTACATTACTGGGTTTGAGTTGGTTGATGATGGTGGTTTTCCCGCTGTTGTCCAGTCCTAAACACAACACGTTCACTTCTTTCTTCTCCTTCAGACCCAGCCATCCCGACAGTTTATCTAACAGGCCCATTCGTCCTGCTTAAAACATCCGATCCTAAGGATTAAATGTGGATTCGGTATAGGCCACCTACCACCTCAATATATAATTGAACGTTTCTACCATTCTCGCTGCAATTTAGTCTAACGTTCTAAAATAGAATGTTGCCATGGATAAGGACTAGGTAACTAGACAGCAGGTTGGCATAGACAGCAGGTTGGTCTAAGCCTATTAGAGTGAATTAATGCTCTGAACCTACTGGTGACCTGACTCGCAGTATGGGGTGATTCTGAGATGGACATTAGATTAAGTCAATTTCATGAGGAAAGGTTTGTTACATAGACCTACAGTAGCCTATACATATTCCAGTCATGCTGAATATGTATAGGCTGGTGTTTTTTAATATATTTTTTTAGTATTAGCCTATAATTCAAAAAACTAGTTGACTATTTAACACACATCATTAGTCAAGACAATAGCAGAACTTGGCTTTTCTCTTGCTTTATCCGTAGTTGATAAATTACAAATTGTTGGATACATCGCCCTGGCTCTAATAATGGTACTGAGTGGCGCAGTGGTCTAAGACACTGCATCTCAGTGCAAGAGGCATCACTGCAGTACCTGGTTAGAATCCAGGCTGCATCACATCCGGACGTGATTGGGAGTCCCATAGGGCGGTGCACAATTGGCCCAGCGTCGCCCGGGGTAGGCCATTATTGTAAATAAGAATTTGTTCTTAACTGACTTGCCTAGTTAAATAAAGGTTAAATAAAAACAATAAAAAATAATGCACGGTCAAAGTGCCCCATCTGCTGGCTAGTATTAAAAAGTCCACCTGAAATACAGTATATTCTACAAACATTTCGGGACACTGGTGGACAAAATATTGAGGTAACAAAACAGTATATGTGTAAACTCTGATCGACAGTCACGGTGAAAAAAGTTATGCTCTTTATACTTACAATAGATTTTTCCAAAGGTGGGTAAACTGTCAAGCAAAATAAAAAAGTTGGATAAACTGCGTTTACCCTCCAATACACCAATGAAGACTTCCAATAAATACAGCCATGTTCAACCAGATACCCTTCTCATGGGGAGGGATAGTTTGATGGCACAGTACTAGGGAAGGAATCATCTGATGGAACAGTACCCGTAAACAATGCCTCCTATAAGAACATGCCATTCATAGAATGAAACAGTCAGTAACAAAAAGACATTAACCACCAGTACTGTTCACCTTTATTTGCAAATAAATATCAGTTTTAAACTGCCTCTTACAGTGTGCAAGATCTACCACGTCTCTTTGAAAATGATAGAAAAATAAAATACTAGAATTATAAGTATACTTGTACTTTGTACAAAAGAGCATTCTCCCTTTGCTCAGCAGTAAGACATGCTAAACAGCCTGATCTGGTTTCTCCTTCCAGGAGGAGCTAAGTGTATCCTCCCTCTGAGAGGTCTGTCTGTGAACACCTTCTGGACAGGTGAGCTCCAGCCCGGTAGAAGTTGCCTCAAAACACAGATCTAGGATCAGCCCAGCATACCTCCATCCTTACCTCAACCATTACGGGGTAAAACTGTAAACTGACCTTCGTTCAGTTTCTAGGGGCAACTTCCTTCTACTCCGTACAGGCTCCTCAGGTATACTCCTGCTCCTGAACATACTGTATACTGTAGGTGTGTGTGTGACTGACTGGGTTTGAACCCGGGTCGTCTGTGCTCCACAAGACAGTGTTAGCCTGCTGAGTTAAAGCCTAAGCATTTGCTTCGGGGTGCTAATGCAAGCCTTCAGGTTCCAGGCAGAGTTTGGGGTGGTTCATCGAACCACCTCTGCTACCTGTGTATCTGGAGAGGTTTATGGGATATTACAATGCTGTTGAGGGCCATAGAGAGATAAAGAGATGTGTATATATATGACTTTGGTGCTGCTGTCTCTGCGCGTCTGTCACCGAGCAGAACATATCTCTATCTGTCTCTAGCATGGCATACATGTGAGTCTTGACAGAAAACACATATCATGACACCAACCACTGTATGCCAAACAGCCTTGGTTTCCATTTCTACTATATACATTGTTTTCCAACAGCTGCCATAAGTCTTTAGCATTGCACAATTGGCCTGTGGAGCTAGCATGTTAGCATGTAACAGAGTCTGTTGAGGTTTGCTGACAATCTGCTCTCAATGTCTATAGGTCCATAAGAGACTATAATTCATATATTTCTCTTATTGTAGTTACTGAGATGACTGCATATATTGCTCATTTAGATAAAATGCTAAATAAATAAAGATAGTATCCATATTTACTAGGGCGCTCACATACAAGACTGCACAGATATAAATATTATTTTAGGATTATAATCGATAAATTGTCTATACACTTAAAACATTCAGAAATCCTCCGCACTTCCAAAGTGGACTCTTTGTCTTCTTCAAGTATTAGCATACCCAGATACTCTGGAGAGGTTCAAAAACGCAACGAGAATACCTTATGATAACGCTTACTTATTAAACTCCAAAATAATTCATATCATATTAATTAAGGACAATCCTTTTGATTGCTCGTCTGTTAGCAGCTACATCATGGTCACAAAAACATGTAGTAGATCACGTCCCCAAATCTACAGCTCTACCGTATAATAAGTACTGATGCTGCAACAAGGCATACATTCCCCAGGGGGAGCCAGGGGCAGCCAGTACAGTGTCTCTCAGAGTCCTGTCCCTGTCTGTATTGTCCCGTCTCTGGCTGAAGCAGGTTCAGGAGTACAAAACAGTCTGGCTTTATGGAGTTTCTGCATCAAGGTCCAAGTGTGTGGTAGTCTGAGTATGAGAGGCCTCCGGGCTGAGATGGTCTGTCTGTACGCCTGTCTGAGGCACAGGCTGTGGCTGTCTGTCTCTGTGTCTCTCTCTCGGTCTCTCTCTCTCTCTCTCTCTCTCTCTCTCTCTCTCTCTCTCTCTCTCTCTCTCTCTCTCTCTCTCTCTCTCTCTCTCTCTCTCTCTCTGTTTTAAGGTCTCATACATGGAAGCCATTCTCGTGTAATAGCTGCAGTCGGAGGGTCTGAATGCTGCTGACGATCCTCCTCTGGTGGCCAATCAACACCACCCCGATCCTCCGCACGTCTCTAGGGGGAGAGGGAAGACACACACACACACACAAATACAGACACAGAGGTACACACGCATAAGCACACATGCATAAGCACACACACAAACACACATAAGCACACACACAAAAATTGGTTAGGGGAAATTGTAGGGTTAACTTAAGGTATTGGAAGGATAAGGTGGGCAGGCAGTGCAACGGTAACGTTTAGTTAAAGTTAGAGTAACATCAGAGTAATGTTTGAAGTAGTGAACAGTCCCTCCACTCACTCAATACTCATCTGTGCCACAGAGTCCAGTGTGCTGAATCCTGCTGCCACAAAGCTACTCTTGTATTGGCTCATCTTGATGGAATCCAACCAATCCCCGATGGAGATGAACATGGGGTAGTCCACCACCTCTCCTGGGGACTCTGCTAGACTGACAGATGGATCAAACAAAAGAAAATATAATAAGAACTAAAAACGTTTCACTTGCAGGTGAAATCAGAATGTCTGTTAAATGAAATGAATGTGATGTACCCCTGTATATCTTCCACCAGGGCCAGCAGGCTGCTGGGGTTCCTGATCAGCTTGTCCAGGAAGGAGACCACATCAGTGAACTTGGGCCTCTGGCTCCTCTCCTTCTGCCAGCAGTGTAGCATCAGCTGGTGTAGAACCACGGGGCAGCCCATTGGAGCAGGGAGACGGTAGCCCTCCTCTATGGACAGGATCACCTGGGGTGGATGAAGGGAGAGAGTCAGCACGCACACACTTCTCGCTTCATGTCATCCAGCCATTTCAGGAAGTGTGTACTATGCCAGTATTACTACAGTATATCAGAGCTACTGTAAGCATGCCTCCAGGGTGTGTTGGCCTGTAGCCTTGATGTCCTCTCTGAGCCCTGACAGGTGACCGGATGGGGCGGAGGGGTGAGGAGGCAGAGGCGGCAACAGTCAGGGATTGGCGGGGGCGTTTGTCTTGGAAAGCACTTCTAAGCAATTCCCCAGCAGCACAATCCCCATGAGGCCAGGGGCTGTGTGTGTGCTGTGTGTGTGCTGTGTGTGTGCTGTGAGGAGCTGAAGGGGATTACCAAGGAGCTTTCACACTCCACAGGGAGACGGGATGAATCCCCTCCATCCCTCTGACGATTGACCTGAGACCGTGAGGTCAGTCAGCCAGGGTCTGACTCCACAACTTTTAAACCCCTCCGTTGGCCAGTCTCTCTCCCTCTCCCTCTCCCTCTCCCTCCAGTGGAATCTCAAAGCTTTAGATATTAAACAGTATGGACACTCATTAGAACGGCGTTTCACGATACCCAATCCCCATTAAGACTCCCTGGTTAATTCCATAGAGAAGACATCTCACATCCTGATTGGACATCTCCCAGTAAGGCCGCTCCCCATATGACATCACTTCCCACATGACGATACCGTAGCTCCAGGCATCGCTGGCTGATGAGAACTTCCGGTAGGAGATGGCCTCTGGAGCTGTCCACCTGATAGGGATCTTACCTCCCTGTTCTCTCACACACACACACACACACACACACACACACACACACACACACACACACACACACACACACACACACACACCAGGTTCCATCTGGTTCGTGACAATGCATGCTTGAGGAAATATGTGCAATTGACAGACCACATGCTAAACAGTCTCAGTGTGAATGCACTTCTCTGAAGTCTCTCAACATGTACAAACACATTTTCACAGTTTGAGACTTTGGGTCAAAGAACAAAGAAACGCTCTGAGCTGCTTTAACAGCAGAACTAACCTTCCTCCTGGCCTTTCTCCTTCTACTCTCTATCTATCTCTTCAGATGAGGGCACGAGTAAAATAACCAGCCTGCACAAATCCTCAGTCAGGCTATATTCTGGCTGTGACCCAACCTCCCCACTCTCTTCCCCTACTCTCTCCCCCTGTCCCCTCACCTTACCAAACCAAAGTTCTGTCGAGCGGAAAATAGTTTACAGATGCCCCCAAAAGCAAAATATCCTTTCTTCCCCGTTTTCTTCCAGAATCCACCCCTTCCCCAGAGTGACCCTGAGAATAGAGGTCACTAGGAGGGCATGCAGACTATGAGAACTATGTGTTTTTGGAACAGACAGACTATACAGAAATAGAACAAAATAACAGCAGGTGATTGAGTGGAAAGAAAGATGAGTGAAAGCTATTGAAAATATTACCACAGACAAGGTCAGGGGAAGCTCATAGTTACCGTGGTGGTGTAAGCAGCCTCGGGGTCGTCCTCCAGGACTCTGGACAGGCCGAAGTCAGACACCTTACACACCAGGTTGCTGTTCACCAGGATATTACGAGCAGCCAGGTCTCTGTGGACGTAACCCATGTCAGACAGGTACCTCATGCCCGACGCGATGCCACGCAGCATGCCCACCAACTGGATCACCGTGAAGTGACCGTCATGCTTCTAATGGAGAGAGGTACACAAGAGAGCGAGATTTTCATTTGTTATGTCTTTCTGTTAGTTTATAATTGAAAATCAATAAACAAATGGTATTTGCTTCTCACCCTCAGGAAAGAGTCCAGAGATCCATTCTCCATGTACTCCACCACAATCATCACAGGTCTGCCTGAAATCACAGCGCCACGTGTTAGAGATGTGACCGGAATAAGAGCCTGCACACACCCAGCCCTCCAGTGTCTGAGCAGGAGAACCTTGCTCTACAGTAATGCTACTAACCAAGCAGCAGTCATCTCTTGCATACTGTCTGTGTATCATCACTGTGTCAATATTTGCTGCAGAGAGTAACCAAGAGGAACAAATGAACACTAGCTCAGGTTTCCCTGTGTTTCATGAATCCCTGTTTGCTGAAGGACTCAGGGTGGAGTTACTCTCCATACGGTGGTCAATAGAAGATTAGACCGGGGGTTAGAATAGATACTTTATTCTATATTTCTGTGTTTAATGGACATTTGGCCCAACCCCTCCAGACACTCAAACATTGAGAGGCTCAGGGTCAGCAATGGTACAGCACCATTGGAGCAGATTGCAGATTAACCTTGCTCAAGGGTTGGTACTCTCTCTAGCCTCGAGGCTACCTGCTGCCCACATTTGCATCAACATGCTGTTTCCTGTCAGAGTCCATGGGCCTGGGGAGGGATTAGCGTTAGCCTTTAGCATTAGCACGCTGTTTCACTGTGAGGGTCTATGGGCCTGGGGAGGGATTAGCGTTAGCCTTTAGCATTAGCACGCTGTTTCACTGTGAGGGTCTATGGGCCTGGGGAGGGATTAGCGTTAGCCTTTAGCATTAGCACGCTGTTTCACTGTGAGGGTCTATGGGCCCGGGGAGAGTGGACCATAATCCACCACTGGATTAATTAACATCCTGTTTGATTAACAGCCTGTTCTAATTATTGGCCACTGTTATTACTCTTTAGTCACACCAGGGAGGAGAGGGAGACAGGCGGGAGGTCAAGGGAGTAGGAGATGAGGAGCATGGTAAGGGCAGAGAGAGAAGAGAGAGGAGGGGCCCGGGAGGGAGAGGGAGGGAGTCAGGACAGCAGAGAGGAGGAGAATGGGGTGAGGACAAAGGGGTATCTATCGGCTGTCTCCCCCTGCCTCCCATGGGGCACCCATCTCCTCTCTGTGATCCCCCAGTGGGTGAGTGTGCTGCTGAGTGCACCAATTACAGGATTACACACAACAGAGACACAGAGACAGCTCTGGACAGTTTAATATATTATAATAATATGCATTAAAGACAGGTCTTTCATTAGAAATCATACAGCCAAATCATACAGTGATCCATAAAACTAAACATTTAATCAAACAACGTTTTTCACTATTTCAGAGCCCATTGATTTGTGTTATGTTCCTTGTCTGTTGTGTTGTCCATCCATTGACACAGAGTGAGTGCCATGGCTCCATGGTAATGAATGAGAGGGAACACTATAGGAAACCCCACTGTTCAAACTCATCAGACATTTCACAGCTCCTGATTCACACAGACTACAGCTGATTGGTTCTGTCGATCGCTCGTTTAGCTTGGCTGAAGTGACATTCTGTTACTCCTCACAGTATCCTGTTAATTGGGGTAATTGGCCCAACAGTCTGGCAGTAAGGACAGGCCCGCTGTGAGGCTGTAATATCAGAATATACAATCTGAGATGAGAAAAGAAACAGGACGGGAGGTTCAAAAGTGTGACCCCGCCACGGCTGAATCAGAAGCAGGCCTCAGTCAGGGGTTGTTGTCATGATTACTTGGTTTCCTGTAAAATGTACAATTTCATTTGTATCACACTTTTTGGAGGACTGAGTTTCAGTTAACTAATGGCTATTTAATTCATTCTTCAAGACATGGATCAGTTTCAGTGAAGTGAAATAACCTTGGCGCTGACATCCCTATAGTGAGAGAGGTAGGGGGCAGGTCAGGACCCTCAGTATCAGGCTCAGCTATAGGCCAGTGATTTCATCAGATAGCCAGGCCGGACCTGAATAGGGGCTCTGTGAGGCAGTCAGTAAGTCAGCCAGACAGGCAGAGAGAGAGAGCGAAGCAGTGGTGAAATGGGTCTGAAGGTATAGAGCAGCTGGCTGGGCTGGCAGCAGAGAGCAGTGATCAGAGGCTGTCCATGGTGCTGACAGAGGCTGTCCATGGAGCTGACCAGATTACACTTCTCTCTCTATCAGCTCTGAGCTTCAGAGAGGACCAGGACTGAGCTCTCCATGTTAACCTCTCTCTCTTCCTCTCTCCATTTCTACCTATCTCCTGTCTACCTCTCTCTCTTCCTCTCTCAATTCAATTAAATTCAATTCAAGGGGCTTTATTGGCATGGGAAACATATGTTAACATTTCCAAAGCAAGTGAAGTACATAATATACAAAAGTGAAATAAACAATAAAAATGAACAGTAAACATTACACTCACAGACGTTCTAAAAGAATAAAGACAATACAAATGTCATATTATGTATATATACAGTGTTGCAACGATGTACAAATTAATTTTCCCAAGGTTGCTGTTGACGCATGTCCCACGGTTGTTATTGTGGTCAAATTTGTCTCCACTTTTGTGGATGGGGTGATCAGTCCAGAGCTAAGGATGATGTTAAAGAGTTTAAGTATAGCCAATTGGAATTTGTTGTCTGTATATTTGATCATTCCATTGAGGATACCATCAACACTACAGGCCTTTTTGGGTTGGAGGGTTTTTGTCCTGTAGTTCATTCGAGGTCATTTGAGAATGCAGTGGGTTCTGGTCATCTTTAATAGTTGATTCTAAGATTTGTATTTGATCATGTATATGTTTTTGCTGTTTGTTCTTTGTAATATAGAGCCAAAAAGATGGGAGAAGTGGTTTTCCCATACATCTCCATTTTGGATAGATAATTATTCGTGTTGTTGTTTGTGTTTTCCAATTTTCCCAGAAGTGGTTAAAGTCTATGGATTCTTCAATTACATTGAGCTGATTTCTGACGCACTGTTCCTTCTTTTCCGTGGTGTATTTCTGTATTGTTTTAGTGATTCACCATAGTGAAGGCGTAGACTCAGGTTTTCCAGGTCTCTATGTTTTTGGTTGGACAGGTTTCTCAATTTCTTTCTTAGATTTTTGCATTTTTCATCAAACCATTTGTCATTGTTGTTGATTTTCTTCAGTTTTCTATATGAGATTTTTAGATTTGATAGGGAAGCTGAGATACCAAATATACTGTTAAGATTTTCTACTGCCAAGTTTACACCTTCACTATTACAGTGGAACGTTTTGTCCAGAAACTTGTCTAAAAGGGATTGAATTTGTTGTTGGCTAATAGTTTTTTTGGTAGGTTTCCAAACTACATTCCTTCCATCTATAGCATTTCTTAATATTACTCAGTTCTTTTGGCTTTGATGCCTCATGATTGAGTACTGCTCTGTTCAGGTAGACTGTGATTTTGCTGTGGTCTGATACGGGTGTCAGTGGACTGACTGTGAACGCTCTGAGAGACTCTGGGTTGAGGTCAGTGATAAAGTAGTCTACAGTACTACTGCCAAGAGATGAGCTATAGATGTACCTACCATAGGAGTCCCCTCGAAGCCTACCATTGACTATGTACATACCCAGTATGTGAAAGAGCTGCAGGAGTTGTGACCCGTTTTTGTTGTCATAGTTGTGCCTAGGGGGGCATATGGGGGAGGGAAATTATTGATTTCCTCCTCCAGGATGTCTTCATTAAAGTATGGGGAATCTAGTGGGGGGGATATAGGTCACACACAGGAGAACATTTTTCTCTGTTAAGATCATTTCCTTTTGAATTTCTAGCCAAATGTAAAATGTTCCTGTTTTGATTAATTTCATGGAGTGAGTTAGGTCTGTTCTATACCACATTAGCATACCCCCTGAGTCCCTTCCCTGTTTCACACCTGGTAGTTTGGTGGATGGGACTACCAGCTCTCTGTAACCTAGAGGGCAAACAGTGGGTCCGTCTCCTTTATACCAGGTTTCTTGTAGGATGACAATGTCTGTATTTCCGATTTCTTTGATGAAGTCCAGGTTCCTGCTCTTTAGGCCAAAGGCAGATGACCTCAGGCCTTGGATATCCCAGGATGAGATAGCGAAGGCTTTGTGTTCCATAAAGTGTCCAATGTTGTTTGTCGTGTGGTCTGGCCTCAGGCCAGTAAGTGTGAGCAGAGCCTGCTGAGCATCTGGTACATGCCATTGGCTTGGGCTAGTGTAAGAATGGGGGTTGGGCCTGTTTGCCCGCTCACAGCCTGGGCGTATGTGTGACTTCCATGTTGAGGCCCTCTTTGCGGGGGTGGGGTGCATGCGGTGGGCAGGAGGGGCATATATCTGATCTGAGAGGGCCTAAATGGGGTGTGGGCATGGTTGACTTGGGGGGGTCTGGGTGAAGGTGGGCACTGCTGCCTTGTATAGGTGGACCTGGTCATAGAGGCTGTTCAAGTCCAGGGTGGAGTGGTGGGACAGGAAAACATTTGGTTTTGAGGCAAAGTCACGGGAAATACTTGCGTTTACCCGCTGTACGGTAGCAGGGTGGAGATAACCACTTGTGCGTTGAGGAAAGTAGAAGAAGCTTTTTCAATCACTCCCTTGAGTGCTGTGGCCACCTATTCCTGCTGTGTTCTCAGGTCGTTTGTGCCTGTGTGTATTATTGTGTGGCTGGGTGACCCTAGTTGTCCTCAGACAGAAGATCTAGGGCGCGCTGGGTGTTTGGACACCAGAGTTTAGACACACTGTGTTTGGGAAAAAGTTTATTTTCTTCTATATATTTCCCATTTGAGTCCATAAGGAGTACAATCTGTGTCTTATGTATGTCCTCAGTGAGTGTGGGGGGGTTGTCAGGAGGGCTAACAGGGTGGTGTTGTTGCTATGTGATGTTGACGCTATGGTCAGGGTCTGGTGTGGACTGTTCTGCTGGCTTCTCTGCAGGGGTGGCCACCTCTCTAGTGGGTTGTTCTCTGTCACACGCCATCCCCCTCACCCTCTCCTCCAGCAGTCTGATCCTCTCCTCTAGTGCTCTGTTCTTCTCCTGCTCTTTCTTTTTATATTGTTGAAGTTGTCTCACCACAGTCCAGAGTGCAGATATGTCTCTCTCCACCTCCAGCTCTCTGGGTCTGGTTAAGGGGGTGTTGTTTTGCTGGACTGTTGTCTGGGTCTGTGCTGACTGGAGTGGAATCACCTGCTGTTCCAGCTCCACCTGCCTTACCTCCAGCTGGGTAAATGTTTTCTTCATTTCAATGAGGGAGTAGTACACTGTGCTGGGAGGTTGACTTTCCGCTTGGGGTTGCTCGTCTGTGGGGTTATATAATGAAGAGTTCTGGTCTGACCCGCTCGGGTGAGGGTATCTTTCTCAAGGGAGAGCTTCTCCTGCTGGGCTAATTCTTTGATTCGGTGAAACAGAGGGGTAGTGTGCTAATATAGCACTGTGCCATGCCAGGGGATGGTTTGTGTGGAAGATGAGGTTGCTGATGTTCCCATTTTTAGAATAGTCAGCAAAAAGTGTCCCTTGATTTTCCATAAGGAGCTTCATTTTGTGATCTTTTCTTGCCTTATCATTCTTTACATTCACAGGGTACTGCATTTGAATTACCTCTGAACAGCGGGAGGCAGCTTCTAATGCGTCTCCATTTGGTTGGAGTAGACTGTGCCACACTCCTGCCATCGTTGGGCTAAAGGGCTTTGACACCTCTCACTTGACACGTCAGTGCTAATTGAAGTTGTATCAAGTTTGGCAGCCTTAATTTAGCATTCAGTCCTTAAAGTAATGTAATGTATTTTTCTTCTTGGCTTTTGGAAATAAAATATAGCTTCAGACTAAACATTACTCACTCCAGGTTGGATGGTGTTTTCAGGTTTCTGTTGTTTTCCAGAGCATTTGCTGTATCGAGTTGGAATAATAATATTTGGTAGTTGTAAGGCTTCCAGGTGATTCCGTCCAAAATCAGGTTGTAGGTTTAGAGTTTTGATTTGGAGTGAAGGTTATGTTGTAGAGGGTAGCATCCTGTATATGTCCCTGACAAAAAAATCTAAGTTTATCAAACTCTAAATCTATCTATTTAATAACATGCTGAAAAATGCAGGAGCTCATCTGATCATGACCTCTCTGTCTCTCTACCTCTGCTACTCTACCTCTCTCGCTTCTCTTTTTCTCTCTCCTCTCTACCTCACTCTCTTCCTCTCTACTACCTCTCTCTTCCTATCTCCTCTCTCTATTCCTTTCTATCTTTCTATCTTTCTCTATCTGCAGAAGCCAATCCAAAGAAACTAATGAGAGTATAAAGTAGTGGTGAGTGTGAATCGTTACCTGATGTTTCTGTTCAGGTAAGATAGTCACACACTGATACCTCTCCTTTAATTAGACTCTGGAGTGGAGGAGGGGAAAACAACATATGGAGACAGAGTGGAGAGAGAGAGAGAGGAGTGTCTGACAGTGAAGAGAGAGATCAGAGGGAAAGAACGATGGAGAAAGTGACAGTGTGGCGTACACAGGTGTCTCTACAGAACAGTAACCTAGACTAGCGTGGAATGGCTGCTACGCATTGTTCTGTAGCGTGTGTTTGTGGCATATGCAGCTATGTGGAATTTAATGACTCATTCCCGGTGTTAGAGGCAGCTGTCCCACATAAACACACACTTTCTGCTGTCTGTCCATGTAAACTCCTAAAAACACAATCAACTACAATTCCCAGGATCCTCCTTACTTTTGGTGACCACGCCCTCCAGCCTTATGATGTTAGGGTGGTCGAACTGTCCCATGATGCTGGCCTCTCGGAGGAAGTCCCGCCTCTGGCGCTCCACATAGCCGCCTTTCAGCGTCTTTATCGCCACTGCGATTTCCCTCTTCCCCAGCGTCCGCAGACGACCGCTACACACCTCCCCGAACTCACCTGGAATACGTGCACGGCGCACACACACACGCACACACTAACCATATCAAACCACTGGAGGGCAGTGTTGCAGTACAGAGACAACTCCACAACACATTTAACTCTGAATTATTCAACTCTCTAAAATGTCTCTGCTCCTTCTGAACTATCAGCCTACAATCAATCCAGAGTCGCTCCTCTGTTCTCTAAAGCTCTAACAGCGTTCATATCCCCCATTGTGAGTGTGTGTGTGTGTTAGACTGTTAGATTGCTATACTGAGCAGAGAGAATGTAGTCTTAAATCAAGTGCTGGGAGGGGTAGCACAGGCTCTCTGTATAGAAGATATATAATTAACTTCCTTTCTGTAAAATGAAAACAGATTGCTTCATATGGCATATTATGGCATATTACACCCGGATGCCAGATCTACTCACAACCATTAGGGTATATATATAGGGCATACTGTGCAAATATAAAGGAGCTTCTGTAATGAGTACTGAATATATATATATATTATTGCCATAATTTACCTTGTTCTTTCCATGCCTATGAAGCTTGACGAATTGAATGGATAATTGAGGATAGAGTGCCCACCTGCTCCGATGACTCTTTCTATGCGGATCCGGGTTGGGTCAATCTCTTTGGCAAACTCATGGACAGCCTGAGTAGGATCCTCATAGGTGTCTGGATCTACATAGGTCTTTACCCCTGGGTACGGGAGGGCTGAGAGAAGAAGAGGAGAGACGATAATGAATTCTAGGTCAAGAGAGGAGAGACTGGGTTCTGTCTTTGGTAACTTTGCTACCTGCTGTTTTATGCCTTTCTTGTGTTCGTTAACAACCGATCCTCTCCATCTCCAAACAGAACAATCAATGGTCATGCAGAGCAGAGCTCCAGTATTAACCTGAAGACACAATCAACCTCAAACATCCACTTCTGGATGAAGGTTCGAGCGATAAGTCAAGATATCAGTGGAGAGAGAGGAGGAATAAACAGGAAAGAACAGAGAGAAAAAGCAGGAGAGAGGAGAGAAGGAGGATGAGAAGAGAGAGTCATCCTGCTGTTTGTCTGTTCCTCTACCACTGGCCTCACCCCCCTCCTATCTCCTATCTCCTTCTGAGCCATTTCCCTCTGTTCCTTTCATCCCCTCTCGCTTATCTCAGAGATAAAACACAGTGGATGTGGGGAAAAAGAGAGAGAGAGGGAAAGACAGAGAGAGAGTAAGACAAAAAGAAAGTAACACAGAGAGAGGTAGAGGAGAGGCAGAGCTATAACTAGATTCAGCCAAAAGGTAAGACACACAGATGACTTGAAATGGATTCTGAAGAGGAAGCGAGCAGGAGAGGATGGATGGAGAGAGAGAGGATGGAGAGTGAGAGAGGATGGATGGAGAGAAAGAGAGGATGAAGAGAGAGAGAGAGGATGGATGGAGAGAGAGAGGATGGAGAGAGAGAGGATGGAGAGTGAGAGAGAGAGAGAGAGAGAGAGAGAGAGAGAGAGAGAGAGAGAGAGAGAGAGAGAGAGAGAGAGAGAGAGGTGGAGTTTCAGAACGTTTTGTTCTGTGGATTTGTTTAAAGTTGTATCACTCCTACTGACATCCCTCCCTCTCCCTCTCTGTCTGTGTTGTAAAACTGAGAGTGGGTGTTACCAATCTCTCAAAGTCTGCTACGGCCAGGGGTTAGGAACACACTTCATCCACATTTACATCTAAACTAATGGAGGCTTGAGAATGGCAGACATGGTTAGAATTGATTGTATGCAAATTGTCCACACAATGTTTTTTTCCAGGATAGTTCTCTTTAGCATGAAATGGACAGAGGCGCTCAATAAGGTACAGTGTTTGTGTGGAAAATCCATTTTTAAGCTTTAAGTCTTGCCATTTATCTTTCAACACAAACACTCACAGGAGGCGGAAATAATGAAATGAAATGTGTCTGTTCACCTGAATTGGTCAAATTGGGTGTGAAGTGATGTGAGTCAGAAAGAGAGAGGCAGAGAGAAAGACGAGTAGAGAAGGGGAGTAAAAACAGAAGTCCTACCATGTCCGTTCTGATAGTTAGTCCTCCTCTTGTCGTCTGAGCTCATCTTGGATTTGATGTACCACTGACACCTGGGAGACACAATGACACATTGTCCTTTACAACAAGGAACACCAGACGCTACAACTGAAGGAGTTCACCTTGTCCATAGAGAGATGAACTACTAAACAAACTGAGTGTTGTATCTAGTGGTGTTGTTGGAGAACACTTTCTCAGAGAAACTTGGATCAACACATTTCTATTTGCACTTTCACCAGAGCAGTCGTATGTGACATGGAATGTGTTTGGGTGTGTGTGTGACTTTTAAATGTGTTTGGGTGTGTGTGTGTGTGAGACTTGGAATGTGTTTGGGTGTTTGTGTGTGTGACTTGGAATGTGTTTGTGTGTGTGTGACTTTGAATGTGTTTATGTGTGTGACTTTGGAATGTGTTTGGGTGTGTGCTTGATTGATCACTGCTCCTCATACACTCACTCTCACCTCTTAACACACACTTAGACACTGCTTACACACACACACACACACACACACACACACACACACACACACACACACACACACACACACACACACACACACACACACACACAGTATGGAGAGGATCACAGGTTCACACTCCAGCCAGTCAACTTCATTAGCTTTATCATGCTGGAGGAACAGGAAGTAATTAACATCTAGTCTACAGATCTACAGGAGAGAGAGAGGGAGAGACAGAGAGAGGGAGAGAGAGAGGGAGCGTGAAAGACAGGGAGAGAGGGAGAGAGAGAGAGGTACGGTTTATCTATAGTGGTGATTAGATAATTAAGTAGACTATTAACAGACACAGAGGGTGTAGCTGTGGCTGCAATGCCCCTAGGCAGGCTGAGAGAGGAGGAGGATGGGGGAGAGAAAGTGAGAGACAGAAGAGGTGAGTTAGTGCTGGCACCAGTCTGATAGCTACATAAAAGAGAGAGCGAGAGAAAGAGAGAGTAAGAGAGGGAGGTTACAGCCCCCTCCATGAGCCATTTCACAGTTAATAATCATATCAGACCAGTCATGATGGGTCGGTGGGGCTACGTGTCGACAAAGGGTCCAGGCCAATTGGCAAGAGAGGTATTGTAGTTGGTGTACTTTGTTTGCTAGCCGGGAGATGGGCCTAGCTCGAGGCTAACTGGTGCATGCTTCTGGACAAGGGCGTTAGCCACAGTAGTCACTAGGTAGCAGCTAACTAGCTGCGATGATCCGGTGTGATGGTCCAGAGCTTGAGGCAGGAATCCGGTAATGTAGTGGAAAAAAGCAGTCCGATATGCTCAGTGCTGATCTCGCGCTGTGCAGACTGGCAGGTATTATCCAGGCTTTCCCGGCTAAAGCGGCTGAGGGAGGGAGCTAAAAGGTAAAGACCGCTAGCAGTGGCAAACAATGACAAAATAGCTAGTAGCTAATTAGCTGGCTAACCTCTGATGTCTAGCTTCTGATGGAGGTTCCAGTTATAAGGTCTAAGAAATAGCAGATCCGTACCACATTGGGTGAGGCGGGTCGCAGGAAGGTATATTTAATCCGAAATTGGAAAAAAAGAGATTGAAATATATTGAAATGTATAAAAATAAAAATATATATATTTACACGGGACAAAAACAAACACGTCATACTGCTATGTCATCTTGGATACATCTCTTTAGATGAGAGATGAGACGAGAGAAGAGGTGGATTTGTCTATTGACTGTAGCCCCCCAGTGATGGGGTCAGTGTGTTGATTAAAGCTCCTTTATCAGACCTGTCTAGCACCACTCTATCACTGAATCACTGGCTTTGAAAAGGCTGAACTCATACACAGACACACAGACAGACACACAGACAGACACACAGACAGACACACAAACTATTTTTCAAAGGTGTTCTCAAAAAATGGTGTAAAGGATAGTGTTGCGGCTTTAAAGGATATTGACGAACACACACAAACACACACACAAACACACCTTTCAATATCAAACCCTGCCCAAAGCTTTAATCTAAAAGTCAATGTAATTCAACCTGCTCTCTCCCCTAATATCCACTGAGTCATTACCACATGCTGAAGCCACTGTTTCCACTGATAGAAGAGGAGAGAATGAGGAGAGGATGAGAGGAGAGAGTGCAAAGAGACAAAGGAGAGAGGAGCACAGAGAGAATGATGTGGACAGAGAGGGATCAGAGTGAGGAAAGAGAGGAGAGAGGGATGAGTGTTGAAAGATAACCCTGAAGTAGAAGTGAAGAGCAGTAGTGTGGGCTTAGAGTAGAGTACAGAGATAGAACCACCCCTACACCGGCTGGACGGTCACGTATACAAAGACAGATACACACATGAGGATTGAGGGAGAGTCCTGGTTTAACTGGTTCCTGTTTGACGCTACATCTCTAAGTTCACAGTGCCTCAGCACACTCCCTTATTTAGACAGCTTTTCAGAGCAGAGAGACTTAACACCTACATAGACTGAAAGGTCATCTCAAAGGTTTCATCACACATTGAAACATCCTACTTTTAATTGTTCTTTGGGTACTTTTCAAACTTTTTATAATGAAGTGTGAAATGCCATTGTTTTACTGTATGTAGGCCTCTCAGTACAGAGGGAGCTGTCAACAGTAGTGTGGTGCTGAACTATCCTACAGCCCTGTCAGTGCTACTGAAGACTACTACATCTCGTTATTTTAATACATGAATATCGATGAAGGGTGTTGACGTCAACCGCCTACATTCAATGGAGAGAGATGCTATGTTACTAGCCTCATGTCAAGAATACTGTATGCATAGCCATCTCAAGACAACTCCGATATGAAGTGTTTTTTCTCAAATTTGCCGGGATGTCACGTGTCCTACTTATATCAGTACACTCGTAGCAAACTAAGCATTCCAAAAAATATATTTGATCAAATAAACCTACGTAGCAAATAAGCCATTACATTTTTTGTTGACCAAATCGACACTCTCTCATTGACCTCTACTGTATATAAAAACTCCTCCCTTGGTGAACGAAAGAAACGGAACAACACCACCTGCTCGAGAAGACAGATTTTAGGCCAAGTTATCCCTCTCGCTACGCCTTTTCCTTTCTGGTACTGTCCATGGTGCTGAACTATCCTACAGCCCTGTCAGTGCTCCCGAAGACACCTTTAGTGCTGTCCATGGTGCTGAACTATCCTACAGCCCTGTCAGTGCTCCCGAAGACACCTTTAGTGCTGTCCATGGTGCTGAACTATCCTACAGCCCTATCAGTGCAACTGAAGACACCTTTAGTGTTGTCCATGGTGCTGAACTATCCTACAGCCCTGTCAGTGCTCCCGAAGACACCTTTAGTGCTGTCCATGGCGCTGAACTATCCTACAGCCCTGTCAGTGCTACTGAAGACACCTTTAGTGCTGTCCATGGCGCTGAACTATCCTACAGCCCTGTCAGTGCTACTGAAGACACCTTTAGTGCTGTCCATGGTGCTGAACTATCCTACAGCCCTGTTTGTGCTACTGAAGACACCTTTAGTGCTGTCCATGGTGCTGAACTATCCTACAGCCCTGTCAGTGCTCCCGAAGACACCTTTAGTGCTGTCCATGGTGCTGAACTATCCTACAGCCCTGTCTGTGGTGCTGACCTACTAGTCCCTTGGGACATCTCCCAAGAACCTAAGAAGTGTGTGTGTGTGTGTGTGTCTTACCGTCCGGTGATGAGGAAGAAGAGGGTGAGGATGATGAGGAGAGTGAAGCCTCCCACGGCTGCCGTGACGATCACCAACACCTGACCCTGGTCTGACGCCATATCCGACGCTACGGGGAGGGGACAAATCAATTGATTGATTATTGTCTGGACCTATTAAGTGATTTACAGTTTAGACACACAGCCATATCACTGGAAGAGAGACGACATCACAAGTATAGACATACAGCCATATCACTGGAAGAGAGACGACATCACAAGTATAGACATACAGCCATATCACTGGAAGAGAGATGACATCACAAGTATAGACATACAGCCATATCACTGGAAGAGAGATGACATCACAAGTATAGACATACAGCCATATCACTGGAAGAGAGATGACATCACAAGTATAGACATACAGCCATATCACTAGAAGAGAGATATACAGCCGTGGCCAACATTCTTGAGAATGACACAAATATTAATTTTCACAAAGTCTGCTGCCTCAGTTTGGATGATGGCACTTTGCATATACTCCAGAATGTCATGAAGAGTGATCAGATGAATTGCAATTAATTGCAAAGTCCCTCTTTGCCATGCAAATGAACTGAATTCCCCCAAAACATGTCCACTGCATTTCAGCCCTGCCACAAAAGGACCAGCTGACATCATGTCAGTGATTCTCTTGTTAACACAGGTGTGAGTGTTGACGAGGACAAGGCTGGAGATCACTCTGTCATGCTGATTGAGTTCAAATAACAGACTGGAAGCTTCAAAAGGAGGGTGGTGCTTGGAATCATTGTTTTTCCTCTGGCAGCCATGGTTACCTGCAATGAAACACGTGCCGTCATCAGTGCTTTGCACAAAAAGGCCTTCACTGGCAAGGATATTGCTGCCAGTAAGATTGCACCTAAATCAACCATTTATTGGATCATCAAGAACTTCAAGGAGAACGGTTCAATTGTTGTGAAGGCCTCAGGGCGCCCAAGAAAGTCCAGCAAGTGCCAGGACCGTCTCCTAAAGTTGATTCAGCTGCGGGATCGGGGCACCACCAGTACAGAGCTTGCTCAGGAATGGTAGCAGGCAGGTGTGAGTGCATCTGCACTCACGGTGAGGCTAAGACTTTTGGAGGATGGCCTGATGTCAAGAAGGGCAGCAAAAAAGCCACTTCTCTCCAGGAAAAACATCAGGGACAGACTGATATTCTGCAAAAGGTACAGGGATTGGAATGCTGAGGACTGGGGTAAAGTCATTTTCTCTGATGAATCCCCTTTCCGATTGTTTGGGGCATCCGGAAAAAAGTTTGTCCGGAGAAGACAAGGTGAACGCTACCATCAGTCCTGTGTCATGCCAACAGTAAAGCATCCTGAGACCATGTGTGGGGTTGCTTCTAAGCCAAGGGAGTCGGCTCACTCACAATTTTGCCTAAGAACACAGCCATGAATAAAGAATGGTACCAACACATCCTCAGAGAGCAACTTCTCCCAACCACCCAGGAACAGTTTGGTGGCAAACAATGCCTTTTCCAGCATGATGGAGCACCTTGTCATAAGGCAAAAGTGATAACTAAGTGGCTTGGGGAACACAACATCGATATCTTGGGTCCATGGCCAGGAAACTCCCCAGACCTTAATCCCATTGAGAACTTGTGGTCAATCCTCAAGAGACGGGTGGACAAACAAAAACCCACAAATTCTGACAAACTCCAAGCATTGATTATGCAAGAATGGGCTGCCATCAGTATTCCATAGTAACATCTGACAAAAATATCTAAAGACACTGAAGCAGCAAACTTTGTGGAAATTAGTATTTGTGTCATTCTCAAAACCTTTGGCCATGACTGTACATTCACATGATTAAGTCATAAAAAAAGTAATAAAAGACAATATAACTATACCACTTTTAAAACATCTTTATCAAATCAGACTGAGGAGAGAAAATCACTTTTATTAGTAATAATTGATATTGTTAGTATTAATTAATTAGAAATTAATATGGAGAGATTGATGAACTCTTGGTCTGAAAGACAACCATTCTATTTTAAAGGAATCATTCATATGCTTGGTGCCATTTAATTAATATTATTCATTCATGAAATTGTGATTTAGTCTCTGATCATTTGCCAAAATTAGCCACATTTGATATTCATTATTTTCCATTCTCTCTGTTTCTTCACAGGGCTAACAAATCCCACATAATTGAAAGATGATTGCTATTAGCAAAACTTATTTCTACAATATTTTACACTTAATGAATATGAATTGGAGATCAGGATGCGTAGCCCCCAACCCAGACCCAGACGTGACAGCATGTGTGTGCGCGCATGTATGCGTGGATGTGTGAGGATCGGCGCCAATATGTTTGTAAGTGTGTGTGTACGCTTGGATGTGTGAAGGTCGGAATGTTCGTGTGTGTGCGAGAGTGTGTGTGTGTAGCTGGGGTCTGGACAGAGATAATTACCAGTCAGATTGGGAGAGAGGAACACAGCTGATCTGAGGGGTAGATGACTTCACAGGACGGTTTTCCTGACCAGGAGTTCACACACACTCTGAAGCCTTAACTAAGCAGTCGGGCCTGATTGACGCTAATGAGACCGAGGCCTGTGTGTTTGTGTGGATGTGTGTGAAAGGATTGAATCTAAAGGGCTGTCATGACTGTCATGCCTTTGGAAAGTATTCAGACCCCTAGAGTTTTTCCACATTTTGTTAAGTTACAGCCTTTTTCTAAAATGTATTAAATGTTTTTTCCCCTTATCAATCTACACATAATGACAAAGCAAAAACAGGTTTTTATAAATTCTTTATCTTATTTTTATTTATTGTTTACCCTGGAAATAACACATTTACATAAGTATTCAGACCCTTTACTCAGTACTTTGCTGAAGCACCTTTGGCAGCGATTACAGCCTCAAGTCCTCTTGGGTATGACACTACAAGCTTTGCACACCTGTATTTGTGAAGTTTCTGGTGGATTCAGGTGGATTCAAATCAAGTTGTAGAAACATCAAGGATTATCAATTGAAACAGGATGCACCTGAGCTCAATTTGAAGTGTCATAGCAAAGGGTCTGAAAACATTTCTAAAAACCTGTTTTTGCTTTGTCATTTTGGGGTGGTGTGTGTAGAGTGATGAGGATGTTTTATTTATTTAATCCATTTTAGAATAAGGCTGTAACGTGTGGAAAAAGTCAAGGGGTCTGAATACTTTCAGAATGCACTGTAGATGGGGAAGGAAGAGGTTAGATAGAGAGAGATGGGAGGAGAGGTCGGGGACAAGCAGGAAGGGAGGGATACAGGAGTAAGAGGGGAGAGAAGGGAGGGAGGTAAGGAGGGGGAGGGAGAGAGAGGGGTATTTTCTCCTTGATTAAAGGGTAGAACAAAGGCAGGCCAGGACTGTCTGATCCACTAGATAAAGAAAGCTCTTCAGCTGGATAGATGAGGGGGGGGAAATAGGAGGAGAGGAGGAGGAGGAGAAGATATGAGACGCCACTGAGGCCAGATCAGTGGTTGGAGTGGACCGGTGCTGACCGACCGGTATAGAGAACCTACACCTCTATATTTCTACTGCTTCTGACACCTCTGAGATAAAAACCCTGGTACAGTAAAATGAAAGTAAGAACCCCTTCAAGAACTGACCAAGCATACAGGACAGAACCAAACACAGGTCTGGCTCTGTATGTTAGTATTCAGCCTGGCTTTGTTATCCCCGTGGGAACATTTTGGTGTGGCTCTGTGTATACATAAAAACACACAATCAAGCATAGAAAAGGACATATACAGACAATAAATACAGGTAGAAAAGTGCATGAGCGATCAATGACTCATCAGTACATTATATACATAAGCACAATCTGTCAACTTCAATGTTAGCTGTAAAGCCTCTAGTCAATATAAGTCAATATAACTACAACCAACATCACCAGCACATTGGCAAGTTCATGTATTTATCTTTTCATTGATTACATCTAGGGTTAAGTGTTAGGGGTCATGAAACAGACACAGAGGGCGGTACGAGGTACTCACTGTCATCCGTGGTCTCATACTCGTATTTGGGGCTGTAGGCGCTGTGTCCAGCGGAGGTGCGTGTTCTCAGGCTGAAGACGTAGCAGGTGGAGGGCTTTAACCCTGTGATGATCACACTGGGGGCTTTGGTCCGTGTCGACGAGTAGCTCAACTCCTCATGTTCCTTCTCGTAGTACTTGACCTCATAGTCGACCACCAGGAGGGATGTCTGTTCTGGCTCCAGCCACGACAGGGCAATGCTGTTCTGAGATGCCCAGTCCTTCTTCAGCACGCCAACCATAAAGGGACCTGGAGGGGCCGATCAGAGAGAGGGTTAGAGATCAGGTGTTCAACTACTAACATCAAATCAAATTTTATTGGTCACATACACGTTTTGCGGGTGTAGCGAAATGCTTGTGCAGCAATATCTAACAAGTAATATCTAACAATTCCACAACATATACCCAATACACACAAATCTAAGTAAGGAATGGAATTAAGAATATATAAATATATGGGCAAAACATTTCTGGGCTAAAACAATGTAAGAAATAATACATAAAAAAACTAAATCCTCCAAGGTTTCCTAAGAACTAGAAGCGAGGCAGCCCTCTCTTTCTGTGCAATCTTTCCATTTAATCTGAGTAGTGATGGAAGGCTGACACCAGCTTCTGATTATATGCTTCATCATTTCACAGGAAAGGCTTTGCTTTCCTAGTGATAAGCCTGGAGCATCCAATCATCTTAATATCAAATATTAGGGGTTTTATGGTCATACTAGCGTCTGTGGATCCTCCAGTGACAACAGGTCTACCTGGGATATTCGGTTAGTTAGCTGTATTGATATAAATCATATTAGTTGTGTGTTGATTACATTAGTGCTGAGTAAATATTGGCCCAGGGCTTGACTACAGCCACCGGCAGGTGATATCAGCCTCTCACTAATTCATATCCTATTAACTCAACGTGGTAAACAGTTCGCTAAGATTTATCTACGGTGTTATTAAAACCTTTCAAAATAGATGGTGAACACTTTCTTTTTAGGGATGTGAAACTGTACTGTGTAACGGCCAGGATAGGTGGTAGGTTATGGCGGCAAGGGGATTTCAAAAAGGTGCAGGATTTATTGGAAAAAAGGTGCAGAGAGTAATCATCAATCATTAGAAGAAAGACACTAAGTGGCTTTAGTCAGCCCTAACTTGACATAGAATACCATACACCCCTTTTCCCTCCTTCTTATCAAACCAACTGACACCCTATGTGGCGGGAAGCCAGTGGAATATACTATCCCCATGGTGTCAGGTAGGCCTTAACAGCATGCTATCGCCCACATTTCTCTTACATTACCACGTTGGCACAAAATGACTTAATACAGGAATGTGGGCCTGAAAAATGACAACAAGAAAATATCAGTAAAGGAAAAGAGGACAATAAACACTATTTTGAGAATTACAAACTCTTCTCAAAAGTGAACTAACCTGTACCCACAGCGTGATGATTAAAACTCCTATGTTTATTTCAGCTCCATCAGTAACTGGACTGATGGATGTTTCCTACAGTCATATCACCTTCGTGTCGAGGCTGCATTTCCAGCAGGCAGTTTAGTGCGGTGAGCTTAAACAAATTCTGCCTCCTGATCTATTTCAATGCTTGGTTTGTTCTTAATAATGAAGAACATAATAGCCTTTCAGGCTAGTAAGGCTTCTCAAATGTAAGCTAAAATTGAACAACAACATAATATCATGGCTGATTGAAATTAGCTGATTTATTTTGCATAATGAGAGTCAGCTGAAAGGGCACTTCATTTCCACTCTCTCTCACACACACACACACACACACACACACACACACTAATTATCATAACATCCACAGAAACACATACACAAAGCTGACAACTTATTAGGCTACACATTACTTTACATAGTAGGCTACATCTCACATCATTAATGTTGCGTTATGTGTATGTATGTTGTTATTATTGTCCCTGGAAATACCCCATTCATCTCAATGGGGTGATATCACCCACAAATCTGTAGATAAATAACATCTAAGTGAGCAGATGACCCTGTCTACACTAGAGTTGCACGGTATACCGTACCACGGTATGATACCGACATTTTAGAATACCGTAGTACCGTTTCATTTGATACTACCAACATTTTAGAATACCGTAGTACCGTTTCATATGATATTACCAACATTTTAGAATACCGTAGTACCGTTTCATATGATATTACCAACATTTTAGAATACTGTAGTACCGTTTCATATGATACTACCAACATTTTAGAATACCGTAGTACCGTTTCATTAGATACTACCAACATTTTAGAATACCGTAGTACCGTTTCATTAGATACTACCAACATTTTAGAATACCGTAGTACTGTTTCATATGATACTACCAACATTTTAGAATACCGTAGTACTGTTTCATATGATACTACCAACATTTTAGAATACTGTAGTACCGTTTCATATGATACTACCAACATTTTAGAATACCGTAGTACCGTTTCATTTGATACTACCAACATTTTAGAATACCGTAGTACCGTTTCATATGATATTACCAACATTTTAGAATACCGTAGTACCGTTTCATATGATATTACCAACATTTTAGAATACCGTAGTACCGTTTCATATGATATTACCAACATTTTAGAATACCGTAGTACCGTTTCATATGATACTACCAACATTTTAGAATACCGTAGTACTGTTTCATATGATACTACCAACATTTTAGAATACCGTAGTACCGTTTCATTAGATACTACCAAAATTTTAGAATACCGTAGTACCGTTTCATATGATACTACCAACATTTTAGAATACCGTAGTACCGTTTCATTAGATACTACCAACATTTTAGAATACCGTAGTACCGTTTCATTAGATACTACCAACATTTTAGAATACCGTAGTACTGTTTCATATGATACTACCAACATTTTAGAATACCGTAGTACTGTTTCATATGATACTACCAACATTTTAGAATACTGTAGTACCGTTTCATATGATACTACCAACATTTTAGAATACCGTAGTCCCGTTTCATATGATACTACCAACATTTTAGAATACCGTAGTACCGCTTCATATGATACTACTAACATTTTAGAATACCGTAGTACTGTTTCATATGATACTACCAACATTTATAATACCGTAGTACCGTTTCATATGACACTACCAACATTTTAGAATACCGTAGTCCCGTTTCATATGATACTACCAACATTTATAATACCGTAGTACCGTTTCATATGATACTACCAACATTTATAATACCGTAGTACAGTTTCATATGACACTATCAACATTTTAGAATACCGTAGTACTGTTTCATATGATACTACCAACATTTTAATATACCGTAGTACCGTTTCATATGATACTACCAACATTTTAGAATACTGTAGTACCGTTTCATATGACACTACCAACATTTTAGAATACCGTGCACACGCCAGTCTGAGTATAGGTGTTTGCAAGTTCGCTGTCATGCAGAAGTGCCAAAGAGGAAAAATGTAGGCATGCTTGCCTCTTTACAGCAAAGACAAGGGCTTGTCTCTAGCTCAAACGGTAAAAAAATATCACTCCCATAACTGGAGCTACATGAGCTACAGCCAACACAATGCAGGAGTGGCTTCGGGACAAGTCTCTGAATGTCCTTGAGTGGCCCAGCCAAAGCCCGGACTTGAACCCGATCGAACACCTTCGGAGAGACCTGAATATAGCTGTGCAGCGACGCTCCCCATCCAAACTGACAGAGCTTGAGAGGATCTGCAGAGAAGAATGGGAGAAACTCTCCAAATACAGGTGTGCCAAGCTTGTACTGTCATACCCAAGAGGACTCGAGGCTGTAATCGCTGCCAAAGGCGCTTCAACAAAGTACTGAGTAAAGGGTCTGAATAGTTATGTAAATGTCATATTCCAGTTTATTATTTTTAATACATTTGCAACCTGTTTTTGCTTTGTCATTACAGGGTATTGTGTGTAGATTGATGAGGGGAAAAAACGATTGAATCCATTTTTGAATAAGGCTGTATTTTTGTTCGGTGTCTTTCACTTTCTGGTGTGCCTTACATTCTGTTTGGTGCCTAACGTTTTTAAAGATGGGAGCAGTATGTGTATGTTTGGGAGAGAGAGTGGTGTGTGTGTGTGAGGAAGGGAGTGTGTGTGTCTGTAAACTGAAGATTAAAAAAGGTTTCATGCAGTGTTCCCCTTACAGACACAATGACAAGCAGATAATTATGTATGTATACTCCTTCCTCCCATTCCTCCAGCCAAATCACAGGTATATGAGCAAATCAGCCATCTTATGCAGCATTCTATTTGACGGTGAACAGTGTGAAGTTAAATATGTGTTGTATTGAGTAGAAGTATGACTATCAGTGACAGTGTTTTTGTGTAGCTTATGGGCATAACGTTTAGAAAATGGGAACAAGCGTCCGGGAGACGGGGCGAACAGGACGCTAGGCCACTGAATTTTCCAACCTTGGTATCGCGATACTACTCGGTATCATGATACTTAGACTGGTATCGTATCGTTAGTAAAATGTTGGTAACGTGACAACACTAGTCCACACACAGACAGACACTGCGCCGAGTGTAACTGCTGTAGCATCTAGCTCAGTCAGGGGGCCAGCATCTGCTGCTAGCATATTGGCCTCTCATAGGGAACAAAAAAACTGCATAAATACAATCTCCCCAGCCTGCATGATTACAATCCCACTCCTACTGTTGCAGAGCAACATGTAACACACACAACATTGGTTTAAGAGAGTTAAGATGAAACACATTGGTATGCTCATGGCAGGGTACGGTGCCCAGTAGAGAGTTGGCAGATACACTGTAGTAAACAACCCTAAAAAAAAATGTAACTCTCACATACAGCTCTCAATACAGATTATCTTAATTTGATCAGCCTGTTGCAGGAGAAATTTCCTGCAACAGGAAATGTACGTGTAGTGTATTTGAGGTTTAAAAAGGCTTCTGAAGTTTGTTATTTCCACTTTTCAGACTTGATTTTCCCTTACAAAAAATGTATCAACCCCTACAAAAATGTATATTAATTATAACCCACACAGAAATTCTAATTTCCTGTTGCTGGAGGATTATTTTCCTGCTGTAGCAAACTGGCTCAAATTAAGATCGTACATATTTATGAGCGCAAACTGTATAATATTAGCCAGAATATTCATTCTAATTTACACCCGAAATACAGCCAAAATACATATTCATACCCAAAAATACTGTGAGGGGGATGAGGCAAAATTGTGCTTATTGAAATTCATGTGCAATGCAACTCTGAACAGGGCTTCAAATGAATGTGGAACTGAAGAGAGAAGCATTTCTCTCACAGCATTCCTTCTAAGGAATATACCCTATAGCATTTATACCAAAACCCCCAGTGCATGCATCTCTCTCTCTCTCTCTCTCTCTCTCTCTCTCTCTCTCTCTCTCTCTCTCTCTCTCTCTCTCTCTCTCTCTCTCTCTCTCTCTCTCTCTCTCTCTCTCTCTCTCTCTCTCTCTCTCTCTCTCTCTCTCTCTCTCTCTCTCTCTCTCTCTCTCTCTCTCTCTCGAGGAGGAGGAGGAGGAGGAGGAGGAGGAGGAGGAGGAGGAGGAGGAGGAGGAGGAGGAGGACTGGAAACCCATTATAATTATCGGTCAATTAGAATGGAAGCGACGGATGGATTTTCCAGTCTAGTGTAGTTAAGCTCCCAGTAAACTAATGTAGTCTCATTACAGCAGCCTGACATCTGTATGGTTTTAATGAGCTT
The DNA here is from genome assembly GCA_030435695.1 of Brachymystax lenok tsinlingensis. Lineage (NCBI taxonomy): Eukaryota > Metazoa > Chordata > Actinopteri > Salmoniformes > Salmonidae > Brachymystax > Brachymystax lenok. Next base: position 22,640,173 of record CM059785.1, read on the forward strand.
GCCTGGCCCCAAGGCCTCCATTAACAGTTTAGAAAATCAATGGCTTCTATATTGATGCTTTACCACGCTTAAACGATATGAGAATGCTAGGTTACTAAGGAAGGGAGGAGAGGGAGAAAGAAAGAAAGGATGGAAGGAAAAGAAGACCAATGTGGTTTATGAAAACATGTTTGAGAAAAACAATAAGTAGTAGACAAGGACATGTCAAAATGTCTGATTGTTTTGTTGCTACCTTGCCATGATGATGTTTTAGATTTTACTCAGGAAGGAATATGAGCGAGATCACCTTTTGGAGGACACACACACACCAATCTTCGATCTCTGCCTTCACTTATATTTGCTTATGAGGCGTTCAGAGTTGCTCTGGGGAGCTGAGAGAGTAAATTAACTTTATTCATACAGGATGTAGGTTCCAGTGGGACTAAGTAATCATTAAGACCATTCTGAGAGTGTGTAGTGTGTGTGTGTACAGTATACAGTGTGTTTGTGTGTGAGTCTCCCTTAGGCAAGGTCACCTCCCACCACAGTCTTGAAAACCCAACCAAACCAGACCTGGCATCTCGGGAGCCTCTGACCTCATTGACAACCGAGATCAACTCCACTGCATAGTGGGTAGTCTGTAGACAGTGTTGGACATGTGGCGGAAACACAGACACCCTGGTACTCTGACAGAGGTCATATCCCTGTTGGTCCAAACAACCTGATGGGAATTGTAAGGGTTAATGACTAGATAAAGCACATTTGCATCCACCCCATGGCAAAATATGTAGAATGGCAGGAAATCTGCTGTAAACTGTACATGTTTCTCTCTGCCCCATGGCAAAATGGTAGAATTGCATGAAATTAGTTATAACATTGAAAAATCTTCTCTCCACCTCATGGCAAAATGTGTAGAATGGCAGGAAATTAACTTTCATGAATATAAAGCTCTTCAACGTTGAAAGCACAGTCATTATATGTACATTTTTCTTTCCCCCAGCTTTGTTGTTCCCTGTCGTTTCCCTCAGTCTTTCCATAGCTAGTGTAGAGTAAAGCATATGTAGACTAACAGTAAAGTGTATGTATAGACTGTAACAGTAAAGTGTCTGTAGACTGTAACAGTAAAGTGTCTGTAGACAATAACAGTAAAGTGTCTGTAGACTGTAACAATGAAGTGTATGTAGACTGTAACTGTAAAGCGTATGTAGACTAACAGTAAAGTGCTTGTAGACTAACAGTTACAGTGGGGGAAAAAAGTATTTAGTCAGCCACCAATTGTGCAAGTTCTCTCACTTAAAAAGATGAGAGAGGCCTGTAATTTTCATCATAGGTACACTTTAACTATGACAGACAAAATGAGGAAAAAAATCCAGAAAATCACATTGTAGGATTTTTTATGAATTTATTTGCAAATTATGGTGGAAAATAAGTATTTGGTCACATACAAACAAGCAAGATTTCTGGCTCTCACAGACCTGTAACTTCTTCTTTAAGAGGTTCCTCTGTCCTCCACTCATTACCTGTATTAATGGCACCTGTTTGAACTTGTTATCAGTATAAAAGACACCTGTCCACAACCTCAAACAGTCACACTCCAAACTCCACTATGGCCAAGACCAAAGAGCTGTCAAAGGACACCAGAAACAAAATTGTAGACCTGCACCAGGTTGGGAAGACTGAATCTGCAATAGGTAAGCAGCTTGGTTTGAAGAAATCAACTGTGGGAGCAATTATTAGGAAATGGAAGACATACAAGACCACTGATAATCTTCCTTGATCTGGGGCTCCACGCAAGATCTCACCTCCGTGGGGTCAAAATGATCACAAGAACGGTGAGCAAAAATCCCAGAACTACACGGGGGGACCTAGTGAATGACCTGCAGAGAGCTGGGACCAAAGTAACAAAGCCTACCATCAGTAACACACTACACCGCCAGGGACTCAAATCCTGCAGTGCCAGACGTGTCCCCCTGCTTAAGCCAGTACATGTTCAGGCAAGTCTAAAGTTTGCTAGAGAGCATTTGGATGATCCAGATGAGGATTGGGAGAATGTCAGATGAAACCAAAATATAACTTTTTGGTAAAAACTCAACTCGTCGTGTTTGGAGGACAAAGAATGCTGAGTTGCATCCAAAGAACACCATACCTACTGTGAAGCATGGGGGTGGAAACGTCATGCTTTGGGGCTGTTTTTCTGCAAAGGGACCAGGACGACTGATCCGTGTAAAGGAAAGAATGAATGGGGACATGTATCGTGAGATTTTGAGTGAAAACCTCCTTCCATCAGCAAGGGCATTGAAGATGAAACGTGGCTGGGTCTTTCAGCATGACAATGATTCCAAACACACCGCCCGGGCAACGAAGGAGTGGCTTCGTAAGAAGCATTTCAAGGTCCTGGAGTGGCCTAGCCAGTCTCCAGATCTCAACCCCATAGAAAATCTTTGGAGGGAGTTGAAAGTCTGTGTTGCCCAGCGACAGCCCCAAAACATCACTGCTCTAGAGGAGATCTGCATGGAGGAATGGGCCAAAATACCAGCAACAGTGTGTGAAAACCTTGTGAAGACTTACAGAAATCGTTTGACCTCTGTCATTGCCAACAAAGGGTATATAACAAAGTATTGAGATAAACTTTTGTTATTGACCAAATACTTATTTTCCACCATAATTTGCAAATAAATTCATAAAAAATCCTACAATGTGATTTTCTGGATTTTCTTTCCTCATTTTGTCTGTCATAGTTGAAGTGTACCTATGATGAAAATTACAGGCCTCTCTCATCTTTTTAAGTGAGAGAACATGCACAATTGGTGGCTGACTAAATACTTTTTTTCCCCACTGTAAGTGTCTGTAGACTGTAACAGTAGTGTCTTTAGACTGTAACAGTAAAGTGTCTGTAGACGAACAGTAAAGTGTCTGTAGACTGTAACAGTAAAGTGTCTGTAGACTAACATTAAAGTGTCTGTAGACTGTAACAGTAAAGTGACTGTAGACTGTAACTGTAAAGTATCTGTAGACTGTAACTGTAAAGTATCTGTAGACTGTAACAGTAAAGTGTCTGTAGACTGACAGTAAAGTGTATGTAGACTATACCAGTAAAGTGTCTGTAGACTAACAGTAAAGTGTCGGTAGACTGTAACAGTGAAGTGTGCGTAGACTGTAACAGTAAAGTGAACGTAGACTAACAGTAAAGTGTACGTAGACGAACAGTGAAGTGTCTGTAGACTAACAGTAAAGTGTCTGTAGACTGTAACAGTAAAGGGTATGAAGACTGTAACAGTAAAGTGTCTGTAGACTAACATTAAAGTGACTGTAGACTGTAACAGTAAAGTGTCTGTAGACTAACAGTAAAGTGACTGTAGACTGTAACTGTAAAGTATCTGTAGACTGTAACAGTAAAGTGTCTGTAGACTGACAGTAAAGTGTATGTAGACTATACCAGTAAAGTGTCTGTAGACTGTAACAGTAAAGTGTCGGTAGACTGTAACAGTGAAGTGTGCGTAGACTGTAACAGTAAAGTGTCGGTAGACTAACAGTAAAGTGTACGTAGACGAACAGTAAAGTGTCTGTAGACTGTAACAGTAAAGTGTCTGTAGACTGTAACAGTGAAGTGTCTGTAGACTGTAACTGTAAAGCGTATGTAGACTGTAACTGTAAAGCGTATGTAGACTAACAGTAAAGTGCTTGTAGACTGTAACAGTAAAGTGTCTGTAGACTGTAACAGTAAAGGGTATGTAGACTGTAACAGTAAAGTGTATGTAGACTGTAACAGTAGTGTCTGTAGACTGTAACAGTAAAGTGTACATAGACTAACAGAAAAGTGTCTGTAGACTGTAACAGTAAAGTGTCTGTAGACTGTAACTGTAAAGTGTCGGTAGACTGTAACTGTAAAGTGTCTGTAGACGAACAGTAAAGTGTCTGTAGACTGTAACAGTAAAGTGTCTGTAGACTGTAACAGTAAAGTGTCTGTAGACTGTAACTGTAAAGTGTCTGTAGACTGTAACTGTAAAGTGTCTGTAGACTGTAACAGTGAAGTGTATGTAGACTATACCAGTAAAGTGTCTGTAGACTAACAGTAAAGTGACTGTAGACTGTAACTGTAAAGCATATGTAGACTAACAGTAAAGTGTCTGTAGACTGTAATAGTAGTGTCTTTAGACTGTAACTGTAAAGTGTCTGTAGACTGTAACAGTAAAGGGTATGAAGACTGTAACAGTAAAGTGTATGTAGACTATACCAGTAAAGTGTCTGTAGACTGTAACAGTAAAGTGTCGGTAGACTGTAACAGTGAAGTGTGCGTAGACTGTAACAGTAAAGTGTCGGTAGACTAACAGTAAAGTGTACGTAGACGAACAGTAAAGTGTCTGTAGACTGTAACAGTAAAGTGTCTGTAGACTGTAACAGTGAAGTGTCTGTAGACTGTAACTGTAAAGCGTATGTAGACTGTAACTGTAAAGCGTATGTAGACTAACAGTAAAGTGCTTGTAGACTGTAACAGTAAAGTGTCTGTAGACTGTAACAGTAAAGGGTATGAAGACTGTAACAGTAAAGTGTCTGTAGACTAACATTAAAGTGACTGTAGACTGTAAAGTGTCTGTAGACTGTAACAGTAAAGTGTCTGTAGACTAACAGTAAAGTGACTGTAGACTGTAACTGTAAAGTATCTGTAGACTGTAACAGTAAAGTGTCTGTAGACTGACAGTAAAGTGTATGTAGACTATACCAGTAAAGTGTCTGTAGACTAACAGTAAAGTGTCGGTAGACTGTAACAGTGAAGGGTGCGTAGACTGTAACAGTAAAGTGTCGGTAGACTAACAGTAAAGTGTCTGTAGACTGTAACAGTAAAGTGTCTGTAGACTGTAACAGTAAAGTGTCTGTAGACTGTAACAGTGAAGTGTCTGTAGACTGTAACTGTAAAGCGTATGTAGACTGTAACTGTAAAGCGTATGTAGACTAACAGTAAAGTGCTTGTAGACTGTAACAGTAAAGTGTCTGTAGACTGTAACAGTAAAGGGTATGTAGACTGTAACAGTAAAGTGTATGTAGACTGCAACAGTAGTGTCTGTAGACTGTAACAGTAAAGTGTACATAGACTAACAGAAAAGTGTCTGTAGACTGTAACAGTAAAGTGTCTGTAGACTGTAACTGTAAAGTGTCGGTAGACTGTAACTGTAAAGTGTCTGTAGACGAACAGTAAAGTGTCTGTAGACAAACAGTAAAGTGTCTGTAGACTGTAACAGTAAAGTGTCTGTAGACTGTAACAGTAAAGTGTCTGTAGACTGTAACTGTAAAGTGTCTGTAGACTGTAACTGTAAAGTGTCTGTAGAATGTAACAGTGAAGTGTATGTAGACTATACCAGTAAAGTGTCTGTAGACTAACAGTAAAGTGACTGTAGACTGTAACTGTAAAGCATATGTAGACTAACAGTAAAGTGTCTGTAGACTGTAAAAGTAGTGTCTTTAGACTGTAACAGTAAAGTGTCTGTAGACTGTAACAGTAAAGGGTATGAAGACTGTAACAGTAAAGTGTCTGTAGACTAACATTAAAGTGACTGTAGACTGTAAAGTGTCTGTAGACTGTAACAGTAAAGTGTCTGTAGACTGTAACAGTAAAGTGACTGTAGACTGTAACTGTAAAGTATCTGTAGACTGTAACAGTAAAGTGTCTGTAGACTGACAGTAAAGTGTATGTAGACTATACCAGTAAAGTGTCTGTAGACTAACAGTAAAGTGTCGGTAGACTGTAACAGTGAAGGGTGCGTAGACTGTAACAGTAAAGTGTCGGTAGACTAACAGTAAAGTGTCTGTAGACTGTAACAGTAAAGTGTCTGTAGACTGTAACAGTGAAGTGTCTGTAGACTGTAACAGTGAAGTGTCTGTAGACTGTAACTGTAAAGCGTATGTAGACTGTAACTGTAAAGCGTATGTAGACTAACAGTAAAGTGCTTGTAGACTGTAACAGTAAAGTGTCTGTAGACTGTAACAGTAAAGGGTATGTAGACTGTAACAGTAAAGTGTATGTAGACTGCAACAGTAGTGTCTGTAGACTGTAACAGTAAAGTGTCTGTAGACTGTAACAGTAAAGTGTCTGTAGACTGTAACTGTAAAGTGTCTGTAGACTGTAACTGTAAAGTGTCTGTAGACTGTAACAGTAAAGTGTCTGTAGACAAACAGTAAAGTGTCTGTAGACAAACAGTAAAGTGTCTGTAGACTGTAACAGTAAAGTGTCTGTAGACTGTAACAGTAAAGTGTCTGTAGACTGTAACTGTAAAGTGTCTGTAGACTAACAGTGAAGTGTATGTAGACTGTAACTGTAAAGCATATGTAGACTAACAGTAAAGTGTCTGTAGACTCTAATAGTAGTGTCTTTAGACTGTAACAGTAAAGTGTACGTAGACTAACAGTAAAGTGTCTGTAGACGAACAGTAAAGTGTCTGTAGACTGTAACAGTAAAGTGTCTGTAGACTGTAACAGTAAAGTGTCTGTAGACTAACAGTAAAGTGGCTGTAGACTATAACAGTGAAGTGTATGTAGACTGTAACTGTAAAGCGTATGTAGACTAACAGTAAAGTGCTTGTAGACTGTAAAAGTTAAGTGTCTGTAGACTGTAACAGTAGTGTCTTTAGACTGTAACAGTAAAGTGTCTGTAGACTAACAGTAAAGTGAGTGTAGACTGTAACAGTAAAGTGTCTGTAGACTGTAACAGAAAAGTGTCTGTAGACTGTAACTGTAAAGTGTCTGTAGACTGTAACAGTGAAGTGTATGTAGACTGTAACTGTAAAGCATATGTAGACTAACAGTAAAGTGTCTGTAGACTGTAATAGTAGTGTCTTTAGACTGTAACAGTAAAGTGTACGTAGACTAACAGTAAAGTGTCTGTAGACGAACAGTAAAGTGTCTGTAGACTGTAACAGTAAAGTGTCTGTAGACTGTAACAGTAAAGTGTCTGTAGACTAACAGTAAAGTGGCTGTAGACTATAACAGTGAAGTGTATGTAGACTGTAACTGTAAAGCGTATGTAGACTAACAGTTAAGTGTCTGTAGACTGTAACAGTAAAGTGTCTGTAGACTAACAGTAAAGTGAGTGTAGACTGTAACTGGAAAGTATCTGTAGACTGTAACAGTAAAGTGTCTGTAGACTGCAACAGTAAAGTGCCTGTAGACTAACAGTAAAGTGTCTGTAGACTGTAACAGTAAAGTGTCTGTAGACTGTAACTGTAAAGTGTACGTAGACTGTAACAGTAAAGTGTACGTAGACTAACAGTAAAGTGTACATAGACTAACAGTGAAGTGTCTGTAGACTCTAACAGTAAAGTGTCTCTAGACTAACAGTAAAGTGTCTGTAGACGAACAGTAAAGTGTCTGTAGACGAACAGTAAAGTGTCTGTAGACTAACAGTAAAGTGTATGTAGACGAACAGTAAAGTGTTTGTAGACTGTAACAGTAAGGTGTGTGTAGACTGTAACAGTAAAGTGTGTGTAGACTAACAGTAAAGGATATGTAGACTAACAGTAAAGCGTATGTAGACTAACTGTAAAGTATCTGTAGACTGTAAGAGTAAAGTGTCTGTAGACTGACAGTAAAGTGTCTGTAGACTATACCTGTAAAGTGTCTGTAGACTATACCAGTAAAGTGTCTGTAGACTGTAACAGTAAAGTGTCTGTAGACTAACAGTAAAGTGTATGTAGACTGTAAAAGTTAAGTGTCTGTAGACTGTAACAGTAGTGTCTTTAGACTGTAACAGTAAAGTGTCTGTAGACAAACAATAAAGTGAGTGTAGACTGTAACTGTAAAGTATCTGTAGACTGTAACAGTAAAGTGTCTGTAGACTGTAACAGTAAAGTGTCTGTAGACTAACAGTAAAGTGTCTGTAGACTGTAACTGTAAAGTGTCGGTAGACTGTAACAGTGAAGTGTCTGTAGACTGTAACAGTAAAGTGTCTGTAGACTAACAGTAAAGTGTCTGTAAACGAACAGTAAAGTGTCTGTAGACGAACAGTAAAGTGCATGTAGACTAACAGTAAAGTGTATGTAGACTAACAGTAAAGTGTATGTAGATGAACAGTAAAGTGTATGTAGACGAACAGTAAAGTGTTTGTAGACTGTAACAGTAAGGTGTGTGTAGACTGTAACAGTAAAGTGTGTGTAGACTAACAGTAAAGTGTGTGTAGACTAACAGTAAAGTGTGTGTAGACTGTAACAGTAAAGTGTTTCTAGACTGTAACAGTAAAGTGTATGTAGACTGTAACTGTAAAGTGTCTGTAGACTGTAACACTAAAGTGTTTGTAGACTAACAGTAGTGTCTGTAGACTAACAGTAGTGTCTGTAGACTAACAGTAAAGTGTTACAGTGTCTGTAGACTGTAACAGTAAAGTGTCTGTAGACTAACATTAAAGTGACTGCAGATTGTAACTGTAAAGTGTCTGTAGACTGTAACTGTAAAGTGTCGGTAGACTGTAACTGTAAAGTGTCGGTAGACTGTAACTGTAAAGTGTCGGTAGACTAACTGTAAAGTGTATGTAGACTGTAACAGTAAAGTGACTGTAGACTGTGACAGTAAAGTGTATGTAGACTAACAGTAAAGTGTATGTATAGACTGTAACAGTAAAGTGTATGTAGACTGTAACAGTAGAATCTGTAGACTGTAACAGTAAAGTGTATGTAGACTAACGGTAAAGTGTCTGTAGACTAACAGTAAAGTGCTTGTAGACTGTAACAGTAAAGTGTATGTAGACTAACAGTAAAGTGTCTGTAGACTATACCAGTAAAGTGTCTGTAGACTGTAACAGTAAAGTGTCTGTAGAATAACAGTAAAGTGTATGAAGACTAACCGTAAAGTGAATGTAGACTAACAGTAAAGTGCATGTAGACGAACAGTAAAGTGTTTGTAGACTGTAACAGTAACGTGTGGGTAGACTGTAACAGTAAAGTGTGTGTAGACTGTAACAGTAAAGTGTGTGTAGACTGTAACAGTAAAGTGTGTGTAGACTGTAACAGTAAAGTGTATGTAGACTAACAGTAAAGTGTCTGTAGACTGTAACAGTAAAGTGTCTGTAGACTGTAACAGTAAAGTGTATGTAGACTAACAGTAAAGTGTATGTAGACTAACAGTAAAGTGTCTGTAGACTAACAGTAAAGTGTATGTAGACTAACATTAAAGTGACTGCAGACTGTAACTGTAAAGTGTCGGTAGACTGTAACTGTAAAGTGTATGTAGACTGTGACAGAAAAGTGTCAGTAGACTAACAGTAAAGTGTATGTAGACTAACAGTAAAGTGTATGTATAGACAAACAGTAGAATCTGTAGACTGTAACAGTAAAGTGTATGTAGACTAACGGTAAAGTGTCTGTAGACTGTAACAGTAAAGTGCTTGTAGACTGTAACAGTAAAGTGTCTGTAGACTGTAACAGTAGTGTCTGTAGACTAACAGTAAAGTGTATGTAGACTAACAGTAGTGTCTGTAGACTAACAGTAAAGTGTTACAGTGTCTGTAGACTGTAACAGTAAAGTGTCTGTAGACTAACATTAAAGTGACTGCAGACGGTAACAGTAAAGTGTATGTAGACTGTAACAGTAAAGTGTCTGTAGACTATACCAGTAAAGTGTCTGTAGACTGTAACAGTAAAGTGTCTGTAGACTAACAGTAAAGTGTATGAAGACTAACAGTAAAGTGTATGTAGACGAACAGTAAAGTGTTTGTAGACTAACAGTAAAGTGTCTGTAAACGAACAGTAAAGTGTCTGTAGACGAACAGTAAAGTGCATGTAGACTAACAGTAAAGTGTATGTAGACTAACAGTAAAGTGTATGTAGACTAACAGTAAAGTGTATGTAGACGAACAGTAAAGTGTATGTAGACGAACAGTAAAGTGTTTGTAGACTGTAACAGTAAGGTGTGTGTAGACTGTAACAGTAAAGTGTGTGTAGACTAACAGTAAAGTGTGTGTAGACTGTAACAGTAAAGTGTTTCTAGACTGTAACAGTAAAGTGTATGTAGACTGTAACAGTAAAGTGTCTGTAGACTGTAACAGTAAAGTGTTTGTAGACTAACAGTAGTGTCTGTAGACTAACAGTAGTGTCTGTAGACTAACAGTAAAGTGTTACAGTGTCTGTAGACTGTAACAGTAAAGGATATGTAGACTAACATTAAAGTGACTGCAGATTGTAACTGTAAAGTGTCTGTAGACTGTAACTGTAAAGTGTCGGTAGACTGTAACTGTAAAGTGTATGTAGACTGTAACAGTAAAGTGACTGTAGACTGTGACAGTAAAGTGTATGTAGACTAACAGTAAAGTGTATGTATAGACTGTAACAGTAAAGTGTATGTAGACTGTAACAGTAGAATCTGTAGACTGTAACAGTAAAGTGTATGTAGACTAACGGTAAAGTGTCTGTAGACTAACAGTAAAGTGCTTGTAGACTGTAACAGTAAAGTGTATGTAGACTAACAGTAAAGTGTCTGTAGACTATACCAGTAAAGTGTCTGTAGACTATACCAGTAAAGTGTCTGTAGACTGTAACAGTAAAGTGTCTGTAGAATAACAGTAAAGTGTATGAAGACTAACAGTAAAGTGTATGTAGACTAACAGTAAAGTGCATGTAGACGAACAGTAAAGTGTTTGTAGACTGTAACAGTAACGTGTGTGTAGACTGTAACAGTAAAGTGTGTGTAGACTGTAACAGTAAAGTGTATGTAGACTAACAGTAAAGTGTCTGTAGACTGTAACAGTAAAGTGTCTGTAGACTGTAACAGTAAAGTGTATGTAGACTAACAGTAAAGTGTCTGTAGACTAACAGTAAAGTGTATGTAGACTAACATTAAAGTGACTGCAGACTGTAACTGTAAAGTGTCGGTAGACTGTAACTGTAAAGTGTATGTAGACTGTGACAGAAAAGTGTCTGTAGACTAACAGCAAAGTGTATGTAGACTAACAGTAAAGTGTATGTATAGACAAACAGTAGAATCTATAGACTGTAACAGTAAAGTGTATGTAGACTAACGGTAAAGTGTCTGTAGACTGTAACAGTAAAGTGCTTGTAGACTGTAACAGTAAAGTGTCTGTAGACTGTAACAGTAGTGTCTGTAGACTAACAGTAAAGTGTACAGTGGGGAAAAAAAGTATTTAGTCAGCCACCAATTGTGCAAGTTCTCTCACTTAAAAAGATGAGAGGCCTGTAATTTTCATCATAGGTACACTTCAACTATGACAGACAAAATGAGGAAAAAAAATCCAGAAAATCACATTGTAGGATTTTTTATGAATTTATTTGCAAATTATGGTGGAAAATAAGTATTTGGTCACATACAAACAAGCAAGATTTCTGGCTCTCACAGACCTGTAACTTCTTCTTTAAGAGGCTCCTCTGTCCTCCACTCATTACCTGTATTAATGGCACCTGTTTGAACTTGTTATCAGTATAAAAGACACCTGTCCACAACCTCAAACAGTCACACTCCAAACTCCACTATGGCCAAGACCAAAGAGCTGTCAAAGGACACCAGAAACAAAATTGTAGACCTGCACCAGGTTGGGAAGACTGAATCTGCAATAGGTAAGCAGCTTGGTTTGAAGAAATCAACTGTGGGAGCAATTATTAGGAAATGGAAGACATACAAGACCACTGATAATCTTCCTCGATCTGGGGCTCCACGCAAGATCTCACCCCGTGGGGTCAAAATGATCACAAGAACGGTGAGCAAAAATCCCAGAACCACACGGGGACCTAGTGAATGACCTGCAGAGAGCTGGGACCAAAGTAACAAAGCCTACCATCAGTAACACACTACGCCGCCAGGGACTCAAATCCTGCAGTGCCAGACGTGTCCCCCTGCTTAAGCCAGTACATGTTCAGGCCCGTCTAAAGTTTGCTAGAGAGCATTTGGATGATCCAGATGAGGATTGGGAGAATGTCATATGGTCAGATGAAACCAAAATATAACTTTTTGGTAAAAACTCAACTCGTCGTGTTTGGAGGACAAAGAATGCTGAGTTGCATCCAAAGAACACCATACCTACTGTGAAGCATGGGGTGGAAACATCATGCTTTGGGGCTGTTTTTCTGCAAAGGGACCAGGACGACTGATCCGTGTAAAGGAAAGAATGAATGGGGCCATGTATCGTGAGATTTTGAGTGAAAACCTCCTTCCATCAGCAAGGGCATTGAAGATGAAACGTGGCTGGGTCTTTCAGCATGACAATGATCCCAAACACACCGCCGGGCACGAAGGAGTGGCCGTAGAAGCATTTCAAGGTCCTGGAGTGGCCTAGCCAGTCTCCAGATCTCAACCCCATAGAAAATCTTTGGAGGGAGTTAAAAGTCTGTGTTGCCCAGCGACAGCCCCAAAACATCACTGCTCTAGAGGAGATCTGCATGGAGGAATGGGCCAAAATACCAGCAACAGTGTGTGAAAACCTTGTGAAGACTTACAGAAAACATTTGACCTCTGTCATTGCCAACAAAGGGTATATAACAAAGTATTGAGATAAACTTTGTTATTGACCAAATACTTATTTTTCCACCATAATTTGCAAATAAATTCATAAGAAATCCTACAATGTGATTTTCTGGATTTATTTTCCTCATTTTGTCTGTCATAGTTGAAGTGTACCTATGATGAAAATTACAGGCCTCTCTCATCTTTTTAAGTGAGAGAACTTGCACAATTGGTGGCTGACTAAATACTTTTTTTCCCCACTGTATGTAGACTAACAGTAGTGTCTGTAGACTAACAGTAAAGTGTTACAGTGTCTGTAGACTGTAACAGTAAAGTGTCTGTAGACTAACATTAAAGTGACTGCAGACGGTAACTGTAAAGAGTCTGTAGACTGTAACTGTAAAGTGTATGTAGACTGTAACAGTAAAGTGTCTGTAGACTATACCAGTAAAGTGTCTGTAGACTGTAACAGTAAAGTGTCTGTAGACTAACAGTAAAGTGTATGAAGACTAACAGTAAAGTGTATGTAGACTAACAGTAAAGTGTATGTAGACGAACAGTAAAGTGTTTGTAGACTGTAACAGTAAGGTGTGTGTAGACTGTAACAGTAAAGTGTGTGTAGACTGTAACAGTAAAGTTTTTGTAGACTAACAGTAAAGTGTATGTAGACTAACAGTAAAGTGTCTGTAGACTGTAACAGTAAAGTGTCTGTAGACTGTAACAGTAAAGTGTCTGTAGACTAACAGTAAAGTGTCTGTAGACTGTAACAATAAAGTGTCTGTAGACTGTAAAGTGTCTGTAGACTAACTGTAAAGTGTCGGTAGACTGTAACTGTAAAGTGTATGTAGACTGTAATAGTAAAGTGTCTGTAGACAGTAACAGTAAAGTGTCTGTAGACTGTAACAATAAAGTGTCTGTAGACTGTAAAGTGTCTGTAGACTAACTGTAAAGTGTCGGTAGACTGACAGTAAAGTGTCTGTAGACTATACCTATAAAGTGTCTGTAGACTATACCAGTAAAGTGTCTGTAGACTATACCAGTAAAGTGTCTGTAGACTGTAACAGTAAAGTGTCTGTAGACTGACAGTAAAGTGTATGTAGACTAACAGTAAAGTGTATGTACACTAACAGTAAAGTGTATGTACACTAACAGTAAAGTGCATGTAGACGAACAGTAAAGTGTATGTAGACGAACAGTAAAGTGTGTGTAGACTAACAGTAAAGTGTTACAGTGTCTGTAGACTGTAACAGTAAAGTGTCTGTAGACTAACATTAAAGTGACTGCAGACTGTAACAATAAAGTGTCTGTAGACTGTAAAGTGTCTGTAGACTGTAACAGTAAAGTGTATGAAGACCAACTGTAAAGTGTTTGTAGACTGTAACAGTAAAGTGTCTGTAGACTGTAACAGTAAAGTGTCTGTAGACTGTAACAGTAAAGGGTATGTAGACTGTAACAGTAAATGGTATGTAGACTGTAACAGTAAAGTGTATGAAGACCAACTGTAAAGTGTTTGTAGACTGTAACAGTAAAGTGTCTGTAGACTGTAACAGTAAAGGGTATGTAGACTGTAACAGTAAAGCGTATGTAGACTAACAGTAAAGTGCTTGTAGACTGTAACAGTAAAGTGTATGTAGACTAACAGTAAAGTGTCTGTAGACTAACAGTAAAGTGTCTGTAGACTAACAGTAAAGGATATGTAGACTGTAACAGTAAAGCGTATGTAGACTAACAGTAAAGTGTTTGTAGACTGTAACAGTAAAGTGTCTGTAGACTAACAGTAAAGTGTCTGTAGACTGTAACAGTAAAGTGTTACAGTGTCTGTATACTGTAACAGTAAAGTGTCTGTAGACTGTAACAGTAAAGTGTCTGTAGACTGTAACAGTAGTGTCTGTAGACTGTAACAGTAAAGGGTATGTAGACTGTAACAGTAAAGCGTATGTAGACTAACAGTAAAGTGCTTGTAGACTGTAACAGTAAAGTGTATGTAGACTAACAGTAAAGTGACTGCAGACTGTAACAATAAAGTGTCTGTAGACTGTAACAGTGAAGTGTATGAAGACCAACTGTAAAGTGTTTGTAGACTGTAACAGTAAAGTGTCTGTAGACTGTAACAGTAAAGGGTATGTAGACCGTAACAGTTAAGCGTATGTAGACTAACAGTAAAGTGCTTGTAGACTGTAACAGTAAAGTGTATGTAGACTAACAGTAAAGTGTATGTAGACTAACAGTAAAGTGTCTGTAGACTAACAGTAAAGTGTCTGTAGACTGTAACAGTAAAGGATATGTAGACTGTAACAGTAAAGTGTCTGTAGACTAACAGTAAAGTGTCTGTAGACTGTAACAGTAAAGTGTTACAGTGTCTGTATACTGTAACAGTAAAGTGTCTGTAGACTAACAGTAAAGTGTCTGTAGACTGTAACAGTAAAGGGTATGTAGACTGTAACAGTAAAGGGTATGTAGACTGTAACAGTAAAGCGTATGTAGACTGTAACAGTAAAGTGTATGTAGACTAACAGTAAAGTGTATGTAGACTAACAGTAAAGTGTCTGTAGACTGTAACAGTAAAGTGTCTGTAGACTAACAGTAAAGTGTCTGTAGACTAACAGTAAAGTGTATGCAGACTAACAGTAAAGTGTCTGTAGACTAACTTTAAAGCGACTGTAACTGTAGTGTCTGTAGACTGTAACGTGTCTGTAGACTGTAACTGTAAAGTGTCTGTAGACTAACTGTAAAGTGTCTGTAGACTTTAACTGTAAAGTGTATGTAGATTATAACAGTACAGTCTCAGTAGTCTGTAACAGTTGGAAGACTGTAGAGTGTAAGAGTAAAGTCTGTTTAGACTAACAGTAAAAGTCTTCTCTCAGTGTAAAGTGCCTGTAGACGGTAACAGTATGGGGTCTTTATAGTCATGTGTATCCCAGGAGATGCCAGCTCCATCTATCATGTGTTTCTGCTGTGCCCAGAGAGCCAGCATGCCACAGTTAACAGGTCATTAACAACATCAGTCACTCTACAAAGGGAACAACGGAGGGAGGGAGAGAGGAAAGGAGGGAGGGAGAAAAAGGGAAGGAGAAAGGGTGGGAGGCCAGATGACAACTATTCTGTTCTTCTGAGTAATAGTTAAGATGGAGCATAGCCTGGCCTATTGCTCTTGACTGTGTGTGTGAGTGTTTTTAATAGGGTTGTAGTGACATCCCGACCCCCTTTTTTCTCTTTAATAGTAATCTGGAAAGCCAATGATCTGTATGAAGGACAGTCTAAACAGCTCTGAACCGGCCCTGTTACAATCAATATTCATTTACCTCCTCCTCTCGTCTCGTTCAGCCTCCTCCTCTCTTTCTCTCCAGTAATTAATGAAAAGAATAGAAATACCACTCTGCTGATAAATGATGTCCATCCTCAGACCCATCTCCATCCCACTGCTGCTTTAGAGCTTTATTAGAGAACAGACATGCACAAACGGACCTGGTACTGCAATAGGGAGCTAGAAAGCCTAACACTGTGTGATGAGGTGAATTATGGTGTGATTCTGTCAGCTGCTACATATTGAATCAAAAGACAAATCGTGTTGATTAGGAAATAGCTCTGTTATTCACATCAGGATTCCTCATTTAGAGGAATGAAAGAGAGAAGGGAAAAATCCCTGCCTTGTGCCCTGAACCTCTCTCCTCTCCTGTCCTGTCCTCCTCTCTACTATGCTCTCTCAGGTGTTCAGCTGAACAACAGAAGAGCAGGGCAGGAAGGGAAGCAGCAGTGTAAATAGCAGGTCTGTTAAACACTTGAAAAACAAGGAGCTCCCCTCAACTCTACACTTTCAACAGTATAAGTACTAGATAGCTGGTCCGCTCTGCCACTCTGTATGACATGAATCTGGCTTATAATATCTCTAGCACAAACGTACATGAAGTAGTTGTGAAGACACAGTAGAGAAACGTCATAGGATATTGATTAACTGACGCGTTAGTTTCAAAGAAACAATTCAAAGAAATCAAAGACAATTATTCCACTCTTAAAAAAGAAAAACTTTTAAAACCCCGAGACATCCATCAGAATTCCGGAACAATGAATCTAATCACTGGGTATTAATGAGCCTTGGCCTAAAATAGTCCCGTCGTTAGGTAGGTGTGGGGAAATGAGCTCTGCAGGGGAGAGGGTTCAGATAAAGACCTGGGCATTAATCATGTCAAACACTACAAACCACTAATAGCTCTCTCTATCGGTCTCTGTCTCACTCCCACCTGCTCAGCACACACATAGAAGAGGGTTATTGAAGACTATCTATTATTATCACTGAGTCTACTGCAGAAGACATACAGTAGAGAAGTTAACTACAGAGTTGTTACTACGATCATGTGAAGGGGAGAGCAGAGAAAGGTACTGTATAATCGTTAAAAGTGATACAGTCCTTCAGAGGGACTAGGCCAAATGCAACTAGGCTGTGTTGCAGCCGGCCGCAACAGGGAGATCCATGAGGAGGCGCACAATTGGCCCAGCATCGTCCGGGTTCGGAGGGTTTGGCCGGCCGGGATGTCCTTGTCCCATTGCAATCTAGCGACTCCTTGTGGTGGGCCCGGGCGCATGCACGCTGACTTCGGTCGCCAGCTGTACAGTGTTTCCTCTGACACATTGGTGCGGCTGGCTTCCGGGTTAAGTGAGCAGTGTGTCAAGAAGCAGTGTGGCTTGCCGGGGTCGTTTTGCGGAGGAAGCATGGTTCTTGAGCTTTGCCTCTCCCGTGTCCGTACGGGAGTTGCAGCGATGGGACAAGACTGTAGCTACCAATTGGGGAGAAAAAGGGGCAAAAAGTACAAAAAAATAAATAAACATCCACTCATCACCATAGTACCGATCTCGCTCTCTCATTTCTATTAGCCGTGTCACTTTGTCCCCAGCTCATTAGGTCTACCTCAGGCTGCTGAGGTCCATGTTAATGTAGTGCAGGTAAACAGTTGTTGCTGTACTCTGCATACAGATAAACACACAGGTCCACAGGAGCACTGCAACATCTTACCTCCGTTTCCCCAGTCCAGCTGCTCCTCTCACCCCTCTTCTCACCCATAGGACCCCTACCTCACTGCTGCTCCTCTCACGGTGGCTCTACCCTCTGACACACATCTGCCACAGCAGGGGCACCAACAGGGTTAGAGAGGGTTACAGAGGGGCAGGAGTACCAGATGCCCATGCCCACCTTGCCCAGGCCCTTTGCCCTTCCAAACTGCCCCTAGACAGCAAACCTGCCATCTATGCTCCTCACACACATACTAACCAACAAGCTGGTAACGGTTGCACAAACACAGCCAGGCACTCTACGGCATGTATCTGTAGCTAGAACAGAAGACAACTAATCATAGTCTCAGAACTGATTTCTGTTGAATGGTTGTTCTATGAAGTTCAGCTCCAGGCAGCACATCTTTCTCTCCAGAAAGACAAGTATTATATATCACTACATGGATATCACATCATCAGTAGATATCACTTCTGACTAGAATGAAGTGAGATGAAACCAGGGCCAGGATAGGGAAAGTGGCTCACACATACTCTATGATGAGTAGACATTCTATCAAAACTACTCTATCACAAACCAGACTGTTCTATCCCAGACAAGAACATTGTTCCTCAAAGTAGATATGTCTCTGAGTGAGTGTCTGACTGAGCTAAATCACATTCTACAGACAGCAAGAGTAGAATAGTGAATACATCTCTCTCTCTTCCTGGTTCTCTCCCTCTTTCCCTTCCTCGGTCTCTATCTCTAACTTGCTCTCATCTATTTCTCTCCCTTCCTCTGTGTCTCTCCCTCAACTCTTTCTGTCCGTCCCTCTCCCTCCCTCTCTGTTTTCCTGGAGGTAGTGTGGCAGCGTTGGTGAGCTGTGATCCAATCACCATCCGGCTGCAGCAATCACTGTGTTCTGATTGGATTTATAATCCAGACAGGATCTCTGATGGACAATCACCCAGCCAGGCAGCAAGCTGCCACTGCCAGCCCTGTAACGCACAAATTCTCCCTCCTTCCCTGTCTGTCTGATTGACCACATCAGCCAGAGAAGAGAGTGATGGTGTGATGACTAATCAAAAGAGAACCATGGCGCGCTCTCCCAGAACCTTGGCTGGTGCGTAAAACCTGTGAATTCTGACAAACAAAAAGGTGTGAGCGCGAACCCATTACACCTTTTTGTTTGTGATGAAGATGTGATGAGGTCTGATGGTGTGATGAGGTTTGATGAAGGTGTGATAAAGGTCTGATGAAGGGGGGGTGGGGGTGCTGGTAATAAAGCCCTTTTGAAGTGAAAAACTCAATTCTGATTGGCTGGGCCTGGCTCCCCAGTGCAATTTTTATTCAGTATATATAGATATGGTCATAGCCAGCTGGTCCACAGGTTCTCGTGTGATTATAAAACTACAATCCAAACTGATGTACGAAACTAGTTTAGATTAGTAGTGTAGAATACACAGCACAAGCTGGAAACACTTCCTACAAGCTTACTGTACACAGAACACCAGAGAGAAACTAGGAACATATTTCTGATGATTTTCCATACATAAACACATAAACACACATCCAAGCTCCCTCTTCAATAAGTTGGGATTTAGCTCTCTCATTTGAACAGCCAGTGAAAAAGCAATTTCCTCAACATAATATCCCAGCTCAGTCCCACTAGGCCAGATCACATGCAAACTAAAGGCACACAATATGATTGTGTTTTAATTCACACACAATCCCCACAAGTGACCATATCGTGAGAGTGAGCAGAGAACGGAATGGTAAATATCAACACATAAACAGAGTCATTTGGTTCTGTGGGAGGTTGAATAAACCATATTTGAGTAGTGTTTACGGCCCGAGGTCAATTCCTGGTTTAGAGTTAAGAATTGAGAGAGAACACAGCAACTGGGACATTGGCTTTGTGACAGGATGAGAGAGAAAGAGAGAGGGAAGGAGAGGGAGCGTTTATGTGATGAGAGGAAGTGTATTTTAGAGTTTCCCTCTGGCACCATCCTGCTCCGTTTAGCCAGCTATACCTTCGACAGGAATATGTGTGTGAGACAGGAGTGTGTATGTGTGTGAGACAGGAGTGTGTATGTGTGTGTGTGTAGAGACAGGAGTGTGTATGTGTGTGAGACAGGAGTGTGTATGTGTGTGAGACAGGAGTGTGTATGTGTGTGAGACAGGAGTGTGTATGTGTGTGAGACAGGAGTGTGTATGTGTGTGTGTGTAGAGACAGGTGTGTGTGTGTGTAGAGACAGGAGTGCATATGTATGTGTGTGTGTGTAGAGACAGGTGTGTGTGTGTGTGTGTGTGTGTGTTTAGAGTGTCTCAGAAGGTCTCTCCTCTCTTTGTGCAGCAGCTCAATGAAAACAGCGTAATGAATGCTCTATCCTTCGTAATCACCACACTGTGCTCTCCTTTTCTCTCTCTCTGCTGTACGGCTCCCGCCTTTTCTCTCTCCCTCTCCCTCCCTCCCTGCAGTATGGCTCTCGCTTCTTCTCTCTGCACTGCTCCCTCTGTTGGTGTCTCCATAGTACCGATCTTCCTCTCTCTGGGCTCTGAATGTATTCTCTGAACAGAATTCTCTTTTGCCAGAATAACATGCACAAGCTTAAAGTCTCAATTTCCCTGTGCTGCAGATCTATTCCATCTCTTCATAGCGTGGAGCCAACACAACAGCAGGGGAAATCAACAGGACCATACTGGAGGGGTGGAATGAAAAGAAAGAAAGGGAGGGAGAGGAGAAGAGTATAGATACAGAGGGAGTGGAGGACATATGGAGATGGAGTGACAGGATGAGACAGACCGAGGAAGGTGAAGAAACAGAGGGATTTTCTCTCTGTTGACATTGTTCTGGCTCTTTGTAAATGCCAGGATGTGTCTGTTTACAGAAGCCCAAATCCTCTGGCTCACACACACAAGGCAGAACGGTCTAAGGGTGTCTGAGCACCTACCCTTTCAGATTGGTGGCATTTTTATCATTATTCCATTTATATTTTATATATTTTATATTAATTTGAGTCTATTTTCTCTCATGTTATTTACATTATTTGCCCATTAAACAAGCAAATGTCAAAAATGTATCTTGGAAAATTCCCCTTCCTCCGCTTCCCTGCCCCCACACACTGCAGTCATCCTGCAGACAAAAGCTACCGGCGCCCATAGGTTGTGTTGAAGTGGGTCCCTTTTGAGTTGCATGTGTCATCTCACAGTCAGGAACAGGATTCCAATGTTTGTTAGTAGGCCTAAGAGGCAGAAGTCAGCAGCAGAATAAACTTCAATCAAAAGTAAAAGCTAGTTAGATTGTTTCAACAGCATAGCTAACTAGCTAGCTAGCTAGCTACAGTAACTAGCTGATTTACATAATCTACATTCGCTATGGTCAGATGACAGCCCACCTGTCTTTGCTCTCTCTTCGAGCAGTAGACCTGCACACACACACACACGCACACGCACACACCAGCGCTAGCCCGTCTGCTCCTGCAGGTACTGTAAGGCTTTGGTTGGCTGCCTCACTGGGCTAAATCTGAGCCACAGAAAGAGCTGTGAGAGTACAGACCCTGGTCTAACCACATTCATCTGAAATCACCATAATAGGATGGAGGATCAACTTTTACTCTGTAACATACACACATATGCACACACAGACATGCACGCATACACACACACACACACACGCACGCATCGTCCCAGCGGCTCAGCAGGATAGGTCTGACTGAGGAAACATGTCCCCTTCACCTCCTGTCAATGGCTCCATGGCCTGCTGCCTGCTACGCTCCACTGCACCACAAGCACACACAAGTCCCAGGAAACCAAAATTGGTTCTGTGAAGGTTCCCAGAACATTTGTTAAGTTGCGGCAAATTCTCATAACACAAAAACTTTTTAGTCGTGCTGATCATTATAGAATGTTTGTATAAAACATTCTATAATAATTTTTCCCAGAACACATTTCATCTGTTTTTTTAAAGGTTCCCAGAATGTCTCATTAGGTTGTAGGAACAGTCTGGTGGGAACATCACAAAATATATGTTCCCAAAACTTTTTGGGTGTTAAAAACATTCACCTGGTGCTACAAGAACTGAGGAAACTTGTTCTTTATGCTTCCAAAATAAACTAAAGGAAATTAGATCTTGTTGGGTGTGTCTCTCTAGTCAGAATGTCTCACCCTGTAAGCAGAACCATAGTGTTAAAACTATAGAATGGAACTCTACAGGGAGAATACATTTCATGTGTCTCTCTCACCAACTGGACCTCCAGAGCTGGTGAAAATGAAGTAAGAGTACAAGTGCGAGGGCTAAGTGAACATGTGTGTGTCCTACATTCTCAGCAGCAGTCATCTGTCAGGCTGGGGAATGAGATTCAGCTCTCCGTGGGTGCTGGGACCTTCGACACACACAAGCACTCACAAGGCCTGTCCGCCTATACCCAGGCAGAGAGACTGATGGTAAAAAGGTCAGGGCCATTACGCAGACGAGAGAGTGAGCGGTGGACAGCCTGATAGATGGGCTTTCTACGTGAGCGTTGGGCCAGACACACACACAGGTTGATAGATGTGTTTTGTGCGTGAGCGGCCGTGTGGTTCTTTCAGACAGCAGACAGTCAATACAGCACTAACAACACCCCTCTGTTCTGGGTCTGAATCTGACATCTACACGCAGATCACTGTGTGTGTGTGTCTCCATACCGGTTGGTCTCAGAGATCTAATGCTTCTCTAATGTGTTAATAGTGTGAACATCAATAACACATAAAGTCTAACACTCCACTCTGGAAACACGCAGAGCACACGTACACCACACACACACACACACACACACACACTGCCGGGAGAATTTGTTCAGAAACTTAAAGTCAATACAAAGGTTGTTTGGTTGCAGGGCTGAATTCAACCAAACATGCCTCAGTAATGTTTGTGTTTATAAACTACTACCTTTCTCCTCTCTCTTCTCTCACTGTCCTCTCATCTCCCTCTTTCATTCCATCCTACCAGTCTCTACTTTATTCTCCTTCTCTGTCATTCCTATACTCCCATCTTTTTGCATCCTACTCTCTCTCGCTCTCTCTCTCTCTCTCTCTCTCTCTCTCTCTCTCTATTTCCTCTCTTCCACCTCTCTTTATATCCTCCAGCCTCCTCCCATTCCTTCAACTGTGTCCTTCAATAGTCCTGAGTGGACTCTTTACACAGTTTCATTCTGATTCCCTCGACCTCATACTACTAGTACTACTCAGACCCCAAGGAGACTTTCCCTGTCGGTGTGTGTGTGTGTGTTTCCCTGCGTCTGTTAGGCCTTGGGGTTGGTTTGTCTCAAAGCTATGACCCTGGTCTGAGGCAAGTTCTCGTATATGGCTTCACTCCAGTAGCTTTCTATTTCTGAGGTGTCCTTCCACCCAAATCTCTGTATATCTGATTCTGTTTCATACAGAACCACAGAACCCCAAATGTGCTATTGAATTCTGGTCTTCTCCTTATCCCTCTTTCACACATTCATCTCCTGTCCTGCAGAATGTAGAGTGACCTTGCAGTTTCATATTACTGTCTACTATTTCCTATTTCTCTGCCCCTAAACTGTTTAGGGGTTTCTATAGCAGAGGCCTGCAAGGGTAATTATCAGTGATGTACCAACTCTTTTAGGTCAGTCATCAGCACTGTGATAGAGCTACCATCATTACACACCACTGTGTGTGTGTGTGTGTGTGTGTGTGTGTGTGTGTGTGTATATATGTGTGACTACAGCAGTGTTTTCTCTTAGTCTGCATAATCACTTCATTACAGGTGCGAGGTAACGCATATACAGCATTTCACTGTGTGTTTGTATGCGTGTGTTGTGTTAGTGCAGGGGTTCCCTTTTTTGGCACACGACCCCATTTTGATATCTCTCACGAGTGAGGGAAAACAGTGAGGGAAAAAAGTATTTGATCCCCTGATGACTTTGTACGTTTGCCCACTGACAAAGAAATGATCAGTCTATAATTTTCATGGTAGGTTTATTTGAACAGTGAGAGACAGAATAACAACAAAAAAATCCAGAACAATGCATGTGAAAAATGTTATAAATTGATTTGCATTTTAATGAGGGAAATAAGTATTTGACCCCCTCTCAATCAGAAAGATTTCTGGCTCCCAGGTGTCTTTTATACAGGTAACGAGCTGAGATTAGGAGCACTCTTAAAGGGAGTGCTCCTAATCTCAGCTTGTTACCTGTATAAAAGAAACCTGTCCACAGAAGCAATCAATCAGATTCCAAACTCTCCACCATGGCCAAGACCAAAGAGCTCTCCAAGGATGTCAGGGACAAGATTGTAGACCTACACAAGGTTGGAATGGGCTACAAGACCATCGCCAAGCAGTTTGGTGAGAAGGTGAGAACAGTTGGTGCGATTATTCGCAAATGGAAGAAACACAAAAGAACTGTCAATCTCCCTCACCTCGTGGAGTTGCAATGATCATGAGAACAGTGAGGAATCAGCCCAGAACTACACGGGAGGATCTTGTCAATGATTTCAAGGCAGCTGGGACCATAGTCACCAAGAAAACAATTGGTAACACACTACGCCGTGAAGGACTGAAATCCTGCAGCGCCTGCAAGGTCCCCCTGCTCAAGAAAGCACATATACATGCCCGTCTGAAGTTTGCCAATGAACATCTGAATGATTCAGAGGACAACTGGGTGAAAGTGTTGTGGTCAGATGAGACCAAAATGGAGCTCTTTGGCATCAACTCAACTCGCCGTGTTTGGAGGAGGAGGAATTCCGTCGCCGTGTTTGGAGGAGGAGGAGGAATGTGGATGGGTATTCCAGCATGACAATGACCCAAAACACATGGCCAAGACAACAAATGAGTGGCTCAAGAAGAAGCACATTAAGGTCCTGGAGTGGCCTAGCCAGTCTCCAGACCTTAATCCCACAGAAAATCTGTGGAGGGAGCTGAAGGTTCGAGTTGGCAAACGTCAGCCTCGAAACCTTAATGACTTGGAGAAGATCTGCAAACAGGAGTGGGACAAAATCCCTCCTCAGATGTGTGCAAACCTGGTGGCCACTAAGTCATGTTTTGCAGAGGGGTCAAATACTTATTTCCCTCACTGTATATTGACATAACCTGCAAGGCCGCTCAGCAAGGAAGAAGCCACTGCTCCAAAACCGCCATAAAAAGGTTTACATACACTCAATTGGTATTCTGTAGCATTGCCTTTAAATTGCTTAACTTGGGTCAAACGTTTCGGGTAGCCTTCCACAAGCTTCCCACAATAAGTTGGGTGAATTTTGGCCCATTCCTCCTGACAGAGCTGGTGTAACTGAGTCAGGTTTGTAGGCCTCCTTGCTCGCACACGCTTTTTAGTTCTGCCCATATAATTTTCCTGCCTCATGATGCCATCTATTTTGTGAAGTGCACCAGTCCCTTCTGTAGCAAAGCACCCCCACAACATGATGCTGCCACCCCCGTGCTTCACAGTTGGGATGGTGTTCTTCGGGTTGCAACCCTCCCCCCTTTTCCTCCAAACATAACGATGGTCATTAAATAAATTATAAGTGTAAACAATTGTTGGAAAAATTACTTGTGTCACAAGTAAGTTTTCTTACAGAAAACAGCATCAGTAAGTCTCCCAGTCTCCCACAGTCATGACTGCTCACGTCCAATGCTTGGAAGAGCACTTATGGAGACTTACTGACGCTGTTTTCTGTAAGAAACATGACATCTCCTAAGGGGGCATGGTTCGCTTTTGAAAGACTCTCTCTCCCATAATAATTATTTTCCTATGAATCCACTGATTTGGTCACTCTTCTGTAGAATGTTTTTGTATTTCCCCTATATGCTTGCATTCAGTTCGCAAGGAGACACATTTGTACAAAAGTCCACCATCGTAGCATTGTAGAATAATAGTGAAGACATTAAAACATAATGTAGCAACCATAAAAGTGTTAAACCAATCGAAATATATGTTATATTTGAGATTCTATCATTTGTTTTTCAACAGGACAATGACTCAACACAACTCCAGGCTGTGTAAAGGCTATTTGACCAAGGAGAGTGATGGAGTGCTGCATCAGATGACCTGGCCTCCACAATCACCCACCCTCAGCCCAATTGAGATGGTTTGGGATGAGTTGAACAGAGTGAAGGAAAAGCAGCCTGTGGGAACTCCTTCAAGACTCTTGGAAAAGCATTCCAGGTGAAGCTGGTTGAGTGAATGCCAAGAGTGTACAAAGCTTTCATCAAGGCAAAGGGTGGCTACTTTGAAGAAAATCAAATAACAAATATATCTTGATTGGTTACTACATGATTGCTAATTTATAAAAATAAATAAATAAAATATTAAATTTACGTAAGTATTCAGACCCTTTACTCACTACTTTGTTGAAGCACCTTTTGCAGAGATTACATCCTGGAGTCTTCTTGGATATGACGCTATAAGCTTGGCACGCCTGTATTTGGGGAGCTTCTCTCATTCTTCTCTGCAGATCCTCTCAAGCTCTGTCAGGTTGGAAAGAGCGTTGCTGCACAGCTATTTCCAGGTCTCTCCAGAGATGTTTGATCGGGTTCAAGTCCGGACTCTGGCTGGGCCACTCAAGGGCATTCAGAAACATTGTCCTGAAACTATTTCTGCATTGTCTTGGCTGTGTTCTTGGGGTCGTTGTCCTTTTGGAAGGTGAACCGTCGTCCCAGTCTGAGGTCCTGAGCGCTCTGGAGCAAGTATCCATCAAGGATCTATCTGTACTCTGCTCTGTTTACC
The DNA here is from genome assembly GCA_030435695.1 of Brachymystax lenok tsinlingensis. Taxonomy (NCBI): domain Eukaryota; kingdom Metazoa; phylum Chordata; class Actinopteri; order Salmoniformes; family Salmonidae; genus Brachymystax; species Brachymystax lenok. The sequence goes on from CM059785.1 coordinate 22,666,294, forward strand.
TCGATCCTGACTAGTCTCCCAGTCCCTGTCACTGAAAAACATCCTCACAGCATGATGCGGCCACCACCATGCTTCACCGTAGGGATAGTGCCAAGTTTCCTCCAGTCTGACACTTGGCATTCAGGCCAAAGAGTTCAATCTTGGTTTCATTAGACCAGAGAATCTTGTTTATCATGGTCTGAGAGTCTATAGGTACCTTTTGGCAAACTCCAAGCGTGCTGTCATGTGCCTTTTACTGAGGAGTGGCTTCCGTCTGGCCACTCTACCATAAAGGTCTGATTGGTGGAGTGCTGCAGAGATGGTTGTCCTTCTGGAAGGTTCTCCCATCTCCAGAAAGGAACTCTGTCAGAGTGACCATCTGGTTCTTGGTTACCTCCGAGACCAAAGCCCTTCTCCCCTGATTGCTCAGTTTGGCCGGGCGGCCAACTCTCGGAAGAGTGTTCTCGGTGACCTTCAATGCTGCAGAAAATATTTTAGTACCCGTCCCCAGATCTGTGCCTCGACACAATCATGTCTCGGAGCTCGACAGACAATTCCTTCGACCTCATGGCTTCGTTTTTGCTCTGACATACACTGTCAACTGTGGGACCTTATATAGACAGGTGTGTGCATTTCCAAATCATGTACAATCAATTGAATTTACCACAGGGATGTTTTTCCAACATCCTTGAGACGGCAGGTAGCCTAGTGGTTAGAGCGTTGGACTTGTAACCGAAAGGTTGCAAGATCGAATCCACGAGCTGACAAGGTAAAAGTCTGTCCTTCTGCCCCTAACCAAGCAATACAAATTTGTTCTTAACTGACTTACCTAGTTAAATAAAGGTAAAATAAAATAAATAAAAAATCATCAATGGAAACAGGATGCACCTGAGCTCAATTTAGAGTTTCAAAGCAGGCCGTCATTCATTCTGAATACTTATGTAAATAAGGTATTTTAAAAAGATTTATTAGCAAACATTTCTAAAAACCTGTTTTTGCTTTGTCATTATGGGGTATTGTGTGTAGATTGATGAGGAACATTTGTAATGTAATCAATTTTAGAATAAGGCTGTAACGTAACAACGTGGAAAAGGGGAGGGGTCTGAACACTTCAGAATGCATATGGATTATTACATTAGATTTTTTGTCAGGATTTTGTAAATTCTCTTGCGACCCCATTTTCACATCAGGTGACCCAACATGGGGTAACGACCCCCTAGTTTGGGAACCGTTGTGTTAGTGGGTTCAGTATGTGTTTTTGTGCATGGGTGCACACACAGCATTTTGACAGTTCTCCTCGCCATACACAAAAGACTTACACTGAGACAGCCACACAGTCATTCTAATATCTACACATACAGCGTTAGTGTAATGGATGAACACAGCTAGGAGGGGTACTCTAGTTCACATGCTGCACTGCAAGATCTTGGGAAGTTATCTAGGTTACATCAATAAGTGAATTTGAAAGCTAGCCTATGTTCTGGGTGTGAATCCTCCAGCATCTCTCAGCAGACCTTTTTGGGAAAGCACAGCAGTTTATATTCCCAATTACTTTCTGCCTAGGTGCAGGAACTCTGACTTCATCGCATCTGGGTTTCAAAATTGATAGGGATGTTTGTATGTTTAAGTAATGACTAAGAATATTCCATTCTGAAAATGTATGCAATAGGGATAGGGTTATAAGACAATGATAATCCAATTGATGTGTGTGTGTCTAGAAATGTATATTGTATAGAGACTGGAACAAGGTGATACAATATTTGGGAGAACAAAGAATTCTTTGTGAAACCAGACTACAGGAGAGAGGCCTTCTCGTCCTCGGGACGGGAGGGACGGCTAGGAGCTGTCCAGATTGACTTATGTTGCAAGAAAGTGATAAGCCAATGAATGTGTACTGTGGGAAAGTACTATTTCCTAGAGAGGGTGGAGCATTTGTATCATTTGTGTTCAGCTTAAAGCTTGTACAATATAAAAAGACTGTTCACATTTGGAGTTCAGAATTCTCATGAATAAGCAATACCTGACCAATTGCAGATATGGGACTTTGTCTAATTTTTCATTAACTAGAGCTTTACAACCTCTGGGAATTATTCAAAGCCTGATTGATAGTTTGTCAACAATTGAGAACAAAATTCTTGTGACAAAAATACATCCTGAATTTGGGAAGGGGAACCCTCTGTTTAAGGTAACCTCCTCGGGAGTAGGAAAGAGCATGGCGCTGTTCATTAAAATGTTGGGGGTGTTCTACCTTAGACAGCTTCTCCTAAAGAAGATCGGTTCACCTGTGCACGACACACACAAACAGCCGATGTGACATTGAGGAGAGTTAACCAGATCTCTGCTAGAGCTCTGCTATAACCTTGAGTTCTCCTTGGTTCTCCAACTCTATTAAAAGAAGCCCCTGTCATCTCACCCAGTCAAACACACCTTTCCCTCTGCTATTTGAAAAACAGCTTTCAAAGTCAAGGAATGGTCAGAAGGTGGAGTGGGCAAACATCAAGGAAAGATACAGGTCCGTAAAATGTTTTAAAAGAGTTGTGACTAGATAATAGCAATGTACTTTTTTTCGTCTTAAAAGAAAATTGAATTCTAAATTAATGTATAATTATTTAAAAGAAGCAGATGTCTTCAATGACTGAAATAAAAATATGCACGACATATGAGCGTGAAGTGCAAAAGTGACATATGAGCAAAGCGTAGTTTGGAGAGTCTCCTATTGTTAACTCCTCCTATTGTTAAAGTGGTTCAGACACCAACTGGACTGCTGTGCCTCTGTCCTACCAGCCACAGCCTCACTCACCCTCTCCACTCCCCATCCCCCCACTTCTCCTCTCTCCCCACTCCCCCACTTCTCCTCTCTCCCCACTCCCCCTCTGGTCCTCTCAGTGTTCTACTTCAAAGCTCAGTTGTAATTACATTGTGGAGGAACAGAACAGAGAGAGGCCAGCCCAGCCAGTCATATCACACATCTACTAGAGAGTAGAGGCTTCAAAGCTGCCCTGCTCCATCCTCTCCTCTAGGCCCTGGGATGAGGCTAGCTACAGTGTTCAGAGAGGCACACCGACCCTTGACCCCTCTCAGTTTTGAGAGCAACAGCAGTCAGATCAACTCTACACACACCTGTGCGTACCACCCCAGTGCAGGGCTTTGTTCTCTCTGAGGGGATCTGAGGGTTGGAGGTCACACAGCAGTTACAGGACACACACATGGTGAAGTCAGAGGATCTCCACACACCTGCAGACAGACAGACAGACAGACAGACAGACAGGCTGATACATCTACCTTCTATCATTACTAATGGACAACATGTCAGTCACTGATCTGTTGTAGAACGGTCAGAAGTCAATGATGTACATGACTTTACTATGGCTGGGGGTGTGAGAGTTAGGATTGTTGGAACAGAGAAAGAGAGATACTGGTTGGTTTATAATGGGACCATTCATTCATGTCTGGCCACAAATGTGATTTTATCCACTAACCTAAACCCTGACCCTAACCTCACCTCTATCCCTGACCTTATATTTAAAAAAAATATATTTTCTCAAAGAACATAGTACTTTCTCTTCACAGTTGTGGTATCATTGTGTGTTTGATACAGTGTGTCCAAATCATTTTCCGTCCTACACACAGAACGGTGTGTGTAGTCCATACAGTTTCTCACATGGACTTAGACTAAAAGACAGAGACAGCGGCTCAGTATACTTCTAAACGGACAGTAAATAGAGAGGAAACAGATGAATTCTCCATTTCACCTTTATCTACATGGCTCTGAGGTACAGCTAGGAGTACATACACTAAATTTAATTCTAAAACCAAACAAGTTATAAGACTGAGCAAGAGAAAGGAAAGAGATTATTTTTAACTTTCCATTGTCTTTCTCCCTTTAATTCCCCCTTTCCTTTCTGCTCCCCCCTCTCCCTTCTCTCTCCTCACCCTCTCCTTTTCAGCTACTACTGTTATTGTGTGTGCAGCTGGTGGTAGGGAATAGATGAGAGAGGGGGAAAGAGAGGGAGAGACAGAGGAATGGAGAGAGAAAGAAAGAGAGAAAGAGAAAGTGAGGGAGAGAGAAAGAAAGAGAGAGAGACAGAGACAGAGAGAAAGAGAGACAGTGGTTATTTCTGTCTGCCCAGACCCAGACACACACCATGATGAAGCCCCATCTGAGAACGTATTATTATAGACATACAGACCCACTCTAACACATTACCGGCAATACAGAACATTACAACACTGACTGTTCTGATCATAGTTCATTCTGATGGACTGGGGTATAGTACAGTACCACTGACTATATCCCAGTCACAAGCAGCATTGAAATGTGAAGGATGTGGATAAGGTTCTGCTAGGTTAAGGAACTACTTCAGTACAAGAGGCAGGTTCTTTCATCCAGCCGAGCCATGGATCTGAGCTGTAGGTCTTGAGTGTTAAATGGTGTGTGTTGGTTTTGTGTTTATGCATGCATGTTGTTTGTTCTGAGTTTCAAAACTTTACTATTCGGTAATCAATTATAAGAGTTCTGCATTCTCATTAAGTTGGAGACTTTAACTGCAAGAGGAATTTTGACTGTACAGTGCTAAATTAATACAACAGTCCCTATCTCTTTATAGCCACAGGACTAACAATTATGGATGTAACTTTTTATCGCCTACCACAGCATGTGGTGAGTTATATTTCATTGCAACAAAGACTTAAAAAAATAAGTTCAATCAAAACAAGGGGTAAAGAAAAGATTGAATGCCTTGTTAAAGTTACACACAAACAATACATGTCTTAACTGTATGATACAGTTTGTCATTGGTCTTTCTTCATCTGGTGAAAAACAGCCCTTATAAATCTACACATATTCATCTAAAATATAATGACATGCACTGACACTATCTACTATGACAAACACACACCATTAAAAATGGATATGTCCTGAGAGAGGGGGAAGAGAAAGAAGAGAGAGCGAGAGTGAGAGAGCGATAGAAAGCAGAAGGAGAGAAAGAGAGAGAAAGCAGGAGAGAGAGAAATCAGAAGGAGAGAGAGAGAAAGCAGAATGAGAGAGAGAGAGAAAGCAGAAAGAGAGAGAGCGATAGAAAGCAGAAGGAGAGAAAGAGAGAGAAAGCAGGAGAGAAAGAGAGAGAGTGAGAGAGAAAGAGAGAGCAGAAAGAGAGAGAAAGCAGAAAGAGAGAGAGAGAGTAAGCAGAAGGAGAGAGAGAGAGAGAGAGAACGCAGAAGGAGAGAGAGAGAAAGAAGGAGAGAGAGCGTGAGAAAACAGAGGCATTACTAGGATAAATACTCTGATAAATCAGTACAGAAATGTGCGAGCTGTCAAATACATTTATCCAATCCTATTTCCGCTGCCTATCTCGCTGTACAGGGGCTATAAAGAAGACAAGTGTGTGTGTGTCAGTGATGATGAAGATGACCCTGGTTGTGAAAGGTCGTACGGACATCCCTATGAGCCTTGTCCCACTAGCACGCACGCACGCACACACACACCTGTAATAGAGGTGGATACAGGGCTGTGGTGGGGTGGTGGTGCCAAGGGCGCTCTGTAAGCCACAGCAGTATAAATCACAGGCTAATAACAGAGCACTGAGTTGGCCTGTATTTACTACCACTCTCCCTCCTGCAAGGCCACACTCCTGCCCTACAGCACACCACACTACACTACCTGCCTGTGGTCACACAGTACACACCATTTACAAACACATCCCTCACCTTTATTAAACACTCAACATGGTCCAGGTACGGTGTATATGGCCTAATACATGCACCTGCCGTAGGTACTGGAGATTGGACTACTGGTACAGGAGAGAAGAGGAGGAGGAGAGGAAGGGGAGAGAAGAGGAAAGAGAGGAGAGGAAAGGGAGGAGAGGAAGGGGAGGAGAGGAAAGAGGAGAGGAAAGGGAGGAGAGGAAGGGGAGGAGAGGAGAGGAAAGGGATGATAGGAGAGGAAAGGGATGATAGGAGAGGAGAGGAAGGGGAGGAGAGGAAGGAAGGGGAGGAGAGGAAAGGGTGGAGAGAACAGGAAGGGGAGGAAAGGGAGGAGAGGAAAGGGATGAGAGGTGAGTAAGGGGAGGAGAGGTGAGGAAGGGGAGGAGAGGAAGAGAAACGACAAGTCTAATATATTGTAAAGACACAGACAACTAGCCTGAGCCAGAGGGAGAGTCATTATCAGTGAATGAGCAGTCCTCTAGCAACTACTGAAAGGTTACCATGTAGCATGTTTGATATTAACAGGCATGCTCACAACACTTTATCTCCTCTTTAACTGGGAGAGGACATGATTAAAGTGAAGTTCCTTCCGCATGGAGCTACTAATATATTCCTACTGGAGAGGAGCAGCCTCTCTCTCTCTCTCCCTCCCTCCCTCCCTCCCTCTCTGATTGCTTTGGTGAAACACACGATTAGCCAGCTGCTTCCCCTGATTAAAGAAACTCCCCTGTTTCTAGGGCATCTCCTCATGCTCCTCCTTCCTCTAGCCCTCTCTCCACTCCTCCATCTGTCTCCTCCTTTCCCAAGTCTTCCTCCCTCTCCCCCTCACTCTCTACCTACCTCTCTGTCTTCCCCTCCACCCTCTTTTACCTCGCCCACACACTCTCATTTCCTGTCTACTCCTTTTGCCCTCTCTCTCCCTGTTCTTCAATCTGTCTCTCTCTCTCTCTCACCTCTCCAGACGTTTATATCATCCCTCCGTCTATCTCACTTTCTCTCACTTGGGTTTAGTCTTTCACTTCACTTCTCCCAACATTCAATTAACTTTCCACTTCCTCTCCGCCGCAACTCCCCCGACGCGTCAATCACACTCTGCTGCCGTGGCGACTGACAGCTGCCCCCCCCTCCCTCCTCCCAACGGCGTCCTGTGTTCCACCAGGCATGACTCAGTCACCTGGTGGGGGGCTCCCACCTCCCTGACGCACAGCCCTCTGGGATTCTGGGATACCTGGTGGGGCAGGGCGGCCATACTGCCTGGGCTCAGGGAGGACACGCGAGGTTAACTGTTCATAGCAACTCCTGTTCATCAGCTCACTGGGTGGGAGGTACTCTGTGTGTGGGTGCTTTGTGGTTGAGTCTCCAACCAGTATTGCAGAGGTAGTCTCATCAAAACCAGACATCTCTCCTTCAAAATACATCACCACATTGACAAAACACAGAGGCAAAGCTGCATGTCTTTGATGGAAGCAGTTGTGGGAAAAGTACCCAATTGTCATAGAGTAGAAGTAAAGATACCTTAACAGAAAATGACTCAAGTAAAAGTGAAAGTCACCCAGTAAAATTCTACTTGAGTAAAAGTCTAAAAGTATTTGATTTTACATATACTTAAGTATCAAAAGTAAAAGTATGAATCATTTCAATTTCCTTATATTAAGCACAATTTTCTTGTTTTTTAAAATTACGAATAGTCAGGGGGATAGTTTACAAATGAAGCATTAGTGTTAAGTGAGATCGCCAAATCAGAGGCAGTTGGGATGAGCAGGGATGTTCTCTTGATAAGTGTGTGAATTGGACCATTTCCTGTCCTGTAAAGAGTACTTTTGGGTGTCAGGGAAAATGTATGACGTAAAAAGTACATTATTTACTTTAGGAATGTAGTCAAGTAAAAGCAGTCAAAAATATAAATAGTAAAGTACAGATACCACAAAAAAATACCTAAGTAGTACTTTAAAGAATTTTTACTTAAGTACTTTACACCACTGAATGGAAGTTTGATGTCAAATAAAAGCATAATAAAAAGTATTGACGTGTTCACTGTGTGATATATTTTCAGGACTCTCCACGGTATAAAAGACCTGTCATGTTCTCCAGTTCTCAATTTCTTATGGTGTGTATCTGTGTGTGTGTGTGTGTGTGTGTGTCAGTGTGAGCTGTAGCGATCCTCTGAGTCCTTACAGAGATAGTAAAATAGTCAATCAGACAGATAGGGGCAGAGCCATGCTCCTGGTAGCAGCCTGTTAATCCACATCATTTCCCCGGACTCTTCTCTTCTTCTCCAAATGTGATGGGATTTACTCAGGGCCAAGGCACCCCACTGGTAATCCCTATTCCTTAGAAATCTCCACAGAGAAATAGAAAATAGAGATTGTGAGAGGGACAGACTGTGTGTCAGAGAGAAGGTAGACTAAGAGGAAGAGATAGAGTGTGAGAGGGACAGACTGTCAGAGAGAAGGAAGACTAAGAGGAATAGATAGAGTGTGTTTACACAAATGATGCAACAAAAACGAAGAAAACTCCAGGCCCTATCAGCAATGTAATAGTGAGATGAGAGTTATGTCTGAAGATGAAAGCTATACTAAAGGTAACTGTGCCTCTGCACCTAGCCAGCCTGCTACAGTAGTCTGCTTGTCAGATAAAAGCCAGTCTGCCTGTGTCTGGTAATGAAATGACAGAGGGGGATATTACCCAGAATGACCTGCGGGACTGTCTGTGGACGCCACTGTGTCCTATGTGTAATAGAATAATAGATTACATCTAGCAGACACATTCACACACCCTCAAGGACACAGAGAGTGCGAGAGAGAGAGAGAGAGAGAGAGAGAGTAGAGAGAGATAAAACACAGAGTTTGCTAATTATTTACTATTATGTATTGATTTATTTTTTTCTCTCTTTACGCAATGCAAAGAACACTGGAAGAATTATAATTTAATTACCATAGTGAATTATTGTAATGTTTGCTTATGTGTCAATTAATCCCATAAGGGATGGGTTGCCAATTTGCGATTTGACACGAAAATAAAATGTAATTTGTTCAAAAAATGTAATTCATACAGATGAGAATAGTGATGCACCGACATTACATTTTTGGCCGATACCGTTATTCGATTTTTTCCTTGTCCAAAAAAACGATACTGATACAGATAACCGGTATTAAACATTTCTGCGGCCTTTTAAGCATTCTGGTACAGTAAAATAGTTAACATGGACGCTGCGGTCTAAGGCACTGCATCTCAGTGCAAGAGGCGTCACTACAGTACCTGGTTCGAATCCAGGCTGTATCACATCCGGACGTGATTGGGAGTCCCATAGGGCGGCGCACAATTGGCCCAACGCTGTCCGGGCCGTCATTGTAAATAAGAATTTGTTTTTAACTGACTTGCCTAGTTAAATAAAAGGTTACACACACACCCCACTGACCAAAATTATATTTTGTTGGCATTTACGTATGTCCCCATTACAAGTAAAACAATCAAAACCTATTTCTTTGCCATTTGTTCAGTTGTTTAATTCTCAACCAGGATTTCTATGGAACACTGTTTGGGTCTTTTAATCAAATAAGAACTGTCTTATAAATGAGGGTTATTTTAGATGATGACACCTAGCTATATAGTCAGCTAGGTAACGATAGCTACTGAAACAGATGTCGTTTTGCTAAGTTTTTGGGGAGGAACATTGTTTGCATCCATGAGCTATCTAGCTTTTGTTTTATGACAAGCACTTAAGGTGCGCAAGACAAATTTACCAGCATCATAGCATACGTATCGATGAATCATTGTGACATATGAAATACGAGTGATAGTGTAATCAATGTGTAATAACTACGGAAAAAATGTATGAACGCGTTAAATTATTATGTGACGTCATATTGTCATATTCAGGTCCTGATTGGTCAATTTGACACGTCAAATTGTGTTAATCACTCATATTTCATTTGTCACAACAATTCATCGATACGTATGTTATGATGCTGGTAAAGTTGTCTCGCACACCTACAGTGCTTGTCATTAAAACAAAAGCTAGATAGCTCATGGATGCAAACAATGTTCTTCCCCAAAAACATAGCAAAACGACATCTGTTTCAGTAGCTATAGTTAGCTAGCTAAGTATATAGCTAGGTGTCATCTAAAATCCAGAAAAACGCATGTGAAAAATGTTATAAATTGATTTGCATTTTAATGAGGGAAATAAGTATTTGACCCCCTCTCAATCAGAAAGATTTCTGGCTCCCAGGTGTCTTTTATATAGGTAACAAGCTGAGATTAGGAGCACACTCTTAAAGGGAGTGCTCCTAATCTCAGCTTGTTACCTGTATAAAAGAAACCTGTCCACAGAAGCAATCAATCAATCAGATTCCAAGCTCTTCACCATGGCCAAGACCAAAGAGCTCTCCAAGGATGTCAGGGACAAGATTGTAGACCTACACAAGGCTGGAATGGGCTACAAGACCATCGCCAACTGGGTGAAAGTGTTGTGGTCAGATGAGACCAAAATGGAGCTCTTTGGCATCAACTCAACTCGCCGTGTTTGGAGGAGGAGGAATGCTGCCTATGACCCCAAGAACACCATCCTTACCGTCAAACATGGAGGTGGAAACATTATGCTTTGGGGGGTGTTTTTCTGCTAAGGGGACAGGACAACTTCACCGCATCAAAGGGACGATGGACGGGGCCATGTACCGTCAAATCTTGGGTGAGAACCTCCTTCCCTCAGCCAGGGCATTGAAAATGGGTCGTGGATGGGTATTCCAGCATGACAATGACCCAAAACACACGGCCAAGGCAACAAAAAGAGTGGCTCAAGAAGAAGCACATTAAGGTCCTGGAGTGGCCTAGCCAGTCTCCAGACCTTAATCCCATAGAAAATCTGTGGAGGGAGCTGAAGGTTCGAGTTGCCAAACGTCAGCCTCGAAACCTTAATGACTTGGAGAAGATCTGCAAACAGGAGTGGGACAAAATCCCTCCTGAGATGTGCGCAAACCTGGTGGCCAACTACAAGAAACGTCTGACCTCTGTGATTGCCAACAAGGGTTTTGCCACCAAGTACTAAGTCATGTTTTGCAGAGGGGTTTGTCAGTGGGCAAATGTATAAAACGTACAAAATCAGCAGTGGATCAAATACTTTTTTCCCTCACTGTATTTAGTTCAATTTAAATAGACGAACAACAAGTGGCAATCAATGTTATATGTATTTTTATTTATTTCACCTTTATTTAACCAGGTAGGCTAGTTGAGAACAATTCTCATTTACAACTGCGACCTGGCCAAGATAAAGCACAGCAGTTTGACACATACAACAACACATAGTTACACATGGAATATACAAACATACAGTCAATAATACAGTAGAAAAAAGAAAACAAAAGTCAATATACAGTGAGTGCAAATTAGTTAAGATAAGGGAGGTAGGCAATAAAAATAGGCCATGGTGGCGAAATAATTACAATATAGCAATTAAACACTGGAAGGGTAGATGTGCAGAAGATGAATGTGCAAGTAGAGATACTGGGGTGCAAAGGAGCAATATAAATAAATAAATACCGTACGGGGATGAGGTAGTTGGATGGGCTGTTTACAGATGGGCTATGTACAGGTGCAGTGATCTGTGAGTTGCTCTGACAGCTGGTGCTTAAAGCTAGTGAGGGAGATATGAGTCTCCAGCTTCAGTGATTTTTGTAGTTTGTTCTAGTCATTGGCAGCAGAGAACTGGAAAGAAAAGGCGGCCAAAGGAGGAATTGGCTTTGGGATTGACCAGTGGGATATACCTGCTGGAGCGCGTGCTACGGGTGGGTGCTGCTATGGTGACCAGTGAGCTGAGATAAGGCGGGGCTTTACCTAGCACAGACTTGTAGATGACCTGGAGCCAGTGGGTTTGGCGACGAGTATGAAGCGAGGGCCAGCCAACGAGAGCGTACAGGTCGCAGTGGTGGGTAGTATATGGGGATTTGGTGACAAAACGGATGGCACTGTGATAGACTGCATCCAATTTGTTGAGTAGTGTTGGAGGCTATTTTATAAATGACATCGCCGGGCGGGCAGGTGTGGGCAATGATCGGTTGAAGAGCATGCATTTAGTTTTACTTGCATTTAAGAGCAGTTGTAGGCCACGGAAGGAGAGTTGTATGGCATGGAAGCTCATCTAGAGGTTAGCTAACACGGTGTCCAAAGAAGGGCCAAAAGTATACAGAATGGTGTCATCTGCGTAGAGGTGGATCAGAGAAACAACAGCAGCAAGAGCGACATCATTGATGTATACAGAGAAGAGTCGGCCCGAGAATTGAACCCTTTGGCACCCCCATAGAGACTGCCAGAGGTCCGGACAACAGGCCCTCCAATTTGACACACTGAACTCAATCAGAGAAGTAGTTTGTGAACCAGGCGAGGAAATCATTTGAGAAACCAAGGCTGTTGAGTCTGCCAATAAGAAATGTGGTGATTGACAAAGTCGAAAACCTTGGCCAGGTCAATGAATACGGCTGCACAGTAATGTCTCTTATCGATGGTGGTTATGATATCTTTTGGGACCTTGAGCGTGGCTGAGGTGCACCCATGACCAGCTCTGAAACCAGATTGCATAGCGGAGAAGGTACGGTGGGAATCGAAATGGTCGGTAATCTGTTTGTTGACTTGACTTTCGAAGACCTTAGAAAGGCAGGGTAGGATAGATATAGGTCTGTAGCAGTTTGGGTCTAGAGTGTCTCCCCGTTTTAAGAGGGGGATGACCGCGACAGCTTTCCAATCTTTGGGAATCTCAGATGATACAAAAGAGAGGTTGAACAGGCTAGTAATAAGGGTTGCAACAATTTCGGCAGATCATTTTAGAAGAGAGGGTCCAGATTGTCTAGCCCGGCTGATTTTTAGGGGTCCAGATTTTTAGGGGTCCAGATTTTTTTAGGGGTCAGCTATCTGGATTTGGGTGAAGGAGAAATGGGGGATGCTTGGGCGAGTTGCTGTGGGGAGTGCAGGGCTGTTGACCGGGGTAGGGGTAGCCAGGTGGAAAGCATGGCCAGACGTAGAAAAATGCTTATTGAAATTCTCAATTATAGTGGATTTATCGGTGGTGAAAGTGTTTCCTAGCCTAAGTGCAATACTTACTCAAGGATTCCTAAATAATTGTTAAGAATAATGAAAATGACTGCAGTTTCTACTGGTCATTGTTTTCAGGCTGGTTGTATTGGTGCTAGCTTGGTACCAAGCTAAAGCTAGCTAGCTACCCCAGAAGTTGCGGTCTAACAAATTATGCTTTATTACCAAAGCGGTATTGTAAACACATCGTTCGTGGCCAGTGTTTGCAGACTTTTTTGTACACCTTTGACAGTGCTACTGTATATTTTTTGAAACGCAAAGACAAACAGCGATCCATAGTATGTCGTGAAGCTAATAGCAGTGACGCTATTACTGTGTAACTCCAGAGAGCAACATCTGAAAATAGCGCACTTGGTAGGGTGTACCGGTGCTCGACCAGTCGGCGAAAGCCAACATCACCCATGACAGAGAACGGTTGATTGTCAAGGGCAATGAATTCCATTATCTTGGCATTAATGGATTTCACCTTTGAGGTATCAGAGAGACTACACACTGCATTGAGAGTGTGTGTGACAGTGTATGTGTGCATGGGTGTGAGTGTACTCACCGCCCTGGTCGGTGGTGACTGTAATGGCGGCCACGGGTCAGGGTTAAGGGGTTTAGGGGTTAGAGTAGGTTGTCCACCAACTCTGGCCAGAAATTTCAATTATGTTATAAAATACATTTTCCAAGACAAATTATTATTATGTTCTGAATCATTCAGTGGGGTCTTTCTCTGACATCTCATTAACATTATATCCACAAAGTTGGATTTCGTAACCTAATACGTCTGATAATAAGTACCATCTTTGAAGACGACAACCACAAAACGGTTAATCCTCAAAAGTTATTACCGTTTTGTGGATTTACTGTTTTGTGGTTGTCGTCTTCAAAGATGTTTCCGCGGGTTGCAAAAAGCTAAATTATCATGACACAAGCTGAATTAAATGTAAAAAGTTTTGAAAATAAAAAGCTTGCTATACGCTCAGTATTAATATCAAAAGCGAATTAATATCAAAAGCGTACACTAAAATATGAAAATACTATATGTCATGTGTCATAATCGATATCCATTTGACCTCTATATTGTTATGTCCCACAGATTCAAAGAGAAAGATGAGTTCAATGGGGAAAGTGAGCCTTTTAGGTAGCCAGTAGCCTTCATTCTCACACAGAATCCAGCCTAGCTAACACAATGCAATTTACCCAATTTTTTACCACTTTTTTTCTCTTGCCTCCATTGATTTAGTCACCCTAATTCTGGCTATCCTACAGGGGTAAAAACTTTGAACGGATTATGCTAGAGACATGAGGTTTGGACCATTGGTTTTAGAGGATTAGATACACAATTAACACATATTGGTCAAAATATGTATTTTAATTGGACACCCTAGTTAGAGGGTTTAAAGGATAGAGGTCAGTGTGGAGGTGTACTCACAGCCCTGGTCGGTGGAGACAGTGATGACTGACAGGTTCAGGGTTAAGGGGGTTAGAGGTCAGCGTATTGGTCTATTCAACGCCCTGGTCGGTGGAGACATATTGGCGGCCACGGGTCAGGGTTTACGGTTTTGAGGTCAGGTGTTAGAGGTCAGCGTATAGGTGTACTCACCGCCCTGGTCGGTGGAGACAGTAATGGCGGCCACAGGTCTCGGGTAGTTAATCATCTTAGACACTCCATTCAGTGACTCAATCTCAAAGGTGTAGTTGGCGTGAGCAGAGAAGTCCATCACCGTTACCGTGGTGTTAGTCAGGCCCTGGGGGCGGGGCACAAAGCGAAGCTCTTCCCCACAAAGCTGGCATTGGTCGGGCTCCGGGCCGCATCGCTTACATAGCACGTTATAGGTCAGGTCCCTGCGACCACCCATATCACTGGGAGGAGACCACTCTAACTGTAGACAGGTGTCGTTCAGGTTGAAGACCACGTTACGAGGAGGGGAGGGGGGACCTGGAATAGAGAGAGAGAGCTTTGTGTTGATTTATCATGTTTCTGCCTCAATATCTCTGTAGTTTGTGGTGGTATGAGTCCAAATCAAGAGTATAGCACACATTGAAAGAGAACAGGCAAATGTTATTCCACTTTAAGTGGAACTGACAGCGTTTTAACTACTTTACAGATAAGAAACAAACAGACAGTCATATCAATCAAAAATACTACATTCCCAGCTCATACTACAAAACTAACTTTATTAGAGGTTTTAAAAATTGGTTCTATTTGACTCAACATTCCATGACGTACACTAAGGCATTGTTGGCAGAATAAATGGATGCATTTTAAGGCATTGTTGGCAGAATATAATGGATGCAGTTCAAAGCATGATTACTATAATTCACCTAAACATTTCTTTGTAGTCCCAAAAAATATCAGGTTGTAAATCACAGCTGGCCTAATGTCATAATGTGGCTAGCGTAACTATTTATGTATCTATTAATTTAGCAAGCTAAAATCGCGGAGCCTAACGTCTGCTAGCTACAGTGAGGGAGAAAAAAGTATTTGATCCCCTGCTGATTTTGTACGTTTGCCCACTGACAAAGAAATGATCAGTCTATAATTTTAATGGTAGGTTTATTTGAACAGTGAGAGACAGAATAACAACAAAAAAATCCAGAAAAACGCATGTGAAAAATGTTATAAATTGATTTGCATTTTAATGAGAGAAATACGTATTTGACCCCCCCTCTCAATCAGAAAGATTTCTGGCTCCCAGGTGTCTTTTATACAGGTAACAAGCTGAGATTAGGAGCACACTCTTAAAGGGAGTGTCCCTAATCTCAGCTTGTTACCTGTATAAAAGACACCTGTCCACAGAAGCAATCAATCAATCAGATTCCAAACTCTCCACCATGGCCAAGACCAAAGAGCTCTCCAAGGATGTTAGGGACAAGATTGTAGACCTACACAAGCCTGGAATGGGCTACAAGACCATCGCCAAGCAGCTTGGTGAGAAGGTGACAACAAGAACTACAAGAAACGTCTAACCTCTGTGATTGCCAACAAGGGTTTTGCCACCAAGTACTAAGTCATGTTTTGCAGAGGGGTCAAATACTTATTTCCCTCATTAAAATGCAAATCAATTTATAACATTTTTCAAATGTGTTTTTCTGGATTTTTATGTTGTTATTCTGTCTCTCACTGTTCAAAAAAACCTACCATTAAAATTATAGACTGATCATTTCTTTGTCAGTGGGCAAACGTACAAAATCAGCAGGGGATCAAATACTTTTTTCCCTCACTGTAGCTGCTGGGAGGATGTCATGTCATTGGAGGAGTGGGAGAGTGACTGACTTTTTCCCCTCATTGTTTTTGGTTGCAGAGCACTCATCTAAGAGTGCAGGATAACTGCCGAATTTACGGACACGCAACACAGCCGAATATGACTGGTGTCAATTGTTACCAGCAGCACAGTCTAGATAACATGCAAACAGCCTAACCAGCTCTGCTAGGGCGAATAAAATGGTCAGAATGAGGTGTTCTCTCATTTGTGTAGCTAGGAAGTTAGCCAACTATAGACAGTTAGCATGGGTGCTTGACTGACATAGGGAGGAATGCTCAGATCAACCTTACTCCTCGGCCAGCGCGTCCAGTGTCAATAGTGCAGTGTGCTCTGAAATTTCGAACAACCCAGAGTGCACTCTGACATGCTGAGGGCAATTTACAAACGCACCCTTAGTTGTCTGTATTTGGCATCGATCATATGGGCGGGCAGGCAAGTTCTCATTCAGTTGTCAAAACGCGAGATGAGCAGGCTACTACTCACCATTGTTTATCAGTGCAATTTCAATGGCCAAGTAGCTGAAAAAGTTTGAGTGTTTATCTAATGTTCCCTCTTTAGATTCTAGCTCATCTCACTCTGGCTAACATTAGTTGTTGATCTTGCTGTTGTTGATGTGCATAACTGAGTGAGCGATAGCCTACCTATTTATGGTTGTTTGATCAATAGGACTGTAAAGTTCCCAAATGTAAGAGGACAAATTTACATATTTGCAGAAATCCATTCATGTGTATTTTGGAGCTTTTGGTGAATGTGTTGTAATGGTCTAAAGTATCACTGTTGCTACTGCCTGTAAACACACAGTCCAGTTCAAAGTGAATGTTGGCAGGCCCTACTGCCTGTAAACACACAGTCCAGTTCAAAGTGAATGATGACAGGCCCTACTGCCTGTAAACACACAGTCCAGTTCAAAGTGAATGTTGGCAGGCCCTACTGCCTGTAAACACACAGTCCAGTTCAAAGTGAATGATGACAGGCCCTACTGCCTGTAAACACACAGTCCAGTTCAAAGTGAATGTTGGCAGGCCCTACTGCCTGTAAACACACAGTCCAATTCAAAGTGAATGTTGGCAGGCCCTACTGCCTGTAAACACACAGTCCAGTTCAAAGTGAATGATGACAGGCCCTACTGCCTGTAAACACACAGTCCAGTTCCAAGTGAATGATGGCAGGCCCTACTGCCTGTAAACACACAGTCCAGTTAAAAGTGAATGTTGGCAGGCCCTACTGCCTGTAAACACACAGTCCAGTTCAAAGTGAATGATGACAGGCCCTACTGCCTGTAAACACACAGTCCAGTTCAAAGTGAATGATGGCAGGCCCTACTGCCTGTAAACACACAGTCCAGTTCAAAGTGAATGATGGCAGGCCCTACTGCCTGTAAACACACAGTCCAGTTCAAAGTGAATGATGACAGGCCCTACTGCCTGTAAACACACAGTCCAGTTCAAAGTGAATGTTGGCAGGCCCTACTGCCTGTAAACACACAGTCCAGTTCCAAGTGAATGATGGCAGGCCCTACTGCCTGAAAACACACAGTCCAGTTCAAAGTGAATGTTGGTAGGCCCTACTGCCTGTAAACACACAGTCCAGTTCAAAGTGAATGTTGGAAGGCCCTACTGCCTGTAAACACACAGTCCAGTTAAAAGTGAATGTTGGCAGGCCCTACTGCCTGTAAACACACAGTCCAGTTCAAAGTGAATGTTGGTAGGCCCTACTGCCTGTAAACACACAGTCCAGTTCAAAGTGAATGATGACAGGCCCTACTGCCTGTAAACACACAGTCCAGTTCAAAGTGAATGATGGCAGGCCCTACTGCCTGTAAACACACAGTCCAGTTCAAAGTGAATGATGACAGGCCCTACTGCCTGAAAACACACAGTCCAGTTCAAAGTGAATGTTGGTAGGCCCTACTGCCTGAAAACACACAGTCCAGTTCAAAGTGAATGTTGGTAGGCCCTACTGCCTGTAAACACACAGTCCAGTTCAAAGTGAATGATGACAGGCCCTACTGCCTGTAAACACACAGTCCAGTTCAAAGTGAATGTTGGCAGGCCCTACTGCCTGTAAACACACAGTCCAGTTCAAAGTGAATGATGACAGGCCCTACTGCCTGAAAACACACAGTCCAGTTCAAAGTGAATGTTGGTAGGCCCTACTGCCTGTAAACACACAGTCCAGTTCAAAGTGAATAATGACAGGCCCTACTGCCTGAAAACACACAGTCCAGTTCAAAGTGAATGTTGGCAGGCCCAAATGGATTGTCTGCATGAAGGCCTACTGTAGCTCTGATTGGCTATGGTGCACCGGTCTGCGTAGACTCCGGTCCTGGACAAGACAGATATTTTTATTAGGTTGTAATTACTGCAGTCTATTAATTGTCAAAATACACGCCCGCTTTCCCACTCTATATTGCTATAGAATTTTCACAACTACTTTACTCTACGTCATTCCCAAACATTCTATGAATTTATGAAAAAGTGAAAATGACCATATCTAAGTGCTACTTGTCAGAAAACGGTGCCATGATCTCCTGGGGGTGTATATGAACAGATTTGAATAAGATTTCATGTTGCTAAAACGCTATCAGATCCACTTTAAACTAGGCTAAAAAACAAAACCTTGCTATTATAATGTCATATCTACTTTGATACCATTGTTCACTTTGACAAACATCTACTACAGACAGCTTATCATCAAGGTGACTGCTTCTCCATTGTGTGTGAAGTTATTCTGGGAGAGGTATTGTGAGAGTAGGTGCATGCAGGCATTGAGTAGATGTGTGCAGGTATTGTGTGTGTGTGCAGGCATTGTGCTGTACAGAGCAGTCTGCCAGCTGTCAGAAGGGCAGTGTTAAAAGGCCTGGGGGATTTAAACCCTCCAGTCCTGCCAAGCTTTCTGTCTGGACAATAGGCTGGAGCCCTCTCCTGCCTAACCCCTCTCTCTCTCCCTCTCCCTCTCCCCCTCTCTCTCCCTCTCTCTCTCCCTCCCTCTCCCTGAGTATAACACTACACGCCTGTACTGTACTCTCCAAGAGTATATAACACTACATGCCTGTACTGTACTCTCCAAGAGTATATAACACTACATGCCTGTACTGTACTCTACTCTCCAAGAGTATATAACACTACAAGCCTGTACTGTACTCTTCAAGAGTATATAACACTACATGTCTGCACTGTACTCTCCAAGAGTATATAACACTACATGTCTGTACTGTACTCTCCAAGAGTATATAACACTACATGTCTGTACTGTACTCTCAAAGAGTATATAACACTACGTCTGTATTGTACTCTCAAAGAGTATATAACACTATATGTCTGTATTGTACTCTCCAAGAGTATATAACACTACATGCCTGTACTGTTACTGTACTCTACAAGAGTACATAACACTACATGCCTGTAATGTACTCTCCCTGAGTGTATTGAGTGCTGCTGGGACAATTACGACATTGCCTGATTGATTGGTTGATGATACTCACGTGTGCAGGCCATCGTGGGTGGGTCTCTCTCAGCTCTGTAGAAAGCCTTCTCACAGTGGCAGACAGCAGCCCCCTCGGCGTAGCTGAAACTGTGAGGGGGACACTTGGAACACTTGATGTTCCCTGTAAATGCCTTGTAGAAGCCTGGTCGACACGCTGATGAGAAAAAGAGAGATATATGGCTTTATACATGTATATGTCAGGATCACAGACAGATACATGGTTATACATGTCAGGATCACAGACAGATACATGGTTATACATGTCAGGATCACAGACACAGAGATATGGTTATACATGTCAGGATCACAGACAGATACATGGTTATACATGTCAGGATCACAGACACAGAGACATGGTTATACATGTCAGGATAACAGACACAGAGATATGGTTATACATGTCAGGATCACAGACAGATACATGGTTATACATGTCAGGATCACAGACACAGAGACATGGTTGTACATGTCAGGATAACAGACACAGAGATATGGTTATACATGTCAGGATCACAGACAGATACATGGTTAAACATGTCAGGATCACAGACACAGAGATATGGTTATACATGTCAGGATAACAGACACAGAGATATGGTTATACATGTCAGGATCACAGACAGATACATGGTTAAACATGTCAGGATCACAGACACAGAGATATGGTTATACATGTCAGGATCACAGACACAGAGATATGGTTATACATGTCAGGATCACAGACACAGAGATATGATTATACATGTCAGGATCACAGACACAGAGATATGATTATACATGTCAGGATCACAGACACATAGATATGGTTATACTTGTCAGGATCACAGACACAGAGATATGATTATACTTGTCAGGATCACAGACACAGAGATATGATTATACATGTCAGGATCACAGACACAGAGATATGATTATACATGTCAGGATCACAGACACAGAGATATGGTTATACATGTCAGGATAACAGACACAGAGATATGATTATACATGTCAGGATCACAGACACAGAGATATGATTATACATGTCAGGATCACAGACACAGAGATATGATTATACATGTCAGGATCACAGACACAGAGATATGGTTATACATGTCAGGATCACAGACACAGAGATATGGTTATACATGTCAGGATCACAGACAGATACATGGTTATACATGTCAGGATCACAGACAGATACATGGTTAAACATGTCAGGATCACAGACACAGAGATATGGTTATACATGTCAGGATCACATACATATACATGGTTATACATGTCAGGATCACAGACACAGAGATATGGTTATACATGTCAGGATCACAGACACAGAGATATGGTTATACATGTCAGGATCACAGACAGATACATGGTTAAACATGTCAGGATCACAGACACAGAGATATGGTTATACATGTCAGGATCACAGACACAGAGATATGGTTATACATGTCAGGATCACATACAGATACATGGTTATACATGTCAGGATCACAGACACAGAGATATGGTTATACATGTCAGGATCACAGACACAGAGATATGGTTATACATGTCAGGATCACAGACAGATACATGGTTAAACATGTCAGGATCACAGACACAGAGATATGGTTATACATGTCAGGATCACAGACACAGAGATATGGTTATACATGTCAGGATCACAGACACAGATATATGATTATACATGTCAGGATCACAGACACAGAGATATGATTATACATGTCAGGATCACAGACAGATACATGGTTATACATGTCAGGATCACAGACACAGAAATATGATTATACTGTATATGACAGGATAACAGACAGGGATATGGTTATACTGTATATGGCAGGATAACATACAGGGATATGGTTATACTGTATATGGCAGGATAACAGACAGGGATATGGTTATACTGTGTATGGCAGGATAACAGACAGGGATATGGTTATACTGTGTATGGCAGGATAACAGACAGGGATATGGTTATACTGTATATGGCAGGATAACAGACAGGGATATGGTTATACTGTATATGGCAGGATAACAGACACAGAGATATGGTTAAACTGTATATGGCATGATAACAGAAACAGAGATATGGTTATACTGTATATGGCAGGATAACAGACACAGAGATATGGTTATACTGTATATTGCAGGATAACAGACACAGAGATATGGTTACACTGTATATGGCAGGATAACAGAAACAGAGATATGGTTATACTGTATATGGCCTGTTTGGCCCTGTCCGGGGGTATCGTCGGACGGGGCCAGTGTCTCCCGACCCCTCCCGTCTCAGCCTCCAGTATTTATGCTGCAGTAGTTTATGTGTCGGGGGGCTAGGGTCCGTCTGTTATATCTGGAGTTTTTCTCCTCTCTTATCCGGTGTCCTGTGTGAATTTAAGTATGCTCTCTCTAATTATCTCTCTTTCTTTCTCTATCTCTCTCTCGGAGGACATGAGCATTAGGACCATTCCTCAAGGCCTACCTGGCCTGATGACTCCTTGATGTCCCCAGTCCACCTGGCCGTGCTGCTTCTCCAGTTTCAACTGTTCTGCCTGTTCTATGAACATTTTAAAATCTTGTCCATGTTCTGTTTTAATCTGCACCCGGCACAGCCAGAAGAGGACTGGCCACCCCTCACAGCCTGGTTCCTCTCTAGGTTTCTTCCTAGGTTTTGGCCTTTCTAGGGAGTTTTTCCTAGCCACTGTGCTTTTACACCTGCATTGCTTGCTGTTTGGGGTTTTAGGCTGGGTTTCTGTACAGCACTCTGTGACATCAGCTGATGTAAGAAGGGCTTTATAAATACATTTTATTTGATAACAGACACAGAGATATGGTTATACTGTATATGGCAGGATAACAGACACAGAGATATGGTTATACTGTATATGGCAGGATAACAGACAGAGATATGGTTATACTGTATATGGCAGGATAACAGACAGAGATATGGTTATACTGTATATGGCAGGATAACAGACACAGAGATATGGTTATACTGCATATGGCAGGATAACAGACACAGAGATATGGTTATACTGCATATGGCAGGATAACAGACACAGAGATATGGTTATACTGCATATGGCAGGATAACAGACACAGAGATATGGTTATACTGTATATGGCAGGATAACAGACACAGAGATATGGTTATACTGTATATGGCAGGATAACAGACACAGAGATATGGTTATACTGTATATGGCAGGATAACAGACACAGAGATATGGTTATACTGTATATGGCAGGATAACAGACACAGAGATATGGTTATACTGTATATGGCAGGATAACAGACACAGAGATATGGTTATACTGCATATGGCAGGATAACAGACACAGAGATATGGTTATACTGTATATGGCAGGATAACAGACACAGAGATATGGTTATACTGTATATGGCAGGATAACAGACACAGAGATATGGTTATACTGTATACGGCAGGATAACAGACACATAGATATGGTTATACTGTATATGGCAGGATAACAGACACAGAGATATGGTTATACTGTATATGGCAGGATAACAGACACAGAGATATGGTTATACTTTATATGGCAGGATAACAGACAGAGATATGGTTATACTGTATATGGCAGGATAACAGACACAGAGATATGGTTATACTGTATATGGCAGGATAACAGACACAGAGATATGGTTATACTGTATATGGCAGGATAACAGACACAGAGATATGGTTATACTGTATATGGCAGGATAACAGACACAGAGATAGCAAATTCACAAAAAAGAGAGATGACATCAAATGGCAGGACATCTGTTAGACACAGTCAATGGACAATGGCTTAGACAAGCAAACACAATCTGTTGACCTGATGAAATTCATCTCTACTGATTTATATCCAGAAAGACTAAGAAAATTAAGTACATTGAAAGCAGTAATGAGAAAAAAGCTCCCTCTATTCTCTCCCTTTCTTCTCCTACACTCTGTCCTCCCTCTCTCCCTGCAGTCGGCTCCTAAAGCCTGTATGCCTCAGGGACAAATGGCCTTTCAAATCCCTCTCAGCCTTTAACCGATGGTACCACACGCACACGAATACGCGCACGCGCCCACACACACACACACACACACACACACACACACACACACACACACACACACACACACACACACACACACACACACACACACACAAACTCCATCCCCGGGTACGCAGTCAGAGGAGAATTCCACTTCTGGGGTTGTCAGAGTGCCCATCGATTTAACAAGGTAACACAGGCTGAGCCATCTGAGGGCTTCACCTTGAAGTACTGAGGGCCTTGATGTGTGTGCGTGTGTGTTGCGCGTGTGGATGAAGTCTTTCCATTTCTCCCTCTGATAAATTAACCTACAGGAGCCTTGAAACCACACCCACGCAGATCAAACGGGATTAATTAGGACATGACACACACACACACAATGCAGAAACCCCGTCCACCAACACAGACATAGCTGCAGTATCAATATGATGAGTGACACCCCCTGCAGCGGTCCAAGGTTGGCTGTGCCATTAACCTCTGATAGTACATGGCTTTATACATGGCCTTGATTCACACACTGTCACTCAGTTATTCCCCCAGCAGAACTGTTTTAAACTGTCAACTAATGACACTTCTGTCTGACCCTCACACAGCTGAGGGAAGACACACACACACACACGAACACGCACACACACGCACACATAGGCCAAGGCCACCTGCTAAAACGGACTCACCAATAAAACAACATTAACGACAACAACAACACACATACTAAAACCTTGCAGCCGGCTGCATTAGAATGAGCTCTCCATAATTGAAAAGACTGCTAAATGCACACAAGAGGTATTTGATTAACCACATAACCAAATGTAAATATTTGTATAAACATAACGAGATTCAACAACTGAAATGGAATAATATGTCCCTGAACAAAGGGGGTCAAAATCAAAAGTAACAGTCACTATCTGGAGTGGCCACCAGCTGCATTAAGAACTGCAGTGCATCTCCTTCTCATGGACTGCACCAGATTTGCCAGTTCTTGCTGTGGGATGTTACCCCACTCTTCCACCAAGGCACCTGCAAGTTCCAGGACATTTCTGGGGGGAATGGCCCTAGCCCTCACCCTCTGATCCAACAGGTCCCAGACGTGCTCAATGGGATTGAGATCTGGGCTCTTCGCTGGACATGGCAGAACACTGACATTCCTGTCTTGCAGGAAATCATGCACAGAACAAGCAGTATGGCTGGTGGCATTGTCATGCTGGAGGGTCATGTCAGGATGAGCCTGCAGGAAGGGTACCACGAGGGAGGAGGATGTCTTCCCTGTAACGCACAGCGTTGAGATTGCCTGCAATGACAACAAGCTCAGTCCGATGATGCGGTGACACCACCCCAGACCATGACGGACCCTCCACCTCCAAATCGATCCCGCTCCAGAGTACAGGCCTTGGTGTAACGCTCATTCCTTTGATGATAAACGTGAATTAGATCATCACCCCTGGCAGGACAAAACCGCGACTCGTCAGTGAAGAGCACTGATGGAGGGATTGTGCGTTCCTGGTGTAACTCAGGCAGTTGTTGTTGCCATCCTGTACCTGTCCCGCAGGTGTGATGTTCGGATGTACTGATCCTGTGCAGGTGTTGTTACACGTGGTCTGCCACTGCGAGGACAATCATCTGTCTGTCCTGTCTCCCTGTAGCGCTGTCTTCGGCGTCTCACAGTACGGACTTTGCAATTTACTGCCCTGGCCACATCTGCAGTCCTCATGCCTATTTGCAACATACCTAAGGCACGTTCACGCAGATGAGCAGGGACCCTGGGCATCTTTGTTTTGGTGTTTTCAGAGTCAGTAGAAAGGCCTCTTTAGTGTCCTAAGTTTTCATAACTGTGACCTTAATTGCCTACCGTCTGTAAGCATTAACGACCATTCCGCAGGTGCTTGTTCATTAATTGTTTATGGTTCATTGAACAAGCATGGGAAACAGTGTTTAAACGCTTTACAATGAATATCTGTGAAGTTTTGGGGATTTTACGAATTATTAAAGACAGGGTCCTGAAAAAGGGTGACGTTTCTTTTTTTGCTGAGTTTATAATACAAGACAGCTATCAACACAAAGTAATGACTGCTATTGAAATGAAAGTTTACATGGATGAATAATGTCTGTTCCATCGTGGCAAGACTATTTCCTAGGCTCTGTTGTTGTTGATGTGGTAACACCGATTATATCAGACCAGAAAGAAACACAAAACCCTGCATCAACCCTGACTCTGAGAGACAGAAAAAGAGAGAGAGATAGTAAAGGTAGAGAGACAGAGTGTGCAAATGCAAGTGTGTGTGTGCAAGCACGGTTTGTGTGTGCTGGACAGCATGGGCAGAGAGGGGGGCGCTTTAAGTGAGGATCATACCCTAAACCGTGAGCCCGGGGGCTCAGCTGAATCTGGGCCTGCTTCCCAAGGTTAACGAGCTCTGGAAGTCATCCACCACAACCACCACACAACCAAGATAGACCTACAGAACCTCTGAGGCTGGGCTCTGGGCCCTGGATGAACTGACCGACTGGGTTCTCCACCCACTGGACCAGAACTGGCAAGAGCAGCATGACAGCTCTGCCATAGCCCAGAACAGATGTGCAGCGAGTGTGTGTATATGTGTTTGTGGGAGTGTGTGTGTGTATATGTGTTTGTGGGAGTGTGTCTGTCTATATGTGTTTGTGTGTGTGTGTTTGTGGGAGTGTGTTTATATCTTTGTGCTCTCAGCACGGTGGGCGATGGATCTCTCGTGGACTTCTCGTGGCGGCGAAGAGCAGCGATTCCAAGAGGAGCACAATTCTGCAGCATTTACTAGCAGAACCACATCAACAAATGTTGCAGAATAGTTCAGCTCTTGAAATCATAGAAAGTGTGAAGCGATGCAGGCAGGGGACGAACTATCACGGAGGTGGGATGTATCTGGATAGCATTGTGTGTGTGTGTTTGTGTGTGTAACGTGGTAAGGATGACATATTGTGGAGCTGAGATGTGGTAGAGTTGCATATGGAGAATGATCTTTTTCCACAAAAAGCAGTTATCTACTTTCCCTAATGGAAAACTCTTCCTCCCTATTGCTTTTCTCTGGGCAGAGGGAAAACAGGTCTAGTCTCACTAGCCGTGTGTAGCTGTGCGTACACATGCCATTCATATTACTACTACACAACAGTGCCATCACATTCCCCATCCCGCTCTACATAGATTATATTACTACTACACAACAGTACCATCACATTCCCCATCCCGCTCTAAATAGATTAGAGCATCTGTCATCCCCTTAGAGGAAACGTAGCCTACAGTGTATTACATGCCGTTATATACAGATGCCGTTAGATGTTACTATACAATACATATACACAAGCACCGCCATTGGAGTGATGAATCACGCTTCACCAGCTGGCAGTCCGACGGACTAATCTGGGTTTGGCGGATGCCAGGTGAACTCTACAGTTGGCACTATGCATTCAGGCACGTAAAGTTTGGTGGAGGAGGAAAAATGGTATAGGGTTGTTTTTCATGGTTCAGGCTAGGCCCCTCAATTCCAGTGAAGGGAAATCTTATTGCTACAGCATACAATGACACTCTACACGATTCTGTGATTTCAACTTCATGGCAACAGTTTGGGGAAGGCCCTTTCCTGTTACAGCATGACAATGCCTCCGTGCAAAAAGCGAGGTCCATACAGAAAGGGTTTGTCGAGATTACGAGCCAGGCCTAATTGCCCATCAGTGCCTGACCTTACTAATGCTCGTGGCTGAATGGAAGCATGTAACTGCAGCAATGTTCCAAAATCTAGTGGAAATCCTTCACAGAAGATTGGAGGCTGTTATAAGAGCAAAAGGGGGACCAACTCCATATTAATGCCCATGACCTTGGAATGAGAAGTTTGATGAGCAGGTGTCCACATACTTCGCCGAAACGTCGGCGTTGCAGAGGCAAGAGAGGGGTGTCCTGGCAAGATTAGGGTGAAGGGAAAACCGGACACCACTTCCCTCCATTCTATTGGCCAAGAATCACTTTCAGTCACTTGATAATAAGATTGGTTACCTCCAATTGCTGATTTTCTACCAAAGGGACTCTCTTAACTGCAATATTCTATGCTTTTCTGAAACATGGCTTTCAGATAAGATACCCCCATGGTTATCCAACTCGATGGATTCTCCATTCACTGAGCGAACAGGACAGTGGCGTCAGGGAAATCAAGAGGGGTAGAGGTTTTCCTCTTCATCAACAACAAACGGTGTGCTGACTCGAGCGCAGTGGAAGTATCAACCCTTTGTTCACCTGTGTTGGAATACCTGATGGTCAAATCCCGACCCTTCTACCTCACGAGGGAGTTTTCAGATGTTATCGTGACTGTTGTATACTGCACATTCCATCTCAGGACAAGAAAAAACAAGCTGGCACTTAACAAACTGTAAGAGGCTATAAACAAGCAAGAAAACTTGCACCCGGAGGCTGCTTTCCTTGTTGCCGACGATTTTAATACAGCATCATTAAGACAACTGATGCCTAACTCCCATCAACACGTCTCCAATATTACTCTACCCACAAGCAAGCATACAAGGGTCTCTGTCGTCCCCCATTCGGCAAATCAGAACATAACTCCGTACTATTTCTTCCTGTTTACATGCAGAAGCTCGAACAGTACCCGTGACTCGCTCCATTGAGAAATGGTCATCAGAATCAGACATTATGCTACAGGAGCTTTGATAGTGCTGATTGGAATATTATGTTCCGAGACAAACCACCTCGGTCTCCGGCTTCATTAGGAAATGCAACGGTGACGTTGTCCCCACAGTGAAGGATCTATACTTCTCCAATCAAAAGCCCTAGATTAACACTGAGGCTACGACCTCCGCAGAGTCATCAAACGAGCAAAAGGACAATGTGTGACTTGTTTCAGGAAATTAGGCGTATGTAGCGTGCCACTACTTCACAGGAGCGGCGTTAAAATGTAAACAATTTTTTAATAAACGTTATTTTCTGGAACATGTGAACTTTCATGTGCCTTAATAACAAACTTGTATGCCATCTGTAAATACGAATAAAATTGTTAAATTACGAGCCTAGTTGGTTAAGCCGAGGAAAAAGTCAGCAACCTTCCAGCTAGCCATGATTGGCTGAGATAATGAGTGGGCTGGACATGTCGAGAGATGAGTTCGGATTGATCTGCCATGTAGCACACCTCTGTCTATAATATTAGCTGGTCAGTATGTCTCTGGTAATCCTTTCTACTGTGGCTTTTTTGAAAGATAGTAGTAGACATAGTAGTAGTAGTGTTTCTCTACACTTTCTGGAGGACCAAGTTTTGAAATCAGTGGAATTAGAGTATGATAGCTAAGGAAATTGAGAAAAGTTTGGCGTTTGATTGCAAATATGCAGACGGAGTCGAAAAGAGAACACACAGAAGGCTGTTGTATAAAACACCTGTCTCTGGAGTACATCTTCAAACTAAGGGCAACCATGGAATCCGTGACAGAGGGAGAAGTGTCCATCCATGTATACAAAGTCAAAAGTCACCATTATTAGTCAGTTGTACAACCGAATGCCTTCAACCGAAATGTGTCTTCCGCATTTAACCCAACCCCTCTGAATCAGAGAGGTGCGGGGGGCTGCCTTAACTTCTCTGGGAGCAGTGCATGAGGTGACCTTTTGGAGAGCCTGGCGTGCCCAAAGTAAAATGCCTCCCATTTGGGCCCAGAAAATAGGAAAAGTGATTTTGACACATTGCTCATTTGGGAACCCCTCCCTATTGAAAATGACCATATATAGGCATATGAATGCAGTACACATCGCTTCCTTATGATGTCAACAGCCTCGAGACGGTGTTTCCCTCCATTTTGGATGAATTTAGAGCAGAGAAAAACACCAAACAATGAAGACCCCTCTTTCTGAAAAAGTTCCGTGGCGCATGCGAGAAGTCACGGAGTGTCTGTTTTATCGTCGTTATTGATCAGTTTATATTCCGGCTGATTTATAATAGTAAATATACGTAAAAGTGTTTCTAAGGATACATTTAAAACTATGTTTGATTGTTCTTGGACAAGTTTATAGGTATAATTTGAACGAGTTCGCTCCGCGTTTCAATGGAGTAGTGGAAGCTGTCGTTTCTGATTATAACGCGCAAACCAAATGGAGGATTTATGGATAAAAGACGTTACTTTTTCTAACAAAAGAACCATGGATTGTCTTCGTTGGACACTTAGGATGACCTCAGTAGAAGTTCTTCAACAGGTAATTGATTTGTTTTCGCTGTGAAATGTGTTATGTGTGTGCCATGATGGCTAATCGATACATGGCTATTGGAAAAATATGTGAGGTGCTAGCCTCAAACAATGAAATGTGCTGCTTTCGCCGTAAAGCCTTTTTGAAATCTGACAACGCTGTGATATTGCCAAGAAACATAGCTTTTGATGAGTATGGAACACTTGCATATTGGTGGATGTTTAATAATTCCATTTTGGGATTTTGAATTTGGCGCTTTAGATTTTCGCTGGTAGTGTTGGGACGAGCCCGCTAGCGACCCAGCAATCCCTGACTGGTTAATCGACATCCACGTCTTCCGGCGCCCGGGGAACAGTGGGTTAACTGCCTTGTTCAGGGGCAGAACGACATATTTTTTTTCCTTGTCAGCTTGGGGATTCGAACTTGCAACCCTCCGGTTACAAGTCCAACGCTCTAACCACTAGGCTACCTGCCGCCCCGGGTTAGAGAGTCTAGCAAGCTATATTTTCAGATATTACACATTTCTAATTTTGTCAGAAAGTTGTTTCCATTTCAAGTTAAAGTGTACTGTTAGCTAGATAGATAACGTTACGTGTATGATCTGTATAGTAATATTATTTGTATCTGAGAGCCATTTCCATTGCTAGTTATAGCCTAATGGTTGGTTAGCTACCTGCAGAGTCATGCAGGGTAGTACCGTTATGAGTTGGGATTATGGTTCATTGTTTAGCTAGCTAGCTACATGTCTAAACAAAATAATGTTTTATGATGTCACTGCGACAACTGTCGATAGACGTCGTAGCTGGTTAATTTGTTCTGGCTATCTACTCCAATTTCAGAGCACTTTCGTCTGAGTGTGCCAGAGAGCAGAATAACTGATGATTGAATATGGCCGGTGTCAGCAAAATAATTCACGCTCTGGATAACATAAAAACAGCGTAACCAGCTCTGCTAGGGCGAGTAAAATAGAGTGAGCTGTTCTCTAATTTGTGTCTGGAAGTAGCTACCAACCTCCCTGTTCATCCACGACTGCGGACACGCACGACTCCAACACACCATCATCAAGTTTGCTGACGACATAACGGTGGTAGGCTTGATCACTGACAACTATGAGATAGTCTACAGGGAGGAGGTCAGTGACCAGGCAGTGTGGTGCCGGGACAACAACCTCTCCCTCAACTTCAGTAAGACCAAGGAGCTGATGGTAAACTACAGAAAACGGTGGGGCAAGTACACCCCCATCCACATCGACGGGGCTGCAATGGAGCGGTCGAGAGCTTCAAGTTCCTCTGTGTCCAAATCACTAAGGACTTAAAATGGTCCACACACACGCGCAGTCGTGAAGAAGCCATAGACTGTTCTTTCTGCTTCCGGTACCGGTGCATCAAGTCTGACACCAAAATGCTCCTGAAGAGCTTCTATCGACCAAGCCATAAAGCTGCTAAATAGCTAACAAAATGGCTAAACGGAGTATCAGAGTAGACCCTTTTAGTTTTGCACGGTCTCTACGCACAATCCAACACACATACACACACACGAATGAGCCAATTAAGTCTTCCCCTGGCTCACCTTACAGCTGGTTATGGCAGAGGTCACGCGCACACACACACACACACACTCACTCACTCAATTTGCTCACACACACATGCAGTTGAAGTCGGAAGTTTACAGACACTTAGGTTGGTCATTAAAACTCGTTTTTCAACCACTTCTTGTTAACAAACTATAGTTTTGGGAAGTTGGTTAGGACATCTACTTTGTGCAGGACACAAGTAATTTTTCCAACAATTGTTTACAGACAGATAATTTTACTTATAATTCACTGTATCACAATTCCAGTGGGTCAGAAGTTTATATACATTAAGTTGACTGTGCCTTTAAACAGCTTGGAAAATTCCAGATGATGTCATGGCTTTAGAAGCTTCTGATAGGCTAATTGACATCATTTGAGTCAATTGGAGGTGTACCTGTGGATGTATTTCTAGGCCTACCTTCAAACTCAGTGCCTCTTTGCTTGACATCATGGGAAAATCAAAAGAAATCAGCCAAGACCTCAGAAAAGAAATTGTAGACCTCCACAAGTCTGGTTCATCCTTGGGAGCAATTTCCAAACGCCTGAAGGTACCACGTTCATCTGTACAAACAATAGTACGCAAGTATAAACACCATGGGACAACGCAGCCGCTATTCCGCTCAGGAAGGAGACGCGTTCTGTCTCCTAGAGATGAACGTACTTTGGTGCAAAAAGTGCAAATCAATCCCAGAACAACAGCAAAGAACCATGTGAAGATACTGGAGGAAACCGGTACAAAAATAACCTGCAAGGCCAATCAGCAAGGAAGAAGCCACTGCTCCAAAACCGCCATGAAAAATCCAGACTACGGTTTGCAACTGCACATGGGGACAAAGATCGTACTTTTTGGTCTGATGAAACAAAAATATAACTGTTTGGGCAAAAAGACCATCGTTATGTTTGGAGGAAAAAGGGTGAGGCTTGCAAGCCGAAGAACACCATCCCAACCGTGAAGCACGGGGGTGGCAGCATCATGTTGTGGGGGTGCTTTGTTGCAGGAGGGACTGGTGCACTTCACAAAATAGATAGCATCATGAGGGAGGAAAAGTATGTGGATATATTGAAGCAACATCTCAAGACATCAGTCAGGAAGTTAAAGCTTGGTCGCAAATGGGTCTTCCAAATGGACAATGACCCCAAGCATACTTCCAAAGTTGTGGCAAAATGGTTTAAGGACAACAAAGCCAAGGTATTGGAGTGGCCTGACCTCAATCCTATAGAAAATTTGTGGGCAGAACTGAAAAAGCGTGTGCGAGCAAGGAGGCCTACAAACCTGACTCAGTTACACCAGCTCTGTCAGGAGGAATGGGCCAAAATTCACCCAAATTATTGTGGGAAGCTTGTGGAAGGCTACCCGAAATGTTTGATCCAAGTTAAACAATTTAAAGGCAATGCTACCAAATACTAATTGAGTGTATGTAAACTTCTGACCCACTGGGAATGTGATGAAAGAAATAAAAGCTGAAATAAATCATTCTCTCTACTATTATTCTGACATTTCACATTCTTAAAATCAAGTGGTGATCCTAACTGACATAAGACAGGGAATTTTTACTAGGATTAAATGTCAGGAATTGTGAAAAACTGAGTTTAAATGTACTTGGCTAAGGTGTATGTAAACGTCCGACTTCAACTGTATAACATGCACACACATTTATACTGACTACACACACGCACTCACATACAATCATCATATAGTCTGTTGCTACTCTGTTTATCATATATCCTGATGCCTAGTCAGCACACACCGGTATCACTCCATTTTCCCTGCACCTTGTAAATATAGTATTGGAACAGCACCTGCTATTTTTATTTTAAATGTTTATTTCTTGTGTTTTTGTTCTACCGCATGTTATTTTTAGTACTACACTGATATTGATTACTGCGCTGTTGGATTTAGAGCTCGCAAGAAAGGCATTTCACTGTACTACAAACATCCTCTCTAGCTACAACCAAGTTCCTCACCATCCTAGTGGTGTTACATAGCTCTGCTGAGACTGAGAGGAGTCTATCTTTAGATACCATAGAAAAATTATATCATAGATCCTCAGATCTTCATTAAGATAGCACAAGGGTTCATTTGTGTTACAGTGAGTGAGAGATGTCAGCTGCGATTACAGGAGGCTGAGTCCTCTCCTCTCCTCTCTTCTCTTCTCTTCTCTCTCTCTCTTTTCCCCCTCCTCACATGCCTCTGCTCTGTCTGTTGTGTTTACATCTTGACATTTGAGAGATCTCTCTCTGAGCCGTGTTTCTCCCCCGTGCCTCCCCCTTCACCTTGATGTTCCTGATCTAATCTCAGCTATTACAACCCAGATCTCAATCTCTACGTGGCATTTAGCATCAACACGACCTACCGTTCGCTGCACAACACACACGTTTACTGTGTGTGTGTGAGTAGCGGGGTTAACCTGGCTGCAGCTACCGTAGCTTAGCCTTGCAGGTGAAGTCACCTTGTCTGAGACCTGAAGTTACTGACACACCTGAAGCTGAGCTTTAAATAGAGCTGACGGTTGATTGTACAGTGTGAAGTGCTGTATCCAAAAATCTCTAAGGTCAAACATGGAGAGTGTTAGATAGGAGGACAGGGGAAAAGAGAGATAAGGGAGAAAGACAGACAATAGGGGAAGAGACAGTAAAGAAACAAAGAGAGAGACAGGGAAATATAGAGAGACCAGTCTCTACAATACAGTCCAGGCAGTGTTATCCCCGTCCGCCCCAAGAGTAATATCTCATTGACATTATCGCAGGCTGAGATCCGACAACACTGTGGTTTTATGTACCTTTCAGAGGTCAGCGCAACTCGCTACTCCGTAGAGAAATGTTTATCACTGGGGAGAAACAGTCTTTGGCCAAATGAACTAACAGAGTAGTAAACCTATCAGCAGACATCCTTTACAGCAGAGAGTCCCAGGGAGAGAGAGAGACCCAGGGAGAGAGGCAGAGAAAGAGAGTCTGACAGAGAGATGAACCTGGAGAAGAGTCCCCTAAACAAGCTGGTCTTGGGGCTCTGTTCACAAACACAAACAGACCCCCAGGACAGTAACACAATTAGACCCAACCAAATCATGAGAAAACAAAAAGATAATTATTTGACACATTGGAAAGAATTAACAAAAAACTGAGCAAACTAGAATGCTATTTGGCCCTAAACAGAGAGTACACAGTGGCAGAATACCTGACCACTGTGACTGACCCAAACTTAAGGAAAGCTTTGACTATGTATAGACTAAGTGAGCATAGCCTTGCTATTGAGAAAGGACACCGTAGGCAGACCTGGCTCTCAAGAGAAGACAGGCTATGTGCACACTGCCCACAAAATGAGGTGGAAACTGAGCTGCACTTCCTAACCTCCTGCCAAATATATGACCATATTAGAGACACATATTTCCCTCAGATTACACAGATCCACAAAGAATTTGAAAACAACCCTGATTTTGGTAAACTCACATATGTACTGGGTGAAATAACACAGTGTGCAAACACAGCAGCAAGATGTATGACCTGTTGCCACAGGACAAGGGCAACCAGTGAAGAACAAACACCATTGTAAATACAACCCATATTTATGTTTATTTATTTTCCCTTTTGTACTTTAACCATTTGCACATCGTTACAACTCTGTAAATACACACATAATATGACATTTGTAATGTCTTTATTCTTTTGGAACTTCTGTGAGTGTAATGTTTACTATTCATTTTTATTGTTTATTTCACTTTTGTATATTATCTATTTCACTTGCTTTGGCAATGTTAACATATGTTTCCCATGCCAATAAAGCCCCTTGAATTAAATTGAAAGACCCAGGGAGAGAGAGAGACCCAGGGAGAGAGAAAGACCCAGGGAGAGAGGGAGACCCAGGGAGAGAGAGAGAGCCCCAGGACAGCAACACAATTAGACCCAACCATATCATGAGGAAAAAAATCAAATAATTACTTGACACATTGGAGTTATTAAGAAAACAGAGCAAACTAGAATGCTATTTGGCCCTAAACAGAGAGTACACAGTGGCAGAATACCTGACCGATGTGACTGACCCAAACAGACTCAGTGAGCATAGCCTTGCTATTGAGAAAGGCTGCCGTAGGCAGACATGGCTCTCAAGAGAAGACAGGCTATGTGCACTCTGCACACAAAATGAGGTGGAAACTGAGCTGCACTTCCTAACCTCCTACCAAATGTATGACCATATTAGAGACACATATTTCCTTCAGAATACACAGATCCACAAAGAATTTGAAAAAAAAAAACAATTTTGATAAACTCTCATATATACGGGGTGAAATATCACAGTGTGCAATCACAGCAGCAAGATTTGTGACCTGTTGCCACAAGAAAAGGGAAAACAGTGAAGTTGTAAATACAACCCATATTTATGTTTATTTATTTTCTCTTTTGTATTTAAACTATTTGCACATTCTTACAACACTGTACAACACATACCATGACATTTGTAAGGTCTTTATTATTTTGGAACTTCTGTGAATGTAATGTTTACTGTTCATTTTTATTGTTTATTTAACTTTTGTTTATTATCTACCTCACTTGCTTTGGCAATGTTAACATACAGTTGAAGTCGGAAGTTTACATACACCTTCGCCAAATACACTTAAACTCAGTTTTTCACAATTCTTGACATTTAATCCTAGTAAGAATTCCATGTCTTAGGTCAGTTAGGATCACCACTTGATTTTAAGAATGTGAAATGTCAGAATAATAGTAGAGAGAATTATTTCTTTCAGCTTTTATTTCTTTCATCACATTCCCAGTGGGTCAGAAGTTTACATACACTGAATTAGTATTTGGTAGCATTGCCTTTAAATTGTTTAACTTGGGTCAAACGTTTCGGGTAGCCTTCCACAAGCTTCCACAATAAGTTGGGTGAATTTTGTCCCATTCCTCTTGACAGAGCTGGTGTTACTGAGTCAGGTTTGTAGGCTGCCTTGCTCGCACACGCCTTTTCAGTTCTGCCCACAAATGTTCTATAGGATTGAGGTCGGGGCTTTGTGATAGCCACTCCAATACCTTGACTTTGTTGTCCATTTGGAAGACCCACTTGCGACCAAGCTTTAACTTCCTGACTGATGTCTTGAGATGTTGCTTCCTGCAGCAAAGCACCCCCACAACATTATGTTGCCACCCTCATGCTTCAGGGTTGGGATGGTGTTCTTCGGCTTGAAAGCCTCCCCCTTTTTCCTCCAAACATAAGGGTGGTCATTATGCCCAAACAGTTATATTTTTGTTTCATCAGAGCAGAGGACATTTCTCCAAAAAGTACCATCGTTGTCCCCATGTGCAGTTGCAAACCGTAGTCTGGCTTTTTTATGGCGGTTTTGGAGCAGTTGCTTCTTCCTTGCTGAGCTGCCTTTCCCGTTATGTCGATTTAGGACTCGTTTTACTGTGGATATAGATACTTTTGTACCTGTTTCCTCCAGCATCTTCACAAGGTAATTTGCTGTTGTTCTGGGATTGATTTGCACTTTTCGCACCAAAGTACGTTCATCTCTAGGAGACAGACACTCCTTCCTGAGCGGTATGGCGGCTCCGTGGTCCCATGGTGTTTATACTTGCGTACTATTATTTGTAAAGATGAGCGTGGTACCTTCAGGTGTTTGGAAATTGCTCCCAAGGATGAACCAGACTTGTGGAGGTCTATAATTTTTTTCTGAGGTCTTGGCTGATTTCATTTGATTTTCCCATGATGTCAAGCAAAGAATTACTCGTGTCATGCACAAAGTAGATGTCCTAAACGAATTGCCAAAACTATAGTTTGTTAACAAGAAATTTGTGGCGTGGTTGAAAAACAAGTTTTAATGACTCCAACCTAAGTGTATGTAAACATTTCCCATGCCAATAAAGTCCTTAAGTTGAAATTGAATTGAGAGAGAGACAGAGAGACAGAGAGACAGAGAGAGAGAGAGAGAGAGAGAGAGAGAGAGAGAGAGTGTGCAGTTATAGACTAAATCGTTCTCAGACAGTAACCCACACAACCCAGCGCAACAAAGCCAGAGATAGACAGTAAAACAGGGCTTTTAAGGGCCGACCAGCCAGAGACAGGAAGACAATGGCCTGGGCTGGCACACGGACAAACAAAGCACACCACGGACTGAGATTAGAATGTCCAGGACAGAGATCTCTGGCCGACAGACTGAATAGATGGCAATTGCCCCAACCATTACTTGGATGCTACCTTCAATATTATTTTAAGGTCAGCATTCAAAACAAATATATAATCCTGAAGTGCAATAGTGCAGTGTATGCGTATGCTTTCGTGCAAGATAAGGAACTTAAGTCAGCGTATGGTCCTTCTCAGGCCTCCTACAGCATCCCTCTACTCCTGCAGTCCTAAACTGCTGCAGAACAGAGAAGCCCCTCTCCTCTCTCCCTTAAAGCCTTCATTATCTGCTGGTTAATTATCTAAAATGGAGACAGGGATGTAATTTACCTCCCAGGAAGAAGGATGGGATGCGGCAGTGTGCTTGGATTCCTAATGGCACAAACAAAGTTCATGAATACTTAATAAGGTGTTATGAAAATTGGGGTTTTGACTCGACCCTACTTTTCCTTCCACATGATTGATGCCCATCGAGAGCTTTAACACCCATTTAAATCTCACACACACACACACACACACACACACACACACTTGCATTGTGTTAAATCACACGAAATCATCTTCGCTCAACATCTCATTAGCATAGAAACCCTCTCTCTGAAATAAACAACGTCTGAGCCACGCCAGGAGAACACAACAAACAACGTCGGCGATAACGACAACATGACAGGCCTCAACACTGGAGAAGATCCCTCACTCTACTGCAACACTGTTCCAATCCATCACCTTAACTGTGATGACACTTTACACTGTGATGTTCTCTGCACTTTATTCCACTTAACTTTCAGATCACATTAATAAGTTACACCACTAATCAGATGTATGTCTAAGAGCACCACATGTTTAAAAACACACGCCACAGATTGCACTGCCGGGGATAGAGCACATCATTCAGCAGCAGATGCAGAAACATTTGAACTGTGAACGCAGCAGTGTGAGTTTTTCTGGCTGCTGTCTGAGGAACGCCAGGGTGTTGTTGAACATTTCTCGGGACCATTAGGAGAGAGCTCAGTGTTTTGGCAGAACGATAGGAGATGAGGAACAAAGCTTCAGTAAAGCCTTCATGACGATCTCCAAGAGCTTCCACCACGCTGCTTAAAGGTTGTTATATACAGCCAGGGATATTCAGACTAGAGGTCGACCGATTAATCGGCATGGCCGATTAATTAGGGCCGATTTCAAGTTTTCATAACAATCGGTAATCTGCATTTTTGGATGCCGATTATAGCCGATTACATTGCACTCCACGAGGAGACTGTGTGGCAGGCTGACCACCTGTTACGCGAGTGCAGCAAGGAGCCAAGGTAAGTTGCAAGCTACCATTAAACTTATAAAAAACAATCAATCTTCACATAATCACTAGTTAACTACACATGGTTGGTGATATTACTAGGTTAACTAGCTTGTCCTGCATTGCAAATAATGCATTGCATGTATCATCGAATCACAGCCTTCTTCGCCAAACGGGTGATGATTTAACAAAAGCACATAAAAAAAAACCGCACAATCGTTGCACGAATGTACCTAACCATAAACATCAATGCCTTTCTTAAAATCAATACACAAGTATATATTTTTAAACCTGCATATTTAGTTAAAAGAAATGCATGTTAGCAAGCAATATTAACTAGTGAAATTGTGTCACTTCTTTTGCGTTCAGTGCAAGCAGAGTCAGGTTATATGCAGCAGTTTGGGCCGCCTGGCTCGTTGCGAACTGTGTGAAGACCATTTCTTCCTAACAAAGACCATAATTAATTTGACATAATTTTACATAATTATGACATAACATTAAAGGTTGTGCAGAAATATTTAGACTTATGGATGCCACCCGTTCGATAAAATACGGAACGGTTCCGTATTTCACTGAAAGAATAAATGTTTTGTTTTTGAAATTATACTTTCTGGATTTGACTATATTAATTAAAATAAAAGTGTTCATTCAGTATTGTTGTGATTCTCATTATTTATTTAATATTATTTATTGTCTCATTATTATTTTTTATTTTTTTAATGAACACAACAAATACAAAAAAATTAAAAATACAAACAAGAGTACATAAACCTAATACACAGGGGTATTCCATATCAAGATTCATTTTCAATTTGTTAAATACTTTTATGGTGCGTATTGCTTTTTGGTTTTTACATTTACTCATCATTTCAAAATAATATTTAAATTCTATCTTAAATAATGTGAATCTTCTCTGCCCGCTTCATTTTATGGATAAAGAATATTCCATGAAAGACAAACAAATTAACAATGAAAGTTAAATCAAGATCCATCCTAAATAAAACATAATATCAGAGTCTCTCAGATTAACATTAATAGTTGTTTATTTTAAAATAAAATCTTCTAACTCACTCCAAAATCTTCTGACAAGAACAGTCCCAAAATAAATGGTCAAGAGTTTCTATGTCACAACCACAAAATACACATTTGTTATCAATAGCTATTTTACATCTGTGTATAATAAAGGTCTTTACAGGATAGATTCTATGAAGGAGTTTGTATGATGCTTCTTTCACCTTATTAGATTTAAAATATTTGCCAGACAACAACAAGACTTTGTTCCAGTCCACTTGTCCCAGGGCTGCATTCCAGTACATTTCAGCAGAAGGGGATAGTAACATCTTGACATAGTTTTATTATATACATGTTATTACATTTATAGTTTAAAATGTCAATTCCTAATTGTATTGAGGCTAAAAACTCCTCAACAGTTGCACTTGGAGTATTGTTATATTCTCCTAAAAGAAGAATAGCATGTTTATGGACATCTCTAACAACAATATGATACTCCTCAGGAGTGAATGTAACATTGTGTGTCCTCGTAAATTCTGGATAATCATATAGTTGTCCATCATTATTCAATAATTGTTTAATGGAAAAATTTTGTTATCAAACCAGTTCTGGAAAAAGAAAGACTTGTTTTTGTATTTGATGTCTTTATTATTCCAGATTGTATACCTATGTGGGGGGAAATGGTGTTTGTACATGAGGCTCCAAGTTAGAAGTACTTGCTTATGAAAGTTTGCAAGCTTAATAGGGATTTTACCCACATAAAGGCTGCATTTGAGTCAGAATTCTAGACCACCAATCTGTTTGAATATTAAATTAGGGATGATAATCCAAATGCAATCCTCATTTCTTAAATAGTTTTGTATCCATTTAATCTTAAATATGATATTAGAGGTTTTAAAATCCAGAGCACTCAACCCTCCCTCACTTTGAGTGCTACATATTACCACTTTTCTTAAATAATGTGGTTTATTCCTCCATATGAGGTTAAATAATTTAGTATCAACCATTTTAGTTACTGACAGAGGAACATCCAAGGCAAGGGAGGTATAAACTAATCTGGACAGACCTTCAGATTTTGATAAAAGTACACATCCAGATAAAGAAAGATCTCTTAATAAACAGGAGTTAAATCTCTTTCCAATTTTCTCTACAATAGAAGAGAAATTTAAGTTGGCCCTTTCTTTCTGATCTTTGCTAACTTTAATACCAAGATATGTGATCACATCTTTAACAGGGATATTACATACTGAGTTTAAGTCACATCTTTTCAACGCAAATAATTCACATTTCCTAAAATTCAGAGATAAACCCGTGAGAAGGCATTAATACACTCAATCGCTTTCCTAACTTCATTATGATCTTTCAAAAAAATGGTGGTGTCGTTAGCCAATTGTGAACATTTTATCTCTTGTATCTGAATACCCCTAAAACTATCCTTATAGATATGAAGTGCCATAACTTGTGTGATAATGCTCAACTGTATCAAATGCCTTGTAAAAGTCTACAAATAAAATAAAGCTATCCTCCATAATGTGCTCATTGTAGTCTATCAAGTCCAATTTTTCTAACATCA